>CM076445.1:810000-3572500 GCA_038419695.1 Scomberomorus guttatus
TAGACTCAAGCAAGCCAACTGCCAAACCAGCAAGTAAGACAAGTCAAGTAAGTCACAAGTCAAGTCACCATGAAAGAAGCGCTTTAAACACGAGAGAAAGGGGTACAATGGCAAGCCATGTCATGAGAAAACTGCACCTGTTAGTCTCTACAACTAGGGATGTTATGGTTAGGATTTATAAATAACACTATTGATTAGTAGATTAACTTTATAAAAAAGTAAACAAAAATAAATAAATATCCTAACATGTTTTCTAGGATCCAGTGTTCATAATTTAGTATTCTATGCAGTATTGATGTTTGTGGATGTGTTGTAAGGCTTCCGCCACCAGGTTGTGCCTTCGAGTAAGGTGAGAGTTTTGAATCAGAAGTTGTAGAAGAAGAGGAACTTCCTCCAGTTGCGGTAGTTATCTCAAAGCTAGTGGGTTTTAGCAGCAGCGAAAATATGCCGGTGGACTGTAAGCTACATATACTGCTTTGTTGTGGTTGTAAAGTGCGTAATTAAAAAAACTGCAAGTTATACTACAGCCCAGTGTCAGCCGGAGTCTCTGGCTGCAACACATGACTATTTTGGTACATTTACTCGCCAACGGAATATCTACCTGCATTTGCTGTTTGCACAACGAAACATAGTATTCTATCTGATGATTACTTTTCTGCTGTGGATTGTGTAGACTAATATATCCAGAACACTGAAATTGTAATCCTCATCAAGAAAAAATACCATCTTGTTTGCCTGATCTCGAAGGATTGCATTTGTCACACAGTTGATTAGAGAGAGGTAGAGACCATTCTGCTGTGGTTGAGTTATACTGACTTTGAACTAGTGAGGGACCGCCAACAGAATGATGAAGCTCTGTCATGAAAAGCTGTCAATTCATAAGCTGTCTTGTCTGAATCAGAAACGGTCTGGTAATATTAAGCTTGAGAGAAAATCAGTGCAGGTCCTGCTAGACACTGTCTTTAAAGCCTGAGTACACTGCACTAGAAGTCACCCTGTCATGTCTCAAACCGTAACTGTTCATGCTCAATATCTACAATAATACAAATAGGCGGTTAAGCTAAATAAAAACTGTCAAGTCCTTTCGAGTCATCTGCCTCAAGTCAAAGTCAAGTCGAGTCTTATTAGTGTTAGTCAAGGAAGTCACAAGTCCTCAAATTTGTGACTTGCATCAAGTCATGTGACTTGAGTCCCCCACCTCTGACAAATATTGATTGCACTTTCCTTAGCCATGGAAATAGGGCCAAAAACAGGAGCTAAATTCTTTCCAGTAACAAATAAATAAGCTAATACATAATCAGTATTAACTTACAGATATGAATCTACATGCTAAAAAAAGCTTTAAGTTCATACGGCAGATTGAAAGTCACCCACTTCCTTTCAGAATTCCAGTGATGGCTATGATCCTCTGCAGTGAGCCTCACCAAGCCTTGTCCTGAGAATACAAAAATAGAAAATATGTATCATGCTCTTAAAAGTGCCTGCACACCAACAGGTGGCAACATTGTTGCCTGTATTGTTTTTAATGTACACACAATGGCAACTTTGCCTCCAGGCTGCTGCTCTAAAGGAGTGCAGTTTGCCGCTTGAACAGAAATTGAGCAGGATCAAACTTTGCCTCTTTTAGTGCAGGGACATTAGGGTTTTAAAAGGTCTGAAATTAAGGTTGGGGCCAGATCAAGCTGTTCTTTAAATGTGATCAACAAATCTTAAAACTATTTGTAAAACTAACTGGTATCCCAAGTAGGGATGCTTAATTTGGAGTGATGTAGTAATCTCTACATTTGAACCAGTTAAAACTCTAGGTGCAGTATTTTGCACAAGCTCTAGGCAAGAGAGTGAGTTTTTGACTTGCAATACAATGATTGAATGATGCAGAATGTACAGTTTGAAATTTAACTACATATATACATATTATATATAAAATAACATGATTAAAATCGCTAAAATCAATACAGTCAATAGCTTCAATCCCATGTAGCATACGTCATTTTTTCCCAAAATAAAGTTTGAACGATTTCAAATTGTTATGGAATTCGTTTGAATTATATAGAACATTAACATTATGTGATTTATATATTAAAGTTCAATTGAAAAGTGACAGCCCTAATATGCGCCTAGTGGATTGCACATGCACGCAGGGCTCTAGACTGCGAGTAACAAGTAACCTTTTTTTTGGGACGATTTAATATTTGACTTGTTGGCACTAGTGCAAGTAGCAGGGAAATCAAATGATTCTTTAGAACAAAGATGCAGTCATGTAATATATATTTTATTGTAAGATTATATTTTGACATATTGCACTGGTATTGCTTATCTTTCTATTATTTGTGTTATTTCTATTAGCAAACCAGGAATGTCTAACTGCAGCCTAAGATAATGTTCCGCACCTCCCTAGTAGGCTACTGATACCTTTGCATCGTGGGCCACCTACTGAGAAAGTTGGTTGTGCAACTAGTAGAAAGGTTAGTCTAGAACCCTGCATGCGCAACTCATGCGCATTATAAAAACACATCAAGAACGCTGCCTGTGTAGATTCCAGGTAATACTTAGAGGTACAAAGTATTCTCTAGACCTGAAAACTGTTAAAATTACTTTCCATGCTTGTGTAAGTGCAACAGAGTGGTCAAGGCTACTGCACGGTGCACACACCTGGTAAACAGATAGTAGGCCTGGGTCATGCAGTGTAGCACCCAGCAGCAGTTTCTTGAACTCCACTTTCTCTGCTTTCGCCTGGCTGAGAACGCCCTCCTGCAGGGTGGTGAGGCCGGGTATGAACTAGGGGATGTTGAGGCCCGGAACCTTGCTATAACCATACGTGTATACGTGTATACGTATATGTTTTCCTTCTTGCTCCTTCAATTGGATGTTTGAGCTTCAGTGTGCAGAATGATGTATGTGCAGAGTTTATTTTCATATTCCTCTGCTGAAAGGGGAAAGTTTCTCTGTGCTCACCTTAAATCTGAGTTTAAGATGTTTAACTATAAGCATGAATTGTGACATCACACCTAATTTGGAGCCAATCATGGTCCAGTATGCAACTTACAGAAATGTGATGTGGCAACTTGAAGGTTCACATACACATACACTGAAAATGGACTCTTCAGTGAAGTAGGAGACATTTTGAATCCAGCTGTTAAACTTTTCATTGATTCTGGATTTCCCAATGAGGGAGAAGGAGTAGATGACATCTTCCTAACAAGGTACTTACACCTTTTTTGTGGAAAAACCATATCAGACACAAATTATTATTCAAGGCAGTGTATTTCATGTGTCTAAAAAACCTGTCTGGAAGGGACCTTTAACATATTCACATTTAACCAAGAGGGTTGTTTGGAGACTGCAATATGCTGTGAGATGTTTCTAACTTTATATCTGAAACACCTGTCAGTAACACAGAGTGCGCTCACTGCTTTGGTGACATCATACCCAACATGTTGTAGTAACATAGGAGTCCCACAACATGGCAGTATTTCTAATCTTTTGTATGCTGTGAATGCAAAGGCGACACCTACTGCACACAAAGTGCACCCAATTAAAAACGTAAAAGACAAATGATGATGCCCCTGAAGGAGTTAATGGTGAGGCTTTTTATTATAATATTACAAGATATACTATTAAAAACGGACAATTTAGAAATAATAATGCCTCACATGTCTCAAGCAATAGGCTTATGGGGCTAGCGTGACATTTTGCCATTGAAAATAAAATTTGGCATTGAACCTCCTTTTATTTCCAATTTGCAAAATTTAACTGTTGCTGTTTTGGCCCCATATACAGTAGGCTCAAAGTGGACACCCTCCAGAATGATATTATTGTATATGCCTTCTGGTGTGAATGAATCAGGTGTTTTAATTACAGAGGAAACTGCATGAATGTTCAACGGCAGCAACAACTGACTTTCATTCAGTGGTAGTTTGTTCAGTAAAACATAAAAACAAATATTACATTTACAAATTTAAAGTAAGATCTTCAGTGTATACATCGCTGAAATGTAAAGACAGAAGTAACAGCAAAAACTGATTGTTGATTTACAAGCAAACTGATACAGTTTGCAGTAACCATTCAAACTCCTTCAGAAAAATAAAACATTGCTTATTGGCTTCCGGTAAATCCAGAATAGAATTTAAAATACTTCTCCTTACTTATAAAGCTCTTAATGGTCAGGCGCCACTATATCTTAAAGAGCTCACCTTATTACCCCACTAGAGCACTGCGCTCCCAAAATGCAGGCTTACTTGTGGTTCCTAGAATAACTAAAAGTAGAATAGGAGGCAGAGCCTTCAGCTATCAGGCTCCTCTCCTGTGGAACCATCTTCCAGATTCAGTCCAGGGGGCAGACACCCTCTCTACGTTTAAGGGTAGGCTTAAAACTTTCCTTTTTTGAAAAAGCTTATAGTTAGGGCCGGCCAGGCTCGCCTTGGACCGGCCCCTAGTTATGCTGCTATAGGACTAGACTGCCGGGGGACTTCCCATGATGCACTGAGCTCCTCTCTCCTCTCTCCTCCTCCTCCTCCTCTCCATTTCAATACTTTCATGTACCATTAATGCATGTTACTAACTTGACTTCTTCCCCGGAGTCTCTATGCTCTCTCGTCTCACAGGAAGATCCAGTGCCTGAACAGTGGGCCATGGCTGTGGGGACTGTGGCGTGGTCCTGTGGATGTCCTGCTTCCATTTCTGCTACTGATATTATTGCTATTACTATTATAAAGTCATAGCTCTACTTACATTACTGTTGTTATGGTTATTGTTGTTGTTGTTATTATACTTCTCTGTGTCTCTCCCCAACCCAACCCCCTCTCCCCTCCCCCGTCCCCCTCCCTCCTTCTTTCGCTGTAAACCCAACCGGTCAAGGCAGATGGCCGCCCACCTAAAGCCTGGTTCTGCTTGATGTTTCTTCCCGGGGAGTTTTTCCTTGCCGCTGTCGCCAAGTGCTTGCTCATGGGGGGAATTGTTGGGTCTCTGTAAATAAATGAGTACCGTGTCGACCTGCTCTATGTGTAAAGTGCCCTGAGATAACATTTGTTGTGATTTGGTGCTATATAAATAAAATTGAATTGAATTGAATTGAATTATTACACAGTGAAGCATTTAACCACCACCAGTAAACTGCTGAAAC
The DNA here is from genome assembly GCA_038419695.1 of Scomberomorus guttatus. Taxonomy (NCBI): domain Eukaryota; kingdom Metazoa; phylum Chordata; class Actinopteri; order Scombriformes; family Scombridae; genus Scomberomorus; species Scomberomorus guttatus. Next base: position 815,123 of record CM076445.1, read on the forward strand.
GCTGAACAGATCAGTGTAACAGCAGTTTGCAAAGTTTTGGTTTAAAGATGCCAAAGTTTCTACTTTCAACCTGATATTTTGTCAAGAAAAAAGCCCCCATTCATTACTTTATTAAACAGTTCATAAATGATCATTATTTTCTGTAGTAAAGTCAACTTTACTGTGATATTGCTGCAAAAACAGTAAAGCCGTTATGCATATGTGCATGCAGAGTAGAAAATAGCTTGTTTATTTAAAGGATGAGTTCACAAGTCTGTTTTAAAACAATAGTCAGGAGCCCAAATGAACACTGAAACAGGTTTTTCTTGCCATAATCATTCCTCCTGTTCATACTGACCATTAGAAGATCCCTTCATAATGCACTTACAATGTTAAGTGATGGGGGCCAAAATCCACAGTCCTCCTCCTGTGCAAATGAGTCAAATCAAGTAGATATCTTTCAATGTTACAGTCTTTCTAGTGCCAAAGTCCCTGTTTTTGTTACTATACGTCCACCGCAGCTCAACAGGGAAACACTGTCTGAGAAAACACAAAGAGGGAATTTGATGCTAAAAAGACTGTAAATAAAAAGACTGTGGCAGATATCCACTTGATATGACTGTCTTAAAACAATAGTCAGGAGCCCAAATGAACACTGAAACAGGTTTTTCTTGCCATAATCATTCCTCCTGTTCATACTGACCATTAGAAGATCCCTTCATAATGCACTTACAATGTTAAGTGATGGAGGCCAAAATCCACAGTCCTCCTCCTGTGCAAATGAATGAAATCAAGTAGATATCTTTCAATGTTACAGTCTTTTTAGTGCCAAAGTCCCGGTTTTTGTTACTATACTTCCACTGCAGCTCAACAGGAAACACTGTCTGAGGAAACACAAAGAGGGAATTTGATGCTAAAAAGACTGTAAATGTGGCAGATATCCACTTGATATGACTAACTCAGACTGCTGAAGCCTCATATAAGCTTCAGATAAATATTTAAATGCATTTTTGCACAAAATGACTGTGTGGACACACTGTGGATTTTGTCCCCCATCACTTACATTGAAGGGGATCTTTTAATAGCCAGTATGAACAAGAAGAATGATTACAGCAAGGAAAATCTCTTCTAGTGAAAAATTGTAAAACCTCTATCTTTTAAGGAAAACATCAGTGTGCTCAGCCAGTTCAAAAGACGAACTAATTTATTCAATGTTCAGTTTAGTCGAGTTGTGTTGAGTTAAGTAGAGTCCCATCCTAAACTGTACATTAATGGTTACTGATGTGTGATGTGCCAACTCACCTCCATGATCACACCTACTGGAGGAGAGAGCCCAGCAGGAGCCAAATGAGCAGCAACACCAAGGTAAAACTCTTGGCTTGACAGTGAAAGTGTGTATCCTGTTAGATTTGTTAGGAGCTTGTGCTTATTTGAAATATTATTTGGAATGTTGTCTTCAGTTTTTTGTGTAATACTTTATCATTTTCAGAGACTATAGGCGTAATTGCCAATAACATCAGTGAATATATGCAGGCTACATATTATAAAATGTTAATGTAGGATTGAGGGAAAATCAACACTCACAGTCACATGGGGTGTCATGTTGGTAACCCTGGGACAAGCATGAAACCATGCACCTTGTCAGAGGTTAACAACAAATGTAGACACTGAAACTGTCTTTTTGATGACATCTAGTGATGGAAGAAGTACTCAGCTCCTTAATTCAGATCCTTTACTTAATTAAAAGTAGCAATACAGTAATGTGAAAATACTCCATTATAAATAAAAGTCCTGCGTGAAAAATCTTACTTAAGTAAAGTACATAAGTATTAGCAGCTTGATGTAGTTAAAGTATTGCAGTAAAAGTAGTGGTTTGTTACCTCTGATATATTATTATAAATGACATCATTCGATTATTAATACTGAAGCATCAGTGTGTAAGCAGCATGTTACTGTTGTAGCTGCTGGAGGTGGAGCTAGTTTGAACTACTTTATATAAAGTTAGCTAGTTTAGTCCAGTGGTTCCCAACCTAGGGGTCGGGCCCCTCCAAAGTGTCACCAGATAAATCTGAGGGGTCGTGAGATGATTATGGGAGAGGAAGAAAAAGGAGGAGGAGAGGTTTTTGGTGAAATACTGGATCATTTGAACATTTATTGAAATGAAACCATGTGAGAAGTTTAGAGGGAAAAATCACTATTTGGTGGAGCTGTTAACAACTCAGACATCTGAAATGTGACCCTGACTACATACTGCTTTTTGTAAGACGTCAAAAACCAAAAAGGTTGGAAACTACTGGTTTCATCTTTAACAATGTGTTGTATTTTAAAAGCTTGTTATATTACCCAGTGTTTCAAATCTTCATCTGAAAAGTAACTAAAGCCGTCAAATAAATTTAGTGAAGTAGAAAGTACAATATTTTCCTCTGAAATGTAGTGGAGTGGAAATATAAAGTAGCATCAAATGGAAAGACTAATGTAAAGTGTTATAAGAATTTCTTTTTATCACCTTAAATAACGAAGACTGGATCCGAAGAGTCAAAGTAAAAGTTCAATTTATTCACTTGTACAAGGAGGAGCGTTTAACAATGCAACATCAAGTGAGGTTACAAAGAAAAGGCTCCCATATGGAGCATCTACAATCAACCTTATATGCTGTTAAACTGGGCGGTTCAGTTACCATGGAATAATTACTGACACATAACTCTACTCATGTCATGGCACTCTCTAACTCCTCCAAATGTGGATCCTTAAATCAAGATAACCGTCTTCTGACCCTCGTCCCTCCTAACTCCTTCAAACATACATATATTTTGCTGACACTTCTCTATGTTTTCCCTGCTATCTACATTGTTAATGCAGTAAAGCAAAAGAGAACAGAGACATTCCTCATGACAAGTCTGTGCAGAAACATTCACATGGTAAAACCTTTAATCACAGTATGAACCTAATTTTTATAACATAAAGTACAACTACCCCAAAATTGTACATAAGTACAGTACTTGAGTAAATGTACCAAGTGACAACCTAGAGCCCGGGTTCTGCTTGAGTTTTTCCTTGTTGCTGTCGCCAAGTGCTTGCTCATGGGGAAATGTTGGGTCTCTGTAAATAAAGAGTACAGTCTAGACCTCCAGACTCTATGTGAAAAGTGCCCTGAGATAACTAACCTGAGATGGCGCTATATAAATAAAACTGACTTGAAATTGACTATTTAGTTACTTTCCACCACTGATGACGTCTAGTATGTGTGAATATGGAACATTCTTGTAAAAGAGCGTTCGTGCTCAACAAATCTACAAAAACAAAGAATCTGATTAATAAACCAATCATTATTAATCATCAATTATTTAAGTTTTACACTAAAGCATTACACTGTGACCCTCTATTTGAGATTAAGACTGTTTGCTATCACAAAATCAAAAAACAGTCTGAAAAGTTATAAAATAGAAAGAAATCATCGCTCAGTTGTTTTATTGGGTCATTTGTGTCACTTTAGAGTTGAGATTGTGTGCTACTTTGGTGGCAGCTGTGTGTCGTGTTGCATTCAGAGCTGTAGTAATTCTGCCTTTGTATCTTCTGAACGTACGCCAGGGATCACAATGGACTGAAGGTTGCATCGTGGACTCTCAGACAACATGAGCATATTAGGGGAAAAGCTGTTTTATTTAATTATGTAATGAAGGTGAACTGTCGGGGGGAAAATTGATCTTTCCTTTGTTTTATGTTTGTTGCATTAAACTTATCATTTGAATTTTACCTGAAGAGTATCAAGTAAAGTTTTACTGTGGGAGTCAGCTGAGATATTGGAGAGAAGAAAACTCTGTTCTAGTCACGCCTCAGTTCATGAGGATGAGATGGACATCAAGTATAAAGCATCCTCTGCTGGAGAAATGGTGGGAGGCAGAATGTGTCTGTGTCCTATCCTGTGAGAATACAGCTCCTGAAGACTGAAGTCTGTGTGGAAGTGTGAAACAGACGGGCATCTCACCTCGCAGCCCTGAACCTCATTCAGCAGTGAGATAAGTTGAAGGTAAGATTTTCATCATCAGTGATCAGGTCAAAACATACATGACCATCCCTGATGTGATGACAAGATGTCTGTTTGCATAGGAGATTACACTTCCTCCTCTCCACTGTTGCCATGGCAGCCAGTCACAACACAGAGCCAAGTTGTCAAGATGTGTTCCTGATAAAAGAAGTGTAATTCCTCATATTGTCCTCTCTCCTTCTCCTGGGAACAGCAGTTGTTTGTACTACAAGCAGATGACCCACTGATTGTTTGTCCTCCTGCAGGTGAGAATTTAAGACGTCGATGCCTGGACGATGACGTTTGTTCCGCCGACTACGCGTATAGTTCCGCCCCGGTCCGTGTTTTACACTAAGTTATCAGTAAGTTTGATGTGTCGCTGCTGCTTCAGAGACCAGTGGGAGTGGTTGTATGATACCCTCAAATGTCATGGAGTGGAAGTGTGTGCTGTGTGCTGAGTGTTACAAGTCTGATTTCCTTTATGACTGTGGTCAGTGGGGGCTTGTAGATTGGGCTCTAGCAAGTCCACCAGGAAATAGTTTAGTTAAGGTGGTAAGATCCTCACACATCTGGTCTCATCATCAGTTTAGTTCATTCAACATTTATTTGTTTAGGGACAACTAATGCCCTATGCCACAGCATTTATAGCCTAAGCTAATTTTCAATGCCCATCCCTCGATGGGCCTTTAAAATACATAAAACTCAACATTAAAATATATCTGGAACTGCACAAGACTCAACAATACAAATACATACGTTAAAGCACAAAACTCAACAAGAAAGTACATACAGAGCAGGACAAAACACAAACAACTCACAAATAAAAGTTTCATAAAACAAGCACCTGATCACTCATGACTACATGGCTGAACCCTCTTTAAAAACTGTTACAATTACGTTTAAAATTGAATGCCTTTAACAACAGACACATGCATGAAATGTGGCATTTGCTGTGTGAAACAGTATACAAACATTAAAAATAATTAGTACATTTGCAGTATATTAGGTATACTTAAAGTTGTTCCATTTTAGAACAGTCAAGTATACTTAACACAATTAAAGTAGGGCTTTTGTACAACTTTAATACTATTTAAGTGTAAAAGTACAAAATGAGTTGTTGCATTTTAGCACACTTTAAGTACACTATTTAATAGTCTGGACGCAAGTACACATTAGTGTGCTATAGCATACTAACATTTAGTATATTTTAGTGTATTATTTTATCACTGGGGCTTAGAGTAATAAAATATGTTTACATTTTTTAAATGCGTAATTTTTGCATTGACAGCAGTTTGTATTGACAGCAGTTATCTTAAAAGTGCAATTTAAATATTGAACTCAAATTGTACTAATAATATTTCACAGCAGTGTATTTATTAAGAGTCTTATCAGTATCAGTATGTCTTATCATTCACCATTACCCTGTAATTACCACTTGTGGCCACAGTAGCCATTGTTCAGCAAAAGTTAAAGTCTCACTTAAAGCAGCTGATTTCAGCTACTTTCTCTGTCTCCTCCATGATATATAGGCTCCTAGTTTTCCTTTAATTATTAACAGTCTAGTAATCATACAGTTGGAGTCATCCCTGTCTCTCTGTGTAACTAACAGGTTGGTGCGAGCAGGAAGAGACGGAGGGAGCAGGAGAGCACCTCCAGAGCCTTCGAGGAGCCTCCGGAGAGAAGACTCAATGAGAATGCTGCTGTCCTGTCAGAGAGGAGCCCCAGCCCCCAGCCCTCCACCTCTGCCCCACAGGCCAACCTGGAGGGTGTCCAGCTGGAGGTTAGCAGTCCAAACGTGCCCACAGTGGTCCAAACTGTTCTATCCTGATCCATGATACATCCAGTTCAACAGCAATACTGCATCAGTCTAAAGGGTGTAACTGAACTAGTCTGACTTGGTTCCTCCTCTCCTCCTGTCTGTCTCTCTAAAAGGTTCAGGAGAGCAGAAGGAAGGCAGCAGGAGACCCAGCCCAGAGTCCCCCAGGAGCACGTGGATGACATTCAGCATGATGATGTCACGGCCCCGCCCCTCTGACCCAGCCCTTACGGACCCCAGCCCGGTGGACTCCCACCCTCTGCTTTTAATGCAGTGGTAGAGATGGTCATGGCATGGATGACTGACTCTCCATACAACCCAGAGACGTAACATACACACACATACACGCACACTGCACACCCAGTGCAAATAAGCAGATAAGTTTTAACTCTTTCATTCCTTTTTAGTATATATATATAAGTTTTAACTTTCTTTACTTTTTAGTATGTAGATAAGTTTTAACTCTTATACATTATTAATTTGTAGATACGTTTTAACTCTTTCTTCCTCTTTCAGTATGTAGATAAGTTTTAACTTTTATACATTTTTAGTATGTAGATAACTTTAAACTTTTATACATATTCAGTATATATAAGTTTTAACTTTCATTCCTTTTTTGTATGTAGAGAAGTTTGAACTCTTTCATTCCTCTTTCCTAAAAAAAGAAACCTTAGATAAGTTTTAACTTTCACTCCTCTTTAGTATGTAGATATGTTTTAACTCTTTCATTCCTTTTCAGCATGTAGATAAGTTATGTAACTCTATTTAACTCTTTGACTGATACCTTCTACACTTTGTTTGAAAAAATCTAACACAAAAAGAGATGGTAATTCTTTACACACAGGCATGTTCAACCTCTTTTCTTTCACTTACTTCTAAAGTTTCCAAAAAACCCCACAAGTTCTACAAAATCATTTTAGATGTTGCTTTTTTTAACTATTTAATTTATTTTGAGTATGTAGATAAGTCTTAAGTCTTTTAACTCTTTGATAGCTTCTACACATTCTTTGAAAAACAAAAGAAATAATGGTAAGTCAGACATGCTGCAATTCTTTTCCTTCCAACTCACTCCTTTCACTTTGGTGCTTCTTTTTCTAAGTTTTGTCCATATTTTTTTCTGTCTTGTGGTGAACTCGTCATAATGACTAAAAGAAGGAAAGATCTTTAAGAGGGTCTGTAGACAATGTTCCATTCAAATATTTTGTTGCTGTTGTGCACCGGTCAGTATTTAATCACTTTAGAAGTGAAAAATATGCTGCTGATTACCATTAAAGTTATTTGGTTATGTTTAAAGTTATTGAATCATCAACAGTTGAAAAAATGCCTGAAAAACAGGTCAGTGTTTAAGAGTTTGTTAATCTGGTGTCTGGTTACATCATGACATCACTATATGAAGAAAAGGAAACATATATTTGGATGGAACACTGTCAAAGGGTTAGGGTTAGGGAGGGTTAGACCCTCCTAAAGATCTTTCCTTCTGTTTCTGTCAAACGTAGTAATATTAGCAGCAATTAGTATGACAAATATTTCAGCTGTAGCAATTAAAGTGTGTAATAACTATTATAGTTTTATTGTTTAAATTGAATTTGAAATTCTTTCTGGACAGGAAGAAATATCTTAAGGTTTGGATGGGATCACTTAAGTTGATCTTATCTTATAATGACTTTGTAAAAAAAGGAAAGGGTTTCAAGAGGGTCTGGAGGCAATGTTTCATTCAAATCCATTCAAATCCTGTGTTTAACTGTGTCTGTATATACGTTTTTAAGTGTATGTTTTGGATGAACCATTGCAATAGGGTTAGGGAGGGTTAGACCCTCCTAAAGATCTTTCCTTCTGTAACAAAGAGTTCAACACAGGTGAACTCGTTATAACACAACAAGTTTAGATGGAACATTTCATTCATTAATGAGCAGCAGTAGTTGTATTATTTGTAGCAGATTTTATAACTGTGGTAGTTTCAATAGTAACAGCAGTATTAAAATACCTTTTGAAAGGGAAACTATAAAATGTATCAATAATCTAAAAAAAAAGATAGATATTAAGATATTAAAAAGTCATGTAGAAAGTATCAATAGTATTGATAATAACAGTAGCAGCAGTTCTATCAGTCAGGAGTGATAAAATTACTAACAGGTCATAGATGGACTAGTAGTAGCTCTTAAAGTGTAATTTGTTAATTACTAATCACTTTAAGTTAATTTGATGAAATCATTTTGTAACTTGGTAATAACTTCAAATTCCTTGTATGTTTGAGAAGAGAAGATCTTTAAGAGGGTCTGTAGACAATGTTCCATTTGAATTGTCTTTATTGTTGTTTATAGATCATTATTTAAAGTGGTGAAGAAGTGAAAAATGTCCCTTCACACTAATTCTAAATAATAACTACTTTATTTTTTCATGACTCAATATATTTAATGATGAGCAATTTAAAATTTTGCCAGAAAATAGGCCAGCATTTGATAGCTTATTTAACAAGTCATGACGTCATGACAATATAAACAATAAGACACATATTTGGAAGGAGCATTGTCAAAGGGTTAGGGTTAGGGAGGGTTAGACCCTCCTTAAGATCTTTCCTTCTGCTTTTAAAAGAGAATCTATAAAATGTGTTACTGTCCAAATACGGCTCCCAACCAAACGCGACTCGGTTCCCATCGTTCATGTTAATGAGCCGGCCAAAAGATTTGGTTCGTTCGTGAACGTCACAACTCTAATGTCCATGTCCTGTAGTGAATATAAAATAGCCAGATTATGCACTGACTTTGTAAACCCCGATAGATTTAACAGACCATGTTGTGATCATTAAGTAATTAACTGGCTGAGCCTGTCTCCCTCACTCCCTTCATCACTTCTTTCGTCTCTCTAATAAACATGAAGTTCAGTTACCAACAGTAGTACCACTGGAAGAAACAATAGCAGTAGTGATAGTAGTAGCAGTGGTACTAGTGATATTTCAGCTCTTCAACAGGTAGCTTTAGCACCAGTGGAAACAGTAGGTTTAATCACTTCATAACCATGGCAAAGAGCAATATTTCACTCTGTTTCTTCTCACAGTCAATATGAGTGAAAATTATCAAAAATATTTTCTACTGTGATCATGTTTTAAAGTTTGACCTTATTGTTTCAATGTCAGTGTATTGATGGAGGAGAAAGTTCTCTTAGAAAATGCAGACTTTGGCCACTAGAGGTCAGGAGTGCACATTCAAATGATGTGATTCAAATTCAGTTTCTAGGGACACATATTTCTGCCCATACTGAATTACCAGTCCCAAACCTCTACTATGTTGTTCACGGTGATGTGTTTTAGTTAATTAAGACATTATAATGAGCTTAATGGAGCTTGTGTAATATTTGTGTGTTTCATTCTTTCTTTACAGCTTCAGGGTTTCTATGTCGTTCAGATATTTTAAAAAAATACCTAATTCACATTGTCCTTCAGACCATTTTGGACCTAGCAACAGTATTAGAAGTAGTAGTAGCAGTAACAGTAGAACACACAGCTAGAGGCAAACAGGCATTTTGTATCCATCATAAAGTTGTAGTGTATGTCCAATACATTTTATTTAAATTATATGCTTCTGCATTTTGATGTTTTGTCACACTAACATACAGTAGTATGGTACTTTGGGGAATTTGCTGTTATCCTCAATTCATAAAAGAAAGTGTGTAAACTCACATCTTCAATAGAAAACAGCATCACAATATATTCAAGAACAAACGTTAAAATTATCTATGAGCTATGATGACCTCTGTTGTGTCATTCTGTGTTGCTGTGTGGTTCATCTGTCTCTGTTCACTCTGCAGGTGGATCGTTAGTGTAACCTGGCAGACCTGAGGGCCCCGGTGTGTTCCCAGGTTATTTCAGCCGGCTGCAGTGCATCTCTCTCTCTCTCTCTCTCTCTGTCTGCCACTCTGCTGCAACAGCTGCCCTCTCTCCCTTTTCCCTTCAGCCACCCATTTGTTTTATTTATTATGTTGCTTTAAGTTTATTCTTATGTCTGGTTTCGCATCTTACATCACCCCCTACACACACATCCATCACTCATGCACTCTTACACCACTGACTATACTGACATCCACACCCCACAACTTATTAATCCTTAATTGGCATTTGAATTTACTCAATTTGGTTTAATTTGGTTAATAAAAGATCTTTTGTTAAAACTTTACACTGGTGTGTCTCTCTTTTGTTGTGGCCACTTGAGCCAGGTCATTACAGAGCTGAACTGAATTGAGCTGAATCCAGTCAAAGTGGTTCTAACTAAAATAAAATGAGTCAGTTCTTCATATGAAAATATTGAAATTTTCCAAATTTATAAATACCTGGGAATCTGGCTTGATAGCAGTCTAACTCTTAAACAGTATGTGGAGCAACTGGCACAGAAGGTAAAGATAAAAAAAAGGTTCCTGTAATGAAATAAAGCATGTTTCTGTCTTGAGGACAGGAAAATGATTGTACAGTCAACTATCATGCCTGTGTTTGAGGAGTTATGTTTTATTCTCATGCTGCTCGCTCTGCCTTTACACAACTTGATACAGTATATCATCATGCTTCACATTTCATTACAGGAGCTAAAGATACACATCACTGTGTTCTATATGAAAAAGTAGGCTGGTCCTCACTAGCAACAAGAAGGACTACATTCTATCATTTTTATTTATAAATGTCTCCTACAAAAGTTGCCTCAGTGTATCACTGCACTTTGCAAATCCAAAACCACAGCTCACCAGGCAGGTGAGGATGAGGCTGACGTGGCAGGTGTACTGGGAACTGGAGTGGTGAACCTGAGGTACAGGCAGAGAACAGAATTAGCAGCATTCAGGAGATCAGAAAAACAAACAAACAGCTTACAAGAAGCTTGGCCGTAGCATCTGTGCCGCATTAGTGACTGAACAATCTGGCAGAGTCTGGAGAGATGAACTGGGGTTTTATACTGCTGGCTTGTAAAGTTGATTAGTAGATGAGCTGCAGGTGTTCAAGTTGAATGGGAGAGGGAAACCAGGAGGCCACACCCAGCATACGCCCACACACACAAACACACAGAGAGACAGACTGGGGACAAACATGAAACACGAGAAAGGGAAAACCATGGGAAAAACACAGGGAAGGGAGAAGTATAACTGTTACCCCTCGGGTAAATACTGAAATTGGGAAGACACCTTCCATCACTTTGCACCATACAAATGGAATAAATTACAGAGGATTTAAGAACTTGAATGTCTTATCCCACTGGACGATTTAACCCCTTCAGACCCGCATTTTTTCTGCTGGGCAAAACAATTTATTTTAACTGATTCCGACTCCTCTCCAACATAACAACAAACTGGAAACATTTTTTTTTGCTAACTCATATTTTTAATAGTATTTTTTCATGTCCATTACAATGGACGCCACGACACGATGGGCATAAAATGTCATAAAAAAGGCTGAGTTTTTCCACATAGTAATCAATCAGATATGACCTAAACATCTGGAACTGGATGTTTGCATGTGTTTGAGTCTGTGTACAGTAAGAAGAGAGGGAAATAACGTAATCTGAACATGCACATGAACACAATAGATGTATGATTTTAGTAGATGTATGTTGTTTTTATAGTAGGCTAATGAACTGATAACACGTTAACTTGGAATGGAACTGGAAGCTGAACTTGAGAAGATATCAGCTTGTGGATGTTTTCATGTATTCTCATTTTCGATGAGCAGCCTTGAAGGAGTTTTGTTGTGGCACAAAGCACAAGTGGATGTTGCTCACAAAAGACGTGTTTTTCCTGTACAGTTTTGCATCTTGCATCTGCTAGCCTCTTTCTTTTTATCATAATTTGGCATGTGGTCAACCATGTCATACTGCACTTCAGGTAGAGGCCTTACATCCTGGACTGGTCTGCGAATTGGTCTCTGGGGGAAATGATCTGGTTCTGGAGACATACTGGGCCATCAAATTGAAGATCTCATCTGGTATATACCGTTTGAACTATTCATAGGGTCTCATGGGATAATCCTCATGAATTGGAGGATTCTCAAAGGAAGTGTCAATGATTGTAGTGAACGGCCTGTGACGCCACTTGATTTCTTCCTTCCTGGTTACTGTCATCTCCTCCTGTCCTCCTCCTGTCCCTGTGTTGTCTGTCTCCTCTATCCCAATCTCATCTGCCACATCAGTCTCAATCTCATCTGCCACATCAGTCTCAATCTCATCTGCCAGGAGAGAGGATCTCAGTGCATCATAGGAAGTCCCCCGGCAGTCTAGTCCTATAGCAGCATAACTAGGGGCCGGTCCAAGGTGAGCCTGGCCGGCCCTAACTATAAGCTTTTTCAAAAAGGAAAGTTTTAAGCCTACTCTTAAAGCGTAGAGAGGGTGTCTGCCCCCCGGACTGAATCTGGGAGATGGTTCCACAGAGAGGAGCCTGATAGCTGAAGGCTCTGCCTCCCATTCCACTTTTAGATATTCTAGGAACCACAAGTAAGCCTGCATTTTGGGAGCGCAGTGTTCTAGTGGGGTAATAGGGTACTATGAGCTCTTTAAGATATAGTGGCGCCTGACCATTAAGAGCTTTATAAGTAAGGAGAAGTATTTTAAATTGTATTCTGGATTTTACCGGAAGCCAATGTAGCAAAGCTAAAATAGGAGAAATATGATCTCTTTTCCTAGTTTTTGTTAATACACGTGCAGCTGCATTCTGGACCAGCTGGAGAGTCTTTAGGGTCTTGTTAGGGCAGCCTGACAATAAAGAATTACAATAATCCAACCTAGAAGTAACAAATGCATGGACTAGTTTTTCTGCATCTTTTTGAAGCAGGATGTGCCTGATTTTTGCTATATTACGGTGGTGAAAAAAAGCAGTCCTTGAAATTTGTTTTATATGATGGCTGAAGGACATATCCTGGTCAAAGGTAACTCCCAGATTCCTTACGGTGGAGCTGGAGGCCAGGAAGTGACACAATACGCTTACCGTCGAATTAATGACAAAATTCTAACTATTAGAGACAAAATTCATCACCTCCTGCCCTCAACAGGCACTGATTCACCCTTCAATTCAGGAACCTTAGAAACAGCTGCAAAACCCGATATATATTTAGACTGTTTCTCTCCAATCGACCTTCGTGAATTAATTTCAATGATTTCGTCCTCTAAACCATCATCCTGTCTCTTGGACCCCATCCCAACTAGGCTGCTTAAGGAAGTCTTACCCTTAGTTAGCACATCTTTACTAGATATGATCAGTCTGTCTCTAGTAACAGGCTATGTACCACAGTCCTTTAAAGTAGCTGTAATTAAACCTCTTCTTAAGAAGCCTACACTGGATTCAGCCGTTTTAGCCAACTATAGACCTATATCTAACCTTCCCTTTCTCTCTAAGATCCTCGAGAAAGCAGTTGCCAATCAGTTATGTGACTTTCTACATAACAATAGTTTATTTGAGGATTTTCAGTCAGGTTTTAGAGCGCATCATAGCACAGAGACAGCATTGGTGAAAGTTACGAATGACCTCCTAACTGCATCAGACAAAGGACTTCTCTCCGTACTTGTCTTGTTAGATCTTAGTGCTGCATTCGACACCATTGACCATCACATCCTGTTACAGAGACTGGAACATTTAATTGGTATTAAAGAAACTGCATTAAGCTGGTTTAAATCCTATTTTTCAGATCGACTTCAGTTTGTACACATTAACGATGAATCCTCCATCCACACAAAAGTTAGACACGGAGTTCCACAAGGTTCTGTGCTTGGACCAATACTGTTCTCCTTATATATGATTCCTTTAGGTAATATTATTCGGAAACAGTCCATAAATTTCCATTGCTACGCTGATGATACCCAATTATATTTATCAATGAAGCCAGATGAATTAAATCAGTTAACTAAACTTCAAGTGTGCCTTAAGGACATAAAGACCTGGATGACTGCCAATTTTCTGCTACTGAACTCAGACAAAACTGAAGTTATTGTGTTTGGCCCACAACACTTTAGAAACACATTATCTAATGACATAGCTACTCTGGATGGCATTACCTTGGCCTCCAGCTCCACCGTAAGGAATCTGGGAGTTATCTTTGACCAGGATATGTCCTTCAGCCATCATATAAAACAAATTTCAAGGACTGCTTTTTTTCACCTACCGGGGGACTTCCCATGATGCACTGAGCTCCTCTCTCCTCCTCCTCCTCTCCATTTGTATGCTTTCATGTACCCTTAATGCATGTTACTAACTTGACTTCTTCCCCGGAGTCTCTGTGCTCTCTCGTCTCACAGGAACAGTGGGCCATGGCTGTGGGGACTGTGGCGTGGTCCTGTGGATGTCCTGTTTCCATTTCTGCTACTGATATTATTGCTATTACTATTATAAAGTCATAGTTCTACTTACATTACTGTTGTTATGGTTACACCCCCCTCTCCCCTTCCCCCGTCCCCCTCCCTCCTTCTTTCGCTGTAAACCCAACCGGTCAAGGCAGATGGCCGCCCACCTAGAGCCCGGTCATTACTACTGAGAGCTATAGGAATACATGGATCAATAGAGTTATGACTCTTTGTCAGCCTGGCCAAAGTGCAGAAAAGGAACCGAGGGCTGTTTTTATTCTCCTCTATTAATGATGAGTAGTAGGCAGCTCTGGCATTACAGAGGGCCTTCCTATATGTTTTAAGACTATCTTGCCAGACTAAATGAGATTCTTCTAGTTTGGTGGAACGTCAAATCCTTTCAAAATTTCGTGAAGTTTGCTTTAATTTAAGGGTTTGGGAGTTATATCATGGAGCTAGCTTCTTATGTTTTATTATCTTCCTTTGTAAAGGGGCAATAGAGTCAAGTGTTGTTCGCAATGAGCTTGCGGTACTATCAACAAGATCATTGGTTTCAGAGGGACTAAAGTTAGCATAAGACTCCTGTGTAGTATTGAGACATGGCACTGAATTTAGTACTAGTGGGATCGCTTCTTTAAATTTAGCTACAGCACTATCAGAAAGACATCTAGTAAAGATGTTTTTGTCTAATGGTGTGTAGTCTATTAATAGGAATTCAAAAGTTATTAAGTAATGGTCTGACAAAATAGGATTTTGTGGAAAAACTATTAAATGTTCAATTTCAATGCCATAAGTCAGAACAAGGTCGAGGGTGTGGTTAAGACAGTGAGTAGGTTTATTTACACTCTGAGAGAAGCCAATTGAGTCTAATAATGAGATAAACGCAGTGCTAAGACTATCAATATCATCGTCCACATGGATATTAAAGTCACCTACTATAATTACTTTATCTGTACAAAGGACTAAGTTTGATAAAAACTCTGAAAATTCGGATAAACATTCAGAGTACGGGCCAGGAGGGCGGTACACTATAACTAATAGAATTGGCTGTAAAGTTTTCCAGGTTGGGTGTGAAAGACTAAGAACCAGGCTTTCGAATGAGTTATAATTAAGTTTAGGTCGAGGGTTGATTATTAGGCTTGAGTTAAAAATGGCTTGAGTTAAAAAACAAAACATGCACATATATATAGTCAGCAATTAGTAGGAAGTGTACAGGCCTCTGCTCTGAATGACTTCAGCATATCTGCGGCCACAGGACAGCACTAGTCTCTCACACTGCTCTGGTGTGATTTTGGTCCACTCTTCTTCCAGTCTCCTCCACACTTCGGTGACTGTAGTGGGTTGAGATCAGGACTCTGGGCAGGCCATGTCATTATTTCAATGTTTTCAGTTTCAAGGAACTGCTTTACCCGTTTTGCTGTGTGACATGGAGCGTTGTCCTGCATAAACACTGCAGGCTGATTGGGTGATGAACGCAGGAAAGGAACCATATGTTGTTGAAGAAGGTTCTGATAAACATTTGCATTCACTCTGCCATGTAGCTGTATAAGAGGCCAAACTCCTGCTGCAGAAAACATGCCCCAAACCATGACACTTCCTTCTCCACCTTTCACTGACTTCTTTACACACTTTGGGTTCAGTCTTTCTCCAGTTTGTCGCCGAACATAATGTTTCCCATCGGACCCAAATACATTAAACTTGCTTTCATCACTCAAGTGAACTTTGGACCAGTTCTCCTCTGTCCACACAACATGCTCCTCAGCAAAGCTTAGTCTAGCCTTTTGATTCTTTCTGCTTATGAGAGGTTTGGTCACTGCAGAGCATTTGGGCTTTCAGTCCAAATGCTCTTAAAAGTCGAGACACTGTATGACAAGACAGATCCTTACCCTGTTCAGCGCTGAACTGGCGAGCAATTCCAGCTGCAGTGTGGAAACGATTGCCCATTGAGATCCTCTGCAGTATCCTGTCCTCTCTCTGTGGACGACCAGCCTTCTTGGGGGACTTGAATGAGTTTGTGATGTTGTAAAGATTCAATATTCTTGAAATCACAGATTTGGAACAACCAACTTGTCTTGCTATGGCTGATAGGGTCATCCCTTTGGCCTTCATCTGGACAACCTGCTGCCGGAGGCTTTCAGTCACTTTAGAATGGCCCACCATCAAGCCGAGTCAGTGAAACTGGAAGTTAGGCTGCCAGTTAAATAGACAGATAATCAAGGAAATTAACACCAGGTGCCAGATTAACACCAATAACTGGGAGGTATCTTAAAGTGTTCTCTAATTTTGATCAGTGTGTTTTCTGCAAAATAATGTTTTTTGTTGAAATGCCTAATTATTATATTATTATTATTATTATTATGCCTTGTTATCTTGTGGAAAAAGTGTTCTAGTAGCATGGTATAGACACAACAAAAGGTTCTTCAACTGTTGAGCAGTGAAGATGACATTACTTCAGAAAAAATCAGTTGTTTATAAATTGTTCTCTAATTTTGATCTCCAGTGTACAAACACACATATACATGCATACATACATGCACACACACACACATACATATATATATATATATATATGTGTGTGTGTGTGTGTGTGTGTGTCTGTGTGTGTGTGTGTGTCTGTAAGCTCACAGTATACTGCTATACCATTATAACCATACCATTGAAAAACTTGTGAACAGGACTGATTTCTTCAACAATACTTTTATAACACTCACTTTATGGAAAATGTTTTTCGTGACTGATTTGATTGAGGTATTTAAGATAATAGCATAATAGATAACAGATGGCATAGCAGAATTGTGACTTTATTATGGGTAATGATTTATTCTAAAGCGGGTGGATCAAACTCAATTTCATCCTGGGCCACATCAGCATTATGGTAGCTTTCAAAGGACCGGTTGTAAATGTAAGACTATATAATGCCTCTGCATTCGATTATTATTGATTTTAGTAATCACTTAATAATTAATATCTAGTTCTGAAAGCAGAATTCTAGGAAAAATAATGGCAAGCAGACATTCAGGTGTACAACTATTATACAATTTATTTAAAAAATGAAATATACAAAGTAGTATAATGGTATGTAATAGTCAAAATAACAACAAGTGTTGATTCAGATATCTGCTTATTATCATAACATAATTATATTATGTTATATTTAATATATATATTAAATAACATAATTGCCTCTGCATCCAATTATTACTAGTTTTAGTAATAACTTAATAACTAGCTCTGAAAGCAGAATTCTAGGAATATACATTTTACACACACACACACATATATATACACGTATATATAGACACACACACATGATGTTGCATGATGTTCATGTTTGCATGATTCCAATTCAAGCACAATGGTCTCATACTTCCCTCAGGAAAAATGAACATGTATTTCTCAGTCCAGTCATCCTTAAATGCATGTTTTTCACTGTATGGATAGCAATGCCAGTCTCTCAGTCAGTCCATCACTTTGGGCCAGACTGAAATATCTCAACTACTGGATGGATTGCCATAAAATTTTGCTCAGATATTTGTGCTCTCCATAGGAGGAATTTTATTAACTTTGGTGACCTCCACCTGTTTGAACTTGTTATCAGTATAATAGACACCTGTCCACAACCTCAAACAGTCACACTCCAAACTCCACTATGGCCAAGACCAAAGAGCTGTCAAAGGACACCAGAAACAAAATTGTAGACCTGCACCAGGCTGGGAAGACTGAATCTGCAATAGGTAAGCAGCTTGGTGTGAAGAAATCAACTGTGGGAGCAATTATTAGAAAATGGAAGACATACAAGACCACTGATAATCTCCCTCGATCTGGGGCTCAACGCAAGATCTCACCCCGTGGGGTCAAAATGATCACAAGAACGGTGAACAAAAATCCCAGAACCACACGGGGGGACCTAGTGAATGACCTGCAGAGAGCTGGGACCAAAGTAACAAAGGCTACCATCAGTAACACACTACGCCGCCAGGGACTCAAATCCTGCAGTGCCAGACGTGTCCCCCTGCTTAAGCCAGTACATGTCCAGGCCCGTCTGAAGTTTGCTAGAGAGCATTTGGATTATCCAGAAGAGGATTGGGAGAATGTCATATGGTCAGATGAAACTAAAATAGAGCTTTTTAGTAAAAACTCAACTTGTCGTGTTTGGAGGAGAAAGAATGCCGAGTTGCATCCAAAGAACACCATACCTACTGTGAAGCACGGGGGTGGAAACATCATGTTTTGGGGCTATTTTTCTGCAAGGGGACCAGCATGACTGATCCGTGTAAAGGAAAGAATGAATGGGGCCATGTATCGTGAGATTATGAATGAAAACCTCCTTCCATCAGCAAGGGCATTGAAGATGAAACATGGCTGGGTCTTTCAGCATGACAATGATCCCAAACACACCACCCAGGCAATGAAGGAGTGGCTTCGTAAGAAGCATTTCAAGGTCCTGAAGTGGCCTAGCCAGTCTCCAGATCTCAACCCCATAGAAAATCTTTGGAGGGACTTGAAAGTCCGTGTTGCCCAGCGACAGCCCCAAAACATCACTGCTCTAGAGGAGATGGGCCATGGAGGAATGGGCCAAAATACCAGCAACAGTGTGTGAAAACCTTGTGAAGACAAAAATGTTTGACCTCTGTCATTGCCAACAATTTGGTTTGCCAATTTTCTGGATTTCTTTTTCTCATTTTGTCTCTCATAGTTGAAGTGTACCTATGATGAAATGTACATGCCTCTCTCATCTTTTTAAGTGGGAGAACTTGCACAATTGGTGGCTGACAAAAATACTTTTTTGCCCCACTGTATGTGCAGAGTTGATTTTGATATTCCTCTGCTGAAAAGGGAAAGTTTCTCTGTGCTCACCTTAAATCTGAGTTTAAGATGTGTAACTACAAGCATGAATTGTGACATCACAACTTATTTGGAGCCAATCATGGTCCAGTATGCAACTTACAGAAATGTCATGTGGCAACTTAAAGGTTCACATACACATACACTGAAAATGGACTTTTCAGTGAAGTAGGAGACATTTTGAATCCAGCTGTTAAACTTTTCATGGATTCTGTATTTCCCAATGAGGGAGAAGGAGTAGATGACATCTTTCTAACAAGGTACTTAAACCTTTTTTTGTGGAAAAACCATATCAGACACAAATTATTGTGTCTAAAAACCTGTCTGGAAGGGACCTTTAACATATTCACATTTAACCAAGAGGGTTGTTTGGAGACTGCAATATGCTGTTAGATGTTTCTAACTTTATATCTGAAACACCTGTCAGTAACACAGAGTGCCCTCACTGCTTTGGTGACATCATACCCAACATGTTGTAGTAACATAGGAGTCCCACAACATGGCAGTATTTCTAATCTTTTGTATGCTGTGAATGCAAAGGCGACACCTACTGCACAAAGAGTGCACCCAATTAAAAACGTTCCAGCAAAGACAAATGATGATGCCCCTGAAGGATTAATGGTGAGGCTTTTTATTATAATATTACATGCTTATACAGGCTTAAAGATGCCAAAGTTTCTACTTTCAACCTGATATTTTGTCAAGAAAAAAGCCCCCATTCATTACTTTATTAAACAGTTCATAAATGATCATTATTTTCTGTAGTAAAGTCAACTTTACTGTGATATTGCTGCAAAAACAGTAAAGCCGTCATGCATATATGCAGAGTAGAAAATAGCTTGTTTATTTAAAGGACGAGTTCACAAGTCTGTCTTAAAACAATAGTCAGGAGCCCAAATGAACACTGAAACTGATTAATGGTGAGGCTTTTTATTATAATATTACAAGATATACTATTAAAAACAGACAATTTAGAAATAATAATGCCTCACATGTCTCAAGCAATAGGCTTATGGGGCTAGAGTGACAGTTACATTTTGCCATTGAAAATAAAATTTGGCATTGAACCTCCTTTTATTTTCAATTTGCAAAATTTAACTGTTGCTGTTTTGGCCCCATATACGGTAGGCTCAAAGTGGACACCCTCCAGAATGATATGATTGTATATACCTTCTGGTGTGAAGTTTGTGAGCTGACAGTCAGGTAGGGTAGTGTTTACTTTCATTTTGTTAAGCAGGTGACTATAGGTCCAAAACATATGACCAGTCAGACCAGAGGAAATACTGACTGGAAATTATTGAAATATGGTTAACAAATACAACAGAGTACAATTTAACAACAGCTACGACTAACTTTTGAAGCTAATTAAGTTACATTTTGACGACTTATTTGGATTTTCACATGTATTTTAGCCTTTCAACTAGTGACAGAGACTATTTATTTGTTGCTGAACCATCAATAACAATATTGATTACGTTTATTGACTCTGCTCTAATTCATCGGAAGCTTAAATGGACATAAAATAAACTAAATTGCCAAAATTTTGCCTTATAGCTGACGAAATGGATGCCGACTAAAACAGTAGTGTATGCACTGGGCCTCTACAAAACGTTATTGAATCCGTGTTGAAGGAATTCATTTAAAAAAATTATTTTCTATAATTACATTTTAAAATGCCAATAAAAAACAATACTGTAAACTGCCAATTAAAGCAGTTTAATGTTACATGTTAATAGTACAATATTTTCCTCTGAAATGTAGTGGAGTGGAAATATAAAGTAGCATCAAATGGAAAGACTCATGTAAAGTACAACTATCTCAAAATTGTACATAAGTACAGTACTTGAGTAAATGTACCAAGTGACAACCTAGAGCCCGGTTCTGCTTGAGGTTTCCTCCCGTTAAAGGGGAGTTTTTCCTTGTTGCTGTCGCCAAGTGCTTGCTCATGGGGAAATGTTGGGTCTCTGTAAATTAAAGAGTACAGTCTAGACCTCCAGACTCTATGTGAAAAGTGCCCTGAGATAACTAACCTGAGATAGCGCTATATAAACAAAACTGACTTGAAATAGACTATTTAGTTACTTTCCACCACTGATGACGTCTAGTATGTGTGAGTATGGAACATTCTTGAAAAAGAGCATTCGTGCTCAACAAATCTACAAAAACAAAGAATCCGATTAATAAACCAATCATTATTAATCATCAATTATTTAAGGTTTACACTAAAGCATTACACTGTGACCCTCTATTTGAGATTAAGACTGTTTGCTATCACAAAATCAAAAAACAGTCTGAAAAGTTATAAAATAGAAAGAAATCATTGATCAGTTGTTTTATTGGGTCATTTGTGTCACTTTAGAGTTGAGATTGTGTGCTACTTTGTGTGTCGTGTTGCATTCAGAGCTGTAGTAATTCTGCCTTTGTATCTTCTGAACGTACGCCGGGGATCACAATGGACTGAAGGTTGCATCGTGGACTCTCAGACAACATGAGCATATTAGGGGAAAAGGTGTTTTATTTAATTATGTAATGAAGGTGAACTGTCGGGGGGAAAATTGATCTTTCCTTTGTTTTATGTTTGTTACATTAAACCTATCATTTGAATTTTACCTGAAGAGTATCAAGTAAAGTTTTACTGTGGGAGTCAGCTGAGATATTGGAGAGAAGAAAACTCTGTTCTAGTCACGCCTCAGTTCATGAGGATAAGATGGACATCAAGTATGAAGCATCCTCTGCTGGAGAAATGGTGGGAGGCAGAATGTGTCTGTGTCCTATCCTGTGAGAATACAGCTCCTGAAGACTGAAGTCTGTGTGGAAGTGTGAAACAGACGGGCATCTCACCTCGCAGCCCTGAACCTCATTCAGCGGTGAGATAAGTTGAAGGTAAGATTTTCATCATCAGTGATCAGGTCAAAACATACATGACAATCCCTGATGTGATGACAAGATGTCTATCTGCATAGGAGATGACACTTCCTCCTCTCCACTGTTGCCATGGCAGCCAGTCACAACACAGAGCCAAGTTGTCATGATGTGTTCCTGATAAAAGAAGTGTGATTCCTCATATTGTCCTCTCTCCTTCTCCTGGGAGCAGCAGTTGTTTGTACTACAAGCAGATGACCCACTGATTGTTTGTCCTCCTGCAGGTGAGAATTTAAAACGTCGATGCCTGGACGATGACGTTTGTTCCGCCGACTACGCGTATAGTTCCGCCCCGGTCCGTGTTTTACACTAAGTTATCAGTAAGTTTGATGTGTCGCTGCTGCTTCAGAGACCAGTGGGAGTGGTTGTATGATACCCTCAAATGTCATGGAGTGGAAGTGTGTGCTGTGTGCTGAGTGTTACAAGTCTGATTTCCTTTATGACTGTGGTCAGTGGGGGCTTGTAGATTTGGCTCTAGCAAGTCGACCAGGAAATAGTTTAGTTAAGGTGGTAAGATCCTCACACATCTGGTCTCATCATCAGTTTAGTTCATTCAACATTTATTTGTTTAGGGACAACTAATGCCATATGCCACAGCATTTATAGCCTAAGCTAATTTTCAATGCCCATCCCTCGATGGGCCTTTAAAATACATAAAACTCAACATTAAAATATATCTGGAACTGCACAAGACTCAACAATACAAATACATACGTTAAAGCACAAAACTCGACAAGAAAGTACATACAGAGCAGCACAAAACACAAACAACTCACAAATAACGGTACCATAAAAGTTTCAGGAAACAACAAGCACCTGATCACTCATGACTACATGGCTGAACCCTCTTTAAAAACTGTTACAATTAAGTTTAAAATTGAATGCCTTTAACAACAGACACATGCATGAAATATGTGGCATTTGCTGTGTGAAACAGTATACAAACATTAAAAATAATTAGAACATTTGCAGTATATTAGGTATACTTAAAGTTGTTCCATTTTAGCACAGTCAAGTATACTTAACACAATTAAAGTAGGGCTTTTGTACAACTTTAATACTATTTAAGTGTAAAAGTACAAAATGAGTTGTTGCATTTTAGCACACTTTAAGTACACTATTTAATAGTCTGGATGCAAGTACACTTTAGTGTGCTGTAGCATACTAACATTTAGTATATTTTAGTGTATTATTTTATCACTGGGGCTTAGAGTAATAAAATATCTTTACATTTTTTAAATGCGTCATTTTTGCATTGGCAGCAGTTATCTTAAAAGTGCAATTTAAATATTGAACTCAAATTGTACTAATAATATTTCACAGCAGTGTATTTATTAAGAGTCTTATCAGTATCAGTATGTCTTATCATTCACCATTACCCTGTAATTACCACTTGTGGCCACAGTAGCCATTGTTCAGCAAAAGTTACAGTCTCACTTAAAGTAGCTGATTTCAGCTACTTTCTCTGTCTCCTCCATGATATATAGGCTCCTAGTTTTTCTTTAATTATTAACAGTCTAGTAATCATACAGTTGGAGTCATCCCTGTCTCTCTGTGTAACTAACAGGTTGGTGTGAGCAGGAAGAGACGGAGGGAGCAGGAGAGCACCTCCAGAGCCTTGGAGGAGCCTGTCCTGTCAGAGAGGAGCCTGTCCTGTCAGAGAGGAGCCCCAGCCCCCAGCCCTCCACCTCTGCCCCACAGGCCAACCTGGAGGGTGTCCAGCTGGAGGTTAGCAGTCCAAACGTGCCCACAGTGGTCCAAACTGTTCTATCCTGATCCATGATACATCCAGTTCAACAGCAATACTGCATCAGTCTAAAGGGTGTAACTGAACTAGTCTGACTTGGTTCCTCCTCTCCTCCTGTCTGTCTCTCTAAAAAGGTTCAGGGAA
The DNA here is from genome assembly GCA_038419695.1 of Scomberomorus guttatus. Lineage (NCBI taxonomy): Eukaryota > Metazoa > Chordata > Actinopteri > Scombriformes > Scombridae > Scomberomorus > Scomberomorus guttatus. The sequence goes on from CM076445.1 coordinate 838,900, forward strand.
GGACAGCAGAAGGAAGGCAGCAGGAGATCCAGCCCAGAGTCCCCCAGGAGCACGTGGATGACATTCAGCATGATGATGTCACGGCCCCGCCCCTCTGACCTGGCCCTTACGGACCCCAGCCCGGTGGACTCCCACCCTCTGCTTTTAATGCAGTGGCAGAGATGGTCATGGCATGGATGACTGACTCTCCATACAACCCAGAGACGTAACACACACATACACGCACAATGCACACCCAGTGCAAATAAGCAGATAAGTTTTAACTCTTTCATTCCTTTTCAGCATGTAGATAAGTTTTGTAACTCTTATACATTTTCAGTATATGTATAATTTTTAACTTTCATTCCTTTTTAGCATGTAGATAAGTTTTAACTCTTTTATATGTTTTTAGTATGTAGATAAGTTTGAACTCTTTCTTCCTCTTTCCTAAAAAAAAACCTTAGATAACTTTTAACTCTTTCATTCCTTTTTAGTATGTAGATAAGTTTTAACATTTATACATTTTTAGTATATATATATATATAAGTTTTAACTTTCTTTACTTTTTACTATGTAGATAACTTTAAACTTTTATACATATTTAGTATATATATAAGTTTTAACTTTCATTCCTTTTTTGTATGTAGAGAAGTTTGAACTCTTTCATTCCTCTTTCCTAAAAAAAGAAACCTTAGATAAGTTTTAACTTTCACTCCTCTTTGGTATGTAGATATGTTTTAACTCTTTCATTCCTTTTCAGCATGTAGATAAGTTATGTAACTCTATTTAACTCGTTGACTGATACCTTCTACACTTTGTTAGAAAAAATCTAACACAAAAAGAGATGGTAATTCTTTACACACAGGCATGTTCAACCTCTTTTCTTTCACCTACTTCTAAAGTTTCCAAAAAACCCCACAAGTTCTACAAAATCATTTTAGATGTTGCTTTTTTTAACCATTTAATTTATTTTGAGTATGTAGATAAGTCTTAAGTCTTTTAAGTCTTTGATAGCTTCGACACATTCTTTGAAAAACAAAAGAAATAATGGTAAGTCAGACATGCTGCAACTCTTTTCCTTCCAACTCACTCCTTTCACTTTGGTGCTTCTTTTTCTAAGTTTTGTCCATATTTTTTTCTGTCTTGTGGTGAACTCGTCATAATGACTAAAAGAAGGAAAGATCTTTAAGAGGGTCTGTAGACAATGTTCCATTCAAATATTTTGTTGCTGTTGTGCACCGGTCAGTATTTAATCACTTTAGAAGTGAAAAACATGCTGCTGATTACCATTAAAGTTATTTGGTTATGTTTAAAGTTATTGAATCATCAACAGTTGAAAAAATGCCTGAAAAACAGGTCAGTGTTTAAGAGTTTGTTAATCTGGTGTCTGGTTACATCATGACATCACTATATGAAGAAAAGGAAACATATATTTGGATGAAACATTGTCAAAGGGTTAGGGTTAGGGAGGGTTAGACCCTCCTAAAGATCTTTCCTTCTGTTTCTGTCAAACGTAGTAATATTAGCAGTAATTAGTATGATAGATATTTCAGCTGTAGCAATTAAAGTGTATAATATCTATTATAGTTTTATTGTTTAAATTGAATTTGAAATTCTTTCTGGACAGGAAAAAATATCTTAAGGTTTGGATGGGATCACTTAAGTTGATCTTATCTTATAATGACTTTGTAAAAAAAGGGAAGGGTTTCAAGAGGGTCTGGAGGCAATGTTTCATTCAAATCCATTCAAATCCTGTCAAAAACTGTCATACATATGTCAGTATTTAATGAGGAAGACAAATGTTCATCATTAATATTTCTTACTGGAAACAATTTAACTGTGTCTGTATATACGTTTTTAAGTGTATGTTTTGGATGGACCATTGCAATAGGGTTAGGGAGGGTTAGACCCTCCTAAAGATCTTTCCTTCTGTAATAAAGAGTTCAACACAGGTGAACTCGTTATAACACAACAAGTTTAGATGGAACATTTCATTCAATAATGAGCAGCAGTAGTTGTATTATTTGTAGCAGATTTTATAACTGTGGTAGTTTCAATAGTAACAGCAGTATTAAAATACCTTTTGAAAGGGAAACTATAAAATGTATCAATAATCTAAAAAAAAAAGAATCTAATACAGATATTAAAAAGTCATGTAGAAAGTATCAATAGTATTGATAATAACAGTAGCAGCAGTTCTATCAGTCAGGAGTGATAAAATTACTAACAGGTCATAGATGGACTAGTAGTAGCTCTTAAAGTGTAATTTGCTAATTACTAATCACTTTAAGTTAATTTGATGAAATCATTTTGTAACTTGGAATAACTTCAAATTCCTTGTATGTTTGAGAAGAGAAGATCTTTAAGAGGGTCTGTAGACAATGTTCCATTTGAATTTTCTTTATTGTTGTTTATAGATCATTATCTATAAACATCATATCTCAGTATGTTAACTGATGAGCATTAGAGACACATGTCCAGAAGCTGTAGACCTCTGATAGATGGTTAAACTACATCACTATATGAAAAACAGGACACATATATTTGGATGGAACATTGTCAAAGGGTTAGGGTTAGGGAGGGTTAGACCCTCCTAAAGATCTGTACTTCTGTTACAAAGACTTCAATACAGGTGAACAAAAAAAGTTTAGATGAAATCTAAAATTAAAAACATTTAGTATTAAATTGCTTTAAGAAGAAAATGTATTAATAATTTTATTTTTGTTTTTAGCAAGAAAACAGTGGAGCAAAGTAAAACATTAGCAGCTGTGGGCCTGACACTGTTTAGAACATCTACAGGAGAACACAGTTAAGACAAAGAGCAATAAAATAGCATAAACACAAGACAAACAGAGAAAAAATTAAAAATGCCAAGTAAGACAAAATTTATATAGGCTAAACAACCTACTTATAAGAGTGATTCTCAATAAAAGATTACAGCATTTGGCAGGAAAAAGCAGAAAGAATAAAGACATTTCAATGTTTACAGACAGGTTACACTGAATTCAGAGGGAACAATACGAGGTTGATTATTGAGATGTCAGTGGTTACAATTTTGACTCAGAAGAAGGAAATATCTGTATAAGTATTTAAATTGTAAGAAGGAGGGAGAATTTCTAATGTGATATTAGATTATATTCCAAGTTTGAACATATGTACAGAAAAAGGATCTTAAACCATAGTTATTGTTAAAAGCAGGTATAGAGTTCAGTTCATTGGTGATAAATCTGGTTATTCTAAGTCTTACAGAGTTATGTCTTGGTAAAATAGAAGAAAGTGAAGAAGGGAGAAGGTGATAGTATAATTGATAGTACACATTAATACCTATAAGTGTGTATCATTATGGAAATGCAATGGTTCAGATTGTGAAAACACTACAGTGATGTGTGTAGGGAGAAAGTTTCAAATACATCTTATAAGCTCTGTTGTAGAGTCTAGCTATTGGTTCAATCAGTTCTGTGGTAGTAAGAATCTAAATTGGAAGACAGTAGGAAACACTTGAAAGCATAACTGCACGAAGATGTGTATTAGAGACAGAGAGAGTGAGATATAACCTGATCTGACTGTTTCTTATTCCTATACTTGAATATGCTCTTGAAATATGAGGTAGTTGTTGAGATAAACAACAAGGTATTTGAAATGGTTTACTACAGTAAGGCTCTGGTTGGCCAGAACTATGGGGTGAGATGTAGACAAATGTTTCCTAGGAGAATGGAAATAGATGTATTCAGTTTTTAATCTAAATCATTCTTAAAAAGTCATGACAAACAATCAGATATTGATAGTAGCAGCAGCCACAGTAAGTGTATCTGTAGCACTTCAAGGGTTTATAATAACTCATTTAAAATGACTAAGTCCTTTTGGCCAGGAAAACAACTGACTATGGACTAGTACAGTAGTAGCACTTACAGTGTTTGTAATAACACTTACAAACACACAAAGTTTTGTCCATATTGTTTTCTCTCTTGTGGTGAACTCGTCATAATGACTTTGTAAAAGAAGAAAAGATCTTTAAGAGGGTCTGTAGACAATGTTCCATTGAAATCGTTTTACTGTGCACAGCTCAGCTTTTAATGGAAAAGAAGTGAAAAATGTCCCTTCACACTAATTCTAAATAATAACTACTTAATTTTTTATGACTCAATATATTTAATGATGAGCAATTTAAAATTTTGCCAGAAAATAGGCCAGCATTTGATAGCTTATTTAATAAGTGTCTTGTTACGTCATGACAATATGAACAACAAGACACATATTTGGATGGAACATTGTCAAAGGGTTAGGGTTAGGGAGGTTAGACCCTCCTAAAGATCTTTCCTTCTGTAACAAAGAGTTCAACACAGGTGAACTCGTTATAACACAAGTTTAGATGGAACATTTCATTCATTAATGAGCAGCAGTAGTTGTATTATTTGTAGCAGATTTTATAACTGTGGTAGTTTCAATAGTAAGAGCAGTATTAAGATACCTTTTGAAAGGGAAACTATAAAATGTATCAATAATCTAAAAAAAAGAATCTAATACAGATATTAAAAAGTCATGTAGAAAGTATCAATAGTATTGATAATAACAGTAGCAGCAGTTCTATCAGTCAGGAGTGATAAAATTACTAACAGGTCATAGATGGACTAGTAGTAGCTCTTAAAGTGTAATTTGTTAATTACTAATTACTTTAAGTTAATTTGATGAAATCATTTTGTAACTTGATAATAACTTAAAATTCCTTGTATGTTTGAGAAGAGAAGATCTTTAAGAGGGTCTGTAGATAATGTTCCATTTGAATTGTCTTTATTGTTGTTTATAGATCATTATTTAATGGCATTATTTAAAGTGGTGAAGAAGTGAAAAATGTCCCTTCACACTAATTCTAAATAATAACTACTTTATTTTTTATGACTCAATATATTTAACGATGAGCAATTTTAAAATTTTGCCAGAAAATAGGCCAGCATTTGATAGCTTATTTAACAAGTCATGACGTCATGACAATATAAACAATAAGACACATATTTGGAAGGAGCATTGTCAAAGGGTTAGGGTTAGGGAGGGTTAGACCCTCCTTAAGATCTTTCCTTCTGCTTTTAAACAGCTTTTAAAAGAGAATCTATAAAATGTGTTACTGTCCAAATACGGTCCCAACCAAACGCGACTCGGTTCCCATCGTTCATGTTAATGAGCCGGTCAAAAGATTTGGTTTGTTCGTGAACGTCACAACTCTAATGTCCATGTCCTGTAGTGAATATAAAATAGCCAGATTATGCATTGGCTTTGTAAACCCTGATAGATTTAACAGACCATGTTGTGATCATTAAGTAATTAACTGGCTGAGCCTGTCTCCCTCACTCCCTTCATCACTTCTTTCGTCTCTCTAATAAACATGAAGTTCAGTTACCAACAGTAGTACCACTGGAAGAAACAATAGCAGTAGTGATAGTAGTAGCAGTGGTACTAGTGATATTTCAGCTCTTCAACAGGTAGCTTTAGCACCAGTGGAAACAGTAGGTTTAATCACTTCATAACCATGGCAAAGAGCAATATTTCACTCTGTTTCTTCTTACAGTTCATATGTCAGTATAATGAGTGAAAATTATCAAAAATATTTGTGATCATTTTTTATAGTTTGACCTTATTGTTTCAATGTCAGTGTATTGATGGAGGAGAAAGTTCTTAGAAAATGCAGACTTTGGCCACTAGAGGTCAGGAGTGCACATTCAAATAATGTGATTCAAAATCATTTCTCGGGACACATATTTCTGCTCATACTGAATTACCAGTCCCAAACCTCTACTATGTTGATCACGGTGATGTATTTTAGTTAAGACATTATAATGAGCTTAATGGAGCTTGTGTAATATTTGTGTGTTTCATTCTTTCTTAACAGCTTCAGGGTTTCTATATCGTTCAGATATTTAAAAAAAATACCTAATTCACATTGTCCTTCAGACCATTTTGGACCTAGCAACAGTATTAGAAGTAGTAGTAGCAGTAACAGTAGAACACACAGCTAGAGGCAAACAGGCATTTTGGATCCATCATAAAGTTGTAGTGTAAGTCCAATAAATTTTATTTAAATTATATGCTTCTGCATTTTGATGTTTTGTCACACTAACATACAGTAGTATGGTACTTTGGGGAATTTGCTGTTATCCTCAATTCATAAAAGAAAGTGTGTAAACTCACGTCTTCAATACAAAACAGCATCAAAATATATTCAAGAACAAACATTAAAATGATCTATGAGCTATGATGACCTCTGTTGTGTCATTTTGTGTTGCTGTGTGGTTCATCTGTCTCTGTTTCACTCTGCAGGTGGATTGTTAGTGTAACCTAGCAGACCTGAGGGCCCCGGTGTGTTCCCAGGTTATTTAAGCCAGCTGCAGTGCATCTCTCTCTCTCTCTCTCTCTCTCTCTCTCTCTCTCTCTCTCTGTCTGCCACTCTGCTGCAACAGCTGCCCTCTCTCCCTTTTCCCTTCAGCCACCCATTTGTTTTATTTATTATGTTGCTTTAAGTTTATTCTTATGTCTGGTTTCGCATCTTACATCACCCCCCTACACACACCTCCATCACTCATGCACTCTTACACCACTGACTATACTGACATCCACACCCCACAACTTATTAATCCTTAATTGGCATTTGAATTTACTCAATTTGGTTTAATTTGGTTAATAAAAGATCTTTTGTTAAAACTTTACACTGGTGTGTCTCTCTTTTGTTGTGGCCACTTGAGCCAGGTCATTACAGAGCTGAACTGAATTGAGCTGAATCCAGTCAAAGTGGTTCTAACTAAAATAAAATGAGTCAGTTCTTCATATGAAAATATTGAAATTTTCCAAATTTATACATACCTGGGAATCTGGCTTGATAGCAGTCTAACTCTTAAACAGTATGTGGAGCAACTGGCACAGAAGGTAAAGATAAAAAAAAGGTTCCTGTAATGAAATAAAGCATGTTTCTGTCTTGAGGACAGGAAAATGATTGTACAGTCAACTATCATGCCTGTGTTTGAATTATGTTTTATTCTCATGCTGCTCGCTCTGCCTTTACACAACTTGATACAGTATATCATCATGCTTCACATTTCATTACAGGAGCTAAAGATACACATCACTGTGTTCTATATGAAAAAGTAGGCTGGTCCTCACTAGCAACAAGAAGGACTACATTCTATCATTTTTAATTATAAATGTCTCCTACAAAAGTTGCCTCAGTGTATCACTGCACTTTGCAAATCCAAAACCACAGCTCACCAGGCAGGTGAGGATGAGGCTGACGTGGCAGGTGTACTGGGAACTGGAGTGGTGAACCTGAGGTACAGGCAGAGAACAAAATTAGCAGCATTCAGGAGATCAGAAAAACAAACAAACAAACAGCTTACAAGAAGCTTGGCCGTAGCATCTGTGCCGCCTTGGTGACTGAACGATCTGGCAGAGTCTGGAGAGATGAACTGGGGTTTTATACTGCTGGTTTGTAAAGTTGATTAGTAGATGAGCTGCAGGTGTTCAAGTTGAATGGGAGAGGGAAACCAGGAGGCCACGCCCAGCATACGCCCACACACACAAACACAGAGAGAGACAGACTGGGGACACACATGAAACACTAGGAAGGGAAAACCATGGAAAAAACATAGGGAAGGGAGAAGTATAACTGTCCTCCTAACACTGTTTAACTCTAGTTACCCCTCGGGTAAATACTGAACTTGGGAAGACACCTTCCATCACTTTGCACCATATAAATGGAATAAATTACAGAGGATTTAAGAACTTGAATGTCTTATCCCGCTGGACGATTTAACCCCTTCAGACCCACATTTTTTCTGCTGGGCAAAATTTTTTATTTTAACTGACTCCTCTTCAACATAAAAACAAACTGGAAACATTTTTTTTTGGCTGACTCATATTTTTAATAGTATTTTTTCATGTCCATTACAATGGACGCCACGACACGATGGGTGTAAAATGCCATAAAAACTTAAGAACAATAAGGCTGAGTTTTTCCACATAGTAATCAATCAGATATGACCGAAACATCTGGAACTGGATGTTTGCATGTGTTTGAGTCTGTGTACAGTAAGAAGAGAGGGAAATAACGTAATCTGAACATGCACATGAACACAATAGATGTATGATTTTAGTAGATGTATGTTGTTTTTATAGTAGGCTAATGAACTGATAACACGTTAACTTGGAATGGAACTGGAAGCTGAACTTGAGAAGACATCAGCTTGTGGATGTTTTCATGTATTCTCATTTTCAATGAGCAGCCTTGAAGCAGTTTTGTTGTGGCACAAAAGCTCAAGTGGATGTTGCACTTGTCACAAAATACGTGTGTTTTTCCTGTACAGTTTGGCATCTTGCATCTGCTAGCCTCTTTCTTTTTATCATAATTTGTTCAGTCTCAATCTCATCTGCCACATCAAGTTCTTCCGGCATGCATGTAACCTCTCCACTGTCCCTCTCTGAATCTAATAACAAAATAATCACATTTTTACTCATTTTATGTATTCTCACTCTTGAACTGTTATGCGTTCCATTTAGATCTTACATATGAGACATTAAATTGATGAAAACCACATACGAAGAATTAAAAACTTTTAAAAACCTCTTAATTTCTAAATTTACCACCTACCTCAGTCCTTGTCTTTGAAATTAATCAAATGATATATGTTCAAAATTACTTCAAATATTATCACTTTTAACAGTTACAATTATGCTGACAGCAAATTTGTTTGGCCAACATGAACATAAATGTATATTTTTGATTGAAAATGGGCACTTACTCCTCCCTCTCTGCAGTTCGTGAACGTCAACACTCTAATGTCCATTTTTAACCTTGAGTCTATTAAGTGATGTCTGTGATTGTTTCTGATGCTGTATGGGCTTTTGTTTGTCTGGCTGTGTGCTGTATGTCTTTGTCCTTTTTGTTATGCCTGGCTAATGCTTGTTTTCTTTCCCTCTGTACTCACGTCTCTCTCGCAAAAGAGATCTCGATCTCAATAACATTACCTCATTAAATAAAGGTTAACAATATTAATTGTCAAAAATATGAATTTGAAACCGTAGGTGGATTTGTAAAAAAAACAAAAAACATGTAAACTGATTTTTGAAAATGATTTAATTAAGTGAATTTACTGAAAAAATTAAAATGGATATTCTGTCACATCCATTTCAACTGAGTTTTTTTTAATCTTTCTTTACAAGACAAAAGACAAAATATGCACGTATATATAGTCAGCAATTAGTAGGAAATGTACAGGCCTCTGCTCTGAATGACTTCAGCACATCTGCAGCCACAGGACAGCACTAGTCTCTCACACTGCTCTGGTGTGATTTTGGTCCACTCTTCTTCCAGTCTCCTCCACAGTTCGGTGACTGTAGTGGGTTTCTTGGCCATAACTTTGTCACCAAGGATTTTCCAGAGGTTCTCTATTGGGTTGAGATCAGGACTCAGGACAGGCCATGTCATTATTTCAATGTTTTCAGTTTCAAGGAACTGCTTTACCTGTTTTGCTGTGTGACATGGAGCGTTGTCCTGCATAAACACTGCGGGCTGATTGGGTGATGAACGCAGGGAAGGAACCATATGTTGTTGAAGAAGGTTCTGATAAACATTTGCATTCACTCTGCCATGTAGCTGTATAAGAGGCCAAACTCAAACATGCCCCAAACCATGACACTTCCTCCTCCACCTTTCACTGACTTCTTTACACACTTTGGGTTCAGTCTTTCTCCAGTTTGTCGCCGAACATAATGTTTCCCATCGGACCCAAATAAATTAAACTTGCTTTCATCACTCAAGTGAACTTTGGACCAGTTCTCCTCTGTCCACACAACATGCTCCTCAGCAAAGCTTAGTCTAACCTTTTGATTCTTTCTGCTAATGAGAGGTTTGGTCACTGCAGAGTGGGCTTTCAGTCCAAATGCTCTTAAAAACGTTGAGACACTGTATGACGAGACAGATCCTTACCCTGTTCAGCGCTAAACTGGCGAGCAATTCCAGCTGCAGTGTGGAAACGATTGCCCACTGAGATCCTTCGCAATATCCTGTCCTCTCTTGTATTTGTCTTCCGTGGACGACCAGCCTTCTTGGGGGACTCGAATGAGTTTGTGATGTTGTAAAGATTCAATATTCTTGAAATCACAGATTTGGAACAACCAACTTGTCTTGCTATGGCTGATAGGGTCATCCCTTTGGCCTTCATCTGGACAACCTGCTGCCGGAGGCTTTCAGTCACTTTAGAACGGCCCACCATCATGCCGAGTCAGTGAAACTGGAAGTTAGGCTGCCAGTTAAATAGACAGATAATCAAGGAAATTAGCACCAGGTGCCAGATTAACACCAATAACTGGGAGGTATCTGAAAGTGTTCTCTAATTTTGATCAGTGTGTTTTCTGCAAAATGATGTTTTTTGTTGAAATGCCTTAGTTATTTTGTGGAAAAAGTGTTCTAGTAGCATGGTATAGACACAACAAAAAGTCCTTCAACTGTTGAACAGTGAAGATGACATTACTTCAGAGAAAATCAGTTGTTTATAAATTGTTCTCTAATTTTGATCTCCAGTGTACATACACACACATACATACATATATATACATGCATACATACATGCATACATGCATACACACACACACACACACACACACACATATGTGTGTGTGTGTGTGTGTGTGTGTAAGCTCAGAGTATACTGCTATACCATTATAACCATACCATTGAAAAACTTGTGAACAGGACTGATTTCTTCAACAATACTTTTCTAACACTCACTTTATGGAAAATGTTTTTCGTGACTGATTTGATTGAGGTATTTAAGATAATAGCATAATAGATAACAGATGGCATAGCAGAATTGTGACTTTATTATGGGTAGTGATTTATTCTAAAGCGGGGGCATCAAACTCAATTTCATCCTGGGCCACTTCAGCATTATGGTAGCTTTCAAAGGGCCGGTTGTAAATGTAAGACTATATAAATGTATCTACTTGTTATCATATTACATAATTTCCTCTGCATTCGATTATTATTGATTTTATTAATCACTTAATAATTAATAGCTAGTTCTAAAAGCAGAATTCTAGGAAAAATAATGGCAAGCAGACATTCAGGTATACAACTATTGTACAATTTATTTAAAAAATGAAATATACAAAGTAGTATAATGGTATGTAATAGTCAAAATAACAATAAGTGTTGATTCAGATATCTGCTTATTATCATATGATATAATTGCCTCTGCATCCAATTATTATTAGTTTTAGTAATAACTTAATAACTAGCTCTGAAAGCAGAATTCTAGGAATATACATTTTACACACACACACACACACATATATATACACGTATATATAGACACACACACATGATGTTGCATGATGTTCATGTTTGCATAATTGCAATTCAAGCACAATGGTCTCATACTTCCCTCAGGAAAAATGAACATGTATTTCTCAGTCCAGTCATCCATGTGTGCTCAGTTAAGAACTGGTACTTTACAATTGGCAATTGAGGTAGATATAAAGGTATTCCTGTGATCTTGGTGTTGTCGAGGATGAATTTTATTTTGTATTTCATTGTCCTTTGTGCAGTGACTTGAGGAATTGTTTGTTTGAAAAAATCCAATTGAAAAAACCTGATTTGTTTTGGTTGTCTGAAGCTGACATGTTGAATTGGCTTTTTAATATGGAGATTTTTCTTTTAGCCAGATTTATAGGAGATGCTTGGCTGCTAAAAAAGAGAGCATCGTATCCATCATAACAGGACATCTCTGCCAATATCATCTCAATTTTTATTTGTCCAATATTTTGATTTACAACCAAATACCTGCAAAACAACTGACAATCCCATCAGCCTCAGCTGTACTTTGTGTGTATTAACCCTAGATTACATCCTAGTGGGGTGGAAGATCCCTTACTAATGTTTCTTTTAATGCACTGTTAAACCTAACAAATATCTTCTTCAGCCACACTGGCTTCACCACTCAGTAGTGTTAAGGGAAAAAATGATATATGCTATACACTGATGCAATTAGGGGTTAAGAAATCACAGCAAAATGTCACAGTATCTGTGTAAAATATTGTTTTTATTAGTTATCATAAAACCAAGCAGTACTCAGCAAGTGACAAAAATTGTATTTTTATTTGAAATATTATTTTGAATATTGTCTTTAGTTTTTTGTGTAATACTTTATCATTTTCAGCGACTATAGGCATAATTGTCCATAACATCAGTGAATATATGCAGGCTACATATTATAAAATGTTAATGTAGGATTGAGGGAAAATCAACACTCACAGTCACATGGGGTGTCTGAAAAGTAACTAAAGCCGTCAAATAAATTTAGTGGAGTAGAAAGTACAATATTTTCCTCTGAAATGTAGTCGAGTGGAAACATAAAGTAGCATCAAATGGAAATACTCATGTAAAGTACAACTACCTCAAAATTGTACATAAGTACAGTGCTTGAGTAAATTTACCAACTGACAACCTAGAACCCGGTTCTGCTTGAGGTTTCTTCCCGTTAAAGGGGAGTTTTTCCTTGTTGCTGTCGCCAAGTGCTTGCTCATGGGAAAATGTTGGGTCTCTGTAAATTAAAGAGTACAGCCTCAGTTCATGAGGATGAGATGGACATCAAGTATGAAGCATCCTCTGCTGGAGAAATGGTGGGAGGCAGAATGTGTCTGTGTCCTATCCTGTGAGAATACAGCTCCTGAAGACTGAAGTCTGTGTGGAAGTGTGAAACAGACGGGCGTCTCACCTCGCAGCCCTGAACCTCGTTCAGCGGTGAGATAAGTTGAAGGTAAGATTTTCATCATCAGTGATCAGGTCAAAACATTACATGACCATCCCTGATGTGACCCTGCAGTCCAAGCAGTACCCAGGACAAGATGTCTGTCTGCATATGAGATTACACTTCCTCCTCTCCACTGTTGCCATGGCAGCCAGTCACAACACAGAGCCAAGTTGTCATGATGTGTTCCTGATAAAAGAAGTGTGATTCCTCATATTGTCCTCTCTCCTTCTCCTGGGAGCAGCAGTTGTTTGTACTACAAGCAGATGACCCACTGATTGTTTGTCCTCCTGCAGGTGAGAATTTAAAACGTTGATGCCTGGGCGATGACATATTGTTCCGCCAACTACGCGTATAGTTCCGCCCCGGTCCGTGTTTTACACTAAGTTATCAGTAAGTTTGATGTGTCGCTGCTGCTTCAGAGACCAGTGGGAGTGGTTGTATGATACCCCCAAATGTCATGGTGTGGAAGTGTGTGCTGTGTGCTGAGTGTTACAAGTCTGATTTCCTTTATGACTGTGGTCAGTGGGGGCTTGTAGATTGGGCTCTAGCATGTCCACCAGGAAATAGTTTAGTTAAGGTGGTAAGATCCTCACACATCTGGTCTCATCATCGGTTTAGTTCATTCAACGTTTATTTGTTTAGGGACAACTAATGCCATATGCCACAGCATTTATAGCCTAAGCTAAATTTCAATGCCCATCCCTAGATGGGCCTTTAAAATACATAAAACTCAACATTAAAATATATCTGGAACTGCACAAGACTCAACAATACAAATACATACGTTAAAGCACAAAACTCAACAAGAAAGTACATACAAAGCAGCACAAAACACAAACAACTCACAAATAACGGTACCATAAAGGTTTCATAAAACAACAAGCACCTGATCACTCATGACTACATGGCTGAACCCTCTTTAAAAACTGTTACAATTAAGTTTAAAATTGAATTAGTACTAAATGCCTTTAATAACAGACACATGCATGAAATATGTGGCATTTGCTGTGTGAAACAGTATACAAACATTAAAAATAATTAGTACATTTGCAGTATATTAGGTATACTTAAAGTTGTTCCATTTTAGCACAGTCAAGTATACTTAACACAATTAAAGTAGGGCTTTTGTACAACTTTAATACTATTTAAGTGTAAAAGTACAAAATGAGTTGTTTCATTTTAGCACACTTTAAGTACACTATTTAATAGTCTGGACGCAAGTACACTTTAGTGTGTTGTAGCATACTAACATTTAGTATATTTTAGTGTATTATTTTATCACTGGGGCTTAGAGTAATAAAATATGTTTAAATTTTTTAAATGCGTCATTTTTGCATTGACAGCAATTTGTACTGACAGCAGTTATCTTAAAAGTGCAATTTAAATATTGAACTCAAATTGTACTAATAATATTTCACAGTAGTGTATTTATTAAGAGTCTTATCAGTATCAGTATGTATTATCATTCACCATTACCCTGTAATTACCACTTGTGGCCACAGTAGCCATTGTTCAGCAAAAGTTACAGTCTCACTTAAAGTAGCTGATTTCAGCTACTTTCTCTGTCTCCTCCATGATATATAGGCTCCTAGTTTTCCTTTAATTATTAACAGTCTAGTAATCATACAGTTGGAGTCATCCCTGTCTCTCTGTGTAACTAACAGGTTGGTGCGAGCAGGAAGAGACGGAGGGAGCAGGAGAGCACCTCCAGAGCCTTGGAGGAGCCTCCGGAGAAAAGACTCCGTGAGAATGCTGCTGTCCTGTCAGAGAGGAGCCCCAGCCCCCAGCCCTCCACCTCTGCCCCACAGGCCAACCTGGAGGCTGTCCAGCTGGAGGTTAGCAGTCCAAACGTGCCCACGGTGGTCCAAACTGTTCTATCCTGATCCATGATACATCCAGTTCAACAGCAATACTGCATCAGTCTAAAGGGTGTAACTGAACTAGTCTGACTTGGTTCCTCCTCTCCTCCTCTCTGTCTCTCTAAAAGGTTCAGGGAAGGACAGCAGAAAGAAGGCAGCAGGAGATCCAGCCCAGAGTCCCCCAGGAGCACGTGGATGACATTCAGCATGATGATGTCACGGCCCTGCCCCTCTGGCCCGGCCCTTACGGACCCCAGCCCGGGGGATTCCCACCCTCTGCTTTTAATGCAGTGGCAGAGATGGTCATGGCATGGATGACTGACTCTCCGTACAACCCAGAGATGTAACATACACACACATACACGCACACTGCACACACAGTGCAAACCTTTTATTCCCTCTTTATCCCTCTATCCTAAAAAAAAAAAAAAAACCTTAGATAAGTTTTAACTCTTTCATTCCTTTTCAGCATGTAGATAAGTTTTGTAACTCTTATACATTTTCAGTATATGTATAATTTTTAACTTTCATTACTTTTTAGTATGTAGATGAGTTTTAACTCATACATTTTTAATGTGCAGATAAGTTTTAACTCTTTCATTCCTTTTTAGTATGTAGATAAGTTTTAACTCTTTTATGTTTTTAGCATGTAGATAAGTTTTAACTCTTTTATATGTTTTTAGTATGTAGATAAGTTTTAACTTTTATACATTTTTAGTATATATATAAGTTTTAATTTTCATTACTTTTCAGTATGTAGATAAGTTTGAACTCTTTTATATGTTTTTTTTAGTATATATATAAGTTTTAACTTTTATACATTTTTGGTATATATATAAATTTTAACTTTTATACATTTTTGGTATATATATAAATTTTAACTTTCATTGCTTTGTAGCATGTAGATAAGTTTGAACTGTTTCATACATATTTAGTATATACATAAGTTTTAACTTTCATTCCTTTTTTGTATGTAGAGAAGTTTGAACTCTTTCATTCCTCTTTCCTAAAAAAAGAAACCATAGATAAGTTTTAACTTTCACTCCTCTTTAGTATGTACATAAGTTTTAACTCTTTTATACATTTTAAGGATATATATAGGTTTTAACTTTCATTCCTTTTTAGTATGTAGATATGTTTTAACTCTTTCATTCCTTTTCTTTCACTTACTTCTAAAGTTTCCAAAAAACCCCAGAAGTTCTACAAAATCATTTTAGATGTTGCTTTTTTTAACTATTTAATTTATTTTGAGTATGTAGATACGTCTTAAGTCTTTTAAGTCTTTGATGGCTTCGACACGTTCTTTGAAAAACAAAAGAAATAATGGTATGTCAGACACGCTGCAACTCTTTTCCTTCCAACTCACTCCTTTCACTTTGGTGCTTCTTTTTCTAAGTTTTGTCCATATTTTTTTCTGTCTTGTGGTGAACTCGTCATAATGACTAAAAGAAGGAAAGATCTTTAGGAGGGTCTGTAGACAATGATCCATTCAAATATTTTGTTGCTATTGTGCACCGGTCAGTATTTAATGACTTTAGAAGTGAAAAACATTATCTGATAATGTTGCTGATTACCATTAAAGTTATTTGGTTATGTTTAAAGTTATTGAATTATCAACAGTTGAAAAAATGCCTGAAAAACAGGTCAGTGTTTAAGAGTTTGTTAATCCGGTGTCTGGTTATATCATGACATCACTATATGAAGAAAAGGAAACATATATTTGGATGGAACATTGTCAAAAGCTTAGGATTAGGGAGGGTTAGACCCTCCTAAAGATCTTTCCTTCTGTTTCTGTCAAACGTAGTAATATTAGCAGTAATTAGTATGACAGATATTTCAGCTGTAGCAATTAAAGTGTGTAATAACTATTATAGTTTTATTGTTTAAAGATCTTTCCTTCTGTAACAAAGAATCTAATACAGTTATTAAAAAGTCATGTAGAAAGTATCAATAGTATTGATAATAACAGTAGCAGCGGTTCTATCAGTCAAGAGTGATAAAATTACTAACAGGTCATAGACGGACTAGTCGTAGCTCTTAAAGTGTAATTTGTTAATTACTAATTACTTTAAGTTAATTTGATGAAATCATTTTGTAACTTGGTTGTTGGTTCTTAAGGAGCACGGCTGGTTATCAGTAATAATTAATGATTATCAGAGATAATTATTAATTATAAAAAAAATAAAAATTATTAAATTTGATTAATAATTACGGGGCACCACCCGGAAACCGGGACCAATAACCAGGTAGGAAGGTAGTCTCATAAAAGTGTTCACCTTGGATGTGAGAGTCTGAATGACATCCACATTCAAGGTGAACAAAGAAGGTTTGAATTCGAGCTCTGACTCTCTCAATCAGCCACTTATCACAATACAAATACACAATAATGACAGAAGGACTTCTCTTTAAAGCTATAACAGTATTTATTAATCTCCACAAAATCAACAAAAGTTAACAAACGTTTCGATTAATTCACACTGCACTACCAGCTAATACTACAACAAATACACAGATAACAGCTATAGACAAGTTCCACATGTGTAAGCAAAGTGTGTGTGTGTATTAGTGTGTGTGTGTGTGTGTGTGTGTGTGCGTGCGTGTAGGTGAGTGAGTGGATGTGTGAGTGAGTGGTTGTGCAGGACCAGGAATGGTGGGCGTGATCTGACCAGCTGACGTCGCGCACCTTACGGTAGCGGGCGTGACCTGGTGAGATGACGTTGTACGAAATTGAGATGGCGGGCGTGGCCTCGTGAGGAAGTCACGGCTGTGATTTCTCACTTAGGTGCGAACTGGCAAAGCATTGTTTGGAGGAGGGCTCTGTGAGCAGCATTTTGGTGCTGCTCCCTTTGTTTCAGGGGACAAAGGACAAAGGAAGCCTCATGGTCAGGCTTCAGGTTTTACATGTAGGCCTGCCTTTGTCTGACCCCATGGTTGAGGACCAACATGGTAATAACTTAAAATTCCTTGTATGTTTGAGAAGAGAAGATCTTTAAGAAGGTCTGTAGACAATGTTCCATTTGAATTTTCTTTATTGTTGTTATAGATCATTATTTAATGGCATTATTTAAAGCCAGAGAGAAAAAAAATCCTCTATAATCATTATTGATCAATTATTTGGTCATATCTCAGTATGTTAACTGATGAGCATTAGAAACACATGTCCAGAAGCTGTAGACCTCTGATAGATGGTTAAACTACATCACTATATGAAGAACAGGAAACATATATTTGGATGGAGCATTGTCAAAGGGTTAGAGGTAGGGAGGGTTAGACCCTCCTAAAGGTCTTTCCTTCTGCTTTTAAACAGCTTTTAAAAGAGAAACTATAAAATGTGTTACTGTCCAACGTCCACAGAATCTGGCTGCGTCGCATTCTGGTTGAGTTCCGACTCAGTCACGGTTTACATTTGTTTTGGTGACATTTTTGGTGTTAAACAAACATAAATACACGTTTGATGTAGATGTGCTAACAGTTGCTTTGTGGCTGTACTTCACTCAGTTTAACTACTGGAGCACCCCACACCATCTTATGTCCTGTAGTGAATATAAAATAGCCAGATTATGCATTGGCTTTGTAAACCCTGATAGACTTAACAGACCATGTTGTGATCATTAAGTAATTAACTGGCTGAGCCTGTCTCCCTCACTCCCTTCATCACTTCTTTCTTCTCTCTAATGAACATGAAGTTCAGTTACCAACAGTAGTACCACTGGAAGAAACAATAGCAGTAGTGATAGTAGTAGCAGTGGTACTAGTGATATTTCAGCTCTTCAACAGGTAGCTTTAGCACCAGTGGAAACAGTAGGTTTAATCACTTCATAACCATGGCAAAGAGCAATATTTCACTCTGTTTCTTCTCACAGTCAGTATAATGAGTGAAAATTATCAAAAATATTTTCTACTGTGATCATGTTTTAAAGTTTGACCTTATTGTTTCAATGTCAGTGTATTGATGGAGGAGAAAGTTATCTTAGAAAGTGCAGACGTTGGCCACTAGAGGTCAGGAGTGCACATTCAAATGATGTGATTCAAATTCAGTTTCTAGGGACACATATTTCTGCCCATACTGAACTACCAGTCCCAAACCTCTACTATGTTGATCACGGTGATGTATTTTAGTTAATTAAGACATTGTAATGAGCTTAATGGAGCTTGTGTAATATTTGTGTGTTTCATTCTTTCTTTACAGCTTCAGGGCTTCTATATCTATATTCACATCGTCCTTCAGACCATTTTGGACCTAGCAACAGTATTAGAAGTAGTAGTAGCAGTAACAGTAGAAAACACAGCTAGAGGCAAACAGGCATTTTGTATCCATCATAAAGTTGTAGTGTAAGTCCAATAAATATTATTTAAATTATATGCTTCTGCATTTTGATGTTTTGTCACACTAACATACAGTAGTATGGTACTTTGGGGAATTTGCTGTCATCCTCAATTCATAAAAGAAAGTGTGTAAACTCACATCTTCAATAGAAAACAGCATCAAAATATATTCAAGAACAAACATTATTAAAGTCATCTATGAGCTGTGATGACCTCTGTTGTGTCATCTTGTGTTGCTGTGTGGTTCATCTGTCTCTGTTCACTCTGCAGGTGGATTGTTAGTGTAACCTGGCAGACCTGAGGGCCCCGGTGTGTTCCCTGGTTATTTAAGCCTGACTGCAGTGCATCTCTCTCTCTCTGTCTGCCACTCTGCAGACAGAGAAAGTGGTTCTAACTAAAATAAAATGAGTCAGTTCCTCATATGAAAATATTGAAATTTTCCAAATGTATAAATACCTTGGAATTTGGCTTGATAGCAGTCTAACTCTTAAACAGTATGTGGAGCAACTGGCACAGAAGGTAAAGGCAAAAAAAGGTTCCTGTAATGAAATAAAGCATGTTTCTGTCTTGAGGACAGGAAAATGATTGTACAGTCAACTATCATGCCTGTGTTTGAGGAGTTATGTTTTATTCTCATGCTGCTCGCTCTGCCTTTCAACAACTTGATACAGTATATCATCATGCTTCACATTTCATTACAGGAGCTAAAGATACACATCACTGTGTTCTATATGAAAAAGTAGGCTGGTCCTCACTAGCAACAAGAAGGACTACATTCTATCATTTTTATTTATAAATGTCTCCTACAAAGGTTGCCTCAGTGTATCACTGCACTTTGCAAATCCAAAACCACAGCTCACCAGGCAGGTGAGGATGAGGCTGACATGGCAGGTGTACTGGGAACTGGAGTGGTGAACCTGAGGTACAGGCAGAGAACAAAATTAGCAGCATTCAGGAGATCAGAAAAACAAACAAACAAACAGCTTACAAGAAGCTTGGCCGTAGCATCTGTGCCGCATTGGTGACTGAACGATCTAGCAAAGTCTGGAGAGATGAACTGGGGTTTTATACTGCTGGCTTGTAAAGTTGATTAGTAGATGAGCTGCAGGTGTTCAGGTTGAATGGGAGAGGGAAACCAAGAGGCCACGCCCAGCATACGCCCACACACACAAACACAGAGAGAGACAGACTGGGGACAAACATGAAACACTAGGAAGGGAAAAACCATGGAAAAACACAGGGAAGGGAGAAGTATAACAGTCCTCCTAACACTGTTTAACTCTAGTTACCCCCATAAATACTGAACTTGGGAAGACACCTTCCATCACTTTGCACCATATAAATGGAATAAATTACAGAGGATTTAAGAACTTGAAAGTCTTATCCCACTGGACGATTTAACCCCTTCAGACCCGCATTTTTTCTGCTGGCCAAAATTTTTTTATTTTAACTGATTCTGTCTCCTCTCCAACATAAAAACAAACTGGAAAACTTAAGAACAATAAGGCTGAGTTTTTCCACATAGTAATCAATCGGATATGACCTAAATATCTAGAACTGGATGTTTGCATGTGTTTGGGTCTGTGTACAGTAAGAAGAGAGGGAAATAACGTAATCTGAACATGCACATGAACACAATAGATGTATGATTTTAGTAGATGTATGTTGTTTTTATAGTAGGCTAATGAACTGATAACACGTTAACTTGGAATGGAACTGGAAGCTGAACTTGAGAAGACATCAGCTTGTGGATGTTTTCATGTATTCTCATTTTCGATGAGCAGCCTTGAAGCAGTTTTGTTGTGGCACAAAGCACAAGTGGATGTTGCACTTGTCACAAAGACGTGTGTTTTTCCTGTACAGTTTGGCATCTTGCATCTGCTAGCCTCTTTCTTTTTATCATAATTTGGCATGTGGTCAACCATGTCATACTGCACTTCAGGTAGAGGCCTTACATCCTGGACTGGTCTGCGAACTGGTCTCTGGGGGACATGCTCTGGTTCTGGAGACATACTGGGCCATCAAATTGAAGATCTCATCTGGTATATACCGTTTGAAGTATTCATATGGTCTCATGGGATGATCCTCATGAATTGGAGGATTCACTCTTAATTTCTAAATTTATCATCTATCTCAGTCCTTATCTTCGAAAAAATCCTGTAAATTATGATAATGATATATATTCAAATTTACTTCAAATATTATCACTTTTAACAGTTACAATTATGCTGACAGCAAATTTGTTTGGCCAACATGAACATAAACGCATATTTTTCATTGAAAATGGGCACTTACTCCTCCCTCTCTGCAGTCGCTGCGCCATGCTTGTCTTGTCCGAGGTCTGTCACTCTCTCAGAGTGTGCTCAAGTCATGACATGATTGTGATTGGATAGTCGGGATCCAATCAGTAACCAGCATTACTGACATCATTCAATTAGAGGATATTTATTGGTTTAGAGACAGAAATATGTCATGTCCATTAGAGATGGGATTTATGGCTCTTTGGAGGGAGCCGGATCTTTGGGATCCGTTCATTTCAAAGAGCCATTCAAGAGACTGGCTCATTTGGCTCATTTTTATATTTATTCATTTTTAAGAAGCCAACCCAGGGTTACTTCATTTTATCCTGGAAATAATCACAGGGAGGAATGATGGGCTGAGATGTGGATAAGAATAATTTCGAACTCACATTTCCCACCAATATTTGAGTTTGAATCATTCTGAAATATTGATTATAGCTTCATTTGACATGTGTGGACAAGATTTTAAAGTCTGATATGGATTCATTGTAAATATTCCACTGCCATATCCCTCTGAGTTGACAGTGAGATCACTATTTACCCTTTGTATAAAGTGTGTGTATGTGTGTAAAACTACTTTGACTTATGTTATTCATGCAACACCTAAACACGCTTTTTTTTCTTTGTTTTTCACTGAGGCACTCATGTGAAGGGAGCGTGCACAACTCATGCGACATTTGCATATGAAATAAGCACTCCTCCCCATGCTCTCTCCACCTGCCGATTCCGACGCACTCACTTTTTTTTTTTTTTTTTTTTTTTTACTGAGGCACTCACTCAGTATAAGTTGTGCAGGGAGTGTGCAGACCTTCAACCATAGGTGTGAACTCAGGGAGAGAGAAAAAAAAGAACGGCTCCCGACCAAACACGACTCGGTTGCCATCGTTCATGTTAATGAGCCGGTCAAAAGATTTGGTTCGTTCGTGAACGTCACAACTCTAATGTCCATTTTTAACCTCGAGTCTATTAAGTGATGTCTGTGATTGTTTCTGATGCTGTATGGGCTTTTGTTTGTCTGGCTGTGTGCTGTATGTCTTTGTCCTTTTTGTTATGCCTGGCTATGCTTGTTTTCTTTCCTTTAACATTACCTCATTAAATAAAGGTTAACAATATTGATTGTCAAGAATATGAATTTGAAACCGTAGGTGGATTTGTAAAAGAAAAAAAAAAAAAAACATGTAAACTGATTTTTGAAAATGATTTAATTAAGTGAATTTACTGAAAAAAATTAAAATGGAAATTCTTTCACATCCATTTCAATGTACTTTTTTTGTCTTTCTTTACAAGACAAAAATTCAATTCAATTTTATTTATATAGCACCAAATCACAACAAACGTTATCTCAGGGCACCTTACACATAGAGCAGGTCGAGACCATACTCATTTATTTACAGAAACCCAACAATTCCCCCCATGAGCAAGCACTTGGCGTCAGTGGCAAGGAAAAACTCCCCTTTAACGGGAAGAAACCTCAAGCAGAACCGGGCTCTAGGTGGGCGGCCATCTGCCTTGACCGGTTGGGTTTACATAGAAAGAAGGAGGGAGGGGGACGGGGGAAGGGGAGAGGTGGGTGGGGTGGAGAGAGACACAGAGAAGCATAATAACAACAACAACAACAATAACCATAACAACAGTAATAGAAGTAGAGCTATGACTTTATAATAGTAATAGCAATAATAGCAGTAGCAGAAATGGAAGCAGGACATCCACAGGACCACGCCACCGTCCCCACGGCCATGGCCCACCGTTCAGGCACTGGATCTTCCTGTGAGACGAGAAAGCACAGAGACTCCGGGGAAGAAGTCAAGTTAGTAACATGCATTAATGGTACATGAAAACATACAAATGGAGAGGAGGAGGAGGAGAGAGGAGCTCAGTGCATCATGGGAAGTCCCCCGGCAGTCTAGTCCTATAGCAGCATAACTAGGGGCCGGTCCAAGGCGAGCCTGGCCGGCCCTAACTATAAGCTTTTTCAAAAATGTAAGTTTTAAACCTACTCTTAAACGTAGAGAGGGTGTCTGCCCCCCGGACTGAATCTGGGAGATGGTTCCACAGGAGAGGAGCCTGATAGCTGAAGGCTCTGCCTCCCATTCCACTTTTAGATATTCTAGGAACCACAAGTAAGCCTGCATTTTGGGAGCGCAGTGTTCTAGTGGGGTAATAGGGTACTATGAGCTCTTTAAGATATAGTGGCGCCTGACCATTAAGAGCTTTATAAGTAAGGAGAAGTATTTTAAATTGTATTCTGGATTTTACCAGAAGCCAATGTAGCGAAGCTAAAATAGGAGAAATATGATCTCTTATCCTAGTTTTTGTTAATACACATGCAGCTGCATTCTGGACCAGCTGGAGAGTCTTTAGGGTGCTGTTAGGGCAGCCTGACAATAAAGAATTACAATAATCCAACCTAGAAGTAACACATGCATGGACTAGTTTTTCTTCATCTTTTTGAAGCAGGATGTGCCTGATTTTTGCTATATTACGGAGGTGAAAAAAAGCAGTCCTTGAAATTTGTTTTATATGATGGCTGAAGAACATATCCTGGTCAAAGGTAACTCCCAGATTCCTTACGGTGGAGCTGGAGGCCAGGGTAATGCCATCCAGAGTAGCTATGTCATTAGATAATGTGTTTCTAAGGTGTTGAGGGCCAAGCACAATAACTTCAGTTTTGTCTGAGTTCAGTAGCAGAAAATTGGCAGTCATCCAGGTCTTTATGTCCTTAAGGCACGCTTGAAGTTTAATTAACTGATTTAATTCATCTGGCTTCATTGATAAATATAATTGGGTATCATCAGCGTAGCAATGAAAATTTATGGAGTGTTTACGAATAATATTACCTAAAGGAATCATATATAAGGTGAACAGTATTGGTCCAAGCACAGAACCTTGTGGAACTCCGTGTCTAACTTTTGCGTGGATGGAGGATTCATCGTTAATGTGTACAAACTGAAGTCGATCTGAAAAATAGGATTTAAACCAGCTTAATGCAGTTCCTTTAATACCAATTAAATGTTCCAGTCTCTGTAACAGGATGTGATGGTCAATGGTGTCGAATGCAGCACTAAGATCTAACAAGACAAGTACAGAGAGAAGTCCTTTGTCCGATGCAGTTAGGAGGTCATTCGTAACTTTCACCAATGCTATCTCTGTGCTATGATGTGCTCTAAAATCTGACTGAAAATCCTAAAATAAAAATAAACTATGGTTATGCAGAAAGGCACATAACTGATTGGCAACTGCTTTCTCGAGGATCTTAGAGAGAAAGGGAAGGTTAGATATAGGTCTATAGTTGGCTAAAACGGCTGAATCCAGTGTAGGCTTCTTAAGAAGAGGTTTAATTACAGCTACTTTAAAGGACTGTGGTACATAGCCTGTTACTAGAGACAGATTGATCATATCTAGTAAAGAAGTGCTAACTAAGGGTAAGACTTCCTTAAGCAGCCTAGTTGGGATGGGGTCCAAGAGACAGGATGATGGTTTAGAGGACGAAATCATTGAAATTAATTCACGAAGGTCGACTGGAGAGAAACAGTCTAAATATATTAGGTTTTGCAGCTGTTTCTAAGGTTCCTAAATTGGAGGGTGAATCAGTGCCTGTTGAGGGCAGGAGGTGATGAATTTTGTCTCTAATAGTTAGAATTTTGTCATTAAAGAAGCTCATAAAGTCATTACTACTGAGAGCTATAGGAATACATGGATCAATAGAGTTATGACTCTTTGTCAGCCTGGCCAAAGTGCTAAAAAGGAACCGAGGGCTGTTTTTATTCTCCTCTATTAATGATGAGTAGTAGGCAGCTCTGGCATTACAGAGGGCCTTCCTATATGTTTTAAGACTATCTTGCCAGACTAAACGAGATTCTTCCAGTTTGTTTGCTTTAATTTACGGGTTTGGGAGTTATACCATGGAGCTAGCTTCTTATGTTTTATTATCTTCCTTTTTAAAGGGGCGATAGAGTCAAGCAGTGAGCCTGCAGTACTATCAACAAGATCATCGGTTTCAGAGGGACTAAAGTTAGCATAAGAGTCCTTTGTAGTATTGAGACATGGCACTGAATTTAGTACTAGTGGGATCGCTTCTTTGAATTTAGCTACAGCACTATCAGAAAGACATCTAGTAAAGATGTTTTTGTCTAATGGTGTGTAGTCTATTAATAGGAATTCAAAAGTTATTAAGTAATGGTCTGATAAAATAGGATTTTGTGGAAAAACTATTAAATGTTCAATTTCAATGCCATAAGTCAGAACAAGGTCGAGGGTGTGGTTAAGACAATGCGTAGGTTTATTTACACTCTGAGAGAAGCCAATTGAGTCTAACAATGAGATAAACGCAGTGCTAAGACTATCAATATCGACGTCCACATGGATATTAAAGTCACCTACTATAATTATTTTATCTGTACAAGGGCTAAGTTTGATAAAAACTCTGAAAATTCGGCTAAAAATTCAGAGTACGGGCCAGGAGGGCGGTACACTATAACAAATAGAATTGGCTGTAAAGTTTTCCAGGTTGGGTGTGAAAGACCCATTATTTCAATGTTTTCAGTTTTGCTGTGTGACATGGAGCGTTGTCCTGCATGAACACTGCGGGCTGATCGGGTGATGAACGCAGGGAAGGAACCATATGTTGTTGAAGAAGGTTCTGATAAACATTTGCATTCACTCTGCCATGTAGCTGTATAAGAGGTATGTAAGAGGCCAAACTCCTGCTGCAGAAAACATGCCCCAAACCATGACACTTCCTCCTCCACCTTTCACTGACTTTTTTTTTTTTTTTTTACACACTTTGGGTTCAGTCTTTCTCCAGTTTGTCGCCGAACATAATGTTTCCCATCGGTCCCAAATAAATTAAACTTGCTTTCATCACTCAAGTGAACTTTGGACCAGTTCTCCTCTGTCCACACAACATGCTCCTCAGCAAAGCTTAGTCTAACCTTTTGATTCTTTCTGCTAATGAGAGGTTTGGTCACTGCAGAGTGGGCTTTCAGTCCAAATGCTCTTAAACGTCAAGACACTGTATGACGAGACAGATCCTTACCCTGTTCAGCGCTGAACTGGCAAGCAATTCCAGCTGCAGTGTGGAAACAATTGCCCATTGAGATCCCCCACAGTATCCTGTCCTCTCTTGTATTTGTCTTCCGTGGACGACCAGCCTTCTTGGGGGACTTGAATGACTTTGTGATGTTGTAAAGATTCAATATTCTTGAAATCACAGATTTGGAACAACCAACTTGTCTTGCTATGGCTGATAGGATCATCCCTTTGGCCTTCATCTGGACAACCTGCTGCCGGAGGCTTTCAGTCACTTTAGAGCGGCCCACCATCATGCCGAGTCAGTGAAACTGGAAGTTAGACTGCCAGTTAAATAGGGGTTGACAGATAATCTAGGAAATTAGCACCAGGTGCCAGATTACCACCAATAACTGGGAAGTATCTGAAAGTGTTCTCTAATTTTGATCAGTGATCATTTTTGTTGAAATGCCTTACTTATTTTATAGAAAAAGGTTTCTAGTAGCATGGTATAGACACAACAAAAAGTCCTTCAACTGTTGAGCAGTGAAGATGACATTACTTCAGAAAAAATCTGTTGTTTATAAATTGTTCTCTAATTTAATCTAATCTTTAATCTAATCTCCAGTGTACATACACACACATACATACATATATATATACATGCATACATACATGCACACACACACACACACACATATATGTGTGTGTGTTTGTGTGTGTCTGTAAGCTCACAGTATACTGCTATACCATTATAACCATACCATTGAAAAACTTGTGAACAGGACTGATTTCTTCAACAATACTTTTCTAACACTCACTTTATGGAAAATGTTTTTCGTGACTGATTTGATTGAGGTATTTAAGATAATAGCATAATAGATAACAGATGGCATAGCAGAATTGTGACTTTATTATGGGTAATGATTTATTCTAAAGTGGGGGGATCAAACTCAATTTCATCCTGGGCCACATCAGCATTATGGTAGCTTTCAAAGGGCCGGTTGTAAATGTAAGACTATATAAATGTATCTACTTGTTATCATATTACATAATTGCCTCTGCATTCGATTATTATTGATTTTAGTAATCAGTTAATAATTAATAGCTAGTTCTGAAAGCAGAATTCTAGGAAAAATAATGGCAAGCAGACATTCAGGTGTACAACTATTATACAATTTATTTAAAAAATGAAATATACAAAGTAGTATAATGGTATGTAATAGTCAAAATAACAATAAGTGTTGATTCAGATATTTGCTTATTATCATATGACATAATTGCCTCTGCACCCAATTATTATTAGTTTTAGTAATAACTTAATAACTAGCTCTGAAAGCAGAATTCTAGGAATATACATTTTACACACACACACACACACACATATATATACACACGTATATATAGACACACACACATGATGTTTCATGATGTTCATGTTTGCATGATTCAAGCACAATGGTCTCATACTTCCCTCATGAAAAATTAACATGTATTTCTCAGTCCAGTCATCCTTAAATGCATGTTTTTCACTGTATGGATAGCAATGCCAGTCAGTCCACCACTTTGAGCCAGACTGAAATATCTCAACTACTGGATGGATTGCCATAAAATTTTGCTCAGATATTCGTGCTCTCGTGCTTATTAACTTTGGTGACCTCCTAACTTTTCATCAACCATTTCAAGAACCATATATAATTTTAAATGTACAGAGAAGGCAAAGGTCCATGTGTGCTCAGTTAAGAACCGGTACTTTACAACTGGCAATTGAGGTAGGCAGATATAAAGGTATTCCTGAAGAGCGACGTTTATGTGTTTTTTGTGATCTTGGTGTTGTCGAGGATGAATTTCATTTTGTATTTCATTGACCTTTGTGCAGTGACTTGAGGAATTGTTTGTTTGAAAGATCCAATTGAAAAAACCTGATTTGTTTTGGTTGTCTGAAGCTGATATGTTGAGTTGGCCTTTTAATATGGAGCTTTTTCTTTTAGCCAGATTTATAGGAGAGGCTTGGCTACTAAAGAAGAGAGCACTGTATCCATCATAACAGGACATCTCTGCCATATAAACTAAATGTTCTGAAATGTTCTTTTTCAATCTGTGGAACTGTACATCTGTCATGTGACCACCCTGGTTATTATTGTCTAGTGTCTTGTAAACCCATATAGGCTGGGCACCAGAAAGTTGCAACACTTAAATAAACAAATCAATCAATCAATTTTTATTTGTCCAATATTTTGATTTACAACCAAATACCTGCAAAACAACTGACAATCCCATCAGCCTCAGCTGTACTTTGTGTGTATTTACCCTAGATTACATCCTAGTGGGGTGGAAGATCCCTTACTAATGTTTCTTTTAATGCACTGTTAAACCTAACAAATATCTTCTTCAGACACACTGGCTTCACCACTCAGTAGTGTTTAGGGAAAAATGATATATGCTATACACTGATGCAATTAGGGGTTAAGAAATCACAGCAAAATGTCACAGCATCTGTGTAAAATACTGTTTTTATTAGTTATCATAATCATAAAATCAAGCAGTACTCAGCAAGTGACAAAAATTGTGTTGTGTCAAATTCTTAGGGTCTCAGTTTGAAGAAGTTTCACATAAATATCACAAAACCAAATCAGGAAAAACTTATCTTTGGTGTCAAAAAATCCTCAGGAGTCAGAGATCAGAGCAGCAAAAAGTGTTCTATTATTGCCAGGCAAGAAAAGGAGAGCATATCACAACACACAATGTGTATCTGAGATGACTCTGGTCTGCTGTGGCTTCTGTCTTGTCTTTTATACTCTTTAGGCCTTCAAAGGTCACGCCTATGGCCAACCCCTTATTCTTGACTAATTACACTATTAGAACTTATTTTCGATCCTCATTTGGTTACCTTTCTTGACACAAGTTTCAGCAGACCTGGTTCTGCCTAGGCATGTCTGGACCTTTGTCCAGACATGTCCTCTTTCTTTTAAGACTATTTCTTGTTAATTTTACACCAATATCTTCACAATTCCCTTTGGTCTTATTTTTTTAAAGTTATTACTGCCTGTTTTACACACTTATTTCTAAACCTTCTCCTAAGGATATTTTTAAAAAACATTAAAGTTTAATACACACACACGTTAAATTTCAACAAGTGCACTGAGTGAGATTGTCAACTTCATAATAAGTGTCTTCACGCTAAATCAAACATCTTGTACTTAAGGCTTCATCATGCAATATCACATTAAAATCATTCTGCAATACAATTTTTGTTCTCTTCAGCACATCACAAGTCTTTAGAAATTATACCACATTTCCCCCCTTTGTGACTGTAATGTCACAATTACTTTAGCAATGCACATGTTGGGGAACTTATTTTCGATCCTCATTTGGTTACCTTTCTTGACACAAGTTTCAGCAGACCTGGTTCTGCCTAGGCATGTCTGGACCTTTGTCCAGACATGTCCTCTTTCTTTTAAGACTATTTCTTGTTAATTTTACACCAATATCTTCACAATTCCCTTTGGTCTTATTTTTTTAAAGTTATTACTGCCTGTTTTACACACTTATTTCTAAACCTTCTCCTAAGGATATTTTTAAAAAACATTAAAGTTTAATACACACACACGTTAAATTTCAACAAGTGCACTGAGTGAGATTGTCAACTTCATAATAAGTGTCTTCACGCTAAATCAAACATCTTGTACTTAAGGCTTCATCATGCAATATCACATTAAAATCATTCTGCAATACAATTTTTGTTCTCTTCAGCACATCACAAGTCTTTAGAAATTATACCACATTTCCCCCCTTTGTGACTGTAATGTCACAATTACTTTAGCAATGCACATGTTGGGGAACTTATTTTCGATCCTCATTTGGTTACCTTTCTTGACACAAGTTTCAGCAGACCTGGTTCTGCCTAGGCATGTCTGGACCTTTGTCCAGACATGTCCTCTTTCTTTTAAGACTATTTCTTGTTAATTTTACACCAATATCTTCACAATTCCCTTTGGTCTTATTTTTTTAAAGTTATTACTGCCTGTTTTACACACTTATTTCTAAACCTTCTCCTAAGGATATTTTTAAAAAACATTAAAGTTTAATACACACACACGTTAAATTTCAACAAGTGCACTGAGTGAGATTGTCAACTTCATAATAAGTGTCTTCACGCTAAATCAAACATCTTGTACTTAAGGCTTCATCATGCAATATCACATTAAAATCATTCTGCAATACAATTTTTGTTCTCTTCAGCACATCACAAGTCTTTAGAAATTATACCACATTTCCCCCCTTTGTGACTGTAATGTCACAATTACTTTAGCAATGCACATGTTGGGGAACTTATTTTCGATCCTCATTTGGTTACCTTTCTTGACACAAGTTTCAGCAGACCTGGTTCTGCCTAGGCATGTCTGGACCTTTGTCCAGACATGTCCTCTTTCTTTTAAGACTATTTCTTGTTAATTTTACACCAATATCTTCACAATTCCCTTTGGTCTTATTTTTTTAAAGTTATTACTGCCTGTTTTACACACTTATTTCTAAACCTTCTCCTAAGGATATTTTTAAAAAACATTAAAGTTTAATACACACACACGTTAAATTTCAACAAGTGCACTGAGTGAGATTGTCAACTTCATAATAAGTGTCTTCACGCTAAATCAAACATCTTGTACTTAAGGCTTCATCATGCAATATCACATTAAAATCATTCTGCAATACAATTTTTGTTCTCTTCAGCACATCACAAGTCTTTAGAAATTATACCACATTTCCCCCCTTTGTGACTGTAATGTCACAATTACTTTAGCAATGCACATGTTGGGGAACTTATTTTCGATCCTCATTTGGTTACCTTTCTTGACACAAGTTTCAGCAGACCTGGTTCTGCCTAGGCATGTCTGGACCTTTGTCCAGACATGTCCTCTTTCTTTTAAGACTATTTCTTGTTAATTTTACACCAATATCTTCACAATTCCCTTTGGTCTTATTTTTTTAAAGTTATTACTGCCTGTTTTACACACTTATTTCTAAACCTTCTCCTAAGGATATTTTTAAAAAACATTAAAGTTTAATACACACACACGTTAAATTTCAACAAGTGCACTGAGTGAGATTGTCAACTTCATAATAAGTGTCTTCACGCTAAATCAAACATCTTGTACTTAAGGCTTCATCATGCAATATCACATTAAAATCATTCTGCAATACAATTTTTGTTCTCTTCAGCACATCACAAGTCTTTAGAAATTATACCACATTTCCCCCCTTTGTGACTGTAATGTCACAATTACTTTAGCAATGCACATGTTGGGGAACTTATTTTCGATCCTCATTTGGTTACCTTTCTTGACACAAGTTTCAGCAGACCTGGTTCTGCCTAGGCATGTCTGGACCTTTGTCCAGACATGTCCTCTTTCTTTTAAGACTATTTCTTGTTAATTTTACACCAATATCTTCACAATTCCCTTTGGTCTTATTTTTTTAAAGTTATTACTGCCTGTTTTACACACTTATTTCTAAACCTTCTCCTAAGGATATTTTTAAAAAACATTAAAGTTTAATACACACACACGTTAAATTTCAACAAGTGCACTGAGTGAGATTGTCAACTTCATAATAAGTGTCTTCACGCTAAATCAAACATCTTGTACTTAAGGCTTCATCATGCAATATCACATTAAAATCATTCTGCAATACAATTTTTGTTCTCTTCAGCACATCACAAGTCTTTAGAAATTATACCACATTTCCCCCCTTTGTGACTGTAATGTCACAATTACTTTAGCAATGCACATGTTGGGGAACTTATTTTCGATCCTCATTTGGTTACCTTTCTTGACACAAGTTTCAGCAGACCTGGTTCTGCCTAGGCATGTCTGGACCTTTGTCCAGACATGTCCTCTTTCTTTTAAGACTATTTCTTGTTAATTTTACACCAATATCTTCACAATTCCCTTTGGTCTTATTTTTTTAAAGTTATTACTGCCTGTTTTACACACTTATTTCTAAACCTTCTCCTAAGGATATTTTTAAAAAACATTAAAGTTTAATACACACACACGTTAAATTTCAACAAGTGCACTGAGTGAGATTGTCAACTTCATAATAAGTGTCTTCACGCTAAATCAAACATCTTGTACTTAAGGCTTCATCATGCAATATCACATTAAAATCATTCTGCAATACAATTTTTGTTCTCTTCAGCACATCACAAGTCTTTAGAAATTATACCACATTTCCCCCCTTTGTGACTGTAATGTCACAATTACTTTAGCAATGCACATGTTGGGGTTCAGAACCCTATTACTTCCTAATAATTGGGATCCTCAAGCCATGGCACGTAAGAATGAAAATGCAACAATACTTCTCAAGACTGTGAGGATAAGCATGGTCATTAGGTTTCTGTTTATAACATAGTACCAAAACTCCAGCATGCAGATTTATAAAAGAAACTTGTGAGGTGATTACAAATGGAAAACAGTGTTCAAATCAAGTAATAAGTACTTATGTGATCATTGTCCAAAAGAGTCCTCTATATCTCGGACCTGAGATATGTATGCAGAGCTCCAGTGGAGGAGGTGGTGAATGGGGTATGTATTCTTCTTAAGGACTTGGGGTGGTAGGGGAATAGGGGTGTGAGTCAGGGGTTCCTGGCCCCTGGGGGACATGATCCTGTGCTGGGCGAGCTCCTGGTCACGGGAGGTCCCGATTCTCCAAAGATGCCAGTTGTTTAGCCAGGTCTAGCTTGCTGCTTGCGAGCTCATCAATAACCCCCAACAGCCAACCCCTTTCTTCCTTCCACAGGTGTGTCTCTCTCGCCCAGTCAGAGAGCAGGCGATGTCTCACGTCCAGCCATTGGTTCTCTTCTTCTTTGGTTCGCTTGGCAATACGACGTGCTTCCTTGGCAAGGAGCCCAGGGTTCTCGGTACTTGGCCCATTGCTGTTGATCAAAGGCTCCTGGACCCCTTGTAGAGTTGCTCCCTGGAGGTGGTGATGCTGGTGAGACTGGACTGTAAGGTGGCACTGGTCTCATCACCTGCAGGTCCTGCATCAGCAGGTGTGGCATGGTGCTCGTTGAGGCATAGGTCGCTGCATCTCTGCTGGTGGTGGGAATGACACTGGGCTGCTGTCCTCCTTCTGGTGTGGCGGTTGCTGCATCTGGCCGTTCATCATCCTTGGCAGTGGTTGGGGTTGTCTCTGATGGAGTGTCCAGCTCTCCATGGACCATGGATCAGAGGGTGTTGGTTGGGCTGGTAGTTGGTGGAGCAAGGCCAGGCCTGGGACATGGATCCCTTCATGTGCAGGTCGTACTGCCAGTCTGTCTGTGGTGGCTCAGCCATACCTTTCTTAGTAGGACATCATAAAGGCAGGGATTAACACATTATCCTATCTCTTAGGCTAGTCTTCGTCCTCCTCTGGCCACATGTCTAACCGTCTCCTTGGCCTAATGACTACTTCCCTGTTTGTATCCCTGCACGGTAGCTCATAACTCTTTGATTTTTGCTCTAATCCTGCCTCGCCATGCCTCTGTAGAAACATATAGGTGGTGAATAACAAATCTGATCCACAATATATTGAAATCATTCTCAGTGTGTACTTAGTGCAAAGGGGCCATTGATAATAGCTTTGGGGAGCCATCAGCTCATATGTATAGAGTAAGGTGATGTGCGAACAGTCTACTGTGATGCCTTGCCCTAAGTTATAAGTTTGGATTGTCCAGGTTACCTCTTTTACAGAATGCATTCGTACCTCTAGCGGTGGTGGTGGAAATAGGAAGTCTTTTGAATGCACTGATATGCGGGTGAATTGTATGTAAGTTTTAGACCGACTTACTGGTATTGGTCCAAATGGTAATTCATTTAGTATGCCTTGCAGGTCTTTGTGATATTCGCGCATCGCTCATGGTTTGCGTTTTCCTCGTCGTTGGTTGCGTTTTGTCATTATAGCTTTTAGTTACTCTGTTTATTTGTCCTCATTTCTTCATACCAGCTGTCCGCACTATCAGTTTCCGTTGTCAGTTCTACAGTTACATGGTTTTGGACCTGGAGAGGGAATTGTCCAGGTAACAATGTTGTTGCTTTTTTAATCATTGCTGACA
Organism: Scomberomorus guttatus; assembly: GCA_038419695.1. Classification (NCBI taxonomy): domain Eukaryota; kingdom Metazoa; phylum Chordata; class Actinopteri; order Scombriformes; family Scombridae; genus Scomberomorus; species Scomberomorus guttatus. The sequence continues at coordinate 873,254 of CM076445.1, forward strand.
GTATTGGTAATACACAACACACAACAAGTGCTACTATCAGCAAGAATCCTCCCAGGAACATTCCAATCCTGTAGGATCTTTGTCCAGGACAGGTTTCCTACCCAGTCCCAAAACTGAGAAAGTAGCTGAGGCTTGGTGTTCCAATTGGAGTTGACTACATGTTCATTTCTTAGGGTTTTTATTTTGTCCAACAACTTTGTCAAATTGCCATCTTTCCCAGTTACTGTGGGTATGACAGTACAACATTCATCGCCAAAAAGGCTACAGACGCCTTGTTCCTCAGCCATTAGTCTGTCTATTGCGAACCTATTTTGCAGAGCCATCCGAGTTGTAGCATGCAACTGTAGATTAATGCCTTCTACTGCTGATAATGTCCAATTAATAAATTGTTGTTGATTGTACCACAGGTAGTTTATCCATCTACTGTTTCTTGCTATGTACTGTGCATTCATCATTGATCCTACCAAAGGCAGCCATTCTGTCCCTTGTCCTGACTTTATCCTACAGCCTGATGCTCATCAGGAACTCCAATGGGCTCTTGGTTCCATGCTACATAAATTGAGCTGTCAGATTCCCATGGCAGTTGTACATCTCGCTTAAGTCTACTTTTGTCTTTTGTCTGCCCGTTTTATTTTTGTTTTTCAGCTGTTTACTGATTACAGTGATTTGTCCTGTTAACATGAGGTGCACATATCCCTGTCCATTCTTTTGGCAAAGTTACTTTTACTTGCTGGTTGTCATTACATAACCAAAACACATCTGCCAATGGTCGTGTGCCATTTTTAATGTTGGGAGAGTAAATTGGGCCTTGAGCGTATTATTCCTAATGACGCGCAGCAGTGCTGTTTTATCTAACACCATTTGATCCTGGCTTCTTCTGAGGTCTGCTTTATCTATCACTACTTGTTTACATTGTATGGCTGCGCTGCTTGTGGTGCTAAACAGCCAATAGGGCATGCCATATTGTGAGTCTGGAGTGCGTAGCCACCTGTAACTAACCCGCAGACCATCTTTTGATGTTACATTGGCCATTTCTCCTAAGTCACTGACATTAGCCACTGTCACCCCAAGTCTCGCAGAGTCGTGTTTGCGGTTTTTGGTACTATCTGCTTATTGAGTGCCTTCATTTTGTTTTTTATGTCTTCTCCACTAGCTATGCAAAAAGGATGCACCAACTCTTTTGCTAGTTTAGTGAGTGGTGGTGTCCACGACTCAAGCTCACTGGCTAACCGTTTGGGGCAAATTGTCGTGTTTTTTGTCCATTTCTCCTTATCTGTCCAGCTTTCCCAGCTTGCCATTACTGTGGCACAATAAGCAAAACAAGTGGCTTGACTTCTGCAAGTTTTAGTTTCTAAACTAGGAATTGGTCTGACCTCAGGCAGTCTTTTTGGGTTGTAGCATGTAATGCAGGCTTTCTGGCTAACCTGTCTGGTTGAGAATATCACCCATTGATAAAACAGATTGTCTTCCCATCCCAAAATTTTGTCATCGCTTGTCTGTTGCAACACATCTTGCACATCTCTAAGTTTACGTTGTTTTACATGAATTTGGGTCAATTTGGTTGCTGCTTCAGCAGTCATTGTTTGATGCAAGTTTGTTTCAGTGCATTGGCTCTGTGTGCATTGTACCGTTATTGTTATTAGCCCCTCGATCAGGCATTGTTTGTGAACTGCATATGTGTCTATTTTTGTCCTTTCTGGTCCTAGAGTTAATGTCTGATTGTACTGTGCTGATCTTACATATGTGAGTGTGATTACTTTGCCAATTGGTATCTTTCCCTTTGCTGCAGCTACTGAACCTGTGGCCAAGGCACATTCTCTCAACTGTTCCTGTTCTGTCCTAATTCCTGTTGTTGAGCTATCCATATTAACGAGCACTAGACCTATTCCTAGGGCTAACACAACTAAGGCCCTCCATCTGTTAATCATTGGTTCTCTCCCACCTTCTTGTTTCCCAATTATAGTAACTGAGTGGGTCACATTCTTGTGGAACTGTCCCTGCTGATGTTCCTTCCCCTGGATCTGAGCCTGGAGTGCTTTCGTCTCCTGCTGCACTTTCATGACTCTGTCTGGCTGGTAGCGAGCCACTACTTATGGACCCACTGCTGGTTGAGCTGCTGCTGGTTGAGCTTCTGCTTGCATGTCTATGCCTCTCGGCTAATCTCTGTGACCGTCTTTCTCCTTGAGGCTTGTGGCGCTGCCTATCTTCCAGTTGGGAGGCGTCGCCGTCCCTTTCTGGTTCGTGCTGCTCTCTTTCTCTCTCACCTGGGTCTCGTGCTCTGCTGCAGTGATTGAGATGGAACCAAAATCTCTTACCCTCTACTTTCAGTGCTGTTGGGGTAGCTAGGATCACCTTGAACGGTCCCTCTCGCCTTGGTTGGTCCCACTTGCGTTTGAACACTTTCACGTAGACCCACTCTCCAGGTTCGATTCTCCTCAGCTGCTCAGGGATGTCTGCGTCTTTGTTCTCTGACACTGCTTTCACCTGTTGAAACACAGCCTTGTGTATTTGCGTTAGGTGTCGCAGGTAACATGTTAGTTCTCTTTCACATTGTTCAAGTGGTGGCCCTTCATATGGCCCTCTACAAAAGGGAACTGGCATCGGTCTCCCTGTAAGTGCTTCGTGAGGTGTTAGATGTGTTAGTCGGTTAGCTTGTGTTCGCATAGACATCAAAGCTAGTGGCTTTACCCAAATGACCTTGTATTGACTATCTGCCCTAATTTTTGCAAGCTTCGCTTTTAGTGTACCATTTGCTCTTTCTACTGCTCCCTGTAACTGTGGATGATACACACATCCAAATTCTGTTTGATACCCAGCATTTTGAAGGCTATTTTCACTGTGTCAGCTACAAATGCTGGTCCATTGTCAGAACTGATAGTATCAGGCAATCCAAACCTTGGAAAAACTTCTTTACACAAAAATTTAGCCACTACAATCTGGACCTTTTGTTGGGACTGCTTCCACCCACCTGCTGAATCTGTCAACTACTACTAAGATGTATCTGAAACCTTTCACTCGTTCTGTCATATCAATGTAATCTAGCATTAGATGACGAAAAGGACCTTCTGGTGGTGGAATATGTGCAATTGGCGCTGAAAATGCTTTCCTTACATTATAATGAGCGCATACGTCACACTCCTGTAATGTTCTATCAACCATAGCCGCTAAAAATGGCGACCACCAGACTTTCTGGAGTCGTCTCAACACCTCCTTCCTTGCGCAATGGTCAGGGCCATGCGCACTTCGTATAGCAACCTGTACCAACGATGTGGGAAGGACAAAGTGTCCATGTGCACTTCTCCACAATCCACGTGCCGGCCTTCTTCTGTGATTCTGATTGCCCCCCTTTTTAACCATACAGAATGTGCATATGGACCTGCCTGTTGTGCTGCTATTAGGGATGCTAAGTTTGTTAGTGGTTCACAATCTTCAGCTACTGGCATAGGCCCTACACAGGTGAATGTGGCTGCACGTTTTGCGGCTTCTTCGGCTAAATTGTTTCCCTTGGCTATTAAGGAGTCAGTTTTTGGTGTGCTGCACATTTGATAATAGCTAGTGCTTTTGGTTGGTGTATGGCTTCCAATAGAGATGAGATGGCTTCTCCATGAGTTACTGGGGTGCCATCTGCTCTCAAGAATCCTCTTTGTTTCCAAATGACACCGTGTACATGGCAGACTGCATATGCATATTGAGAGTCTGTGTAAACATTTAAAGTCTTACCTGCAGCCAGATGACATGCTGCAGTCAAACCCTGATTTCTGCTAGTTGCGCTGAGCAAGGCTGAGCAAGGCTGAGCAAGCTTCATAGTCTGTACCTCAGTAAAGGTGTCATCTGGGTGCAGCTGTACAATGGCATAACCAGCGTGGTTTCCTGTAGCATCTCTGAAACAAGAACCATCTACAAAAAAGGTTAGTTCTGCTGTTATTGGTTGATTATATAAATCTTGACGTGGCTTCAGAAACACATCTGTTGACTGGACACAATCATGTGGTGTGCCTTCTACAGGTAACACCATGCGTGTGGCAGGATTAACTGTGGTACATCATTGAATTGTTAGCTCAGGTGATGAGAGGATTACCTCATAACCTGTTTTCCCAGCCTGCGTTAGCACAAATCTGGGGCTAGTAATAAGTGCATGTAGCTGGTGTGAGGTGTACAAAATGGTTGGATGGCCCATTGTAACTGCAGATGCTTCTTGAAAAGCAAAGGCAGCTGCTGCCAACCCCTGATAGCAGGGTGGAAGGCCTGTCTCAATGTTGTCTAGTTTGGTGCTGTAATATGCTAGTGGTTGCTTACCTGTGGGAGTGTCTTGCATCAATACTGCACATGCATAGCCTGCTTTCTCTGCAACATATAGATGAAACACGTTAGCATAATTGGGATTGCCTAGTGCAGGTGCTTTTTGCATGTCTTCTTTTAAGGCCTGAAAGGCACCCTCAGCTTCTGGGGTCCATTGTACTTTAGCTGAGCCATTTGTTTGTCCTGCAGCTCGGATCAAACCTCTTAGTGAGGCTGTTTTTATAGCATAGTCAAGGATCCACGGTTGGCTGAAACCAGCCATTCCCAGGAATGACAACATATGACCTACTGTTAGTGGTTTAGGAGCTTTTGACACCGCCTCGATCTGCGAGGGGGCAATTGCTCTTTTGTTGCCACATAGTTGTCTACCTAAGTACTCAACCTGGGACTGACAAAACTGCAATTTGTCTTTACTCACCTTATGTCCTCCTTTTTCTAATGCCCTTAAGACTGAAAGTGAATCTTGTACACATAACTCTTTGGTGGGGCTGCACACTAACAAGTCATCTACATACTGTAGTACAGTGCTAGATACATCTAGGTGCTGCAAATCACGGGCCAATAATTTGTTAAATATTGATGGACTTTCTACATAGCCTTGCGCGAGACGTGTGTAGGTGTATTGCTGTCCCTCATAAGTGAAGGCAAACAAATACTGTGAGTCTGGATGTAGTGGCACACTAAAAAATGCTGAACATAGATCAATGACTGTGTACCAGCAGGCATCATGTGGAATGTTAGACAATATAGTGTGTGGATCAGGAACCACAGGTGTCTCTGCATCTACAATAGAATTGATGGCACGTAAATCATGCACTAATCGATAGTCGTTTGCATTCATCTTTTTGATAGGAAAAATTGGAGTGTTACAAGGACTTTTTGTTGGCTTTAATACACCTGCTGCTACCAAGCCCTCGATAGTGGGTGCTATTCCTGCAATTTGGTGAGGTTTTAGAGGGTACTGTTTTTTGTATGGTAATACAATGCCTTTTTTAACTTTGATATGAACTGGCTGTGCTGACCTAACTAGCCCTACATCTGTTTTGTGTTGAGACCATAACTCTTGGGGTATCTGACACAATAGCTCACTGTGTTCCTCTGAAAGTGGCAGTTGAGTAGAGGTTCGCTGGCTTAGCAGTACTTGGACTCCAGTTCCTTCATCATATGTTCGTAGTGATATCTTTAGATATTGTCCATTGGTGGATGCCTGCACATGGATGTTTTGGGTTGGTTTCCATGTTGTTATTTGAAGAGCTGTTTTCACCACGGGGCCCAAGTCTTGAGACTCCTGTCCATCCATTATCATCAGTGTGACATGTGGGGTGGAGTTGGTTATCTGGAAGCAATGACGCAGTTCTGGTGGTAGAATGACTGCTGCTGCTGCTCCCTGTGGTCCAACATATAGGTTTTGACACAGTACTGAGAATATCTTGCCATTAACCAGTTCTTTCCAGCATTCTTTGTAGTCAGCATGTTGTTGATCTTCATCATACATCATGGTGCAGTGGTAATTGAGGTTCTTGTGCAGTGGGCAGTTCCTTCTGAATACATGCTTTCTAAGTCTTCCACTGGTGTGCAAGTTCAGAGTCGGATGGCCATTGGATCCAATACACTGCAGGTTGAATAGTAGCAGGTTTTTCAAAGTCTCTTAGTTCTTGGACTGCCATCATACCTGGGGCGTTGTCTCTTATAAAGTCCAGTTTAAGGCCTTCATGGGTGCAGGTGATTGTAGCCTTTAGTGGACACAGGATGTCTCGTCCTAATAAGTTGATAGGCGTGTTTTCTAAGTAGAGGTGCTGTTATTGGCTTTCCTGATATCTTCATGTGCACCGGTCGTGTTAGAGGAATCACTTGGGTTGTCCCAGAGAAGCCTATGGTCTTGATAGATTGGCCTGAGAGGGGAAGGGAGGAGCCTTCACTGCCAATACATGAGTAAGTGGCTCCTGTATCTACCATAAAGGTATGTCTTTGATTGTGTATTTCAACGACAACAGTTGGTTCTTCTTGTGGCTGTGTTGATACAACCGGTGTCATGTGTGTCCCCTCTGGCTCCTCTGGGCACCCCTATTGCCACTCTCTCGCTCGTCCCACCCATGGATTGGTGGGGCAGTCTCTTCGGCGGTGACCCTTCTGATCACATCCCCAACACAACAGTTCTTCCTCTTGGTCCATGTTTAATTGATGTTGAGACTGTGCATGCCTTGGCATTTGTGAGGGGTGACCTCTTCCTCTCCCCTGGCGATAGTAACCTCCTCTTTGCCCTGGTCGTCCTCTAAAGGGTGGTCCTCTCTCTGCCTGAGGCTGGTTCACATGGACATGAATAGGTGGCAGGGGAGTGACTGGTGTCATGGGTGTAGTTCCTGGAGGTGTCTGAGGCTGGGTTGGTGACTGTGGCACTGGTGTGGGAGGTGCTGGTGGTGTTGGTGGTTGTTCTACTGTCACCACTGGAGCCTGCACTTTACCTTTTTCCTTCTTCTGTTTGGAGTGCATCTCATTTATCTGCAGCTGAGTGAGTTTGCTGGCCATGTGTTTGTTTACCTCCTCTTCTTTTTGCTTTTCTTTTCTTGTATTTTCCACATGATGTATGAGGTGTTTTGAGAATAGTGGCCAGTTCATCTTCATCAGCCCCACCACATTGTCCAGGCGTTTTTGTACTTCGTGAGGCATGGCTTTCTTTACCATTACTTTGAACAAACTTTCAGTGGTGTTGTTGACATTCCATGCACTACCAGTCTCCTCTCTCCATCGGTTTTGGAAGGATCTCAGGAACTTGGCTGGGCATTATCCATCTTTCAACCTCTCCCCCTCCAGCTTAGAGGGGTCCATCTTCTCAGGGTATTGTTTTCTCAGCTCTGCCCACACCATATTGCGGTGGCCGTTGAATCCTACACCATCAGCCACGTTTCCTCCTATTGCTGCATTCAAACCTGCTCCTAGAAAGACCTCCTCTGTGGTTGCTTTTCCTGCCACATGCATCAGTAGTGCTTTAATGTCACCCAGAGCCAATGTGACACCTGCTGTGTTTTCTTCTAAGGCTGCGATCCATCTGTTGGCTCCTTCATTCAGGTCTGGCAGCCTCCCTGCTAGTCCAATCATGTCACAGAATGACCATGGCACATATTGTGGTATCCTGTGTGCACCTTTCACCACTAGGGGTGCCTGAACGTAGGACCTTTCACCATCCATTTCTTCTGGTGGCCCTTTGCTTCTGAGCCAGTATCCGCTTCGAGTGGAGGTTTCCTTTCTTTGGTCCTCCTGATGGCTTGCTAGTTCAGTGGGGGGTTGTAGAAATTCCTCTAATCCTTCTTCTCCTGTCATCATAGTCCCTCTTAGCTGCAGGCTCACTGTTCGCGTGGGGGATGGTGGCAGTTCTTCCATTGTGCAGCGTTGGGCATTACTGCCAGATTGTGTCAGCTCTCTATGTCTCTCACACTCTATCTCCAGCACCCTTTGCAGCTCTCTTCTCTCTTCATTTGAGTGTGTAGCATCTCTACCTCTTCTTGCATCGCCCTTCTGCGTCTCTCCCGCTCCTCTTCGGATGTGTGACTTAATTTCTGTGGTTGTCGGCGCACTTCTTTATCTTGGATAGAGCTACTAGCTTCTGGAGGTTGGTATTGGTTTCTGCCCTTAGTCTGGAGCCTCCCTGCAATTTCGTCATATTCTCTCCTATCTTTTTCCCCTTTATCTGACCAGATGCTCTGTTCAAACTGGGGCCCTTCCCTGGGGAGCATCCCTTTTTCTATGCCGAGTGATGTGCTGGAACTCACACTCTTTGTCTCTTCACTGTCTGGTGTCTTTCTTCCAGCTGGCTGTGTGTTCCAATTTATTGTAAATTTTCCTGTTAGCTCACCTTCTGTTTTGGACCTTGCTCCCATCAGTGGGCACTGTTTCACCTGTGTTGGCTCCGCAGGGGGTGAGTATGGGGGTGGTTGGCTCATTTCCATCGGAGCAGTGGGTGTGGTCTGTTGCTTCTCTCCCCCTTCCTCTTTCTTTGTTAGTGCAGGCATCTGTTTGACATCCAATATCTGCTTTCTAGCAGTTTCTCTGAACCATCTTAGCACTTCTCGTTCTCTGGCTCTCTTCCCTTCTCTGCTATTGCTTGTGTCCTTTGCTTTGTAATGTTTGATATTAGCTTCCACCTCTTTGCAGCAAGTAGCATCAAAGTAGCATCAAAGGTGCCTCTCTCTGGCCACTGTAGTGTGCCTGTTGTTGACTTGTGCCACTTAATCATACAGTGTCTAATCTTATCACTAGCTCTACTGGGGTTAGCAGCCTCTCTCTTTTTATTAATCCAGCCCCCATAAATCCTTGTTTAGCACTTCCTTCCTGTCTAGTGATCTCTGGCTGTCCCTCTGCCTTTGTCCTTATGAGTACTAATATTTTACCTACTGTTGTGGCCTGCTTGACCTTTGGTACTCTATAGGGATGATATCTCAAATCTTCTGTTCCATCTGCAGCTAGTACTTTGGTAATACAGCCAAATTTACCTGTCTCCCACTCTACCTTCCTGGGAACTATCCGTATTTCTAACCGTGGATCTACTGCCCCTCTGTTTCTTCCTGCTATAGTCAAATCTTCAGGAATCCCCAAAAATGGGCGCAGTGGAAGTGTGGCCGTACTAGTAGGGCTGTGACACAGGCTTTCTAGGACTACCGCTATTGTATGTGGTACCCACAAGCTTCTTATTACATCTTCCCAAGGTACTGCTGGGAATTCTTCTTTTATTTGAGTTAGGTTTATAATTTTTGTAATTTGCCACAGCTTTTGATTAACCTCTGATTCTGTCTGCCAGTGTTCAATTCCTGTGTTATCACGATATATTCGTTCCAGCCAAAAGTGTGTCCTGATGCCTTTTGTTTCTATATCCCCTGTTTGCATGAAATGACTAGGATCTAGTATTTCATCTTCACTATCATTATCCTCCATTAACTTCTTATTCTTTATTTATATTCTTACTTGATCTATGTATTTATGTATACTTACACATTTATTTATCCTTACTTTACTGATTATTTTCTTTTATTATTATAAGTTTTTTTTGTTTACTTCCTTGAGTTATATTTACTTTTTTATTTTATTTACTTACATCTTTTATTCTATGTTATTATCTTTATTATTATCATTATTTTTATTATAAATGATTTGCTTTATACTATATTTTTATTCACTGTCACTCCCTCTGCAGCCTGCTCTTTCTCCTTTCATGTACGTGTGAGCATGTCGATGTGTGTGTATGTGTGTATGTGACCTTCCCGGACTTTCCTTCCACTTATCAAATGTGCGTGTGTCAAATGCTATCCTCTACTCTGTTCAGCTGTCTCGTTGCTGTGTGAGTGTGTATGTGTGTATGCACGCGAGCATGCAAGTGTGTGTCTCCTATTTCTCCTCTATTAGTAACTTGCCCGTTCAGTCCCTTATTTTTATCTGTCAAAAAGCCTCTGGCACTCAGCCCAGACACCTACAGACAAAAAACAGAAGGCGGTATCCACAAGTAGTAGTATTCGTAGTATTCTCTCACTACGTTTTTCTCACCACATCCTTTGTGATTATTGCCTCTCCCTAGACAGGAGCGCGCTATAACTGTCAGCCTGTTTACCTATTCAGGCTTTCTATTCTCTGGACGTCAGCCTTCTTAACACACAACATAGAAAAAAGACAATTATGCCTGCTTTGACTTGATACAGTAATATCACACAGTGTTCTCTACACCACACAATTCTTAGCCTCATGAGTCTAAAAAATACACTTCCTCAACATTTTTAGAACTTCAAACAACCAAGACTTGTTATTCTCCGGAACTTACTGCTCTGTTCTTCTTAGCTATTCCTGATTTACTGCCATCCTAATCAAACCTCCAGCAAATACCAGTGCAGCTATCAGCCAGCATACTATATACTATGCACACATTGAACAAGAATCTTTCACATGCATTCTCATCCGCACCATGGTTTTGTAGAGGCATTTAGACAGACACAAAATACTATAGACAAACAAAAAACCGACAAAACAGATAACACTCTGCTGTTCTACTTTTGTCTGCCTCCTGTGATGATTAATTTGCAAAGGTTAGGTTCAGAAGGAGTGCGACATAATTTGAACAAAATCAACCTTCACCTGGGCGGATCAGCATTCTCCCACAAACACCACTTTGATCAAATTTGCAGATATTGAAAGGCTCTGCTTACCTTGAAATTTGTGGGCCCGTGGTCAAGTGTGGAGTCTGCTGTCACAGCGCCAGGTGGTGGTCCCTGTCCAATCTTGTTCGTCCCACTATCCTCTCCTGGCTCGGCTCGCCATGTTTGTTGTGTCAAATTCTTAGGGTCTCAGTTTGAAGAAGTTTCACATAAATATCACAAAACCAAATCAGGAAAAACTTCTCTTTGGTGTCAAAAAATCCTCAGGAGTCAGAGATCAGAGCAGCAAAAAGTGTTCTTTTATTGCCAGGCAAGAAAGGGAGAGCATATCACAACACACAATGTGTATCTGAGATGACTCTGGTCTGCTGTGGCTTCTGTCTTGTCTTTTATACTCTTTAGGCCTTCAAAGGTCACACCTATGGCCAACCCCTTATTCTTGACTAATTACACTATTAGAACTTATTTTCGATCCTTATTTGGTTACCTTTCTTGACACAAGTTTCAGCAGACCAGGTTCTGCCTAGGCATGTCTGGACCTTTGTCCAGACATGTCCTCTTTCTTTTAAGACTATTTCTTGTTAATTTTACACCAATATCTTCACAATTCCCTTTGGTCTTATTTTTTTAAAGTTATTACTGCCTGTTTTACACCCTTATTTCTAAACCTTCTCCTAAGGATATTTTTTAAAAAACATTAAAGTTTAATACACACACACTTTAAATTTCAACAAGTGCACTGAGTGAGATTGTCAACTTCATAATAAGTGTCTTCACACTAAATCAAACATCTTGTGAGGTATACATGAAATATAATTAATCCAGTGTTATAACATTGTTTTAACCTTACTTAAGGCTTCATCATGCAATATCACATTAAAATCATTCTGCAATACAATTTTTGTTCTCTTCAGCACATCACAAGTCTTTAGAAATTATACCACAATTGTAAAATAAAAGATGGTGAACCGCAAATGAACACACTACAACAGAACCAATCCAATAAAAAGAAAACTGAAAGCACTGCAGTAAATCTTGACAATCTTTATGTAACTTAAAGTCCACTCCACTCAAATATGTTTTTCTTCTTGCTCCTTCAATTGGATGTTTGAGCTTTAGTGTGCAGAACGATGTATGTGCAGACTTTATTTTCATATTCCTCTGCTGAAAGGGGAAAGTTTCTCTGTGCTCACCTTAAATCTGAGTTTAAGATGTGTAACTATAAGCATGAATTGTGACATCACACCTAATTTGGAGCCAATCATGGTCCAGTACGCAACTTACAGAAATGTGATGTGGCAACTTGAAGGTTCACATACACATACACTGAAAATAGACTTTTCAGTGAAGTAGGAGACATTTTGAATCCAGCTGTTAAACTTTTCATGGATTCTGGATTTCCCAATGAGGGAGAAGGAGTAGATGACATCTTTCTAACAAGGTACTTAAACCTTTTTTTGTGGAAAGACCATATCAGACACAAATTATTATTCAAAGCAGTGTATTTCATGTGTCTAAAAAACCTGTCTGGAAGGGACCTTTAACATATTCAGATTTAACCAAGAGGGTTGTTTGGAGACTGCAATATGCTGTGAGATGTTTCTAACTTTATATCTGAAACACCTGTCAGTAACACAGAGTGCCCTCACTGCTTTGGTGACATCATACCCAACATGTTGTAGTAACATAGGAGTCTCACAACATGGCAGTATTTCTAATCTTTTGTATGCTGTGAATGCAAAGGTGACACCTACTGCACAAAGAGTGCACCCAATTAAAAATGTTCCAGCAAAGACAAATGATGCCCCTGAAGGAGTTAATGGTGAGGCTTTTTATTATAATATACTATTAAAAACAGACAATTTAGAAATAATAATGCCTCACATGCCTCAAGCAATAGGCTTATGGGGCTAGAGTGACAGTTACATTTTGCCATTGAAAATAAAATTTGGCATTGAACCTCCTTTTATTTTCAATTTGCAAAATTTAACTGTCGCTGTTTTGGCCCCATATAAGGTAGGCTCAAAGTGGACACCCTCCAGAATGATATTATTGTATATACCTTCTGGTGTGAAGTTTGTGAGCTGACAGTCAGGTAGGGTAGTGTTTACTTTCATTTTGTTAGCTAAGCAGGTGACTATAGGTCCAAAACATACCAGAGGAAATACTGACTGGAAATTATTGAAATATGGTTAACAAATACTATTTGTACTATATGAGTACTATTTAACAACCGCTACGACTAACTTTCAAAGCTAATTAAGTTACATTTTGACGACTTATTTGGATTTTCATGTATTTTAGCCTTTCAACTAGTGACAGAGACTATTTATTTGTTGCTGAACCATCAATAACAATATTAATAACGTTTATTGACTCTGCTCTAATTAATCGGAAGCTTAAATGGACATAAAATAAACTAAATTGCCAAAATGTTGCCTTATAGCTGACGAAATGGATGCCGACTAAAACAGTAGTGTATGCACAGGGCCTCTACAAAACGTTATTGAATCCGTGTTGAAGGAATTCATTAAAAAATATATTTTATTTTCTATAATTACATTTTAAAATGCCAATAAAAAACAATACTGTAAACTGCCAATTAAAGCAGTTTAATGTTAGTGCTGACGTAGGACTCTGGTTGCTATGGAGCGTCTATATTCCAGAAACTAGTTACAAAATCACCATTTTACTCTGTAACATTGGAGGAGAAACTTCACTCGACGATTTCTGAAAAACTATACAAGTCGCCAGCGAAATACGGACCCACAGTGACCTCAACTCGACTCTCTTACTGTTTCATCATGGAAAACGTGAGAATTTAGGCAGTTTAAAATCATTCAAAGACGTTTTTCAAGCCGTTTTATTCGACGCCTCAGCTGTATTTGAGGCGTCGAAGCAACAACTGACTTTGATTCAGTGGTAGTTTGTTCAGTAAAACATAAAAACAAATATTACATTTACAAATTTAAAGTAAGATCTTCAGTGTATACATTGCTGAAATGTAAAGACAGAAGTAACTGCAAAATCCTGAACTGACTGTTGATTTACAAGCAAACTGATACAGTTTGCAGTAACCATTCAAACTCCTTCAGAAAAATAAAACATTGCTTATTACACAGTGATGCATTTAACCACCACCTTCAGTAAACTGCTGAAACGCTGAACAGCTCAGTGTAACAGCAGTTTGCAAAGTTTTGGTTTAAAGATGCCAAAGTTTCTACTTTCAACCTGATATTTTGTCAAGAAAAAAGCCCCCATTCATTACTTTATTAAACAGTTCATAAATGATCATTATTTTCTGTAGTCAAGTCAACTTTACTACGATATTGCTGCAAAAACAGTAAAGCCGTTATGCATATGTGCATGCAGAGTAGAAAATAGCTTGTTTATTTAAAGGACGAGTTCACAAATGTCTGTCTTAAAACAATAGTCAGGAGCCCAAATGAACACTGAAACAGGTTTTTCTTGCCATAATCATTCCTCCTGTTCATACTGACCATTAGAAGATCCCTTCATAATGCACTTACAATGTTAAGTGATGGGGGCCAAAATCCACAGTCCTCCTCCTGTGCAAATGAGTCAAATCAAGTAGATATTTTTCAATGTTACAGTCTTTTTAGTGCCAAAGTCCCTCTTTTTGTTACTATACTTCCACCGCAGCTCAACAGGAAACACTGTCTGAGGAAACACAAAGAGGGAATTTGATGCTAAAAAGACTGTAAATGTGGCAGATATTCACTTGATATGACTAACTCAGACTGCTGAAGCCTCATATAAGTTTCAGATAAATATTTAAATGCATTTTTGCACAAAATGACTGTGTAGACACACCGTGGATTTTGTCCCACATCACTTACATTGAAAGCACCTTTGAAGGGGACCTTTTAATAGCCAGTATGAACAGGAGGAATTTCAACAATGTAGACACTGAAACTGTCTTTTTGATGACATCTAGTGGTGGAAGAAGTCCTCAGATCCTTAATTCAGATCCTTTACTTAATTAAAAGTAGCAATAGAGTAATGTGAACATACTCCATTATAAGTGAAAGTCCTGCATGAAAAATCCTACTTAAGTAAAAGTACATAAGTATTAGCAGCTTGATGTAGTTAAAGTATTAAAAGTAGTGGTTTGTTCCCTCTGACTGATATATTATTATATATGACATCATTAGATTATTAATACTGAAGCATCAGTGTGTAAGCAGCATGTTACTGTTGTAGCTGCTGGAGGTAGAGCTAGTTTAAACTACTTTATATAGAGTTAGCTAGTTTAGTCCAGTGGTTCCCAACCTAGGGGTCGGGCCCCTCCAAAGTGTCACCAGATAAATCTGGGGGGTCGTGAGATGATTATGGGAGAGGGAGAAAAAGGAGGAGGAGAGGTTTTTGGTGAAATATTGGATCATTTGAACATTTATTGAAATGAAACCATGTGGGAAGTTTAGAGGGAAAAATCACTATTTGGTGGAACTGTTAACAACTCATAGACATCTGAAATGTGACCCCGACTACACACTGCTTTTTGTAAGACGTCAAAAGCCAAAAAGGTTGGAAACCACTGGTTTCATCTTTAACAATGTGTTGTAGTTTAAAAGCTTGTTATATTACCCATTGTTTCAAATCTTCATCTGAAAAGTAACTAAAGCCGTCAAATAAATTTAGTGGAGTAGAAAGTACAATATTTTCCTCTGAAATGTAGTGGAGTGGAAATATAAAGTAGCATCAAATGGAAAGACTCATGTAAAGTACAACTACCTCAAAATTGTACATAAGTACAGTACTTGAGTAAATGTACCAAGTGACAACCTAGAGCCCGGTTCTGCTTGAGGTTTCTTCCCGTTAAAGGGGAGTTTTTCCTTGTTGCTGTCGCCAAGTGCTTGCTCATGGGGAAATGTTGGGTCTCTGTAAATTAAAGAGTACAGTCTAGACCTCCAGACTCTATGTGAAAAGCGCCCTGAGATAACTAACCTGAGATAGCGCGATATAAATAAAACTGACTTGAAATTGACTATTTAGTTACCACTGATGACGTCTAGTTTGTGTGAATATGGAACATTCTTGAAAAAGAGCATTCGTGCTCAACAAATCTACAAAAACAAAGAATCTGATTAATAAACCAATCATTATTAATCATCAATTATTTAAGTTTTACACTAAAGCATTACACTGTGACCCTCTATTTGAGATTAAGACTGTTTGCTATCACAAAATCAAAAAACAGTCTGAAAAGTTATAAAATAGAAAGAAATCATCGCTCAGTTGTTTTATTGGGTCATTTGTGTCACTTTACAGTTCAGATTGTGTGCTACTTTGGTGGCAGCTGTGTGTCGTGTTGCATTCAGAGCTGTTGTAATTCTGCCTTTGTATCCTCTGAACGTACGCCAGGGATCACAATGGACTGAAGGTTGCATCATGGACTCTTAGAGAACATGAGCATATTAGGGGAAAAGGTGTTTTATTTAATTATGTAATGAAGGTGAACTGTTGGGGGGAAAATTGATCTTTCCTTTGTTTTATGTTTGTTACATTAAACTTATCATTTGAATTTTACCTGAAAAGTATCAAGTAAAGTTTTACTCTGGGAGTCAGCTGAGATATTGGAGAGAAGAAAGCTCTGTTCTAGCTGCGCCTCAGTTCATGAGGATGAGATGGACATCAAGTATGAATGTCCATCCATGTCCATCTCCTCTGCTGGAGAAATGGTGGGAGGCAGAATGTGTCTGTGTCCTATCCTGTGAGAATACAGCTCCTGAAGACTGAAGTCTGTGTGGAAGTGTGAAACAGACGGGCGTCTCACCTCGCAGCCCTGAACCTCGTTCAGCGGTGAGATAAGTTGAAGGTAAGATTTTCATCATCAGTGATTAGGTCAAAACATTACATGACCATCCCTGATGTGACCCTGCAGTCCAAGCATTACCCAGGACAAGATGTCTGTCTGCATAGGAGATTACACTTCCTCCTCTCCACTGTTGCCATGGCAGCCAGTCACAACACAGAGCCAAGTTGTCAAGATGTGTTCCTGATAAAAGAAGTGTAATTCCTCATATTGTCCTCTCTCCTTCTCCTGGGAACAGCAGTTGTTTGTACTACAAGCAGATGACCCACTGATTGTTTGTCCTCCTGCAGGTCATCATGCGCCGCCTGGATGATGACGTATTGTTCCGCCAACTCCGCATATAGTTCCACCCCGGTCTGTGTTTTACACTAAGTTATCAGTAAGTTTGATGTGTCGCTGCTGCTTCAGAGACCAGTGGGAGTGGTTGTATGATACCCCCAAATGTCATGGAGTGGAAGTGTGTGCTGTGTGTTGAGTGTTACAAGTCTGATTTCCTTTATGACTGTGGTCAGTGGGGGCTTGTAGATTTGGCTCTAGCAAGTCCACCAGGAAATAGTTTAGTTAAAGTGGTAAGATCCTCACACATCTGGTCTCATCATCAGTTTAGTTCATTCAACATTTATTTGTTTAGGGACAACTAATGCCATATGCCACAGCATTTATAGCCTAAGGTAATTTTCAATGCCCATCCCTAGATGGGCCTTCAAAATACATAAAACTCAACATTAAAATATATCTGGAACTGCACAAGACTCAACAATACAAATACATACGTTAAAGCACAAAACTCAACAAGAAAGTACATACAGAGCAGCACAAAACACAAACAACTCACAAATAACGGTACCATAAAAGTTTCATAAAACAACAAGCACCTGATCACTCATGACTACATGGCTGAACCCTCTTTAAAAACTGTTACAATTAAGTTTAAAATTGAATGCCTTTAACAACAGACACATGCATGAAATATGTGGCATTTGCTGTGTGAAACAGTATACAAACATTAAAAATAATTAGTACATTTGCAGTATATTAGGTATACTTAAAGTTGTTCCATTTTAGCACAGTCAAGTATACTTAACACAATTAAAGTAGGGCTTTTGTACAACTTTAATACTATTTAAGTGTAAAAGGACAAAATGAGTTGTTGCATTTTAGCACACTTTAAGTACACTATTTAATAGTCTGGACACAAGTACACTTTAGTGTGCTGTAGCATACTAACATTTAGTATATTTTAGTGTATTATTTTATCACTGGGGCTTAGAGTAATAAAATATGTTTACATTTTTTAAATGCGTCATTTTTGCATTGGCAGCAGTTATCTTAAAAGTGCAATTTAAATATTGAACTCAAATTGTACTAATAATATTTCACAGCAGTGTATTTATTAAGAGTACACTATATTTCAATTTAAATTAAATGTGGTGAAAATATACTATTGAGTATTTCATGATTATGCTTTCAATCACATTTATATAAATGTACTTGAAACATACTTTGCAATATTTCAATACATATATTTTTTTTTTTCACTTGACCTTTAGATAAATGTTCCTGTGTAACTACTGAGATACTACAACTACTGAGTCAGTTTGCTGATTTATGAGTATCCTCTACTTATTCTACTGTATGTCTTATCATTCACCATTACCCTGTAATTACCACTTGTGGCCACAGTAGCCATTGTTCAGCAAAAGTTACAGTCTCACTTAAAGTAGCTGATTTCAGCTACTTTCTCTGTCTCCTCCATGATATATAGGCTCCTAGTTTTCCTTTAATTATTAACAGTCTAGTAATCATACAGTTGGAGTCATCCCTGTCTCTCTGTGTAACTAACAGGTTGGTGCGAGCAGGAAGAGACGGAGGGAGCAGGAGAGTACCTCCAGAGCCTTGGAGGAGCCTCCGGAGAAAAGACTCTGTGAGAATGCTGCTGTCCTGTCAGAGAGGAGCCCCAGCCCCCAGCCCTCCACCTCTGCACCACGGGCCAACATGGAGGGTGTCCAGCTGGAGGTTAGCAGTCCAAACGTGCCCACAGTGGTCCAAACAGTTCTATCCTGATCCATGATACATCCAGTTCAACAGCAATACTGCATCAGTCTAAAGGGTGTAACTGAACTAGTCTGACTTGGTTCCTCTTCTTCTCCTCTCTGTCTCTCTAAAAGGTTCAGGGAAGGACAGCAGAAAGAAGGCAGCAGGAGATCCAGCCCAGAGTCCCCCAGGAGCACGTGGATGACATTCAGCATGATGATGTCACGGCCCTGCCCCTCTGGCCCGGCCCTTACGGACCCCGGCCCGGTGGACTCCCACCCTCTGCTTTTAATGCAGTGGCAGAGATGGTCATGGCATGGATGATTGACTCTCCGTACAACCCAGAGATATAACATACACACACATACAAGCACACTGCACATACAGTGCAAACCTTTTATTCCCTCTTTCTTCCTCTATCCTAAAAAAAAAAAAAGAAAACCTTAGATAAGTTTTAACGCTTACATTCCTTTTTAGCATGTAGATAAGTTTGAACTCTTTTATATGTTTTAGCATGTAGATAAGTTTGAACTCTTTCATTCCTTTTTAGTATATAGAAAAGTTTTAACTCTTATACATCATTGATTTGTAGATACGTTTTAACTCTTTCTTCCTCTTTCTTAAAAAAAAAACCTTAGATAAGTTTTAACTCTTTCATTCCTTTTCAGTATGTAGATAAATTTTAACTTTTATACATTTTTGGTGTATACATAAATTTTACCTTTCATTCCTTTGTAGCATGTAGATACTTTTGAAATTTTTTATACATTTTTAGTACGTAGATAACTTTAAACTTTTATACATATTTAGTATATATAAGTTTTAACTTTCATTTCTTTTTTGTATGTAGAGAAGTTTGAACTCTTTTATACATTTTAAGGATATATATAGGTATTAACTTTCATTCCTTTTTAGTATGTAGATATGTTTTAACTCTTTCATTCCTTTTCAGCATGTAGATACGTTTTGTAACTCTGTTTAACTCTTTGACTGATACCTTCTAGACTTTGTTTGAAAAAATCTAACACAAAAAGAGATGGTAATTCTTTACACACAGACATGTTCAACCTCTTTTCTTTCACTTATTTCTAAAGTTTCCAAAAAACCCCACAAGTTCTACAAAATCATTTTAGATGTTGCTTTTTTTAACTATTTAATTTATTTTGAGTATGTAGATAAGTCTTAAGTCTTTTAAGTCTGTGATAGCTTCTACACATTCTTTGAAAAACAAAAGAAATAATGGTAAGTCAGACATGCTGCAATTCTTTTCCTTCCAACTCACTCCTTTCACTTTGGTGCTTCTTTTTCTAAGTTTTGTCCATATTTTTTTCTGTCTTGTGGTGAACTCGTCATAATGACTTTGTAAAAAAAGGAAAGATCTTTAAGAGGGTCTGTGGACAATGTTCCATTCAAATGTTCTTTGCTGTTGTACACAAGCCAGTATTTAATGGAAAACAAGTGAAAAATGTTCCTTTATACTAATTCTAAATAATAACTACTTTTTTGTTTATGTCTCAGTATACTGAATGATGAGCAATTTAAAATTTTGCCAGAAAATAGGCCAGCATTTGATAGCTTATTTAACAAGTGTCTTGTTACGCGATGACAATATGAACAACAAGACACATATTTGGATGGAACATTGTCAAAGGGTTAGGGTTAGGGAGGGTTAGACCCTCCTCAAGATCTTTTTCCTTCTGTAACAAAGAGTTCAACACAGGTGAACACAAGTTTAGATGGAACATTTCATTCATTAATGGCAGAGTCTGTACAGATGAACTGGGGTTTTATACTGCTGGCTTGTAAAGTTGATTAGTAGATGAGCTGCAGGTGTTCAAGTTGAATGGGAGAGGGAAACCAGGAGGCCACGCCTAGCATATGCCCACACACACAAACACAGAGAGAGACAGACTGGGGACAAACATGAAACACTAGGAAGGGAAAACAATGGGAAAAACACAAAGAAGGGAGAAGTATAACTGTCCTCCTAACACTGTTTAACTCTAGTTACCCCTCGGGTAAATACTGAACTTGGGAAGACACCTTCCATCACTTTGCACCATATAAATGGAATAAATTACAGAGGATTTAAGAACTTGAATGTCTTATCCCACTGGACGATTTAACCCCTTCAGACCTGCATTTTTTCTGCTGGGCAAAACAATTTATTTTAACTGATTCTGACTCCTCTCCAACATAAAAACAAACTGGAAAAAAAATTTTTGGCTAACTCATACTTTTAATAGTATTTTTTCATGTCCATTACAATGGACGCCACAACACGATGGGCATAAAATGTCATAAAAAAGGCTCAGTTTTTCCACATAGTAATCAATCAGATATGACCTAAACATCTGGAACTGGATGTTTGCATGTGTTTGAGTCTGTGTACAGTAAAAAGAGAGGGAAGTAACGTAATCTGAACATGCACATGAACACAATAGATGTATGATTTTAGTAGATGTATGTTGTTTTTATAGTAGGCTAATGAACTTATAACACGTTAACTTGGAATGGAACTGGAAGCTGAACTTGAGAAGACATCAGCTTGTGGATGGTTTCATGTATTCTCATTTTCGATGAGCAGCCTTGAAGCAGTTTTGTTGTGGCACAAAGCACAAGTGGATGTTGCACTTGTCACAAAAGACGTGTGTTTTTCCTGTACAGTTTGGCATCTTGCATCTGCTAGCCTCTTTCGTTCTATTATAATGTGGCATGTGGTCAACCATGTCATACTGCACTTCAGGTAGAGGCCTTACATCCTGGACTGGTTTGCGAACTGGTCTCTGGGGGACATGCTCTGGTTCTGGAGACATACTGGGCCATCAAATTGAAGATCTCATCTGGTATATACCGTTTGACGTATTCATAGGGTCTCATGGGATGATCTTCATGAATTGGAGGATTCTCAAAGGAAGTGTCAATGATTGTAGTGAACGGCCTGTGACGCCACTTGATTTCTTTCTTCCTGGTTACTGTCATCTCCTCCTGTCCTCCTCCTGTCCCTGTGCTGTCTGTCTCCTCTATCCCAATCTCATCTGCCACATCAGTCTCAATCTCATCTGCCACATCAAGTTCTTCTGGCATGCATGTAACCTCTCCAATGTCCCTCTCTGAATCTAATAACAAAACAATCACATCTTTGAAAAAATCCTGTAAATTAATCAAATGATATATTTTCAAAATTACTTCAAATATTATCACTTTTAACAGTTACAATTATGCTGACAGCAAATTTGTTTGGCCAACATGAACATAAATGTATATTTTTGATTGAAAATGGGCACTTACTCCTCCCTCTCTGCAGTCGCTGCGCCATGCTTGTCTTGTCCGAGGTCTGTCACTCTCTCAGAGCGTGCTCGTCATGACATGATTGTGATTGGATAATCGGGATCCAATCAGTAACCAGCATTACTGACATCATTCAATTAGAGGATATTTATTGGTTTAGAGACAGAAATATGTCATGTCCATTAGAGATGGGATTTATGGCTCTTTGGAGGGAGCCGGATCTTTGGGATCCATTCATTTCAAAGAGCCATTCAAGAGACTGGCTCATTTGGCTCATTTGGCTCATTTTTATATTTATTCATTCAAGAAGCCAACCCAGGGTTACTTCATTTTATCCTGGAAATAATCACAGGGAGGAATGATGGGCTGAGATGTGGATAAGAATAATTTCGAACTCACATTTCCCACCAATATTTGAGTTTGAATCATTCTGAAATATTGATTATAGCTTCATTTGACATGTGTGGACAAGATTTTAAAGTCTGATATGGATTCATTGTAAATATTCCACTGCCATATCCCTCTGAGTTGACAGTTAGATCACTATTTACCCTTTGTATAAAGTGTGTGTATGTGTGTAAAACTACTTTGACTTATGTTATTCATGCAACACCTAAACACGCTTTTTTTTCTTTGTTTTTCACTGAGGCACTCATGTGAAGGGAGCGTGCACAACTCATGCGACATTTGCATATGAAATAAGCACTCCTCCCCATGCTCTCTCCGCCTGCCGATTCCGACGCACTCACTTTTTTTTTTTTTTTTTTACTGAGGCACTCACTCAGTATAAGTTGTGCAGGGAGCGTGCAGAACTTATGCACTTATGCACAACTCCTCCCCATGCTCTCTCTCCTTCAACCATAGGTGTGAACTCAGGGAGAGAGAAAAAAAAGAACGGCTCCCAACCAAACACGACTCGGTTGCCATCGTTCATGTTAATGAGCCGGTCAAAAGATTTGGTTCGTTCGTGAACGTCACAACTCTAATGTCCATTTTTAACCTCGAGTCTATTAAGTGATGTTTGTGATTGTTTCTGATGCTGTATGGGCTTTTGTTTGTCTGGCTGTGTGCTGTATGTCTTTGTCCTTTTTGTTATGCCTGGCTATGCTTGTTTTCTTTCCTTTAACATTACCTCATTAAATAAAGGTTAACAATATTGATTGTCAAGAATATGAATTTGAAACCGTAGGTGGATTTGTAAAAAAAAAAAAAAAAAACATGTAAACTGATTTTTGAAAATGATTTAATTAAGTGAATTTACTGAAAAAAATTAAAATGGATATTCTTTCACATCCATTTCAATGTAGTTTTTTTGTCTTTCTTTACAAGACAAAAATTCAATTCAATTCAATTCAATTTTATTTATATGGCGCCAAATCACAACAAACGTTATCTCAGGGCACTTTACACAGCAGGTCGAGACCATACTCATGTATTTACAGAGACTCAACAATTCCCCCCATGAGCAAGCACTTGGCGACAGTGGCAAGGAAAAACTCCCCTTTAACGGGAAGAAACCTCAAGCAGAACCAGGCTCTAGGTGGGCGGCCATCTGCCTTGACCGGTTGGGTTTACATAGAAAGAAGGAGGGAGGGGGACAGGGGAAGGGGAGAGGGGGGTGGGGTGGAGAGAGACAATGAGAAGCATAATAACAACAACAACAACAATAAGCATAACAACAGTAATA
The DNA here is from genome assembly GCA_038419695.1 of Scomberomorus guttatus. Lineage (NCBI taxonomy): Eukaryota > Metazoa > Chordata > Actinopteri > Scombriformes > Scombridae > Scomberomorus > Scomberomorus guttatus. Next base: position 896,535 of record CM076445.1, read on the forward strand.
GAAGTAGAGCTATGACTTTATAATAGTGATAGCAATAATAGCAGTAGCAGAAATGGAAGCAGGACATCCACAGGACCACGCCACAGTCCCCACGGCCATGGCCCACCATTTAGGCACTGGATCTTCCTGTGAGACGAGAAAGCACAGAGACTCCGGGGAAGAAGTCAAGTTAGTAACATGCATTAATGGTACATGAAAGCATTGAAATGGAGAGGAGGAGGAGGAGAGAGGAGCTCAGTGCATCATGGGAAGTCCCCTGGCAGTCTAGTCCTATAGCAGCATAACTAGGGGCCGGTCCAAGGCGAACCTGGCAGGCCCTAAATATAAGCTTTTTCAAAAAGGAAAGTTTTAAGCCTACTCTTAAACGTAGAGAGGGTGTCTGCCCCCCGAACTGAATCTGGGAGATGGTTCCACAGAGAGGAGCCTGATAGCTGAAGGCTCTGCCTCCCATTCTACTTTTAGATATTCTAGGAACCACAAGTAAGCCTGCATTTTGGGAGCGCAGTGTTCTAGTGGGGTAATAGGGTACTATGAGCTCTTTAAGATATAGTGGCGCCTGACCATTAAGAGCTTTATAAGTAAGGAGAAGTATTTTAAATTGTATTCTGGATTTTACCGGAAGCCAATGTAGCGAAGCTAAAATAGGAGAAATATGATCTCTTTTCCTAGTTTTTGTTAATACACGTGCAGCTGCATTCTGGACCAGCTGGAGAGTCTTTAGGGTCTTGTTAGGGCAGCCTGACAATAAAGAATTACAATAATCCAACCTAGAAGTAACAAATGCATGGACTAGTTTTTCTGCATCTTTTTGAAGCAGGATGTGCCTGATTTTTGCTATATTACGGAGGTGAAAAAAAGCAGTCCTTGAAATGTGTTTTATATGATGGCTGAAGGACATATCCTGGTCAAAGGTAACTCCCAGATTCCTTACGGTGGAGCTGGAGGCCAGGGTAATGCCATCCAGATTAGCTATGTCATTAGATAATGTGTTTCTAAGGTGTTGAGGGCCAAGCACAATAACTTCAGTTTTGTCTGAGTGCAGTAGCAGAAAATTAGCGGTCATCCAGGTCTTTATGTCCTTAAGGCACGCTTGAAGTTTAGTTAACTGGTTTAATTCATCTGGCTTCATTGATAAATATAATTGGGTATCATCAGCGTAGCAATGAAATGGATTGGATTTATGGAGTGTTTCCGAATAATATTACCTAAAAGAATCATATATAAGGTGAACAGTATTGGTCCAAGCACAGAACCTTGTGGAACTCCGTGTCTAACTTTTGCGTGGATGGAGGATTCATCGTTAATGTGTACAAACTGAAGTCGATCTGAAAAATAGGATTTAAACCAGCTTAATGCAGTTCCTTTAATACCAATTAAATGTTCCAGTCTCTGTAACAGGATGTGATGGTCAATGGTGTCGAATGCAGCACTAAGATCTAACAAGACAAGTACAGAGAGAAGTCCTTTGTCCGATGCAGTTAAGAGGTCATTTGTAACTTTCACCAATACTGTCTCTGTGCTATGATGCGCTCTAAAATCTGACTGAAAATCCTCAAATAAACTATTGTTATGTAGAAAGGCACATAACTGATTGGCAACTGCTTTCTCGAGGATCTTAGAGAGAAAGGGAAGGTTAGATATAGGTCTATAGTTGGCTAAAACGGCTGAATCCAGTGTAGGCTTCTTAAGAAGAGGTTTAATTACAGCTACTTTAAAGGACTGTGGTACATAGCCTGTTACTAGAGACAGATTGATCATATCTAGTAAAGAAGTGCTAACTAAGGGTAAGACTTCCTTAAGCAGCCTAGTTGGGATGGGGTCCAAGAGACAGGATGATGGTTTAGAGGACGAAATCATTGAAATTAATTCACGAAGGTCGATTGGAGAGAAACAGTCTAAATATATATCGGGTTTTGCAGCTGTTTCTAAGGTTCCTGAATTGAAGGGTGAATCAGTGCCTGTTGAGGGCAGGAGGTGATGAATTTTGTCTCTAATAGTTAGAATTTTGTCATTAATTCGACGGACGTGCTGACGTGCTACGGTAAGCGTATTGTGTCACTTCCGGTTGTTGACTGTGTTTACCGATAATGTTTTGCTGCCCTCAGCTTAGCTAAATTTTGCTTTATTCTTCATCACTGTGGATAAAATACCTGCAGTATATTTAAACGTACGCTAGTTCTGCACAAGCACTCCTAGCTCTCTCCTTCTTTTAGCGACTTTTCTTGCTAATCCCATAGTAGTTAGTTGTTTTAGCTCTGCTGTTTTAGCTTAGCAGCTAACATAGCTAAGCAGTTAACGATGGCTTCTCTCTCTCCCTCCCACTCTCCCGCTCTCTCTTGCTCGGTGTGTCATATGTTTAGCTATTCCTCCGCCTCCTTTAGTGACAATAGTACATGTAATAAATGTAGTTTATTTGCAGTGGTGGAGGCGAGGCTTAGTGAATTGGAAGCGCGGCTCCGCACCATGGAAAACAAATCATTAACTAATGTTAGCCAGCCCCCAGTAGCCAGTGCGGGCCGACCTAGCATAGCTCCTAGCATAGCTCCTACTCCCCCGGTGGTTCCCGAGCAGCCGGGAAGCCAGGGCGGCTGGGTGACTGTCCGAAGGAAGCATAGTCCTAAGCAGAAGCCCGCGGTTCACCTCCAACCAGTTCACATTTCAAACAGGTTCTCCCCACTCAGTGACACACCCGCTGAGAAACCAACTCTGGTTATTGGCAGCTCCATAGTGAGAAACGTGAAGTTAGCGACACCAGCGACCATAGTCAAATGTATTCCTGGAGCCAGAGCGGGCGACATAGAATCTAATTTAAAACTGCTGGCTAAAGATAATCGTAAATATGGTAAGATTGTTATCCATGTCGGCGTTAATGACTGTCGATTACGCCAATCACGTCACCAAAATTAATGTTGAGTCGGTGTGTACATATGCAAAGACTATGTCGGACTCCGTAGTTTTCTCTGGGCCCCTGCCAAATCTGACCAGTGATAACATGTATAGCCGCATGTCATCATTCAACCGCTGGTTGTCGAGGTGGTGTCCAGAAAACGATGTGGGCTTCATAGACAATTGGCGGACTTTTTGGGGAAGACCTGGTGTGATTAGGAGAGACGGCATACATCCCACTTTGGATGGAGCAGCTCTCATATCTAGAAATATGGCTGAGTTTATTAGACCAAAACCATGACAACCCAGAGTTGGGACCAGGAGGCAGAGCTGCAGTCCTACACGCTTCTCTGCGCTTCCATTAGAGCAGTTACCCACCCAAAACTACATAGAAACTGTGTCTGTCCCCCGACCTCTCAAATCATTTAAATCAATTAACTCTAAAGTAAACAGAAGAGGATTCTTTCATAAAAATCTAATAGAAATTAACACCACCAATGTCACAGTGCAGCAAAATAGGAGAATTAAATGTGGACTCTTAAACATTAGATCTCTGTCTTCCAAAGCTGTATTAGTAAACGACCTAATCTCAGATTATCATATTGATCTATTTTGTCTTACTGAAACCTGGCTGTGTCATGAAGAATATGTTAGCCTAAACGAATCCACCTCTCCAAGTCATATTAATACTCACATTCCTCGAGACACCGGCCAAGGAGGTGGAGTTGCAGCCATTTTTAACTCAAGCCTAATAATCAACCCTCGACCTAAACTTAATTATAACTCATTCAAAAGCCTCGTTCTTAGTCTTTCACACCCAACCTGGAAAACTTTACAGCCAATTCTATTTGTTATAGTGTACTGCCCTCCTGGCCCGTACTCTGAATTTTTATCCGAATTTTCAGAATTTTTATCAAACTTTGTCCTTAGTACAGATAAAGTAATTATAGTAGGTGACTTTAATATCCATGTGGACGTCGATATTGATAGTCTTAGCACTGCGTTTATCTCATTATTAGACTCAATTGGCTTCTCTCAGAGTGTAAATAAACCTACGCATTGTCTTAACCACACCCTCGACCTTGTTCTGACTTATGGCATTGAAATTGAACATTTAATAGTTTTTCCACAAAATCCTATTTTATCAGACCATTACTTAATAACTTTTGAATTCCTATTAATAGACTACACACCATTAGACAAAAACATCTTTACTAGATGTCTTTCTGATAGTGCTGTAGCTAAATTTAAAGAAGCGATCCCACTAGTACTAAATACAGTGCCATGTCCCAATACTACAGAGGAGTTTTATGCTAACTTTAGTTCCTCTGAAACTGATAATCTTGTTGATAGTACCGCAGGCTCCCTGCGAACAACACTCGACTCTATCGCCCCTTTAAAAAGGAAGATAATAAAACATAAGAAGCTAGCTCCATGGTATAACTCTCAAACCCGTAAATTAAAGCAAACATCGCGAAATTTTGAAAGGATTTGGCGTTCCACCAAACTGGAAGAATCTCGTTTAGTCTGGCAAGATAGTCTTAAAACATATAGAAAGGCCCTCTGTAATGCCAGAGCTGCCTATTACTCATCATTAATAGAGGAGAATAAAAACAGCCCTCGGTTCCTTTTCAGCACTTTGGCCAGGCTGACAAAGAGTCATAACTCTATTGATCCATGTATTCCTATAGCTCTAAAACTATTAAATGTTCAATTTCAATGCCATAAGTCAGAACAAGGTGTGGTTAAGACAGTGAGTAGGTTTATTTACACTCTGAGAGAAGCCAATTGAGTCTAACAATGAGATAAACGCAGTGCTAAGACTATCAATATCGACGTCCACATGGATATTAAAGTCACCTACTATAATTACTTTATCTTTACAAAGGACTAAGTTTAAAAAAAAAGACTCTGAAAATTCGGATAAAAATTCAGAGTACGGGCCAGGAGGGTGGTACACTATAACAAATAGAATTGGCTGTAAAGTTTTCCAGGTTGGGTGTGAAAGACTAAGAACGAGGCTTTCGAATGAGTTATAATTAAGTTTAGGTCGAGGGTTGATTATTAGGCTTGAGTTAAAAATGGCTTGAGTTAAAAAACAAAACATGCACATATATATAGTCAGCAATTAGTAGGAAGTGTACAGGCCTCTGCTCTGAATGACTTCAGCACATCTGCGGCCACAGGATAGCACTAGTCTCTCACACTGCTCTGGTGTGATTTTGGTCCACTCTTCTTCCAGTCTCCTCCACAGTTCGGTGACTGTAGTGGGTTTCTTGGCCATAACTTTGTCGCCAAGGATTTTCCAGAGGTTCTCTATTGGGTTGAGATCAGGACTCTGGGCAGGCCATGTCATTATTTCAATGTTTCCAGTTTCAAGGAACTGCTTTACCCGTTTTGCTGTGTGACATGGAGCGTTGTCCTGCATGAACACTGCGGGCTGGTTGGGTGATGAACGCAGGGAAGGAACCATATGTTGTTGAAGAAGGTTCTGATAAACATTTGCATTCACTCTGGCATGTAGCTGTATAAGAGGCCAAACTCCTGCTGCAGAAAACATGCCCCAAACCATGACACTTCCTCCTCCACCTTTCACTGACTTCTTTACACACTTTGGGTTCAGTCTTTCTCCAGTTTGTCGCCGAACAATAATGTTTCCCATCGGACCCAAATAAATTAAACTTGCTTTCATCACTGAAGTGAACTTTGGACCAGTTCTCCTCTGTCCACACAACATGTTTCTGAGCAAAGCCTTTTGATTCTTTCTGCTAATGAGAGGTTTGGTCACTGCAGAGTGGGCTTTCAGTCCAAATGCTCTTAAACGTCGAGACACTGTATGACGAGACAGATCCTTACCCTGTTCAGCGCTGAACTGGCGAGCAATTCCAGCTGCAGTGTGGAAACGATTGCCCATTGAGAACCTCTGCAGTATTCTGTCCTCTCTCCGTGGATGACCAGCCTTCTTGGGGGACTTGAATGAGTTTGTGATGTTGTAAAGATTCAATATTCTTGAAATCACAGATTTGGAACAATCAACTTGTCTTGCTATGGCTGATAGGGTCATCCCTTTGGCCTTCATCTGGACAACCTGCTGCCGGAGGCTTTCAGTCACTTTAGAACGGCCCACCATCATGCCGAGTCAGTGAAACTGGAAGTTAGGCTGCCAGTTAAATAGACAGATAATCAAGGAAATTAGCACCAGGTGCCAGATTAACACCAATAACTGGGAGGTATCTGAAAGTGTTCTCTAATTTCGATCCGTGTGTTTTCTGCAAAATAAAGTTTTTTGTTGAAATGCCTTAGTTATTTTGTGGAAAAAGTGTTCTAGTAGCATGGTATAGACACAACAAAAAGTCCTTCAACTGTTGAGCAGTGAAGATGATATTACTTCAGAAAAAATCAGTTGTTTATAAATTGTTCTCTAATTTTGATCTCCAGTGTACATACACACACATACATACATATATATACATGCATACATACATGCACACACACACACACACACACATATATGTGTGTGTGTGTGTGTGTGTGTGTGTATGTGTGTGTGTGTGTAAAATGTATATTCCTAGAATTCTGCTTTCAGAGCTAGTTATTAAGTTATTACTAAAACTAATAATAATTGTATGCAGAGGCAATTATGTCATATGATAATAAGCAGATATCTGAATCAACACTTATTGTTATTTTGACTATTATATACCATTATACTACTTTGTATATTTAATTTTTTTAAATAAATTGTATAATAGTTGTACACCTGAATGTCTGCTTGCCATTATTTTTCCTAGAATTCTGCTTTCACAACTAGCTATTAATTATTAAGTGATTACTAACTACTTACTGTGTGTGTGTGTGTGTGTGTGTAAGCTCACAGTATACTGCTATACCATTATAACCATACCATTGAAAAACTTGTGAACAGGACTGATTTCTTCAACAATACTTTTATAACACTCACTTTATGGAAAATGTTTTTCGTGACTGATTTGATTGAGGTATTTAAGATAATAGCATAATAGATAACAGATGGCATAGCAGAATTGTGACTTTATTATGGGTAATGATTTATTCTAAAGTGGGTGGATCAAACTTTTTTCATCCTGGGCCACATCAGCATTATGGTAGCTTTCAAAGGGCCGGTTGTAAATGTAAGACTATATAAATGTACTTGTTATCATAATACATAATTGCCTCTGCATTCAATTATTATTGATTTTAGTAATCACTTAATAATTAATAGCTAGTTGTGAAAGCAGAATTCTAGGAAAAATAATGGCAAGCAGACATTCAGGTGTACAACTATTATAAAATTTATTTAAAAAATGAAATATACAAAGTAGTATAATGGTAAAAAAATAACAATAAGTGTTGATTCAGATATCTGCTTATTATCATATGACATAATTGCCTCTGCATCCAATTATTATTAGTTTTAGTAATAACTTAATAACTAGCTCTGAAAGCAGAATTCTAGGAATATACATTTTACACACACACACACACACATATATATATATACACACATATATATAGACACACACACATGATGTTGCATGATGTTCATGTTTGCATGATTGCAATTCAAGCACAATGGTCTCATACTTCCCTCAGGAAAAATGAACATGTATTTCTCAGTCCAGTCATCCTTAAATGCATGTTTTTCACTGTATGGATAGCTATGCCAGTCTCTCAGTCAGTCCATCACTTAGGGCCAGACTGAAATATCTCAACTACTGGATGGATTGCCATAAAATTTTGCTCAGATATTCGTGCTCTCCATAGGAGGAATTTTATTAACTTTGGTGACCTACTGACTTTTCATCAACCATTTCAAGAACCATATATAAAACCATATATAATTTTAAACGTACAGAGAAGGCAAAGGTCCCTGTGTGCTCAGTTAAGAACTGGTACTTTACAACTGGCAATTGAGGTAGGCAGATATAAAAGTATTCCTGAAGAGTGATGTTTATGTGTTTTTTGTGATCTTGGTGTTGTCGAGGATGAATTTCATTTTGTATTTCATTGACCTTTGTGCAGTGACTTGAGGAATTGTTTGTTTGAAAAGATCCAATTGAAAAAACCTGATTTGTTTTGGTTGTCTGAAGCTGATATGTTGAGTTGGCTTTTTAATATGGAGATTTTTCTTTTAGCCAGATTTATAGGAGAGGCTTGGCTGCTAAAAAAGAGAGCACTGTATCCATCATAACAGGACATCTCTGCCATGTAAACTAAATGTTCTGAAATGTTCTTTTTCAATCTGTGGAACTGGTAAAACCCTTGGCTTGACAGTGAAAGTGTGTATCCTGTTAGATTTGTTAGGAGCTTGTGCTTATTTGAAATATTATTTTGAATGTTGTCTTTAGTTTTTTTGTGTAATACTTTATCATTTTCAGCAACTATAGGCGTAATTGTCCATAACATCAGTGAATATATGCAGGCTACATATTATAAAATGTTAATGTAGGATTGAGGGAAAATCAACACTCACAGTCACATGGGGTGTCATGTTGGTAACCCTGGGACAAGCATGAAACCATGCACCTTGTCAGAGGTTACCAACAAATGTAGACACTGAAACTGTCTTTTTGATGACATCTAGTGGTGGAAGAAGTCCTCAGATCCTTAATTCAGATCCTTTACTTAATTAAAAGTAGCAATAGAGTAATGTGAAAATACTCCATTATAAGTGAAAGTCCTGCATGAAAAATCCTACTTAAGTAAAAGTACATAAGTATTAGCAGCTTGATGTAGTTAAAGTATTAAAAGTAGTGGTTTGTTCCCTCTGACTGATATATTATTATATATGACATCATTAGATTATTAATACTGAAGCATCAGTGTGTAAGCAGCATGTTACTGTTGTAGCTGCTGGAGGTAGAGCTAGTTTGAACTACTTTATATAGAGTTAGCTAGTTTAGTCCAGTGGTTCCCAACCTAGGGGTCGGGCCCCTCCAAAGTGTCACCAGATAAATCTGAGGGGTCGTGAGATGATTATGGGAGAGGGAGAAAAAGGAGGAGGAGAGGTTTTTGGTGAAATATTGGATCACTTGAACATTTATTGAAATGAAACCATGTGAGAAGTTTAGAGGGAAAAATCACTATTTGGTGGAGCTGTTAACAACTCATAGACATCTGAAATGTGACCCCGACTACACACTGCTTCTTGTAAGACGTCAAAAGCCAAAAAGGTTGGAAACCACTGGTTTCATCTTTAACAATGTGTTGTATTTTAAAAGCTTGTTATATTACCCATTGTTTCAAATCTTCATCTGAAATAAATAAATACTATTTCTTGTAGAAAGTACAATATTTTCCTCTGAAATGTAGTGGAGTGGAAATATAAAGTAGCATCAAATGGAAAGACTCATGTAAAGTACAACTACCTCAAAATTGTACATAAGTACAGTACTTGAGTAAATGTAACAAGTGACAACCTAGAGCCCGGTTCTGCTTGGGGTTTCTTCCCGTTAAAGGGGAGTTTTTCCTTGTTGCTGTCGCCAAGTGCTTGCTCATGGGGAAATGTTGGGTCTCTGTAAATTAAAGAGTACAGTCTAGACCTCCAGACTCTATGTGAAAAGCGCCCTGAGATAACTAACCTGAGATAGCGCGATATAAATAAAACTGACTTGAAATTGACTATTTAGTTACCACTGATGACGTCTAGTTTGTGTGAATATGGAACATTCTTGAAAAAGAGCATTCGTGCTCAACAAATCTACAAAAACAAAGAATCTGATTAATAAACCAATCATTATTAATCATCAATTATTTAAGTTTTACACTAAAGCATTACACTGTGACCCTCTATTTGAGATTAAGACTGTTTGCTATCACAAAATCAAAAAACAGTCTGAAAAGTTATAAAATAGAAAGAAATCATCGCTCAGTTGTTTTATTGGGTCATTTGTGTCACTTTACAGTTCAGATTGTGTGCTACTTTGGTGGCAGCTGTGTGTCGTGTTGCATTCAGAGCTGTTGTAATTCTGCCTTTGTATCCTCTGAACGTACGCCAGGGATCACAATGGACTGAAGGTTGCATCATGGACTCTCAGAGAACATGAGCATATTAGGGGAAAAAGTGTTTTATTTAATTATGTAATGAAGGTGAACTGTTGGGGGGAAAATTGATCTTTCCTTTGTTTTATGTTTGTTACATTAAACTTATCATTTGAATTTTACCTGAAGAGTATCAAGTAAAGTTTTACTGCGGGAGTCAGCTGAGATATTGAAGAGAAGAAAGCTCTGTTCTAGTCGTGCCTCAGTTCATGAGGATGAGATGGACATCAAGTATGAAGCATCCTCTGCTGGAGAAATGGTGGGAGGCAGAATGTGTCTGTGTCCTATCCTGTGAGAATACAGCTCCTGAAGACTGAAGTCTGTGTGGAAGTGTGAAACAGACGGGCGTCTCACCTCGCAGCCCTGAACCTCGTTCAGCGGTGAGATAAGTTGAAGGTAAGATTTTCATCATCAGTGATCAGGTCAAAACATACATGACCATCCCTGATGTGATGACAAGATGTCTGTCTGCATAGGAGATTACACTTCCTCCTCTCCACTGTTGCCATGGCAGCCAGTCACAACACAGAGCCAAGTTGTCAAGATGTGTTCCTGATAAAAGAAGTGTAATTCCTCATATTGTCCTCTCTCCTTCTCCTGGGAACAGCAGTTGTTTGTACTACAAGCAGATGACCCACTGATTGTTTGTCCTCCTGCAGGTGAGAATTTAAGACGTCGATGCCTGGACGATGACGTTTGTTCCGCCGACTACGCGTATAGTTCCGCCCCGGTCCGTGTTTTACACTAGGTTATCAGTAAGTTTGATGTGTCGCTGCTGCTTCAGAGACCAGTGGGAGTGGTTGTATGATACCCCCAAATGTCATGGAGTGGAAGTGTGTGCTGTGTGCTGAGTGTTACAAGTCTGATTTCCTTTATGATTGTGGTCAATGGGGGCTTGTAGATTGGGCTCTAGCATGTCCACCAGGAAATAGTTTAGTTAAAGTGGTAAGATCCTCACACATCTGGTCTCATCATCAGTTTAGTTCATTCAACATTTATTTGTTTAGGGACAACTAATGCCATATGCCACGGCATTTCTAGCCTAAGCTAATTTTCAATGCCCATCCCTAGATGGGCCTTCAAAATACATAAAACTCAACATTAAAATATATCTGGAACTGCACAAGACTCAACAATACAAATACATACGTTAAAGCACAAAACTCAACAAGAAAGTACATACAGAGCAGCACAAAACACAAACAACTCGAATAACGGTACCATAAAAGTTTCATAAAACAAGCACCTGATCACTCATGACTACATGGCTGAACCCTCTTTAAAAACTGTTACAATTAAGTTTAAAATTGAATGCCTTTAACAACAGACACATGCATGAAATATGTGGCATTTGCTGTGTGAAACAGTATACAAACATTAAAAATAATTAGTACATTTGCAGTATATTAGGTATACTTAAAGTTGTTCCATTTCAGCACAGTCAAGTATACTTAACACAATTAAAGTAGGGCTTTTGTACAACTTTAATACTATTTAAGTGTAAAATTACAAAATGAGTTGTTGCATTTTAGCACACTTTAAGTACACTATTTAATAGTCTGGACGCAAGTGTGCTGTAGCATACTAACATTTAGTATATTTTAGTGTATTATTTTATCACTGGGGCTTAGAGTAATAAAATATGTTTACATTTTTTAAATGCGTCATTTTTGCATTGACAGCAGTTTGTATTGACAGCAGTTATCTGCAATTTAAATATTGAACTCAAATTTTACTAATAATATTTCACAGCAGTGTATTTATTAAGAGTCTTATCAGTATCAGTATGTCTTATCATTCACCATTACACTGTAATTACCACTTGTGGCCACAGTAGCCATTGTTCAGCAAAAGTTACAGTCTCACTTAAAGTAGCTGATTTCAGCTACTTTCTCTGTGTCCTCCATCCTATATAGGCTACTAGTTTTCCTTTAATTATTAACAGTCTAGTAATCATACAGTTGGAGTCATCCCTGTCTCTCTGTGTAACTAACAGGTTGGTGCGAGCAGGAAGAGACGGAGGGAGCAGGAGAGCACCTCCAGAGCCTTGGAGGAGCCTCCGGAGAGAAGACTCTGTGAGAATGCTGCTGTCCTGTCAGAGAGGAGCCCTAGCCCCCAGCCCTCCACCTCTGCCCCACAGGCCAACCTGGAGGCTGTCCAGCTGGAGGTTATCAGTCCAAACGTGCCCACAGTGGTCCAAACTGTTCTATCCTGATCCATGATACATCCAGTTCAACAGCAATACTGCATCAGTCTAAAGGGTGTAACTGAACTAGTCTGACTTGGTTCCTCCTCTCCTCCTCTCTGTCTCTCTAAAAGGTTCAGGGAAGGACAGCAGAAGGAAGGCAGCAGGAGTTCCAGCCCAGAGGCCCCCAGGAGCACGTGGATGACATTCAGCATGATGATGTCACGGCCCCGCCCCTCTGACCCGGCCCTTACGGACCTGCTTTTAATGCAGTGGCAGAGATGGTCATGGCAGAGATGACTGACTCTCCGTACAACCCAGAGATGTAACATACACACACATACAAGCACACTGCACACACAGTGCAAACCTTTTATTCCCTCTATCCTAAAAAAAAAAAGAAAACCTTAGATAAGTTTTAACTCTTTCATTCCTTTTTAGTATATAGATAAGTTTGAACTCTTATACATTTTTAGTATATATATGTTTTAACTTTCATTACTTTTTAGTATGTAGATAAGTTTTAACTCTTATACATTATTAATTTGAAGATATGTTTTAACTCTTTCTTCCTCTTTCTTAAAAAAAAACCTTAGATAAGTTTTAACTCTTTCATTCCTTTTCAGTATATAGATAAGTTTTAACTTTTATACATTTTTTGTATATATATAATTTTTAACTTTCATTACTTTGTAGCATGTAGATACTTTTGAAATTTTTTATACATTTTTAGTACGTAGATAACTTTAAACTTTTATACATATTTAGTATATATATAAGTTTTAACTTTCACTCCTTTTTTGTATGTAGAGAAGTTTGAACTCTTTCATTCCTCTTTCCTAAAAAAAGAAACCTTAGATAAGTTTTAACTTTCACTCCTCTTTAGTATGTACATCAGTTTTAACTCTTTTATACATTTTAAGGATATATATAGGTTTTAACTTTCATTCCTTTTTAGTATGTAGATATGTTTTAACTTTTTCATTCCTTTTCAGCATGTAGATAAGTTTTGTAACTCTGTTTAACTCTTTGACTGATACCTTCTACACTTTGTTTGAAAAAATCTAACACAAAAAGAGATGGTAATTCTTTACACACAGACATGTTCAACCTCTTTTCTTTCACTTATTTCTAAAGTTTCCAAAAAACCCCACAAGTTCTACAAAATCATTTTAGATGTTGCTTTTTGTAACTATTTAATTTATTTTTAGTATGTAGATAAGTCTTAAGTCTTTTAACTCTTTGATAGCTTCTACACATTCTTTGAAAAACAAAAGAAATAATGGTAAGTCAGACACGCTGCAACTCTTTTCCTTCCAACTCACTCCTTTCACTTTGGTGCTTTTTTTGTCCATATTTTTTTCTGTCTTGTGGTGAACTCGTCATAATGACTAAAAGAAGGAAAGATCTTTAAGAGGGTCTGTAGACAATGTTCCATTCAAATATTTTGTTGCTGTTGTGCACTGTTCAGTATTTAATGACTTTAGAAGTGAAAAACATTATCTGATAATGTTGCTGATTACCATTAAAGTTATTTGGTTATGTTTAAAGTTATTGAATTATCAACAGTTGAAAAAATGCCTGAAAAACAGGTCAGTGTTCAAGAGTTTGTTAATCCGGTGTCTGGTTATATCATGACATCAATATATGAAGAAAAGGAAACATATATTTGGATGGAACATTGTCAAAAGCTTAGCATTAGGGAGGGTTAGACCCTCCTAAAGATCTTTCCTTCTGTTTCTGTCAAACGTAGTAATATTAGCAGTAATTAGTATGACAGATATTTCAGCTGTAGCAATTAAAGTGTGTAATAACTATTATAGTTTTATTGTTTAAATTGAATTTGAAATTCTTTCTGGACAGGAAAAAATATCTTACTGTGTGGATGGGATCACTTAAGTTGAACTTATCTTACATTGGGTTTAAAGAGGGTACATATGTCAGTATTTAATGAGGAAGACAGATGTTCATCATTAATATTTCTTACTGGAATCAATTTAACTTTGTCTGCATATACGTTTTTAAGTGTATGTTTTGGATGGAACATTGCAATAGGGTTAGGGAGGGTCAGACCAGTATAATGGGATAATTTTACCCAGTATCAAAGTTGAAAGACGAAATGGGAATTTACACAACAAGTATCTTTACAGGTATTGGGGAGTACTGCTGCATATTTTTTAAAAAGTTGTATAAAGCCTTTTGTGGCTCCAGAGGGAAATAATAGAAACATTTATTTCACTGATGGGTAGCAGTACTATAATTTTAAAAAATGATTTCAAAAAGTCATGAAAACTATGAGAGTGGTGATGTTATCAGTAGCAGCAGTTGTATCAGTAGTATTAGAGACATTTCAGCTCTCTGTAGTCGTAAGAGACTGTATTAGTAGCTGTGATGGACGTCTTACTGGCTCCTCAGAATCAGGAGTGATAACATTACTAACAACTAATAGATGGACTAGTACAGTAGTAGCACTTAAAGTGTTTGTAGTAACTAAGTTTTGTCCAAATTGTTTTCTCTCTTGTGGTGAACTCGTCATAATGACTTTGTAAAAGAAGGAAAGATCTTTAAGAGGGTCTGTAGACAATGTTCCATTCAAATGTTCTTTGCTGTTGTACAGAGGCCAGCATTTAATGGAAAACAAGTGAAAAATGTTCCTTCATACTAATTCTAAATAATAACTACTTTTTTGTTTATGTCTCAGTATATTGAATGATGAGCAATTTAAAATTTTGCCAGAAAATAGGCCAGCATTTGATAGCTTATTTAACAAGTGTCTTGTTACGTGATGACAATATGAACAACAAGACACATATTTGGATGGAACATTGTCAAAGGGTTAGGGTTAGGGAGGGTTAGACCCTCCTAAAGATCTTTCCTTCTGTAACAAAGAGTTCAACACAGGTGAACTCATTATAACACAACAAGTTTAGATGGAACATTTCATTCATTAATGAGCAGCAGTCGTTGTATTATTTGTAGCAGATTTTATAACTGTGGTAGTTTCAATAGCAACAGCAGTATTAAAATACCTTTTGAAAGGGAAACTATAAAATGTATCAATAATCTAAAAAAAGAATCTAATACAGATATTAAAAAGTCATGTAGAAAGTATCAATAGTTTTGATAATAACAGTAGCAGCAGTTCTATCAATCAGGAGTGACAAAATTACTAATAGGTCATAGACGGACTAGTAGTAGCTTTTAAAGTGTAATTTGTTAATTACTAATTACTTTAAGTTAATTTGATGAAATCATTTTGTAACTTGGTAATAACTTCAAATTCCTTGTATGTTTGAGAAGAGAAGATCTTTAAGAAGGTCTGTAGACAATGTTCCATTTGAATTTTCTTTATTGTTGTTTATAGATCATTATTTAATGGCATTATTTAAAGACAGAGAGAAAAATTATTTGGTCATATCTCAGTATGTTAACTGATGAGCATTAGAAACACATGTCCAGAAGCTGTAGACCTCTGATAGATGGTTAAACTACATCACTATATGAAGAACAGGACACATATATTTGGATGGAGCATTGTCAAAGGGTTAGGGTGAGGGAGGGTTAGACCCTCCTAAAGGTCTTTCCTTCTGCTTTTAAACAGCTTTTAAAAGAGAAACTATAAAATGTGTTACTGTCCAACGTCCACAGAATCTGGCTGCGTCGCATTCTGGTTGAGTTCCGACTCAGTCACGGTTTACAGTTGTTTTGGTGACATTTTTGGTGTTAAACAAACATAAATACACGTTTTCAGCTGATGTAGATGTGCTAACAGTTGCTTTGTGGCTGTACTTTACTCAATTTAACTACTGGAGCACCCACACCATCTTATGTCCTGTAGTGAATATGAAATAGCCAGATTATGCATTGGCTTTGTAAACCCCGATAGACTTAACAGACCATGTTGTGATCATTAAGTAATTAACTGGCTGAGCCTGTCTCCCTCACTCCCTTCATCACTTCTTTCTTCTCTCTAATAAACATGAAGTTCAGTTACCAACAGTAATACCACTGGAAGAAACAATAGCAGTAGTGATAGTAGTAGCAGTGGTACTAGTGATATTTCAGCTCTTCAACAGGTAGCTTTAGCACCAGTGGAAACAGTAGGTTTAATCACTTCATAACCATGGCAAAGAGCAGTATTTCACTCTGTTTCTTCTCACAGTCAGTATTAATGAGTGAAAATTATCAAAAATATTTTCTACTGTGATCATTTTTTAAAGTTTTGTATTGATGGAGGAAAAAGTTCCCTTAGAAAGTGCAGACTTTGGCCACTAGAGGTCAGGAGTGCACATTCAAATGATGTGATTCAAATTCAGTTTCTAGGGACACATATTTCTGCCCATACTGAACTACCAGTCCCAAACCTCTACTATGTTGATCACGGTGATGTATTTTATTTAAAGACAATGTAATGAGCTTAATGGAGCTTGTGTAATATTTGTGTGTTTCATTCTTTCTTTACAGCTTCAGGGCTTCTATATCTATATTCACATCGTCCTTCAGACCATTTTGGACCTAGCAACAGTATTAGAAGTAGTAGTAGCAGTAACAGTAGAACACACAGCTATATATGTATATAATAAATGTAAATTGTATGCTTCTGCATTTGATGTTTGATGTTTTGTCACACTAACATACAGTAGTATGGTACTTTGGGGAATTTGCTGTTATCCTCAATACATAAAAGAAAGTGTGTAAACTCACATCTTCAATAGAAAACAGCATCAAAATATATTCAAGAACAAACATTATTAAAGTCATCTATGAGCTGTGATGACCTCTGTTGTGTCATTTTGTGTTGCTGTGTGGTTCATCTGTCTCTGTTCACTCTGCAGGTGGATTGTTAGTGTAACCTGGCAGACCTGAGGGCCCCGGTGTGTTCCCAGGTTATAACTGCAGTGCATCTCTCTCTCTCTCTCTCTCTCTGAGTGGAAGTGAGTGTGCGGAGCGGCAGTGTTGAGCGGTTGTGATTGATTTACTATCTTTTTTCTATCTTTTTCTATCTTTGTCTTTACTTGTTATTGTTGTAAATAGTGTGTGGTGTTGGGTTGGTTGGGTGTTGGTGTTTGGGGTGTAAATAGGGGTTTGGGGGTTTGTTTTTCGGTCGGCCAGCGTGTCAGGTGGTCGGCGTGATAGACGCCGACATGGAGTTTACGAAACTCAGCAGGAAGAATGGCTTTAAATCCGTACTGGTTTCCAGTGTTTGGTGGAGGACTGCAGTCTGGCAGTGGGAGAAGTTGTGGGTCACAGCAGCATCAAATCTGCTGCTCGGATGAACGGCGCTGTGGTGATCTTTGTTGATAGTATTGACAAAGTGAATAAATTGATCCGAGACCGGCATCGTTGTTAATGATACATTTGTTCCGGTGTCTCCTCTCACTACACCGGCTAAACAAGTCACCATATCCAACATCCCGCCGTTTATCAGTGATGATGTTTTGTTGAGGGAACTGTCGAGACATGGGAAGATCATTTCTCCGATCAGTAAGCTGCCGTCAGGCTGTAAATCTCTGTTGCTCAAACACGTTGTTTCACACAGACGGCAGGTTCTTATGATCCTCAATAAGAAGGATGAGGAGCTCAGTCTGGTGTTTAATGTGAGAGTGGATGAGTTTGATTATGTTGTGTTTGTGAACTCTGGGACTTTGAAGTGTTTTGGCTGCGGGAAAGAGGGTCATTTAGTCCGAGCCTGTCCTGAGAAAGTCCCCCCTGCTGATAAAACACAGAGGGAGGAGGCTACAGGAGACACACAGGGACAGACTGAACAAGATGCTGAGGGGACAAAAGACACACAGCAGAGTCAGGAAGACACTGACACTGATAAACACAGACAGACTGTAGCAGCTGTCAGTCACAAAGAGGAAAAGAAAAGTAACAGCAGTGAAAAAGCAGCAGAAGGAGAACAGACTGTGTTAAACAGTGCAGGCACAGCAGCAGAGGACACAGTGAGAGACAGTGATGAAGACCTGATGGTGGAGGAGAATGGTTTTAGAGTCACTGTTCTCAAAAGAAAACAAAAAAGCAGTAACAGTGGCTCTCAGGCCAAGAAAGGAGCAGTGAGCAGGATCAGAGAGAGGCAGCAGGAGGAGCAGCCAGAGTCTGAGTCTAGCATGGAGGAGAAGCAGGAGGAGGAGTGTGCTGAAGGCAGCCAGCCTCATACTGACTCACAAATGTCTGCTGAATCACAGCAGGAAAGAAAGTATGAAGTACAACAAATTAAAAAGTTCCTGCAAAAAACGAAAAATATGAAAAAGGTTAAAGTTGAAGAGCACTTTGCAGACAAAGAAGTGTTTTTACGTTCTGTCAGATCACAGATGAGCAGCAGAGGAAAAGGAGGTTATACTGACCAGGAAGTCTACAGACTGAAGAAAATAGTCCTGAAACTCAAACAAGAACTATATAATGATGAGGACTCAGAAGCAATGTAAGACCGTCTGTATCCTGTCAGTTTTATTCTGTGTGGTGCTTCTCACAGCAGACATCATGAGTGATTTCAGAGTCTCCACACTCAACATAAATGGAGCCAGAGATGTGAGGAAGAGAGCGAGTCTGTTTGAACTGGTTAAGCTGAAGAGCATTAATGTGATGTTGGTTCAGGAAACGCACAGCGACACTTTAAATGAGACTGACTGGAGGAGGGAATGGGATGGGGAGGTGGTTTTAAGTCATTTAAGCAGAACCAGCGGAGGAGTGGCGCTCCTCTTTTCTAAAAACTTCCTGCCAAAGTCTCATGTGGTAGAAGAAGTGATGAAGGGCAGACTGATGGTGGTCAGAGCCAAGTATGAGCTTTTTACTATTGTTTTTGTAAATGTATACGCCCCCAATGCAGGACCTGCCAGAGTTCAGTTTTTACATGAACTAGGTGGGATTTTAAGTCAGTGTGGGCCTGAGGAGTTTTTATTTTTAGGAGGAGATTTTAACTGCACAGAGAACGATCAGCTGGACAGAAATCATACTGAGCCTCATGCTGCTTCAAAAAGAGCCATGAAGCAGCTGGTGGAAGCTCACAGGTTAACTGACATATGGAGAGAAATACATGACAAACACAGGCAGTACACTTGGGTCCAGAGCAGAGACAATCTGTTTTCTATGGCCAGATTAGACAGATTTTATTGTTTCAAGCATCATTTTAGTATTTTTAAAGGGTGCAGAATACTTCCTGTGGGGTTTTCAGATCACTCTATGGTGTCTTGTAATGTTTTTATTGCAAATGTTAAGCACAAGTCTGCATATTGGCACTTTAACACTGCTTTGTTATTAGATAAACATTTTAGAGAAACTTTTGTATTTTTTTGGAAAGTTTTTAGAACTAGAAAAGGAGATTTTACATCTTTGAAGCAGTGGTGGGATTGTGGGAAAGTGAAGGTCAAACAACTTTGTCAGCAGTACACTCTCAATGTCTCTCGTGACATCACCAAATCTATAAGAGATCTGGAGATTGAAATAGTGGAACTGCAAAGTTCTGCAAAGTCCACAGGAAATCGAGGCTGCATTGAAGACCTCAAATTCTGGCACTGGCAGACCTGCTGGGCTCTAAAGCACAGGGGGCACTGGTCCAATCTCGCTTTCAGAGCGCTGCTCTGATGGACTCACCGTCAAAGTTCTTTTTCAGCCTGGAGAAGAAGAACGGGCAGAGCAGGTTCATCCACGCCCTGCGCTCGGCCTCAGGACAGATGCTGACTGAAGCCAGTGACATCCAACAGAGAGCTGTGGACTTTTATTCTCAACTGTATGACAGTACACTGAGAATGAGGGTGCTTTTGACTCCTTCTGCAGGGGGCTGCCCAGAGTCTCAGAGGGGACCAACAAAGAGCTGGAGGGTCCTCTGACTACAGAAGAAGTGTACACTGCACTGCAGAGTATGCAGGGGGGGAAGGCCCCTGGGATCGATGGACTCCCGCCAGAGTTTTATAAAGCTTTCTGGGCTGAACTGAAAGAAGATGTAATAGAAGTCTTCACTGAGTACTTTGATGACTCGTCTCTACCTCGGAGCTGCAGGAGAGCAGTTCTGACTCTGTTGCCAAAAAAAGGAGACCTTCAGGACATAAAAAACTGGTGGCCGGTCTCTCTGCTTTGTACAGACTATAAGCTGCTGTCTAAAGTCCTGGCTAACAGACTGAGGAAGGTGATGGACCAGGTCATCCACAGAACCCAAACCTGCTGTGTGCCCGGCAGGTCCATTGTTGACAATGTGTCACTGATTCGAGACCTTTTGGAAGTCTCTGGTTCTTTGGGTTTTGATGCTGGTCTGGTTTCTTTGGACCAGGAAAAGGCATTTGACCAGGTTGAGCACCGCTACCTTTGGAAAGTTTTACAAAGGTTCGGCCTCAGCCCTGGACTCATTGCCAAGATTAAGGTTCTGTACGAGGACATTGAGAGTGTACTGAAAATGAATGGTGGTTTGTGTAAACCCTTTAAAGTGACTCGGGGGATAAGACAGGGCTGCTCGATGTCCGGTATGCTCTACGCACTTTCTATTGAGCCAATGTTGCACAATATTCGTCTTTTTATTGATGGTTTGGTTTTACCTGATTTTAATACACGTTTTATGTTATCTGCCTATGCAGATGATATTATTGTTATTGTAAAAAATCAGGATGATGTAATGCGATTAGGAAACATTGTTGAAACTGTTATAAAAATTAGGTTCATACTGTGATTAAAGACTTGTCATGAAGAATGTCTCTGTTCTCTTTTGCTTTACTGCATTAATAATGTAGATAGCAGGGAAAACATAGAGAAGTGTCAGCAAAATATATGTGTGTTTGAAGGAGTTAGGAGGGACGAGGGTTAGAAGACGGTTATCTTGATTTAAGGATCCACATTTGGAGGAGTTAGAGAGTGCCATGACGTGAGTAGAGTTATGTGTCAGTAATTATTCCATGGTAACTGAACCGCCCAGTTTAACAGCATATAAGGTTGATTGTAGATGCTCCATATGGGAGCCTTTTCTTTGTAACCTCACTTGATGTTGCATTGTTAAACGCTCCTCCTTGTACAAGTGAATAAATTGAACTTTTACTTTGACTCTTCGGATCCAGTCTTCGTTATTTAAGGTGATAAAAAGAAATTCTTATAACATTTGGCGCCCAACGTGGGGCTCCAACATCCGTTCTCCTCTAGAAGCAACGGGACTGAAAATCCTGCAGGAAAACAACCAAAAGACCTCTGCCGCGAGGTTCTTAAAATCTCGTTTTGGCCAAAGAGGCCAGGACCAGCTGAGAGAGGAGAGGGTGACGGGGCCGTATCAAAGAAAAAGACGGACCGAGGAACTCAAAGCAAAAGGGTAGGCCTACATTTCGATTACTGATCAGCTGAGGTTATCCTAGGTCAGGGACCTAGATGAGGTTATCCTAGGTCAGGGACCTAGATGAGGTTATCCTAGGTCAGGGACCTAGATGAGGTTATCCTAAGTCGGGGACTTAGATGGGGTGATCCTGAAGTCGGGGACTTGGGAACTAATGTCTTTGGAAGGACAATTGGAAAAACTAATCCCTCAGGCCTGAGAAACCAAAAAGACGTCCAGAGAGGTCCGGGACCTCGTAGTATGTTGTTGTTTGTGGGTCTGGGGCTCGACAAATAACAACGGGAGTCTGGGACTCCGATAAATCATGATTAGTGTTTGTTTTTCAGTGTTTGTTTGTTATGTGTTAGAATATAAGGCCTAAAGTATAATCCATACACATATACATATAAAAAAATATATATATAATAAGTGAAGTGGGATTAAAGGGTTTATTGTATATGGTAGTTATTAACAGTGTCTCAGTGAAATATGAAAACCAGACAAGGGTAACCTCACGGTGTCAACAAATTGTCTGGGGACTGAAACGGTGCCAACGAAAGTCTATACATTTCACTGAATGAACCAGTTGCTCGGGTGAACTCCATACAAACTTGTTGGCTGTTAAGGGGAAGATAAAAAAAAAAAAAAACTACACATAATGGGTAATTGCTATAGTTGCAAAACACAAGCAGAGCAATATAGTGGGGATGCCAAGCGTATGAAAATACTACATCCTGATAATGTTAAATATCTTAGAAGATGGCAGGAGAGGTATGACTTTGAGGGAAAGTTAGATGTAAAGGCTTGTGAAGAGACGAAGACGAAGAAGGGTAGAATAAATAAAAGGTCTGTTACAAGCCAAATCGTGGCTGATAGAAGCAAGGGCCAGACAAGCTGGCATTCAGAGAAGGAAAAGGGAAGAAGAAGAAAGGGTTGCTAAAAGGCAAGAAAAAGCAAGTAAACAGCAGGAAGCTCAACAGGATAGAGAGAAATGTAATAATATATATCCTGTTTTGTATTCTGACCGAGATCGACAGATTGATGACAATTATGTGCCATGTGTCCGTATCCTCCACCCTATCCCGAACCTCAACCTCCTTCTTCTCCTCCACTACCGACCGCTCCAATGCCTCTAGCCCACTCACCTCACAACCCCTTTGTGAGAGTTAACGTCACCCCACGGAGAAAAGAAGTACCTCCACAAGACCCACAGTCTCCCCTGAAAACATGACACGGTACAGTATACGGCCTTCCATGCACCACACATGCAAATGACACACTGAGTCAAGAAAAGCTAAATTTGGAAGAATGAAGGATTGCAGAGAACTATTGATTATGCAGTTCATGCAGAAGAAACAATTGAATCAAAGAAACAAAAGAGAAGAGTTGCAAATACATTTTTGTGTGATGATGGTGACACTGATGAAATTTTCTTCCGAGGTGACTACGGAGGATGGAGAGGAGGGGGAAACGGCGGAGGCAGAGGAGCGGGCGACAGAAGAGATGTGTGCTACAATTGTGGCAAATTTGGCCACTATGCGAGGGACTGCAGGGCCCCAAAGAAAATGAGGAGGAAGGACAGGAGGACGGACAGGAGGGGGAGGAAGGAGCGGAGCCCAGGCAGAAAGAAAAGGAAAGCGATCAATCTGCATGACTAACTACAGAAGCAGGTCATGCACACACACACACACCAACAGAGGAAGAGACAGAGGTAGATGAAATCTTATCACTACAAACAGCTGAAATTTTATTATCAACAGGAGGGAGAATATACAAATAATACATATAAAACAAATAAAACATACAAATAAAACATCTGCTAGTAAGTTCAGAAGTACTAGCACTCCCGGACTATAAAAAGCCATTTGTACAAACATGTGATGCTAGGGGTGGATTTATGACTAGTGTGCTGACACAGCCTTTCGGAGGAAAACTTAGACCTGTAGCTTACTACTTGTCTAAATTAGATCCGATAGCTAGAGCAATGCCACAGTGTCTGCAAGCTGTACAAGCTGCAGCCTTAGCAATACAGAGCTCAGCCACAATTGTTTTATTTCATCCATTAACACTGAAAGTATCACATGCTGTAGATGCTTTATTAACACAAACAAAAATAGCCTTCATGTCCCCAGCTAGACACCTTAATTGCATGACCATTCTACTCTCTCAACCTCATTTAACCATTGAAAGGTGCACAACTCTAAATCCGTCAACACTATTACCAAATGAAACAGAAGGCACCAAACATGATTGTGTGGCTGAAGCAATGGAAAAGGTATTGCCTAGAGCAGACCTAACTGATGTGGCGTTACAAGACCCAGATGTGGTGATGTTTGTAGATGGATCATGTAAAAAGAATCCTGATGGAACAAACAGTAGTGGTTATGCAGCAGTAACTGTGGACAAAGTAAGGCACTTGCACCCCACTTTTCAGCTCAAGCAGCAGAAGTGATTGCATTAACTGAAGCATGCAAATTAGGAGCAAAAAAGAAGATAACTGTCTATACTGATAGCGCATACACTTTTAACACCCTACATGTTTTTGCACAACAGTGGAAAAATAGAGGTATGATCACGTCCACAGGAAAGTTAATTCTGCACACAAAACTGATTTTAGCCTTATTAAAGGCTGTACAATTGCCACTACAGATCGCAGTATGTAAGTGTGCAGCGCACAGTTCTGGAGACGATTTAATTTCATGAGGAAACCAGAAGGCAGATGAGAAAGCAAAAGCAGCTGCAGCTAGACAAGAATATCAAGATATTTACATAACTGAGCACATCACACATATTGACCATGACATTTTAAAAGATATGCAACACAACTCCCCTGAATCAGAAAGATAGTCTTGGATAAACAGGGGGGTGACATTATCTGAGAATGAGTTATGGAAATGACCAGAGGGCAAGTACATACTTCCAAAAAGTTTATTTCGTTTTGCAGCAGTATTGACGCATGGGTTAACCCACACGTCAACAGGAGGGATGTGTGAACTAATAAACAAAATATATACAACATATGGATTCCAAAATTACTCTACTCTACTCTACTCTCCTTTTTTGTGCATCATGTCTAGTGTGTGGAAAACAAAATGTCCAAGGTAGATTGAGACCAAGACCAGGCAAAATGCCTAATGCTCAATATCCATTTCATACAATATGCATGGATTTCATTGAATTAAATAAGTGTGAAAACAAAAAATACTGTCTAGTGATTATAGACTTATACTCAAAATGGGTTGAAGTCATTCCAACTACAAGAAATGATGCAATAACAGTAGCTAAAGCTCTAGCAACACATATTGCACCAAGGTTTGGGTTTCCAGAGATCATATATATATAGTGATAATGGACCTCATTTTAGAAATGAAGTAATGGCTAAACTGAGTGAACTATTTTCCATTAAAATAAAATATCATTGCTCTTATCATCCACAGTCAGCAGGATTAGTGGAAAGAGCAAATGGTACAATAAAGGCTAAATTAAGGAAAGCTATGCAAGAGACAGGAAAAGGATGGATAACCTGTTTGCCAGCAGTAATGTTAAGTCTTCACATACAACTCCTCCGCCTTTGCCGGCGATACCAAATAACTACTCCTATGACTTGAGTGTAACTATGACTACACCGCCACCTATTACAGCTAATAGAAATGATCCAGTGCAGTACATAAAGATTGACAGCCTACAGGATGTACTAGGATTAGAGACAGGATACAAGGATAACAATGCATGGTTACAGTGGATTTCTTTCACCACTAAAGGTTCTGGACTGGCGACTGATTGCATAGCTTGTGCAGCTGCAAGACCATCGCTGGGAACAATACCTTTTCCACTTAATCCTTACAATGATCTTCAAGGATTTAAGTGCATGCTTGCATTGTATAGGACTGATTCTCCTCGAAATAACTGTACCACTCTCAAGTATCTTTTCCCAGCTGTTTCCACTAAGGTTATTCCTCCATGGTTCATGCCATATGAGGGGAATTATACCTGCCTGTCTAGGACATCAGGATTGAATGGAGGACAAGCTATGGGACACCTGACAGGTTGTGGCACCACGATTGCAGTAAGGGAGAATCCCTTTGGCATCACTGATGAGCTGGTGACTTCCCATGAATATGCACGATCAGATACGTGGTGGTACTGTGGAGGAGATAAGCTGAGACCTAAGTTGCCTAAACTCTGGTATGGTACCTGTTCTCTAATCCATTTAATGATGCCTACATATTTGCTTCCCATGAACCCACAATTTCCTAAATTGTCATCTGAAGAAATGCACAGAATTAAGCGCGATAAGATAATACCCACATCATTTGATTCTAGAGTCTATATAGACTCAATTGGCGTTCCCCGAGGCGTTCCAGATGAATTTAAAGCCAGAAATCAGGTGGCGGCAGGATTTGAATCATTCTTTACATGGTGGGTGACAATAAATAAAAATGTAGATTGGATAAATTATATTTATTACAATCAACAGCGCTTCATCAACTACACTCGGGATGGATTTAAAGGTATCCATGAGCAATCGAATAAAACTAGTCTGATAGCCTGGCAGAATAGAATGGCTTTAGACATGTTGTTGGCTAAAGAAGGCAGAGTATGCAAGATTTTTGGAGACCTTTGTTGTACCTTCATACCCAATAACACTGCCCCTGATGGGAGTATTACAAAGGCATTGGAAGGACTGACTTCACTGTCAGAGGAGCTGGCAGAGAATTCAGGTATAACAGATCCACTCACAAAGTGGTTGGAGGACATGTTTGGAAAATGGGGGAATACTCTGAAGGCCATAATATTGTCTGTAGGAATCATGTTCACTATCCTAGTCACTTGTGGTTGTTGTTGCATTCCATGTATGAGAGAATTAATCCTGAGATTGATTAATACCACTCTAACACGACAACAGTTGCTCTACCAGTCTGTCCCCACAGAGAACGACTATGAGAGACATGACGTGCTCGGAGGCCATGTCGAGGTTGGACACAGACATGGGGAGATCTACGGAGAGTATATTCAGCTCGAGGTGATCGAAGAGTCCATCTACGAACCCTTTCGAGACGAAACATCTACTGAAGATTAGGACCTGTTGAGTCTTTATTCCACAGCATAATGATGAACCTATAGAAAATCTGAAAAGAAGTTATAGTGTTCTGATGTAATGTATGCTTAAGAGAAAAGGACTGACAGTATGTTGTACATACATTTATAGGATTTTTATTCTTTTCACGGATCAGGGAAAGTGCCTTTAGGCAGGGGAAGGTTCTCATAATCAGGTCCAATGAGACGATCAGCCTGACTGAGAACAAGTTATTTTATTTTTAGATTTATACATTTACCTATACAACCGCTATTGTCAGAATCAATATATTTTACATCGAAATATGCATCTAAGCATACAAATGTGATTATAATGATTGTTAACCCATTATGTGATAAGATAACTAATTCTAATCATTCAATTCAGCTAATCATCAATTGACTAATTTTTATATTCATGATTATAGTTTTTGTATTTTAAGTACAAACAGGGGGGAAATGTTATAAAAATTAGGTTCATACTGTGATTAAAGGTTTTACCATGTGAATGTTTCTGCACAGACTTGTCATGAGGAATGTCTCTGTTCTCTTTTGCTTTACTGCATTAATAATGTAGATAGCAGGGAAAACATAGAGAAGTGTCAGCAAAATATATGTGTGTTTGAAGGAGTTAGGAGGGACGAGGGTTAGAAGACAGTTATCTTGATTTAAGGATCCACATTTGGAGGAGTTAGAGAGTGCCATGACGTGAGTAGAGTTATGTGTCAGTAATTATTCCATGGTAACTGAACCGCCCAGTTTAACAGCATATAAGGTTGATTGTAGATGCTCCATATGGGAGCCTTTTCTTTGTAACCTCACTTGATGTTGCATTGTTAAACGCTCCTCCTTGTACAAGTGAATAAATTGAACTTTTACTTTGACTCTTCGGATCCAGTCTTCGTTATTTAAGGTGATAAAAAGAAATTCTTATAACAGAAACCTTTGAAAAAATCTCAGCTGCAAAAGTGAACTGGGCAAAGAGCGAGGCCTTAGCAGTTGGGAGGTGGTCTGCAGGTCTCCCCCAGCTGCCAGGAGGGCTAAGCTGGAGGAGGGGAGGCTTAAGGTATCTGGGGGTTTACCTAGGAGATGAACAAACTGTACAGAAGAACTGGGAGGGAGTGGTGGAGAAGGTGGAGGGGAGGTTGGCCAAGTGGAGGCGGCTGTTACCTCACATGTCCTACAGGGGAAGAGTCCTGGTCATTAACAACTTGGTAGCATCAACTCTTTGGCACAGGTTAAAATGTATGGAGCCCCCTGCTGGTCTGCTACAGAAAGTGCAGACCAGTATGGTCAATTTCTTCTGGGATAACTTGCACTGGGTTCCACAGAGTGTACTTTACCTGCCAAAGGAAGAGGGAGGGCAGGGGCTAGTCCACCTGGGGAGCAGAGCAGCAGCTTTCAGGTTACAGTTTATCCAGCATTACCTAACAGGAAATGATGATGTGATCTGGAAACCAGTTATGAGCACTATTTTAAGGGGAGTAGCAGGTTTGGGTCTAGATGCATCTTTGTTTTTAATCAACTGTAGTTTTATACGTTTGTGTGATTTGAATCCTTTTTATCAGGGACTTTTTAGAGCATGGACTCTTTTTAAATGGAACAGACTGGAACCTGCAGCTTCACTGTTTTGGCTCTTGGAGGAGCATTTAATCTACGGGGCCCGGCTGGATGTTCAGGACGGCAGCAGGCCTGGTCTCACCCAGCGTTTGTGTTCAGCTGGGACGGTGAAGCTGAGGCACATAGTGGATGCTGCAGGTCCAGGACTTCACAACACGGAGGCAGCGGCTTCTCTACTGGGCCTGAAGTCAAGTCGTCACACTAGAGACATTTTAAACACATGGACTGAAAGACTAACGAGTGAGGAAATAGAAATGCTACAAGACTACTTTTCTGGAATAGAGACTCCTGATGACGGAGATCCTTTCCCTGAACTGGGTCTGAACATAGACCAAACTGGACTGACGGGACCATTGCTGGTTCATAAAACTGTGGCATCTTCAGACTTCTACACGTTGAATGGGAAAGCTCTGTATAAATACTGTGTTCAAGCTTTGAATAAGAGAAAGCTGAGCGGGAGAACAGACACTGTGTGGAGAGAGAGGTTAAAGGTGCAGGATGGCTGTAAACCAGTGTGGAGGCTGTTTTATAAACCGCCATTAAATAAGAGATCAGGTGATCTGCAGTGGAGAATCCTGCAGGGAGCGCTGGCTGTCAACAGCTTTGTTTCAAAGATAAATCCCACAGTGTCTATTAAATGTCCTTTCTGTCAGGAACCAGAAACTATTTTTCATTGTTTCCTGGAATGTAAAAGACTTGAAGTTCTGTTTGAAACCCTAAAAACTGTGTTTTTAAACTGCAGTGAGAATTGGTGTGAGACTGCTTTTATTTTTGGTGCTGGCTACAGAAAAGAAAATGCAAAGAAGAGGCAGCTGTTGAACTTTGTAGTGGGACAGGCACTACTGTCCATTTATAAAAGCAGGAAGAATCGATTGGATAATGTTTGGGGTGAGGAGCTGCTGGTGATGTTTAAGTCGTTGGTGAAAGCCAGAGTCAGAGTAGATTTCAGATTTTATTCCCTCATGAATAATGTTAATGAGTTTCTGTCTCAGTGGTGCTTCACTAAAGCTCTCTGCTCTGTTGTTGACGAGCAGCTGATTTTTAACTCTGTGTTTCTGTGAGATTTTCAAAACCATGTTGTTGTCCTATTTAATCTGGTAATTATGTAATGTTGATATTGTCCTTATTTATTAGAAAATAAAGGTGTTTTAAAAATCAAAAAATCTCTCTCTCTCTCTATGTTGCTTTAAGTTTATTCTTATGTCACCACTGACTATACTGACATACACACCCCACAACTTATTAATCCTTAATTGGCATTTGAATTTACTCAATTTGGTTAATAAAATATCTTTTGTTAAAACTTAACACTGGTGTGTCTCCCTTGTGTTGTGGCCACTTGAGCCAGGTCATAACAGAGCTGAACTGAATTGAGCTGAATCCAGTCAAAGTGGTTCTAAGTAAAATAAAATGAGTCAGTTCCTCATATGAAAATATTGAAATTTTCCAAATTCATAAATACCTGCGAATCTGGCTTGATAGCAGTCTAACTCTTAAACAGTATGTGGAGCAACTGGCACAGAAGGTAAAGATAAAAAAAAGGTTCCTGTAATGAAATAAAGCATGTTTCTGTCTTGAGGACAGGAAAATGATTGTACAGTCAACTATCATGCCTGTGTTTGAGGAGTTATGTTTTATACTCATGCTGCTCGCTCTGCCTTTACACAACTTGATACAGTATATCATCGTGCTTCACATTTCATTACAGGAGCTAAAGATACACATCACTGTGTTCTATATGAAAAAGTAGGCTGGTCCTCACTAGCAAAAAGAAGGGCTACATTCTATCATTTTTATTTATAAATGTCTCCTACAAAAGGTTGCCTCAGTGTATCACTGTACTTTGCAAATCCAAAACCACAGCTCACCAGGCAGGTGAGGACGAGGATGACGTGGCAGGTGTACTGGGAACTGGAGCGGTGAACCTGAGGTACAGGCAGAGAACAGAATTATCAGCATTCAGGAGATCAGAAAAACTAACAAACAGCTTACAAGAAGCTTGGCCGTAGCATCTGTGCCGCATTAGTGACTGAACAATCTGGCAGAGTCTGGAGAGATGAACTGGGGTTTTATACTGCTGGCTTGTAAAGTTGATTAGTAGATGAGCTGCAGGTGTTCAAGTTGAATGGGAGAGGGAAACCAGGAGGCCACGCCCAGCATACGCCCACACACACAAACACAGAGAGAGACAGACTGGGGACAAACATGAAACACTAGGAAGGGAAAACCATGGGAAAAACACAGGGAAGGGAGAAGTATAACTGTCCTCCTAACACTGTTTAACTCTAGTTACCCCTCGGGTAAATACTGAACTTGGGAAGACACCTTCCATCACTTTGCACCATATAGATGGAATAAATTACAGAGGATTTAAGAACTTGAATGTCTTATCCCACTGGACGATTTAACCCCTTCAGACCCGCATTTTTTCTGCTGGGCAAAACAATTTATTTTAACTGATTCTGTCTCCTCTCCAACATAAAAACAAACTGGAAACATTTTTTTTGGCTAACTCATATTTTTTAATAGTATTTTTTCATGTCCATTACAATGGACGCCATGACACGATGAGCGTAAAATGTCATAAAAACTTAGGAACAATAAGGCTGAGTTTTTCCACATAGTAATCAATCAGATATGACCTAAACATCTGGAACTGGATGTTTGCATGTGTTTGAGTCTGTGTACAGTAAGAAGAGAGGGAAATAACGTAATCTGAACATGCACATGAACACAATAGATGTATGATTTTAGTAGATGTATGTTGTTTTTATAGTAGGCTAATGAACTGATAACACGTTAACTTGGAATGGAACTGGAAGCTGAACTTGAGAAGACATCAGCTTGTGGATGTTTTCATGTATTCTCATTTTCGATGAGCAGCCTTGAAGCAGTTTTGTTGTGGCACAAAGCACAAGTGGATGTTGCACTTGTCAGAAAAGATGTGTGTTTTTCCTGTACAGTTTGGCATCTTGCATCTGCTAGCCTCTTTCTTTCTATCATAATTTGGCATGTGGTCATACTGCACTTCAGGTAGAGGCCTTACATCCTGGACTGGTCTGCGAACTGGTCTCTGGGGGACATGCTCTGGTTCTGGAGACATACTGGGCCATCAAATTGAAGATCTCATCTGGTATATACCGTTTGAAGTATTCATAGGGTCTCATGGGATGATCCTCATGAATTGGAGGATTCTCAAAGGAAGTGTCAATGATTGTAGTGAACGGCCTGTGACGCCACTTGATTTCTTCCTTCCTGGTTACTGTCATCTCCTCCTTTTAACAGTTACAATTATGCTGACAGCAAATTTGTTTGGCCAACATGAACATAAATGTATATTTTTGATTGAAAATGGGCACTTACTCCTCCCTCTCTGCAGTCGCTGCGCCATGCTTGTCTTGTCCGAAGTCTGTCACTCTCTCAGAGTGTGCTCAAGTCATGACATGATTGTGATTGGATAATCGGGATCCAATCAGTAACCAGCATTACTGACATCATTCAATTACAGGATATTTATTGGTTTAGAGACAGAAATATATCATGTCCATTTTTTAACCTCGAGTCTATTAAGTGATGTCTGTGATTGTTTCTGCTGTATGGGCTTTTGTTTGTCTGGCTGTGTGCTGTATGTCTTTGTCCTTTTTGTTATGTCTGGCTATGCTTGTTTTCTTTCCCTCTGTACTCAGGTCTCTCTCGCAAAAGAGATCTCGATCTCAATAATATTACCTCATTAAATAAAGGTTAACAATATTGATTGTCAAGAATATGAATTGAAACCTTATGTGGAACAAAACAGGAAAACTGATTTTTGAAAATGATTTAATTAAGTGAATTTACTGAAAAAAAATAAAATGGATATTCTCTCACATCCATTTCAATTGAGTTTTTTTGTCTTTCTTTACAAGACAAAAAACAAAACATGCACGTATATATAGTCAGCAATTAGTAGGAAGTGTACAGGCCTCTGCTCTGAATGACTTCAGCACATCTGCGGCCACAGGACAGCACTAGTCTCTCACACTGCTCTGGTGTGATTTTGGTCCACTCTTCTTCCAGTCTCCTCCACAGTTCGGTGACTGTAGTGGGTTTCTTGGCTATAACTTTGTCGCCAAGGATTTTCCAGAGGTTCTCTATTGGGTTGAGATCAGGACTCTGGGCAGGCCATGTCATTATTTCAATGTTTTCAGTTTCAAGGAACTGCTTTACCCGTTTTGCTGTGTGACATGGAGCGTTGTCCTGCATGAACACTGCGGGCTGGTTGGGTGATGAACGCAGGGAAGGAACCATATGTTGTTGAAGAAGGTTCTGATAAACATTTGCATTCACTCTGCCATGTAGCTGTATAAGAGGCTAAACTCCTGCTGCAGAAAACATGCCCCAAACCATGACACTTCCTCCTCCACCTTTCACTGACTTTTTTTTTTTACACACTTTGGGTTCAGTCTTTCTCCAGTTTGTCGCCGAACATAATGTTTCCCATCGGACCCAAATAAATTAAACTTGCTTTCATCACTCAAGTGAACTTTGGACCAGTTCTCCTCTGTCCACACAACATGCTCCTCAGCAAAGCTTAGTCTAGCCTTTTGATTCTTTCTGCTAATGAGAGGTTTGGTCACTGCAGAGTGGGCTTTCAGTCCAAATGCTCTTAAACGTCGAGACACTGTATGACGAGACAGATCATAGTACCTTATTACCCCACTAGAGCACTGCGCTCCCAAAATGCAGGCTTACTTGTGGTTCCTAGAATAACTAAAAGTAGAATGGGAGGCAGAGCCTTCAGCTATCAGGCTCCTCTCCTGTGGAACCATCTCCCAGATTCAGTCCGGGGGGCAGACACCCTCTCTACGTTTAAGAGTAGGCTTAAAACTTTCCTTTTTGAAAAAGCTTATAGTTAGGGCCGGCCAGGCTCGCCTTGGACTGGCCCCTAGTTATGCTGCTATAGGACTAGACTGCCGGGGGACTTCCCATGATGCACTGAGCTCCTCTCTCCTCTCTCCTCCTCCTCCTCTCCATTTCAATGCTTTCATGTACCATTAATGCATGTTACTAACTTGACTTCTTCCCCGGAGTCTCTGTGCTCTCCTGTCTCACAGGAAGATCCAGTGCCTGAACGGTGGGCCATGGCTGTGGGGACTGTGGCGTGGTCCTGTGGATGTCCTGCTTCCATTTCTGCTACTGATATTATTGCTATTACTATTATAAAGTCATAGCTCTACTTACATTACTGCTGTTATGGTTATTGTTGTTGTTGTTATTATACTTCTCTGTGTCTCTGTAAATAAATGAGTACGGTCTCGACCTGCTCTATGTGTAAAGTGCCCTGAGATAACATTTGTTGTGATTTGGCGCTATACAAATAAAATTGAATTGAATTGAATTGAATTGAATCCTTACCCTGTTCAGCGCTGAACTGGCGAGCAATTCCAGCTGCAGTGTGGAAACGATTGCCCATTGAGATCCTTCGCAGTATCCTGTCCTCTCTTGTATTTGTCTTCCGTGGATGACCAGCCTTCTTGGGGGACTTGAATGAGTTTGTGATGTTGTAAAGATTCAATATTCTTGAAATCACAGATTTGGAACAACCAACTTGTCTTGCTATGGCTGATAGGGTCATCCCTTTGGCCTTCATCTGGACAACCTGTTGCCGGAGGCTTTCAGTCACTTTAGAACGGCTCACCATCATGCCGAGTCAGTGAAACTGGAACTTAGGCTGCCAGTTAAATAGACAGATATCAAGGAAATAATGTGTGTCTGTTTGTGTGTGTCTGTAGGCTCACAGTATACTGCTATACCATTATAACCATACCATTGAAAAACTTGTGAACAGGACTGATTTCTTCAACAATACTTTTCTAACACTCACTTTATGGAAAATGTTTTTCGTGACTGATTTGATTGAGGTATTTAAGATAATAGCATAATAGATAACAGATGGCATAGCAGAATTGTGACTTTATTATGGGTAATGATTTATTCTAAAGCGGGGGGATCAAACTCAATTTCATCCTAGGCCACATCAGCATTATGGTAGCTTTCAAAGGGCCGGTTGTAAATGTAAGACTATATAAATGTACTTGTTATCATATTACATAATTGCCTCTGCATTCGATTATTATTGATTTTAGTAATCACTTAATAATTAATAGCTAGTTGTGAAAGCAGAATTCTAGGAAAAATAATGGCAAGCAGACATTCAGGTGTACAACTATTATACAATTTATTTAAAAAATGAAATATACAAAGTAGTATAACGGTATGTAATAGTCAAAATAACAATAAGTGTTGATTCAGATATCTGCGTATTATCATATGACATAATTGCCTCTGCATCCAATTATTATTAGTTTTAGTAATAACTTAATAACTAGCTCTGAAAGCATAATTCTGGGAATATACATTTTATACACACACACACACACACACACACACACACACATATATACACACACATATATATAGACACACACACATGATGTTGCATGATGTTCATGTTTGCATGATTGCAATTCAAGCACAATGGTCTCATACTTCGCTCAGGAAAAATGAACATGTATTTCTCAGTCCAGTCATCCTTAAATGCATGTTTTTCACTGTATGGATAGCAATGCCAGTCTCTCAGTCAGTCCATCACTTTGAGCCAGACTGAAATATCTCAACTACTGGATGGATTGCCATAAAATTTTGCTCAGATATTCATGCTCTCCATAGGAGCAATTTTATTAACTTTGGTGACCTCCTAACTTTTCATCAACCATTTCAAGAACCATATATAATTTTAAATGTACGGAGAAGGCAACGGTCCATGTGTGCTCAGTTAAGAACTGGTACTTTACAACTGGCAATTGAGGTAGGCAGATATAAAGGTATTCCTGAAGAGCGACGTTTATATGTTTTTTGTGATCTTGGTGTTGTCGAGGATGAATTTCATTTTGAATTTCATTGTCCTTTGTGCAGTGACTTGAGGAATTGTTTGTTTGAAAAGATCCAATTGAAAAAACCTGATTTGTTTTGGTTGTCTGATGCTGATATGTTGAGTTGGCTTTTTAATATGGAGATTTTTCTTTTAGCCAGATTTATAGGAGAGGCTTGGCTGCTAAAAAAGAGAGCACTGTATCCATCATAACAGGACATCTCTGCCATGTAAACTAAATGTTCTGAAATGTTCTTTTTCAATCTGTGGAACTGTACATCTGTCATGTGACCATCCTGGTTATTATTGTCTAGTGTCTTGTAAGCCCATATAGGCTGGGCATCAGAAAGTTGCAACACCTAAATAAACAAATCAATCAATCAATTTTTATTTGTCCAATATTTTGATTTACAACCAAATACCTGCAAAACAAATGACAATCCCATCAGCCTCAGCTGTACTTTGTGTGTATTAACCCTAGATTACATCCTAGTGGGGTGGAAGATCCCTTACTAATGTTTCTTTTAATGCACTGTTAAACCTAACAAATATCTTCTTCAGACACACTGGCTTCACCACTCAGTAGTGTTAAGGGAAAAATGATATATGCTATGCACTGATGCAATTAGGGGTTAAGAAATCACAGCAAAATGTCACAGCATCTGTGTAAAATATTGTTTTCATTAGTTATCATAATCATAAAATCAAGCAGTACTCAGCAAGTGACAAAAATTGTAAAATAAAAGATGGTGAACCGCAAATGAACACACTACAACAGAACCAATCCAATAAAAAGAAAACTGAAAGCACTGCAGTAAATCTTGACAATCTTTATGAAACTTAAAGTCCACTCCACTCAAATATGTTTTTCTTCTTGCTCCTTCTATTGGATGTTTGAGCTTCAGTGTGCAGAACGATGTATGTGCAAAGTTTATTTTCATATTCCTCTGCTGAAAGAGGAAAGTTTCTCTGTGCTCACCTTAAATCTGAGTTTAAGATGTATAACTATAAGCATGAATTGTGACATCACACCTAATTTGGAGCCAATCATGGTTCAGTATGCAACTTACAGAAATGTGATGTGGCAACTTGAAGGTTCACATACACATACACTGAAAATGGACTTTTCAGTGAAGTAGGAGACATTTTGAATCCAGCTGTTAAACTTTTCATGGATTCTGGATTTCCCAATTTAAAGGATGGATGTGGGATGATGTATCTTTCAAAAGGAAGAGCTGGCGAAGTTCTTATTTTGTAGACGTTTATTAGTCGATGTACATCGGTTCCATCCATACACAAAGTAAGTTTGGACATTGTACTTCTGTCTCTACATAGCTTATATAGGAGTACACATCTGTATCTAATCACTTGAATAACATGTTTTCTTCTCGGCTCTGCATATATCTGGGGTAGCATCCATCAGGTGATTAACATCTTGTCTTACAATTGCACATCTGGAATGGCTCCAATCTCACCATGGACCCCTTATTTATGTATGAAAGGGCCCCTTGGAAAGCTATATCATGTTCCCTATGGAGACATGTAGACTGTTAAATGTGTCCATTCCATGTCCTTCCTACAAGGTCCACAAAAGTACATAGGTTCAGATAAAAGTCATACTAACAATTCCCCCTTTTTTTTCTTTTACTTTTTTTTTTCAAAAGGGTATGAGATTAACATATATGGCCATACATGTAGCATCTTACATACACATGCTATAAAATACACATAGTACATATAAAATCTTCCCTTCCATCTTATCCTCAATCTTCATGTTACAATGTTGTTTACATCAATGTTTATTATCCTCTGTTATGTTTAGACTACACTTGCTTCACTCTCCCTCACTTCTAATAGTGACCTGGCTACCATTGTACTTGCTACAACATTTCACTGGCTTCAGGGACGAGGCCCCTATTGGTTCTCCGACCCCCCTTTCACCAGGCTTCACCAAATCACTGACAAGCAAGTGAGAATGCTCACATATGTGTCTCTTTATACACAGAGTATGTCATTATCCCCATCTTGTCCACATTCTCTGACTATCACAATTTGATTCTCAGTCCTTAGTCCACGTTGTTCATTGGATCTTCAGACGAGTCAGATGAGACGTCGAGTCATCGTCTTCATTCGTCTCTGGTGGAGCGTAGATGTAGGTGTTTCTAACTGGATTCTGAACCAGTATAGTCTTGGAAACAGAAGAAACGGATTTCATGATTAGTGCACGGAAAATTGGGAAACAACAACACATTATTATGGCTACTATCATCACAATGCCTATAATAGGTGCACATAATCCTACAAGCCAAGCTAAAGTAGAATTTCCCCCAAAATATCTTGCAATGCTTTCCTATACCTTGTTTCTTCTGTAACCCATTTCAACTCGTGCATTCCTGTTTACTGTAACAATACTTTCCTGAATATCTCTCAAATTCTTAATCGCAATTGACAAATTACCACTTCCTTCTGAATCTGAGGGTAAATTTGTGCAACATCCTTCACCCACGATAGCACAGACACCGCCATTAACTGCGGTTAAGGCGTCCAAAGCTACACGATTATCATTAGCAAATCGTTTAATCAAGTCCAATTCACTACTGATAGACTTGAGCGCTAAAGATGTAGAATTAGCCATTAATGCCAAATCATGTCTTGTCAATGCTATAAGATAATGATTACTGTACTGTAATTCCGTATTCCAAAATATAGATGCAAATACCATTTGAGAATGCGTGTAGATTTGATATCCTTCATCTAATGCATAATATTGTTCAGCCAAACGTTGAGGATCTGTATTCTTCAGGTGTATGTATCCTCTTACTTCACGAACTTCTCTTTTGACTCTAGATGAAGTCCCATTGCTTCTAATGTATTCTACGGGCTCTACTACATAAGTGACATCATGTAACATGCAAATTCCACATCTTCCCTTGAATCTGGGTGGGAGACTATCCCAAACATGTTCTCCACAGCACCAGCAATAAAATCCTTCCATCACAGGTGCTCCCATAAATGCTAACTGGGCATAATCATTCCCTTTGTCCATGATGTATCTGCATTTATCAACCTGCACAGATCCCATATCTTGACCTTCTGTGTCATTATCTTGCTTTCCTTCGATACATACGTCAAAAATGTCCGTGTCATTAACTATTGCTGATGACTTCACCGGAGTAGCCGATAAATCATAACACACTACAGTGAAGTTGTTAGCAGATATAAGAGTTTATTAAAGTATTTGTCTTCTCTTAATTGATTGATACCACAAATTAGATTCAAAAGGATGACCTGGTCCTAATTTAATGTTCAACTTTTTATAAGTGTGTGTATCATCTTCCTCAGTCACCTCATTCGCCTTTTGGTCTCTTCCTATTGTGTTTGGCCAGTCTATTTCTTTAGTGTCTTCAACGCCTATTTTATCTCCTTCAGCTTCTATCTTTGGTGTAAATTTAGCTGTTTTGGGAATCCAATATGGTGCACATACTCCCTTCCAATTTGGTGGCATATAAGTATACACATTCTCTCCACACGAACAAAATCACATTATCCAGAGCAGGGAAGGCATAACTGGCGAGGATATATATATTACTTCTACACCCTTTAGTAACTCCTAGGTCATAGTGTACGATACCTGTTATCGCATTTACGCATACTTGTGGTGACCTTCTCTGGACAGCTTTCAATACAATGGAGTGAAAGTCTGTGTACGCGCCTGGATCTATGTGTACGTAGAATTTTGGTGTCAAATTCTGCCATACGTCGTTGCAGAAATCTACACTTGGCCTTGATGACAATGCACTCAATACAAATATTCGCGTTACAATTGTCTCATTTGCTACTGATTGGTACTCTACTTGCACCTCTACTTTATTTGGTTCAAGTGTGATATATGTGACTTTATTGATGTAGTAGGGTTTGGTTGCCTCTGCTGTTAGTGGTTAATACAGACATTGTATTTCAAAATCAGTCATTGGTGTATGATCCATCATTCCTACCTCCATGTACGGTCTAGGTTCCACAATCTTTGACTTTGTCGCTCTCTTCATGCGATTAGTCATTCTCCTCATCCATTCACTCTTCTCTTCTTTTCCTCTATTCCACATGCTTTTACCTTCTTCATCACTCTCTTCATTCATGTTACTTCCTTCTACATTACATTTTATAACTATGCAAGTAAATATCATGCCGCATGCAATAATACTTAGAATAACTGTTTCACGCCCTCTAATTACTCCCCTTCTTGCTTTTCCAGTGTTGCCGTATTCGCCTCTGTCGCCTCGAGTACAGTCGAAGGATGCGTGGATCCATTGTGGTTGTCCTTTGACCTTGACGGTGGTCCTTGTCACCATCAGAACTTGAGTTGGCGGTCCGTAACGTGGTTCTCCTACAGTAGGCTTCAGACTCCGAATTAGCACGTAGTCACCTGGTTGGAAGTTATGTGTAGGCGTATCAGCTGGAAAAGGAAGAGCGTCAAATACCTGCTGAGAGTACTAAGAAACAAAGGAAAATAAATGTTTAACGTAATTTTGTTGTGATTCTTGTGGTTGTGTCAGATCCACTGGTGTTCTCTCGTTCATCTCGACTCCTAGAGGAAAAGGTCGTGCCATTAACACTTTATGTTGCGACAATCCAGTAGTTTTGTTCGGCATTGCTCTCATAGACAAGAGTGTCAATGGTAATGCCTCTATCCAATTTAACTGTCTAGATTGATGCACTTTTATCAGTTTTTCCTTAATTGTCCTATTTGTTCTCTCTACTTGAGCTGAACTTTGTGGATGATAAGAAATATGAAAATTCCATTTGATTCCTAATGATTTTGCAAGTAGCTTAGGTACTCTCGACGTGAATGGAGTTCCATTATCTGAATCGATACTTTCAGGTATCCCAAAACGTGGAATAATATGTTCCATTAAACACTTAACTACACTTTGAGCATTTTCTTTTCTCGTCGGGAAAGCCTCTGGCCACTTAGAAAATCGATCCACAATCACGAGTAGATATGCATAACCTCGACATTTAGGCATATGTGTAAAATCAATTTGTAATGATTGAAAAGGTCCTTCTGGTCATGGCAAATGTTCATGTCTTGGTGGATTATTATGTGGATTACATCGTGCGCAAATTAAGCATCTATTAATGTACCTTCTAACATGTTTTTTCAAAACCTATCGTGAAAAACAATTTAGATATGTAATCTGTCACCGCTTTGTAATTCACGTGTTATTCCGTGTACGTACGCGATTAAAGGATCATATACTAGCTTAGGTAAAGCCACTCTTTTATCCTTGAATTTCCACAAGTCATCAACATCTTTGCGACAGTTCTTCTTTAACCATAACTTTCTTTCTGCCTCCGGGGCTTGTGTTTGAAATGCAATTAAATCATTAACCGTATAAGGTGGATTAGTCGTTTGTACTACCGTTAGAGTCGTGTTTAACCATGGTGGGAAGGATGCACTTAAAGCTGCTTCTTTAGCATATTTGTCTGCTAAGTTATTTCCCTTTGCCACTTCTGATTCTCCTTTAGAATGCCCTGCACACTTGACTATAGCAAGTTGTTCTGGTAACATCATGGCTGTTAATAGGTCCTTCACCAAAGTAGCATGCTGAATAGGTTTGCCTGAAGTTGTTATAAATCCTCTATTTTCCCAAATTTTACTGAAGTCATGCGCCACTGAAAATGCGTATTTTGAATCTGTATATATTGTTGCATTCTTACTTTGTGCTAGAATACACGCTCTAGTTAAAGCTATCAGCTCTGCTGCTTGTGCTGATGAAACAGGGAGCCTATATGCTTCAATACATTTATCTTGATTATCAACAATTGCATAACCTGCTAATGTGGTTTTATCATCTGGTCTCATTGATGATCCATCACAAAATAAGATGAGGTCATTAATGTCTAATGGTGTTTGTTGCAAATCTGCTCTCACACTGGAAGTAGAGTTAATCAATTCCATACAATCATGTTCAACTTCCTCTTGTTCTTTATTTTTGCCATGTAGTAATGCCTTTAAATGTAGCGCGGGGTTAAGGTGTGTTGTGGTTGAGATAATAAGATTTTGGGTTCCTGTTAAAATGTGTTCATAATTACTACGTCTCTGGCTAGTCATATGTTGTGTCGTAATGTTGAGTAAAATAATGTTTACCACATGTGTTGTATGTAATACCAACGGATGTCCTAAGACTATCGTTTGTGCTTTCTCCACCATGATAGCAGCAGCGGCAACAGCTCGTAAACAATGAACCATGCCTTGTACGATTAATGGTAGTGTTTTGGAGTAATATGCAACGGGTCTTGACCTGTCACCATGCATCTGCGCTAACACTGCGGATGCGACAGTACCATTCTCTGCCACATAGAGGTGAAAAGTTAGCTTGTAATCCGGCAATCCCAATGCTGGAGCTGTGCACAGAAGGTATTTGATGTGACGAAAAGCTTGTTTCATTTCCTCATTCCACTGGATGTCGCATCCTTGATGGTTGCCTTGCGCAATACAGAGTCATATGTCGCATAATCAGCTAACCATGCTCTACAATAGTTCACCAGACCCAGAAATGATAACAGTTCAGTCTTTGTCTTTGGTCTCTGGATATCTTTTATCGCTTTCACTCGTTCTGGAGACAAGTATCGGCATCCATCTCGTAAAACAAAGCCCAGATAGTTGACCGCTGGCTGGCAAAACTGCAGCTTTGTAAGGGAAGCTTTGTGTTCACCCACGGCAAGATGCTTTAAGGGAGCAATAGAGTCTTGGAGGCAGTGAGACTCAGTTGGTGATGCTATGAGGATATCGTCAATATAAACACACAGCGTAGATGGTCCAGGTAAGGTCAATTGAGCCAGATGCATATTAACTGCTGAGGCATATACAGTTGCTGAATCAACAAAGCCCATTGGCAAACGCCTCCATACATACTGTTCGTTTTTGAATGTAAATGCAAACAAATCTTGTGTATCCTGATGGACAGGGATAGAGAAATATGCTGAGCATAAATCTACTACTGTATAGAATTTTGAGTCTGCTGGCAATGCTGCTAGAATGGAGTTAATGTCTGGTACTACTGGTGCAATAGGATAAACTGCTTCATTAACTTTTCGTAAGTCTTGTGTGAACCTATATTTATTCGTTCCTTACTTTAGTATTGGGTTTATCGGCGTATTATTTTGGGATCTTCTCTTAACAATTACTCGCTGTTGCAGTAAGCTTTCAATAACCGGTCTAATTCCTTCTTCCTTTTCTCTAGAAAGTGGATATTGTTTAACATACACCGGATATTTGTTGGGATTAATCTTAGCTCGATAAGGTGGTATATTTAATAATCCAACATGATTAGCATGCAGTGCCCATAATTCTGTTGGAACTGACGTTAATATAGATGCCGTTTTCAATTGAATTTCTTTCATCTCATTCTCCACGATCAATGATCTCATGTTATGCTGCAATGGTTTAATAAAGAAGTGAATTGGTTCCACATCATAAGACCATATGACATAATCTTTGTTTTGATCTTTATTATCTGGTGCTTTCTCAAGGTATTCAATGCATGATTTCAGTACTGGATCAATATCAGTATAGTCTGTTTGTACCGCACATACAAAGAATCGAATCTCTTTGGTTATTGTTTTCCACAATAATACAAGACCATGGGGAGAATAGTCTTTTGAATAGTCATCTTATTTGAAAATGGAGGATCAACTGGTTTCATGTGTACAATTTTGGCTGCAGCTGCTTGTTGACATGCTGCTAATTTCTTAATTTCGTCCATAGTAAACAATCTGTAAATTAAATCAACATTAGTTAAAGTGGATGTGGCTGTGTAAGCTGTTCCAATACTATGAGACAACAGTTGATGAACTCTATCTGCCGGAATGTGGATCTCCAATCCATCTGGAGAGCATGAAATAACTGCATTTAATTTAATGTCTCTTCCTAATAGTGACATTGGTGTAGTATTGCTCACTATAAATGAATGTTGAAATTGGTGTTCATCCACACAGGTTGTCAATGGTATAGACATTGGTTCAGTTTGAGTCACTCCAGAAATGCCAATTGACTTAACAATTTCATTACTAACTGGACATCTTTTCTTCTCAGACACGACATAGTAGCTCCAGTGTCCACTAAAAAAGGAATCCTTTTGCCTGCAATACGCAAAGTTAACTGTGGTATTTCAGATGGTTTGCTAGAAATCTGTAATTGAGGTGTATTAATTATCACTTTAGCATGCTGTGACTTTAAATCATCCATGTCTCTCTGTTGGCTGAGTCATGCATTCCATATCACATTTCCTGCAGTGGCTGTTTCAGGCTGTTGGTTCTGTGTCTGTGTTCGAGGTTGTGTGTATGGGCGTGTGTTATTATTAAAATTTGTTCCTGTGTATGTCTGTCTTTGACTTTCTTCCTGCCATTTTAGTTCACAATCTCTTGCCCAATGTTCCATCTGTTGACAATAATTGCATACATCAGATGGATTTCGCCTTGCTCCACGTCCAATCCCATTCCTGTTAAAGTTTCTCCCCCTTCGTGTCATCTGTCTGTAACCTCCTCTCTGTGTGGGGGCCCAACTCTGCCTCTCACCCCAAACTCCATTTCCTCTGCCTCTGCCTCTGCCTCGGCTGTTTTGGAAACCTGCCAAATTGTATGTGTGCTCTTCTTGGTTGAGTTGCAAAGCCTGTGTCATACTTCTATTCTTTTCAAACAACCCAATGGCTTCTAACTCCCTTATTTTCTTTAACAATTCCTGTGGAGTTAAAGAATAAACATCTGGTGCAGCAATTTTCAGAGTGTAAGAAGAATTTTGATCTAATCCGTTTGGAAACATGGCAGTGAAAAAAAGATC
Source organism: Scomberomorus guttatus (assembly GCA_038419695.1). Lineage (NCBI taxonomy): Eukaryota > Metazoa > Chordata > Actinopteri > Scombriformes > Scombridae > Scomberomorus > Scomberomorus guttatus. The sequence goes on from CM076445.1 coordinate 940,399, forward strand.
TTTGTCCTCCTTTATTTCTAATTTGGCCTGTTCTTTCCAGCATTTCTGAAATCTCGCTGCATATTCAAACATTGGTTCATTGGATTTACGTTTACAGTTCCATTGCCAAGTACACTGTTTTCTCCAGCCCTTAATTTGGTTAGACACATTTTCCACTGGAAATATCAAAGATGCGGTAACTTTTTTCGGCGTGCAAGATTTAGTTTCGTTTTCTGTACATAAAATCATCCATTCCATGATTTCATCATCAGATTCATATTCGGGCAGGGATATAATGTCATCTATGTTAGGGTACAACTTATTTACTGGTGTTGTCTTAATCATTTGTGTTTTCTCCTCTTGTACTTGCTCCTTATTCATTGTGTCTTGCGTCATTGTAAAATTAAGTTTCTTCTTTTTCATTAGCTTTTTTGTCATGTTTGCAGGCCATTGACGACTCATCAGCTCCCATGCTTTAAATACCTTTATCATATATTCTTTGTCCCAATTTGGATTCAGTACCGCAGTATTATCTATTATGTATGCTCGTATAAAGTCTAATTTACTCTTGTCAAAACTTCCGTCTCTGGGAAATTTATTATCTGTCCACTCAGAGATGTCTGTTAAAAATGGTTCGACGTAGTAGAATCCTATTTTAGTTTGCATCCACTCTCTAGGTGACATCTGATTTACTGCTTTAGCTTTAACTTCTTTAAGGTGAGGGTTAGTCTTTAACAGTTTCTTCATTGCTTTCCTCTCTTTTCTTGGTAGATCATGCTCTGTTTTGTGTTTTATCTCAATCTCTTCTTTGCATAATTTACTGGATTGTGACCCCATGATTAAATGTTGTTAGTATATAATACACCAAAACATGTAGCGTCTGTGAAATAAGAACTTTCTTTTGTTATGCCTCTTCCACTCTTTTTTTTTTTTTTTTGCGTGGGCTGATATAACGATCAACTGTATGTCAGAAAGCACTCAACCGTTATATATAATCAACAACACCATAACAATTATTTACAAACAGCGCAAGGTGCTAAACAGCCCTTGCCTGTGACACTCGTCCAGACCCACTTTCTCTCTCAAAGCACTCTGACAGTGTGTCTTATACTGTGTGTCCACTCCGGAGATTTCTCTTTTAACTTTTTCCACGTGTCTGAACTCTCTACGCCAGAACAACAAGGCGTGCGCTTGTAAGGCACACACAGTCCGACCTCAGTGATAAATAATATGTTAAGTACTCCTGACAACAGTTGCTCAAAACCAATCACTAATCACCATGATAAGTGGTTCCAATAACCACATCAATCAATTAATAATTTGATTCAGCCCCACGTAGCCAATACCACATCATCCAAAAATCAGGTACTTCACAGTGAGCAGTGAAATTCAAAATATCACAAACAGCTGCTTACCTGATATCTTGTCACCGGCTGTTCGTGACGCCAAATGAAAGGATGGATGTGGGATGATGTATCTTTCAAAAGGAAGAGCTGGCGAAGTTCTTATTTTGTAGACGTTTATTAGTCGATGTACATCGGTTCCATCCATACACAAAGTAAGTTTGGACATTGTACTGCTGTCTCTACATAGCTTATATAGGAGTACACATCTGTATCTAATCACTTGAATAACATGTTTTCTTCTCAGCTCTGCATATATCTGGGGTAGCATCCATCAGGTGATTAACATCTTGTCTTACAATTACACATCTGGAATGGCTTCAATCTCACCGTGGACCCCTTATTTATGTATGTAAGGGCCCCTCGGAAAGCTATATCATATTCCCTATGGAGACCTATGTGTCCATTCCATGTCCCTCCTACAAGGTCCACAAAAGTACATAGGTTCAGAAAAAATTCATACTAACACCAATGAGGGAGAAGGAGTAGATGACATCTTTCTAACAAGGTACTTAAACCTTTTTTTGTGGAAAAACCATATCAGACACAAATTATTATTCAAAGCAGTGTATTTCATGTGTCTAAAAAACCTGTCTGGAAGGTGTAGTGTCTGAACCGCTACATTGGGTTTTATTACTGAGGAATGTTTAAGTACGAGTAAAGAGAGTAACAGACCCCAGGCCATAAAGATAAGGTCCAAAAGTTTAAGGTTCAGAGGTTAAGGTCTCCAGGAAATTAGTTTTTGTGTTTCCTATGGTCATCGGTTTAAGGAGAGGTCAGTGGTAGATAAGGGTTATTGTTTTACCTTGGTATCAGGATAAACAACTAGCCTATATAAGTGGGGATTCAGAACTGTTAGGTAGAGTGATTCGCATTGGCCCTGAATTCTCTCCAAGCAGTCCATGGTGCTTGTTTGATGCTGAACTTCCTTGTAAATAAACCTTATTATACAAGAACGACGGTGTCAGCGGAGATTCCTTCATCATCTTCACATCATCGCTACACAATAAACAACAAGAATTTGGCGTCACGAACAGGATTTTGAGAAAAGTAACAAGAATTTGGCGTCACGAACTCCAGACGTGTTGTGACCTGCGGCGTCGCCGACATCTTCAACGCACCTACTCCTGCTTCAAGCCGGCAAATACGGTGAGCATTTCTCACATGATTGGGCGCTGGTTTGTTCGTTGGGGCTGTTGTGTGTTTGCTGTCTGATCACACCGTAAAGGATCATTTGTATGTGCATGCCATGCTGTGTTGATGCCTGGAGTGATGCTCCGTTCTAAATTTGGTTTTGTTGCGTTGTAGACAGCGCAACAGGGGGGAGTACAATAGAGAAGATAGAAAAGAAAAGTTGAAGTAAAAAGAAAGGAAGAAGGATAAAAAGTGAAAATAAAAGAAGTGAAGAAAATAAGAAGTTGAAGTAAAAAGAGTAGAATAGCCTAATTAGTAACGATAAGGTGAGCTAAATAACACCATGCGAGATTAATGAAGATTGGGCCCTCACCTTCTTAACGGTAAGACATGTGTATATTAGTCACTGCGTGAAAGTTGGCTTTAGGAAAATAGTCGGATTTGGTTAAATAGAAAAAAGTAAAAGTAACAGCCCTGGGCCCAGGAGAATTTGGAAAGGTGAAAAAGAGGTAAAGTAAAAGAGAAAATAAAAGTAAAGAGAAATAAGAGAAGATAAAGAAAATAGAGAAGATATGATAAAAGTAAAGAGATAAGGAAATTAAGAGAAAAGAGGAAATAAGAGTTAAAGAATAAAAGAGAAATAGGAATGAAGAAATGAGGAAATAAGAGTTAAAGGAAAAGAAGCCGCAGATTTGGACAAAAGCCCTCTGGGAGGCGGTTTTAGACGGGCCTAAAATCCTGGAAAATCACTAGGTGAATTTCAGGTCAGTTCTAGGAACTGAAGGTGTAGATTGAAAAATTCAATTGTAAGTTCCCACTCGAACACTAGTTGACGAACAGTGTCTGAAGCAGCCTCTCATTGAATAACTACGCCTCATAAGGTAGCATAAATTTAGTAGGAAGGAAAAGAGAGAAAAGAGCGGCGGAAAAAGCATGCTATAGGGAAAGTATGAATGAGTCGACATTGAGAATTGAAGTTTGAGTGCTGTTTGTGTCTTTGGGATGATGTTGAATTTGCTGGGTGTTGTGTGAGCTTGCTTGGTGTCTTTCTTTGTTTGATGACCGGTCCAGCTGTGTGTGTGTGTGGAGCGAGTCTCCTCTGTGCGTGTGGAGGTTGTATCAGCTGTGTTTCAGCTGTGTGTGGAAGGCTGTGGCATGGGTTGGTTTATGGGGTTTATGTTAATGTGATAGTTTATATACCGAATAGATATATATATATATATGTTATAGTGGAGAATGGGAGAGTTAGTAATTCATAAGGAAAGATATTTTGTCTTTTATTGTTAAAAACTTATGAGCCTTTTTTGAGAGGACTTTTTGTATCTGTTAAAAACTTATGAGCCTTTTTTGGGGGACACTTTTAAATTTGTTAACGATTATGAGCCTCTTCCGAGGACTTTTTTTTTGAATTAAGAAGAACGTATGAGCCCCCAAGAAGGACGTTCAAGATTTTGAAGAGAAGGAAGAGAAGGGTGAGGATAGTTTGTGTGTATGAGTATATGTAAAAATACCTAATAAGTAAAATAGAAGGAAAGAGGAGTATTAGGAAAAGTAGTCTGTTGGCAGAGTTAAGAATAGAGTGAATAAACTAAAATTTTTATATTGAAGATACTTGGTGTTTGAAGGAAAAAATCTGATGTAGATGAAGATGACCTAGGTGTTGGCGGTAATGTATTTAAAGATATTAAATTCTTGTCTGTTTCTTCCCTTATCCATCTATGATGTGTGAGAGTTGAGGAGACGGAGGTGTGAACGGGAAGCCAGCTGGCCAGTGCGTCACATGGATTGAGGCTCGCTGACGACAGCGTGTGCAGCTCCTGAATCCAGTCTGATCAAGGCCAGTGCGGTTTTATCCACAAACTCTTTTAACATTTACCTGCATTCTAAACGTATGTATGTATACTCATTTATAGTTATTATTGTTGATACATATTAGTCTGCTTGTACTTATCTCAATTTGGGGGTTAATAGAGCATGTCCATCTGTTTATACATACATACTATATGCTGTAGCTATTTAAAAGAAGAGACTTGGCAACAGACTGACCAATTAAGGTATTTAATCAATTAATGGAGTATAATTATTTGTCTTAAGTTTGGTTGGGAATTGCAGACGTGAGTTTTGTTGTCTGTGTATGGTCTGAGCTGCATTAAGGATTTAATATTGAGACTATTTGATGATTTGAGGTGAATGGGTGATTGTTTTGTTGGGAATAGGAATACATTTGGTGATGGTTGGTCCCCTAGGAGTGCAAGATCTTTCGAGGGTTGGACTTTCTTTTATTTGTAGGATTTGGAGGAAATCATATTTACAATTTCATAGATTATTTGTGTGTTTGGTCAATATTAGATGTGGACTTTGGACTGTGTTGTGAATTGCTATTACATTAAAAAATTTTAGATTCCTTTAGAGTTGGCAAATTTATTTCATTTTTATTGACTGCAGTAAATTAGTAGCTTAGAAAAGAAGGGTATTACAATGTCGAAAGAAAACACTAAAATTTCAAAAGTAATTACTCCTGTTGAGGTGGTACAGAAGAATAACCCTTTAATTAAAGGCATTGCAAAGATATCAGAAAAATGGCATAAGCGCTGGCCTGAAATTGACCAACCATGGCCAGTGGAGGGGACCTTTAATCCAGATGTAATCAAAACAATGCAAGTGCTTGTGTCTACATATAAGGCGGAATAAAAGAAAGGTAAAAAGGGGGAAAGGCGTAAAGAAAAGAGACAAGTAGAGCTTGTCATTCTCCAGTTGTTCGAAATGGATAAAAGTTGTACAAGATAAGAGAAATAGCGGTGTAGAACAAATAGAGAACAATGCAAAGGAAGTAGAAAAACTAATGGCAGAAATTAATGCACCTTTTTCACATACGGACCCAATAAAGAGACCCCCTCCCTATGAGAAGGAGGTGAAGTTTAAGGAAATTTATCCCCAGCTCCCAGTGATCATTTAGGAGGGTAGCTATCATATTAGAGATGAGGATGATCAAATAATAGAAACTGGACAAGCGGAAACAACTATAAAGATGTATCCAAGTTCCAAAAGTAAGAAGAAAATGACACGTCTGGAAACTAAGGGTGAGCTGCGGATCAGGAGGATGGAATTTGGAGATGATGATGATCAGAGTGACCCGGAGGAGATCTTGGGAGCATATGACCCTGCAGTCAGGCGGATACTGGCTAGAGCGGAAAAGAAAGGAGATAAAACATGGAGGAAAGATAACTTAGGAGATGATGGCTCTAATGAAAGTGAGAATGGAGACAGCGATGAAGATTTCTAAAGCAAGCATCCTTCGTTTTCGAGAGGGTTTTCTCCAGCAACATCCAGTACTAGAATAGAAGAGGATGAACAGAGGGCTTTAAGAGAGATCGAAAGAAGTATAGATCAATGCCTTTCATACTTGGATAAATCTACTAAACCAGAAAGCCGGAGAATATTGGAAAATCAATTAGAGGAGCTGCAGATACAGAAGAAAGAGTTGCGGAAAAAAGGCTCCCAAAAATCAGACAAGAAATATATATTGCGTTTAAGAAAAGGGAAAACACCAGAGAAGATGTGTCCAGTGGTCATCCGGGGACAGAATTTGGAGTACAAGCCTTGGCAGAGTACAGATATGTTGGATATATTTGAGAAGTTGCCTACTCTCCAAGATGGAGCATACCCTTGGATTTCAAAGTTGGAAGAGATTATGGTGGGAACGCAAACAGCTATAGGAGATATTAAGAGACTTTTGGCTAATCTCCTTGGGGTTCCGGCTATGGAAGAGATATTACAGAAGGCTGGACTTAATCGATATGTGGGGACTGCTGTGAACGATTCAGAGTTGTTTGCTGCAAATAGAGGCCGAGTGTGGAGAGTACTGAGAGATACATTCCCGACAAATGTACATCCTGATAATATTCTTATTGAACCACTGGGACAGGAAGAAAACCCGAGGGCATATGTATCGAGAGCCCATCAAGTATGGAGAAATGTCACAGGAAATGACCCGGATTTGAATCAAATGGAGCAGTCGATTTTGCGTGCCAAAATACAGAAGGGACTGCCCCTGCCAGTGAGGAGCAAATTGGCAGAGGTGGTTGGTCTTGGAAGCATGGCAAAGAGTGTCTATACAGATCATATAGCCCATCAAGTGGAGCTATATAGGAAAAAGGAACATGATCAGAAAGAACAGGACCAAGAGACTCTCAGAAAGCTCAATCAAATACAACTGGTGGATAACAAGAAGAAAGAGAAGAAGCAGGCTCTGGTTATACAGAGTCAGCCTCCGGTAAATCAACCATTAACACAGCCACAGCAGAATCTGGACCAGCTTCAATCGTCCCAGCCATTACCAGTGGTTCCAGTTGTTTCCTGCCCACAGCCAGTTTCTGGTCAAGTGCAGACCTGGAGAGGAAGAGGTCAAGGAAATTTTGGTAGAGGAAGAGGAGGAAGGTTTAATCCGAACTTTCAGCAGCCTTTAGAAGTATGTTATAATTGTGGACAGTTTGGATGTTTTGAAGATAACACAGAATCCTCAGAGTAACACGCCTTTGTTGCCTCTAAAGAAGCCAGATGATTCTTATCGCCTGGTACACGATTTGAGAGCGGTGAATGACGTGGTAGCCGATTTTCCAGCAGAAGTGCCGGATCCACATACCTTGTTAGCCCAAATTCCTCCAGAAGCGACACATTTCACAGTGTTAGATTTATGTGGTGTATTTTTTAGTATCCCACTTAGTGTAGAAAGTCAGGGTTTATTTGGGTTCACGTATAATGGACAGTTTTATGAGTACAAGAGATTGCCACAAGGATTTAAACAATATTTTCAATAAAGTATTGAAGGATGATTTGGTAGGGATAGAACAGATATTAAAAAGCACTGTTGTACAATATGTGGATGACATTATTATTTGTTCATCAGATGAGGAAACATGTCACAAGGACTCAATTAAATTATTACAGATACTGGCAGAAAAGGGGCACAAGGCCTCTCAGAAGAAGCTGCAGTAGTATTGTCGTTGAGAAGGCTGAAATAGTACCACAGCCTGCATCTGCACAGCTTGCTGAACTTGTGGGGCTAACTGAAGCATGTTTGTTGGCGGAAGGTAAGCGAGTGACAATATATACCGACTCTGCTTATGCACATAACGTGTGTCACTTGTTTGGATCAGTGTGGAAGAATCGAGGGTTCAAGAAAACGGATGGTTCTCCAATATAGCATCATACTCAAATAATGAAACTGTTGCATGCTATGATGAAAGAAATAGCGAAAGCTAAGTGCGCAGCACATAGAATGGATGCGTCAAGAGTCACCCAAGGGAATAAAGCGGCTGATGAAGCTGCAAAAGCAGTCACAGGAGCAGACAAATTGGGCAAAGTTTTTCTGGTCACTCATGAAGTAAACTTAGAAGACAATATCACGCTTAGGGATGTGATTTAATGCAGGAGATTATGTCATAGGCAGGTGCACTATCTGTCTGAAAAAAATGTTCGGAGGGGTGTGATGGTTCCTCCTGGTTACATTCCGACTCCGAGGGGTCCTATGCGTGAGCTAGTTGTGGACTTTGTGGACATGATAAAACCAGTTGAAGGTAAGAGATATATGCTTGTCGTTGTGGACAGAGTTTCGCGATGGCCAGAGGCTTGTCCAATGAAGCAAAAGGATGCTCAGTCGGTTGCCAAGTTTTTGTGTAGAGAGGTCATAAGCAGGTGGGGACTTCCTGATCGGATATCCTCAGACAATGGAAAAAGAGTTCGTGGATAAGACGATAAAATTGATTTTGCAAAAATTAGGAATTAAACAGTGTCTTGGAGCAGTCTATCATCCGCAAAGTCAAGGGATTTGTGAAAAGATGAAAGGTGTTCGTGAAGGTGTTCGTGAAGGTGTTTAGAAGGAAGTGGTTGAAAGTTGTGGGTGATTGTTCACTTGTTTTGTGTAATGTTACATGGGAAGGAACTGGATGGTCTGTGAGTGTTTGGTTGCAGGAGAAATTAGGACCGTTGGGAGCAGTGGTGGTTCAGATTTTGGGAGCAGTTCTACTATCGTTGAGCGTGATGTTTTGTTTTTGTACGCTGCTGTTGACCTTTGCGAAGGTTATGATATTGAGATGGCTTGGAGTTGTGATGCCTGGAGATTGAGTTCAGATGCCATTATTACATAGGACTGATATGGATGGTGATGAGGAAGTGGTGATAGAAGGTGAACTGATGGAGAGATACCCCTTTTGAATGGTTTATCCTATTATAGTTTTAACATTACTTTTGTTATTGTTTAGTTATTTAGTAGTTTTTACTATAGAGTGGTATGATTAAGGGGGAAATGGAAAATAGAACTCATAATTTGGGAAAAATATGATACTGTGAATTTCATATCTACATATAGGGTGTCAATTTGCATTTGATGTTATTTTCTCTGTTCTTTTTGCAAAAGATACTGGTTGGTGTTCTTTTCTTTCCTTTTAGAACGATATTGGGGAAAGACCACTGTGAGGGTGGTTGGTTGTTCAGGTACCCCGAAGTATTGAAGGGATTGAGACACTCAGCAATGGACAATAAGAATGGATTGGAGGACTCTGAACAAGGACACTGTGATACAATGTTCAGTTCCAACATATCATCGACACTACACTGAGAATCGACGCTGCTGAGGAGCTGCAGAGTGATACATTTTTATGTCTTCTCTTATATGTATATTTACACAGTATTGGATTTTGCTCTATTATATTGTAATCTGTGACACATAATGTTTTGATTTAGTTTTTTAAGTTCTATTATTGCATGAGTAATATCTTCTTTGTTTTAATTGTTTGAAGAATGATGTTTTCTGTTATTGGGTAAATATATTGGAACCTCAGATGTTTTCTTTTTTTCTTGGTGTTTAGGGATATTGGGGCTAGGCAGGGAAAGGTCCATTGGAAGGTGCAATGGGTCGACCAGCCTGAATTTGGACATTGTTTTGGTTTTATTTTTTGAGGTTTCCATATGTATTTGCTTAAGTCATATCCCTACACAAATTGTTAGAATTCCTCTTTTTAATTGGGCTGGAGTACTATGTGTGGTCGCCTGAGGCGGAGGGACCGTGAGAGAATTTTCCTGTCTAGATTGTTTGATGGATAATTCAGGAAAGATGGCTGCCTGGCAGGTTTTTCGCTCTCACACTCCATAAAAGTACAGTTAAGGTTATACAGTAGGAGGAATTGTTATTTTTGTCACAGTTGTAAACATGTATGTTTTACTCTTTTGTTTTTTCGAGACTGTGTAGTCTCGAAGGGGGGAAATATGTAGTGTCTGAACCGCTACATTGGGTTTTATTACTGAGGAATGTTTAAGTACGAGTAAAGAGAGTAACAGACCCCAGGCCATAAAGATAAGGTCCAAAAGTTTAAGGTTCAGAGGTTAAGGTCTCCAGGAAATTAGTTTTTGTGTTTCCTATGGTCATCGGTTTAAGGAGAGGTCAGTGGTAGATAAGGGTTATTGTTTTACCTTGGTATCAGGATAAACAACTAGCCTATATAAGTGGGGATTCAGAACTGTTAGGTAGAGTGATTCGCATTGGCCCTGAATTCTCTCCAAGCAGTCCATGGTGCTTGTTTGATGCTGAACTTCCTTGTAAATAAACCTTATTATACAAGAACGACGGTGTCAGCGGAGATTCCTTCATCATCTTCAAATCATCGCTACACAATAAACAACAACAAAGGGACCTTTAACATATTCACATTTAACCAAGAGGGTTGTTTGGAGACTGCAATATGCTGTGAGATGTTTCTAACTTTATATCTGAAACACCTGTCAGTAACACAGAGTGCCCTCACTGCTTTGGTGACATTAAACCCAACATGTTGTAGTAACATAGGAGTCCCACAACATGGCAGTATTTCTAATCTTTTGTATGCTGTGAATGCAAAGGCGACACCTACTGCACACAAGTGCACCCAATTAAAAACGTTCCAGCAAAGACAAATGATGATGCCCCTGAAGGAGTTAATGGTGAGGCTTTTTATTATAATATTACAAGATATACTATTAAAAACGGACAATTTAGAAATAATAATGCCTCACATGCCTCAAGCAATAGGCTTATGGGGCTAGAGTGACAGTTATATTTTGCCATTGAAAATAAAATTTGGCATTGAACCTCCTTTTATTTTCAATTTGCAAAATTTAACTGTCGCTGTTTTGGCCCCATATACGGTAGGCTCAAAGTGGACACCCTCCAGAATGATATACCTTCGGGTGTGAAGTTTGTGAGCTGACAGACAGGTAGGGTAGTGTTTACTTTCATTTTGTTAGCTAAGCAGGTGACTATAGGTCCAAAACATATGACCAGTCAGACCAGAGGAAATACTGACTGGAAATTATTGAAATATGGTTAACAAATACAACAGAGTACTATTTAACAACCGCTACAACTAACTTTTAAAGCTAATTAAGTTACATTTTGACGACTTATTTGGATTTTCACATGTATTTTAGCCTTTCAACTAGTGACTATTTATTTGTTGCTGAACCATCAATAACAATATTAATCACGTTTATTGACTCTGCTCTAATTCATTGGAAGCTTAAATGGACATAAAATAAACTAAATTGCCAAAATGTTGCCTTATAGCTGACGAAATGGATGCCGACTAAAACAGTAGTGTATGCACTGGGCCTCTAGAAAACGTTATTGAATCCGTGTTGAAGGAATTCATTAAAAAATATATTTTATTTTCTATAATTACATTTTAAAATGCCAATAAAAAACAATACTGTAAACTGCCAATTAAAGCAGTTTAATGTTAGTGCTGACGTAGGACTCTGGTTGCTATCAAGCATATATATTCCAGAAACTAGTTCCAAAATCACCATTTTACTCTGAAACATTGGAGGAGAAACTTCACTCGACGATTTCTGAAAAACTATACAAGTGACCAGCGAAATACGGACCCACAGTGACCTCAACTCGACTCTCTTACTGTTTCATCATGGAAAACGTGAGAATTTAGGCAGTTTAAAATCATTCAAAGACGTTTTTCAAGCCGTTTTATTCGACGCCCCCCGAAGCAACAACTGACTTTCATTCAGTGGTAGTTTGTTCAGTAAAACATAAAAACAAATATTACATTTACAAATTTAAAGTAAGATCTTCAGTGTATACATTGCTGAAATGTAAAGACAGAAGTAACTGTAAAATCCTGAACTGACTGTTGATTTACAAGCACACTGATACAGTTTGCAGTAACCATTCAAACTCCTTCAGAAAAATAAAACATTGCTTATTACACAGCATTTAACCACCACCTTCAGTAAACTGCTGAAACGCTGAACAGCTCAGTGTAACAGCAGTTTGCAAAGTTTTGGTTTAAAGATGCCAAAGTTTCTACTTTCAACCTGATATTTTGTCAAGAAAAAAGCCCCCATTCATTACTTTATTAAACAGTTCATAAATGATCATTATTTTCTGTAGTAAAGTCAACTTTACTGTGATATTGCTGCAAAAACAGTAAAGCCGTTATGCATATGTGCATGCAGAGTAGAAAATAGCTTGTTTACTTAAATGTTCAAGTCTGTCTTAAAACAATAGTCAGGAGCCCAAATGAACACTGAAACAGGTTTCTCTTGCCATAATCATTCCTCTTGTTCATACTGACCATTAGAAGATCCCTTCATAATGCCCTTACAATGTTAAGTGATGGGGGCCAAAATCCACAGTCCTCCTGTGCAAATGACTCAAATCAAGTAGATATCTTTCAATGTCACAGTCTTTTTAGTGCCCTAAAAAAAGTCCCTGTTTTTGTTACTATACTTCCACCGCAGCTCAACAGGAAACACTGTCTGAGGAAACACAAAGAGGGAATTTGATGCTAAAAAGACTGTAAATGTGGCAGATATCCACTTGATATGACTAACTCAGACTGCTGAAGCCTCATATAAGCTTCATCCTAAGTCCCATCCTAAACTGTACATTAATGGTTACAGATGTGTGATGTGCCAACTTACCTCCATGATCACACCTACTGGAGGAGAGATCCCAGCATGAGCCAAATGAGCACCAACACCAACAAGGTAAAACTCTTGGCTTGACAGTGAAAGTGTGTATCCTGTTAGATTTGTTAGGAGCTTGTGCTTATTTGAAATATTATGTTGAATGTTGTCTTTAGTTTTTGGTGTAATACTTTATCATTTTCAGCGACTATAGGCGTAATTGTCCATAACATCAGTGAATATATGCAGGCTACATATTATAAAATGTTAATGTAGGATTGAGGGGAAATCAACACTCACAGTCACATGGGGTGTCATGTTGGTAACCCTGGGACAAGCATGAAACCATGCACCTTGTCAGAGGTTAACAACAAATGTAGACACTGAAACTGTCTTTTTGATGACATCTAGTGGTGGAAGAAGTCCTCAGATCCTTAATTCAGATCCTTTACTTAATTAAAAGTAGCAATTGAGTAATGTGAAAATAGTCCATTATAAGTAAAAGTCCTGCATGAAAAATCCTACTTAAGTAAAAGTACATAAGTATTAGCAGCTTGATGTAGTTAAAGTATTGCAGTAAAAGTAGTGGTTTGTTCCCTCTGACTGATATATTATTATATATGACATCATTATTATTATTAATACTGAAGCATCAGTGTGTAAGCAGCATGTTACTGTTGTAGCTGCTGGAGGTGGAGCTAGTTTAAACTACTTTATATAGAGTTAGCTAGTTTAGTCCAGTGTTTCCCAACCTAGGGGTCGGGCCCCTCCAAAGTGTCACCAGATAAATCTGAGGGGTCGTGAGATGATTATGGGAGAGGGAGAAAAAGGAGGAGGAGAGGTTTTTGGAGAAATATTGTATCATTTGAACACTTATTGAAATGAGATGTGAGAAGTTTAGAGGGAAAAATCACTATTTGGTGGAGCTGTTAACAACTCATAGACATCTGAAATGTGACCCCAACTACACACTGCTTCTTGTAAGACGTCAAAAGCCAAAAAGGTTGGAAACCTCCTGGTTTCATCTTTAACAATGTGTTGTATTTAAAAGCTTGTTATATTACCCATTGTTTCACATCTTCATCTGAAAAGTAACTAAAGCCGTCAAATAAATTTAGTGGAGTAGAAAGTACAATATTTTCCTCTGAAATGTAGTGGAGTGGAAATATAAAGTAGCATCAAATGGAAAGACTCATGTAAAGTACAACTACCTCAAAATTGCACATAAGTACAGTACTTGAGTAAATGTACCAAGTGACAACCTAGAGCCCGGTTCTGCTTGAGGTTTCTTCCCGTTAAAGGGGAGTTTTTCCTTGTTGCTGTCAACAAAGTGCTTGCTCATGGGGAAATGTTGGGTCTCTGTAAATTAAAGAGTACAGTCTAGACCTCCAGACTCTATGTGAAAAGCGCCCTGAGATAACTAACCTGAGATAGCGCTATATAAATAAAACTGACTTGAAATTGACTATTTAGTTACTTTCCACCACTGATGACGTCTAGTATGTGTGAATATGGAACATTCTTGAAAAAGAGTGCTCAACAAATCTACAAAAAAAAAGAATCTGATTAATAAACCAATCATTATTAATCATCAATTATTTAAGTTTTACACTAAAGCATTACACTGTGACCCTCTATTTGAGATTAAGACTGTTTGCTATCACAAAATCAAAAAACAGTCTGAAAAGTTATAAAATAGAAAGAAATCATTGCTCAGTTGTTTTATTGGGTCATTTGTGTCACTTTAGAGTTCAGATTGTGTGCTACTTTGGTGGCAGCTGTGTATCGTGTTGCATTCAGAGCTGTGGTAATTCTGCCTTTGTATCCTCTGAATGTACGCCGGGGATCACAATGGACTGAAGGTTGCATCGTGGACTCTCAGAGAACATGAGCATATTAGGGGAAAAGGTGTTTTATTTAATTATGTAATGAAGGTGAACTGTCGGGGGGAAAATTGATCTTTCCTTTGTTTTATGTTTGTTACATTAAACTTATCATTTTAACTTTTATCTGAGGAGTATCAAGTAAAGTTTTACTGTGGGAGTCAGCTGAGATATTGGAGAGAAGAAAGCTCTGTTCTAGTCGCGCCTCAGTTCATGAGGATGAGATGGACATCAAGTATGAAGCATCCTCTGCTGGAGAAATGGTGGGAGGCAGAATGTGTCTGTGTCCTATCCTGTGAGAATACAGCTCCTGAAGACTGAAGTCTGTGTGGAAGTGTGAAACAGACAGGTGTCTCACCTCGCAGCCCTGAACCTCGTTCAGCGGTGAGATAAGTTGAAGGTAAGATTTTCATCATCAGTGATCAGGTCAAAACATTACATGACCATCCCTGATGTGACCCTGCAGTCCAAGCATTACCCAGGACAAGATGTCTGTCTGCATAGGAGATTACACTTCCTCCTCTCCACTGTTGCCATGGCAGCCAGTCACAACACAGAGCCAAGTTGTCATGATGTGTTCCTGATAAAAGAAGTGTGATACCTCATATTGTCCTCTCTCCTTCTCCTGGGAGCAGCAGTTGTTTGTACTACAAGCAGATGACCCACTGATTGTTTGTCCTCCTGCAGGTGAGAATTTAAAACGCCGATGCCTGGACGATGACGTTTGTTCCGCCGACTACGCGTATAGTTCCGCCTCGGTCCGTGTTTTACGCTAAGTTATCAGTAAGTTTGATGTGTCGCTGCTGCTTCAGAGACCAGTGGGAGTGGTTGTATGATACCCCCAAATGTCATGGAGTGGAAGTGTGTGCTGTGTGCTGAGTGTTACAAGTCTGATTTCCTTTATGACTGTGGTCAGTGGGGGCTTGTAGATTGGCTCTAGCAAGTCCACCAGGAAATAGTTTAGTTAAGGTGGTAAGATCCTCACACATCTGGTCTCATCATCAGTTTAGTTCATTCAATGTTTATTTGTTTAGGGACAACTAATGCCATATGCCACAGCATTTCTAGCCTAAGCTAATTTTCAATGCCCATCCCTAGATGGGCCTTTAAAATACATAAAACTCAACATTAAAATCTATCTGGAACTGCACAAGACTCAACAATACAAATACATACGTTAAAGCACAAAACTCAACAAGAAAGTACATACAGAGCAGCACAAAACACAAACAACTCACAAATAACGGTACCATAAAAGTTTCATAAAACAACAAGCACCTGATCACTCATGACTACATGGCTGAACCCTCTTTAAAAACTGTTACAATTAAGTTTAAAATTGAATGCCTTTAACAACAGACACATGCATGAAATATGTGGCATTTGCTGTGTGAAACAGTATACAAACATTAAAAATAATTAGTACATTTGCAGTATATTAGGTATACTTAAAGTTGTTCCATTTTAGCACAGTCAAGTATACTTAACACAATTAAAGTAGGGCTTTTGTACAACTTTAATACTATTTACTTTACACTTTAAGTACACTATTTAATAGTCTGGACGCAAGTACACTTTAGTGTGCTGTAGCATACTAACATTTAGTATATTTTAGTGTATTATTTTATCACTGGGGCTTACAGTAATAAAATATGTTTACATTTTTTAAATGCGTCATTTTTGCATTGGCAGCAGTTATCTTAAAAGTGCAATTTAAATATTGAACTCAAATTGTACTAATAATATTTCACAGCAGTGTATTTATTAAGAGTACACTTATATTTCAATTTAAATTAAATGTGGTGAAAATATACTATTGAGTATTTCATTATTATACTTTCAATCACATTTATATAAATGTACTTATACACATACTTTGCAATATTTCAATACATTTTTTTTTCACTTGAACTTAAGATAAATGTTCCTGTATAACTACTGAGATACTACGACTACTGAGTCAGTTTGCTGATTTATGAGTATTCTCTACTTATTCTACTGTATGTCTTATCATTCACCATTACCCTGTAATTACCACTTGTGGCCACAGTAGCCATTGTTCAGCAAAAGTTACAGTCTCACTTAAAGTAGCTGATTTCAGCTACTTTCTCTGTCTCCTCCATGATATATAGGCTCCTAGTTTTCCTTTAATTATTAACAGTCTAGTAATCATACAGTTGGAGTCATCCCTGTCTCTCTGTGTAACTAACAGGTTGGTGCAAGCAGGAAGAGACGGAGGGAGCAGGAGAGCACCTCCAGAGCCTTCGAGGAGCCTCCGGAGACAAGACTCTGTGAGAATGCTGCTGTCCTGTCAGAGAGGAGCCCCAGCCCCCAGCCCTCCACCTCTGCCCCACAGGCCAACCTGGAGGCTGTCCAGCTGGAGGTTAGCAGTCCAAACGTGCCCACGGTGGTCCAAACTGTTCTATCCTGATCCATGATACATCCAGTTCAACAGCAATACTGCATCAGTCTAAAGGGTGTAACTGAACTAGTCTGACTTGGTTCCTCCTCTCCTCCTCTCTGTCTCTCTAAAAGGTTCTGGGAAGGACAGCAGAAGGAAGGCAGCAGGAGATCCAGCCCAGAGTCCCCCAGGAGCACGTGGATGACATTCAGCATGATGATGTCATGGCCCCGCCCCTCTGGCCCGGCCCTTACGGACCCCAGCCCGGGGGATTCCCACCCTCTGCTTTTAATGCAGTGGCAGAGATGGTCATGGCATGACTGACTCTCCGTACAACCCAGAGATGTAACATACACACACATACACGCACACTGCACACACAGTGCAAACCTTTTATTCCCTCTTTATTCCTCTATCCTAAAAAAAAACTGTAACTCTTATACATTTTCAGTATATGTATAATTTTTAACTTTCATTACTTTTTAGTATGTAGATGAGTTTTAACTCATACATTTTTAATTTGCAGATAAGTTTTAACTCTTTCTTCCTCTTTCCTAAAAAAATAACCTTAGATAACTTTTAACTCTTTCATTCCTTTTTAGTAAGTAGATAAGTTTTAACTCTTTTATATGTTTTTAGCATATAGATAAGTTTGAACTCTTTCATTCCTCTTTCCTAAAAAAAACCTTAGATAACTTTTAACTCTTTCATTCCTTTTTAGTATGGAGATAACTTTTAACTTTTATACATTTTTAGTATATATATATATATATATATATATATTAGTATTTTTAACTCAAGCCTAATAATCAACCCTCGACCTAAACTTAATTATAACTCATTCGAAAGCCTCGTTCTTAGTCTTTCACACCCAACCTGGAAAACTTTACAGCCAATTCTATTTGTTATAGTGTACCGCCCTCCTGGCCCGTACTCTGAATTTTTATCTGAATTCTCAGAGTTTTTATCAAACTTAGTCCTTAGTACAGATAAAGTAATTGTAGTAGGTGACTTTAATATCCATGTGGACGTTGATATTGATAGTCTTAGCACTGCGTTTATCTCATTATTAGACTCAATTGGCTTCTCTCAGAGTGTAAATAAACCTACGCACTGTCTTAACCACACCCTCGACCTTGTTCTGACTTATGGCATTGAAATTGATCATCTAATAGTTTTTCCACAAAATCCTATTTTATCTGACCATTACTTAATAACTTTTGAATTCCTATTAATAGACTACACGCCATTAGACAAAAACATCTTTACTAGATGTCTTTCTGATAGTGCTGTAGCTAAATTTAAAGAAGCGATCCCACTAGTACTAAATTCAGTGCCATGTCTCAATACTACAAAGGAGTCTTATGCTAACTTTAGTTCCTCTGAAACTGATAATCTTGTTGACAGTACCGCAAGCTCCATGCGAACAACACTCGACTCTATCGCTCCTTTAAAAAGGAAGATAATAAAACATAAGAAGCTAGCTCCATGGTATAACTCGCAAACCCGTAAATTAAAGCAAACATCGCGAAATTTTGAAAGGATTTGGCGTTCCACCAAACTGGAAGAATCTCGTTTACTCTGGCAAGATAGTCTTAAAACATATAGGAAGGCCCTCTGTAATGCCAGAGCTGCCTATTACTCATCATTAATAGAGGAGAATAAAAACAGCCCTCGGTTCCTTTTCAGCACTTTGGCCAGGCTGACAAAGAGTCATAACTCTATTGATCCATGTATTCCTATAGCTCTCAGTAGTACTGACTTTTTGAGCTTCTTTAATGACAAAATTCTAACTATTAGAGACAAAATTCATCACCTCCTGCCCTCAACAGGCACTGTTTCACCCTCCAATCCAGGAACCTTAGAAATAGCTGCTAAACCCGATATATATTTAGACTGTTTCTCTCCAATTGACCTTTGTGAATTAATTTCAATGATTTCGTCCTCTAAACCATCATCCTGTCTCTTGGACCCCGTCCCAACTAGGCTGCTTAAGGAAGTCTTACCCTTAGTTAGCACTTCTTTACTGGATATGGTCAATCTGTCTTTAGTAACAGGCTATGTACCACAGTCCTTTAAAGTAGCTGTAATTAAACCTCTTCTTAAGAAGCCTACACTGGATTCAGCTGTTTTAGCCAACTACAGACCCATATCTAACCTTCCCTTTCTCTCTAAGATCCTCGAGAAAGCAGTTGCCAATCAGTTATGTGACTTCCTACATAACAATAGTTTACTTGAGGATTTTCAGTCAGGTTTTAGAGCGCACCATAGCACAGAGACAGCATTGGTGAAAGTTACGAATGACCTCCTAACTGCATCGGACAAAGGACTTCTTTCTGTACTTGTCTTGTTAGATCTTAGTGCTGCATTCGACACCATTGACCATCACATCCTGTTACAGAGACTGGAACATTTAATTGGTATTAAAGGAACTGCATTAAGCTGGTTTAAATCCTATTTTTCAGATCGACTTCAGTTTGTACATGTTAACAATGAATCCTCCATCCACGCAAAAGTTAGACATGGAGTTCCACAAGGTTCTGTGCTTGGACCAATACTGTTCACCTTATATATGATTCCTTTAGGTAATATTATTCGGAAACACTCCATAAATTTTCATTGTTACGCTGATGATACCCAATTATATTTATCAATGAAGCCAGATGAATTAAATCAGTTAACTAAACTTCAAGTGTGCCTTAAGGACATAAAGACCTGGATGACTGACAATTTTCTGCTACTGAACTCAGACAAAACTGAAGTTATTGTGTTTGGCCCTCAACACCTTAGAAACACATTATCTAATGACATAGCTACTCTGGATGACATTACCTTGGCCTCCAGCTCCACCGTAAGGAATCTGGGAGTTATCTTTGACCAGGATATGTCCTTCAGCCATCATATAAAACAAATTTCAAGGACTGCCTTTTTTCACCTACGTAATATAGCAAAAATCAGGCACATCCTGCCTCAAAAAGATGCAGAAAAACTAGTCCATGCATTTGTTACTTCTAGGTTGGATTATTGTAATTCTTTATTGTCAGGCTGCCCTAACAAGTCTCTAAAGACTCTCCAGCTGGTCCAGAATGCAGCTGCACGTGTACTAACAAAAACTAGGAAAAGAGATCATATTTCTCCTATTTTAGCTTCGCTACATTGGCTTCCGGTAAAATCCAGAATACAATTTAAAATACTTCTCCTTACTTATAAAGCTCTTAATGGTCAGGCGCCTCTATATCTTAAAGAGCTCATAGTACCTTATTACCCCACTAGAGCACTGCGCTCCCAAAATGCAGACTTACTTGTGGTTCCTAGAGTCTCCAAAAGTAGAATGGGAGGCAGAGCCTTCAGCTATCAGGCTCCTCTCCTGTGGAACCATCTTCCAGATTCAGTCCGGGGGGCAGACACCCTCTCTACGTTTAAGAGTAGGCTTAAAACTTTCCTTTTTGATAAAGCTTATAGTTAGGGCCGGCCAGGCTCGCCTTGGACCGGCCCCCAGTTATGCTGCTATAGGACTAGACTGCCGGGGGCCTTCCCATGATGCACTGAGCTCCTCTCTCCTCTCTCCTCCTCCTACTCCTCTCCATTTCAATGCTTCATGTACCATTAATGCATGTTACTAACTTGACTTCTTCCCCGGAGTCTCTGTGCTCTCATCTCACAGGAAGATCCAGCGCCTGAATGGTGGCCCACGGCTGTAAGGACTGTGGCGTGGTCCCGTGGATGTCCTGCTTCTATTTCTATTTCTGCTACTGATATTATTGCTGCTATTATAAATTCATAGCTCTACTTACATTACTGCTGTTATGGTTATTGTTTTTGTTGTTATTATACTTCTCTGTGTCTCTCCCCACCCCACCCCCCTCTCCCCTTCCCCCGTCCCCCTCCCTCCTTCTTTCTCTGTAAACCCAACCGGTCAAGGCAGATGGCCGCCCACCTAGAGCCCGGTTCTGCTTGAGGTTTCTTCCCGTTAAAGGGGAGTTTTTCCTTGCCGCTGTCGCCAAGTGCTTGCTCATGGGGGGAATTGTTGGGTCTCTGTAAATGAGTACGGTCTCGACCTGCTCGATGTGTAAAGTGCCCTGAGATAACTTTTGTTGTGATTTGGCGTTATATAAATAAAATTGAATTGAATTGAATTGAATATAAGTTTTGACTTTCATTACTTTTTAGTATGTAGATAAGTTTTAACTCTTATACATTATTAATTTGTAGATAAGTTTTAACTCTTCCTTCCTCTTTCTTAAAAGAAACCTTAGATAAGTTTTAACTCTTTCATTCCTTTTCAGTATGTAGATAAGTTTTAACTTTTATACATTTTTGGTATATATATAAATTTGAACTTTCATTGCTTTGTAGCATGTAGATAAGTTTGAACTCTTTTATACATATTTAGTATATATATGTTTTAACTTTCATTCCTTTTTTGTATGTAGAGAAGTTTGAACTCTTTCATTCCTCTTTCCTAAAAAAAGAAACCTTAGTATGTTCATAAGTTTTAACTCTTTTATACATTTTAAGGATATATATAGGTTTTAACTTTCATTTCTTTTTAGTATGTAGATATGTTTTAACTTTTATACATTTTGTAACTCTGTTTAACTCAATGACTGATACCTTCTACACTTTGTTTGAAAAAATCTAACACAAAAAGCGATGGTAATTCTTTACACACAGACATGTTCAACCTCTTTTCTTTTACTTACTTCTAAAGTTTCCAAAAAAACCCCACAAGTTCTACAAAATCATTTTAGATGTTGCTTTTTTTAACTATTTAATTTATTTTGAGTATGTAGATAAGTCTTAAGTCTTTTAACTCTTTGATAGCTTCTACACATTCTCTGAAAAACAAAAGAAATAATGGTAAGTCAGACACGCTGCAACTCTTTTCCTTCCAACTCACTCCTTTCACTTTGGTGCTTCTTTTTCTAAGTTTTGTCCATATTTTTTTCTGTCTTGTGGTGAACTCGTCATAATGACTAAAAGAAGGAAAGATCTTTAAGAGGGTCTGTAGACAATGTTCCATTCAAATATGTTGTTGTTCTTGTGCACCGGTCAGTATTTAATGACTTTAGAAGTGAAAAACATTATCTGATAATGTTGCTGATTACCATTAAAGTTATTTGGTTATGTTTAAAGTTATTGAATTATCAACAGTTGAAAAAATGCCTGAAAACAGGTCAGTGTTTAACAGTTTGTTCACTATATGAAGAAAAGGGAACATATTTGGATGGAACATTGTCAAAGGGTTAGGGAGGGTTAGACCCTCCTAAAGATCTTTCCTTCTGTTTCTGTCAAACGTAGTAATTAGTATGACAAATATTTCAGCTGTAGCAATTAAAGTGTGTAACAACTATTATAGTTTTATTGTTTAAATTGAATTTGAAATTCTTTCTGGGCAGGAAAAAATATCTTAAGGTTTGGATGGGATCACTTAAGTTGATCTTATCTTATAATGACTTTGTAAAAAAAGAGAAGGGTTTCAAGAGGGTCTGGAGGCAATGTTTCATTCAAATCCTTTTTACTGTCGTACATATGTCAGTATTTAATGAGGAAGACAAATGTTCATCATTAATTTTACCCAGTATCAAAGTTGAAAGACGAAGTGGGAATTTACACATCAAGTATCTTTACAGGTATTGGGGAGTACTGCTGCATATGGTTAAAAAAGTTGTATAAAGCCTTTTGTGGCTCCAGAGGGAGCCGTCCAAAGTCTGATGAATTTCCTCAAGTGAATTTAAGTTGATACAGCTTAAAAATAGAAACATTTATTTCACTGATGGGTAGCAGTACTATAATTTTAAAAAGTCATGAAAACTATGAGAGTGGTGATGTTATCAGTAGCAGCAGTTGTATCAGTAATATTAGAGACATTTCAGCTCTCTGTAGTAGTAAGAGACTGTATTAGTAGCTGTGATGGACGTCTTACTGGCTCCTCAGAATCAGGAGTGATAACATTACTAACAACTAATAGATGGACTAGTACAGTAGTAGCACTTAAAGTGTTTGTAGTAACTAAATTTTGTCCAAATTGTTTTCTCTCTTGTGGTGAACTTGTCATAATGACTTTGTAAAAGAAGGAAAGAGGGTCTGTAGACAATGTTCCATTCAAATGGTCTTTGCTGTTGTACACAGGCCAGTATTTAATGGAAAACAAGTGAAAAATGTTCCTTCATACTAATTCTAAATAATAACTACTTTTTTGTTTATGTCTCAGTATATTGAATGATGAGCAATTTAAAATTTTGCCAGAAAATAGGCCAGCATTTGATAGCTTATTTAATAAGTGTCTTGTTACGTCATGACAATATGAACAACAAGACACATATTTGGATGGAACATTGTCAAAGGGTTAGGGTTAGGGAGGGTTAGACCCTCCTAAAGATCTGTACTGTAAGTTATAACACAACAAGTTTAGATGGAACATTTCATTCATTAATGAGCAGCAGTAGTTGCATTATTTGTAGCAGATTTTATAACTGTGGTAGTTTCAATAGCAACAGCAGTATTAAAATACCTTTTGAAAGGGAAACTATAAAATGTATCAATAATCTAAAAAAAGACTAATACAGATATTAAAAAGTCATGTAGAAAGTATCAATAGTATTGATAACAGCAGTTCTATCAGTCAGTAGTGATAAAATTACTAACAGGTCATAGATGGACTAGTAGTAGCTCTTAAAGTGTAATTTGTTAATTACTAATTACTTTTAGTTAATTTGATGAAATCATTTTGTAACTTGGTAATAACTTGAAATTTCTTGTATGTTTGAGAAGAGAAGATCTTTAAGAGGGTCTGTAGACAATGTTCCATTTGAATTTTCTTTATTGTTGTTTATAGATCATTATTTAATGGCATTATTTAAAGACAGAGAGAAAAATTATTTGGTCATATCTCAGTATGTTAACTGATGAGCATTAGAAACACATGTCCAGAAGCTGTAGACCTCTGATAGATGGTTAAACTACATCACTATATGAAGAACAGGACACATATATTTGGATGGAGCATTGTCAAAGGGTTAGGGTTAGGGAGGGTTAGACCCTCCTAAAGGTCTTTCCTTCTGCTTTTAAACAGCTTTTAAACAGCTTTTACTAGTGATATTTCAGCTCTTCAACAGGTAGCTTTAGCACCAGTGGAAACAGTAGGTTTAATCACTTCATAACCATGGCAAAGAGCAATATTTCACTCTGTTTCTTCTCACAGTCAGTATTAATGAGTGAAAATTATCAAAAATATTTTCTACTGTGATCATTTTTTAAAGTTTGACCTTGAGTGTATTGAGTGTCAGTGTATTGATGGAGGAGAAAGTTTTCTAGAAAGTGCAGACTTTGGCCACTAGAGGTCAGGAGTGCACATTCAAATGATGTGATTCAAATTCAGTTTCGAGGGACACATATTTCTGCCCATACTGAACTACCAGTCCCAAACCTCTACTATGTTGATCACGGTGATGTATTTTAGTTAAAGACATTGTAATGAGCTTAATGGAGCTTGTGTAATATTTGTGTGTTTCATTCTTTCTTTACAGCTTCAGGGCTTCCATATCTATATTCACATCGTCCTTCAGACCATTTTGGACCTAGCAACAGTATTAGAAGTAGTAGTAGCAGTAACAGCAGAAAACACAGCTAGAGGCAAACAGGCATTTTGTATCCATCATAAAGTTGTAGTATAAGTCCAATAAATGTTATTTAAATTGTATGCTTCTGCATTTTGATGTTTTGTCACGCTAACAGTAGTATGGTACTTTGGGGAATTTGCTGTTATCCTCAATTCATAAAAGGAAGTGTGTAAACTCACATCTTCAATAGAAAACAGCATCAAAATATATTCAAGAACAAACATTATCAAAATTATCTATGAGCTATGATGACCTCGGTTGTGTCATTTTGTGTTGCTGTGTGGTTCATCTGTCTCTGTTCACTCTGCAGGTGGATTGTTAGTGTAATCTGGCAGACCTGAGGGCCCCGGTGTGTTCCCAGGTTATTTAAGCCTGACTGCAGTGCATCTCTCTCTCTCTCTCTCTCTCTCTCTGTCTGCCACTCTGCCAAGCTGCTGCAGCAGCTGCCCTCTCTCCCTTTTCCCTTCAGCCACCCGTTTGTTTTATTTACTATGTTGCTTTAAGTTTATTCTTATGTCTGGTTTGGCATCTTACATCACCCCCCCTACACACACAACCATCACTCATGCACTCTTACACCACTGACTATACTGACATACACACCCCACAACTTATTAATCTTTAATTGGCATTTGAATTTACTCAATTTGGTTTAATTTGGTTAATAAAATATCTTTTGTTAAAACTTAACACTGGTGTGTCTCCCTTTTGTTGTGGCCACTTGAGCCAGGTCATAACAGAGCTGAACTGAATTGAGCTGAATCCAGTCAAAGTGGTTCTAACTAAAATAAAATGAGTCAGTTCCTCATATGAAAATATTGAAATTTTCCAAATTTATAAATACCTTGGAATTTGGCTTGATAGCAGTCTAACTCTTAAACAGTATGTGGAGCAACTGGCACAGAAGGTAAAGGTAAAAAAAAAAAGGTTCCTGTAATGAAATAAAGCATGTTTCTGTCTTGAGGACAGGAAAATGATTGTACAGTCAACTATCATGCCTGTGTTTGAGGAGTTATGTTTTATTCTCATGCTGCTCGCTCTGCCTTTAAACAACTTGATACAGTATATCATCATGCTTCACATTTCATTACAGGAGCTAAAGATACACATCACTGTGTTCTATATGAAAAAGTAGGCTGGTCCTCACTGGCAACAAGAAGGACTACATTCTATCATTTTTATTTATAAATGTCTCCTACAAAAGTTGCCTCAGTGTATCACTGCACTTTGCAAATCCAAAACCACAGCTCACCAGGCAGGTGAGGATGAGGCTGACGTGGCAGGTGTACTGGGAACTGGAGTGGTGAACCTGAGGTACAGGCAGAGAACAGAATTAGCAGCATTCAGGAGATGAGAAAAACAAACAAACAAACAAACAGCTTACAAGAAGCTTGGCCGTAGCATCTGTACCACATCAGTGACTGAACAATCTAGCAGAGTCTGGAGAGATGAACTGGGGTTTTATACTGCTGGCTTGTAAAGTTGATTAGTAGATGAGCTGCAGGTGTTCAGGTTGAATGGGAGAGGGAAACCAGGAGGCCACACCCAGCATACGCCCACACACACAAACACAGAGAGAGACAGACTGGGGACAAACATGAAACACTAGGAAGGGAAAACCATGGGAAAAACACAGGGAAGGGAGAAGTATAACTGTCCTCCTAACACTGTTTAACTCTAGTTACCCCTCGGGTAAATACTGAACTTGGGAAGACACCTTCCATCACTTTGCACCATATAAATGGAATAAATTACAGAGGATTTAAAAACTTGAATGTCTTATCCCACTGGACAATTTAACCCCTTCAGACCCGCATTTTTTCTGCTGGGCAAAACAATTTATTTTAACTGATTCTGACTCCTCTCCAACATAAAAACAAACTGGAAACATTTTTTTTTGGGCTAACTCATACTTTTAATAGTATTTTTTCATGTCCATTACAATGGACGCCACGACACGATGGGCGTAAAATGTCATAAAAACTTAAGAACAATAAGGCTGAGTTTTTCCACATAGTAATCAATCAGATATGACCTAAACATCTGGAACTGGATGTTTGCATGTGTTTGAGTCTGTGTACAGTAAGAAGAGAGGGAAATAACGTAATCTGAACATGCACATGAACACAATAGATGTATGATTTAGTAGATGTATGTTGTTTTTATAGTAGGCTAATGAACTGATAACACGTTAACTTGGAATGGAACTGGAAGCTGAACTTGAGAAGACATCAGCTTGTGGATGTTTTCATGTATTCTCATTTTCAATGAGCAGCCTTGAAGCAGTTTTGTTGTGGCACAAAGCACAAGTGGATGTTGCACTTGTCACAAAAGATGTGTGTTTTTCCTGTACAGTTTGGCATCTTGCATCTGCTAGCCTCTTTCTTTCTATCATAATTTGGCATGTGGTCATACTGCACTTCAGGTAGAGGCCTTACATCCTGGACTGGTCTGCGAACTGGTCTCTGGGGGACATGCTCTGGTTCTGGATACATACTGGGCCATCAAATTGAAGATCTCATCTGGTATATACCGTTTGAAGTATTCATAGGGTCTCATGGGATGATCCTCATGAATTGGAGGATTCACTCTTAATTTCTAAATTTACCATCTATCTCAGTCCTTGTCTTTGAAAAAATCCTGTAAATTATGATAATGATATATATTCAAATTTACTTCAAATATTATCACTTTTAACAGTTACAATTATGCTGACAGCAAATTTGTTTGGCCAACATGAACATAAATGTATATTTTTGATTGAAAATGGGCACTTACTCCTCCCTCTCTGCAGTCGCTGCACCATGCTGGTCGTGTCCGAGGTCTGTCACTCTCTGAGAGCGTGCTCAAGTCATGACATGATTGTGATTGGATAATCGGGATCAAATCAGTAACCAGCATTACTGACATCATTCAATTACAGAATATTTATTGGTTTAGAGACAGAAATATGTCATGTCCATTAGAGATGGGATTTATGGCTCTTTGGAGGGAGCCGGATCTTTGGGATCCGTTCATTTCAAAGAGCCATTCAAAAGACTGGCTCATTTTTATATTTATTCATTTTTAAGAAGCCAACCTGGGGTTACTTCATTTTATCCTGGAAATAATCACAGGGAGGAATGATGGGCTGAGATTTGGATCAGAATAATTTCGAACTCAGATTTCCCACCAATATTTGAGTTTGAATTATTCTGAAATATTGATTATAGCTTCATTTGACATGTGTGGACCAGATTTTAAAGTCTGATATGGATTCATTGTAAATATTCCACTGCCATATTCCTCTGAGTTGACAGTGAGATCACTATTTACCCTTTGTATAAAGTGTGTGTGTATGTGTGTAAAACTACTTTGACTTATGTTATTCATGCAACACCTAAACACGCTTTTTTTTCTTTGTTTTTCACTGAGGCACTCACGTGAAGGGAGCGTGCACAACTCATGCAACATTTGCATAATAAATAAGCACTCCTCCCCATGCTCTATCCGCCTGCCGATTCCGACGCACTAGCTTTTTTTTTTTTTTTTTACTGAGGCACTCACTCAGTATAAGTTGTGCAGGGAGCGTGCAGAACTCATGCACTTATGCACAACTCCTCCCCATGCTCTCTCTCCTTCAACCATGGGTGTGAACTCAGGGAGAGAGAAAAAAAAGAACGGCTCCCAACCAAACGCGACTCGGTTCCCATCGTTCATGAGCCGGTCAAAAGATTTGGTTCATTCGTGAACGTCACAACTCTAATGTCCATTTTTTAACCTCGAGTCTATTAAGTGATGTCTGTGATTGTTTCTGATGCTGTATGGGCTTTTGTTTGTCTGGCTGTGTGCTGTATGTCTTTGTCCTTTTTGTTATGCCTGGCTATGCTTGTTTTCTTTCCCTTTGTACTCAGGTCTCTCTCGCAAAAGAGATCTCGATCTCAATAACATTACCTCATTAAATAAAGGTTAACAATATTGATTGTCAAGAATATGAATTTGAAACCGTAGGTGGATTTGTAAAAAACAAACAAAAAAAAAACATGAAAACTGATTTTTGAAAATGATTTAATTAAGTGAATTTACTGAAAAATTAAAATGGATATTCTGTCACATCCATTTCAATTTAGTTTTTTTGTCTTTCTTTACAAGAGAAAAAACAAAACATGCACGTATACATAGTCAGCAATTAGTAGGAAGTGTACAGGCCTCTGCTCTGATTGACTTCAGCACATCTGCGGTCCACTCTTCTTCCAGTCTCCTCCACAGTTCGGTGACTGTAGTGGGTCTCTTGGCCATAACTTTGTCGCCAAGGATTTTCCAGAGGTTCTCTATTAGGTTGAGATCAGGACTCTGGGCAGGCCATGTTATTATTTCAATGTTTTCAGTTTCAACTGCTTTACCCGTTTTGCTGTGTGACATGAAGCGTTGTCCTGCATAAACACTGCGGGCTGATTGGGTGATGAACGCAGGGAAGGAACCGTATGTTGTTGACATATAAACATTTGCATTCACTCTGCCATGTAGCTGTATAAGATGTATGTAAGAGGCCAAACTCCTGCTGCAAAAAAAAACATGCCCCAAACCATGACACTTCCTCCTCCACCTTTCACTGACCTCTTTACACACTTTGGGTTCAGTCTTTCTCCAATTACTCGCCGAACATAATGTTTCCCATCAGACCCAAATGAATTAAACCTGTTTTCATCACTCAAGTGAACTTTGGACCAGTTCTCCTCTGTCCACACAACATGCTCTTTAGCAAAGCTTAGTCTAGCCTTTTGATTCTTTCTGCTAATGAGAGGTTTGGTCACTGCAGAGTGGGCTTTCAGTCAATCAAACGTCGAGACACTGTATGGCGAGACAGATCCTTACCCTGTTCAGCGCTGAACTGGCAAGCAATTCCAGCTGCAGTGTGGAAACGATTGCCCATTGAGATCCTTCGCAGTATCCTGTCCTCTCTTGTATTTGTCTTCCGTGGAAGACCAGCCTTCTTAGGGGACTTGAATGAGTTTGTGATGTTGTAAAGATTCAATATTCTTGAAATCACAGATTTGGAACAATCAACTTGTCTTGCTATGGCCGATAGGGTCATCCCTTTGGCCTTCATCTGGACAACCTGCTGCCGGAGGCTTTCAGTCACTTTAGAACAGCCCACCATCATGCCGAGTCAGTGAAACTGGACGTTGGGCTGCCAGTTAAATAGGGGTTCAAGGAATCAAGGAAATTAGCACCAGGTGCCAGATTAACACCAATAACTGGGAGGTATCTGAAAGTGTTCTCTAATTTTGATCAGTGTGTTTTCTGCAAAATAATGTTTTTTGTTGAAATGCCTTAGTTATTTTGTGGAAAAAGTGTTCTAGTAGCATGGTATAGACACAACAAAAAGTCCTTCAACTGTTGAGCAGTGAAGATGACATTACTTCAGAAAAAATCAGTTGTTTATAAATTGTTCTCTAATTTTGATCTCCTGTGTACACACATACATACATATATATATATATATATATGTGTGTGTGTGTGTGTGTGTGTGTCTGTAAGCTCACAGTATACTGCTATACCATTATAACCATACCATTGAAAAACTTGTGACCAGGACTGATTTCTTCAACAATACTTTTCTAACACTCACTTTATGGAAAATGTTTTTCGTGACTGATTTGATTGAGGTACTTAAGATAGTACCATAATAGATAACAGATGGCATAGCAGAATTGTGACTTTATTATGGGTAATGATTTATTCTAAAGCGGGGGGATCAAACTCAATTTCATCCTGGGCCACATCAGCATTATGGTAGCTTTCAAAGGGCCGGTTGTAAATGTAAGACTATATAAATGTATCTACTTGTTATCATATTACATAATTGCCTCTGCATTCGATTATTATTGATTTTAGTAATCACTTAATAATTAATAGCTAGTTCTGAAAGCAGAATTCTAGGAAAAATAATGGCAAGCAGACATTCAGGTGTACAACTATTATACAATTTATTTAAAAGACATAATTGCCTCTGCATCCAATTATTATTAGTTTTAGTAATAACTTAATAACTAGCTCTGAAAGCAGAATTCTGGGAATATACATTTTACACACACACACACATATGACATGTGACCTCCTGACTTCATCAACCATTTCAAGAACCATATATAATTTTAAATTTACAGAGAAGGCAAAGGTCCATGTGTGCTCACTTAAGAACTGTTACTTTACAACTGGCAATTGAGGTAGGCAGATATAAAGGTATTCTTGAAGAGCAACGTTTATGTGTTTTTTGTGATCTTGGTGTTGTCGAGGATGAATTTCATTTTATATTTCATTGACCTTTGTGCAGTGACTTGAGGAATTGTTTGTTTGAAAAGATCCAATTGAAAAAACCTGATTTGTTTTGGTTGTCTGAAGCTGATATGTTGAGTTCGCTTTTTAATATGGAGATTTTTCTTTTAGCCAGATTTATAGGAGAGGCTTGGCTGCTAAAACAGAGAGCACTGTATCCATCATAACAGGACATCTCTGCCATGTAAACTAAATGTTCTGAAATGTCCTTTTTCAATCTGTGGAACTGTACATCTGTCATGTGACCATCCTGGTTATTATTGTCTATTGTCTTGTAAGCCCATAAAGGCTGGGGATCAGAAAGTTGCAACACTTAAATAAACAAATCAATAACTTAGTATTAAAGGGACTGCATTAAGCTGGTTTAAATCCTATTTTTCAGATCGACTTCAGTTTGTACACGTTAACGATGAATCCTCCATCCACGCAAAAGTTTGACACGGAGTTCCACAAGGTTCTGTGCTTGGACCAATACTGTTCACCTTATATAAATTATCATTGCTACGCTGATGATACCCAATTATATTTATCAATGAAGCCAGATAAATTAAATCAGTTAACTAAACTTCAAGCGTGCCTTAAGGACATAAAGACCTGGATGACAAAACTGAAGTTATTGTGCTTGGCCCTCAACACCTTAGAAACACATTATCTAATGACATAGCTACTCTGGATGGCATTACCTTGGCCTCCAGCTCCACCGTAAGGAATCTGTGAGTTATCTTTGATCAGGATATGTCCTTCAGCCATCATATAAAAGAAATTTCAAGGACTGCTTTTTTTCACCTCCGTAATATAGCAAAAATCAGGCACATCCTGCCCCAAAAAGATGCAGAAAAACTAGTCCATGCATTTGTTACTTCTAGGTTGGATTATTGTAATTCTTTATTGTCAGGCTGCCCTAACAAGACCCTAAAGACTCTCCAGCTGGTCCAGAATGCAGCTGCAAGTGTATTAACAAAAACTAGGAAAAGAGATCATATTTCTCCTATTTTAGCTTCGCTACATTGGCTTCCGGTAAAATCCAGAATACAATTTAAAATACTTCTCCTTACTTATAAAGCTCTTAATGGTCAGGCGCCACTATATCTTAAAGAGCTCATAGTACCTTATTACCCCGCTAGAACACTGCGCTCCCAAAATGCAGGCTTACTTGTGGTTCCTAGAATAGTAGAATGGGAGGCAGAGCCTTCAGCTATCAGGCTCCTCTCCTGTGGAACCATCTCCCAGATTCAGTCCGGGGGGCAGACACCCTCTCTACGTTTAAGAGTAGGCTTAAAACTTTCCTTTTTGAAAAAGCTTATAGTTAGGGCCGGCCAGGCTCGCCTTGGACCAGCCCCTAGTTATGCTGCTATAGGACTAGACTGCCAGGGGACTTCCCATGATGCACTGAGCTCCTCTCTTCTCCTCCTCCTCTCCATTTGTATGCTTTCATGTACCATTAATGCATGTTACTAACTTGACTTCCCTGAAGTCTCTGTGCTTTCTCGTCTCATAGGAAGATCCGGTGCCTGAACGGTGGGCCATGGCCATGGGGACTGTGGCGTGGTCCTGGATGTCCTGCTTCCATTTCTGCTACTGCTATTATTGCTATTATTATTATAAAGTCATAGCTCTACTTCTATTATTGTTGTTATGGTTATTGTTGTTGTTGTTATTATGCTTCTCTGTGTCTCAAACTAGCAATTATCATACCATCTTCATGTCTCTCCCATGGTAGGATGTAGCCCTCTGTCAGACTTTTCACAAAGGTTCTTCTTCAACTGTCATTTTCTCTTTTTTTGTCTTGCCTGGTTGCTATCTGCAAAGTGAAACAAAAAGAAATATGTGTGATGGTGCCAGAATGTTTATGTTGTTTTTGAAGTGAAATTGAAATAACTTGGTTTGACAACAAACCATGGTGACGGTACAGATCTTGCTTCTTGCGCAAAAGGGTTACAGTGATGCTTTCAATATCAGCCCTGAGGTCTTCAGTACACCCTGGAGCATAGACTCTCTAAATAGGTGAAACAAAACAATGGGAGAAGAGATACCATCAATGACAGTCTCATTTTCAATATATAGTGACCTTCTAGTGTGCGTATAAAGGAACAGTCATTAACAGATGTATATATGAAAAGACATCAGTAGTACTGCACATGTTTTACCTGTGTGCCTGACATCACACACCAACTGCTGTATGGTCTCCTGATCAAGGTTGTGCTCCTTTTGGATGTTGCTGAGGCTGGCAGCTTCCACCTTTGCCCTCTCTGTGATCTTTTGAGAGAAAAAAATAACAAAATGTCAGAACAAAAGCTGCATGCAACACCACAATGCAAGCTTTCAGTACAAGACCTTCATCAGAACAGGTTGTTGGTCCTCGACCATGAGGTCAGACAAAGGCAGGCCTACATGTAAAACCTGAAGCCTGACCACGAGGCTTCCTTTGTCCTTTGTCCCCTGAAACAAAGGCAGCAGCACCAACATGCTGCTCGCAGAGCCCTCCTCCCACAATGCTTTGCCAATTCGCACCTAAGTGAGAAATCACAGCGGGAGCTCAAACCCGAGTCGCGGATTGGCAGAAATCCACAACCACCACCGGGAGTCATGGCAACACAGCCGTGACGTCACCGCCCCCTTAAGAAGCGGCTGCACGGAGTTGCCGTCGCCTTTCCACAGTAACCGCGCCAGGAGGAAGTTCGCTTTCTTCACCGGCCAGATTTGCTACGGAGGTAACTGTACACGTGTATTCCCCCTTTTTCTTTTGGAGTTTCTCCCCTCGCTGGACGAGACGAAACCACGACCCGTGTTCATCCAGAACACAATCATCGGATCCACAGAGAGCGCTGTGTGCAACCCAGCCCTCTCACCTTGCCTGCAGAAGGAAGAAAGGATTTTCTTCGCGGAGAAGCGGATAACTTCTATGCCCCGCTATCTACCGACCACGTCGACCACCCTGAAAGAAGAGGGATTTTCGCCACGGAGAAGCGGATAACTTCTATGCCCCGCTATCTACCGACCACGTCGACCACCCTGAAAGAAGAGGGATTTTCGCCACGGAGAAGCGGATAACTTCTATGCCCCGCTATCTACCGACCACGTCGACCACCCTGAAAGAAGAGGGATTTTCTTCACGGAGAAGCGGATAACTTCTATGCCCCGCTATCTACCGACCAAGTCGACCACCCTGAGTTTCCTCGCTGCCCCACCGAGAAACCAGCCGCCGTTATCCCCGAGGAATTGAACGGCACCGCCAGTACCACACACCGGAGCCCCCCCGTGGTGTACGCCGACGGACTAAACACACATCAGTTCGCTATAAAGAGCGACACAAGTAAGAGGTTGTCTGGGCAGAGACTATAATATTTTGTGTGTGTTTCATAAGCTTAGTGCTTATTGTATGTTGTTGATGTTTAACGGACCGCCGAGTCCTTGTCTGTTTACTCTAGCGAGTAATTTGAAGTTGCTGCCTGTTTAGTTAGTGTTCACCACGCTAAACTGTTGTTTTGTCCCGATCGGGACCACTGTGTTTGTGCCACCGTGAGAGGAGAGTAAGTTACTTTATCCGCTAACCACCAGACAACGGGCGCACAGATTGCTATCCGTGCGCGCGCTCTCTGTAGATAAAGTAACCGCTGCCTTCCCCCCACGGTCGTGAGACTCCGCCGAGAGTCGGTTTTTCCCTTTCTCTCTCTTTCCCCTCTCTCTCTTCTCCTACTAACCCGCACACACGCACACCTACATAACCGCACATCTCTTTTACACATCTGGCGGTAAGATAACGTGGGACATAGCGTTGCTCTGTCCCTCATTATCCGCCATCAGACACGTGTGCTTGTGAACATAAATTGGGTGAGTGCAGAACCGCCGATTGCTAGGTGGCGCCATTTTGCCATTGTACTGTTTGAATACCGCGGCACTTCCGCCGGTTCATTGTCGCGTGACGTGACTTCCTCACGAGGCCACGCCCGCCATCTCAATTTCGTACAACGTCATCTCCCCAGGTCACGCCCGCTACCGTAAGGTGCGCGACGTCAGCTGGTCAGATCACGCCCACCATTCCTGGTCCTGCACGACCACTCACTCACACATCCACTCACTCACATACACGCGCACACACTATACACATACACATACACACCCACACACACCCACTTTGCTTACACATGTGGAACTTGTTTATGCTGTTATCTGTGTATTTGTTGTAGCCTTAGCTGGTAGTGCAGTGTTAATTGATCGAAACATTCGTTAACTTTTGATTTTGTGGAGATTAATAAATACTGTTATAGCTTTAAAGAGAAGCCTTTCTGTCATTATTGTGTATTTGTATTGTGATAAGTGGCTGATTGAGAGAGTCAGAGCTCGAATTCAAACCTTCTTTGTTCACCTTAAATGTGGATGTCACTCAGACTCTCACATCCAAGGTGAACACTTTTATGAGACTACCTTTCTACCTGGTTATTGGTCCCGGTTTCCGGGTGGTGCCCCGTAATTGTTAATCAAAATTAATAATTTTATTTGTTTTATAATTAATAATTATCTCTGATAATCATTAATTATTGCTAATAACCAGCCGTGCTCCTTGAGAACCAACAAGGTGAAACATTAAATTACACCATCTGTATAGATACCCAAGAGGAGGTGTGGATAAGAGAAAAAATATCTATATAGCGGTGAGGTTACAAGCTTTTAAAAGTGCAGGCATTTGTCACAAAGATGTAGTGTCAGATGAGAAGACAATTTATTTTTGCCCTTTGACATATCTGTGGGCTAACACTCGATGAGGGTTGTCCCTCTTTCTTCTGTTCCAACCCATGGCTTGTTGTGTCAGTATGTTCACTCTTCCTAATTAAAACAAAAATGCATCCACAAACCAAAACGCAAGAATCCATATCAAAAAGGCAATACCGAGTGAGAAACCTGATAGACATGACCAGACCCAGTCATTAAAAGTTAGTTGTAGTAAAGTAATACAGTGATAACTCTCTGTAAAAACACTAATCAGGGCTGCCTTATCAGTGTGTACTGTAAGTGTAATACCAACCCGCCTTTATCATGTGTTTTGTAACAAGAGCTGCCCTGGAGAGAAAGCTGTTCACATAGAAAGAAAAATATTACAATTAATGTTTTGTCTCCCTTTTATTACCAACACATCATAGATCTTAAACTGGATAGTTTAAGAGAAAACAGGTATACTGACTTAACCTAGGAATTTGGGACCCCTTCCTACAATATGCATCATTTTGTGTTGCTGAAAATATGAACTGCCTATCTTTCATTTTAACTCAGACAAAAATGATGTGCTTTATCCCTAACACCAGGTTTGTCACTTAAATGACAAATAAGTCATTAGTAGTGTGTTAAGTAGTGTGTTGGTTTCTATTAAGACTCCTTGTGTCCATACAGTTACAATAATGACGTTAATAACATACCTACTCCACTTCTTCTCCCACTGTCTTTCCTGCTCCATCCTGGCTTCTGCCGCCCCATCTTACCTGCAACACAGTGTGAGAAGTGTTATACAGTATTACTTTAGAAGTTGTGATGTAACAAATTCAATCTAGTACCTAAAAAGCGGAAGCAGCATTTTGTGAGTGTTAAGGACCAATTTTTAATTGACATGACAACAATATCAATGTAAAATGACTACCATAACTGTAAAGCTGAGGCACAGGCCATTTTAAACATGGTGATGGATTTGCAATATGACAGTGAGGATTGTATGGATGTAACATCCATACAGAAGAAGGTAACATTTGCCTTCTGTGACATCTCTCTTTGAAGAAACATTGAATAGGCAAATATTTCTCCACAGTAATGGTTCAGTCCTTGTAAGAGAAACCCATGTCTGATTAATCAGAAGAAAATCTAGTGATTAATAATCAACTGACCCAGCAAGGCCTGGCTCAAGCACGCATCTCTGTCATCTGGGTGCCTAGAACAAAACATAATTGTTGGCTACTGCAATCAACCTCTCTGTCAGGGTAGATGTTCCTCTTGTGGGCCTCCACGTCACAGGTTGCACAGAGGAACTCCATGTCCAGTGGTACACAGGCACCTAATAACAGCTTCTGCAGCACAGCATTTGTGGCACCTGTTAAGTCACCCTAAAACCCAAGGAAGGTATGGTGGATGTTAAGGAAGTATATCAAATCACTTCTGAGTTGAAAAAAAAATATGCTCTAGTAATAGCAACATGCTATAACTAATTGCAATAATAGATTGCAATAATAGCAATATTGGCAAGTGATACTTCTGCCAAATATGCATTAACTTGTCACGAGACAAAGTCAATACTCATGATAACGATTGGAACAAGTATAGTTCTGTTTTACTGTAGGTCTGTAGTGAAATTGACCAAATCTACTGCTTGATTATGATTAACAAGATGAGTAAATAAATCTAGGAATGGCAAAATTACATTGAAAGTCAACTGCTGTAACATTCAATACACTCACCAAGACTTGTCAATTCTTGATCTTCTATCTGAAGATCTTCCTCATGCACAGGAGCCCTTCTTCTGGCTGGTGAAGCTGCAGAGAGTTTTTTGCTTAACCCATTGCCATACCCATGACAGCCTATATGTTTGCAGAGTTTGAGATTTAACTTAACAAGTATAACAACAAAGTTGTAAGGTACAACATAAGACAGCAGCACTTATAATTAAGCATTTTTCAACAGTTACATAAAAGGTTCGAACTGACCCTTTACATTACATCAATAAACAGGAATAGCAATGATTATATTACAGACTTTAGGAATTTTCTTATCATGAAAAACCTCACCCTAACTTCCTGGCTGCCATGTGGATCCTGGCCTCATTGGGATCATCAGAGACCCTCACGTCAAAATTGAGGGACATGGCGTACAAATACAAACAATACAGACACAATATACAAACAACACAGAAAATGAAGAGAGAGAGAGAGTGATTTAAAGAGGCAGTGAGAAAGAGTGAGGTTTTATATGTGCATGTGTGTGTGTGTGTGTGTGTTGTTGGTGATGTGTTGATGTGAAGTGTTTGCAATACAGCTGTAAAAAGAGGAAAAAGAAAAACATTATTAGAATAGCCTTTGAAATAAATGAACGTCCACATTCTCAAGGCCCGTCTTAGCAGATGTGCTAAGGTGGGCATGCACTGGCATCATTACTTTGGTTTTTGATGTCCCTGGCAACCTTTTTGGCAGATATGCAATGAGCAGCAGGGGCTTTAAGCCAAGGGCATGCACCTTCTCAAGCTGAAAAAAAGAATTGTTGAGAGGTAGAGAGATCAATAATACAAATAACTAGTTT
Organism: Scomberomorus guttatus; assembly: GCA_038419695.1. Lineage (NCBI taxonomy): Eukaryota > Metazoa > Chordata > Actinopteri > Scombriformes > Scombridae > Scomberomorus > Scomberomorus guttatus. Next base: position 978,365 of record CM076445.1, read on the forward strand.
ACAGCTGAATTTATCCTCAAGCTTGCCCTGAAGTAACATCAAAGCTAGAAAATACATCATATTACATGTTGATATCCTGGCACCACAAAAAAAAGATTTTTACATCATTTTTGGATAGATAAATGTGGGAATTTCAACTTATGAGTTTCAACAACCTAGACATAATAGTTCATTCTGTTTGAAAAACCATTGACCATAAATTATATTCTCATTACGGATTACATTAACACTGTGGATGTGAGGCAATATATACCAGCTCATTTATGAGCCTATGTAATAAAAACAAAATTTTAGCACTTTTGGTGAATGGTGAATAATTCTGTAAACTATAGTACATACCAGAATGGCAGTGTCATCAAGAATGTGGGACTTCATGTTGTTTTTTTCATAGATGACAACCACTGTTTCTGCTGACTTTTGAATTTGTCAAGTTTATTTTCTTATGTGTTTGGGTCGTGCATGATTACAAAAATTACAAATTTTAAGCCCACAGTATATTTTTTGCCTGCAGTTTGAGCAAGTCTTTTTTTGAGATCCTCCAGCCATTTATAAATAGAGAGAGAGACAGATAGAGACAGTGATTAAAAGAGAGGCAGTGAAAGAGAGAGTGATTGAAAGACACCGGTGAGAGAGATAAAAAGAAAGACAGTCAGTAAGAGTTATTGAAAAAAGAGAGTGAGAGTGACAGAGAGCATGGCTCTTAAAAGTGCCATTGGTTTGGTGTGTGTGTGTGTGTTGTTGGTGTCAAGATGTTTGCAATACAGCTGTAAAAGAGGAAAAAGAAAAACATTATTAGAAAAAATAAATGAGCATTTCTTAATTACTTTGACCAAAATATTGTAATTATTAATATTTATGTAACCTAATCACAACCACTACGTACAGTACAAATCAACTCTTACTGTACAAATATCAGTTGCCACATTCACTTGACACAATCATGTACCTACACAAATATAATTAATCCGAAAGGCTACATATAGTGGAAACACTGACATAAAGTATTGTTCTGTACTGCTGTGATAAGTGCTTTTATGGTATCCGCTGCTATCTTTTCTCAATGTCACAAATAACTAAAGTAATAATTAAGTTACCATCTTATCTCATGATGAGTTCAGTGTCTTCTAGAAAGACAAAGCTTTACAAAAGTATGGCACCATAGTGTACTCTATCTGTAGGTTGGTGGTGGGTCGTCTCTCTATTTGATTATGCATTTATTGTTTTAGGTCTGACCGGCCGATTTGCGAAGTGAGTGACCAATTCAATCCTCTGGAAAAATTCCAGGGCCACGTTTTTTTGGCAAATGCCGTAAAACGTTAATACAACACACTAACATACTCAACCTAATTTCCAGGAATTAAACGCTATAGAGACTGGGGTACAATGGAAGAAATAACAGCAATATTATTTTGTGTTTTGAACAAATGAACACCGCTCGGGTTGGGATACTTGGTGGCAGTTGGAGAATGAATGAAAGCGCAGTGATGATGGGTAATGCGTGACATGACGTTGCCGTGGTAACGACTGAATCTTCTTCTGGTTCATATTATTATTAATAATATTATTATTACTATGAAAGAAAATACATTTGAAAAATATATATCAGCCTTGGAAAGATGTACATGCAACCATAAATATTTATTTTATACAGATGATGTTGGAGCTCTAGTATTCACGCGATTTCAAATAATATAAAACTGAACTATATGCAAATTCACAATAAAGCAGTCACGTTAACCACAGGTTAGCATCATGCCATAATAATATATTTAACAAATTTGTCATTCCAATGCGGGGGGAGTGGTCTTCACAGTCATTATCATCATCGTCATTATTATTATTATTATTATCATTATTATTAAAGGGGAAAATTATAAAAGCGGAATATAATTGCCCCATTTACACACGTGGACAAAATTGTTGGTACCCCTCAGTTAATGAAAGAAAAAACCCACAATTCTCACTGAAATCACTTGAAACTTACAAAAGTAATAATAAATAAAAATGTGTTGAAAATTAAACAATCAAAACCAGCCATCACTTTTGAATTGTTGAATAACATAATTATTTAAAAAAACAAACTAATGAAACAGGCCTGGACAAAAATGATGGTACCCCTATAAAAGATTGAAAATAATTTGACCAGAGGGACATGTTTAACTCAGGTGTGTCCTTTAATTGACATCACAGGTGTCTTCAAGCTCATAATCAGTCAGTCTGCCTATTTAAAGGGTGACAAATAGTCACTGTGCTGTTTGGTGACAAGGTGTGTACCACACTGAACATGGACAACAGAAAGCAAAGGAGAGAATTGTCCCAGGACATTCGAAACAAAATTATAGACAAACATCTTAAAGGTAAAGGCTATAAGACCATCTCTAAGCAGCTTGAAGTTCCTGTGACAACAGTGGCACATATTATTCAGAAGTTTAAGATCCACGGGACAGTAGCCAACCTCCCTGGACGTGGCCGCAAGAAGAAAATTGATGACAAGTTGAAGAGACGGATAGTTCGAATTGTAACCAAAGAGCCCAGAACAACCTCCAAAGATATTAAAGGTGAACTCCAAGGCCAAGGTACATCAGTGTCAGATCGCACCATTCGTCGTTGTTTGAGCCAAAGTGGACTTCATGGGAGACGACCAAGGAGGACACCACTGTTGAAAGCAAATCATAAAAAAGCGAGACTGGAATTTGCAAAAATGCATGTTGACAAGCCACAAAGCTTCTGGGAGAATGTCCTTTGGACAGATGAGACAAAACTGGAGCTTTTTGGTAAAGCACATCAACTCTATGTTCATAGACTCAAAAATCAAGCGTATGAAGAAAAGAACACTGTCCCTACGGTGAAACATGGAGGAGGCTCAGTTATGTTTTGGGGCTGCTTTGCTGCATCTGGCACAGGATGTCTTGAATCTGTGCGAGGTACAATGAAATCTCAAGACTATCAAGGCATTCTGGAGAGAAATGTGCTGCCTAGTGTCAGAAAGCTAGGTCTCAGTCGCAGGTCATGGGTCTTCCAACAGGACAACGATCCAAAACACACAGCCAAAAACACCCAAGAATGGCTAAGAGAAAAGCGTTGGACTATTCTGAAGTGGCCTTCTATGAGCCCAGATCTGAATCCCATTGAACATCTGTGGAAGGAGCTGAAACATGCCATCTGGAGAAGACACCCATCAAACTTGACACAACTGGAGCAGTTTGCTCACGAGGAGTGGGCCAAAATACCTGTTGATAGATCTAGAAGGCTCATTGACAAATATAGAAATCGTTTAATTGCAGTGATTGCCTCAAAAGGTGGTGCAACAAAATATTAAATTATGGGTACCATCATTTTTGTCCAGGCCTGTTTCATTAGTTTCATTAGTTTCATTTTTTTAAATAATTATGTTAATCAACAATTCAAAAGTAATAGCTGATTTTGATTGTTTAATTTTCAATACATTTTTATTCATGGTTACTTTTGTACATTTCAAATGATTTCAGTGAGAATTGTGGGTTTTTCTTTCATTAACTGAGGGGTACCAACAATTTTGTCCACGTGTGTATACACTGATGCAATTAGGGGTTAAGAAATTGCAGCAAAATGTCACAGTATCTGTGTAAAATACTGTTTTTATTAGTTATCATAACCATAAAATCAAGTAGTACTCAGCAAGTGACAAAAATTGTAAAATAAAAGATGGTGAACCACAAATACTGGCTGTCTTCATTTTTTTGAACACACTACAACAGAACCAATCCAATAAAAAGAAAACTGAAAGCACTGCAGTAAATCTTGAGAATCTTTATGAAACTTAAAGTCCACTCCACTCAAATATGTTTTTCTTCTTGCTCCTTCAATTGGATGTTTGAGCTTCAGTGTGCAGAATGATGTATGTGCAGAGTTTATTTTGATATTCCTCTGCTGAAAAGGGAAAGTTTCTCTGTGCTCACCTTAAATCTGAGTTTAAGATGTGTAACTACAAGCATGAATTGTGACATTACAACTTATTTGGAGCCAATCATGGTCCAGTATGCAACTTACAGAAATGTGATGTGGCAACTTGAAGGTTCACATACACATACACTGAAAATGGACTTTCCAGTGAAGTAGGAGACATTTTGAATCCAGCTGTTAAACTTTTCATTGATTCTGTATTTCCCAATGAGGGAGAAGGAGTAGATGACATCTTTCTAACAGGGTACTTAAACCTTTTTTTGTGGAAAAACCATATCAGACACAAATTATTATTCAAAGCAGTGTATTTCATGTGTCTAACACACGTGTCCTTTAACATATTCAGATTTAACCAAGAGGGTTGTTTGGAGACTGCAATATGCTGTGAGATGTTTCTAACTTTATATCTGAAACACCTGTCAGTAACACAGAGTGCCCTCACTGCTTTGGTGACATCATACCCAACATGTTGTAGTAACATAGGAGTCCCACAACATGGCAGTATTTCTAATCTTTTGTATGCTGTGAATGCAAAGGCGACACCTACTGCACAAAGAGTGCACCCAATTAAAAACGTTCCAGCAAAGACAAATGATGATGCCCCTGAAGGATTAATGGTGAGGCTTTTTATTATAATATTACAAGACATACTATTAAAAACGGACAATTTAGAAATAATAATGCCTCACATGTCTCAAGCAATAGGCTTATGGGGCTAGAGTGACAGTTACATTTTGCCATTGAAAATAAAATTTATATTTTTATATTCAATTTGCAAAATTTAACTGTCGCTGTTTTGGCCCCATATACGGTAGGCTAAAAGTGGACACCCTCCAGAATGATATGATTGTATATACCTTCTGGTGTGAAGTTTGTGAGCTGACAGTCAGGTAGGGTAGTGTTTACTTTCATTTTGTTAGCTAAGCAGGTGACTATAGGTCCAAAACATATGACCAGTCAGACCAGAGGAAATACTGACTGGAAATTATTGAAATATGGTTAACAAATACAACAGAGTACAATTTAACAACAGCTACGACTAACTTTTAAAGCTAATTAAGTTACATTTTGACGACTTATTTGGATTTTCACATGTATTTTAGCCTTTCAACTAGTGACAGAGACTATTTATTTGTTGCTGAACCATCAATAACAATATTAATCACGTTTATTGACTCTGCTCTAATTCATCGGAAGCTTAAATGGACATAAAATAAATTAAATTGCCAAAATGTTGCCTAATAGCTGACGAAATGGATGCCGACTAAAACAGTAGTGTATGCACTGGGCCTCTACAAAACGTTATTGAATCTGTGTTGAAGGAATTCATTAAAAAATATATTTTATTTTCTATAATTACATTTTAAAATGCCAATAAAAAACAATACTGCAAACTGCCAATTAAAGTGTAACAGCAGTTTGCAAAGTTTTGGTTTAAAGATGCCAAAGTTTCTACTTTCAACCTGATATTTTGTCAAGAAAAAAGCCCCCATTCATTACTTTATTAAACAGTTCATAAATGATCATTATTTTCTGTAGTAAAGTCAACTTTACTGTGATATTGCTGCAAAAACAGTAAAGCCGTTATGCATGTGTGCATGCAGAGTAGAAAATAGCTTGTTTACTTAAAGGACGAGTTCACAAATGTTCAAGTCTGTCTTAAAACAATAGTCAGGAGCCCAAATGAACACTGAAACAGGTTTTTCTTGCCATGATTATTCCTCCTGTTCATACTGACCATTAGAAGATCCCTTCATAATGCACTTACAATGTTAAGTGATGGGGGCCAAAATCCACTGTCCTCCTCCTGTGCAAATGACTTGAATCAAGTAGATATCTTTCAATGTTACAGTCTTTTTAGTGCCAAAGTCCCGGTTTTTGTTACTATACTTCCACTGCAGCTCAACAGGAAACACTGTCCGAGGAAACACAAAGAGGGAATTTGATGCTAAAAAGACTGTAAATGTGGTAGATATCCACTTCATATGACTAACTCAGACTGCTAAAGCCTCATATAAGCTTCAGATAAATATTTAAATGCATTTTTGCACAAAATAACTGTGTGGACACACTGTGGATTTTGTCCCCCATCACTTACATTGAAAGCACCTTTGAAGGGGACCTTTTAATAGCCAGTATGAACAGGAGGAATGATTACAGCAAGGAAAACCTCTACTAGTGAAAAATTGTAAAAACCTCTATCCTTTTAGGAAAACATCAGTGGGCTCAGCAGGTTCAAAAGATGAACTAATTTATTCAATGTTCAGTTTAGTCGAGTTGTGTTGAGTGAAGTAGAGTCCCATCCTAAACTGTACATTAATGGTTACAGATGTGTGATGTGCCAACTTACCTCCATGATCACACCTACTGGAGGAGAGAGCCCAGCAGAAGCCAAATGAGCACCAACACCAACAAGGTAAAACTCTTGGCTTGACAGTGAAAGTGTGTATCCTGTTAGATATGTTAGGAGCTTGTGCTTATTTGAAATATTATTTTGAATGTTGTCTTTAGTTTTTTGTGTAATACTTTATCATTTTCAGCGACTATAACATCAGTGAATATATGCAGGCTACATATTATAAAATGTTAATGCAGGATTGAGGGAAAATCAACACTCACAGTCATATGGGGTGTCATGTTGGTAACCCTGGGACAAGCATGAAACCATGCATCTTGTCAGAGGTTACCAACAATGTAGACACTGAAACTGTCTTTTTGATGACATCTAGTGGTGGAAGAAGTCCTCAGATCCTTAATTCAGATCCTTTACTTAATTAAAAGTAGCAATACAGTAATGCGAAAATGCTCCATTATAAGTGAAAGTCCTGCATGAAAAATCCTACTTAAGTAAAAGTACATAAGTATTAGCAGCTTGATGTAGTTAAAGTATTGCAGTAAAAGTAGTGGTTTGTTCCCTCTGGCTGATATATTATTATATATGACATCATTAGATTATTAATACTGAAGCATCAGTGTATAAGCAGCATGTTACTGTTGTAGCTGCTGGAGGTGGAGCTAGTTTCAACTACTTTATATAGAGTTAGCTAGTTTAGTCCAGTGGTTCCCAACCTAGGGGTCGGGCCCCTCCAAAGTGTCACCAGATAAATCTGAGGGGTCGTGAGATGATTATGGGAGAGGGAGAAAAAGGAGGAGGAGAGGTTTTTGGTGAAATATTGGATCATTTGAACAATTAATGAAATGAAACCATGTGGGAAGTTTAGAGGGAAAAATCACTATTTGGTGGAGCTGTTAACAACTCATAGACATCTGAAATGTGACCCCGACTACACACTGCTTTTTGTAAGATGTCAAAAGCCAAAAAGGTTGGAAACCACTGGTTTCATCTTTAACAATGTGTTGTATTTTAAAAGCTTGTTATATTACCCATTGTTTCAAATCTTCATCTGAAAAGTAACTAAAGCTGTCAAATAAATTTAGTGGAGTAGAAAGTACAATATTTTCCTCTGAAATGTAGTGGAGTGGAAATATAAAGTAGCATCAAATGGAAAGACTCATGTAAAGTACAACTACCTCAAAATTGTACATAAGTACAGTACTTGAGTAAATGTACCAAGTGACAACCTAGAGCCCGGTTCTGCTTGAGGTTTCTTCCCGTTAAAGGGGAGTTTTTCCTTGTTGCTGTCGCCAAGTGCTTGCTCATGGGGAAATGTTGGGTCTATGTAAATTAAAGAGTACAGTCTAGACCTCCAGACTCTATGTGAAAAGTGCCCTGAGATAACTAACCTGAGATAGCGCTATATAAATAAAACTGACTTGAAATTGACTATTTAGTTACTTTCCACCACTGATGACGTCTAGTATGTGTGAATATGGAACATTCTTGAAAAAGAGCATTCGTGCTCAACAAATCTACAAAAACAAAGAATCTGATTAATAAACCAATCATTATTAATCATCAATTATTTAAGTTTTACACTAAAGCATTACACTGTGACCCTCTATTTGAACATTACATGACCATTCCTGATGTGACCCTGCAGTCCAAGCATTACCCAGGACAAGATGTCTGTCTGCATAGGAGATTACACTTCCTCCTCTCCACTGTTGCCATGGCAGCCAGTCACAACGCAGAGCCAAGTTGTCATGATGTGTTCCTGATAAAAGAAGTGTGATTCCTCATATTGTCCTCTCTCCTTCTCCTGGGAGCAGTTGTTTGTACTACAAGCAGATGACCCACTGATTGTTTGTCCTCCTGCAGGTCATCATGCGCCACCTGGACGATGACGTATTGTTCCGCCGACTACGCGTATAGTTCCGCCCCGGTCCGTGTTTTACACTAAGTTATCAGTAAGTTTGATGTGTCGCTGCTGCTTCAGAGACCAGTGGGAGTGGTTGTATGATACCCTCAAATGTCATGGAGTGGAAGTGTGTGCTGTGTGCTGAGTGTTACAAGTCTGATTTCCTTTATGACTGTGGTCAGTGGGGGCTTGTAGATTGGGCTCTAGCAAGTCCACCAGGAAATAGTTTAGTTAAGGTGGTAAGATCCTCACACATCTGGTCTCATCATCAGTTTAGTTCATTCAACGTTTATTTGTTTAGGGACAACTAATGACATATGCCAAAGCATATATCATATTTAAAATTGAATGCCTTTAACAACAGACACATGCATGAAATATGTGGCATTTGCTGTGTGAAACAGTATACAAACATTAAAAAGTGCAATTTAAATATTGAACTCAAATTGTACTAATAAAATTTCACAGCAGGGTATTTATTAAGAGTACACTATATTTTAATTTGAATTAAATGTGGTGAAAATATATAGTGTACTTGAAACATACTTTGCAAAACATTTTTTTCACTTGACCTTTAGATAAATATTCCTGTGTGACTACTGAGATACTACAACTACTGAGTCAGTTTGCTGATTTATGAGTATTCTTTACTTGTTCTACTGTATGTCTTATCATTCACCATTACCCTGTAATTACCACTTGTGGCCACAGTAGCCATTGTTCAGCAAAAGTTACAGTCTCACTTAAAGTAGCTGATTTCAGCTACTTTCTCTGTCTCCTCCATGATATATAGGCTCCTAGTTTTCCTTTAATTATTAACAGTCTAGTGATCATACAGTTGGAGTCATCTCTGTCTCTCTGTGTAACTAACAGGTTGGTGCGAGCAGGAAGAGACGGAGGGAGCAAGAGAGCACCTCCAGAGCCTTGGAGGAGCCTCCGGAGAAAAGACTCCGTGAGAATGCTGCTGTCCTGTCAGAGAGGAGCCCCAGCCCCCAGCCCTCCACCTCTGCCCCACAGGCCAACCTGGAGGCTGTCCAGCTGGAGGTTATCAGTCCAAACGTGCCCACAGTGGTCCAAACTGTTCTATCCTGATCCATGATACATCCAGTTCAACAGCAATACTGCATCAGTCTAAAGGGTGTAACTGAACTAGTCTGACTTGGTTCGTCCTCTCCTCCTCTCTGTCTCTCTAAAAGGTTCAGGGAAGGACAGCAGAAGGAAGGCAGCAGGAGATCCAGCCCAGAGTCCCCCAGGAGCACGTGGATGACATTCAGCATGATGATGTCACGGCCCCGCCCCTCTGGCCCGGCCCTTACGGACCCCAGCCAGGTGGACCCCCACCCTCTGCTTTTAATGCAGTGGCAGAGATGGTCATGGCATGGATGACTGACTCTCCGTACAACCCAGAGATGTAACATACACACACATACACGCACACTGCACACACAGTGCAAACCTTTTTCAAACCATTCCCTCTTTCTTACTCTATCCTAAAAAAAAAAAAAAGAAAACCTTAGATAAGTTTTAACTCTTTCATTCCTTTTAGTATATAGATAAGTTTTAACTTTTATAAATTTTTGGTATATATAAATTTTAACTTTCATTCCTTTGTAGCATGTAGATAAGTTTTAACTCTTTTATACATTATACAGTTTTGTAACTCTGTTTAACTCTTTGACTGATACCTTCTAGACTTTGTTTGAAAAAATGTAACACAAAAAGAGATGGTAATTCTTTACACACAGACATGTTCAACCTCTTTTCTTTCACTTATTTCTAAAGTTTCCAAAAAACCCCACAAGTTCTACAAAATCATTGTAGATGTTGCTTTTTTTAACTATTTAATTTATTTTTAGTATGTAGATAAGTCTTAAGTCTTTTAAGTCTTTGATAGCTTCTACACATTCTTTGAAAAACAAAAGAAATAATGGTAAGTCAGACACGCTGCAACTCTTTTCCTTCCAACTCACTCCTTTCACTTTGGTGCTTTTTTTTCTAAGTTTTATCCATATTTTTTTCTGTCTTGTGGTGAACTTGTCATAATGACTAACAGATGGAAAGATCTTTAAGAGGGTCTGTAGACAATGTTCCATTCAAATATTTTGTTGCTGTTATGCACCGGTCAGTATTTAATGACTTTAGAAGTGAAAAACATTATCTGATAATGTTGCTGATTACCATTAAAGTTATTTGGTTGTTTAAAGTTATTGAATTATCAACAGTTGAAAAAATGCCTGAAAACAGTTCAGTGTTCAACAGTTTGTTCACTATATGAAGAAAAGGAACATTGTCAAAGGGTTAGGGTTAGGGAGGGTTAGACCCTCCTAAAGATCTTTCCTTCTGTTTCTGTCAAACGTAGTAATATTAGCAGTAATTAGTATGACAAATATTTCAGCTGTAGCAATTAAAGTGTGTAATAACTATTATAGTTTTATTGTTTAAATTGAATTTGAAATTCTTTCTGGACAGGAAAAAATATCTTAAGGTTTGGATGGGATCACTTAAGTTGATCTTATCTTATAATGACTTTGTAAAAAAAGGGAAGGGTTTCAAGAGGGTCTGGAGGCAATGTTTCATTCAAATCCTTTTTACTGTCGTGCATATGTCAGTATTTAATGAGGAAGACAAATGTTCATCATTAATATTTCTTACTGGAATCAATTTAACTGTGTCTGCATATACGTTTTTAAGTGTATGTTTTGGATGGAACATTGCAATAGGGTTAGGGAGGGTCAGACCAGTATAATGGGTTAATTTTACCTAGTATCAAAGTTGAAAGACGAAATGGGAATTTACACATCAAGTATTTTTACAGGTATTGGGGAGTACTGCTGCATATGGTTAAAAAAGTTGTATAAAGCCTTTTGTGGCTCCAGAGGGAGCTGTCCAAAGTCTAATGAATTTCCTCAAGTGAATTTAAGTTGATACAGCTTAAAAATAGAAAGTTTTTTTCACTGATGGGTAGCAGTACTATAATTTTAAAAAATGATTTCAAAAAGTCATGAAAACTATGAGAGTGGTGATGTTATCAGTAGCAGCAGTTGTATCAGTAGTATTAGAGACATTTCAGCTGTTGTCTCTGTAGTAGTAAGAGACTGTATTAGTAGCTGTGATGGACGTCTTACTGGCTCCTCAGAATCAGGAGTGATAACATTACTAACAACTAATAGATGGACTAGTACAGTAGTAGAACTTAAAGTGTTTGTAGTAACTAAGTTTTGTCCAAATTGTTTTCTCTCTTGTGGTGAACTCGTCATAATGACTTTGTAAAAGAAGGAAAGATCTTTAAGTAGACAATGTTCCATTCAAATGTTCTTTGCTGTTGTACACAGGCCAATATTTAATGGAAAACAAGTGAAAAATTTTCCTTCATACTAATTCTAAATAATAACTACTTTTTTGTTTATGTCTCAGTATATTGAATGATGAGCAATTTAAAATTTTGCCAGAAAATAGGCCAGCATTTGATAGCTTATTTAATAAGTGTCTTGTTACGTCATGACAATATGAACAACAAGACACATATTTGGATGGAACATTGTCAAAGGGTTAGGGAGGGTTAGACCCTCCTAAAGATCTTTCCTTCTGTAACAAAGAGTTCAACACAGGTGAACTCGTTATAACACAACAAGTTTAGATGGAACATTTCATTCATTAATGAGCAGCAGTAGTTGTATTATTTGTAGCAGATTTTATAACTGTGGTAGTTTCAATAGCAACAGCATTATTAAAATACCTTTTGAAAGGGAAACTATAAAATGTATCAATAATCTAAAAAAAGAATCTAATACAGATATTAAAAAGTCATGTAGAAAGTATCAATAGTATTGATAATAACAGTAGCAGCAGTTCTATCAGTCAGGAGTGATAAAATAGATGGACTAGTAGTAGCTCTTAAAGTGTAATTTGTTAATTACTAATTACTTTTAGTTAATTTGATGAAATCATTTTGTAACTTGGTAATAACTTCAAATTCCTTGTATGTTTGAGAAGAGAAGATTTTTAAGAGGGTCTGTAGACAATGTTCCATTTGAATTTTCTTTATTGTTGTTTATAGATCATTATTTAATGGCATTATTTAAAGACAGAGAGAAAAAAAATCCTCTATAATCATTATTGATCAATTATTTGGTCATATCTCAGTATGTTAACTGATGAGCATTAGAAACACATGTCCAGAAGCTGTAGACCTCTGATAGATGGTTAAACTACATCACTATATGAAGAACAGGACACATATATTTGGATGGAGCATTGTCAAAGGGTTAGGGTTAGGGAGGGTTAGACCCTCCTAAAGGTCTTTCCTTCTGCTTTTAAACAGCTTTCAAAAGAGAAACTATAAAATGTGTTACTGTCCAACGTCCACAGAATCTGGCTGCGTCGCATTCTGGTTGAGTTCCGACTCAGTCACGGTTTACAGTTGTTTTGGTGACATTTTTGGTGTTAAACAAACATAAATACACGTTTTCAGCTGATGTAGATGTGCTAACAGTTGCTGTGTGGCTATACTTTACTCAGTTTAACTACTGGAGCACCCCACACCATCTTATGTCCTGTAGTGAATATAAAATAGCCAGATTATGCACTGGCTTTGTAAACCCCGATAGACTTAACAAACCATGTTGTGATCATTAAGTAATTAACTGGCTGAGCCTGTCTCCCTCACTCCCTTCATCACTTCTTTCTTCTCTCTAATAAACATGAAGTTCAGTTACCAACAGTAGTACCACTGGAAGAAACAATAGCAGTAGTGATATGAGTAGCAGTGGTACTAGTGATATTTCAGCTCTTCAACAGGTAGCTTTACCACCAGTGGAAACAGTAGGTTTAATCACTTCATAACCATGGCAAAGAGCAATTTTTCACTCTGTTTCTTCTCACAGTCAGTATAATGAGTGAAAATTATCAAAAATATTTTCTACTGTGATCATTTTTTAAAGTTTGACCTTATTGTTTCAATGTCAGTGTATTGATGGAGGAGAAAGTTCTCTTAGAAAGTGCAGACTTTGGCCACTAGAGGTCAGGAGTGCACATTCAAATGATGTGATTCAAATTCAGTTTCGAGGGACACATATTTCTGCCCATACTGAACTACCAGTCCCAAACCTCTACTATGTTGATCACAGTGATGTATTTTAGTTAATTAAGACATTGTATTGAGCTTAATGGAGCTTGTGTAATATTTGTGTGTTTCATTCTTTCTTTACAGCTTCAGGGTTTCTATATCGTTCAGATATTTAAAAAAAATACCTAATTCACATCGTCCTTCAGACCATTTTTGACCTTGCAACAGTATTAGAAGTAGTAGTAGCAGTAACAGTAGAAAACACAGCTAGAGGCAAACAGGCATTCTGGATCCATCATAAAGTTCAGTATTAGAAGTAGTAGTAGCAGTAACAGTAGAAAACACAACTAGAGGCAAACAGGCATTTTGTATCCATCATAAAGTTGTAGTGTAAGTCCAATAAATGTTATTTAAATTGTATGCTTCTGCATTATGATGTTTTGTCACACTTACATACAGTAGTATGGTACTTTGGGGAATTTGCTGTTATCCTCAATTCATAAAAGAAAGTGTGTAAACTCACATCTTCAATAGAAAACAGCATCAAAATATATTCAAGAACAAACATTATTAAAATCATCTATGAGCTGTGATGACCTCTGTTGTGTCATTTTGTGTTGCTGTGTGGTTCATCTGTCTCTGTTCACTCTGCAGGTGGATTGTTAGTGTAACCTAGCAGACCTGAGGGCCCCGGTGTGTTTCCAGGTTATTTAAGCCTAACTGCAGTGCATCTCTCTCTCTCTCTCTCTGTCTGCCACTCTGCCAAGCTGCTGCCCTCTCTCCCTTTTCCCTTCAGCCACCCGTTTGTTTTATTTACTATGTTGCTTTAAGTTTATTCTTATGTCTGGTTTCGCATCTTGCATCACCCCCCTACACACACATCCATCACTCATGCACTTTTACACCACTGACTATACTGACATACACACCCCACAACTTATTAATCCTTAATTGGCATTTGAATTTACTCAATTTGGTTAATAAAAGATCTTTTGTTAAAACTTTACACTGGTGTGTCTCTCTTTTGTTGTGGCCACTTGAGCCAGGTCATTACAGAGCTGAACTGAATTGAGCTGAATCCAGTCAAAGTGGTTCTAACTAAAATAAAATGAGTCAGTACCTCATATGAAAATATTGAAATTTTCCAAATTTATAAATACCTGGGAATCTGGCTTGATAGCAGTCTAACTCTTAAACAGTATGTGGAGCAACTGGCACAAAAGGTTAAGATAAAAAAAGGTGCCTGTAATGAAATAAAGCATGTTTCTGTCTTGAGGACAGGAAAATGACTGTACAGTCAACTATCATGCCTGTGTTTGAGGAGTTATGTTTTATTCTCACGCTGCTCGCTCTGCCTTTAAACAACTTGATACAGTATATCATCATGCTTCACATTTCATTACAGGAGCTTAAGATACACATCACTGTGTTCTATATGAAAAAGTAGGCTGGTCCTCACTAGCAACAAGAAGGACTACATTCTATCATTTTTATTTATAAATGTCTCCTACAAAAGTTGCCTCAGTGTATCACTGCACTTTGCAAATCCAAAACCACAGCTCACCAGGCAGGTGAGGATGAGGCTGACGTGGCAGGTGTACTGGGAACTGGAGTGGTGAAGCTGAGGTACAGGCAGAGAACAGAATTAGCAGCATTCAGGAGATCAGAAAAACAAACAAACAGCTTACAAGAAGCTTGGCCGTAGCATCTGTGCCACATTGGCGACTGAACAATCTGGCAGAGTCTGGAGAGATGAACTGGGGTTTTATACTGCTGGCTTGTAAAGTTGATTAGTAGATGAGCTGCAGGTGTTCAGGTTGAATGGGAGAGGGAAACCAGGAGGCCACGCCCAGCATACGCCCACACACACAAACACAGAGAGAGACAGACTGGGGACAAACATGAAACACTAGGAAGGGAAAAACCATGGAAAAACACAGGGAAGGGAGAAGTATAATTGTCCTCCTAACACTGTTTAACTCTAGTTACCCCTCAGGTAAATACTGAACTTGGGAAGACACCTTCCATCACTTTGCACCATATAAATGGAATAATTTACAGAGGATTTAAGAACTTGAATGTCTTATCCCACTGGACGATTTAACCCCTTCAGACCCGCATTTTTTCTGCTGGGCAAAACAATTTATTTTAACTGATTCTGACTCCTCTCCAACATAAAAACAAACTTTTTTTTTGGCTAACTCATATTTTTAATAGTATTTTTTCATGTCCTTTAAAAAAAACTTCCACTACTATGTTTTTCCACATAGTAATTAATCAGATATGACCTAAACATCTGGAACTGGGTGTTTTTGCATGTGTTTGAGTCTGTGTACAGTAAGAAGAGAGGGAAATAATGTAATCTGAACATGCACATGAACACAATAGATGTATGATTTTAGTAGATGTATGTTGTTTTTATAGTAGGCTAATGAACTGATAACACGTTAACTTGGAATGGAACTGGAAGCTGAACTTGAGAAGACATCAGCTTGTGGATGTTTTCATGTATTCTCATTTTCGATGAGCAGCCTTGAAGCAGTTTTGTTGTGGCACAAAGCACAAGTGGATGTTGCACTTGTCACAAAAGTCGTGTGTTTTTCCTGTACAGTATGGCATCTTGCATCTGCTAGCCTCTTTCTTTTTATCATAATTTGGCATGTGGTCAACCATGTCATACTGCACTTCAGGTAGAGGCCTTACATCCTGGATTGGTCTGCGAACTGGTCTCTGGGGGACATGCTGTGGTTCTGGAGACATACTGGGCCATCAAATTGAAGATCTCATCTGGTATATACCGTTTCAAGTATTTGTAGGGTCTCATGGGATGATCCTCATGAATTGGAGGATTCTCAAAGGAAGTGTCAATGATTGTAGTGAATGGCCTGTGACGCCACTTGATTTCTTCCTTCCTGGTTACTGTCATCTCCTCCTGTCCCTGTGCTGTCTGTCTCCTCTATCCCAATCTCATCTGCCACATCAGTCTCAATCTCATCTGCCACATCAAGTTCTTTTGGCATGCATGTAACCTCTCCACTGTCCCTCTCTGAATCTAATAACAAAACAATCAAATTTTTACTCATTTTATGTATTCTCACTCTTGGACTGTTATGCGATCCCTTTAGATCTTACATATAAGACATTAAATTGATGAAAACCACGTAAGAATTAAAAACACTCTTAATTTCTAAATTTATCACCTATCTCAGTCCTTGTCTTTGAAAAAATCCTGTAAATTAATCAAATGATATATGTTCAAAATTACTTCAAATATTATCACTTTTAACAGTTACAATTATGCTGACAGCATATTACTCCTCCCTCTCTGCAGTCGCTGCGCCATGCTTGTCTTGTCCGAGGTCTGTCTCTCTCAGAGCGTGCTCAAGTCATGACATGATTGTGATTGGATAATCAGCATCCAATCAGTAACCAGCATTACTGACATCATTCAATTAGCGGATATTTATTGGTTTAGAGACAGAAATATGTCATGTCCATTTTTTAACCTCGAGTCTATTAAGTGATGTCTGTGATTGTTTCTGATGCTGTATGGGCTTTTGTTTGTCTGGCTGTATGTCTTTGTCCTTTTTGTTATGCCTGGCTATGCTTGTTTTCTTTCCCTCTGTACTCAGGTCTCTCTCGCAGAAGAGATATCGATCTCAATAACATTACCTCATTAAATAAAGGTTAACAATATTGATTGTCAAGAATATGAATTGAAACCTTATGTGGATTTGTAAAAAAAAAACAAAAAAACATGAAAACTGATTTTTGAAAATCATTTTTTTCAGTAAATTTAAGTGAATTTACTGAAAAAAATTAAAATGGATATTCTGTCACATCCATTTCAATTTAGTTTTTTTGTCTTTCTTTACAAGACAAAAAACAAAACATGCACATAAATATAGTCAGCAATTAGTAGGAAGTGTACAGGCCTCTGCTCTGAATGACTTCAGCACATCTGTGGCCACAGGACAGCACTAGTCTCTCACACTGCTCTGGTGTGATTTTGGTCCACGCCGAACATAATGTTTCCCATCGGACCCAAATAAATTAAACTTGCTTTCATCACTCAAGTGAACTTTGGACCAGTTCTCCTCTGTCCACACAACATGCTCCTCAGCAAAGCTTAGTCTAGCCTTTTGATTCTTTCTGCTAATGAGAGGTTTGGTCACTGCAGAGTGGGCTTTCAGTCCAAATGCTCTTAAAAACGTCGAGACACTGTATGACGAGACAGATCCTTACCCTGCTCAGCGCTGAACTGGCTAGCAATTCCAGCTGCAGTGTGGAAACGATTGCCCATTGAGATCCTCCGCAGTATCCTGTCCTCTCTTGTATTTGTCTTCCGTGGACGACCAGCCTTCTTGGGGGACTTGAATGAGTTTGTGATGTTGTAAAGATTAAATATTCTTGAAATCACAGATTTGGAACAACCAACTTGTCTTGCTATGGCTGATAGGGTCATCCCTTTGGCCTTCATCTGGACAACCTGCTGCCGGAGGCTTTCAGTCACTTTAGAACGGCCCACCATCATGCCGAGTCAGTGAAACTGGAAGTTAGGCTGCCAGTTAAATAGGGGTTGACAGATAATCAAGGAAATTAGCACCAGGTGCCAGATTAACACCAATAACTGGGAGGTATCTTAAAGTGTTCTCTAATTTAGATCAGTGTGTTTTCTGCAAAATAATGTTGAAATGCCTTAGTTATTTTGTGGAAAAAGTGTTCTAGTAGCCTGGTATAGACACAACAAAAAGTCCTTCAACTGTTGAGCAGTGAAGAAGACATTACTTCAGAAAAAATTGTTGTTGTTTATAAATTGTTCTCTAATTTTGATCTCCAGTGTACATACACACACATACATACATATATATATACATGCATACATACATGGACACACACACACGCACACACACACACACACACACATATATATATATATATATATACGTGTGTGTGTGTGTGTGTGTGTATATATGTATATATATGTGTGTGTGTGTGTGTCTGTAAGCTCACAGTATACTGCTATACCATTATAACCATACCATTGAAAAACTGGTGAACAGGACTGATTTCTTCAACAATACTTTTCTAACACCCACTTTATGGAAAATGTTTTTCGTGACTGATTTGACTGAGGTATTTAAGATAATAGCATAACAGATAACAGATGGCATAGCAGAATTGTGACTTTATTATGGGTAATGATTTATTCTAAAGCGGGGGGATCAAACTAAATTTCATCCTGGGCCACATCAGCATTATGGTAGCTTTCAAAGGTCCGGTTGTAAATGTAAGACTACATAAATGTATCTACTTGTTATCATATTACATAATTGCCTCTGCATTCGATTATTATTGATTTTAGTAATCACTTAATAATTAATAGCTAGTTGTGAAAGCAGAATTCTAGGAAAAATAATGGCAAGCAGACATTCAGGTGTACAACTATTATAACTATTATTATATTACAACTATTATTATTAGTTTTATTAATAACTTAATAACTAGCTCTGAAAGCAGAATTCTAGGAATATACATTTTACACACACACACATCTATATACACACGTATATATAGACACACACACATGATGTTGCATGATGCTCATGTATGCATGATTGCAATTCAAGCACAATGGTCTCATACTTCCCTCAGGAAAAATGAACATGTATTTCTCAGTCCAGTCATCCTTAAATGCATGTTTTTCACTGTATGGATAGCAATGCCAGTCTGTGTAAAATACTGTTTTTATTAGTTATCATAATCACAAAATCAAGCAGTACTCAGCAAGTGACAAAAATTGTAAAATAAAAGATGGTGAGCCGCAAATACCGGCTGTTTAAGGGTTCTTAATTTTTTGAACACACTACAACAGAACCAATCCAATAAAAAGAAAACTGAAACCACTGCAGTAAATCTTGACAATCTTTATGAAGTCCACTCCACTCAAATATGTTTTCCTTCTTGCTCCTTCAATTGGGTGTTTGAGCTTCAGTGTGCAGAATGATGTATGTGCAGAGTTTATTTTCATATTCCTCTGCTGAAAGGGGAAAGTTTCTCTGTGCTCACCTTAAATCTGAGTTTAAGATGTCTAACTATAAGCATGAATTGTGACATCACACCTAATTTGGAGCCAATCATGGTCCAGTATGCAACTTACAGAAATGTGATGTGGCAACTTGAAGGTTCACATACACATACACTGAAAATGGACTCTTCAGTGAAGTAGGAGACATTTTGAATCCAGCTGTTAAACTTTTCATTGATTCTGGATTTCCCAATGAGGGAGAAGGAGTAGATGACATCTTTCTAAAAAGGTACTTACACCTTTTTTTGTGGAAAAACCATATCAGACACAAATTATTATTCAAAGCAGTGTATTTCATGTGTCTAAAAAACCTGTCTGGAAGGGACCTTTAACATATTCAGATTTAACCAAGAGGGTTGTTTGGAGACTGCAATATGCTGTGAGATGTTTCTAACTTTATATCTGAAACACCTGTCAGTAACACAGAGTGCGCTCACTGCTTTGGTGACATCATACCCAACATGTTGTAGTAACATAGGAGTCCCACAACATGGCAGTATTTCTAATCTTTTGTATGCTGTGAATGCAAAGGCGACACCTACTGCACACAGAGTGCACCCAATTAAAAACGTAAAAGACAAATGATGATGCCCCTGAAGGAGTTAATGGTGAGGCTTTTTATTATAATATTACAAGATATACTATTAAAAACGGACAATTTAGAAATAATAATGCCTCACATGCCTCAAGCAATAGGCTTATGGGGCTAGCGTGACTGCAAAAAGAGTAAAGCCGTTAGGCATATGTGCATGCAGAGTAGAAAATAGCTTGTTTATTTAAAGGATGAGTTCACAAGTCTGTTTTAAAACAATAGTCAGGAGCCCAAATGAACACTGAAACAGGTTTTTCTTGCCATAATCATTCCTCCTGTTCATACTGACCATTAGAAGATCCCTTCATAATGCACTTACAATGTTAAGTTATGGAGGCCAAAATCCACAGTCCTCCTCCTGTGCAAATGAGTCAAATCAAGTAGATATCTTTCAATGTTACAGTCTTTTTAGTGCCAAAGTCCCTGTTTTTGTTACTATACTTCCACCGCAGCTCAACAGGAAACACTGTCTGAGGAAACACAAAGAGGGAATTTGATGCTAAAAAGACTGTAAATGTGGCAGATATCCACTTGATATGACTAACTCAGACTGCTGAAGCCTCATATAAGCTTCAGATAAATATTTAAATGCATTTTTCAACAAAATGACTGTGTGGACACACTGTGGATTTTGTCCCCCATCACTTACATTGAAAGCACCTTTGAAGGGGATCTTTTAATAGCCAGTATGAACAAGAGGAATGATTACAGCAAAGAAAACCTCTTCTAGTGAAAAATTGTAAAACCTCTATCCTTTAAGGAAAACATCAGTGTGCTCAGCCGGTTCAAAAGATGAACTAATTTATTCAATGTTCAGTTTAGTCGAGTTGTGTTGAGTTAAGTAGAGTCCCATCCTAAACTGTACGTTAATGGTTACTGATGTGTGATGTGCCAACTCACCTCCATGATCACACCTACTGGAGGAGAGAGCCCAGCAGGAGCCAAATGAGCACCAACACCAAGGTAAAACTCTTGGCTTGACAGTGAAAGTGTGTATCCTGTTAGATTTGTTAGGAGCTTGTGCTTATTTGAAATATTATTTTGAATGTTGTCTTCAGTTTTTTGTGTAATACTTTATCATTTTCAGCGACTATAGGCATAATTGTCCATAACATCAGTGAATATATGCAGGCTACATATTATAAAATGTTAATGTAGGATTGAGGGAAAATCAACACTCACAGTCACATGGGGTGTCATGTTGGTAACCCTGGGACAAGCGTGAAACCATGCACCTTGTCAGAGGTTAACAACAAATGTAGACACTGAAACTGTCTTTTTGATGACATCTAGTGGTGGAAGAAGTACTCAGCTCCTTAATTCAGATCCTTTACTTAATTAAAAGTAGCAATACAGTAATGTGAAAATACTACATTATAAGTAAAAGTCCTGCATGAAAAATCCTACTTAAGTAAAAGTACATAAGTATTAGCAGCTTGATGTAGTTAAAGTATTGCAGTAAAAGTAGTGGTTTGTTCCCTCTGACTGATATATTATTATATATGACATCATTAGATTATTAATACTGAAGCATCAGTGTGTAAGCAGCATGTTACTGTTGTAGCTGCTGGAGGTAGAGCTAGTTTGAACTACTTTATATACAGTTAGCTAGTTTAGTCCAGTGGTTCCCAACCTAGGGGTCGGGCCCCTCCAAAGTGTCACCAGATAAATCTGAGGGGTCGTGAGATGATTATGGGAGAGGGAGAAAAAGGAGGAGGAGAGGTTTTTGGTGAAATATTGGATCATTTGAACATTTATTGAAATGAAACCATGTGAGAAGTTTAGAGGGAAAAATCACTATTTGGTGGAGCTGTTCAACTCATAGACATCTAAAATGTGACCCCGACTACACACTGCTTCTTGTAAGACGTCAAAAGCCAAAAAGGTTGGAAACCTCCTGGTTTCATCTTTAACAATGTGTTGTATTTTAAAAGCTTGTTATATTACCCATTGTTTCAAATCTTCATCTGAAATTACACTGTGACCCTCTATTTGAGATTAAGACTGTTTGCTATCACAAAATCAAAAAACAGTCTGAAAAGTTATAAAATAGAAAGAAATCATCGCTCAGTTGTTTTATTGGGTCATTTGTGTCACTTCACGAGTTCAGATTGTGTGCTACTTTGGTGGCAGCTGTGTGTCGTGTTGCATTCAGAGCTGTGGTAATTCTGCCTTTGTATCCTCTGAACGTACGCCGGGGATCACAATGGACTGAAGGTTGCATCATGGACTCTCCGAGAACATGAGCATATTAGGGGAAAAGGTGTTTTATTTAATTATGTAATGAAGGTGAACTGTTGGGGGTAAAATTGATCTTTCCTTTGTTTTATGTTTGTTACATTAAACTTATCATTTGAATTTTTGTCTGAGGAGTATCAAGTAAAGTTTTACTGTGGGAGTCAGCTGAGATATTGGAGAGAAGAAAGCTCTGTTCTAGTCACGCCTCAGTTCAATGAGGATGAGATGTACATCAAGTATGAAGCATCCTCTGCTGGAGAAATGGTGGGAGGCAGAATGTGTCTGTGTCCTATCCTGTGAGAATACAGCTCCTGAAGACTGAAGTCTGTGTGGAAGTGTGAAACAGACGGGCGTCTCACCTCGCAGCCCTGAACCCCGTTCAGCGGTGAGATAAGTTGAAGGTAAGATTTTCATCATCAGTGATCAGGTCCGTTTTTTTACACTAAGTTATCAGTAAGTTTGATGTGTCACTGCTGCTTCAGAGACCAGTGGGAGTGGTTGTATGATACCCCCGAATGTCATGGAGTGGAAGTGTGTGCTGTGTGCTGAGTGTTACACGTCTGATTTCCTTTATGACTGTGGTCAGTGGGGGCTTGTAGATTGGGCTCTAGCAAGTCCACCAGGAAATTGTTTAGTTAAGGTGGTAAGATCCTCACACATCTGGTCTCATCATCAGTTTAGTTCATTCAACGTTTATTTGTTTAGGGACAACTAATGCCATATGCCACAGCATTTATAGCCTAAGCTAATTTTCAATGCCCATCCCTAGATGGGCCTTCAAAATACATAAAACTCAACATTAAAATATATCTGGAACTGCACAAGACTCAACAATACAAATACATACGTTAAAGCAAAAAACTCAAAAAGAAAGTACATACAGAGCAGCACAAAACACAAACAACTCACAAATAACGGTACCATAAAAGTTTCATAAAACAAGCACCTGATCACTCATGACTACATGGCTGAACCCTCTTTAAAAACTGTTACAATTAAGTTTAAAATTGAATTAGTACTAAATGCCTTTAACAACAGACACATGCATGGAATATGTGGCATTTGCTGTGTGAAACAGTATACAAACATTAAAAATAATTAGTACATTTGCAGTATATTAGGTATACTTAAAGTTGTTCCATTTTAGCACAGTCAAGTATACTTAACACAATTAAAGTAGGGCTTTTGTACAACTTTAATACTATTTAAGTGTAAAAGTACAAAATGAGTGGTTGCATTTCAGCACACTTTAAGTACACTATTTAATAGTCTGGACGCAAGTACACTTTAGTGTGCTGTAGCATACTAACATTTAGTATATTTTAGTGTATTATTTTATCACTGGGGCTTAGAGTAATAAAATATGTTTAAATTTTTTAAATGCGTCATTTTTGCATTGACAGCTGTTTGTATTGACAGCAGTTATCTTAAAAGTGCAATTTAAATATTGAACTCAAATTGTACTAATAATATTTCACAGCAGTGTATTTATTAAGAGTCTTATCAGTATCAGTATGTCTTATCATTCACCATTACCCTGTAATTACCACTTGTGGCCACAGTAGCCATTGTTCAGCAAAAGTTACAGTCTCACTTAAAGTAGCTGATTTCAGCTACTTTCTCTGTCTCCTCCATGATATATAGGCTCCTAGTTTTCCTTTAATTATTAACAGTCTAGTAATCATACAGTTGGAGTCATCCCTGTCTCTCTGTGTAACTAACAGGTTGGTGCAAGCAGGAAGAGACGGAGGGAGCAGGAGAGCACCTCCAGAGCCTTCGAGGAGCCTCCGGAGACAAGACTCTGTGAGAATGCTGCTGTCCTGTCAGAGAGGAGCCCCAGCCCCCAGCCCTCCACCTCTGCCCCACAGGCCAACCTGGAGGCTGTCCAGCTGGAGGTTAGCAGTCCAAACGTGCCCACGGTGGTCCAAACTGTTCTATCCTGATCCATGATACATCCAGTTCAACAGCAATACTGCATCAGTCTAAAGGGTGTAACTGAACTAGTCTGACTTGGTTCCTCCTCTCCTCCTGTCTGTCTCTCTAAAAGGTTCATGGAAGGACAGCAGAAGGAAGGCAGCAGGAGATCCAGCCCAGAGCCCCCCAGGAGCACGTGGATGACATTCAGCATGATGATGTCACGGCCCCGCCCCTCTGGCCCGGCCCTTATGGACCCCAGCCTGGTGGACTCCCACCCTCTGCTTTTAATGCAGTGGCAGAGATGGTCATGGCATGGATGACTGACTCTCCATACAACCCAGAGACGTAACATACACACACATACACGCACACTGCACACACAGTGCAAACCTTTTATTCCCTCTTTCTTCCTCTATCCTAAAAAAAAAAAAAAAAAAGAAAACCTTAGATAAGTTTTAACTCTATCATTCCTTTTTAGCATGTAGATAAGTTTGAACTCTTATATGTTTTTAGTATATGTATAAATTTTAACTTTCATTCCTTTTTTGTATGTAGAGAAGTTTGAACTCTTTCATTCCTCTTTCCTAAAAAAAGAAACCTTAGATAAGTTTTAACTTTCACTCCTCTTTATTATGTACATAAGTTTTAACTCTTTTATACATTTTAAGGATATATATAGGTTTTAACTTTCATTCCTATTTAATATGTAGATATGTTTTAACTCTTTCATTCCTTTTCAGCATGTAGATAAGTTTTGTAACTCTGTTTAACTCTTTGACTGATACCTTCTACACTTTGTTTGAAAAAATCTAACACAAAAAGAGATGGTAATTCTTTACACACAGACATGTTCAACCTCTTTTCTTTCACTTATTTCTAAAGTTTCCAAAAAACCCCACAAGTTCTACAAAATCATTTTAGATGTTGCTTTTTTTAACTATTTAATTTATTTTGAGTATGTAGATAAGTCTTAAGTCTTTTAAGTCTTTGATAGCTTCTACACATTCTCTGAAAAACAAAAGAAATAATGGTAAGTCAGACACGCTGCAACTCTTTTCCTTCCAACTCACTTTGGTGCTTTTTTTTCCATATTTTTCCATAAGTTTTGTCCATATTTTTTTCTGTCTTGTGGTGAACTCGTCATAATGACTAAAAGAAGGAAAGATCTTTAAGAGGGTCTGTAGACAATGTTCCATTCAAATATTTTGTTGCTGCTGTGCACCGGTCAGTATTTAATGACTTTAGAAGTGAAAAACATTATCTGATAATGTTGCTGATTACCATTAAAGTTATTTGGTTATGTTTAAAGTTATTGAATTATCAACAGTTGAAAAAATGCCTGAAAACAGGTCAGTGTTTAACAGTTTGTTCACTATATGAAGAAAAGGAAACATATATTTGGATGGAACATTGTCAAAGGGTTAGGGTTAGGGAGGGTTAGACCCTCCTAAAGATGTTTCCTTCTGTTTCTGTCAAACGTAGTAATATTAGCAGTAATTAGTATGACAAAAATTTCAGCTGTAGCAATTAAAGTGTGTAATAACTATTATAGTTTTATTGTTTAAATTGAATTTGAAATTCTTTCTGGACAGGAAAAAATATCTTAAGGTTTGGATGGGATCACTTAAGTTGATCTTATCTTATAATGACTTTGTAAAAAAAGGGAAGGGTTTCAAGAAGGTCTGGAGGCAATGTTTCATTCAAATCCTTTTTACTGTCGTGCATATGTCAGTATTTAATGAGGAAGACAAATGTTCATCATTAATATTTCTTACTGGAATCAATTTAACTGTGTCTGCATATACGTTTTAAGTGTATGTTTTGGATGGAACATTGCAATAGGGTTAGGGAGGGTCAGACCAGTATAATGGGATAATTTTACCCAGTATCAAAGTTGAAAGACGAAGTGGGAATTTACACATCAAGTATCTTTACAGGTATTGGGGAGTACTGCTGCATATGGTTAAAAAAGTTGTATAAAGCCTTTTGTGGCTCCAGAGGGAGCTGTCCAAAGTCTGATGAATTTCCTCAAGTGAATTTAAGTTGATACAGCTTAAAAATAGAAACATTTATTTCACTGATGGGTAGCAGTACTATAATTTTAAAAAAATGATTTCAAAAAGTCATGAAAACTGAGAGTGGTGATGTTATCAGTAGCAGCAGTTGTATCAGTAATATTAGAGACATTTCAGCTCTCTGTAATAGTAAGAGACTGTATTAGTAGCTGTGATGGACGTCTTACTGGCTCCTCAGAATCAGGAGTGATAACATTACTAACAACTAATAGATGGACTAGTACAGTAGTAGCACTTAAAGTGTTTGTAGTAACTAAGTTTTGTCCAAATTGTTTTCTCTTCCATTCAAATGTTCTTTGCTGTTGTACACAGGCCAGTATTTAATGGAAAACAAGTGAAAAATGTTCCTTCATACTAATTCTAAATAATAACTACTTTTTTGTTTATGTCTCAGTATATTGAATGATGAGCAATTTAAAATTTTGCCAGAAAATAGGCCAGCATTTGATAGCTTATTTAATAAGTGTCTTGTTACGTCATGACAATATGAACAACAAGACACATATTTGGATGGAACATTGTCAAAGGGTTAGGGTTAGGGAGGGTTAGACCCTCCTAAAGATCTTTCCTTCTGTAACAAAGAGTTCAACACAGGTGAACTCGTTATAACACAACAAGTTTAGATGGAACATTTCATTCATTAATGAGCAGCAGTAGTTGCATTATTTGTAGCAGATTTTATAACTGTGGTAGTTTCAATAGCCACAGCAGTATTAAAATACCTTTTGAAAGGGAAACTATAAAATGTATCAATAATCGAAAAAAAGATTCTAATACAGATATTAAAAAGTCATGTAGAAAGTATCAATAGTATTGATAATAACAGTAGCAGCAGTTCTATCAGTCAGGAGTGATAAAATTACTAACAGGTCATAGATGGACTAGTAGTAGCTCTTAAAGTGTAATTTGTTAATTACTAATTACTTTAAGTTAATTTGATGAAATCATTTTGTAACTTGGTAATAACTTCAAATTCCTTGTATGTTTGAGAAGAGAAGATTTTTAAGAGGGTCTGTAGACAATGTTCCATTTGAATTTTCTTTATTGTTGTTTATAGATCATTATTTAATGGCATTATTTAAAGACAGAGAGAAAAAAAATCCTCTATAATCATTATTGATCAATTATTTGGTCATATCTCAGTATGTTAACTGATGAGCATTAGAAACACATGTCCAGAAGCTGTAGACCTCTGATAGATGGTTAAACTACATCACTATATGAAGAACAGGACACATATATTTGGATGGAACATTGTCAAAGGGTTAGGGTTAGGGAGGGTTAGACCCTCCTAAAGATCTGTACTTCTGTTACAAAGACTTCAATACAGGTGAACCCGTTATAACTCAACACAAAAAGTTTAGATGAAATCTAAAATTAAAAACATTTAGTATTAAATTGCTTTAAGAAGAAAATGTATTAATAATTTTATTTTTGTTTTATTTTTGTTTTTAGCAAGAAAACAGTGGAGCAAAGTAAAACATTAGCAGCTGTGGGCCTGACTCTGTTTAGAACATCTACCGGAGAACACAGTTAAGACAAAGAGCAATAAAATAGCATAAACACAAGACAAACAGAGAAAAAATAAAAAATGCCAAGTAAGACAAAATTTATATAGGCTAAACAACCTACTTATAAGAGTGATTCTCAATAAAAGATTACAGCATTTGGCAGAGAAAAGCAGAAAGAATGAAGACATTTCAATGTCTACAGACAGGTTACACTGAATTCAGAGGGAACAATACGAGGTTGATTATTGAGATGTCAGTGGTTACAATTTTGACTCAGAAGAAGGAAATATCTGTGTAAGTATTTAAATTGTAAAAAGGAGGGAGAATTTCTAATGTGATATTATATTCCAAGTTTGAACATATGTACAGAAAAAGGATCTTAAACCATAGTTATTGTTAAAAGCAGGTATAGAGTTCAGTTATAAATAGAAGTGAAGAAGGGAGAAGGTGATAGTATAATTGATAGTACACATTAATACCTATAAGTGTGTATCATTATGGAAATGCCACTCATTTAAAATGACTAAGTCATTTTGAATAACTGACTATGGACTAGTACAATAGTAGCACTTACAGTGTTTGTAATAACCAAGTTTTGTCCATGTTATTTTCTCTCTTGTGGTGAACTTGTCATAATGACTTTGTAAAAGAAGGAAAGATCTTTAAGAGGGTCTGTAGACAATGTTCCATTCAAATCTTTTTACTGTGCACAGCTCAGCTTTTAATGGAAAAGAAGTGAAAAATGTCCCTTCACACTAATTCTAAATAATAACTACTTCATTTTTTACTACTCAATATATTTAATGTGCAATTTAAAATTTTGCCAGAAAATAGGCCAGCATTTGATAGCTTATTTAACAAGTGTCTTGTTACGTCATGACAATATGAACAATAAGACACATATTTGGATGGAGCATTGTCAAAGGGTTGGGTTAGGGAGGGTTAGACCCTCCTAAAGATCTTTCCTTCTGCTTTTAAACAGCTTTTAAAAGAGAAACTATAAAATGTGTTACTGTCCAATGTCCACAGAACCTGGCTGCGTCGCATTCTGGTTGAGTTCAGACTCAGTCACGGTTTACAGTTGTTTTGGTGACATTTTTGGTGTTAAACAAACATAAATACACGTTTTCAGCTGATGTAGATGTGCTAACAGTTGCCATCTTATGTCCTGTAGTGAATATAAAATAGCCAGATTATGCATTGGCTTTGTAAACCCCGATAGACTTAACAGGCCATGTTGTGATCATTAACTAATTAACTGGCTGAGCCTGTCTCCCTCACTCCCTTCATCACTTCTTTCGTCTCTCTAATAAACATGAAGTTCAGTTACCAACAGTAGTACCACTAGAAGAAACAATAGCAGTAGTGATAGTAGTAGCAGTGGTACTAGTGATATTTCAGCTCTTCAACAGGTAGCTTTAGCACCAGTGGAAACAGTAGGTTTAATCACTTCATAACCATGGCAAAGAGAAATTTTTCACTCTGTTTCTTCTCACAGTCAGTATAATGAGTAAAAAAATTATCAAAAATATTTTCTACTGTGATCATTTTTTAAAGTTTGACCTTATTGTTTCAATGTCAGTGATGGAGGAGAAAGTTCTCTTAGAAAGTGCAGACTTTGGCCACTAGAGGTCAGGAGTGCACATTAAAATGATGTGATTAAAATTCAGTTTCGAGGGACACATATTTCTGCCCATACTGAACTACCAGTCCCAAACCTCTACTATGTTGATCACGGTGATGTCTTTTAGTTAATTAATGAACTTAATGGAGCTTGTGTAATATTTGTGTGTTTCATTCTTTCTTTACAGCTTCAGGGCTTCTATATCATTCAGATATTTACAAAAAAATACCTAATTCACATCATCCTTCAGACCATTTTGGACCTAGCAACAGTATTAGAAGTAGTAGTAGCAGTAACAGTAGAACACACAGCTAGAGGCAAACAGGCATTTTGTATCCATCATGAAGTTGTAGTGTAAGTCCAATAAATGTTATTTAAATTGTATGCTTCTGCATTTTGATGTTTTTATCACACTAACATACAGTAGTATGGTACTTTGGGGAATTTGCTGTTATCCTCAATTCATAAAAGAAAGTGTGTAAACTCACATCTTCAATAGAAAACAGCATCAAAATATATTCAAGAACAAACATTAAATTAAAATCATCTAGGAGCTGTGATGACCTCTGTTGTGTCATTTTGTGTTGCTGTGTGGTTCATCTGTCTCTGTTCACTCTGCAGGTGGATTGTTAGTGTAACCTGGCAGACCTGAGGGCCCCGGTGTGTTCCCAGGTTATTTAAGCCGGACTGCAGTGCATCTCTCTCTCTCTTTCTGTCTGTCTGCCACTCTGCCAAGCTGCTGCAGCAGCTGCCCTCTCTCCCTTTTCCCTTCAGCCACCCATTTGTTTTATTTACTATGTTGCTTTAAGTTTATTCTTATGTCTGGTTTCGCACCTTACATCACCCCCCTACACACACACATCCATCACTCATGCACTCTTACACCACTGACTATACTGACATACACATCCCACAACTTATTAATCCTTAATTGGCATTTGAATTTACTCAGTTTGGTTTAATTTGGTTAATAAAATATCTTTTGTTAAAACTTAACACTGGTGTGTCTCCCTTTTGTTGTGGCCACTTGAGCCAGGTCATAACAGAGCTGAACTGAATTGAGCTGAATCCAGTCAAAGTGGTTCTAACTAAAAAAAAAATGAGTCAGTTCCTCATATGAAAATATTGAAATTTTCCAAATTTATAAATACCTGGGAATTTGGCTTGATAGCAGTCTAACTCTTAAACTGTATATGGAGCAACTGGCACAGAAGGTAAAGATTTTTTTAAAAAAAAGGTTCCTGTAATGAAATAAAGCATGTTTCTGTCTTGAGGACAGGAAAATGATTGTACAGTCAACTATCATGCCTGTGTTTGAGAATTTATGTTTCATTCTCATGATGCTCGCTCTGCCTTTAAACAACTTGATACAGTATATCTTCATGCTTCACATTTCATTACAGGAGCTAAAGATACACATCACTGTGTTCTATATGAAAAGGTAGGCTTGTCCTCACTAGCAACAAGAAGGACTACATTCTATCCTTTTTATTTATAAATGTCTCCTGCAAAAGTTGCCTCAGTGTATCACTGTACTTTGCAAATCCAAAACCACAGCTCACCAGGCAGGTGAGGACGAGGCTGACGTGGCAGGTGTACTGGGAACTGGAGCGGTAAACCTGAGGCACAGGCAGAGAACAGAATTAGCAGCATTCGGGAGATCAGAAAAACAAACAAACAGCTTACAAGAAGCTTGGCTGTAGCATCTGTGCCACATTGGTGACTGAACAATCTGGCAGAATCTGGAGAGATGAACTGGGGTTTTATACTGCTGGCTTGTAAAGTTGATTAGTAGATGAGCTGCAGGTGTTCAGGTTGAATGGGAGAGGGAAACCAGGAGGCCACGCCCAGCATACGCCCACACAAACAAACACAGAGAGAGACAGACTGGGGACAAACATGAAACACTAGGAAGGGAAAACCATGGGAAAAACACAGGGTATAAGTATAACTGTCCTCCTAACACTGTTTAACTCTAGTTACCCCTCGGGTAAATACTGAAATTGGGAAGACACCTTCCATCACTTTGCACCATATAAATGGAATAAATTACAGAGGATTTAAGAACTTGAATGTCTTATCCCACTGGACGATTTAACCCCTTCAGATCCGCATTTTTTCTGCTGGGCAAAACAATTTATTTTAACTGATTCTGACTCCTCTCCAACATAAAAACAAACTGGAAACATTTTTTTTTGGCTAACTCATATTTTTAATAGTATTTTTTCATGTCCATTACAATGGACACCACGACACGATGGGCATAAAATGTCATAAAAACTTAAGAACAATAGGGCTGAGTTTTTCCACATAGTAATCAATCAGATATGACCTAAACATCTAGAACTGGATGTTTGCATCTGTTTGAGTCTGTGTACAGTAAGAAGAGAGGGAAACAACGTAATCTGAACATGCACATGAACAAAATAGATGTATGATTTTAGTAGATGTATGTTGTTTTTATAGTAGGCTAATGAACTGATAACACGTTAACTTGGAATGGAACTGGAAGCTGAACTTGAGAAGACATCAGCTTGTGGATGTTTTCATGTATTCTCATTTTCGATGAGCAGCCTTGAAGCAGTTTTGTTGTGGCACAAAGCACAAGTGGATGTTGCACTTGTCACAAAAGACGTGTGTTTTTCCTGTACAGTTTGGCATCTTGCATCTGCTAGCCTCTTTCTTTTTATCATAATTTGGCATGTGGTCAACCATGTCATACTGCACTTCAGGTAGAGGCCTTACATCCTGGACTGGTCTGCGAACTGGTCTCTGGGGGACATGCTCTGGTTCTGGAGACATACTGGGCCATCAAATTGAAGTTCTCATCTGGTATATACCGTTTGAAGTATTCATAGGGTCTCATGGGATGATCCTCATGAATTGGAGGATTCTCAAAGGAAGTGTCAATGATTGTAGTGAACGGCCTGTGACGCCACTTGATTTCTTCCTTCCTGGTTACTGTCATCTCCTCCTGTCCTCCTCCTGTCCCTGTGCTGTCTGTCTCCTCTATCCCAATCTCATCTGCCACATCAAGTTCTTCTGGCATACATGTAACCTCTCCACTGTCCCTCTCTGAATCTAATAACAAAAAAATCACATTTTTACTCATTTTATGTATTCTCACTCTTGAACTGTTATGCGTTCCATTTAGATCTTACATATAAGACATTAAATTGATGAAAACGTCATGACATGATTGTGATTGGATAATCGGGATCCAATCAGTAACCAGCATTACTGACATTCAATTACAGGATTTATTGGTTTAGAGACAGAAATATGTCACGTCCATTTTTTAACCTCGTCTATTAAGTGATGTCTGTGATTGTTTCTGATGCTGTATGGGCTTTTGTTTGTCTGGCTGTGTGCTGTATGTCTTTGTCCTTTTTGTTATGTCTGGCTATGCTTGTTTTCTTTCCCTCTGTACTCAGGTCTCTCTCGCAAAAGAGATCTCGATCTCAATAACATTACCTCATTAAATAAAGGTTAACAATATTGATTGTCAAGAATATGAATTGAAACCTTATGTGGATTTGTAAAAAAAACAAACAAACATGAAAACTGATTTTTGAAAATGATTTAATTAAGTGAATTTGCTGAAAAAAAATTAAAATGGATATTCTGTCACATCCATTTCAATTTAGTTTTTTTGTCTTTCTTTACAAGACAAAAAACAAAACATGCACATAAATATAGTCAGCAATTAGTAGGAAGTGTACAGGCCTCTGCTCTGAATGACTTCAGCACATCTGCGGCCATAGGACAGCACTAGTCTCTCACACTGCTCTGGTGTGATTTTGGTCCACTCTTCTTCCAGTCTCCTCCACAGTTCGGTGACTGTAGTGGGTTTCTTGGCCATAACTTTGTCGCCAAGGATTTTCCAGAGGTTCTCTATTGGGTTGAGATCAGGACTCTGGGCAGGCCATGTCATTATTTCAATGTTTTCAGTTTCAAGGAACTGCTTTACCCGTTTTGCTGTGTGACATGGAGCCTTGTCCTGCATGAACACTGTGGGCTGATTGGGTGATGAATGCAGGGAAGGAACCATATGTTGTTGGATCTGATAAACATTTGCATTCACTCTGCCATGTAGCTGTATAAGAGGCCAAACTCCTGCTGCAGAAAACATGCCCCAAACCATGACACTTCCTCCTCCAACTATCACTGACTTCTTTACACACTTTGGGTTCAGTCTTTCTCCAGTTTGTCGCCGAACATAATGTTTCCCATTGGACCCAAATAAATTAAGCTAATTGCTTTCATCACTCAAGTGAACTTTGGACCAGTTCTCCTCTGTCCACACAACATGCTCCTCAGCAAAGCTTAGTCTAGCCTTTTGATTCTTTCTGCTAATGAGAGGTTTGGTCACTGCAGAGTGGGCTTTCAGTCCAAATGCTCTTAAACGTCGAGACAATGTATGACGAGACAGATCCTTACCCTGTTCAGCGCTGAACTGGCGAGCAATTCCAGCTGCAGTGTGGAAACGATTGCCCATTGAGATCCTCCGCAGTATCCTGTCCTCTCTTGTATTTGTCTTCCGTGGACGACCAGCCTTCTTGGGGGACTTGAATGAGTTTGTGATGTTGTAAAGATTCAATATTCTTGAAATCACAGATTTGGAACAACCAACTTGTCTTGCTATGGCTGATAGGGTCATCCTTTTGGCCTTCATCTGGACAACCTGCTGCCTGAGGCTTTCAGTCACTTTAGAATGGCCCACCATCATGCCGAGTCAGTGAAACTGGAAGTTAGGCTGCCAGTTAAATAGGGGTTGACAGATAATCAAGGAAATTAGCACCAGGTGCCAGATTAACACCAATAACTGGGAGGTATCTGAAAGTGTTCTCTAATTTTGATCAGTGTGTTTTCTGCAAAATAATGTTTTTTTGTTGAAATGCCTTAGTTATTTTGTGGAAAAAGTGTTCTAGTACCATGGAATAGACACAAACAAACAAACAACAAAAAGTCCTTCAACTGTTGAGCAGTGAAGATGACATTACTTCAGAAAAAATCAGTTGTTTATAAATTCTCTAATTTTGATCTCCAGTGTTCACACACACACACACACACACACACACACACACACACACACATATATATATATATATATATATATATATATATGTGTGTGTGTGTGTGTGGCCCAGGATGAATTGATCAAACTCAATTTCATCCTGGGCCACATCAGCATTATGGTAGCTTTCAAAGGGCCGGTTGTAAATGTAAGACTATATAAATGTATCTACTTGTTATCATATTACATAATTGCCTCTGCATTCGATTATTTTTGTTTTTAGTAATCACTTAATAATTAATAGCTATTTATTATTAATTTAATTTAATTTAATTTAATTTATTTAAAAAATGAAATATACAAAGTAGTATAATGGTATGTAATAGTCAAAATAACAATAAGTGTTGATTCAGATATCTGCTTATTATCATATGACATAATTGCCTCTGCATCCAATTATTATTAGTTTTAGTAATAACTTAATAACTAGCTCTGAAAGCAGAATTCTAGGAATATACATTTTACACACACACACATATATATACACACGTATATATAGACACACACACATGATGTTGCATGATGTTCATGTTTGCATGATTGCAATTCAAGCACAATGGTCTCATACTTCCCTCAGGAAAAATGAACATGTATTTCTCAGTCCAGTCATGGCATTCCAGTGGCATTATATTATGTACTTGGCATAAAAAACTGAACCACACACACAAACAATTGCTGGCAACTAAAAATTATTCTCTAGATTGGTTGAACTAAAAAAAAACATTAGCATTTGGTTTTCTCTCTGTTTTCTAGGATGATTTACTTCACTACACTTCATGACGGTGTGGAGTCACCTTAGTGAATGGAAGGTTCCTGAAAACATAGGAGAAACATAGTTGCTAATGTGCTTTCAAATATAAGCAGTCAACTTCACATTGGAATCTATATTTGCAGCTTGAAGATTTAAATGTTGTTACCTTGTGAGTGTAAAATCCACACAAGCAGCTCTATGGCTCTCTCACCAGGGATCTCTGACCCCTCGATTGCAGACGGCACTTTTTGATCTGTAACCATAAAAAATATCTCACTCTTGTCTTACAAAACATAATCATTGACTTAGCAATCTTGTTACCACCATACTGTACCTGTTTAGTACCTATTGTCAAGTTCCTTTCAAGAGTTCTTATATTGTGTCAAAGTTTTTTGGTTCATCATTTTACCTTAAGATAAAGGTCATGCCATCTTTTTTGCCTAGGTGCAGGTCTGTTGCCTGCACTTGATGGCTAGGCACCTGTAGAGGCAAATGACCTCAGCCGTGACAGTCACTCTGTGTCATCCATAGCCTCGTGCGTCTTCTTAGATGCCATTTTCTGAAAAGTATGGAGACTTCACTTCAGGGAGAAAGATTTATTGGCTGTGTTACACTGTATTTGGTGACCCATTAGATTCTGTGACCTGCAGTGCTGGAAGCAGTACTCAGATCCGTTACTTAAGTAAAAGTAAAAATCCTGTGCTAAAAAAAAAATCCTCTGGCCTGTGCCCATTTTCTGCAAAATTAGTTCTTTTACGTTAGTACTTTATGTAAATTTAGTTGGAAATACTTCTATACTTTTACTTAAGTAGGATTTTAAATGCAGAGTTTTTACTTGTAATTAAGTATTTTTACATTGTGGTACTGATACTTTTATTTAAGTTAAGGATCTGAGTACGTCTTCCAAGCACTGCAGGTCACAGAATCTGAGGGGTCGCCAAAAATGGTGTTTATAAGTGTGTACATCAGCATGTGTTATATATATAATTACATATTACATATTTTTAGAATGATATGGACACCTGGATAAACTTGTAAAACCGGGATTTTTCCTGACAAAAATGGTACATCTGGTCACCCTGGTCTGGAAAAGTTAGCTAGTAAAGTTAGTTACTTTTGGATATTTTTTAAATGGTTAATGCCATAAATGTAATGTTGGCCTCGGAAATTTAGCGATTATATGACGTGGTGACATTTGAATGGCAGCGATTAAAATGAACACAGACCATTTCATAAGTATCAAATTCAATTCAGTTCAGACAAGAACATAAAGGTTTTAACTTAGCTCCCGAAAACCGCAGCAGTGTTTTGAAGGCGGGAGGAAAAAAAGTTGAAGTGCTTGACATGATTAGTCGTTCAAAGATGGACCTCGTGATTTGATGTCTTATCAAAGTTGGATCTTGCCATTTGACTGCGTTTAGAAAGATGGACCATGCACCGTGATTAGTTGTCAAATGATGGACTTCGACATTTGATTTGCTTGCAAAAGATGGACCACACTACACAATTGGTTTTCAAATGATGTAATTTGTGATGTGATTTGCCGTATCTGTAAAGACTAGCAGCCTTTGGGTACCACCAACCCCCGAGGACCTCCAAGTGTCAGCTTGGTGTATCAGGAGCACAAAGTGTATGGTGACAACTGGGAACATTTTTGACATAGTGGTGTGTCCAAAAGTGAATCCAGAACGCCACATTCAAAAGTGTGCGAAATGTCAGGATATAAGATTAAATTCCATACTGAATAATCCTGAACTGCTTCCAGCATCACAAATGCATGCAAAACCAGTTCCAGCCTATTAAAATGCATTTATTTTCTGTTGACATTTGGGAAACCAGACCACCCCATTCAAAGGTGTGCCAAATGTCAGGATATAAGGTTAGATTCCTTACATTTTTGACATTTAACACACATTAGAATGGGGGAGAATTGCCACCATATACTTGTGCTCCTGGTACTCCGACCTGACCACCGAGGACCACCAAGTGTCAGTGTACCAGGAGCACAAAGCCCATGGTGACAGTTGGAACATTATTGACATAGTGGGGTGTCTAAATGGGTACAGAGACCGGCCCATTCAAGTGTGCCAAATGTCAGGATATAAAGTTAAATTCCATACATTCTGACATTTAGCATACATTTAAATGGGTGGGGTCCTGGTGCTCTGAGTTGACCCCCGAGGACCACCAAGTGTCATCTGGTGTACCAGGAGCACGAGGTGCATGGTGAGAATTGGGAACATTTTTGACATAGTGGGGTGTCCATATGAGTACCCAGACCGGGCCATTCAAAAGTGTGCCAAATGTCACGATATAAGGTTGAATTCCATACATTCTGACATTTAGCACACATTTGAATGGGGGGTTTGAGGTTCCCATATGTCATACACCAAATAATGAAAATTTAATAGGCTGAAATAGGTTGAAATACAAGTATGTGTCATAATAGAGGCTGCTCTTTAATCCGGAACCACTTCCAGTATCATAAATGTATGCAAAATCAGTTCCACCTATTAAAATGCAAAATGTCCCCGAGGACCACTAAGTGTCAGCTGGTGTGCCAGGAGCACGAAGTGTATGGTGACAATTGGGAACATTTTTGACATAGTGGCGTGTCTGTTATAAGAATTTTGCTTTGTTGTTAACGTATGTATGTCCGAAATTTGAACTGTGCCACATGAACATATATGATATACCATTATTGATATACCATTATTGTCCACCAATTTGTACCAGGAGTTGTTCAGTTCTCCAGTGTAACATATGTCTATGTGTTAATCAAAGCTCACACACCCTGGAGATAGAGAGTCTGTGCATAAGCCCCTGGGAAGTGTAAATGTATCACCCAAACATGGCTCCATCAAGGACACTTCTGAGAGAGAGAGAGAGGATAAGAGACTCTTCTTCAAGCAACAAGCTGAGCACTTCTTTGAGACATCCTGATGTGTTGTTGCATTGTAACTGCTCCTCTGGTGCCAGATTAAATTATTTTATACCTTAACTGACTGACTCTGCTCTCTTTAAGAAAACCCTTTGAACAACAAATTCTTTTAACAAATTGGCACCCAACATGGGGCTCCAATAGCTGTCTCCTCTCTCCAGAGCCACGGACCTGAGGACCTTGCAAGGGGGAGCCAAGGGCTCTTGAAGGAAAGACCTCAGCCACTGTCCTCTTAAAGGATCGTTTGGAGCACAGAGGTCAGGTTCCGCTGGAGAGTGGAGTGGTGATGGAGTAAGGACGTAAAAGAGAGACAGACTCGGGAAGAAAGGAAAACCTTAAGGTAAGACAAGATATTAAACAAGATACCTATACAAAAGGAAGTGGTTCAGTTTAATAAAAGTAAAAACAAGATACCTATACAAAAGGAAATGGTTGAGTTTAGGTTAGACCATAGTCTGTGTGAGAAGACTACAGGAATAAATAACTCCATGTGCACGTTAAAGGTAAAAGTGATAAAAGAGAAAAGAGAAACGCTAAAGTAGAAAATCTATAAAAATAAAAGTAAAAAAAAAGAAAGAAAGAAAGAAAAATACATAATATAGTAAAATAAAGTAAAATATTATATACAATATAAAAAACTAAATATATATATATATATACACACACACACACACACACACACAAACACACACACACATATATATATATATATATATATATATATATATATATATATATATATATATATATATAAGAAGTGTGGTGTCTTGATGAGTAACAGAGAGGGGTAACCTTATGGTGTCAACAAACTCTCTGCCCGTGGAAACCTAACAGTGACAACTGAAGTGGCACTCATCAACAGGACCAGTTGCTCAGGTGAACTCCATACAAACTGGTTGGTCACAAATAATAAAATGGGGAACAGTAATAACAAGTTTGAGCCAGACGCAGAGGGCTGCAGAAGAACAAAGATAAGGAGTCAAGGCGAAATTCAGGAAGGGAGTATGAGGGAAAGACAGAGCAGGGACGGAACAATCTCTACCCTGTGCTTTATTCCCGAGGTCAGAGAAAAGAGGATGACGAATATTCACCTCTCTTTGGTTCTTCGGCCCTCTCCTCCATCCTACCACGTCGCAGCAGAAGTGCAAGAAGCACCAGCCCCAAATGTACTGCTCCTGGACGCACCGGGACCCTCAATTCCACCTCCACCACCTCCGCCACCCCAGTTCTTCAGCCTCCTCAATGCAAAACGTAAGGTCTACACACACACCACTTTCACAGACTCGAAGCTCACCGTCACGTATGGTCCCCAGGCAAAACATGGAATAAAGGCAGAACCAAGCCAGAGTGGTAATAACACGAACAACAAACACGTTGACATTTACCCAATGATTGAACTGCCAAATCCAAATCCAGGGGAGGGAGACTCACCTGTTGTTAGAGTTTACCGCCCCTGGACAGACAAAGATTTAAGACATGCTATAGCAGGCATCACACACCTGCAACAAAATAGCGGGGAATTCAAAGAGGTGTTTAACAGGTTGTGCAGAAGCTGCTACCTCAATGCATATGAGGTGGAAAGAGCGATCAGAGCAATAGTGGAAACAGATTGGTGCTTGGTGAGAGGAACTTGGAATCCATTTGCTGCTGATCGAAGTTCTATCCAATATAATCCCAAAGAATTGAGTGATTGGCAAACACGAGTGTCAGCCTTGCTAGACCGAATAATTGCTAAATATCGAGAAAGAGCAGATTACTCCAAAATAGTACACTGCACTCAAAACCAAGATGAAACAGTGTTGGTATTCTTTGAAAGGTTAAAAACTGTGTTTGATGCAAACAGTGGCATGATATCAGACGAGGATGAAAGAAGTCCATATGACATACAGCTCACAGCTGCATTCCTGAATGCATTGAAACCATCAGTGTCAAGTTTCGTGAAGAAACATCTTGTGGGATGGGGTACAGCTAAACTGAAACTTGTAAAACAGTACGCAGTGCATGCTGAAGGTGTGATTTCAAATAAAAATAAACCCAAGAAAAAGACAAGTGTGGACAATTTTTTTGTCGAGTGGAAAAATGATGAATACAATGATACTAACTGTGATCATGATGTCTTTTACCGAGGCAATGAGCGCAGAGGAAGGGGAGGTTGGAGAGGACGCGGACAGGGAGGAGGTGGAATGAGAGGAGGCCGGAGAGGAGGGGGCGAAGAATGCTACATTTGTGGCAAATTGGGACACTGGGCCAAAGAATGCAGAGAAAGGAGAGGAAGGTGAGAAAGGAGAGGAGGAGGAGGGGGCAGAGGAACTGGATACGGCCAACAGCAGGCATGACTTACCGACAATCAATCAGATCAGATGCACAAACACACACATACAACAGCACACGAAGTGCAGGAAGAAAAGACAGCTGAGGAAGAAGAAATACTGTCTTATGAACCATTAGAAATCTTGTTGACTTTAGAGCAAAAATCTGTAATAACTTTATCAGTAAATGGTAGGGACATAAGATTTCTCTGTGATTCAGGGGAATGCAGATCAGTTATTACTGAAGAGGATGCAGCAGGGCTACTAGAATTGACGTCGTCAACATTAAATATTAAATCAGCAACAGGCCATATACTGGCAGAGCCTTTGAGCAAACCAACCTGGATTCTAGATCCACTGAAAAACAGAAAAACACAAGCGTCCCTAGCGATATATAAACTATGCCCAGTTAACCTCCTAGGCCGAGACCTTATGTCTCAGCTACAGATAGGAGTTGTCCCCAGAGAGCACGGTATGGCAGCATACAGATTGACTTCCACAGTAAAAGACCAGGGTGAGGACTCTTTTGTACTGGAAGGTAACAACTTGCATTATTGGTACAGCATTGATTTAGCGTCAGCGTCATGACATGCTCATGAGGAGCGCAAGGGACAGAGTGCCTCCAGATGCTACATTTCAACAAGCTAATGAACTCCACTGTACTATATACTATAACCACCACCCAGGGAAAGATAAAAGATATGAAATCAAATTTTAAAAAAAACATACTCCAGACTGAGGATGACAACTTTGTATTGGGACAAAAGGGGAAACTGTGCAGCAGCAGTAAAACTGAGTGATGCAGATGCTAGACTTTATCAGGGTGGATTAACACCACGTCTCAGTTTCAAAGGGAAAAGATATGCAGTGGAAAGATTTGGGCGTGATGGTGGAGAGAGCAGAGCAGTCAGGAGACTGGTGGGAAAAGCTGAGAGATGGAACTGTTTTTTCTCATGTGCTCCAAATGTATAGTCTGACCGTACAGTGGGTGAAGACTGGAAAAAAAAGCAGTTTATCTGTCAGGCAAAACTGCTGAGACTGAAGCAGAATGATTTCAGCTAACTGATGAAGAATATTTAACTCTAGCAGACATCCCTGATAAATTGTGGTCACAAGGGCCAGCAGATGTAGGGTTGATAAAAGGAGTAGTACCTGTTAAAATAACACCAAAAGGTTCATTCAGACTATATCAGAGACAATATCCACTAAAACCATAAGCAGAAGCCAGCATTTAACCAATTGTAAAAGATTTATTATCCTCAGGGGTAATTAGAGAATGCCCAGATTCACCATGCAATACACCTCTATTTCCAGTTAAAAAAGCTGCACCATCCTCCAGATGGCGCATGGTCCAAGATTTACAAGCTGTAAGTAAAGCAGTAATTCCCAGGGCACCACTAGTGCCAGATCCGCATACATTGTTAAATGATTTGAATCCTAAAGCAAAGTAATAGTAATTGACAGTAATTGACAGTAATTGACTTAGCAAATGTATTTTTCTCCATTCCAGTCCATCAAGACTCACAGTTTTGGTTTGCTTAGCAATACAGAGGAAAAAAGTACACTTATACAAGGCTCCCACAAGGCTATTGTGAAAGTCCAACTATCTTTTCGCAAGCAATATCATCTAATCTTGCTAAATTTGATCCACCAAGTGGTAGTCAAATTATGTTGTACGTAGATGATATATTACTCGCGTCTGAAACTGAGACACAATGCAAAACAGACACAGTGACATTGTTGAAGTTCCTCTCAAATCAAGGACATAAAGCCAGAAAACAGAAGCTGCAGCTGTGGAAAACAACTGTCAAATATTTGGGTTTCAACATCTCACAGGAAGGAAAACATTTAGATGCAAAACGTAAGACAGCCATTTTACAGGCTCCAAAACCCAAAATAAAAAAGCAAATGATGTCCTTCCTCGGAATGACAAACTTTTGTCGATCGTGGATTCCAAATTATGCTGAATTGGCTCAGCCTCTGCAAGACTAAATCTATGCACAACCAATGGCAGCACAAGATAACATTGTATGGACACAACATCTCACTACTCAGCACAGGCAGCGGAAATAGTTGCTCTCACAGAAGCTTGTAAACTAGGGAAAGACAAAAAGATAATAATATGGACAGATAGCCAATATGCATTTTCCACGCTACATGTTTTTGCACAACAATGGAAGAATAGGGGTATGGTAACATCCACACACAAACCTATCACACACAAAGATTTGATTTTGGAGTTATTGGATGCTGTACGCTTACCTAAACAAGTTGCAGTGTGCAAAATGTGCCGCCCATACTACACCACAAAGCAGATGAAGAAGCGAAGCGAGCAGCTGAGAAACAATATTTTGATGTGCACACAGTCGATGCTACACCTACACACATAGGTGATGACATTTTACAGGACATGCAAAACACTTCTCCACACTCCGAAAAGACACACTGGTAAAACAAAGGGGCAAAAGAAGACACAAACGGCATTTGGAAATGACCTGAAGGATTGCCCATCCTTCCAAAATCACTATATAGGTTTGCTGCAATTTTGAGCCATGGGATTACACATGTCTCAACAGGGGGGATGGTGGATCTGTTCCAAACATAATACACAAGGCAGACTTACACCGCATAAAGGAACATTTCCAAAAGCAGAATATCCTTTTCAAATTTTATGTATGGATTTTATAGAACTAAACAGATCAAAAGGAAAGAAATACTGTTTGGTAATCATTGATACATTTTCAAAATGGGTTGAAATCACTCCAACAACGACGAATGATGCTATAGTGGTGGCAAAAATACTAGCTACAGTAACCTCGATTCGGATTCCCAGAAGTTATTTATTGTGACAACGGTCCACATTTCAGAAACCAAATCATAATGGAACTGTCAAAAATATTTAACATACAATTAAAATTTCACTGTAGCTATCATCCACAGTCAGCAGGACTAGTGGAAAGGACAAATGGCACGATCAAAAATAAACTGAGAAAAGCTATGGAAGAGACAAAGAAACCATGGACTGTGTGTTTACCAGCAGTAGCACTCAGCATGCATATAACTCTGAACACAAATGGTCTGTCAGCATTTGAGATATTATATGGAAGACCGTATAGATTACCATTCATCACTACTAAGGGAGATGATACAGAGTTAACTGAGACAATTGTTGATTACATGTCTAAAATAATGAAGAACAAAGATGTCATGTCTGTACCTACAGAACCTCTGGAACAAGGAGTGTCTCCAGTGAAACCAGGGGACTGGGTGTTCATTAAGGTCCTGAAAAAGGAAAAACTGGTCATCTCCTCAGTGGGAAGGTCCATATCAGGTCTTACTGTCTACACTAACTGCGGTCCGCATTGCTGAAAGAGGAACTTGGGTTCATCTCACACACTGCAAAAGAGTGCAAGTGTCACTGTCGGAAACAGATAAGTAAATCCACTACACCAAGAGTGAAAGACCGTGGCATCCATTCTTGAGGGGATTGGTACAAAGATTGATTGACACTGCAACGACAATATATACACTGAAGCAATGAATCATGGTAACTGTGATCACGAACAAATGGTACCTACACTAATCAATGTTAAGTATCCTCATGACTCAGCAGATTGCTTCAACTCGTCTGAAGATGAAGACGAAGGAGGATTCCATGACAGCATCGCAGCACCGCAAGGCTTGGGGACGACACCAGCGTTTGAAGGATATCAGTTCCACAGCACAATGATGTGATTACAGAAAATCCGAGAGGAAGATATAATTCACTGATAGCATGACTTATGCACCTAAAGAGAATGATGTTCACAAGCTAAAAAACTATGTGCATATCCGGGGGAATGTGTGTTTTATTTTGTTATAATCGTGAAGGGAAAGAGGTGTTAGGCAGGGCAAGGTTCAGTTAGCAGATCCAATGGGATGACCAGTCTGCGCTGAACATCTTTTGTTTTATTTTACATCCCCTCTGGGTATCACATATTTCTATTATCATATAATCAATCTCATTATTTTACTCATATAAACATTTTATTTTTAGAAGTGAAGTTTTTGTTGAAGCCTAAAAATATATGAAGGCATTATTATAACTATATACTTACTTTTACACTACTTTTATATTTTATCATCACTTTGAAATTGACATTTGAAATTGATTGATTCACTAATTGAAAATTGGAATATCAGTGAAGTACATAATACATAATATGTGACCACGTGGGGCAGAGGGGTCGTGAGAGAATTTTCGTGTCTAGAAAGTATGATGGTAAACATTTGAGTGGATTACTGCCTGACAGGTTTTTCGCTCTCACACTTCACCAAAATTCTATTTTTAAGGTTATGCTATTAATCAATTAAGCTTAAACAGGGGGGAATGTTATAAGAATTTTGCTTTGTTGTTAACGTATGTATGTCCGAAAGTTGAACTGTGCCACACGAACATATATGATATACTATTATTGTCAACCAATTTGTACCAGGAGTTGTTCAGTTCCCCAGTGTAACATAT
The DNA here is from genome assembly GCA_038419695.1 of Scomberomorus guttatus. Classification (NCBI taxonomy): domain Eukaryota; kingdom Metazoa; phylum Chordata; class Actinopteri; order Scombriformes; family Scombridae; genus Scomberomorus; species Scomberomorus guttatus. Next base: position 1,023,258 of record CM076445.1, read on the forward strand.
GTCTATGTGTTAATCAAAGCTCACAGACCCTGGAGACAGAGGGTCAGAGGACAAGAGACTCTCCTTCAAGCAACAAGCTGAGCACTTCTTTGAGACATCCTGATGTGTTGTTGCATTGTAACTGCTCCTCTGGTGCCAGATTAAATTCTTTTATACTTTAATTGACCGACTCCGCTCTCCTCTTTAAGAAAACCCTTTGAACAACAAATTCTTTTAACAGTGTCCAAATGGGTACCCAGACCACTCAATTCAAAAGTGTGCCAAAAGTCAGGATATAAGGTTGAATTCTCACATTTAGCACACATTTGAATGGGGGTCTGAGGTTCTCATATGTCATACACCAAATAATGAAAATTTAATAGGCTGAAATAGGTTGAAAAACAGGTATGTGCCACAATAGAGGCTGCTCTTTAATCCTGAACTGCTTCCAGCATCGCAAATGTATGCACAATCAGTTCCAGTCTATTAAAATGCATTTATTTTGTGTTGACATTTGGGAAACCAGACCACCCCATTCAAAGGTATGCCAAATGTCAGGATATAAGGTTAGATTCCTTACATTTTGACATTTAACACACATTAGAATGGGGGGTCGGAATTCCTATTTGGACAGCCCACCGTGTCAAAAATGTTCCCAATTGTTACTATACACTTGTGCTATAATATAAAGTTAAATTCCATACATTGACATTTAGCATACATTTGAATGGGTGGGTTCCTGGCGCTCTGAGCTGAACCCCGAGGACCACCAAGTGTCAGCTGGTGTACCAGGAGCATGAAGTGTATGGTGACAATTGGGAACATTTTTGACATAGTGGGGTGTCCAAATGGGTACCCAGACAGCCCAATTCAAAAGTGTGCCAAAAGTCCAGATATAAGGTTGAATTCCGTTACATTCTGACATTTAGCACACATTTGAATGGGGGATTTGAGGTTCCCATATGTCATACCCCAAATAATGAAAATTGAATAGGCTGAAATAGGTCAAAATACAAGTATGTGCCATAATAGAGGCTGCTCTTCAATCCTGAACTGCTTCCAGCATCCCAAATGTATGCAGAATCAGTTCCAGCCTATAAAAATGCATTTGTTTGTAATGACATTTGGGAAACCATTTGGACAGCCCTACCATTTCAAAAATGTTGCCAATTGTCACTATACATTTGTGCTCCCGGTACTCCGAGCTGACCCCCGAGGACCACCAAGTGTCAGTTCAGTGTACTAGGAGCACAAAGTGTATGGTGACAAGTGGGAACATTTTTGACATAGATGGGTGTCCAAATGGGAATCCAGAACGCCACATTCTGCGCTGACACTTCGTGGTCAGCTAAGAGTACCAGGACCACCAAGTGCATGGCAACAATTGGGAACATTTTGGACTCGCCCGGCTGTCCAAATGGAAACCCGGACCCCACCCATTCAAATGTAAGCTAAATGTCACAATGTATGGAATTTAACATTACATTTGGCACACTTTTGAGGTTGCTGAGCATCAGACCGCCCGGCGTCAGACCGCCTGTTGTATTTCATCTTGTTTTCATAAAATAACTCTTCTGTTAGCTTATTTAGTGCTGTATCCCCTTTGGAATATTGGTAACATCAGGTAGCAGTTAGCAGTTGACAGCTTGCTGGTTGTTTTGATTTGAAAAATATATCCAAAAATGATATTTTCTCTTCTGTTTTTGTTGATCAATGCTATTATGTTTTCTTTAGATTCCTTTCTGAACATTATTGAAGGTTAATTTGCAAAATGTTCCACTTTTTTGGTCCAACTTTGGTCACTCCCAGGGAAGCCACTGCCCCAGAATGTTTAGAGCCATAGCTAGCTAACTCTGAATGGAGTAATCAGAGTTCCCAAATGGACAATTGCAAATGTCAAAATGTTCTCAAACACAACTGAAATGGCCAAAATGTTCTCAAATGCACAATTGCAAATGGCAAAAAACTGTTCCCATTTGTCACAGCAGTTTCCCAAACGTCTAAGGAAAAAGCCCCAGTATCAGTTCACAATCGCCATGAATCCCATCTTGGATCCCATCCCCCAAAACATGTTACCAAATGTCAAAAAGATTACCATTTGCAATGTTGAGCGCTACTGCCCCCCCCCCCCCGGGGATTTCGCACGTCAATGCGGTGTTCCCTCGTGACAGGAATGTTCCTCGTTGGGACAAAGTGACACTGGGTCCAATGTTTGACAATGGCAAACCATTTCCATTCATTTTTCCTGACAAACTGGAAACTTTCTCTTCCCATGGCTAGATAACAGTGAGACAAAGTTTTTTTTGTGATTTGGAGAAACTGACCCTTTAATGTTATATAAAGCAATACCAACACAAAAAAAAAAATGTATATTTGTAACTGCAGTTTTACACAGAGGCATTCAGAGAGACATCCTTATGCAATAATGTAACAAGTTGATGTGTGAAGTTCTTGGCATGAAAGGGATGTTAGTGGAAGAAAAAGCAGATGGTTGAATGCAAGATTCTCAGTGGAAGTTCACCACTAAGGCACAGAGCACAGATCAATGACAGCATGAAGGAACTACTTAGATGAAAATAGGACCAGTGTTCCTCCTATGTCGCTATGCTGTGTTCTCTTATTCAGGGCTTTGAGGAGAGGGCCACATATCTAGACAGGTAGAGAACCCTGTGCCTCTTCAATTATCATCTGAGAAGGCACAATATATCTGTTACACAAAACTCAAAGCAATATTCAAATCACAGATGCTGTCAAGTCTATGGGTCTTCAGTCTGGGTGCTTTGACATTTGCCTTTGATGGTCTTGGGTGGTTCTGGTGATCTGATGTTCCTGTTGTGAATACTCCTCAAGAAATCTGAGGTGGAATTCCTTCACCTTTTCCAGGAGGACTTCCAGCTTCTCTGGGCTCGGTAGGATGGTCATTCTAGGAAACATATGTTTTTTCTTTTTGTTAACACATTTTCTGTCTTCACATTAAATCACATCTTTTAAGCTGTTTATGGTAAACAGCTTAAAAGACATGTCATGCCACATGTCAGATCTAGGAATGGTAATCTCAAAATACCATTTTATTTAAATTCAGTGAGCTATGATTTTATCACACAATAATCTAGCATGCATCTTGATGCCTCTCAATTTTTTGTTTTCCATATTCTTAAGGGCCCAATCACACCAGCATTTGTGAGTGAAACATCATACCAAATCAAATAATTTTCACTCCACGCCATCAATTAGTGGATTAATTTGTGGAGATGTGGAGGGAGTAAATCTCTGCCAAAAAGTTTAAAAAGTTGCATTGGTGAACTTGGTGAACTTTAGCACAATTTGCCAATGTTTAATAATCCATGTCGGAGTACAAACAGCTCCACAACTGTGATACTGTATGGTCAGCAGTCAGTCATTGGGCAGAAATCCATGTTACAAAACTGTCTCTTGAATAAAACTGTTAACTTATTGTCTGGTTAGTGACTGAGCTACCAATCATTATAACCGCTACTAAGCCAGCTTGCTTCATAAACTAGCCATGCGAGTAGTCACCTAGCTTTTACATTTTGCTGTGGCAATAGAGTATGGGTTTATTCCTCTAGGAGGCAGACTGTGCTCAAACAATTTTTGGCAATGAAAGAATATTGAGATATATAAATCTCATGATCTCAAATCTTATTAAATAAACACTGTTGGTGGAAGTAAATGTTCATATCTAACCTGAAGTGATAGGTTCCTTCCCTCTGGCCAAATCCACTTCCTGGAACCACACAGATACCTGTTTCTTCCAGCAGTTTGAGACAGTACAGCATGTCAGGAGCCATTGACAGGGACTGCAGCAGATACACGGAGACAGCAACAATACATTGAGCTGATGTTCATCTCATACCCACTGTGATGCCAGTCCCCAAATTATGCTCCTTTTCTATTCAGCTGCTTTCCATCTGGACACAGACTGGGCACATGTTCAAGGAAATTCACTGCCTGTTGCTCAATGCATGCTGGGATAAACTCTTTCAGACCTTTGGATTTTTTCTTAAGTGTATGTATGAGATAAAGGCATAGCTTGGATTTTTGACACAAGCTGGCAGACGGCAGTGGATGGCTACATTTAAAAAGGGATGTGTGATTGACAGTCATCAGTCTAATTAGTGTTAACAAAAGGTGACTTCTCAACTTCCATGAACTGTCAAACAGGACAGGACTATTACAAGTGACACATGTACATATGGTTTATTTGTCACCATAAAACTTCTGCAGAGTTTATTCCAGGTGAGACAGAAGAAAGGATGGATCGTATTTAATGTCTTAATAATTATCAGAGTGTGTCTGTATATTGTAACTAGCAAATTTCAACCACAGTGGATTCACTGGTATTACATAAACAATTTGTGATGAAATATTACATTATTATCCAGTATAAACTAACTATAACCCTTTTTTAAAAGTGACAGGTTTCCTTATGGCCTCACATTTTAACTTGCATAAAAAATATGTAACTGTAAGGGAGAGGGTGGAGGCTGAGGTCAACTGAGCATCAGATTAAGAAAGAGAGGACAGATTTTCCAAAGACAGAAGTGATCACTTCTGAGGGGTTTCATAGAGGTGGCTCTGTGTCAATACTGTGAAGATATTTTAGAATGAAAAATAAATGACCACACATGTTAATTATGAAATTAAATGCATCACATGTCAATATGTGATGAAAATTTAAAAAATGACATGTGCAGCAAACAGACTGTAAAAAGTACCTTTGGGATGGAAGAAACACAGTGTTTCAGTCTGCCAAATAGATTGTAACACTAAACCTGAGGTGAAGCTAAGCATGAAAACTGACCTGGCCAGGACCAGGTTAGTCTGGAGGGATAAGATTCTATGATCACTTAACTCAGGATTGAATTACCAAAACAATTAAGCCTGACTTGCTGAAATAAGCCTGGTGTAACTGGTTGTAATCTGGTTAAATGAAACACCTGTATGGTAGAATTCCATGGAGACATGCAATGCTCTGTTGATGGGGGTTTGTTATGTGCAGCAGCATTAGATGAGAGAAGAGACAGAAAGCACTGGATGGCAGACCACGGACAGGAAGAGATTCTTAATTAAATTCTAAAAACTGTGTTTATGTGCCTTTCTTTAGAAAAATAAACTTTATCTTTTTTATATATATATATATCTTGAGTTTCTTTATGGAGAGAATAGTTTAATGTAAATATATATTTAACTAAGCTAATACTTTCTGTCACAATATTAAATGCCTGGCTTTCAACCCTTGACCACTTGTGTGATTGGACTACCAGACAGAAGCTTACCCACCTGACCTATTTCTCAGTGGAAATAATAGACTGCAGTGAGCTTTAAAATAAGAGAAAGAGACCCGCACATGGACAGAAAAACACTATAGGGCAGCATGAGACCATTAAGGCTAAGTAATATGGATGGGATACAAGAAAAAAAATGAAAAATATCTGAAAAAATATTTGACATGACAGTACTTGGGGACCTAGTGCAGTAGTACAAAAGACTAAGTCTGAGACCCTGTCCCTGTATATTGCTGTCTGTTTGTCATATCTGTGAAGTGAAGTTCTGTTGTTTTGCACCAATTAACAAAAAAAGCACAGCACAGGAAAAATTCCACATTAAGAGTGCCTAGAGTAACAGACCTGGGCTTCCTGAATTGCTCGTGGTGGAATGAAGATCTGAGGGAAGGCGTACATTGCTCCTTGGACTGGGTTGCACTTAATCCCAGGGACCGAGTTGAGGATTTGCTCTGTAAGCCTGGCCTTGTGAGCCAGGGCATCCAGGACTGAGCTCTTCTCCTGGGCACCAACATAACACACAATATATAGAGGTTAGAAAACAATCAGGGAAACTCATGGCAGAAATACTGTATGTGACACACCACATACATTGTATAACAGTAATTATTATTATATATCTAATTTTTTTTTAAATCTTCACTTTGGTGACTTAAATTTAAAGGGGGGGGGGGGGGTTAAGTGCATATATTGTACAAGCTATTTTATTAGTACTGTTATTGAACATACTAGAGACCAATAACTTTTATAACATACATATGGCATGTGAATGTAGTATTAGGAAAGATAAACTGAAATCACATTTACTCATCCCTTTTTGCAGAAAAAAATTATGTCATTGTTATTTTAAATTTGTCAATCATTTTGTATTACTGAAAAAAAGAAAAATGTATTTGGAGAAATATCAGAAATGTTATTTGTCATCTCAATGGCTGGAGGAGCTAACAGGAATTTTGAAGAGCAACGACCAAGACAGAATTTAACAGGTCCAGAGTGACATTTGCAGGTATGTTTACATGCTGTTTAATGTGCTGCAGCTGAGCAGCTAATTAGCTATCTAGCTGCTAACTGATTAGTGGTTAGTGGTGCACTTTCCCCTGGTGAATGTTTGTTTGGTGGCTCATTCAACAAGCTAAGGTGGAGGACAAGACACATGTTCATGTTTGTAAGTTAGATAAGAAGGAGACTTTAGCAGGAAAGCTAATGTAGGTTGTTGACCAGACTGTGTGGCTCTTGTGTTGTGTAGCAGGTTTATGTAAGGTTAGTTTAGTTTAAAATAAAGCAATTTCATATAGATGATGGTTGTCTAGAAACAAGTTCTCCGTTCTACTTAGAACTGACAGTATTCCATTGGATTAATGCAAATACAGGGGGCACCATTGTGAAACCAAAAAATATAACATACATTTCTTCCTTTTGGATTCTGATTTTTTAATCAAAGGAGAACAGAACAAGTGATTTACGGAACACCTATGTATGCTTTAGCAAAAAAAAAAAAACATCTGAATTTTATAATATGATAATCATCTCATGACCACTTATATTTATCTCTTTATCCCTGACAGGTTAGGACCCACTGCCCTTGACTCTCAGACTTTCAAACTCTACTGTATAATATATATATATATATATATATATATATATATATATATATATATATATATATATATATATATACACAGTACAGGCCAAAAGTTTGGACACACCTTCTCATTCAATGCGTTTTCTTTATTTTCATAACTATTTACATTGTATATTCTCACTGAAGGCGTCAAAACTATGAATGAACACATGTGGAGTTATGTACTGGTTATGTAAAAGGTGAAATAACTGAAAACATGTTTTATATTCTAGTTTCTTCAAAATAGCCACCCTTTGCTCTGATTACTGCTTTGCACACTCTTGGCATTCTCTCGATGAGCTTCAAGAGGTAGTCACCTAAAATGGTTTTCACTTCATAGGTGTGCCTTATCAGGGTTAATTAGTGGAATTTCTTGCTTTATCAATGAGGTTGGGACCATCAGTAGTGTTGTGCAGAAGTTAGGTTACTACACAGCCGACAGCCCTATTGGACAACTGTTAAAATTCATATTATGGCAAGAACTAATCAGCTAATTAAAGAAAAACGAGTGGCCATCATTACTTTAAGAAACGAAGGTCAGTCAGTCCGGAAAATTGCAGAAACTTTAAATGTGTCCCCAAGTGGAGGACACATTTAAAAACCATCAAGCGCTACAACGAAACTGGCACACATGAGGACCGACCCAGGAAAGGAAGACCAAGAGTCACCTCTGCTTCTGAGGACAAGTTCATCCGAGTCACCAGCCTCAGAAATCGCAAGTTAACAGCAGCTCAGATCAGAGACCAGATGAATGCCACACAGAGTTCTAGCAGCAGATCCATCTCTAGAACAACTGTTAGAGGAGACTGCGCGAATCAGGCCTTCATGGTCAAATAGCTGCTAGGAAACCACTGCTAAGGAGAGGCAACAAGTAGAAGAGATTTATTTGGGCCAAGAAACACAAGGAATGGACATTAGACCAGTGGAAATCTGTGCTTTGGTCTGATGAGTCCAAATTTTAGATCTTTGGTTCCAACCGCCGTGTCTTTGTGAGACGCAGAAAAGGTGTTTTTTTGTTTTTTTTAGGAGTTAGAATATAAAAATAATAATACACTTTATTTATAGAGCACCTTTCATGACATAAAATGAAGCTCAAAGTGCTTTACAAAAGTAATATTAAAAACAGGGAATAAATATAAATTAAGACAGTAAAAGAGTAAAAAGCAGTGAAATCCTGGAGAAGGGATCAAATTATAGAGATAGAACAAAATCAATTAAAGGCAAGGTCATAGAAGTAGGTTTTGAACTGCTTCTTAAAACTATCAACCGAGGTTGCATATCTAATATGAGGGGGGAGCATGTTCCAAATCCTCGGTGCATAACGACTGAAGGCAGCATCACCATGCCTCTTGCTTTTGGTTGGTGGCACCCTCAGCAGACCAGCTCCATGCAATTTGAGGGAGCGATTTGGAACATAACAGGTAGGAAGGTGCTAGTCCATTCAAAGCTTTAAAAGCAAGTAAAAGAATTTTAAAATCTCTCCTCAACATTACTGGGAGCCAGTGCAAAGATGCAGGAATAATGTGACCTCTTTTTCTGGTTTTGGTTAGAATTCTTGCTGCTGAGTTTTGGATGAGTTGCAGCTGATCAATAGTTTTTTTTGGCAAGCCAGTATAAGGTGCATTGCAAGTTGCAGTTTAGCAGACGACATAGGGCATCCTTATTGTCAGGTGCTACAGATAAATACAGCTGGGTGTCATCAGCATAACAATGAAAAAGAATCCTGTGCACATATGTCAGAAGTTATGAAAAATGTTATATTTTATTGGTCTTGGCCATGGGCATGGCAAATGGCTCAAGGGAGAAAATTAGAAACCCCTAGAAAATTTCAAATTTGAAACCCCTCCTTCAAAGTTGACATACATGAACGAGATTTGGTAGGGACATGTATCATGGCCAGATGCACAAAAAATCCTCTGGAGCCATACCCTAATTCAATTTGCATTTTTTGCGCATTTTTTGCCATTTCCAGATGTTGTATTTTAACAAACTCCTCCTAGAGATTTAACCCAAGCAAGTTAAGTTTGGTCAGTGTCATCTAAATGCCTTTGTGATGAAAAGTTATCAAAATCTTGAGTTTTCATTGAATGCTCTTGATGTGGCGAAGCGTCAAATTTCGATGTTTCGCCATGAAACAGAAGTTGTTGTAACTCGAAAGTACATTGTCCAATCTGCACCGAAATTTCTCATTCTTGATGAGGGTCCTCACCTGTCTTCAGACTGGGACATAGAGTCCCACTCATTGTGCATTGTGTGCCATTGTAAATAAGAACAGAAAATGTCTCTTGGTGCTGATGTGAATAGAATCAATCCACTAGCAGTGATGTATCACAGAACGCCAACATAGCTAGCAGTACATTGCTATAGTAATTTCCTTTTGCAGCCACCTGCTAGTTTTTACAGGTCCTTAAATCAAGTGGATTTGAACGTGAAAAACTTAAGTCCTTGATATGGTGACATAGATAAGTCTGGGAGCATTGAACTATGGCTATAAATATTTATTTATCTATATTTATTTGTTTTGTATTTATTCTTTTTGCATGTAAATCTATATCATTAATAGTTGTTTCTATCTGTAACTTCCCATGTGTCATTGTCCCTTTATTACAAAGTAAAATTCCAAACTTTGATTAATGCTTCTAGCATCATTATTTGAAACAAAATCCATGTTGACAGGTGAAAAAAAAACACCAGACAGTTTTGAGAAACAGTTTTAATTAATTGCATTTGTTCAAATAACATATATTGAAAAACAATTTCAATTATGAGCAGTCATTCAACTTAAGTACACTGAACAAGACAGTCCACAGCTTAAGTTGACACACTATTTACTGTGTCATGTTAAGAGCCTCTAATGGCCTACTGCTGAATGGTGGTACCACATTTGTAAGTACCCGTCTGAGTCTGGGCTGCTGTGTTGTCTTCCCATTTCAAAGTCCTCATCTTCCTCATCAAAATAACCCATGTCATCAATGTCTGGCTCAGTGAAGCTATCCTCATGGGAATTAGGCTCTATATCCTCAATATCACCAAAAACCTCACTTATTACTTACAGAATTTCTCTTGCATGTTGTAATCTGAATACTGGAAGGTTGTTAACAATATAAGCCAAGTCAAATATATTGACTTTTGACTTGGCGTGTGTGCTGTGTTCTACTACTGCCTCAATAAGTTCAGTGCTAAATCCAGTACAGGCTGACTTGTTAGTCTAGACATGTGCAGTGTCTTTAACTAAACAGCTCATGTACTCCTCTAACATGTCCCGGATTAAAATGTTTTCTCCCCATGTGTTACCTCCCTACATTTCACTTGAATGCAAAGATCTTGTTCTAGTAACTCATATTTGGGAGTAGGCTCTCCGCATCAGATTCACATGAACATACTGAGTGGCAATAGGTGCAGCATAGATGTCCTGGCTCAACATTTGTGGTGTCTCCTTCAAAGTGACTGTATAGAGTTTTTCTAAAGCAGCTATTTGTGCCTGTGTCAATCACTTCTTTAACTACTTTATCAACCCTTGTTGACTGTTTGATGACAAAATTGCATTTGATTGCAACCCATTTCTGCCAGCCCTTCCAACCTGTTGAACAATATCCTGAACATCCTCTGGTGACCCATACATGACAGCATGTGAAACAAAAATTCAAGCCCATCCCAAGAGCTGTTGTTGCAACAACAACGCTGCAGTTCCCCTCTCCATTAAAGGATGTCAACACTCAGTTTTTGTACTGTGGGAGTGTTTTACTGTGGAACATTCCTATCAGAAGGTTTTTTAGCCTTATGATCCTGGTCTCTGCCAACCCAGGCATCTTCACCAAGTTCTGTTTTAAGATAGCAGAGCACTTTTCCAACTGACCTTAGTGATCTGCAATAAATAATGATGGGAGACATTGATAGCCCCTTATCTTTAACCTCCTTCACTACCCAATCCACGCAGTTTAAGCTATGGGCAGGAACCCGACTCAGTCCAAGTCTGATATTTGTCCTGTTTGGGCTCACAGTCACTTAAGTTGCAGTCTCCATATGCAGCAGCTTGGTCACCCAGCCTCTGTTCTTGGTATCAGGAGATGTGGTCAGCGCTAACACAGGTGTACCTGAAAGACAAATAAATGCACACATGTATCAGCAGTCATTATAATAGCTGAGAATTTGGTTAAGTTCTAAAAGGAAAACAAATGTTATTTATGATTTAAAAATTGAAATCAGACACACTGCTGTGTTTACACATATATTTTCTTTAAATGGCTGCAAAGCATATACAAAACATTTTTATCCATCAACTTGGTTATTATTAACTTATATTAAACATGCATCTGTTTTTTCACAAAAAAGAAAAAGAAAAGAAAATACATAACCATGGTTCTGTGACAACATTAACTCACCTTCTTTGGCAATAGATTGAAGTTCTCCAAGCTTTGCAAAGCTTTCTCTAAAAGGCTGGCTCCCCTTTTGCACCCTTAAGTTTTCATTTCTGAAGAAAGCATATTCCGCCATTTCTTGTTAAGTAACCAAGATTAAGGGCTACCCAACACCAGCTGGCATCGCCCGTGGAGGATGTCGGCATCGGCGTCATTATCTCTGAGCTGCAGTGACACCAAGCTTCCCAGCCTCTCTGATTTGATTTTCTATGAGGGCAACCACCGGAGACACGATAATCAATTCACTACCAGCGGAGCCAGTTGGTAAATCAAACTCTTGTTGAAGGCAGTCGGTAGAAGAGCGGAAACGTCTTTTCCATCGTGAAAAGCCTTCAGTGCTCTTCTTCAAAGAATAAATACCAGTTCTGATATAACTGATGCTATAGCACCATATACGCTAACCTCTTTAAGTTGAGTTGCTTCTCACTGTCATCACACCTAAACCACACCTGTAGCTCCACGCCTGACACTGACTGGTCCGAACCACAGGTGATTCGTACACAAACGCGTAACTTGAAGCGTGACAAGATGGATTTTCACGTGATCTTGTGATCTCCAGTCCAGCTGGCTCGCAAGGTAACAGCTTCCTTCTGAAGTTGAAATAAATAATGAATGAACTCATCTAAAAATGTTGTGAGGCATGTCTACATGTCTTCATGTGGCAATAGCAGTGTATTAAAATGTTATAGTCCTACATTACCTGTATGTTTGTTGTTATGTTTGCTATATATATATTCATATGTCAATGTGTGTAGCAAATGTAATAAGCATCCACCCGCCAAACAGAAATATTTTGACCATGTCTTTTTGAGTGCACACTGTGAACATCTGCAATTATTTTGAACAACCAGAGGCCACAGACACACACCTTGGTAAACTGAGCATATGAGGGCTCATGCACTTTGGGGGGATTTACAATGATGTTCATCGCTGCCTGTCCAGAGACAGGAGGGCAGAGGCGAACAGACAGCAGTTTGACCAGCTGGGCCTTCACCTGTGGATCCATGTTCAAAACCTCCATGTAGCCTCCACGGAAACCACACCTGGGTGGGAGACAGAAACAAAGAGTAGTGCACAAATAACATGGAAAGTCATGGGTCAAGAAAAAGGCACCCTACACTAGGAGTGTAATGATACATGTATTCATACCAAACCACTTGGTTCTTCAGTGAAATAAAACAATGACTGTCAATTTCTCCCTGAGATGTGTGGCTCATATAGCAAACATAAGTGAGCTGGAGGATGTGATTCATAGCCACTGCTTCAAAGTGTTTTGGTTTTTCAGTCAGTTACAGCCACACTGGACAATGAGTAGGGAATGGGGAAAAGTTAGTTATGTCTCTATGAACAAAAACACTCAATCAGAAATACTGAACCATTTGCAAAAGCAGAATGTGTCTGTTACAGCCCTGCTAAATTGTGTCTTCATGTGTGCATTAGTCAGTCTGTATACATGAGCACAAGCTGCAGTTGTCCAGGAATTATCCACTGCCCTGGCAGCTGCTCTAACCACCAATGGCTGGACCTCCAGGGCCAGAGAGAGGTACTGAACTGTGTAAAACTTGAAAAAAGTGTCCTGACTGAGTATGAACATAAACTGTGCTCACTGAATGTGAAAAGCCTTAACTGCAATGCTGACCCTAATGGTCGATTTAAGTTCTTCATGAATATGCTGGACTTGTCTTAAAAGAATAGTCCAAGATTTTGCAAAATACACTTATTTGTTCTCTTACTGTGAGTTGGATGAGGATATTAATACCACTGTCATGTCTGATTCTGGTATCAATCTTCTCATCTAACTCTCTAAGAAACTTGAATTGAAGTGAATTTTGCAGAATGTGGAGCTATTCCTCTAAAGAACAATTTTTATTTTATTGCTTTGTATATTTCGATACTGATTCTGCTTGATCTTAGCCCTGTGTTTGACACGGTGGATCATAGCATTATTATTGAAAAGTTGAAAACACGGGCTGGTATATCTGGGACCGCCAGTGGTTCCCCTCATACTTTTCTAAAAGAAAATACCTACTGTTAAAAACAGATCAGAACCTCACTCTTGAGTCCCATGTTAAAGAGGTTAACTCAGTTGTGTTTTTTCCATTTGAGAAATATCTCTAGAAGTAGATCTTTTATTTCTTTTAATGATCTTCAAAGAGTGCTAACATGCCTTGGCCAAAACTTGATTGCATGGCTTCAGGGTGTCCAAAACGCAGCCGCCAGACTTTTAACCAAATCACGAAAGCATGATCATATCTTCCCTATTTTAGCTTCACTTCACTGGCTGCCTCTCCGTTTTAGAATTGATTTTAAAATTTTAGCCCAGGAATACAATCAAGAATCATCTCTCCTAACTTGCTAGGAACACCTCAGAAATGAAGGTCTAAAACAAAGCTAAGAATATCAGGAAACTAGAAGTCTTCTAAAATAAAATATGATGAAATATACTATTACAAACAGCAAAACTTATAAAAAAGGGCCATCTCTAATAATAACCTAACTAATTCTCTTTTCAGTGGATATAAAAGTAAGTTAAGTTGTAAAAGCACATTTTAATATTCATTAAAATGGCCATTCTGTTTGTGTGCAGGTACCCTGTAATGAGATAAGAGCTCAGTGCTGGTGTTGAATGCAGAGGATACTCACTCTCCAGTGTAGCCCTTGGAGGTGGAGTGGAAGGAGACCAGCTCCACATTGTTGAAGTACTCAGGGCCCATCTCACAGAGGACCTTCTTAAAGGAGTGGAACTGACAGTCTGAGGAGTACACGTTGTCCTGGTAAACCTGTAAAAATACCAGCCAGGTTGATGAAAAACTGGTATAACACAAAAACATCTGTCCAATTACTGACACATGCAGTCTGTTGGAATTGCTGTAGCCACTGTAAGCTTCAGTTTGTAGCCTGCAGGGGTGGCTTAAAAGAGAGCTGGTGGCATTCAACAGAAGAAATACAGATTGGTTCTTAACAACGGATTATGAGGACCACTGTTGGGAGAAAGAAAAATTGGAGATGTGGAAAATAAGGTCTGAATAATTTGGAAAAGAAAACAAACTTACTGTCATTGAATAAACTAAAGAAAGATAAAAGTGATAATATCTCAATAATAAAGTCGTGAATTTGCAAGAAGAAAAGCATTTTATCTGCTCCCTATGTGCATAAATGCAAGCACTTAAAGACAAGGGACACAAAAGAAGTCTGGGGATGCCAGACTAAGCAGTATATTATATGAGTATTAAAATACATATCACATAATATTAGGATTTAATTATGGGCATAAATATTCTGGCCTATTTCCTGTAAATGTATTACTTAATCCCATAAAATTGTATTTTTTATTGTAGAATTTTGTCTTTATTATGTTAATATTACAACTCAAAGGGTCGTAAAAAAGGGTTATGTACTGCAAACTGACTCATGTTCACAGCGCAGCAGTTAAGAAGAACCTTCAGGGAGGAACTTTAGAGAAAACACTGTTTCAGTCTGACAGATTGATTGTAACACTGGTTAGGCCTGAGGTGCAGCTAAGCCTAGAAAAACTAAATGGACCAGGTCCAGGCTAGTCTAAAGGGGTATATTTCCATGGCAACATAGGTGTTACATATTTATGAATCAATTGTTTTATAAAATGTGAAAAATGCCCATCAAAGTTTCCAAAATCCCAAAGTGATGTTTTCAAATGTCTTGTTTTGTCTGACCAACAGTCCAAAACCCAAACATACTCAGCTTACAAAGATAAAACCAATAGAAGCTGAAACCAGTGAATGTTTGGAATTTTTGCTACTTAAAAGATGAATCGATTATCAAAATAATTGCAGATTAATTTTATGCTGAATGACTAATTGATTAATGGATCGATTGTTTCAGCTCTGCCTGAAGTAAGTCTCAGCCTAACTGGTAACCTTGCTTCATGGAACATCCCTAAGGTTACTACGGATGGACTTCCAGTTGAATGATATAGTGGAAAGACACGTGGTGTTTGCCTCCTGTACTAATTTGGTAATTTTAGTCAATTATGTCTTCCTTTTAAGTATATATTCAGTACAAGAGTTTGTTTTCCTTAAAGAAACATTGAAACTACACAGGAATGAGTATATCAACTAGTCGGCAGAAAAAGTCAGGCACAACAGACTTCTCTCTCCCCCGGAGGTGAAGCTAACAAGATGGCGTGCAGGCCTTCTACTCTAACGCTGGAAACGCTCATTATTGAGCTGGAAAAATCCAGAAAAAGCATGACTGCAGAGCTCACCGCCTCTCTGAATGCTGCTCTAGCCCCGATTCACTCGGCCCTTGAATCCTTTACTACCACTGTGGCCAAACACACCTCTACTATTTCGGAGATAGAAACGGCCCTATCGGCTCACTCGGACAACATTACAAGCCTTGAGCAAGAAGTAGTGGAGCTTCGGTCCAAGCTGGCCTCCATAACAGAGGAGTATGGGACACTTCAAGCCACTGTGGAGGACCTGATTTCTCATTCAAAGTGTCAGAACAAGCGTAATTAGGCCGCCCGAGGACATTGAAGGAAACATGAGACAGTTCATGGTACATTTATTCAAGGAGGGCCGGGGACGCGCTACCAGAGTCTGACCCTGAACTAGGCCCATCACAGCCTCAGGCCCAAGCCCTGCCAAGGATCCCACCCCGTGATAGTGCGTTTTCATTGCTATATCGAAAAAGAGAGAGTGCTGCAATGGCCAAAGGAGCACACAGGGTCACAGCTACTGTGGCAAAGAGGCGGACAGTTTTCAACCAGGTGAAATGCTCGCTCTTTTGGAAGGAGATACAGTTCAGCTTGATATACCCTGCCCAGCTGTGCGTCACCTTCAACAGTGTGGAGTCTTTGACTCCAGGGAGCAAGCTGAGCTGTTTTACCAAGAATGCATACATAATTCATGAAAATGTGGACTAAGCGAGCAACATGGCCTCCGATGCACATGACTTTATATACAATTAGGTATCTTTGTCTCATTTCTTTTTGCTGGACTGCTGAGATACGACTATGTTTTTAGTTGAATGTGAACAAAAAGTTAAGTCAAGTCTGGCGCCGTCTGGACTACATATCACACATGATGTTGGTTTATTGCTCTCGCGTTATCATTTTCCTTTCATTTCAGGCTATTATTGTGTCCCTGGTCTGAGGCATTCATAATTTAAACATTTAAAATGTTTAGCCCATCTGCCATTCTCCCATTTTCATCTAGTCCGCATAGCCTATGTTTTGTTTTTTCTGATTTCTGGAGTGGGCTTTCTTAATTTATTAGAAATTGATTCTCTATCTGAGAATATGGTTATACATCTGGGTATGTAGGCTATTGAAATTCACGCTCTCTTTACATTGCGCTTTTGTTTTTTAGTGTAACTTTTTTTTTCATAACGTGCATTTTAGCTGGAGGATTACACAGTTAGCCTGGTACAAACATACCCCCTTCCTTTATACGTTCCTCCCATCCAAGATAACTTCGTGAAGTTTAACTCCAGAATGTTTCTCATAAGCATTTTTGTAGCAGTAATTAGAAGCAGGAATCACTGAGATGTTGCTGTTATCTGGGGAAGGGACATTAGATGATAAGTGGCTGCGGTGGCTTTCTGTTGAGTAGCCTACTGTTTCGGATTAACAGCAATGTGTGTGTGTACGTGGGTGGGTGTACGGGTATACACTGGAGATCAAAATTAGAGAACAATTAATAAACAACTGATTTCTTCTGAAGTAATGTCATTTTCACTGCTCAACAGTTGAAGGACTTTTTGTTGTGTCTATACCATGCTACTAGAACACTTTTTCCACAAAATAACTAAGGCATTTCAACAAAAAACATTATTTTGCAGAAAACACACTGATCAAAATTAGAGAACACTTTCAGATACCTCCCAGTTATTGGTGTTAATCTGGCAGCTGGTGCTAATTTCCTTGATTATCTGTCAACCCCTATTTAACTGGCAGCCTAACTTCCAGTTTCACTGACTCGGCAGTGACTTGGCGACAAAGTTATGGCCAAGAAACCCACTACAGTCACCTAACTGTGGAGGAGACTGGAAGAGGAGTGGACCAAAATCACACCAGAGCAGTGTGAGAGACTAGTGCTGTCCTGTGGCCGCAGATGTGCTGAAGTCATTCAGAGCAGAGGCCTGTACACTTACTACTAATTGCTGACTGTTGTAACCTTCAGAAAATTCAGTTGTAATCTTTTTCCATGCTACAGTCATTGTTGTTCTCTAAATTTGATCAGTGTGTTTTCTGCAAAATAATGTTTTTTGTTGAAATGCCTTAGTTATTTTGTGGAAAAAGTGTTCTAGTAGCATGGTATAGACACGACAAAAAGTCCTTCAACTGTTGAGCAGTGAAGATGACATTACTTCAGAAAAAATCAGTTGTTTATAAATTGTTCTCTAATTTTGATCTCCAGTGTACATGCGTGTTTGTGCCTTTTACTTTATTTAATCAAATTTTTATTTTATCAAATTTTTTTTTCTATCTTTCTCCTCTCCCCTCATCTAATATATTATCCGTGTTGACGCTGTCCCTGTTCTAACTCTGCCTGCTTTTCAATTCCTATTACAATGTGTTTCTAGTTAACTTAAAAATGTACATATGGTGTATACTCTGGACTGCCAGGAGGCAAAATCTACTACATAGTAAATCGGTTGTGTGAAAACTATCCTGCAACTTGTCTTGTTCCGTTATTGCGAGCTTAGGAAACGATTTACTGTTTGGTTTTGAGTTAAATCATTGTCAAAATTTATGTTTGTGCTTTTGAATCTGTTGTTTTTTTGCTATCCACTGGGAGTTTTCTTAATCCATTATTATTATCCACCAGATGCTATGGGGTTGCTCACTTAATTTCTACTCTTATCATGATTTTCTCTACATCAGATGTGATCAATGGCTAATCTTAATACATCCAAAAGAGGAACAGATGGGTCTTCTATTAGGCTGGTGAGTTGGAATGTCTGCGGACTGCGGGGCCCAGTAAAGCGATTGAGAGTATTTTCACACCTCAAGGGTCTTAACACTGACACTGCTTTCCTTCAAGAGACCCATCTGCATATAAATGATCTTAACTGAATGCGTAAACCTTGGAGTGGGAAATTATTTCACTCTGCTTTCAACAGCAAATCCAGGGGCGCTACCATTTTGATTAACAAATGTACCTAGTTCTCCCCTGCACAGATTATATCTGACCCCGGAGGGCGCTATGTTGTAGTAAGTGGACTTCAGTTGTATTGGTTAGTGTCTATGCCCCTAACTGGGACAATCTGAATTTTATGACCTCCCTTTTTTCCAAAATTCCAAATGTGGATACTCATCATTTCATCTTAGGGGGGGGGGGCTGAATTTAGTGATAGACCCTAAGCTTGACCACTCACACCCTAAAACACTTACACCCTCTGCCATGTTGAAGACACTGTCAGCCCTTACGAGTCAGTTAGGTTGCATAGATCCCTGGCGCTCCACCCGGTCACAAAAGAATTCTCTTATTTTTCCAAAGTACAGAAAGCTTATTCCCTTGAAATTAACAGGACTGAGTCAATCTTGCACTCTCTGCTATGGGAAACTTTGAAAGCTGTAATACGGGGAGAGATTATCTCATACAGCATATATTTGACCAGGAAAACTACTGACTACTTCCCTCTAACAAGAGGAACCTGTCAAGGCTGCCCAATCTCCCCCCTGCTCTTTGCCATAACAATAGAGCCTCTTTCCATTGCTCTCAAATCCTCCCCACTCTTCACGCGTATCTACAGAGGCAGATTGGAACATCGAGTTTCTCCCAATGCCAATGACCTTCTGCTCTATGTCACAGACCCGTGTAACTGTGTAGATGATATTTTACAACTCTTAAGAACCTTTGGGTCACTCTCAGGCTATAGGCTTAATATCAGTAAAAGTGTGTTTCCCTATCAATTAGGCAGCTAAGCAAATTGCCACCAGGTATCCTACCATTCCAATTAGCCCACACCTGTTTCCATTATTTAGGTGTCAGCATTGCTCATTCCCTCCCCTCTTTCCATAAAAATAATTTTACAAAGTTGGTTATGGATATTAAATCTGATTTGAAGCACTGGGACTCTCCCTCTCTCTCTGATGGGCAGAATCAATTCTATTAAAATGAATATTCTGCCTAGACTCTTGTTTCTTTTCCAGTCTTCTTCTGTCTTCCAATATTTCTACCAAAATCTTTTTTCTGAATGTTAGACCAAACAATTTAAAAGTTTATTTGGGCTGGCAAGAACCCAAGAGCATGTAGAGCAGTACTATAGAGAAGCAAACGGGACAGGGGCCTTGTGGTGCCTAACCTTTTATTTTATGATTAGGCAGCCAATCTTCAAAAAATTAGTGCCTGGTGTAACTCTTCTAACCTCGCGTGATGTATAATGGAGGAAAATTCATCCATCATCGCTGGCAGCTCTGGTCTGTGCTCCCTTGACTTCTTGTTATCCCAATTATATGAGAAACCCAGTTGTGCTCTCTTCTCTGAAAATTTGCAAACAATTCAGCAACATTTCAAACTTCACACCCCTATCCAATGCAACCCCATTTGCAATAACAACCTATTTCCCCCCTCTAATTTAGAGAAGCCTGGCAGATTTATACTTAGAGGGCTCATTTGCAACTTTTAATGTTCTCTGCATGAAGTATAATTTACCCCAATCTCATTTGTTCTGGTATTCTCAAGCCTGTAATTACGCTTGCATGCATTTTACGTCCTTCCCTCAGTTCCCGGCGGGATCTCTTGCCGTTGAGGTGCTCTCTCTCCCTAAAGCATGTGATAGGATCTCAATTTTATATGACCTTATTTCATCCTTAGGTACAGCCCTGCTTGCGGAGGTTAGGGGTAATTGGGAAAAGGATCTTGAGCTTGATGTGACAGATGATTGGTGGGAAGAGGCACTAGTCAGGGCCAACTCTACATCTTCATGTGCCTGTCTAAGTCTAATTCAGTTTAAGGTCCTACACAGGGTTCATCTTACAAATGCTAGGCTTAGTAGGTTGTTTCCAGGTACAAGTGAAACCTGTGATAGATGTGGCTCATCATTGGCAGATGATACTCATATGTTTTTTTCTTGTCCAAAACTAGCCAAGTTCTGGTCTAGAGGGAAGTGGAAATGTATGCCATTTGTAATTTGGGAGAATTTACCCTTTAAGCTCCCACTGAGTGTGAATACAGACATACTTTCCATATGTTGCTCAATCTGAATACGACCCGAGATGCAGTGTAGCCAGGTAGTGTGAAGGCAGTGATGTGGTTTGACACCATGTTGGTGTCCAGTGGTACAATGTATTCTGTGCTGGCAGTGGAAGTTACCTCATCAGCCATGACAAACAGATTCTCTTCATAGGCAAAGTGAAGCACTTCCTCTATACACTTCTTACTCTGCACCTGACCTAGAGAACAGATAGGGGATGTCAGAGGGTTAGAGAGACAGAGATAACTGTTATGCACACTGGAAGTAAATGTCATGGGAACAAATATGCTTTCATGTATAGGTGTCCAGGTGCAAGGTATTCAAAAATAGGGCAACAGGCAATGGAAGTGTTTGTCACAGTAAAAAGCATTACATGCTGACGTATTTCAGACCTTAACAGTCTGAGAGTGACCCTGACCCCGCCAACAAACACTCTACTGAGACAGTACAGTGGAAGTGACTGGGAGAGCTGTCCCAGTCTCTTTGCAGAGAAAATTATGTGGTGGTGGTGGTGGGTGCTGTAAAAAAAATACTAGTAAGGGTAGCATAATTGATGTTTATAAAACACTGAAGTAGGAAAATAGCTATAGTATGTTTTCATGCAACTGGTATGGATATTTACAAAATAGAGAAATGTCACAAAAAATGACTTAAATGTTCTACAGTAAGCATAGAAATGAGAAAGTGGTCAAAAGACACAAAAGCTGCATTTCAACCAGAGGTACCAGGGACTAGTTTAGTTCATGTAGGATAGTCCCAGGGGCTAAAAAAGCTTTAGGGGAGGGGTTTGCAGGGATGACCCTCCCTGATTGGTCAAACACAGACACTTATTTATAATACAATATTTTGTCCACCATATTAAAATATATGAGGGTGGCAAAATATTAGTTATTAGTACACCACCACCACCCACTACGACCTCAATAATAAACATAAAGTAGAATTATCACCTTTCTGACAATGTCAACAAAAACCGAAAATGTACAAACTTCGTAAATGTAAAATTTATGGCAGAGCTGTTGTTGTTGCATTATATTACACAGATGTTCCTATTTAAATACTCAGCGTACACACACACACACACACAAACACACAAACACACAAATATATGTATCCTACCAGTGGGGTTTCCAGGGTTGATGATGCAGAGGACTCTGGGCTGGCAGTGCTGCTTGGCTGTCAGGTAAGCTCGCTGCAGTTCTTCAATATCTAATGCCCAGCAATTGGCCTCATCAAGGTAGTAGTTGATCTGCACTGCCCCCAGCTCTGAGATGGCTGCAGAGTACAGTGGGTACTGAGGGATGGGAATCATCACGCCTGTCCTGGAGCTGCCCTGACCCGACACTAGCAGCTTCAGGATGCTCTACAAACAACAGATATGACTGATGTGGTTCATTTGTTTGCAGAAGCTGCTCTCCACTATCAGACTCACATACTGCAGACCCAATCAGACATGTTACAGAACTACATTTTCTCTCATTAAGAAATCACACCACACACATTTCAGCACTCCACGGAGTAATTCCAAACTCTGGCCAGAACTAATCCAGATTTCGGCTGTGCTCCTCCACTCTCTTCTCTGAAACCACTCCGCTTTGCCATCACTATTAGCATTTCTCCCACTTTGGTAGAAGTGCAATCACTATTATGACAAATGTCATTCATGTCAAGCCCCTTGCTTCTTTGTCAACTCCCTGCCTCCCACCTCCCATCATCCCAAAAGCGGTGTTTCATACCATGATGCCATCACTGGCCCCTGTGGTGAGGTAGATGTTGTTCCAGTCAGAAAGTACACCCTGGTCTCTGTGTGTGATGTAGTCAGCAATGTCCTGACGGATACACTCCACCCCCTGGCTGGCACTGTACGAGCCTGAACCAAAAACACACAATATACACCAAATACATAGATTTACCATTTACATAGATTGATTGCAGCACTCAAGGGTAAAATTACATAAAATTCTTTAAGAAGTTTTTCCCCTGCTAAGCAGCACTATGCTGCTTGTGGTTAGTAATTACAGCTGATGGTACTTTCTTTCCATACACTGATTCCCTACACACAATTAGCAGAACAAAGCACTAGCCGCAGGTAGTTACACTAACCAGCACCAATAGAAAAGAAACCAACTCTGTGTCTTCTTGTCGGCATGTGATGTTTTGCCTCACGAAAAGAGTAAATGCTTTAGTCCTGCAGGCTCATATACCAGAAATGTGTAATATAGGCAGACAAATTTAACCATGTAGAAACGTGTGGCACATCATTTTCATATTTTTCTTCTCTGCAACAAATGATGACCTGCAAATGTGCATAATTTACTAGTCATTTACAAACTGCTCAGTATACCATGATATACTTCATAACGATGTTGCCTCTGTACTGACATTATTAAATGAAAAAAACTAAATAAAATACAATAATCTCTGTATTACCTAACTCACTTACCCAACAATTTTACTGGAACTTTTTTTAATCACTTACCCAATGTACTGATACAGGTTATGACAGTATTTCAATAATTTACCACCTCATTTGACTGACTCTTTCCTGGTCATCCAGGTGCCAAGCAGTGGTCTTAACCCCTACTCTATCAACTACTGTTCTGTACCTAACCAAATAGGTATCATCCATCTGACCTATTCCACATAATAACCACCCGTCTAACCTAGGTAACCATGTACCTAAACCCCATTTACACATGGTAAGATGCGATTTCTATCTGGATAATGACATCTGATCAATGGGGCTTTGCATGTATACCTGGTATGGTCAGCATTTTTGTTTTCTTTATTCTGCCCACATTTTAAATTGGATATCAATATGCAAATTAGTCATACCGGGGCTGGCAGACTTACATTTACACCTGCATTGTGCCAGGTGTAAATGGGGTGCATGCCACTTATCAGCTTAACCAACAACTCACATTTGGTTAACTGGGTCACCTCTTCTTCCCCCAAAGCTTCTTATTCATCACCACCAAATCATCACCATTCTTACTCAACCATCTTCCTGTCCCACTTTTTACCACCTATTCCACTTATCCAACTATGCTACGTGTATTATGTACCTCACTTACCTAACCACCTATGTCACTCATTTACCTTCTCACCTAACTGAGTAGGTGCTCTGAACAGGATTTGAACCCCAATCACCCAGTAGCCAAGCAGTGTTCTTAACTACACAAAAATAAATACACAGATGGATAGAGTAGTGGTTAACAGGGACCACACAGATCAACACTGTTACATACAGATAAGCATGCCTTACCATGCATTACATGCAGATGTAATGTACTGTATATAGGGTGTCTAGGTGAAGCTAATTTGTAGTCCCTATCCCTATTCTGTCCAAGCAACACCATTTCATCTATCTTGGCAGCACAATATAGCGTAGTTGGAAACATAAGGGCACATTTAAGTGTTCATTATTATTATTATTGTTATTATACTTGACGTATTTTTAACAGTTTTTGGTCTATGGCACAGAGAAATAAGATATATCAGACTTTGCATACACAAACAATACTAGTAAGTAGATCAGTTCATTGTTGGTTTGGTTGATTTGTTGACAAGAAAAATATAGAAAATCATCAGCCTTATCCTTTAATGCTTCTTGCTAAATATGTCTCTATGTACTATTGTATTATATCATCCGCCACTCCTCTCAAACACACAGTTTACCTGTCTATAGCTCACAGAGACAGGAAGACACACACACACACAAACCTAGGCTCTGTCCACCACAGTCCTGAAGGATGCGCTTGGCTCGCTGTTTGGCATCATCAGGGAAAGCTGGACTATCCAGCAGTTCTGGGAAACAACACAGAGCGACCACCTGCAGAGTGGCCAAATGAAAAAGATACGTTTCCTTATATTGTATTCAATCAATCGGATCAATCATTAAGTTCATATATATGATCAGTCAGTTCATATTAAGACAAGTTCCTTTCAACAGTTTTAGGGAAAACTGAATGGACATGGCATTTTCATTTTTAAATTAAAGACCATGTGCTTAAACCTTTCCTGCTGACGTATATTATGGGGAATGTGAGGTTGTTCTCCGGCATAGGTCAGCTGACTGGTTTACTGAACAAACCAGCTCAACTACAGGTGCAGTTTGCTCTATGTCACAGAGATATGGCAGAATGGTAATATACCAGACCGCTCACTCCACTTCATGTAGTGAAGGCAGACAGTGAGAAGACAGGAGATGGTGTTGCTGTCTCACTCCAGACGGTGAAACCCTGAATACACTGAGGTGAAGGAGCGCATTTACACTCCACATACTGAGCTGATGTCAGCAGCTAATGGCAGATTGAAGCCATACTAACTATCACATGCATTTTTATATACCATTGTTGTGGCTGTTTGACTGCTTGCTGAGGCCTCCTTCCTGGTCTGGCCAAAAGATATGGCTGAGGGTGGAACCTGGCTAAATGCAGGGGCCCAAGCCAAGGACCAGTCCAAGAGCTCTGACAGCATTGGGTGGATCAGGGTTTCTTTGTATTGAGTTTTAGTTATTATCTATATTGTCTTCCCCTGTGTGTCTGTATTGGTTTGATCAGTGAGTATATGTTTCTCTCATGTCTCATTCTGTGAGGTCTGTTAGTTGAGTTAACATCTTCTTGTGTGTCCCAACTTTTGACTGTATATTTTGTTGACCTCTTTTAAGGGTCTGTCTATTTGGTGCATTTAGTTGTATTGGTGCAATTTTTGGAAAAAAAATAAAACCTTTTCTAAAATTTTGAAAATTAAACCTGTTTCCTTGTTCCTTGACTGCTAACTGATGGTCTGAAAAGTCAGAAAAGAGAATGCAGGAAAGCTCAGCACAAATGGAGATAAACTAACCTTCAGATTCACAACATTTTAAAGAGAGGCTTCGTATTTATAGTTCTGAAATAAATAGACAGCCTTATTTACTAACATCATCAACAGTAAAATCAATAATTTTCATTCCTTATTTACCACTGTTGAGAAGCTTAATAATCCCTTGACACAGTTAGCCCCTGACTTCCTATTTCTCACTTAGTATAAAGAGTTTGTATCTTTTTTTATTGAAAAAAATAGTCAAAAATATCAGACTGGCCAAAAATTCCTCCATATTGAACAATGGAAATAGACCACTCCTCCAACAAGACAGAAACAAGACTGTCAACATTTAATGTTATTAATGCTAAAACTCTAGGGGACGTAGTGAAGCATCTGAATTCTTCCACCTGCTGTTTTGACGTCCTGTCAACCAGCTTTTTTAAAACCGTTTTCAGTTGTTTGGAAATGGATGTACTGGAAATTGTCAATGGCTCACTCCTATCACGTATCTTTCCAAAATCACCGAAAACTGTAGTTATTAAGCCCCTTCTAAAGAAAGACAATATGGATCTTTCTATATTAAATAACTACAGACTCATCTCTAATCTTCCCTTTATTGGAAAAAATATTGAGAAAGCTGTTCTGATTCAACTCAACAACTTTTTAAATGAAAATGACATTTTGGACATATTTCAATCTGGCTTCAGACCACACCACAGCACTGAGACTGCACTGATTAAGGTGCTAAATGACATTCATCTGAATATTGGCTCAGGTGAAACATCTGTTTTGGTGATGCTTGACCTCAGTGCTGCCTTTGATACGGCTGACCATAAAATACTGATTATTAAGACTATTAAGTTGATCAGCTTAAAATATTCATTCAGGCACCCGCAGGTGGCGGCTGTGTTTTGGATGGTTTCTGTATTGTAAAATACTTTAAGATTGAATTTTAACAGTTGCAGATGTTTCAGCCCTCTAGGTAAGATTTGGACATCCTGTTCGTTATGGACTGTTCTGTGAAGTTCTGGAGATTTTGTTAATGATGGATTTGAAACTGATAAAGTTTTGGAGAGCTGTTGTGCTTATTGTCATCCGTTTCTCTTACATCAATAATGATGAGGCTGTTTTAATCTATTTGTGATTTTTAAATAGTTCTTAAAGTTGTAGGCTGTTTCAGTAGGGAAAGGTTTAAAGACTGTCAGACTGCAGGTCACCACAGTGTTTATGCTTGTAGACTGTAGCTACCTTGGTGCTGCTATTTCTGCAGTAAAATACTTGGTTGGGTGCGTTTTATTAGAGGGCAGAGGAAGGCAGAGGAACATTTTGTCTTTGGTTGTGCTCCAGTGCAAACCAATGGGTAACATCACACCTTGTTACATCCATCTTCGCATACTCTATGGTTAAAACAGGCTGCTGTCACACCTGCAGTGTGTTTTTCTGATTATAGACATTGGTCCTCAGCAGTCAGTCAGTGTTTGTGTCCTGAAAAAAAAATGTTCATCATAGTTTTGTCAAAGTCTAGCTGCTTTCCTGTGAGTGCTGGCAGAAAGGGGCTCAAAGATTGGCTGTTCTGCAGCGCCAAACACACCTTTGCCTCCTGTTTGTGCAGCGTGATTGGCTGTTATCAGGCTGATTCATCTATTGTCAGGAGTTGCTTCACTGCACACTTTTTTATAACATAAACTTAAATATTTTGGCAGAGGGAGGATACAGTTAGGTCCAGAAATATTTGGACAATGACACAAGTTGTTATTTTATCCGTTTAAAAAAACATATTCAGGATACAATTATGTAATCAATCTGGGCTTAAAGTGCAGACTCTCAGCTGTAATTTGAGAGTATTCACATCCAAATTGGAGCAAGGGTTTAGGAATTACAGCTCTTTAATACATAGCCGCCTCTTTTTCAAGGGACCAAAAGTAATTGGACAATTGACTCAGAAGGCTGCAAAAAAAATAACAAGGCTGCATGGGCTCTTCCCCCATTAACCTATCATCAATTAAGCAGTTAAAAGGTCTGGAGTTGATTCCAGGTGTGGTGTTTGCATTTGGAAGCTGTTGCTGTGAACACACAATATGAAAGAAGAAATCCATCAGAGAGATAGCAGAAATGTTAGAGGAGTGGCCAAATCAACAGTTTGGAACATTCTGAGAAAAAAAGAGCGTACTGGTGAGCTTGGGAACTCAAAAAGGCCTGGACATCCACGGAAGACAACAGTGGTGGATGATTGCAGAATCCTTTCCATGGTGAAGAAAAACCCCTTCACAACATCCATTCAAGTGAAGAACACTCTCCAGGAAGTAGGCGTATCAGTATCTAAGTCTACCATAAAGAGAAGACTTCATGAGAGTAAATACAAAGGATTCACCACAAGGTGCAAACCATTAATCAGCCTCAAAAATAGAAAGGCCAGAATTGACTTTGCCAAAAAACACCTGAAGAAGCTAGCCCAGTTCTGGAACAACATTCTTTGGACAGATGAGACTAAGATCAACCTGTACCAGAATGATGGGGGGAAGAAGAAAGTTTGGAGAAGAATTGGAACAGCTCATGATTCAAAGCACACCACATCTTCTGTAAAACATGGAGGCAGTGTGATGGCATGGGCATGCATGGCTTCCAATGGCACCTGGTCACTTGTGTTTATTGATGATGTGACAAAAGACAGAAGCAGCCAGATGAATTCTGAAGTGTATAGGGATATACTTTCTGCTCAGATTCAGCCAAATGCAGCAAAGTTGATTGGACGGTGCTCACAGTGCAGATGGACAATGATCCAAAACATACTGCAAAAGCAACCTAGGAGTTTTTTAAAGCAAAGAAGTGTAATATTCTGCAATGGCCGAGTCAATCACCAGATCTCAACCCAGATCTCAACCCAATTGAGCATGCATTTCACTTGCTCAAGACAAAACTCAAGGCAGAAAGACCCACAAACAAGCAACAACTGAAGACAGCTGCAGTAAAGGCCTGGCAAAGCATCGCAAAGGAGGAAAGCCAGCGTTTGGTGATGTCCATGGGTTCCAGACTTTCAGGCAGTCATTGCCTGCAAAGGATTCTCAACAAAATATTGAAAAGTAACATTTTACTTAGGGTTATGTTTATTTGTCCAATTACTTTTGAGCCCCTGAAATGAGGAGCGATTGTATAAAAATAGCTACAATTCCTACATGTTTAATCATATATTTTTGTTCAACCCCTTGAGTTAAACCTTAAAGTCTGCACTTCAATTCTGTTGTAGTTGTTTCATTTCAAATCCAATGTGGTGGCATGCAGGGCCCAAATCATGAAGATTGCGTCACTGTCCAAATATTTATGGGCCTAACTGTATCTATGGGAATAGGACAGTAACAGTTCAATTTTGACATGAAAATAAAATCTTAAATATTATCTTATTTTATTGTGATATTTTTTGCATTATGATGTTTTTCAATGTCAATCTTCAGATTTTTTCTTCATGTCTGTCTTTTTTCAGTGACAGTTAACGCTGTCAGTTTTTTTCAGTGTCACTGGTTTTCAGTTTCAACGTTCTTTCTTTCAGTGTTTTGGCGTAGAGAGGAGGGGTTTGAGGGAAAGACTACATACCCAGTATGCCTTGTGGCATACGAAGATACCCAAGGGTGATGAACAGATCAGTCTATATTAAATTTCATTTTATTTTTTTTAAGCGTCCTCCATTTGTACTCCCGAGTTGAACTTGCCAGGTACTCAACACACCTGTACTGTGACAAAATAATCTCAATTCAAAGCTCTAACAGGAAAAAATCTCTCCTCTGTGAGACCAACATTTATCTTCCAAAAGGAATTATATCATATATCAAAATGCTACAGTGACATTAAGAGTCAGCAGTAAATCACCAGAGAGCTGCACAGATCCGTTCATCGGATCATGTTCTCCCCGGGGTGACATGTTGAACAGCCGATCAACTCAGGAGTCAGGCTGCCAGCAGCTGAGATGACCAGCCAGTTTCCTTTTTCAGTTCAGGTTTTGTTTTCAATGCCAAATTTTATTTTCGATGCCAAAATTTAACTGTCACTGTTCTGACCCCATAGATATCAAGTCGTCCCAAGTCCAAATGAAGCCACAAGTCATTGGTGTTAAAGGCTGAGTTGAGTTGCAAGTCTTACTTGGGAAATTATCTACTTCGCATGCACCACTGTAGTGGCAACAGGAGAAAATAACTGTCCAACCAGAGTATATAAATTACATGCGTACACTTTTGTGAATCAACTCAGAATTGTAGAAAAATCTTGACTCTGATTTGAATTATTTTCACCAATACCCTACATAACGATTGCACATAGTCTCTTTTCGTGTAGGTAGTATTAGTATTTTGTTATCTATCTACAACCGCTTTCAACAGCATACATGCATATGATGCAGGTCTCCTCAAAATGTGTTGAACCTGTGTTGGACTCATTCATGACACAGCTGTCACCCTGTTTCTCACTGTTAGCAGAGACTGCAGTCTACTGTGTAGATCATACACTT
Source organism: Scomberomorus guttatus (assembly GCA_038419695.1). Classification (NCBI taxonomy): domain Eukaryota; kingdom Metazoa; phylum Chordata; class Actinopteri; order Scombriformes; family Scombridae; genus Scomberomorus; species Scomberomorus guttatus. The sequence continues at coordinate 1,053,063 of CM076445.1, forward strand.
CACAGATAAACCACGGAATTCTTTCTCTCTTGCGTGATATTGAGTTGTTGATTACACAATGTTGTGACTAGATTTAGTCTGGTGTTCACAGATAGTTGATGGTCTCTCCCTCCACCTGTTACTGAAGTCACATAATTACAAATAAACCATCTTAATGACAATGACAAAGGGGGCGGCTGTGGCTCAGAAGGTAGCGCGGGTTGTCCCCTAATCGAAAGATCGGTGGTTCGATTCCCGGCTCCTCCAGTCCACATGTCGAAGTGTCCTTGGGCAAGATACTGAACCCAAAATTGCTCATGATGGCTGTGCCATGAGTGTGTGAATGTGTTAGATTTCCTCTGATGGGCAGGTTGGGACATGGCATGGTAGCCCCTGTACCCATTCAGCATATGAATGTGTGTGAATGAGTGAATTGACTCGTAGTGTAAATAGTGCTTTGAGTGGTCGGAAGACTAGAAAGGCGCTATACAAGTACAGTCCAGTTAGCATTTACCATCGAGCAAACCCCATCCGCTGAAAAAGGCCACCAGATGTGGTTGAAACCTTCTGATATAAATTGGATCGGACCTTTTCAAGCTGCACCTTTAAAACAGCAAATAATGTTAATTCATTGAGCTTGAATATTAATTCAAGCTCAATTAATTGTTTCATTCAAGTGAAACTGACATGTTTGGTAACTGATCAACTGCCCATCTGTGCTAGGTAGACAAAGAACTGCAGGTGACAGGTGCTCTAAGCAGTTAAGACAAACAGTAGGTCTGTTGTTTCCTAATTCAGTGCCTGTCTAACCCTTACCTGACGGAGGAAAGTGATTGGCTGCTGGCCCATGGCATGGGCATCACCAATGTTGGCTTTGATGACCTCAGTGAAAGGCTGTTTGACTCCCTGGAGAGAGAAGAAACGAAATCATCATAAATACATCATGAACAGAACCCCATAGCCATGGTCATGGTCAAGTGTTCAGGATTTTTCACTGAGGGGCTGGTGACTGGCACAGTGGAAACACAGGCGTATATGTTTTATTTCTTTAAAATTTATTTAAGAATAAAATAGATTTATAAACAGTTCAGGATTTTATCTGAGGACAGATGCTATTTCTCCCATTAGTAAGTAGAGTTACAGCTTATTTTAATACTCATTTTGGCTAAAAATGACTCTTACATGAATGTTCTGTGTTGCTCTTTAGATGTGCTTTATTGGTTATCCGCACATGAGAAACAGTGGCAGCTTCATTTACGGTTCATTGGAAGTACTGCTGTTTTTGTCTTTCTGTTCAATTTCTGTTCAACTGACACCCCTTTGTGTTTGTGAAGAACTGATCTGTTCAGGGGCCTGTACTATGAAGCAAAATCAACATACCCAGGATATGTTTTCGTTAGTTGGCTTCACTGAGCCTAACATTGGCCATCCAGATTACCAGTACTATGAAGCTGGCTATCAACTAGTTGAGTCAACTCTGGGTTTTCCTATGCAGCTACAAGCATGTCCATGTGAAAGAGGCAGGGTTGTTAATTATGAGCGACATCATCAGAACTATAAATTAAGTACTTAATATGATATGACATGAAACAGTGATGCCAAGTACCTGCGGAAAACTTCTGTTTTAGGGACAGAAAAAAGTCATATTCAATTAAGTGAAATATAAACAAATAGCCTGTAATCATACAACAGAATAAGAAGATGCAGCTAAAATCATCATTATGTATTTAGTGTTGTAAATGATCTCTCTGTTTGTTAGAAGCTCTGTTTTAAAACCAGGGTGCAGGGTTTTCCCTGCCTATGTAACTCAAAGGCCTTTGTATTACTGGCTGCCATCTTTTTTGAGAATTATGGCATGTGATGTTGATGGAACAAAAAAGGCAGAACTCAACTGCGAGGACAGTGCAGCACTGCACACAGTTGAGTTCCACCTTTTTCATTCAGTCAACATCACATACCGGAATTTTCAACAGGCAGCTGCCTTTGAGTTAGATGGGCAAGGAAAACCCTGTATAGGTCATTAATGCAAGCTATATTCTTTACAGTGCATATAGCTTTCTAACATGCACACTCTAAAATTACATGTATAAACACATCCAACCTTTTATGTGGAAACACATTTAGATTGTCCCACTGGAGCTTGAGAAGGCCATTTAGCATGCCACTTATTCTTCCTTATACCAGAGGTTTTATCAAAATATTTCACTTATTTTCAATATCCAGGACCTTACCAGAGACACAATTCCTATCTCAAATGCCCTCTATTCCAGTGAACATACTGAAAACATGTCTATCCTTTATTTCTTACAATTCCCATGACACAGGAATTAAATAATCATGGCGATACTGAGGCAAAAAAATGTAATCCTGAAATGGACGTTTTTCTGCCATAGGTACAATATCTGTCAAATCTGTGTCTATATTTGTATGAAGGAAAAATGGAAGGACATTGGCACTTTGTACCCTTAACCATACAAGCAAGCAATTTCCATGTACATTTTTATGTTCCCACTAGCTACCCCACATACCATTTTGGGCCTATGAAAATGACCAACATATGCTACCACGCCTTGTTTTATTCATAATATCTTCATGTCCATAGTGGTAGAGACCTCAAATATTGGCACAAAATTGTAAGATTGTATTTGCAGAAAAAATGATTGATATCATAATGGTGCAAAAATGTGGGTTTGTAATACCCTCAATATCACTCTTGTTTAGGAATTTTGCACTAATCTAGGGCCTTATAAAAATAAAGTGGCATGGAGTACAGGCTTTTAATGGTTTCTTTTAAAGGTTTCCAGACTTTCTATTTCCACTCTCAGGATTTTCCCTGGATTTTTTGAGACAAAGGTGGCAAAGGCTGGAGAACATGCATGGCGTGGCGCATACATTTTTGTGTGCACTTTTGTGTTGTGCACTTAAGTGAAAAAAATCATGATTTGACAGACAAAAGAAAGTTCACAATATACTTCACTTTCATCTTGCAAAGGTAATTACCTAGTAGAGATTGTAAGATGTGTTCTAATTAATTAATTAATTAATGCAGCTAACTTTTTAAAATATAAAAAGGCTGCGGCCTATTTATCTTATCTGCCAGTCCTGCTTCATATTGTATTTCAGTGGACTAAGGACACCAGTTAATGGTTTGGCACACAGTCTACTGGAGCAAGAGACTGAAAATAGTGCCCCCTTTTCTATTCATTCAATCGAGAATTGATTCTGAATCAAATCGGCACCCAAGTGATAGTATCGGGTAGTATTGGGAGATAAGCATATTGTCCCAGGTCTAGAAAATAAACACCGTCATATGCCACAAACTTTATTTTTAATTTTTTTGTTCCATCTTGGTACAAAATTTAAATCCCTATGGACACTTTTGTCTGTCAAATTGTGATTTTTTCACTTGAGCGCACAACACTCTAAAAAGGTGTGTGACGGTGTACACTGCACCACACATGTTTTCCAGCCTTTGCCACCTTTGTCTCAAAAAAATCCAGGGAAAACCCTGTTACAGTAAAATGAGCCTACAGAAAACATGTATTTCTTTACTCCAATCAATATTTCAGAGGCTGGGACACACAAAAGTACAGATAATAAGGGAAGACCCTGCTTCTTAATTAGAGTTCAAACAATGCCTTTAACAATGTGTTTATCTATGAAGGGAACATGGAAGGACATTGGCACTTTGTACACTAAATGACCATACATTAAGCTATTTCCACAGGCATTTTCATGTTACTACTAACTAGCCCACACACCATTTTGGTCCTATGAAAATGACCGAAAAATGCTACCATGCCTTGTTTTATTCTTAATATCTTCATGTCCATTAGTGGTAGATACCTCAAATATTGGCACAAAATAAAAGAATATTGTATTTGAATAAAAAATAATTATTAATACCATATGGGTGCAAAAAATGGGTTTCTAATACCCTCAATATCATTCTCGTTAAGGAATTTTTCACTTTTTTCAAAATCTAGGGCCTTATAGAAAATCAATAGGCATGCAGTACAAACTCTTAATGGTTCAGTAATATTGAGAACATGTTTGTCTTCCATCCTACAAAATTTGGTGAGGTTAGGAATAATCCTTTTCAAGATATTAATGCCCAAATATGGCTTCTCAGATAATCCCAGCTTTCATCAGGATACATATATGTGCTGGTGGGCCGGATCTGGTCCCCTGCTCTTTGTAGAGCTTTAGAGCACAAACTGTGACAGTGAGAGATGATGGAACCTGTCCAGCTCAGCTGACATTGAAGTTGCATGTCGTGCTGCGTGTAAGTGAAATTAAACCAACTTTTTCATAGCCCTCCATCCTCAGACAAAGCGCAGGGCGGTAGTGAGCGGAATCTGACAACTCTTAAAAACATACGTAGCTACAAACAGCGCATATCAATTATTTGCTGTAAATATAAATGAAAAAACAAATCTTTGAGACCAGTGGGCTAGTAACGTTAGCTATACTGTAGCTACTAACCTGCTGCAGCCTCCTCTCCAGGTCTCCCGCCTTGATAACGATGGGCCCCCTCACTGCGTACTCCACCGCTTTCACCTGCGGGTTTAAGGTTTCCATGGTCAGGGTCCTCTCTCTCATCCTGGATGGGTCCTCTGTCTCCACAGGGGCCTCTGCTGTGCTGAACTGTTTCAGTCCACATTGCACCGGAGGCCCCTGCGTTTTGAGTCGTGCATGCTGCCATAGACATGAATACAGCGACTTCGTCCGGTGGAGAACAGGCGGAGAGCGATAGACTATGTGTTGAAGACGAAACATGTTTCCTCTGGATCTGCTCGATGGTTCATCAGTCAACAACACCGGTTAACATTTACGATATTCCGGTTGTGTGGCCATTACAGTGAGTGAAACCCGGACAAGTATGACGCATCTTCCGCTGACTCGCTGTCCCCAGTAAGGCTGTCAAGGCACAAATTAAACTGGTACCATCACATGGAACTTCCTTTATTGACAACAAAATAATTAAACAATTAAATATAGTAGTGTTAAAGGTATACTTTGCAGGATTTTCTAATTACTCATACAAAAGTAATCCATCTCCATTATGACCTACTATAAGTGTGGGGCGGTGTATTTATCTGCAGAGACCCTGCCCTCTGCCTGTTATTTAATATTCTTATTATTTTGCTGTGTTCGGGATGCTTCTGGGCGTCAACCTTTGGGCAGTGGATGTATAGCCCCCAGCCAGTATCAGCGTACAGGATGTGAGGTCGGGACTCGTAGCGTATTGCTGTTTTTTATTTGATTCAGTGCTTTCCCTGCTTCTCCGTCTCCTTCTTCTGCTGTGTGCAGAGTGCTGTTGTGTGTTGCACCTCTGCTGTCGCTGTGTCTGTTTGACCGACACACACACACATGCAGAGCAGAGTGTGTGTGTTTATTTGTGCCTTGTGTAAAACAATCAGAAAATAACGTTTTATTACTGTGATTCACGGCTTCGCTCTTGCCAGCACCGCTCTTGCTAGCTCGCTCGACCACCGCTCTCTCTCTCTCTCTCTCTCTCTCTCTCTCTCTCTCTCTCTCTTTTGTTCTTTTTGCAAATTCAAATTTGCTTTATTGGCAAATGAATGTCACAATAACAATATTGCCAAAGTATCAAAAGTCAATAAAACAAAATAACATTAACATAACATTAAGAAGGGATAATCAATGGGTAGGTGTGCGTTAAACGCTTTTAAGGCATGACGTGGAGGCGAAGAACCACCCAACATGAAGCAGAGGGTGGTTTGCCTCCGCAAAGTGACTTAAAACTGTTTAACGCAACCCTACAAGCTAATTATCCCGCTTATGTCACAGTCATTTGCCAACAATATAAAATAAAAGCATTCGCAAATTTTTGGTGAAAGTTTTGCACTCAAAATTGAAAGGTGGTGAAGCAAGAGCTTACCGTTGTCATGACAACTTGCCACACTGTAGTTGTCGCCAGCCTGAACTGAGGCATAAATTCACGTAAGGTGTCATTAACCATAACTGCAGAGTATGTCTCCAAATCAGTGTTCCTTTGTTTTTGGTAGAGAAAGTATCTCATCTCTAACTGCCCATTTTGCTGTCATTCTTCTCTTCCTCTATCATTTTAAGCTCTTCAGGCGTCAGTTTTTGCTTAGCTTCTTTCTTTTCTTCTCCATGTCTTTTTCCTCTGCTGCGTCCCATTCCTCAAAACTTCATAAGGAGTAAGCTTTGACAGCTGTGCCCTTTAATGTTGCTATGGTTACAGATTGGGTAGCGAATTTGAAGGGTGATTAAACCTGAGGGTGGGGGGGGGACCACGGAAGTGCCCTCTAAGGTGCCCCCACAGTATGATAAAATGCCCTCTAATGCTCCCGCACAAAGGAGAAAACATACCAAAGTTCTGTAATGACTGTCTCGTTATGGGTAAACTAGGATGAAATGCCCTAGATAGAGGGCCTCTATATGTGACAATCTGGAATGAAGTGCCCTGATGGGTGCCCTTTCAGTGGAAGAAAATGTGATGTAAAGAACCCTCAAAAAATGAGAAAATATGATGTGCCCTTTAAATGCCCTTCATCATAGCACAGAGACAGCACTGGTGAAAGTTATGATAATGATAAGTAATGATCTCCTAACTGCATAAGACAATGGACTTCTCTTTAGGACATGGACATTAACAATGAATCCTCCATGCACACAAAAGTTAGACACGGAGTCCCACAAGGTTCTGTGCTTGGATCAATACTATTCACCATATGCTTCCTTTAGGTAATATTATTCAGAAACACTCCATCAATTTTCATTGTTATGCAGACAATACCCAATTATATTTATCAATGAAGCCAGATGAAACCAATCAATTTACTAAACTCCAAGCATGCCTTAAGGACATAAAGACCTGGATGACCTGAAATTTTCTGCTACTAAACGCAGATAAAACCGAAGTTATTGTGCTTGGCCCTAAACACCTTAGAAACACATTATGTAATGATATAGCTACTCTGGATGGCATTACTCTGGCCTCCAGCACCATGTTAAGGAATCTATATTTGATCAGGATATGTCCCTTAACTCCCACATAAAGCAAATTTCAAGGACTGCCTTTTTTCACCTATGTAATATTGCAAACATCAGGCACATCCTGTCTCAAAAAGATGCAGAAAAACTAGTCCACATATTTGTAGCTTCTAGGCTGGATTACTGCAAATCCTTATTTTCAGGCTGCCCTAACAAGTCTCTAAAGACTCTCCAGCTGGTCCAGAATGCAGCTGCACATGCACATAGCCCTTAGTTACACTGCTATAGGCCTAGACCGCCAGGAGACTTCCCATGATGCTCTGAGATCCTCTCTTCTCCTCCTCCTCTCCATCTGTACACATTCATGTACCATTAATGCATGCTACTAACTTGACTTCTTCCCCAGAGTTTTTGTGCTTTCTTGTCTCACAGGAAAATCCGTAATCTGGATTGTGGACATCAGGGGGACATGGCTGCGGGGGTGGTGAAAGGATGGTGGCGTGGTCCTGTGGCCCCCTACTGTCATTGTTATTGTTATTATTGTTCTTATTATGCTTCTCTGTGTCTCTCTCCCCCCTCTCCCCCTCCCTCCTTCTTTCTCTCTCAACCCAACAAGTCAAGGCAGATGGCCACCCATTGTGAAGTGGGGGCCCATTGAATGTATCAGGTGCCCTCATTTTTTCACCCCTGCCCCTGAGACAGCCTGAGTCCACCACTGACCCAGACCATGGTATAATTATTTATAGTATATGTATGTATATATACAGTATATCCTATGCATGTATTTGTGTTTGTGTGTGTGTGTGCATTTTATAGGTTCAACTTGTTAAAGTAAATGTTCCTTATTTCATTGAATTGTTTACATTGTAGGAGGAAGTGCATCTCTGTCTCAACCTCACCTGGCAAACAGTGACCACATATTCTGATTTCTTTTGGTTGCCATGATTTTTTGTGTCATCCTTTTTCGATTGTCAGTTTGTGTTCACTGAGCCAGTACTTGGTTAGGATCTGTCTCTGCCTTCTATCTCTGACAGTAGAGAGATATTCTGCCAATTCATAATCTCTTTTAGGACCAGATAACATTCTAATCTACTTTGGCTTTTAGTTTCTTCTTTCTAATGTTCCAGATAGATTTCTTTACATTGTGTTATAATTTGGTTTACTCTGATTGGTGTTTGGAAAGCAGTGTTGGTGTGAGACTGGTCAGAGTGTGTCTGAGAAGGGGCAGTTAGTCTCAGCACCAACTGACATAGGGGACTATTTTCTGGTGTTCTTTTGAATGTTAGTTGTCAAATCTGTATCTGCCTAATTCTGCTCTACATGCATTTGTTGGTGTTTTTCTGTGTATGTGTAAAATGTATCTGCAGAATTCTGCATGTAAAGATTCTGTTAGATGTTTGTCCCAACGGGTATAGCTTACTTTGCTTATACTTTACTACCATACAACGCAATGGGCACGATGACACTATCAAATATTTTAAGCCAGATTTTAATTGGAATTTGGAAGTTATAACATTTTCTCTTAATTGCATTTAGAGCTCTTCAAGTGTTTTCTTTTAGTGTATTCATTGTCATGCTGAAACTCCCTGATGCTGTTATGGTTATACCAAGGTAGGTATAACTCATACTATATTCAATGATGATTATTTATCGTAAACTGGTATTTGTTCTCCTGACATTTGGGGTGTTTTTGAAAAATCATAACATTAGTTTTCTTCATATTCATACTGCCAGGGCCCAGTTCTGACAGTATTTTTCTACTATGTCCAGTTGTTAATGTAGTCCTTGTTCAGTAGGAGACAGAACAAGGCCATCTCTCTACTAAAGGAAGAAATCGCTGTCTGTCTGTCTGTATGTATGTACATATATATGTACGTATGTATGTCCTTCGTGTATCTCTTGAACCGTTCATCAGATCAACTCCACACTTGGTGGGTGTATGGCTGGGGACCCATGGGAGTGCAGTGTCGAATTTACAATTTGGACATGTGATACGTTTAATATTAATAAACTTTGAATAAACCAGTGTCACAGAGCTACTCCACTCTGTGCATGGGCAGGGCAGAGCTTCAGGGCTCTGCCGACTGACTCTGTCAGGGAGAGACCAGAGACAAGGTGTGACACAAATCAGAGAAAAGTGCTTTAAACAGAGAAAAGTAGACAGCAAAAACAGAGCTTTTAATCAAGAATGGACACTCTTACCATGTGTCTAAACAGAAAGCAGTGTTAGCAGCATGTTTAGCAGATCAGCAGCAGCAGCGAGTGACTACACAACAGGTGTTCAGGTACATTGTTGAGCGTAGATCACCCGCGTTTTGCAAGTGCTCAGAGCCCACTACACAATGACTGTAGTTACATGTGTAAAACGGAGCAAATACTTCCACCATGGGCGGTTCAAAACCAGTTTGTCTCATGTGCTCTGAGACCATAGGGATTGTGAAGCACCACTACAAAGCACAAATCTTTGGAACAAACATACCCACTCAAATCTGAACTGGAGGCACATAAAGTAGGAATGATCTAAGAGCCCAATATGATCGATCCACTTTATTTTAGGATGTACATTATTTTATTTTTAAATGCAGCCCTTATTTTAGGCTACTTGAAATGAGAAAAGAACATTTATTTACTATTAGAGTACTTATTATTTATGATGTGTGTATAATAGAATATTAGTTTCTTTCATGTTGGTGTATACACTCATTCACACCTCACATCAACTGTATTCATTTTTCTATGCGTTCAAGTAGCAGCCAAAGGCCATGCAATTGGCCCCTTCTGAACAGGTACATTTTGAATGGGCACTGTTCTAATTAGCTGTAAGAAGATTAATCATTAATTAATATGAAACCTTGTTTGGGCACCACCTCCTATATAGTAAACCTTTATTGCCCGAATTTATTTCACTATTTGGTCAATTAATCAGTCTCAAAACTGTAATTTTTTTTCAAAGCAGTGACCTCTTATTAATAGCTAAATGTCTTGAAGATACATGCTAAAGCATAAGATAATAAAGAAAAAGAATAATAGGGCCTTTAAATGATAATAAAATAAAATAATAAAGAAAATTGTTTAGAAATAGTGGCTCAAAGTGTGTGTGACTTGAGGCTAACGTATTGCAATGGGGAATGCTAAGGGAAAGCTAACCCAACTTCTCTAAAGAGATTATCTTTTTAACTTTAACATCAACCTTTGATCACAAAGCCATGTTATGCCTTACTGTTGACAGGTTTTGTTGTAGTCGTCTCAGCAGGTCCGGCATTGTTTTGGGTTGAACCGGAGTTAGCTGTGGTATACAGTGGTGCGGCCTTGGGCTGTGTTATAAGTGAGTCTTTGTTGATGCAGTGGTGTTGAACCACCAGTGAAGAGGGGTTAAAGCCTTGTTTCAGGCTGCCATGAAAGAGTCTCTGTTGGCTTTACTCCCAGTTTAGCCGTATTGCGGTCAGCATGCAGATAGGTTCCAAAGTGTTGCTATCTTCTTCAAAGCAACGTTTCAGTTTGAGTTAAGGCCAGGCTTTCACTGGCTTATTGTAATCTTAGTTTAATGCCAAATAAAGTTTAATCTGACTACACTCAAATCTTCATTCAGAAGCGGGTAAAAACAAAGAAAAGAGACATCTTAATAGGAATTTTGTCTTGGCTCATGAGTTTCTGGAGACCAGCTCAACGGAGCTCAGTCAGACTTCCTATTTATAATTTTGGCATAGATGATAGAGGCATAGATGTGTGAGGAATAACCTTATTTGGAGATAGTAAGGGGAACTAAGTTTTAAGTTTTAAATGCAAAATTCACACTTCAGAGTCACCATGTCTGAATACTTCAGTTCACATTGTAACCAATATATTGTAAAATCATTCAGAAAAAAAACAGTTCAACATTATGCATTCATTTCATAATAAGTCAATCCTTCCTATCAACATATCAAACATTAACATTCATATTAAAACAAAAAATTATGTGACTAGATTAAACCCAAACCCAACCGGTCAAGGCAGATAGCTGCCCACCTAGAGCCCGGTTCTGCTTGAGGTTTCTTCCTGTTAAAGGGGAGTTTTTCTTCTGTCACCAAGTGCTTACTCATGGGGGAATTGTTGGGTCTCTGTAAATTAATAAGTACGGTCTTGACCTGCTCTATGTGAAAAGTGCCCTGAGATACGTTTTGTTGTGATTTGGCACTATATAAATAAAATTGAATTGAATTAAAACTTTCAGAAACATAATTTCAAACATAAATTCAACATAACTCTTTCTTCATAATAGAAAATCATTCAATAAGACTATTATTCAGCGGTGTCAGAATGAGTTTTGAAGTGGGGGGACATCCAGCTTTGGATGATGTAATAGTCATGATTGGACCGACACTGTTTCAGCCTTAACTCTAATGTAGCCTATCTCACCTCGTAAATGCTCACATAATTTAGTAATTAATGTTATACAACAGCATTTGCACTGCAATGTGTCTCAAGAAAAAAACATGAGACGCTACTTTTTCTGAAAAGAAAAGTTGGAAAAGAGGCTATGATGAGCCCTGGTAACCTGACATGTCATTCATAAAAAGGAAGAATATCAAGTTATAACCAACCAGTCTGATGTGTGTAGAGGTGTGTGTGGTAGCAGCCTGGTGTTATCAGGTGATTTAGTGAAGGTAAACACAATAAATGGCCCCATGTAACAGCACTGCACTCTGGTGCCGCACTCCTCAGTGGCTGCAGATTTATAATATCAGTCCTGCTGCCTTCAGATGCTGCAGGGATTTAATGAACTGAAGGAGAAGCTTTTCATATTGTATAAAGCAGCTGTGGACAACAGATACTGTAAGAATCACCCACATTCATTTACAAATCAATACAGATGCTTTAAACAAATTAAACGTTATTTTCCATGCCAATTTTGGTTGGAGATTGTTTAATTGAAATAAATTATTTATATTTATAGCATGGTCTGGGTGAATATTCTATTCTGATTGGCTGCTGGATGTCCATTAATTCCTGATAATGGACACCTACTAAGTAATTCCAGTGACGGCAAAAACGGCACAAGGAGTTAACACCGGGAGAATTAAATCAAATAGAAAAGAATAAGATCAACACAAAGAAAACAAGGAAATGGGCAGTTAATACACTGAGAGAATTCCATTCACAAAAACGAAATGACTCCAACTTTGAAAACTACACTGCCGATGCTCTGAATGAGACCTGTGGGGGTTTTATGCTGCTGTCCAGTCCACCAAGGCAGGGGGGGAGTACAGTTTTGCCAGCCTAAGGAGTCTGAGGGCCGGTATTAACCGTCATTTAACTGAATTCAATGTCATGACTGACACCAGATTAAAGACCAGCAATGCGTACTTAAACATTAGAGAAAAAGCGGTAAAGATACCAGCCTCCACCATCCCCGTGTTTTTGAATTGGACCTTGAACTTGAATTGAATTAGAAATTCCACTGCACTGTCTCCTGATATGCCCCTCAGCCTGGTCACAAAAGTCTGGTTCAACATCCATCTACGTTTGGCTTGGCATGGCAGGGAGGGCAACTGGGAGCTATCCATGGCATCTTTCATCGGTTATGTCAGCCTGGCGCACAAATCCACAAACTAAGAATCGTAAAGATTAGAATGACCCAGACAAGGAAAACCTAAGAGGTTTTGAGTTTGCCAGGCCTGAGGATCCACTGTGTCTGGTTGCAAGTTTCAAGTTATATATTTCCAAATGTCCATCAAATGCTAAATATGTCTACCTCCACCTGAAGCACCCCATGGCCTCCGACGTGTGGTACAGCCGGGAGCCAATGGGTGTCCACTACCTCAGGAACATGATGAAAAGAGATCAGCGAAGAGTTGATTACACTTAATGGATATCGGCTAATAAAGACATGACAGTCTAATAATTTTGTATGAGACTAAAAAATATTTTCTCCCTCCATCCCCAAAAAATAATAAATATCTTTATCTTTCTACCTTTCATGTGGGTCTTTCACAAGTCTACACAAACCACAGCCTCCTAAGCACCGCTGTAGGTCAGCTCTCAGATGCTGGCCTGGAGAGCTGTCAGATAATGTCTGTGACAGGCCATTGATGTGAGGGCAGCCTGCGGGCTTACTGGGCTCTGTCACTGCGGGAGGGACGAGAATAGAGCTACATCTTGTCTTTTTCCAATGCCCCGACAAGCATCATAGCCAGTCCCCAGCTGTCAAACACCCTCCTTCAAAGGCTGCTATGCTAGACTTGCCTATATCACTATCGAATTTCACAATAAATGGAAATGTTGAATTTAATTTTAAATAAGACAGCTACTGTAGCTAGCACATAGTTCTCCTGCTGTGGGTCTTTCCTTTGTCTGATGCAAAATGACCATTAATTCAGTTTTCTTTCTATTTATGATTTCCACTGGCTCCAATCTGTGGAGCCACTGAATTTCTGAGTGGAAATAATTGTTGACATGTTTCTTTGCAATAAAAACACAAATTATTACCTGTGGTTTTTAATTATTTAAAATGAAATTGTTTGACGAGCCCATGACTACAACATAAAAAAGCATTAAAACATCCAGTCAGCCCACTATTTGAAAAATGGTATGAGCAATAGGCCTAAATGTTGCAAGCCTCATGAAAACGGTCCTGTTAATACAATATATCTAGTCTGGCCTACAAAACTACAAAACGCATTGGCATCAGCTGGCTGTGGACACCTCAACATTAGAATTAAATTAAATGAAAAAAAGATCTGAATATCTTATTTACAACACTGTGTGTAGTCCTTCAGTGCTTCATCCTCGGAACACCACAGGATGGTGACTGTAACACACAAGCTACAAGAATTACACTGCCCTTTTGAACTCACTGATACTTTGTATCAATAAACGATCATCTCACATCCTATTTGCTGTTCGACTTGCTACTTGAGGCTGCGGCCAACAGTAAACATGGCCTATCATTTATTTGTGAAAATCTTGATATTGATTTGGGGACAATGACATGGCTGGATAGCTATCTAGTCTTGTTGTTAAACATTCTGTCAAATTATATTTACTGTTTGCCAACCATATGCAGTGTTATTGACTTTGAATCTTGCTAACATAACGTTATCTTTCTGGCTCATAGGTGAGCCAAAGGCTTCTATGAGCTGAGCGGACTAGAAAAATCTCCTGTTGCCAAGTCGTATCTAAGGTTCTTCCTATTTACTGGAGTAGTGAACAACATTTCCATTGTATAAGAACCTTATGGGATCGTAATGACTGTTGCAGCTAGCTTAGTCAAACACGCCGGTGTTACCAGGGAAATGGAGTTATGACTTGTGAAAATCTTTAGATTTTGATTGCGAAATGCATGAAAACATAAATTAATGGACTTCATTTTTTTTCTTTGGTAAGTGACCATGGTATAAGCGGGACAATGCCCTTTGAGGTGTCCATAATCATGAATTAATGGACTCTGCAGAGGCAACTGTGCTCCACGGCGTGTCGGATGGTTCTGGCCTCCACGTCATCCATTAATTCCTGATAATGGACACCTCGAAGAGCATTATCCCTTACTTCAAGCATTAATCCATTATTGCAGTACATTTACAGCAAGTATTACAGCAAATTTCAAGGTGAGGAAAATACCAAACTGTCTGTGTGCTGCTTGCGCTGGTCATTGCACAATCATGAAAAATAGGGCCCAATGTTGTATTTGGTGGTCAAATTATTTAAACAAGTCTGAACTGGCTAGGCTACTCATGGCCCTCTGTGTTCAATTCAATTAAATTAAATTCAATTTTATTTATATAGCGCCAAATCACAACAAACGTTATCTCAGGGCACTTTACACATAGTGCAGGTCGAGACCGTACTCATTTATTTACAGAGACCCAACAATTCCCCCCATGAGTAAGCACTTGGCGACAGCGGCAAGGAAAAACTCCCCTTTAATGGGAAGAAACCTCAAGCAGAACCGGGCTCTAGGTGGGCGGCCATCTGCCTTGACCGGTTGGGTTTACAGAGAAAGAAGGAGGAAGGGGAGAGGGGGGTGGGGTGGAGAGAGAACAGAGAAGCATAATAACAACAACAACAAACAACAATAACCATAACAACAATAATAGTAGTGGAGCTATATAATAATAATAGCAATAATAGCAGTAGCAGAAATGGAAGCAGGACATCCACAGGACCATGATGCCACAGTCCCCACGGCCATGGCCCACCATTCAGGCACTGGATCTTCCTGTGAGACGAGAAAGCACAAAGACTCCGGGGAAGAAGTCAAGTTAGCAACATGCATAAATGATACATGAAAGCATACAAATGGAGAGGAGGAGGAGAAGAGAGGAGCTCAGTGTATCATGGGAAGTTCCCCGGCAGTCTAGTTCTATAGCAGCATAACTAAGGGCCAGTCCAAGGCGAGCCTGGCCGGCCCTAACTATAAGCTTTATCAAAAAGTTTTAAGCCTACTCTTAAACGTAGAGAGGGTGTCTACCCCCCGGACTGAATCTGGAAGATGGTTCCACAGGAGAGGAGCCTGATAACTGAAGGCTCTGCCTCCCATTCTACTTTTAGATATTCTAGGAACCACAAGTAAGCCTGCATTCAGGGAGTGCAGTGTTCTAGTGGGGTAATAGGGTACTATGAGCTCTTTAAGATATAATTGTGCCTGGCCATTAAGAACTTTGTAAGTAAGGAGAAGTATTTTAAATTCTATTCTGGATTTTACAGGAAGCCAATGTAGCGAAGCTAAAATAGGAGAAATATGATCTCTTTTCCTAGTTTTTTTCAGTACACGTGCAGCTGCATTCTGGACTAATTGGAGAGTCTTTAGAGTCTTGTTAGGGCAGCCTGACAATAAAGAATTACAATAATCCAACCTAGAAGTAACAAATGCATGGACTAGTTTTTCTGCATCTTTTTGAGGCAGGATGTGCCTAAATTTGCAATATTACGTAGGTGAAAAAAAGCAGTCCTTGAAATTTGTTTTATATGGTGGCTAAAGGACATATCCTGATCAAAGATTCCTTACGGTGATGCAGGAGGCCAGTGTAATCCCATCTAGAGTAGCTATATCATTAGATTAAGTGTTTCTAAGGTGTTGAGGGCCAAGCACAATAACTTCAGTTTTGTCTGAGTTCAGTAGCAGAAAATTGGCGGTCATCCAGGTCTTTATGTCCTTAAGGCACGCTTGAAGTTTAGTTAACTGATTTAATTCATCTGGCTTCATTGATAAATATAATTGGGTATCATCTGCATAGCAATGAAAATTTATGGAGTGTTTCCGAATAATATTACCTTTATATGTTCTGATTATAATTGGATTTAAAGGTCTAACGTGTAGTGTATTTTTCTTTATCAATAAAGTATATGTGTGTGATGCAGTAGATCATGAGATGGTGACTTCATATGGAATACAATAAGGCATGAGATGACAGTGACTTATATGATTATGATCATTACAGGGCCATGTGCCATATGTGTATGGTACTCATTGCTGATCATTAAAGGCCTATGGGCCCCTTATTTTATTATATTTTAAAACCTGGTTCAGAGATAATGGTGGAGAAAAGGTTATGTTGGACCATTGCCAACATCCCCAAACTATGAGGTCATTATGGGTTGCTAATCTGTAGAAAATTGTAACTAATGGTGGAAAATGCATAGAATTTGGAAAATAGGAGGTACCCTAGGGAATAGGCTCCACAATAGGAGGAGCAGCCTGGTGCATATATGACAGCACTTTCCGATTCAGCTTCAGTGCCTGTGTTCATGAATCCAGCCTTGGTTTACTTGTATCGTGCTGAACACATAGTAAATCAATTATTGCACTGAAATCTGCTTGACTAAGTGTTTTTTCTTCAGCTTTGAAGTATTTTATCAACTATTGAAGCAATTTGATCAGTTTTATCGAGAAATCATATGTTGTTGAATTGAAGATTTATTGGAAGATTTTTCCATGCACGTTAGGAGGCTTAGACATTATTGCTGTGACCATAACACCTAGCTTAGACGTTACTACTTTATTACCACCTTAACACCATTAACACCTGAAAGTGGGGGAGATGGGGTCCCCCCCATTCCAGCATAAGTGCTATTATTCATGTCTAGCGCTTGTTTTCCACACAGATAGATTTCAACAGCATTGGGCAGTATGTGATTCTTATCTTAGGCCACAAGCCAGCACACTAGTGTCAAACTGAGCTCAGTGGGATGTAAACATAAGAAAACAGATATAAAAAAAATGAACCCAAAATCGTAACCATGAAAAAAATTTTTTACATTTAAACGTAAATGAAAACTATTTAAACGCAAGAAAACTGAAACAGACCAAAGCTCCACTCATGTAATCATTTATCCTCCTATTATTGTAATAAAATAACTGATTTCCATTATCAGACCTTTCACTGTTTTTATGTATTTTTTCTGCCTTTGCTCTCAGTTCACAGTTAATGGAACCATAAATTTCACTGTAGGCTACTGTTCCTTACTGCTCTAATAACGAATAGTAACAATCTTACTGTACCTACATTGTTACCACTTCCCATTTGGTTAGGAACTGCCAGCTTAATAGTGTTACTAATGTAACCTGAAGAACTATGACTAGCTATAAATTGCTAACAGAAGCTAATGTTAGCAAACAAATGGAGCAGCATTGCCCATGTTTCTCCAAAACAACTTCAAAGGTAAGTCAAGTCTGTTGCTAACAATATTATAGTGGATATGTGAGATCCTCATTTGTCAACATGTATGTGCATTTACATTTGAGCCTGCAGGAGAAAAACAGGCAATATAGGTCTTTAGGTTAGAGTGATGGAAAGACAAACTGCAGAATGCATTTCAACTATATTTTAGTAAGCAACCTGCACCATAATAATACAAGTTGATTGCATGTTGTGACAGGCTCACAATTTTTCAAATGTGTCTTAAAACAACAGTCAGGTGTCCATATGAACAGTCAAAGAGGTTTTCCTTGCTGCAGTCATTCCTCCTGTTCATACTGGCTATTAAAAGATCCCCTTCAAATGTGCTTTCAGTGTAAGTGATGGAGGCCAAAATACACAGTGTGTGCCCACAGTCTGAAGCTTATATGATGGTTCAGCAGTGTGAGTTGAGTCATATCAAGTGGATATCTGGCACATTTACAGTCTTTTTAGCATCAAATTCCCTCTTTGTGCTTCCTCAGACAGTGTTTTCAGCTATTTTTTTCAAGCAGCTCCTCAATGTGCATCTAAATCTAAATCTAATATTTAAAAAATTGTTTTATGCAGGCTGTTGCGCCAACTCTGTAACTGAAGTACCATGAATAGAGAGATGATCATGCACTGGAATAAATTCACTATTGTTAACGCTGTCTGTTTTGACAAAACAAAATCAAACTGAGTAAAGTTAAATCATTTTGAATAAAAACAATGAGGATCAGTGATTGGTCATTAGTTACGCACATTCACACCTCATTCATGTCTGTCTGGCCAATAATTAGTCGACAGAACGTGCTGCTGCTCTGTCCCACCCACTGAACAGTCAATCCAGAGAGCCACATTAGCTCTCATTCACTTACAAATACTGGCGACTCCCTTCAAGGAGAGGATTTAAGGTGTTTACAAAAAGTCGCTAGATATGTTGCTAGCCGCTTTTTTGAGAAAAAGCCACTAAAGGGGTCTGAAAAGTCTGTTAAGTTGCTAAGTTGGCAACACTGAGTGTTTCCCTGTTGAGCTGCAGTGGAAGTATAGTAACAAAAAGAGGGACTTTGGCACTAAAAAGACTGTAACGTTGATTTGAATCATTTGGACAGCTGAAGCTTTGTGAAAATGTCTGTAAAAGTTTTGATGTCAACTATGACAAACATCAGCTTTCATCAGAAGGATAAATATGTGTGCTGGACGGCCAGATTTGTCTACCACTTTTGCAGGGATTTGGTCCCCTGCCCTTTGTGGAGCTTCTAAACTTTTAAATATATTTTGGCACAGAATGCGGACTGTAGATTTTGGCTCCCATCACTTATATTGTAAGTGCATTATGAAGGGATTTTCTAATGGTCAGTATGAACAGGAGGAATGAGAAACCCTGTTTTAATGTTCTTTTGGGCACCTGACTATTGACAGACATGAAAAATTGTGAACCTGTCCTTTAACTCTTCAATGCAGTTTTAAATCAAAGAATTAAAAATTGAAATTAAAATTTCTCTGTGTTGGTTTCAGATTTTTTTCTAAGCCAGCCACTTAGTGCTGGTCCCAAGCCTAGATAAATGGGGAAGATTGTGTCAGGAAGGGCATCTGGTGTAGAACCTATGCCAAATCAAATATGCAGATCATAAATCAGATTTCCATACCAGATCAGTTGAGGCCCGGGTTACCAACGGCCACCACTAGTGGTTTGAATTTGAAGGTGTGGTATTGGGTATGAGATGGAAGAGAAAGTAGAATTCTGGAGTGAGTTGAAAGAAGTGGTGGAGAGTGTACTCAAGGAGGAGAGAGTAGTGATTGGAGTAGACTTCAATGGGCATGTTGGTGAAGGGAACAGAGGTAATGAGGAGGTGATGGGTAGGTATGGCGTCAAGGAGAGGAATGTAGAAGGACAGATGGTGGATTTTGCAAACAGGATGGAAATGGCTGTGGTAAATACGTATTTCAAAAAGAGCGAGGAGCACAGGGTGATGTATAAGAGTGGAGGAAGGTGCACACTGGTGGACTATGTCTTATGCAGGAGGTGCAATCTGAAAGAGATTGGAGACTGGTGGCAGGGGAGAACGTAGCTAGACAGCATCCGATGGTGGTCTGTTGGATCACTTTGGAGACCAAGATAGGAAGAGAATGAAGGCAGAGCCAAGGTTTAAATGGTGGAAGTGAAGAAGGAAGACTGTTGTGTGGAGTTCAGGGAGGAGTTAAAACAGGCGCTGGGTTGTAGTGAAGAGTTGGTGGATGGCTGGGTAACTACTGCAGAAGTGGTGAGGGAGACAGCTAGGAAGGTACTTGGTGTGTAATCTGGACAGAGGAAGGAAGACAAGGGGACTTGGTGGTGGAATCGGGAAGTACAGGAAAGTATACAGAGGAAGAGTTTGGCGTAGAAGAAGTTGGATAGCCAGAGAGATGAAGAAAGTAGACAAGGAGTACAAGGAGTACACAGATTTTCATGAATAAGGGTGGTGTGCAGAGCTGTAGTAACTACAGAGGTATAAAATTGATCAGCCACAGCATGAAGTTATGGGAAAGACGAGTGGAAGCTAGGTTAAGAGGAAAGGTGTTGATTAGTGAGCAGCAGTATTGTTTCATGCCAGGAAAGAGCACTACAGATGCGATGTTTGCTTTGAGAATGTTGATGGAGAAGTATAGACAAGGTTAGAAAGAGTTACATTGTGGAACTAGAGAAAGCATATGACAGAGTGCCTCTCAGACAGTGGGGAGAGCATATACCATATATAGTTTTTCAGTTATAACTGGAATCAAGAAAATGGTAACTGATGACTGACGGCAGGTTTTCCTGCCTGAATCAGACTGTGGAGGAGGCAGAGATGAGCCGCTCCCTGCTGTCTGACACACCAAATGTGGCTCAGCTCGGCCGGACAGCCGCTGGACAGCTTTGACTTTCTGTGTCAGTGTTTACATATGTGTACCAGAGAGCATTTCAGTTATCGTGATTGTGAAACCACCTGATATTAAAACATATCCTTGTATTTTCATTAGGCTACCAGAGTATACAATTCCCAAAACCCAATCATTTTCCCTCCATGAGACCTGTTTACATACAGTGAACCTGGTAGCTTCATGTAATGTTCTTGAAATGTTAACACATTCGTTATCTCAATAGTTTTTTATTCCTTTTATTTTTCTTTTCAGAACACTACCAGCATCACATATAGTGCTTTGGTAGCCATAACTGACAATTTCTTGACCCCTCCTCCTGACAATCTATGAACTTGACAAGATCATAAACGATGATTGGTCGGGGTCATAGTTCTAGCGTTGCCAGTCTCCTGACCAAGACACGGCAAGACTTTATGGCACTATGCTTGCCTCATCTGACATGGTGACCATCGTGAAATATTGTGTAGTCTGATCCCAGTTTAACGGGAACAGCCAGAAGAAGAAGGAGATTTCAGATTTTCTCTCAAAGGAGAACACCGGACAAATGATTTACAGAGCAGATATGTTTCTGTAGGACACAAAAAAAAGGCAATTTAATTTCAGTTGAACTTTAACTGGTCAGTTTCTGCCATAACTGTACATATGGTTGGTTTAAACAGTTGGACATTTGCTGGTCTCAGTTCATATGTTTTCAAAATTTAAACCTCCTGAAGGTGAGTTGAAATGTTGATGCATAACATGGATAAAGAGATATGTGTGTAGTACTTCTCTCCTTTGTTTACAACTTAGATTATACTATAAACACACAAAGCTGCTTTGGCCTGCCTCTTGTTTGACCATGCAGATGTATTGACCTTATGCGTTTCAGCAACAAGGAAATGCTTGGACTCTTAACTTTGTCTTTTAACTTCCTGTCTGCAAGTGGGGATATGTCATGTTTTGCACATTCACTTCTGCTGTTTGTGCTCACTCTACCTACATTTTAGCAAATATCTGACTAGTTTTAAAAAATAACGTAGGCTACATTCATACTAGAGTAATAATTAGTTATTCTAGTGCTATAAGTGCGCCTGTTTTAGGGCAAAATTACATTGTATTTATTTTAGCCTACTAATTATTTTAGAACATGTGATTGTTTGTTTTGCTGAGGTTGTTTTATTTTGTTTCATTTTTAATGCACTAATCAGGAGTAGCGCTCCTAATGATGATGGCATGCAACTTGATGCGAGCTTACAACTCTCCTAATAGAGTGCAAAAGTAGTAGTAACCTGCGGTATTGCATAAAGCAATATGCACGCATTGTTCAGAAGTTGGCAGGTTGCAGCAACCAGTGGTGTGCATTCACGAGTGGGTGACTCACTCTGTGAGCCTGCAGCACTAGCTAAATCCTGGGACCCACAGTTTAATTTTTGACCTCCCACTCCCACCCATAGCAAAGTTAAAACCGCTCGCTCCCGCAAGATTTGTGTTAGGTCCCGCAGGATCCCAATCCCAATGCAGTCCTCTACCACACAGCACCGGGATCAGCTGCTCATGTTACTGTTATAATACGTCATGTGACTGGTCGGAACAGACATTGTCTGAGTGTGGCCGTTCATAACCCATGCTAATGCAATATTTCTCTTCCAAAACACAGAGTGCAAAGTGGAAACTCATTAGATTAATTAATTACACATAGTCCACTTTTCCATGGCATGGGCTTTTTATTATATATTCCAATTGATACAATAAAATATATTATATTACATAGTTGGGTGAAAAGATAGGTTTTCTTGTTGTTAAATTATGGTTTTCAATTAGATAATCTTTTTTCTACTGTCACTGCCACAAATCTTTAGTAAATATCCCCCTCAGTCTCATTCACATTCCAAGCGAGATTAAATTCATCTTAAATAAGCTGACCTGACATACTCAATAATGTATCTACTACATACTGTACATGGCAAGTACGGCACATAGCAGTAATAAAGGAATAAAGGACAATATTTCTTTAGTGTCCATAAGGAAATGCATTGTCTGTCCCAGTACTGGAGCTGGTAATGCTCGTCTTGAGAGTTCTAACTCTACCAGAATCCTCTATGTACTCAACTATTCTGATAGATCACTTATCAATGGCAATCCCAAAAAAAATCTTTATTGCATTTTCAACAATTGGTTTTGGAGTCTGAATAACAAAGGCATCATCTTTAGTTCATGAGATAACACTTTGTTGATAATGTCTTGGTTCCTTCTGTTAATGTGGAGCTCAAGTCAACTGGAGACATTCACTTGATAACAGTCCATTTATTTCAAATAAGATGAGTGTATTATTTGTTCAGTCTCTCACTCTCCTAAATTAAACTCATTTCATTTTCAGCAGTTTTCTGAATCGCATCCAGTCATCCAAATGGAAACACATCCAGGTCAAAGTTCAGCTTCAGCCAGTTCTGGCCTCTTTGGTCATCCTCTTTCCATTTGGTAGTTTTCCTATGATAGGTCCTCTGTGCCGGGTTTCTCAGTTATTCAGCCTTTAGTCTATAAAATGAGCGTTTGACCCAGGATCTTGCGGTTGATCTCAGCCAAGGCCACCGAAAACACAAAAGCCTTCTCATCAGAAAGACTGGCGTAAATATCCACTTCCTTCTCTTGTTTCTCTGTGAACACAATTAAACACAGTCAATCAGACAAAACATTGACAGAATGGACCAACGTGTGTTAGTGTAGCAAGTATGAGACAGAGCTGCACTGTGGGCTGGAGGGTAAATATATCGAGATTACAGGGTTAATAAGGTCATGTCGGGTTCAATGTGGAGCAGACGTTTTCAAACTATGAGACTATTGAGAGTTCAAAGGGTGCGCCAAGGGAGAGATGGAAGCAAAAGGAACTGTTGCACACCGGTGTTCTGAAAACAATGGGAAGTTAGTTATTGTAATTTTGCCCAATGATTTGGTCCGCTAATCAACACTAATGGCTTTGACACACAGCTCATGGAGGCAATGAAGGTACAAAAAGGTGAGGGGTGGGGACAGTGTCAACCCCTGATTTGGTGTCACAGAGGTGGTTCAAGTGAAGCCAGGTACCATACTACCATGCCTGCACACCTATAATGGTAACACTGTGCAAAACACACACACCTGTTGGACCAGCTGAAGGAAAGAAATGGCAGGTTCAAAGTGTTAGTCCAGACCGACAGCTACAATGTAACAAGTTAGTCAAACTCCAAACTTGCCACTTTATTCAGTTCCACTGAAATATTGAAAACAACTACTACCAAATCACTGCTGTAGTGATGATTTAATCTCCATAATCACTCTTTTCAGTCTTTCTATCTGTTACCATAACCTTAGAGACAGTTCATAAGAAATAACTTTGCACCTGTTTGGGCAAGTTATGCATTTTGCATTGGATCTCAACTCTACATTGTAACTAACTTGTATGATGCAACCTATTTATACTAAATTATAGCTCGACTCCCATACAACATTCAAACTGATTTAAGGTGGTTTCAGACAGCAGGTGGTTACCACTGTGTTGAGGATCACCTGGCTGCAGCCTGCAGAATCAGGCAGGGTTTAATGTTGAAAGGTTTTTTTTGGTTTGACTGTCGAATTTGGGTGGGGTTAAATGTCAATGTCATTGGTTAGGACTTTGGTTTGGGTGGGGTTAAACATCGATTGTGATTGGAAGCTAGCTGTGAGAGTGGAGTGTCACATCGGTAGTTGGTCTATGGAGAACAATGTAGTGTGGAGAACAACGCCAGTATGGAGTACAAAATCTAAGTGTCACATTATATTTTTGTTATAATCCTTTGTCATTGTCAAATTACACCTTTAGACTCAGGCTAATGTAGAGCTGAATATAGGTTGAATATAGGCTATTATTATCTATATTTTTAACTGGCTTACTTCACTCATTAGCTAGCTGGGGTGCTACTAGGCTAGGCTACTAGTACTACTAACACTTAATAATAGTCGTAGCTTGGTGATGAAGTCACATTAGTTAACTGACACGTTAACTGACATGTTAACTAGCTAATCTTTATTTCAATCAGATTTGCCTAATTATATTGATCAACAGAGCAGACTAAAGTAATTATTCATATTAATAGGGGAGTGCTGCACCAGCGCAAAATCCTTCTGAGGTGAAGACAGAAACTTTTTAGCTGGTGTTTGACAACTCAGCTTGGAGACAGAGAAGCACCTGTATTCTAATGAAGTAGGTATCACCAGTATGGAGAAAAAAAACATAGCCTAAGTGTCACATTACATTTTTGTTATGATCTTTTCATAACAAAAATGCCATAAAATTACATTTAGACTTAATGTCATGGTTTGTCCATATCATGCAAGACATCCTGCAGGCTATCTAAAATATAGAGGTCAGTTCAGTCCACCTGTCAATCATTTTGTAATATGTATTTGTATACCGGTAGTTAATTTTAGAATGATGAGCACCTGACAGAGAATGTGATTTAGACTTTTTTTTTTTATCAATACATGATATACAACGTGTTAACCCTCTGATGCACAACATATTAAAAACCTAGCTGAATGTTTAATTGTAATATATTTGAAACAAAATTATGTCACTCAGGTTTTTCAGAATTACTTAATTTATTTTTTATTATTATGTCATATTGATTTTTCTGTTAAAGAGAAAGAAACATTGTTTACATATCTAACTGTGCAGAGTGAAGTTGGAGTGAATGCCTTTAATTACTTGATGTTGACATTAGCAACCATTTCATGTAGTTTATAGCAAATCTTTGTTTTGTAACTGCTGATATCAGTTTGGATGTATTGGAAAATGGTTTAATATTGTCCAAATGCAGTTATTTTTGAAAAATTAACACTTCTATTCACTTTCAGATTTCATCATTTTGAAGTGCGTGCAGTCATGCCACAATGGCGCGTTTTCACTGCTGCTACGGTGAAGACACTGTTGTGAACCAGTCACAGCTACTTAAACATGTTGATGGTGTCCATCACCATCCCTCTGTGGAAGGACCACAGTCACCTGCTTCCTGGGCCAGCCCATCCATGTGTGACCCCAGCAGGGCCGCAGGGGTACAGCACGCCTCTCCACTGACAAACACACGCACATAATACCAACTAGCAATACCACACTGTGAAAATACTTGACTACAAGTAAAAGTGCATTTAAAAACTTAGTCAAGTAAAAGTATGTAAAAACTTAGTTAAGTAAAAGTATCTAAGCGTTATCAGCAAAATTGACTTTAAGTATGAAACATAAAAGTACTCATTCTGCAAAACAATTGTCCCTGTCAGTGTTTTACTATTATACATGATGTTTTTAATATTACTGATACATTGTGTATCTTGCATTTTACTGCTATAGATGTTTATGGTTGTGCTAATTTTATCTACTTTATACACTGTTGCGTAGTTTAATCTACGGCAATGCATCATATTCTGTAAGATCATCATATGTTTGTATCACCGTCCTGTGAGAACCATGCATCTCTAAAAAGTCAACTTTTCATGAGCTCAGAAAAACAGCCTTTTTCAGCTTTGTGACAATGCATTTTCCAGCTAATCCAAGGGTACAATAAACTAATAAATTAACACTATTAATAAACAAGTAGGAGAATTTTCTCAACCCATTAAGGATCACTTAATCCTTCAGTTTATCACAAACATTCAAAATCACAAAATTTGGAGATAGTTTTCACCTCAAATTTGTACTTAAGTACAGCACTTGAGTAAATGTACTTTAGTTACATTCCACCACTGTTGATAGTGTTGTAACAATGGGCTTATGTTGCGGCCATGCTCCCCTTTGGATGAAAACAAGGCAGTGTATATTATGGATGTTTAACTTGTCAACTCATGGTTCAAAGTGATCATTATGTTTGAAATACAAAACAGAGTTTACAGAGGAGCGGTTCCCCTCATGACATTAGCCTGACTGACATATACCAGCAGGTCCTTTTCATTTTATGAATTGACTGTGTTGTTTAACCCCACCTAAACCAAAGTCCTAACCAATGACATTGACATTTAACCCTGTCCAAATTCGACAGTCAAACCAATCAAACCACAGTAGGTGGGATTAAACATTCAACGTTTAATCAAACTTTTGAAGCTGGTGGTGAAGCTGATGATGTTTCTCTTCATTGATCTGTGTGACTTCTGGTAAAGAGGTGTG
This sequence comes from Scomberomorus guttatus, assembly GCA_038419695.1. Classification (NCBI taxonomy): domain Eukaryota; kingdom Metazoa; phylum Chordata; class Actinopteri; order Scombriformes; family Scombridae; genus Scomberomorus; species Scomberomorus guttatus. Next base: position 1,079,712 of record CM076445.1, read on the forward strand.
GTTACCATGGATGTCTGCCCTCTGTTTTCCACGACCTCTGTGGCACGCCTGCCATTGCATTTACAATGAAAACAATGGCGGTGACGACAGCAACCACTCGAGGTCTGAAAGCACCTTTAGGAGGTCCAGTGTAGAATTTAGTGGCATCTAGTGGAACAGACTTGGCAGAAATGGAATATAATATTCATAAGTATGTTTTAATTAGTATATAATTGCCTGAAAATAAGAATCATTGTGTTTTTCTTAACTTAAAATGAGCCCTTTATATCTACATAGGGAGTGGGTCCTCTTCCACAGAGCCCGCCGTGTTGCACCGTCATGTTTCTACAGTAGCCCAGAATAAACATAAACACTGGCTGTAGAGAGGGCCTTTCGCATTTTTCGCGAGTTTCACGGCCACACCTCTTTACCAGAAGTCACCATGTCAGTTCTCCTACATGCTTGGAAAGGGAGGGTGAGAGGAGCAGTATTCAGTTGGTTGCAATCTGCAACCTCACCGCTAGATGCCACTAAATCCTACACACTGGACCTTTACTGAGAAAAGGCTTTGCAAATTAATCCCAATTTGGAGACTTGATGAGTTTTTGTTCTGACGTGACCACTAATTTTTTTAAATTGGTTCATTATGTGCTACTAATAGATGAACTATTATAGTTATTAATATTGTAAACAGCCCTGCTACAAATATACACGGCTTCAGACACTGCTGAGCCTCTAATGCAGCTTCTGTTTGAATCATCAAAACAAAACACAAATGAAGTCCATTCCTACATCCTCACCTCCACCACACGTGTGGAAAACATGCACTACTCTGACAGGATCCCAAAGACTTTAATCAAAAATATCATATGTTGCTGACATGGACAGACATGAGAGCCAAAGGAACAAGACAAATGAACTAATACAGTAATACAAGACATTACAAGAGAACACATATAATATGAAACTGTAAATCATCACTTCTTTTACCCTTCTCCTCTTCTTGTTTCTTAAGCCCTACTGTTTTTGGTCGGCCTCGTCCCCTCCGGATTGGATCCGATTGGCTGTTGGCCCGGGATCTTCTCCTGTTCTCCATGTCACTGGTTAAAGGAGAGTCGATCCGGTCTCTGCGAATGCGCTCTGTCCTCCTCCGCTTAGAGTCCAGCTTGTCTGAATAAAAAAACATATTACCATAATGTGTGTGTTAGCCTGGTTCTAGACCTACATCTCTGACTTGTTCTGCAATTCAAATAGGTCTGGTGTTGTGCTGATTGTTGTGCTGGCCAAGCCAATCAGAGCTTTGTAGAAAAAAATTAAGATGCCAGAGCCACAAAAAAGGTGAATGAGATGGATACAGCTGTACAGGTTGTAATAAAAAGTTTTAAATCAATACATTTGAGAATGTCCTCCACAAGATATGTACTTAGCGTGGATACAGCTGGGTATTTTCTTGAGGTTTAAGTTTTTTTTAATAATTACTCCTGAACCTTTCCAATGTTCAATATCTTTTAACATACAGTGGATTCAGAAAGTATTCAGACCCCTTCACTTTTTGCACACTTTATGTTGTACATTTAATTTTGGTTAAAATAAATAATAATAATAATAATTATAATGGTTAAAATTGCCATTTTATGCTCAATAACCCATAATGACAAAATGAAAACATGTTTTTAGAAATGTTTGAAAATGTATAAACTATTATACTTTTTTTATTTATTTATTATTTTTATGAATATATAGATTTATAAAAATCCAAAACTGAAATCTCTCATTAATTTAAGTATTCAGACCCTTGATTCAGTACTTTGTAGAAGTCATTTTGGCAGCAATTACAGCTTTGAGTCTTCTTGGCTAAGTTTCTACAAGCTTTGCACACCTGGATTTGGGCAGTGTATCCCATTCTTCCTGGCAGATCCTCTCAAGCTCCATCAGACTGGATAAGAAGAACTGCCACCTTCAGGTCTTTCCACAGATGTTCTGTTGGGTTTAACAGGGTGTGATTTGCCAGGGGGAGGATGGTGGGAATTTCTCCTCTGGTCTATATATCCCTACCTTTGCAAAGTTATTTTTATCCCTGGTGGAGACAAAAATATATCCCCCTCATAGTGATTTATGCTGCTTCACCCATACACCAAATTAAATATCTAAGAATAGCCTATTTTTAAAAAAAAAAATCTAAGTAAAGCACCTCAACGTGAGAACAGTCATTAGTGCAAACAACAATAAAATCAGAAATGGACTTTCACTGTCAGCGCTTGCATGACAATAGAAATGACACGGCATCTAGGCTACGTGATGCCGCAGTAGATGTAGCAGGGTTTGCCTCCTTCCCTGCTCAGATTTGCAGAGATGTGGGTAAAAGAGGCGCAACACACCGCAGATAACCCCTCCACAGGAAAGCAGAAAAAGAAGACAGAAGTCCGTCACATCTATGTGTCTGCATGAGGAAAGGACAAGGCATGAACTTGACATTGTATTGTTGAAAATATCGCACTACTTGATGAATTAAAATTTTTTTAAAAATGGATTAAAATATTCCTGCAAATGCAGTGGTCAAGTTCAAGTTTCGTAATTTTTTTTATTAAAATCCGTAATTATTTTATAAATGTTACTGTAACAACTGCAAGAAATAGCCAAACATGCTTCATAGTCTATTACAGGCCCACTGTGGTTCTGATTTATTTTCACAAATAAAAACGTTTCAAAAATATCCCCCCTCTGATTTTTCACAAATCACACCCTTGGTTTGGGGTGGGCTACTAAAGGACAGTCAGAGACTTGTCACAAAGCCACTCCAGCGTTGCCTTGACTGTATGCTTCGGGTGCTCGTCGTGCTGAAAGGTGAACCATCGCCCCACTCTCAGGTCATGTGCACTCTGGAGCAGGTTTTCTTCAAGGACCTCTCTGTATTTGGCTGCAGTCATCCTTCCCTCAATTCTGACCAGTCTTCCTGACCCTGCTGTGAAAAGTACCCCCATAGCATAATGCTGCTAGCAAAATGCTTCAGCATAGGGATGCTGTTAGCCAGGTGATGAACAGTGTCTGGTGTTTGCCAGACATAGTGCTTAGAGTTCTCCCCAAAGAGTTCTTTAATGCTGTTTGGCAAACTCCAAGTGGGCTGTCATATGCCTTTTACTCAAGAGTGACTTCCGTCTCGCCTTCTGAAGCTCTGTTAAAGTGACTGTTCTTGGTCACCTCCCTGCTCAAGGTCCTTCTCGCCCGGTTACTCAGTTTGGCCATACAACCAACTCTAAGAAGAGTCCTAGTGGTTCTAAACATTCACGTTCACTGTGCTCCTGGGAACACTCAAAGCTTTAGAAGTGGGTTTATACCCTTGCCCTGATCTATGCCCCACAACAATTTTATTGAAGAGGTCCACAGACAGTTCCTTGGACTTCATGGCTTGTTTTTTGTCATGACATGTAGTGTGAATTGTGGGACTTCATATACACACACACACACACACGGGTATGTGCCTAAACTGTGTCCAATCAATTAAATTTTTCACAGGTGGACTCCAATCAAGTTCTAGACAAATCTCAAGGATAATTAAAGCAAACAGGATGCACCTGACCACAGTTGGGAGTGCCACAGCAAATGGTCTGAATACTTTTGAAAATGAGAATTTTCAGTTTTTCATTTTCAAATAAATTTGCAAAAAATTATAAAAAACATGTTTTCAATTCGTCTTCATGAGTTTTTGAATGTAGAATGATGGACAAAAATAGGAATTTTATTTATTTAAAATTAAATCTTTTAAACACAATAAAAGTGTGCAAAAAGTGAAACGGTCTGAATACTTTCTGAATCCACTGTATCGACATAACTCAAGTATACAGCATTTAGTCAAAAATACTTTTGTGCACAGAGGGTGCAACATCCTCTGTGATATGACACTATGCCTAAATAAAGCATAGTGTGGCTTTAGACTATTTTTTAAGGGCTTTCCTTAGAAAAAAAAAAACAGTTCAGCTTTGGTACAGTAATTATATAAATCACTCAAAAAATGTCACATTCATTACATTGTCTTTTTCTATGTTATTTATTATTAAACTGTGTATACCTTTTGTAATTCTCTTTTTTTATTGACTTTAAAAAGGGGAGAATGACAATACACTACATAAACAAAATCAAAACCATACAAACACCTTTTAAACATGAGGAGGAAAGGGAAAAAAATCCAGACTAAAATTACATGAGAATCTGTTTCTCATGCATATTTATGCAAAGTCTGGTGTGAAGGATGAAATGTTAATAATGTTAATAATATTTAGTATAAAATCCTTTGCAGTCAATGACTAGCTGAAGTCTTATATATATATATATATCCATCCAACTTTGAATGCTGTGGGTTTACAAGCACCAACTGACAATTCCTGCATAGTATACTTGAAACACAAGGTCAAACCACATTTGCAGACATAACGGATACGCTTTATGTAAAGTGAACCTTACCTGCTATGGTTGGAGAAGAGCGCTCATTTACCTTGGCATTTAGGAGTTTTCTGCTAATAAACACATAACCACATGGGCAGGATTTGCACGCAACTGGAATCTAGAGAAAAACAAACAAACAGGGAACATACAGATGTTATTGTTTTTTAAGAGATTCTTCCTCTCTGACTCTAAATGTGTTTTCAGGACCATTGGCTAGTTAAATCATGCAATATGGAACTTTGGTGTCATGTCACACTAGAAGAAAGGTATAATTTAAAAGTAGTCCAGGTGATTCTCATGATGTGTGTTTCATGTCTTAGTTAAAAGAAATTCCTGTCCTTTACTGCCATCAGACTTTGATCTTTAACGTTAGATTTTTAGTTTAGATCTTCCCCTTACTAAAGAGTTAGTGACGGCGGGCTGCTGCCAGCGGGCCATCCTCTGTGTACAGCTGGTCTGTGGCACACACAGATGGGGGGACAAGCCAGAGGACAGCCGGGGCAACTCGCCTGCCATCCGGAGAGACACACCGAGAGCAGGATGAGCAGGCAGAGAGTGGAGAGTTTCTGCCGAAAACAAGCACCAAGCCCCGGGGAGACATTAGACTAGCTGCCTGCTAACAGCTAGCATTATGTTTGTTTACAGCAGGCTCTGCTGCTGCTGCAGACCGTCATGGAGCAGACACTTTCAGTTTATAATTACACGCTTGATACTTTACAAATTAGAGTTTTTTTATTTGATGAATGTGGGTGCTGATATGCCAAAATGAAATAAATGGGTTTTGCTTCTATAAAAAAAAGCAAAACTACAGTATGGGCGGTGGGCAAGTGATGTAATCAGTGTATGTCCCAACACCGTGTAACACCGGTAACATCAACGACCGCAGCAAGCCTAATATGGACATTTCAAATCGAGGGATCACAGAGAAAGTCAGTTCTCTTCTGTTCAGAACAGCTTGTTGGCAGAGGATCACAGACTTTAGACCTCTCCAAAATCCTGCGCACTTTATGCACAGCTGGCAGCATGGATACAACTCTTTTGACAGACAGATTGATTTAGACCTGTGTGCTTCTCTAAACTCTATTTTGTATTTGTTTAAAATTCCCCTCCTGTCAAAATTTTTTTTTCTTCTTGTTCCTTCAGTTGGATGTTTTAGTTTCATTGTGCTGAATGATATATGTGTAGAGTTTGTTTTCTCATTAATCTGCTGAAAGTGGAAAGTCTCTGTGATGAAGAAAAATACCAGTATAAGATGTGTACCTATGATCATGATCTGTAACATCACAACTAGTTTGGAGCCAATGGTAGTCCAGTATACAACTTACACTAGTAATAGTGAAACTTCAAGCCTCCAGTGCACATACACTGAGAATAAACTTCATTGATGTAGGAGACATCTTGCATCTAGCAGTTTAACTTTTAAAATGAACAATATTTGCATATTTATAGATTCTGACTTTTTCAATGAGGAGAAGTAGGAGATTCGAGCCGAGAAAAGCGATTTACAAATCTGTGATGTCATCACAATGTAAAGTCTAAGGGCTGCACGGGGGAAACACTACTGTGCATATTCAGTGGGCCGCACAACACGGAGGCAAACGTGGAAGCTAGAAATTTTTTTTGGTGTATGCACCAGCAATTCTCATTGGATTGAATGGGCGCCATTTTTGGTCTGGTATCCAGCTCTTATAATACATCCATGCTTTATCCTTTCAAAAAGAATCTGGTGTTGTGAACATGTAATTGTCTAGCCGTTAGTGGAGTGTGTATGCAAATAACCTATAGCCCAACATGCATAACCGGTCAAAAATATTCTCGATGGTTAACCAATTAATGGTGTTGCATCTTAGCATTGATTCTACAAGTCTCTGGAACTCTAGAGCAAAGTGGTAGGAGATCTAGAGTGGAGGGCGCTGTCTGACACATGGGTCCAAAATCTCCCATAGGTGTTCAATTGGGTTGCAATCTGGTGACTGTGTAGGCCATAGCATATGATTCACATCATTTTCATCAAACCATTCAGTGACCCATCGCGCCCTATGGATGGGGGCATTGTCATCCTGGAAGAAACCAGTGGATAGAAATGTTTTATCATAGGATAAAGGTGATCACTCAGAACAACTATTGTACGTATTGATTTGCAGTGACCCTTCCCTCTAACGCCTGGGACACACAGCCTGTGTGAGCAGTGCGTGTGCATCGTGGAACCTCTTGCTTTTCATTTCAGCACCCATGTTAACAGATTAGAGCAGCCACACAGCCTGCGTGAGGTTGCTGCGGTACGTCATCTACAGATTCAGGGTCTCACCTATTTTTTCCACATGACGCGTGCAGCTCTCAGCAAACTAGACAGGGAAAATGATCTGTTGTCATAGTGACATCATACCAGCAACAAGCAACATTACACCTTAACTATAGTTTCAATGTCTATCTGTAGAATATGTCACAGACATGAAGTGTCACCACTGCGGGTCAGCCTGCGCAGAGCACGCCAGAGCAGGGTGCCTCTCTGGCGGGGAACTCCAGCACGGAGAGTTGGTGACACACAGAGCTTCTTTTCTTGACTCCTGCTCGCTTTCTGTGATATTAGTTCAAACCGGGACTCCTGCCCGTTGTTTCACCTCCTTCCAGATGGAGGTTTGGTGTTATTTTTTATTTTATATTTGTTCCCTCCTGACAGTTTGGAGGTTTGTTTGTCAGAGTGTGTTTGGCTTGTTTGGGGAACTTGGTGTCATCTGGAGGGATTTTCTTCACTTGGAGCAGTGACAGCAGGGTTTTAACATGTAGGAATAATCAATATAGTCGATTAAAAAAAACCCATCCTGTGTGAGGAGTGTATGTGGCTGACACAGAAGTAGCCCCAACCAGACCCCACCATGCCCGTCAGAAAGAAAGCTGCTTTCACCTCACATATTATTTATTTTTCCCAATTGAGCACACGCTTCTTAACCTTTTCCTGTCTAAACTAAATATAAATTAAATTTATAATGAAATTATATGAAACATTCTATTATTGATGGCCATTATCAAAGTCAAACTCTATGTAGAATGATAGAGGTGGCAGTAGTAGCAGCTCAGCAGCAGCTGTCTGTGTGGACACTGCAGGCCTGCGAGCTGCAGCAGTTCAGCGATGCACATCACTGCTCAGGTAGAGGTAGGCTGTGTGGCCCAGACGTATGGGGACAAGTGGACCCAAACCATGCCAGCAAAATGTCCCCTACAGCACAACAGAATCACCTGATCCCCTCACTGTAGGGGTCAAGCATTCAGACCTGTACCGGTTTTTCCTTTAATTGGTCACCTGTCTGTATGTATCCATTGAAATAACAGCAGCCTGTTGACGGAACTATTAAGCTGATAACCATAATTTATTGAGCTAATATGAATGACAGTTTAACTGGGAGAATGTGATGTGATCAGCTGATTGTTTTACAAGAGAAGACTGTGAGCCCTGCTTCAATCGTTAGTGTTATGAAAACCACAAAAACATTCAGTCCACTCTGATCATACCAAATTTGACCACTGGATCGTTTTGTGCAGTATGTATTGATTCTCCCCAAACAGCCAAGGGAAAAATTCACCATTTCAAATAATTTCATAACAAATAGGCTCACTACTGTGGCCTGCTACACCTGTGATTATCATACCCCAGTGACAGTATATCATGGTTCAACAATAAGGCTTGCCTGATTGCCCGGGGCAAATGAAATGCCACGTTGAGCTAGTAAATCTAGCAACTCACTTGCCTGATCGGGCAAGTGGTAAAAAAAAGTTTTCAAAAAAATCAAATCAAATCAAATATGTTTAAATCATTTTTTCGATCATTGTTGTATCATAACATGGCTCATTCCGTGTCAAATCAAACAGAATCCAGGAAAGTGGAAGTTGAAAGTTGGTTGTTCAAAGTTTGTCTATATAAAGTTTGGCTTCCAAAACTAAGGCCTGTAAAACATTTTTGTTCAATTCCAATGTTTTTATATTTTTTGGCCCTTGATACTTTTTAATTTTTACACTCTCAAAAACACCTTATCTGGGAAGCCATGTTTGGGCATTAATATCTTGAAAGGGATTATTCCTAGCCTCACCAAACTTTTTAAGATGGAAGACAAACATGTTCTCAGTATGACTGAACCATTACAAGTTTGTACTGCATGCCTATTGATTTTCTATAAGGCCCTAGAAAAAAGTGCAAAATTCCTAAACGAGATTAATATTGAGGGTATTATAAACATTTTTGTGCCAATATTTGACTCTACCATTAACAGACATGAAGATATTAAGAATAAAACAAGGTGTGGTAGCATTTTTCGGTCATTTTCATAGGACCAAAATGGTATGTGGGGTAGCTAGTCGTAACATGAAAATGTTTGTGGAAATAGCTTTATGCATAGTAATTTAGTGTACAAAGCGCCAATGTCCTTCCATGTTCCCTTCATAGATAAATACACATAGTTAAAGGCATTGTTTTAACTCTAGGAAAAAAAACATCCATGATGAAGAAGCAGGGTCTTCCCTTATTATCTGTACTTTTGTGTGTCCCAGCCTCTGAAATATTGATTGGAGTAAAGAAATACATGTTTTCTGTAGGCTCATTTTACTATAGATCATTAATAAATATTTAATAAACACAACCAATCTTTTATGTGAAAACACATTTAGATTGTCCCACTGGAGCTTGACATGGCCATTTATTATTCTTATTCTTCCTTATACCAGGGGTTTTATCAAAATATTTCCCTTATTTTCAATATCCAGGACTTACCAGAGACACAATTCCCATCTCAAATGCCCTCCATTCCAATGAACATACTAAAAACATGTCTATCCTTTATTTCTTACAATTCCTATGACAGGAACTCAATAATCATGGGGATACTGAGGCAAAAAAATGTAATCCTGAAATGGACATTTTTCTGCCATAGGTAAAATATCTCTCAAATCTGTGTCTATATTTGTATGAAGAAAAAACAGAAGGACATTGGCATTGTACCCTTAATAACCACTCATCAAGCAATTTCCATGTACATTTTTATGTTCCTACTAGCTACCCCACATACCATTTCGGTCCTATGAAAATGACCAAAATATGCTACCACGCCTTGTTTTATTCATAATATCTTCATGTCCATTAGTGGCAGAGACCTCAAATATTGGCACAAAATTAATAAAAGATTGTATTTGCAGAAATATGAAAATAATGACTGATATCATATTGGTGCAAAAATGTGGGTTTGTAGTACCCTCAATATCATTCTCATTTAGGAATTTTGCACTTTTTTCCAAATCTAGGGCCTTATAAAAATATGGTTTTGGCATACAGAAACATGTTTGTCTTCCATCTTACAAAGTTTGATGAGGCTAGGGACAATACTTATCAAGATATTAATGCCCAAACATGGCTTCCCAGGTAAGGCGTTTTTGCGGCTATAAAAATGAAATAATATCAAGGTCTGAAGAAAATCTGAGATGGTACTGCAAAATCTGATTTGACATGGAATGGCCCAATTATGTTCTTGTTCTCTGGCACACAGCATAGCCCCCTCCCCTTGCATGCATCGGCGAGTATTGGCACACGCAGTTGGCCAATCAAGAATTGAGCAGGCTGGTAGTGTGATGCATGAAAAAAAAACATTCCTCAGAATTATGTGAGCAATGTTAAATAGAGGAATCAGTGGAGCATGTAATTTTTCACTGCCATAAATACTCTGGAGAACGAGAAACATTAAACTTAAATAAACATTTACTTAAATAAAGATTAAACATGACAATTAACTTTAGTCTTTGTTAGTTGATAACTTCTAATAAATAAAACAATTTGTATAGGGGCAAGAAAAAATTGACTTGGGCAAGAAGATTTCTGACCTACTTGCCCAACCGGACAAGTGAAAACAAACATTAACATTGAACCCTGTATCTATGTCTGTTATATTTAGTGATTAGAAAAATACACAGGGTCATAGGGCTTGGCGACATGACCAAAATCTCATATCCCAATATACAGTCCCTGACAAAAGTCTTGTCACTTGTCACACTTGTCAACAATAGCTTATAACCTGACTTTTAATTAATCCATTGGTTTTAGAAATGGCTCATATGAAAGCTAACCCCCCCCCCAAAATTATGTTTAATATACTAAAATAAATTTGCTTCACTGAAGAAAGATTGATCATTTAATGAACACAGAAAGGTCAGATTTTGGCAAGACAAAAGTTTTGTCACCTACAGAGAGTAATGTGAAAATTGAACAAATAATTTACTTCAAATACAAAAATATGTTGCATAACATCAGTGAATTAAGTAGTGGTGCTGTGAGATCCATATTTAATATCTTGTATGACTTCCATCAGTTTGAAGGACTGCATCCATGCGGTTTGGCAATGATTCATACAATTTATTGATGAAGTCATCAGGAATAGCAAAGAAAGCAGTCTTACATGCCTCCCAGAGTTCATCAAGATTCTTTGGTTTCATCTTCCACGCTTCCTCTTTCATTCTACCCCAGACATGCTCAATGTTGTTCATGTCTGGTGACTGGGCTGGCCAGTCCTGGAGCACTTTGATCTTCTTCACCTTGAGGAAGTATGCAATGGAGCACCATCCTGCTGCAAAATTTGACCCCTTTTATGGTTGGGAATGTAAGAGGTAGCTAATACTTCTTGATATTTTAGGTTATTGATATTGCCTTCCACCCTGCAAATCTCTCACACACCCCCATACTGGATGTAACCCCAGACCATGATTTTTCCGCCACCAAACATAACTTTTTTTTTGGTTTTCTGGGTGAATCTCGGATCCATGCAGGCTCCAGTAGGTCTCCTGCAATGTTTGTGGTGGCTGTGACGTAATTCAACCAAAGATTCATCTGAGAAATCCACTTTCTGCCACTTTTCCAGCGTCCATCCTTTTAGCAGGCTGTGGGCCTTGGCAAATGCCACACGTTTTTTTAAATTGCCTTTTGTTTAGTGCTGGTTTCTGGGCACTGTAACATGTAACTGTTGGGATTGACATTAGTCATTTCTTGTAAAAAAGTAGAAATATATTTAAGGGGCACTTAAGTTCAACTTGTACCCAAGCGACAAGACTTTTGTCAGGGACTGTAGGTCATTTCATATCCCAATAATGATACCTGTCCCAATACAGCACATTTTAATTCAATTAATAAATAGTTGGTCCGTGCCCCCCCCTTAACATCTTACTAGCGAAGCTTTTACTACACTTACAGTATCATAACGAGTGTAATTGTCATCAACTCGAGCATTAGACCATGCATACGCACAAATCATAAACATCCCACAATCTTAAAAAATTATATAGTCAATATTTATTCAATGTAAACAGTATATTAGAACTAACATACGCACAGCGGTAAGAACAAAATTGGATTTATGCACCAAGTAAGAACATTTCTACGCACACATTAGTGAATGTGGCCCTGTTTAAAAGATATGCTGCATTCACAATTTTTAGAGGTCACAATGATCTCTTCAGTTTGCTTGTTTTGTGTGTCTAACACTCCAAAACTTTCAGACATTCAATTTACTGTCATATATGACATTGAAAAAGCAGCAAATTCTTAATTTTGAGAAGCTGGAACCAAAGAACGTTTGGCATTTTTGCTTAAAAAACGCCTGCATCAACCGCGAACTAGGCGGCCAATCAATCAACTAGCAACGATTGAAGAGACGATCACCGGCTCATGTCTCTAAAGCATGAAATTCACCTGAAAGTGTATGTAAATGCCTGTATTTCTTGACAGTTGACTTAAAATTATTTTTGGATTATGCTTTTCATTTGTTACCGACATCTAGGTAGGAACCTCAGTTCAGATCTTGCTCTCTGTGATCACATACAATGTGTTTTAATGCAGCTGAATTCATGATACAGTTCGCATTTACATATGTTTCTGTTGTCAGACAGCGGAAGTACTGTCAAATTTGATCATGGCTCATAAATACCTACTTAAGTACCTTAACCAGCAGTCTATGTCATAACCAAGCTGTTGCTGCAGATAAAATCAAACAATTTAATGATCACTACATCACGCACAAATATACAGGTTAATGACAGCAGCTGTGCTATATTGAAATTTTCAAATTACTGACACCCCCCACCCCCATGTTATCTCTGGCAATAACACTGAATGTTGTGAAAATACAGACGACTGTCCAGCCTTTCTGTGAAGCCAATAAAACGTAGATCAAATGCGGATATTTCCAAAATAGCGCACCAGAGATCGTTCCAGGAAATGTCAGAGTATTAGCTGTATATGTATTGTAATTCACTTGAGGCTTAAAATCTCTGCGGCCATTAGATGACGACAGTCCTGATACACGTGAAAGCTATGTGGAGACGATCGTGCCAAATTCAAATCCAATGTTGAAATTAAATGATTGTTTGCTTATGGGTATGTTAACGTGCTATAAAATAAGTAAATACCCCAGATTGTGGTTTACCACTCATCGGGACGCAAACTCATTTTAGGGATATGTTTAACTTGTAAACTGGTTCCTCTGAGTTGAGTTTCTCTACGTGTATAATCTTTGGAAGACGGCGACAATAATAAAATTAAGCATTTGTTGAGTTACACGTGTGAGTACAAATTGAGACAAAGCGATAACTGGGTATAAATATGTGTAATTGGATCAATATTTCAGAGAACATGAAAGAGTTAAGTTGTTTAAGTGGGGTTTGGTGATACTGTGGTTTGTGCAACGGGGCTGCCGCTCAACACGTTTCCGTCTCAAAGGGCTGCTTCGTGTATGCTGATATTTCTGTTCAATACATTAAGTTACAGTAAATAAGAGCAAACAAGTAACACTATCAGTAACAACATTCAAACATGAAAATAATATTTTTTTTACCTGTTGGTCGCATTCAGGACAAGATTTAGTAGCCATTTTGACTTTCTTTGTTTTATTTGCCGACATAGTCTGTTTCCTCCAGCGACACGCCGATAGCTGTCCGTTGGCTACAACTGCTCTTTGCAATACATGGACGGCAACGTATTTGCCCCAACGTACACTAACAAACGTATGCAATAAACACACAGCGATGTAGCGAGATGACAACACCCTACAACACTGACGAAGCACATATACACTAAAACTGCTAAAGCTACGAGCATGCGCACGGAGAGTCCTCCTACTGGTCTGCTGCATTCGAGTTCCTTGGGAAAAGGCAGAGTCTTCACATTCTGTTCTCGTCAGCCTTTTTTCATGTTGTAGTTTTTTTTCCTTCTTTATTAAACATTGTCAAACACCAAATCGGCACAATCATTGTTAAACACACTTAACAATAATTCCAAGCAGCATATTTAACAGAAAGAAAAGAAAAACAAAACAAAACAAAACAAAACAAAACAAAACAAAACAAAACAAAACAAAACAAAACAAAACAAAACAAAACAAAACAAAACAAAACAAATACAAATAATAAATACCAAAATATAAATTAAATTAACTGTAAGGCCGGTTAATCAATATATAACTCTTAAGGCACTTCTATTTTCCAGTTTTTTTAAGGACTGAAAGAAAACTTTCAAGTAATTTTTAAATGCGACAAAACTTGGAGCAATTTTAAAAAATCAACATTTGTGTATGTAAAATTTACCCATAATCAAGATATTATTACATATAAATTCGACATCTTTGTTTTGCATAAAAACACCAAACTTAACAACATGATATTCAAAAACTGGTATTACATTCTTTGTAAGTAACCATTCATGCAGTCTGTCACAAAAAGTCTTGACAATAGTACAGGTGTAGAAAAGATGTTCCTGAGATTCAATATCTTCTTGAGAAAATGTACATGTGTTATTATCCAAATCAAACCTTACCCTTAAGAATTCTCTGCATGGATAAATATTGTTAATTGTTTTGAAATGAACGTCCTTCATTTTAGGTAATAAAGGAAATGACAGATATCTAGTTCTAATTTTGATACTGTCTTTCCTTGAAAATCTTTGAGATAGCACTTTTATTTTAACAGGAAGAGGAAAACATTCTTTTGTAATTAATGATCTCAAAATTTTGTTATTACATTTACTATCTAAAAAATTGTAATTGTCAATGAACAGAGTAGCAGATGCAGGTATTACAGATGAATATTGTAATATTCCTTTAATCAGATTCGTCAAAGGCACAGAAATAGCTTTGACTACTAAAGAAATATTGTTTATATGAGCAATCCAAATTAAATTTTATTTTAAAGTCAGTATGATTTAAAATATTACCATCTTCATCCATTAAATGTACTATAGCCCAAACCCTTTCTCCATCCAGTCTTTATATAATAAAGATTTCCTCTTGTGTAAAATATACCTGTTATTCCAGATTGTAGCATTATGTGGAGTGAAGTGCTTATAAAGCATTTTCCAATATAGTAAAACCTGCTTATGATAATCTGATAACTTAAAAGGCAATTTTAAGGGATCAAAATCACATCTTAAAAGAAAATTAATTCCACCTACCATTTGAAAAAGATAAGATGGTAAACTAAACCATAAACAATGTTCATATTTTATAAAAGTTTGCAACCATCTTAATTTAATGGCACCATTCATCACCTCAAAACCAATTACATTCTTCTATTGATTTTACCATAACACCTTTTTGAATCAAGTTTTGCTTATTATTCAAAATGAAATTATAATGAATTTGGTTTATTTCCTTAATACACCTGTCTGGTACAGCTCACGAATATGCTGGGTAAATTAATCTTGAAATCCCTTCCATCTTTGTTAACAAGATTCTACCAAAAACTGAAATATTCCTTTGTAGCCAGCTATTAAATTTATAAAAGATTTTTGCAAAACAGCTTGAATATTAGATCTTTCCCTGTCAATAAGATTTTTACTGATAATTATTCCCAAATATTTAACCTCATTATTGACTGGACTATTATGAATTAAAGTTTGTGCCATTGTGAATGGCCAAGATCTCATGCTTTTTTATATTTAAATACAACCCTGAGGCATCTGAAAAAATAGACACAGCCTATTAGGCATTAGGTATTTGGTCAGAATCCTAAATGTCCTAAAATAAGCCATGTCCATAACATTCAATGGTTTTGTACTCCCGTTTGCGTATTCCCCTCTTAACATCAAATCTTCTAGTAGTCCCCAACTGAAGTAAGACAGCACTTGTTATTTCTTTGTACAACACTGAAACAATATTAATGATTTTTTTTTTACCAAAACCAAAATATTGCAACGATTGTAAAAGAACGGGGTGTTCAAGCTTGTCAAAAGCATCATCTTCTACCCAATGTGCATAATCCATTAAATCTAAAAAGTCGGATGCTATTACGTATTAACTGATATTGAAGAAAGCCAGATTGCGTTCTCCTCAGCCTTCAACTGTTGATTGGAGGGCGTCTGTCATTACACGATCTGACTGTCAACTGTGGATTTGAGTCGCGCATGCGTTAGCGGATCTGCCATTTTGGACAGCTAGGTACGGCAACACCGCTTGGACAAACCACAGATTGTCATTACAGGTTTTGAGTCTGTCACTCTATGATCTGAGTGTCAACCGTGGATTTTACGTGCATCCTATATGCATTGTTTCTTTTGGTAAAACTGTTTGGTTAATGTTCAAGATGTAATTCTTTGGCCCTGAAAGTTGTAAAGGTAGTGTTAAAAAATAGTAAAAGCATACAAACTTTCAGTATCTGCTTGAGCATTCATGCTGAAATAAAATATAAGCTATTGCCTTAATTACCACAACTACACAGAATAGCCAATAACCTCAAATATGCTCAAAATGCCCCCCACCCCATATATATAGATATAAAGTTCTTCAAATCTTTACTATTATAGTTTGAGAGCTGGTCCACAGCTCTCTTATCTTTGCTCTTTATTATTATTATTACTAGTGCAGACAGAAACTTCACCAGTGAGATTAAACAGAGGTGGAACCGTAGAAGCAGTTTACGGCCTTCAATTGGTTGATTCTGCTGCCAATCAAACTTGCCTGTGCTCGTATTTAGCTAGTTTTACTGCCTCCACCTCTGTTTTTTTCTCCTGTGTATTGTTGGTACTCAGGATCAGGTTTGGTTATTAGCAATAAATAATAATTATTGGAAATAATTATTAATGATTAAAAATCAATAAAATTATTAATGTGAATTAATATCACGGAGCACCACCCTGAGAGTCAGGGACCGATAACCAAACAGTGAAAACAGTCTCAAAAAGGGTGTTACTTACTTACTAAGTTATCTGATAACTTACTTACTAAGTTATCTGATAACTTACTTACTAAGTTATCTGATAACTTACTTATTAAGTTATCTGCTCACCAAATGTGTGTCAGACAAAGCTGAGCATCTCTTTTGCTTAGCAACATGTGTCTGACAACAGTGTAGCATGTGTGAGTGTCTAAACGCATGTGTGTGTAAATGCGAGTGGGTTAGTATAGAGCAGAGGGTGGAGACACAAGTGGCACTTGCTTTTATTTACACAGAGATGTGGCGTGCGAACGTACTTATTAGACGGCTGCAGTCTGATTTCAACAAATAAAATGCAATCCACAATCTAGAGGATGACCAAATTGCACCAAAAAAAAAAAAAATTAAACATACATACAGACAGACAGACAGACAGACAGACAGATTGCTTGCTTTATATAGAGAGATTACTGTGTGAGAGCTGTGGTCCAGCTCTTACATTCTTATTCTTATTCCACATTCCGTACATTTTTTTTGGCCCTTTTCAACTGCTACATACTTTCTGCTATAAAAACCATTCAAATGTCAATCAGTGCAACTCATTCAGGAGATGTGTGCTTGTATTTTTCTCAAATATAACATGTTTAACTCATATATATATATATATATATATATATATATATATATATATATATATATATATATATATATATATATATATATATATATATATATATATATTAACCTAGACACGTCTAGGTTAAGACTAGATGTCCACTAAACTTTCGCTTTTCAACCTTGAATAATCTTAATCTAAACTCAAACTCTACAGACAAATTGACGTATAATGGACATCTATTAAACGTCTTTTCAACGTCAAAATGCTCAAGGGGTGATAACATATTTTTGTAATAATTTTTGTTGGGTATTCGTAAATATCTGTTATGTTCTGCTGCTCACGTTGTAGACTTTGACTTCGGCGCTGCTGAATGGAGCCCTCCTTTTTTGATTGTATGAATTTAAAGGGTTCAATAAAGAAGGAAAAAAACATCTGTTCCATGATGATGTCCAAGTCCCCCATATCCTGCAAGTCGTGGGACACATGGCCACGCCTGTCCACTGTGTGCAGCTGTGTACAGAGAGACCGTGAAGGCAGCACTGCTGTGAGTCACATGACAGGCAGACCTCTCCGACTGATCTGATACAGATCTAATAATCATGGTAAGCAGCTCTCCAAAAACAAGATTATGCAAAGCGTTCGCATGTTTCCTTCGGATACCCCTCATGCGTTTAATTTCGGTGAATCGAACAACTAATGTCAAGTGTGTACCTTAAACTGATCTAAAACCCGACCTGTATGTGAGCTACTGTGGCCTAACGCTTCCGTCAGACAGTCGCTAGCTAGGCTAACAAGCTACCAAATGATAACAAACGTTTAACGAGGTGCTTTACTTGAACGTTTATTTTATTCACGCTATCATGTCCTGATATCACGATATGTGTAGGGTCAAATGACCTAACCAGTATTACCCCAGAGATGTTCGGGATGAAGCAGGTGACTGTAAGACAGCTAACGTTAACGTTAGCTGTTGTTAGCTTGTTCCCCCGCTTTGCTGTGTCACTTTTTACTGGAGGTTAAATGTTAAGTTAAGTGGGAATTGCGTGTGCTGGTGCGCAAATCAGACACACCATTGCTATGCCAAAAATGCTAAAGACCAGAACACATCTGATGCGGAACGCGTCCATGAAAATACATTTCGTGCGGGCATGCACGTTCCTTCCGCAAACAGTAAGCCGCGTTAGCTACGTTAGATTTGATGGGAGTTACAACCATGGATGTAACAGAGGAGCGAAATTGGGTATTTAATTTGGGCAACCAGGGTTCTGGAATTAGGAGTATATTGGTGTTTTCCAGACCGCATGAGTACGGCAGTTCACACCGGGATACAGTCTGAAAACAACAATAAGTCAGAGGGCTGCGCTGGTGGAGGGGTGTTCGTCAGACATTTGAGAGATCCATCAAGTCCAGTTGGAGTAAGAGATCTATGTGTTTAAAGCTTACCAGGCACCAAAACACAGCAAAACAGTTAATAATACTCAGACAGGATTTTGCAACTAACAGCTGCAACAGTTCTTTTTGCTCGTCTTTCTGTTGAACCTTGAGGCAGATGGGCTACAACAACAGAAGACCACTGTTCAGGCTCACCAAAGCTGGACAGTTGAGGACTGAAAAAATGTAGCCTGGTCTGATGAATCTCCATTTCTGCTCAGACATGCAGATGGTAGGGTCAGAATTTTTCAACAGCATGAATCCATGGACCCAACCTACTGTGTCAACAGTCCACGCTGCTGCTGCTGGTGGTGAAATGGTGTGGGAATGTTTCCTTGGCACACTTTAGGCCCCTTAATACCAATCAGTCATGGTTTTAATGCCAAGGTCTATCTGAGTATTGTTGCTGACCATGTGACTCCCTTTATGGCCATAATTTACCATCTTCTAATGGCTGCTTCCAGCATGATAATGCACCATGTCACAAAGCAATAGTTGTCTCAAACTGGTTTCGTAAACATGACAATGAGTTCAGTGTACTTCAGGGGCCTCCCCAGTCACCAGATCTGAATCCAGTAAACACCTTTGGGATGTGGTAGAATGAGAGATTTGCAGCATGAACTTGCAGCTGACAAATCTGCAGAAATGAAGTGATGCAATTATGTCAACATGGACCAGAATCTCAAAGGAATGTTTCCAACATGTTGTGTGTATATTGTTGATATATTCTAGCATTTAATAACTTGACTGTATCCATTCTCTTGGTATTACAGCCAACCACACAGCAGTCTCCCCAGGATGAACAGGAGAAGCTTCTAGATGAAGCTGTACAAGCTGTCAAGGTCCAGTCATTCCAGATGAAGCGATGCCTGGTAGGATGATTTCACTTTGTTATAAATATATGAATATTGTTACGGCTGTGGTAACTGTTTAAACCATTGGTTCTAAGCCATGTTTTATGAACTTATTTTTTTGAAGAAAAAGGACTGGAAAAGGATTTTACTTAATTTTACTCACGCATATTTTGATGTTGAAAAAAGATATCATTATAATTGTTTTTAATGTTCTACCCCAGATTTGTGAAATGTTCTGCTTTTCTGACCATAAAGAATATTTTAAAACTACAATTAACCATCCGGTTTCTTCAACTTTCACTCAGGAGCAAAAAGCAGCCTTTAAATTAGAAAGAAATAATGATTTGACATTTATCGTGATAATTTTCGCATTGACTGAAAATTTTTATTGTGATAACATTTTTATCATGATAATACTGCAGTGTCATTCTCTCTCCTGTTTGGCTCCTTACGTACACCCTTCTGTTACTGCCATAATCTCAAACTTGGATTCATCAGTAAATAGGACTTTTTTTCCAGTCATCCACTGTGAAATGCTGGTATTTCTTAGCCCACTCCAAGCGTTTGGCCTTGTTTCCCCTCCTTTTTCATTAATATATTTACATGAGTAGCATGAAAATAGATAATTAAATCTGGAAAGCTAAGCCTGTATGTGTGATGAAGTTGCTTTTCTGTTTCTCA
Source organism: Scomberomorus guttatus (assembly GCA_038419695.1). Lineage (NCBI taxonomy): Eukaryota > Metazoa > Chordata > Actinopteri > Scombriformes > Scombridae > Scomberomorus > Scomberomorus guttatus. The sequence goes on from CM076445.1 coordinate 1,099,887, forward strand.
TGAAACTAAGCTTGATGTATTAATCTTCTGATGGTGTGGTCACTTTTGGCCTGCCTGATCGTGCTTTGGACACAACTGATCCAGTTTCTGCAAAGCGTTTTAGAGTTCCATGCACTTAGAAACCTTTAGTCTAGCCATGTTTTGACGCTGAGAAAGCTCCTCTTTGCTTGCTTAGAATAACAGGTGAACACTGGCTGCAAGTTGAGTTATTTGAATTAGCCTCTCATGAGTAGATCGAATCCACCTGAGTGTCATCTGAATGCATGCTTCAATGGAAGGGATACAACTAAAGGAAATCTGACCTTTTGTACAAAGTTGGTCAGTGCCACAAATATGCTTAAATATAATTGCTGACCTTGAAATAGTGCAAAACCTTACGTATTTCTTTTTACTTGTCCTTGTGTTTTTAAATGTTTCAAAATCCTCAAACTTTCTGATCATTTCCAGGTTTATGTGAAAATATTAGAGATTTTCAATGTGATCTCAGACTTTTGGACTCCACTGTATATTCAACTTAGTCAGCCTGCTGTAATAGTTTGAAAAATAAACTAAGCAGGCCAACCAGTTTTGCCTGAGGATGGACCATCATGACAATACAGCTTTTGTCCACAGCAATAGACATTAAACATTAACTAAGTTCTGCATACAATCAGTAAAGTACTGCATTGAAGTCAATGAGAGTAAATAACTTAGAGTAATAACCCTAAAAACTTAACCATTATGAATTATTGTGCTGGTGATCAGTAGCGACCTCTTTTGCATTTAGCACCCAGTTGACAGCAAAGGAAGTAACAATGAGCACAGGTCCCCCCTCTGGATTTTAAACCTGGGACCTTTATGGTTTATAGTCAGCACCTTGACCTAGGCTATCGGCTCTGCTTGTAAACTGGGTGTCAATCTGAAAGTAAAATACAACAGAGGTCTATGAGAATTAATGCAGCTGAAGTCTAAATATACACCAAAATTTCAAATTTATAGATAAAAAGCTGAAAGACAAATCGCATGATTGTGATCATCATCATTATTTTCATGAAGTTTGATCACACATTTGGCAATTTAGGACATGTTGTTTGTACACTACATTTTACGCTAAAATATTCACTTCATCATCGATTTTAAAATATTTCAAAACTTTTTACAACATTTCATCTCCAGACAAACAATCTGGGAATGAATTGTGGTAGCATTTGAACAAATACTTATGTAGATTTGAGAGTTATTTGATTATGTAGATTTTGAAAAAAAATATGAGGGAATTCATTATTGACCATTAGTTGCAGTGAAGAAAAGTTACTTCACATATTGCCAAATGTTGCAAAAAGAATGAAGTGTCCACAACCTTCTGGTGAGTTTTGAGGGCTTTACTGCTAAAATTTTGAAAACTTGCCTCCTTCATATACTTGGATCAATCAAAACCAAATTTCACCTCCTGACTGAGACATGACCATGCATCACTTGTGAATTTCAGGCGTCCCCTAGAGGTGGAATGTCCCAAGGCTGCATAGTGAAACTCGGAACTAGCATCAGAACATGTGCACCAAATTTGGTTACAATAGCTGAAGCCAATTTAGATTTGAGCATTTATGCAAAATTGACTTTAACATTACAATTTATTAAAATGCATAAAATGTTCCAAAATGAACAGAATATCAAAATGAGAGAGAATACCTTTTGTGCAGCTCAATCCAAACATTTTGAGTGTGACATTTGGTGAAGAATAAAATTATTATTATTATAATTATTATTATTATTATTATTATCATTATTATTAATAATAATAATTGTGCTGGTAATAATAATGCAGTATGTGGTGCTGGAGATGACATATTGGAAATTGTGTATACATTTGATGAACTACCATTTAGGCTTCACTTCCTATTGCCTGTAAGCAATACTACATGAGTGAAATATTAATGCAGCAATACATTTACCAGAGGGAAACTGACATGGATATACATTTTCATGAATACTGAACATTGTATGCAGGAGATAACTATAACCTCTTGTGTCCACTATGTGGTGCTACAGAACACCAACTAATTATATGTCACGTTGTTGTAAATGGTAAATGGACTGTACTTGTATAGCGCCTTTCTAGTCATCCGCCCACTCAAGCTTTTAACACTACGAGTCAATTCACCCATTCACACACATTCATACGCTGAATGGGTACAGGGGCTACCATACAAGGTCCCAACCTGCCCAGCAGAGGAAATCTAATCATTCACACACATTCATACACTGATGGCACAGCCATCAGGAGCAATTTGGGGTTCTGTACCTTCCCCAAGGACACTTCGACATGTGGACTGGAACCACCAATCTTCCGATTAGTGGACGACCCGCTCTACCTCCTGAGCCACAGCCTGTATTGTATATCATTTGTAGACCCCACCATGTAAATTTCATATAAATCGGATGATGTTTGTCGCATAAGGCTGACTTCCTGTTGTCAGTAGGTGGCGCTATGACTCTTACTCAATATTGACATGTAGATGTGTTCAGTCTTGGACTCTCAATGAAAATTCACAAGCCTCACAATATAGCATCATCAAGGTCTTAAGGTTATTCTGACCAAATTTGAGGTGATTCTGTTCAACCTGCTAGGCAGAGGTCGTAAAAGTACAGCACCTGTGACTTCCTGTTGCCAGTAGGTGATGCTATGAGTATGATTCAATATTGACACATAGATGTATTCGTATCAGGACCCTTATCAAGCATGAGAAAGTTTAAGTTATAACAACTTCCTGTTTCATGGCGAAACATCAAAGTTTGTCGCATTGCCACAGCAAACGTCTTTAGATGACACTGACCAAATTTGAAATTGGTCGGGCTGAATTCCTAGGAGGAGTTCGTTAAAATACAATGCCTGCAAATGGCAAAAACTACGAAAAATTGCAAAGTAAGTTCAAAATGGCTGACTTCCTGTTGGACTTAGAGTATAGCTCCAAGAGGCTTTTTTGTGTGCCTGGACATGATACATGTGCCTACCAAATTTCGTTCATCTACGTCAAATTTAAAGGTGGGGGCTTTGACTTTGAAATATTGTAGGGGGCGCCCTTGAGCCATTTTGCCACACCCAAGTCCAAGACCCATATCAGACCTTTAAATACCCCCATTCTGACACGTGTGCCAAGTTTCGTGAGTTTTCAAGCATCCTTAGCCCCCCAGAAACAGCTTCCTGTTTCATGGTGAATAATGCATCGCCATGGCAACAGCTTTTGATGAAAACTCAAAAGCTTCACTATTTCACTATATCAGCATCATCAACGTCTTGCAACTTGGCTGACCAAATTTTAGGTGGATCTGGTTAACCTGCTGGAGTAGTTGGTAAAAGTATGGGGCTTATAACTTCCTGTTACCAGTGGATGGCGCTATTACTATGATTCAATATTGGCCTGTACATGTCTTCAGACCGGGACTCTTATCAAACGTGAAATTTGGGAAAGATCTGACAATGTGGAATCGAGTTACAACAGTTTGTTTTGCAATGGCGAAACATTGAAATTTACCAGATCACCACTGCAATGACGTTAAATGAAAACTCACAATATAGAATCATCAAGGTCTTAAGCCTTTTCTGACCAAATTTAAAGTGGATCTGTTCAACCTGCTAGGCACAGGTCATAAAAGTGGCGCTATGACAGTGAGTCAGTATTGACACATAGATGTGTTCAGGTTGGGACCTTTGTCTAGAATGAGAAATTTGGGTCAGATTGGACGATGTACGTTAAAGTTATAACAACTTCCTGTTTCATGGCGAAACAACAGTTTGCTGCTGTGCTTTCATCACAAAGGTCTTTAGATGGCATTGACCAAATTTGAAGTCGGTTGGTTTAAATCTCTAGGAGGAGTTTGTTTAAACTTGATGCCTGCAAAATCTGCTCAAAAATTGCAAATTAAATTCAAAATGGCGGACTTCCTGTTGGACTTAGGGTATTGCTCCAAAAGGCTTTTTTGTATGTCTCGACATAATACATGTGCCCACCAAATTTTGTTAATCTACGTGAAATGTAAAGGTGGGGGATTTTAATTTTAATTTTTCTAGGGGGCGCATTTTGCCACGCCCATGCCCAAGACCCATAAAATATTAAATTTTTCACCACTTGTGACAAATGTGCAAAGTTTGATAAATTTTCAAGAACGTTAATAGCCCCCTGAACAATGTGCAAGGTGCTCGGGCCCTACTAATAATAATTCCTTCAGTTACAAGAGGGCCTTCGCATCATTTGGTGTTTGGGTCCTAATTAAAGCTGCAAGCAGCGATGATGGGCCCCTGGCACTTTCATGCTCGGGCCCTAATTATTCCTTCAGATACAAGAGGGCCTTTGCACTGTTCGGTGCCCTAATAATGTCTATGAAAACAATAGGTTCTTCGCACGGTCCCTAATAATCATTATCATCATTCTTACAATTCCAAGAAGGTTACAGTACCTGCGATGCTTGGACCACTAAGTGAAATAAAATGGCTATTCAGTCTGAGGATACCTTTTGAGAGGCGGCATATGTCCATACTGTTGGTGTAATATTGAAGGATTTGGCTGGCAATTTTGTTGTCTTGTTTGGCTTGTTTGGAGCCAAATGAACAATGAAATAATCTACTAACAAGTATTGTGTGTGTATCCAAGGTCTGATGTATTTTATTCCTCTGTGCCATAGAGCTCTATTGTTGTCCAAGAACTATTACATGTCAACATGTCAATGAGCCACACCACTGCACTGGGTGATGTGTTCCTTCGCCCCATTCATTTGTGGGAATGCTGTTCTGTTTACAGCTATGCTAGCTTTTTGTGCTACATAATATAACCTCTTGACTTTGTACTACATTGAAAATTCCTCAAAGAACTTAAGTACGAAGTCAAGAGGTTGTGATATGTAGCACAACAAGCTAGTGAAACTCTGTAAATGTAACTGCATTCCCACACATGAGCATTGGCGTCTGCTGTACAAGGCACTACTTTCTGGAGACTGAAAAGGAAGAGTTATTAGTCTTTGGAACTGTTTCTAAACAAACTACCAAGCCCAAACTCTTGATGATGAAGGAACATGTCACCCAGTGCTCATCATTGACATGTTGACATGTAATAGTTCTTGGACAACAACGGAGGTCTATGGCACAGAGGAATACAATATATCAGGCTTTGGATACATACACAATACTTGTATGTAGATCAATTCATTGTTGGTTTGGCCCCAAACATTAGATTTTTATTGACAACAAGAAAAATAAAATCACCAGCCATATCCTTTTAACAGTTGTGCTCACCACCAGTCTTTTAACCCATCTTTTTATCAAACAGCCAAGAATTTCAGGGATCTGGGTTTTAACTGACACAGTGACGCTCTACTTACATGATGTAGTGCATAATATGCACCACCAGAGGTCAGTCGGTTCATGATAAAGCACTTTGAAGTGCATTTGACTTGTATGACGGGTGCTACATAAAGTTTGATTGATTGAGATCAGATGATACAAGTGAGCCAGCCAACAAGGACAAAGCTGTGTGCACTATTTGCCACATAAAAAGAAGCAGTGGTGTTGGGCCTCAACCATGGGGGCAGACAAAGGCAGGCCTACATGTAAAACCTGAAGCCTGACCATGAGGCTTCCTTTGTTCCTTTGTCCCCTGAAACAAAAGGGAGCAGCACCAAAATGCTGCTCACAGACTCCACTTCCCATAATGCTCGAGTTCACACCTAGGTGAGAACTTGGCAGGGAGCTCAAACCCTGGTCTCTGAACACAGCCGTGACATCACCACCCCTTTAAGAAGCGGCTGCGCGAATTCAACATCACCTTTCCCCAGTATCAGCGCTGGAGGAAGCGTTGCTTTCTCCGTGAGCCAGCTTACTAAAGGAGGTAACCCCGTGCACGTTGACTTTTTTCCCCATGGACCGAAGATTCATCTTCAACTAAGTCGACTCCGCTGTTTCCCTCGCCGCGCAGCCGAGGATCAGCTGCCGTCAAAACCCCGCTGACAGAGCGCCGATGGCCTCGTCAGTATCCGAACTGGACCAGGGCGGAAGAAACACACACCGTATCGCTTTATGAAGTGACCACGTAAGAGGCTATGTCTGGACAGAGACAGAATTAAATGTGTGTTTGTTAGCTTTTAGCTTTAAGCCTACTTGCTATGTGTTGTTTGATTTAACGGACCACCGAGTCCCTTTTTCCTGCTATACTCTGAGGAGTATTTAAAGTTTGCTGCCTGTTTAGTTGTGTTAACCACGCTAGACTGTTTTTGTGTTTTGTCCTACTCAGGACGGCTGCTGTGTTTGTGCCATCGTGAGTGAGTAAGTAAGTTGTTTGTCGATCAAAAATCAGACAACGTGCGTCACAGGCTGCCGTCTGCACACACGCTCTCTGTGGACAAACAACTGCCGCTCTCTGCTCACGATCGTTGGATTTCGCCGTGAGCCGGCATTTCTTCTCCTCTTGCTACTAACCCCCACGTACACACATGCACATACATACACACATCTTTTCTTACACATCTGACGGTCAGATAACGTGGGACACAGCGCCGCTCTGCCCTCGTTAGCTACCATCAGACACGTGTTTGATACATTGAATTGGGTGAATGCAGAGACGCCGACCCCCAGGCGGCGCCATCTCCATCTCGCGAGATCACGCCCACTGTCCTTGAGATCGCGTGACGTCATCTCACGAGATCACGCCAGTCACCCCAATTCTCGCGCGACGTCATCTCACAGATCATGGTTGCCATTTTGTTCACACCCACAGAGACACACACACACCCATCTACACTCACTTGATCACTGATCAAAGCATTTGCTAACTTGTTAACTTTGCTATTGTTTAATAAACACGGTTATATCTTTAAAGAGAAGTCTTTTGCTTAATTTTGCTTTGCTTAATTATTGTAAAAGGTGGCTGATTGAGAAAGAGGGTCAGAGCTCGAATTCATACCTTCATTGTTCACTTGTGGATGCTGATATCCTTCAGATATTAGTGAACCTTGTTTATGAGACTAACTTATTGTTTGGTTATTGGTCCCGGTTTCCGGGTGGTGCCCCATATTATTAATTAATAATTATCTGATAATTATTAATTACTGCTAATAACCAACCAGCTTACAATCACCACCCTACCAAGTGGTGCTCCTGTATGAGGCTCTCTCACTCTATAAATCCAAACAGTGGGGAAAGAACGGCTCAGTTTTATGTTTAATCAGAATTAGTTTGTGTGAAGTGTTGGCCGACCACATCAGAAATTTACAGTTGTTTCGAACAGCCACTCTTGCCAGTTGTGCCCAAGCAGGACTTGAATGCCCAATTTTGGGATTCTCCTAGTACTGGGCGGTATGACCGAAACTTTGCATCACAGTATTTTTTAAGATTTGGGTGGTTTCATGGTATATCATGTTTTTTTGTTTGTTTGTTTGTTTGTTTTTTTTGAATGACTGGGCCTTTATATAGGTTTATAGTGGCTTATTCTACTGTCAGGTGTACATAGAGTTTTCATGAATCCCTTCAAAAGTTTGTTTCTGAAAATAAACACAGGAACTAGCCACCTGTAGCAGCATTATAGAGATCTGGGCCAGTTTGCTGGCTAACCGAGCCACCCACATCACATATTCATCCACGCATGTTGGTGTGTTTACATGTATGAGGCTGACTGACTGTAAGGAAACTAAAAAATGTACAGTAATGGTTACCTCGGAGAAACTGCTGGTGTTCCTGCGGTCACTGCTCTCCTCTCCTGACGAGTGAAGAGGAAAACTTTTTCTGCAGTTGGACCTGCTGCTGCCAGACTTGAAAAAATCTACAAGTGTCCACAGATGAGAGTAATCACCGCTGTGTGATTACTACACATCGATCTACAGCGTTCATCTACATTGTCATCCTGGAGATGATTTCACCTCCACAAAATCAACTGGAAGAAAAGAGCGAGGCCGGCTGGATCAAACAGCGGTAATGTTAGTCCATGAAAACTGCACAGTGTGTATCTTGTCATTTTATCCTTGCAATTTGGAAACTTGCAGACATGAACCATTTTATTTCATCTTCTGGGTTACTACTTCTGGGTTACTCTATGCTCACACGTAAACAAACTGACGTGCAAACTGCCCCAGATGTTGTTGCTATAGGTGGCTAGTTCCTGTGTTTACTTTTCGTTCAGACTCACAAACTTTTGAAGCAGGTCATGTTAAAATCATGATTATTTCTATATTAATAAAGCTACTATTATTCATGACAATAATAATAAAAATAATAATACATACCTTCATTTCCAGATTCATTTGGGACATAAGCAGCGCCTCAACCACATTCAAGTGCATCTTGGAAAGATAAAGAGGAATACACTTAGTACACTTAATGCAATGTTGACATAATTCAATGTTATTGAGTGATAGCCAGCCAGCTAATGTTAGCTAGCCAACTGGCTGGCTATTGAGAGATGTGCTGGCTATTAACATGGAGTTGTAAAGAATTTGCAATATAAAGTAATACAATCCATACAAAGGACAATCATGAACGTTAACTGGTACAAACATAAATACAGCTGCTTATGGTGATACTTTACCTTGGCAGTGGTATCCTCTACAAACTACCCCCCCCCCCCCCCCCCCCCCCCCCCCCCAATTACAAAGAAAATGTCCCCTGAAAGCCATGATATAGTTTGCACACTCCTCCACGTCCTCCTAGCCTTGCCTGTGCTTCACTGCCTTCATCCTGTTTCTCTTTGAAAAAACTTCTTATATCTATAGCCTTCAAGTCTTGCCTTAGTGACTTAGCGAGCTACCATTAGATGCCAACAATGACGAGCCTTCTAATCAGTGCACGCTCTCATCCCATCTCAATGACATTTAAAAAGAAGGAAAACTGAATGTAAATGCACATACTGTACAGTGTGTGAATATACTGTATGTGTGAAACCTGAATACATAAAGTGAAGAAACATAATGAATGCAGATGCTTTTATATAGGGCAATAGGGCTCATTGAATGGTTTGATATGTTTTGAAAATGATGAGAAACATACAAGGGAAACCTTTTGGACAAATGCTGTTCATCCCTCCATGGTCATGGTGGCACAATACCTTTTACTAAAATACTTCCAAATTCTAAACACCATTTCTTTTGTCATACATAACGACATTTTGGAAATTTTCCAGTTGAAGTCTCAAAGATAGAGATTGCATTGCACTTAAATCAGCATGTAACTTTTTATACTTATGATATAACTGTTATTAAGCAATTTTAAATTTTTTAAAAATATTTAGATATTTTGGTTGTGGAGATTCTTTGTTTATAGCTTGACTCTGTTGTGCGGTTTGCAGGACAAGAACAAGCTGATGGATGCTCTGAAGCATGCCTCTAACATGCTGGGTGAGCTGAGGACCTCCATGCTTTCTCCAAAGAGCTACTATGAGCTCTGTATCCTTAACAGTTGTTGGGTATGCATTGTGGAAATTTTGTCCAAAGAAAAAGACAGATACATGCAGGGCTGTAACTAATGATTATTTTCATTATTGATTTAATGTGATGATTATTTTCTTGATTTAATCGATTTGCTTATAAAATGAAATATTTCTGTTATAAGCCCAAGTCTGCGTCTAATGTCTTTTTTTTTTTTTTTTGTCCGACTAACAGTCCAAAACCCAAAGGTAATCAGTTTTTATCATGTATGACAAAGAAAATACTGAAAATCTCACATTGGAACCGGCAAATATCTGGTATTTTTGCTTTTAAAAAAGACACAAACAATTATTTGATGATCAAAATAGTTTCAGATTAATTTTCTGTCAATCAACTAATCAAGGAATCTACTAATCATTACAGCTCTAGATACAAGACTTGAATAATACATTTTCGCTCACTTCACATAGTTTCACTGTATTAACATTTTTGGTAAATTGTGTATGTTATATATTTGCCGATTGAGAGATCACTCTTAAGCTAGTTGAGGTGAGATGTATGTGCAGCTTGCTGATCATGGAGTTAGAATAATCAGATTTGTCACTCAAAAATAACTTTGGATTACTGAATGTTTCTCTGTTAATACGCCGACCCAATTTTTGTCAACCCATGTGCACCAACCTGGATTCTACCATCATAACCATTGAAACTGTCCTAATTCTAAACTCCAGGCCAGGCACGTGATCACCACAGGGGATGAGGGGTCACGCCCCCCACATTACAAAGGACACTTAATTTTTTGGGGAAAGCAACTCAACAGCTCTTAGAAATATCTGTATCTATAAGCTGATAGCAATTATTGTTGTATGTGCATGATTCATGGTGGGTTAGCACTGGTTCCTAACAATTTTTTCAGATATGGCTATTTCTGATGAACTCCATTACCTAGAGGTTTATCTGACTGATGAGTTTGCCAAGGGACGCAAGGTGGCAGATCTCTATGAGCTGGTCCAGTATGCAGGCAACATCATTCCCAGGCTGTAAGTACCACATACACTGCACTTCCATCAAACAAAAAGAAGCTTCAGAAAGTATTGAGACCATTATTTCTCACCAATCTACACACAATACAAAGATGTTGTTATAAATCATTAAGAATGTAAAAGCTTATAAATCAGGGCTTGACATCAAGGCTTGCCTTCTTGTCTGGGACAAGTGGATTTTTTTGTAGGCCAAGTTAGAGAAATTTACTTGCCCCACCGGACAAGTTAAGTCATAAAAAGAAAAAAACAAAAGGTGTTTCTTCATGTTATGTGCAGGGTTGCCTCTCCTAAAAGAATCAAATAAAAACAAATGTAACTTATACTAGCAGTACAGCAGGATCAAGATAGGCTTGCACGTGTTCATGTGTGTTGCATAGACTGTATATGGTGTGTTGTAATCAGGACTGTAGTGGAGGCTAAACGCATGTAAATACTGTTTAGCCACCTCTCAAATTCAGAAATGGCGTTTACACAAACTTTCATCACTTTACAGCTGTTAGCTTAGACTGGCTTTCTACCACAGTTTGTTGTAGCTTCTAGGAGCACTCATTTTGTTTTCTGTTTGAACACTGTATCCTTGTATGAGACACAGAGACGACTTACTGTTAACACGGACCAACAAACCACCATCATCTCCTGCTACGCGGGTGTTTAAAACAAACGAACCCTCCGTGCTGAAGCTGGCAGACAGACTGGAGCCGCTTTCATGAGACAGATAAATAAATCAGAGTTCAGAGGATCATATATGACATTAACTGACAGGTGCAGCAGCAAATAATAATCTGTTTGACAAAATACAACTAAGTAAGTAGCTAGAAAAGCTTTTACATGGAGCAGAAGTTTTTAAAATTGCGGCTTTTTACATTTCCAGAGTGAGTTAAGGAATTACGAGAGAGGAGACAGAAGTGAGGAAGTAGGATGTAACGTTAATGGTGTTAAAAGAAAAACAAGGAGAAAGTAAAGAACCGATTCAGGAAGAAGAAGGTGCAACTGATTCAAGATTAAAAGAAAAAGTTTGAGGAAAGAGAAACACATGGAGACAGCCCAGGTGTCAGGTGATGGAGAGACATGAACAAATTCAAAGCAGGAGGAAGAAAAAACTGGTAAGGAACTTATATCTGTATCTAGATAAATTACTGTTGTGTAAATATTTTTAAAGGCACAATCCCCACTAACAACACAAATCACAAGATTAAACCCTGCTATAAAAGGACTTATAGATCTTTGAATACAGTTACTAACACTACACAACTCTATTAACTCTATTTTTTCTTAAGATGTCAAAAGTTTATTGACCTCAGTAATTGTTGTAAACACAACACTAAAACTGACATAATTTCAGTTATTAAGAAACAAAATGCTGATTCATCATTCATCTGACTGATAAGTCTAAGTCAAACTGTTGTCTTGATTTGGGTATAAATTTGAGGAAATTAATTCCCCATAAGTCAGTTTTGTTGTTTAGTTATATTACAAACATTGATCTATATTAAGGACCATATAGATGGTGTGAGAATCAAGATTTGTTTTTAAGATAGAGACTGATTGGTCCATTTATCATCCATAAGGCCTACGTTTTTTTGTGTTGTAAATAAATATTGTTAATATTTATATCCTAATTTATGTGCACTTGTTTCATTTCAGCTAGTGTAGAGAAATACACCAATACGGACCTAATGTGCGCTCTATGATGACACTGCTGACACCATGTATCTGTGACACGCCCGCTCCGTGGCAAAACCATAGACTGTAAAAAAAAATATGGATGTAGTCACCATGACGTCACCCATTGGTTTGTTGACTGCCGCTTTGAAGCCTCAAGTTTAGCGATTTGACTGTCTCCATCTTGGATTTGACCGTCGCCATCTTTGATTTTTGGAGCAAGAAGTGACTATATTTGGACGAGAGGGTGGAGCTGACCCTAGGGCTAGCTGCTAGCTTGGTGAACACTGTGCATTTAGTCCATGGTTAACTGTGGTAATGCAAATGATAATTTTCCCTAGTGAAAAACAGGCCTCAAACCATTAAAACAAAATGTGAAACTGAACAGTCTTTTATCACAACCAAGCACTTAACAGGACTGTTGTAAGTGACCAAAATGTTACAATTAACTTTCATGAACTGAAAAAACACTGAAATAGAGACAGCTACGCCTATACTCTGTGAATCTAGGGTTACGCCATGGTAGCGACTTGTCAATCACAAGGTAGCCACGCCCTAAAGCATATGCTGCTTTATTGTATATTTTACTTGAACTTGGACCATAATTTAAAATAATAATAAAAAATCAACATCGTACTTTATTGAAGAAGACTTGAAACTAGCGATTAACACCATAAACACATTATGAAAGTTTACTGAGGTAATAAATCAGGTGAGAAGTAGGGTCATTTTCCCATAGGCCTATACAATCTGACTTCTTTTTGCAACCAGTGGAGTCGCCCCCTGCTGGCCATTAGAAAGATTGCATGTTAACAGCCCTTCCACATTGGCTTCACCTTTCAGACTGGGAGCTACCCGCTTGGACAAAACTTGTAGTTTCAGGAGGGCTACCACCCCTCTGAAAAAAAATCCTAAGGGAAACATTGTCAATCATCATTATCAAACGTCAGAAGGATGATCAATGATTAATCTATAGAGCTCATATTGAAACAGACTTTACAAAGTGCCTTGCAATTCAGGATCAAATGAAAAGATCATTAACACGGAAGTAATAGCTTTAAGAAAATTCATAATTTGAATCATTTATATGTTGACACTGTTTGGATGCTTTCAACTGTTTGTTCGTCTGAATTCTGCATTCACAAACAAAATGAAAAAAGACAAGTGACTTTGTGCTGGGACAAGTGAAAGGTAAATTTGCTTATCTGAAGGACAAGCGCCTCAAAAAGTACTGTCTAGCCCTGTAAATACTGACATACATCCCAGTCTTTAAGTGTTTTTACAGTGTTTTGTTATTTTTGGCTCTGTACTCAATCACACTGGATCTGACATGAAACAATGATTATGAAGATTAGGTGCTGACTTTACATTTTAATTCACATCAGTGAGAATTTACCTGGATGGGGCTTCAGCTTACACAGTAACAATGTTGTTGTCTAGCTTGGTGCATTAAGCTTTGACTACAGAAGAACTAAATCAACAGCTCAGCTTGACTACTGACATAATGCTAGATGGACATTCATTCCTGTTTTTCATAAAAATACATTTTCGTGATTTGGTTATCATATTCTGCTTAATGCTTAATGGCCTCCTGCTTCTATCATAGTTACAGCTGCAAATATGCAACAGTGCATATAAAGAGTGGTAAGGTCTAGGCATTTCAGACATGCTAGAGACATGATGAAACCTAGAGATACAGTTTAGAGATTTTTTGGGAAGGAAATCAATCTGAAACTGTAAAAGTGGGGGGCAGAGGAATAAGATTGTTAGAGGCTTGAACTGTAATGGGACTATAGGAATAGGAAGATCAGATTTTTTTTTCATAGAAGTTCTTATATTAGCTGTATAATAATTATTATTTACCTTTTTCCTGTTGTTATATGGATATTTAGTGTCAGAACAATGCACCGCTGCCACTTATTGGCTGGATTAATTACTACACCTAGTATTTTATTTTATTTATGTATTTATTGGGATCATGTACAGTGTTAACGATAAATGTTACCATTTGATGTACTGTACCAGAGTTAGCTTATAGCTAATTTTCATCTGCAGTCCCTTCGACAGGTCAGAATTAAAACATAACAGCATAATAACAAACAGTACAAAGCAAAAGAAACACAGGACACATAATACAAAATACAAAGCTACACACAATAGCACATCACATACACCCACAATGTCAACTAGAAATGACTAATGTATGCTTGTCAAATTACAAGCAAGATTATTTGCGTTCATGAGTAGACCTGGAGATGAAATTGGTCAGTGGTTACTAGAGATGGGATTTATGGCCCTTTGGAGGGAGCTGGATCTTTGGGATCCGTTCATTTCAAAGAGCCATTCAAAAGACTGGCTCATTTGGCTCATTTTTATATTTATTCACTTTTAAGAAGCCAGCCTAGGGTTACTTCATTTTATCCTGGAAATAATCACAGGGAGGAATGATGGACTGAGATTTGGATCAGAATAATTTTGAACTCAGATTTCCCACCAATATTTGAGTTTGAATTATTCTGAAATATTGATTATAGCTTCATTTGACATGTGTGGACAAGATTTTAAAGTCTGATATGGATTCATTTTAAATATTCCACTGCCATATTCCTCTGAGTTGACAGTGAGATCACTATTTACCTTTTGTATAAAGTGTGTGTATGTGTGTAAAACTACTTTGACTTATGTTATTCATGCAACACCTAAACACACTTTTTTTTTTCTTTGTTTTTCACTGAGGCACTCACGTGAAGGGAGCGTGCACAACTCATGTGCCATTTGCATATGAAATAAGCGCTCCTCCCCATGCTCTCTCCATCTGCTGATTCCGACGCACTCGCTTTTTTTTTTTTTTTACTGAGGCACTCACGTGAAGGGAGCATGCACAACTTATGCACAACTCCTCCCCATGCTCTCTCTGTCTCACTCAGTGGAGGAGCAAGGAGGAGCTTGTGTGAGCATCTGTGTGAACCATAGGTGTGAACTCCGGGAGAGAGAAAAAAAAGAACGGCTCCCAACCAAACGTGACTCGGTTCCCATCATTCATGTTAATGAGCCGGTCAAAAGATTCGGTTCATTCGTGAACGTCACAACTCTAGTGGTTTTAAACGTACTGATGGAACTGCAGCTCTTTATATCATTAGGTAGGGCAGTCCACTGAGTTGTGGCTTTGACAGAGAATGCTGACTGCCCAAATGTAGTGCGACGAAATTGTGTGGTACAATCTTGAACAGAGGATATTCTGGAGGATTTAATAGAACTACTGAGCGAGTATACACAAAGTCATGTAGTAGAGGAGGGGCCAAACCATTTAAAACTATAAACTAGGCACAGATTTGAAAATAGTCTTAAAATTCTCAAAGCTCAGTAAATTGTTTTTCTTCAGTACCCTACAGTGATGGAAATGCATTGGCTTTTTGTCTAGAGTTTTTAGAGTTTGTTTGTATAAGGACTCAAGAGGTCTTATGGCTGTTTCTCCAGCCTGGCCCCAACATGTAATGCAATGAGATATATGGGAAAGAATCATAGCATGCATAAATATCTTAGCTGCGTCAAAGGGAGACAGTTTCTAATATGACTAAAATTTGTTAAGTTGTACTTTATGATTTTAACTGTTTTTTTCCTTTATACTCAGACATGATTGATCAAGCCACTGTGTGATCCTTTCCAATGCAATTGTTAGCTTAGCAGCTGCTAACTCAGCTGTAACTCAACTTTAACACATGGTATCCTATTTGATAAATATGAAGACATCTATGCCAATGCTCTAGATGAGAAGTTAAATTTAGAGAGTTTTGATATTAAACATCATGCTTGACTGTGTTGAATGCTTTTCGCAGATCTAAAAATACAGCACCAACTACTCCTCCTTTATCAAGCCTTGATTTAATTTGCTCTATTAAGTGCAAGGTAGCAGTTTCGGTGGAATGATTTGCTCTAAAGCCAAATTGCATACGATGTAGACCAAAATTGCTTGTATTAAGAAATGTTGTCAGTTGTCTAATGGCAACTTTCTCAGCAACATTTGAGAGTACTGGCAGTATAATTATTCTCTTCGGTCTGTAGTTACTGGCTTCAAGGTGGTCTCCAGATTTAAAAATAGGCATGACAATGGCACTTTTCCAGTCATCAGGTAACAGAAGAGACAGAAGCTTAGCAGGTGGAGTGTGGCTGGCTCTAGAGAGCAAAATACATGTGGTGTTGTGTGTTTCTGACATACTGTAAATAGTTTCTTGTTTGTTCTTCTGTGGAGTGTTTAATTACTGCCTGTGTAGAAAATATTTTGATGTGCACATTTTGCACATCAACTACAAAGATTTTGAAAAATGGGGGGGCATGTCCCCCACCCGCAGTGGAAATTGCGCACTTGGATGTCGATCTACAGTATGTGAGGCATGTAGTAAAAAGCGTGTGCAGCATACAAATTCACCTCTAAAAGATAATTGGACAGATTTCTAAATACGGAAATTATCCATATATAAGCTTTCATGACACTGAGCCATTGTGATTTCTACCCCCAGCTGCATACACATCCTTGGTTATGTGTGTCATGCATGACCCTATATGAATAGATGTCAGGCTTCATATAGATTTTATTTTAGGGGTTATACTTGAAAGTATTGGCAAATATGAACCTCTAATTGGATCAAGCCTTTTTGCTTTGTTCCTCTTTCCCCAGATATCTGCTAATCACTGTGGGTGTGGTGTACGTTCGCTCCTTCCCCCAGTCTCGTAAGGACATTCTAAAGGACCTGGTCGAGATGTGTCGTGGTGTCCAGCATCCACTCAGGGGCCTCTTCCTCAGAAACTATCTGTTGCAGTGCACCCGCAACATACTGCCAGATGATGGAGAACAGTCAGAGTAAGCAAGTCAAACTTTTTCTTTTTGTGTCTCATCCTGAACACTTTCCTATAGAATGCTATTCTGCATTGTGAACAGATTCTGATTGACTAAAATGAGATACTACAATCAGAATTCACTCAGCAATTACTGACCATCCCCCTGCCACTTTTAAGTTTGAATATGGACCAATCCTATAAACAACCACCTACAGAAAACTTTTGGAAAAACGTGAAATCATGAAAGATTTTGGAAAAGTTTTGAAAATACTTCAATAAATATTTTAACACAGGGAATAACAGTTTTAAACATGACGTTTATTTTTTTTAAGTGCAATAGAGCAGACATACAATGAATAACGTATGATAATCACAGGTGTAGTAGGCCACAGTAGTGAGCCTATGTTGTCTTGTTTGGAGGGACATCCTTATAGCTTTGAGAAGACCATGCTTGTGTGTTTAAATATTTGGCATTTGGAACATGGGAGAGGTAGCACTGTTAGACGATTCACTGTTATCATGTTTACACTGAAAGAGTTAGAGAAGTGGTGAACTTCAGCAGACAGATAATTATCTATTTTAACTTGGTTTTGTGCTTCCGTTATGCGTTATAAAATACATTTATCCCTCCCTTTCTCTCATGTGCAGCCTTTTCTTCACTTGCTTCACCTGCAAACTTCACATTATTGAAAGAGCTCTCCCTTAAAACAGCTTAACACCCCAGTGTGTTGCCTCTATCTGTACTGTGAACTGCCTTTAGTAGGATAGCGATTAAATGATGGTAAATGAGATGCAACTCAGACAACTCAGGCAACAGACGAATGAAGCCCAAAACCAATAGCCGTGTTGCCACTGTGCTGACACATACGCACATACGCACTCTTGCTGCAGTGTGCAAATAAATTTGCACCTCTCCTCTGCCACCAAAAAAAAAACATTAATTCATTCATACATTCATTGTATCCAAAAAGGATGCACCAGCAGCAACATAATCCAGAAATCTTTCAGTTGTTCCCTGATAGTCGAGTCTTTTTTAAAAACATTTTTTGTAATTTTATTTGTAGTATGCAAACTGCTGTCACAACATTAATAAAAATATTTTTTCCAATATCACAATATGGTACATGTATGCAAATTCATGTAAAATAATCAACTGATTTTCAGTGCAGTGTACTGTGGTCCTCTATTATGCATGCCCCAACCTGGATGAACCACCCTCCACTCACATGCACATGCGTTGGCATTGTTTGTCTCGCAGAAGTTCCAAAAATTGACATTTTTATCTAGTTATATCTAGTTTTAAGCTGCATTTTTACATTACACTTTTAGATCTAGATTGTTTTATCCATATGTTTTAATGATGTAAGGGTTTTTAGCCTCTGGGCGCCAGATTTTAAGTTTTAAGTTACATGTTTCCCGATCGGATCAGCCTGTCACATCAACCCAGCTTGTTTTTAGCATGGGAGCTAACTAGCATCAACCAACCCGAACTCCAGATACTGATCATCAAGAAGCTACAACTACTAACTGCAGGCGATTTTCTGCAGCGCGTCCACTTGTTGGACCTGTGTCGGTAAGTTCCGATATTTGATGCCTTTTCCGTGGGTCCCCTGTGCTAATACCAGATCAACACTGTGGGCTCTAGTTTGGAGCCCCTGCTTGTAAGCGCGTGTGCCCTCCCTGCTAGCAGCTGCTTTCCACCATAACTGGTAGCTTTTTTCTGCACTTTTAGCCCTATACTGGCCTCCTTTTTATTTCTGTTTCCCAGCTACACATCCATAACAAATGGCTCCACTCAACTCTCTGTTGGACTGTGTCAGCTGTGCCCGTCTCATTCAAAAGATTGAGGAATTGGAGGGACGAATCTCCACACTGTAAAAAATCCAAGAGGCTGAGCAGTATATGGACACCATCCTTCTCGGCCCAGTACACACGGACACCACTGCTGGTTCTGCTTCTCCTCCAGTCACTGAGCCTGTCGCCACTCCCTGTCCTGCTTCAGAGGCTACCTCTCCCCCTTCAGTCACTGAGCCTGCTGCTACTGCTGTCTGCCCTGCGGCTGTTGTAGATCCTCCTCTGGTCATCGAGTCCAATGAGTCCTGGGTCCGCCTTGTAGTAGTGTTTGGTAGAAACGTAGTGTTTGGGCCATAATCTCAAAAAAAGATCTTTCTTAAACACACAATATGTACTTTTCTGCCGCTAGGGGTTTCTCAATTAAAACGGTAACAAAAAACGTAGTGTGATGAAGTCGTGAAGTAGCATGGGATTATGGGAGTTGTTGTCTTCATTGTTAAACAACCACCATTGCAGTCAACTTCTCCCAGTTAGGATTCCTTCAGTGTTCATCGTTCAGGGGTTTTTTACAGGGAGCTGAATTATCCACAGAGGTCTTCTCCTCTCCAAAACAACCTGGTGATTAAAACCGGTAAAACACTGAATAAAGCCGTTTCATGTTAAAAATCAGTGTTTCTCTAACTGTGTGGCTCTAACAAAGCTGATAGCCACCAATTTTAAATTTTTACATTTTTGGTGCCCACAATAAAGCTGTTTGTAGAGATGCACCAATCAATTGGCTGCCGATCGACAATAGCTGGTTTTCAGCTGATCGGTCATGACCGGTGACCACCTCCAATCAGTCTCATATATCCAGTTTTTTTGTCAGTCAAATTTACACACATGTGCCGCACAGGTCACATTGCACACACAGCAGCAAAGACAGTACAGCCACACACACACACAGAGCATGCATGTTGTGCACACAGTGGCACAGTCAGTAACATCACAGTCACACACAAGCTAAAACTGAATGATATGAACTGCAGCACAGACTCGCTGTTGACTGGTAACGTTACAGCATGTCTGAGCGAATTCACCAGTCACTTGGCCAGTGGCTGGTGCTAATTTCCATCCCTGGTCCTAAAGTTGTTGATTGACAATTATTGATCTTAATTCATTATTCAAGCTTTTTATGTGTACTATGCCTGTCACTTTTTCCAAAAATCAAGTTCCAATGAATTTGAAATGACATGCAATTTGTTCGAATGAATTCGAATGCACACCCTCCCCATTCAGTACCATGTAATGTGTAATACATGCAGTTTAACTTTAACAATGAATGACAACTGTATTTTTATTTTTTTTAACTTGCGTAACTTACATTACACCAGTCTAACATCAAATTCTTCAAGCAATCGAACGTTAAATTTTTAACAGCCTTATTCATACATCATGTCAAATCACAGACAACAGGAGAGAATTCTGATAGCTTTGAACTAAAAATGTAGCAAGCAAGGTAAAACATAGAACTGCTGCCCGGCTTAATTGCTATTGCATATTATTTGCCAGAAACACAAGTCTATCAACTTGATCTTCATCTCTGACACCATGAAAACAGCGGTGCATGCAGATGCTGCGGCCAGTAGCTCCCTAAATATTCGCTACATTTCTGTTTAATTTGCTATTTTTTCGCCTTTATTACTGATGCCCGTAATACTTATGACAGAAATACACTCATCAATGTTGGAAAAGGAAGTGTGGGGATTGGATTAAGTGCAGTGGACCTTGAAACGATCACTGTCAACTGCGCCTCCCGAATACCCAGCCAGATCAGCCAGACCAAACGTCACCGCAAGCAGTGTGATCGCCCCAGGAAGAGAGGCAAGAGAGCCGGGATCAGAGCCAAGCTAACACAGCTAAGGCTATTACTCTACCCAACCTACTTCTGGCTTATGTCTGGTCAGAGAAAAATAAAATGGATGAAATAAGACTCAGGCTAACTCAACAATGGAAGATCAGAGACTGTTGTGTCCACATCTTTACAGAGACCTGGCTCCATCCCAACATTCCGGATCAAGCTATTGCACTTGATAGGTAGACAGTTTTTCGCACCGACAGAACACAAGACTCCGGTAAGAGGAGAGGAGGTGGACTCTGTGTTTACATCACTGATGGTTGGTGCTCAAATGCAGTCAAAGTGGATGGATAATGTTTACCAGATGTCGACTTTTTAATGTTAAGATGTCGACCATATTATCTGCCCAGAGAATTCACCAGTTTGTTTGTTTGTTGCTGTTTACATTCTTCCAGATGCAAATTCAAAAAATGCACTACAGGAATTGTATGAGGTCATCAGCATTCACATGACAAAACAACTGGATGGTATTTTTATTGTAGCTGGTGATTTTAATCAAACAGACCTCAGGGGAAGTAATACCCTCGACCATGTTTACACAAACATTCCTGGCAGCTACAAATCCCTCCCTCGTTCCCATTTTGGTCCATCAGACCATATTTCCGTGCTTCTCCTGCCTACTTACTCTCAGCTGATAAAAAGGGTCAAACCATCAGTTAAACTGTTAAAAGTGTGGACAGATGAAGCTATAGCAGCTCTACAGGACTGTTTTGAGTGCACAGACTAGCACATATTCAGAGATGCTGCCACCCAGGCGAACCACATCAACCTTGAGGAATATACATCAACAGTGACATCATACATCAACATATGTGTTGATGATGTGGTGATCACAAAGACAAAATAATTCCCCCACCAGAGAGCCATGAATGGAGAGGTGAGGGCACCGCCAGAGCAAGACTGAAAGCTGGCATCGAGGAGGCAAAGCGGAGACATCAGCAGAGACTGGAGAGAGACCTCAACACCAACAACACTAAAGATATGTGGCAGACGATCCAGAACATCACAGGCTACAAAAGCAGGAGCACCCCCATAATGTGTGAGGCCACGTTGCCAGATGAGCTTAACTCATTCTATGCTCGCTTTGATATCCTCAACAAAGAGTCAGCTGTAAAGTCCACTCTGCCTCCAGAGGACCTGCCACTGTCAGTATCCACAGCGGATGTGAGAAAAAATCCTGTTGAGAGTGAATATGAATAAAGCTGCTGGGCCTGATAACATCCCTGGCTGTGTACTAAAAACATGTGCCAACCAGCTAATTGACATTATTACTGACATTTTTAACTACCGCCCTGTGGCACTCACTCCCACTGTGATCGAGTGCTTTGAAAAACTGGTTCTCAGGCACATAAAAGACAACATCCTGGACAGCCCGGGCCCTCACCAGTTTGCATACAGAACCAACAGATCCACAGAGGATGCCTTCTCCACTGTAATCCACTCAGTTTTCGCACAACTTGAAAATTACACCTACATCAGAATACTGTTTGTTGATTTCAGTTCAGCATTTAATACAATCTCCCCCATGGAACTGATTGGAAAACTTAGCACTCTGGGCTTGAGTACCACACTCTGCAACTGGATATTGGACTTTCTCACGAACAGACCCCAGACAGTTCAGATTGGTGGTCACACCTCCTCCACTCGAGTGCTCAACACCGGCGCCCCCCAGGGCTGTGTACTCAGCCCCCTCCTTTTTTATTCTGTACACCCATGACTGCAACCCCCGACATGGAGAGAACTTCATATCGGGAGGAAATCCACAATCTTGCAGAATGGTGCACAGAGAACAACCTACTGCTCAATGTCAACAAAACCAAAGAGCTGATTGTTGATTTAAGAAAAAAGGAGGCAGACACACACATTCCCATCCCAACTACAAACTACATTTTGTTATACAATCTTGTGTTGTGTCTTGTGTAAAATGATAATAAATGAATCTTGAATCTTTTTATTTACAATATTACCTGCAGATGAGAACACCCACTCAGAGTGTACAGAGGTTCCTGGTACACACAGGTATTTACGAGCCAGCTTTGAGAGTTACAGGTATCTATTGCACCCTGTATCTCTTCACCAAAGCAGTGGGTTACTGTCTGCAGAGAGAGGAGTCTCCTTCATGTAAGCGTGTATCTCCTGAATGGTGTCACCTGTTTTTAGAGCGCCCTCTGCTGGATCACAAGGCAAACTACTTCAGACGGTGTGTTGCGCTTATAGACTGTAAATTTTGAATTTGAACAAGTCATTACAGTTCAAATATTAAATTTTTTCCCACGTTCAAATGACTGTTCGAATTTCTAATAAAAAGTGACAGCCCTAATGTGTCAAATCACAGTTTTTGGTCATGAAAATTGGTATAAAATCATGGAAAAGTCCTGGAAAGCCATTATAATAATAATTCGTGAGGTATTGATAGATTTTTTTTCCCCCTTTGGACAGAGCCAAGATAGCAGTTTTCCCCCTCCTTCCAGTCTTTATACAAAGCTTAGCTAACCACTTCTTGACTCCAGCTCCATACTTCATTCACAGAAATGTGATTGATCAGAACATGGTTAATGTTGAAATATTCCTTAAAAAGGTATTTCATGGTAGAAACATCTTCCTATGTAATCATTGCATCACACTGTCATCCATCCCTACAGTTTAGATGCCTCACAAACGGATGTCACAATGTGTCGCTGTGTTTTTAACCTAGTCTTCAAATATTTTGACATGCATCCATCTACTAAACTTGTAGCCTTTACTTCACAGAGGATCAGAGGAGATGACTGGTGATATCAATGACTCCATCGACTTTGTCCTTCTGAACTTTGCGGAAATGAACAAGTTATGGGTTCGAATGCAGCATCAGGGTCACAGCCGAGATCGAGAGAAGAGAGAAAAGGAACGACAAGAGCTAAGGATTCTGGTGGGCACCAACCTAGTTCGCCTCAGCCAGCTGGAGGGTGTCAATGTGGAAAAGTACAAACAGGTTTGTGTGTCTGTTGTTACCCTTACAGTGGCAATATTTGTCTATTGGCACTCATTTCTTCTAATGGGTTAACTAAGATTAGAATTTCAGTTTAGATCTGGTTTGGTTAGAGTTATGTCTGAGAAAGTGTACGTACACACACACACATATATGTATATGTATATATATATGTGTGTGTGTGTGTGTGTGTGTGTATATATATGTGTATATGTGTGTATATATATGTATATGTATGTATATATATGTGTATATATATATATATATGTATATATGTGTATATATATATATGTATGTATATATATGTATGTATATATATATGTATGTGTATATGTATATGTATGTGTATATGTATATGTATGTATATGTATATATATATGTATGTGTATATATATGTGTGTATATATATATATATATATGTATGTGTATATATATGTATGTATATATATATATATGTATGTGTATATATATATATATATGTATATGTATATGTATATATGCAAAGCAGGTGCAAAGCAGTAATCAGAGCAAAGGGTGGCTATTTTGAAGAAACTAGAGTATAAAACATGTTTTCAGTTATTTCACCTTTTTTTGTTAAGTACATAACTCTACATGTGTTCATTCATAGTTTTGATGCCTTCAGTGAGAATCTACAATGTGTGTGTGTGTGTGTGTGTGTGTGTGTGTGTAAAATAATCATGTGAACAGGATTGCACAGCATGCTGCAAATTAGCAGCAAGCATGCGGCTACCCAGCTTAATAGGATGGATACTGTCTGTCTTAATACAGGGAAACGCAACGCAGAACCGACCAACTTAGCCCTTTAAGTTCCAATAGGTTTTGTGTTATGTGTCATTCCCGTAGTGGAAAAACAGCATTTTCTTTTTTGCTATATTTGACATATATCCAAACACATCTGTCTGGTAAAACAGTTTTTCTTCTTTATTTCTGTTTCTCTCCACAGGTTGTTCTTCCTGGAGTTCTGGAGCAGGTTGTGAACTGCAGAGACTCTTTGGCTCAAGAGTATCTAATGGAGTGCATCATTCAGGTACACATTTGGGATGCCAAGATTCAGTCTGTTGGTATCAATGCTGATACTGACCTTTTTATTAATTGGATCGGCTATTGGCAATTGGCCATAATTTTACTCATCCACATCAAATATGGTTTCTTTGTCAATGTCATTATAAAATTCCTTCTATCACCTACATTCAGTCAATCACAACAGGCTGCAGACTGAGACATTAATCTCTGGCCCCATTTTACTTAAATGATCCCAATTGATTTCATACTGGCTGAGACACAGATTTTATATTTGAGAATAATAGAGCACTTTTTATCGGATTGAAATTGTGGTCACACACTGTACTGTACAGTCCCAGTTAGTTTCAGAGAGCGGGGGGACTTGATGGAGTTTTAACAGGCTGAGTAACCTGCTGTGCCAGGGTTGTGTGGCCTTGAAGTTAAGAAGACAACCCTCTGACTCTGTCTTAAATGTTGATACCTGTGTTAACAGTGTTGTATTAACCTGTATTCATGCAGATTTTGTCAGAGTATGTTGGGATTATAAAATAATGATTTGATTGCCACCACGGCGCAGCAACTGGGTTGAAATTTGAGCTGCAAGTAAATCACTGGGCTTCTTCCTTGTTACTTTGACAACAGAAACGGATATTATGTAAATGAGAACAACTATTCTGTGAATTCAACTGCATTAAAACAGAGTATAAAGAGCAGCTTTCCCTTGTGAGATTTAATGGAAAAAATCTGCCGACTCATAAAGGTGTCAGAAGAACCAGAATAAAAGTGGGTCTTCATAGGTCTAGTTACTATAATGATAATAATAACTGGTTCACCAATAATGTATACATATCAGATTATAACATTGTCTAAACTAATTCATCTTATTATTATTTGGAATCTGGGACTGGCCAACAAAACCTATAAAAATAGACTTATTCAGTCATCTGTTTTACTTTGTTAAAAACAAAATGCTTAAAATGTTTTGTTTCCATAGTCAGCATCAGTCCACATTTGCCGATTTTAGTGTGGCTGCCTGCTTTGCTGGGGGCTTGGCATTCCCGTTACCTGTGAGGCTTGCACTAATGGCCATTATATTGGAACAATGGGATCCACTACAGTTCAAAATCTACCACAAAAAAACAGATCTAAACTCCCCAAGCGGGTAACTTTGAGTCAGAAAAGTGAAGCCAATGGGGAAGTGCCTTAAACCTGCATTCTCACTAATGGCCAGCAGGGGGCGACTCCACTGGCATCAAAAAGAAGTCCGTTTGTATAGAAGTCTATGGGAAAATGACCCTACTTCTCTCTTTATTTATTACCTCAGTAAACACTTTCCTAATGTGTTTGTGGTTTCAGTCGCCCTAATTTCAAGTCTCAATACAGCATGATGTTCATTTTGTAAATTATACACACGGTTTCTCTATGAACAAACAATGTTAAATATTTCAATGACTTTTGCAGATTTCAGAACACTGTATACAGACTATAATTAGTCAAAATCAGGATAGCCGGTTTAAATGTCCTGAGTGCTTAACTAAGCAGTTAATCAGTCTGGAGCAACCACACACCAATCTGAAAAATGCAACAGCACAGTAGCTGTCAGTACAGACAGTCAAATACAGTAACACACAATCACAATATGGTATCAGTAAATATAAACAAGGTTTACTGTTTGCATGTAGCCTGGACATTTTAGCAGCATGTCACATTTTAGTTTTATTTGTTCCATCACTGTAAAGAGTGTTATATTTACATTTTAAAATGTATATTTTGAACAAAAGCAAACCTTGTATGCCTTGTATTTTCAGGTCATATAAAAGGCCTGTTTTAATTTCATCAGTGCTCATATTTAAATATGAATTTAAAGACAAATTCTCAATGCCTGTAAAATGATATTCCAGCCAGCCCTTGAAATCTAGTGTAGAGAATTTTACATGGTCAAGTTCTTATCTTTAACCTTCATGTTAGTTTCATAGATAAATGGATCATAAAAGTAAAAGCTGCATTCCTGAACAAAAATGGTCTTATCTTGTAAGGTTTTCCCAGATGAATTCCACCTTCAGACCCTGAACCCTTTCCTGCGTTCCTGTGCTGAGCTCCATCAACACGTCAATGTCAAGAACATCATCATAGCCCTCATTGACAGGTACAATTTAATTCACTGTAAATAAACGAAGCTAACAGGAATTAAAAATTACATGTAAATACTTCTAGTAAGTATTTCTAGTAGTCTTCAGCATTCAAATCCCTGTTTGTAAACTTAACAATAGGAATGCAGATTTTCTCTGTTTTGCTTATCAGACTTGCCCTGTTTGCTCACCGAGAAGATGGCCCTGGCATTCCAACTGAGATCAAACTATTTGACATCTTCTCTCAGCAAGTGGCCACTGTCATTCAGGTAGGTAACATTTGGTTTACTTGGTCTATGAGACCAAGCTGATCGGTCATTTTAATTGTTAATAGTTAGTGAGACAATAATTAAAGTGTAGAGAAGATGTAATGAGATCTCAGGTCAGATTAACCTAAAAAAAAAAAAAAAAAAAGTCACATTGTGCAAGTCAAAGGAGGAAAAAAAAACTCAGTGATCTTTTAGTCATCACTCTGCATATATTTTGACTTCAAGTTAAAGTTTAAACAAACATTGTACTGAACATGCTGATGTTTTCATTCTGTGATTCCTCCTCATCAGTCTCGCCAGGACATGCCATCAGAGGACGTGGTCTCTCTTCAGGTTTCTCTCATCAATCTGGCCATGAAATGCTACCCTGATCGTGTTGACTATGTAGATAAGGTCCTGGAGAGCACTGTGGAGATATTCAACAAGCTCAACTTGGAACAGTAAGCCCCAAAGTCCTGACACACTCAGGTTGAAGGAATACGGTGTATTTGTGTGTCTTTCTCTCTGCTGAATGGTCATGGGATGCATGCAATATTATGAAATCTTAAGTTTTGTCTGAGTCTAGCAATCCGGCAGAGATATGGCTATTATTTGATGTTTTACAGTAATTCTTTCCAGACTATTAGGCCTAAGAAATGTCAGACAGAAGGGTTGCAGTTCATAAGACAAGTCATTTTAAAAAATAAAAAACTGACCCTCAATTCTGTGCAGTGACAACACTAGAAAGGTTACACAATACAAAGTCGGTTTTTGTTCAATTAAAAAAAGTCTTGGTAAAAGAGGGTGAAACCAAGACGAAACAAAAGTATATTCACACAGTGGAGATTACCTGAAAACATGGGGAGAGTGGTTAAAAGAGAGGAGGGAGAGTGGAAGCTGTTGTTTGAAGTAGAGATAGCAGACTGATCAGAAACCTGGATACCATTGTTACTCTATATAGATCTTTTTTATCACAAATAAGATCACAGACAGGATAGAAGAGGGATAGTAGTTGACGTTTAAATATACTCTTTGTCTTGCTTGCTTTCACACTTATGTGTCACACTTTGACCCTTTCCATTCTCTTTCCTCATGAAGCATAGCGACTAGCAGTGCAGTGTCAAAGGAACTTACCAGACTTTTGAAGATCCCAGTGGATACCTACAACAACATTCTGACAGTGCTGCAGCTCAAACACTTCCCACCACTCTTCGAGTACTTTGACTACGAGTCACGCAAGAGCATGAGCTGCTATGTGCTGAGCAACACGCTTGACTACAACACCACCATTGTGGCACAGGAACAGGTCTGATTCCTAGCTATTGAATGATTCCAGAAAACCCTCATTACACTTTTAACTTTTAAATGTTTTATTTCTATAGTATCTGTCCATGGTGTGATTAAAGACATGGTTTATGACATGTAAAAATACTCTGCTTTGAACAATTTGTGTGTGTTTTCCACAAAAAAAGTTAAGTTCTTTCTAGTTGCTGTTCAATAGAGCGATGGTGGGTTATGCACAAAATTATAGAACTGGAGCTACATCCAGGTAATTGCTATTTCTCCTCGCCTCATTACTGAATTGGATACTATAGCGTGTTTATGTTCTTTCATTCACTGTGGTAGAGAATAGCGATGGCTGTAAGCAGAACGAGATGGCTTTGTTAGATGTACTGTATGTTACTGAGAAGGAGAAGACTGTTGGGTCTTTTTTCAGCTGCCTTAAGCTTCTCTTCACTATCAACAATCTCCAGTGGCATTAGAAGCTTGCAGGAGAAAACACGAGCTAACCAATCACAGTTCTGCGGTCCCCATTTTAATGAATGCGTAAATCTCCACTTAGTAAAGACTTTCCCACTTCAGTCAAAAGTAGAAAAAATATTTGTAGAAAAGTATGTCAAATGTAACACTCCTCTCCTCCCCCTCCCTGGTTTCTCTAGGTGGATGCCATCTTGAACTTGGTATCCACACTGATACAGGACCAGCCAGACCAACCAGCTGATGATCCTGACCCTGAGGACTTTGCTGAGGAGCAGAGCCTTGTGGGTCGTTTCATTCACCTGCTCCACTCTGAAGATCCTGACCAACAGTACCTTGTGGGTCCTTTCCTCAACATTGAAAGGAGCATGCCAATGATTATCTACTAGACGTACTACATAATATACTGCTACTGCTGTACTATTATTATTAATGTACTATTTACTATTATTACTGCTGTAGTAATAATGCTGACTATTTTGTAAATCATGCTGTAGTGTTTCCTATTTTAAATTAATTTTCCCACCTTGCCAATTCAGATTTGAAGTATACTGTGATGGATTACACACAGTTGATTGATTTATATACTGTACAGAAATGAATAAAAACCAGTGGCTGCCTTGAAACTAATACATTAAAAAATCTGAAACTCAAGAGCATGCTTTGGGAAATGTTAAGAGATTTAAAACAGTCACCTTTTTATGCTTGTATAACTTCTTTATCCCAGACTTTGACTTGGCCACAATGTCTTTGCTGCTGTTACTGTTGTTCATTGAACATTCTGATTTGTGGTCAGATTCTGAACACAGCCCGCAAACACTTTGGTGCGGGTGGAAACCAAAGGATTCGCTACACTCTCCCTCCTCTGGTGTTTGCTGCCTACCAGCTGGCCTTCAGATACAAAGAAAACTCGTCACTGGTGTGCAGACATCCTTTTTTCACTCACATATGCTCTATTTGTAGTTTTGTCTATCCAACTATTAAGTTATACCAATTTTTTTCTCCTATCAGGACGACAAGTGGGAGAAGAAATGTCAAAAGATCTTTTCCTTTGCCCACCAGACCATTAGTGCTCTAATCAAGGCTGAGCTTGCTGAGCTGCCTCTTCGACTCTTCCTGCAGGGTGCACTGGCTGCAGGCGAGATTGGCTTTGAGAACCACGAGACTGTAGCTTATGAATTCATGTCACAGGTAAATGGTTTTAATAAAACTCTTGAGCATTCCTTTTTGGCTGCTTACACCGTGTATACACAGGCTACGTTGTGAAAGCAGCCCGTCTTTGGTCCTGACCAAATTAATCTAGGTACAGGTGTGAAAGCAACCCAGGTTATGATAATAAACCTTCTGGGGTCCTGCCCTTGTGAATGTGATTTTTGTGTCTATAATAATAAATTTGTTCCTGCTGGTCCCAATAATTAATGTACATGTTAAGAGTTAAATGTTTATGGATTGGGGAAAAGCTACATATGCTGTTGCTATAGAATACCCTCAGAACCACGTTATAATACAGGTCATGATAAACAAAAAGGTAACAAAAAAGTTCCGCATGTTGTTTTTAAAAATTATTGCACAAATTTTAAAGATTGGGACATAGCACAGTCGGACTAGCTAACTGAAAATGTATGGAGGATACACCTTTAAACAAAAAATTGAGTGGCAGCAGAGTCATTTGAGCTTCAGTTACATGACAAAGATGACATATGATGAGTGGAAATCCTGAAAATGAGGTATAAAGTGTTCAAGTGGATTTGCTAAGCTTTAGACTCTTTTCAGCAAGTGAATTTTTGAGGCTAATTCATAGAAAAGTAGCACTGACCAATCCAAGTGCAGTAAAACTGAAAATTGGGCAACTAAGAATTTTGACATCCTCTGCCATTCATATTCCTCTCTCCCTCCTTGCTCACCAACCCACTTTTCCCATTTCTTCTGTTGCTCATCAATACATACCCCTCACCAGGCCTTCTCTCTATATGAGGATGAGATCAGCGACTCCAAAGCCCAGTTGGCAGCCATCACTCTGATCATTGGTACCTTTGAGCGAATGCGATGTTTCAGTGAGGAAAACCATGAGCCACTGAGGACTCAGTGTGCACTGGCTGCCTCCAAGCTGCTGAAGAAGCCTGACCAGTGCCGAGCCGTCAGTATCTGCGCCCACCTTTTCTGGTCAGGTCGCAGCACCGACAAAAATGGTGAAGAGGTGTGTCAGCACATGTACAAAAAAACTGACATATATGCAGATAGAGGTATATTTGCAATTTGCAATGCCAGTTCATCAAAACTGACTGGTGGGTGGCATGCAACATAAGTGGGCATGATCCATTTTAAATTCCTCGGCTCATTGCCCCCAAAAAGATGGCAATAATTGATACAGTAGGAAACAGTTTTTGTATTTTTCATCAGTTATCCTTGAATAATATATATTTGCCCAGTAAGGTTGCTAGTTCATTGTACTGACACATTTGGTGCACTTACTTCTGTTTCCATAGCTGTCATTGCTAACTACTGATGTTGTATCTTTAGATTCGTGATGGTAAACGGGTGATGGAGTGTCTAAAGAAAGCCCTGAAGATTGCCAACCAGTGCATGGATCCATCACTGCAAGTCCAACTTTTCATTGAAATCCTCAACAGATACGTCTGCTTCTATGAGAGGGAAAACGATGCGGTATGACACCACAAATGTTAAATTTCTACATGGTTAAGACACCTGTTACGAGCTGTGCCACTTGCTCTTTAGTAACCAGGTTACTGATAAAATTGATGACACAAAAGTGATTACTCAATATTAAGTTTATAAATGTGACTGTTTCATGTAGAGATAAGTCTTTTTATTCAAAGGTTAGAATAAAACTGAAACTGACATTAAAATTTTCCTTTGGAGCTTTCTTGTAAACAAAGCTATGTTTATGTGTCACTCACCAAAACATATTGTGTGTATTGATGAGGTCCAACACACGTGTTGAGTGAATTTCGATATTAATTATTTCCTAATTAAACATTTTCAAAGCCATTTTCAAAAATATTTCAAATTGTGCTGCATTTACTTCCATGTTAGCTAGCTTTTCTTTCTTTAAGTCAATTCATTTGAAAAAACAAATGTTAATGACTAATTAAACTATAATGAAAGGTCCATATTTAAGAACGAACTGCAACAACCCTTCATTATTGAGACTCCATTCTTTTATTTTTTAATATTTTGTATGCCCGCCTTTATTTCTGATGACAGATTTGATACTAACCCTAACCCACTTGGCCAGATCATAGTTTTCACTTTTTGCTTCTTTCAGTGTGTTTGGGATCATTGTCATGTTGGAAAATTCCTCTGCCATCCTTTTTGAGACTGGGAGTCATCTTTTCATCAGTATTTGGGTTTACAAATTTGCATTCATAGTGCCATTTATAAACGTCATCTCCTCTACACCTTTTGCACTCATGCAGCCTCATATCAGCACACTCCCACCTCCATGTTTCATGGTCAGCACTATGCAGTCACCGGGGTAGTCCTGGCCAGGTCCATGCTAAACATGCCAGAATCGTCTGATCCAAACTAATTTATTTTGGTTTCATACAACCAAAGAATGTGCTGCCAGTATTCATCAGGCTTCTTTTCGTGTTCTTTGGCAAAGTTTAGTCCTGCAGTTTTGTGCCGTTTTGTGAGCAGTGGTTTTGTTTTTGGGTGTTGTCTGTAGAGGCTGACTTCAAGCAATGTCCTTCGCACTGCCGCACTGCACCTTCTGTTATTGGTAGTATGGGTCCTCCTGTACCTCCTAACCTCTGCTGCAGCTGTGTTATGGCTTCTGTTCAGTAGTCTACTGATGATCTTGTACCCTCTCCCATCTTTATGAAGTCTCACAATCTGGTTTCTTACTTGATCAGGCAATTCCTCACCGTGTGGATCCAGGTCACATTACATAAAACCCAGGCCAAAAGTGAGAAAGTTGTCGTGTTCACAGGTTCTTTTATAACCTTTTTCAGGCAATTATTCTTAATTGGAGGTCACAGGTGTGCTCAATTTTATTACATTTTCAATTTAGTCTAACCTGTTTGTTTTTAATTACAAGTACGATCAAATACCCTACACTTTACTCTAAAAATACTACAATTATTGTAAGATGATACAATTTATATACTGTGTGTCTGTTTCTACAGCTAACAGTTGACTTATGGTAAATGTCATTTTGATGGCTTCAAATGAGTATGAGTTGAGACAGTTGCTTCCATATGATTTTGAATGTAGTCCTTAAAAGTTTTGTAAATATCACACTATAAACAGTAACGCTTTTGTTCACTGTCTCTGATCTTCCACCCATCTAGGTGACTGTCCAGGTATTAAACCAACTGATCCAAAAGATCAGGGAGGATCTTCCCAACCTGGAGGCAAGTGAGGAAACGGAGCAGATCAACAAACACTTCCACAACACACTGGAGCATCTTCGCCTGCAGAGAGAATCCCCTGAATCTGAGGGCCCCGTCTATGAGGGCCTGGTCCTTTAAAACTATTGCCAGTTGGAAGGATGTGAGGTCCCCATCCATAGATGTTTCACTATAATATGAATATACAACTACACACAGAATCCCATCCTGTACATCAGGGATAAAAATAAATGTCATTATTTTCTTGAGAGCTAAAATAACTCTCCTCCTTTTTATTTTTATTATTATTCATGTTTCTGCATTATTTCCTCTCCACTGTCCCTCACTTGAAGAACCTTTTTCTGCAACAGGTTGGAGATGTTACATTATAAGAAGCATGTGTCAGCAACACTGCACTTAGCTTCAGTGTGCACTTGTGGCAAGGCACCATTCCTTTATGAAATCCTACTTGACCAATTTGTCTTTAACCTGTATCATTTTACTCTCGATAGTAGATTTTACTAGGTGTATCCACTGAGTCATCAAGCCTGCACTTATTCACATCTTGGCATATTAAGAAGTGAATGTATTAGCTGAGTGTATAAAGGCTACAGAAATCTGGTAGTGGTGTTGCTTGTGGGCTAGTCTCCACCCTTGAATAATCAATAACTGATGCTCTGTAAGATGGCTTTGTGGTCACTTTTAAACAGCTTCTTTTAAACCAAACTGAAGTCTAGCCCCACAGGGACAAACAATGTTGTTCCCATTAAAACTGCTGAATGTTTTAGAACAGAGCATCTTTTCATCTTGTCAATCTTTTTTTGTGGCAACTGCAGTTCAGTTAATAATTGTGCAGTGTTTTGCATGATCCTTAATTCATCTACCATCCCAGCTGGGCAGCAAAGAAATTAAAACAGTAAAATTTAGTAATTTGTATGTGGGAGGATTGTCATATTTGTCAAAAAAGATCATATGCTCTCATACTTAAGCAGTGCTTTTTTTCTTTTAATAACATCAGATGCGTCTCTCTATGGACTCTTTCATTTATCAGTTTATTTCTGGACCTGTCAGTGGATGGACACGTTCAGAAGAGCTGCAGCATGTGTTTGCATGCTTTAGTATGCTTGTACCATAAGGCCTGGTTTTCAGTTTACTCTATATGGATCCCACCAACTACAATGTCTGACTTTGTCAGTATTTTGTTGATCAATGTAATCCACTGCTTGGTGACTGTGTCCTGTTTTGGAGGGGTCGCAGTGGTTCTTGGGATTGTATGCTAGTTGACAAGTTGCCATATTGATCACGTAATAAAGTACATGTTTGCGTGTAAGATTTTGGAATCATTTGCTGCAGCATGTGACAGTTTCTGCTGATCTCTCTTTCTTAGCTCTCATTGTTGATTTGTTGGAGGCAGTATTGACCAATTTCTCTCCCTTTTTGAATCTGTGTGTAAACCCACTTGTAAATCGCATAAAGAAAAGATCAGATTAAATAGCAATTATCATTGTCATTTGCTGAAATAAAATTGAAATTAACAATACATAATTGCATTTTGTTAATTTTACATACACAACATATCAATATAATAAAGTATTATCAACAATATATTGAATGACTGTCTTACATTATTATCTTGTATAACATATGATGTCCTCCGTGTGTTTCTTGGATTATAGCAATGAAATTACCTTTGCACACTTAAGATTCCAAAAATTCCAGCCCAGTATATGAATATTGTGGAAGACCTGCAACTTCATTGTCATATTTCAATGATAAGGAGAGGAATTAGAGCAACAAGTTTATCTCAGTGCTGGTGTTGCAAGTGTAACGTTTTTTCATTCAATCGGGGGAAAAAAAGCAACCGCACAACAACCGCATGACTGACTATAAACATTTCCCACACATTGATGTATTTTTCCCACCACAACATCAGTATTGCGCTGCTTCTCTGTCCTTTGCTCTCTGCCTGGGGCATTTTTTAACATTGTGTTGTGTTCACTACTTGTTTTTTTGCTGAAAATGGACAAAAAAATGTATGTTTAAGGATAAATCAATTAAAATCAATCTGTAACTACAGTATTTTGATAACCAAAACATTTTTTTAAAGACTAATGACAAAATATGCTGGTCGCGGCTTCTCAAATGAGGATTTTAAGCTTTTGATAGTAAACTGAATGTATTTGGATTTGGACAAAATGTGACATTTGAAGACATCACATTAATTATAACCAACTCTTAACTATTTTCTTACATTGTGTTGTGTTCATTGTTTCTGCTTGTTTCACAGGAGGACAAAACATCAGTTAATGCAGGTGTAATGTTTTGTGTCACTGTGCTCAAAGATATAATTTGAGCTAAAATTAAAAAAGGACTGTAATTGCATTTACTGAGACATCCAGGGTGTCACTGAACATGCTGTCAGCTCAGAGGCAGTGAAGCCTGTCAGTCACTCCAGTGACTGTTTGGATTGTAGAGATGAATTATGGAATAGATTTCAAGTGTTGCTTTTTTCCCTCAGGAAAAAGAAAAATGACCCAGGATGAAGCTGACAGCTCCAGAGGTGTTTAAGAAAGTGTGACAGATACATATATATATTATTTATTGTTTTTCATGGTAATTCAACTTTAGTGTGTCATGTTCATGCAGAGTGTCTGCAGGTCCTTAAAAAGTCTTAAAATGTCTTAAATTCAATTTTATAAATATTAGGCCTTAAAAGTCATTAAATAGTCTTAAATTTGAATTTGTGAGGTCTTAATTGCCACAAACATTTTATCTAAGCTATCTTTTAACTTCACTTTGTCAAAATGAGTCAAGCTCTTCTGTGTGAAAGTCCACTTTTCTGACGTTACAAATCTTTAAACCTACAACCGAACCTAATGCTGTCTTTTTACTATATGCTTCTACTTACTTTTTGGAAAAATGTAGATTAACCTAACTCAATCTAATAACCATATTCCTACATAAACTGCTATTAAGCTGGCCATCCTCACAAGGGTTCAGTTACCTTATCTGTTAGTTATTTATGCCTGTGCTCGTTTCCTTTACAACATTTTAATTGCAAATTGTATCGCACTGGAAGTTCCACCGAGCCTTCACATCTTTCAGTCTGCCTCCAAATGCGTGTATCTAGGGGGAGGCCAGCATCACTGGTCAGTGTTCTCATGGTCCACCCTGGAGGTGTGCCTTGACTCACCCTACTAAGAGACGCTGTATTGTGTTTATTTCGTGTAAATCCAAAAATGTATTAATTATTCAATGATAATTTTGATTGATCAGTGAGACAGCATTTTACTTTGGATTTCAGATAGGTTTCATGCAAAAAATTATAATCTGATAAAGTGTGTGTGCCCATAATTATGTCTTTTTAATAATACATGTATGGCCAATAGGCCTCTGTTAATACCATTGTGTAAGTATAACTATTAAA
Source organism: Scomberomorus guttatus (assembly GCA_038419695.1). NCBI lineage: Eukaryota > Metazoa > Chordata > Actinopteri > Scombriformes > Scombridae > Scomberomorus > Scomberomorus guttatus. Next base: position 1,136,405 of record CM076445.1, read on the forward strand.
CTAATTATTAGGTATTGTTTACATGAAAACTCATTTCAAATTTTAAAAATTCCAAATGCTTAGCACATTTACCACCTGTTGATGAGTTAATGAATATAACATGTTTTTAACCTTATGATTATAACATTCATATTTTGAGTTAGAAAGTACTTATAATCCAATGAGCTGCTTTCACTTCAATTGTATTAGTAAGTGGCATAATTTACTTTATAAACTTCTATGAGGTGCATTAAAGACAATGAACTGCATTCAAAAGCAAATATAACTCATGAAAGTTTTACTACCATGTTCTCTCCAAATGCATATAATGTCAACCCTTGCAAAATATTTCATAACAAAACCAAACTAATGAGATTGTCAGCTAACAGCAGTTGCATATATTTTCATCAGAATCCTTTTCTAGATTAAAATTATATAACTTTATATACAACAAATAACTTATGTATATATTTTATTAACTTGGAAATATACTAAAACATTCATGCTACATTTGGGTATATTAAAAGTTATTCCAAGAAAATTTGGAATTAAAATACTTTGTTAAAGTTGTTCACAATCTAAAAAAGAAAATATGTTATTATGTTTTGATTTTTGCAGAGGTCAACCTAAGGAAGAATGTGAAAAGGCCATGGAGTGCAAAAGAAGTGAATGCTGTCATGAAGCATTTCAAAACCCACATTTCCAAGGGACACCTTGCAACAAAGGCAGAGTGTGAGCAGTGTAAGCTTGCTGAGGACCCTGTTCTAAGAGAAAGAACTATACAAAATATAAGAGATTTCATAAGGAACCGTGGTTTGATGTTCAGGGGGAAATGTTGAAATGGTCTTAAAGAGATCAGTGTCACCTTTCATTTTCTGGGCCACAATTGGTGTTTGTGGTTTTGTTCAAGTCTTGTTGACCCAGTGAATTCAAAAGTTGAAGGAACAGCTGACTCAGGAATACATTTTGTGTTCAAGAGATATGATCCTTTTATTAAATTATTGTTTTTTGTACATGAATTTACAAATAGATTTGTTTTTTATTGAAAGGCAATGCAATCTTGAGTTTGATTTTATTTCCACTGGTACTGTGTTGCTGATGCAGTTCTAAGGGCGCACTCCTTGTTTTGAATCACTGTCATGGTTTAAAAATAGTTCAGTCAACATGGTACCACATTCCCTATAAACTCAATGCATTTGAGTCAATCAGGTCCTCATTTTTGCATCTCAGTGTTGAGCCGACATTTATATTTACCAGTGGAATTCTTTATATTTAGTAGATCTTTAACTTTTTTGGGGGGTTTTACTGATTGTCTAGTTTTATTGATTCATCTTATTGCTGTTTAATTGGTCTTGTTTGAAGCGAATATTTCTTTCTTAAATGATCTATTAGCTATTAGATCTTTGATCAGCGCACTGTAACACTTTTTCCTTAGTTGTGCATTTCACCTTTTGTGGATGCTTTGTAAATTACACGGGTTCTATTATTTTTGCGGGTTTAGTGGCAGCAAAATGATGTACCATTCTTTTGTTAATTCACTCCTCAATGTAGAAGAGCTGATTTGGTTTAGTATGGTTGACTCAATAGCTCAAATTGAGGTGTGTTCTTTTAAACATATGAAACAAAAAAAGTGATCGCAATTTTAGAAAAGTTAAATCATTCTTAGTATAAGCATTAACATGCTTATACTAAGAATTTAAAAAAATTGGTCAGATAATGTTTTTAACACACTAAATTTAGCTTTATTAAATGTAAGGTCTTTGTCAGGAAAAACATTTTAATCAATGATTTTATCATCAAGCACAACCTTGATTTTATGTTTTTAACTGAAACTTGGTTAGACCAAGATAACAGTGCAGCTGTTCTTACTGAGTCAACCCCTCCCAAATTCAGTTTTATGAGTGAAGCTAGAGTGCATAAGAAAGGAGGTGGAGCTGCCATTTTGTTTAATGATTCCCTCCATTGCAAGCAGATGTCTTATGGAAATTTTGATTCTTTTGAATATGTAGCTCTTCAGTTGAATTCCTCCTCTTGAGCTACAGTGGGGCAAAAAAGTATTTAGTCAGCCACCAATTGTGCAAGTTCTCCCACTTAAAAAGATGAGGTCTGTAATTTTCATCATAGGTACACTTCAATTATGAGAGATAAAATGAGAAAAAAAAATCCAGAAAATCACATTGTCTGATTTTTAAAGAATTTATTTGCAAATTACGGTGGAAAATAAGTATTTGGTCAATAACAAAAGTTCATCTCAATACTTTGTTATATACTCTTTGTTGGCAATGACAGAGGTCAAACGTTTTCTGTAAGTCTTCACAAGGTTTTCACACACTGTTGCTGGTATTTTGGCCCATTCCTCCATGCAGATCTCCTCTAGAGCAGTGATGTTTTGGGACTGTCGCTGGGCAACACGGATTTTCAACTCCCTCCAAAGATTTTCTATGGGGTTGAGATCTGGGGACTGGCTAGGCCACTCCAGGACCTTGAAATGCTTCTTACGAAGCCACTCCTTCGTTACCCGGGCGGTGTGTTTGGGATCATGGTCATGCTGAAAGACCCAGCCACATTTCATCTTCAATGCCCTTGCTGATGGAAGGTTTTCACTCAAAATCTCACAATATATGGTCCCATTCATTCTTTCCTTTACACGGATCAGTCGTGCTGGTCCCCTTGCAGAAAAACAGCCCCAAAGCATGATGTTTCCACCCCCATGCTTCACAGTAGGTATGGTGTTCTTCGGATGCAACTCGGCATTCTTTCTCCTCCAAACACAACAAGTTGAGTTTTTACCAAAAAGTTCTATTTTGGTTTCATCTGACCATATGACATTCTCCCAATCCTCTTCTGGATAATCCAAATGCTCTCTAGCAAACTTCAGACGGGCCTGGACATGTACTGGCTTAAGCAGGGGGACACGTCTGGCACTGCAGGATTTGAGTCCCTGGCGGCGTAGTGTGTTACTGATGGTAGCCTTTGTTACTTTGGTCCCAGCTCTCTGCAGGTCATTCACTAGGTCCCCCCATGTGTTTCTGGGATTTTTGTTCACTGTTCTTGTGATCATTTTGACCCCACGGGGTGAGATCTTGCGTGGAGCCCCAGATCGAGGGAGATTATCAGTGGTCTTGTATGTCTTCCATGTTCTAATAATTGCTCCCACAGTTGATTTCTTCACACCAAGCTGCTTACCTATTGCAGATTCAGTCTTCCCAGCCTGGTGCAGGTCTACAATTTTGTTTCTGGTGTCCTTTGACAGCTCTTTGGTCTTGGCCATAGTGGAGTTTGGAGTGTGACTGTTTGAGATTGTGGACAGGTGTCTATTATACTGATAACGGGTTCAAACAGGTGCCATTAATACAGGTAGCGAGTGGAGGACAGAGGAGCCTCTTAAAGAAGATGTTACAGGTCTGTGAGAGCCAGAAAGGTTGCTTGTTTGTAGGTGACCAAATACTTACTTTATTGAGGAATTTACCGATTAATTCATTAAAAATCCTACAATGTGATTTCCTGGATTCTTTCCCCCCATTCTGTCTCTTATAGTTGAAGTGTACCTATGATGAAAATTACAGGCATCTCTCATCTTTTAAGTGGGAGAACCTGCACAATTGGTGGCTGACTAAATACTTTTTTGCCCCACTGTATCACTGAAAACACCAGAGAAATATTTATTCAGGCTTTCTCTTCCACACCTGCCCTCACTTGGGTCTGAGCTTGTAGATAATTTCAGTTCTAAAATTACAAATGTTATCAATACCATTGCACCCACTAAGGTGAAGGTGTCTCTAGTAAGAAGAGATCTCTGTTGAGAAATGCCACACTGGTCAGAATAGAAAAAAGAGAGTGTCGAAAAGCTGAATGTAGGTGGCGAAAAACAAATCTCCAGGTCCATTATTATAAAGAGAGACTTCACATTTATAATTTGGAACTGAGACATGCAAGTCGGTCCTTCTTCTTTGACATCATCACCAAGAACAATAATACACTTTTTTTTTGCCACTGTCGACAGGCTAGCAAACCCTCCTGTGTCAGTAGCCTCTGAACTTCTATCCATCAAGGCTTGCAATAATTTTGCTTCCTTCTTCACTGACAAAATTCAGAAAATTAGACAAGTAGTCAGTGCCTCTATATCCGGTACAGGATATGTCTTAAAATCAGTTTGAGTAGTATGACACAATTTTATCCAATCAACCATAAAAACCTGGAGGACATTATACAACATCTGAAATCCTCCTCCTGCTGCCTTGATATTCTGCCTACAAGCTTTTTCAAAATTGTTTCAAATTGCATGGCCTCAGATCTTTTACAGATTGTCAACACATCTCTTCTCTCAGGTGTCTTCCCAAAGGCCCTGAAAACTGCTGTCATCAAGCCGATCTTAAAAAAGAACAATCTAGACACTTCACTAGATATCAAACCCCCAGCTTTTTAAGTAAAATCATTGAAAAAGCTGTTTTGATGTCTTCCAATCAGGATTTCGCCACAGCACTGAGACTGCTCTTGTTTAAGGTCTTCAGTGACATACACTTAAACATTGACAGTGGCAGAATTTAAGTATTAGTATTACTGGATCTCAGTGCCGCATTTGACATGGTCGACCACAACATATTACTAGACAGACTAGAAAAGTGGGTAACACTTTCTGGCACAGTGCTGAACTGATTTGAATCCTACTTAAAGGACAGGGACTACTTTGTGTCTATAGGTCTGAGCAGACAAAAATGACATGCGCTCCATTCTAGGGCCTCTTCTGTTCAACATCTACATGCTCCCACTGGCTCACATTATGGAAAACAACAAAATATGTTACCACAGTTATGCAGATGACACACAAATTTACATAACCATATCACCAGGGGACTATGGTCCAATACAAGCACTGAGTAAGTGCATTGAACAAATTAACGATCAGATGTGCCAGAATTTTCTTCAATTAAACAAAGATAAAACTGAAGTAATTGTTTTTGGAGACAATGATTTAAAGGCAGTGCCCAGCTTTGATTTGTGTTTGATGTTAAAAACCACAAACCAAGCCAGAAACCTTGGTGTAGTCATGGACTCAGACCTGAATTTCAACAGCCACATTAAGACAATTACAAAGTCAGCCTATCACCTAAAGAATATATCAAGGATTAAAGGACTTATATCTCAGCAGGATTTAGAAAACTTATCCTTATCCTCAGTAGACTTGACTACGGTGTCTTCACAGGTCTCCCTAAAAAAACGATCAGACAGCTGCAGCTGATTCAGAACGCTGCTGCTCGAGTCCTCACTAAGACTAAGAAAGTGGATCATATCACTCCAGTTTTCAGATCTTTACACTGGCTACCTTTCTGTCAAAGAATTGATTTAAAAATCAAATCAAATTTAAAATATTGCTGGTTAGTTTATAAAGCACTGAATGGTTTAGGGCCAAAATACATTTCTGATCTGCTGCTACGTTATGAACCATCCAGACCTCTCAAGTTGTCTGGAACAGGTCTGCTTTCTGTCCCCAGAGTCAAAACTAAACATGAAGAAGCAGTGTTCAGTTTTTATGCTCCACATATCTGGAACAAACTCCCAGAAAACTGCAGGTCTGCTGCAACTCTCAGTTCTTTTAAATCACAGCTGAAGATGTTTCTGTTTGCCACTGCCTTTTATTAAACCAAACTTGAGGGTTAATATCTTACACTGCACTGTAACTACTATTTTATTTTATTCTCCTGTTTTATCTGTCTTATTCTATTTTACCGCCTCTCCAAAATTATTTTCCAAATTTTAACAGTTTTTAATTGTATTTAAATGTCTTTTTACTTGCCTTGTGTTGCTTTTATATTCTGTCTTGATGGCTTTTATGCTCTATGTAAAGCACTTTAAATTGCTTTGTTGTTTAAATGTGCTATACAAATAAACTTGCCTTGCCTTGCCTAGAACTACTTTTACTGTGCATAACATTATCCTTGCATACACTGTAAAAAAAGAAGTTTTTTCACAGAAATTTACTGTATTATTTTACAGGTGTTGCCATAGAAACACAGTAAATTGTTTTTATTAAAAAATATAAACCATAAAATAAAGGCTGTAATCTGTAAATTAATATAACGGAGTATTATAGATTTTTTAACAGGATTTTTCAATTGTTTAATGGTCTGGAATGTTAAATTACATTGAATTCTATGTAAAAATACAAAATATACACATCCTATTGCTGAATGTAGGCAACTTCCTGTTTTTTTACAGCAAAACTTTAAATTCAATATAAAAAATATTTTTTTAAAAATCGTAAAAAAAAGGAAAAAAGTCCTGATAAACCACCCATACCTGTGTGAACATCCTTAATCGCCAGCCGCAGTCTGACTTCAACGAATAAAATGCAACCCAGTGTCTCAGACACGATGGCAAACTAACACAAAGCAGTTTAGCATGATAAACACAACCAAAACAAGCAGCAAACAACAATAATACTCCCACAGTATTCTCAGCAGCAACAACCAGACTCAGCCGAGTTGACTTACTTAGGAGCTGGATTGCACAGCGGTCTCCTTCTTTGGATCCAGTAATGTGCTCGGTTGAACACAGAGAAAATCTCTTCTTGTTCAGTGAGGTGGCGATTGTGTGGCCTAGTTAGAGTTTGACGTACGTACGGGGGTACTTCCTTACGTTAGCCCTGCGAACAGTGAAGACCAGCTCACTGGGATAATATAACTTAACTGACTTAATCTGAGCATCATTATAACCTCCAAGTATTGAATTAGACCCAAGTACACAGAAAAAGGGAAACATGGTCATGTATCAAATCAAATCATGTTTATTAGTCACTTCACTGTATACACAAGTATAAAGGTGAGTGAAAGTCTTGGGTGCTTGCTCCACAACAGTGTATCTGTATAAGACACAGACATTATCCAATACACTCTAGTCTAAAAATATAATAGGCCTGATTTAATACGATGGTTAGATTGTTGAAGCAGTGCAGTGTATGAGGTTAACACAAGCTCCACTGTTTTTATGTTGCCTCCTCCCTGCAGACAGAGATGTTTCACTTGAACATCATACCACTTGGTGTCACAGTACAAGCTGGACGTTAGATACACAGCTGATTCTGTAACCACTGGATCAATGGACACCACTAGACTCAGGACTTTTTCTCTCACTCAGACACATTGACACTTTATTAAAGTCTTGTATTTTATTTGATCTTGTACAGTTTTATATTTTTTATATGATCTATAATCACCTTGTTTTATTTAGCTTATTGCATTTTGCTTCTTATATCTTGCTATTCCCTACTGTAGATTAGTGTACTCCCTCTAACTGCTGCTGTGGCACCTGAATTGGGCCACACTTACTCATTTACATACATCTTAAAAACCTAAATGTTAAATCCCAAACAACAAATTCCTAATGGAAAATGGAAAGGATGAAATTTAAAATGTCAAATGCCAAATGGTGAAGTACAAATGCACAAAAAAATATTTTAGTGTTTTCTATTTAAGCTTTCAATTTAAACATGCAGTATGGAACTTTTACATATCAATGAACATCCGTTTCATTCAAGCCCTTGCCAAATGAGTTCACACAATGCTGATTAAGCCTATCACCGCTAGATAAATCTCTGTGTATTTACAGTATACAGTGAGTTTTTAAATCTCATGTCGGGCACGACATTCTGGCCTGACATGGCCGTTAATTGTGTGGCTCTTCTAGACTTTCCAAATGTTATAGGACTGAATGGATGGAATTATAATAGTGAAACAAGTCATTTCACAGAGGTTTTGTGACACTGAAAACAATTTATCCACCGTTTTACAGCTGAAACAGTAGGTTACAGCCAGTGGTGTACTGGCCATTGGGCATACTGGGACAAATTCTGGTGGGGCGGTGGAATGTCAAAAAATACGTTTTTGGGCCGGTGGACCATCAAAACATATCCGTTTTTACTCTGTGTGCCTGTCATTCAGGGTGCGCATGAGAGCGTGTTGCAGGCATTCACAGCCAAGCTTTAAGTATTTCCATTTAAGCTTTTCCATTTCCCATTTTGAGTTTCATATTTGATGTTTCCCTTTTCCTATTTCCTTTGTCATTTTCACTTTCATCTTTACAATTTAAGCTCTCAGTCTGAGCATTTCCATTTAAGCTTTTGTATTGTCACTAATATTTTCAAATGATCATTTTACATTTTAAATTTGCTTTTTCAATTTGCTTTTTCTTTTTAAGTTTAATTATGGCCTGATTATTCCTAGTAATGTAGTAAAATAATCATCTTTTTAATTTGATCTCTTTTAATTTTCTATTTGGACTTTTAATTTTAATTATGACCAAAAATACCCTCCCTAGTTTTCATGCTTTTATCTGAAATGTTGAAACATTTCATGTTCTTTTAAATATGCTTTAATTCCTAATGTTTTGAATGAAATGTGATTACATAAATTAAATTTCATCATTTATCAAAACTAATTTGCCACTATATTAGCCTATATAGCCCATATAATGAAAAAATAAATACATATGGACATTTAAAAAACATTTTAATCAGCATTCATGAGAAGGGCAAGATGCCCCTTTAGACAATTTTTTAAAATCTTGAAAAACTACATTTAAAATTTTAGTATACTACCCCCAAAGCTGTTTTTTATGCATGATCATGCTTTACATAGTGAATTCACATCTAAACACCTAGCAGTTTTTCAGTTAGCAATGTTCTTAAGGTGGGCATCTTTCCCCATTTTACCCTAAATAATGTATTTACAATCAGAATATCAATAAAGATGTGGATCAATAAAATAAATGCATTCTATGTGTAGAAATGGAACTTCACATGGAGCTCTAAAACACCTAAATACAACTTTTCACATTGAAAAAACAAAAATTCCCTGGTTGACTACGGAGGTATTCAACAAAACAAATTGTTTTTTTCACTGGGTGTTTTTTTTCGAATATGGTATGCTCACACAATGGTAATGCATGATGGTGACTTTACACTGCACCAGAAAGAAAGGGCAGGTTCCCCTGAATCATATGATGTATAACACTTGATTCTCACTGCAAGAATAAGCTCGGACCTGGCAAAAATATAAAACTATTCACATCACAGGCCTTAATGCTCAATTCAGATTTTTTAGTAAAATCCGATCTTTTTTGTGTTGATGATTCACATTCATGTTTGTAAGTGACATGTATCCAGCTCCAGCCCTGCTGAGGTCCTAAACTGCCACACATGCGTACAAGAATAACAACAGTAATGTAATTTTTGTGACAGTCAAATCATAAACATGAATGACATGACTGTGCTAGCATTCAGTTATCTGTACTGTTATCTCCCTCAGTCCTATGCATCTCTATCAGGGAAACTCGACCAGCAAGGGCAAAAGGGATGTTGTCCCCTGTCCAAGATGAAGTATTCTGACGCTCCCTTGGTGGAATCAGAGAGGAGCTCTTCAGCAGCAGAGGGTCTGACATGATAGCTTTGCAGCTGTTGTCAGTATTATCTGTCAGTGGGAGAATGAAATCCATTTCATCACCCCAACTGGTTGATGTGGTTGATACAGTGTTGACATGAGCCCAGTGTAGATAATGCCATCTGGGCATGTTGCAACCTAAGGTTGCATTATACACAAACTATGAATGTCCGAACCTGAGTATGGTGGCTAGCGCTTGTGCTACTGGTGAGGTGGCCGTTAGCTATAGCTGTCACTGTTAGCTTGGTCAGCTAACAACAGTGTTAGTTGCAAGGGTGGCTGTGGTTTAGGAGGTAGAGCGGGTCGTCCCCTAATCGGAAGATCAGAGGTTCGATTCTCGGCTCCTCCAGTCCGTGTGTCGAAGTGTCCTTGGGCAAGATACTGAACTCCAAGTTGCTCATGAGAGCTGTGCTATCAGTGTGTGAATGATTAGATTCACATAGAGGCAGGTTGCATAGTAGCCCCTGTACAATGTGTATGAATGGGTGAATGTGACTCCTAGTGTAAAAATCGCTTTGAGTGGTCGGTCCAAGAGTACAGTCCATTTACTGTACTCTTGCACCGACCACAGAACAGTCCATTTACTATTTGCATACAGTCCATTTACTATTTGTACAGTCCATTTACTATTTGCGTGGTGACAAACTAACACATTGTCTCACTTGTGTTTACACCTTGCATTAACATCAGTGATCCGATCACAAATGGACAATACACATGTGAACGCACCCAAGACGCATTGAGATCTGATTGCTCAGACCACATTCAGAGGCTGCATGTGGCCATGTTCTTTTAGTGGTGTGAACACAATGTGTCCTGGGCCACATTGAAGGACTGCCTACTCAACTGATGTCCTCTATTTCCCGGCAGACTAGGCATGGGAAGTGTATTGCTGCCTCCTGGTCCGTGTACCCTCTGTCCAAAACTGTGTTCAACTCATTTGATAACAGGATAAAGAGAAGCATTATTTAGTTTTTCTGTTTTATATGTGAATATAAAAAAAAAGAAAAAAAGAAAAACACTTCCTGTTTGTTCCCGCTCCCCTAACCCTAACCTGTTTTCGTCTTCAAATTGGCAATTGGAATAGAAATTAAACCCAAATCTCTCAATGGAGAGACGCAGCTGCGGGGGGATTGCTGCATATAACTCTATTTTTGTTCCATATATTTGTTTAGATCCAGCGCTTGATAGGACAGGCATTTGATTTTTGTGAGGGGGAACACAATGCATTGTATATTTGTTTATCCTGTTATCAAACAAGTTGAACACAGCTTTGGACGAAGGGTACACGTACCCCCGGTCCTCTCGCTGGTAAAAAACAACAACACATTTGGTCTTTGCAAACAGAAATGATGTGCCTTTTTATTTGCATATATAGTGGGGAAGTGAGATACGATCACAAGTGGTCACTCAAGATGCATGTGGAGGCACATGTTAATGCCAGGTGTGAACAGAAGTACTTAGAGCTGTCCACTTGTGATCGGATCACCCAAGACACATGTTAATGCCAGGTGTGAACAGTGCCTCAGAGCTCACTTTATGGTGAAGAGTGAGCAACTGGCAAACACGGTTCGTGCTAGCATCTAGTGACCAAGGTGTTAGCTTGCTCTGTTGAACTGCTAGGTGGTTGTGTTAGCAGTCAGGAGAGACAGATGCTGAGTAAAGCGAGAGGAGGAATTTGAATGATGAGTGACACTATGTCAACCCCTTTCATAGGGGAGGAGCATAGCTCCACCTTGACACAAGCGTCACAACTGCCAGCCAATACTGGCTGGGATAATGATATAGAGGTTCTTGAGGATAACATTGAGAGAGAGTTCCCCATAGTGAGACTCCCAAATGAATGTTTGAAAGAGAACAATATGTTACGTTTGTGTGACAGATACCATCTAGCAGCCATAGTAGTTATGACCATACAGTGGACTTTAGTGGACTTCGCCACAGGAGACTGCTTGTTCGTTTCCCATTTCCGACCATTAGTGTCACATTTCCAACGGCAAGTCAAGTTTTTTTTAAATTGTAGTTACGATCCCTTAATGGTTCACAATTTTTCAAGTCTGTCTTAAAACAACAGTCAGGTGTCCAAATGAACATTGAAAAATGTTTTTCTTGCTTGACTGTCGATAGGGGCGCCAGATTAACAAAACACTCTATGTGTCGTTCTGGAGTCACATATGTTGTCACACAACAACATATTTGGTTGCTTAATTTGGAGGACTTGTTGCTTTTTTGATATGCTGAATAAATTATGTACACCAGAGAGAAGAATTTAATAAATGTATACATTTGAGAAGACTATACTTCTACACTGGGTGACTTCAAGTCATTATGGGTGAAAAAAACTGTAACAACACAAATATCTGCACATTACATAATCATCTACCACCAAAAGTTGTCTATTGGTACCCATTTTATTAAATTTCATTAAATTATCAGACACAGCGTGAAGGTTACTCTGAACAGGTACGAATAGATTCAGTGTGTGGGAATAGCTGTATATACTGGCCATTCTATAATATGTAATCAAGCCTGTTTCATACTTATACATTGAATGTCAGAGATGTCATCTGATATGAATAGAGGCCAGCCGATACATTGGTCTGTGTATACCTCTATGTTGCAATATGACAATTTTACTATAAAGAAACTCCAGAAAGGCGCACCATTGTTGCTGTGTCACAAATGATAAGGACAGAAATATGTAAGATATGGAGTAAGAATAGAAAAAGTATTAACTCTGGTAAGGTGTGTGATATGATAAAAACAAACAGCAGGAATATGAGTTAACAATATTATGTAGTACTATGGATTTAATTTGATTGGAGAAGGCTGCAGACAGAAACAAAGGAGTACATGTAAATAAAGGATGAATTAATACATAAAGATGAATTTGTCTCTGGGGACATGCTTTTTTAATAATTGAAAATCGGTGTGACATTCAAAATAAATACAAATAAATAAAATATTTGTTTCAAATATGTTTATGTTTAACTGTTAAAAAACAAATAACAGACGATACATTGTTTTCAGATGTTTCAGTCTCTCAAATATCAATATCTATATCGGCCTAAAAAAATCTTTTATGATGGTGAAATTTCTGTCAAAATATTTTTTTGAATTAAGTTAAAAAGTTATAAAAGCATTCGATTTTCTGTTCTGCTTTTATTCAATTTGTTTTTGTGTTGTAAAATTGTGTCCGTGTATATTAAGAAATACAACCTGAACCACATAAAGAGCTTGTAGAAAATGAAGAAATGATTGTCCATGATATTCCCTTTATATGGACCGTACCACGTTACACTTTAACCAGGGAACTGTCACGTGCACTTTCACTGCTGTCTCAAAGAACACTAAATACCAAGGATCGCTTATAAAGCAAAATCTTTAAAAAAAAAAACAAAACTCTACACACGTCCGTTTAAATACATCTTGAAGCACATGTCACGTATAATGTTGACTTGCACCAGTCACATCCCCCCTACAGAGTAGCTGCCCAATGGTAACAGCCCAGCAGAAGAAAGACTGCCATTTTAACAGAGCTAGCTAAATCTCTAAAGTAAGACTAGTATATCTTCCCCTCTGTAGTCAGCTTGTTTTCCAAAAGTACAGCATTAATAACGTGATATTGTAAGCAAACATCCAAAACGATAGTTTGTTTTTAAGTCAAATTATCTGTGGCGTAAAAACACGGGTAAGTTGGTCATTTTAACTTAGTAAACGCTATTCTAGCTAACTAACGTTACCATAACATTCCCCTGCTGCTGTCGCTATGTAGATTCTTATTGGCTGTCAAGTCTTGATGTGCTTGATGTAGCCGTTATTGTGCTGTTATGGGCTGAATGTAACAGTATTGTGTTGATCAAATGACGTCATGATAGAGTTGGTTTGGCTTGCATATGGTGCCGTTAATCAGTACGTGGCTTTGCTACAAAGCTTTTGAAATGTAGTAGTTAACGCTATTTATATCCGTAAGAGGGTATGCACGTGATGTCACCGAACGCGGAAGCCGCCACTGTCACTCCTCCTACAGATCAGGATCAATACATCCATGCTCAGGATCTGTCTGTTAGTGTGCATTCAAATGAAGAAACCTTGCTAAAATAGTAACAACAATACAGCCGTACAACTTTTATTGACTGAAATTCATTTTGAATCCTTAGGCAGTTCTGTTCAAGAGATTTACACACAGATTAAACATAGTTACACGTGTGAAACTGTTCATAGACATACAAAACACATCAAACAGTCATGACAATCATACATCACATTACATCCCCTGGATTCAGATCTTAATTATCAGCACACTGATTTTGCTTTAGCAGCAGGATAGACTGATCTATAAAAGAATTCTTCACCCTGTTGTGTTTAAATTGAGGGACTCTACATCACCTGTTAGAGGGCAGAAGTTGGTACTCTCCATTTAAAACATGCAAGGAGTCAAAAGGGCTTCAGGCAAAAGTTATTACAGACTACAACCTAAGTTGAAGAGAGACTCATAGCGAAGTGGTACTTTTGAATGTTAACTATGCACATGGTTTACTGAATGAAATGTCATAAAATGAAAGTATTTTAACAAACCTTTCTACCAGAATGCTTTGAAATCTATGTGATTTTGATCAGGCAGCCAAATCCTACTTTGAAATGGGATCCTATCAGGGCTTACATTTATTTTTAAGAATTTAATTTTAAATTCATTTAAGTTTAGAGTTCAGTTATTGAAGAAAATAAGGTTGCAGATAACTACAACTGAAATTTGTTGGCTGAGAGGACACAAACAGTTTTGAGTAGCAGTGGAGGATATAAAATGTTGATTACTATGTGTCCATTGCAATAACAGTAGCCTATTGGCTTTGGCTCCCCTTAGCATCTTTCTCCAAATACTGGGAGTCCTGATTGAGAATTATTAAGCTGATAGCCATCAACTATTGATCTGATATGAATGACAGTTTAACTGGGAAAACGTGACGTGATCAGCTGATCGTTTTACTAGAGAAGACAGCGAGTGCTGCTTCACTCGTTAGTGTTATGGAAACCACAAATCACTCAGTCCACTCTGATTATACAGTGGAGTGAAGTGTCTTTCCTCACAAATGATCTTTGGCTGAGTAGACATTTGCTTGCAGAGAGCACACAAACAACAGAAACAGCCAAAGTTTCATTTTGTCATCAAGTTACTCACAGAATTAATGTTAATTAACAACAGCAGTTTCTAGGATTTGAGGGCATTCAGGACATAGGCTTTTATGCACTCTACTAATTTACATTCAGAGTACATGTCTTAATGATTGAAGAATTGAAATGTGTACTTTAAAAACTGTTGTTTACTTTCCAGATTAATTATGAATTGTGATGTTAAAAATATTAGTAGTTGCTAGTAATGAGTATTAGTATTGAGTAAAAGCAGAATACTTAACAACTGCTATCTTTAAACATATATTGACATGCTACAGACAAAAAAAACCCAAAAAACCCCCACAATTTTCAGATACAGTTCATGCAGTGTAGTGTTGCACTATTTACCTCTCCATCATCTGCCACTGTCTCTCCAGTGTTTCCCCATAGGATTTTTTTCAGGGGGGGGGTGGGTGGGTCCGCCGAAAACTACTAGTTTTGTCGTGGGGCAGGAGTTTCACGGATATGTGGTGTTGACAGTGTCGTCATAGATGTACACAGTAAGGCGGTTGTCCGTATCACTGTATTTCTCTACACTTAGCTGAAATGAAGTGAGTGCACATAAATTGTAAACATAAACGTAGGCCTTATGGATGATAGATGGATTGTAAAAACAAATCTTGATTCTCACACCATCTATATGGTCCTTAATATAGATCAATGTTTGTAATATAACAAAATAACAAAACTGACTTATGGGGAATTCATTTGCTCAAACTTAAAGCTAACAGCAAACAGTTTGATAGATGAATCAGTCAGCTGAATGATGAATAAGCATTTTGTTTCCTAATAACAAACCTCCTGTCAGTTTTAGTGCTGTGTTTACAACAATTACTAAGGTCAACAACCTTTTAACAGCTGAAGAAAACATGTTAATAGAGCTGTTGTGTTTTGTTAGTACCGGTATTAAGTTAGTGTAAGTGCTTTTAGCAGGTTTTAATCTTGTGCTTTGACTTTTGTTTGTTGGGATGTCCTTTAGTTTGGATAACAGATTGTGCTTTTATTATTAAATATTTACAGAACAGTAATTCATCTACATACAGGTGTAAGTCAGATATTACCAGTTTTTTCTGCCTCCTGCTTTGAATGTGTTCATGTCTCTCCATCACCTGCTGCCCGGGCTGCTTCTATGTGTTTCTTTTTCCTCCTTAAACTGTTTCTTTAAATGTTGGATCAGTTGCACCTTCTTCATCAGTTCTTTGCTTTCTCCTTGTTTTTCTTTTAACACCATTAACATTACATCTTGCTTCCTGACTTCTGTCTCCTCTCTCCATGAAGCAGAACTTTAACTTGTATGGTGTTAATTACAGTAATTGTGGACAAACAACGCACAGTGGGATCATCAGCAGTCAAGCTATCCAAACTATCAAGCTACATTAACATTACTGTGATGTAAATGTAAACTGGATGGTTAAAACAACACTGATGTCAATTTAACAAACTTTAGCTTCACTGAAGAGCTTTTCTAGCTATTTACTTAGTTGTATTTTGTCTGAGATTATTTGATGCCACACATGTTAATGTCATATATGATCCTCTGAACTCATTCGTCTGTCTCATAAAAGTGGCTCCAGTCTGCCTGCTAGCTTCAGCATGAAGGGTTCACTTGTTTTAAACACCTGTGTAGCAGGAGTTAATGGTGGTTTGTTGGTCCGTGTTAACAGTAACAGCTGTCTCTGTATCTCATACAAGGATAAACGGAAAACAAAACAAGTGCTCCTAGAAGCTACAACAGAAACTGCAGTAGGAAGCCAGTCTGAGCTAACAGCTGTAAAGTAATGAAAGTTTGCGTAAGTTACGCTATTTCTGAATTTTAGAGGTGGCTAAACGGTGTCACACAAATTAGGTTTTTTGTTGAGCTTTGCATAGGCTTACATGTAAAAATTATATTCGGGGCTACACTCAAAACGTTCAGGGCTTAAGCCCCGGCAAAATTACCTGGCGATGCAGATGTACCATAGACTCACACTGTGTGTGGTAAACTGGCTGTGTGTGTGTTTGTGTTCAGCTCAGCTTCTGACTGAACCCAGAATTCACCAGAGTTCTTTCTGTTATTTCCCTCCAGTCTCTCTTCTTTTGCCTCTTGTCTCTGTATATTTATGAAGCAGATTCATAAAACTCCAGGATACGCAAGAATCCTTTCTTGAATTTCTGAAGTTGAAACATTTTTAACATGTGCAGATGCATCCTTGTGTTAAATTTACTTTGCGCACTGAAGACAAATCACTTGCACCGATGCACCCAAATACATTTTCATATTCCCAAACTAATTTGTCACTCGCATAAACAAGCAAAATGCTCGCACTGTAGTGCCCATCATATGGCTTTGGGCAAGTGTCCATCAATAGGAGCAACAGCAAAGACTCAACTAGTGGTGTGCCAGTATCACATTTTCATGTGATTATTGAGGCCAAAAATAGCACAGTAAACGATAATATCACCTTAATGATCAAACTTTCCTCAAATGCTACTATTAGTGCTAAAACATCTTCAATCATTTTGATGAGAACAGTATTGAAACAGTGGGGTTGCTGCTGGGTCAACATCTACCACAATGTAATCCAACAATGCTTTTTTCCTGTGTCATTCCAATTTAATGCACAACATTTTAACATTTTTTATTGATTGGAATGTTATGATTTCTTTGGCTGTATTGCCTTATTAAGTTAATACCAATGTCTGATCTTAATTGCATATGCCTACCTGCACTGGAAATATGTTTACTGAAAATTTTTTTCCCCCAGTGCGGTTCTGGAGAGTTAATAAGCAATCAGCCTGTTCTGAACAGGCACGTTTTGAACGGACACTGCACTAGTTATTTGATAATGCTCTGCAGTTGGCCTATTAAGGTATTCAACTGCAACCTTGAACCTTGAATTGTGCTAATTCTACGGTGTATCTCAGACGTGCTGGAACAGTGTAACCAGTTATTGCTCAAGCCTTAAAAGTAGACTTCCTGGCTTAAAATTTAATTTTCTAATAACCTGTTGAGTTTATTATTACAGTGCTTTTTTCTTTTGGGTGTGGTGTTACGGCTGACTTTAAGTACGTTATATCTCTTTTTAAAAACATTTAAAATTCTCTGCAATTTTTCAGAAGCCATTGTTAGCGGAGGAGCACATCTGCACTAGGGGTGAGAATCTTTGGGAATCTCACGATTCAGTCTGATTCTTGGTGTCATGATTGAGTGAATAGAAAAGGGGGAACTTACTCTTACTCCAGTATACTGTGTGCCAAATCATTCACTGGTGTCCTTAGTCCACTGAAATGCAATATGCAACATAACTGGCAGTTTAAGATAATTAGTATTGATGCAGGTCACTGTCAGCAGAGAAAAGTGTGTGAGCATACACAGCTTTTTGATTTTAAAAAGTTAACTGCATTAATTTGGTATCCAGTTCTTAATACTTCCATGCTCTTGATACTATACTACTATAATGCGCGCAAGCTGTACACTGTCTGGGTGCTGCACTGCCCTCACAGTTGAGTTCTGCCTTTTTCGTTCTGTCAACATGACATTATTAAACAACGTTTAAAAAATTGATTTTTGGTATTTTGTGAATGGATTCTTTTGTGAATTGATTTTTTTGCACCTAAATGTCATTTCAACATCTGCTGACCTAGTGATTGTCCAGTCATACAGATCATTACCTATTTCTGATGGCCTTTTCAAACTTATAATGCAGTTCTGTCACAGTAGTGATGTCAGTGTAGTATACCATTTATTTTTCCACATTACGTCATAGCTGAGTGTGAACATAAGTACCTCTTTGTGATGGTGTAGTCGTAAGTGCAACAGACTTGAAACTGTAAACCCACAGAGGTCAGTATGGCATTGCTTTTCTTCCATATAAGATTTATTGTGAGTGGGTTAATGTTATTGTATTGCTTAGGTTTTGCTGATAATTACATCCGATAATATGGAGTCTCGGCTGCAGATTAGGGGCACCACTCGAAACATGCTTCTGACTGTGGATTTTTGCCTCTTTGTTGTTCTCTCCTCTCCTCTGCCCTCTCTCTCTCTCTCTCTCTCACACTCACACACTCACACACACACACACACACACACACACACACACACACACACACACACACACATTGATTTCTGGAGTGCAAGAACTAACTTCATTTTTAAAAGCAGGATTAGACATAACCCATGGCCTGATGGCCTGGGGTCAGTAAAAGTTTATGCAGGGCAAGTTAATTGGCTTTCGGGCCAGTGACCATGTTTTAGGAGATGTCATCGTTTTCAAGACACATTTTCAAGATGTGACCAATGAAATGCATTGTGATTCGTTGAAATACACGTGGGAAGGGCTGTGCCTTTAGCCTGCCAGCCTCTTACCAGTGAATCTGATGGGTCACCAAATACGGTGTAACAACGGTGAAAAAAATATGAATATGAAAATGAAAGATGGGCTTTCTATTTTAGTGGAAGCAACAATACTCCTGGAAAACAGCAACAGTGGTATATTTTGTACAGTTTGCCGGCTAACTCACTAGCCGGTTAGCATCCTCACTACTGAAGTACAGATATTACAGATATTACTATCTCTGTTTGTTTAACTGCAGTTAATATAGGATTAAACCTGAAGTAACTAAAGTGCTCTTTTTCACCATGTCTCACCCTGCACGTTTAACTGAGAATATTTCATGTTTAGAAAAAATATAATTAATGAATTATTAATATTGTAAAGACTAGAGGAAACTCAGAACAAGAGCACACTTTATTGGCAAAAACTTAGGATTTCAAAGACATTCAAAGAGTTTGATTAATTAAAACAATGTAACAGTCAAATTTTGCTGTGAAAAAAGAAATGCATGAGCTTTTCACCAAGTTAGTGGGTCGGTCTTCTTCTCCATCAATAGCCATTTCCTGCAGATACATTGTCATCTCTGCTTTAGCTTTTTGATCAGGAGTGAGTGTGGCTGCTGTAGCTGCTCTTTTCCTAAGAAGGCTGCCCAGTGAGCCTTTCTTCTTAGGTGCAGTGCCAGCACCAGATTCCTCTTCTCTCACTTGTGCGGGACTGGGTGTCGGACTTGCGCGTGTTGCTGCTGCTGCCACCATCTCCACTACCAATTCTGTTTTTATAGCAATTAGCTCCAGTAGCTTCATATGGTCCCCTCAGTATCTTGGGTCAAGCAGTGTTGCTTTGCACATCATCTTTTGGGTGGCATCATTGTCGTATTTTCCTTCCATCTTCTCCAGGATGATGCGCTTCAGTTCGGCTGTGAGTTGTGTATCCCTCTGACGCCTCCAGGACATGGAGGAACAACAGCTAACATGGACAGAAGTGAAGAAACAGTAGCATAGTTTTTTGCAGAGAGAATATCTGTGAACGCTGCTACTGGCTTCAGCCCGCTGTTAACTGCTTCCAGAATGCTTATGTCCTGCCATGCAAGCTGCAGCAGTGGGTGGCGGCTTTTGTCCTCAGCAAACACCTGTTTGATAGTTTGCACCTGGTCCAGGATTCTTCTGCTGCTGAAATGCGTTGTTTATAGCAATGTTCAGGTTGTGACCAAAATAACTTAACCACAGCCATTGTAACTGTCTGATAGGCCCTATTATCAGTAGTTATGCAGGAGATTTTTGTTTCTTTGACTTTCCAGTCATATAGGGTCCCCCCACAGAGCCTCTTCCAGGTTGTCGGCTATATGGCTTTCCAGCATGAAGCTTGTTTGCAAACATTTTGTTTCAAGTGTCCACTCTTTGCTGACATAATGTGTGGTCACTGTAAGGCATCATGTTGTAGCTGGACCACATGTCAGTTGTCAGGACCAAATAGTCCACATCATCCAGCACAGCTGAAATGGTTGCTCTGATGTCGTTGTACAACTTTGGGTCCACGGCCTTTGAGAAGTATTTCAGACCTGGCAGCTCGAACTGCTTGTCAAATGTCAGCATCATGGCCTTAAATGCACTCTTCTCTACTGTATTAAAACAAACCATTTTTTTTGCCAGGTAGCGAGTTACAGCATCAATGCACTGCTTCCATCTTTCACTGTCACGCTCATACTTTGTACTTTTTGCAAAAGCCCCAGATATGGTTGGTTGATAGCCAGCCATTTGCGAGGGCCACCTACTGCACGTGATGACAATGTAGCATACTAAATGGGATGGTGTACACGCAAATGAAGATTTGTTGTCTGTCCATCTTTTGCACAGATTACATTATTACAAATCCTGCACACCACTTCGGAAGTGTCTCTTAGTTCTCCACTTTCATTTGGCCGAAACCCAAAGTACTGCCAAAAGGGTGCAGTAGTGCTTTTTTTTTTACCAACCAAGTTTGCCATTGCCATTATGCAAGGATTTGCACCCGTCACTGGGTAATATCTGTATCCGCTGGGCTGACTGCCTTTATTTTTAAAATGCACTGGTATATACTGCAGTTACATCACTAGTATTTAAAATATTGATATAAATGTTATAATCAGATGATCTGCTTAATGAGGTAGCTTAAGCATAGTGATTATAGGTGAGGGTGGGCTGTGGGATCAAATGTGCCAAAAATTGTAATTGTAATTAATTAATATCTAACATACATACATGTAAAACATATAAAAGCATATAGCAACAGATAGTGCCAGAACAGCTCACATGAGAGCTTGAAATTGTTTTATTTACATATGGAGCGTCATTTTAAACTTCGTTTACGAAATCAGCTCATACAGCTCACTGTGTCTTTGCCTCAGCTGACTGCTGCTCTCCACAACTTCTCCACATCACTGCTAACAAATACCAGCAGAGCTGAATCAGATCTGCGAGGAAGAACATGATGTGTGTGAGTTTGTCAGTGAGGTAAAATGCAGCTCTTTCTCACTGAACATTACAACTAAACACCCGTAAGTTAGCCCCACTTCCATGGGTTGATGGCTACTATCAGTGTTATGCAAGTTCATACTTCACGAGAGCTAGCTCAAAGTTCAATTCCCTCAGTGTAAAATGAACTAGTTTACGTTCATTTCTTCCTTTTTTTTAAATTGAGAAGCTCCGAGCTACTCTTTTTCAGTAGAACCTCCTCCTACCCATCTATCCCTAGCTCCCAATTATTGCCATTGCCCACTTTCCAAACTAAATGAATTTCTGTACTACTATAGAATCACAGAGAGAGATTACTTTTCAAAGCCAAGAAAAAAAACAATGTGACTATATGTTTTACTACCAGGCTCTGCATCTAAAAAAACTCCAGGAGAATATAATGAACTGCAGTTACTGTGAACACCAGAGTCCAGAAGATGCCAAGTACCAAGATCCTAAGTGCCAACACAGGCATAAATTGTAAGAAAAAAGAACCAACTAAGGTTGTGCCCAGTCTGCTCAATGTGCAATATTCAGCCAACATATTTTAGCATCCTCCAAAAAGAAAATAACTAAAATAATAAAGTAAAGTAAACATTGAGTAAAAAATGAGTAAGTCATTCTCATTCAGTTTGATTTTCTATCTTCCTGACTTGTTTGCCCAGAGAAAAAGCACAGCTCTGAAAACTCAAAAAACACACAGCATTTAGCTTTTAACACACATACATAGCTTTCAACACATTTTCATTTTAGAAGCTGATTTCCCCTGTGTATTTTGGTTGTAAGAGTCAGAGGCTTTAGCCAAAGCAGTGCAATATTCAACATATTTTAACATCCTCTAAAAGGAAAAGAACTAAAAGTAAACAAGTTGTTCTCATACAGCTACACATCTGCACACCAATACACTCATCCCTAATATGTTGTACCACTTCTATTGCCCCACAAAAAGTCACAAATCACAACAATAGACACTATCAGTCCAATCCACCAATAAAAGAAGTTCAAATATTTTTGTTGGCATTCAAGAACAGATGCTTCTCGAAGTTGGCATCACCAAGGCGGTTTCTCCTGGACCTAAATATTTGACCATCAATGGTGAAGAGTCTCTCCGCTTGAGGGGAGTGCAGTGTTGTACTTTATGAACAGCTTTTTGAGCTTGGGCAGCAGCATGTACTCAACAAATAACAAAACATCCAAATAAGTGTCTACTCCAGTTTTCGTGGGATTCTGTGGGTTTTGGTTAAATCTGAAAAATGATGCTGCAGTGTCTTACTTGTCAATGTCACCACTGGACTGGAATTGATCAGAGCTTCTGATTCATCAGAATCAACAGTTTGAAATTGTCGTTTCAACATCACTTGGTAATGCAGGTTCTCCTCCAAACATGGCACGCAGTGTTATTGCCAAAAATTTAGTGGTGCTTTGGTGCTCTGCTGGATGTGAACACACCATTAGTAGAGTGAGTCAGTCTGAATGGATGGGACATGCGCAATGCATTCTGGTTGTAGGATTCCCCATTAAGAGCAGTATGGAAAATCTACAAACTTTTTCTTAGTTTTCTGTAGTCATAGGACACAAAATTCAAAAATGATTGCCCATTTCTACTACATAAGTGACCTAGTTTAAAGAAATCATCATATTCACAGCAGTGAATTTTTAATGCTTGTCTTTGTCATGCAATATAGTAAATTGAATATCTTCGGGTTTTGGACTTTTGGTTAATTCTTGGCTGCTTGACAGATGATTCAGTCCACAGTCCATTTCTGCTGTAAAGATGTCGGGAGAAGCCCGATTTGAATTTAACCAGGTGTCTTTAAGCAATCCAACTTTTTTGTCTTGAAATTTTAGATAAGAATTGAGCTTATTGACTTTAAGCAACTTGTAATAAAGTTTTTGAAATTTAATATTAAAATGAAAAGACCACATAAATTCATATGGTTTCCATGTAAAATATTTCAGTACTATAAATTCAGTGGTATTAAAATTGCCACATCTATAGAATTAAATTTGTGTCATATTAAATGAACAAAATCTCCCACGAATAAAAAAAAAATTAAAAAAAATAATTGAAAGTGAAAAATTTTAAAATTGTGTTTGTTTTGGCCATAATTGACTGCAAGCTAAAGCTAATGTGCTATTTAGCCAGCGTTCCTTAGGTCTAGTTAACGTTAATGTTAGTTAAATTTGAAAAATTGGGGGGGGGGGGGTATTGGTATTCATCTGTGAATATGAATCTCAGTACTGCTGATGCATTGCCTCTTTCACCAGGATATGATGACATGGGACTGGACACAGGATGATTAGGCCAAAACAAACAATAAATGTAACAGTATCACATCACCACATTCTTTAAATTCATATACAGTATATAAATCGTATCTATATGGTATGTACTTAAGAAGACTCTTACCTGGTGGTGGGGGGACATAATTTATGTTGAACCACTTGTTGCACTTTGGACCGCTGACCTGTCCTTCCAAAAGTATTTGGCCAATGGGGACGCTGCCCTGTAACACTTGCCCACTGGAGAGCTTTGTGACAGAACTGAGACAAAAAAATTCACCAGTGAAATTGAAAAAAAAGTTACCCCAGAAGAGAAATCCTGATCAGTAAAATAAAAGTGAGAATATTATAATCCATTGTAGCACTCTTGTATACTTTTAAGTTTTGCCTTTGAGGTGATTTTTTTGGTTTCAATTTATTTTTATTCACTTTCAGTTTATTGTTTTTGTTTGATTCTTGGGAGATTTTGTTCAATTATTATGACAAAAATGAATCCATTAATCCCATACACATCAGCCCTGCGTGAAAAAAGCAGCCTTCTCTTTATTTGAAAGGAGACAGTGCATTGATGTAGTGGGGGTGCCAACACAGAGGGCTTCAGCAAAATAAAGAAAAATTGAACGTGGTTCAGCTTTTGTTGTAATGCAACATAAAGTCATCTAGCAAGCTGCTATGTCGGCCAATCACATACATGCAAGCACAAAATTCTGGTGGATTACTTTGTAATGTGAACGCCATATTTGTTTTTACCTTGCAATTGTTGTTAAAATCCTGTCTGTGCGTATTGCAACTGTTGTGTGTGTTTTGGTGTGTGATAAGCCTTTAAATAAATTAATCTGTTACTCCAACTGGACCTCCCCGGTTGTATGTCATTGTCTTACGGGTACCTAACAACATATCTGCACCAATGCAGCCCCCTGCTGTTTTAACACATGGCTCATTTCGGTCTGAATCCCTGCTAAGAGCCTGTGGTATGCAAGTCTTTATCCAACAGCTCACCATGTGTTTCTTTATGTACTATTGCTCCCTGCAGTATTTAAAACTAATCAAGTGACCAAATACCACAGAATATGCCCATATGTTGTTGTGTAGACCTGGTGTTATTTAATGGCTCTGCTAACTTGTGATAAACACATTGCATTTCCTATAATGAAAGTATGAAAAAGTAATATGACTTTTGACCAACAAGTAGTAGTAGTTTTTCTCATCAGTCTTGTATGTCACTGCATGTTCCTGTTTTTGACAGACACATTCCCACCTGTGCTCCACTTCAGCTTGGGTTATTGATTCATGTGTTGAGTGTCTCTGTTAAATGTTTAAGTATTTGTTGTGTATTTGTAATTGTTTCTTTGTGTGTCTGGTCCTCTGTGTTGTGGGTCCTGTGTGTGTATGTTAGCAGTAGTAGTGCAAGGCCCTGGATGGATAGCCTGGACCCTGAAGCGCTGTATGTGTCTCCAGAGCAGACTGGACAGCCCACACTCCCCATCCCTACCTCGGAAGTCTCCAACTTGGCACTAGGGGGGTAAGGAGCTTTGAGCCATTGCTACTCTGTTCTCTGTATCTCTTTCTGTTGTTAGCATGGTCCAAGAACAGGCTCCATGTTTTCAAAACAGGTTTTGATGTCATGAGACATTAAATACAACTCATTCATAATTTGTAGTAATAAAATGTAGTGATTGCTTAAATAAACAAAAAATATAATAATTGTACTTCCTGTAAGCCTGACCAAACAGTACCATAGTTTGCATAGTTTGTTATATTGGAGCATCTGTAAATTAACAGGTACACTACTAAGCATAGTCAGAGACACATTAAGCACCTCTACTGCAAAATATATTTTTCCCATAAATCGTTTGCTTTCAGATCAAAATAATAAAACATGTACAAAGGATGTAACCAAATACATTTGGATGTGAGCAGATCATGCACTCATGTGCATGATCATGTGGCCTCTCCAACTCCCATTCCACTGCTGCCACTCTTAGGAATTCTGCAACATTATCTCCGCATGTGAATCAAACACAGGTCAAGTTTGCAAGATTTAGCTAGCCAGCTCCAGTTCCATCACATAATGTGCGCTATAATGGGGATTTAGCTGTGGATAGGACAGGGGATCCGCACATCAGTTGTTAGCACCATGTAGATAGCTGTTAAAGCTGTCCAGAAAACCTTGTTTCTCTCTAGAGATTTGGTAGGACACCTCTAGGGATGTGTTTTTGTTATTTCACAGACCTGTGTGTGATAGGGGTATTAAAATAAAGTAATATACATTACTGAGGAGATTTGAGTGTATATTGCACAATAGATAGGTACCAGTGTGTGAAACAAACAAAAAAATGTAATATATTAAAATTAAAATAAAAAACTATATGCTGCAGTGAGGGGTTATGTTGAATTCAGCTAACAACTACCTGAAGGCAAGTTGGCAGATACTGTAGTCCACTGTTATGTAAAATTCCCATTCTACTTAAAAATGTGTTTTGCTTCTTGTTCCTTCACTTAGATTTTTGAGCTTCACTGGATTTTTCAATTTTTCAGTTTTAAGAATCTCTAATTAGGTAATGGAACTTTTTGTGGAAAAAGCATACCAGACACACATTACTATTGAAAGCAGTCTAAAAAGTATGTGTTATGGGGATCTTAAAGCTCTTTTCAGACATGGAATATGTAACATTGCTGGCTTCGACATATGCCTTAAGGTGAATTACTGTTTTGACTGTCACAGTAAACCCACTGACAAATTCTGACATCAGTTTCATCATTTAACGTAATTAGAGAGTGAATTCTGCTGCCTGTCGCACATGCAATGACAGGACGTTGAGTTGGGACTGCAGTTTAACGCCTGTTTGCTCACATGCTGTATGTAAAGCGTTTTGCTGGATATGAATTTATTCATCCATGCAGATGGCATGAATGAAAATCTAAAATATAGGAGATTGCTGGTCAGATGATTACTGTGGCTGTAAGAGTGGTTTTTAACCTCTTTCGTCCAAGCTGCACTGTCAGTGAAGAATCTCTTCAACAACTTCAAATTGCTTCTTTCAGGGCATTTTATATTTTATTAAACTCATTTTATTGTGCATAAGAGATGAAGACAAAGATAATAAATGTATTACAGTGATTTAAGAAGGCAGAACAAGTTGCTGTCTCTGTACATGTTTGACCTTGTGCTGCTGTGGTTTTTATGTTGATCTGACAGCGTTCAGTTCAGACTTGTGTCGTGCTTAAAATGACTTGTAAGATAGCTGTTGTGACTTTCATGAGACAGACTTGTTAAATTGCCATCGGATTAATATAGACATAACATAAACATGCTGTTGCATGTCTGAAAGGGCTTACATACACCCCTGGTGTTCATCTCACTCCATAGGTGTGGGTGTGTTTGTGTGTGTGCTGTGGGGTGTA
Source organism: Scomberomorus guttatus (assembly GCA_038419695.1). Classification (NCBI taxonomy): domain Eukaryota; kingdom Metazoa; phylum Chordata; class Actinopteri; order Scombriformes; family Scombridae; genus Scomberomorus; species Scomberomorus guttatus. The sequence continues at coordinate 1,163,480 of CM076445.1, forward strand.
CAAAAACCAAAGCCAGTGTCATATGACATTGGCTCCCTTCCGTTTTTACACACACAAATCACACACAAACCACTGCGGCCTGTAGGACAACAGGGCAAACACAGCCCCCCTTGGGCCGGAACCTAATTGTTAGCCCCTGGTGTGGCTAGTCCAGGGATTAGCTGCTGGCTGGGGAGTGCTATTCACTCCCTCTTTCATTCCCTCTGCCCACTGGGCCTTATCACCATCAATCTGACACTCTGTTTATCTGACGCTGCAGCCAGATCTGCTGGCCTAGGAAAAATGTTCACAAAGGCCATGGGTCATCAGCACTTTGATTGTGGGACCTCAAATGTCCATTACTCGCTCTGGCCCCAGTGATCCCAGCAGCCCTCTGTCTCCATGATATCCAAGCAGTGGTTGGTCCCAGTCCCAGAACCTGGAAAGCCAACCTGAAGGCCTGTCACTTTGTGTCTGTCATTTGTGCTCTTCTTCCATCTCTAACGCAGGTGTTTCCTCGGTCAGATTTTCTTTGTTGTATTTGTGTTCCAGCGGACAGGTTCTCCATGTGGATTGGTTTGTTGCAGCACACTGTTTGTCTCTTCCTTTTGTGCACTGTCGACTGTCTCATTATACCAGTCGCCAGGAACTTACCAACAAGTTTATGATCTGGAGTTTACCACCACCATCTGATCACTGTGTTCATTTAGCTTCACTGTCTGAAAGAAGAAAGAAAAAGAAAACGATTTTGCCATCATGGCTTCTTTTAAGCTGGATTTTCTCCCCGAGATGATGGTGGACCATTGCTCTTTGAATTCTAGTCCTGTGTAAGTAACTCCCTCTGACCAGCTTTTGTAAGTATTGTATGTAATCCAAAGGTTGTGTTGTGGCTCTGAAAATTCTCTGATTGGTCTATTTTAAGGTCTTTTTTGTGATTTGGTGTCTAATAATAATAGTAATAATGGTGAGTGGCTGTGTTGTAGTGTGTCAAGGTAATAATAGTCCTTAGAATGAGAAGTTTCCCCTTTCTTGTTAGTTTGTTTTCTCTTTGCAGTTTTGTCAAAGGTTCCTGATGTTTGTAATGTTTAGATCTAGTATGAAGTGGGTTTGATTCTCACAGTTATTTTCCTCTTGGAGTGAAAGACATAGGTAAAAAGTTCTAATATTTCTTTTAAACCTTTAAACTATTAAAGCCAGTGGGCACACTTTGTGTCCAAACAATACCCCGTATTTCCAACAATATGGGGTCCTTCTCTGTCCATTGAAGTGTCTGCAAGAAATCTCCCGAAAGTTTGGTCAGAACCTGTGGTATCTACATAGCATTCCAGTATACTAAGAGGCGGTGTGGTACCTTTCTATACGCTTCCCTTTAAGGTTGGATATTATTTAATTTTGATAGATTCTGATTCTAATTCAGATTCTGGTAATCAATTTCTGTTCTTATTGAAACCTCTTTCCAATTTTTAGCATACTATTTTTGCAAGAAACAACAAAGTAACACAGCTCTGTGTGTAATAGGCTGCTCTAACAGACTAAAATAATCAGTGAATGCCTCCCCCTCTTTATTCATTATAATCTCATCATCAGTATTTTTGTTTCCCAAAATTGCCTTTTCAACAAATTCCTAATGAAAGCAACAGTTATCATCCATAAGTAATGTCACAATGTATATTGATATCAAGGTCTTTGATCACAGTTGTGGTGATACAAGGGCATCCTTGGACTTGGGATGCTTAAATAATGAAGACACCCAAGATGTCTCCATTAACATCTGATAACAGTGACAGGATGATTGTAGGTTAGTGACAGACTTCAGGCATAGTATTTGGAGATGGGATACTTGTGATGTGATGATTTTTAAGAGCACTACAAAAAAACTCTTTATGACTAGTGGTTTTAGCTAATGCTTAATACTTTTTCCAGAGTTCAGTTGACTTTTAACACATTTACATACGCACACACACACACACACACACACACACACACACACACACATCTTGCTAAATGACAGCATCTGTTTTTGGATGGGTCGGTCAATGTATTTTGCAAATATTGGCAAAAGATAAAATGTGGCCATAATGAACCTGTATTCTATATTCCCATATTTGCGGAAAACTACTACTACTACTCCTGGTTTTTGACAGTGTGCGTGCAGGCTTGAAGTCTGTGTGCTTTGTTGGATGGCAGTTCTTTAGATGATATGCTCAGTTTGTGGTGTTCTGTTCTCTTTGTTGGCACAGCTTTTTGATGTTTGTAATGTACATTACCACCTGTTTTGTGTCAGACTTGAAAGTTGCACTTAACAATATCTTTATATTAACAATGGAAAATACCAGCAGTTCTCCTCAGTGCTACAGAGCTTTTTAGTGTTTTTCACTATTTTGGTTTTATGGCTGACAATTTACTGTTTTGGGTCACTCCCTGCTAGAGCCCGACTGATCATTGGCGGGCCGATTTTATCGGCTGATTTAGGCTAATTCCAGATAAATCGGTATCTGTGTTTATAATAGCCGATAAGTAAAAAGAAATTAAAGTAATGGAAAGCCAATGATGGTTGCTTGAGCTATTTTATTACCATTGTTGCTATTACGTAGTTTGTCCAGTAAAAGTGTTTTTCCATGGCTTTTGGGGTAGTCATGCTGAGCCATGCCATAAGCAGTTGAGCTGTGCTGGCACGCTGCGAGTTTTTTTCCACAGCACAGCAAGGTAAAATAAGTTGTTTACCTGTTGGAGGTGTGCTGTTTGCTGAAAATGCAGTAAGAGCCTGTCGTCTGCAGCTCTTCATCTAACATCTCACTGTGGCTGTTTCTGCTTGTGCTATTCTTCGCTACAATAACTGATTTGCTGATCAAATAGCTCCAAATATCTCCAGATCTTGTTGTGTAGACCTGTTTTTATTAAAGAATAGCCGTGGTCAGCCCTGCCAGCAAGCAGGTCAGTAGTGGCATGGCTTGTCATGGCTATCCCCTGCTGTGAGGCTGTAGTGGAAACGCATTTCATTTAATTGCGGGTGAGCTTGGCGCGCTAAAGTGGACTGACCCAGGCAAATGGAAAAACCCTATTAGAGAGCATTGCGACTTCACTGTTGGTAACACACTAATCTCTGTGAGTTCACTGAACGCATCACAGCTCAGACTGCATAGATAATTTAGTTACTTAGTTGATCAAAAACTTATGGCTTTCATACCAAAATACTGCTGATAATACTACAAGAAATTAAAGTTGAGCCTTGCTTTTGTAATTTTTTTGTAAGTATATTCTATTTTCTTATTGTGTTGTACTATGGCAACTATGATGATTTTTTGAAATATAGAAACATGTTATTTAATTGAATATTTTACAAGCTTCCTGTTTTTTTTAATTCATATTTTACATCTTACACTATTTACAAAAGTTATGTATAAATTGTAAAATGAAGATGAGTTGTGTGTGCTGCATGTATGTGTATGAGAGAGGTAAAAAATCTTATAAAATACTGCAAATATTAATAACCCTGTAACAACACTACTTTACAGAGATGTTTTCTTAAACTGCCACTCTGCAGTTGCAGAGTTTGGACTTTTTTTTGTTGTGTTGCCTCAGTTTGTGAAAACAGCAGAAATAAATGCAACAACCTCCAGTCAGTCTGCAGTTTTGGCTTGCATGTCAAAGTATACACCCATTTCCTACCACAAAGCATTTTTTGAGCTACCGGTGAAGAAAAGTGTATGTCCTCTTGAAAAGAGAAAAAAAATGAGTGGAACCCATGTGGCAACCTCCGGGGCTGAATGAAGTCAATGTGGAAGTGCCAAAAAACTGCAGTTCCTCGAATGGCCACTTGAGGCTGGCTCCAAAAACGAGTCAATCCCCATAGACCCCATGTTAAAATGCCCAACTTTACAGCAGAAATAAACATGTTTACAGCCTGGTACAAAAAACGGTTTTGGTCTCTAACCTAATTTCCTCTTTCATGACAACTGTACAAGGGGTGATTTTTTTATTTTTTATTTTTTTTATAACAGACCCACTTAAGTTTGATTAAGCCGTAAAGTTATGCATAATTAAGGATATGGCCGCTTTGAGTGGCAGGACGCTTGCCGCTAGGTGGCTTGTTTCAGCAACCAGGCTTTATCCAGCCTGCCTCAGCTCCACCTCTTTTTAAATTGCTTTTCTCGGCTCAAGGAAAGTTTTATAAATATAAAACCTCCATGGATCAAACATTCATAATAGAAAGAGTCATAATTGACCTTGTTTGCAGTTGGAGGAGTCCTATCAACAGTTTTACAGACTTCTCTTTTACAGTGGTGGTCTATGGGGAAAATGCTTTTTGGGCCGCAGGGGGATTTTTCACTGCAATTATGAAAAGTGAGTGGCCACTGGGAAAAATTGGCTGCAAGGCCGAGCGGCGGTGCTTAAGTCTTGTTCTGAAATCTCGCGTTGAGAGTTGAGTTGTTGTCAAAATCAGCTAAATATTCAGCCATGACTTAGAAAATCCTTTAGATAAAACTAAGCTACACTTTCTGTACTCTAACACAACAAACTCCTCCCGGCACTCCTCTCTCCAACTCTGTCATAGCTAAATATTTAGCTGATTTCGACAACAACTTCACTCTCACAAGATTTCAGAACGAGACTTTTCCTTGAGCGAGACTTGGTTAGACACAATAACAAACAGACGGGATCAAGCGAAAAGGAAAGAAAAACGTTTTATTCTCTGTATGGTCCTTTCCATAGTGTTGTCAGACACTTGTAATAACAATCTGAGCCTGTCAAAGTGGCAAAAACAAGTACTTTTAGTGGATGTACATTAACTGGGTGCTATTGCCCCATAAGATTACATTGCAGCTTGTTTTGCGACTGCCAGCTGAAGCGCTCTCGCTCAATACTGGACCAATTTCAAAAATTGTTGATCCCATTAGTCACTTAGACACAAAAAGATGTGAAAATATGGTCCAGGTTGAAAAATACCAAAATATCCCTTTAAAACATACATTTATGAGATCATTTTATGACATCACAACTAGTTTTGAGCCAATCATGGTCTAGTATGCAACGTACACGTGTGTGGAAACTTGAAGCCTGCAGTGCACATACACTGAGAATGGACTTTACAGTGAAGTAAGATCTTGTGTCTAGCAGTTCAACTTTGGAAATGAACATAGATCCAGGATTTTTTAGGGAGGACAAGGAGGAGATGGCTTTTTAATAACATCTAACTAGGTAATTTGAACCTTTTGTGGAAAAAACATATTAGACACAAACAATTATTCAAAGCAGAGTATATTTATATATATATCTTAAAATGTCTGGACAGGATCTTTTTAAAAGAAAAGAATATGAAAAAACACACTAAATCACAACACACATTGACATTTGAATGAGTTTGTAGCTGAAGTTAAACTGAAGTGGTTCGATAGTACAAACCATCCAGAATAATCTGATGACAGTGCACTTACATGGTATAGAAGCAACACTACATTAGGCTGTGAGTACACAGACATTAGGCCTCATACATGTACATTTTTGTATTCTACTACCAAACTAACAAAGTTTTAAGAGTATTTGAAAGGCTATCTTCCAGTGGCATTCTAGTGTTAGCAGAAATTTGCTGCTGGGAAGTGGTACCTGGCAGTGAATACTGGCGGTAGCATGACATGATAGAACAGCAGTAGTATAAGGCATAAAAATGTTGCAGCAATTTAAGAAAGCTTTAGCAACATTTTTGTTCTTATGGTGGCATTTTTAGAACTTCCACTCTATATGTTACTGTTTTTTAAGACTATTTTTTTGGCATTTCCGCTTTATTTGATAGTGATAGTAGAGAGAGACAGGAAAGGCAGAGGGGATGAATGCAGCAAAAGGGCCCTGGCTGGATTCGAACCCAGGCCGCTGCGGTAAGGACTCATCCTTGATACATGGTATGCGCTCTACCAGGTAAGCTACTGGGGTGCCCTATAATACTGTTTTTATCAATAAGTATTATGTATTGTTGTGTTTGTACAAAGAAACCAAAAACTAAGTAATGTACACCTCCATCTTTCTAATTTGTTCATGCACTTATACATAAATACCTGCCTTAATGTGTATAATAATAGTATAATTAATATTATATAATAGTATACTTAATAGTATACTTAAAGTATACTTATGACTACTCATAGAAATAATCAGTAGAATATTTGATTATTAGTTTATGAAGTTGATAATCAACATCATAAAGAAAGGGGGAAAAAAAACATGATCAGAGCATCCCTGCTTTCCTCCATATCTCTGTCAGTTTCACTTGCACAATTTTGTCATCGAAAAATCACCTATTTGACTAGGAGTGTAATGGTACACAAAATTCGTACCTCGGTTTTGGGGTCACAGTTCGGTATGTTTTCATTACAGCAGAAAAAAACGAAAGGTAGAAAATAACATTTTGGTCTTTTATTTTGAAAAATGTAAAAATCCAACAATGGCTCATTGGCCAAAACTATTACGGAAACAGTTAAGTTGCTCCGCAGTGGAAAAGGAAAACAACTTTTCTGTTTCTTGCAAAGACTCAGGACACCTGCTGACAGCTGTTTTATGCTGATTTATGGTCTAACTGTATATAAGGTAGCTGAAACTAGCTCTACTTCCAGCAGCTACAATATGCTGCTTACACACTGATGCTTCAGTATTAATAATCTAATGATGTCATATATAATAATATATATAAAATATGGAAAAGTCCATGTGAGAATTGCAACTGCCTTATTTGAGCTGGATTTAGTCTCTTCCTTGTGTGCTTGATGTATGTATTCCCTATCTGTTGTGTTTTATTTCTACTTAAACTGTAACTGATGTGCTGTCTTGGCCAGGTCTCCCTCAGAAAAGAGATTTCAATCTCAAGGGACTTCCTGGTTAAATAAAAAAAAATATCAGTTGGCGAGACCAAACCACTACTTTTACTTTCATACTTTTTAACTACATTTTTGTCTCTCAGAACTGGTTCTCATGATGTGCTGTCTGACTACGTCAGAAATCAAATGTTTTTATTGTTCTAAATGGCTTCACTAAAAAGCTGACCATTACAGAGAGGGGAGGGAAATGGGGAGATGCAGTATCGTTTCACTACGGAGATAACGGAGCATATTTTAATAAGGGTCTCTCATTTGTCATTCTGATGGCAGCAACACTACAGGGTAACCAGGCTACCTTGACTGCATGCACTGAACTGTAATGTTCGGGATGAATACACGTACTATTACACCCCTATATTTGACACATTTACCCAACATGCTGCTTTTGATTTGTTGCAGTTAGTATAGGGAATTAACATGTTTGTTTCTAGTGTCCATCTAATGAACTGATATTTGTCTTTGTAGTGGGAAGAAGATGAATGGATCTCTGGACCACCCCGACCAACCAGATGTGGATGCCATTAAGATGTTTGTGGGTCAGATTCCACGGTCCTGGTCCGAGGAGCAGCTTCGGGAGCTCTTTGAGCCTTATGGAGCTGTCTATGAGATCAATGTTCTCCGAGATCGTAGCCAGAATCCACCACAGAGCAAAGGTCAGCCTGTAGTGACACACACACATATGCAGGAAAGAAAAAGTACAGTGTACAATTAACAAATAGAAGATACAAAAACTAGCATTATGAGGCATTATGCAGCAATAGAATGGCGTATTGTATGAATATGGAATAGTCAAATATGTAATCCTTAAATTTAGCAGTGTAGTATGTCATTTGACTGGGTTGCACTTTGTATTCAGTTTGTAGCCACAACTAGATGAACTTGACCAACATGGCATTATCAGTGTGATAAAGACTATATAAAACCACTTCCCAACCTGTTTGTCTTTTCTCTTTTTTGAACGACTCCATTTTTCAGATAAAAGGACGTTTTGGCTTGTTTTTGTGTTTTGTTTTTTCTTTGAGGACAGGGAAAAACACATTTTTAAAGAAAGACCAATTTACATTTACATCAGTTACTAAACATTAGTAAACTAGAAAAAGAACAACTCCTTATTCTGTCCACATTACACTTCTAATGTTGTAGCAGCGTCTTTTTTTACATTAACATTGTAATGTGTTAATAATAATTTCTATGTAAGTATTATTGTTTTTTTATTTTTATTAATAAGGACCTCACAATGGCCTAGTGGTAGTAGTGTGAAACTGTTCTGGGCCCCACCATATGGCACATCTATGAGCTATCACCAAATCAAGTAACTGAGTCAAATGTGTGACACTGGTGTTTTTTTCATTCACCTGGCAGGCTGCTGTTTTATAACATACTACACTCGCAAATCAGCCTTGGAAGCACAGAATGCTCTGCACAACATGAAGATTCTGCCAGGGGTAGGTGACAGCCTCTTTAATCTGCCCTTTCAATGCATGCTGGTTCATATGGAGACCCCGGACTTCTTCTCTGTGGCTGGCCATTAACAGCTGTACCAAAGGTGGGATGCAGCTTCAGTGTAGAGCATGGAGTGTGAACATAAACAGACCATCATAATACAGGGTTCTCTAACCTCCATGAAGTGTGGGTGCTGATTCAGCAACCAGCTATATTATTTTTACTTTTTTGTCGTTCTCTTTTTTTCTTCCACACCCTTTTCTTCCTTCCTTCCTTTATTCTTTATATTGTCTTCTGGTGAACAAAGATTGGCAGTATGTTCCACAGCTGTTTTTTCACATGAAAAGCATCAAATGGCCTGTCTCATGCAATAGGATGCATGCATTCTTTGGGAACAATCTCTCAGTGGTTTCATGATAGTAACTGACTGAATTGATTCGAGTATAGTTCTGAAAAATTATTAAAAATGGAATATACTACAGCTGTGGAACTTTCATGAGCTTAAAGGGGACATATTATACTTGTTTGCATTATTTTAATACTGTTAATGTCAGATCTCTATACCAAAGTAAAAAAACTTTAGGTTAATATATGTAAAATATGTAAAAATACCCCTTTCAAGTCAAAAGCCAGGGCATGTGTGGATGTATTTGAGAAATTTCCTTTTTGAGTAAAGAGCGAGAAAAATAATCACTTCACTGACATCTTACTTCGACCAAATGCACAGCAATAATGGAATAATACTCAAAATGTAAAATAAAGAGTTTAAATTAAACACTCTCTATTTAGTATATTTGTTTAAACCACAACGAAAATTAATGTTTAATGTGATGAAAGTAGGAACATCGGTAAATCAGCCTGCATTTATCAGGGCTGTAAATTAACATGGGTAATTCTTGCAGTATCTGTTGTCCGCAGCTGCTTTATGCTGTTACAAAGTGAACACACACCTCTACACACATCAGACTGGTCGGTTATAACTTGAAATTCTTTTTATGTGGGATACATCAGATTACCGGGGCTTATCAGTCTTGTGCCCCATTGCTTCCTTCCCAACTTTATTTTTCACCAAAAGTGGCGTCTCATGTTTTAGTCTTTGGATGCATCACAGCGCCAAGGCTGCTGTCACAGTAATGATATTATGTGATCATTCACAATGTAAAAATACAGCGTCAGGCTGACACGATCATGGATCTGGCTGCAGATGTGTGATGCTGTGTGTTCACTGTACAAAATAATTTCTTGAAGAAGTGTTGCTAGTTGTTGAGCTGCTGTTGCCATACTTCGTTGTGATTGGCTAAGGTGTTTCAGAGTTATGAAACCAGTGATGTGACTGGCTAAGTGTATTTCACCACACCGTCCATCTGTATTCCACTGCTGCTCATACAGGAACCAAAATAGCTGGTGCCCAGTCCGTGCACCCAAGAAAGTTTGCGCTTGTTGTTACTCTTGCGCAATTAAAAATAGAGCCCTAAATTACATTCCACCACTGGAACTGCAGGCTCACAGGTGAGCTCTGATGTCATAGTGAACAGTCTGGCTGTAAGTTCATGAGTTAATCTAAAATACAAGTATAAATATAAGTGAAAGTTTTGGGAAGGTTTAAAGAAAGCATAATGTCATTAGCTGCAGGACACTCTTGACTGAAAATCACAGGCTGAAAGGAGGACGGATTTACAGAATCTCAGATGAGATTTGAAAATGGTTAACAGCAGACAGGCGCTTCAAATAGAGTAGTGCTGTTTATTTTTGCCATTTATTTTCTTGTAACATTTATTCAGAAAATCTATTATATCTACATTTCAAATATTAAATGTAATCCTAGATGTATTTTGGTAAAATTATCTGAAATATCTGTTTCAAATCAGAGAAAATGTGAAATGATACAAGTCATTGGTTTAATGCAATATACTTTATACATTTTGAATACAGTAAACGTTTTGCAGCTTTGTGTGTGTGTGTGTGTGTGTGTGTGTGTGTGTGTGTGTGTGTGTGTGTGTGTGTGTGTGTGTGTGTGTGTGTGTGTGTGTGTGTGCATATGCGCGCGCGCACATATGCACACACACACACACACCTACCTGTGCATATTTGTCTAGCTTTACCACGTTTTGTGTGTGTGTCATGCACAGCTTTTGTTGCTGTTATTAATGTTACATCTTTTTTGCCCAAATAGCTTTTATGTGTTGGAAATGCTGACAAAATTACAAAAATTTAAATTTCTGAATACCTCAGTTAGCAATGGGTAGAAAACCAAACAAGTATGCATCTAGCATACAAACCATCCTTGAAACATTATCACATGGTGTCCCATTTATTAGCCAACATTACGGAAATGCATTACAACACAGACATGCAGTTTTCATCATTAGGAGTACTAATGTGTTATTTGTTGCCTTGTTCAGATGCACCACCCAATCCAGATGAAGCCAGCTGACAGTGAGAAAAACAATGGTAAGGAGTCTTTATCATTACTGTCTGTTGTCTCTGTCCTTTGATAGTAGCAGACAACTCTGTGTTAATTCCCTTGCTAATGATAATGATAACCCTAGTAAAGCATATAACTGTAAACAGTCACAGTTATCCAAGCTATCAATCTGATTAGCTTTGAGTTACATATGTCACAGTTTGTCTGCATCAGCCAGTATTTCATTACAGTGAGATAATTTCTTTGTTGAACTCATGATTGAGTCACTTACAGCAGGCATATGTAGTGATCTGAAGGAGACAGAGGCTTTGGCTGGTTATTAGACAGGTAGACATTTAATACTACAGTGGAAACTGCTTATAGTGATCATGGTTACAGTGATTAACCGCTTATATGGATGAAAAAGCTTGGGACAGAATCATTCCTATAAAAATGCTGTTTAAATTTACTTATAGTAATCAAGTAGTAGTTTTTTTTTTTTTTTTTTACCATACCCCCATGATACACGTATGATATGTAATTAGCTGTAATTGGCACCATTATCAGGCGTTGCGGCGCACCTCCACAGGTTTGTGCGGAGGCAGGTGTGGTAACCACCATGAAACAAACTGCCATGCTACCACCACTTGTTCTCTTCATCCACTCTCTAGCTCGCTTGACCACTGCTTCTCTCTCTCTCTCTCTCTCTCGCTCTCTCTCGCTCTCTCTCTCTCCCTCTCTCTCCTCTTTTTTAAAATGAGTCGGGAAGCTTTACTTTTAATGTTACCAAATGAAGAGAAATGTCATCCCTCATGGCAGGGTTATATATCTCTAATCAGTCTGATCGCTGGCTGTAATATACAAATGTCAATTAGACATTAATCTGCATGAGAAATGAAGAAAAAGAAAAAAATCGGTTATAATAATCATCCGCTTATAGTGATCAATTTGACCCGGACAGACATGATCACTATAAGCGGTTCCCACTGTACTTCTGTTTCTCTAGATGGGCAAAATGGGTCCTGTGCTTGTAGTTGAGTATGATGCAGTTTCATCTTGCTATCTTGTCTGAAATACTCCCTATTTTAAAAATGGCTTTTCATTATTGCATGTTTTTTCTCCTTTTAGTAGATCTGGGGTGTGTCTATACTAATGTGGATACATCAGAAAATACTGTTAATCTCTCAAGTGAGGTTCCCTCCACCTGCTGAAAGACCAGCACAATAAAGAAAGGGTTAAATTTCTTCTTCCTTTTTCATTTTTTTTTCAAATGTATCCACTGTAAATAGCTGCATCATTCAATTCATCCACAGTAGTGTGGAAATGACTTTAAACATTTGAATCCTGCTGAGAAAGTAAATTGAGCAAAGTTCCTTGCTGTTAAGTGGCACAGAGCTGTTTGAAGATATTTTGCCAAACAGTGATGTTTCAGAATTACTTTCAGAAGGCGAGTCAATCCAAATGGTGATGGTCCACTTTCTTTGAGTTACAAAAGAGCCACAATGAAATATATGTGCATGTTGAATGTTGTAATGCACCATTTACCTTGACACAGAGCAGGTGTGTTTGATGTTGTGTTGTGCTGAATACAGCAGTGGAGGACAGGAAGCTGTTTATCGGAATGATCTCCAAGAAGTGTAACGAGAACGACATAAGATTGATGTTTTCACCATATGGACAGATAGAGGAGTGCAGAATACTTCGAGGCCCCGATGGACTCAGCCGTGGTAAGGCATATTCTGTTCTTACACGTACACACACACACACACACACACACACACACACACACACACACACACACAGTGTTGGGAAGGTTACTTTTGAAATGTAATAGGTTACAGATTACTAGTTACCCTGGGAAGTAAAGCTAATTTGAGTGCATACTGCCAAATAAATAGAGCTTGTTTAGATGTAGAGACAACTCCTTGTGAACCAGCATAGACACAGTGTGGGTGGGCAAAGAGGAAATCAGGGCCTAGCCCATCCAAGACCAGTCATACTTTATAGGTGAAATGCATATGTTAACCACAATATAGGCCATTACAGCTATACTTGAATGCACCACAGTTTAATCATACAAGCCTCATACATCATCAGAGGTAATGTTACAGGCACCAAGATTAGATAAGAACATTAACAGCATCGCATAGCCTGGCACAGCAGCCACATATTCACACACGCATGCACGCACACGTGCAGACATGCACGCACACGTGCAGACATGCACGCACGCACGCATGCACACACACACACACGCACACACACACACACACACACACACTCACACACAGACAGCAGATGCAGCATAAACTTCAATCGTACACCTAACAAAAACGATATCCAATAAACAATAACATTGAAATAGGCAATAGGCTACTACAGTCTGAAATTGTAAATTAGCTTATTTTTGATGATTACTGCAGGAAATGAGAGGGCTTGATGTTCACACTGAAATTATTTCATTATAGTCCAATGATTCAGTCAGTTCTTGGATGTCGTCTTTGGAGAATCAAGTGCTAAATCACACGCTGCACAGGGAAAGGGCTGAATTAGCAGCCATGTATGTGTTGTTACTGCTTGGCACTTGTTGAGGAGAAACTGGTGCAGTAGTAGGTGTGTGGGTTGAGAATGATGGCTGAACTTGAGCTGAATTCTCTTCCTCCTGCTCCTCATAATGTCTTTTTGTGACCAGCTTAAGCAAATTGCTTTGTTTTAAACTACATTAAACGCAGCTAGCTAGCGGAAAGTAGGCTTCTGTTCCTCTGTGTGGGCTGTACACTGAGTGAAAGAGGATGGGCTGCTCGCAATCTTGCATTTGCATAATGCACTGCCACTCAAAAAAATGTGACCTATTAACATCATATGGTGCACTCAGATTTGTCCCAAAGGCTTTGCTGAGTGCTGACCTGCATTGTCTGGAAATATGCCAAAAGTATGGGGTCAGAACAGTGACATTTAAATTTTGGCATTGAAAATAAAATTTGGCATTCAAAACAAAACCTGAAACATTGGTATTGAAATACTTGTATTGGAAAAAGTTGTATTGGCACTGGAACAAGTTCCACTGAAAAATAAAACACAGACCTTAAAAAATTACAATCTTGCTCAATGAAATATATGTGCATATTTTTTTGCATTATGATGTGTTTTTCAATGTCAATCTTCAGAACTTTTCTTCATTAATCTTTTTTTCAGAGAAAGTAACCATTTAGATTCCCAATATGTGGTCAGTTTATCCAAATAATGCCTGTAAATCTGCTGCAATGTTGTCAGAGATGTGAGGAGCCGCTGGCCGGGTGAGACCAGCTAGTCATCTCAGCTGCTGGCAGCCCGACTCCTGCGTCGTCATCCCTGGGAAAAAATGATCCGATGAACTGATCTGTGCAGCTCTTTAGTGATCAGTCTATATTAAATTTCGTTTTATTTTTTTAAGCGCCCTCTTGTCCTCATAAGTTTGTACTCTCAAAATTGAACTTGCCAAGTCCTCAACACGCTCGCGCTGGAATAGGGGGGACAATGGTAATAAAGTGGTAACATCTGAAGCCAGGTATTACTGTCACAGCGATAATGTCTAACCCTACTCTAACATGTTAGACCTTTAAATCCAATCCGAATCAGAACACAGAGGACCGTGAGTAGCCTATTATGGCTGCCAGTTCAGACTAGTTTAAATAATTTGACCAGCAAATACAACATTGGCCCTATTTTTCATGATAATATAATGACCAGCGCAAGCAGCAGGGACAGTTTGGTATTTTCCTGACCTTGAAATTTGCTTTGCCTCTCTGTGTGGTTCTGTGGTGCCCAGCGCTGCATGCACGGTGAACTGCCGGGAGGAGACATGCAAATAGTCAGTGCAAAGCAAGTTGTTGGTGTTTTTGTGGAAAATGGGTCTTAGACATCTCAGAAGCACATCTGTTTCTGAAGCAAAGTCACTGTGCTGCCACTTGGTGATTTTATCCACAAGAGCAAACAAATACTTGCTGTAAATGTGCTGCAATAATGGATTAGTGCTTGAAATATAAATACATTATTTCAATTAAACACTCTCAAACCAAAATCAGCACAGCAAATGATGTTAAATGTGGTTAAAGCATCTGTACTGATCTGTAAATGAATGTGGGTGATTCTTGCAGTATCTGCTGTCCACAGCTGTTTATACTGTATGAAACGCTTGTCCTTCAGTTTATTAAGGCAGCAGGACTGATATGTTGATAAATCTGCAGCCTCTGAGATGCTGCGCCAGAGCACAGTGCCATTACACACGTTTGTTTGCTGTGTTTACTTTCATTCAATCGGCTGAAAACGACACCAGGCTGCTGCAGTATAACCACACACACCTCTACACACATCACACTGGTCAGTTATAACTCGATATATTACCTTTTTATGAATGACACATCAGGTTATTAGGGCTCATCATAGTCACTTTTCCAACTTTCTTTTCAGCAAAAGTAGCGTACCATGTTTTATTCTTGAGACACATTGCAGTGCAAACACTGTTGTGTAACATTAATTACTAAACTATGTGACCATTTACGAGGTCAGATAGGCTACGTTATAGTTATGGCTCAAAATAACCTCATTGACAAAGAGATGCAGCAGCTGAGATGATCGGCTGGTCTCACCCGGCCAGCGGCTCCTCACATCTCCGAAAACATTGCAGCGGATTTACAAACAGGCATTATTTGGATAAACTGACCACATATTGGGAATCTACATGGTTACTTTCTCAGCTGAAAAAATATTAAATCTTAATAAAGTGAGATATTAACAGTCCTAGAGCGAAAATTACAACAGTCTGGCTCAAAATCTCCAACATGATGCCATCGCCCTGGGATATCCAGTCTTCATCGCTCCGCAAGGCACACTGGGTAATGTAGGCCCAGCAAGGGCCCTCCTCTCTACGCCAAAATGCTGACAGAAAGTTGAAACTGAAAAACAGAAAGTTGAAACTGAAAACGAGTGACACTGAAAAAGTACTGACAGCGTAAAAAAATATCTGTCACTGAAAAAAGCATGAAGAAAAAATCTGAAGATTGACATTGAAAAACACATAATGCAAAAAATATCACAATAAAATAAAAATAATAAGATTGTAATTTTTTTATGTCCGTGTTTTATTTATTTAACTTTTTTCAGTGGAAATACTTGTTTCAGTGCCAATATAACTTTTTCCAATACAAGTGTTTCAATGCCACTGTTTCCTTTTTCAGTTCATTGGATTAGACAAAATTCCTGTCTGATTATTTTGTTAAGTCTTTCTCATTAGATTTTACTATACCACAATATTTTATCCATCCCTAGTTGAAATAAAGAAAACAACAAATAATACAAACATCTAGATGACATCCTTAAAGCTACAATGTGTAACTATTCTGCATTAAAATGTCTAAAAATGACTAGACCTATGTTATATATTTCGTTGAGTTGTGCACTTACGTTATCCCAAATGTTTCCAACAATTTTCAAACCCAGAGAAATCCATAATTTAAATCGAGGTAATGGTCCATTTCATTTGGTCGCCTGTCAATGGTGTCATACCCCCTCTACGAAAGAGTATACGCTCACAAGATGCAGTGACCTGCTGAATGTCTGGATCTTAAGTTATCAGAGAAACAAGCTGAGCTAACGTTAGCAGCAGCTTGGCTAGCAGCCCTACCGGACATCCTGTGCTCGCTTTTTACGTGAAACTGCGTTATTCAGTATTTCTACCTGTTTAAATCACGGGGTCTGTTAGTTCTGGAGAGAAGGAGACCTCTGTGGATAATTCGGCTCCTGGTAAAAACATCCTGAACGATGAACACTGAAGTAATCATAACCCGGAGACTGAAGAGCGGAGAAACCCGCTGGTTGTTTAACAATGAACACAACAACTCCCATGATCCCACGCTACTTCACAATGTCATCACACTCCGTCTTTTGTTATTGTTTTGATTGAGAGACCCCTAGCGGCAGAAATTACATATTGTGTGTTTAAAGGAGAGATAGAAAAAGAAGGCTAGATTCATGAAACAGAAACAGCGTCAAAGACCTCTTACAAGGTAAGAGACCTGCAGACCAACCAAATATTTTATGAACCAAAGGAATACTGTAAAAAGTTCTACTCTAAACCTCTGATGAAGACATCAGAAATGTCCTGAACTCACTTCACCTGCTATCTATGGTGAGATGCAGAATAGCACTCTTACATCAGAAAGAAAAAAAGTAGCACAGCGTTCAATTAGGTCACTGAAGGCCAGAAAATTTCCTGGTAGTGATGGGCTTCCATCTGATTAGTACAGAATCTTTAAAAAATTAACTAACTCCTCTGCTTGTGTCTTCTTTTTACTGGACTCTTATAGGGGAAAAGGCTCCTCCATCATTGAGGGAGGTGATTATCTCACTTATACCCAAAGAAATAGTGATTATAAGCTCTATATCTCAGTAATCTGTAAAAGATAAGAGATTTACTCAATGAGGACCAAACTGAGTTTATTGAAGGGTGACAAACTGACAAAGAAATAAAGCCAGCCTGAATTCTGGACAAAATTCAGTCACACACCATCCTCCACATTCCCACACTGAAAGACATGTCAGTACCACTGTGTTCACCGTTGTCTGATGTTTACATTTGTATTCTTCAAAATGTGCAGCGCTATCATAAAATATGCCGGGGGAACCACACATCTTGCTACTAATTTATGAAGGCAATGTGTGTGCTGACAGAAAAGTTACCGAAAGTCAACATGAAGCAAGTAATGCTATTGTTAGCAGCTAATGCTTCTACCAACTGACCCTTAGCTCCCCCAGGTTAAAGACAAAACTGTTACTAAAGCCACAAGCTGTTTTATTTACAGGGACATGAGTCCATACAGCATTATTCAGATGATGACACTGACCCAGAGACTGAGGTAAACAATACACAGCAGCATTTTAGTGACAAAATACCTTTGCTAAAAAAGTTATCCATTATATTACTGCCCATGTTTACTACTTCTACAGTGTTTATAATTTAGTAGAATAATTTAGAAATAATTTGATTTTAGTCATACTTATTATTCAAAAAGTAAATTCTTAATCGCAGTTAAATCGAATCTTATCTAATTGTCTTTGTATAGTAGTATATCATGTTACAAATTTATCTGTATCGTATTTGTATCAGATTGCGGACTATGAATCTAGATACATTGAAAACAGTGAAAAGGATTGCCTTTCAGTGTTATCCAGCAGAGAACAGCATAGAGCTGCCAATACTAAATACAAAACTGTCAATAGTTTTCAGTAGGAGTTGCAGGGAGATTTTTCTTTACTGAGATGGAAACACACTGTCCATCAACAGTCCAGTCACAGCTATAGGAGCAGGGATGTGTTTGTATATATGGATGTATGTATGTCTGGTACCTGCTTGGGGAGTATCTACTTTTTCACTGCGGTATATGGTATATGACGGTATTTGTAGAAAAAAAAGGGATTAAGGGATTGAGTTAAGACCAATTTTAACCCTGAATTGGTCGCCCCCAACTAATTTTAGAATCAGACAGAACGGCTGTCTCTGACATGCATTTTCAGGGTTACGATGCCTGATTAATTACCTGGGCCTCGTTTCACTATAATGATTGACCTTAGAGGTTAAGAGTGTTTAAGAGTGTTAAATTTAAGTTAAATTTCTACATGCTTTTCCCAAAGCAGTACTTAAGAGCCTGTGCACGCACACCGAGCCTCTTAATATCTGCTGTCTGTGGTGCTGAAGGTGATGCTGACTAATTTAAATTTAAA
Source organism: Scomberomorus guttatus (assembly GCA_038419695.1). Taxonomy (NCBI): domain Eukaryota; kingdom Metazoa; phylum Chordata; class Actinopteri; order Scombriformes; family Scombridae; genus Scomberomorus; species Scomberomorus guttatus. The sequence continues at coordinate 1,181,930 of CM076445.1, forward strand.
GTAACTTTGCATATTACTGTCTGTAAGTGGTGCTATGTAATGAAAATACACACATCACAAAGCATAAATGTTGTAAACTACACAAATAAATGTTTTACATTTGAAATTGTCCAGAATGAAAACAAAGCTTTATGTGTAGTAAACAGTCATAGTCTTTATAGTTCATGTTAGTGGGTGGAAGCAGATTTAAGAAAGTAAACTTTGACGGATGAGGCTACTCTGTATTACTCTGTATTTATTCTAAAATGAAGCAGTGGCTGTTGCTATAAGTTTAATGAATATGTGTCATTCTGTCATCATGTCTGTATTAGACTTTGCGTATTAGACACTCAGGAGAGTGGCATTTTAGCCAGAAGAGATGAATGTATTATGCAAGAAGAGGGGGAAGAAACTGGCAGATCAGTTGTGTCAATCAATTGTTGATTTCAATTGTGTGTGTTAATTTTTTTTCCTAATTTACATCACTTATTTATATCAAATGTCACTTAATAAAAATCTCCAGTGCTCTTGATAAAATTATAGACTTAAAAATGAACAAAAAACAATAAAACATGATTTTTGGTTCCTGCTGCAAGTTGTGGTGCTTCTTAAGATGTTCCTAGCCTCATACAAGTGGGTAGGAGTCACTTGTTAATCTACCATCATTTCTAACCAGTAGCCAATACTTTGTATCTACCTGGTGAGCTATTGGTCAGTAATAAATGACAGATGCAGATGTCAGGTCCTAAAAGCACTGGCAAGGGCCAGGTTTTGATCTCAGTGCGGCACTCCAACTGATCCAAGATACTTTGGAGCACAGAGAGAAATCACTAAAGATAGAAAAAAGTAAAAAGTATTAGTTAAAAAGTAAAAGTACACAGTATACAGTAGCCTCAGTCTAATGCAGGAAATCAAGCAGAAATCAGGCACAGTTATTGGCATCTAAAATGAGTAAAAATCCACTCTGATCCAAGTTCAGTGTTGGATAAAGATACTGATATGTTAACAACATAAATTTTCCCTCAGAGAGATCTGTATAAATCATGATACATTGTGTTTCTCTCTTTCAGGTTGTGCATTTGTGACATTCACAGCTAGACAAATGGCCCAGTCAGCCATCAAGTCCATGCATCAGTCCCAGACCATGGAGGTGAACTACAACTTCACACTAAATATAATATGTGATGTGGTCAAATTGTGACCTTGATTTCAAAATTGCTGGATTATATTGTTTCTGTTCAAATATTACCAAGAAATTTTTTTTAGCATCTTTCAAAGCAGCAGAACTTTTTAAAATAATCATTATTTGACATGCACTTAAATTGCAAATCTGTCTTAAAACAATCATCAGGTGACCATATGAACATAGAAAGACGTTTTGCTCACTATAATCATTCCTCTTATTCATACTGACCAGATATTTAAATTATGTTTTAATCAGCAACAGTTATCAAGCTGTCAGAGTATAAAGTATCTTTTAATTTTTATTTATTTATTTATTTTTACTTGGCTATTCTGAATTTTAAATTTTTATCCTACCTCTGGTGTTTCCTCATTGCAAATTCATGAGAGTTATGATAGTGTTTCCTCAGTTCCTGTTTTTATTGAGTTCTTTATTTATAACATAGTCGTTTATTGTTTGTGTGTAGATGGCAAGGGGGGGGTTATATTGATTGCATTGTTTTTATTGTGTTAAGCTCTTTGTGTTACATTGTATTTGTATGAAAAGTGCTATACAAATAAAGATTGATTGATTGATTGATTGAAAAGAATTCCTGTATCTGTGTTTAGGGCTGTTCATCGCCTATTGTGGTGAAGTTTGCAGACACTCAGAAGGACAAAGAACAGAAGCGTATGGCCCTACAGCTGCAGCAGCAGATGCAGCAACTCAGTGCTGCTTCCATGTGGGGAAACCTCACTGGGCTCAACAGTCTGGGGCCACAATACCTAGCAGTGAGTGTGTGTTTATAGGGCCTCTATAAAATGTAATGATTAAGCTATTGACAAAGCAATTTCACCAGTTTCACCGTGGCTGTCACTTCCACTTTGGCATGTTGTTTCTCATTTCTCCTCCTGGCTTTTACACTGACTGTGGAATCATCTGTGTTTGGTGTAAATGTGTAGCTTTACTTACAGTTGCTGCAGCAGTCAGCCTCCACAGGGAATGCACTCAACAACCTGCACCCTGTATCAGGTACACACACACACGCTTGGACATTCCACCGTGACATATAATGCTGTTATGTAAGATCCGAATATGTGAACATGGATTTTTGGCTGAATAATAATCTCAGTCATGGCCTCTGGGTTTGGAAGAGGTTGGTGTCAAAGTGGTTTAATCATCTGGATGCTAAGGAAGGGAATAGTTTTCAATGTCCAGCCTCAAACCTGTACAGTCAGCAAACTCCAGGAGAGAGCACGTCCTTGTATACTGTTTTTACTGTTGGCTCTCCATGACCACCACTGTAATATATGAATCTAACACAGAAGAAGTTTGCCTTAAACACATTTTCTAAGAAATTCTAAAAAATGCTTAAAAATGCTAAAATATTGTGTTGATATCTTGTCTGCTAGGTTAGTCATTAGTGATTATAACCTATCCTGTGTGTGTACGTGTACGTGTGTGTATATCAGGTCTTAATGCCATGCAGAACCTGGCTGCCTTAGCAGCAGCAACTGCCACACAGGCCACGCCCACAGGTTCCAGTGCCATGACAACATCTAGTAGCCCATTAAGTGCACTAACAAGCTCAGGTAAAAAGTATACAACTACAGTACACTTATAGAAATATAGTACACATATAGAAATTATAGTCAATGTTAAACATCAGTGCAACTAATATATATATCTATCTATATATATATCTGTATGTATATATATATGTATATATATATGTATGTATGTATGTATGTATGTATGTGTATATATATATGTATATATATATGTATGTATGTATGTATGTATGTGTATATATATATATATATATATATATATATATATATATATATATATATATATATATATATATATAGTGTGTGTATATGTATGTATGATTATATTGAAAAGTGTTCAACATATTTTTCCCTCATCATGTATGTTAGTGGAGTGGACAAAATATTGGGAACACCATTCAATATAATGCACTCCAGTACACCACCACCACCCACTACGACCTCAGTAATAAACATAAAGTAGAATTATCACCTGTCTGACAATGTCAACAAAAACTGAAAATGTAGAAGCTTTGTAAATGTAGAATTTATGGCAGAGCTGTTGTATTGGATTGCATTAGATTGTACAGGTGTACCTAATGAACTGGCCGGTGAGTTGTATAGAAAAGCCTTCAGGAATCAACAACAGTATGCTTATCAAAGATCAGTTCTTAAAACTTGAAGGTTTTTTTCAGAGTTCTTTTAATAGAGACAGTGTATCATACATTTTAGTTTGTTGTGAAGTCAAAATGATGGTGTGAAAATGTTGACATCACTGGGGTCTAACACACAGACTGTAGCACTGTAACACAGTTGTGTCTAATATTTTCCAGTTCAATTTATTGCTGTATTTAACATTAACAGTAAATGTTCCCCCACGAGCAGGCTCCTCCCCCACCTCCAGCAGCACCTCTTCAGTGAACCCCATAGCTTCTCTTGGGGCCCTGCAGTCTCTGGCTGCTGGTACTGGAGCTGGCCTCAACATGGGCTCCCTGGCAGGTACTAACCCTAAGCTGGACCTGTGCTTGTTGTCTGCACAGGTCTAGCTTAGAGACTGAAAATTTCCTCTGATTAGATATCTTTGTGTTAAACACAGACAAAGCTGTTTTGTGAATGTGATGGTGTGCTGATGTTAGTACAACGGAAAGAAATCATACAGAGCCTGCAAGTATAAAGACAAAAGTAATGCCTCACTCAAACTTCCCACACATTTCTAATTTCACACAGTGTGCTGCTAAGTTGCAAGACCAGTTTATTAATTAATACACTGTGAGAACACATGATGTACTGAAATAAAATCCCAGTTACCGTGTAATACCTGTCTAGCATGCAGGCTCAACAATAATTTGTTCAAAAGTTAAACCTGTAGCCTGTACTGTGTTTAAGTTTTCCAAATTCTTATATTTAATTTGTCATGTAAAGCATCTTTGAGTAGACAGAGGCTTTAATTGACCTTGTCTAAATGAATAAACAGTTCAACTGATATCAGCTCTTATTTTCAGACTATTATTATGTTGAACTCAACATCACTTTGAGTCAAGAGCTCACCTTTTCACTCATGTCATTTTTGTTTTCTTGTAACTCTGATGCAGGCATGGCAGCACTTAATGGCAGTCTTGGCTCTGGAGGCTTGTCTAATGGCTCAGGAAGTACCATGGAGGCACTGAGCCAGGCCTACTCAGGCATCCAGCAGTATGCTGCTGCTGCCCTCCCTAGCCTGTACAACCAGAGCCTGCTGTCCCAGCAAAGCGTCTCAGCTGCAGGCAGCCAAAAAGAAGGTGGGTTCTGTGGGTGGCTGGGAGTGGAAAAAAGGAGATGATGTGGGTGGGAAAGTATAGATGAAATGATTGTAGGATTTAAAAAGCTATAAAGAGGGAAGGGGGAGCTCAGGGCTCTTTATTATAACCAGTTCTGGAAATTGACACATTTTACTTGAGTAAACCTCTTGTAGAGACATTCAGCATGTAATCACCTGTAGAAAACTAGTATACCTAACTACTGTATGAGTATGTTTCAACATGTTTCTTTCTTTAGTCCAATTCTGTCCAGTTTCTATTCAAGTTGACTAGACACTCAGGCAAACAAAAACCTTACTGATACATGAAAAGGTTTGAGAGCTGCAGGCTAAATTGTGAGTTGGAGTTTGAACTACTTCTCCTTATATGCCTTTTTCATGAAACTGACCTGTTCAATAGCCTGCCATTGACTCCCTTTGGAGATAAAAGAAAGAAAGCTAACAGGAACAGAGTGCAAACATACATGGTTTTAAATGAAGGGATATTCCACAGAATTTAGTGATACCTGGTTTAAAAATACTGCTGTGGGCAGGTTGCTAGAAATGTGTGTGCTGTGTGTTGGTCTCACCTCCTGCTAAGGATTCTATCTTGTTTTAAATATGCGGCATCAGCCAGCAACAGTCGCAGCACCGGTAAGATGTCTCTATGCTTTTAACAGCTCCACTTTAAAACAAGCTCAAGTCCATAAAAGAGGGCTTGCTCCTGTTTGTGTGTTAATGGTAGCCCTTCTCCCTAGATATGCTCACTCCTATTGTTTGATTTTTTTTTAGTGAATCCTTTATATGAAGCAACTGTTATTGCGTTTGTTGAGGATGTAATTTGATCATGACCATATTTTGAAAAATTAGATGAAATTTTTGAGTCATAAATTGATGAAATCGTTCAAATATCACTGTGTGTAATGTGTGTGTGATCAGTAAAACAGACTTCATGATTTGCAGGTCCTGAGGGTGCCAACTTGTTCATTTACCACCTGCCTCAAGAGTTTGGAGACCAGGATCTGCTCCAGATGTTTATGCCCTTTGGAAATGTCATCTCTGCTAAGGTCTTCATTGACAAACAGACAAACCTCAGCAAGTGTTTTGGTGAGTTCACACAAACTGCTGTATATAAGCCTTCCCATGATCAGTTATATATTTGAGTCAGTCCCACCAGTATCTTGCAGTATTGTGTTGCAGTTATTGTAACAAACTCTGCTGCAGCTTCAAAGGTTTTGGTGTATCACTGTATTTTAGTGTATGTAAGTTTCAATTTGGAAGGTAAATGTGAGCAGTTGGTGACTATTCTTGTACTCGGGGTGTACCAGTGTCAAATGTTCATGTTATTGTGGTCAACAATATTACTAATGGTATGTATAGTAAAGCCCGACCGATACATCAGCAGGGCGATTTTATCAGCCGATTTAAACTAATTGCAGATCATTTGCTATCAGTGTTTATAACGGCCGATAAGTAACGAGAAATTAAAGTAATGGAAAGCCAAAGATAGGTGTTTGAGCTATTTTATTACCAGTGTCGCTATTTCGTAGTTTGAGCAGAGAGCACTGCATCTCCACTGATGGCAACACACTAATTGTCCAAAAGTGCTTTGGATAAAGGATTTTTAAAATTCTCAAATATCAAAATTGGTATTGGCCTTAAAAATACTGTATTGGTCAGACTTTAATCTGTATAGTGAACATACTTACTGTACTATTCACAGCGAACATGGGTTGGAAATACATTAAACATATTTCCAGTTGCTCCTCTGGTTCTTGGGAACTGCAGGGACTCCAATATTAAAAAATTTACACACACAATAGAGCCAAGACAACTTCTTTTGGATATATGGTAATTTATTTACAATGTTAACACATAATGAACACAGAAAAGATAAAATGTGATGCATTGATGATTAAGGGAGATTGACACAGATAACGCTGTCTAATCAGTTATAAAAATGAATGCTCATAATATGTGCTTGTTTAGTCCTTATCCTTAAGACTAAGATTAATAATAATCAAAGGTGGGAGAGCAAGAGAGTGATCAATGACTGAACCAACTTAGAATATAAAGGTAGGCCTATGCAAGATTCAGATATGGAAAATACATAAAGCTACCTCAATGATAACTAAGATATCTTGACGGTTTAGTGATGCTACTACTGGAAGAGTTGAGAATGAGATTATTTCTGGTAAGATCCTGGAACATCCCATGAACATCCTCTAATGTATGGACAGTACCTGTGGCAGTGTGCGGTGAAGGATGACAGCAGGACGACTGTGTGGTCTGTGGGTGGTCTCATGCAGCTGACGGCATGATGCTCATTGGGCCATGAACAGTAGAATGTTCAGCAATCAGGCAGGCGAATCCTTCGGCAAGATATAGCTGGTGGATGCAGCTTTTAATGCGGGTTTATGGCAAACACAGCATGTCGTTGAGGTAGTGTTGGCGGTCCTACAGCCAAAAGACAGTAGGCTCATAGAGAGCGCAGAGAGAATTATTATTATTATTATTATTGTTGTTGTTTTATTTGCAATAATTCTTGTAATTGTCAGATTGCAAATTCCTTGAGGAACTATTTAAAGCTGTCCTCTGTTGCCATTCTAAGTGTTTGTGTTTCCCCTCCAGGCTTTGTGAGCTATGACAACCCTGTATCATCACAGGCAGCCATCCAGTCAATGAATGGTTTCCAGATCGGTATGAAGAGGCTGAAGGTGCAGCTGAAGCGCTCAAAGAATGACAGCAAGCCTTACTGAAGGTGCTGAGGCACGACAGACTTAGTTAGGAAGGGTGGTGTTATGGTAAGTGGAGTATGAATAACCAACTAAGACTGGTCCACTCAGAAACTTGTCTGTACATTACAGGGTGACGTCTGCTGCTCTGCCTTTTCTGGTCATTATTACATGTCCAGGCAAAGAGACATGAAGTTACATGCAAGGGTTTTCAGGCCAGACTGGATTCTTCCTGTGTTCTGTTGTGATTTATGCACTTTGTTTTCCTTTTAACCAATAAGAAGAACAGGTGTATTTTCATTTAAGTTGAAATGTTATCAGTTTGCTGTGGTATATAAACACATATGAGTTGATTGTTAGGATGTGTTGCACATTGACAGTTAGGTGCCGAAATCCACCTGTTTTTTACTTCTGGTTCACCTTCCCTTCCACCACCCAGACCCAGCATAAAGCTTCTGAAAGCAGGCAGCAGCTGGAAAAGACAGAATAACATTTGATTAGGAAAAAAGTTTTCTATTACATTTTCTCAAACCACAATGTATGTTTTTATCACTCTTGTATTAGGAATCTCTATAATCTCTTCAAATGGAGAGATATCACATACTGTACACCTAAATTAGTTTGAATATTCTATCACCAAAATAATCAGAAACTCAGATTGTTCACAAGGAGGAGCTTCCCAAAAACATGCAGACTGGATTTTAACATATTTGGCCTCATTCTGTGTTTGTAAAAAATAATGTGTGTGTGTATGTGTGTGTGTGTGTGTGTGTGTGTTAGTGTTATGAGGGCAGATTATAAATCAGTGACCGTGTGACAGTTAAGCAGCCTGTTGATGCTGTGAACATCTTGTTCCTGTTCTCTGCTGTTTCAACCCTGAATTAAAGTCACTGAAGTCAGGTTTAACCTCCAGCCCATCACCTTCCTGTTGACAAAGGGAGAGAGGAGCTGTTGCATTGAGATGGCTGTCTCTGTTATCTGTTCTTGTACGAGCTGTATGGTCCGACAGGATCGCCACTTGTTTCTGATTTACATCTTAAAATGATACATTAATGCCTGTTTATATTTGACTTGTTGTCTGGGTGTAGCAGCTGTTGCATGGCCTACTCTAATCAAGTGGCCTTGTGTGTATGGGTTGTGTTGTGTACAAACCCATACACACATAGGCTGGAATTGATTTCTGTATGACATGGATATTGTACTTATGTCAAGCAGTGTACTTTTCCTTATCTGGAGGTTAGTAAAACAAAATTTTAATACAGTTGAAAATGCATGTAAGTATAGACTTTTCTAGAGGACTAAACTCAGCATGTTTTGGTGGTGCTCCTCCTGTGCTGCTGCACTCTGAGTCAGAGGTCGGGCTGATGTGGCTGTGAAGCCCAACTGCCAGCTGTAACTAGCAATACTGTGAAGTTTGGTTATAAAGACCAAACATCATGGACTTATTCCACTCATTTTGGTATCCATAAGTGTGTCTAATGCAAATGTAATGATTTGTATAAAGACATTTCATGTTTTTAGTTAGTTTCTACTTTGAATCCAGGTGTTTTGTAAAATTCATCATCGTCCCTCAGCTACTGTCCTGCTAGCTAGCGGCTGGCTAATTTATAGAGGGCTATACCACTATGTCTTTCACTGAATATCTTCTGTGATTGGATAATTCATATAAATGTCAAATTGCTTCAGACAAACCTGTTAGTTGCTTATACTTCCAAGAAATCATGTTTTTTTTTATAGAACTAGGAAGTGAGGCAATTGTTGAGATGTATATTGAAAACTATTATGCCTTTTCTATTTTTATATAGGTTTTATACTTCTCCTGTGTGTTGGGGAACTATTTATTGCCTAAATTATTTATCTGAATTGAAATTATTTTGAAAGACAAATGTGAAGTCCAACAACTCAATTTGATCTCCTGGTGTGTGTCCTCTCCTTGCCTGTTAAGTGTTGCTTCATTTAGGTGATGTGTACCATGTGTCAGAGTGGCATGGAATGTGTGTGTAGGATCCATCAGTGCTGCTACAGACTTCATAGAAGCCCCTCTCTGTCACACATGCATTCATCTGAATAAATCTCTCATTTCCCAAAAACCCAGGGAGCATAGTTTATTCTAAAAGTCAACTTGTGCCTGTTGGTCCTGTCTTACAATATGGATAAATAGTCATCTTATTTGAGTTGTCCACAACTGTGCACCAGGGGAAGTCCTGGACCTATTTACTAGAGCTAGTTTTAAGACTGATTCCAGGTCCACGTCCAAAAATATGACAGCCTTCAGATGACCAAGGTGCTCAGAAAATCTCTCACTGCTACAGGGTCATTCATGTAAAAGCAGCTCAAGGTCACCGTGCTTTGTGTAATATTGCCCCATTTACTTAATGTTATGTTAGACATTTCTTGGTATATAGTAGACAAAAGCATTCTTGCGCAAAAATCACAATTTTATATCAGGGACTTTTCAGTGACAGCTGTTGTGACTTAAGACCACTGTTTGATTCTAAATCTAAAGAAAGCACAAAATGAGCTGTCACCTCACTGATTTAAAGGTATACTATGCAGGACTTTACTAAAAAACAATGTATAGACTTGTACAAAAGTAATCCCTCTCAATCATCACTTATGAAACACTAGAAGTGTGTGGTTGTGTATTTATCTGCAGAGACCCTGCCCTCTGCCTGTAAATTATTATTTTCTTATTATTATATCCTCCTATTATAGGAGGGACTAACTTTGAATGCTGTGTGTTTACAAACACCAATTGACAATTCCTGCATAGTATACCTTTAATAGCTGTGACATAGTTTCATAGATTTATGGCTTTGCTGGGATATCCAAAATAAAACTTTCAAATGTACAGTCAAATCACGTTGTGGTGTCAGACCTGAGGGTCTGCTCACAGAATTGGTGGACAATATGTAGAATATCACCAGACTTATCCTTGAAAATGGAAGCTACCAGGAATAAAGCAGGAGGCATATTAATTGTCAGATTGAAAATGATAACAACATCCATGTGTACATGAAAAGAAAAAAGTAGCATCTAACTACAAGTCATGTAGACTTTACATTTTTAAAACTAAAACTACTGGTATGTTACTTTAAATACCTTTTTGAAAATCATTTTCCAAATTCATTGACAAATTTAGTCATTTGGACACAGATGCCTGAAGTAGCATGTAGTATGGACCATTTGACTTTCTTTTACTTTACATTCTTAGTTTGTTTATTGCATCATTTAAATTCAGTTAACAATTTCTAATAAGTGATTATAACAGACGAGATTATTCTAGTGGCATTCTCTGGCCTTCATATGTGAGTAACGTGTTTAGATAGTGTAGTGGATTGAAGCTGCTAGCCCAGAACTCTGGAGGCCTGCTCTGACCTGCATGTTGTCACTGACTTTGTGTTGGCAGATTATTTAGGCTGTGATATGTGTGTGTTGCTCTGCTGCTGTCATCCCCCTCAGTTCCTGGTAGCATGTGACTCATCCTCACTCTGTCCTGACACTGAATGTTGAGTGTTTAGACTGTAATCAACCCCCACACAGGGTAGATCATTCTTGGTTTCCTTTCTCTCTCCTGTCTGTGTTCCATTGCTGTTTAACCTAGGTTTGTCTCCCTGTTGTGTTTTTCTTTTTGTTGTTTCTAGATCTCTTCCTGTTTGCCCTAGCATGTTGATGTGGCGTCACAGTTCATCGTCCAGTCCTTGTCTTCTGCGCTTCTCTGATGCTTCCAATTTCACCTTTGACCTTGTGTTTGACATTGATTACCAGGAGGTTTTGTTTTGTTGTTTCCCATAAGTCCTTTGTGCTGCCAATAGGGGCACTAGAAAGACTGCCACTGAACATGTTTAAAAGTTACATTATTACAAGCATAAAAGAGAATCTATTTTTCTAGAACTGACTGGCATACAGTAACCACTAGATTTTTGCAAAATCAGTTTGACACGAGTGTGACCTTTAACTTTGTTTTTATCTCTTGTGTTGTCAAGCAGTCCTTCCAGTGCCCCATCCTCCAGTTTTGTTGTGGTTTTTGTGTGAAAGCAGCTAATCTGTCTTTAGACAATGTTTTTGAGTGCTGGTGTGTGTCTCCTAAGTTAGAAAAACCTTTCGAGCAAATTAGTGATCACATTTTGTTAGACATTTGTAATTTCATCCTAGGCTAGCTAAGGGTTCATCCTTGGGAGTTCTTATTTGAGTGATGTTATGAGGAGGTAACATATACTGATCAGTTGTTAATTTCAACCTGTTGGCTGACCACCACAAGCACATGATGCTGTTTCGCTCTTTTTAATGTGGAGAATCAGCCACAAACTCCACAGAGGAGAGGCTTGTTTTGTTACGTCAAAGTATATTTAGTATGCATGTTTTTTATATCTGCACTGAAATTCATGGCAAAATGTGATCTAGTTTGTGTTGAGTTAAAAATGATGAATAAACTGGTGCCAAATGTTTTGCTCAATCAGTATTTTCCCCTCCCAGTGGACTTGCTTCACTGGTCAGATTAGTTGTAGAAGCAGAGGTTGATTGGTGTGGCAGGTGGCATCATGTACAGCAGGTTTTACTGAAGAACTGACTCAGGCTTGATGTCAAGTTGACTGGTTGAGATGTTAAATTAGTTGTTTTGTGTGGAACTATGCAGATCCAGAGTGCTCACACACCAACATCAAACACAAGTGGCCTACTCATAAGTAGTGGTGTGTATACTGTATGTGTTAGTGTGTAATCATTGAATATAAACCAGAGACCTTTCAGCCTACTAATTTAGCCCGTAGTCTGTCTGTTTCCCTGACCAGTGGACCAATGTTGTGGCTACTGAGTGTAATCTATAAGTGTAAAGTTAAAAAGCCAAAAGCTGTCATTCACTCATCATCTCATCCTGCTTAAATATTCAATAAAACATTATTTTGCAGGTCCCATAGTTTTCTACAGTCTCCTAGAAAGGAACTGAAATGTATATGTAAATTCATAGGAGGGCTACTGGAAAGACCTGTGTAACTTTGTACTAATTAAAGGGAATGGGTTCAATTGGTACTCTTTTAGCCATTTCGTAGGATATTTAGTTTGAATTTTTAGGAAATTACAGACCTGTTAAAATAAAGAATTAGAATATACTCCAAATAAATACTTAAAGGACCATAACATTGTTTCAGTAGCAATTAAAAATTGTACTATATAAACATGTTCTCCCACAAACCATTTTCTCATACAACAAAAGAAACCAAAGTTCTCAAATGGGAAGTGTTTCCCAAACACAAGCAGCCATGCCAGAACTTACAGGAAATAAAATGCAGTCTAAAATTGATTGATCGATTGAATATAATTAAAATCAGAAATTGTCTGATAAAAACAGAATAATCAATAAAAAAAAAACAATATTATGAATCAGAGCAGACAGTTTTTGACTGAGGCATTTTAATCTATACCAAAAAAAGAGAAAAGGTTTGATACCAGGTTTGACCACTTTACTGTAAATTGTATATATTTCAGTACTACTAATTTTCTAAAGTGCACCATCAGTTCATTTTCATACATTTTCATTTCATTTTATGAAAATCAATGTAGAAATACTTGAAACTTCCCTGACGTGGCTCATCCATCCTGTCTGCTTTAATAGTTGTGTGAGATATGTGGTAACGCCATATGAATGGCCATGATGTTCATTGGTTGATTGCATTACTGAAGCATGTCATGTTGACTCTACCTGCTGCCTGGAAGGCAACTGTGGAGCCAAGAGGGAACATGGAGGGAAATATTGTAATCATGTAATTAGTAGCTGTGTAATGGACATTTTGAGACTCCTCTGATTAATAATACACAAATAATTTGTTTTAATACTCTCTCTGACACTGACATTTTACCTGTACTTGTGTTAGAAAAGGATGAATTGGACTTTCATATCAGCTGTACATTGTATAAGGATAACATTTAGCCTTTAACTTTTTTAATTGATAGTTTTACTTTTTATTTTCTGTTACAGCAGCATTGTTACATTTGTTACTGCCCACAGATATTTTGATCCAAAATAGTCTGACAGATTGGCCAGGCTGATATTATTGGCTGGTTTTGGTTAATCACATATATCTCAGTATCAGTGTAGAGTTCAGTCAATAGATAACAAAAAAAATGTCAGAAGAGAAATGTCAAAGATATGTTTGAGGTCATTTAGAAACAGTCTATATTACATAGAGTCCGCCAGAGAACTTTGACAAGTTTATGTTTAAGCAGTGAAACGTAGGTGTAGATTTGGGTATGGAAAAGTAGGGACATGTCTGCCAATATGTTGAACAATCTCAAACGATCAGTTGTCATTTTAATTCCTCATAGTTTTACAAGTAAGGTCTAAGCAGAGTTGCTGAGTGGGTTTGTTTCCTGTATTTTAATGATAGTGATGAGATGAGTGATAGTGAGATATGGGGGATACCTGACATGATGATCTGATGTCAGCTAGCTGCAGCACTGGCAGCAGAGTCTGTCAGATGACATCACAGCAAGCGAACAATATTGGACGGGGCCATCGGATTTTGGTCAGGGTTCTGCAGGTGGACGTACAGGAGCCACACCATTCTCTCCCTTTTTGACAGAATGCAAATGAAAAAAACAAATTGAGAGGAAAAAAAATTAAAGTGATAAAATTACTACTCTCTCTAAAAAGGTAATAGGTAAAAGGTAATTTGTTGAATATAACATAAGTCAGTTTTGTGTCTACATTTCAGGAGTAAAGTGTTCATTGGTCAAACATCAACCAATGTTGTAATGTTAAGCAAAAATGCCCCAAAAAGCATATGATAGAAGAAATCAGGTCTTAAAAAAAAAATAAAAAAAAAAAAAAAAAGTGAAAAGAACCAAAGTGCAAGTAAGTAAGTAACTTTATTTATACAGCACCTTTTGAGAGCAAAGACGTCACAAAGTGTTTCACAGAAGAAATAAAGCATAAACATACATACGGACATAAAACCCAATAGAAACAGAATTAAATACATAGAAAAAATACATAAAGGCAAGTCTAAACAAATGGGTCTTGAGCTGCTTTTTAAGGTTGTCCACAAAGTCCAAGGGAGTTCCAAAGTTTAGGAGCCACAACCTCAAAAGCATAAGAAATAGTCTTTAATAAGAATCTCTTGTATTCACAGCTGAGCAAATAATTACTATAATCTTTCACATTAGTAACTTGTGTAGCCTTAATGTTCAGTAAACTACTACCACCACTCCAGTTGATTAGTTTGTTAGTGAATGCCATGCATCATTTAATCTGGCATCAGGCAGCAGCAGCTTGACCAGTGCAGAGACACTCAGGCAGGTGAGCTCAGATGTCAGAGTGAAACAACTGGCTGCAAGTTCTTGATCTGATTAAATAATAAAAACAAGTGGAAGTTTTCAGGTGTTTTAAAGACGGGTAAGCATAACTTCATCTGCAGGAAACTCTTGAGTTACAGAATCTCAGGTGAGGCTTGAAACTAACTCAGTTTGTTTAAAACAATTATTTTATTATTATTTTAGACTGAAAATCTATCGTGCCAATTTTAAATCTCAGATTTACAGTAACATTAAAGTAACAGATTTTGTTAGCACTTTTGGATAGCAGAAACAAGTAGTGAGCACAATATTGACATATCATCACCTTTTAAGATATGTTGCACTTATTAGTAAGGTTGTACAGTTGCTTATTTACACATCACATCCACTCTCTTTCAGCTGTTTTTCTTCCAACTCCTGGGAAAAATATCTGGCTCTTTAGCTGCTAAATGCTCCACTATTCAAGATTCAAGCTCTTTGTGGTTGTGCATTCAAGTACACATGTGCACACACATGCATATCGGTCATCCAACAAAATTGTCCTTACAAAGTTAAAACCAAATTTACAGTCTTGCTGTAAAATAATCTACTAAGTATATATTTTGGTCAAAATTCTTAATTAACCAAATTTAAAAGATTCTTATCATCCTTATCCTTATTTTTTGAACTCTCAATTTTAAATATCTTTTTTTTTTAAGGTTGGTCTTGAATGTAAACCGCAGAGATGAGTTTTTTTTTTTTTTACACAGCTACAGAGTAAATGACAGCGAGGATTAAATACATGTCAGGAAGTATTCCACATGATTTGTGCATTATCCTTTTATAGAGGAATTGAGTCTTAATTAGACTCGGCTCCAGCTTTGTCAGCCCATTATATCCAGGATTTATGGTTAAATTACACATATTGTAGTAGTATATTAGTAGTATATTTTTCTGAGAACATTTGAGGATCTGTGCTTTCATTTATATAGTGTGAAGTTTAACTACAATATTACAGTTTTTCCACTACATCTAAACATCTAAAAATTCTCTGCATTTATTTTGAAGGCCCGAGACATGTACCTGAAGTCTTCTTTTTGCAGGTGGAACGCTTCCTATTTTAGTTACCCTATAAACTGCTCCATTGCTGTTTTACCAGATGACTTGAAAGTGCATTGATCTTTGAGGTTTTTTTTTAATTCTCTCATTTATAATATCTTCCTCCATGTCCCTTCCAGGCCTCCATAAAATACATTAAAAAATCAAAAAATCTTTACACAGCTTTGGATGATTAATGATTAGTACTAATAAGGAAGACCTGATTTGTAATAAAACAAAAAAGTTATTAAGACAGGTACAACCACTGATATGGTCCTTTAATTTTGTCTTCAAAGATGAATTGCTAATATGAGGTAAAGCACTCTGCCTTTCACAAATCAAATCTGAAGGCATGTCAGCAAGGCTAAATGAATGATGGATTTATCAGTCTGTTCTATGCTGTGGAGCTCCTACTGCAGCAAGAAAGAGCAAGCAGAAGTTCTACAGATGTGGTTCATTTCAGTGGGCTTTCCTCTCATGTCACAGATTTGGGTACAGTATTTCTTCCTGGTATAATTTGGGTGACAGTGTTCACTTTTGGATAAACATATTTTCTGTTTTGCTACAACAACCATCCTCCTGCTCACTGAGACTGAAACAGTTTAAAGGTAAAAACTCTGACCAAACTCTCAACTTATACGTACGGAACATGAACTGATGAAGCCTTTTGAAATATTTCTGTGAAGTTGCCTTTTGCTGCATTGCATTGAAGTAATGCATTTTTTGTTATTTTTGTTAAGTATTACATTGTTGTGATTTCGATGTGAGACGTTGCTGAATCACTAAATGGACAAAACCCCCAGTTAGTGTTTTTTTTCTTTGGGGTGGGAACCGTGTCTCCAGTGTTTGAATTGTTTTTAAGGTTTGGATCTTTGCTGTCTGTACCAATGAGAAATGACAGCTGGACTGCACTGCAGTCCAGCTGTCATTTCAGCTGTGAATTGACGATGTGATCCCTTTTGCTTGGTTGGTTGGTTGGTTTCTGTGCAAATAAAATGTTTGAGAAACCTTCATATTTCATGTGTTTTTGTGTTAGAACTCCAACAATGTGCTTTGCATTGTATCTCTGGAAGATTGGATTGGTACTACCAATGTTGTCACCATACAATAATCCACAGTATCTATTTTAGAGATAATGGTATGCAAGGGAATTAGTGCTTGGATTGAGCCCTCGGTGGTTCTGGCCCCCACAAAAATTTGACAGTGGACAGTTACATTTCTTTGGAGCCAAGGTCCCCACCTCCCCACCATAGACGATGAGACTGTCACATATGTATCCAATGATTACTTATATTGTAATCATTACAAAAGAAAATGCAATGATTACAATATAAGGACGGGGAAAAACAACAATTAAATAGCTACATATCATTAACTAATTAGTTGTTCCTCAAAAAAATCCCTACATTTTTTTACAATTTGTTACACACAGCGTAATGATGGTCTTATAGTTACCTATTATAAAAAAAGTATATTTTTATCTTCTTACAGGTAACAACTTTTTTTAAAAATTTCAAATACATCACACTACCGCCACTTAACTCATCCTAACTATTGTGTTATTTGTCTGTGTGTTTGTCTAATAGCCACAGGCCCAAAATAAAGAACAACAATCTTTTTTGTAAAAGCAGCTTACACCAGTGCTAGAAATTACATTGATGTGTGTTATCCTTATGACTGCTGTGTAACAATTTCATAGTTTGGATGTAATGTTGACATGAACAAATAATTACCTGTACTATGCAACTTGGTTAATTGTGGTATTTCTCTTATCATTACAAATATACATCCAATGTTACCAGGGGTCTATTCCAGAAAGCAAGTTCAACAAACTCTGAGCCTAACTCTGAACTCTGAGTTGGTGAACCCTGAGATGGGATGAGTTTTGGGTTCCAGAACAGCTGATCAGAGTCAGTTCAGTCAACTTTGATGATGTTCACTCTGAGTTAAGTGCGTGCGTGGAGAATGAAAATACACAAAATTATGACCATTTAGTGGCATACAAGAGAGCCCAGGCAGTGGTGAGGAAAACAATAAGACAAGCAAAGAGAGGAAGTTGGCAAAGATTTTGTAATGAGATATTGGGAGATCAACTCCAACAGGAGATGTGTGAAGTATGATTAAGAGAATCAGGGTAATAGAAGGGAATGGGAGAATCCAGTTTTAGAATCTAAAGTAGAAGTAGCAGTCACAGACAAAGACAAATCTGAAATGATGATAGCATTTGTTCAGATACATGGTTCAAGAAATTTTAATTGAAGAAGGAAGAAGAGAAGTAACAGAAAGACAACATCTAGGAGCATTGGGGAGGAGTAGGTCTATGGAGGACCAACTTTCCCTTCACTTTAGATGAAATGAAAAGAGCTACATGTAAATTGGCAATAAGTCTCCAGGGAAAGACCAAATATATTACATAATGTTGAGACATTTTAGAAATGGGGCTTTTGGGAAACTTTTGGTCCTTTATAATAGGAAGAAGGAAGGCTGCCAAAGGCATGGAAGGAGGCTATAGTAATTCTTATAAGAAAGCCTGGGAAGGATACATCTAAGCCCTTATTGTAGGCCAATAGCCCTTACATCAAATTATTGTAAGATCATGGAGAGAATGGTTACCGAATGGTTGACGTATTTTATAGAAAAGAGAGGACTATTAACACATTATCATAGTGGGTTTAGAAAAGGAAGAAGAACTCTGGATCCCATGATTTCTTTAGAAAATTAGCTGAACTATTCAAGTAAGGATAGGAAATGAAAAATCAGGTTGATTTGTGGTGGAAAATGGGACCCCACAAGGGAGTGTAATAAGCCCATTGATCAATCAATGATGTGTTTTCTCAAGTACAACCAGACATCTCTTTTTGCAATGTGGAAAAGGGGAAGGAATATTTTGCACATTAATGGGAAGATTCAAGGGGCAATTAAAAAGGTTGGAACATGAGCATATGATTAGGGATTTAAATGTTCAGTAGAGAAAACAAATATGGTAGTTTTCACTAGTGAAAGAGTTCTCCCTGAGCTCTCTCCCAAGCTCTGAGACAGTGTTGTGGAGCAGTAAAGTTAACCCCCATCCCAGGCCTGCATGTCCTGGCAGGAGAGATGGCACAAGAAGGAGATAATGACCAGCTAGGGCTAACATCAAAGAGCAGCACCCCTCAAAAGTTGTACTACAGGAGTGCTGGGAGGACAAAGAACAAGCTTTGAGTGGGCTGGCAAAATATATGCAGAGGATATGGGGGTTATATCAAGGTGAGCCCAACAGTAGCAATTCCAGAGGTTGAGCCATGGACACACGCAACACCACAGACAGAGTTGTACTTGCTGGAGCTCAAGAAGGCAGAGAAATGGAAAGTGGATCTGTTAACTGTATTTTCCGCCATATTAGAGAGCACTACTCCCAGTATACATAAATATACAGATGAGTCAAAAAATCCAGAACATCAGACAACTGGAGCTGCATTTTCAGGAAACATTAATCTGCTCTGATTCTGTTTCAGTTCTCAAGAACCTGAGATCCTTCAAGTCCAGGTGCCAAGATATTCTGTTCAAAGTGTTACGAGTAGCCTACAATCCAGACTCATTCAACAAGGTAGGCCAATTGGGTTTATGCGGGTTCCTGCATATGTAGGTCTGAAGGGAAATGAGGAGTTGGACAAATTAGCAAAACAAGCTTTACATAGAGACACCATAGATTTACACGTCCCATTAAGCAAATCAGAGGTCAAGGTAATAGTTTGGAGCAAAGCAATAGAAGAGTGGCAAGGGAAGTGGCACACTGAAATAAGGTTTCTATACAGCTTAAACAGCAAAGTCAATTCAACAGTAAGAAATATAGGTAGGTCAAGGAAAGAAGAGGTCATTTACAACAGAATAAGACTAAGTCCAACTAAGTCGACTAATTCCAACTAAAACAGCGTACTCAGCACATGTAATCAAAGTGTATAATAAGTATGATCAAGAAAGACAATGTATAAATGAAGGAAGAACTCAGGAAGGCTGGTTCAGAAACTCAGTCTAAAAATATTAATGAACCTGTCAAGTGGGTCGAGCAGTAGAGTTTTCTTTGAGTTTATCAGACAGACAGGATCAATGATTAGGATTTAATCTCTGCCCCACACTCCGACGCAGAAAGTGGCGGTAATGCAGCTAATGCCAAAAACTTACATTGATAAGAAATGAAAACTAATTGGTTGTTCCACTGCAACATCAGTGCGCAGCAGCAAATGCGCACTACTACAAAAGAATCAAAGCAGAAATTTGTAAAACATTCATTCAGAATTTCATTTATCAAACAACAAAAACTTTCTAATCATGGGTTCAGATTTACAAATTCTGAGTGCTCCAAATAGACATGACATGACATGACATGACATGACATAACATAACTTTCTGCTTCTTAGAGGAGCAAAAAGTGAGCAATGGACATAAATGGAAGCTAGAAAAATCCAATCTTGGGATTTTGAGAAACCAGGCAATCTCAAACTTTTTCATGTCAAGGACCTCCAAAATAGACGCACAATAGATCACAGACCTGTTGTTTAAGAGGATTTGTCTGAAATAATCCCCTCTAAGAAGATACATTGCCTGGAAGTTTTTTTTTGTTTTTTTTTTAAATTTTGCTGGGAACCCACTGCAGTCCTCTCCAGGACCCCTGGTGGTCTGCGGATCACAGTTGGGGATCCATTCTTCTAAACAACTTGATAACCACATTACAAAGTGGATAAAATTAGGGATGTCACAAGAATCAGTACATAGATACATAGATACCAAATCAATACCAGTGTTTTTAGTTATCAGTAGTATCAACGGCTCACTTTCTAACTCAAAACCAAACCAAAATGAGAGCACATAATCACACACCTGTTACAGCATGACATTTCGTACCATTCCTCTAATTTGAAATGACTATTTTTTGGGCTGCTTTGCTTTCTACTTGAAGGTTACAGGCCAATATTTATTTTGTAATTCTAATGCAGCCTGTATGCTTAAATAATGAAACACACAAAGTTTCTGTTCATTGGTTAATGTTTATAAAAAAGATTTTAGATGTGATGAATTTAAATGAACGTGGTGGTGTTTTCAGGAGAGGCTGTGCAAGATGGAGGCTACCACAGTTGTTTTCACTCGTGGCTGAAGAAATATCTTGATTTTCACACCTGATAATAGACTTTAGCTTAATATCTAACCATAAACAAGAGCTATACAAGAGCTAGTGATTTCTGACTTTTGGCCAAAGAAACTTTTGGCTGGCTCTCTCAAACGAGCTAGCTTAGTGATTAAGAACTTTGCACGCCTGCAACTGAGAACATGACAATGTCTGAAAAAAGAGGAAGAGACAAGGGAAAGGATAAAACAAACGTGTTGGGCCTCAACCATGGGGACAAACAAAGGCAGGCCTACATGTAAGCTCTGAAGCCTGACCATGAGGGTGCCTCTGTCCTTTGTTCCCTGAAAGAAAGGAGCAGTGCCGAAATGCTGCTCACAGACTCCATCTCCCATGCTTTGCCAGTTCGCACCTAAGTGAGAACTCTTGGCAGGAATCTCAAACTCTCATCTCTGATTGGCAGAGACGCACCAACACCACTGGGAGTCATGGCAACACACCCGTGACATCATCGCCCCTTTAAGAAGTGGCTGCACAAATTCAACATCGCCTTTCCATTGTAACAGAGCTGGGAGAAGCTTTGCCTCTCTGTGAGCCAGTTTACTAAAGGAGGTAACCCCGTGCACGTGGACTTTTCCCCCACTGACTGGAAGATTCAACCCTCACTGGATGAGCTGAAACTTCTCCCTGTGTTCAACTGAACACAATCACCGGATCCGAGAGAGAGACCGAAGAAGAAAAGGAAAGAAGAAAAGGATTTCTTCATGAAGACGCGGATAACTTCTCTGCCCTGCTCTTCTTCAACTAAGTTGACTACGCTGTTTTTTCTGCCACGCCGCCGAGGATCAGCTGCCGTCAAAAACCGCCGACAGAGCATGTAGACGGCCCGTCAGTATCCAAACCGGACCAAGACAGACTGAAACACACATCTAATCGCTTTGTGAGCAATCACGTGTCTGCCAATGTCTGGGCAGAGACAGTGTTAATTGTGTTGTTATTAGCTTTTAGCTTTTTAAGTTTAATTGCTGTTTGTTGTTTGATTTAACGACTGCTGAGTCCCTTGCCTGCTACACTCTTAGGAGTATTTAAAGTTTGCTGCCTGTTTGGTTGTGTTCACCACGCTAGACTGTTTTGTGTTTTGTCCCACTCGGGACGGCTGTGTTTGTGCCACCATGGTGAGAAAGTAAGTTGCTTGTCGATCAAAAATCAGACGACGTTACAGACTGCTGTCAACAACAACCGCTGCTCTCCCCTCACGATTGCAGGACTTCGCTGTGAGCCGGCATTTCTTCTCCTCCTTTCTCTCTCTTGCTACTAACACCCGCACACACACATACATGCATCTGACGGTCAGATAGTGTGGGACACAGTGGTCACATCCGCATTCTCACGTGACTTCATCTCCCGAGATCATGTCCGCCATCCTTAACATCGCGTGATATCATCTCACGAGATCACGTCAGTCACCTAAAATGTCATGCAACGTCATCTTCCCAGATCACGGTCGCCATCTTGCCCCCCCCCCCCCCCCCCCCCACACACACACACCCGCTTGCATGTGTTTTCATTGTACATAGCTGTTAATATTGCTTAGGTAGAATTAGAATTTAGGAGTAGTTTATTGATCAAAGCATCTGCTAACCTTCTTAACTTTGCTATTGTTTAATAAACACTGTTATATGTTTCATTGTTCACTTGTGGATGTTGATATCCCCAGATATCAGCATTCCAAGTGAACCTTGTTTATTAGACTACTTTATTGTTTGGTTATTGGTCCTGGTTTCCGGGTGGTGCCCTGTATTATTAATTTATATTAATAATTAAATTTGTATTAATTAATAATTATCTCTGAAAATTATTAATTATTCAATCGAAAAGAAAAGTCCTGATTTGGAAACCGTTACTGGACTCCATGCCCAGTTCTCCTGCTCCGAAGAAAGGGAAATCTGAGCCAACCCTTACTGAAATGCTGGTGGAAAAAATAAATGAGAGGGCTGATGGCCTAGAAAAGAAGGCTGATGATCTGGAGAAGTTGATCAAACAATATACAGTATCAATGCCTTGGAAGAAAACTCAGAATTTCTCTTCAAAGAGATCCAAGATATGAAAGCTTGAAGACAAGGTGAAGGAGGCTGAGCGCTACCAAAGAAGAAGGAAATTGAGGCTTTATGGATTATAAGAAAAAGGAGGATGTCAAGCAGCGTATGATCGACATCTGCTGTGCCATCATTCCAGAAGCTGGAGATAATCTTCACTTCCACATCGATGTTAGCCACAGAGTTGGAAGGAAGAATGGAGACAAGGTTCGAACAGTGATTACAAGATTCACATCCAGATCAACCAAAGAATTGGTGTGGAAGAATGCAAAGGGATCCGAGTACCTTAGGTCCAGGAAGCTAAGGTTTGGTGAAGATCTGATGGCAAAGGACAAAGAAACCCACAATAGGTTGTGGCCCAAAATAGAGGTGGTGTGCGAAAAAGGAAAAAAAAGCTTTCTTTATTGGAGCCAAAGTGATAATTGATGGGAAAGAGCTGTGGTCCTAAAGATGACAGCATGGCAGCACGATCTAATGGACTTGAACACTGAACACTAAGCCAAAGCTTATGAACAGTTTCAGTATGGTCAGGTATAATTTTGACTATTTTTCATTTTGTTAACAGGTGTTGATAATCTTTTCTTTACTCTGTTTACTGTTGAGAGTAAGTAAGTTTTCTTTATCAGTATGTTAATTTAATGTTAGGGGTATCAGAGATCTGTTGTGAAAAGAGGCTATTTTTTTATTTTGTAAGAAATTTAAGGCTGACTTTTATTTTATACTAGAGATACATGCGACAATATCTGATTATAATTTCTGGAAGAGCCAATGGAGAGACAATATTTGGATGTCTTATGGTAGTAATAAGTTTGCATGTGTTGCCATTATGAGAGGGAAGTTTAATGGTAGAATTTTTAAAGAGTAAAGCTCATGTTTTTGGTAGATGGTTAATCTTAGTTGTAGAGTTGAAGAACTATCTTGGGAAAAATTTATGCCACAAATAATAGTTCTAGAAACAGAAGTCTTTTCCAAGAGTTTGAAGAAGAAAATTTCTACATTACTAACAACTTTTACTAATGCAAAATTAATCCTAGGAGGAGACTGGAATTCCATTAAAGGTCCACTACTGGATTGTATTCCTCCACAACCTGCAAGAGTGAATAATACTACAGTAATACTACATGGAAACATCCTGACAAATATGGAATACATATGGAATCCTGACAAAATGCATTTTTTTTAATTTGGAAAAAAGAAACGCAGAATTTTCCTTCTTGATTAAGCTTAATATTAATGGCCAAGTTTCCGAAAATGCAGAAGATATCTCTTGCTTTGTTACAACCTTTTATGAAAAATTATATACCAAAAGGAATGATAGTGATACATCTTTCTTTTCCTCCATAAAGGAGAATGCAAAATCTATAGATGAGGAATCAAAAAAGATGTGTGACCAGAATATAAAAAACAGTATGTAGTAAGCAGTAAGTTAAAAGATAATAAATCCCCTGGAAACGATGGACTAACAAGTGAATTCTATAAAGTATTTCAAAATGACATTTCAGAATTTATTTTATGTGTATTTAGGGAAGCAATTGAGGTTGGGAAGCTACCTCCAACTTTGTCTCAAGGGTTTATTTCTGTAATACCTAAGCCAGATAAAGATTTATTGATGATTGAAAATTGGAGGCCTATAACTTTAATTAACAATGATACTAAATTGTTTGCACTTATGGGTTAGGGTTGCTCAGAGATTAAAGTTGTGCCTCAATACAATTATTGATGACTGTCAATCTGGTTTTATGCGTGGAAGGCACATAAGTAATAATATTCGCCTAATTTTAGATTTGATCGATTACAATAGAGTTTATTGATGACAATAGCTATATTTTGTTTTTAGATTATTATAAGGCCTTTGACACTGTGGAGTACAGAATTTTAATCAATACTATAGACTTCTTTGGCTTTGGCAGTTATTTGTGTATAAATGTGCAATCCAGACATTATACGAAGGCTGTAATAGTTCAGTTAAATTACCAAATGTAACCATTCCTAGATTTAATATCGGCATAGGGATTAAACAAGGGGATCTGACTGCTCCTTTCTTATCTTCTAGTCATGCAAATGATGGCATTTCACATTAAAAAAAGACAATTTCAAAGGTATCCAAATAGCTGGAAAAGAATTAAGATATTAGCAAATGAGCAATTAGCAGATGATACAACTATCTTTTTACAGGATGAAAAAGAAGTTAAAAAGCTATCAATTGTCTTGTTGCATTCTCTTTGGTATAATATTAAAAAATTTGATCTTTTTGCATTAAAAGAAAGGCTGAATGATTTGGTTGAAATATGTGGTATTCCTATAAAAGATGTCGTATCATACTTGGGTATTAAAATATGCAAAAATCAAGATGAAAGGGTAGACTTGAATTTCAATCCATTGATTGAAAAAATAAAAAGAAATTTGATATTTGGTTATTGAGAGATTTATCATTAAATGGCTGTGTATTGTTATCAAAAAGTGAAGGTTTATCATTGTTGGTATATACTGCAATGGTTTTGGATGTCCCACAAGAAATAGTCAAACAGACTGACACAAAACTTTTGAATTTTGTTTAGAGGATAAAACCCCATTATTTAAAAAAGTGTGTTATGTAACATATATTGTCAAGGGGTCTAAATGTATTAGATTACTTCCAATGCTACATTCAAGGTCAATTGGATAAAAAATTATATCCAAGGAAAGGATAAACTATAGTACATTATTCCAGAACTTAATTTTGAAAAAGTAGATGGTATTGAATTCCTCCTGCATTGCAGTTTTGATATAAATAAGATCCCTGTTACACTGTCTAACTACCATAAACAGGTGTTATTGTCCCAATTAATTATTTATGAACACAATTTTTCCCCATAAGCATTTAATTTGGAATAATAAAGATATCTATCCACTAGCAAGAAATCTCTGTCTGTGTCTGTATGTCCCTCACGTATCTCTTGAAGTGTTCACCGGATCAACGATAAATATCAATACATTTAAACTCTGAATGCTGCTCTGCTCTGAAACGGGGGTGGGGATTCTGGGCTCTGCAACTGCATGTCACAATCAGAGCTGTACAACCCTGCCATGGGAGAGAGGATGGGAGGACATCTCTCCTCCTTTAATAACGTTAAAAGTTAGGCTTGGTGTGGGTTTCCTGACTCATTTTTAAAAAGACAAGAGAAAAAGAGAGAGAGCGACAGAGAGACAGCTTTCTCTGAAATACAACATTATTTTCTGATTGTTACGTTCTAAAGCACAAATAAGCAACCATCAAACACTGCACTAGTATTTATAACTATACATCTGTATCTTTTTAAACTTATTTATTCAACTGCACCTTTTAATCTTTTGGAAATAGCTTCTTTTTTTAAAACCATATTTATGATGTATCTTTTAACCTTAAAGTTGCAATAAACGATATTTAGCTGTATTAGTTGTCAGAAAACAACTATTTGGTATGTAGAGATATTGTGGATTAATGGCGTCTTTACCAGTGAATGAAGTCACCCTCCCTCTGTGTGTGTTGTTATCTGAGCTTCTCTGTTCTTTGTTTTGGTAGTCGTGCCAGCCGCGCGTGCCTGTTAGTACATGTGAGCGTGCTTGTTAGTGCATGTAAGTCCCTCCGTGTCCTCCGTGTCTGTTTCGGGCCATGTCACAAACTTTCTCAAATTACAGCTAAACTCTACACTAAGATATGTTTCTGAAAGCATTTGAGGTGAGAAATAAGCAGTGGGGGACCAAGGCGAGCCTGGGGGACCAAGGCGAGCCTGGTCATTTTTATTGTTATTATTGTTGTTATTATGCTTCTCTGTGTGTTTCTCCCCCTCCCTCCTTCTTTCTCTCTAAACCCAACTGGTCAAAGCAGATGGCCACCCACCTAGAGCCCGGTTCTGCTTGAGGTTTCTTCCCATTAAAGGGGAGTTTTTCCTTGCCGCTGTCGCCAAGTGCTTGCTCATGGGGGAATTGTTGGGTCTCTGATAAATTAAAGAGTACGGTCTGACCTGCTCTATGTGAAAAGTGCCCTGAAATGACTTTTGTTATGATTTGGTGCTATATAAATAAAATTGAATTGAACTGAATTGAGCAAACATAGCGTGAGCAGCATGTTTAACAGATCAGCAGCAGCGCGTGAAACATTGTGTCTACACAGGAGGCGTTCAGGTGCATGGTTGAGCGTAGGTCACCAGCATTTTGGAAGCACTCACAGCCCAATACAAAATTATGGACATGCGTAAAACGAAGGAAATACTTCCCGCGGGCAGTTCAAAACCAGTTTGTCTCATATGCTCTGAGACAGCGCCACTACAGACAAAGCACAAATCTTTGGAGCAAATATACTCACTGAAATCCAAACTGAAGGCACAGAAAATAGGAACGATCTAAGAGCCCTATATGATCAATCCACTTTATTTTAGGATGCACATTATTTTAATTTTAAATGCAGCTGTTATTTTCCTTAAAATGAGAAAAGAACATTTATTTACTATTAGAGTACTTATAATTTATAACATCTGTGTATGATAGAATGTTAGTTTCTTTCATGTTGTTGGTGTATATACTCATATATTCATACCTCAAATCAACTGTATTAATTTTTCTATGCGTTGAAGCAGCGGCCGGAGGCCTACAATCGGCCTGTTCCAAACAGGCACATTTTGAATGGGCACTGCACTAGTTAGATTTAAAAATAAAACATTGTTTATTGATAGCTGGGTTAAAAATGACATATTGTTGCTGACACAATTACTAAATGAAAACAGACTTTTATTTACAGAATTTCTCAGGAAATATAGAATTCCAGTTACACCGTTTTCATTTGAAACCAAAAAAGAAAAAACAGAAATACAATGTTTTTTTCATTTTTTAGTTTTAAACCAAAAACGGAAAAACAGAAAAACAGAGCTGTTTTTCCATTTTTGTTGTCAGAATCAAAAAATGAATAACGAGAAAACCAAATTCATATAACGGACCAATTTTGTTTTTTTCATTTTTCCTTTTTGAATTGAAGAATGAAGGAAGACAGTGATCCAGAAGTAAAAGTAAATATATCAAAATAAAAGCCAAGAGGATAGAATGGCCATTCTATAAAAGTGTAACATTATGCAAGCACAGAATCTATACCAGGGTAACGTTAGAAGATAGAGCAGAGCCAGCAGAGGTCCCCACGTTACCAAATTATTGTTCACTGTTTCACATAGTAATAGGCCACCAAATACCTTAATCTACAACATGATCAAGCTTGTATTGCTTAGGCGATGAATGCAAAAAGGTCCATGTAATATTTTACTGCACATTAGAACAGAAGTTACCAAAACGTGAAATTCGATATTCGATCACTGGTATTATGACCAGGCTTGTGTTGACCACAACATAAAGGGGAGACCATAACCAATTTGAAAATTAATAACAATGTTTATTTTTAAATGAACAAACATTAAACAAATACAGATATGAAACAGGCCCAGTGAGGCTGTGTCTATGTCACAGTCCCTAGATGTAGGCCAATAGTGGAAGAGAAATAACATTTAAGATTAAATTTATTGGCCATTATAGACATAAACAAGTTATGAAATTCAGTTCAATTCAGTTGGCTCACTATACAATCATAGTAAACAATACAATCATAGTAAACATAAATAAATAAAATAAACAATAATAATACAAAAGGGCATGGAGAACAAGGGGGGCTATGGAAGGTGGTAAGAGTAACATAAGACATAAACATACAATGAATGAATAATTAATGAATAAACATTCATTATTAGCCACGTGGGACAGGAGGCTCACAGAGCTGTGGAGCTCATGGCAGACTGCTACATATCTTGCTGCCAGTCTAAGCAGGACTGGAAGTCACTTAGATAGAGCAACCCTGGGAATATTTTTATTTTTGCAAAATATTGGTCCCTAAGACTTTGATATTGGTTGCAGTGAGTTAAGAAGTGCAGCTCTGTCTCTACTGTTCCCTGATCACAGTAAGAACACAACCTCTCCTCTCTGGGCAGCCAGGTCTGTCTGTGCCGGCCTTCTTCCACTGCCAGGTTGTGCTCACTCAGTCTATACTGAGTCAGTGTTCTCCTCAGTTTTTCAGGACTCTGCAGGATTTTAGTGGGATGTTTGTCCCATTTTGTCCAGTCTTTATGAGTTTGTGTGCCCCACACCTCACTGCCATATAATGCAATGGGTTCAATGATTGATTTGAATATTTTGAGCCAGGTTGTAATTGGTAGTTCTGGAAAGGTTCTGTTCTCTTTGTTCCAATTCTAATTGAGCATTTTCTGTTAGTATACATTGATTTTTATCAGATCATATACTTTTTAATTTAAAGAAAAGGCCGTTGGGCCAGATTGAATCGAAAGCTTTTTGAAAATCCATAAAGAAAGTATAAATTTTTGCAATTTCTTTCTGCACATAATTATCAAATAGTCTGTAGTTAGTCTAGTATTAGTCTATGGTTCTAAATTTAGGTAGGAATCCAATTTGGCTTATGCTTAATTGATGTTCTGTAATGAAGTCTATGATTTGTAAATTTAGTATACAATATAATATTGACAAACGTCTAAAGAGATATCTATAGAGTGAGTATTGGTAAAATAGGACACTTTCTGAAAATATGCTTTCTGTAATAATTTCTGTAGTAATCTACATAATCATCCCAATGTCTTAACCTCTAACATGTTGCCATTCTTAAGAGCTATTCTATATAACACAAAAAAATAAAGAATTATTAAACACAGGATGGATGACACCTCTTCAAACACAATGTGTCCCGAGACCATTTCCTTTTAGCTGCTATTGACAAAATGAGATACCTAATATTTTGATGTAAAAAAAGGTGAAATGAAAGTCTATAAGTAATTTTCGATATTTTACTGATAATCTTCAACGAGTCATTGTTGTTTATTGTGTAGCAATGATGTGAAGATGACGAAGGAATCTCCGCTGACACCGTCTTTCTTGTATAATAAGGTTTATTTACAAGGAAGTTCAGCATCAAACAAGCACCATGGACTGCTTGGAGAGGATTCAGGGCCAATGCGAATCACTCTACCTAACAGTTCTGAATCCCCACTTATATAGGCTAGTTGTTTATCCTGATACCAAGGTAAAACAATAACCCTTATCTACAACTGATCTCACCTTAAACCGATGACCATAGGAAACACAAAAACTAATTTCCTGGAGACCTTAACCTCTGAACCTTAAACTTTTGGACCTTATCTTTATGGCCTGGGGTCTGTTACTTTCTTACTCGTACTTAAACATTCCTCAGTAATAAAACCCAATGTAGCGGTTCAGACACTACATATTTCCCCCCTTCGAGACTACACAGTCTCGAAAAAACAAAAGAGTAAAACATACATGTTTACAACTGTGACAAAAATAACAATTCCTCCTACTGTATAACCTTAACTGTACTTTTATGGAGTGTGAGAGCGAAAAACCTGCCAGGCAGCCATCTTTCCTGAATTATCCATCAAACAATCTAGATAGGAAAATTCTCTCACGGTCCCTCCGCCTCAGGCGACCACACATAGTACTCCAGCCCAATTAAAAAGAGGAATTCTAACAATTTGTGTAGGGATATGACTTAAGCAAATACATATGGAAACCTCAAAAAATAAAACCAAAACAATGTCCAAATTCAGGCTGGTCGACCCATCGCACCTTCCAATGGACCTTTCCCTGCCTAGCCCCAATATCCCTAAACACCAAGAAAAAAAGAAAACATCTGAGGTTCCAATATATTTACCCAATAACAGAAAACATCATTCTTCAAACAATTAAAACAAAGAAGATATTACTCATGCAATAATAGAACTTAAAAAACTAAATCAAAACATTATGTGTCACAGATTACAATATAATAGAGCAAAATCCAATACTGTGTAAATATACATATAAGAGAAGACATAAAAATGTATCACTCTGCAGCTCCTCAGCAGCGTCGACTCTCAGTGTAGTGTCGATGATATGTTGGAACTGAACATTGTATCACAGTGTCCTTGTTCAGAGTCCTCCAATCCATTCTTATTGTCCATTGTTGAGTGTCTCAATCCCTTCAATACTTCGGGGTACCTGAACAACCAACCACCCTCACAGTGGTCTTTCCCCAATATCGTTCTAAAAGGAAAGAAAAGAACACCAACCAGTATCTTTTGCAAAAAGAACAGAGAAAATAACATTAAATGCAAATTGACACCCTATATGTAGATATGAAATTCACAGTATCATATTTTTCCCAAATTATGAGTTCTATTTTCCATTTCCCCCTTAATCATACCACTCTATAGTAAAAACTACTAAATAACTAAACAAAAGTAATGTTAAAACTATAATAGGATAAACCATTCAAAAGGGGTATCTCTCCATCAGTTCACCGTCTATCACCACTTCCTCATCACCATCCATATCAGTCCTATGTAATAATGGCATCTGAACTCGATCTCCAGGCATCACAACTCCAACCCATCTCAATATCATAACCTTCGCAAAGGTCAACAGCAGCGTACAAAAACAAAACATCACGCTCAACGATAGTAGAACTGCTACCAAAATCTGAACCACTACTGCTCCCAACGGTCCTAATTTCTCCTGCAACCAAACACTCACAGACCATCCAGTTCCTTCCCATGTAACATTACACAAAACAAGTGAACAATCACCCACAACTTTCAACCACTTTCTTCTAAACACCTTCACGAACACCTTCACGAACACCTTTCATCTTTTCACAAATCCCTTGACTTTGCGGATGATAGACTGCTCCAAGACACTGTTTAATTCCTAATTTTTGCAAAATCAATTTTATCGTCTTATCCACGAACTCTTTTTCCATTGTCTGAGGATATCCGATCAGGAAGTCCCCACCTGCTTATGACCTCTCTACACAAAAACTTGGCAACCGACTGAGCATCCTTTTGCTTCATTGGACAAGCCTCAGGCCATCGCGAAACGCTGTCCACAACGACAAGCATATATCTCTTACCTTCAACTGGTTTTATCATGTCCACAAAGTCCACAACTAGCTCACGCATAGGACCCCTCGGAGTCGGAATGTAACCAGGAGGAACCATCACACCCCTCCGAACATTTTTTTCAGACAGATAGTGCACCTGCCTATGACATAATCTCCTGCATTAAATCACATCCCTAACCGTGATATTGTCTTCTAAGTTTACTTCATGAGTGACCAGAAAAACTTTGCCCAATTTGTCTGCTCCTGTGACTGCTTTTGCAGCTTCATCAGCCGCTTTATTCCCTTGGGTGACTCTTGACGCATCCATTCTATGTGCTGCGCACTCAGCTATCGCTATTTCTTTCATCATAGCATGCAACAGTTTCATTATTTGAGTATGATGCTATATTGGAGAACCATCCGTTTTCTTGAACCCTCGATTCTTCCACACTGATCCAAACAAGTGACACACGTTATGTGCATAAGCAGAGTCGGTATATATTGTCACTCGCTTACCTTCCGCCAACAAACATGCTTCAGTTAGCCCCACAAGTTCAGCAAGCTGTGCAGATGCAGGCTGTGGTACTATTTCAGCCTTCTCAACGACAATACTACTGCAGCTTCTTCTGAGAGGCCTTGTGCCCCTTTTCTGCCAGTATCTGTAATAATTTAATTGAGTCCTTGTGACATGTTTCCTCATCTGATGAACAAATAATAATGTCATCCACATATTGTACAACAGTGCTTTTTAATATCTGTTCTATCCCTACCAAATCATCCTTCAATACTTTATTGAAAATATTGTTTAAATCCTTGTGGCAATCTCTTGTACTCATAAAACTGTCCATTATACGTGAACCCAAATAAACCCTGACTTTCTACACTAAGTGGGATACTAAAAAATACACCACATAAATCTAACACTGTGAAATGTGTCGCTTCTGGAGGAATTTGGGCTAACAAGGTATGTGGATCCGGCACTTCTGCTGGAAAATCGGCTACCACGTCATTCACCGCTCTCAAATCGTGTACCAGGCGATAAGAATCATCTGGCTTCTTTAGAGGCAACAAAGGCGTGTTACTCTGAGGATTCTGTGTTATCTTCAAAACATCCAAACTGTCCACAATTATAACATACTTCTAAAGGCTGCTGAAAGTTCGGATTAAACCTTCCTCCTCTTCCTCTACCAAAATTTCCTTGACCTCTTCCTCTCCAGGTCTGCACTTGACCAGAAACTGGCTGTGGGCAGGAAACAACTGGAACCACTGGTAATGGCTGGGACGATTGAAGCTGGTCCAGATTCTGCTGTGGCTGTGTTAATGGTTGATTTACCGGAGGCTGACTCTGTATAACCAGAGCCTGCTTCTTCTCTTTCTTCTTGTTATCCACCAGTTGTATTTGATTGAGCTTTCTGAGAGTCTCTTGGTCCTGTTCTTTCTGATCATGTTCCTTTTTCCTATATAGCTCCACTTGATGGGCTATATGATCTGTATAGACACTCTTTGCCATGCTTCCAAGACCAACCACCTCTGCCAATTTGCTCCTCACTGGCAGGGGCAGTCCCTTCTGTATTTTGGCACGCAAAATCGACTGCTCCATTTGATTCAAATCCGGGTCATTTCCTGTGACATTTCTCCATACTTGATGGGCTCTCGATACATATGCCCTCGGGTTTTCTTCCTGTCCCAGTGGTTCAATAAGAATATTATCAGGATGTACATTTGTCGGGAATGTATCTCTCAGTACTCTCCACACTCAGCCTCTATTTGCAGCAAACAACTCTGAATCGTTCACAGCAGTCCCCACATATCGATTAAGTCCAGCCTTCTGTAATATCTCTTCCATAGCCGGAACCCCAAGGAGATTAGCCAAAAGTCTCTTAATATCTCCTATAGCTGTTTGCGTTCCCACCATAATCTCTTCCAACTTTGAAATCCAAGGGTATGCTCCATCTTGGAGAGTAGGCAACTTCTCAAATATATCCAACATATCTGTACTCTGCCAAGGCTTGTACTCCAAATTCTGTCCCCGGATGACCACTGGACACATCTTCTCTGGTGTTTTCCCTTTTCTTAAACGCAATGTATATTTCTTGTCCGATTTTTGGGAGCCTTTTTTCCGCAACTCTTTCTTCTGTATCTGCAGCTCCTCTAATTGATTTTCCAATATTCTCCGGCTTTCTGGTTTAGTAGATTTATCCAAGTATGAAAGGCATTGATCTATACTTCTTTCGATCTCTCTTAAAGCCCTCTGTTCATCCTCTTCTATTCTAGTACTGGATGTTGCTGGAGAAAACCCTCTCGAAAACGAAGGATGCTTGCTTTCCAAATCTTCATCGCTGTCTCCATTCTCACTTTCATTAGAGCCATCATCTCCTAAGTTATCTTTCCTCCATGTTTTATCTCCTTTCTTTTCCGCTCTAGCCAGTATCCGCCTGACTGCAGGGTCATATGCTCCCAAGATCTCCTCCGGGTCACTCTGATCATCATCATCTCCAAATTCCATCCTCCTGATCCGCAGCTCACCCTTAGTTTCCAGACGTGTCATTTTCTTCTTACTTTTGGAACTTGGATACATCTTTATAGTTGTTTCCGCTTGTCCAGTTTCTATTATTTGATCATCCTCATCTCTAATATGATAGCTACCCTCCTGACTGATCACTGGGAGCTGGGGATAAATTTCCTTAAACTTCACCTCCTTCTCATAGGGAGGGGGTCTCTTTATTGGGTCCGTATGTGAAAAAGGTGCATTAATTTCTGCCATTAGTTTTTCTACTTCCTTTGCATTGTTCTCTATTTGTTCTACACCTCTATTTCTCTTATCTTGTACAACTTTTATCCATTTCGAACAACTGGAGAATGACAAGCTCTACTTGTCTCTTTTCTTTACACCTTTCCCCCTTTTTACCTTTCTTTTATTCCGCCTTATATGTAGACACAAGCACTTGCATTGTTTTGATTACATCTGGATTAAAGGTCCCCTCCACTGGCCATGGTTGGTCAATTTCAGGCCAGCGCTTATGCCATTTTTCTGATATCTTTGCAATGCCTTTAATTAAAGGGTTATTCTTCTGTACCACCTCAACAGGAGTAATTACTTTTGAAATTTTAGTGTCCTCTTTCGACATTGTAATACCCTTCTTTTCTAAGCTACTAATTTACTGCAGTCAATAAAAATGAAATAAATTTGCCAACTCTAAAGGAATCTAAAATTTTTTAATGTAATAGCAATTCACAACACAGTCCAAAGTCCACATCTAATATTGACCAAACACACAAATAATCTATGAAATTGTAAATATGATTTCCTCCAAATCCTACAAATAAAAGAAAGTCCAACCCTCGAAAGATCTTGCACTCCTAGGGGACCAACCATCACCAAATGTATTCCTATTCCCAACAAAACAATCACCCATTCACCTCAAATCATCAAATAGTCTCAATATTAAATCCTTAATGCAGCTCAGACCATACACAGATAACAAAACTCACGTCTGCAATTCCCAACCAAACTTAAGACAAATAATTATACTCCATTAATTGATTAAATACCTTAATTGGTCAGTCTGTTGCCAAGTCTCTTCTTTTAAATAGCTACAGCATATAGTATGTATGTATAAACAGATGGACATGCTCTATTAACCCCCAAATTGAGATAAGTACAAGCAGACTAATATGTATCAACAATAATAACTATAAATGAGTATACATACATACGTTTAGAATGCAGGTAAATGTTAAAAGAGTTTGTGGATAAAACCGCACTGGCCTTGATCAGACTGGATTCAGGAGCTGCACACGCTGTCGTCAGCGAGCCTCAATCCATGTGACGCACTGGCCAGCTGGCTTCCCGTTCACACCTCCGTCTCCTCAACTCTCACACATCATAGATGGATAAGGGAAGAAACAGACAAGAATTTAATATCTTATGAACCCAACAGGTCCTTTACACAACATAATAGGCAATTCAATATGATTTGAGCACATTATCCGCCAACACCTAGGTCATCTTCATCTACATCAGATTTTTTCCTTCAAACACCAAGTATCTTCAATATAAAAATTTTAGTTTATTCACTCTATTCTTAACTCTGCCAACAGACTACTTTTCCTAATACTCCTCTTTCCTTCTATTTTACTTATTAGGTATTTTTACATATACTCATACACACAAACTATCCTCACCCTTCTCTTCCTTCTCTTCAAAATCTTGAACGTCCTTCTTGGGGGCTCATACGTTCTTCTTAATTCAAAAAAAAAGTCCTCGGAAGAGGCTCATAATCGTTAACAAATTTAAAAGTGTCCCCCAAAAAAGGCTCATAAGTTTTTAACAGATACAAAAAGTCCTCTCAAAAAAGGCTCATAAGTTTTTAACAATAAAAGACAAAA
Organism: Scomberomorus guttatus; assembly: GCA_038419695.1. NCBI lineage: Eukaryota > Metazoa > Chordata > Actinopteri > Scombriformes > Scombridae > Scomberomorus > Scomberomorus guttatus. Next base: position 1,218,021 of record CM076445.1, read on the forward strand.
TATCTTTCCTTATGAATTACTAACTCTCCCATTCTCCACTATAACATATATATATATATATCTATTCGGTATATAAACTATCACATTAACATAAACCCCATAAACCAACCCATGCCACAGCCTTCCACACACAGCTGAAACACAGCTGATACAACCTCCACACGCACAGAGGAGACTCGCTCCACACACACACACAGCTGGACCGGTCATCAAACAAAGAAAGACACCAAGCAAGCTCACACAACACCCAGCAAATTCAACATCATCCCAAAGACACAAACAGCACTCAAACTTCAATTCTCAATGTCGACTCATTCATACTTTCCCTATAGCATGCTTTTTCCGCCGCTCTTTTCTCTCTTTTCCTTCCTACTAAATTTATGCTACCTTATGAGGCGTAGTTATTCAATGAGAGGCTGCTTCAGACACTGTTCGTCAACTAGTGTTCGAGTGGGAACTTACAATTGAATTTTTCAATCTACACCTTCAGTTCCTAGAACTGACCTGAAATTCACCTAGTGATTTTCCAGGATTTTAGGCCCGTCTAAAACCGCCTCCCAGAGGGCTTTTGTCCAAATCTGCGGCTTCTTTTCCTTTAACTCTTATTTCCTCATTTCTTCATTCCTATTTCTCTTTTATTCTTTAACTCTTATTTCCTCTTTTCTCTTAATTTCCTTATCTCTTTACTTTTATCATATCTTCTCTATTTTCTTTATCTTCTCTTATTTCTCTTTACTTTTATTTTCTCTTTTACTTTACCTCTTTTTCACCTTTCCAAATTCCCCTGGGCCCAGGGCTGTTACTTTTACTTTTTTCTATTTAACCAAATCCGACTATTTTCCTAAAGCCAACTTTCACGCAGTGACTAATATACACATGTCTTACCGTTAAGAAGGTGAGGGCCCAATCTTCATTAATCTCGCATGGTGTTATTTAGCTCACCTTATCGTTACTAATTAGGCTATTCTACTCTTTTTACTTCAACTTCTTATTTTCTTCACTTCTTTTATGTTCACTTTTTATCCTTCTTCCTTTCTTTTTACTTCAACTTTTCTTTTCTATCTTCTCTATTGTACTCCCTCCTGTTGCGCTGTCTACAACGCAACAAAACCAAATTTAGAACGGAGCATCACTCCAGGCATCAACACAGCATGGCATGCACATACAAATGATCCTTTACGGTGTGATCAGACAGCAAACACACAACAGCCCCAACGAACAAACCAGCGCCCAATCATGTGAGAAATGCTCACCGTATTTGCCGGCTTGAAGCGGGAGTAGGTGCGTTGAAGATGTCGGCGACGCCGCAGGTCACAACACGTCCGGAGTTCGTGACGCCAAATTCTTGTTGTTTATTGTGTAGCGATGATGTGAAGATGATGAAGGAATCTCCGCTGACACCGTCTTTCTTGTATAATAAGGTTTATTTACAAGGAAGTTCAGCATCAAACAAGCACCATGGACTGCTTGGAGAGGATTCAGGGCCAATGCGAATCACTCTACCTAACAGTTCTGAATCCCCACTTATATAGGCTAGTTGTTTATCCTGATACCAAGGTAAAACAATAACCCTTATCTACAACTGATCTCACCTTAAACCGATGACCATAGGAAACACAAAAACTAATTTCCTGGAGACCTTAACCTCTGAACCTTAAACTTTTGGACCTTATCTTTATGGCCTGGGGTCTGTTACTTTCTTACTCGTACTTAAACATTCCTCAGTAATAAAACCCAATGTAGCGGTTCAGACACTACATCATACAATGGCAATACATTAAAACAACTGAGATACTTTTGTAAAATGACGAAGCAACTTGGAAACTTCAGCTTTTCCCCATTTCATGTTATGTAAGGCTATGTAGGCTACGTGTTCAAAAATCATTCAGATGTAAAGCTATCAATTCATTTTTCATTTAAGATAAAAAGAAATTAATAAGAACTCTATATGAAAAGCATAAAACACTTCATAACCTTACATTTAATTAAAAAGTTCAGACCAACAAATTTTAGGGGTTAGTGTATGTGTATGTGTGTGGTGGGTCCCAATTTATGACAAATTCTGAATAGCTGTATTCCTCTTCACCATCAATTACTGCATAGGGTACATCCCAAGTCTCTTAAATTGCATCCACATTTCACTCACTTGCATCTTAGTCCCTCGCACCGTGGATGCATGGAGAGACGCAAGAAAACCATGCGAGGAGAGAGGAAACGAGGAAATGTTTTTAGAGAAATGAGACGTCCTTTCCTCTGAAGCGTCATGTGAAGCGACGTCCGTTTCTGATGAAAGCGGCAGCTGATCACAGCTGATCAGCTGTCAGTCGGCTTTAAAAGCCATAGCGACTTTTGATGGAGTTTGTGTCTGCACACGTGCACTATGATAATACTAATAAAGGTGCACAGTTATCACTGCCAGAGCAGCAGTGTTTTCTCTCTGCAGCCTGTTACCTGTTCAACAAACACCTGCACATGAATAAAAACCTGCATAGCTGACTGACAGCTGATCCAGCTGCGATCAGGTGCCGCCATCATCAGAAACGGACGTCGCTTCACATGATGTTTCAGAGGAAAGGACGTCACATTTCTCTGAAAACATGCGGGCCAACAGTCTGTATAAGTCCGTAGTGATACTCTTGCCCCTCCTTTCGTTGACTGCTGTATCAAGACGGGGAAGGAGGTAGACGGAAATAGTATGGAGTTTAATGAGGAGGTGTATGGGAGTGAGGGAGGAGGATATGAATGGGAGAAGGTGGAGAAGGGAGGTAGGGGTCGGGAGGCTAGTATGAGGAAGAGGAAGAAAAAGGATGAAGCCAGCTTGGAAGGGACAGAGAGTGAAGGAAGGGAGGATGAGGTTATAAAAGCTAAGACAGGTTCCCTTAACGTGGTGGTAAGGTTTGAGGGAGAAGGTGGTGTAAAGAATATTGACCCTCTAAAACAAAAATACTCAGGGCACAAGTGGGTGAGGTTAAGTTTGTGAGAGTGCTAGGGGATGGTAACTTGCTAATTGGGTGTAACTCAGAATCTCAATACAGTTAAAGATGCTAAAAGAATGACAAGAGGAACTGAGAAAAAGGAGACAGAAACAGTGATGGTTGAATTTGATGCCAAAGATATTCCTAAAGAACCTTTCTTTGGATTTATTAGATATAGTGTGAGTGAGTTTGCAGAAACCAATGAGGTGTTGGTGCCAGGAGTTTGGGCACATGGCTAAGATATGCAAGGGTAAGAGAAGATGTGCTAGGTATGGGGGGAATCATGAATATGGGATGTGCGGAGTCGGTACAAAGCCAAAATGTTGCAACTGTGGAGGAGAACACAATGTGGCGTACTGGGGATGTGAAGCAGTGAAGCGAGAGGCTGCAGTACAGCAGATAAGAGTAAAAGAGAAAGTCTCTTATGCAGAAGCAGTGAAGATGGCTGGACAAGGGAAACAGACAAGCAGGGGTGTGGGAAAGAACAAATGATGACAACTATGGTACGAGGGTTGATAAGAAGATGTCGGCAGAGAAAAAGAGACTAGTGACGTTCATAGCAGGAGTGATAAATGCAACTGCAGAAGTAAAGTCGAAAACAGACAGAATCCAGATTATAGTTAAGGCAGCCGTTCATCACCTGGATTTGAGAGGTGTTTGATGGGAGGAAATCAGGGACGAGTTAAATAATCAGGCAAGTCAAGAAGCGCAATGTATAAGTTAATTACTGCACTGTTAATCCTTCAGTGGAATGCAAGAAGTTTGATTGGACAGGATTTCCAACAGTTTATCTATAGTCAGAAAGAAAAACCAGACTTGGTGTGTATCCAGGAATCATGGTTAAAACCACAGCTAGATTTCATAATAAAAGGGTATGTATGTGGCAATTAGGCGGGACAGGAGAGATGGGGCAGGAGGGGGATGTTTCACCTTTGTGAAGGAGGGCATCCAGTATAGAACAATTGATAATGGAACTGAGCTGGAATGTGTGAATCTTTGTAGAAAATTAGAACTCAGGAGACTTGAGGAAATAGAAGGGGTAAATAGAGGAAACACAGTGTAGTGTGGAGACTTTAATGCACACAATACGACATGTGGGAGTGACAAAACTGATTACAATGGCCAGATAGTTGAAGAGTTGATGGATGAGAAACAACTGGTTTGCCCTAATGATGGCAGAAATACAAGGATAGATGTGAACAGTGGAAAGGAATCGGTGCTAGATCTGACATTAGTAAGTAATACATTAGCGCCATTGTGTGACTTGAATGTGCATCAGAAGGGAACCATGGAAGTGATCATTAACCAATATACTGTAAAATAAATATTGCAATGGTAAAGGCCACAGAGAGCACAGGTGGGAAATGGATTTTTGGAAAAGCAAATTGGGCAAGTTTCATGATGGAAAGTGATAAACATTAACAGCAGATTAGAGACAATATGGATACGGAAATGATTAATTGTAAAGTAGTGCAAGGTGTAATGGCAGCTGCAATAAGTTCTATTCCCAAAAGTACAGGCAGGCTGAAAGAGAAATTAGTACCGTGATGGGATGAAGTGTATAAACAAGTAGTTAAGAGGAGAAACAAAGCATTTAAACTGGTCAAAAGGTCCCATAACTATCAACATTTGGTTCAGTACGAACAAGCCCAAGCAGTGGTTAGGAAAACAATTAGACAGGCAAAGAGGACATATTGGAGGAAATTCTGTGGATCAATTGGGAAAACTACACAGATAGTCTGGGGAACAATAAGGAAAATGGGAGGTGATAGGAGGGAGTGGAATTACCCTGTTCTGAACTCTGCAAGTGAGGTGGCAATAACCAACAAAGAAAAGGCTGAGCTAATGGTGAATAAGTTTGTCAGGGTGCATAGTTCCAATAATATGACTGAGGAAGGAAAGTGAGGCAGGGAAAAAACTAAAGCTGAAAATATAGATGTACTAAGCAGAAAGAACAGCAGTGAGAACAACTAAATGTACCATTTGCAGTGGGAGAGTTGAAGAGGACACTGGATAAATTGGGAATGAGTGCACCGGGAAAAGACGGAATATGTTACATAATGATTAAACATCTAAGTGAAGGGGGATTGAGTAAAGTATTTATGTTATTTAACAAAGTTTGGAAGAGAGGCGAGTCCCTATGAGATGGAAGGAAGCTATCATAATCCTAATCAGAGAGCCCGGAAAAGATTCAAGTAAGCCAGAAAACTACTGACCCATTGCCTTAACGTCACATATATGTAAGTTAATGGAACGGATGGTTAATGAGCGACTAATGTACTTTTTAGAAAAGAAGGAATTGGTGGCTGGATACCAAAGTGGTTTTAGGAGAGGCAGGAATACAATGGACCCGGTGCTATGTTTAGAAGATGAGATCAGAAAAGCCCAGTGTTTTTTGATATTGAAAAAGCATATGATACGTTATGGAGAGAAGGGCTGTTGATTAAGCTTCACCAAAGCTGGGAATTGAGGGAAACATCTTTAATTGGATTATGGATTTTCTAAGTGGAAGGACTATCCAGGTTAAGATAGGGTCAGAATATCCTGAAATTCATATCATATTGTAGAAAATGGGTGGCGTTATAAGTGCACAATATTTTCAGTTATGATAAATTACATATTTGAAAAAATTTCAGCAGGCACGGGAAGGTCTCTGTTCGCAGATGATGGGGCAATGTGGAAGAGGGGTAGGAATCTTGAGCATATAGGGAAAAAACTGCAAGAAGAGATAAATACAGTGGAAAAATGGGGAGTAGAATGGGATTTTAAATTCTCTGTTGAAAAAACTAAAGTAATGGTCTTTACAAGTAAGAAAATCAGAGATGTAATGAATCTGAAGTTGTATTGAAATTATCTAGAGAAAGTAGAAAGCTTTCGTTTCTTGTGAGTATATTTGGGCCCTAGATGAACATGGAGGGTGCATATAAAAAGCATAGTGGAGAAAAGTTAAAAAGTTATTAATGTCATGAGATGCCCCCGCAGGGTAGGAATGGGGTGCTAATATGGTGTCATTAAAGTCTATTTATGTTGTATTAATACGGTCAAGAGTAGAGTATGGTAGTGTGGTGTATGCATCAGCAGCCAAGACTGTTGGCGGACCTGGATGTAATTCAGGCTTGGGCACTGAGGATTTGTTTAGGGGCAGTGAGAATGGCACCAGTGCTCTTCAAGTCGAGGCAGGAGAAATGCCACTGTGGCTCTGTAGGAACCAGATGATGACTAACCACTGGATTAATCTAAGGGGACATAAAGAGAATCATCCAACTAAGAGAGTGTTGGAGGTTTGCTGGGAGAGAGGAAAATGACATAAAACACGTTTTGGGTGGGAAGGCAAAGAGGTAGCAAAACAAATGAAAGTCCAGGAAATTGAATTTTGTCCAACTGTGCTTCAACTGGGTGTTGAAAAATGCTTGTGTAGACATGGAATTACTAAACATTAAGAATAGAAACAAAACAGCAGACCTAGTGCAGGAGTTTTACGTACATAAAGACAGAAGGTACGGTGATTATGTACAGCTGTTTACAGATGGGTCAAAGAATCCAGTATCAGAAAAAACAGGAACAGCTGTGGTGATTCCTAGTTACCAGGTTGGGATCAACAAGTGAGCATCAGATTGTGTGAGTGTATATGCAGTTGAGTTAATTGCAATGCTTTTAGCTTTGGAGTGGGTGGAAAGAGTGAGGGCAAACAAAATTCTCATCTGTAGTGACTCAGTATCAGCTCTTTCAAGCATCAAAACAGGAGAAGGGAATAATCATCAAGATGTAATCTATGAATTGCTGTTTACTAATTCCAGGTTAGTCAGTCAGTCAGGGTACCAGCTCATTTAGGGATTCAGGGAAATGAAAAGGCAGACAAACTAGCAAAGGAGGCGGTCACAAGAGAAATGGTGGATATTAATGTTAAACTGTCAAAATCAGAGGGGAAAAGCATAGTGTGGAAGGAAATAATCAGGCGGTGGCAACAGTATTGGGATAGTGCAACAAAATGAAGACACTTGTATGGAATACAGAATAAAGTAGGAGTGGAAAGAAATAGTGGAAGTAACAGAAAAGAACAAGTAATTGTAAGCAGGTTAAGAATTGGTCATAGCAATCTGAACAACACACTATTCATTACTGGAAAACATCCAACTGGACAGTGTGATCGGTGTAGTGAGAAGAAGACAGTGGATCATGTCATGTCATGTCATAATTTCATGCAGGAAATATGAAAAGGAGAGAAGAAGAATGATGAGAGGTCTACATAGGCTGGGGAGAGTGGATGCTAGGATTAAGGATGTGATTGAATGTGTGGATACTCAGAAGGGCAGGAGGTTGGTGTTTGGTTTCTTGAGGGAAACTGGATTAATTAGGAGAATATAATGACATTGGACTATAGTGACAGTAGGAGGCAGTAATGCAATTTAAAGGACTGTCGTAAAAAACCGAAGAAGAAGAAGAAAAAGCCATTCTACCCTCTTGGCTTTTATTTTGATATATTTAACTTTACTTCCGGGTCACTGTATTCTTCATTCTTCAATTCAAAAAGGAAAAATTAAAAACAAACAAAAAAAACAACATTGTATTTCCGTTTTCCCGTTTATGGTTTCAAGCGAAAAAACGGATTATCCGATGATACCCGGACCGCAGCTATCTTTTAGACACTTCCGGGTCAATTCTAATCCGAGCCTGGGGGTCTACAGCTAGGGTTGATATTTAATGAGCTGAGACCGCAGAAGGGTCCGGACGTCTGCGGGTAAACAACACTCAATTATCTAAACTCAAACTGTGAAGAGACAGTATGGCGACCACCATCAGCACCCAGCGGGGACAGGTAACGTCACACCGGGCTCTGAGTTAACAGCTTCTCGAGAGGCTAAACGTGACTAGCTGCGCTGTAGTTTGTCAACATCTTTAAATGAAGTCATTAAACTGCAGCACACAGCGGTCTACATCCCTGACACTGTCACCTGTAGTTCATTTACCGAGACAGTAGTCTGTAACGGTAACAGTAACGTTAAATAACAAGTTCACGCCAGGTTAGGTTTATTGTCTCCGGGTTTACTGCTGCATTAGATCATAAGATGCGAAGTAACAAAGACACGGTCTGACAATTCAACAACAATAACCAGGAATAAACGTGAATATGAATTTGAATTTTCTCAGGCTGAGTCCACAGCTGCTGCTGAGGCCTGAACCACGAAGCAGGTTCCGCTTAGTGAGGCTGTTGAAGTCTGTTCTCCCCTCGATAATGTTCCCTCCTGTTTGAACTGTGTTTTCCGCAGCACCACCTCCGCGGTTGGCGTTAGGACTTAGGTTATGGTTAGGCATAGCAGAGATAACTGTTTGGGGTCAGGTTAAGCACCTCAGAAGACATCCGGTTGGGGTTAGGGATAAGCTTGGTTGCAGACTAAGGTTAGGGGAAACATATTGACAAGGGAACAGACATCGACACAACACCTGGAACAATGATTCTATACACACACACACACATATATATATATATATATATATATATATATATATATATATATATATATATATATATAAAAATAGGAATATAATAGTTTTGAGTTTTTGAGCACCCCTAGCACCTCAAAAATGCTACAAGTAATTAGGGGGTGCTATTGAGCTGAAATGCCACACCCAAGCCTAATTGTGATACTAATTTAAATTTTTACTAGTTCAAACATCGGTACAAAGTTTCACATCCTAAAGGCCTCAGACGTGTTTGTTAAATGAAAATTGCCACACGAAATCCAAAATGGCTGACTTCCTGTTGGGCGAAGAAACTTGAAAATGTCGAATGATGAGAGCAATGAACCCACTGAATTTCATGCACGTCAAAGAAACTTTGTTCCTAAATGGCCTTGTGTTTGGGGGTGCTGTGAGCCTGCTGGCCATGCCCAAGTCCAATCACTACAGAACTTTGCAACTTTTGCCAGTTCTTGTCACAAATTGCAGAGTAGGTGGACCCAAATGCAGAGACCAGAAGCAGGCTGAAGAAAATCTTTTTCTAGGATGAACAGACTCCCGGAACAGAACAAAACAGGGCTAACTGAGCAGATGACTCAACAAAGACTGAACTGAAATCTGGACTTAAATGCAAACTAAACTAATCAGACAACAAGGAACAGGTGGGAAGACACAAGGGCAGGCGCGGAGCTGATATAGGGCAGTTGTGAAGGTGACAGCAGACTGGGGAAGAACACTGAGACAAGGGCAGGGCTAACGAGGGTGAATGCAGGGCAGGTGTGAGGAGGAGTACATGAACACAGGAGGAAAAACACAGGGCAACCAAAAAACCCAGAAAAGCAATGAGCACAGTCCAACCAATAAAGGCAACCTAAATGACATAAAGCCAGAAGTCTTTAAAGACAAAACTCAAAACAGTCTTCTCCCACTCAGTCCAATCCAAACAAAAAGAGAGAAAAGCCCGAGGGCCTCTGGAGGACTGATGGAGAATGGAAACCAAGGAATACAGAGAGAGACTCTCAAGAGCCTCTAGAATCAGTGACAGTTCTGACGTGTGCCAATTTTCGAGTTTTCGAGCATCTTAAGCCCCTCAAAAATGCAATGTGTACTAGAAAAATAATAATAATGATGATGATAATCCCTTCAAAAACAATAGGTTCCTCGCACAAGGGACTGTTGGGCCCCTGGCACTTTTGTGCTCGGGCTCTAATAATAATAATTACAACAATATATTCTCTACAAAAACAATAGGTTCCTCGCACTTTTGGTGCCAGGGACTGTTGGGCCCCTGGCACTTTCGTGCTTGGGCCCTAATAATAATAATAATAATAATAATAATAATAATAATATTTATAACAATATTCTCTACAAAAACAATAGGTTACTCGCACTTTCGGTGCCAGGGATTGTTGGGCCTCTGGCACTTTTGTGCTTGGCCCCTAAAAAGGGAGCTAGTTTACCACACTGACATACAAATGAATGGTAATTATACAGTACTGTCAAGCATACCTGACCTGACAATTTATGCATTTACACTCTTACTCTATTATTGCAGTCTAGGATAACACAGTGACTTTTTGAATATATAAGTCTTTTTGACTCAACATGATGATAATGGAAAATCAAAACTTTATCCACTGTTGCCTTTTCTTAGAAAAGACAAACCTACCTATTGTTATATATATTGTAAATTATAAATGCAACATTTCTGTCACAGACTGTCTGTACTTTTCCAGTCTGCTTTGGCAGCAAAAACAGCCTCAACTGTTTTTTAATCATAATAGTTTATTTATCATGTGACAAAAAAAGCAAAATTTCAATATGGAAAAAAATATAATCAATGGATTTTCCATAATCACTCTACACTACTGAGCATGTTGACAATGTCAACAGTATTTTGAAAGTCCTATGTGATAATTCCCAAATGTATTTATAGCTTTAGCATTCCTTTTAATGTCTGGATATTATTCTGACAGCTTCTAGTTGTGTGATTATATTGTATATTTCTCCACGCTGAATAGGTTTTTGCTATATTTGAATTTCCCCTCGGTTATCTCATATCATTTAAGTATTTCATTCATGGCTCTGATGGTGCTTGTAATAAACAACTCTGCCTCTTTCACATGAATGCACTCAGACCTGGTTAGGTAATCCCAGAGTTAACTGAGACACTTGATAGCCAGCTTCATGATACTGGATATCCAGGATTGCCAATTTTGGGTGCAGTGCAGCGGTTGCCCAAAGAGAGTCAGACTAAGTAGAACTTCCTTCATGGTACAGGGCCCAGGTATCTGTGTAGTTATTAAAGTCAATTATAAATCCATGTCACCATCCGCCCTTTATCTTACTAATTAATGTAATGTAATTAATCTTCAAATATTATAAACATTTGTAGATAAAATCCAAATAGACTATACCAAAGGCTTTCTTAAAATCAGCAAAAGTGTTTATTTTTAGCTGAAACTATTATCATTTATATCTGAATCCCTGTATTTATTGATATGTGGATTTAGGTGTATATTGGGGAACTTCCCCAGGATTTCCTGCGGATCACTCCCACCCAGCAGCAACAGCAGGTTCAGCTGGACGCCCAGGCAGCCAGGCAGCTGCAGTATGGAGGCTCAATAGGCACCGTAGGGCGACTCAGCATCACTGTGGTCCAGGTAAACACAACACAACACAGCACAGCTTTGATGATAGAAATACAACTGGTTCTCATTTAAATATGTGTAGCAATATCATGTATTTCAGGAGTATAAAAGCATATTATGAATGAGTGTACCATATGTTTATTGGATCATCACACTAGTTACCGTTAAATTGACAATAACAAACAATGGAAGTGTGAAAACAACAGAAATGTGTCCCTGTTACTCTATATAATCCACAGAATACACTGTCATCACTGGCACACTACCTGCTACTAATGTTACTGTCTTAGAATTTTGACTCTCTAATAATGTTTACTTTTTTTTAATAATACATAGGGTTTCCACCAGAAAAGTTGTTGGGCCCGGGGGGGGCAATTATAAACTGCCCTGTGACTGTCCGCAGCAGCAGAGACGCAGCACAGAGTAGCGGAGTGAGACGTCCCTCCTGCTCTCTGCTGTAAACACACAGCTGTTAGCAAGCAGCTACTCTCATGTCCCCCCGGGTCTCACTGCCTGTTTTCGGCAGAAACTCTCCCGTTCTCTGCCTGCTCAGCCTGCTCTTAGTATGTCTCTCTCCGGATGGCAGGCGGGTTCAGCTCCAGTTGCTGCAGCCTCACTGTCACACACACATGCTCTCTCTTTCTCTCTTGACAACACACTCGCTACGCACTAAGCTATTTAAGGAGCTATGCTACTTGTATAACACATTTTAGTTTAGAAAACATCTTTAAATACATTTAAAAAGAAAATCCCCAATGTTTAGGTCTGGCGGGGGGGGTCAACTCAGGCCTGGCGGGCCGCTGGGCTTGCAGTACACTCGCGGAAACCCTGAATACAGGAGCAAACTGTTATTCAAGCTAACCTCAACCAACAATCTCCAGCTATGTTAGCTTGATGAGAATGAACAGGATCATTGTAGCTGGCTAGCATCATGTTAACCTGGATGAGTTAAGTAAGGGCTAATAACCCGACAAGTTGTACATTCCTCAAAGGCAAATGGACGCAAACCTTCCTCCATGTTGGGTGGTTCTAAGCCCGTGTCATTCATTACAATCATGGAACATACAAATTTGAAGAGTATAAGCCCACTCATAGCCGCTTACTAATAAAATGCCATATCTAATCAAATTAAAAACATAATTTGTTTTAATATCAGATTTCCTGTTGTTTGCATTGCTAGACAACATCTAGCTAAACAGGCAGGTGTTAATAAGGCTGGGCTCTGGGACATGAATCCTGACAAGTTTTGAAATGGGGAGAGGAGAGATTTTACTGACTGCAAAATGCCCGAATATATAATATATATAGGCAACCACGCTGCATCCTGCTACATGATATTATTAAAACTTTATTTCCAGTGGAGTTAATGTTACATAATGCTGTCTTTCTCCCTCACATAGGCTGCCTTTCTCTCCCCCTTGCTCTGTCTGTCACAAACATATTCAGATACAGTACATTAGATTTCTATCTCTTAACCTTCCAGCTCTCACTCTCTTAATATGTCCACATCTTTTTATTTTCTGTAGGTTTTTTCAATTTCAATGCCAAAAATAACGCCAAATTTCCATTCATTTGGAAATCAATAGCGTTTGGAGGAGCCAAGGAATAGAGCGGTGCGTAATGTGTGTAAACTTTAGTGTATCACCTAACTGAAGCCGCCCTGTTTGTTTTGCTGCACAGGCCAAGCTGGCTAAAAACTATGGTATGACCCGGATGGATCCGTACTGTAGGATCCGACTGGGCTATGCAGTCTATGAGACACCAACCGCTCACAATGGAGCCAAGAACCCGCGCTGGAACAAGGTGATCCAGTGCACCATACCTCCTGGGGTGGACTCCTTCTATCTGGAGATCTTTGATGAGGTGAGGAGGGGAAGGATGTTACAGTGGCCATAGAGTTGTGGATCATCTGAACTGCTAAATATGTATGTATGTGGGGACTATTGCTCTGTCAGATTCAGAAATCTACCATTTGGCTAATTGTTGAAGAAAGTAAGTCTTTTAAAAGAAAGTACCTACACTAACAGTTATAGGCCACTTGGACTTTTGATGAAGAAATTCAGTAAAAAATAATCTAAATAACCTATACATTTAATGCAAATTAACATCTGATTGCCCCAGCTATAAAACGGTAAATGGAACTTGAAAGTGTGTATTCTCACCATCTATTCCCAATATAAATAATAAAGAATGCAGTTTTAGCCCTGAATAATTCCCATGTTTTAAACCTGTAAAATGTATAAAACCACAGTTTCTCCTCTAATTTATGGGACTTGTGGAACTAATTCATGGCCACAGTTTGTTAATCAGATGATCAAAAATTATGTTGCTTAATTAAAAAAAAGAAAGAATTGAGGCAGTAGTAATGGCCTATACACACGTGGACAAAATTGTTGGTACCCCTCAGTTAATGAAAGAAAAACCCACAATTCTCACTGAAATCATTTGAAATGTACAAAAGTAACCATGAATAAAAATTTATTGAAAATTAAACAATCAAAATCAGCCATTACTTTTGAATTGTTGATTAACATAATTATTTAAAAAAATGAAACTAATGAAACAGGCCTGGACAAAAATGATGGTACCCATAATTTAATATTTTGTTGCACCACCTTTTGAGGCAATCACTGCAATTAAACGATTTCTATATTTGTCAATGAGCCTTCTAGATCTATCAACAGGTATTTTGGCCCACTCCTCGTGAGCAAACTGCTCCAGTTGTGTCAAGTTTGATGGGTGTCTTCTCCAGATGGCATGTTTCAGCTCCTTCCACAGATGTTCAATGGGATTCAGATCTGGGCTCATAGAAGGCCACTTCAGAATAGTCCAACGCTTTTCTCTTAGCCATTCTTGGGTGTTTTTGGCTGTGTGTTTTGGATCGTTGTCCTGTTGGAAGACCCATGACCTGCGACTGAGACCTAGCTTTCTGACACTAGGCAGCACATTTCTCTCCAGAATGCCTTGATAGTCTTGAGATTTCATTGTACCTCGCACAGATTCAAGACATCCTGTGCCAGATGCAGCAAAGCAGCCCCAAAACATAACTGAGCCTCCTCCATGTTTCACCGTAGGGACAGTGTTCTTTTCTTCATACGCTTCATTTTTGAGTCTATGAACATAGAGTTGATGTGCTTTACCAAAAAGCTCCAGTTTTGTCTCATCTGTCCAAAGGACATTCTCCCAGAAGCTTTGTGGCTTGTCAACATGCATTTTTGCAAATTCCAGTCTCGCTTTTTTATGATTTGCTTTCAACAGTGGTGTTCTCCTTGGTCGTCTCCCATGAAGTCCACTTTGGCTCAAACAACGACAAATGGTGCGATCTGACACTGATGTACTTTGGCCTTGGAGTTCACCTTTAATATCTTTGGAGGTTGTTCTGGGCTCTTTGGTTACAATTCGAACTATCCGTCTCTTCAACTTGTCATCAATTTTCTTCTTGCGGCCACGTCCAGGGAGGTTGGCTACTGTCCCGTGGATCTTAAACTTCTGAATAATATGTGCCACTGTTGTCACAGGAACTTCAAGCTGCTTAGAGATGGTCTTATAGCCTTTACCTTTAAGATGTTTGTCTATAATTTTGTTTCGAATGTCCTGGGACAATTCTCTCCTTTGCTTTCTGTTGTCCATGTTCAGTGTGGTACACACCTTGTCACCAAACAGCACAGTGACTATTTGTCACCCTTTAAATAGGCAGACTGACTGATTATGAGCTTGAAGACACCTGTAATGTCAATTAAAGGACACACCTGAGTTAAACATGTCCCTCTGGTCAAATTATTTTCAATCTTTTATAGGGGTACCATCATTTTTGTCCAGGCCTGTTTCATTAGTTTGTTTTTTTAAATAATTATGTTAATCAACAATTCAAAAGTAATGGCTGATTTTGATTGTTTAATTTTCAATAAATTTTTATTCATGGTTACTTTTGTACATTTCAAATGATTTCAGTGAGAATTGTGGGTTTTTCTTTCATTAACTGAGGGGTACCAACAATTTTGTCCACGTGTGTACATGTGTATATTTGCCCAATATTTAATTAACTTAGCTCTCAGGTGACAGTTGCAGTCATAACACTATACATGGTTAACGTCCTCTCCAGACATGTTTTAAGTCATAAAAATACAATACAATCAGAGAAATATAGAAAATTGCATATCATATCCTTTAAAGCTGGTGTTCAACTCTAAAATGCAGCTAATGACAACAGCCCCTGTGTCAGCCCCTGTTTTGTTTTCTTCACTATTGCATGTGTGTATTTAGTGATTGGATGAGCATGTTGTTTGTTTCTATGTGTTTTTACTGATGTGCCATCCAGAGAGCCTTCTCCATGGATGATAGGATAGCATGGACTCATGTCACTATCCCTGAAGGCCTGAGGGAGGGCAGTGTGGTGGATGAGTGGTTCAGCCTCAGTGGCAGGCAGGGCGACGACAAGGAGGGCATGATCAACCTGGTGATGTCTTTTGCTGTGAGTAGATGTACACAAACCCCATCAAACAGATTGAAACATGTTTATCCTCCTCTTCACCTCATATTACTGTGAGAGTGAGTGAGACTAGGTTCTCTGGTAGTGTTGTCATAACTCAAGGGATGGCTTAATGTCATTAATGAGCAACTCCACTCTGCATCTTGTAAAGAGGAAAAGCTGTTTGTTGAACAACCAACACCTCAGCTGGGTGTGGTGAGGTGAGGTTAACTGCCTGTTTTTTTTAGTTTGTTCCATTTCTGGTTTTGTTTAACATCCAGTTGATATTGCTGGCTATTGTAAATACAAGTTCAAAGCAAGCGGGTAGCTCCCGGTCTGAAAAGTGAAGCTGATACAGAAGTGCCTTAAACCTGCATTCTTTCGAATGGCCAACAGGGGGCGACTCCACTGGCTCCAAAAAGCAGTCGGATTGTATGGAAGTCGAAAATGACTCTACTTCTCACATGATTTATTACCTCAGTAAACACTTTCCTAGTGAGTTTATGGTCTCAATTGCTAGTTTCAAGTCTTCTTTAATACAGCATGATCAGGGCAGGAATTATACCACGGCCAGTGGATGCCCAGGAGTGTGGCCGTAATGCCCCTTCTAAAATAATCACAGTTGCGGATTTCCTCATTTAAAACGCACACAAATTCACGTTTCCTGGTGTCTCTGTCTTCACGCCGGACATTAACACTAGCGCGAGATTTCTCCCACTCACGCAAATATATGTATAACGTAAACATTAACAGTTAACCCGCTGGCTAACAATTAACGTTATGTGATAAGTGCAAGCAGAAGTTACACTGTACAATGTAACTATTAATACATGTTGTGTTTTAAAGTTGCCCAGGATATTGCTGTATAGTGTTAACTAACTTCGAAATTATGTAGAGTTTATAACTTGCTGTGAGATCTGACGGATTGCTACTTTTTCAGCGCAATGCAACGTTAAAACACACACACACACACACACACACACACACACACACATATATATAAATTTCTCTGTAAGCAGACACAGCCACTTCTCAGTTAAGACAGATCAAGAGAGTCTGTCAGCTGTTACATGACTTGCAGCCATCATCCCAGTCTATCCTTGAGAAGTTTCTCATTAGTGTGATAATGTTTAACATGTAAAAAAAAGTGTTTTAGGTCATTTTTGTGACTGCTCCTATGATCTCAGACTCAAATGCTTATAGTTGCATGGGTGTTGAAAATTGTTCAGATTATTTTGATCACCCTTAGCCCATTTATAGACTTTATTTTACCTTTACTATTTTAACAATTAATATAATGAATTGTCCACATTTTAAAAAATCAATCAGACAGCATTTTGTGGAACAGTTTAGTGAACAGTTTTAATAAACTCAGTACTGTTTTTCAGTACACTGACTCCTAATTGTTGATTGTATACTGTTTGTCTTTATTGGTTTTGGCCTTGTAACTCTACATTTTGGCTGCGATGCCCCAATAAATTTGTATTTATTAAAGACCAGAGTGGCCTTGCATTAAAAATGACTGAATTCCAGGTCAGCATGATGTTAATTTTGTAAATTATGGTCCCGTTTAGAGTAAATTAGACAATAAAGCAGGGTATGCTTTAGGGCGTGGCTACCTTGTGATTGACAAGTCACTACCATGGCAACAATGTATATAGTATAGGCGTAGCTGTTGCTATTTCAGTGTGTTTTTAGTTCATGAAAGTTAATTGTAACATTTTGGTAGCCTAAAAACATCTTGTTGAGCATTTGGTTGTACTAAAAGAACCTCTAAGAAGTTGGCTGTTTTTTGCTTTAATGTTTTTAAGCCTGTTTTTTGCAAGCGAAAATTTGCATTAGCATTATCACAGCTAACCATAGACTGTAAATGCACAGTGTTAACCAAGCTAGCAGCTAGCGCTAGGGTCAGCTCCACCCTCTCATCCAAATATGGTCACTTCTGACTCCAAAAATCCAAGATGGCAACGGTCAAATTGCCAGACTCAAGGCTTGAAAACGGCAGTCCACAAACCAATGGGTGACATCACTGTGACTACGTCCATATTTTTTTACAGTCTATGGTCCAAAGTCCCAGACCTGATCTGTTTATACATCCTTCTATAAATTTTTCAAAGTTGGGACCACACATTGGTGTTTGAGGTTTATGATGCGTGGTTTGTGTTTGTTGTGATTATTATGTATAATATGAATAGCTGTTGAAAGGAAAAGTAGCTATTGTCTACCCAAAAAAGTACCATCTCTAGCAAAAAAATTCAAAATGATTAATCCTGGCCCTGGTTGTATCCCTGACGGAGCACTGAAGTGTGTGCAGAGCAGCTGGCGAGTGTGTCTCATTGCAGAAGTCCATGGTCCCCACAGGTTTGAAAAAGACCACCATTGTCCTGGTCCCCAAAATATTAAAAGCTCTCTGCCTGAATGACTTTCGCCCAGTAGCACTTACTTCTGTTATCATGAAGTGCTTTTAGCAGCTAGTGAAAACTCACATCACCTCTTCTCTGCCGGACTCACTGGACCCAGTACAATTTGCATATAGGCCAAACAGGTCAACAGATGAGGCCATTTCCAGAGACCAGGTTGTGAACACTGGAGCCCCAAGGCCGTGTGCTCAGCCCCTGTTCTGGACTCCCTGTTCACACATAACTGCATGGCCATGCACAGCTCAAATACCATCATTAAGTTTGCTGACGATACCACCGTCATTTGCCTGAACACTGGAAATGATGAACAGCCTACAGAGAGGAAGTTAGAACATTGACCTCATTGTGCCATGACAACAACTTCCATCTCAATGTGAGCAAAACAAATAAGCTGGACTACAGGAAACGACAGGGAGCAAAAGCCTTTCCTGGACCCATCACACTGATATAATCTTCTTGCTCAACATGGACTCAGGCCCTGTTTACACCTGGCATTAACATGCATCTTGGGTGATCTGATCACAAGTGGACAGCTCTAAGTACAGGTGTGAACGCACCCAAGAGGCACCCAAGACGCATTGAGATACGATCATTCAGACCTCATTTGGAGGTGGTCTTGGGCCGCATGTAGCCACATTCTTTTAGCAGTGTGAACGTGAATGTGTCCTGGGCCACATTGAAGGACCACCTACTCAACTGATGTCCTCTTTTTCCGGAAGACTATGCATGGGAATTGCATTGCTGCCTCCTGGTCTGTGTACCCTCCGTCCAAAGCTGTATTCAACTTGTTTGATAACAGGATAAAGAAATGCATTATTTTTTGTTTTTCTGTTTTCCGTGAATTTTAAAAACTAAAACTAAATCCACTTCCTGTCTTTTCCTGTTTTTCCTGTTCCCCCTGTTCAACTTGTTTGATAACAGGATAAACAAATATACAAGGCATTATTTTGTTAAAAAAACTTGTCGTTAAACTTGACAGAATAGAGGAAACTCTCCAGGGAAAATAGAATTAAACTTTTAGCTTCCTCAAAAATTTGGACCTGATCTGGAAAACATACATAAACCCAACATGCATAAATTAATTTTTAAAAGTGAGTCATTTCAATTAAATTTCCCTGCACTAGGCTGCTAAAAAGGACACAATGTCATGTTTCTGATGCAGGTAATAAAAAATAAATAAATAAAAATATTGATCACAAACTGTTAACAGTATATGAGAGCAATACTACAGTTTGTAGACTGGCAGTGTGATAATGTGCTAAAAATGGTGATGAAACACACAGAATAATTAAACTTCTCCATTTCCAAACACAGTGCAGCAGTGCTTCTATTGGCTGATCAAAGTAGAACGTAGGTGAACTCTGACCTGCGACTGAAACAGTCCGTTGTGCAGACTTCAATAGAAGCTTATGGGAAACAGGGAAAATTCGTGGCACTGAAATGTAATGTAACCATACCTTTTAAAGTCCAATTGATGTTAAATTGCATTTTTTGTCTACTACAGCATTCATATCCAGCTACAGACTCTGAACAACAACCCACGTTGGCTTTCCTGCTAAAGTCTCCTCCTTAACATACTTACAAACATGAACACGTCTTGCACCTTGGATTGTTGAATGAGCCACCAAACAAACGTTCACCGGGGAAGAGTGAACTGCTAACGTCAGTTGGCAGGCTAGATAGCTGCACGGTGCTGAAGTTTGGTGGAAGCATGCTGGAAATTATGTGATGTCACTGGTCTGCGTGTACTAATGGATGAGGATGACAAAGGTGTTTTGTTTTTTTTTGTTTTTTTGTCCCACTTTGACAGGTGCATCAAAGGGGGAGTGTAAAGATGGTGTCATGAGCGGACAGGCTCTTCAAAATGTCTCTCTATAACCTGCAAACTTGCAGCTTGAGTAGCCTATACATTAACTGCCCAGCATTATTGTTTTTTTACATTTCCAGTCAAGTTTATGTCCTTTGTCAGTTTTCTGCCGTTAAAGTTGATTACCTTTTAATACCCATTCTCTGCCAACTGAGAAAGTATGACAGAAAAAGCTAGCTTAGAAGACCACAACTACTCAGTCTGAGTTGCCAACTTGATTAGCAGATAACGCACATCAAAGTATTTGAACTACAAATCAAGGAGAATACCTACGCGATGATCCAAATCAGAGAGACAGTCTATGCTAACTCTTTACTTTTAAA
The DNA here is from genome assembly GCA_038419695.1 of Scomberomorus guttatus. Taxonomy (NCBI): domain Eukaryota; kingdom Metazoa; phylum Chordata; class Actinopteri; order Scombriformes; family Scombridae; genus Scomberomorus; species Scomberomorus guttatus. Next base: position 1,238,182 of record CM076445.1, read on the forward strand.
ACCATGAAAGAACACAGTTGTTTATGTATGTATGTATGTATGTATTTATTTATTTTAGCCTAGCCATTTCCTCTTTTGCCTTGTTTGTTTTCCCTGAGTATATTGTCTGGTTGTCAATAGATTTTGTTCCCTGTCTTGATTGTAAATTTTGATATTGTGCATAAAACAACAACAAAAACACAGGTGCAACAAAACAAACAGGAGAGTCTGTGAGATGTAAACTCAGTCTGTACACTCCCTCACAGTCCTGAGAAGAGGTCTCATCAGCCAGTGTACCATAGGTGTGCAAAGCCTTTAATTTTGTCTCTGTTTCTGTGTCTTTGTGCCAGTCCTTACCAGCAGGGATGATGACTCAGCCTGTTGTACTGATGCCCTCTGTGTATCAGCAAGGAGTAGGATATGTGCCCATTGCAGGTCAGACACACACACACCAATACATTTGTTCTTTTCACCACTCAGCCTGTGAAAACAGTTGTATTATGTTTTCTGTGGATCTGGAGAAACATTGTCAAGTCTGATGATGTCATCAGGTTTTATTGCAGCTTAGGCTTGGAGACTAAACATGTATAACAAAAATCCTGCACAATACTGACGTACTGATGCGTTTTTCAATTTTTATCTCTATACCTTGTATCTGCTACTTAAAAGCTGGCTCTTACATCAGGAGTGCATGTCCTGTATTGCCAGGAGTGCCTGCAGTTTATAACCAGGGCATGGTGCCCATGGCAGTGCCAGCAGCCATGCCATCTGTTGGGGGCCAGGGGCCAGTGTGCGGCGAGGAGGACCTGAAGGCTCTCCAAGACATGTTCCCCAACCTGGACAAGGAGGTGGTCCGCACTGTGCTGGATGCACAGCAGGGCAACAAGGATGCTGCCATCAACTCTCTGCTGCAGATGGCTGAGGAGCTCTAACTGCAGAATACAACACAATACAATCACACTGGACATGCCAACATACACGCACATTTATGCATGCACACACATATAAAAACAGTCTTAACTGATGGAGAGACTGTCCACCTTCAGCATATATATACAGAGTCCTCCCACAGTGTGATTGATAGCTCACACTCTGCAGCCATGTCTAACTTCCCACCAGCTCCACCAACTGGTAGCCACAGAGATCTATTTCCTGTCCCTTTGTTGGTACATGAAGCCTGGGCTGTCTCTGCTAACACACAGCTGTCTGTCACCACTGACACTGGATCCTCCAAGCATTGCAACACCTGTGTTGACCTTTTGTTTTATGAAGTCACAGCTTTAAGATGATATCAATGGCAGATGTATCCTTTAAGTCACAGTAGAGACTATTTGAGATAGATATTTGGCAGTAGTGTGCCTTGATTGGGATTGTAAATCTTACTAGCCCAAATCATTTTGTGCGTCTTGATTGTTTCAACATCATAATCTCTCACTGTATAATCGTAAACTAGTCTGTATTCTCCCCTTGATTTGTGTTTGATTTGCACTGTTTGAGCTATAGAGTCATGTTCAGTGTAGACAATAGACCAGACAACAGGCTTCAGCACACAGAGTCCTATGATTATGTTGATGTTGTTAGTGTGTGGAGAACCTGTCTGTAGTAACCTCCAGTGAACAGCTTCTGTTTCTTATGTAACTATAAAATGTTTAGCGCATTCAAAATCAGTCGGGTCATTATGGAAGTATTGAATTATATAGAATTTTATATATGGTGATGAGAGACAGGGAATGGAAATGACCTGAGGGATTGTATGTAAATGGCCACATAGCCAGGAGAAATTTAGAAGACTTTGCAAATTTTTGATGTAACCAATTTTCAATCAGTAAAGGATGAGAAGACTTGATGTTATAAAGTAATATTCTGTGGAGTCACATTTTTTTAATAACTGTAGAGCTTTGATGAAGACACATGATGGGAATGAAGATGTTGCTTTCCTGATAAAATGAGAATGTTAAGCTCAGCAGGATGTTGTCTGTAGAGCTTTTGAGACCAAAACACTTTATCTTAATTTTCTGACCAGTACATTGTAAACTGGAGAGTAACTCAGTCCATTTGTAATGAGCTAAATATCCACAGTGGTTTTCAGAAATACTTTTTACCCCCTCAGCAGTGGGGCCTACATGACAGTGACCAAACCTTCAAAACCATATTTAGATAGTAACCCAATTAATAAGGATACAATCAGCTCATCATTCAATTAAAATAATTGAGTTACATTAGAGATTACGGTTTGCACAACTCTTCTCTAATGAGACTCTGGAAAAATGCAGTTTACAGGGCTGATTAACTTGGAACATCTCAGCCATTTGACAGAAAAAATATCTCTTCAAAGCCTAATTTGTTTGTACATTAAATAATCACCAAATGCAATTAATAAATAAAGTTGATGTCATATCCATCGCTGGATTACCCAGTGTAATAGCGCAATATCAACATCCAGATGGGACTGCTTGTAAAATATATTAATGAAATCTATCTTTGTGTTCCTGTATACTCATTGTTTCATTTCACATTCACTGACACAGACTTGTCAACCAATCACTGTGGACATAATGATTAAGTTCATTCATGATAAGATTAGATCATTTGTGAATACAGCCCCAGACTTCCATGAAATGTGCTCTGGATGTTGATAGTCTTTAGAGGCTGAATCCTGTTTCTGCTGACACCCCCCCCCCCCCCCCCTCAATTTTTACTGTAGCACCACCATGTTGAGTGTAATGGACAACAGCTTTACATGTTTAGTCTTGTTTTCAGCCATAGTATTTGTATCTGTCAGAAATATGTGAAATCAGACAATGGCTTCTTTATTGCTGGATTTTATTGCTTCTAGTTAATGTCTGTAAATTTTTCTCCTCAGCAGGCCTGGTTCTATGAGGGTGCAAAAGCACCCTCAGTTTAATATTTTGCACCCTCAATTGAAATTTGCATGGTAGGTCTTAAAGGTGCATGGACTGTGTGGGCGTGTCCATGTGCACCTATTTTGGTTATGTATGGGCAGCAGCGCAACGTGCAAACGGCCTGAGTCAAGGTGAAAAAAGATCAATGGGTGTGGTGATTAATAAATACTCTCTCAACCAGTCACACCACTGCTCTCATAGCTCTGAAACAGCTGAGCCAATCACAGTTAAACATGATAACGACATCTCAACAAACAAAACTTTTCTTCAGGAAATGTCTTGATGGTTCAGAGTGTCAAGAGATGAACACACATCACCACAAATCTGCAGCCAATCCATCTGAAGACAGATGGAGTAGGTTTTTTCATCAGTTAATATAATAATGATAGACATAAAAAAAATAAATTGATTTGATGAAGCCGTTTATATGATAGTATCGTTTATATGATAGAGCTGACGCTATTTCAACAATAATTCTAATGTATCTTACGTCTGCAGCAAGTATTTAGTTTGAAACACAGTGGTGGATACTGTATCAGTAGCCTATGTGATGCTGACAAAAACAAAGGGATTTTATGAGAATGACGTATGACTGCAGTGTTATACTATTGTCATACGTCATCATTTTAGCAACAACTTACATTTTTTTAACTTTAAGCGTGAAATTAGGTTATTAGTCAAAAAATATTTGGCACAGTGTGGCTAATCAACATTGTCAGGAAATGACTCAAAAAATATGAAATATCTTAAAAATGCCAAAATACACTGGAGGGGGGCTTTAAAGGTAACAAGGTCTTGTTAATGTGCTGTCTGCCAATAACATGTTATTCAATTAGGACATGTGCGCTGTTACTTTTCTCATTCATACTCTTCATACTTTCTAAAATATTCAATGTTTTCTGGCAATTTTGCTCCATTCAAATGAATAGAATGAATGTTCAAAATTCACACATTTTCACACTTTTTCATGCATTTTCAACTCTTATCTACTCAATCATGTTTTCAGCTACAAACTTGAGTCAAACTTTAAAATGTTTCATCATCTTTCATACATTCAAGGTATTATTCAACTTTCAAATCCCACTAGAATATTTGCATTTTCTGAAGAAAATGCATGTGAGAGCTGCAAGCTGATTGGTGCTGCCGCTGCCAACTGCTGTTACTGCTGCTACTGCTGCTGCCACTGCAAGGTGCTGCTCCAGCAGCAATTTTTAAAATCTTTTAGCGCTCGTACAGGTGAAATTGTATCAAATAATTCAGACTTGTTCAGCATCCCCATCTGTACAACTATGCTGAATTTGGTTACCATAGAATATTACATTTAAAGGATATGGCAGTTAAAAAGTAGTATGGTGGTGTTTCATTAATGGCCACAAGGTGGTGTATTGGTGCCATGCTTCAATATGTTGTGCACATTCTCATGGACAACTTGTCTACCAAATTTCATTTTGTTAAAGACACCAGAATTGTAGAAATATCATGTTATAATACTACAGTAGTGCCCCCTGGGGGTAGTACTGTATCAAATGTTACACACTTGTGCAGTGTGGCTGTATGTAAAATATTCCCAAATGTGGTTGCAATCCAGTTCAGTATTGAAGAGTTATGGCCTATTAGTGCATCAGGCCATATCTTCAAAAGTTTGGTAACCAATTACAGACAAACGGTAAGTGATACCCAAAAACAAAGTCATGAATTTTGTTTGGGGACATCTAAATATGATATTTACCAAGTTCGGTGAAGATTAGATGAAATATGTGCCAACAGAAACAAAAGATATGTTTACCAAAAAATCCCAAATGGCGGAATTTTTTTCAGGCGGAAATGGGCGTGGCCTATATCAATCTAATCGCCTTAATCCAAGGAACACAGTGTTATTACAAAATATTGTTTTGATAGGTCTTATGGTTCATGAGTTATTAGCCAAAATGTAAAACACAAAATAATTGACCACATGGTGGCACTATTGGTCCCATGTCTTAATATGTTAAACATTTGCACAGGGGACACCTGTCCAAGAAATATGAATACTTTTTGTTTTTTAGATATCAACTTTCAAGCATTCCACCCATAGACATTATAAATTTTAATATTTTAAGAAATTATATACAATCACTGGAATATGCTGGAAAGAAGAAAAGTGATGGCAGTATTTTCTGAAAAAGCTGAACATTTTGATATTTGAATGGTTTCTGTAGCTGAAAGTAAGAAGTAGTGTAAAAAAGGCCATGTACCTGTGCATGTTTTCCCTGATATCCTGTGCCTGATCATGCTCTGTGCACGTGAGCTCAGTGTGCCCACACTGCGTGTGCATACAAACGCAGCAGTGAGTGAGACCTGTAGATGACGGCAGAGCTTATCCTACCTCGGATCACGGTGACGTCCAATGAACATTTCTCTGAGTGTGTGCGTCCATAAAAACGTGAGTTTAATATTCGCTCATGTTTAATGTTACACACTGTTAATGTTTATATTTAGCCATGAATGTATTTTAGAGGCATTAGAGGCATTAGTTGTGGTTTTTCTGTCTGTTTACATGTCGTGATTCAGAGTTAGCCGCTAGCTTGTAATAGCCTGAGAGAGTTGTGTTACTGTTTCCTAACTATTGTTTCAGTGCATTTCGGACATTATTTTTCTGTTGTTTATACCCTTGTACACTGAATGCTTGTTTATTAGTAACTGTTACAGTGACATTCATAGGTTGTGCAATTTGCTTATTCTGTGTTTGCTAATATTTTATAATATTAGCTAATATTTTTTTTATATTTGCTAGCATATTACACCAACATTACTAGCTTTAGCTCTGTATGTTACCTGTTTTTGGGTAGATGTTCTATGTCTAGCTTAGGTTGATATGCTACATTCTCTATTACTAATCAGTCTGTAATGTGTGTTTATTGTTACAGAACCACACACTTTTCAGATAAACAGCCTAAACCTTAGACCTGGACTCTGCATCTTTTTTTCCCCACACTCTTACCTGTACACCACAAATAGTGTTCTTATCCGACACCCTGGAGTAATTGCTGCCACACCTATAGATCCATACGTATTCTCTCACACAAGTAGTTAGCGACCGAAAAATGTACAGAATAATAATAATAACTAGATTGTCTGCATTTCCTGTGTGTGTGTGTGAATGCTGAAAGCTGAAATAAATAGCAAAGCATTTCTGAAAATAAAATTTGTTCAGCATCCCAATCTGTACAAGAAAATGCGTGTGAGAGCTGGAAGCTGTTGCTGCATCTCCTGGCTGCTGCTGCTGCCACTGCAACCTGGTGTGAATCATGAAAGCTGAAATACATTGGAAGTTGAAAGCTTAAAGAAATTACTGAAGCAATTCTGAAAACGGCTTAAAAAACAACTGATATGAGCTGAAACGCATTGTGTGTATGTATGTGTATGTGTTTGTCAGTAAAAGTTATATTAGAAAAATCAGTTTGTGTGTGTGTGTGTCAATAAAAGTCCCCATAAAGACAGAAAAAACAGGTTGTGTGTGTGTGTGTTTCTTATGCGTGTATCAAGGAAAGTCCCCATAAAGATAGAAAGACCAGTTTGTGTGTGTGTGTTAGTAAAAGTTACCATAAAGACGAAAAAGAAGTATGTCTGTGTGTGTGTGTGGACATGTGTGTGTAAGTATGTGTGTGTTTCTGTGTCCCTATGTGTTACTGTATGTGTATGTACAGACACAACACGTATATATGTATGTATGTATGTAAATATGTATATAGGTACAGTATTTATGTACAGTAAATATGTATGCATGCATGTATGTACAGTAAGTATGTATGTATGAATGTATGTACAGTATGGGGGACAGTATGCATGTTTATGTGTCTGTATGTTATTTGCCTCCATTCACTTTATAAAAATGTGTTCCATAAAGTTTAATATCGTAAGTATAAAAGTTATAGATATGAAAAGTAATAGCCCTTAAAAAGCTGAACATTATGATATATGAATGGTTTGTGTGTACGGAAGAATAATAATAATTAGAAATGCATTTCCTGCGGAAAATGATGGTGAATGCTGAAAGCTGAAATAAATTGCAAAGCATTGCTGAAAATACTACAGACTTGTTCACATTTCATTCAAGCTTTAAACAACAACACTTGGGACTTGTGTTCAGACTCAGAGTGCAAATTTGAAGGTCTGGACTGCGCGTGATGTCACAAACAGGCCTTCAAATTTGATAAAAAATCTTCAACACATTATCACATTACTCCCACAGCTTCCACTGTATGAGCATAATTTATACATCAAAATGTAGACAAACTTGTCCTCTCTCATCCAATGTTACTTCCATTGAAATAGGACTCGCCTGAAAGCACAGAGTGCTGTCCATTGCCTGCAATGTTATCTAAACTCTGAATCTCTTTTTCAAAACCAGAGATGATGGTGATATATATTTTATCACAGCCCCTTTATTTTGATTTTTAGTTTTTGAGATATAAGAAGTTGCTCAGTGACTAATTTTGGCTTAGGGGCATTGGATATGAATGTGGGTGCTTGTCTCACCCCTGCCACAGGTGTGCACTGTCACCATAGCAACCTGTGACTCAGTCTCTGAAGAAACTGACACATCTGTGTGATTCACTCACTCACACACACACACACAGTGTCATCAAAATAAAAGCCCAAGATGGCAATTTTATCATAACAGGAATGTCAGCATGAGCCAGGCTTTTCAAAATAAAAGCCCCCAACAGTCACTGTATGTTAACAGGAAACTAGGGATGGACCTAGATTATGAAAACAAAAGCCCCAGAAGGTAACTGTATCTTAACAGGAAATGAGGCTGTTTTTTCCTAAATAAAAGCCCCATAGAGTAACTTCATCTTTTTCAAAGTAAAAGGGCCCAATGGTCACTGTATGTTAACAGGAAACTAGGAATGGACGTAGTTTTTCAAAAAAATGTGCTTATTGTTCAACTCTTGTCAGGGCTTAGACCTCAGCTGATGTTTTATATTTTTTCCAACAAAGACAAATAAAGGAAACCTCAACTTCATCTCAGTACACTTAAGCTCAGTTAAGTCCATGCTCTAAAACTCCCATTTGAACTTCTTTCATTAGTCTATTTGCATCCTTCATCCCTTTCCCACTACTCCAACTATTCATACTGCTTCAGCTTCTTTTTCGTGCATTTTCAACTCTTATCTACTGATTCATACTCCATTCAAACCTTAAAATATTCCACATCTTTCATACAATAGTTGTTTTATTCAATTTTTAAATCCCATTCATGCTTTTTGAAAATATTCAACACAGCTGATTGAGACTTCCTAATATGACCCACCCATTTCTCACTTTTCCAAATCATTCATTCTTCATCCAAATTAAAGCCAGCAATCCAATTTAGCATCAGCCTTTCAACAGCCAGCATTCACACTGCACTTCAGAAACTGCATTTTCTAATTTAAGATGATAAAAGATGATAAAAAATGTTGCTCTTCCTGATGGTCCGTGTTAATGTTCATCATTCCAGCCGGGATCAATAAGAATGTCGATGCAAGTGTTCATATTGCAGAAATATAGTTTTAATAATTATCATCCAAGAAATCCTAAACTAAGAAAGTTTACATCACAGTAGTATGTTGTGACACTGGAAAAGGAGCACGTTGGGCTATAAACAATAAAACCTGACATGAATAAGAAAGTTTAAGGTGAAGTCTTGGATAGTGTCTATAAGGTTTCAGTCAGCTGATCAGTTACTGTAAAGCAGTAAGTAAGTGATCAGCGTCTCTGGCGGCGCTATGGTTTGGATGTGGTCCCCTGCAAACACTCTGCCTTGTTGCAGCTGCATGTTTCCACTATGGTGTAGGTGTGCTGGACCTTGGAGCTGTCAGCGCAGGTCAGCTCCACCTGCTTCTGACTGGTGGTGGCCTCTTGGCAACACTCACACTGGTGCAGAATCATGTTAGCCGCTGCAGAATACCTGCACACACAGACAAAAGCTCTTATCCTCTCACACACAGCAGTCACAGATCACAGCAGTTTATTGAATGACGACAGAGGGTTCTGCATTATTACCTAATCCTGTGGTGTGGTCTTATTGATGGGCCTTGAGTCAAAATCCAGTTTTAAGATCTTCTTTATTTTAGTTTATATTATGCTCACATGGTGCATAATGCCTCTAAGTAGGGTTTTGTTTATCATGACCACAAACTAATTGCCACACAGAAAATCTGGGGACCATTAGTATTCCCAACAACAAATACATTTTTGAAATGTCAAAGTGTCCATGAGTGACAAAACTCAGAACCATGAATGTATAAAGAGAACTGGATACAGTATTGGAGGCGGGGCCCTGTTCATTCCTATGAAAGTTATGTAAGTTGCTCAGTGGTGCATGAAGCCAAAAAAGCTATTTCCTGCTAAAGAAATGACCCAGATGAAAACATACCCCATGCACCCATAGAGCATGTGCACCAGAGACTTCTGCTGGCTGAGATGGTGAACTTCTGGTTTACCTTACTTGAATAGGGTTAAAACAATTCAATCATGCTGCTCTTCTAGACTTTTCAAATGTAATCGGACTGAATGGATCAAATACTGATAGTGAAACATTCATGGGGGTTGTGATGCTCAAAAAAAAGTATCCACAGCTTTACAGCTGTTCCTTTTCCCATGATTGTGTGTGGGAAAAATGCTTTTTGGGCCCATTAGACCCAGAAGTTGTAAATCCCTGGTTTGGCCACTATGTCATATTGGCTTCAAAGCCTGGCACTCTTTCTAGGGGCTTGCTAGGAACCCATTGGCTATCTGTCTCACATGTGTTACAATTGTGTAATCTCTGTTTATAGAGATTACACAATTTGTAAATCAAAACTTGCGTTGACTTTTTAGTTCATCAGAAAGACCCCAGTGGACAGTTCGACCTCTTACCTTCTAGGAAAGAGCTGCCGGTTATATGGACCAAAATCTATTCATATGCAACCTATTATAATATATACAGCTGCAGATAATGGATTAGAATAAGAATCTGAATGACTGCTGATGGCTTATCAATAACTGAGAATCTCTGATTTACAATTTTATAACTGCATACATTATGACTTATTAGAAAGTAAGAGTTATCAAATCTGCATTTACAAATGTTAGTAAGTTCTTTAGAAATGGATATTGGTCTGGATGCACCATTGAAGGGGTCTTCCTGATAAATTAGACAAAACAAGTTTGATGCTGGAGGAAGATTTTTCACAACCCGCCAACCCAAAAGTTATTTCTATTAATGACTTATAAATTATCTGTAAAGCTTTAGCAAAGGATTTATTAACACCAATAATGCCATTAATTAGTGCTCATAAATCCTTTATTAGTGTAGCCTATTGGAGAGTGGTACCCAAAACTGAATTCCACCTCAGAAGAACTGAACTTCAAATTACTGTGGATTGCTGATAAAATGGAACATCAAATTTGGTGCTAAATAGACTTACATGGACGAGCTTCCACAGTGTCCAGCACAGGATGTCATGTTGACCGGCTGCATGCTCTTACAGCCGTTCACCTCAATGACTGTCTGCTTACTCTGGACCTCACAGACACTGCGCAGTTTGCCTGGAACACACAGCAGTGGTTAGGCTCTCTCTCTCATTCTCTCTCTTTCTCTTTCTCTTTCACATACTTACACACACACACATACATACATATACAATGCATTCAGAAAGTATTTGGACCCCTTCACTTTTTTTATTATGTTGCAGCCTTATGCTAAAATCGTTTAAATTCATTTTTTCTCTCATCAATCTACACTCAATACCCCATAATTACAAAGTGAAAACAAAATGTTAGAAAATTTTGCAAATTAATTAAAAAGGATAAACAGAAATATCACATTGACATAAGTATTCAGACCCTTTTCTATGACACTTAAAATTTAGCTCAGGTGCCTTCCATTTTTCTTGATCATCTTTGAGATGTTTCTACACCTTGACTGGACTGGAGTCCACCCATGGTAAATTCAATTGATTGGACATGATTTGGAAAGGAACACACCTGTCTATATAAGGTCTCACATCTGAAAATGTATATCAGAACAAAAACCAAGCCATTAGGTCGAAGGGACTGCCTGCAGAGCTCAGAGACAGGATTGTGTCGAGGCACAGATCTGGGGAAGGCTACAAAAAAATTCTGCTATAATTCTTAAATGGAAGAAGTTTGGAACAACCAGGACTCTTCCTAGAGCTAGCCACCTGGCCAAACTGAGCAATCAGGGGAGAAGGGCCTTGGTAAGAGAGGTGACCAAGAACCCAATGGTCACTCTGGCTGAGCTCCAGAGATCCTGTGTGGAGATGGGAGAAACTTCCAGAAGGAGAACCATCGCTGCAATACACTGATCTGGGCTTTATGGCAGAGTGGCCAGATGGAAGCCTCTCCTCAGTGAGGACTCTCAGACTGTGAGAAACCAGATTGTCTCATCTGATGACACCAAGATTTAGTTTGGCCTCACTTATAAGCGTCATGTCTGGAGGAAATCGGACACCACTCATCACCTACCCAATACCATCCCAATGGTGAAGCATGGTGGTGGCAGCACCTTCCAGCAGGACAATGACCCTAAACACACAGCCAAGACAACGCAGGAGTGGCTTAGGGACAACTCTGTGAATGTCCTTGAGTGTCCCAGCCAGAGCTCTGACTTGAACCCAATCGAACATCTCTGGAGAGACCTGAAAATGGCTGTCCACTGATGGTCCCCATCCAACCTGACAGAGCCTGAGAAGATCTGCAGAGAAGAATGGCAGAAAATCCCCAAATCCAGGTGTGCAACGCTTGTCGTGTCATACCCAAGAAGACTTGAGGCTGTAAATGCTGCCAAAGGTGCTTCAATTAAGTACTGAGTAAAGGGTCTGAATACTTATGTCAATGTGATATTTCAGTTTTTCCTTTTTAATAAATTTCAAACATTTCTAAAATCCTGTCTTCACTTGTCATTATGGGGTACTGAATGTAGATTGAGGAGGGGAGAAATGAATTTAAATGAACATAACAAAATATAACAACATAACAAAATGTGAAAAAAGTGAAAGGGTCTGAATACTTTCCGAATGCACTGTATATATATCTATATATATATCTATATCTATCTATCTATCTATCTATCTATATATATGTGTGTGTGTGTGTGTGTGTGTGTGTGTGTATATATATATATATATATATATATATATATATATATACATGTGTGTGTGTGTGTGTGTGTGTGTGTGTATATATATATATAGATAGATAGATAGATATAGATAGATAGATAGATAGATAGATAGATATAGATATAGATATATATATACACTGTGACTCCACTAACTTACAGGTTTTGCAGCATCCACTGGCGTCTGTTGTCTCGGTGCCCTGAAGGAGGAAGACACAATGTTGTAATGTTGTGTTTTAGACATGGAGAGTATGTGTTAGGGGCAGGGAGAGGGGTATGAGCTTCTAAATTTTGACAAAGTAAGGCCAACTCACAGGTTCACAGTCCAACGGGTTAAAGGGAGGACAGGTGGTCTTGGTCTCCTTGGTAACAAGCTGTCCATTGACCTTCTCACAGGTATATTTTACACACTTGTTATTGGGGGGTACAAAAGTGTTGTTGACCTGTACCAACAGGAAGAACAAAAGCGAAATCAGACATTCAGCAGAGATCATGATTTATCTTTTTTGGCTCATATACAAACAAAACCTGGCCTAAATGCCACTACATTTCTGGAATTCTACCAAGAGGTTTACCAAGGACTAACACAATCAAATGTGATGAAGGTGATATTTATTTCTGATGTTTCATTTTGTTTTGTTTTATAAAATTTTCGACACCATTGATAGAAATTGAACAACTTTCATATTTTGAAGGCTAGTCTTATTTTTAGCTTTGAATTAAATAGATTTTTGTGATTTGTTTGTTTTACTTGTATTAAAAAATATATAAATGGTGTGTTTAAAGTGGTAAAAAGCTTGCTACAACTAGCATCCCCTTTGTCATATTGTTGGCTATCAAAAATTAGGAAACACACACAGCTGCAGTACTGACCTCAATGATGTGTGTTGTATTGTCAGGTATGGTGAAAATACAGCTCTTCTGAACACACGTCCCACAGCACTTGTCAGGTACAGTCTGGTATTCATAACCCTGGAGACAGAGAGAACATGAGGGAGATGCAGATTGCAACAGCACCACTAGATGCCACTAAATCCTGGTCCTTTAAATTGTATTAAATTGTATTAATCTGCCATATTCAGCCAGTGGAACCTTATAAATTCCTTATTCCTCATCGCTTACTGGTTCCTCTGCCCAACACCCAATAGAGCATCTATTTAATGGATATATGGGTATATACTGTACAACTGTACAGGACAGTGCATTTAAACGCCTCATCATTTTACCAAAAATAAAATATAAAGCTTTGACAGAACTTGTATGTCTAAGACTCAAAGGAGATATTTAATGCCAGCAATAATTAAGGAAATGTAATGCAACCACAACAGGTTATAAATAAAGGATGAGGTAAATGCATACATATTTATATACTAGGTGGCTATTTTATTAGGCACACCTGTACAATCTAATTCAATCCAATACAACGGCTCTGTCATAAAATTTCCCTTTACAAAGCTTTTAATGTTAAGTTTTTGTCAGAAGATGGCTTATTCATTCACATGTTTGTTATTTGGCTGTAGTTTGTGGTGCTGTTGTAGTGGACTACTCATTATACTGGACCTAATCCTGTTTTGTCCACCCCATTTACATACATGAGTCCAGTATTGTACAACAACTAACACTAACTACAACATGCATTAGCTGGTACAGGTGTACCAAATAAAGTGGTCACTGAGTGTATGAAAGGGGAAACAGAATGTATCTCTGAAGTCCAAGGGGTTAGGGATAGGGTTAAGGGGTTAGGGTTCAAGTGGGTGTGATGCTTTTAGAAAGAGTAGTGAATATGTGTGTGTTTGTTGGTATGTCCTGTGAATCAGCTTACTTCAGAGCAGTTTGTGTTGCAGACAATGGGTTTGCAGGTAATGATGTTCAGCTTGGTGATGGGATCCATTTTGGGGCCACAGTAACACTCCTGGCAGGGCCCGGGTTTAAAAGACTCTATGGTTTCTCCGGATGGTACTATTGTTGTTCCTGATGGTTGTCCCGGTCCCGATGGCGGTGCCGTTGTTCCCGATGGTTGTCCCGGTCCTGATGGCGATGCCGTTGTCACCGATGGTTGTCCCGGTCCCGATGGTGATGGCGTTGTCCCAGACGGTTGTCCCGGTCCCGATGCCGGTGCCGTTGTCCTCGATGGTTGTCCCGGTCCTGATGCCGGTGCAGTTGTCCTTGATGGTTGTCCCGGTCCCGATGGCGGTGCCGTTGTTCCCGACGGTTGTCCCGGTCCCGATGCTGGTGCAGTTGTCCTTGATGGTTGTCCCGGTCCCGATGGCGGTGCCGTTGTTCCCGATGGTTGTCCCGGTCCCGATGGCGGTGCCGTTGTGACTGATGGTTGTCCCGGCCCCGATGGCGATGCCGTTGTTCCCGACGGTTGTCCCGGTCCCGATGACGGTGCAGTTGTCCTTGATGGTTGTCCCGGTCCCGATGGCGGTGCTGTTGTTCCCGATGGTTGTCCCGGTCCTGATGGGGATGCCGTTGTTCCCGATGGTTGTCCCGGTCCTGATGGCGGTGCCGTTGTTCCCGATGGTTGTCCCGGTGCCGATGGCGGTGCCGTTGTTCCCAATGGTTGTCCCGGTCCCGATGGTGATGCCGTTGTTCCCGATGGTTGTGCCGATCCTGATGGTGGTACTGTTGTTCCTGATAGTTGATTTGGTATTGATGGTGCTTCTATTGGTGGTTCTGATGGTGTTTGTGGTGTTGGTATCTTGGCACCAGGCTACAGAATACACATTGATCAAAGCTCTATTAAACATCAATTCAGGATTCTAAGGAAACTTTCGCACCTTTACTTGAGGGAACGTGGGGAGAACATGCTTATTTTCATACAGTCTCCTGGAAGACATTATGTCGGTTGTTCACATTAAGAGTGACAGAAATAGTTAGTAAAAGAAAGCTAAATTTAAACTCTGGCTCCTTTCTGACCTCCACACAGCTGGCTAATCACAACATGAAGTGGGAGTAAATGTCGGATTTTTGGTTGGTCAGAAAGAGTCAGAACAGTAACAAGAAAGTGCTCCGTCTTTTAACTTGTCTACACTGGAAGTAGCAATGTGTTGGGTTGTGTAGGTTGACTTTTGCTGCTTGTGACAACATTGAATGCTATTTACACAGTGGTGCTAATTAGATTATTGTCCAACACAGCACTGGGATCAGCAGCTCATGTTACTGTTATTATAGTCATGTGACTGGTCAGAATGTGTTGGTGTTTTATCCTGTCTATAACAATATGAAATTAGAACAGACTCACATTCCAATTTTCCATGACATGGCCTTATTATTGTGGAACAAGCTGATTATTCTAAATTACAGTATTGATCAAATATACTGTATATTATATACTGTGTGACATATGTGAGTGAAAAGTTTCAATGTTGATAAATCAGCTTTCAGGCCAACAAAGGAAAAATCTGCTGGTTAAGTGATCATCTAAATAATGTTAATAACTTAATAACCTGTATCATCAGACTGATAAGTTAGGCATCAGAGCTCTTGAAAGTTTTCACCATAGAAACATGGAGCTGCAGCTGCAATACAAAGTAAGCCACGCATTTGTAACTTTATGCCAAGGATGTTTTTTTAACTGGATGTTAAGAGACACAAAACAGGAATTGGAACAATTGAAAAAATGGGCAGGCCGCATAAGGTCAATGACTCTGTTCCTTCCTGCACACCTGTCCCCTCTTCCCTCATTTAGCCCTACAGTATAAATGCCAGACATTGCCCCTTCCTGTTTGCAGGATTGTCTACGTGTGAGCCTTCCAGCCATTCCTATGTCTGACGATGACCTGTAAATCTACCTGTTGGATTTGTTCACCTGTTTGGACTGCTGAACCGTAAGCTTGTTCACTGACCTTTTATTCTTGTAAAGTACCTGTGATTCAACCTGCTCTGCCTGCCTGTATCTGTATTTGGGTCCTCTTCCCTGTTGTACCCTGAGATATATATTGCTATTGGAAGTTTGGACTGTGTGCTTACCTTGTACTCAGTCATGTCATAGACACATACACCTTTAGGTACTGCAGAGACATAAAAGATACATGAATTAGGTTAGCAGAGTATTGATGTAGATGTGTGCCGAGCTACTGTAGGCTAATCTATGCACAGAGATAAATCGACAATTGATTTATCTATCAATCTAATTCTGGGTAAAAGAGTAAACCTATGTTTTACCCAAAAAAGGATCTTAAAACCCTTTATGTGAGCATTAATTGTTTCAGATTTAGCTCTAATAATAAACTATGAACAAATATTAAAAATCCCTTTCTTCCTTTCAAAACTAAATTGCTGGACTGAAGCCTGGTCAGTATGATTCAACTTGAAGTAATAATTGCATCTTTACTTTTAAATAGAAAATGTACCAAAAATCAGCTGTACATGCTACTGACACATGCTAATGTAAATGTTTTCCTCTCATGTCTAAGGCTGCTTTTTTTAGAACAGAGGAAATTAGATGACCTGTGGTAAATTTCATTTAATTCATTTATTTCTCTTGAAAAATGACTTTTTGTAGTCATTTCATGATAGATATGAATGGGAAACTGAGACTGCTTAAAAATAATGTAATAAAGCAAGTGAAAAAAGGATTTTTTTTTACAATATCTGTAACTTTTTTCATTGATTTATGACTGTGATATATTACACTAATGCAAATGTCTGTGTATTTATTTCTTACCAACAAATCTTTTCATTTCTTTACCAACAAACCTCTTACTAGCTCACTGCGGCATGTTTCTTAAGGATATACAGTTTTGCATTACACATTATACACCAGCAGATCATGATGTGCTGCCACATACCACACTTGTAGGATTGGCAACAGGTGCCGTTGGTTACAGTGAGGTGGAAGCCCAACGGGCAGATGATAGGAGTGGGACACAGGTTGATGTTGCATTCTGTTGGGTACAAAAGTATGGGATGAATATCAAGGTGTGAATGTGGAGATTTGCCTCAATTTGCCTTTGATAACAATAACTTAAAGAACTATACCTCCCTGTAAACACTTGAGCCTTGAAACAGTATTACATCAAAGTGAATATTACGTCTGCTTGAAGTTAGGTTAAAATTGTTGTTGTGAGGCAGGGCAGTTACATGTGCCTATTGATTATTGATTAAAAAGTTTGCTCTGTATTAGCAAGGTAAGTTTGAACAAAAAGCGGAGGATGTTCATCGTGATGGATGACACATCTCAAGCATGTCTCTGCAAGTAAATTTTTTTACCATACATAATGAAATAATATAGAAGGTTAACACATTCTTCAATCTAAAACATGTTTGTTTGCTTTGGAAAGCAACCAGCAGCAATGTACGTATGATTTGCAAAAAATCTTACGTACTGCCATCAACTTACTGCCATCAACTCAACAATTTCCCCTTGTTGTGACAGAAGTGACAGAATCACATTTGGTTCTGTGACACTATAACTGACCACATGACTGTGTTGTGCAGCAGCCGTCTGTCTTGTTGGCCAGTTGCTGGCCAGGCTCGCTGCAGCTGGGGCTCTGTACTGATGGACAGTAAACAGGCTGACACTGGACGCTCATGGAGTCTTTGTCGCACACACAGGTGTTGCAGTCACTTGTCCATGTGTCACCAGGCTGGTTAAGAGAAAGGAACCAGTTCAGACACACAGCTCATGCTTTGCTAGTATAGATGAATGTGTGTGTTAGGCAGAGTTTTCACCTGTTTGGGTTTTCCATTAGGTCCAACACAATCTGAAATTCAAAGAGAAACAAGTTTTTCTAGATTTGTAGGTGTGACAAATACTATGAAAAATATTCCATGACCCAGTCAAACCAAGTTTTCCATAGGATCCCCTCTTACCACAGGAGGTAACACATGTCTCATAAACTGTGTTGAATAAGGTGGTGCCTTGAGGACAGAAGCAACCCTCCTTAGTGTAGTTAGTGGATGCCCCACTTTCTGCCTGGAACTTCTTGTTGTATCTGTTGTCAGAAATGGAATTACTTGTTATTATAGTGATGTATAGACTTGGAAATGTTTTGAAAGATGGTCAAACAACAAGGATCTGAGAGTGGAGTATAAGAATTAAACATTTACGATTATCTATCATAACATACCTTTATAACAGTTAACAATACACAGTAAAGTGTGCCAAAGTGCCAGTAAAATCACATCTCTGGGCTCTATTTTCCTGAAAAAGGGCCAGCACATTTTTGCAATTTTGGTGACCACTAGTGGTGACGCAAACCAGGCGTAGCTGGGTGGAAAGTGAAACGGAGGCTGAATACATTATTAATAGCTCCTTTCATCCCCTTTAAAAGCAGCAAAAGGTGAAACAGAGAGAGGCTGAGGTCTCTGAGAAAAAAAGTTAACCCACATGGAGCACCTGAAGTTCGAAAATATACACACAATACACAACAGCCCAAATAATATACATTGCCCGAAATATGCTGTCAATAGTAGAATGAACAGGCAGTTGCTTAATATTAGTGCTGCAGCTACTGGCAGTCCTGATCCTCCTCTGCATATCTAACACTCATTTATGTCTTTGAAGTCAGCGAACATAATCAAGTCTATATGCAAAATATCAGTCCTTATTTAACAGTCCTCATATCTTTCAACAAACAAATATAAAATAGGATTTGAAAATTTGCTAGTTAGTGATTAGAAAAACACACAAAGGTCAGTTACTATTAAATCCTAGTGTCTCGCCTGAATATTTAAATACTGAAATTAATGAATCTATCCACACTGGGCCAGTTGTGCGAAAAGCAAGTAGGATTTTGGAGAGGTGTGAGTGTGATCCTCTACCAACAAGGTGGTCTGAACATGTGGAAAGTGAACATAATCCACTGAAAATATGGAGGATGTTTCTGCCTCTGACTCTGCACATATCAGTGCCATTTTTGATGTATTTATATTTTATTTATTTCTCCTGACTGTTGTGCCCCGACAGTATCCTGCATCTCAAGCTTTTGTCTGCACTGTCCAGCAGCCACTCTGAGTTTATATTTTAATTACAGGTCAGGTCTTGATGGAGCTCAGGACTCATCCTGAAGAGTCAAGGACAGCCGCTTTAAGACAAATGATTTTACTGTTAAACTTTTAATGTGTGAGTTAACAGCACTCAAGTTTGATGTTTGGAAGAACACAGAACATTATCAACCATTAGATCCTGACCAGTCCTGTGTGTCAGGAAATATAAATAATGAATGAAGTTATCGCTGCTGGGCCATTTGTGTGTAAAATTACACCCCTCTTTCATTTATGTAATGTGAAAGAGGAGCATCTGTAACCAGACTGTAGATAAAATACAACATCATTCCTTCTGCTGTGAGATGACTATAGGTATTTAATAAACTGCACAGAAAAGATCTGACATTCTATAAGTTGTTGTGGGAAACTCACTCATCAAGCAGACCATCACTATTGTATGTGATCAGAATTCTGGGTGACAGGATTATGCTCATGTGGATATTATAGATACTGATGTTATTAAACATATTTTGATTCAGTGATTCAACAACAGCAGAAATAGGAATATATTAAATCAAGTAAGTGGCATGTAAAAGTTAAGAAACAAACAAACAAAAAAATATCATACTGTTGACATATAATTTACCTGTCATTGCATGTAGGCTCTACAGCAGGGCCACAGGCCACATACAGTTTGTTGCTTGGACACTTGTGCTCTGTAAAATGGAGATGTGTTTATATCATTCAGCAACAACTGTATTATTGTAGGCCTACAATACTGACTATATATCTTACCACACTGCCCATTGGTGTCATTCCTCCAGTCAATACAGAGTCCTGCATTAGAACACTCAGTGGCATAGGCCTCCAGGCTGGAGCAGCTGTTATTGCCACCGTTGCAAATGTCAGACACACAGGATGTCACAAATGGGCCTGGGGATATGACTGTATGGCACGGTGCAAATACACTGGAGGGGACATACAAGCCAGATGTCAGGAAAAGTGATCAGAAGACTTTGCATACAATGAATTGTGAGAAAAATCTAAGATGTTTTTGTGGAGACTGCTACTTTAGTTGTTTTGAATTTTAGTTGTGTGATTCAGTTCTATGGTATGTTTTTAGGTCATGCTTAGTAGTGGTGTTGTATTGGACTGCATTACAATGTATAGAAGGTTGTTTTTCCTCTGGTCACACAGTGTAAAATGCATAGAGATCATCAATATGCCGTTTTCCATCAGCATTTCAACTTTTGTTGAACAGTCTCTGTAGACAATATGTTATTCATGTTGATTAGAGTTGGGATGTCTCTCTAAAGGGTGAAACAGCAGCAGCATATGAACCATATCAAAACAGGTGCACCTATTGTTTCCAATGTAACATAGGAAACACCCTGTGGGAGGAGAGACACGTGTGTTATGAGTTGACATGCTGCACTGCACCAGGCAGAACATTTGAGGATGCTGTTAAAACCATTGCCAGAAACATAAAAAAAATTAGTTTTTAATTCACTTTTGATTGAGATTTTTGCCTAGTGGAGTTAGACTGAGACTACTTCTGTTGAGTCAGGTAGGTTAATATAGGTTAAGTTAGTAGACTAATACTGTATGTAAAAGATACCTCCTACTGCACAGTGGTAAAAAAGTCCAGTAGCTTTGGTAGATGTCTCTGAACCACCAGGTGCCTGGTTCACCCAGCATTTTCAATTTTTATTTGGTGTGATTTGTTCCAACTATAGGCTAAGGCCTGCTACTGTAAAGAAAATTTTCCAAAGAGCTGGTAGTGCACAACATACACAATCCCTTTTTTATTCTTGTTTTCAATTTGAAATAACATATATACATATAAAATTAAAAAAATACATGTTTAACTACTGCCAAAACTGGTAATAAAGAAACATCTGTTTAGGCCTTTAGGTTGTATAAGTTGACAGTTCCTGTAATCCTGTAATGTACTACCATCCAGAATCTAAAATATGTCTCTATCTAACCATATCTCTCTCAATATGGATATGATTATCTCAATGAATTGTTATGATTATACTCTACCACATCATGCCACAGTGGGCAGTCACAGATCTACCTTTAGCCAAATGTGAGTGGCTAATTTTCAGGGTCTACATTTGCCATTAAATTGAGCTGTTTCACATCCAAAACTCAAATCAGAAAATGCAGGTTCTGTCATTTTAAAAAGTGCACTTATTCCTCAGAATTGTGCCATAATTTATATAATTTCTGTCGTTTAAAGGGTGACTCCTCCTGGGTTCCTTTCCGGGTTTTACAAATGGAAACACCCACTCAACCATTAGCAAAAAGCAGTGATGTGGGTTAGAGCCAGGATTACTGGGGGGAGGAGAGCTAAGACTTTATTTTTTAAACTTTGAGCAGCAGCAACAATGAGTGCTCCGTCTGTCTGTGTGTGTGTGTGTGTGTGTGTGTGTGTGTGTGTGTGTGTGTGTGTGTGTGTCTGTTAGCATGTTTAGTAGAACAGCAGCAACAGTGAGTGCTCCGTGTGTGTGTGTGTCTGTTAGCATGTTTAGTAGAGCATCAGCAACAGTGAGTGCTCAGTCTGTCTCTATGGCTACTGACTAGGTGGGCTAGGGGGTTTATATCAGTTTAGATGTAGCAACGTCATAATGCAGAAACCTATGTCAGGTCATGGGGGAAAAGTTTTTAGGAGGGCTTGGGAAAATGGCATTTTGACACTAAAACATACATACTTCAACCAAAATCTGAATTTTCAGATTTGAATACATATGGAACACTACTGGGTAGCTACAGAATCATATAAAAACCTCAAAAGCTCAAAAGGGCCTTTTTGGAATGTTTTTTGTGCCTATGTTCTGTGCTGAAATTTGCACAAAACTGTGTTTACTAATTATTTTGGCAGTGACCTGTTGGGCCTTCAATACATGATATACCAGCACCCTATTCCACAGGGACAGTGACTGCACATAGCATTTCAAAAACCCTGACAGTGCATTTTCAGGTTTGAGCTCTGTAACTCATAACTCATAACTTAGAAAAGAATATGATATGCTGGGGGATTGCAAGCAAACAGGGTAGACTCATATTATTAACATAATATAAAGGTACTTTCCAAAGTATAGAACTGTACAAGCAATAAATAAGCCTTAGAGACTAAAAGGGTTTTTTAATATTTTGTGGTTTCCCCCCACCTGCTGGTTAGGAGATCACAGATGGCAGGTTTGCAAACGGGCTGTGTTGTTGAGTATGATGGTTTTGAGGTGGTCCTGGGTGCTGTCGTAGTAGTTGGTGGGATTGTGGGGGTGACACAGGATGTACCTGGGACATGCCACTGGCCTGCAGAGTCTGAGCAGCTTTCCACCTGGCCGTTGGGAGAACGGCAGTCGTTGGTCTGGGAATTGTCACAGGTCCCTGGAAAAGGAGAAGCAGCAGGATGAGGCCAGAGCGTAGTTTCTTATCTGCAGTGCTATGCTGTTGACTTCGATTTAAGTTTAACTTTGCCTTTTACATGTGGGTCCTCACCTGTGGTACATATTAGTTTCATATCAGTTATGAAGGGTCATCCCATCCTGTTCTTCTGATCAACACCATCTCTGTGACTTGTTCTATTCTAATTTCTAATTCTAATTTCTGCTCTTTACATTTTTTAGTTTTATTTAGTGTAATCATAGGCCTGTCCTTACTGCAGGCTGGCAGTCACAGTGCCACAGGGGCTATATCAGATACCTATTGGTTAGAGGTGTCATCAGGGCCCGAGCACCTAGCGGTGTGAAGGCCCTATTGTATCTGAAGGAATTATTAGGGCTTGAGCACTGAACAGTGTGAAGGCCCTCTTGTAATTGAAGGAATTATTATTAGGGCCCAAGCACCTAGCAGTCCAAAGGCCCTATTGAAACTGAAGGAATTATTATTATTATTATTATTATTATTATTCTAAAAGAAATGCATTTTTGAGGGGTTAAACATGCTAGAAAACTTATGAAACTTGAAAACTGCGCATTTGTCAGAAGTGGAGAAAAATTGAATATTTTATGGATCTTGGGCATGGGTGTGGCAAAATGGCTCGAGGGTGCCCCCTAGAAAATTTCAAATTCAAAGCTTCTCCTTCTGAATTTAAATTTATTAACAAAATTTGGTAGGCACATGTAACATGTGCAGACACACAAAAAATCCTCTTGAAGCCATACCCTAAATCCAACAGGAAGTCGGCCACTTTGAATTCAATTTGCAAAGATTTAATCCCACCAACAAAGTTTCTTTGATATTCATGAAATTTGGTGAGATCATTGCTTTTTTGCTTGCAATTTTTTGGGATTTTGTGCTTAAATTTTCATTTTACCAACACATTTGAGGCCTTTAGGATGTGCAAAAACACATGAAAATTTGCAAGTGTGTTTGTACTAGTAAGTATTTTGATTTGATATCACAAATGGGCTTGGACATGACACGTTGGCTCTATGGTGCCCCCTAATTACTTTTAGCATTTTTGTGGTGCTAGGGGTGCTCGAAAACTCACACTTGCACATCCATCAGAACTGGCATGACTTGAAAAATTATATGGGTCTTCTTAAGAAATTGCAGAATTTTCTATTTATTACTTGCTCTTTCCGTTTTGTGCCACTACTTCTTACTATATCTAACCATGATTTGACTAAGGCTACCTATATATTTTAGTGATGCAATATCAGCTCCCCACTCCAATCCTGCAAGACAGCTCATGTCATTTATTCTTTTGCACTTATTAACTACATAGCTAATATGTTCTCTCCATGATAATCTTCAAAATACACTCCCCAAAGATGAAAACTCTCAACTCTCTCCAATTTTGTTCTATACAGTTTCAGATTATTACCTTCCCTAAATTTCTTTTATCTTCCTATAAACCTCAGCCTGCTAATTATTACTTGCTCATAGCTTCTGTTCCACAGAAAATCCACATTTTGTCCCCCACATCTCAAATTGATTAATTCCATCTTGTATTTTCTTAATGGTGTGCTCTACATTTCTCCCTCTTTTCCACAAAGCGTTGTCATCTGCAAAAAAAGATCTTCCATTGGCCTATTTACAAATATATCATTTGTCCCATTTTCTACAACATATTTGTTTGATAACTCTAACCTTATCTTAACCTAAATAGTACTTCCATTTAGTCTCCACTAAGGATCAAGTTTAAAGCGTCACGTCAATTTCAGGAATTGGAATTTTCGCAATTAATACTTTCATTCATAGGCTTATCAACTTATCATTTCTCCTAACCATATTAATAGCTTTGAATCAGGACTTCAGGACAAGTTATTTGGTGCATGAAGCTTGTGAAATGGTGTGTACCAAAGTGAATAGGCTACAGCTCTTGTTTCAATCAGTCACATATTAAATCCACATTTCATAGGCCTATTTATTTTACAATGTATATTGAGCATTAAACAGTCGGGATGAATTAAGCTCTGTCTTTTCTAATTTCAGGTTGTAACCGCAGGTTGTGGATACAAATTCAGCTGCCACTCAAAACTAGTGTTTTTTCCAACAGAAATAGAGTCTGTGTCACTATAAATCAATAACCTATATCTGAATAAGGATGCATTTTTGAAGCAAGATGCTTCCCTTTCCTTTGTTAGGTCCTCATTCCCCCCATCCCAACCAACCAACATATCCCAGCTGACATTTTGGAATTCTTTGTTTGCCCGTGCTTCTCGTGCATACAGTATATGTAACAAAACAAAACAAAACAAAACAAAACAAAAAAACAAAACAAAAAAAAAACGGTACCCTTAAATTTCTCTCTCTGCCCCTAAAGTAAGCGTGAACCTTGGAGGCTTCCATTGTTGCTGTTGCTCAGTCACAGTCAGAAACATTTTTGTTCTGATCTTATGCTGCTATTGATGAGTTGATGATGATGAAGTTCTTGTGGCGACTGAGCACATTTCCTGCTTCATCTGGCATGTGTTTTATGATTCTTTCATACTAGTGGTTCAGTGGTGATAAAAGAACTTGCTTTTCGAATAGTGTAGAGTAATTTTCCCTGTTGTTGCTTCATTTTGGGGGATATATCAAATATAAGCCACACTCTGCAAATCTAAGCTTATATCATGCTACTGAATTTACATAATATTCTATTCCATGTGATTTGGCTGACAGAAATGAAGCAAAGCCTGCGAGCTACTTCAGGCAGTCCAATTACAGTCGCTGTTCACTCACATGGCATACTCCCCTGGATAACATACAAAAGCACCCTTTTAATCACGGCAGTGTACTGAAGCTGTCAGTGCTCTGGTCACACGTTGCTACATGTCTTCTGCCACACAGCTCAAGCTATGCTGTCACTTGCTGTTACAGCTGCTGTTGTTCATATAGCATTTCAAAAGCCCCACCTCCACCCCAGCATCCACTTGCAGGCTCTGAGTTTACCTTCTAACAAAGTTAGTATCATCTCTCTCCACTCCCTGCTGTGCTGTGCAGCTGTGCTGCGGTGCTGAGCTCCATGCTTCCTTGAGGGAAGCAACACCGTCAGAGCCTAGACGGTTAACATTAATGCTGTACATAATCTACATTACATTATAATCTATTCCATGTGAATTGGCTGACTGAAATGGGGATAAATAAAACTGAACCCAAGTTCTCCAATAATATGAATGCATGCTTTTTACCAAAGAGAAATTTGAGCTTCTCTGCTATTATGTTTAGTGTTTATGTTGAATATCTCCTGACTGAAATAAGTGTCACTGAATAGGGTGAGGGTAAGGGTCAGGGGTTAGGTGCTCTGTTAACTTACCACACTGTCCCTCAGTGTTCCCACCAAAGAGGGAATTGGGAAGGTCAATGCTGAATGAGGAGCCCCTATAGACCACTTTTGTGTTAATCTCCGGTATCTCCAATGTTACCACCATATCTGTGCTAGTGAGGCGCAGGACAGAATTGCTGTAAGCAGGATAGATACGTTTCTGATTCACATACACCTGCAGGAGACAAAACACATTAGAGAAGACTGTGAACCACAGCAGCATTTCTAACCCTAACTGCATCATGCATCAGACCACTTTGATTGACAGACTACCATTAAGTTAGTACACTCAAAATAATTAATAAAGTGAGACACTGACACTAAAACATCAAATGTCTTGACAATTTGAATAGGTGCTTACCACATTAGCTGCTGTTCCTGAAGTCTTTAACTGAGTCAGTACTACCTTATAGGATCGGTATGTAACAGTGAGAGCCTGGGGACAGAATGTGCTGTCTGAAGGATCACAGTCATGGTTATTTGATATAATAGTGAGGTTATATTTAGTAATAATCTCTTTGACCAGGTAGTGAGAGCAGTTCTCGTTGAAACTGTATGATTTTCCATCAAATGTCATGTAGTGGGATCCACCCCAGACACTGCATACACCTGCAGGATAAAAGAAACGATGTGTGGTAAATACAAGTACCAAGAAAGCACCAAGAAAGCCATGTTTGTTAGCAGTTAGTATCTACTACAAAAATCGCCTTAGTCGTAGTATTGCTGTCAAGAGTCAAGGCACACCGACACAAGGTTCTCTGCTGCGTATAAAAGAAAAAGTAGTAAAGCTAACTGTATTGAAACTTTTCAACTTACATTCACATTCATAGTGGAAGCAGCATCCATTATCATCATAGACCTTGACAACTTTACGTCCATTGGCACAGATGGGTTGCTGTACTGTGGGACAGGGAGTAGGTGTCTCTCTGACCTTGCCATTGGTGCACGTAGCTGTGGTGCAGTTGTCAACCTTCCAGGACTCTCCATTCTGGATGGAGATCAGGAAGCAGTAAGTCATACAGGAAACAATGGGTGTGTAAAACTTTAATGTAGTGTATAGAGATGCACCGATCCATTGGCCACTGATCGAAAACACTTTGTTTTCAGCTGATCGGTCATGACCAGTGACCACCCTGATCAGTCTCATATATCTGATCTTTTGCCGTTCAAATTTTCTGCACATAGCCGCACTATGATTCACATTGTGTACACAGCGGCAGCTGCGGCACAGAAAGTGTAGTCACACACACACACAACATGCATGTCACACACATAGCGCACAGACAGTACAGCCACACACACACACAACATACATGTCGCGCAAGAAAGAAAGAAAATTGGAAACGGCAAAAATTGGAATTGGCCAAGAAAATTGGAATCGGTGCATCTCTAGTAGTGTAATTAAAATGATTTCTCGAGATGCAGAGTCTGTTGTGAAGTTTAACAAAAAAGTCCCCAGAAGTGTGTCCCTGAACCATCTTGGACCAAAGGAATAACACGTATGAATTCCTAATTTGTTGAAACTGTTGAAATACAATGCTTAAAGTCTTTACATTTATTTATTTTATCTATATCACACCTTTCTTGGTGGATACACATCATTGCAGTCCAGGGTAGTTGTTGATGGAGTGGAAGTGGAAGTAGGAATACTTGTAGTGGGAGGAACTGAGGTTGAAATTGAAGCCTTTGTAGTGGAGCTGAACATTGTAGAACGTGCAGTTGTGCTGGGTATCGGTGTTGTGGGACATGGACTGGATTGTGTCTCAACTTTACAAGATGCATTGCAATATGCAAGGAAACACCACCCTAAGCCATCAGTGACATTGTACACCAAGTCACCTGTGAAAATCAGAGTGGAGTAAAAGTTTATTGCACAAAATCAAAGGAATAGGTAAACATAAGCATTTTTATTAATAACAGAGCCTAACAAATTGAACCAGGATTAATCCATTTCATATAGCAAACTCTGAGCTATTGTGAGCAGACTCAAGTCAAGTCTGGTTCATTTCTTGTCTTTGAAACACAGATCCAAGACATCAAGCACACATGAATGAATCTGCAGTGAAGAAAGGACACACCACTTACCTGGACGATGTGAAGTTCCATTGACAATGCAGGCACATAGTGTTGTAGTTGCAGTGAATAGGGATGCTGTGGGTTTTACTGGTGTGGTAGTGGTTATCTCGGTTGT
This sequence comes from Scomberomorus guttatus, assembly GCA_038419695.1. Lineage (NCBI taxonomy): Eukaryota > Metazoa > Chordata > Actinopteri > Scombriformes > Scombridae > Scomberomorus > Scomberomorus guttatus. The sequence continues at coordinate 1,266,102 of CM076445.1, forward strand.
ATAAACAGTTGTACTGCCTGGAAGTGTCTGTGTTATTGGGCCGATGGATGTAGTGCCTTTCGCTGTTGTTGCTGTAGTTGCAGTTGAAGATGTGTTCAAAACAGAAGGCTTTGTTATTGCAGTTGTTGTTTGGGGCCTTCCTGTGACTACACGTGCAGTGGTTGTTGATGGTGCTTTAGTGGTACCAACAGAAGATTTGGATGTTACAACTGTTGTTTCTGGACTTTTTGTTGTGACCTTAGGCACTGATGTTGTAGTTTCAACAATGGCTGTGGTGGCGGTCATGACTGGGCCTGTGGTGACTTCTTTAGGTGGCTTTGTTGTTTCAACCTTTATTGTTGTTTTCTCTGATATGGTTGTTTCTCCGCGTTTAGTAGTGGTTCCCTTTGTGGTTGTTGATAGTACTTTAGTAATTGTGGTACCAACAGAAGATTTGGATGTTACAATTGTTGTTTCTGGACTTTTTGTTGTGACCCCTGCCAATGAGGTTGTAGTTTCAACAACAGCTGTGGTGGAGGTTGTGATTGGGCCTGTGGTGACTTCTTTTGGTGGTTTTGTTGTCTCAACCTTTATTGTTGTTTCCTCTGATATGGTTGTTTCTCCACGTTTGGTAGTGGTTCCCTTTGTGGTTGTTGATGGTACTTTAGTAGTCGTGGTACCGACAGAAGGTTTGGAAGTTATAACTGTTGTTTCTGGACTTTTTGTTGTGACCCCAGGCACTGAGGTTGTAGTTTCAACAACAGCTGTGGTGGAGGTTGTGACTGGTCCAGTGGTGACTTTTGTTGGCTTTGTTGTTTCAACCTTTATTGTCGTTTCCTCTGATGTTGTTGTTTCTACAGGTTTGGTGGTCGTTCCCTTTGTGGTTGTTGATGGTGTTTTTGTAGTCGTGGTAACAACAGAAGGTTTGGAAGTTATAACTGTTGTTTCTGGACTTTTTGTTGTGACCCCTGCCAGTGAGGTTGTAGTTTCAACAATAGCTGTGGTGGAGGTTGTGACTGGACCCGTGGTGACTTCTTTAGGTGGTTTTGTTGTCTCAACCTTTATTGTTGTTTCCTCTGATATGGTTGTTTCTCCACGTTTGGTAGTGGTTCCCTTTGTGGTTGTTGATGGTACTTTAGTAGTCGTGGTACCGACAGAAGGTTTGGAAGTTATAACTGTTGTTTCTGGACTTTTTGTTGTGACCCCAGGCAATGAGGTTGTAGTTTCAACAACAGCTGTGGTGAAGGTTGTGACTGGTCCAGTGGTGACTTTTGGTGGCTTTGTTGTTTCAACCTTTATTGTTGTTTCCTCTGATATTGTTGTTTCTACAAGTTTGGTGGTGGTTCCCTTTGTGGTTGTTGATGGTACTTTAGTAGTCGTGGTACCGACAGAAGGTTTGGAAGTTATAACTGTTGTTTCTGGACTTTTTGTTGTGACCCCAGGCACTGAGGTTGTAGTTTCAACAACAGCTGTGGTGGAGGTTGTGACTGGTCCAGTGGTGACTTTTGTTGGCTTTGTTGTTTCAACCTTTATTGTCGTTTCCTCTGATGTTGTTGTTTCTACAGGTTTGGTGGTCGTTCCCTTTGTGGTTGTTGATGGTGTTTTTGTAGTCGTGGTAACAACAGAAGGTTTGGAAGTTATAACTGTTGTTTCTGGACTTTTTGTTGTGACCCCTGCCAGTGAGGTTGTAGTTTCAACAATAGCTGTGGTGGAGGTTGTGACTGGACCCGTGGTGACTTCTTTAGGTGGTTTTGTTGTCTCAACCTTTATTGTTGTTTCCTCTGATATGGTTGTTTCTCCACGTTTGGTAGTGGTTCCCTTTGTGGTTGTTGATGGTACTTTAGTAGTCGTGGTACCGACAGAAGGTTTGGAAGTTATAACTGTTGTTTCTGGACTTTTTGTTGTGACCCCAGGCAATGAGGTTGTAGTTTCAACAACAGCTGTGGTGAAGGTTGTGACTGGTCCAGTGGTGACTTTTGGTGGCTTTGTTGTTTCAACCTTTATTGTTGTTTCCTCTGATATTGTTGTTTCTACACGTTTGGTAGTGGTTCCCTTTGTGGTTGTTGATTGTGTTTTTGTAGTCGTGGTAACAACAGAAGGTTTGGAAGTTATAACTGTTGTTTCTGGACTTTTTGTTGTGACCCCAGGCACTGAGGTTGTAGTTTCAACAACAGCTGTGGTGGAGGTTGTGACTGGTCCAGTTGTGACTTTTGGTGGCTTTGTTGTTTCAACCTTTATTGTTGTTTCCTCTGATGTTGTTGTTTCTACAGGTTTGGTGGTCATTCCCTTTGTGGTTGTTGATGGTGTTTTTGTAGTCGTGGTAACAACAGAAGGTTTGGAAGTTATAACTGTTGTTTCTGGACTTTTTGTTGTGACCCCTGGCAATGAGGTTGGAGTTTCAACAACAGCTGTGGTGGAGGTTGTGATTGTGCCTGTGGTGACTTCTTTTGGTGGTTTTGTTGTCTCAACCTTTATTGTTGTTTCCTCTGATATTGTTGTTTCTACAAGTTTGGTGGTGGTTCCCTTTGTGGCTGTTGATGGTACCTTAGTAGTCGTGGTACCTATAGAAGGTTTGGAAGTTATAACTGTTGTTTCTGGACTTTTTGTTGTGGCCCCAGGCACTGAGGTTGTAGTTTCAACAACAGCTGTGGTGGAGGTTGTGACTGGTCCAGTGGTGACTTTTGGTGGCTTTGTTGTTTCAACCTTTATTGTTGTTTCCTCTGATATTGTTGTTTCTACACGTTTGGTAGTGGTTCCCTTTGTGGTTGTTGATTGTGTTTTTGTAGTCGTGGTAACAACAGAAGGTTTGGAAGTTATAACTGTTGTTTCTGGACTTTTTGTTGTGGCCCCAGGCACTGAGGTTGTAGTTTCAACAACAGCTGTGGTGGAGGTTGTGACTGTTCCAGTGGTGACTTTTGGTGGCTTTGTTGTTTCAACCTTTATTGTTGTTTCCTCTGATATTGTTGTTTCTACACGTTTGGTAGTGGTTCCCTTTGTGGTTGTTGATTGTGTTTTTGTAGTCGTGGTAACAACAGAAGGTTTGGAAGTTATAACTGTTGTTTCTGGACTTTTTGTTGTGACCCCAGGCACTGAGGTTGTAGTTTCAACAACAGCTGTGGTGGAGGTTGTGACTGGTCCAGTGGTGACTTTTGGTGGCTTTGTTGTTTCAACCTTTATTGTTGTTTCCTCTGATATTGTTGTTTCTACAGGTTTGGTGGTCGTTCCCCTTGTGGTTGTTGATGGTGTTTTTGTAGTCGTGGTAACAACAGAAGGTTTGGAAGTTATAACTGTTGTTTCTGGACTTTTTGTTGTGACCCCTGGCAATGAGGTTGGAGTTTCAACAACAGCTGTGGTGGAGGTTGTGATTGGGCCTGTGGTGACTTCTTTTGGTGGTTTTGTTGTCTCAACCTTTATTGTTGTTTCCTCTGATATTGTTGTTTCTACAAGTTTGGTGGTGGTTCCCTTTGTGGCTGTTGATGGTACCTTAGTAGTCGTGGTACCTATAGAAGGTTTGGAAGTTATAATTGTTGTTTCTGGACTTTCTGTTGTGACCTCTGGCAATGAGGTTGTAGTTCCAACAACAGTTGCGGTGGAGGTTGTGATTGGGCCTGTGGTGACTTCTTTGGATGGTTTTGTTGTTTCAACCTTTATTGTTGTTTCCTCTGATGTTGTTGTTTCCACAGGTTTGGTGGTGGTTCCCTTTGTGGTTGTTGATTGTGTTTTTGTAGTTGTGGTAACAACAGAAGGTTTGGATGTTACAATTGTTGTTTCTGGACTTTTTGTTGTGACCCCAGGCACTGAGGTTGTAGTTTCAACAACAGTTGTGGTGGATGTTGTGACTGGTCCAGTGGTGACTTTTGGTGGCTTTGTTGTTTCAACCTTTATTGTTGTTTCCTCTGATGTTGTTGTTTTTACAGGTTTGATGGTGGTTCCCTTTGTGGTTGTTGATGGTGTTTTTGTAGTTGTGGTAACAACAGAAGGTTTGGAAGTTATAACTGTTGTTTCTGGACTTTTTGTTGTGACCTCTGGCAATGAGGTTGTAGTTTCAACAACAGCTGTGGTGGAGGTTGTGATTGGGCCTTTGGTGACTTCTTTTGGTGGTTTTGTTGTCTCAACCTTTATTGTTGTTTCCTCTGATATTGTTGTTTTTACAAGTTTGGTGGTGGTTCCCTTTGTGGCTGTTGATGGTACCTTAGTTGTCGTGGTACCAATAGAAGGTTTGGAAGTTATAACTGTTGTTTCTGGACTTTTTGTTGTGACCCCAGGCAATGAGGTTGGAGTTTCAACAACAGCTGTGGTGGAGGTTGTGATTGGGCCTGTGGTGACTTCTTTTGGTGGTTTTGTTGTCTCAACCTTTATTGTTGTTTCCTCTGATATTGTTGTTTCTACAAGTTTGGTGGTGGTTCCCTTTGTGGCTGTTGATGGTACCTTAGTAGTCGTGGTACCTATAGAAGGTTTGGAAGTTATAATTGTTGTTTCTGGACTTTCTGTTGTGACCTCTGGCAATGAGGTTGTAGTTCCAACAACAGTTGTGGTGGAGGTTGTGATTGGGCCTGTGGTGACTTCTTTGGATGGTTTTGTTGTTTCAACCTTTATTGTTGTTTCCTCTGATGTTGTTGTTTCCACAGGTTTGGTGGTGGTTCCCTTTGTGGTTGTTGATTGTGTTTTTGTAGTCGTGGTAACAACAGAAGGTTTGGATGTTACAATTGTTGTTTCTGGACTTTTTGTTGTGACCCCAGGCACTGAGGTTGTAATTTCAACAACAGTTGTGGTGGATGTTGTGACTGGTCCAGTGGTGACTTTTGGTGGCTTTGTTGTTTCAACCTTTATCGTTGTTTCCTCTGATGTTGTTGTTTTTACAGGTTTGATGGTCGTTCCCTTTGTGGTTGTTGATGGTGTTTTTGTAGTTGTGGTAACAACAGAAGGTTTGGAAGTTATAACTGTTGTTTCTGGACTTTTTGTTGTGACCTCTGGCAATGAGGTTGTAGTTTCAACAACAGCTGTGGTGGAGGTTGTGATTGGGCCTTTGGTGACTTCTTTTGGTGGTTTTGTTGTCTCAACCTTTATTGTTGTTTCCTCTGATATTGTTGTTTTTACAAGTTTGGTGGTGGTTCCCTTTGTGGCTGTTGATGGTACCTTAGTTGTCGTGGTACCAATAGAAGGTTTGGAAGTTATAACTGTTGTTTCTGGACTTTTTGTTGTGACCCCAGGCAATGAGGTTGGAGTTTCAACAACAGCTGTGGTGGAGGTTGTGACTGGTCCAGTGGTGACTTTTGGTGGCTTTGTTGTTTCAACCTTTATTGTTGTTTCCTCTGATGTTGTTGTTTCTACAGGTTTGGTGGTCGTTCCCTTTGTGATTGTTGATGGTGTTTTTGTAGTTGTGGTAACAATAGAAGGTTTGGAAGTTATAACTGTTGTTTCTGGACTTTTTGTTGTGACCCCAGGCACTGAGGTTGTAGTTTCAACAACAGCTGTGGTGAAGGTTGTGACTGGTCCAGTGGTGACTTTTGGTGGCTTTGTTGTTTCGACCTTTATTGTTGTTTCCTCTGATGTTGTTGTTTCTACAGGTTTGGTGGTCGTTCCCTTTGTGGTTGTTGATGGTGTTTTTGTAGTCGTGGTAACAACAGAAGGTTTGGAAGTTATAACTGTTGTTTCTGGACTTTTTGTTGTGACCCCAGGCACTGAGGTTGTAGTTTCAACAACAGCTGTGGTGGAGGTTGTGACTGGTCCAGTGGTGACTTTTGGTGGCTTTGTTGTTTCAACCTTTATTGTTGTTTCCTCTGATATTGTTGTTTCTACACGTTTGGTAGTGGTTCCCTTTGTGGTTGTTGATTGTGTTTTTGTAGTCGTGGTAACAACAGAAGGTTTGGAAGTTATAACTGTTGTTTCTGGACTTTTTGTTGTGACCCCAGGCACTGAGGTTGTAGTTTCAACAACAGCTGTGGTGGAGGTTGTGACTGGTCCAGTGGTGACTTTTGGTGGCTTTGTTGTTTCAACCTTTATTGTTGTTTCCTCTGATGTTGTTGTTTCTACAGGTTTGGTGGTCGTTCCCCTTGTGGTTGTTGATGGTGTTTTTGTAGTCGTGGTAACAACAGAAGGTTTGGAAGTTATAACTGTTGTTTCTGGACTTTTTGTTGTGACCCCTGGCAATGAGGTTGGAGTTTCAACAACAGCTGTGGTGGAGGTTGTGATTGTGCCTGTGGTGACTTCTTTTGGTGGTTTTGTTGTCTCAACCTTTATTGTTGTTTCCTCTGATATTGTTGTTTCTACAAGTTGGGTGGTGGTTCCCTTTGTGGCTGTTGATGGTACCTTAGTAGTCGTGGTACCTATAGAAGGTTTGGAAGTTATAACTGTTGTTTCTGGACTTTTTGTTGTGGCCCCAGGCACTGAGGTTGTAGTTTCAACAACAGCTGTGGTGGAGGTTGTGACTGGTCCAGTGGTGACTTTTGGTGGCTTTGTTGTTTCAACCTTTATTGTTGTTTCCTCTGATATTGTTGTTTCTACATGTTTGGTAGTGGTTCCCTTTGTGGTTGTTGATTGTGTTTTTGTAGTCGTGGTAACAACAGAAGGTTTGGAAGTTATAACTGTTGTTTCTGGACTTTTTGTTGTGACCCCTGGCAATGAGGTTGGAGTTTCAACAACAGCTGTGGTGAAGGTTGTGACTGGTCCAGTGGTGACTTTTGGTGGCTTTGTTGTCTCAACCTTTATTGTTGTTTCCTCTGATATTGTTGTTTTTACAAGTTTGGTGGTGGTTCCCTTTGTGGCTGTTGATGGTACCTTAGTTGTCGTGGTACCAATAGAAGGTTTGGAAGTTATAACTGTTGTTTCTGGACTTTTTGTTGTGGCCCCAGGCACTGAGGTTGTAGTTTCAACAACAGCTGTGGTGGAGGTTGTGACTGGTCCAGTGGTGACTTTTGGTGGCTTTGTTGTTTCAACCTTTATTGTTGTTTCCTCTGATATTGTTGTTTCTACACGTTTGGTAGTGGTTCCCTTTGTGGTTGTTGATTGTGTTTTTGTAGTCGTGGTAACAACAGAAGGTTTGGAAGTTATAACTGTTGTTTCTGGACTTTTTGTTGTGACCCCAGACACTGAGGTTGTAGTTTCAACAACAGCTGTGGTGGAGGTTGTGACTGGTCCAGTGGTGACTTTTGGTGGCTTTGTTGTTTCAACCTTTATTGTTGTTTCCTCTGATGTTGTTGTTTCTACAGGTTTGGTGGTCGTTCCCCTTGTGGTTGTTGATGGTGTTTTTGTAGTCGTGGTAACAACAGAAGGTTTGGAAGTTATAACTGTTGTTTCTGGACTTTTTGTTGTGACCCCTGGCAATGAGGTTGGAGTTTCAACAACAGATGTGGTGGAGGTTGTGATTGTGCCTGTGGTGACTTCTTTTGGTGGTTTTGTTGTCTCAACCTTTATTGTTGTTTCCTCTGATATTGTTGTTTCTACAAGTTGGGTGGTGGTTCCCTTTGTGGCTGTTGATGGTACCTTAGTAGTCGTGGTACCTATAGAAGGTTTGGAAGTTATAACTGTTGTTTCTGGACTTTTTGTTGTGGCCCCAGGCACTGAGGTTGTAGTTTCAACAACAGCTGTGGTGGAGGTTGTGACTGGTCCAGTGGTGACTTTTGGTGGCTTTGTTGTTTCAACCTTTATTGTTGTTTCCTCTGATATTGTTGTTTCTACACGTTTGGTAGTGGTTCCCTTTGTGGTTGTTGATTGTGTTTTTGTAGTCGTGGTAACAACAGAAGGTTTGGAAGTTATAACTGTTGTTTCTGGACTTTTTGTTGTGGCCCCAGGCACTGAGGTTGTAGTTTCAACAACAGCTGTGGTGGAGGTTGTGACTGGTCCAGTGGTGACTTTTGGTGGCTTTGTTGTTTCAACCTTTATTGTTGTTTCCTCTGATATTGTTGTTTCTACACGTTTGGTGGTCGTTCCCTTTGTGGTTGTTGATTGTGTTTTTGTAGTCGTGGTAACAACAGAAGGTTTGGAAGTTATAACTGTTGTTTCTGGACTTTTTGTTGTGACCCCAGACACTGAGGTTGTAGTTTCAACAACAGCTGTGGTGGAGGTTGTGACTGGTCCAGTGGTGACTTTTGGTGGCTTTGTTGTTTCAACCTTTATTGTTGTTTCCTCTGATGTTGTTGTTTCTACAGGTTTGGTGGTCGTTCCCCTTGTGGTTGTTGATGGTGTTTTTGTAGTCGTGGTAACAACAGAAGGTTTGGAAGTTATAACTGTTGTTTCTGGACTTTTTGTTGTGACCCCTGGCAATGAGGTTGGAGTTTCAACAACAGATGTGGTGGAGGTTGTGATTGTGCCTGTGGTGACTTCTTTTGGTGGTTTTGTTGTCTCAACCTTTATTGTTGTTTCCTCTGATATTGTTGTTTCTACAAGTTGGGTGGTGGTTCCCTTTGTGGCTGTTGATGGTACCTTAGTAGTCGTGGTACCTATAGAAGGTTTGGAAGTTATAACTGTTGTTTCTGGACTTTTTGTTGTGGCCCCAGGCACTGAGGTTGTAGTTTCAACAACAGCTGTGGTGGAGGTTGTGACTGGTCCAGTGGTGACTTTTGGTGGCTTTGTTGTTTCAACCTTTATTGTTGTTTCCTCTGATATTGTTGTTTCTACACGTTTGGTAGTGGTTCCCTTTGTGGTTGTTGATTGTGTTTTTGTAGTCGTGGTAACAACAGAAGGTTTGGAAGTTATAACTGTTGTTTCTGGACTTTTTGTTGTGGCCCCAGGCACTGAGGTTGTAGTTTCAACAACAGCTGTGGTGGAGGTTGTGACTGGTCCAGTGGTGACTTTTGGTGGCTTTGTTGTTTCAACCTTTATTGTTGTTTCCTCTGATATTGTTGTTTCTACACGTTTGGTGGTCGTTCCCCTTGTGGTTGTTGATGGTGTTTTTGTAGTCGTGGTAACAACAGAAGGTTTGGAAGTTATAACTGTTGTTTCTGGACTTTTTGTTGTGACCCCTGGCAATGAGGTTGGAGTTTCAACAACAGCTGTGGTGGAGGTTGTGATTGTGCCTGTGGTGACTTCTTTTGGTGGTTTTGTTGTCTCAACCTTTATTGTTGTTTCCTCTGATATTGTTGTTTCTACAAGTTGGGTGGTGGTTCCCTTTGTGGCTGTTGATGGTACCTTAGTAGTCGTGGTACCTATAGAAGGTTTGGAAGTTATAACTGTTGTTTCTGGACTTTTTGTTGTGGCCCCAGGCACTGAGGTTGTAGTTTCAACAACAGCTGTGGTGGAGGTTGTGACTGGTCCAGTGGTGACTTTTGGTGGCTTTGTTGTTTCAACCTTTATTGTTGTTTCCTCTGATGTTGTTGTTTCTACAGGTTTGGTGGTCGTTCCCTTTGTGATTGTTGATGGTGTTTTTGTAGTCGTGGTAACAATAGAAGGTTTGGAAGTTATAACTGTTGTTTCTGGACTTTTTGTTGTGACCCCTGGCAATGAGGTTGGAGTTTCAACAACAGCTGTGGTGAAGGTTGTGACTGGTCCAGTGGTGACTTTTGGTGGCTTTGTTGTTTCGACCTTTATTGTTGTTTCCTCTGATGTTGTTGTTTCTACAGGTTTGGTGGTCGTTCCCTTTGTGGTTGTTGATGGTGTTTTTGTAGTCGTGGTAACAACAGAAGGTTTGAAAGTTATAACTGTTGTTTCTAGACTTTCTGTTGTGACCTCTGGCAATGAGGTTGTAGTTCCAACAACAGTTGTGGTGGAGGTTGTGATTGGGCCTGTGGTGACTTCTTTGGATGGTTTTGTTGTTTCAACCTTTATTGTTGTTTCCTCTGATGTTGTTGTTTCCACAGGTTTGGTGGTGGTTCCCTTTGTGGTTGTTGATTGGGTTTTTGTAGTCGTGGTAACAACAGAAGGTTTGGATGTTACAATTGTTGTTTCTGGACTTTTTGTTGTGACCCCAGGTTCTGAGGTTGTAGTTTCAACAACAGTTGTGGTGGATGTTGTGACTGGTCCAGTGGTGACTTTTGGTGGCTTTGTTGTCTCAACCTTTATTGTTGTTTCCTCTGATATTGTTGTTTCTACAAGTTTGGTGGTGGTTCCCTTTGTGGCTGTTGATGGTACCTTAGTAGTCGTGGTACCTATAGAAGGTTTGGAAGTTATAATTGTTGTTTCTGGACTTTCTGTTGTGACCTCTGGCAATGAGGTTGTAGTTCCAACAACAGTTGTGGTGGAGGTTGTGATTGGGCCTGTGGTGACTTCTTTGGATGGTTTTGTTGTTTCAACCTTTATTGTTGTTTCCTCTGATGTTGTTGTTTCCACAGGTTTGGTGGTGGTTCCCTTTGTGGTTGTTGATTGTGTTTTTGTAGTCGTGGTAACAACAGAAGGTTTGGATGTTACAATTGTTGTTTCTGGACTTTTTGTTGTGACCCCAGGCACTGAGGTTGTAGTTTCAACAACAGTTGTGGTGGATGTTGTGACTGGTCCAGTGGTGACTTTTGGTGGCTTTGTTGTTTCAACCTTTATTGTTGTTTCCTCTGATGTTGTTGTTTTTACAGGTTTGATGGTGGTTCCCTTTGTGGTTGTTGATGGTGTTTTTGTAGTTGTGGTAACAACAGAAGGTTTGGAAGTTATAACTGTTGTTTCTGGACTTTTTGTTGTGACCTCTGGCAATGAGGTTGTAGTTTCAACAACAGCTGTGGTGGAGGTTGTGATTGGGCCTGTGGTGACTTCTTTTGGTGGTTTTGTTGTTTCAACCTTTATTGTCGTTTCCTCTGATGTTGTTGTTTCTACAGGTTTGGTGGTCGTTCCCTTTGTGGTTGTTAATGGTGTTTTTGTAGTCGTGGTAAAAACAGAAGGTTTGGAAGTTATAACTGTTGTTTCTGGACTTTTTGTTGTGACCCCTGGCAATGAGGTTGGAGTTTCAACAACAGCTGTGGTGGAGGTTGTGATTGGGCCTGTGGTGACTTCTTTTGGTGGTTTTGTTGTCTCAACCTTTATTGTTGTTTCCTCTGATGTTGTTGTTTCCACAGGTTTGGTGGTGGTTCCCTTTGTGGTTGTTGATGGTGTTTTTGTAGTTGTGGTAACAACAGAAGGTTTGGAAGTTATAACTGTTGTTTCTGGACTTTTTGTTGTGACCCCTGGCAATGAGGTTGGAGTTTCAACAACAGCTGTGGTGGAGGTTGTGATTGGGCCTGTGGTGACTTCTTTTGGTGGTTTTGTTGTCTCAAACTTTATTGTTGTTTCCTCTGATGTTGTTGTTTCCACAGGTTTGGTGGTGGTTCCCTTTGTGGTTGTTGATGGTGTTTTTGTAGTTGTGGTAACAACAGAAGGTTTGGAAGTTATAACTGTTGTTTCTGGACTTTTTGTTGTGACCCCTGCCAATGAGGTTGGAGTTTCAACAACAGCTGTGGTGGAGGTCGTGACTGGGCCCGTGGTGACTTCTTTTGGTGGTTTTGTTGTCTCAACCTGTATTGTCGTTTCCTCTGATATTGTTGTTTCTACAAGTTTGGTGGTGGTTCCCTTTGTGGCTGTTGATGGTACCTTAGTAGTCGTGGTACCGATAGAAGGTTTGGATGTTACAATTGTTGTTTCTGGACTTTTTGTTGTGACCCCAGGCACCGAGGTTGTAGTTTCAACAATAGTTGTGGTGGAGGTTGTGATTGGTCCAGTGGTGACTTTTGGTGGCTTTGTTGTTTCAACCTTTATTGTTGTTTCCTCTGATGTTGTTGTTGTTTCCACAGGTTTGGTGGTGGTTCCCTTTGTGGTTGTTGATGGTGTTTTTGTAGTCGTGGTAACAACAGAAGGTTTGGAAGTTATAACTGTTGTTTCTGGACTTTTTGTTGTGACCCCTGGCAATGAGGTTGGAGTTTCAACAACAGCTGTGGTGGAGGTTGTGATTGGGCCTGTGGTGACTTCTTTTGGTGGTTTTGTTGTCTCAACCTTTATCGTTGTTTCCTCTGATATTGTTGTTTCTACAAGTTTGGTGGTTGTTCCCTTTGTGGCTGTTGATGGTACCTTAGTAGTCGTGGTACCTACAGAAGGTTTGGAAATTATAATTGTTGTTTCTGGAGTTTTTGTTGTGACTCCACGCACTGAGGTTGTAGTTTCAACAACAGCTGTGGTGGAGGTTGTGATTGGGCCTTTGGTGACTTCTTTTGGTGGTTTTGTTGTCTCAACCTTTATTGTTGTTTCCTCTGATATTGTTGTTTTTACAAGTTTGGTGGTGGTTCCCTTTGTGGCTGTTGATGGTACCTTAGTTGTCGTGGTACCAATAGAAGGTTTGGAAGTTATAACTGTTGTTTCTGGACTTTTTGTTGTGACCCCAGGCACCGAGGTTGTAGTTTCAACAACAGCTGTGGTGAAGGTTGTGACTTGTCCAGTGGTGACTTTTGGTGGCTTTGTTGTTTCAACCTTTATCGTTGTTTCCTCTGATGTTGTTGTTTTTACAGGTTTGATGGTGGTTCCCTTTGTGGTTGTTGATGGTGTTTTTGTAGTTGTGGTAACAACAGAAGGTTTGGAAGTTATAACTGTTGTTTCTGGACTTTCTGTTGTGACCTCTGGCAATGAGGTTGTAGTTCCAACAACAGTTGTGGTGGAGGTTGTGATTGGGCCTGTGGTGACTTCCTTGGATGGTTCTGTTGTTTCAACCTTTATTGTTGTTTCCTCTGATGTTGTTGTTTCCACAGGTTTGGTGGTGGTTCCCTTTGTGGTTGTTGATGGTGTTTTTGTAGTCGTGGTAACAACAGAAGGTTTGGAAGTTATAACTGTTGTTTCTGGACTTTTTGTTGTGACCCCTGGCAATGAGGTTGGAGTTTCAACAACAGCTGTGGTGGAGGTCGTGACTGGGCCCGTGGTGACTTCTTTAGGTGGTTTTGTTTTCTCAACCTTTATTGTCGTTTCCTCTGATATTGTTGTTTCTACAAGTTGGGTGGTGGCTGTTGATGCAGTTGTGGTACCAACTGGTACAAATGTCAAAAAAAAATCAAAAAATCATTTTGGGAATAAAATTATATATTATTAACTTCATACAGATTTCCTTTATATTAAAATATACACAGCATCTTTCGTTTTTGGTAAACATTTAATTTGTATTTTCAACTAATTATCGAGAATTCTAAAGCAGCTTCAAAATGTGTACGCTCTGTATATTTTTCTTTACCTGAAGTTGTTATTACAGCTGTGCTGAATGTAAAGGGAGTTGTTGTAGGGCCAGGAGTGGTGGTGGTTAAGCATGGGTACATGCTTCTGGATATGGTACCATTGGCTCCACACTCAGCTATGATGCAGTTCCCTAGTCCATCCGTGGTGTTGTAGATGGTAGCCCCATATTTGTAGGTTTTCCCATTAATGAAGCATATACAAGCTGCAGATGGAGAGTATTTAATCATTTTAACTTTCTTATGTCTTACTATATATATATATGTATGTATGTATGTATGTGTGTGTGTGTATTTATGCGTGTGTACATCTACAGTATGTCTGTATACACTGTCTTAATATCAGTGTATATATATATATGTACTTACAGTTCACATTGTAGTTGCACCTCGTTCCAGAGATTGTACAGGAGCTTTAAAAAAGAAGGAAATTGTGGTTATGTCAGTGTACTTTAGTATTTTATATGGAAAAGTGCTTTGAAATGCATCTCAATATCTCAATAATTAGCATGGATCTAACATTTACATACCATTCACAATCACAATTAGATCTCATGAACCATCTGATACATCTGTAGAAGAGTATTCCAAAAGTAATGAGGGCCAAACATACCCAGAGCTCTTTCCCTCTAGACCACACATTTTGAGCCAATCAGTTTAGCAAAACCCAGATGAAATTTGGACTTGAAAGCAACCCTAACCCTAACCCTTATATCTCCAAAATAGGAGACCAATAAGTGAATTAATTGGTGATTTGGACTTTTGGATGAGTTGAATATACTTCCTCAAACTGTCTTCTAGCTGACCAAATCATTCTAAAACTAACCATAAAAAATGTCCTTTCAACAAGCCAGTTTGCACCTATCCATATCAAAGTTGTGGCAGATGTATTAAAAAAAATCTTGAAAGCATTATTTAATTTCTACCATTAGAAACTACACTTTTCAAGGGGGATTTGTATGCAATCCATTGATGCATAATTGTCACATTGTTTTAACCCAAAGACAAAAAGGTTATTTGGCCTGTGTTCACTGAAATAGTATTTCTGACAAACTCTTTCCTCCTCAATAAATTATTTATCTTTGCTCTAGTTACAAAAGACTATCTTCATTAGAAACACAGTATTTCTTTTTTAAATTCTGCACCAACAGTTGACATTTTCACTGGCCTGGTATTGTTTAAATGGGAGGCAAAATAAGAAGTAAAGTTTCTAATAAAACCCTTAACAACCATCCAAACAAGCATAGGATCATCGACAGATTCTTGATAAACTTGTATGAATTCCTGTAGTTGCAAAAATAGTAAATGATTCTTGAGTGTATTCTGTTGAAAGAGGAAAAGCAAGTGTAGTCTTTAATCCACAGATTATAAAATCGCCATACGTCAAAAAGATTAAATCATCAATAGTGCCTTTAGGTATTTGGATACCAACTGCTAAGAACAAGAAGAATTTTGTGTAAACCTATCCCATCCTTACACCTACATCTGCATGCTTGTCACAGCCATTTCTCAAAGCCATCCATTTTTTCTTTTAGTTTGTCTAGTTTAGTTTATTAGTTTATGCTTCCGAAGGAGATGACATTAGTGAAGGTAGTTGTTTCTTGTTTACCAACATTCTTACACTTCATCTAAGCAAAAATGCAAATTTTGAAAACAAAGTACTGTAGATTGAAGAAAACTTCAAGGGTGATAGGACAGGGGCTTAGAATTCTCCAGCCATCACGCTTATGACACATTTCAATACATTTGTTCATTTTCTTAACAATATTTACTGAATGCTAACAAACATTTACACTTTTGTTATTCAAAGCTTCATTTATTAGTGTGAATGCTTAAGCTTTCACACTTTTGTTCATCAAATCTTTATTATTGTGTGAGAGCTGCAAAGCTTTATCAATGTTATCTTTACTTTTTCTTTCTTTTGTGCTTCAAAAATGTATTATTAGTGTAAATGCTGAAGCTTTCACACAATTGTTCTTAAAATCTTTATTTGTGTGTGAGAGCTGCAGAGCCTTCTCAATGTTATCTTCACTTTCTTTCTTTTTGTTCTTCAAATCTTCTTCCATATGTTTTTCGATCACTAACTACTTCTGTATACTTTCAGCGACAGAAATTGTAATTGTATTGTAACCCTGGTTCTATAAGCACAGGCAGAGCCCTCTACTGGACTCTATGGATACAGTAGAGTCCAGTAGAAGGTGGAGCCTTGTTTCAAGCAATGGTGGATCCTGCTCTCGCCGCCTGGATGGTCTGCACCACTCGCAGACCTTCCAGCCTGCATCAGTCTGTCCCTCTCAGAAGCCAAGCCTGGAGAGGCTGGCCCAACCTGGGCAGCGCATCTACCTCCTGGGACACAGTCCCCCACACTTGGGGAATGGACCAGGGCTGGGCTGCCAACATCTGAGTCATCTCTCCATACCAGGAGGGCCAACAGCACACTCTCTCCAGTAGAGGAGGAATGAGACAAAGAGGAGGAAAGGCGTAAAGTAGCCTCTTTGGCCAGGGGTGGATTGTCTTGCGGCATCAGGGAGAGCCACAACCAGTGGGTGTTGTTTTGACTGGCAAACAGGTCCACTTCCACTCTCCTGAAGTTCCAAATTTGCCACCTCAGGGTGCAGCACCCACTCGTCCGCCAGAGGGCTGCCTGTTGACATGAGGTCGGTGCCCCTGTTCTCTGGACCCAGAATGTGAAAGGCTCTCAGAGACTGGACATGTTGTGAGGCCCACAACAACAGGTTCTCTGCCATCTTGAACAGGGCTGCGGATCGGACTCCGCCCTGCCTGTTGATGTAGGCAACCGTGGTGTGGTTGTCTGTTCTCACCCAGTAATGCAGGTCCTCCTGCACTGATGGGGGAACATTCACCAAGCGGTGCTTGTGCCTCTTGGGATCCAACGAACGACCGTTGCAGGTGGCGCATGTGCAGAAGCCCGCAGACTGACCGAGTCGAGCACGACTCCTAGATACTCTGCCTGCTGGCGTGGCTGGGGGGTGCTCTTCTTCTAGTTTATGGTGAAGCATAACCGGGTTAGGTGCAGCAACAACTTGGCTGTGTGGAAAATGGCCCATTCTCTGGGCTTGGCCATAACAATGAGGTTGTCTGAACATGCAGTAGCCTGTTGTACTCGTAGGCTGTCCCCTACGCAGGTGTTTTGGCGCCATCTTGACATGAAAATAAACATCTTTCAGGTTGATGTTGGTGAACCAGTCGCCTGGTTGAACCATTTCCAGCGATCTCCTGATGGTTAGCATGCGGAACATCTTTCTGGTGATACACTGGTTCAGAATGCAGAGATCCAAAATGGGTCTGAACCCTCCCTTCCTTCCTGCCAGCTGGGAAGGCAGCAGCCAGGAAGTTGTGATACTCGGGCCTCTCCACTGCCAAACCTTCCATAAACAGAAGATTAGCCCATGGGGGGACAGTATCGAAAGGGCAGAGCTGACAGGGTGGTCATGCATCACTGTCGGCTGCCTCAACACAGCGTTAGATATTGTGTCAGTGCATCCATCACCTTCCACAGAAATATCTAGAAGGGAGCGGAGTAGACTTGATGTGTCCTCTCCTCAGTCTGTGTGCAGGCCTGGAGCATTACTCTCTGAGGAGGAATTAATGCTGCCAGCCATGCTAACACTGAGAGGTGAGCTGTGTACGCTGGTCTCGTGTAGCGAAGCAGTGAAAACAGCAGGAGACAGTGCTGACACTAAGCAGACATGAAGTGTCCTCTCCCCAGTATGTGGGCATGAGGTGTTATTCCTCTGTGAGGATATAATGCCACTCACTGCCTTATCATTACCCGAGGAGATGAGCCAGAACAGTACCAGTGAGCACAGCGAGACAGATCTGCTTTTGTGTGTCACTATGTCAGGTGGGATGTGTTTCTTTTTCACAACATCGCGCCTAACACAGCCTACAGCTGAATGAGGCTGCCCGCCATCTGCTTCCCTGACAAAGGGGGGTCATGGGGGGCCAGAGAGGTGGAAGAGGGGAAGGTGGAGGATTGTGCTCTTTGGAAAATGTAATTTGTTTTTATTAAAACATTTGCAACATTCTGCACAGAACACAGTGAACATGACCCCAGTGACCCCAGTAGCAACACTCAAAATCAGTTTATTAATCTGGTTTATTAATCGCACATGGTGCGGCACTGAATATCAGCCTGTTCTGCTGTTGGGGGGTGTCCAGCGGTGTATTAGCTGCAGCGATGCCCAACACTCCCAGATTGTTAACTGCCGTGGCCAGCTGCGTGCCCAGCCGGAATATTTTTTCAAAATATTCCAGCGTGTCCCTATCCTGCACCAGTGGAGGCTGTGGCTTCCTGTTCGCTGCCCAGCCAGCCGAGTGAGGAATCAGGAGGGCATTTTCCAGTCTGTCTCTATGTGACCCTTTACTCTCAGGAAGGAAACCAGTCCCGCAACTGGTGACTTCGTTGTCAGTGGCTCCTTCCAGGATGCTTCGACACTTACAGGAGAGGAGGCGAAACAAAGGCAGGTTGAGCTGGATGGTCCTGGCTGTAAAAGCCTTCATGAAGAAAGAAGCTGCAGCAGAAGAAGCTGCCTTTTATACTGTGTGAGACACACGTAATCGGTAGGCGCATCCTGATTGGCTGGCTGCGTACATGCTAATTTCAGTGGGTGATTGCTTTCGTGTGATTGGAGGAGAGTATTACCCATAGAGTCCAGTAGAGGGTGGAGCTTGTGTGAGATAGAACAATATTTGCACAGTGTGTTCCTTGGACGATGTCGATTTGACTGACAGGCCATGCTCATTTGTGCCTTCAAAAAATTTCCGCTAACACATTTTTTGCTTCTGTTGGCACATAGTTCATCTAATCTTCACCAAACTTGGTACATACCATATACTACTTATTAACTACTATATCTCTTAAATGTAATATTCCATGGCAACCACATTTAGCAAAGATGTACAGATGGGGATACTGAAGTGAAGTCTGTAGCATTTTCAGCAATGCTTTGCGATTTATTTCAGCTGTCAGCATTCACATGCATTTTCTGCAGGAAATGCATTTTCTAGTGATACACTTTATTTCTGAACGCTTTTCAAGATACTCAGAGACACTTTACACAACAAAGATCCTACAGAACTAAATCAAACATCTTCTTCATCATCAACTGGGTAAGAATAACAAGGAAAGAGTTTAAGTGTGTTAGACTTGTCTTGGTTCAGGAAAGTCAGAGACAGTCAAAAGAGTTTGTTCAGGTTAAGGGTTTCATCCACACATTGCACACTGGTAATGTATCAATGGTTAGCAGCTATTTCATTGCTCTGTCAAAATTCCATATGCCGATTGGTCAAAGTAAGGGTATGATCACTCAAAAAACTTTTATATTTATATAATAATTTCTACTTAGTTATCTTACATTACAAGTGTGCATGTCAAAATGTGGTAGATACATCACTGCCTACTGTGTGTTAAGTCATTACTGTGAACAGGAATCTTTACATGAGACATACCAAGTGTAACAGTTGTCTGATGGAACCTTATCTCCGATGCTGTAATGGGTGCCTTTGTCATCATAGCAGCCACATTGGCCCCAGGCGACACACTTCATGGTGTCTTCATCGAAGTATGGTTGGGTTGGAGGACACTGTGGATAGCAACCTGCAACACCATTATAACATTTTGATTTACCTCACTGAAATACTGAAATACTAGTATCATACCTCCCCATCTATTAAACATAGACATTTCAGAGAAACAGTGCCCATTCTTAGGATTCTAAAACCTTATTTTGTTTGCGGCAATAATTGCAGAGTGTAAGTGTCCTCCACAGTCCATTTGTGTGCAGACTGGAAAAGTTAGACAGAGGTTTCCTGGTCTCACACCTCAGAGAAGTTTTGCTTTAGGCATGATCTCTCTCTATTTATCCTGCCAACACACTAATAAGTATTGATGCAAAATAGAAAATGACAGAAAGAGAGGGAGAGAGAGCCAGACTGAGAGCAAGAAAAGAGAGCACAGAGAAAGACAGAGGTTGAGCATAAAAGTTAAACTAAACACAATCTGTTGGGTCTATATTTCATTGTTGTTACTAAATATAAAAAATCGAATAAATATAAAGCTCACACAGATATGATTGCAGTACTGAGTATGATGGCTCTGACACATGACACATCTAAATACCGGATCAAAAGCACATCTGATGTTATGTTATTATGAACATTACTGTTATTATGAACAGGGGAAAGGTCAATCAGTCAGTTGACTTAAGTTTTACTCAAAGCTTTGATTTGGCCGTAAAACACAAGTCAAGATGATGAGACGCCAAAAGATCAGTCTACTGTACCTTCCAGGGTAGTGATGAGGTTGGAACAGTTTCCTGATGGATTCCTACATGTCTTCATGCAGTCAGCTCCACAAGGCTTGTAGTGCCACTCACAGCCACCAGGGGAGTTATAGTAGTCACAGAAAATAGCTGCAAAAGACAAAGAGAAACAAAAAAATGTCCTAGCTTTTGTTACAAAACTCATGGTGTTACTTAATATGACAAATGAATTTAAATCTTTTGGCTAAAGATACATTTTCTGATTTTGATTTAGCACTAGAGTCCCCCTAAATTCTTAAATTTCCTCCCCAGTTCTCTGTCATTATATAGCTCAGGTTTTCCTGGTGTAATGGGAACCAAACTTACGGCACAGCTTTGGAGTTCTCCATTTAACACATGCTCCAGCTTCATTACAAGCTTTGGCATAGGCAGCCACAGCAGTGCAGAGACACTCACAGTCCCCACCGGTGTCACAAGCACAAGAGTCTCTCACGCAAGAATCAAAGTACGGCCCTGGGTCAACCTTGAACAGACAATAACATACTGTAAATGAAAGCTGAGGGTAACAAAAATGTTGTCCTGTGCTAGTAGTAGTAGTAGCAGCAGTAGCATTGGCAGCAGTAGTAGTAATCACACTGGCTGTATCAGTAGTAATAGTAGAAATATTGATGGTGGTGCTATAATAAATAATCGCCTAACTGTAGATATCCGGTCCAAATATTTAACAGTCTGACAAGTAGTTGTTCCGATATTTTTCTCTTTTAGTTCTCTCTCTCTTCTCTTTTCTCTTTATTTTTATTCTATTTTATGCCATTAGTCAGTCAGTAAATGTGCTGAAAAATTAATTTAAAAAAAATTAAATTAAGAGCAGTGTGGTCTTCTGGCAACTGCTTTTCTGGCAGGGTTTTGGTGAGGATTTTACTAGCAACTTTTTATTTTTTCTTCTTTTTTCTGGACTGGGTTGCGGTCCTAGGCGCTGATATATTCTGCATATTCTGATATAAGTATACACTGGTTTATTTTATTTTATTATAAATAAATAAATGAATAGTCTCAAATTGCCACCACTGACAAAAACATAAAAATAAATATCAAATGGGTTTTATTTTCCATCTTATGTCACATTATGGCATTCTATCCTTGTTCTTTCTATTTTCTTAACTTTATTTTTATTCTATTATTATTAGTAGTAGTATCATTATGCATTTTATGCATTCTATTTTCATTTTTATTTCATTTCATTTCTATTATTATTATCAAGTGGGTTTTCTTTTCCATCTTATGTCACATTAATTATGGTATTCTATCCCTGTTTTTAATGCTCATTTTATGTCTATTTTTATGCATGTAATTTCTTTATTGTAAAGCACTTTGAGCTGCATTTATTGTATGAAAGGTGCTTTATAAATAAAGTGTATTATTATTATTATTGTTATTATTATTATTATATTTTAATTATATTTTTCTTTGGACCAACATTTTGTTGGAACAGATTGATGGGGAGATCATCCAGTGGACCAGCATATTGACCAATATCACTGCCCTCAGCGACTGGCCAGTAGCGGGGCAATCAACACACATGAATGAGTGCTTGAAATAATGAATGAAAAATGAAAATGACAATGAAATACAATATCTTATTTCCCAAATACCATGGTAGTTAAAGTGATATTGCTTGTGTATTATCATTTATGTATGTATCCATGTGATTATGTTTGTTATCACCATAGATACCTGTGAATGACAGCTCTGGAAGGTGACGCTGGTGATGATGCTACACTGTTTCTGGGACCAGGCTGCCCGGTAGCGGTTGGAGGCACAGGGATCACTGATGAGTTGGGCATTGGGGCAACTGGATGAAACCTTCCAACTATTGCCAAATTGTAAAACATCTGCTACTGTCTCCTGGGAACGTGTGGTGAAGTCATTCTTACTGTTACCGTCGTAGTTTCCACACAGACCACAGACTTGACCCTGAGGGAGGAACCCAATGACAGTATTCACTGCTATATGATAGGACTGATACAGAGTAAGGTACCAGTTTGTTGTTGTTACCAAAGAGCTGCTGACTACAAAATACATCAAAGTACTGCAGCATAACACAAGATAGATTTTAAACTAACTACTAAATGAGGAATGTAACTTTAAACTACAAGTTCAATTAAAACAACCACCACCATAGTCCCAATTTATAAAATTGTTATGTCAAAGTATTGATTAATACAAGTTGTTTTGTGGAACAAAATGTCCTAACATGTCTGAGAAGATTCTCAGTCATAGTCATGGTATATCCTGATAAGAAGCCAGACTGAAAGGAACTGGCTTAACAAATAGTCATGCTGTGTGCAAAGGCTAGGTGTCAGTCAAGCTATACAGAATAGATTGTTTACCTGGAACTGTGGACTGAGTTTAATAAAAAGACTGGTCTTTTGGTCCCACATGAGCACAAGTCCTGGCTTGATCATCACCACCAGATAAATACCCATCTTGTGTACCAGAGCAGGGAACACCTGGCTGCTGCCCTTTACCACATGGAAGTTCTCATCTTTAAGCTGGAATTCGTTATCCTGTGGGTATCAACATTAAATAAACATGTATTGTTATACTGCACCAATTAGGTGAGGTGGAACAAGTAATCACTTGCACACTCTATTACTCTATTACAACTATACAGTATATTATACAGTATATATACAGTATACTATACCTTCTGGGAATCACAACTGTGAAGTCTTTAAAATAATTATCACACAATAATTACAAAGTATTTTTCTACAGTTTTCTCCTGAAAAGCTATATGCTGTTGTGAAAAGGAACTTTAGTCCCCTGATAAATGGAAAGAAACTAGCCCCTTCTTCAGAAAGATACAAATTGATTGCATGGCTATATGATATTTAGTATATTGTGGGCATCAGCATTATAAGATGACTATGGGCTGAAATTTTATTATTACTGGTCTTAGAGTAAGCCTTATGCCTCCCATTACAGTAGCAAATAAAACAAATAATACTAGCCCAACTTTACTGTGTTAATATCAACATTAGTTTGATACATATGCACAGTGTAAGTGTGTTGTGCTTACCCCCACAAAGATCTTGATGGTCTTGGAGCAGGTGGTTCCTGTGCTTCCACATGGAACATTCTCATTGATAATTCTGAAGCTTCCATTGCCCTGACCAGTACCACAGTAGTCCTGATTAAGGCACATACACAGACACAGAATACAATTACTGGATACCATCCTTAAAATGAACATCCTTAAAGATCCCTTCCAGCTTGGAATAATTGCGTCTGAATTGTTTTTTACTCAGAAAAAGTTCAATTTCCTCATTTAAATCCTTAACATATCATCTACTCCTATTCCCTCTTTTTTGAAAAATCTATAATATATGAATATGCAAATATTTTTCACTTTATTGACTACTACTAACCTATTAGTTGAACTGCAGGACACAAAATGTCTCCTACCTCGCTAAAAAGTCCATTCTCAGTGTATGTGCACTGGAGGCTTCAGGTTTCCACATCACATTTGTATAAATTACATATTGGACTACAATTGACTCCAAACCAGTTGTGATGTCACAAATCATGTTCATAAGCACATGACCTAAACTCAGATTTAAGGTGAGCACAGAGAAACTTTCCACTTTCAGCAGATGAATGTGAAAAACAAACATTTTTTTGAGATTTTCATGAAATCAGCCCTCATTTTTGATACTGATACAATTAATGGTCAGCACTTTTTCTACAATAGCCATTCAATATATTTACATTCATGTACTCTCTATATAGTAGTTTTGCCGGAGTCCGCCATTCCCGTGCACAATTCAGATTGCCTACCTATACACAAGGGACTCATAGATAACGATGCTGCATGAAATTTTATCAGCCTCACTGTTTATAGTTATACAGTATACACTCTGCTACAGCTATGTTCAGGTATGTTTATGAAGGGGATTAACTCTCTCAGCAGAATCCTCAACGCTGCCAGATTCTTTGACAGCTTCATCAAACAGCAAAGCCCTTTCCACCAAATCTAATTGTATAACCATTTGCTATAAATGGTCAATTCCTTGATATGTGACTGAATTTAAACAATGTAAGTTTGTTTGATACATAAGTTGCTCTCGTGTTGAAATTCTCCTTGCAGCTCAAGGAGAATTTGCTGTTGTATTAATTCACACTTGCTGTTACCATGGTAACAGCAGGTGTTGCCAAATTACCTAGGACTAAAGTCTTAAGGATGACAACTTCAACCACTGTACATCTGTCCATTTGTCTCTAAAGTATGGACATGACCTGCCACTTTACCTGGAGGAGCGTGTATTCACACTGTCCACTGAAGTCAAACCTCTTATCATCAAATGTGATGTAGTGACCATCACCGTAGATCCCACAAACCTCATCACACACGTTGGTGGTACATGTGAACTTCCTGCCACTGCAATAGCTGGGGAGACACACACCAGACACAAATTTTCAATCATGTAAGCCTTGCTAGAAAAGCTATTACATTCTAGACCTTTTTGCATTTTTACTTTTTTGGGGGCAGGTTATTTTCATCTACAAAATGATCTATAATTATTATTATTACATGCTCACTTTTCTCTACCCTCTGTTCATAGAAGTACCATATAGGTCTGAAATATAAGACAATATTTTTTTTCTGGAAATTACATTTTAACAAGTGGTGCTCATCTTATGTTTGAGGGCTACACAATTACATGTTTACAAGATCAGATATCTTTTTGAATAGAGAGAGTCCAGGTGTTGCATTATGGGTTGTTTGTAGCCTTAATGGATGGATGTTGCTAATGTTGCAAGTCCAACACCTTTTTGTTGTATGGGAACATCAGAAATTAAACCCATCTACTTTTGCCTTGCTGAAATTAAGCATTGGATGTTCACAAAATTTCTGCACTTGAATGACTCAAAAATAATGATAATCACTCCCTCTGGCCCCAGTACCAGCATCATGAACAGTCTCTCGTCTAGTCTGAGTGCCTTATCTAACAATGTTAAAAAAAAGTTGCCTGAAACCTCTGTATTTTTTGATTCACGGTTGTCTTTTGATTCTTAGTGACTAAAGTCCTGCTTAATCCAATTTAGACATTTAACTAAGATTAGGTTATTCCTCTCATCTAGAAAAGGTCATCCATGCTTTTAGATCCTCCAGACTTGACTACTGCAACACACTTTATTCGGGTCTAATTCGGCAAAACATCCAAAGACTATAACTTACGGTGTTTTCACACGATAGTTCATTTGCTTTGGTCCGAATCAGTGGATGAGTTGCTACTTTGTTGCATTTACCCTTTGGTTCGGTTTGGTTTCACATGGCAAAATTTCAAGTCAACCAAAATGTACCAACAAAAGCCATGTATGAGCTGTTGCTCCGTTCATTCCGCCAACGTCCATGGCGTTGGCGGGGGGAGAAAGGAGTGTTTGTTTTTCTTCCAGGATAGACAGTTTAATTTGCCCCGCTACAGTTTCAATGTTGGCATCCCCCTGCATATAACCGACACTTGCGACACCAACACAGACACACACACACACACACACACACACACACACACATATACACTCCAGTGTACAGTATAACCGACACTTGCGTTTACCACCACACATGCTCTCTCTCTCTCTAAACCCCCCCACCACCATGGTCACACTACCATTCTGATGGAAACACGTTATGCAAAGAAGACGTTGGCTGAAGAGGTGAAGGGAGCACATATTGAGCACATAATGCACAGTGCAGCTGGCTACAGGAGCTGGTTTAATCCAAAAAATGCACAATGTTTCCTGCAGTTGGGTCAGATCTAGGTCAGATCATGTTCATACCACAAATGAACCGTGTCAGAGTTCGTTTGTAACCGGACCAAGACCACCTCTTCAGTAATTTAATGTGTTTCATTGAGATCTGATCAAAGTAGGTCAAAGGTGCTGGTGCCTGTCTGTCTGAACACATGACGTGTTTAGTATCTGAAATCACTGTGTAGGCCAACCTCTGTAAGAGAAATATTAAGTGTGTGAATTTCCATGCAGGTACATATGTGTGTGTATAAAGCACTGTACAAACCAGGTGTTGCAGTTCACAGTCAGTGTCTGTCCAGGCTGGTAGACCTGTCCATTGTGCAGACATGGACAGCTGGTCTCATTGATACAGCCTCCTGCTCCATCTGACACTAGGCCATCAGGGCACATGCAGCCTGATGTACACCCAGTACTGATCTGTATCCATCCAAAGTGAAGGGGGAAGAGAGGGAGTGAGTCAAACAGAGCCAGTGCATGTATGTCCAAGTGTTTGATTTCTGTGAGCCTGTTTGTGGTGAAGCTGGTACTTACACAAGCCATGTCCAGAGTGCTGCAGCTCTTCTGACACTCAGTCCCAGTCATCCCAGGCTGAGCATTGGAGCAGTCAAAGTAAACCATGGGGGCAATGCATGTTGTTGAGGCTGGGTAATCAATAACAAATTAAAATTTAGAGAAGCCTTATTGGCATGATAATGGATCATGTCAAAATTCCAGATGTTATGTGCATAATTCATTCCACAATTTAGCATGAATTTCTTCAGTTTGGAAAATGCATGATCCAGAAGAGAATTAAAAAATTTTTTCTGTGGCTCTGAGTATTGCTTGGCCACTCAACAGGCCTCTTTAATAACAAACGGATTGTCAATGGGACATGTGCATTTTAAGGGATTTAAAGGTCCAGTGTGTAAGATTTAGTGGCATCTAGCGGTGATGTTGCAGATGGCAACCAACTGAATACCCCTACCCCCCACCAAGCATGTAGGAGAACCTACAGTGGCCACGAAACTCTAGAGCCATTGTGTGGTTTGTCCATTCTAGGCTACTGTAGAAACATGGCGGTGAAACATGGCAGGCTGTGTGGAAGAGGACCTGCTCCCTATTAAGCATGTGCAGAGAGCCCAGTATTTGTATCTGTATTTGTTGAGGCAGCAAAATGATTTGTATTTGTATTTGTATTTGAACAAAGGTGGAAATAGGTGTCAAAATCCTGTTTTTGTTTTTATTACACTTCTAATTTTAGGATATTAAAGTGTTAAAATAAGTGTTCATCAATAACCAATTTTGCAAAAGAAGTCTCCATAACAGGTCTTGAACTTGGCTCCCAGACCATGGACATCTGCACTGACTACTCAGCTAAAGATCAGCTCTGCTACATACACAGACCTGCAGCTATTTATACACTCATGATACAGAGACAGACAGCACGGCGGATCAGAGGACAGAGACATAAACAGCGATGTAACCGACCTGTGCGCTGTTATTTGACATTATTTGATGTTGGTGATTATTTTTCTTTTTAAAAAAAATATTTGTACAAAATCAATACTCATTTGGCTCCACCCCTGCTCCCTATGTAGATATATAGCGCTCATTCTAAGGTAATAAAAACTCATTTTCAGGTGATTATACATTAATTATAACATACTTATGAATATTATATTCCATTTCTGCCAAGTCCATTCCGCTAGATGCCACTAAATTCTACACACTGGACCTTTAACAATGAATTGACAAATGAATGAAATGATGAATTAAGTAATTAAGCACAAAAGCAAACATGACTTGTATGTGGAGACCTACATAGTAGCCGTGTCCTTCCTGAGCAGCTGAGAGCTCCTTGTCTGCAGATACTGTGAGAGCAGTTATGAGAAGATATGAGAAACAGAGCTGACATTTCTGTAGTTCTTAACATAATGGATTGCCATTAAATTTTCTCACTTTGGTGATTCCCTGTCTTTTCATTCAGCGCCATCCACATATTTACATTTTTGGTTAAAAGTAAAATGTCTAGACAATAGTATTGGTAAGTTATACTCTACAATCAGCATGTTGTTAGTCATTGTGAGCATATTGCCATGCTAACATTTGCATTTATCTCAAAACACTTACACAGCGTTGCTAATCGTGTCTGTAGAGCCTTGTTTCCCTCACACAGGCTATTCCTAACATACATGTAACTCCCTATTGTCTACCTAGTGCCTTGTATCTATTTTCTCCAATTTTATTTGAGTGCCTGAATGTGAGGTGTAAAATGTATGCTCTGTAGTGCCCTAAAATGGAACAAAAAATGTCCTATCCATAATCTCAGTTTACTTCTCACTATGTCTCTTGACAACTCTTGACAACACTGCACTCTGTATTTACCATGTGGTGCCATCTTTGCTGACAGCCTGTCCAACAGGAATAATGGTATCTTTATCATAGCAGGGACAGCTTGCACTAGCCACACACTGGCCTTCCTCGTTCATGTAGGTTCCCTCAGCACAGCCACAGCCATCCACTGTGGTGAAGCTGGCCTGGCAGGAGTAGTCAACCTGGCTGAGGGAATGGCAGGTACGACCACAGCAAGTCATGTTGTAGTCATACACTGTTTCTGCTGGACATGATGTACTGAATTTGCCTATTGGGGGAGACAAGAATTGAATGTTAGCATGTTAGCAGATTTTTATGTTGGATAATTGTTTGCTGTTGCAAACCAGGTGCAACCTGGTTCTGCAGGTCTTAGGGTCAGAGGGTGCAACCATTAACATTAACTTATTATTATAATATTGATTTGATGGCATTTCTACCTGTTCCCAGCTAGATATAATTCAATACAATACAAACAATTTCATATGTGCCTTGTTAAATTGTTGTTTATTGCTGCAATAACCAAACCAATAATTTCATCAAATCTCATTAAATATGCTCCTCTTGATCTGTTGATGTTGTATGTGTTTGGCTGTTGGTACAAACCCAGCCTCTCTCTATTACCACAGTAAAACAAAATGGTCTTTACTCACCACAGATGGTCGCCCTCCAGCCAGTGATCTGGATTCCTGCCACTGAACAGGCATAGACATAGGAGGACACTGCAGCACACATGCAGTCCTCACTTTTCTCACAGTTACAGCTGTCATACATGCAGTTCTAAGAGGAGACACAGTGAGCATGGGCACATTATCGAGGGTACAGTAGTTTAGTTTAGACAGCATGTTTAATAGTCATTATAGTTTTGTGTGTGCAGACTTACATCTTTGTATGTGCTAGGGCTAATGACAGAGTGGCAAGGAGCAAACACTTCCTTGGGATCTGTTAACTTGGAGCACCAGTACTGGGCATAACTTTCTGAGACATAGAAACATACAGAAATAAAGTAGTTCCAAAACATCTAATTAAAATGGCATTGTTAATTAACTTTATAATGTGGTATCATATCATATTTTCATATTATCATATCATATCAAATATGGTATGATATGACACACATTACATGATATGGCATGACATAATAAGACATTGGAGGAGAGAATCTAGTTGTACCCTTGCTGATGCCCTGACTACAGGGGTGTCCAAAGCGTGTTGTGACATCAGGGCAGCTGGCTCTGGTTTTCCAAGTGTTGGCAAATGCCGCAGCAGTGCCCTCTACCAGCCCACTCATCACCCTGAAATCATCACTCATTATGTTGTTGAAGTTCCCACACAAACCTGTTGGAGGAGATGACACACATTTACACAGACACTAAAGATCAACGACATGTGAAGTATTACAAAACACTTTTTCCAATGCTTTTTAAGAAATTGAACTGTTTGATTCTGTTGTAAATACTGGTAAACAGGATTAGGCTACACATAAAAACATAGAGGATGCATTTTCAGGTACTGAAACAATAATGTTGAGGCATACCAGAGGTGGTTCCTTTGAGTGAAGGGTGAGCCGAGATGAAGACCTGCATCATGGGGGTCAGCTGGACCATCACTTGTATGCCCACCTTGGTGCTTATGAGGATGTAGAAGGATGATGGCCTGAAGGCACTCAGCTCAGCTGGAGCAGTCAGAAGATATTGAAACACTCAATGTTACAGCAACTTGTTCAATCAGTCACAGAAATACTGTATACACATTGCTGTCTCTCCCTTCTTTTTCAGTACTGCCTGAGGTAAAAGTACTGAGCTTGAAGCGTCTCTGCATGTTAGATTATAGCCATTCTCATGTTCAACTCTTGATCTTATTGTTGCTCTGTTCGTTTGTGTCCATCTGCAGCACAACACAAATTCGAAACTCTATTAATGTATAATCTTTTTTAGGGCTGCAACCAATAACTCTGAACTTTCTCTGAGTTTTTTTTTTTAAAGGAATTTCAGCTGTTTATAGTATATGTGTGTATTCTGAAATATCATTTGTAGTTACTCACGTGTAAACAGTGGAAGCTGAGAGAGAATCTGGTTCACATAGACCTGCCCAGATGCCTGAATTTTCACAACCTGTCAATTTGAGGAAAGACACAATTTAGATTATATCAATCATGAGTCCTACAGTATTTCTAAATAATAATTGGATTTCTTTTGAACCATTTAAACCTGCTTGGTGCACCATGTTGGTGAGGATTGGACAACTTTGATATTAGATAAGCCATAAATCATAAAATTCACTGTTCACCAGTGTGATTCTCAAGGAAATGTATGTAAGTTAAGTCCCCTGAAGTGATGGAAACACAACTGTGTGTGTGTGTGTGTGTGTGTAGAGCTTACCACAGAATTGCTGTATAAGGCCAGAGTCACAGCTCTGAGGCAGGTCCTACTGTCAGCCAGACCACACTTGACCAGGTCAACTAGTACAGTGTATGAGGAGCCATTACTTTGCTGCAACACACATAGGAACATAACTTGGACTTTAATAATGATTGAAAGACTGAAAACTGAGACTTAACACTCATGTCACCAACCACAAACATTAATCTCTGTTGTAGGACTCATTCCAATATCTCTATTCATCAAATACCAAATTTGTTTATTTGTTTATTTGGATATCTTTTAGATTAAAGCTAATCTCCCAAGAGTCCATTTTAAATCCACAATGAGAACATTTTCAGAATACTATAGGCCTAGAGCACACATACACACATGCATACACACCATATATAAACATGATTATAATGCACTCAATCACACTCACACACTTGGTTAAGCTTAATCATACATAAAATATACAGTATGTGCACATACACACTTCATTTACACCAACACATCTGCATATATCTAAACTAGTGCACACATTCTGACAGTGAAGTGCTGTATGTTGACAGCCACAATAAGAACCTACAGTCCACAACAGTTTCTCGTGATGTCATATTGTAAACGCATTATTTTATTGAGTTCCACTGTTTAATAGCCCTGTAAATAAAGGTCCACCTGCCCATCTCTGTTTTTATCCTTGGTAATACGTACTTATTGGTCTTTTGAAGAAGTCTTTTAGTGCAATTTATTCATCATGTAGTGCACTTAGTCACTCCCTCCTATTTCAAACCCACATCGTAGACTCAATCTTGCTGCCTTGTTCAGTGCAATCTGCAATCTGTTTATATCTCTCCGAGCTGCACAGCAGTAACTGATATGGCTATTTATTAGACTATGAGATATAACTTCACAAATATCTTTAGGTAAGAAGTTTGCAATTCCTCCAACCATCCCTGCTTTCATCACCTTTTTGAAAGATCAGCAATATGAGCTGTCCATGTCAGATTGTTTTGTATTTTGAATCACAATAATTTGGCTTTGGTGACCTCTTCAATTTCTACATATTGAATACAATGGCTTCATTTTTTTCTCCTCCTTCTTGTTGTGCATATTGTCATACTTTCAGTTTTGTTTGCATTTAACACCAATTTGTTCTTTTCCACCCATTTGATAATCAATGTAATTTGTTAGATATTCCTGTATGCTATTGCTGGCGTTGTTGTGTCATTTGCAAACATTTGCATTTGAATGAGCTAAAGCTAAAGAAAGATCATTTGTATAAATATAAAACAACAATGGTCCATTATGTTAGGGTATGGACCATTAGGGTTAGGGTGATCATTCATATTAGACCTCAAGTCTTTGTTTCAAAATGATCAGCAAAGATTAGTGATGTCCTCTGGTTTTGTTTTAACTCCTTTGTTTACCTTAACACTGACATGCACCTTTGACCCACCAAGTAAACCCTTTACTGTATTCCAGATTTGTTCTGAGTTATTTCCACATCCTGTTTTGTAACTGGTGATTTAACTTTACCATAAAATGTCCACATTTCCTATATGGCATAACATCAGAATCCAGACTGGCTGCTGCAGCTTTTGCTTTCTTGAGTTCTTGGTCAATCGAAGGAGATGGTCCAGTTTTGATTGTACTTTTCCTTTTTTTACAGTCACTCTAGAAGGCCTCTTTGGCACATTGGCATATTTTGTGATGCATATAATGTTGTGATCTGCGGGTCACAACATTTTATGGGTCCATCATACAGCACATTCACTACTACTACTGCTACGACCTTCTACTATCATGCAGCATATTTTCAGTTGTTGCAGTAAGTCTAATGTGCCCCTCTACTCAGAATGTGTCTTTCCTGTGGTTGTAGTCCAAGGGAAGTAACCCATACTCATGAATGTGCAGTTTGTCTGTCATTGTCCATGCAGGTTGCTGGTATGAAATGGAATAACATTTGTGTGTATGTGGTGGTTTACTACAGTGTTGCAGATGATGATGTGTACTACCTTAGCCAGAATATAGGAGCAGTCCCCATGGAAGGTATAGACTTTCCCATCGAAGGTGTTGATGTGGGCTCCCCCCTCCACAGAACAGGTTCCTGGACAGTTCTCCTCTGTACACTTCCACTGGCCACTCTCACACACACTGTCACACACACACACACACACACACACACACACACACAGTATATGAAGCTAATCACTGGCATTCTTACTATCATCACTATCATTCTAGTGAAAAGTTTTCCAACAGTAACAACACATGGGGAATGAAGGGACTTGTGTCACAGGAAATACTGCAATATGCATGGACCTTCATATGCCTGCCACCTGCAGCTACTTAAAAAAGCAACCCCACAAAGTCCCCAGGAAGGACCCACCTCCCTCCCTGTTCCACCCTGAACACACATGAACATTAGGGGAAAAGCTGGTGGTTAAATGGGACAGCTAAAGATGAGTAGTTCCTCAGACAAAACCTATCATTTGGGAGTGTTTGTCAATACAAACAAAAAGAAACAAACAAAAAAATTCTGTGAGGGCCAGCAACAAAAATGAGGGAACTTACCTCTAAACATGCAATAACTGATTTTATTGACCACTTGAGGGCAGTGGAAACAAGTAGTGAACACAACACTCACATATCATCAGCTTTGTTGATATGTTGAACTTTACATTATCATTCATTTGGAGTCGTGTTTCTGTCCACCTGGTGAATGTAAGTCCAATATTCACTCTCTTTTAGCTCTGTTTTTGCTCTCTACCAATACCTGAGGGAAATATCTGGCTCTTTAGCTGCTAAATGCTCCACTATGTTCACCAGCTAGTCTACAGCTAACTGTGTCTGCTGTTTGGTGCTGAGCAGGTAGTGTACAGTGGCTTTTTAGAGCTTTTCCTCTGAAAACAGCTGCCTGTTGCGGTTGTATGAGAGCGCTGAGAGTGAACCAAAACAGTAAAGTTGCAGCCGGACAGCTAAACAATGAGCTGAAACTCACTATAAAGCTCTGTAAAGCCGAGGGGAGCTGCAGAGTCACTGATAATTCTCTGTAGGTTCATCACTACGAGCCACAACCAACACATTACACACTGTTATTTATACATCGTTGTTGTAGAAAATATTTATTATAGCCACTTTAAGTAAAGACTCACTTTACTTCTACAAGAGGGTTTGAATTGTGACTTATTACTGACTGGAATATACTCTAAATGTGACTAGATGCATTTTGACAAACAAACAAAAAAGGTTCATATTTGAATATTTTTAGTACTTGTAGTCATCACATAGTTTTGTCCCTAAATTAATCCATCTACCCCTTTTTGCATGACCTACATTAGATAAAATCTTCAGTTTTGGAACTGAAGAACTTCTCATCTTACCAGGATCTACAGTTGTAAGAGTAAGACTCTCCTGACTTGTAGACTTTGTTGTTGTGCAGACATGGACACTGATCCACTGCAATACAGCCAGTGTTACTGATGTCATCAAAGACCATTCCTGAGGAGTAGAGGAGAGATAATAATGACTACCATCATGTTTTATGTTTGTGAGACAGAAATGAGATTGCATACATTTGTGTACAGCATATATAGTGTAAAATGTGTGTGGATACCAGCAGGGCAGCTGCAGCCATCATAGCAGTGGCTGTCACATGTCTGGCTGGCCTGAGGATTGGAACAGCTGTCAGGACAAGAGCTGCTACATTCCAAGAACTCCATGTTGTATGGACATTTCTTGTCTGTGGAGACAAACACTTTAATGTTATACTAGTGACAATCAAACAATTCTGCTAAACATGCGATCTGTCTGCAAACAGTGATCTCAAATAGTTTTTTAATGAAATGGGAACATTCAAATAAGTTAAGTCATCTTTAGGTGTTAGCACCCTTACAGCAAAAAGTAGTATTCCTCCATTGTTGGGGCTTGCCACCTGCATGGACACACTCTCTGGAGAACTCTGAGATGGTTTTGCAGAGGACAGAGTCAGTGTTGTCCTTGGAGTTGCACATATCAGCCATGCAGGCTTTACTGAAGGATGTCATGTCCAGAAGGTTTTGGCAACTGCTGAATGGAGCACCAGAGAAGATCTGGTCACAGAATTTCTGAAAAACAAAAACAAAACAACAACAACAAAACAAACAAACAAACAACCCCCCCCCCAACAAAATGAATTAGTCAGTTATAAAATGCGATTTGGAATTCTAACAACAGGTGCAGACCAGTATGAGCTTCAGGGTGGTGTATGATGAAGACAGGGTAGCCAAAAAATGTTTGAAGAGTAGAACATGGTGTGAAGACTTGTGCAACGTTTTTTCATTTTGATTGACTTGCTCTCATACTTTAAAATGATCATAAAGAGACTATAATCTTTTTAAAATTTAACGGCCTCTGGTTTCACAGTGGTGATGTGTAACATCATGACATTATACTCTCACTCTGATCTTAATGGAATCTCCCATTCATTCCAGTCCATACACTGCACTGGATGTGGTGATCTTGATGCTACGATTATTCCGCCTACAGTGTTCAGTGTTGACTATTGCATAATCTACTCTGACAGCCAACTGACAAAGAAATCTCTTGTTAGTTGGAGAGCGTCTGGATAGGACACACAGACTGAGCTGGCAAAATAACTAAAAACCAGGAAGATAGTATACAAATCAAACAGTCTTTGTAACATTACACTGACCATATGAAAAAAAACACTCACTGTTGAGTAGCTACAACAGGATGTATGTTACTGTATGATGATGATACATTTGAAAAAATCATGAAGTTGGATAAAGTCAAAAGATTTTAAGCAATACTGAGTGATTAAAAATAAAGGAAATAATGAATTAGTAGAGTTATTATTGGAGTATTTTTAAATATTATAGTTTAGTTTTGAAAACTGTTCTTTATGTCCTGGATAGATAATGCTCAGTTATAATAATGGTAATATATTTTTCATATAAACCTGAAAAGTAATATAACTTTCATTACACAGAAATATAATAGGTATATTATATAGGTATATATATGTATTAGTAGCTGACATGCTGATACAGGGTAAGGCTCATTATTAAGAAAAAACACACACACACACACACACACACACACAAAAACTCTATTGAAATGGATATTACTGGAGTCTTAAACTTGCCACGTGCCTGTGAGTTGTGAAATGATGATATTGTTCATTTAGCAAATATGTACATAACAGCTTGTTCATTTTTCTATAACATTTCTATTACATCAATAAAAACATCAATGCACAACAAATTACTTGTCAGTGTATATTATATTGGTTATAATGTGAGACAGATGGACCAGCGGTAACAAGTTTGTATAACGGAAAAAAAAGAATCAAAATGTAGAAAGTGCACAACTTTTAACAACCAAATTTCAAGTCTTTCATATTAAATGGTTCATTTTGGGTGGAGTATTGTTCTGAGTCAAGGATACTCTAGTGCTCTTTTCAGTGTTGGCAGAAATAATAGAGCATCTTCATCCTTCACACAGTTGATGAGATCATGAGATATAGCATATAAATGTGTTTTGAGTATGATAAAGTGAAGAGTTACCTCATCTCCACAGCTCAGGACTGGGTTGAGCTCAGGCTCCTCACAACTCTCTGTTGGCCCATTCACCTTGTAGGTCTCAGCATAGTCTGCCACAGACATTGGAACTTCTAAAGTATAGGACAGAAAATCATACAACATTGGTCATTGTGATTATTCAGCCCAGTAAACCAAGTAAACAGCAGTATACAAGTTAAAACTTGCAGGTGTTATAATCAATGAATAGTTTGTAGAGCTCATATCAAAACAGTTACAGGGTGTCAACCTAACCAAACAATGTTTTCTTATATTTAGATTCCTCTCTCAACTTATGTTTCCATCTCCACCTCATCATAACCCACCCCCGGCTGGCTCTGGAATAACACGTGTATGCTGGTCTGGAGTCTGTGTGAGGTGTTCACATTCTCACCACACATTCTGTTTATTAATGTGTGGGAAATTGCATATGTTTTTTGTGCATATGCATCGTTTATTCATCTGGCCCCAGATGTTTTTGGGTTGCTGCCATAAGACACAGCAGCCCTAATATTAAGGGAGATTGTTCACACAGGGAGTTTAGTAGTGTCAGTGTGTGCGTATGTCCTTTTTTCGCAGTTCTCTTTTCAGTGAGTGGAAACATGACTACAATCTACAGCATGTTATCTCTCTATAATACTGAAAAGGATCTTACCGTCTTTCACCAAATCATTGGATATACCATCAAAGTTTCCACAGAGTCCACAGGTCTGGTTCTGGTATTTGTTATCTATTTCAATCTGTGAACACACCCAAAAAACATACAGTAGTCATTTGTGAAATCACAAGTTCGTAATTAATCATTTATGATTTAAAGCAGGTTTTTCAGATTTTAACACTTCAGAGTTTTACAGCCTTGGGGTTGCTTGATACTCAGAAAACATATTTTTAAATAATTATTAAAAGTTTGAAATATATCATTCTTTCTATGCAGTCAATTTGGGGATTTGAGTAAGCCATGCTCAAATTCACATCATGAACCTGTCTGCACTCTTTCTCAGTTCATGGGAATTTTAGGATATAAACAAAGGCTCATGAGCCAGAAAAAAGTTGGGAAACTGTTCTAAATCATGTGGAGAATCTCACTATTCAGTGTGCTGTGTGTAAGCTCTGCTGATTTTTTCCATCCCAGTATAATGAATTATATCAGTCTAATCAGGCAATCATTCAATCACATCCATCTTCATGAAGTAATGCATTCAGCCGCATGTTTACTTAAAGCAGATACAATTTCATTGTGGTTTTCAGGCTTGGCTTATTGCGTATTATTTGCTGCCTCTCTCCAGGGCATATCACTCACTCAGTGACTCACTGATGCTGTGCAGTGAGCCTTGATTAATCTTTTAGTTCAGTTTGTCTGCCTATCTGTTAGTCAGAGATCTGAAGATTTGAGGTTAAGAAACTGATTTTGGTGGGAATAGTGTCATTGTCATTTATAAAGCAGCTTGTGCTTTCATTCAAATCATTAAATCACAGATTCTTGTAGCTTGTAACTCTTGTGGCTTATTTGACATTAATTGCCAGACACAAAACCAAATCTGGATGACATGCACTACAGCAACATGAAACATTTAAATGTCCATAGCTCAGTAGTCATGGCTCTCATATTTCATCCATCTATTCATCTATTTCATCCATCAGACAGGGACTGCTACTCTACTACAGGGCTGGTGCCTACAGAAAGTCTTGATTTATTAATTGATTTAATTACACATAGTAAAAAGGAATGTTTGGATGTATTGCACCAGGCCCCGAGGAGTCAAAACCTCTGCCCCAAGGGGAGCAAGTGTTGTGTAGGTATCCGTGGAAATTTTGTTTGTGTTTGGTCAGAATCTTCTATTAAAAATGTCTGAAAGTGTGGACTGCTGCTCACTGGTAATAGTATTGCCTATTCAGTTGGTTTGTGATCAGCTGTGACTGCAGTTACTAGCAAGATGAGCTGAAATGATTAAGCTACACTGACTGTTTTGATTGCACTTCATCAAATTTGCCACCAAAATGCAACATTGTGGCAAGAAAAGGCTTCTGCAGTTACATAGAATCAGATCTTGTTGAGTTGTGTACAGACTCACAATGTGTAACTTTGTTGGTTTGTTTAATATCACATGAAACTACACCTAACCACAAAAGTGAGGACAAACATCTGTGTGAGTGTGTGCTTCATACATCCAGGGAGTCTTCCAGGTTCCAGACAGCTCTGATTCCCAGCTTAGATTCAACAGTGATACTAGATGTGGTCCCCTTGACAGTCACCCCGAATGAGACCAGTGGCAGAGACACGCTGCAGCAAACACAGAGAGTTTAAATCAGTGAGAGAAATCTTCCAGTGAGAGACAAAGTAATAACATGCAGAGGGTCTTCTCTGAATGGGAGTGAAAAATTGTAAACTGACAGAAAGTCAAAGAAAAGTCATAAGGCTTGTTGGAGAGCAATTTAGCTCCGCCTGGAAAGTGGGAAGAGAGCAGCTGATGGAAGTGGCTAAACACTGTGATCAGTGGATTGGACAGTGGATTTTATTATTTCCAGCCTAAAATCTAAAATCTAGATAACTTTGTCTTACTACTGTTTGTTGTTGCATGTAGCATACAATTATCAGAGCCTTGCTCTGGAAATGGCTGCCTTCAAGGTGTTAATAATACCAGCTATCAGTAAATGTAAACTCAAAACAATGAACTGCAACAGAACTGCAGAAGAGTGTTTATGATCTTAACACTATGAGGGACCCTGCATTGAATCACACCGGGTCATATGATTCAATTTTAATACAATACACAAATAAACAATAAACAAACAATAAATAAACTGCAAATGAGAGGTTCTAAGCAGCTTGCTTATAAGCCTTTGCTGGTTCTGAAAACTTCTCCAAAGTGTGACTGTGCTTTCCTACCGTGCAGGAGGCTTTTGTTTGCACTTTACTTTACCACAGTTTGAAAATCAACTTGCAGCTTGAAACTTGTTTGAGCAGCTTATCTGCTATAGTGCTCTGCTGTCTGTCACTGTGTCTGTTTTGATGCTGCCACTGGGAGGCACAGAAATTGTACATTTTCAAATCCTATCAATGATATGAAAAAATGCAGACATCCCAGTGATATTTAGAGATCCCACTCTTGATGTGAAAAAACATAGTAATAAGATGAATCAGTCATACGTTGAAATGTAACACTAACAGCTTAGTTGAGCCATTTAAAATAGGCAGATAGTCCTGAACCAAATAAGGTCACTTAAATGAGCTGCAAAAGTCTTGATAGAAAATCACTGTAATACTGCATGTTAGATGTCCCATGTCATCCAGGTGAGGAAGTTGCAGTATCAAAGTTATGAATAGTTACAGTAGAATCAATCCCCAACAACATATGTTGTCACAGTTGTAATGTTGTGAACAATTAGAAAATATCTAGAATTAATTTCATGCTGGTCCTCAAGCCAACCGCTGTCCAAAAAAATAGAGAAAAGTTTTTCATGGTGCAACAAAGGCCTAAAAGATTGATGAGGCTTTCTCTTTATTAAAGATGGCTTCCTGTGTCCTTTGCTTCTTAATTAATTTAAAATTAGGTTTTCTGTCTGCTGCAATATTCTGTCTTTTCATAACTTTTTTTTTTCTCCTAGCAAAAATCTAAGACAAAGCTGTCAGGCTGTGAAACAGTCACAAGGAAATGACTGAAATCTGTATCAGAGAAAAACATCTTGTAAAGAGAGATGAAACTCTAACAGGTACAGAAAGTCATTTTTAACTGAGAATGCTGCATAGAAATTTCAGTGGTTCTCAACCTTTTTTCTTTACAGACACCCATAGCCCTATCACCCCTTCATCAACACCAATCTGTTATGTTCCAAATGTGATATTTAACATTTATATTTATTTTTTAATTTTTTATTCAAGACACACTGATCCTGGAATTGTTGATGTAAGGCTGGGCGATTTCACCTGAAATCAATATCACAACTGCCACATTTACATTAAATACAACTGCAAACAAGACTCTCCGCCATCACAGTTAAGCTCTTACTAATTATTTGTACTGAAAAATAAACAGAAAATGGATTATTACTGAGTAATGTTTCATTATATATATCATATATTCAGTATTCTAGGTATGTGTTTTCTAAAACAGGAAATTACTTTAGGATCTGTCTTCATTAAGTTTAGCTTTTTATTTAGATTCACTTAGTTTTCATGCACTCTCAATTGCAGCCAACTTAGGTCGGTGGAAAACTGAGGCGTGTCCTGTGCAATAGTTTTGTCTGTTCTCATAAGTTTGTTTTGCTTGTTGCTTGTTTGTATAACTCAGTCTTGTTTATTTGTTTTGGGTTAGCATTAGGGGTTAGGGATCTATCTGTGTGTCTGAATGTCTATCAATCAGCTGTACTACTCCACAGTCTTTCCACGTGACCCCCTGGCAACTGCAGAAGACCACCCCTGGGGTACAAGAACTTAGTTGGTAATCACTGATCTCTAATCTAACTTTTGTCTGATATAACCCTAACCTTAAGCAATAACCACTAAGTAAAAAAACAACAACACAAGGCAAAATGCAGAAGCCAAATGTTCATTGGAATGGATTACATTTAACAAAGCTTGTATGTGTGGGATTTGAAAACTATTTGGTGACTCCCAGTGGTTCTATCAAAATGTAACTGGTGCTTTTCCATTGGGATTGTCAATTTTTTCTACAAATAAAAACGTATGTTACCATAATTATTTGAAAGATGCTATAAGCACATTGTAAAAATTCACATTCATTACATGTTGTTTATATTCTTGTTAAAGGAACTGAAACACTGTCTGCTTGGAAAAAAGATTCAAGAATCTAAAATGCTATGGAATACCTTTGAAAATGTTTGGAGATAATTTTTAATAATTGAGCTAAAATGCAACAAGTCCTCCAAATTAAACGACCACATAGATTGTTTGTACCATGTACCCAATTTTTCAGAACGACCCATAGGAGCATTTTCTAATATGCCACCTCTATTGGCAGTAATTGAAAGGACAACATCATTTGTCTGTGCTTTCCAAAACCATTACAAATAACTGTTAAAAAATAATGACATTTTATGGTGTGACAACGCTGTGGTTAAGGTCTGGTTAGGTTTAGGCACAAAAAACACCTGGTTAGGGGTAGGGAAAGATCATTGTTTGGGTTAAAATTACCACTTCCTTAGAGTTAGGCAACCTTCAGTAAATACCACAACAATCATAATTACAGTTTTTAAAAAACTGTCCTGATTCGTGGTTGGAAATGTGACACTGGCAGTTGGAAATGGGAAGCGAACATCGGTCTCCTGCAGCAAAGTCCAATAAGTCCATTTCAGAAAAACTGATACATTGACATAAGTATTCAGACCCTTTGCTATGGTACTTGAAATTTAGCTTAGGTGCCTTCCATTTTTCTTGATCATCTTTGAGATGTTTCTACACCTTGATTGGAGTCCACCTGTGGAATTGACTGGACATGATTTGGAAAGGAACACACCTGTCTATATAAGGTCTCACAGCTGACAATGCATATCAGAGCAAAAATCAAGCCATGAGGTTGAAGGAACTACTGCAGAGCTAAGAGACAGGATTGTGTCGAGGCACAGATCTGGGGAAGGCTACCAAAACTTTCTGCTGCATTGAAGGTTCCCAAGAGCACAGTGGCCTCCATAATTCTTAAATGGAAGATATTTGAAACAACTAGGACTCCTCAGAGCTGGCTGCCTGGTTAAACTGAGCAATCAGGGCCTTGGTAAGAGGGGTGACCAAGAACCCGATGGTCACTCTGGCTGACCTCCAGAGATCTTGTGTGGAGATGGGAGAAACA
The DNA here is from genome assembly GCA_038419695.1 of Scomberomorus guttatus. Lineage (NCBI taxonomy): Eukaryota > Metazoa > Chordata > Actinopteri > Scombriformes > Scombridae > Scomberomorus > Scomberomorus guttatus. The sequence goes on from CM076445.1 coordinate 1,307,377, forward strand.
CATTCCACCGATCTGGGCTATATGGCAGAGTGGTCATATGGAAGCCTCTCCTCAGTGAAAGACACAGGAAAGCCCACTTGGAGTTTGCAAAAAAGCACCTAAAGGACTCTCGGACTGTGGGAAACAAGATTCTCTGGTCATGACCCTAATCCCCAGATCCAAAGCTTGTCGTGTCGCACCCAAGAAGACTCGAGGCTGTAAACACTGCCAAAGGTGCTTCAACTACGTACTGAGTAAAGGGTCTGAATACGGATATTTTAGTTTTTCCTTTTTAATAAATTTGCAAAAACTTCTAAAATTCTGTCCTTACTTTATCATTAAGGGATGAGTGTAGATAGATGAGGGAAAAAATAATTTAAACAATTTTAGCATAAGGCTGCAACATAACAAAATGTGAAAAAAGTGAAGGGGTCTGAATACTTTCTGAATGCACTGTTTAGTGTTGTTTTTCTTGGGAGGACAGGCTCCTAAAATGTCCTACAGTTTGACAAAATAAGCTTTCAGTTGCATCTCATACTCTTCCCCAGGGAATGGAGTTTGCGGATGAATATAGGAGATGGAGACTACTCCGTTACTACTGAGTACTATCTGCTGAGGCAGACTGTGAAGTGTGGTTGAAAATTTCAGAAAAAGCTAGTAAGTAGACCTCAAGGTTATTATTATTTTTTACTACTACTGCTTTTAAGGTAGAGAACAAGCTTTGCAGTACTGCATCACTGAATTTAAATATTTGATGATTTGTGATTAGAACAAATTTCCCAACATCTAAAACAGTGTCTCAGACTGTACCACAGAACATATCAAGTATAGTGTCTCAGGGGTAGATGTAGGTTACAAGTCTGGACTAAACTTACGTCTTGCCATTGACAATCACGGAGCTACTGGAGAGTTCCACCACAGAACCTTCCAGCTTGATGATGATTTTGCTGATAGTGGGGATGTTGTTGACTATTTTGCGCTTCATCTGGATGTTGAAATTCTCATAGCTGCCTTTACACTGTGAGGCCAGGACGTGGTTACAGGTGGAGGCCAGCTGGAAGAACTCTCCATCAAAGGTCTTCCAGTGATAGTGTCCCCAAGTCGTGCACACTTGGCCGATGTGAGATACATTAGCTACAACAATATTAACATATTAAAACAGATTTTTGAATTGATGTGAAGATATGAGAAAAAAACTATTTTGGGTATTTGCAGAGTTACCTGAATTCAGGCTCAGTGTGTTTACAGAAGGAACTATGGTTACTGTATTAAAGAGAAGAAATAGTCATTACACACACACACACACACACACACATATATATATATATATATATATATATATATGAATTCAAGTGAATGGGAAGGTGTGTCCAAACTTTTGACTGGTACTTTATATATATAGAACAGTCAATAAACTCCATTTTGGATTCTATAACATTTTTAAATTTAGAAAAAAATTTAGAAAAAAATACACACAGTATGTAGTATAGTATCAGATAGTATCAGATATTCTTTATCAGCTTGTTCTGACACTATGTGATGCTTACACTGAGTGAAATAATCAAACCCAAGATGCTATAGACTATTCAATCAAATGGAACTATTGTAGATATCTTAAATACACATTTAAATACACATTTTCCCAAAACTCATACATAATCAGTATCTCTGGAAAGGCCTTCCGTAGGTTTAAACAATGCTTGCCAGCATGATAGGCGTTTGTGTGGAATATAATGGTAACGGGTGATCTATAATCTTTAAATTAAAGTTTAGTTAGGAGTCAAAGTAGGTAAATTAAACGTTTCTTATAGTATTTTATAGACAAATACAAAGGAAATGTAGAAAAAAATATAAAACATCTAAATTCAAAACTCTTAATATTTAAGCATGTTTTCTTTCCTTCACCATACACAAAAATTAACTTCTGTTAAAAGAACAACATCCAGTCAGCCTCACTATGACCTCTTCCAATCATCTGATATTGTATCTAGTGAGTGTAAAGCTGTAAGTGGTAGTTCAGGTCATCACTCACCAGTCTGAGTGAGTGAGCTGACCAGCAGCGTCAGGTAGATGAGCCATAATGTGAATTGGAGTCCTGTTGTCCCCATGTTGGTCCTTAAGGACTGACCCACTATGAGAGTACTCACCTTGAGGACGAAATCCTTTATAACCTGACAGTCAAGGTGGAGCTATACCAGTACCTTCAGGTGAGAGAGAGAGAGAGAGTGAGAGAGAGAGAGAATGAGAGGAAGAGAGAGAGCAAGAGAGAGAAAGAGAGAGAGAGAGTATAAGGCAGCTCCACAACTCATCCCTCCTTCACTCACATATGTTCAGGGTGGTTGGCCTGTGACATCTACATGTTTCAGGAGGTTACTTTTTGTTTGCTCAATAAACATGTCATCACCTACATCAGTGCACTGAGCACCTTATTCACCCTGCAGGCCTGATAAACCAGAGCTGACAGAAAATGGACGATGGAGCTTTTTTTGCAGTCACTCTGTGACAGTTTCAGTTCAATGTAGACAACATCAATGTTGATTTGAAACATGAGTGTTGAGTATTTCAATATTTAACCAAAACCACCATCCATCTCTAACCTTAACCAAGTGTTTAGTAAAATGAACTGCACCTGGGAGGCTGGGAAGATTTTTACGTCTGATGATCCACCCCACCTTTCTTGCAGGAAAGCAGTGTGTCCTTGATATAGGTAGAATGTGAGGATATGGTGGTGGTGGATGAACATGTAGAATGTCAGACTTTGATGCAGCAGGCCAAATTTCATTACCTGTCACATGCCTGCAATTAATGCTAGCCTTTGTAACCACAGTCTTTCACTAACCATAATCATACTTGTTGCCATGCATAGATATTGTAGAAAATGAAAATTTTAAAATATTGGCACTGGATGTCCAGTATTGTACAGGGTTAGATATATAGATAGATAGAGTAATTTATTAATCACACAGGGAAATTACAGTGTTATTTGCACGACCACAAGAAACATGTTACATATGTTTTTGTTTTTCTAACAGGAAAACAAAAACATATGTAATGGTCACAAATTAAAACCTGAATAAATGAATAAATGAGTGAATGAATGAATTCAGATGCCTCCATGCACATAATGACAGTTCAAAGAACAGTTTGATAAGACTAAAATGATATGATATGAATCATAAACTATGACCACTGTGGTCTGGAAATTCTGTTTCATAAAGGAGGTCTCACCTTAGTTACCATAGAAACATATCCCTCCAGACTCTTGATCAGACTAGTTTTGAGGCTTTCTCCCTGAACTGTGGTTCTGTGAACACTGTCGGTTTGCAGTACATGTAAAAGTTACCTCACATATTGACATAGGATGCACTCAACCGATCCAGAAAAATAAAGTCTCTAAAAATGCTACTATTATCTACATAAAACAAATTACCTGGCTGAGGTTCTATTTGATATGTCAAAATTTGTTTAATAGTATGTTGCATTTTATACATCTTATAATATAATTATATGAAGAAAGTTCACTTGAGCCCAGAATGTCATAATTACAAGCAGAGTGCTGCAATAAACTGATCTAGCAGAGGAGTAGAACTAATTTGACTTCAATACCTACTTCTGACTTTTTTCTTACTTTTATGAAACCTCCCTCTGATCTCAACCCATGGTTGCTCTCCTCCACTATCATTAAAACTCTTAATAAGGATATATCTTTTTTGAAGAATGCTGCTTATCCCACCAGTAGAGTTCCACACACTCAGAGAATCTATGACAAGAAGCAATGAAGCTGGTTGATATTTGGATGCATTTGAGGATTAGAGATTATTAAATATTATTACCCCTGGAGGTATGTTTGTATGTTTGGTGTTTAACTCCTAAAACATGAACTGCAAAATTGTTTCTCTCATCACTCACATAACATAACCTGACAAAACTGAATGGAAGTCCAAAAATATTCCCAAACTTTACTGCACAGTTGCCATCATGCTTCAGTTAGAATGCCAATATCAAACATATACCACCACTGCTGTCATAAGTGTCTTGAAGCCACTTGTTACTATTGAATCTTGAATAAACCTTGTCTCAATTATTATATTTGCAAAGTGTGATGACTATAACACCACAGCCACTAGAGCTGAAGTCACTCATATGCTACTCAGTATGTATGGAGATATATATATATATATATACATATATATACACACACACACACACACACACACACACACACACACACACACACACACACATATATATATATATATATATATATATATATATATATATATACATATATGGAAAAAGTCTTGACAAATATGAATATGTGACAGGTACATCAGAGGAAAGTACAACTTGAATAAAAACGAGGAAACTCCTGTGCACTGTCTTGCTTACTGCTGGAATATTTATTTGTTTACAACATGTCTATACATTAATTTAACAGTATACTTGTCTGCTTTTCTTTGAACATACCACAGAATTCGAGACAGTATGCAGCAGGAAGACGGGGTGGAGTCTTGGCATATTTTCTTAAGGGATATTTATAAATAATGCTTTTGTTCTGTTAATGATGGTTTCCTTTGAGGTGTTTGTGAAGCTCTGGTTGCTTGTTACAGCTTGTTACAGAAGTAGGAAAAGATACCCCCTTGCCCCTCCCCTCAATGGGAAGATAATGAACTGCTTGCTGCAATTTCTCTTGTGAGCTAAATACTTTTAACAGAAGTGATAGTGAGTGGTAACATTGTATTAGGGATGCATTGTGCTGTACATCTTATATGATTTATTTCTCTGTTTCCAACAGTGAGGTGATTATGTTTTAGTCCTGTTTGTTTGACATCTCAAAAACTGCTGAACAGATTTCAGTGAATGTGTGGCCATCTGCCAGGTTGTTCTTGGCCATGAGCCAAGGAAAAACTGGCATTTTGCAACATTTTGGACAATTTATGCCTGTACAAGGCTCTAATATTCCAACACTCTCTAAGAAATGTCATGGCTGTGTGAGGGTGCTTCCTATTCAATGAATATATAATCAATGGCTTATTGAGTGTGTAAGACATCTCAGTGTGCAGTGGTCCGCACCCCTCACTTAGTCAGCTATGGAAATTGAACACAATATGGTACATTGTTCAGATGTAAACATGACGTATGTTGCTCTAAGGAGGAGAAGGATTTTGAGGCTTGTGTTGATGTCGGAGGCTTACGTAAATAAGCCACAGTGACTCAGCTCCCTCAGTCCAGGATATGCATCCTGTGGTGCATCTTTAATAAAAACTCTACCAACTAGAGTGTTTGTGCTGTGTCAATAGAGACCCACAGTATGTTCTGCCAAATGCCATTAAAGCAGTACTGCACACTGTGTTTTTTGAGCTGTAAACTATGACTATACCATAATGAAACATAACTATGCTGGTGTTAATATTGACATTGACACCAAATTTATAAAAATCAGCATTTCATGGATTGAAAATGGCTCAACCTGTCACCTGCTGTTTAAAATCATCACTGAAAGCAGGGCCAATGCTGATGTGCTGAAGTGTGTGGGGGTGTGGGTGTGTTTATTTGTGCTCTAGGACATAACTGCTGTGAAACAATCAGAAAAAAACGTTTTATTGATCTGATTCACCGGCTTTCTCACTACCAGCACTCCCTCTCTTAATTTACTCGCTAGCTCACTCGACCATAGCTGCTCTCTCTCTATCTCTCTCTCTCTCTCTCTCTCTCTCTCTCGACAGAAAAGCCTAACTTTACTTTTAACGTTATCAAATGAAGAGAAATGTTTTCCCCTCCTAGTAACGTCTTCCTCATGGCAGAGTTTACAGCTGTGATCAGTCTGATTTCCGGCTGTGATTGGCCACCACAGCCTTCAGCCGCAGTGACATCAGGTTGTGTTTCTCCAAAAGTTGACTCTGGCTCAACTTTCTGGCTGCAGGCCGGTGCAGCACCACTGCGGCCAAAATGCCCACAGCCTAAACGCACTACCCCCATTCAAATGAATGGGAGGACTGGTGTATTTTCGCTGCACCACCTAATTTGGTCTGAATATGGGCTTAGGCTCAGACCTGGGGGTGAAGTTACACTTCAATGTAACTTTCTCAATTGCATAAGAAATCTCATGTTCTTATGCAATATATTACAAAATAATACTGATTCCTACTCAGATAATGAAATTCTTGTATGAAACGAATGGTCTGTACTCTCAGCTCGCTTCTTGATAAATTTTTTGTGTAGATATATTTATTGGAAACATACAAAGTATAAAATATGCAAATGCAGTAGAACAATTAACAAAAACATATCCAAATAACACTGCCCTAAATATGTACATATGTTACATGATAAATAATAAATAAAAAATAATAAAGTCCAGAAATAATAAGCCTAAATACATAGACAGGTCACTGCATCTGCTACGGTTGAAGGAAGGAGGCAGCAAGGGGCGCCGGCATTTCGGTGCCGGAAGCCCCCACTCCGACCATCTGGTGCGGTTAGAGGAAAGAGGCAGCAGGGGGCGCCGGCATCCCGGTGCCAGAAGCCCCCGCTCCGACCATCTGCTGCGGTTGGAGGAGGGAGGCAGCAGGGGGCGCCAGCATCCCGGTGCCGGAAGCCCCCTCTACGACCATCTGCTGCGGTTGGAGGAAGGAGGCAACAAGGGGCGCCAGCATCCCGGTGCCGGAAGCCCCCGCTACAACCATCTGCTGCGGTTGGAGGAAGGAGGCAACAAGGGGCGCCGGCATCCCGGTGCCGGAAGCCCCCGCTACGGCCATCTGCTGCGGTTGAAGGAAGGAGGCAGCAGGGGGTGCCGGCATCCCGGTGCCAGAAGCCCCTGCTACGGCCATCGGTGCCCTGCTAAGGCTGGCTGTTGAGATTGCTGCAGCTGGATGACAGGGGGCACTGACATCCTGGTGTCGTTTGCCCTGGATGATGTAGTATGCTGGTGCTGGTGTTGAAAAACTTGCTGCCCAGGGTTTGTAACAGCAGACGATGCTGAAGTGACGTTAGATTAGTTGTATTAGTAACTTGCAACCTGGTGCACATAACGGCAGACATTACTGAAGTGACTTTGGATCAGTTTTATTAGTAATTGGCAACCAGGTGCACATAATGATAGAGGTTACAAGTGACATTAGATTAGTTCTATTACACCGCAGACTTTACTGAAGTGACATTTGATTAGTTGTATTATTAGCCTGCAACCCGGTGCATGTAACGATGTACGTTACTGATGTGATGTTGGATTAGTTGTAGAAGAAGTATTTGCAACCCAGTGCGTGTAATGGTGGCTGTTACTGAAGTGGCTTTTGATTAGTTGTATTAGTAACTGGCAACCTGGTGCCAGTAGCTAGAAGTTACTAAAGCGATGTTATGGTTGAATTAAAAACTTGCAACTCGGTGCCAGTAACTATGAATGTTACTAAAGTGACGTTATATTGATTATAGTAACTTGCAGCCTGTGCAAGTGACAGTAAGCATTACCGAAAAACTGGAAATACTGAAGCTACGATTATTTCTATTAGGGACTTGCAACCCGGTGCATGTAACGGCAGACGTTACTGAAACTACGGTTGATTAGTTGTATTATTAACCTGTGACCTGGCGCCCATCGCAATAAATGTTACTGATGTGATGTTAGATTTAGTTGTATAGTAACTTGCAACCCAGTGCAAGTAACTATAGATGTTAGTAGGGTGACATTACGTTATTTGTAGTAGTAATTTGCAACCTGGTGCAAGTGACGGTAGGCATTACCAAAGTGACATTAGATTAGAGACTGAGACTGCATGCACGTGAAGCGCAGAATACAAGAGCGGAAGAGGAGGAGAGGGTTAGGTGGTATTTATAGGAATAGGAGGGGCACAGTTGAGGTGTGGTCCTGCTCCTGAAACGTCGCTAAATAAGCTTCAATTAGCATATGGGGCCTGAAGTGCGGTGAGCTTGACCCTTGGGGTTTTCTTATGCCATAAAAATGTGGATATAGCTTTGTTGATGTCTTTAAAAAATACATAGAACTTTTCAAAGGGATACAATGAAATAAATAAATGATTTTGGGTAGTATATTGATTTTAATTGTATTGATTCTATCAATTAATGACAGCGGGCCGAATCCTTTCTTGGGAAAAAACTTCTTGGAATACTGTCCTGTGTTCAGATATCTTGAAGTCAAGATAAAAAGAATGAGTCCTCAGTATGGAAAGGTGCAACAACAAGTTCTGCAATGTCCGTTAATTCACAGAGGACTTGCCACACTGGTTCGTTTGAAGGAACTCTAGTTCCGATCAAGAGAGGAAGAAATCTCAACAGGCTCCAATTTTCATGTGCATTTCCTCCAATTGTTCTCTTTGTAGTGTAGGTGAGGGGCACAAGATGGGGACGGTTTGTCTTATCAGTCCACTTGAATGGAAATGTTGTTATTGCTTCATTCAAAATGGCTAATGTAAAAAATCATCATATACGGCGCACTCCAAGGTGCTGATCCCACTGATCCTCATTTTCAAGTTTAGATGTGTGAAACATACTTGTGTTATGGGTCAAATTTGACCCAGTAGTAATTATGGGTCAAATTATGGGAAATACATAGTTGTGTTGTTAACAAACCATCATGAATAACAAAAATTACAACAAAACAAAAATAATCGTAATGAAATTCTATAAGAATAGTATAATAATATTGTGCAATAATATTGTAATAATGTTTCATGCCAAGAAAGCGTATTGACTTGAATTCAATTGTAGATATGGTCCCACACATCATCTCATGGTCTTATTTGCCTGTTCTGTTCATCATAAGCAATAAAATAGATACATTGTGCCTATTTTAAACTATAAATGATTTGTACATTGTACGTTAAATGTCGTCTAAGATACATAAAATATGAAAGTAAGTATATATTTATTAGGGTTATGGATAAATAATAAGTCACTTAGCAGATAAAACATTTCACGGGTCAACTTTGACCCATGAACACTAAAGGTGTAAACCCTTTTCGAACACATTAGGAGGTTTAATCATTGTTTTCACCTCATTTATTTCCCCATGTGTTCCTCATGTCCTCATGTATTGATGTAGCAGGAAAGTCGATCTGTGTCTGATCCATTGTTGATATCCGTTTTCAGGGTCTTGACAGACACCCTCAACCTGATGGGTCTGTTTAAATACCTATGTGTATTGCCACAATTTGGTCAATTAATTAGACAATTTCATCCGTCATTACTACGATTAGCTAATTCTGATAAATATTATGACTAACCATTATGACATGTTATTAAAAAAATATGTTAATGTACACAATAATAATCTTTCACATTGTACTCCTTTTATTTGTAATCCTATGCATGTTCGTGCACTGCTGCACATCCACGTGTGTGTAACAAGGAGAGTGTACGCATATTGTGCACCTGCCTATGTAGGTGCATATTACTATCTTAATAAGGCGCCCTTAAAATAACAGTGAAATACCGCACCATTGACTTCAGACCAGGTTTTTGTCCAAGATGAACAGTTTTAGTACAGAGCCAGATGTCTTTGTATCAGGGGAGAGGATACTGGTCGTATCCGTTCTGATTGATTCCAAACTTTCTTTCAAGACTCAGGTGAAAAAGGTCTGTAACCGGGTCAAATTCAATCTTTCAAATTTCAGGTTCATTCAAGATTACATGTCAACAGAGGTGGCTAAGATGTACATGCATTCCATGGTCATTTCCCATATCAATTACTGTTTAACAACCTGGTCGCAGGCTAGTAACACTACTTTAAAAAAACATTTCAGTCTTTGTATAAACTAACACTTAAAATCCTTGACAAGAAACCGGTACATTTTCATCATTGCCCAATAATAAAAAAATATAACTTGTTGAGTTGGGAAAACCTGATTAAATATGTAGTTGTTTGTCTTATGTACGATTATACATAAGAGATATATATATTATAGATAAGATTATATATGGCTTGACTTCTCTGCTCAGACAATTTGTCAACATAAGAACAACTGCATATGGGTTCACAAGAGGTGCAGCAAGAGGGGATTGCATCATCCCACTCAGAAAAAGTGCTTTCAGTCAGTCTGCATTCTCTGTTAAAGCTGCAGTAGAATGGAACTCCCTCCCAGCAACTATTAGAGAACTGGACACATACAGTTCATTTAGAGTCCATTTAAAGATATGGTTAATTAGCTCTGTCAGCACTAAAACTCAATTGCACCTTACTGTCCTCAGTCTGTCTGTGCTGAACTTCCCTTGCTGTCTGCTGTCACCTGTTGCTATCTTGCTATCTTGCTACTGCCAGTCTGCCCTCATGTACCTGCATGCATGTCTCATTGTGGTCTTGCATTTATTGTGTCAGACTGATGTATTTTATATACTGTGCATGCTTTTTATGTCTGCTTCTGCATTTCATGTTTCAGTTAGTGTTTAACAATGCAGCACAATATGGTCTTTTTTAAATCTATATTTCTATTAACATTAATATCTTAATGTATTTGTGGTTTTGCATATCTTGTATCATGAGCCTCTGTGTTGCATGCTTTAAATAGTACCTGATAATGTAGTATAAGGGTATCCTGAATGATGTTTTTTTATTAACATTAATATATTCTTTTTTCTTCCTTTTATTATTGTTCTGCATGTTTATAAATGATCTCAATAACTTTGTAATTTCAATCTCATATTCTGTTTTTAGGGTGACTCTGTAACATCTGTCCAGGGACTACAGATGAAAAATAGCCTCTTGGCTAGCTCTGGCGCATTTACAGCAATGTTTATTAATGTGCATTGTCCCTGTTAATAAACCAACAAATAAATAAACATACATACAGACAGAGGATCCTTGATTTATATAGAGAGATGTGGTGATATCTGTACATATAGAGCCACAGAGGCAGCGCTGTTGTTCTGTCCAGTAAAAACATGAAGCTTCACTTGACATTCAGACAAACTAATGTGGCAGCTACAATTGTAGATTTGTGAGACCAACATTTATCTTCAAAAAGTAATTATATCATATATCAAAATGCTGCAGAGACATTAGAGCCAAAAGTAAATCATCAAAGAGCTCTACAGATCAGTTCATCGGATCATGTCCTCCCTGGGATGATGATGGATGTTGACTGGCCGATCATCTCAGGCTGCCAGCAGCTGAGATGACCGGCTGGTCTCACCCGGCCAGTGGCTCTTCACATGTCCAAAAACATCTGGACAGTTCCACAAATAGGCGTTATTTGGATAAATTGACCACATATTGGATATCTACATGGTTTCTTTCTTAAAACCTAAAATAAAGTGATATATTAACAGTTCTCCAGCGAAAATTACAACAGTTTAGCCTGGCTCCGCATCATTGCTCCTGCCGGTTGGTGCGAAATGCATTGTGGGATAGGTTGGGCCATGAAGGATCCAGCAGTTGGATCCTCCAAATTCAGGCAAAGAAGGCCGCATTTCTCAGCTGCATTTATAGGAGCCTATGAAAAGGGACAGGCTTGATTGTATCGCGGTGACGCATTCTGTCTTCAAATACAGCCTTTAAAGGATGCAAACCACCTGAACTGAGACACACGGTAGTTGTCATGAACTTGTGTAAAACGTTATCTTTCACTTCACCTGGTTCACTGTCTCCACCTCTCTGCTCTGCTGTCTGCTCTGTGTGTGTGTCTGTGTGTGCGTGTGTGTGGAGGAGCTGAGCCCTGCTCCGGTCAAACACCAACACAGAGAGCAGAGGAGAGGAAGACAGACCTATTGCCATTTGCTCACCACTTGCTCCAGTTAGCTGCTTGAAGTGGAAAAAGTGCATGTGGTTTGCATTCGTTGTGATTATTATGTATAATGTGAAATTTCAGCAGTGGAGTTCATCATTTAGCAGTGCTGCTTTGCCACTGTTGAAAGCATATAGGAGAAACACTTGCGTACTGTACTGTATCAAGCTGGAGGATAGTACTGTAGATACCGCTCATTGTGCTCTCCTTTGATACAATGTGGAAGCACAGAAAAAAGCTGTCACCACACCCCATGACAACTGAGCCACTCCATCTGCTGAGGAAGGCCATAAAATATGGCTGATAGGAAACAACTAGTACATCGGAACATGTGTTGAGAATTCTGTTGTCACACGCACATTAACATTCATTTACTTATTAACATTGTTAGGGGTCAGGGTGAATTTGTGGCCAATGCAACTGGTTTCTAAGATATTGGACATAGCAAAGACATTAAAGCAAAATGTAAAGAAGGCAGGTCTTATCTTAGTGTTGACAGTATGCGGGAGTTGATTTTTTTGTTTTAGCCTACATGAACTGAAATTACTGTGAGCAGTCAGTGTACTGTTGGTGAAATATCAGAGGACGTCATTCAACCTTTTTGTGGCATCGGCATAAAAATGCACTCAGTGTATGTTGTGGCCAGTAAGACGCTGGTATAGCTGCGAGGCTTATGGTGTGTTCACACATATAGATGCAAAGTACTATGCAGTCTCTGGCCTTTCATGAATCTGTAGTTCTGTGTGTGTTGCACTTAGCATGTAATTTCCATACTCTGCTCTGACTGGACTGTTGTTTTCGGACGTAGCCGCTGTACTAATGAGCCAACAATATTTGCGATTTGTTTCCACACATTGTCATTCTTTTAGCTGGTAGCTCATTAAATGCATTAAATACATGTCATAGAGAAACTAGAGACCTCAACGATTAGGAGTAGTAAACAACTCTGTGCTTCTTTTCCACAGGAATCAAAACAAGTGTGATTGGCTCTTACTGGTTGTCGCTTGCACTGCGTCAGAGGACATTTGCTTTCTCAATCTCTCTAGCTCAGCAGGGGGCATGGTGTTAAAAAGCAAAGTCTCATTCACAATGAATAGCAGCTGTCACTGTCCCAGCTTTTGAGTCCGTAAGTATTAAGAAATTCCGCCACACATAACAACAAATCATTGACAATATCACCCTCTCTCTTTGACATTAGAGAAAAATCATTTGGTGTGTGAATGACAGCATGTTGTTGAGGGTTTCATTATTTCTGTCCAGCAGAATTTTGAAACTCCAAACTGTTTGTCCATGATGCTGGCAGCTAATATGCAGAAAAATGAGTCCTGCTGTATCCTGCTTGATGCACTTTTGTTTGACCCCTGCAGATACACCTATGTTTATGTTTGAAAGACCAAATGTGTATATGTTTCCCCTGTATTGTTTAATACAAATACAATCACGCTGTCTGAAAATATCATTTAATAAGATATGCATTTAAAAAGGTTTCAGACATGAGAGAATGTTGGAGATTTGTCTCAGGCAACAGTTTTTGCTGTTGGATAGTTCAGGTGGTCTCCAGTACTATGAGTGAGGCTGGTTTGAGATATGCCTGATCAAGTCTGACCATCAGTGAGCCAATTCATGGTTGGCATGCCAACTGGCGGGTATTGGTCGGCTAGTGGTAGTCAAATCAATATGATGGCATTCATTACATGAAAATTCTAGCCTATCAAAGGTGAATTTATATAAGTTAAAATAAATAAGTTAAATAAGTTAATATAACAGTAATATAGGGGTTAAAGAATAGCCTAAATATTGTCATGATCATCACAGACAATCCATATCACATTTTAATAGGCTACTCTTATACAGAGGAACATCATATAACATCAATTACTGGAGACTGAGTGAGCTGAATAAATCAGTCTAATACATTAATGAAAATATATCTTTCTATATCTTCTATATCTTTGACTTCCTGTATTGACTGGAGAGTCAGCTGGAAACTGCCCATCTTGACTGCAGCGTTTTCTCACTTCCTCTCCTCTCATGCACTTTCCAGGTAAGGCAAATGTCATCTCGAATGAGCCCATGGACTCAGATGTGACATCACTCCAATCAGAGCTCCAAGTAAAAATAGAGGAGCTCAGAAACTGGAAGTTAGAGGAACAGGATTTGGCAGGTGGCGTCATGTGACCCCAGACAAGGCTGTTCATTGGCTAGATGGTGGAACTACAGCAAACACATCAACTTTCTGTTCATTTGGTGTGTAACTCTTACTTCTGAGGTCCAGTTGAAACATTCAGAGTCACTTTTTGCATTCTCAACCAAAATCAATGGACTTTTACAGATTTGTCATGCTTGGTCTTGTCAGTCATTTGTAATATAGCAAGTCCTCTAAATTAAATGTAAATGGGCTGCACTTACATAGCGCTTTTCTAGTCTTCCAACCACTCAAAGCACTTTTACACTACAAGCTACATTCACCCATACACACACCAATGGCAGCAAGCTACCATGCAGAGTGCTGGCACAGCCATTGGGAGCAATTTGGGGTTCACTTCGACATGTGGACTGAAGGAGCCGGGAATCGAAACGCTGATTTTCTGATTAGTGGATGACCCGCCCCGCTCTACCTCCTGAGCCACCGCCACTCCATTAAACAACTAAATATATAATTGATCCAAACACTCCAGAACAAAACATAAAGCATTTTCTCTGATCTGACACCTCTATCAGCAGTAATCAGCAGGACGACATCATTTGTCTGTGTTTTCCAAAACCATTAGAAATCACTGTTGAAAAATAAATGTTTTATGATGTAACAATGCTGTGGTTAAGGTCTGGTTAGGTTTAAGCACAAAAACCATTTGGTTAGGTTCAGGGAAAGATCATGGTTTTGGTTAAAATGAAATACTTTGTGAAGGTCTGGGAAACATCAAGGTTTACATTACATTTACTAATTTGTTAAGTTTAGGGAAACTTTCTCATCATGGTTACAGTAATAACCACATTCGTTTCGTTAAAAATGTGTCTATCCTTGATGAAGGTGAGATGGCTAAAAATGTTTGGAAGTATACCGCATGTTTAATTTTGATGGACTAAAGTTTAGTTGTGGTTATAGGTTATATCTCTTACTTTTATGGCCTCCTTTTAAGGTCTGAAGAATGTACAGTACTGAAGCCTGGTCCAAAAATGCAAATATCTGTGCCACAGTTTGTTTTTGTTTGTTGTGGTTTGTTTTTGTCTGTTTTATTTTTTGTGTACTCATAGGTGACTAAAATTAACAACAGTATGAATTATTTCCCCTTTTTTTCCAATGAAAAGTTATATATTGATTACGACTTTATTTAAGTCATGTTAGTCTGTAGCAGAGCATTTTGTCTATGTGTCCAAAAGTCCAACAAGTACTTCATGTTGCTGACTGCAAAAACCATTCCAACATACATTCAGGTTTTTGTGTAGTCTGATCCTGGTATATGGTTTATTTATTTATCACATACAGCAGATTGATATTTCAGTTCCAGATACATGTCTGGGAGACAAAGCTGCTCTTGTTGCAGAATGAATAGTAATACTAAAAGGTTTCTCATCTGACTCAGATATGTAATATGTAATGTAATATGTTGAGATGTGAACTGATTAAGTTCTCCACACCTGCACATTGCTACTTGTGCACTCTAATTGCTTGTGGCTGTAAATCATGGTGGTGTTGATTGGTAAGTCACAATAAATTGCTTTCATTGACGTATCTAGTTAGATAAACATTAAATTAAGTAAACATCCTTGTTTACCAAGTCTCCTATACCTGTTCTCTCCAACCATTAGCCCGTGAAAGCTCTGACTTGGGGATATGTGCTGTGTGGTACCGCCTTACCCAAAGGCACTCTGCGTGTTTGTCTGAGACTCTCTGCTTCAAGGTGCTGTGTTTGGCTGCTGTCATCACAGCTTTGCCATGATCTTTGTGTGAGACCTTTGTCTCCCAAATCCTGGGCAAATACTCAGGGTTGGGAAGTAAACTGGAAGCAGGATGTGGCTACAGCCTGCATGTATGGAGGTGATAGGCTTCTCACACAGCTGTTTGATTGATGGTCAAGGTGGAGGCTGGTTAACACACGCACACACACACACACACACACACACACACTTTGTCCTCAGAAACCTCATACATCTATTGTGTTACCAGTAAAGACCAGTATGTTTAACAACAGCACAATCTACAGTATTTAAAATAACCAGAGTTGAATTAGCTCCTGTCAGTAAAAATTGTATATTATAATCCTAACAAACATGGTATTGCATTCTGTTATATAGTAAATGATGACATAGCAAGAGATGTCAAGAGAAGTCAGGTTAAAGGTTTTATGTGTCCAAACAATACATGGCTTTTATTGAACTGCACTTTTAGGCAATGCTTTATTTTAAAGGTAATAATAGTATTTAACAGTAATTCAATGAAATACCAGAAAAGTGCACTGCTACCGTCATGTCTGATTAGCTGCTCAGCTGCAGCACATTAAACTGCATGTAAACGTTCGGTCCCATTAGAAACTAATGTGGTCATTGTTCTTCAAAATCCCTGCTTGCAACACACTGTCTGCCATTACCAATATAGTTTAAAAAATATGTTGACATTATTTTTGACTGCAAAGAGGGATGATTAAATATGATTTCAGTTGGATTTTACCAATTGTGACCAAGAAATGTACTGGGCGGAGTGTTTTACAGTTGAAAAATAAACTTGTCACTACTCTCTGCTGGACAAACTGTAGAATGTGACACTGTTTGTGAACATATCTTTGGCATTTATGCACTTCATTTTCTTTTCATTTACTGACATATATTAGACATATATTTGCAATGAGCTGATATCTGCCAATATATCAGCCTGGCTGATTTATTGTTCGATCTCTAATAATTTCCCTAGAAAGGAACAGAAATGTAACTGAATTCTTGGGATGCTTTTTCAGCAGTAGTTAGTAGGTAAAATGATACATTGTTGCCTATTAGCTCTGTTCCAGTTCATGTTCCTAATGAAATACCGTTATCCACCTACCTAGCTGGAGACCTTATTTTACAAATGATCTGGGAGCTGTAAGCATGAAGCTATATAGATAGACAGCAAGCCTGACTCAATCAGTGTCTCTAGAGCTGTGACGTTTAACCTGTGATGGTTTGGGGTTTATGGGAAATGCCGTTTGTCAAAGGCTGTGAAAAACTAAAATATTGAATAATCAAGGAAATTAGATTGTTTTAAAAAAAAATACTGTCCTTATGTAAACATATGTAGTGAACAACACTACATACTGCTGAGAAAGGATCTGTTCTAAGCCGGATTTTTAGTTATTTATGTAACTACAAATGTCAGTGGTATTTTGAATGAGGTTTTCTTACTTACGGAACAGAATCCCAAACATCGCTTATTATAAGAATACTCAGTGAACAGTTCATAATCAGTAGATAGATTTAAGTAGTAGTTCAGTTTTTGATGTCATGCTAAAATCACATATTACAAAATCCTGTGGTTGATCTGTTTGCTTTCAGACCACAAATGAACTGCACAAGACTGTTGTTGGTCCACCCCTGATTTGTACAATTCAGTTAATTCAAATGAAATGCTAGCATAACCTCTTTTCATAAATACACATCAGTTCAGCTCAAGATGAAATAATATGAAATTATTCTACAGGCAACAATACAATTCAACATATATGAAGAATAAGATTTCCAGTAATAAATGAATATTCACTTGATAGAGCAGAACTGAAAGCTAAATAGAGCAGAACTGGAAATCAACAACTACATTTGAACTCACTATAAACTAAACTAAAGTTTTAGAAATGTATCTATGTATATTTACACTATAATTGATACCAAATGATATTGTTCTTTTAAGGAGATGTATTTAATTTAGGACTTATTAGTAAATTATGGACTCATAAAACTGAGTATTACCCACTTCTGATATGTAACACATGATAAGTTTATGGACTCAGGTTACTCTGAGTCCATAAACTATGCAGTGTTGGATTTGGGATTTCTTGGGGTGAAGGGACTGTTGCTTCTCAAAGAACTACTGTATAGCCAGAAGCTTGGTTATAGTGTACTCTTATCTCCTCTCTAATAGAGATGACTTAAGAGAGGATATTTAAAATATAGTTTCAGCTTTACCTATTGGAACTGTGACTCAAAGGTCAAGAATATCCCCTTTAATGAGAAAATCTGTGTTTTTTAAAAGTTACAGGTTAGTGGGGAAAATATAACTGCTCAAAGAACTCATTACAATTACATGTAACTACTTTCAATAAGAACAAATATAATCTTCAAAAGTATTGGTGCAGTTTAGATTATTAAGAATATGCAACCATGGCTAAAAAACAAACCTAAAAATAAATATGAATAATCCTGGCTCTACCTCAGAGGGTGACATAACAGTTATTCATGTATTTTAAATTGATTAAAATATACGTTTGTTGTGGAGGTTGATTGGCTCTAAATTTGATTTGTTTTAGAGGGAAGGTGTGGTGAAATAAAATTTCGATAGCTATACACACTCACACACACGCTGTGCATGCAGTAAGAATCCACAAACAAAAACAGACATGCTCAGCCTGCAGCTATACACTTTATTAATGAGATCTTTGTGGATTTATAATATTATCAAGCTTAAACTAAGTACTCTAATACATTAGACATAAATATAAGAATTATGTATGCAGATGAAGTAGACTTTTCAATTATGTTCCTATAAATTCATGCTCATTACTTAATGGCCAATACATATGCTAGCCTTGGCTTTTGCCTAATCTCCTGCGTCGACGAGACTTAACACTAGAGGGAGTTGTCACCATTTCACTGTGGCCAAACACAGAGCACTCTGTCTTGAGACACCCGCAGGCATTGATGTGCATGTAGGTGTAGGTGATCTCTGTGTCATCTGGGCAGGAGAGCTGAATCTGGCGCTCAGATGTGGCCAACTCCTGGCAGCAGGAGCAGGTGTGCTGCAAGGATCTCATTTTGGTAGAGTAGCTGAGAGAAGAGATAAAGGAAAAGAGGGGTGTGTGAAAGAAAGAAGGCAACAAGGAAATTGGGAGAAATTAAAAACATGAAGCATAAAATGAAAACCAGGTACCAAGTTTAGAAAGCTCCTCAGTCAGGTCAAGATCTGATATGAACCCTTAAAGTCACATTGATACAGGAATTGAGCAAAACTTCTAATTCTGTCATTTCAGTTTTATTAATTTCTGATGCTCTAAACTGACAAAATGATTTGTGGAATCTTACTACTCAATGTTAGTACTACTGTGCCTGTGAAAACAGTTGTAATAATGTCTTTGTTGCTCTGAGAAAATAACCCTGATGATGATGTTATATTAATCTTGGGCTTAGAGACTGAAAATGTATAACAAAGCCTGAGATAGATAGTTAGTTAGTTAACAGTTAGCAGTTAACACAACGCTTCCTCATCTATATACCATATAAAATATTTTTTTTGTATATCTTTTTGAACTGATTTATGTTTGATTTATGTTTTTTGTTTTAGCTCCACATCAAGACCATTCCACAAATTCACCCCACAAATTGAAATACACATACTCTTCATAGTGGTGCAAACACAGAGTTTCTTTAAATTAAACTTTCCTCTCAGATTATAACCCCCTCTGTGACAAAGAACATTTTTTGTATAACACCTGGTAGTAGATTATTTCTTGCTTTATACATTATTTGTGCTGTGTTAAATTCTACCAGATCCATGAACTTCAAGGTATATGACTTTAAAAACAGGGTGTTGGTGTGTTCGCTATACAAACAGTAACTCAGATATGGCAATACAAGTGAACAGTATAGAGTGTGCAATGCTTTGTGATCCAGAATGTGCCTTGTTTTTCCTAGTATTGCAATACTCCTATATATATATATATATATATATATATATAAAAGAGGGACTCACAAGGTGAAGGTACTACACGCTCCTCTACAGGATGTGACGTTGACCAGGTCTTTGGACTGGCAGCCCTGGCTCTCCAGGTGCACAGTAGTGGTGGACACACTGCATGGTTGACCCTTCGGAACACCTGGAGCAGAAAGGAGCAACATTTTGAGACAGAATAATATCTCATTGTGACCTGATATACTGATCATATCATCTGTGTACTCTTTAAACAATGAATACTATGATGTGACCACAACTACATTCTTGGGTGTAAATCATTTTCGCAAAGTTGACTTTATTGCATTTTTGTTTTTGTTTGGAGAAGCAAACAAATCTATTTGCAGTTTTAGATCCTCGCTTGTTTTGCAATGAAAACACACTCTGCTTTGAATAATAATTTGCATCTCATATGGTTTTTCCACAAAAATGTTTACATTGGAAGCTGAAAGGTGAAAGAAATTATTAAGCAATACTGAAGCTGAAAGGTAAAACTGGAGCTGGGAGCTGAAGTGCATTAGCTGAAGAAGCTGAGAGCTGAAACGTTGCTGAAACAGCTGAAAGATATATATACTGCCAAAGCTTTAAGTAGAAATAAAATGCCTTAAAACTGTGAAAGAAGAAATTATTTGTATTAATATCAGATCTGAAATTCACTAGCCCCCTATTAAGATACAGTTACTTTTCTAGGAGCGACCGCCTCATCCTGAGTTTCTAGTACCAATACAATTTCTGTCTGTGAATCATCCTGAGTTCCTTGTTTAGACAGTTACTGTCTTTTATTTTGAAAAACTAGGTCCAGCCCTAGTTTTTCTTGTTAACGTACAGTGACAGATGGGGGCTTTTATTTTGAAAAACGGCCTCATCCTGAGTTCCCTGTTAAGATACAGTTACTATCTGGGGCTTTTATTTTGAAAAGTCTTGTTAAGATACATCCTGACTTTCGTTTTATAATAAAGTTGGGCTTTTATCTGGAATTTTACATCTTGGGCTTACATTTTACATTTTAAAAATTTGATCTATAAAGTTTAATATCTTAAAAAGTATCAAAGTTATAGAAATAAAAAAAGTAAAAGCAGTAATGTTCTTAAAAAGCTGAACGTTATGATATATGAATGGTTTCTGTAGCTGAAAGTATGTGGGAGTAGTTAGCAGTCAAAAAACATACAGAATTATAATAACTAGAAATGCATTTCCTGTGGAAAATGCGTGTGAATGCTGAAAGCTGAAATAAATCACAAAGCATTGCTGAAAATGCTACAAACTTGTTCAGCATCTCCATCTGTATAACTTTGTAGAATTTGTTTACCATGGCATATTACATTTATGAAATATGGAAGCTAATGAGTAATATTGTGGTGTTTTACTAATGAACACAAGGTGGGGCTATTTGTGCTATAATTCAATATATTGTGCAGATTCTCATGGAGAAGTTGTGTACCAAGTTTCATTTTATTAGAGACAACAGCATTGCAGAAATATCAAGTTATAATGTTATTTTAGCGCTCCCTTTTGGTAGAATTGTATGAAATGTTAAACACTTGCGCATTGTGCCGTTATGTACAACATTCCCAAATTTGGTTGCAATGCAGTTCAGTATTAAAGAGTTATGGCCCATTAAGTGTATCAGGCCATGCCCCCAAAACTTTGGTAACCAATTACAGACAAATGGAAAGTGATATCTAAAAATGAACTAATACGTATTGTTCGGGGACCTCTGAATATGGTATGTACCAAGTTTGGTTAAGATTGGATGAAATATGTGCCAACAGAAGCAAAAAAGGCGCAAATGGGCGTGGCCTATATCAGTCTACTTGGCATCATCCAAGGAACACATTGTTTGGATAGGCCTTACGTTCATGAGTTATTAGCCAAAAGGTAAGGCATGTAATAACTGATCACATAGTGGCACTGTTGGTCCCATTTTTTAATATGTTAAACACTTCGCAGCTCTCACACAATAGTGAAGATACTGAGCTAGCATGTCATGCAGCAAACAATAAGCAATTAGCAATCAGATTTTTATATTTACACTTTTACTTGAAATAGGGGAATAAAGGTTGCAGCTCTGACATTCTAGAGTATGTGTATTTCAATCTGACATTCTAAAGGGCACTGGAGTCGAATGACGGTACTTGATAAACATATAAAACAACTCTATTCATAAGAGCTTATGATATGAGGAGAAATGCCCTGAGCTGGTAACAAGCCCAGAATCTTGTAAGGCACCAGAGAAACCTGACCATTAACAGGGCTTAACCACTGAGCCAGCTGGGGATCCCAGAAAGACAGAGAACAAATTCACGTTTTGTTGAAGAAAAACTGATTTGCCTAAAATCAAGTTTCTAGGTCAAAAAATTTGTACATCATTAGAGGCAGGAGATCTTGCAGAGCATAAAATGTATACAAAGTGTTTGAAGGAAGAGAGAATCTGTAAGTTGAAGAAACAGGAGTGAGAGGAGACTGACATCAATTAAGGTTTAGATCTCAAAAGTCCTAATGCAAGTTCTGAAGAAATCGTGTGTGATTGCTGAAAACTGATTTACATTGCATTGCTGGAAGCTGAATAGTATTGAGAAATGTACGAAGAGTAATATTTCCTCTGGGTGGGATTTAACCTACAACCTCAAGGTTTTGTAAGGCAGACATGCAATACACTGAACTAACATGTCAAACAACAATTTAAATTCAGATTTTTGTATTTAGACTTTTAAATGCATGAACAATATGGGTTGTAATTTTTCCAGACAAAAAGTTTTCTTGACAATTATGTGTATGTGTTTGTGCCTGCCAGTATGTTGTTTTTGTATGTATTGTTTGTTTGTGTTTGTGAGATAAAGACAGTTTTGAATTGTGAATCAAACCTGAAGGTTTGAGGTCACTAACGGTTGAAAACAGAAAAAGAGAAAGGGATCTTCTCAGAAGGACTGTGTTTAGCAATTTCAATCAGCAGATTGGGAGCACCTGTGTGTATCTGCATTGTTTTTCACCATCAGGTCTACTGAGTGCTGCCCTTAGCAGGGTTTGAACTCACAACCTTTAGATCTAAAAGGGGCACAAAAGCAACATGAGCTTAAACCACTAAGCCATTCACACATAATTATGTGATGATGAAGGATGACTATAATATGCATATCAATCTACACATTAGGTAATATAGAGCATTGGAATCGCATTGAATGATGGTACACAATAAAGATGTAAAGCAACTTTGTACATAAGAGCAATATTACGATTTATTATCTTAAACAGAAGCTGACCATGAGAACAGTGCTTAAACCACTGAGCCGGCAGACAATCCCTGAAATGGGAGAAAAAAATTCCCATTTTGTTGAGGAAAAATTTATTTGCCTAAAACCAGAGCTTGTAGCCCAGAGATTTGTATATCATTAGTGACAGCAGGATTTGTTTACCATGAGAATGTGTGATAAATGTATTCACACTAAATAATAAAGAGTGAAGATAGGAGTGTGAGAGCTCTATGGCTCTGCTCATTTAGAAGCTTTAATGGACCTCATGAGTGTGATCAGGCCACAGGAGTGTAAATAATATGCAGGTATAAAAAACTCTTAGAAGCAATACGTACAGACATGGCAGCACCCATCTGGAGCTATGGTCTCTGTTCCCTGTAGGAGACACATATTCACGTCAGTACACTGTTGGGTCATGTTTCACTTTGTAGAGATTCACATTCAACAGTAGGTGGCAGTGTGCTCACACTACTGCCACTTTTATGTTATGGCAAGCCACTGAGGTCACCAGGTGTGCATGTTAACATGTATGCATGTTAAAGTAAAGCTCCAATACCACTGCCTGGTAATACGGCAATATGTATGCCCATGTAGGATCCAACGATATCATAAGTTGTCACATGCTGGTTGTGTACATATATTTCCATGGTTATGTAGGGGTACATAACCAGGGGTACATATCAAATTAATTAAAACTGTAGTTTCTCTGTTCCTGTTGCACACACAAAAACACGCAAGCTCTCTTTTTGAATCATCCAACTTTTTCAGTGATGTCTGGTTCAACTCCAACATAAGGAATTATTCTAAATGCAAGTTAACTTTCAGTTAGATGTCAATCCATCTCTTCATAATGTCAAGTCTGCCAATGACTCGGACAAAAACTATAGAGAGGAACACAAGCAGTTGCTATAAAGACTTATCTAACATGTCGCAATATCCAAATACAATAACAATAACAAATCTTTTAACTCTTTGTTTTAATAAAGCAATTTAACAAGACTAAATTACAGTTTAGTCCATGACAACAGAAAAGCAAGAGGAACACCAGACGGTCCCTTCAAGGGTAAAAGATCAACTTCTTTCTGAGCTCATCTCAATAAGACTACTAGACTAGTCTCCCCCCGCCCAAATCACAGGGAAAGTGGTTGCTCCATGTGTATGTGTCAACACTGGGTTATGTACATATTAAAACATCTTAACGCGGAATAATTGTACGTTATTGTAACTATGTGTTTATGTGCGTCCATGTTAATGCATATGCCTGCTGAGTTCGATGGCCTGCCATACTATGTCTACCTGGAACTTGAACATCATGTCATCACTGATCACACAATTTTCCATGAATAAGAAGCTACAATGATGATGGTGTGTGTGTGTGTGTGTGTGTGTGTGTGTGTGTGTGTGTGTGTGTGTGTGTGTGTGTGTGTGTGTGTGTGCTTGTGTGCATATGTGTGCAGCCTACCGGTATGCATTCATTAGGGTCATAGGGAGGACAGATGGTCTTGATATCAACTGTGATGAACTGATTAGCAATCTTCACACACTCAAACCTCACACAGGGGTTCCCAGCAGGAGTCCAAATGGTGCCAGCCTGAAGAATAACATAAATAACATAATACAATTTAGAACACAGTCTCCCAGGCAGGGCTGCATGAATCAGTATCATCTCCTCAAACATATGTGGACTGGTTTTTATAACCTTTGACTGAGCTATTTTGCCTCCCTGTTGCCTTGTCTGATATGTTTTTCTATTTGTATCATCAAATGAAGATGCACTTCACCTCCTGGTAATTTGTGCTGAATCTAGTAACACTGCAAGTTAAACTGGAAGAGACATTCCAGAGTTTTTCTACACATCAATTGTTTTTTGCTATCAATTTTCCAAAACACAGTAGTTGAGACTTTTGAATTGCACACATATACAAACCTGTAATGTGTGTGTTGAGTTGTTCGACAGCATGACAACGCAGCTTGTTTGGACACACTTCCCACAGCAATGGCCAGGGACAATTTGGTACTCATAACCCTGTACAGAGACACATACAGAAACTCAGCATATAAACAAAATGTAAAAATGTAAAACCAGCACAAGATCCATTCTAGATGATATTTAATGTCAGGATTTGGATATAGAGTTCACATTAATATTCTGATGAGTTTACGGAATAGCTTTATCAAACAGGTAACTATAATTGGAGGGGGTACATTTACATTTTCTCTACTTATATTAGTTATTCCCATTGGAATACTACAAAACTACAGTTGAGGAAAATACAAAACACAAAATGTCACAGAGAATTTCTGACTAAAACTGTGTGTGGTCAAAAGAGAAATTTGTAGTGAAGCACTAGGGCTCAAAATTCTCTGCTGAGATTTGCGGAAATGTATAAATGACCTAACACTGAGTGAGAAAAAAACAGATTCAGGCTTTAAACATTCTGTGGCTGAGTGCATGCAGGGAGTTTTTCATATGGTCCATGTTCAGTTTCAATCTGCTCTCACTGTTTCCAACTTGTCAAAGGCTTAGCTCTGGAGAATGTGAAAAGGTGCTTACAAAGGTTTCTGACCAACAGGCTTTGGCAGAATACTCTCTTATCTGACTGTTAGACTCATAACTTTTTAAACAGTTAAATTCTTTTAAACAAATAAAAATATAGTGGAGCAATGTATAAGGATGCTTGATGTTATCTTAAATTTTTCATCTAATAGGATGATATTTTATTTAAGGGACTTTAAGTCACAGTCAAGGAATTTTGGTCAGAGTTGCTTATGTTTCAGAACTGAGAGAACAGCTTTTAATGCTGATTTAAAAAGGTCACACTGCTGCTCACCCGAATCCATTAACAAAACTTGCAGAATATATCTTTGACACCTACAAATCTGTTGGTGTACACTCTCATATCTGGACTCATATCTTTTATGCTTAGTAGTTTTGCTCATCTGGACACACCTTCTCATTCAAGTGAATGAGAAAGTGTGTCCAAACTTCTGACTGGTACTGTAGGTATAAATAAAAAAAAATCCAATGTGTAGTGTTATCCATGTATTTTACTGTCATTTGCTCATTCCTGCCAGCAAATAAGGAGGGAAAACTTATGACTGAATCAATAATAAAAGCAGAATGGAAAAAGAGCACAGCAAATCTGTCAGCATTAATGTGGGCATTAATGGCAACTAGAAAATTTTAAATGTTCGACCAAAAAAATCAGTGAATGTATGGGAGAGAATTTGGCCAATGAATGTACTTGTCAGTAAAATCAGAAAAAGTGAGAATGTAAGAATGTAGAGTGAGCTTAAAAAATGAAAAATGTGTGTGTATGTGTGAGAGAGTGAGAGTCAGTGAGAAAGTACATCAGTGAGAGAGGGAGGGAGAGAGACTAGTCTTACCAGAGGGCAGTGTATGTCACATGGTATGGGCTGACATTCTATTGTGTGCAGATTGCTGCTGGCATTTATCTGGTTACTACAAATGCACTTATCACATGGCTTCATGGGTACCAGGTCTCCAACCTGGATGGAGAGGGTGAGAAGGTCAGCACAGATAATTCATGTTCATAATAAGTCTCAATTCAAGTGAAACCATATTTGCCAATGTCAAAAATAACAACTAATACACAAAATGTGACTGAGTTACTTGTGTCTTTGATCTCAATGTATCAAGTGCAGTGACACCACAGTGTGGTTTACTTATAAAGCACTTTATGTTTTGTCATATATATCTTAAACCATAAGGCAAAAAAAGCAAAATCATTTTTCCTGGATTCCTGGACTCACCCATTTTCACCTAGAATTGTCACCATTTGGTCTGCTTTTTGAAATTTTGACTTGTGGACCATTGGACATAAAGTGCAAAAATTCTTAAATATTTTGGGAAGTATTGGAAGACAAACGTAAATGACACGTGTAAGTCGCTGGAATCCTGCAAAATCTGATGATATTTGGACTGTCAGTAGCAACAGCAGCATAACTGAGCCTACCGGTATGAGTTAATGACTGCATTTTCTTCATGTACATAGCCTATTATTCCCAAAACAAGTTTTAGGTAACTCCAATAAATCACACCCAGTCAGCATAATTGTACACCTATGCCACCAGTTACCAAGTCTAGAAATCTTATGTGATTGTAACACCTCTCATATTTCTCTGATGAAATAAGTTTTTGGTTGTAGAAAAATGACACAGTCCCACAGTCTATGTGTTAAACAAACTTCATATGACTTCATATCAGTCTGTCATGATGGTGGTAGATGTGAGATCTCACCTGATACTCATGGTCGTTGGAAACACACACACCCTTTTTAGGCACTGTGAAGGAACCAGACCAATCAATTAAATCAAGTTTATAGATTTATAAACAAAGTTTGAGAACAAAGACCACGCCTGGTACACATCCCATTTCTGCACTATAGAGTATTTACGCACAACTTATCCGTTTTGTCTCAGTTTGCACATGACCTGTGACAGACTTGCATCGCAAACGTTTATCTCCCGCCCATGCTCTGTAATCCACGTTCCTCAGCAAAAAAACTTGACTCTCGATCCAGCAGTACCAATGAGATACCTCCTTCACCTCAACATCCACACAGAGGCCATTTTCATCGCTGTTCCTTGGAGGAAAGCTACTCCTCCAGACGCCACACTTCTGATCAGCTGGGATCCAGACACTCCACATGCATCCACGCAATATCCATCTCGGACATGGCTCTTTTTCCTGTGCTTAACATCTCCAACTGGATGCTCGCACACCTCCAGTGTGACTACAGGGAGACGGACATCCCGTTATACAAAACAATAATAAAGCCAAACTTTTCCAACTCTATGAGGACTCTAGTTTCATCACTCCTCTCGCCAGCAGCTCGAATCCTCCAGCTCTTCCTGGTTCACTAACACCTGGGACACACAGCCTGTGTGACTGTTAACAGATTAGAGCAGCCACGCAGCCACTGCAGCGCGTCATCTACAGATTCAGGGTCTCTTCTATTTTTTCAAAATAGACAGTGAAAATGATCTATTGATAGTCATACTGACAAAATACCAGCAACATTATACCTTTCAACCTTTCACTATCGTTTCAATGTCTGAATCTGTAGAATCGCTGGCGGGGAACTCCAGAGAGGAGAGTCGGTGACACACGGAGCTTCTTTTCTCGACTCCTGCTTGCTTTCTGTGATTAGTTCAAACTGGGACTCCAGCCTGTTGTTTTACCTGCTGCCAGACAGAGATTTGGCGTTGTTTTTTCCTTATTTGTTGTCAATTTCCCCCCTGATTGTTAGTTTGGAGGTTTGTTTGTCAAAGTCTGTTTGGCTCATTTGGGGAACTTGGTGTCATCTGGAGGGATTTTCTTCACTTGGAGCAGTGGCAGCAGGGTTTTTCCGTGTAGGAATAATCAATATAATCAATTAAAAAACCTCGTCCTGTGTGAGGAGTGTATGTGGCTGACACAGAGTAGCTCCAACCAGACTCCACCATGCCCGTCAGAAAGACAGCTGCTTTCACCTCATATTATTTAAACTTAACACAAAAAGTAAGGAAATTTGTGTTTGGTAGATTATTTCTTTGTTGTAACAATGCTTCTTGGCAATTAATCGTATACCATTGGAAAGCCTGTTTATTTCTCTTTTAAATGGTGCCACATTTGTAAGGAACATGCATTTGTGGGATGAGCAGCAGAGCTGAGTATGTGGGTTGCGCCCATGAAAAATTTGCCAAATCTTCTCTGTCAATGCCAAACAGCTTATTCTGCCATTGACTCGTTCGGTGTTTGCTGAATTGGGTGATTGAAGTTTGAAGAAACAAGACATATAGGAAATTTAACAATTTATTAATTTAACAAACAGGAGCCTCAGTAGCGTGTGGAAGAACCATACACAGTCACAACAGCCTGGCACATCCTCCTCATGCTGGTCACCAACCTGGTCACACACTGCTGTGGGATGGCATCCCATTCTTCAACCAGCATTTGTCGCAAGTCAGCCAACATGGTTGTGTTGGTCATTCTGGCACGAACAGCACACCCAAGCTCACCACAAGTGTTCAATGGGGTTGAGGTCAGGACTGCTGGCAGGCCATTCCATCCTCTCCACTCCCAAATTCTGGAGGTAGTCTCTGATAAACCCCGCTCTGTGGGGGGAGCGTTGTCATCTTGGAGGATTGAGTTCGGTCTCAGACTGTGGAGATATGGGATTGCCACTGGTTGCAGAATCTCATCTCGATATCTCTCTGCATTGAGATTGCCTCCAATGATGACAAGCCTCATTTTTCTAGTGAGGGATCAGCATAGCGTTTTCCGCGTCTTCTCCACACTTTGACCCCATGATCCAACTGCCGTAGGCAGAATCTGGACTCATCACTGAACATAACATTCCTCCACATGTTCAGGTTCCAGTGCACGTGTTGCCAACACCAGCGCAAACAGGCCTGACAGTGAAGGGCAGTCATGGCAGCCCTATGAGACCGGAGATTGGCTACATGCAGTCTGTTCTGGATTGTCTGGGCAGAGAGCCGTCGGCCATATCGTCCTGCAAACCTTGACTGCAAATCTGTAGAAGACAGCCTACGGTACCTAAGTGCTGACAGGGTGAGGAAACGGTCTTCTTGGGGTGTCGTCTTCTTGGGACACCCACTTTGCTCACTTCAAATAATGCTGGTTTTGTGGAACACCAGCTTGAAGTCGCCCTATCGCACAGGCCCTATCCAGAAGATTTGGCAAATTTTTTATGGGCACAATCCCACAAATGCGTGTTCCTTACAAATGTGGCACCATTTAAAAGGGAAAAAAAACAGGCTTTCCAACGGTATAAGATTTATTGCCAAGAAGCATTGTTAGAACAAAGAAATAATCTACCAAACACAAATTTCCTTACTTTTTGTGCTAAGTTTATTTATTTTTCACAATTGAGCACACACTTCTTAACCTTTTACTGTCTAAACTAAATATAAATGAAATTTATAATGAAATTATATGAAACATTCTATTATTGATGGCCATTATCAAAGTCAAACTCTATGAAAGACAGGGCTGGCAGTAGCAGTGCTGCAGCAGCACGCTACCTGTGTGGACACCCGCCTCCCCTCACAGAGAAAAACATCCCCTTCACAGCCTACATGCGAGGCTCTTCCTGCTCTACACAGCCTCCAGCTTGCTTCCAGGTCCCCTACCCAGTATAACTTGCCCATGGGACGCCTATGATGTCATCACGCTTCCCACTACATTGGATCAGCAGACTACTTCAGCCCTCGCTGAGGGCAAGGTCGGATTTCCTCACATCCACTGCTGCACATTCTACCTCTACACACGCATCCCTTCATCCCTCACCCTTCATCCTTCGACCCTTATCCCTTCATCCTCACCCTTCATCCCCCATCCCTCAACCCTCATCCCTTCATCCCTTGACCCTCATCCCTAATCGCTTCATCCCTCATCCCTCCCTCCGGATGCTCAATCCATTCCTCCTACATCATCCTGGCTCTCATCCTCCCATATTATCTGTTAAACAGCATCCCTTTATCTTCACTTCCTCCAGTCACATCTGTAGACATAAATCTTGAGGTATCATTGAGGGCATGCCCTCATTTTCATCAACGTTGACCAACTGTATCAAATGCTTCAACACAGTGAACCACTTTCAGTGCGATCGCTTAATATCGATTCAGTACTTCAGTCAGCTTCATTTCCCCCATCACTATTTCATACCATCAGCAAGCCATGAAGTCTCCTCCTTCCAACACACTCCATTTAGCCTCAAAGAATCATCCAGACTATCCATTTTCTCGTACATGGTCGTCCCATGGTTTGCACTCAGTCCTCACACTTGACCCGCCCACCCCCCCTTTTTTTCCCTTTCCTCAACCTTCCTTTTTCCCACAGGCTTCTAAGGCCTTCAACAGCCTCAAGCCTTTATCACAGGCTTCTAAAGTCTTCGATGGCCTCAAGCCTTTCTCACAGGCTAAACGCTTCTCTTCTCGCTTCCGATGACCTTTTGCCTCCTTCCCAAATTCTCAATCTTTTCCCCTTTTTCTTAATTCCTACTCATTGTACTCCATCTAGGTGCAGCATACCGATCGCTAACTATGTAACAGTATTCCTCCTGCAGCAGTGCCCATGTCAGGTCACCCTCACAACTCTACCAAGCATGGTTTATGACGTCACCATATCGCAAAGCACCAATTTCTATAAACATCCTCAAATTAGCCCTGAAGAACCATCCAGGCTGCCAGACCATCCCTTTTCTTGTATGTGGTTGTCCCACGGTTTCCACCCAGTCCTTGCACTTGTCCCCTTGCCCCCCATTTTTTCTCCCTCCCCTCAACCCTCCTTCATCCTGCCACCAAGCACTTTTTATGATCAAGCCTATATATCAAACACCCATAAACATTAAATGCCCTAAGTTATGTGCCATAATATATATATAATTATGGACCATCCTGACCACCAGTTCATCCACTTTCCCATTCTTGGTTCACTTATGGTTTCCACCCAGTCCTCGACCCTCCTTCATCCCTCCCCTCACCCCTCCTTCATCCCACCCCTCGACCTTCCATCATCCCACCACCAAGCATAGTTTATGGTCGCACCAATATCTTAATCCCCAATTTTCATCCATCCCTTCATGAATTTACCAGCTTTCGACCTACCCCCGAGTGCTTTCCAAAACATCCACATTGCCCGATCTCATGACATACAGCTGCGCTCCAAGGCTGTGCCTCCTTTGGATTTCATTGTTATAGCAGTGGTAGGTGGTTCACTTCCAATTGGCCACCTGAATTGTCCCTACCATCCCTCCTCTGCTCTTGACGAACCATACCACGTCATCATTGCAGACCTTCTTTGGTGGCATGAGTGGTCTTACAGTCATCCTCGTTCATACAACTACATTGTCGTCGACCATAATAAACAAGAAATCCTTGGTGCCAGACTTAAATTCCCATCTGATGCCAGTCCCTCCGTTTTCAGCTTTCCATGCCTCCCACACTCTTTCATTCCCTTCATTCGATGTCCTGACCCTCTCCTGTTTCATCACATTTGCCCATTCCATTCTCAAGATTAAATCTTCCACCATACAGGTCTACATTAACAAAATTAACTTCTCCATAAAACTGTCCTGAGGGGCACCGTATCCAGCCTTGCCTCACACTTCACCGTGTTATCCAAAGGTCTGTAAGGCCTCTCCATGTCTTACACCGAAACATTTAGCCTCTCCACTCAGGCTACCTGTCTCCCTATATTGACAAAGTCTTAGAATCTATGTTCCTACTGGCATTCTCTGGCTTTCTGCTCAGAATTTACTGCTTCTTCCCTCAACTACAATCCATCTCGACATGCAACATTGTCCAATATTTCCATTCATGAGCTGAGACAAAGATGCCACTCCCAGACACCCTCAGATTTAACCTCAAGCAAAGCAAAGCTGACCAGCTGGGCCTCTCTCACCCCACATTTCTCTTCCATTTAAATTTGTATCTGAACCCTTTTGAACCCATTCAAACCTACATAAACCAGAGACTAGCCCACCACGCTTCTCCACAAGAGCCGGTCTTCACCACCGAATCAGGCAGAGTCGCTATGTGTTTCTGGTTACACCACCATCGCCGCCAAGTTTGCACAAGTCAGGGATTCTCCAGAAGTATACTCCAGTCACTCCTTCTGATTCAGAGCCACTTCAAGCACTTCCAGACAAGGAATCCCAGATCACCCATAAAAATTCTCTCTGCCGCTGGTCTTCCCCCGCTTACCTAACCTACATCTACCATGACCTGGGCAACATCAGAAACTCCCACGAATGCCTCTCTGTGTGAAGTTCTTTTGGGGGCTCTATCCAGTCGATGGACCAATGAGACATCTCCCCCACTCAGAGTCTCAACTCCTCTGTTCCCTCTTACCTTCCTGCCATCAGCCGTCGTTATCTCATTGACAAACTACCATACATCCATCGTCTTCCCTTCATCCCCTCAACCCTCATCCTACATTCCTTGATCCACACCCCCTCCTCCCTCTATCCCTTCATCCCTCCATCCCTAATCCCTTCCTCTGGTCCCCTAACCCATTCATCATTCAACATCTCAGCTCTCATTCATTATTCTCAATTAAACTATTTCAAATCCATATTGTTGTTGGTGTGGTCTTGGTTAGTGAATGTATTTTAAATGTACTGCAACAATCATGGTGGCAAAAATGAAACTTGGCTATGCAGTTACAGTAACATGCACAGACATGAGCACACTCACCACAGAAGTATTTGTGACAGCAGACTCCCATAGTGGTGTTTAGAGTATAACCAGCAGAACAGGACGGCACACCAGGGCATTGCTTCACATCACACTCTGTGTTCAAAGATACAGATGGATGGATGATAGAGGTTCACACCAGTAAAATAAACAACTGAGGAGATATTTCACTGAGAAACAAGTCTTTTAAAATACTCAAGAGGGTCTTGGTTTTCTCAGCAGGCAACAAATGAGCATGTTGTGATCATTTTTGGTTTATTGTATCTGTGTTGTCTATTGCAATTACGGTATGTATAATGTCCCAGGGTTACTTGGTTTACTTGCTTACTAGAAGTTAATGGATACCTGCCAGCCAATCACAATCCAGAATTCTCAGTGGCCATGATATAAAGTACTGCTCAGGATTTTTCACTCAATGCATGCTGGGATAGGTTCAATTTCAACCCTGAAATTGGTTGGATTACACATTGTATTAAATATATAAATACAGTATATATTTAGAAATACAGAATGCATAGAGGAGGAAAACTGTGACTTCAGTATTAAGAGTTGCTAACTTCTTGGTGCTCACTTACCACACTTGTCCTTTTGACAGCAGCCATTAATGTCAGTGACTTTGACCTGACCTTCTTGGTCACAGCTAAGTGGTGGCTGTGTTGGACAGGATATGCTATGGCAGGTGACCTGCAGAGTGTCCTCCTCACATTTACACTCCTCACAGCCTTCTGTCCACGTTTCATTGGCCTGAGGACACAATATTTAATGTAGAATTGTGGCAGGAGGAAAGGCATTATCACGTATTATTGGCCTGTCGACAGTTCTGGTAAAAGTAAAAAGGGACTGGCATTGTAGACTAATAATTTACCTTTGTCCATTTTCCATTTGCAAGTCGACAAATTTCTATGAGGAGAAAAATATATAGTCATACATTAACATAGTCATTATTTTCCCACCTCATATTCTACACATCGGTTTACAATTAAAGTCAGATTACAATCCTTAATCCATTGCTAAGGCACTGCACTGTGTACCAGCCAAGGGTTGCTGTACCAATTGCAGACTAGTCAGTTTGAATGTTCCTTCTTTTTACAGGCTAATACTGATCTTGATAAGAGGTCTACTGGATTAAATAATGTCATTTTTGAGTGTTTCTTTAATCATTCCTACGATATCTCCATATGTCAGCTGCAGTACAGCAAAGTTATAGTAAAAGAGGGAAAGATTGTCATTATGGTAACAAAAAACAGCCAACTTTAATTTTAAGTTTAAAACAAGGTGCAAACCTTGTTTTATGGGATCAATGTTGAATGCATTACACACCAATTCCTTACTCTGACTTCTATACCCTCACTTTCCTCTTCACTACAGGATACTACTGTCTCCATAAACTTGTGATTTTGACCATAGAATAACAAATGCAATTTTGAATTCATGGACACAACAGATCATCAAAAAGCGCAAGAGTTTAAATTGCAACTTAAGTAGCGAATGCCATACAGTAATGCTATCTGGTCTTACCACAGGTGGGCACACATTCATTTGAGTTGGAAGAGAGGAGGATGGTGTCTTTTGGGCAGTGGCAACCCTCCAGCTTCATATTTGTAAGACTGCTGAACTCACTGACGGTATAGATGAACTTCTGGTTGTACCTACAAAAACAACAGTATGGTGTGTGAAGGCCATACATTGATATTTATGTGAGTCAAAGCAATGAATGATAATTGATTGACTGTGATAAGCAACCACAATGTGTTGGTGAATTACTGTACCAGGAATCACAGGTAGGCTCCACATGAGGGCTACAGGCCTGGTACACTTTGGGACTTGGACATTTATGTTCTATTCAATGATGAAGAGAAAATAAACATCATGTTTTTAGTAGAGATTATTGCTGTGACGTTGGTGAGTTATGAATTACAGTGTGTAATAGTGCTTGACATTAGCATTACATATTCTAGTTTCATACCACAGAGTCCTTTGGTGGCACTCCTCCAATCAATACAAACTCCGGACTTAGCACAGGCATCGGCATAGGCTTGCAAGCTGGTGCAGCCAATGTGATTACTGTGCATGTGGCACACGTCAAACTCACAGGCCTCAACAAATGGACTGTAGTCAATGATCTTGTGGCAAGCTTCAAACACACTGGTGAAGATGGTATTCATAGTCAGTGTGGACATTGGACACAAACTGAAAGCATCATGACACATTATTGAGCTGAGACAAGTGAATAACGTGGATAAAGCGAATAAAATGTCTTGCTTGCCAGGGAATAAAAAGCTGGAATGTAATTTGTTTCATAAACCAGTTTCAGAGATGGAATCTATAACATTGCTGTCTTAATCTATGTTAATCTATAGATTACTTATAAAAGTAATTTTTGCCATTCAGACACAGTTGTTTGTTATGACTTTAAACATGACAGGACAGTTACAGAAAGAGACATAATAATTGCATGGTATTGGGAAAACAGTGGTGAGTTGGAGAGCAATGACAAGAAGGAAGAAGAGTGTTTTCTGTTCTCTCTGAGGCTGCATCAGAGTATTACAGTGATTTTAAGAATCTAAAACAACAAGACAAGTATTTAATCTCAGCACCTTGTGCTGCTGTCACCTCTAAATTAATGTGACAGCATTTAATTCAGATTTGAGCTGTGTTGGAAGAGTTATGAGAAGCATGTCTGAGAGGGCCTCCAGTGAATAATATTTTGTGAGTATCTTTTCAGGTAGGACATTTAATATTCTTGAAAAGTAGTCAAGCTAATGTGCCATGTCCCCAATAGGCTGTATATAAAAACTCTCAAGCCTACTCAAGTCTCAACTCTCAATTTTAGAATTTGTAAACTCTTAAATTCACAGCTGAAAATTAATATTCACACTAATCAATGTTTGAACCTGATGTTACAGATTACTGTTTCCCCCTTTTCCTCCTACCTGCTCTTGATGACCTCACAGATGGTTGCATTGCACGGATTAGGTGTAGGGGCTGGTGTGGGGTGGAGGGGATGTTCACAGGACTTGTTGTTAGCATGCCACTCGTGTGCCATATTAGGGCATGAAGGATCAATTTTGCCACTGGGCAACATACAGTCATCTGTCCGGTTGTTGCCACATGTACCTAGAGAAACCCTCATTATTAGTGAAACCATGACAGCACTCAGCGAACAGCTATTTTCCTGCTGAATCCCTGGAATTATTCCATTCAAAATTCTGAATGCAGAATGTGTCAAATAGGTACAATAGATTCTATGTATTCTAAGTACCAGGTGCACAAAATATTCAGCTATTGTAAATTCGCATTATTACATATTATTATGTCATTAATCAACTGATGTTCAAACTCTAAATACAGTAAGATGTTATTAGTTTCTACTGCAGGACTCACCACACTGCCCCTGGGTGTTGCCGCCGAATTCACTATAGGGCAGGTAGATACTGAAAATGAGCCCTGAGAAGGTAATCTTGGCATGGATTCTAGGGATGACAAGCACTGTATCAATACCCGTGGTGGTGACACGGAAGTCACCATTCTGGTATGCAGGACATACAGGCTTGTCATTCACGGAAATCTAAAACAGAAAGCATCATGATATAAATATCAGAAATAACCCTTTACAAACTTCTTTACATGGTTCAGTGCATCTACAGTGGTGGTATGAAAACCACTGGGCAATTTTATTAATTAGGACAATTTTATTAATTAGGATCAGGTCAGGTATCTATATAAGTCCAAAGCAGTGGCTGCATTTGTACTGATAAAATGAGAGATGCTGCCGGGATAAAGACTAGACTTTGAATTAAAAAGGGATAAAGTTAACCATTTAATGAATGCCATTTAATTACCTGGTTTGTGAAAATGCCATTGATATCCTTCTGTGTAATAAAGATCTTGTAGTTTTTGTAGAAGATAGTGATGGACTGAGGACAGGACAAGCCATCAGCTGCACCACAGTAGTAGTTATCTATCATAACACTGAAGTTGTATTGGGACGAGATCTCTTTCACCAGCCAGTAGGAACAGTTGCCTTGAAAATTATAGTAGGTTCCATCGAATGTGACATAATGGGGGTCTCCCCAACCGTAGCAGATACCTTGATACAACACAGATTCAATTTTTAAAATGACATTTCATGTTATCTGGTATCATATGGTATACAACATGTAGTTGCACTTTATTGTACAGTACGTAAATAACGTAATAAGTACTTTGTGTCAAATTAGACAAAAACTAGAAATAATATGTTCTTTACTAGACAGTAAACAAACACAGTTATACCCTAATTACACTACACACCATACATTATGCTGTAAGTAGAAACCACATACAATGCTGTATTCAAAATATACTATACACTATTATACCAAATACTACTAATACCTCTACCAAATACTCTAATTAGGAACCAAATATTAATAAATGTATGTTTTAAAAAGTTACAAAGGGTTTATTATTGTCATATTACTTGATCATGGATGTATTATCTTTATACTTTTGATATAATTCATGTTTGATTAAGTGGAGACACACCCCTGTCGCACGAGAATACACATAGTTCACTGAGAGTTGAGAGCAGAAATAACACTGTTAGGTAAGTTTGCTTTTATGTTGGCATGTATGTTCTATAAACAGGAAGCTTCTGGAAGGGGCCCAGTAACATTAGGGGGTCAGATAGTGACATTGCTTTAAATGGTCTGATGTAGAGCATCAAGGAAGCATATGTTAGGCTATGTATTACCTACAAACTCCACGGGACTCTGGACAACATCCAGGCTATGAGGGATGTGTGAAGTAGCGACCAGATATGACGCAATATGGTTTGACTTTAGTTGACAGTACAGTTTTCTTCTAATGAGCAACAAATTACCTTGTAAGAAAGTGAAACTATGTTAAATAAAGGCCAAATAAATGTATTGTATTAATACATTCCTTTGACTATTATAAAGGTTATGCAGGATATAATATGGCATTAAATGTGTCTAAATCCAGCCTGTGTTGTCTAAATGATCTATCATAGGCCCATGTTGGTAGCATTAAATGTGGTGTCTAATTACAGCATATTTTGGTAGTAAGGGTAGAATAGTGTCTAACTGTAGCATATTTTGGATCTGATATGGCATTGTGTTTGATTTCTAATCAGACTATGATCTTGTCAAATGGTGTCTAATAGTGTATTAGGATCTATTTGGTTTCTAATTAGAGTATAATTTGGTATAATAGTGTCTAAATATAGTATATTTTGGATCTAATACAGTATTATATGTGGTTTCTAATTACAGCATAATTTAGGTGTATGGTGTCTAATTAGGGTATAACTGTGTTTGATTACTATCTAATAAAGAACATTATTTCTAGTCTTTGTCTAATTTGATGTTATTAGTGTACCATAAAATAGTGCGACATAAGTAAAATGAAAAATCATAAAACATTGTTACAGTTAAAATAATTTTGAATATTTATCATGAGGATTTCGCAACCTAGCAATATTTGAGTAGGTCAGACTTACACTGGCATTCATAGTGGGAGCAGCATTCATCATCATCCTGCACTTCAATAGCAGGGAAGTTGTTTGTGCACACTACAGGCTTCTGAGTTGGACAGTGTGCTTGGTCATAGGTTACCTTGCCATTATCACATCTCCCTATACGACACTTGCTTTCCTTCCAACTTTCACCATCCTACGAGGGCAAATCATCATTTGGAATTAAAGAAAAAAAAGAGAAAATCAGATTTTACAGATTGAGCAGTGTTGCTACACAATTTCATGAAGGAAAGTTAAATATGTACGGAATGGAAATAAAGAAGTACCTTTCTTGGAGGATTTACATCAGCACACTCTTTCCCAGATTCATTACACTGGTGGTGTGTAAGCACTACGTGACAGCTGTCATTGCAGTACCCTATGTAACAATAGCCATCGTAGTCTGTCTCATTGTAGACTATGGAGCCTGTAAATGAAACACAGGAGGATTGTTGAAAATTACTCTGTCACATATCATATACAGTATGTGATCTCTATATTACAGGCTTTGGCACTATAAATATCTCATGGACATATCTGTGTTAAAAGCAACATCACTATGTTGAGCACATAGCGGTGCGAAGGCCCTATTGTATCTGAAGGAATTATTAGGGCCCGGGCACCAAATGGTGTGAAGGCCCTCTTGTTCCTGAAGGAATTATTATTAGGGCCCGAGCATCTAGCAGTGCGAAGGCCCTATTGTATCTGAAGGAATTATTATTATTATTATTATTATTATTATTATTATTATTATTATTATTATTAGGGCCCGAGCACCTAGCGGTGCAAATTTCAGAATTGACGTAGATTAACCAAATTTGGAAGGCACATGAAACATGTCCAGACGCACAGAAAAGCCTCTTGGAGTCATATCCTAAATCCAACAGGAAGTCGGCCATTTTTAATTCAATTTGCGATTTTTGTGCATTTTTTGCCATTTCCACACATTGTATTTTAACGAACTCCTCCTGGAGATTTAATCCCATCGACTTCAAATTCAGTCAGTGTCATCTAAAGGCCTTTGTGATGAAAAGCTATCAAAATCTTTAGTTTTCATTGAACGCCCTTGACGTGGCGATGCGTCTAATTTCGATGTTTTGCCATAAAAAAGGAAGTTGCTGTAACTCGACAGTACATCGTCCAATCTGCACCAAATTTCTCATGCTTGATGAGGGTCCTCAGCTGAACACATCTATGTGTTAAAATTGACTCATACTCATAGCGCCACCTACTGGCAACAGGAAGTTACAGGTGCTGTACTTTTATGACCCCTGCATAGTAGGTTGAATCAACGTCAAATTTGGTCAGAAAAGGCTTAATACCTTGATGATGCTATGTTGTAAAGATTGTGAGTTTTCATGGAATGCCATTGCCATGGTGATGTGGTGAATTTCATTGTTTCAATACAGACTGTTGTGACTCGACTCCACATGGTCAGATCTTTCCTAAATTTCACATGTTTGATAAGAGTCCCGGCCTGAAGACATGTACAGGCCCATATTGAATCATATAAATAGCACCACCTACTGGCAACAGGAAGGTATATGCCCCATACTTTTACTAACTATTCCTAGCAGTTTAACCAGATGCACCTCAAAGTTGGTCAGCTAAGTTGTAAGACATTGGTGATGCTAAATGGTGAAGCTTTTGAGTTTTCATCAAAAGCTGTTGCCATGGCAACGCATTATTCGCCATGAAAAAGGAAGCTGTTGTTTGGGGCTAAGGATGCTTGAAAACTCACAAAACTTGGCACACGTGTCAGAATCGGCGTAATTAAAGGTCTGATATGGGTCTTGGACTTGGGTGTGGCAAAATGGCTTACGTGCATAACGGCACTACGCCCTGGCGCGGCACTTCTCAGAGTCTATGTATTTATCAACATGTCAATTCTGCTGCCTTCAGATGCTGCAGAGATTTAATGAACTGAATAAGTTTTTCATACAGTATGAACAGCTGTGGCCAGCAGATACTGTAAGAGTCGCTGACATTAATTTATAGATAAATGCAAACTGATTTACTGACTTTCTTTTTGTGTAGTGGTTGAAGAGTGTTTAATTGAAGCACTGCTTGTGTTGGTCATTGTGCCTCCATGAAAATACGGCCCAGAAAGTGATATTAATCACCTACGTGCAATGTCCAATATTCATGAAATTATTATTATTATTATTATTATTATTATTATTATTATTATTATTATTATTATCATTATTATTATCATTGTCACTATTCCCCTACACCATTGTATTTTTGAGGGGCTTGGGATGCTCCAAAACTCAAAAAAATTGGCACACACATTAGAACTGGCCAAAAACTGC
This sequence comes from Scomberomorus guttatus, assembly GCA_038419695.1. NCBI lineage: Eukaryota > Metazoa > Chordata > Actinopteri > Scombriformes > Scombridae > Scomberomorus > Scomberomorus guttatus. The sequence continues at coordinate 1,348,311 of CM076445.1, forward strand.
AAAGCTCTGTAGTGACTGGGCTCGGGTGTGGCCAGCAGGCTCTATAGCACCCCCAAACCCAGGGCCATGTTGGGATAAAGTTGCTTGGATGTTCATGAAAAATCATTGGGAACATCCACAACTTTTTTCACTGGACAGGAAGTCAGCCATTTTGGATTTTGTGTGTCAACTTTCATTTTACAAAAACATGTTTGAGGTCTTTAGAATGCCAAAAAAAATCATGAAACTTTGCACCCATGTTCAAATTACTAAGTATATACTAAGTAACGGACATATGGTGTGGCCATTCCAAATTTGAATTTTTGGGCCTTGCAGCTGATTGGGCTCATATTTCTTGGGAAGCACGTGCACATCATTTTGAGGTGTAAGGCCAAGTTTTATGGTTTTAGCTCATTCCAGCTCATGGCAATTTGAGCCACAGCAGAAGACATCAAATAATAAATACAGCTTTATTTCATCATGAGAAATCCTGCAGAATTTCAATTATAATGCACTCAAAGACAGAACGTGAATGGGAAGGTGTGTCCAAATGTTCGACTGGTACTGTATATGTACAATCATAATGATGTCTGCCATAGATGTGGCTCAACTGGAAGGTAAACATCGATAGAAGTGGGTCTTTATTGATGAGAACTTACCAGGGGCAAAATCTGTACCATTATGAAGGCAATGGCAAATCGCTGGCCGAGTATTTGGTTGAGAAGTTCCTCCTGTCTCTACAGGTGAAGCAGTAGTAGTTGTAGTAGGTGAATGGGTAGTAGTACTTGTTTCAGTTGTGGTAGAAGGTGCTATGGTAGAGGGTAATATGATAGATGTACTAGGAATTGTAGTTGAGGAAGTTGAAGATGTTGGACACCCACAGCATTTAAATTTAATCTCGTAGTCGAAACACTCCTGCTGAAGCCCTTGTTGTTTGTTGTTGCATACGAGACCTACATCTTTATTGCATGTCACAGCTTGTCCCACCTGTGACATGGGAAGACCTGGATAAAGAACAGCTCTACATTGGACCTCTTCTGGAGTTGAACAAAGATGATAACCAGCAGCGATTATATTCTGGATGGATTCATCTTCTCCACCATTAGGGCCCGGTGTGGGTTTGCCAAGATTTATCCATTCTGACCAGCCACACGTAATATCATGTCCCCCTGGGCAAAGAGTTGTTGTAGGTGGCCTAGTAGTTGTTGTTGTCAGAGTTGTGGTAGATGGTGTAGTGGCAGTAGTAGTTGTTGTAGGTTTCTGAGTTTCAGTTGTTGTCTCAGTTGTGGTAGAAGGTGTAGTGGGTGGAGTAGTTGTTGTGGGTGTCTCAGTTGTAGGTCTTTCAGTTGTGGTAGAAGGTATGGTGGTTGTAGCAGTTGTTGTAGTTCTCTGAGCTGTAGTTGTTGTTTCAGTTCTGGTAGAAGGTGCTGCGTATATGGTAGTTGAAGGTGTTGTAGTTGGAATTGTAGAAGAGGGAGTTGAAGATGGTGGACACCCACAGCATTTAAATTTAATCTCGTAGTCGAAACACTCCTGCTGAAGCCCTTGTTGTTTGTTGTTGCATATGAGACCTACATCTTTATTGCATGTCACAGCTTGTCCCACCTTTGACATGGAAAGACCTGGGTAAAGAACTGCTCTACACTGGACCTCTTCTGGAGTTGAACAAACATGATAACCAGCAGCGATTATATTCTGGATGGATTCATCCTCTCCACCATTAGGGCCCAGTGTGGGTTTGCCAAGATTTATCCATTCTGACCAGCCACACGTAATATCATGTCCCCCTGGGCAAAGAGTTGTTGTAGGTGGCCTAGTAGTAGTTGTTGTCAGAGTTGTGGTAGAAGGTGTAGTGGCAGTAGTAGTTGTTGTAGCTTTCTGAGTTGTACTTGTTGTCTCAGTTTTGGTAGAAAGAGTAGTGGGTGGAGTAGTTGTTGTAGGTGTCTGAGTTGTACTTGTTTCAGTTGTGGTAGAAGGTATGGTGGTTGTAGCAGTTGTAGTTCTCTGAGCTGTAGTTGTTGTTTCAGTTGTGGTAGAAGGTGCTGTGTATATGGTAGTTGAAGGTGTTGTAGTTGGAATAGTAGTAGAGGGAGTTGAAGGTGTTGGACATCCACAGCATTTAAATTTAATCTCGTAGTCGAAACACTCCTGCTGAAGCCCTTGTTGTTTGTTGTTGCATACGAGACCTACATCTTTATTGCATGTCACAGCTTGTCCCACCTGTGACATGGAAAGACCTGGGTAAAGAACTGCTCTACACTGGACCTCTTCTGGAGTTGAACAAACATGATAACCAGCAGCGATTATATTCTGGATGGATTCATCCTCTCCACCATTAGGGCCCAGTGTGGGTTTGCCAAGATTTATCCATTCTGACCAGCCACACGTAATATCATGTCCCCCTGGGCAAAGAGTTGTTGTAGGTGGCCTAGTAGTAGTTGTTGTCTCAGTTGTGGTAGAAGTAGTGGCAGTAGTAGTTGTTGTAGGTTTCTGAGTTGTACTTGTTGTCTCAGTTGTGGTAGAAAGAGTAGTGGGTGGAGTAGTTGTCGTAGGTGTCTGAGTTGTAGTTGTTTCAGTTGTGGTAGAAGGTGCTGCGTATATGGTAGTTGAAGGTGTTGTAGTTGGGATTGTAGTAGAGGGAGTTGAAGATGTTGGACACCCACAGCATTTAAATTTAATCTCGTAGTCGAAACACTCCTGCTGAAGCCCTTGTTGTTTGTTGTTGCATACGAGACCTACATCTTTATTGCATGTCACAGCTTGTCCCACCTGTGACATGGGAAGACCTGGGTAAAGAACAGCTCTACACTGGACCTCTTCTGGAGTTGAACAAACATGATAACCAGCAGCAATTATATTCTGGATGGATTCATCTTCTCCACCATTAGGGCCCAGTGTGGGTTTGCCAAGATTTATCCATTCTGACCAGCCACACGTAATATCATGTCCTCCTGGGCAAAGAGTTGTTGTAGGTGGCCTAGTAGTAGTTGTTGTCTCAGTTGTGGTAGAAGTAGTGGCAGTAGTAGTTGTTGTAGGTTTCTGAGTTGTACTTGTTGTCTCAGTTGTGGTAGAAAGAGTAGTGGGTGGAGTAGTTGTCGTAGGTGTCTGAGTTGTAGTTGTTTCAGTTGTGGTAGAAGGTGCTGCGTATATGGTAGTTGAAGGTGTTGTAGTTGGGATTGTAGTAGAGGGAGTTGAAGATGTTGGACACCCACAGCATTTAAATTTAATCTCGTAGTCGAAACACTCCTGCTGAAGCCCTTGTTGTTTGTTGTTGCATACGAGACCTACATCTTTATTGCATGTCACAGCTTGTCCCACCTGTGACATGGAAAGACCTGGGTAAAGAACTGCTCTACACTGGACCTCTTCTGGAGTTGAACAAACATGATAACCAGCAGCGATTATATTCTGGATGGATTCATCCTCTCCACCATTAGGGCCCAGTGTGGGTTTGCCAAGATTTATCCATTCTGACCAGCCACACGTAATATCATGTCCCCCTGGGCAAAGAGATGTTGTAGGTGGCCTAGTAGTAGTTGTTGTCTCAGTTGTGGTAGAAGTAGTGGCAGTAGTAGTTGTTGTAGGTTTCTGAGTTGTACTTGTCTCAGTTGTGGTAGAAGGTTTAGTGGTTGGAGTAGTTGTTGTAGGTGTCTGAGTTGTAGTTGTTTCAGTTGTGGTAGAAGGCGCTGCGTATATGGTAGTTGAAGGTGTTGTAGTTGGAATAGTAGTAGAGGGAGTTGAAGGTGTTGGACATCCACAGCATTTAAATTTAATCTCATAATCAAAACACTCCTGCTGAAGCCCTTGTTGTTTGTTGTTGCATATGAGACCTACATCTTTATTGCATGTCACAGCTTGTCCCACCTTTGACATGGAAAGACCTGGGTAAAGAACTGCTCTACACTGGACCTCTTCTGGAGTTGAACAAACATGATAACCAGCAGCGATTATATTCTGGATGGATTCATCCTCTCCACCATTAGGGCCCAGTGTGGGTTTGCCAAGATTTATCCATTCTGACCAGCCACACGTAATATCATGTCCCCCTGGGCAAAGAGTTGTTGTAGGTGGCCTAGAAGTAGTTGTTGTCAGAGTTGTGATAGAAGGTGTAGTGGCAGTAGTAGTTGTTGTAGCTTTCTGAGTTGTACTTGTTGTCTCAGTTTTGGTAGAAAGAGTAGTGTGTGGAGTAGTTGTTGTAGGTGTCTGAGTTGTACTTGTTTCAGTTGTGGTAGAAGGTATGGTGGTTGTAGCAGTTGTAGTTCTCTGAGCTGTAGTTGTTGTTTCAGTTGTGGTAGAAGGTGCTGTGTATATGGTAGTTGAAGGTGTTGTAGTTGGAATAGTAGTAGAGGGAGTTGAAGGTGTTGGACATCCACAGCATTTAAATTTAATCTCATAATCAAAACACTCCTGCTGAAGCCCTTGTTGTTTGTTGTTGCATATGAGACCTACATCTTTATTGCATGTCACAGCTTGTCCCACCTTTGACATGGAAAGACCTGGGTAAAGAACTGCTCTACACTGGACCTCTTCTGGAGTTGAACAAACATGATAACCTGCAGCGATTATATTCTGGATGGATTCATCCTCTCCACCATTAGGGCCCAGTGTGGGTTTGCCAAGATTTATCCATTCTGACCAGCCACACGTAATATCATGTCCCCCTGGGCAAAGAGTTGTTGTAGGTGGCCTAGTAGTAGTTGTTGTCTCAGTTGTGGTAGAAGTAGTGGCAGTAGTAGTTGTTGTAGGTTTCTGAGTTGTACTTGTTGTCTCAGTTGTGGTAGAAAGAGTAGTGGGTGGAGTAGTTGTCGTAGGTGTCTGAGCTGTAGTTGTTTCAGTTGTGGTAGAAGGTGCTGCGTATATGGTAGTTGAAGGTGTTGTAGTTGGGATTGTAGTAGAGGGAGTTGAAGATGTTGGACACCCACAGCATTTAAATTTAATCTCGTAGTCGAAACACTCCTGCTGAAGCCCTTGTTGTTTGTTGTTGCATACGAGACCTACATCTTTATTGCATGTCACAGCTTGTCCCACCTGTGACATGGGAAGACCTGGGTAAAGAACAGCTCTACACTGGACCTCTTCTGGAGTTGAACAAACATGATAACCAGCAGCGATTATATTCTGGATGGATTCATCTTCTCCACCATTAGGGCCCGGTGTGGGTTTGCCAAGATTTATCCATTCTGACCAGCCACACGTAATATCATGTCCCCCTGGGCAAAGAGATGTTGTAGGTGGCCTAGTAGTAGTTGTTGTCTCAGTTGTGGTAGAAGTAGTGGCAGTAGTAGTTGTTGTAGGTTTCTGAGTTGTACTTGTCTCAGTTGTGGTAGAAGGTTTAGTGGTTGGAGTAGTTGTTGTAGGTGTCTGAGTTGTAGTTGTTTCAGTTGTGGTAGAAGGCGCTGCGTATATGGTAGTTGAAGGTGTTGTAGTTGGAATAGTAGTAGAGGGAGTTGAAGGTGTTGGACATCCACAGCATTTAAATTTAATCTCATAATCAAAACACTCCTGCTGAAGCCCTTGTTGTTTGTTGTTGCATATGAGACCTACATCTTTATTGCATGTCACAGCTTGTCCCACCTTTGACATGGAAAGACCTGGGTAAAGAACTGCTCTACACTGGACCTCTTCTGGAGTTGAACAAACATGATAACCAGCAGCGATTATATTCTGGATGGATTCATCCTCTCCACCATTAGGGCCCAGTGTGGGTTTGCCAAGATTTATCCATTCTGACCAGCCACACGTAATATCATGTCCCCCTGGGCAAAGAGTTGTTGTAGGTGGCCTAGTAGTAGTTGTTGTCAGAGTTGTGATAGAAGGTGTAGTGGCAGTAGTAGTTGTTGTAGCTTTCTGAGTTGTACTTGTTGTCTCAGTTTTGGTAGAAAGAGTAGTGTGTGGAGTAGTTGTTGTAGGTGTCTGAGTTGTACTTGTTTCAGTTGTGGTAGAAGGTATGGTGGTTGTAGCAGTTGTAGTTCTCTGAGCTGTAGTTGTTGTTTCAGTTGTGGTAGAAGGTGCTGTGTATATGGTAGTTGAAGGTGTTGTAGTTGGAATAGTAGTAGAGGGAGTTGAAGGTGTTGGACATCCACAGCATTTAAATTTAATCTCATAATCAAAACACTCCTGCTGAAGCCCTTGTTGTTTGTTGTTGCATATGAGACCTACATCTTTATTGCATGTCACAGCTTGTCCCACCTTTGACATGGAAAGACCTGGGTAAAGAACTGCTCTACACTGGACCTCTTCTGGAGTTGAACAAACATGATAACCTGCAGCGATTATATTCTGGATGGATTCATCCTCTCCACCATTAGGGCCCAGTGTGGGTTTGCCAAGATTTATCCATTCTGACCAGCCACACGTAATATCATGTCCCCCTGGGCAAAGAGTTGTTGTAGGTGGCCTAGTAGTAGTTGTTGTCTCAGTTGTGGTAGAAGTAGTGGCAGTAGTAGTTGTTGTAGGTTTCTGAGTTGTACTTGTTGTCTCAGTTGTGGTAGAAAGAGTAGTGGGTGGAGTAGTTGTCGTAGGTGTCTGAGCTGTAGTTGTTTCAGTTGTGGTAGAAGGTGCTGCGTATATGGTAGTTGAAGGTGTTGTAGTTGGGATTGTAGTAGAGGGAGTTGAAGATGTTGGACACCCACAGCATTTAAATTTAATCTCGTAGTCGAAACACTCCTGCTGAAGCCCTTGTTGTTTGTTGTTGCATACGAGACCTACATCTTTATTGCATGTCACAGCTTGTCCCACCTTTGACATGGAAAGACCTGGGTAAAGAACTGCTCTACACTGGACCTCTTCTGGAGTTGAACAAACATGATAACCAGCAGCGATTATATTCTGGATGGATTCATCCTCTCCACCATTAGGGCCCAGTGTGGGTTTGCCAAGATTTATCCATTCTGACCAGCCACACGTAATATCATGTCCCCCTGGGCAAAGAGTTGTTGTAGGTGGCCTAGAAGTAGTTGTTGTCAGAGTTGTGATAGAAGGTGTAGTGGCAGTAGTAGTTGTTGTAGCTTTCTGAGTTGTACTTGTTGTCTCAGTTTTGGTAGAAAGAGTAGTGTGTGGAGTAGTTGTTGTAGGTGTCTGAGTTGTACTTGTTTCAGTTGTGGTAGAAGGTATGGTGGTTGTAGCAGTTGTAGTTCTCTGAGCTGTAGTTGTTGTTTCAGTTGTGGTAGAAGGTGCTGTGTATATGGTAGTTGAAGGTGTTGTAGTTGGAATAGTAGTAGAGGGAGTTGAAGGTGTTGGACATCCACAGCATTTAAATTTAATCTCATAATCAAAACACTCCTGCTGAAGCCCTTGTTGTTTGTTGTTGCATATGAGACCTACATCTTTATTGCATGTCACAGCTTGTCCCACCTTTGACATGGAAAGACCTGGGTAAAGAACTGCTCTACACTGGACCTCTTCTGGAGTTGAACAAACATGATAACCTGCAGCGATTATATTCTGGATGGATTCATCCTCTCCACCATTAGGGCCCAGTGTGGGTTTGCCAAGATTTATCCATTCTGACCAGCCACACGTAATATCATGTCCCCCTGGGCAAAGAGTTGTTGTAGGTGGCCTAGTAGTAGTTGTTGTCTCAGTTGTGGTAGAAGTAGTGGCAGTAGTAGTTGTTGTAGGTTTCTGAGTTGTACTTGTTGTCTCAGTTGTGGTAGAAAGAGTAGTGGGTGGAGTAGTTGTCGTAGGTGTCTGAGCTGTAGTTGTTTCAGTTGTGGTAGAAGGTGCTGCGTATATGGTAGTTGAAGGTGTTGTAGTTGGGATTGTAGTAGAGGGAGTTGAAGATGTTGGACACCCACAGCATTTAAATTTAATCTCGTAGTCGAAACACTCCTGCTGAAGCCCTTGTTGTTTGTTGTTGCATACGAGACCTACATCTTTATTGCATGTCACAGCTTGTCCCACCTGTGACATGGGAAGACCTGGGTAAAGAACAGCTCTACACTGGACCTCTTCTGGAGTTGAACAAACATGATAACCAGCAGCGATTATATTCTGGATGGATTCATCTTCTCCACCATTAGGGCCCGGTGTGGGTTTGCCAAGATTTATCCATTCTGACCAGCCACACGTAATATCATGTCCCCCTGGGCAAAGAGATGTTGTAGGTGGCCTAGTAGTAGTTGTTGTCTCAGTTGTGGTAGAAGTAGTGGCAGTAGTAGTTGTTGTAGGTTTCTGAGTTGTACTTGTCTCAGTTGTGGTAGAAGGTTTAGTGGTTGGAGTAGTTGTTGTAGGTGTCTGAGTTGTAGTTGTTTCAGTTGTGGTAGAAGGCGCTGCGTATATGGTAGTTGAAGGTGTTGTAGTTGGAATAGTAGTAGAGGGAGTTGAAGGTGTTGGACATCCACAGCATTTAAATTTAATCTCATAATCAAAACACTCCTGCTGAAGCCCTTGTTGTTTGTTGTTGCATATGAGACCTACATCTTTATTGCATGTCACAGCTTGTCCCACCTTTGACATGGAAAGACCTGGGTAAAGAACTGCTCTACACTGGACCTCTTCTGGAGTTGAACAAACATGATAACCAGCAGCGATTATATTCTGGATGGATTCATCCTCTCCACCATTAGGGCCCAGTGTGGGTTTGCCAAGATTTATCCATTCTGACCAGCCACACGTAATATCATGTCCCCCTGGGCAAAGAGTTGTTGTAGGTGGCCTAGAAGTAGTTGTTGTCAGAGTTGTGATAGAAGGTGTAGTGGCAGTAGTAGTTGTTGTAGCTTTCTGAGTTGTACTTGTTGTCTCAGTTTTGGTAGAAAGAGTAGTGTGTGGAGTAGTTGTTGTAGGTGTCTGAGTTGTACTTGTTTCAGTTGTGGTAGAAGGTATGGTGGTTGTAGCAGTTGTAGTTCTCTGAGCTGTAGTTGTTGTTTCAGTTGTGGTAGAAGGTGCTGTGTATATGGTAGTTGAAGGTGTTGTAGTTGGAATAGTAGTAGAGGGAGTTGAAGGTGTTGGACATCCACAGCATTTAAATTTAATCTCATAATCAAAACACTCCTGCTGAAGCCCTTGTTGTTTGTTGTTGCATATGAGACCTACATCTTTATTGCATGTCACAGCTTGTCCCACCTTTGACATGGAAAGACCTGGGTAAAGAACTGCTCTACACTGGACCTCTTCTGGAGTTGAACAAACATGATAACCTGCAGCGATTATATTCTGGATGGATTCATCCTCTCCACCATTAGGGCCCAGTGTGGGTTTGCCAAGATTTATCCATTCTGACCAGCCACACGTAATATCATGTCCCCCTGGGCAAAGAGTTGTTGTAGGTGGCCTAGTAGTAGTTGTTGTCTCAGTTGTGGTAGAAGTAGTGGCAGTAGTAGTTGTTGTAGGTTTCTGAGTTGTACTTGTTGTCTCAGTTGTGGTAGAAAGAGTAGTGGGTGGAGTAGTTGTCGTAGGTGTCTGAGCTGTAGTTGTTTCAGTTGTGGTAGAAGGTGCTGCGTATATGGTAGTTGAAGGTGTTGTAGTTGGGATTGTAGTAGAGGGAGTTGAAGATGTTGGACACCCACAGCATTTAAATTTAATCTCGTAGTCGAAACACTCCTGCTGAAGCCCTTGTTGTTTGTTGTTGCATACGAGACCTACATCTTTATTGCATGTCACAGCTTGTCCCACCTGTGACATGGGAAGACCTGGGTAAAGAACAGCTCTACACTGGACCTCTTCTGGAGTTGAACAAACATGATAACCAGCAGCGATTATATTCTGGATGGATTCATCTTCTCCACCATTAGGGCCCAGTGTGGGTTTGCCAAGATTTATCCATTCTGACCAGCCACACGTAATATCATGTCCTCCTGGGCAAAGAGTTGTTGTAGGTGGCCTAGTAGTAGTTGTTGTCTCAGTTGTGGTAGAAGTAGTGGCAGTAGTGGTTGTTGTAGGTTTCTGAGTTGTACTTGTCTCAGTTGTGGTAGAAGGTTTAGTGGTTGGAGTAGTTGTTGTAGGTGTCTGAGTTGTACTTGTTTTAGTTGTTGTAGAGGGTATGGTGGTTGAAGCAGGGTTCGTAGTTGTCTGAGTTGTAGTTGTTTCAGTTGTGGTAGAAGGCGCTGCGTATATGGTAGTTGAAGGTGTTGTAGTTGGAATAGTAGTAGAGGGAGTTGAAGGTGTTGGACATCCACAGCATTTAAATTTAATCTCATAATCAAAACACTCCTGCTGAAGCCCTTGTTGTTTGTTGTTGCATATGAGACCTACATCTTTATTGCATGTCACAGCTTGTCCCACCTTTGACATGGAAAGACCTGGGTAAAGAACTGCTCTACACTGGACCTCTTCTGGAGTTGAACAAACATGATAACCAGCAGCGATTATATTCTGGATGGATTCATCCTCTCCACCATTAGGGCCCAGTGTGGGTTTGCCAAGATTTATCCATTCTGACCAGCCACACGTGATATCATGTCCCCCTGGGCAAAGAGTTGTTGTAGGTGGCCTAGTAGTAGTTGTTGTCTCAGTTGTGGTAGAAGTAGTGGCAGTAGTAGTTGTTGTAGGTTTCTGAGTTGTACTTGTTGTCTCAGTTGTGGTAGAAGGCGCTGCGTATATGGTAGTTGAAGGTGTTGTAGTTGGAATAGTAGTAGAGGGAGTTGAAGGTGTTGGACATCCACAGCATTTAAATTTAATCTCATAATCAAAACACTCCTGCTGAAGCCCTTGTTGTTTGTTGTTGCATATGAGACCTACATCTTTATTGCATGTCACAGCTTGTCCCACCTTTGACATGGAAAGACCTGGGTAAAGAACTGCTCTACACTGGACCTCTTCTGGAGTTGAACAAACATGATAACCAGCAGCGATTATATTCTGGATGGATTCATCTTCTCCACCATTAGGGCCCAGTGTGGGTTTGCCAAGATTTATCCATTCTGACCAGCCACACGTAATATCATGTCCTCCTGGGCAAAGAGTTGTTGTAGGTGGCCTAGTAGTAGTTGTTGTCTCAGTTGTGGTAGAAGTAGTGGCAGTAGTGGTTGTTGTAAGTTTCTGAGTTGTACTTGTCTCAGTTGTGGTAGAAGGTTTAGTGGTTGGAGTAGTTGTTGTAGGTGTCTGAGTTGTACTTGTTTTAGTTGTTGTAGAGGGTATGGTGGTTGAAGCAGGGTTCGTAGTTGTCTGAGTTGTAGTTGTTTCAGTTGTGGTAGAAGGCGCTGCGTATATGGTAGTTGAAGGTGTTGTAGTTGGAATAGTAGTAGAGGGAGTTGAAGGTGTTGGACATCCACAGCATTTAAATTTAATCTCATAATCAAAACACTCCTGCTGAAGCCCTTGTTGTTTGTTGTTGCATATGAGACCTACATCTTTATTGCATGTCACAGCTTGTCCCACCTTTGACATGGAAAGACCTGGGTAAAGAACTGCTCTACACTGGACCTCTTCTGGAGTTGAACAAACATGATAACCAGCAGCGATTATATTCTGGATGGATTCATCCTCTCCACCATTAGGGCCCAGTGTGGGTTTGCCAAGATTTATCCATTCTGACCAGCCACACGTAATATCATGTCCCCCTGGGCAAAGAGTTGTTGTAGGTGGCCTAGTAGTAGTTGTTGTCAGAGTTGTGGTAGAAGGTGTAGTGGCAGTAGTAGTTGTTGTAGCTTTCTGAGTTGTACTTGTTGTCTCAGTTTTGGTAGAAAGAGTAGTGGGTGGAGTAGTTGTTGTAGGTGTCTGAGTTGTACTTGTTTCAGTTGTGGTAGAAGGTATGGTGGTTGTAGCAGTTGTAGTTCTCTGAGCTGTAGTTGTTGTTTCAATTGTGGTAGAAGGTGCTGTGTATATGGTAGTTGAAGGTGTTGTAGTTGGAATAGTAGTAGAGGGAGTTGAAGGTGTTGGACATCCACAGCATTTAAATTTAATCTCATAATCAAAACACTCCTGCTGAAGCCCTTGTTGTTTGTTGTTGCATATGAGACCTACATCTTTATTGCATGTCACAGCTTGTCCCACCTTTGACATGGAAAGACCTGGGTAAAGAACAGCTCTACATTGGACCTCTTCTGGAGTTGAACAAACATGATAACCAGCAGCGATTATATTCTGGATGGATTCATCCTCTCCACCATTAGGGCCCGGTGTGGGTTTGCCAAGATTTATCCATTCTGACCAGCCACACGTAATATCATGTCCTCCTGGGCAAAGAGTTGTTGTAGGTGGCCTAGTAGTTGTTGTCAGAGTTGTGGTAGATGGTGTAGTGGCAGTAGTAGTTGTTGTAGGTTTCTGAGTTGTACTTGTTGTCTCAGTTTTGGTAGAAAGAGTAGTGGGTGGAGTAGTTGTTGTAGGTGTCTGAGTTGTACTTGTTTCAGTTGTGGTAGAAGGTGCTGCGTATATGGTAGTTGAAGGTGTTGTAGTTGGGATTGTAGTAGAGGGAGTTGAAGATGTTGGACACCCACAGCATTTAAATTTAATCTCGTAGTCGAAACACTCCTGCTGAAGCCCTTGTTGTTTGTTGTTGCATACGAGACCTACATCTTTATTGCATGTCACAGCTTGTCCCACCTGTGACATGGAAAGACCTGGGTAAAGAACAGCTCTACACTGGACCTCTTCTGGAGTTGAACAAACATGATAACCAGCAGCGATTATATTCTGGATGGATTCATCTTCTCCACCATTAGGGCCCGGTGTGGGTTTGCCAAGATTTATCCATTCTGACCAGCCACACGTAATATCATGTCCTCCTGGGCAAAGAGTTGTTGTAGGTGGCCTAGTAGTAGTTGTTGTCTTAGTTGTGGTAGAAGTAGTGGCAGTAGTGGTTGTTGTAGGTTTCTGAGTTGTACTTGTCTCAGTTGTGGTAGAAGGTTTAGTGGTTGGAGTAGTTGTTGTGGGTGTCTGAGTTGTACTTGTTTTAGTTGTTGTAGAGGGTATGGTGGTTGTAGCAGTGTTCGTAGTTGTCTGAGTTGTAGTTGTTTCAGTTGTGGTAGAAGGCGCTGCGTATATGGTAGTTGAAGGTGTTGTAGTTGGAATAGTAGTAGAGGGAGTTGAAGGTGTTGGACATCCACAGCATTTAAATTTAATCTCATAATCAAAACACTCCTGCTGAAGCCCTTGTTGTTTGTTGTTGCATATGAGACCTACATCTTTATTGCATGTCACAGCTTGTCCCACCTTTGACATGGAAAGACCTGGGTAAAGAACTGCTCTACACTGGACCTCTTCTGGAGTTGAACAAACATGATAACCAGCAGCGATTATATTCTGGATGGATTCATCCTCTCCACCATTAGGGCCCAGTGTGGGTTTGCCAAGATTTATCCATTCTGACCAGCCACACGTAATATCATGTCCCCCTGGGCAAAGAGTTGTTGTAGGTGGCCTAGTAGTAGTTGTTGTCAGAGTTGTGGTAGAAGGTGTAGTGGCAGTAGTAGTTGTTGTAGCTTTCTGAGTTGTACTTGTTGTCTCAGTTTTGGTAGAAAGAGTAGTGGGTGGAGTAGTTGTTGTAGGTGTCTGAGTTGTACTTGTTTCAGTTGTGGTAGAAGGTATGGTGGTTGTAGCAGTTGTAGTTCTCTGAGCTGTAGTTGTTGTTTCAGTTGTGGTAGAAGGTGCTGTGTATATGGTAGTTGAAGGTGTTGTAGTTGGAATAGTAGTAGAGGGAGTTGAAGGTGTTGGACATCCACAGCATTTAAATTTAATCTCATAATCAAAACACTCCTGCTGAAGCCCTTGTTGTTTGTTGTTGCATATGAGACCTACATCTTTATTGCATGTCACAGCTTGTCCCACCTTTGACATGGAAAGACCTGGGTAAAGAACTGCTCTACACTGGACTTCTTCTGGAGTTGAACAAACATGATAACCTGCAGCGATTATATTCTGGATGGATTCATCCTCTCCACCATTAGGGCCCAGTGTGGGTTTGCCAAGATTTATCCATTCTGACCAGCCACACGTAATATCATGTCCCCCTGGGCAAAGAGTTGTTGTAGGTGGCCTAGTAGTAGTTGTTGTCTCAGTTGTGGTAGAAGTAGTGGCAGTAGTAGTTGTTGTAGGTTTCTGAGTTGTACTTGTTGTCTCAGTTGTGGTAGAAAGAGTAGTGGGTGGAGTAGTTGTCGTAGGTGTCTGAGTTGTAGTTGTTTCAGTTGTGGTAGAAGGTGCTGCGTATATGGTAGTTGAAGGTGTTGTAGTTGGGATTGTAGTAGAGGGAGTTGAAGATGTTGGACACCCACAGCATTTAAATTTAATCTCGTAGTCGAAACACTCCTGCTGAAGCCCTTGTTGTTTGTTGTTGCATACGAGACCTACATCTTTATTGCATGTCACAGCTTGTCCCACCTGTGACATGGAAAGACCTGGGTAAAGAACAGCTCTACACTGGACCTCTTCTGGAGTTGAACAAACATGATAACCAGCAGCGATTATATTCTGGATGGATTCATCTTCTCCACCATTAGGGCCCGGTGTGGGTTTGCCAAGATTTATCCATTCTGACCAGCCACACGTAATATCATGTCCTCCTGGGCAAAGAGTTGTTGTAGGTGGCCTAGTAGTAGTTGTTGTCTTAGTTGTGGTAGAAGTAGTGGCAGTAGTGGTTGTTGTAGGTTTCTGAGTTGTACTTGTCTCAGTTGTGGTAGAAGGTTTAGTGGTTGGAGTAGTTGTTGTGGGTGTCTGAGTTGTACTTGTTTTAGTTGTTGTAGAGGGTATGGTGGTTGTAGCAGTGTTCGTAGTTGTCTGAGTTGTAGTTGTTTCAGTTGTGGTAGAAGGCGCTGCGTATATGGTAGTTGAAGGTGTTGTAGTTGGAATAGTAGTAGAGGGAGTTGAAGGTGTTGGACATCCACAGCATTTAAATTTAATCTCATAATCAAAACACTCCTGCTGAAGCCCTTGTTGTTTGTTGTTGCATATGAGACCTACATCTTTATTGCATGTCACAGCTTGTCCCACCTTTGACATGGAAAGACCTGGGTAAAGAACTGCTCTACACTGGACCTCTTCTGGAGTTGAACAAACATGATAACCAGCAGCGATTATATTCTGGATGGATTCATCCTCTCCACCATTAGGGCCCAGTGTGGGTTTGCCAAGATTTATCCATTCTGACCAGCCACACGTAATATCATGTCCCCCTGGGCAAAGAGTTGTTGTAGGTGGCCTAGAAGTAGTTGTTGTCAGAGTTGTGGTAGAAGGTGTAGTGGCAGTAGTAGTTGTTGTAGCTTTCTGAGTTGTACTTGTTGTCTCAGTTTTGGTAGAAAGAGTAGTGGGTGGAGTAGTTGTTGTAGGTGTCTGAGTTGTACTTGTTTCAGTTGTGGTAGAAGGTATGGTGGTTGTAGCAGTTGTAGTTCTCTGAGCTGTAGTTGTTGTTTCAGTTGTGGTAGAAGGTGCTGTGTATATGGTAGTTGAAGGTGTTGTAGTTGGAATAGTAGTAGAGGGAGTTGAAGGTGTTGGACATCCACAGCATTTAAATTTAATCTCATAATCAAAACACTCCTGCTGAAGCCCTTGTTGTTTGTTGTTGCATATGAGACCTACATCTTTATTGCATGTCACAGCTTGTCCCACCTTTGACATGGAAAGACCTGGGTAAAGAACTGCTCTACACTGGACCTCTTCTGGAGTTGAACAAACATGATAACCAGCAGCGATTATATTCTGGATGGATTCATCCTCTCCACCATTAGGGCCCAGTGTGGGTTTGCCAAGATTTATCCATTCTGACCAGCCACACGTAATATCATGTCCCCCTGGGCAAAGAGTTGTTGTAGGTGGCCTAGTAGTAGTTGTTGTCTCAGTTGTGGTAGAAGTAGTGGCAGTAGTAGTTGTTGTAGGTTTCTGAGTTGTACTTGTTGTCTCAGTTGTGGTAGAAAGAGTAGTGGGTGGAGTAGTTGTCGTAGGTGTCTGAGTTGTAGTTGTTTCAGTTGTGGTAGAAGGTGCTGCGTATATGGTAGTTGAAGGTGTTGTAGTTGGGATTGTAGTAGAGGGAGTTGAAGATGTTGGACACCCACAGCATTTAAATTTAATCTCGTAGTCGAAACACTCCTGCTGAAGCCCTTGTTGTTTGTTGTTGCATACGAGACCTACATCTTTATTGCATGTCACAGCTTGTCCCACCTGTGACATGGGAAGACCTGGGTAAAGAACAGCTCTACACTGGACCTCTTCTGGAGTTGAACAAACATGATAACCAGCAGCGATTATATTCTGGATGGATTCATCTTCTCCACCATTAGGGCCCGGTGTGGGTTTGCCAAGATTTATCCATTCTGACCAGCCACACGTAATATCATGTCCTCCTGGGCAAAGAGTTGTTGTAGGTGGCCTAGTAGTAGTTGTTGTCTCAGTTGTGGTAGAAGTAGTGGCAGTAGTGGTTGTTGTAGGTTTCTGAGTTGTACTCGTCTCAGTTGTGGTAGAAGGTTTAGTGGTTGGAGTAGTTGTTGTGGGTGTCTGAGTTGTACTTGTTTTAGTTGTTGTAGAGGGTATGGTGGTTGTAGCAGTGTTCGTAGTTGTCTGAGTTGTAGTTGTTTCAGTTGTGGTAGAAGGCGCTGCGTATATGGTAGTTGAAGTTGTTGTAGTTGGAATAGTAGTAGAGGGAGTTGAAGGTGTTGGACATCCACAGCATTTAAATTTAATCTCATAATCAAAACACTCCTGCTGAAGCCCTTGTTGTTTGTTGTTGCATATGAGACCTACATCTTTATTGCATGTCACAGCTTGTCCCACCTTTGACATGGAAAGACCTGGGTAAAGAACTGCTCTACACTGGACCTCTTCTGGAGTTGAACAAACATGATAACCAGCAGCGATTATATTCTGGATGGATTCATCTTCTCCACCATTAGGGCCCGGTGTGGGTTTGCCAAGATTTATCCATTCTGACCAGCCACACGTAATATCATGTCCCCCTGGGCAAAGAGTTGTTGTAGGTGGCTTCGTAGTTGTTGTTGTCAGAGTTGTGGTAGATGGTGTAGTGGCAGTAGTAGTTGTTGTAGGTTTCTGAGTTTCAGTTGTTGTCTCAGTTGTGGTAGAAGGTGTAGTGGGTGGAGTAGTTGTTGTGGGTGTCTGAGTTGTAGGTCTTTCAGTTGTGGTAGAAGGTATCGTGGTTGTAGCAGTTGTTGTAGTTCTCTGAGCTGTAGTTGTTGTTTCAGTTCTGGTAGAAGGTGCTGCGTATATGGTAGTTGAAGGTGTTGTAGTTGGAATTGTAGTAGAGGGAGTTGAAGATGGTGGACACCCACAGCATTTAAATTTAATCTCGTAGTCGAAACACTCCTGCTGAAGCCCTTGTTGTTTGTTGTTGCATACGAGACCTACATCTTTATTGCATGTCACAGCTTGTCCCACCTGTGAAATGGGAACACCTGGGTAAAGAACAGCTCTACACTGGACCTCTTCTGGAGTTGAACAAACATGATAACCAGCAGCGATTATATTCTGGATGGATTCATCTTCTCCACCAATAGGACCTGGTGTGGGTTTGCCAAGATTTATCCATTCTGACCAGCCACACGTAATATCATGTCCTCCTGGGCAAAGAGTTGTTGTAGGTAGCCTAGTAGTAGTTGTTGTCTCAGTTGTGGTAGAAGTAGTAGCAGTAGTGGTTGTTGTAGGTTTCTGAGTTGTACTTGTCTCAGTTGTGGTAGAAGGTTTAGTGGTTGGAGTAGTTGTTGTGGGTGTCTGAGTTGTAGTTGTTTTAGTTGTTGTAGAGGGTATGGTGGTTGTAGCAGTGTTCGTAGTTGTCTGAGTTGTAGTTGGTTCAGTTGTGGTAGAAGGTGTAGTCTTTGTAGTAGTTTTTGGTGTCTCAGTTGTAGTTGTCTCAGTTGTGGCAGAAGGTGTAGTGGGTGGAGTAGTTGTTGTAGGTGTCTGAGTTGTAGTCATTTCAGTTGTGGTCGAAGGTCTAGTGGGTGGAGTAGTTTTTATAGGTGACTGAGTTGTAGTTGGTCCTTCAGTTGTGGTAGCAGTAGAAGAAGATTGTGGTGTAGTTGGTATGGTTGTGAAAGTAATTGTAGTAGGTGTTTGTGTTGTGCGGCACTGTATTGTCTTGCAACACTTAACCTTTATTGCATAATCTAAACATATGGGGGGATATTGTAAGCTGTTCTCACACAGAAGTCCTTGGTTATTACATGTTACTGTTTGTCCCAATTCTTTTAGTGGAACACCCGAATAGTGCACAGCTTGACACTCCACTGCTACTGGATTTACACAGATGTTATATCCTCTCTGGATAATGTGTTTGATGGTTTCATTATCTCCACCCCCAGGGCCATATTCAGGGTAGTCTGAATTTATCCACTGTGACCAGTAGCATAATGTTTCCTGACAAGGGGTTTCAGTAACACCTTTTGTTGTTGTAGGAATTATTGAGCGTTTTGTAGTTGCGATTGAATGTGTTTCAGGAGTAGATTTTCTTGTGACTGTGACTATGACTGGCTCTGTGGACACACATATTACAGGTGTTGGTTAAGAAACTGTATAATCTCATAGTCACAATATGTATCTTATATATCATATACCTTACATTAGTTGAATATAACTTAAGGTACCAAAATAGTCTTGTGCATACCTGCTCTGGTTGATTTAAAAACAAACGTAGTTGGAGACTGGCTGGCTGTAGTAGTGGTTGCAGTGGACATAGGTGTTGTTAGTGTAGGTATTGGGCATGGGTATGAGTCCTTGTCAGTGGTACCATTATTCCCACACACTGCTGTGATGCAGTTACCATGTCCATCTGTTGTGTTATAGATGGTATTGCCAGGGGGATATTTGTTTCCATTATATGTGCAAGTACAGGCTGTAAAGAGAGGGGATGTATTATTAACATATAAACCTAATATAAATATGTATTTTACAACCCACAGTCTCTCCAAATTCTTTCATACCTTGGGCATCATAGTGACATTCAATGGCCATTGAACTGCATGTACTTCAAGAGAGAAGACATTAAATATTGTCAGATTGACAGAACGAGCAGAGTTATATAACCTTGATTGACACATTTAACCAAGACCTACCATGTATTACAGTTTTCAGTTGTTGGCACTTTGTCACCTTTATTGAAGTGTTTCCCCTCTTTATCGTAGCAGCCACAGTGTTCTTTTGAAACACATGTCATTGTATCTTCATCAAAGTATTGCTTAGCAGGAGGGCATTTTGGATAGCAACCTAATTGAAAAACAAACTGCTGTTCATACAGTACACAAAATGGATTGTTTAATAATTGTTGGCAGTAGAAAAATAATTTTAATTAATAATTATGACAATTATTATTTTCAATCTTAAAGCTTCAATTAAATTTGATTAGCAGATCAGGAAAAGCTACAAAAACATATTTTACCTTCTAGAGGAGGTATCTGTGTAGAGCAGTTGCCTGAGGGGTTCCTGCAGGTTTTCATACAGGGAAATCCACATGGCATGTAGTGCCACTCACATTCATCAGGGGGATTGTAGTAATCACAGAAGAGAGCTGGGAAAGATAATAAAACGTATTTAGTACAGGCACATTCCAGACTGGAATATTTAGTGAGAATACTGATGACTTTAGACCTGTGGCTGCACATGGTACCCTGGCCAGAAACTAGAGCAGTACAATAAT
This sequence comes from Scomberomorus guttatus, assembly GCA_038419695.1. Classification (NCBI taxonomy): domain Eukaryota; kingdom Metazoa; phylum Chordata; class Actinopteri; order Scombriformes; family Scombridae; genus Scomberomorus; species Scomberomorus guttatus. The sequence goes on from CM076445.1 coordinate 1,367,794, forward strand.
GAAAGGCCATATTTGTCAGCAGGAAACACAGACAGTGTGGGAAAGTGTGCTGGAGTTCATGGTCTAACATCTAGCCCAACCACAGCCTAGAGTGTCTTGAGGACAACTGCTGACTGTCAATGGTGTGTGGACCTGGGCAGACATGCTTAAGATATGTTTTTTTAAAAATGAAGTCTGTCCTTAATGCTAGTGTATCAGAAATTCAGGCATTAATTTCTACATATATCAGTAAATATAAATATGACATGGCATGAGAGAATAAACTAACACTACAGGTTCTTGTTTAAAAGGTTGGTAAGAACAATTAAACATTAAAGTAAAACTCTCCACATGTGATCTATGCCTGGATATCTTATCCAGATAATGACATCTGATCACAGGCTATCAGTAAGCAGTCACTTACTGTTCATAATTCTCTGACATTACTGTGCTTATTAGAACTGTCTTCAGTGTGGTAAAAACTGTTGATGGAATTGAGCCTGCTTGCCAGTGTGAGAATAAAATTCAGAAAGATGTCTTCTCTCTTGTGAGTCTTTATTACAGAAATTGCCACCACAATTTTGGCATTGTCGGGCAGGATGCTGCATGTGGACCAGCAGCGAACTCAATGCTGACAGACAAAAGCTGTGCACAGTCAGAGAAATAAAACCTCTGAAGATTCCCATAGCCTCCCCTACAAACAAAGGGTGAGAAGGGGGATGAATCCTGATGGTTGAGGGCGAAGAAAGAAAGGGCACGAATGATCACTCCAATTGAGAACTCTCTTTCTGGTAAGAAAATTCCCTCTGTGATCCTTAGAATTGCAAAATAGCATTTTTCTGTTTATTGTTATTTGGTTCTGAGATAAAACCACAAAAGGGAAATAGTAACAGGGGTTCTATATAAGCGACGGCTTACTAAGGCATGTCCAGGACTGCTAGAGAACCACCCACAGTAGTAAACTCAAGAAAACAGATAAGGGAAAAATTTTAACCCAGGACCAGATACTCCAGAGAAAAGTTCACCTAATGTTACTGATAACAAATTATGGAAAGGATAGCTGCAACCAGTTTGAAGTGTGGATTACTGTTGGGTCTCACTGACCGACCACATGTTTCCAGACTCTGAGAAACAAAGGGAGTCTTTAAGAAACTCCACCTCCTACAGCCCTTGGTTGTTTGCCCCAGGTGTGAACTCCACCCATGGACCCAGGCTAACAAAACCAAAGCTCCCCCTCTTCAAGTCTCTCTTTCTCACACTGCTGCTGCAGGAGCAGCTCTGTTCCTCAGCTCTCTGCTCTCTCATGTGGCCTGCTCACGGCAGACACACACAGAACTCTCTTGAACAAGCAGCGACGCGAGAGCCTGCTTAGGATCCAGCAACAAAGGCAAGTTAGCATTGAGCTGCTAACTCTGACAACAAAAGGGACAATCAGCGGCCTCCTCAGTGACCTGGGCCATCTGATCTGCACAACTGGAGCACCAACTACCCAGCACAGCCTGCATCCTTCAGCCTTGAAATTAAACTCTTCTCAGCCTGACTCGTCCACGGATTCACCAGCTAAAAAGCAGCACACCGAAAAGCAACTCTCTCCCTCCATGGACTAACAACTGGGCATAGCCTAGCAACATATAGTGTAGCATAGCATGGCTAAACAAGACTGTTTAACTCAATCAATGCATTGTACATGTTTTAACTTGACTAATGTTATTTATTGAACTATTGTTGTGATGCCCTATTCATGGTCAGGTTATTGCATAGTCACACTGCTAAGTTAATGTTAGCATGCGTAACACACATTACATCCAGTAACTAGGCTTCACATGGAACTAACCTCTTCCTAACCTGGCAGCTTTATCCTACACCAATTGGCCTTGAACAGAGACCCGCACAGTTAAGAGGTTTAATTGGCTTCAGGCAGCACATGTGGTTCAAGACAACACATGGTCTGGCCTTTTGTCTCTGTGGTTCTCTTTGCCAACCTCAGCTCCAAAATCCTTCAACCTTAACTAGCTATTGACATGGTGATTTTGTTTATAGTTATTGACTTAATTATTAATCAAGGTTCCAAATTGATAGCTTAGTAAATTATTAGAATGAATTTGGCTATCTTTTTCTCTGACTCCAGGGAGGTGCCCTGTTAATTCTTAAGTTCTATTGATTTTAATAATAATCTTTGATAATCACTAATTATTGTTGATAGCCAAACTTGCAGCCAAGGCCCAACAGTTACAGAGTGTGGTTTTCAGTGTAAAACAAATTAAAGAAAAAGCAAGGTTAGCAGAAAAGGGCAGAGGAAGGAGTTTACTGATATATGTAGGAGTCACTTTTTGGTAGACTCGGGGGCAGCAGAGTCTTTTATTAAAGTGTCAGATTTGACCCCACCTAAAAAATTAGCAGTAGAACATTAAGAACAATAGGGTTTGATTGGCATTTTACAAATCTCTGTGTAAATCAATCACACAATCAGGGCAGTTGGTGTCGGGTCAGATTCTCTGGATCTCAGTTTGATGAAATTTAAATTATCTCAAAACCACAACAGGAAAAACTTCTCTTTGGTGTCCAAAACATCCTCAGGATTCAGAGTTCAGAGCAGCAAAAAGTGTTCTTTTATTGCCAGGCAAGAAAAGGAGAGCATATCACACAATGTGTATCTGAGATTACTTTGGTCTGCTGTGGTGTTTGTCCTATCTTTTATTCTCTTGGGCCTGCAAAGGTCATGTCTATGGCCAACCCCTTGTTTCTGGCCAATTACACTATTAGAAATTATTTACATCTCTTGTTGTTAGGTTAATTTTCCTGATACAGGTTTCAGCAGACCAGGTTTTGTCTAGGCATGTCTGGGCTTTGTCCAGACATGTCTAGTTTCTTTTAAGACAATTCTTTGTTAACTTTACACCAATATCTTCACAATTCCTTTTGGTCTTATTTCTTTAAAGTTATTTCTGCCTGTTTTTACACCCTTATTTCTAAACCTTCTCCTAAGGATATTTTTTTTTAAAAATTAAAGTTTAATACACACTGTGCACAAGTGCACTGAGTGAGATTTCCATCTACATAATGTGTCTTCACACTTAATCACGCATCTTGTGAGGTATACATGAAATATGATTAATCCAGTGTTTTATAACAGTATATTAACCTTACTTAAGGCTCAACATGCAATATCACATTAAAATCATTCTGCAATGCAATTTTCGTTCCCTTCAGCACATCACAGGTCTTAAAAATTATACCACATTGGTTATCAACATAAACAATGTTTTACTAAAAGATTCAGTCTCTCACCTTATATTTCATCTCCACCTCATCACATCACTCTCAGATCACTTTCACAAAATGTATACGCCTGGTCTAAAGAATGCGTGAGGTGCACACATTCTCACCACACATTCTGTGTTTATAAATTCCTGTTTATGTGTGGGAAATGGCATATGCATAGTTTTATGCGTATGCATCGTTTATGCAAATGGACCCAGATCAGTCAAGATCTGATGGTAATTAATGTTCTGTGTTCTGCTACACATCTACACAGGTCAGCTGTTACACACAGGTAACAATACAGTGGAACTGTTTGTAATAAAACAGCCCTTATGGATATGGAATATCTCCATCAGAGCTGACATTTTTATTTTAAGTAACTAAAAGTCCAAGATAAGCCTACCTCCCTGTAGCCACTTGGTCCCCCCGCCTTGATTGTGCGTTTTGAACAACATTTCACCACATTAAAAAAATCTGCGACATTTACATTAACCAGCCTATGTTTTATATTACATTTTCAAACATAACAAAACAGAATAAATAAGAAAGAAATATCAAAATCTCTATACTAAAAAGCCTGTTTAATATGCAGGTAGTTGCAGCTGACATGACAACTTATACTGGTTGTCATAGTAACACAACACACTTTGTGGCTTTTATGAGTTTTGCAGGAGCTCAGCAGTCAGAAAAAAAGAGTGTCAGAGCAGTGATGGAAAGATTTGAGACAGTAAACAGCTCAAATACATGCATCTATGCATGCATGAAACAATTCAGCTGTTGTCAGAGACAACTGAATCTGAACCAACCAACAAAACTACTCAGCTAGTGACTTAACAGACAGGTTTTGGCTGCTTATGGAAGATGTTTGTGATTCACTGTGGTCTGTTTTTCTTATAATTTCTCTATGCTTATATATATTCTCTTCTAGAATGTAAGCAACTGTTACATAACCCTATTTCCCCTCAGGATCAATAAAGTATTTCTGATTCTAATTACTACAGTTAATTAATTACATTTTTAATTTTCTCATATTTCTCAAATATGGCTTATGCTACCTTCTCATGTATAGCTTCAGTTGGACATTTAAGAGAAATAAATCAGACAAGGAGGAGACAATGATAAGATCTCTTAGGGATCATACTTCTCAGAATTGTCTCATGAAAGTCTCAGACTCATCTTGCGTTCTTCTCTTTACTATAACCAACCACTCTACTTCGAGGGGTTACTACCACAGCCCGCCATGACACCCCACTACCACAGCTAGAGAAGTCGGCTTTCACATGGAAATGATAAAGCTGTAAGCCATACAAATGCAAACCAGCCAATTAAAGTAGTAGGGGAAGCTCCAAGGAGCTCCAAATATTTCAAATGTGTAAAACCAAAAATCAAGTCTACTGATTTAATTTGGTTCATGTTTTTTATTGTTTATATTGCAGGGGTTGGTTTCTAAAAGGTACTCACTCCATTTTAAAGGAATATCTCTAGTGATCACACATCACAATATTATACATATTACAGAGATTATATAACAGCAGCACTAGAGTACAAGTCGGTGTTTGGCTTAAAAAAGTGTTGATTTTGCTTTATTACAACCCTGATAATCTCCTCCTTTCCTTTCCCATTAACCTGAGTTTAGCTCAGACCAACTGTATGGACTGTTTGCTGATTGTAGCTTTGCAAGAAGGAACATTTACTCACGGCAGATCTTTGGGGTTCTCCATCGTATACATATGCCAGCTTGATTACAGGATTCAGCATAAGCTGCCACAGCAGTGCAGAAACACTCGCAGTCTCCACCAGTGTCACAAGCGCAGGAGTCAAACGCACATGCTTCATAGTATGGAGCAGGATCCACCTACAGACAAGTATGTGAATATACACTGATGAGTTAAACCTGCATGAAAGAGAAATCCCACTACACAAAATGTCGTATGGAAGAAGAAGCACTGCTGCACTTACACTTCAACTACATCTCAGAGGTAAATATTGTACTTTTTAATCCAATAAATTCATTAAAATCAACAGTTACAGTTACTAATTACTAGTACAGAGCAAACAGTTTATAGAATATGATACATTATTGGAAATTAGAGAACAGTTAAAATCAACTCCAGCTCAACTAGCTACAACATTGAAATGCTGATTAAATATTAACATAACAGTAATAATGATCAAACAATATACTGTAATACATAGGTAATAGTTTAACACTCAGAAAGTGCTGCATAATGAGTACTTTTCATTTTGATATTTTTGATTGATTTTAAGTATTATTTGATTTTTAAGTATCAATTGAGTATCAGTTGAGTCAATTCTCTTCACCAAAATATTAGGATCAAAACAAATTACGTGACAATCTTGGCATTCGTCTTTGAGACAGCCTGTCATGCAAGATATTGTTCAGGGTAAAACTTTGACTTGACAGTAGTGCTGAATATAAAGTGGTCACTAAAATAATTACGATTCATTCTCTTTGGACCATGGATGTCCATATTACATTTCTGCAGATACTGTTACATCTTATTCTGTTTGAAGGACAGATGGAGCAACTGACAAACTGACAAACATCACCATCATTAGGTCTTGCTGCTTGCAAGGTAAAAACAGAAAAAAAACTTCAACAACAACAACAACCTACAATGGAGTGGCAGGCAGAGAAGACATCACTCTGTATGATGCTACACTTTTTCTGGGCCCACGAGCGTCTAAATGGATTGGTTGTGCAGGGGCCGGTGATGCTCTGAGCATCGGGGCAGCTTGGTGAATCCTTCCAGCTATTTCCAAACACATGAGGATTGACCACCACAGCATGGCACCTTGTAGTGAAGTCATTATTTGCATTGTTGTCATAGTTGCCACACAGCCCGCACACCTGACCCTGAAAAATAGAGCACCTTCTATTATGTTGTTCAACTCAAATATCAAAACAAAGCTTGTCTTTTGTTGTGTGAACAAATCATTTGAAGTCTCATTAAAACTGAAATGTTCCTTCACATTGAAGGTTTACCTTATATTTTGGACTGAGCTTTATGAACAAGCTGGTCTTTCTGTCCCACAAGAGAATGAGGCCATTGTTGGCTTCAACTACCAGGTAGATGCCCACAGTGCTGTAGCGGAATGGAACTCTTTCTTCATTTCCTTTTGAAAGTAGCTGGTAGCTTCCTTCTGTTAGAATCAGTTCTGTACTCTAAACATAAGAACAAATTGTTTATTGTTTGATTTATTGTTTGATTGTGTATATATATATATATATATAAATATACATACTGTATGTGTGTGTGTGTGTGTGTGTGTGTGTGTATATATATATATATGTATATATATATATATATATATATATATATATATATATATATATATATATATATATATATATATATATATATATATATATATATATATATATATATATATGGTAAATGGGTTGCACTTATATAGCACCTTTCTAGTCTTCTGGCGCTTTTACACTACAAGCCACATTCACCCATTCACACACGCACTGACACACCAATGGCAGCAAGCTACCACACAGGGTGCTGGTGCAGCCATCGGAAAGCTATTTGGGGTTCAGTATCTTTCCCAAGGACACTTACACTACGACCCGCTCTACCTCCTGAGCTACAGCCGCCCCAAGCATGTATATACACACACACATATATATATATATATATATATATATATATATATACAGTACTGTGCAAAAAGTTTTAGGCTCGAAAAGTAAAGTGAGGATGCTTTCAAAAATGATGCTATAAATAGTTTTTATTTATCAATTAACTTCAAACATAGCATTTGTTGCAGGACACCTTGTTCTTCTTGTCACTGACAGTTCTTTATGACTCTGGCTGTATGTTTGGGGTCACTGTGATGCTGCAGAATTAATTTGGGGCTGATCATACGCCTTCCTGATCGACCTGGTATTGAATTATGGATATGGTGCCTATATATATATATATATATATATATATTCATTATATCATTGTGAGTGTCATTTAATCACAATTGTTTTTTTGCAGCTGTGAGGGGCCCCTCTGTTGTATTCCATCAACACCACCCTCAAAAGTCATCAATTTCATGACTGCATTGCCTGCATTGGGGCATTTGTAAGTATACTAAGTCCTAAGCATATTATTTTTTTCCAGTCTGCAAAACACACTCACCATACAATTAGACAAATTTCATAGTATGCATTTGGGACACACATTGGTTACTGTATCCTTTTATGAACTCTTATGGGATCTTCATAATGCATACAAATAGCAAAAGCCAACATAAACTGGCAGAATTGGGAGAATTCTGGGTTTGAATCAATGTGAGTGCAAAGGATCAAGTTTGGCTGCAGGATTACTGACCACAACAAGAGAAAATCAAAAGGGAAATCAGACTGCCATCTCAACCATTATCACCATTACAGCTACATTATGATGCAAATCCTGTGGGAATAATTTTGTTTTTCTCCTTATTCATTTATTGAGTTTATTTAATACAATCTGTTTTTTTGTATAGTTAATGAGATAAGTTGAGAGGAAAGATTTTTTATATGCCTTTTGTAAATGTAAATGAAAGATTTTTGTAAAAGTTTTAAGAAGCCATTCAGGCTTCTTAGAGCTGACGAAGCCTGGATGAGTGGCAAAACATCTCAATAATCTAAAGCAAGTCCAGCTGCCTTTGACTTATCAACTTAGATATGTCATATCAGTTCATTTTCATCTACAAAAAAACCCAAAATACTCCTGTCATCAAAAAAAGTGAGATGTAAAGTGAAGTGGCTATGAATCTATCTTGAATTTCAGCTCTGTGTAAGCAGTTGATGTTGAGACAGACAATGCAGTTGTTTTTGAAAAGGTTTTATATTGAATGCTTACCCCCAGGAAGACCTTGATGGTCTTGGAGCAGGTGGTTCCTGTGGTTCCACATGGAACATTCTCAGTGATCACTCTGAAACTTCCACTACTCTCAGCACTACCACAGTAGTCCTGAGGAAGGACACACACACGCACGCATGCACACACGCACGCACAGACACACACACACACACACACGCACAAAAGATCCATCCTTTTATGGAGAGTGTCTATAAAATAATTCTGCTACAAGACTATACTAGCCTCCTGCAGGACTATGCATTTATAGAAAATGATAGAGCACACCACTGGCTAATCATAACATTAAATGTACATAATAATAATGTTGAATATGTATATGAATATGTATTCAGGATGTTGGAGTGTATATTGCTTACATGTCTGTCTCTACCTCCATGCAACAACTCATTGATACACAAAAGTAAGCAAGGACATTGAAGAGTATGACATATGCAGCACACCAAAAGTACTTTGTAGGGCAGGGTTACAGTTGTAATTTATTTTTTAGTATTTTTAATCCCCCACTGACATTGTTTGAGATGGCTCATTCTTGAATATGTCACAAAGCATGTTGAGTCCATCATCAATGATAACATATGCCCTCCTCAGTCAAAAAACTCATGAAGGTAAAATGTGAAAAAATGAACATCAGTTCCATCACTCTGTTCAACTGATTTTGTGTGCTTTCATACCTGAGTAAGAATGTATTCACAACTGCCATCAAAGGTGAAGCGTTTCTGATCAAAAGTCATGTAGTGTCCATCACCATACACAGAGCAGGTTCCATCACACTGGTTGGTAGTGCACTGCCACTTCCTGTCTTTACAAGTGCTGTAAACAAATAAAGATTATTTCACCATTAGGCATCAGGCTTATAATAAATTACTTTTTGTTTGTACATTTCAATCACAGACAGAGGTGTTGCCAAAAGAATTAAGGTGTATCTTTCAAGCTTTACAACACTTCATTCACCAACCAGGTGTTGCAGTCCACCTTAGTGGTCTCTCCAGGCTGGTAGGAGATGCCGTTGTGAATACAAGAACAGGCCTCTGGCTTGATACAGCCTCCTTTACCATCAGATACCATCCCAGATGGACACATACAGCCAGAGATGCACCCCGTGCTCACCTGGAGAAAAGATCAAACAAATCATGTTTTACTTTACCTCAGATTATCCACTTATATATTCAAGATTCAAGATACAAACTAATAATCTGCATTTGTATGTAAATGTTTCTTTCTGTTGGGAAAAGGTGACTCACACAAGCCATGTCTAATGTGTTGCAGCTCTTCTCACACTCAGTTCCTTTTGCAGCTGGACCATTAGCAGAGCAGTTGAAGAACTCCATGGGAGGAGCACAGGCTGCTGAGAAAAGGCATGATTGAAATAACTTTACTGTGTCTTTTAAATTAATCTTGGTCACTCATTTTACATAACATCATCATTGTTGCCCTGATTTATTGCACCAAAAAGACATTTTTGAATTAATGGAGCTCAGAGCACAGATTTATTTTTTTTATAATATTGTTTACGACAATTACACATTCATAGAGCTTGAAAACAAGCCCTTATAATCAAATACACAGCCCTTATAATCAAATACACAAAGATTCAGTTACATACTGAACATATGATTTGCAAAACAAACATTCTGTGATTTAAATGGTCCAGTGTGTAGAATTTAGTGGGATCTAGTGGAACAGACTTGGCAGAAATGGAATATAATATTCACAAATATGTTTTAATTAGTGTATAATCACCTGAAAATAAGAATTGTTGTGTTTTTTCGTTACCTTAGAATGAACCTTCTATATCTACATAGGGAGCTGGTCCCCTTACACGGAGGTTGCCATGTTGCACCATCATGTTTCTACAGTATCTCAGAACGGACAAAACAAATACTGGCTCTAGAGAGGGAGTTTTGCATTTTTTTAGGCCACCATAGGTTCTCCTACATGCTCGGAAGGAGAGGGTGAGATGAGCAGTATTCAGTTAGTTGCAATCTGCAACTTCACCGCTAGATGTCACTAAATCCTACACACCGGACCTTTAAATGATGCAGGAGACTGCTTTTTCTGTCTTCTCTTCACTTTATATTCCTGGGATGCCAGAAGCATTATTCTAAGCCTCCAGAGGACCCTGTCAACTGTAAACTGTGATAAACATTGCCCCCTGGAAACAGGAAACTCTATAGTGTTTGGAGGGTACTGCCGAAACACTGGCAAGTAAATTTAAGTCTTGTATGTATTCTAAAACAAAATCATAAGATTATTTAATGTCTAAGGCTCATCATTTTCATTTTTACCAATTTTCACCCCAAATATCTATCTGAACATCTCACTCTCAGAAAAAACAAATAAACACATTTCCTTTCAAAGATTGTAATGAACACAGACAAAATCTTGTATAGTCTCTTTCCTAGTTCACAGCATTCATAGGCAGTGTTTCCCCGTAAATGAGTACAGCGCGTGAATACCATAAGAACATTCTATGCCTTATACAAGGTACTGTCAGAAAGTAACTACTGATAGGCTGATTCTGTTATGTAACTTACATGGCTGTATAATGAACTCTCCAATGCAGCTGAGTTTTCCCTCCTTACAAGTGCTAGTGGAAAAAAACAAGAAATACATTAATATACACAGATAACATTATATTACACAGTTTCAAGATTTGTGCTCAATCTGTAATTCAAATGTATACAAAAATAGCCCAAATTCAAAACCTGTCTTTCAACTGTTACTCTCAAATTGACTGATGGGTCTTTGAAAACAGCAACTACAAGCTAGTACTTTTAATTATGATCAGTTCAAAAAAAACAAAATGCCCTTTCATGTAAAACTCTGTATCTTTAATTATATACAGTATATGAATATATTTAGCATTTTAGTGCTGAAGAATTCTATGGCTTGGGGCTTTAAGACTAAGATATGAGGCATAATGTACACTCATTTCAACCAACCAAATCACATACAAATCACATGCAATAACACAATAACAAACTCATGCAATATATCATTTTCATACCACATGACTCCATCCTTGTTGACAACTTGTCCAGGAGGCACCACTGCGCCTTTGTCATAACAGGGACAAGCCTGAGATGGGACACAGTTCCCAGAGTCATCTAGGTACTTTCCCTCTGCACAGATACAGCCGTCGATGGGTGGGAAGGAGAAGTGACAGCTGAGATCTGTAGTGCTGATGCAGCGGCAGGTGCGACTGCTGGATGTGATGTTGTAGGAGTAGACCATGCTACTGAGGCAGGAACTGGCATACTGTCCTAAGGAGATCAGAACACAGGAAGCAGTGAAAAACTGACACTGTTGCATTACAATCATGGCACATGAAGATATTTAAAGGCCCCTGCCAGTGTTTTTGCACAATTTAGCTAATTTGACACATTAAACTCTCAAATTGACTGATGGGTCTTTGAAAACAGCAGCTACAAGCCAGTACTTTTAATTATGATCAGTTCAAAAAAACAAAATGCCCTTTCATGGAAAACTCTGTATCTTTAATTATATACCGTATATAAATATATTTAGCATTTTAGTGCTGAAGAATTGTATTTGAAGGAATTTTTAGCGTGCAAGCACTAAAATGCTAAATATATTCATATACGAAGGAATTATTAGGGCCTGAGCACCGAACGATACGAACACCGTCTTGTTCCTGAAGGAATTATAATCATTATTATTATTATTATTCTCCCCAAAGAATTAGATTTTTCAGGGACTAAACATGCTCAAAAAGTCATGAAACGTTGCACATGCATCAGAAGTGGTGAAAAATGTTATATTTTATGGGTCTTTGGCAAGGGCGTGGCAAAATGGCTCGATAGCGCCCCCTAGAAAATTTCAAATTCAAAGCCCCTCCTTCAGAATTGACGTAGATGAACGAAATTTTGTAGGCACACGTATCATGTCTAGATGCACAAAAAACCCTAAGTCCAACAGGAAGTCAGCCATTTTGAATTTACTTTACAATTTTTGGCATTTCCAGGCATTGTTAACTCCTCCTCCTAGAGATTAAACCCAACTGACTTCAAATTTGGTGAGTGTCATCTAAAGACATTTGTGATGAAAAGTTATCAAAACAGTGAGTTTTCACTGAACTCTGTTGCCGTGGCAATGCGGCAAGCTTCGATTCGCCACGAAAAAGGAAGTGGTTGTAACTCGAATGTACATCATCCAATCTGCCCCAATGTTCTGGTGCTTGTTAAGAGTCCTGGCCTGAAAACATCTACAACACATCGACAATATTGAGTCATAGTCATAGCGCCACCTACTGGCAACAGGAAGTTACAGTTTCTGTATTTTCATGAGCTTTGCTCACGAGGTTGACCAGATCCACATCAAATTTGGTGAGAAAAGCCTTAACACTGTGGTGATACTATATTGTGAATCTTGTGAGTTTCCATGGAACGCCATTGTCATGGCGACGCTGAGAATTTCGATTTTTCGACATAAAAAAATGTAAACTGATGTAACTAGATGTGGTCCTAAATCCTGGATTTTTAATTTACGCTGCAATTTTTGCATAGTTTTTGCCATTTGCAGACGTATTTTAACAAACTCCTCCTAGATATTTAACCTGACTGACTTCAAATTTGGTCAGTGTCATCTAAAGACCTTTACAATAAAAAAAGTTATCAAAATCTTTAGTTTTCATTGAATGCCTTTGAGGTGGCGATGCGTCGAATTTCGAGTTTTGCCACAAAACAGGAAGTTGTTGTAACTCGACAGTACATCGTCCACTCTGCACCAAATTTCTCATGCTTGATGAGGGTCCTCATCTGAACACATCTATGTGTCAATATTGACTCATACTCATAGCGCCACCTACTGGCAACAGGAAGTTACAGGTGCTGTACTTTTACAACCCCTGCATAGCAGGTTGAACTGATCAACGTCAAATTTGGTCAGAAAAGCATTAACACTTTTATGATGCTATATTGGGAAGATTGTGAGTTGTCATGGAACGCCGTGGCAATGTGGCAAATTTTGATGTTTCGCCATTGCAAAACCAACTGTTGTAACTTGACTCCACATGGTCAGATCTTTCCTAAATTTCATGTTTGATAAGAGTCCCGGCTTGAAGACATGTACAGGCCCATATTGAATCATAGAAATAGCGCCACCTACTGGCAACAGGAAGGTATATGCCCCATACTTTTACTAACTACTCCTAACAGGTTAACCAGATCCACCTAATTTTGGTCAGCTAAGTTGGAAGACGTTGATGATGCTAAAAAGCTTTTGAGTTTTCATCAAAAGCTGTTGCCATGACGATGCATTATGCACCATGAAACAGGAAGCTGTTTTTTAGGGGCTAAGAATGCTTGAAAACTCATGAAACTTGGCACACATGTCAGAATGGGGGTATTTAAAGGTCTGATTTGGGTCTTGGTCTTTGGTGTGGCAAAAAGTCTCAAGGATGCCCCCTAGAACATTTCGAAGTCAAAGCCCCCACCTTTAAATTTGACATTAATGAACAAAATTTGCACCATGTCCAAACGCACAAAAAAGCATCTTGGAGCCATACCCTAAGTCCAACAGGAAGTTAAGGTGTAAGATGAAGGTTTTGATTTGTCATCAAAAGCTGTTGCCATGGCAACGCATTATTTGCCATGAAACAGGAAGCTGTTTTTGAAGGGATGCTTTAAAACTCACAAAACTTTGCACATGCATCAGAAGGGGTGTATTCAGTTGTCTGATATAGGTCTTGGGCTTGGGTGGGGCAAAATGACTCGAGGGCACCCCCTAGAATATTTCAAAGTCAAAGCCCCCACCTTTACGATGACAAGTTATCAAACTCTTGAGTTTTCATTATACACCGTTGACATGGTGATGCCTCGAATTTCGATGTTTCGCCATGATGCAGGAAGTTGTTGTAACTTGAATGTACATTGTCCAGCCTGTACCAAATTTCTCATGCTTCATAAGAGTCCTGGCTAGAACACAGATACATGTCAATATTGACTCACTGTCATAGTGCCACCTACTGACAACAGGAAGTCAGCTTTATATGACAAGCATCATCCGATTTACATGGAATTTACATGGTGTGGTCTACACATAATATAGAGCAACATGATGTATAATTAGTGGGTGTTCTCTAACATTGCATAGTGGACACAGGAAGTGATATTTAACTCCTTCATGCAACATCCGATATTCATGAAAATGCATATGCATTTCAGTCTACTTCCACTAAATATGTTACTGCATTAATGACCCTCTTGTGTACCACCACCTACTGGCAACAGGAAATTCAGTATTATGTGACAAAAATCATCCAATTCGCATGAAATTTGAAAGGTGTAGTCTACACTTGAAATATAGCAACATGAAGTATAATTAGTTGGTGTTGTCTAGTGCCACATTGTGGACACAGGAAATGAAATTTGACTCGTTTGTGGAATGTCTGATAACAACCCGGTCCTGAACACATCTGCATGCCTGCAATAAAAGACCTTCGACAGCGGTGCACCCCGAAGTGCACAAAGGTGCCAGGGCCCGATCATCACTGCTTGCAGCTATATGATAGTGCCCCCTATAAAATTTCAAATTTGAAGCCCTTCCTTCAGAATTGACGTAGATTAACCAAATTTGGTAGGCACATGTAACATGTCCTGACGCACAAAAAACCCCCTTGGAGCCATATCCTAAATCCTACAGGAAGTCGGCCATTTTGAATTTTATTTGCATTTTTTGCCATTTCCACGTGTTGTATTTTGACGAACTCCTCTTAGAGATTTAACCCCACCAACTTCAAATTCGGTCGGTGTCATGTCAAGAGCTTTGTAATGAAAAATTATCAAAATCTTGACTTTTCACAGAACACCTTTGGTGTGGTATGCCAATACATTTGCATGTTTCACCATGAAACAGGAAGCTGTTGTAATTCCACTGCACTTTGTCTATTCTGCCCCATATTTCACATGCTTGATTGGAGTCCACAAAGGAGATATTTAACTCCTTTGTGCAATGTCCAGTAAGAGCCCAGGCCTGAAGACATCTACAAGCCTGCAATAAAAGACCTTCGACTGCAGCGTACCCCGATGTGCACCTTGAAGGTGCGAGGGCCCGATCATCGCTGTTTGCAGCTTAATTATAGTTAGATTTGTTTTTTGTTTGTTGTAGTTTGTTGTTATGTTGTAGTGTTTTAGGTTGTTTTTCTAGGTGAATGCAGCCACTGGTTTTAGTTCATTAAAAAAAAAACAGTCATTGTGATCTAGTGGTGGCCTAAAGATTAGAGAAGTAAGCTTGTGACTGGATTCAATCACTGGTTCAATCCTCGGACCGGCAAGATGAATCTGAGTCAGACTGTAGTTGTACTGGGCCACTTCCAGGTGTGAATGTGTGAAATGGTGTAAGTGCAAAAGAGAGGCTTCCCTGAATAAATGAAGGTTAAAAAAAAATCCTTGATGACTGTAACTATTGCTGTGCAGAGTTATTCTGTATTTCTATCAATCAAGCAAGTTTCATGACCCTCAAGGTGATTTTCATACTGCACAAAAGTGGAAAGAAAGGAATGGCTAAAAATAAAAAAGGACAAAGTATACATAATTTGTAGTAATTTGGGGTAAAATATGTGATCCTTTAATATCGTGTGACAGAATAGAACTGTGAGAAACCAACTATTTCTAATCAAAACAGTTAGCTTTTATGTTAAAAAACTATGCTTGACCAAACTGACATTTGACATGTGTGAGGACACTCAATCTTCAGGCCTCTTCTATTAATTCCAACAAGATGGTAAATGGACTGTACTTGTATAGCGCCTTTCTAGTCATCCGACTACTCAAAGCGCTTTTAACACTGCGAGTCAATTTACCCATTCACACACATTCATATGCTGAATGGGTACAGGGGCTACCATAGAAGGTCCCAACCTGCCCATCAGAGGAAAGCTAACCATTCGCACACATTCATACACTGATGGCACATCCATCAGGAGCAATTTGGGGTTCAGTATCTTGCCCAAGGATACTTTGACATGCGGACTGGAGGAATCAGGAATCGAACCGCCAATCTTCCGATTAGTAGACGACCTGCTCTACCTCCTGAGCCACAGCCGCAAGAGAATCCGCATGTGCTTAAATTATTCTGTTTCACCTTTCCTTACTACTCACCACAAATGGTCTTCCTCCAGCCACTCATCTGGATCCCTGCAGCTGCACAGGCATGGACATACGAAGAGACTGCAGCACACATGCAGTCCTCACTTTTCTCACAGTTACAGCTGTCATACATGCAGTTCTGAGACAAGACAAAATAAAAAAACAGCAGTGTGAGATCATATCCCAGGTCTGGAGACTGGTCCAGGTACAGTCCACAGAAATATTTAAAGTCTATAGCTGTGTATAGCTGTGAGACTTACCTCTTTGTAAGTGTCAGGGCTGATCTCTGAGTGGCAGGAGGCGAACACTCCCTGAGGGTCACTCAACATGGAGCACCAGTGCTGGGCATACTTCTCTGTTTTTGAAACACAAGGACCAACATCAGTCATTCTGAAGAACCCACAGTGCTAAAAGAGAATCTAAATGAGTCCGACCTACCATTATCCAGACTAAGACTGCAGGGGTTTTCAAAGTTGCTCTTAACTTCAGGGCAGCCAGCACGTGTCTTCCAGCTATTGACAAAACCAGCTGCTGTGGCATCTGGAACACCACTGAGCTTAAGAAAGTCATCAGCCTGGTTACTGTTGAAGTTCCCACACAGACCTGCAGGCAGACACCATTGTATTAATGACAATACCTAAGCATTCATTGTAGAGGCAAAATGGATTGATTCTATGGGTGCTCTCAATACACAAATCATTTTGACAATGTTGAAGGCACTATTAACACAGTTTTTCTGTCTTTTTTCTTCTTCTTTTGTACTAAAACTAAAACAGATAAAGAAAAAGGCACACCACAGCAGAACATTTTGCAAAGTAGTCCAGTTTGGTTCCAAACTATAAATATTCAATATGGGGGAAATTATCCACATTGTGGCACTATAACAACTGAATTTCAAAATAAATTAGCTGTATGTGCTAGGTTTTTGCAACCTCTCAGAAGATTCTATTATTCATTACAGAATAGTCAAATTATGAAGTCCATCAATCAAACTTTCTAGTTTGTTTAAATTTCATCAAAGGTTCAGGACCTCCATATATGTGGACAAGTGAGTCTTCTACAGTATATGCTTTGAAAATGCAGAAAAACATGGAAGATTAATGTAATGATTACACACACCTGTTGGGTGATATTTCCATTTCAAACTATGAATAAATAGCTCTTGCCTTATTGAGCAAAGAAATACTAAATGAAGATATTAAGGCAACCAGTTAGTAACATATTGTTGTATAACCTGTATTTATGTCAAAATCCAATTTATACAATCATACAATTTGCAGAATCTTCCTTTTAAAAATGAGCATATTCTGTCTTCTTTTGTCTCAGTATTTCTACTTTCTCACTCCAATGGATATATTTGATGCTATTTTACATGCTGTTTATGTTAAATAGTTAAAATATTGACCGTGCCTGTGTCCCAGACTATATCTGGAGTAGTTGCTTGTCTTTATTTACAGAGCCTCTTATTTCCATGTTTTATTCACTGTTAACATATTCACTGTCTGTGGGATGTTTTCAGTCTGAGACCACCTACAGATCATTTAGGGTTCATACCACAGGTCTTGGCCTGGTAGTCACTGGTCACTGTCATGTAAAGCTGCATGACAGGCTGGAGCTGCACCTCCAACAGAACACCGACAGACGTCTGGACCAGAAGGTAGAAAGTGGATGCTCTGAGGGCAGAGATCTCAGCTAGAGGTTGAGAGAAAAGGTGGAGATGAGAATTTCTTAAAGGGGTGGCAGGGAGGAGGGAAGGGGGCAGAGTAGAATACTATTAGGCTGCCCATCTGGATAGTCAGGAAAAATGTTTACAGTTAAAGCATATTAAAACTGAAATCTATCACTTTCTGCATGCTCTTATCATATCCAGGCCAGAGACAAATGAAAGGATGCTGGGCTTCAACAATGACCAATCACATGAGCTCCTCTCATCTCATTTAAAAGCAGCAACAGGTGAAATGGGGGAGAGAGGCTGAGTGAAAGAGAGAAATGAGATCACATTTGTGATGAAAAAATGTATAGCAATCTGAAAGGGCTGTAGAATGTGTTGTCATGGTTGCACAGGAGTTATGGGAGTTACGTTGGTCACACAGAACAGGAAGTCAGCTTGTTGTTGCTAGCCATGATGTGTTATGGATCTGAACTGTGGCAGGCTCAAGTTCCAGGTAGTGGACCTCAACGTGAAGTCACTCTTGGGCCTTAAAGACAGCGTCAAACTCGGTCTGGTAAGCATTGGTCCCAAGGTCCACAGCATCCAGCAGGGGGCTCCAGAGCTCAGCAAATACAAAGACCTATTTGACTGTGACACCATAGGCAAGCTCCCGGTGCTCTACCATTTGCAGATTGATGAATTTGTGCCCCCCTCCATATGTGCTCCAAGGCAGGTGCCGCTTGATATGAAGGACAAAGTAGCAGCAGAACTTGATAGAATGACTAAACTAGGAGTCATCACACCTGTTGTGGAAGCCACTGAATGGGTCTCAAACATGGGTGCAGCCAGCAAGAAAGATGGAAAAGTCAGGCTCTGCATAGACCCAGTGCACCTTAACAAAGCACTTCTCAGGTCCCACCATCGAATGACAACTGTGGAGCAGGTCATTGCAGATATGCCTGAAGCCAAGGTGTTTAGTGTTCTGGATGCAAAATGTGGGTTTTGGCAGGTTCCCCTCAATGAGGAGTCATCAAGACTCACCACCTTCATAACTCCAGCTGGCTGTTACCGCTTTCTCTGCATGCCTTATGGCATTTTCTACAGGGAGTGAAGTTTTCCAACAATACATGGAATAGCTTTTTGCAGGATTACCATGCAAGATCATAGTGGATGACATCCTGGTCTGGGGAAAATCTGTGCAGGTGCATCTTCACCAAGTCCTGAACAAGATTTGGGTCATTAACCTGAAGCTCAACCCCAAAAAAAGTGTCACCTCAGGGTGTCTGAGGTCTGATATGTGGGACACCTGCTGACAAAACTGAGGCTGTTCACCTGATGGCGCCCCCACATTGAAAATGACTAACTACTTGTCCAAATTCATCCCGAGCTACAGTGAAATTACAGCACCTCTGCATGGACTTCTCAATCAGGACACAGACTGGTGCTGGCACAAGCACCATGCTGCATTCTTTAAACTGAAAGATGCACTAACAAGCCTGCCAGTACTGTAGTACTTCAACATTCATCAGCCAGTTGTGCTGTCAACAGATGCCTCTCAGCATTGGCTTGGTGCAGTCTGCCTGCAAAACAGCAGACCAGTGGCTTTTGCCTCCAGGGCCCTCAGTAACACCGAATCACACTATTGAAAAAGAGATCCTGGCCATGGTCTTTGCTTGCCAGAAATTCCACAACTTCATATATGGGCAGTGACAGTTGAAACTGACCAAACCACTCATCACTATTCTCAGGAAACCACTGCACACAGTTCAGTCTCCAGAGGATGATGCTCAAACTCCAATATTACAACCTCTCCATGGTGTAAAAGAGGGTCAAAGAGCTCTATGTTGCAGATGTACTCTCACACACAGTCGCACCTCCCCTTTCATGGACCCTGCTGATGAAACCGAGGACTATGAGGTAATCACTGTGTACATGCTCTCTCCCAGGGGGATTAAAGAGCTCAGTCAGGAGACACTCACTGACCCCACGTGCAGGAGCCTGTCTGACATCATCTCAAAAGCCTGGCCTGCCTCATCAAAAGGACTCCCACATGGTGTCATACCCTACTATGCAATGAAAGATGAGCTTACAAGTGACAATGGACTGTCAGTGATTTATCATTCCTCAAATAATCCTCTCCATATAATCCATAATCCTCTCTCCAATAATACTACCTGTAACAGCTCCACCGGGGTCGCCCTGGCATCGAGGCCACAAAGTGCAGAGCCAAGGAGGCGCTGTTTTGGCCCTCAATGTACTGTGACATTGATACAGAGGTATTCAGATGTGCATCATGCCATGCCTTAAAGCTACACCAATAAAAGGAGCCACTGCTCCTCTACCAGGTCCCTGACCTGTCACGGTCCATTACTACAGCTGATATTTTTGAGTGGCGGAACAAAGAGTACTTAGTGCTAGTAGACTTGTACTGAGGTTGACCAGCTTCACAACTGTGGAGTAATGGCATCCTGGGCAGAGAATAAAGTCACACTCCCTCTGTGTGTGTTGTAATCCAAGCCTCTCTGTTCTTTATTTTGATAGCCAGTCCAGTCGCGTGTGCATGTTAGTGCATGTGAGTCCCTCCGTCTCCTCCCGTGGCCGTTTTCAGCATGGCGGCCACGTCACAAACTTTCTCAAATTACAGCTAAACACTACACTAAAATATGTTTGAAAACATTTGAGGCGAGAAATAAGAATTGCAGTAACAGAATCTTGATCCATATTTGATCAGCACTGCCTAGTTTGAGAGTTTGATCTGAATTTTGTGAGCTGTCTGTTCAGGGGCCGCTTTCTTTTTTTTCCCCCCAACTTTATTGAGCAAGCAATGCACACAGTTGTTTTAGTCTGAGACGCTAGTGCGATATCTAGTGGGGCTGAATGTCATATATTACACCTTCAAGACAGTATTTAAATGTTGATATTGTAGATAGGTTGTAGATATCGTAGGTAGAGATCAGATATCATAGTTTGGGCATTGCAATGAAATATTTAGGAACTGAGAAGCCTGACAACAAATGAAATGAGTCCTCAGTCATTCAGCTAAACTGTTTGTGGTATACATTAAATAGAAAAATATACTGTAGCTTATAATGTGGCCACAGACAGTACAAATGTTTTGTACATGTCACATAGAGAGAAAGTCAGAGGTGAATACTGTGCACTCACCAGCTGAAAAGGGTAACTGAGCATAAATGCCATTCACAAAAACCTTGCCATTGGGATGGATGGTGATCACCTTTATATGAAAGGAGACAAGATGTTATTATTGAAATCTTTACATTCTGAGTGCCTGTTTAATTATGGTGTAATGATGTAATAACAATAAAACATGCTTCCACAGCATTACCATGCAACAGTGCAACTTAGATAAAAAAGCAAAAGTGGCTATACATATAGAATAAAAAACGTAGCTAATATTCACTGTGATGGATTACCTGGCTCAATCATGTTTGTAGATTGAAATATTATATTAACTGCTGAAATCAATGGAAACCAATGGCTGATTGGAATATAGGAAAAACATTTTCAGCTACCTACGCATCTATTGATGCCATTGTGTGTGTGTGTGTGTGTGTGTGTGTGTGTATCATACTCACATTAGCCCCTCCAGACAAACCCAAGGTAACAGACTTTAGGCAGGTTTCACTATCAGTGAGTCCACACTGCACCAGTTCTCCATGTACCACAAACCGGGCTCCACTGCAGTCCTAAACATACAAACACAAAACTAATCAAACACTGCTGCATGCTAACTGTCAAACCGAAACAGCAGATCAGGTTTCCACTCAATTTCCAGACAAAATTCCTGTATTTTTGTTTTTGTAATGTGCCTCTAATACTGATCTAAATGTTCCTCTAATATATGTGTCTTCCTTGTTTTTACACTGCACTATTTACTTTGCAGTTCCATGCTATTGACAGGGAGAGCTTGTGTGTTGTATAGGACTGTTAAAACACTTCCTGTGTGGATGGCACAAAGGGAGGGGATTGGGATCAGAAGAAAAGCAGGTAATATTAGGGAACTATGATTTTATTATTATTTTTATTTTATTGATTGATTTTTTTTGTTGTTGCAATGTTTAAAACCACTGCTGAAAAAACATCTACAGTGCTGTGTCTGTGTTACCTTAGCAGAGGGGTGTGTGGTATATAAGCAGTAACGATGATGTGTACTACCTTAGCCAGAACGTAGGAGCAGGCCCCATGGAAGGTGTAGACTTTCCCATCGAAGGTGTTGACATGGGCTCCTCCCTCCACAGAACAGGTTCCTGGACAGTTCTTTTCTGTACACTTCCACTGGCCACTCTCACACATACTGTCAGCACACATATCTGAATCTTAACTGATTCTCATTGAATAGCTGATTTATTAATTTTTAACTATTTCCAAAACAGTTTTATTTATAAACTAGACTGAGACCATTCTGGGATCTACTGTATATTTGTACTGGACACAGACTGACAAAATAGAAATCTATCACTTAATCACTTGACTGATTTTTCAAGCAAACAAACACATTACACATAATGTGGAGTGTTCCTTTAACATTCAGACAGACATAATATATATCATACCATCTTTTGCAGTTACTGGAGTAGGACTCTCCAGGTCCATAGATCTTGCTGTTGTAGCTGCAGGAGCACTCACTCATTGGAACACAACCCTTTCCCTTTAAGTCATCCAGCACCGTACCTGAACAAAACCACAATAATACTTTGATTGTGTGTGTGTGTGTGTGTGTGTGTGTGTGTGTGTGTGTGTGTGTGTCACTCTGCTGTACCTGCAGGGCAGAAGCATCCATCAATACAGTGGTTTTCACAGATGTGGCTGGCTTCAGGGTTGGAGCAGGTATCAGCACAGGGGCTTCCACACTCTTTGTACTCCATATTGTAGGGACATGACTTCCCTGTGAATACATCAGTTTTTTCTCACCACTTGACTTATGTCTTTGATAACATTTATTCACACAAACATTACTATTGTAGTCTGGTTCCAGCCCCTGAATGGCCTGCCCACAGTTCAAAAGTCTACCACTTCAGGGGCCGTATTCACAAAGTATCTTATCTTACCACTAGGAGTCCTATGTGGCACTAAAAGTTCCAGTAACACTTTCTATGACGCCTATGTCTATAATGCATTATAGACATTATTGTTATAAAGCATTATGAATAATAATAATTATACAGTGCTATAAGCAGATTATAAGTATGTTTATAATACATTATAGACATGAGCATCATAGAAAGTGTTACCAAAGTTCCTAAGATCGATTTACACAGCTTGCTGAGATTAACTTTTAGTAAGAAACATTTTGGCCGTGTTGAACAAACAGGATGTTATCATGTTGAAATGAAATCTCCACAGTGATTGGTCGACAGGTGACTGGGCTGTGTCAGTGTATGTTAAGGGAAATATTCTTCAACACACAGCAGCATGATCAGGATAGATAGATAGATATACAGATTTCATGAATGAAACGAGGTCAAATATTTACTTGTACTGTAGATTGTATCTGACAAACACCATTTACATGCTGATACTGACATGTTTCTTTTTTTCAGTTGACTGAAAAAGATCTTTCATTGATGGAACTAGTGCAGTGCCCATTCAAAATGTGCCTGTTTGTAACAGGCTGATTGTAGGCCTCCGGCCGCTACTTCGATGCATAGAAAAATTATTACAGTTGGTGTGTGGTGTGAATGAGTATATACTCCAACAACATAAGAAGAAACTAACATTCTATCATACACAGATGATATAAATAATAAGTACTCTAATAGTAAATAAATGTTCTTTTCTCATTTAAAGTTGCCTAAAATAAGGGCTGCATTTAAAAATAAAATAATGTGCATCCTAAAATAAAGTGGATCGATCATATTGGGCTCTTAGATCATTCCTATTTTCTGTGCCTTTAGTTCAGATTTGAGTGGGTATGTTCAAAAGATTTGTGCTTTGTTTGTAGTGGCGCTTCACATTCACCACAGTCTCAGAGTATATTAGACAAACTGGTTTTGAACTGCCTATGGAAGTATTTGCTCTGTTTTATGTGCATAACTACAATCATTTTGTATTGGGCTCTGAGAGCTTCCAAAACATCACTTGGTGGTGATGATCTGCTAAACATGCTGCTAACACTATGCTTTCTGTCTAGACACGGGGTAAGAGTTTTCTCTGACACCTCGTCTCTGGCCATGCTAGAGTCACTCGGCAGAGCCCTGAACCTCCGCCCTGCCCCTGCACAGAACGGAGCGGCTCGCTGATCGCTGGTTTATTCAAAGTTTATTAATATTAGACATATCGCATGTCCAAATTGCACCAAACTGGACACTGCACTCCCTTTGTTCCCCAGCCATACATCTGCCAAGTGTGGATGAGCAGTTCAAGAGATACGCAAAGGACATACAGACATACAGACAGAGATTCCTTTCTTTAGTAGATAAATAGCTCTACATATAGTGCCTATTTAAGTGGGTAATCCAGTAATGGTCATGAAATCAGTTTTATTCATTTATTTGTTGCAGTTAGTGATTATTTAATGTTCACTTCAACTGTCAAACAAAAGTGGGAAGAGTATATTTTGGCGTGATTATAATTCTGACAGAGGCAGTTACAATATTTTAAGTTCATCAGCACCAAACTGCATTTTCTGGTGGAGAAATGTGTAAACCGTTATATTGTTATTGTATTGTTTTAATATTTTGGTACACTGATTGAATCCTTATTAACTCACCTGCCATCAAAATATACTTTACAATCAATAATCAATTTTTCCTAAATCCTGATGCAAGGGGGTACATTACCTGTAGCGTATGAGCAGGTCTCTCAGACTTAGGAGCTACTTCTATGTTAGTTGGGACTGACATGCCCCTTAGGAGTTTCTCTTAACTTGGCCAGTTAGGAACTATTTTTAGCCTCATGATGTTTTGTGAATAGTGCACCAGAGGTCTAAGGCCATATCACAAAGTATCTTCTCATACACAGAACTCCTACGCTTTGAGAAGGGGCAAGGTTGACATCATGTTATGGATTACATCATGTTTTAGCTCACTCTCTGACCATGGTTAATGAGGGACTGGTCTGTGTCAGTGAATGTGACATAAAATATTAATCAATATACATGAGTGCAAGAAACTAAATCAAATAGATAAGTACTGCATTATTCCAGTGGCCAGTAGCAGTAGAGTTACAACTAACACAACTATTAGTTTTCTGCTAACTAGCCAGTTATAGGAGTTACGTTTAGCCTTGAGATGTGTTGTGGATACAAGCCCGGGTCTTGTTTGTTCTTGGTTGAAGAAACAGTCAAGCCATCAGTGCCAGTGTGTGTGGGCCTGAAGTTGGTCATTTGTCGTTACCAATAGCTTAATAACAGCTATAAGTCAAGGTTAATGATCTTTGTAATCAACTGTGTTAAGTGAATTAACTTTTAAACTCCAGACTCTCCATTCAAATTTAGAAATAAGAATTTAGAAATATTCAAACCCAAGACAGTACATTTTGTATGGGTACAAAATTGTGACTGTTCTTGATCAACTTGCTTGAATTATGCAAACACTGACAAACCTCAGCATGAAGAATGTGGCCTGTTACTCTTGTGTTTGCAGGATGTATGATGGCTGAAACCTTTTCTCTGTACTTCTTTTTTCACCTTCATTCACAAATGACAGATATCTCAGTTGCAGTTTTTTAATTTAGTGTTATCTGGTCAATTAATTTGAGTTTTGGTCTTTCTGTGTTTTGAATCAGAGTAACCCATGCACCTGAGACATTTTGTTTGGACAAAAGTCCAGGCAGAGCAGACAACCATGGAATATTTATTTAGCAGAGTCTAATGAATGTACTCACAGCAGAGCTCTTTGGTTCTCCAGTTATGAGGCTTGCCACCAGCATGGACACACTGTCTAGAGAACTCAGACACAGTGTTGCACAGGCAGAAGGCATCTGCATGTCCATCTACACCATTACTACAGTGGCAGAGGTCTGCAACACAGGCAGAGGTGAAAGAGGCAATGTCCAGCAGGCTGTGACAGGTGTTGAAGGCCACCCCTGTGAGGATCTGCTCACACAGAGGTTTCTATAGGGCAGAAAGACAGAGAGACGGGAATGGAAACAGAGGAAAAGCAAAGACAGGGAGAATGATTAGGCAGACAAAGCTGAGAAGGTGCAAGATATTAAACATTTCTGCATCAATTCTGTCAATATTGTAACAAAGGCCATACATATTATCCAGGGATAATCCATGCCAGTTTGTGCAAATGCTGAAAACTAATGTATGACCCATGAAAATTGCTGTGGTTGCTTCATCCATGTTTTGTATTTGCTGTATGCTGTATTCAGAAAATAGGTAGGCTTTCATCATTCATGTTTTGGTTAAGTAGACTTTTCACTTTTAAAGCACTTTGGCAATATCTGTGTCAGTCTAGTAGGATTCCAGCTCTGCATATTCACCAAGAACAGTGATGAAGCCAGTGCACTGACATCCTGAGACACCCACAAATCAGTATCAAGTACTGGTCATGGTATAATAGTGATATAATATTGTGTAGAATTATTTTTTCCATTTCAATTTCCATATAAATGACGCCTCACCATGTCATTGCAGCCTTGTGTTGATTCCAGTGTGTAATCAGAGCAGCTTTCAGTTGGACCATCCATTTTCCAGAAGTTAGCAAAATCCGTGGGAGATATTTTCACACCTGTTTGGATAATACCAAAGAAACAGAGTTCAGTTCTGTGGCCATGCCTACACTGACTAACCTGGTAAAGTGAGTCCAAGTGTACCATGGCTGTAGAACTCGTTGTAGAGTTGGACCCCATTAAAGTCTCCACAAAGACCACAGGTTTGGTTCTTGTACTTCAGGTCTAGCTCCACCTGTGAGGACAAAAACATTGCCTTAAGCAGCAACTAGCGTCTGCAGCACAATCTAAGTGACTTCATCAGGTTTGTCTACAAAGTAAACTCTGTTTCTCACTCCCAGACTACCAATGATCAGAATAAATCAGAACAAAATGGTAATTCTGATGTTCTGATGTTGAGATCTATTACTTTTTTATGTTTTTCATCATATTATTAATTTTGTGATCCTACTCATTAAAAGATATACTAGCCCATGTTACATTGCAAGACAATATAATTTGTTTAGTTTCCAGCCTAACCATGTTATACTTCCATTCAGTATTTTTACACAACATTTATGATAACAATATTTTCTGTGCAGGCATATTCCTACCAGTAAAGAATCCTCTTCATTCCAGATAGCAACCAATCCCAGCTTTGCTATGATTTTGATGTAAGTGGGGGTTTCCTCGATGAGCACTCCTGCTTGACTGAATGGTAGGATGGCTCTGCAAAAAGAAAAAGAGAAGTCACATTACTTTTATTTCTAGAACCAAAGGGAGATTGTGAACAGAGCTGCCAATTATACCTCAGTATGTGTGAAGGTGTGAAAGCAAAGAGCGGTAGTAGTTGCCAATATTTTTTAGGGAATTTTATTGCACCTGATATCTTTAGGTTCTAACTGCTGTTTTAATGACTAGGATGATTCTCAAGATCAGGTTGCATAAAAAAATCATGAACAAAGCCTAAAACATATTCTGGCACATTCTGTTCATCAATGAAAAAATGTCTTCCATTTAAATTGCTGTTGAAGTTACATTAATTTGTCTTATTTGCAAGAACATTTGTGAGGAGAAAACAGACTTTAAGGAATTCCGTAGTCTCACACTTATTTAAGGATATTTTTTAAAAAACATGTGTTCAGTTTAATTAAGCTTTTCCTCAACAACTTTTCATCTAAGGAAATCTGAAGAGAACTACTAAGGAAAATCTAACATGGTCTGGAATGGGGTTTTTAGTGTAAACCTACGGTTTGCCATCAATGACCACTGAGCCCTTCGAGAGTTCCACCACAGTACCCTCCAGCATCATAACGATGTTGCTGATGAAAGGACGGCCACCACTATCCTGTCTTCTTATCTGGATGTTGAAGTCCTTGTAAGCACTCCTGCACAAAGAGGTAAAGATGTAGTTGCAGGTGGAGTGGAGCTGGAAAACATCCCCATCAAAGGTCTTGAAGTGGAAGTTGCCCCACGTACTGCAAACCTGGTTGTTGTGGATGGGACTCACACCTACAGTACAAAGACAGATCAGGAGGTGATACCACAACAGTGGCCATCTTTTTCAGAGGTCTTTACCTACATGAATGAATGCTCACACATTGTCTACACAAGGAAACAGTCAGCTTACAGTCCAACCAACAAGCTCACCTTTTATTTTTTCAGGAATCTGGGACATAGAGGAGAGTGTGTTCACAGCAGACTTTGCCTCTATTGAAAGAGTTAAGAGTTATAAGCCAAGTAATCACTCATTTTAAACTTGATTTCAAACTACTTTAAAACACAACATGGCTGAGCTTTGCTGTAGCACATGGGTAACATGTGAGCTGGTAATAGTCCCATTTGTTGTATTTGTCAGGCTGCCTAATTGAGCATAATGTACATACCGCTGTGCCAAGCAGCTACGATGGCAGACAGGGTCAGCCATAGCAGCCACTCATTAGCCATAGCCATTTGCTTCTCCACAGGAACTCTGAGGAAGATGGGAGGAAGTCCCAGATCTTTATACAAGGGGGCAAGGTCTTAATGTGGCAGGTGAGGGAGTGGTATGCCCATAGCTTCACATGGTGATTCATGAGTGCTGGTCCTGCCCTGTGTCCCATTTACTTTCATGGTCCATGGTTCACTCCCCTTCACACACCTGATACAAAGGGCAAGATTACGGAGCATGCAAATACTCAGAGAATGTTCACCTCACATCTGTGATGGAGACAAACTGACACCTAAAGACCACAGTCTATACTAATGCGGAATCCACATCCACAATGATGGCCAAACCCATGGTGCTGGTGTTTCTGATGTGTTCTTGGATCATACAGATTAATTACTTTCTATATCCACATAACATACAGCAATTAAGTATAAATACAGTCACTTTTTCTAAAATGTATACTTTCGCTCAAAACATGTACCTTTATGATTATGTTTTTTACTTCATTACATTTTGTGTTGCTCAGAGCATTAAAATATTTCTTAAAAAACTAAAATTCAATGGCAAAGTGTCTTTCCAGGAACCATGGTCCTGGTTACTCTAGTAACAGGCCTTATTGTGATAATTTTTTCAGTGGAACTATATTTCTACCAAAGAAATATTCAAATACTGTTGACAGTGTGCTGTGTGGATTATCTTGAGTAAGAGGGAAAATGCTCCTGGAAAGAGAGAATGCTGTTGAAAATGTTGGGGTGGAGGCAGATATCGCAGAACCTGGACAAATAAAGCCAAAACTATAAGCATGGAGAAATACCATAAGAGGAAAGGGATAAAATATGTTGTTTTGTAATTTTTGTTAACTGACACTTTAAAATATCAACAGTCAAAACCAAACTTATGTCCAGTATTTGAGTAGTTGTATTCACAGTTTCTACCTGTGGCAATAAACAGTGAGAAGGAAAGCAAAGGTTCTGTCTTTTCAGGCTCAGAGCGTCGGGTTACAGCTTTGGCACTATTCAAAGTTCAAGTAGGTAACACCCACATCTACCAAATGTGATTTGGACCTTTGGGAATAATAGATCACCATTATGACCAATTATGGATTGAAATAATGCAAGGCCTAAGATGAATAAAGACTTAACTAAATACTCTCCTGAGTGATTTTATTTGCTTTTCTTTGTCATATTTTGACTCAGGCGATAAAGGCTTAAATGTATTCAAGGTGTGTTCGGATCTCTGACGTGATTAATACTTTTGTCTTTTGCTATCTTATCACCAGCAGTCATCTTTAACAAAAGCAAGACTCAACAGTGAATGGAATGTGAATGGAAAGCAAAGATGACTTAAATTCAACACAGTTCATTACAGATCCATTAGTATTGTTTTACCATCAACACAAATGTGATTATGTGGTTGGTTGAAGTGGGTCTGCTGTGCGCCACACAGCCATAGGTGTAGCACTGCCATCTACACAACAGCATTACGCCTGGGCCACACTGGCTGCGTGAGCAGCGCGTGTGCGTCGCGGAACCTCTTGGTTTTCATTTCGGCGCCCATGTTAACAGGTTAGAGCAGCCACACAGCCTGAGACGCACGTCACACGCGCGTCTCACGCGCCGCAGCAGCCACGCTTCATCTAGAGATTCGAGGTCTCGCCTATTTTTTCCGCGTGCAAAATAGACAGGGAAAATGATCTGTTGACAGTCATATTGACATCATACCAGCAACAATAACACATTTCACTATGGTTTCAATGTCTATATGTGTAGAATGTGTCATAGACATGAAGTGTCACCACTGCGGGTCAGCCTGCGCGCTGCATGCCGGGGCAGGGAGCCTCTCTGGCGGGGAACTCCAGCACAGAGAGTCGGTGACACACGGAGCTTCTTGTTTCGACTCCTGCTCGCTTTCTGTGATATTAGCTCAAGCCGGGGCTCCTGCCTGCTGTTTCACCTGCTTCCAGAAGGAGATTTAGCGTTGTTATTTTCCTTATTTGTTGTCAGTTTTCCTCCTGACAGTTTGGAGGTTTGTCGGAGTGTGTTTGGCTCGTTTGGGGAACTTGGTGTCGTCTGGGGGGATTTTCCTCACTTGGAGCGGTGACAGCGGGGGTTTAACTGGCGGAATAATCAATATAATCAATTTTTAAAAAACCCGTCCTGTGTGAGGTGTGTATGTGACTGACACAGAAGTATCCCCAACCAGACCCCGCCATGCCCGTCAGAAAGAAAGCTGCTTTCACCTCACATATTATTGATTTTTCACAATTGAGCTTCTTAACCTTTATCTGTCTAAACTAAATATAAATAAAATTCATAATTAAATGATATGAAACATTCTATTATTGATGGCCATTATCAAAGTGAAACTCTATTTAAAAAGATAGGGCTGGCAGCAGTGCAGCAGTAGCAGCAGCGCTCTCTGTGTGAACACCGCAAGCGTGGGAGACGCAGCAGTTCAGCGACGCACACGCGCTGCTGAGGTAGACGCAGCCAGTGTGGCCCAGGCGTGAGGCAGAAGGTATATCTCGTCTAGCCTATGATGCTCAGTCATTATATGTTGATAATTCAATATGCTATGTATTAATAGCAATTTCTTATGGAAAATATCTTGTTCTGAATACGTACAACAATGGTGGACTAAATTTTATAGACTTCAGCTCACTTAATACATTCAAAATAAACTGGATCAAACAGCATCTAAAAAACCCTACTGCTATTTGGAATTTCATCTCTCATCATGTCTTTTCACATTTAGGTGGCCTAGAATTCATTCTGCTTTGTAACTACAGTATTCAAAAAGTCCCACTTAAACTTTCCAATTTTCATCGACAGGTTCTTTTGGCATGGGCGCTGATTTACAAGCACAGTTTCTCTCCACAGAGATGTTATATTTGGAACAACTGTAATATTATATATAAGAACAAGTCATTATTCTATGATAAATGGTTTAACAATGGTATTATACTAGTGAGTCAGTTGTTTAATAAAGGGCTTCTATACAACTACTCAGAATTTCTCACCAGGTATAATATACCAATAACCCCAAAATAATTTTCTATAGTTTTTGACTCTATTCCATCTGGTATATACATGTTATTTAGGGATGTTGAACACTCTCTGCCCTTGTCAGTTTTGTCCCCTGAGCCAACTCAATCTCCAGTAGGTAAAGTTTGTTTTTGTTTTAATAGAGGGTTGAACTCCAAAATAAGGGCCTTGTTTCAGGAAAACATGGTTTCTGTCCCTACAGCAACATTTTATTGGAGTAATTTTGTTAGTAATATTTACTGGAAAAAAGTTTGGGCTTTACCACAAAAGTTCCTCCTAACAAATAAGGTAAAAGAAGTTTCATTTAAATTGATCCACACATTCTATCCAGTGAAACATTTCTAACAAAAGTTGAAGAGTGACATAGATATAAACTGTTCTTTCTGTGAATTACATCCTGAAACTTGCATCCATTTATTTTGGTCTTGTGAAATTACATATGAACTGTGGAAAGATGTCAATATTTTTATAGTTGACAACATTTTCTCAGATTTAACTTTTTACTTTATAAATATATTTGTTTTTTATGATTATAGTGACAAAGACGATAATGCATTTTTTCTTATTAATCTAATTTTACTCACCAAATTCCACATTTACAAATGTAAATTTACAAACAAAAAACCTCAATTCTTTGTATTTATGAAGGAAATGGAACAATATTTGTACATGATTTCTTCCTCACAAAACAAAAAAGCAATCAAAACAATGAATGTATGCAATACTTTTAATGTTTTTAAGTGAACATATTGTCATACACTCACATCTTTATTTCTACATTTCTATTTATTTTACATTAGTTTTATTTCATCTATGTTGTCTTTTTCTGTTGGACACTGATTTTCCTTTTGTTCTCTCAATGTTATGTCAATTTGTAGGTGATTCTGATGTTTTCTTTTGATACTGTATATATGTTGACAGTTTGAAATAATAAAATAAAAAATAAAAAAATAAAAAAAGAACCAGAAGTCAGGAAATGAACCCGAAAAACGAAAAAAGATGCTTCTGAAATACACACGCCCAGTGGGATCAAGCCATTAGAAAGCAATTTAGTTTCAAACCACTTCAAATTCTTGGGATTAAGCTGCTTTTGTTTGCAGTGATACATATGGAAACTTTGGCCTGATTAATCCACTACAGAAAAGTTCAGAGGGTCACAAGCTCAGAGAGTTCAGAGGGACTCATAAACTATTTATATTCAAGCCAGTGACAAATTGTCTGTTCACAAGGGAGAGCTCTTGGCGGATCTGCAGCAGAGGATTGCACATCTTCAATTGGCATTGTCTGTCTTTGTGTATGTGTGGAGAGTTAATTATTTGAGCTCATGGGAAGAGAACTGTAGTTTCTGCCATTCAAATCTGAGTTTAGTTTTTTATTAAGAACCAATATCATTCAAAATTCAAGATAGGGTATTATTGATGTATATTGAAACATGCAAAATAGCAAAGTACACATGCAGCATCTAATATTTATTAGTGTCCACCTAGCACTAGGATTCTGAGGCATTCCTAGGCCAGGATATACTGTATAATCACTCCAGCATGTTCTGCATCTGCCCTGGCATCTCCTCTCAGTTGAACTTGTCTGTCTAGCAGCTGTAGGTAAATATTAGTTTGTCTGGAGAGTGGTCAAGGAGGCATCCTAATCTGATGCCCGAACTCCTCAACTAGCTGCTTTTAAAGCCGTAGGAGGAGCAGTGGTTCTATTTAGAGGTCCTGACAGATGTCCCTAAAGGTGAACCCAGACACACTGTGAAGGAAACTTGTTGGCTGCTTGTATCTGCAATCTTATTTGTGGTAACCCTTCTGGACCATTGTGACTCCTTGTTTCCAGCAGATACTTCAGCCACTTTTAGAGCTGAATACTTAAGCGCGTTCACTTCAAGTGTTTGTGTATTTGTGATTGAAAGTTCAGTGAAGCTCCACTGCGCCTTGTTAATTCCATTACTTGTTCACCGGTGGTCCCTCTTTACACCCTGTGACCCAACCCTATCACTCAATAATGATGATGTTGATATTGGACATGATTATGACCTACAGCTTGCTGATATTGGACAATTCTGCAAAACCATGGATTAAG
The DNA here is from genome assembly GCA_038419695.1 of Scomberomorus guttatus. Taxonomy (NCBI): domain Eukaryota; kingdom Metazoa; phylum Chordata; class Actinopteri; order Scombriformes; family Scombridae; genus Scomberomorus; species Scomberomorus guttatus. Next base: position 1,401,348 of record CM076445.1, read on the forward strand.
TTCAATGCCAATGTTTTTAAAATTCTCTCTTTCTAAAATATCTGTGCACTATGGTATGGTTAAAATTAGGGGAAGATACAAGATAAAACACTTGTTTGAAGGATAGGGTAAAGTTAGAAATAATGTGTTTATAGTTAATATAGTGAACATCATTTGCAGATCTGTGACTGGACACAAACTTGATCTGGACCTGGACCTGAATGAAAGTGTGACTCACTACACACCCATCACCACTACAGCTACCTCAACCTTCACCCCAACCACCTCATGATTTCATGTGTAAAAGGTCAATCAGACTGAACGCTGTGAGAAAGGAGGTGGGTCAATTCACAACCGGCAATGAATGTGTCTTGCCCATTCTACATAGCAATGAATGTCTGGCATTCGCCATACTGTAAGACCAAAAGTGTCCTTAAGTTAGGACTGACACGGCCCTTAGTGTTAGAAGTTTATCTTAGTAATTCAGGTGTGAACTCAAAAGCAGAATGCAGAGACAGTACAGATAACACCAAATGGTAGTTTATTCTGTCTTTTGGCAAAAGCAGGTTCAGGTGCAGGTAGGTAATCAGTAGGAGCAAACAGGTCCAAAAGAACAGCAAGAGGGACCAAGCCCCGGTTGTACCAGATAAGGCATGCAGGAACGCTAATGTTGTCGCACAATAGACAATTTGGCAAAAGTATATATTCTAGGGAGCTGATTAGGTGATGAGGGGCAGGTGGGGGTCAGTTGAGTGGAGAACAGAGAGAAGGAGTGAGGACTACAGCTGGCCAGGAGAGGAATGACAGGGTCTGAAATGAGAGGAGACTCAATACTGGGATTAAGTAAGTAAAGTGGAGGCTGAGCTTGTGACAAATTGTGGTGAATGACAAGACAATGTAATTAAAATAATTTTTCATTGTTCATATCTAGGTTTTTTGCCCTTTTGTCCCATACTAGCTACTACAGTATGTCTGATAGCAGAGAGGCTTTAAAAAAGCCCAGCAAACATAAGCTCAGTGTCTTCAATAGTAGCTTTGGCTCTGACTCATATGTAATGTAAGTTGCACAATATTGAGATTTTCTGAGTCAACCTGAGATGTGATAATACTGGGTCAAAGTGTGTTTAAACAGCACTCACCTCCTTTACCCAACAATGATAACTGGGCTAAGACTTAGGTGGTTTGGGCCCAATCACAAAAAACAGCTTCTGTGGTTTGACCCGGATTATTTTGGATAAATCTGAATGTAATTTTTATCAAAGCAAAGTTACACAGTAACTATTTGATAAGATGAAAATAAAGAATGCCTAAATCATGTGTACATAATAAAATAAGTTCAGTGGAAACTCCCCTCTATATCATTCAGACTTATCTTTTATGATCAAATTGTTAAGGAATATGATTAGTCAGTAATGGGCAGCCCAAGATTAGTTTTGAATGGCACACATGTACTTTCATTTATGAATTTTTTTGTAGCTTTATAAGCTAATTACAAATGTGCATAAGATACAGTAGCTTATGATACATAATTAACAGACATAGTGCCATTTAGCAGTTTAGAACACAACATGGAGCAGTAACAGAATCTAATCCCACTGAGTCATATATATATATATATATATATATATATATATATATATATATATATATATATATATATATATATATATACTACTTGTGTGAATTAAATTCTGGTATGGTAACTAATGAAACATTTACAAAAATGTGCATTCTACTCATGCTTGACCCATTCAAAGCACAGCACAAACTTACTGTCATAGAGTAATCTCTGATCATCACCATTCATGCAGATATGGGTTTATATGCATTACCATTACAGTAAACCACAGTAGTATGTGTGAATTGGTTACTGCTAATGGTTTTCATTGAAGATTCAACAGGGAAAATGGTGTACAGAATTGGGGAGTGGGAGAGCATATTCTCAGTACATTTTTCTTGTGATTGGAACTCTGACATGCTGGGGGCCCGCTCTGTGTAGTCTTGCAGTCTGCTCTGTGTGTACATGCAGTTATATTCCATTGCACTACCAACACATAGAAATACAGGAAATACATTATATTTTTATACTCCATCCTAGCACACATGAAGCAAGGCCAGACTGCATATGTATGTTGTCTATAGAAACACATTTATCACAGTGCTTTCGTCTGGAAATGGTGAAAGTATCTCCTGTGGAGTGGAACTCCTCGATGGATTTTTCTTCTGCCCAGCAGTCACAAACAGTTAGAGTGGAGAGCAAGGTTTGGAAAAAATGTCCCACATCGATTACTTCCCTATATATATAACCTGTTGCCTTTGATCTTTCATGTTATATATAGCCTGTTGCCTTTTATGTTTTGTTATATATATCCTGTTGGACTTTATGTTTTGTCATATATAGCATGTTGCCTTTTATGTTATGTTTAGCGTGTTACCTTTTATGTTTTATGTTAGATATAATCTGTTGGCTTTTATGTTATATATACCCTGTTGCCTTTCATGTTTTATGTTATATATGGCCTGTTGCCTTTTATGTTATATGTAGCCTGTTGCCTTTTATGTTTTATGTCATATACTACCTGTTGCTTTTATGTATGTCTTATTTTGTATATGGCTTGTTGCCTTTTATGTTTTATGTTATAAATAGCCTGTTCTCTTTGATGTCTTATGTTATATATAGCCTGTTAATTTTGATGTTGTATGTTACGTATATCCTCTTAAATTTAGTTTATATTATATATATCCTGAGGCCTTTCATTTTACATATACCCTGTTGCCTTTTATATTATATTCTGTATAGCCTGTTGCCTTTTATTGTTTTGTTGTTTATAGCGTGTTGCCCTTTATGTTTTGTGTTGCACATAACCTATTGCCTTTTGGCTTTCACATTATATATATCCTGTTGCCTTTTATGTTTTATCTTATATATCTATTTCTATTGCTTTTTATGTTATATGTACCTTGTTCCCTTTTATGTTTTATGATATATATAGCTATAACCTGTTGCCTTTGATGTTATATATAACCTGTTATAAAATATATTTTATAAAATATAAATGTGTTTAAAACGTGTTTTGTTGCTGACAGACAGACTCTCCCTGACTTTAAATTTACCCATAATAACAGTTAATGGGGGAAATAACAGATCATTGTCAATGTCTCTATTCTGAAACGAATGTCTAAATTCAAGCAACGTCAATTAAATATGACGTGTAGCACAGCCACATCATCTGTCCATTGTTTTGTTATAGCCTACCACTGTATTTTATGATCTCTGTCAGATGAGCATAACCATGTTCATGACAACTTATATATTTACTTTTAATTCAAATCACAACGTGGCATAATGTGACAAGAATGTACGGATGTCATACATTGTTATTTTTCATTTAACACACATGCGCCCACACACACACATATATATGTAGATATAGATATAGATATATATAGAGAGAGAATGTTCTTGTTGATATAATAATTTGACATTAGCAGCTGTTTGCACTTGGAAACATCATGCCACGATTATAGCAGCTGAATTGGGTGTAGCCTACATTCAATGATAAAAACATAAGCAATGTCAAGGTGAAATGTCATTAAGGAATGTAGTTAGAACAGCATTTTTCTGGATTGTGAAGCTATGATCTATAGCCTTTATGTATTGGTGCCAACAATTGGTATCTTAATGATGTCTCCTGAAACTTGTAAATTCAATAACAATTGCTATTTACATGTGAGTTGACACCTGTTGTGGCTGTAGAACTAACTACTTACTGACACATGAGTTAGCCAGTAACATCTCTTGTATCACTCAGGGAAATTCTTCAGAAGACAGCCCTTGCAGGTGTTGTCACCGCCACACAAATGGTAAATGGACTGCACTTACATAGCACCTTTCTAGTCTTCCAACCACTCAAAGCACTTTTACACTACGAGCCACAAATTGCTTCCGAGCCACATCGGAAGCAATTTGGGTTTCAGTATCTTGCCCAAGGACACTTCGACATGTGGACTGGAGGAGCCGGGAATCGAATCCCAATCTTTCAATTAGTGGAAGACCCGCTCTACCTCCTGAGCCACAGTCGCCCACACAAGTGGCAAAAAAGTGGGACAACCTGAAATGTTAATATAAGGTGTGGTTAAAATGTTATTGGTAAATGCTCACTGATGTATGATGTTTTCCCTTGGATTCATGTTTGTCTGTGAAACCCATTTATTAATTTTTATGTCTGTTCAGCGTACTGTTGGATAACTTTCACCCTTGCTTGTGTTCCAATAGATCTATTGATCCTCCCATTGTGATGGACTCAGTAGAAACCTTGGCAAGCGTGCATGCTATGGCCTCTGGCAGTGGCTCAACATCCACTGAGGGTGCCCAGAGCCAGGAGACAGTGGAGGATGAGGAGGCCAGTGAGTCTGCCTCAGAGAGCCATATGGAGGATGTTGAGCCATCCACCTCTGCCGGTCTCCCTCCCTGCTCCCGGGTCCTGCAGTTTTTAGAGGAGGAGGCAGCCTCCCCTGCAGTGGCTGCCAATACGGGGTGATGATGGCAATAGGCTGGTCAATGCAAAGGTAGCCACTGTCCCCCACAATGAAATACCCTGGAGGAGGGTACAGAGCCTCTTTGTGAAACCATAAGTACAACTTGGCAAATTTTAGAAATAAGAAACTGTCTCTCTTTAAATAAAAAATAAGAATGTATGACATCCGTACATTACAGTCACCTTATGCCACGTTGTGATTTGAATTAAAAGTAAATATATAAGTTGTCATGAAAACTGTCATGCTCATCTGACAGAGATCATAAGATACAATCCCTGACAAAAGTCTTGTCACTTATCCATTTGTAGAAACAACAGCTTATAACCTGACTTTTAATTAATCCATTGGTTTTAGAAATGGCTCATATGAAAGATAAAACCCTCCCAAATTATGTTTAATATACTAAAATAAATTTGCTTCACTGAAGAAAGATTGATCATTTAATGAACACAGAATGGTCAGATTTTGGCAAGACAATAGTTTTGTCGCCTACAGAGAGTAATGTGAAAATTGAACAAATAATTTACTTCAAATGCAAAAATATGTTGCTGTGAGATCCATATTTAATATCTTGTATGACTTCCATGAGCTTGAAGGACTGCATCCATGCGGTTCAGCAATGATTCATACAATTTATTGATGAAGTCATCAGGAATAGCAAAGAAAGCAGTCTTACATGCCTCCCAGAGTTCATCAAGTTTCTTTGGTTTCGTCTTCCATGCTTCCTCTTTCATTCTACCCCAGACATGCTCAATGTTGTTCATGTCTGGTGACTGGGCTGGCCAGTCCTGGAGCACCTTGATCTTCTTCGCCTTGAGGAATTTTGATGTGGAGATGGAAGTATGTGATGGAGCACCATCCTGCTGCAAAATTTGACCCCTTTTATGGTTGCGAATGTAAGAGGTAGCTAATACTTCTTGATATTTTAGGTTATTGATATTGCCTTCCACCCTGCAAATCTCTCGCACACCCCCATACTGAATGTAACCCCAGACCATGATTTTTCCGCCACCAAACTTAACTGTTTTCTGAGTGAATCTCGGATCCATGCGGGCTCCAGTAGGTCTCCTGCAATATTTCCTGCGGCTGTGATGTAATTCAACCGAAGATTCATCTGAGAAATTCACCTTCTGCCACTTTTCCAGCGTCCATCCTTTTAGCATATCCTTTTTCATATTCAATTGACATCGCTTTAAAATGACAGCTCCAAAGCAAGGATGTCTGATTTTGTTAAATGCCTGTTGCCTTGACTCCCCTCTCCTCGTGTCTTTTCATGCTTGTATCTCACGGGGGAGGGACTATGACGAAGGAATCAAGGATGTACAACCTGAGAAATGAGAAGAGGGGAGAAACTGATTGTCAATAAGGGGGCGTCTCGGCCAGTAAAAGACTTCCGTGAAGGCTGCTCTTGTGTAGGAAGGAGCTCTGAGGAGCCATGAGCAAGAAGCTCATGGCTCCTCAGAGCTCCTTCCTCGATCCTTGCTCCTCAGAGCAGAAATAAGAGCTTTGAGACGGCCTGCAAAATCACGGACCAGAACAATTTCTGGTTCAAGCGAGGATTGAGGAGGGAGGAAATATCAAATAAGAGACTTGAGATGTACCCATAGTCTATGGCTAATTGTGATAATTCTAATGCTATTTTTTGCTAGCGAAAAACAGGCATTGGGAAATTAGCTACAGAGACCAAAATCGTTTTTTGTACCAGGCTGTAAACATGTTTATTTCTTACAGACCTACACGACACACCCACTTTACTACATGACACACCCACTTTACTACATGACAGTGAAATAACATGTTTCACTATCAGAATTTGATTAATTTGGTCCAATAACATTTGGAAAGTCTAGAAGAGCCTCTCGATTCAATTATTTTATCCCCATTCAAGTTAGCAGAGGGCTAACAGGTAGCAGAAGTTAGCAGGCTTGGCCAGCGGAAGTCTCTGAGTGTGCATTCAAATGTCCCTCCCAACGAGACTCAAAAAATCTGTATACTGTGAAATACAAAGAGATTTATCTGGCCATGATAGGCTTAATCAGCATTGTGTGAACTTGTTTGGCAAGGGCTTGAATGTAATGGACATTAATTTATATGTAAAGGTTATGCACTTGTTGGGAGGGATTTTTTTTTTTTTTACAACCACATTTATTTACAGTTTTAACTAATATATTTTCACATTATAAATACAAAAGTGCTAGTGCTGTGTGGTTGTAAAATCAATATAAATAATATACATACATACATACATACACATATACACGTGTGCACGCATGCATGCATGCATGCATACATAAGTAAATTAAAACAATACTTTAAATGAAGACCAAATGTTTTTAAAACTGTCCAAATCATTGTTCATTTTATAAAAAGCAAATTCCAGCCTCAGTCTGCACCTTATGTTGCATCTCCAGACAGGCTGGTTCCTGTCCTGCTCTGCCCTCCATCTTGTTTTTTCTTGATAAATAGATTGCCATCTTCGCTTCCCCAATGATAAAATTTAGCAGCTGCCATTTTTCCTTTTCTTTCTTCCTGTACCCCGTACCATAGATAAAATTTCTTATGCTAAAAGTTTCATTGGACAATTCAAAAACATCGGTTAAAAGAGTGAAGAGACTTGAAAGTCTCTTACACTCACTAAAAGCATGAAACACTGTTTCTCTAAAATGACAAAATGGGCACTGGTCGACGATGGAGATAAAAACATTTGAGGCGAATGCTCCATGTAAAATCCTCCACTGGAGGTCGGCTGTCCTCTTCTTTAGGGGAGGCTTGTACAGAGCTCTCCACTGTGTCATGGTCCACACAGCGGGAGCTCTGTCACATAGTCTGTCTTTGTGGATGGCTTTGACACAGTTCCTGTACAAGTCTTTCTTGTCTCTAGCCCGGAGGCTGATCTTCTTTGGGCTCTCAAGAAGAGGTCCACTGAGGTCTCTGAGCTCAGGAGTGGTGTGAAGTTCCAGGAAGGGGTCTCCTCGGTCAGGTTCGATCCCTCCGTTGCAGTCCATGAGGAGACCCCTCTCTCTTCCCGAGAGCCTCTGCCTCCACAGCTGTAGGATCTTCTGGCACACCCTGGTGGACTGGACTCCCAGCACGGAGCCTACAGCCTGGGCGTCCAACAGCGCCGGCCCTGCAACGTCCACCAGCCGTTTAAGGACCAACGTCCCGGTGTGGAGCAGTGCTGCTGCCAGCCCAGGAGATGTCCAGTCTGGCTCCATGCACCAATGGCTCCCTCAACAACCAAAACAGAGAGTCAGAGCTTTTTTGTGGATCACGTTTAAAAAGGGCCCATAACTTAAAAGCACCCTGGTAAAAAGGAGGAACCCCATTAAAATTTAGTAATTTGGAGTTCATTAAAAACAGGGCTGTATCCAGTCCCAGGTTACTCACACGTCTGAAGATGCAGCTGGCCACCTCTCTCCACACTAGGTCTGTGGGTCCTGTTAAAAAGCTCTGAATAAACTGTAATCTAAAAGTGGCCGTTCTGCTGGCCAGGTGGATGAGGCCCTGGCCCCCCTCCTCTTTTGGTAGAAACAGCAGCACCCCCTGTGGCACCCAATGTCGACCCCCCCAGAAAAAGTCCACCAACATGGCTTGGACTTTAGCTAGTAAGCCTGGTGAGGGGTCTATGGTAGCGAGGCGGTGCCACGGGAGGGACGCAACTAAATTATTTAGCACAAGTACTCGACCTCTAAAAGACATTTGAGGGAGTAGCCATTTCCATTTTTTAAATTTATTTTCTATCTTTTCTGTGACATCCTCCCAGTTCCTCCTGGTCATGGTGTTATTCCCCAGGAAGTACTTGAGGCCATCCCTTCTCAAGATGAGACCCTGGGGAAGAACTGGGAGGTCACCACGCCATCTGCCAACAGCCAGGGCTTCACTTGATGGTTAAATAAATTAGCTAAAACTTTTAAAATCTCCACATCATGATCTTTTATAAAAACAATGATGTCATCCGCATAGGCAGATAAAACAACATTTTCACTAAAACCAGGTAAAAGCAGGCCATCAATGCTTGTGCGTATTTTACAGAGGAGTGGTTCCAGGGAGAGTGCGTAGAGCATCCCAGACAGAGCGCACCCCTTCCGGATGCCTCTATGCACCTTAAAAGGAGCACACAGACTGCCGTTAAATTTCAGCTGAAACCAAACTTCCCCATGGTTTTCCAGAGGAAGGTGTACTCAATGCGGTCAAATGCCTTTTTCTGGTGCAGTGAAATCAGACCAATAACAATATCCAAAGAGCTGGAGACCTCCAAAACATCCCAAATGAGGTAGATATTATCTACCATTGACCTGCTAGGGACGCAGTAGGTCTGGTCCCAGTGGATGACCTGCTCCATAGCTTCCCTCAGCCTGTTAGCCAGGGCCTTGGATGGGATTTTATAGTCCACGCAGAGGAGGGACACAGGGCGCCAGTCTTGCAGGTTTCCCTTCTTGGGCAGGAGAGCTACCACTGCTCTGTGGCAAGATTGTGGCAGGGACCCAGCAGCCAAGCTTTCATTAAAAACATCCATAAAATCGCTTGATAAAATGTCCCAGTAGGCTTTAAAAACTCTACGTTCAGTCCGTCAATGCCGGGGGCCCTTCGTCCCTGCATGCTCAGCAGCCGGTCCAGCAGTGAGTTAGTATCTGGAGAGACCTGCGGGAGGTTCCCACAGAAACTCTCCAGAAGGTTGTTGTTGTCTTCTTCCAACTCACTGCTGTACAGAGACGAGTAAAAGTTCACAGCTCGTCTCCTGATTTCGACCGGTTCGCTGAGTTCCCGCCCTGTGTCTGTAAGTAGCGAGTGGATTGCTTTCTTCTGCCCCAGCTTCCTCTCCAGGCTGAAGAAAAGCTAGAGGGAGCATCCATCTCATTGATGTTCTGCACCCGGGACCTGACCAGTGTGCCCTGTACTTTGGTGTCTAGCAGGTCAGCCAAGGCCATTCTTTTAGACTTGAGGATCTCAATATATCCTCGGTTTCCTGTGGAATCACTGATAGTTTCTAGTTCCACAATCTCAGTTTCCAGGTCAAGTATCGCGAGTGACATTGTGAGTATACTGTTGACACAGTACTTTTATCTCAGTTTTTCCATGGTCCCACCATTGCCTAAGACATGTAAAATCACCCTTTCTCTGTCTAAAAGCAGTCCAAAAAAACATCAAATAAAACCGGTCTAGCCTGGCTAAAGAGATTATATCTTCTTTCAGGTGGGACCATGTATATTGTCTGCAGTCTGCGTGCATCCTTCACCAGACCGTGAGAGGTGACCAGCTGCGTCAGAGCGCGTTGGGAGGCAGGATGAGGCTCGCATGGTTGCGGTCTAAAAACTCGCATTCTGTGCAGTTAAAATCCCCACCCAAGAATAAAAACTCCTCCAATCCACAGCAATCCAACCTAGATTTCACTTTTTCTAGAAAGCTCTTCCTCACTGTGCCATTGATTGGAGCATAGATGTTGATAAAAACCAGGGTGTGCTGCTGGAACTGTGCCTTGGCCAGGAGACACCTCCCCTGGACCACGTGCTCAACATCCAGTGAGGAAGGAGTGAATGCTCTGGAGAACAGGAAACCCACTCCTCCACTGAGCGAGGTGTTATGGCTCAGGGCCACCTGTCCTTCCCACTCCTTCCTCCAATCTGCTTCAACGCCTTCGTCACTATGAACTTCCTGTAAAAACAACACATCTATGTGTTTTGCCCTTGCTGTGTCAAAGACCAGTGCCCTCTTCTTCGCCTCTCTAGCACCGTTAACATTTAAAGTCCCTACTTTAAAATATGACATAAATAGGGATGGATAAAAAAATAAATAAATAAATAAAACCAACAGCCTCAACATCATTAAAACTTGAGTTGTTTTCTCACTTTCATCATATGTTTTTTTAACCTAAAAATCTCTTGTTCAGTGAGCTCTGACGTTGCTTTGTTCTTGATGATGTATTTAGCTGAAGTATAAAGGGCGAATTTGTCTGGAAAGTGCAGTGTGATGTCTAAACCTTTCATTCCTTTGGTTTGTTGTAAAAAAACTTTGACCACATTTTTCCGGATACATATTTTTTTCCTGACTAGCAGTGTCGTGAGTGCGCGACATCTCACTGCAGTCAGATAGCCCGCCCTCAGAGTCACTGCTGTCTGCAGCAGCCACTGCCCGAAGCCGCCGCCCCCCCCCTGGCGGAGCCCCGCGGCTCCGTGCCGACCCATTTTGGACAGGCTTTTGCGAGATGTCCCTCTTCACCGCAGCCGAAACATTTACCGTGACTGGACATGGCGAACAAGTTGTACTCAAAATCGTCTACACGAACCAAGAAACGGTAATTGAATTCTTCTGTTCTGTTGTTCAGGATCATGTAGAGCTGCCGCCAGTGGGACACTACGTGCCTCAGCAGAGGCAACCCACACCCAGACAGGATCTTCCTGATGGGTGAAATCACCTTGCCGTGCCGGGACAGCTCTCTGACCAGGAAATCATCACTGATGAAGGGGGCACGTTGGACAGGGTGATCTTGGTGGCGGGCTGCGTGAGTAGTAGCACCTGCTCGAACAGCCCATTCACGTGATCCCCACCTCCACCAGCCGATTCACCTGGTCCACCCGCTCCAGAAACAAGACCACGGCCTTGTTCATGCAGGCGGCAGATTTCACTGATCCATGACCAATAATGTCTCCCACAGCCAGTGCGACCTCCTCCACGTCGCACGCAGACCCGGCACCAACTTTGATGCCGTGTTTGCGAGACAGCCCAGAGAAGGGACTAAACCATGTTAGGTGCGGCGTGTTCACCGTGCCAGACCACATTTTGCTGGCAAAAGTGCAAACCCTAACACCAAAGTACTCAAAAAGCACCACCACTATCACCACATCAAAGAATAAGGAATAGAAAAAGAAAAAAACAGACAACATTCTCGCTCTCAAAATAAGCCCCACTGTTCACAAGACATTCATATTTACAGACGGTTCAAAAGAACTGCAAAATGGGCACACAGCTGCTGCATTCTTCATCCCTCATTGTGAGGTAGCAGTGAAAATGAGAGCATCAGACCATCTTTCAGTGTACACAATTGAATTACTTAGAATATTGCTAGCATTACAATGGGTGGAAGAAAATAACCAACCCAGTGTCGTAATTGCTTCTGATAGTTTATCAGTGCTTTCAGGCATTAAGTCTATAAAATCATCATGCAGGCAGGATATTATATATGAAATCTTTCATGTGCTACTCAGGCTACATTATAGGGGATTGGATGTCTTCTTCCTTTGGGTTCCTGCTCATGTAGTGGTGGAAGGAAATGAGACAGAAGACATATTGCATTAAGCTGGTTTAAATCCTATTTTTCTGATCAACTTCAGTTTGTACACGTTAACAATGAACGCAAAAGTTAGACACGGAGTTCCACAACATTCTGTGCTTGGACCAATACTGTTCACCTTATATATGATTCCTTTAGGTAATATTATTTGGAAACACTCCATAAATTTTCATTGCTACGCTGATGATACCCAATTATATTTATCAATGAAGCCAGATGAATTAAATCAGTTAACTAAACTTCAAGCGTGCCTTAAGGACATAAAGACCTGGATGACTGCCAATTTTCTGCTACGAACTCAGATAAAACTGAAGTTATTGTGTTTGGCCCTCAACACCTTAGAAACACAATATCTAATGACATAGCTACTCTGGATGGCATTACCTTGGCCTCGAGCTCCACCGTAAGGAATCTGGGAGTTATCTTTGATCAGGATATGTCCTTCGGCCATCATATAAAACAAATTTCAAGGACAGCTTTTTTTCACCTACGTAATATAGCAAAAATCAGGCACATCCTGCCTCAAAAAGATGCCGAAAAACTAGTCCATGCATTTGTTACTTCTAGGTTGGATTATTGTAATTCTTTATTGTCAGGCTGCCCTAACAAGACCCTAAAGACTCTCCAGCTGGTCCAGAATGCAGCTGCACGTGTACTAACAAAAACTAGGAAAAGAGATCATATTTCTCCTATTTTAGCTTCGCTACATTGGCTTCCGGTAAAATCCAGAATAGAATTTAAAATACTTCTCCTTACTTATAAAGCTCTTAATGGTCAGGCACCATTATATCTTAAAGAGCTCATAGTACCCTATTACCCCACTAGAACACTGCGCTCCCAGAATGCAGGCTTACTTGTGGTTCCTAGAATATCTAAAAGTAGAATGGGAGGCAGAGCCTTCAGCTATCAGGCTCCTCTTGTGGTATAATTTCTAAAGACTTGTGATGTGCTGAAGGGAACAAAATTTGCATTGCAGAATGATTTTAATGTGATATTGCATGATGAGCCTTAAGTAAGGTTAAAACAATGTTATAAACACTGGATTAATTATATTTCATGTATACCTCACAAGATGTTTGATTTAGCGTGAAGACACTCATTATGAAGTTGACAATCTCACTCAGTGCACTTGTTGAAATTTGAAGTGAGTGTGTGTTAAACTTTAATATTTTTAAAAAAATATCCTTAAGAGAAGGTTTAGAAATAAGGGTGTAAAACAGGCAGTAATAACTTTAAAAAAAAATAACTCCAAAGGGAGTTGTGAAGATATTGGTGTAAAATTAACAAGGAATAGTCCAGACATGCCTAGGCAGAACCTGGTCTGCTGAAACTTGTGTCAAGAGAGGTGACCAAATAAGGATCGAAAATAAGTTCTAATAGTGTAATTAGTCAAGAATAAGGGGTTGGCCATAGGCGTGACCTTTGGAGGCCTAAAGAGTATAAAAGACAAGACAGAAACCACAGCAGACCAGAGTCATCTCAGATACACATTGTGTGTTGTGATATGCTCTCCTTTTCTTGCCTGGCAATAAAAGAACACTTTTTGCTGCTCTGATCTCTGACTCCTGAGGATTTTTTGACACCAAAGAGAAGTTTTTCCTGATTTGGTTTTGTGATATTTTAAACTTCTTCAAATTGAGACCCAAAGAATCTGACAGAACACTCTCCTGTGGAACCATCTCCCAGATTCACTCCGGGGGGCAGACACCCTCTCTACGTTTAAGAGTAGGCTTAAAACTTTCCTTTTTGAAAAAGCTTATAGTTAGGGCCGGCCAGGCTCGCCTTGGACCAGCCCCTAGTTATGCTGCTATAGGACTAGACTGCCGGGGGACTTCCTATGATGCACTGAACTCCTCTCTTCTCCTCCTCCTCTCCATTTGTATGCTTTCATGTACCATTAATGCATGTTACTAACTTGACTTCTTCCCCGGAGTCTTTGTGCTTTCTCATCTCATGGGAAGATCCAGTGCCTGAATTGTGGGCCATGGCCGTGGGGACTGTGGCGTGGTCCTGTGGATGTCCTGCTTCCATTTCTGCTACTGCTATTATTATTATAAAGTCATAGCTCTACTTCTATTATTGTTGTTATGGTTATTGTTGTTATTATGCTTCTCTGTGTCTCTCTCCACCCCACCCCCCTCTCCCCTTCCCCCGTCCCCCTCCCTCCTTCTTTCTCTGTAAACCCAACCGGTCAAGGCAGATGGTCGCCCACCTAGAGCCTGGTTCTGCTTGAGGTTTCTTCCCGTTAAAGGGGAGTTTTTCCTTGCCGCTGTCGCCAAGTGCTTGCTCATGGGGGGAATTGTTGGGTCTCTGTAAATAAATGAGTACGGTCTCGACCTGCTCTATGTGTAAAGTGCCCTGAGATAACGTTTGTTGTGATTTGGCGCTATATAAATAAAATTGAATTGAATTGAATTGAATATCATCATTAAAACTACAGTTAATTGACATACAAATATCGTTATGTAAAGCAGAGGTTGAAACTATCACAAAGGATTATATGTGCAAAACTTGGGCAGGAATACTGGGACTTAATTGACAAACGGGGCGGGATCCAAAGGGAAGAGATAGTTATTACTCGTTTGCAAATAGGACATACAGGTTTAAATCAAACACTCCAGAATAGGAAAGCAGCCTACTGGATTATGTACACTCTGTAATAAACTGGAAACTGTCAAACATTGTACTGATAGATTGCAACAGGTATGATGAAGAAAGAAAGGAATTAATATGAGTAATAAGTGGTGAAAAACACAATATTACATTGGGAAGTCTGCTAGGAAAGACATCATAAGAAAGTACGCAATTTTCTAATTAATTACTTAAGAGTAACAGAAATAATAGAGAGAATCTACTGTTCCACACTCCAGTCCAGTAGGAGGCGGTAATGCACCTATAAGCTGGTTTGTCAACCGCCATTAAAAGTCAAAGAGGAGGAAGAAGAAGAAGAAGAAGCAGCAGCGTGTTTGCAGGATTGCGCGCCCTACAACGTTCTGCTGCAAAAGAAAGAAGCCTGGTAACGTCTGTTGTACGCCTAGCCATGGTGAAATTATCTGCGGAGCTAATTGAGCAGGCTGCTCAATATACTAACCCTGTGAGAGACAGAGAGTTGGATTTACGAGGTTAGTCAAACTTTCGTCTATATAGTTCTGTCAAGTTGGCTTGCTAAGGCTTTACGCAGGCCTCACCCCGACTCCAGTGAAAACAGGAGAAATACGTGTTTGTACTTTGTGATATGAACAGCAAACAAGTAACGTTAGGTCAAGTTACAAAAGTTTTACCAGGTAGCTGTTATATTATAACTTTAGGTAACGTCTGAATGCAACATAACTGCCGTAACTAACGGTAGTGTTTGATGTCGAGAACATAGCTTTGCGAATCAAAGTGATGAAAGGACAATAGTATCCACTGGGACTTCTGCTGTGGATCATCACGGCTGAATGAGTGGAAACACCGGTTGTTTTACCGGTAGTTTAGTATGAAGGTCGGTATGATATCCTCTAAAATAGAACCGGGTGCTAGCCGCTGCTAGCATAGCTTGTCAGCAAGGCTCCGGGAGACTAGAAGAACTGTCCGGACTGACGGACATTGTAGAATGCATCATGAAAGGTGGAACTATAATTTTGTACTAAGGGCACTGCTGGCGATGTTTGATGCATTTATGTATACCACCTGACCTATTTTTTGACCTGACCTAAAAAATACTTTATTGAAAGAATCAAATTCAAAACTCATTATAAACAAGTATAAGAACAAAAAGAGCAAACGAAACGCCGGGGAATGAAATTATGACATAACAGAAAAACATTCGGTGAAAAGACTGTGCAGGAAGCTATTTACATTCAATAAAAAGAAAATAATAAAAGGGGTACAGTAGGGCTGGGCGATATGGCAAAAAATATGATCACAATAATTTTTTCCATATTGATCAATATTGCGATATATAATTTGATGCTGCCAGTTTCAAAAGTATCTTGATAATGACTGAAAAGAACCAGAGGGTTCATTAGTTAAACTTTAGAATAGTTTATCACCATAAAAAATAGAATAACATAATGTAAACATTTAACTTTGCTAACATGCTTTATCTGCCTAGCAGAATAATAAAAGTTAGCTTGCCTTGTAACTTATTAAAATAATGTAAATAAAAGTAAAAGCTGTGACTACTGTCATATCAAATTCTGTTGACCATCTCTCAGTTTAAATGGTGGAAATCTGAGTAAAGTGCAAAAACTGTAAACCAGCCATTATCATTTATATATATAAAATACACTTTTTTTTGCAATGATCCCTTAAATGTGGTACAGTTTAACACTAAACTTTATTGTATAAAATGACATCACTGCACTGAAACAGTAAGCTTCACTGGGAATTTAATAATTATAAATAAAAAAACATGTATGTATATATTGAACTTTAATTAAGAAAAAGGATCACATATACATAAAATGCTGCCTATATAACTTTACAATTTTTTTTTCAAATATCAGCGCATATCAGACAACATATACGCCAATACCAATATATCTGTGATAGGCCAATATTGGCTGACTGATATATCAGTCAAGCTATAATCCTCAGTCAAAGCTGCCTCATTAAAACAATGAAGGGTTACTTTAGACATGATAACCACTCCAGCTGTAGCCCTGCTAATGTTAGCACTAGCGTAGCCTCGTCAGCAGATGCAGCAAAGTTTGTCCCTCCTCGCCAGCCTGGGTTCACCGTTTACCCGGGGACAGACTCCGACATAGAGGCTAATCTGAGGGTGCTGTGGTCATCATATTGCTTTTGTGCCCCTCAGTTCCACTCATTTTTTGCCTTTTTTCCTGAGGACAGCCACTTTCTTCACTGGTAGCTCAAACAGTTCTTTGGAAATGGTAGGAAATGGGTGTGTACTTTGACGTGCAAACCAAAACTGCAGACTGACTGGCTGTCACATTTATTTTTGTTATGTGATAGGCTGTTAGATCAATCCATATCAAATAAAAAATGTGAGAAGTTTATCATTGTAATCGACATAACTTTTATTCTGATCTCATATCAAGATCATTTTATCGCCCAGCCCTAGGGTACAGATTTATATTCAAGTAGCCTAATATCAGTCAATGATTTCATAGGTTCATGCTGTAAGTCCAAGCTAAAAGTGCCTTATTATGTCTTAATTTTATGAGCCAACTGATTTAAAAGCTGTTGTTTAAGTGTTTCATACTTTAAACCTTCCAGCCCCCCATTATTTTTACTGTTATACAAAATATCTGTCTTTTAAATAATGAGGTTTATTTTTCCAGATGAAATTCGGTATTTGTGAATTAAGCATTTTATATATTTCACATGGCATATCTAAAGAAAGGGATGTATATACAGACCTCGAAAGGCCTTCAGCCTTTGATAATAGAATTCCTCCTGTGTAATAAATCTCTAATGACCATTAATTGAACCTGCTTTTTGTTTGTTAATAAGTGGGTCAAAATTCAATTTTGTACTTTTGACTTTGACAAGTGTAAGCCCCAAATAAGAGACTTTTACTCCTATTCAGTGTATATGAGACAAATTACAAAATTAAGTGGAAAAAGGACAGATTTCTTGACATTCACCTTAAAATCAGGTACAACAGAGAAATGTTCAATGCACTGAATTCTTTGTTCCTCAAAAACTGAGGTATCACCTGCCAGCTGAAAAATTTTAAATTCACTACCCAGAGCTTAAATCCCTTGAAAATTCCTCAATTTGATATGTGAAGCCATTATTTGAGTGACCAGCAAAAATAAAAATGAGGAGAGCAGACAGCCTGGTTTCAAACCTCCTTTAAAATTGTAATCACTGTGTAGCTCCATGAGCCAGTTTTACTGAGCTATTGCATCCATTATATAGTGTTTTGACTACATTCAAAAAATGATCACTGAAACCAAGAAATTTTATTACTTTAAACATAAAACTGTGTTCAGTTGTATCAAAGGCCTTTATAGAAGTCAATTAATAGTACAAAGCTGTCATCCAATATAAGATGATTGTAATCAATCATATCCAGAATTAATCTAATGCTGTTTTGAATTGTGGGTCAGTTTACCACCTCAATTGACCCTCAATTGAGGGTACGCACCAAAAGTGATGTCATTGTGGCTCTAACATAAACAAAAAACAAACCAAACAGTTCAAACAAACAATCTGTTCATGCCTTCTGTCACTTCTTCCTCAGCATTCATGTTTTTTCATCTCACAGGTTATAAAATCCCAGTGCTTGAAAATCTTGGAGCTACTCTGGACCAATTTGACACCATTGACTTCTCTGATAATGAAGTCAGAAAACTGGATGGTTTCCCTCTGCTCAAAAGACTCAAAACATTACTAATGAACAACAACAGGATTTGGTAAGTTAAAGCTGCAACATTCTTCAATATCATGAATAGAAAAATACGCAATGTTCCAATTTTTAAAAAAAAAAAAAAAAAAAGGGAAAATCATGTTGTTACATACTCAAATGAACTAAGGAGCATTTCAGCACTTTGTACAGATCCAAAATAACTTGGGGATTATAATAGTTATCATAGTAAATGGTTTATTTTAGGGGTGTGATATTAATATTGCTTGTGACACCATGTTCAAATACTTTCAATCTTAAAATAATAAGCCTCAAGACTCAACAGACAAATGATGAAAAATATTGCCGTAGTGTGAAATGCGTCAATGAAATAAAAAGAACATAATATGAAACGATAGACAATTTTCTATCATCACACAATATATATCGTCAAATCACACAGCTCTAGCGGGGTAATAGTACGTGTATTCATCCCGAACCGCTCGATACAGGATGTTCGGTTCGGTAAGTGGTTTCCTGTGATGGACAGCTTTTCACGCCACCTTTTGAGCAACGCAGTTCAGAATAACGTGGTCAGATAGACCACGTCAGAAATGAGACAAATAACAGCTCCAAGACAGTTTGCCATCATCTGGCATGGTGTAACTTTCTAAATTACAGCTCACAGACTCAATATTTAATGTGTTAGTGACTGAAAGCTGCTTATCATCACTTCCCAGGGTTGTATCCTAAGGCTGCATTCAGACCAAAATCAGCCCTGCATTAAAACAGTGCAAGAGGCTGTGTTGGTGGGGGTGTGTTGTTTAAGGTACTGGTGAGGCAATAAACTAAAATCCAGGAAGTCGAGTTGGAGCTACAAATTAATGCATTTAAGGGCTTATCAGACGCCAAAACACTGGACAGTGGTTTTTAATACTCAGACAGGAATTTACAACTCTGCAAAGTTATTACTGTGGCAACTGTTTTATCTTTCATTGCGACCATCACAAGGTAAACAGCAGCATTTACATTGCACATTAATCCACAAGAAATATGCACTTTCATGTATGTGATTGGCCTTTGGACGCTGTGTTGCGTTGGGGCAAAAGTTCAGCCTGGTTCAACTTTTTTGCCAGGCGGCGGCTACATTTTTTTTGCCGACCTTTCTGCTTTGGCACCTCCATTTCGTCAACGCGCTGCCCCATTCAAAAGAATGAGAGGCCTGGTTTTCTCACGCAGAGCTTATGTTGGTCTGAATGCCCCCTAATGTTGTAAATCACTGTGCAGTGTCTTGGTGTCTGACAAGACTACACACCTGTATTCCTGCATTGTTTTTCATTGTCTCTCCAGTACCTTCAGTAACACACCCACACCAACACTGCCTGTTTTTAACACAGTGCTGTTTGGGTCTGAACACTGAACCAAACTCTGGGAGAAGATTAGATTGAGGCGATAACAAAAATGAACAAAATACTTGGCACTGGCTTACTTATTAGTTTGCACACAGTGGGTACCTTTTTTTAGACAAGCACTGGGTTGGCATTAACAGCCTTTCTGCATAGCCACTTTTGTGACTCCATAACTGTCAGCTGCTGGCCTGTTTTGTTTGGCTGCATGTTTGTGACCCTATAAAATGTTTCTCCAGCCGCATAGGTGAAAATCTGGAGCAGTCTCTGCCTAGTCTGACAGAATTGGTTCTCACAAACAACAACATTCAGGAGCTGGTGAGTACATTTTAGCAGCAGGCAGTACAACAGAACCCTCTGAACGTTATCAATTCTTACATTTTGATCAAAATGGTGAAGACAAAGTTATAGAAAGAGTTACTCCATCACATCTTTCTTTTGAAACATTAATTTATGTTGTTTTAAAAAGAAAAGCCTTTATTCTTTTATTGACTACAGTAAGGCATTTTATATAATTTAGAGGGATGTACTCTGGTGCAAACTGTTAAAAGCAGATTTTAATGGAAGAATATGTACAAAATACCAAATTGTGTGTTTATTTGGTAATGGTACCAAAGTTTTGGTTATATTCAGCATATGGTACTGATGATATAATTATTATATCTTCAACAAAATAAGGGCTACAGAAAGCATTAGATGTGTGATTTCTGTGAGAAATTTAAAAAAAAAACTAATACTGGCAAAATTATACCTAAAATTTACCCTCAAAGTTGAAATGACAACCTGTAATAATCTGGTCTGTGAGGAGCTGGGAACATACAGCAGCAGTTAAAAGAGAGTTGAACAAAGAATTATTTGCTTCTGAAGGAGGCTGCTAGAAACTCCAGCTGTATAATGTATGATTGGCTTAACCTGTATAACTGGGCTACAGTTGTATATAAAAGTTTGGATATATTATCATTATTATTCTGCAAGCTATGATATCTGCCAGAGAGGGTGTTACTAAGTACTGACTATGTAGGGTGCCCCAACTTTCGCACATGCCACAATGACATTTTTATTTGTTTTTGTGTGTTTGTTCAATTTATGAAAGTATCTATGCATTAGTGTTTGCTGAAAATTTTATGGGTTTTTTTCATATCCTAGAGAGGCTGTGTTTACATGTTTAAGTATAAAATCACCAAAATATGTGACAAAATATGAAATATTTGTCAAAGGGTTACCAAGCTCTTGCATACAACTACAGACCCTTTCCAAAAAATTAGAATATCATGGAAAAGTTTTAATTTCCATAATATCATTAAAAAAAGTTAAACTTTCATAGATTATAGATTCAGAGCTCACAATTTAAACGATTTCAAGTATTTGTTTATTTTTGCATATTTTGGGCTTCCAGCTCAAAAAACCCATGAAAACAGGAATTCAAAAGATTAGAATACTGTGAAGAAATAACTACTCAATTTTTGCAGAAAAAAAGAAAGAAATTAGGATCAAATCAATCAAAATATGTTACTTTCTAAACGATATGTCAATGTTCAATACTTGGTTGGGAATCCCTTTGCCTTAATCGCTGCCTCAATGCGCCGTGGCATTGAGGCAATCAGCCTATGGCATTGCGTGGGAGTTATGGAAGCCCAGATTTCCTTGATGCTTGCTGTCAGCTCTTTTTTGTTTTTGGGTCTGGTGCCCCTCATTTTCCTCTTGATAATACCCCATAGATTCTCAATGGGGTTTAGGTCTGGTGAATCGGCTGGCCAGTCAAGCACTGTGATGGCATGAGCATTAAACCAGGTTTTGGTGCTTCTGGCGGTATGGGCAGGGGCCAGGTCCTGCTGGAAGATGAAATCTGCATCTCCATACAGATCCTCAGCAGAAGGAATCATGAAGTCCTCCCGCATTCTGTCTTTCAAATTGCCCCCTCCAGCCCCACCACCACCCCCTTTTTAGCCATGCCATTATACATGCCATGCTGTATAGCCATGCCATGACAGGTTGTAAACGTACAGATTATTGTCTTGTGTGATGGAAGCAGTGAATGATGAATGACTTTAAACAGACATATACCAGCATGTCTTCTCCTCCTGTACCAATTCACATCAGGAAAGACGCTCTGTGCTTTTTATTTCTGTCCGTCCGTCTGTGGAAATCTGATGTTTCCACATCACGGATGATGAACAACAGCATTAAAACACAAGTACAGGTAAAATATGGGACTTGTGTAGGCTGTTATATTAGTGTAGTGTGGGGCGGCTGCTCTGCAGGTGCACATGATTGTATTTCAAATGTGGCAACTGGGTGGAGACATAATATTTTAGAATAATATTTCTCATAAGAGGCTGTATTGAAGACAGGCACAAAGTATTGTTTCATATGTAGGCCTATAAGAATGAATTCTATGTAATGAGATAAATATAGATGAGAATACACATCATTCCTGCCATTGTTCTGTTATGCTTGTATTGTGTATATTGTTTGTAGTCCATACCATGTAATCATGGTCTTGAGTCAATAAATAAATCAAAATGAAAGAAAGCAGAATACCTCTACAGTCTAATGCAAAACAACACTAAGTCTGACCTCTGTGAAGACTATAGAAGTTTCATATTGATTCAAAGCGGTCATCATTTTGGAGTTTTGTCCACGCTAGACAAAATATTAACAACTTTAAATGGCAGCACAATAAACTAAGGCCTCCCTATATGTCAATAGTTTATTGAACATCTCCCTCTGCCAGTGTCACCAAAAACTGAATTAGATCAGCCACATAATGGTAGAATGGTAGAAGGGATGTTGGGTTAAACTTCACAGGTGTTCTATTTCACTCTATTTAGTTGGATAGCTTCATTTACCTTGGTGTGTTTTTCTAAATCATTCTTTTCATGTGTAGGGTGACTTAGACCCACTGGCTACAGTGAAGACATTGACCCTTCTCAGGTATCACTGATCAATACTCAAATCACTGATTCAGTACTATGAACCACTGAATTATAATTCTACATGTTTGTGATAATCCCTGACTTTCCAGTCTGTTAAGGAATCCAGTGACAAACAAGAAGCATTACAGGCTCTATGTCATCAACAAAATCCCACAGCTCCGTGTGCTTGACTTCCAGAAGGTAAAGCTCAAGGTAAGTGCAAGTGAGGTCAATCATACCAGTTTTGAAAGTCCTAATAGACAGGTTTCCAAGTGATATCATCAGTGAGATGCACACACAGGCGTGGGAAAGTAAGATAACCAGAGTGACTGACAGTTTATAAGATCAACATGTGAAGTTTAAACTGCACAAATCGCAGAAGTAATGGATGGAAAATGTTCATTATCCCAAGAAGGAAAACTTCTGGTTAGCTCACAGTGCAGAATTAGCTGTAGGCTTCAGAGATCTGGATTTAATGAAGTGGAAGTTATAGGGTGGATGATTTTACTGTCACTGTGTGTCTAAGGCTGTTTAATGAAGGGTGCGAATGTTTCTCTATGATCAATACTTTGATGATCAGTTTGACTAATTGTCAAACTGATCGACCATCATGAGTGCGTCTGTCCTGTGCAATCAAACAGCAGGAATCATATGCAAACATTACTTGATTGTTTTCATGATAAGTTGCTTTTGAGACGGGGGGCTTCTGTATTTTTACCCATACTGCTAGTTGATGGTTTGGGACACATTCAGGGCTGACAGATGTCTGCTGATATAGATAGTGTATATGCATATCATTTATTGTTTGTTTTTTTTCTCTTAGGTCCGTGTATGATCATGCTGTATTTTGCATTTGCAAATAATTGTTTTCATTTTTGTGCAATTTAACCTCATTTCTCGACTTCCTGGATTAAAAAAAAAAGGTTTTGGACATGCAAGAATGATTGTTGCATACAAATTCACCTCTAAACAGAAATTTTAATGGTTTCCAGCAAGTTGCTTTATTTGTAAAATGTGGCTAATATTGTGGTTATGCGTTTTCTGTCCCCCTGCTGCGCGCACATCTTTGATTGCTTGTAAATGGAAAATATGCGCGTGAAGTAATGTGATACGCAGAGCTGTTGACCACTCTTTAGTGACCCTCCACGGTATTTTAAGGTGTGGCATGAGATATGTCACAGATCATCTCATTAGTTTGTAGAGATGGAGATGGAAGCTAAAACAATAGTATGGACTTTGCACTGATTTATCTTTAAGTAGGGATGCACAATATATTGGCGGCTGACATATTACATTATATTTCCCAATAAATAAGAAAATACAATTATTGTAGTTGCTATAATGGAATTTCTGTCGACAATTGCATCCGATAATAATAGTAGGGCTGCCCCCGACCAAAGATTTTCTTGGTCAACTAGTAGTTCGACCAAGAAGCCATTAATTGAATAGTCATTGCACGTTTATGATATTAATTTAATTATTTAAATATATATTTTTGGTGCATCAGAAAATGGTTTGAGTTCCAGGGCTGAGAGAGAATGTTTTAAGTAACATTGTTAACACTGTGCTACATTAGAGAGAAATACAAAACTGTAATAATGTAAAAATATAAATTTTACAAGCACACACACGTTGCAAGCCACCTGTTAACGTCAATGCTAACGGCAAAAGTGGTAATGATTCAAAATGTTTTGGAACAACAAACAAGAAGACTGAACATTTTGTTAATTTATTTCAACACAGTATAACATCACACAACTTATGAACTTATAACACCATGTTGGGTGGCTAACGTTAGGCTACTTACCTGTTTCAGATGATAAGTCATGTTTGAGTTTGACGAATGACGGGCAAATCTTTGCATGCAGAGTTTGCATGTCACCTTCTTGGGGTCATCCTTTACATGCTAAAAATGATCCCACACTTTGGATGATTTCCTGCCGGACATAGTCTAATAACTTTGGCTGTACCGCAGGAACCAGCCCTATAAATGCAAATGTCTGTCCCCTGACTGACTGAGTGATGAAGTTATACCTTTGGTCAGCTGAGTGAAGTAACTTCACTTGCCTTGGCTGGGTGTCACCACGTGTCGCCACTTACTGTATCCCTTGTTTCAAATTACAGGCCTCTATCGTTTCATACACAGTCCAGCCATATACAAGGTTTTGATCTAGTCTTGTTATCGACAAGGTGCAGCTCCCGAATGCAGTGTGAAGGTTGTTGTTGTTTTTTTCCTGCGACTGACTAATGAAAACCTGGTCGGTAGCCTGAACATACGGTAACATCCTGATGCATCTCTACCTTTTAAGCGTTGCAATATTAACAATATATTTAACTCTTCTGCCCAGGAGTTGACGCCCTGTTGAACATCCAGAGGAGTTCTGGTGAATTGTGCATTTTCCTGCCTGGCCTTGGATGAAAGCTCAGTCTGTATTGGTTGAGGATTTTCACTTTAACTGTGTGATTATGTCATAGGAACGCCAGGAGGCGGAGAAAATGTTCAAGGGCAAACGAGGTGCTCAACTTGCAAAGGATATTGCCAAGCGAACAAAAACGTAAGATGAAAGTCTGTATTAGACAGCAGCTTCTCAGAACCACTGTATCCTGGCTGATGAAATGGTGAAATTGGGCACTAATCAACAAAAGACACCACCTATTATAAACAGCATGCCTGTGCACATCAGAACACACGTAGTGATAGTCATAAGTGAATTGTGGGATCTACCTTTTTTTTTTTTTTTACTATTTGCATTAATTTATGACAAAATTCCAAAAAATGCTAAAACATATTTTAAATGATTTTGGAGTATTTCACAACTCAAAGGAAATTCAAGGGAAAAAAGCCAGGATCAGCACCAAAAGCATGTCATTTGTTGTTTTCTTGGCCCAGCAAATGCAAGCACAAACATACTGTCCTAGGTGGAAGTGATAAATCTATAATTTGGCCTTAACGCTACCATTTAAACCTGAAGCCAGAAACATTCACCTCAGTGTTGCTCAGGACTGCTGTCTTTGGACCATGTATCAGTTTATTTGACCCAAGAAAAGATACTACACATAAGATTGACTACACTGGTTGAGAGGTCAGAGAAGCCCATGTGTGTCCATGTGTTGTCTAACTAGGGTGTGTTCCTTTCAGATTCACTCCTGGAGTGGCAGTGCAGCTTGAGAAGAAGAGGACGGGGCCATCTCAAGCAGATGTGGAAGCCATCAAGGTTAACTTTCTGACAACACTGTGTTTCTGGGTTTTTGGGGTGTTTGTAATATCGGGGGGCGGGGGTGAGGTAACCCTCTATTGTTGGATATGAAGTTGAGTTTTGAGCAGTTTTGGTCTGGTGTTCCAAATATGGCTGGGCACTATGACCAAAATCTCATAAATAATTGGTGAACCTTGATTGAAGTTGAATAATGAAAATTTATGCGCATATTTAACCTTTGTCATATTTTACTCTTAACCCTTGTGCCTCGCTTTAAAATACTATCAATAGAGACCTAAAAGGTCCCCATCAAAAAACAGCCATAAAAATATTATATATTAATATTTTTTCCACTTTCACTGAGTTAATTTTTTCAACCAACTTCAGCCCTGATCATAACTACCAAATATTCATTCATTTTCAGAATTTTAACTCTTTAAATGCCAGTTTTTGTGATGATACCACTCATTTTTATAAAACTAAAAACACAAAAAAGTTAATATTTTCAATATACTAAAGACAAGAGGGAATTTTTTTTTGGGGGGGGGGGATTGTCACAGTCTGGGATATGTCAATGATTAGCAGCAACATTGATATTTATGCATTATTATTTTTTGTGCAATGTCAGATTTAAAAAAAAAAAAACATTTAAAAACCCATATTAGGGACCTAAAATGTCCCTAATATGCTGAAAATGATGAAATATACCAATCATTTGCCCTCTTGTTTGACACACATGCACATAGAGTGACAGATATGCACCTGCTCTGTCCCTCCAAGCACACACACCGCACACACACACCTTCAAAGCTCAAAAGCATATAGGCCAACTGTGCTGTAACTCATGTAGGCAGGTATAAAAGGCATGTGCGTGTATGAGTGGGGGGGGGTGTTAAGGTGTGTGTATGTGTGTGTCTGCTAGAGAGAGAGGGGGAGACCTTTGTAAGGTGGCCTGCAGCACATAAAAATGACATCTTTTTAGCTACACACACACTAGTTTCTCCATACATACACTTGGACATCCATATCAATACAAACACATCGTTTGCAGATGAATAAATTTTCTACAATGTCCTGAAAAACTCCATAAAACAGGAAATGCCCCTGTCATAGCTCCTAGTGGAGAGGAATTCTAATGGTACATATTTGTTCTATAGGGGAAACAGGAGAAAATGGCTCAATCAGCTGGAAAATAGTAAAAACTAAAATTTTGAAGCCAGGGCTTCAGTTTGAAAGTCTTACAGAATGCATGAATTTATTTAGTAGGAACCATTGGATCAAAAAATGTTGTGTTAATTGGTTTCAATGGGACCTAAAAGGGCCCTAATATGCTGAAAGGTAGTATTGTTTCTACACAGTGTATTATAGACATAATATAGGATCTGTCAAACATAATATAGGATCTGTCGATCAAAATTCCATAAAAAATACACACCTTTGACAAATATCATGGCTACAGCATAATCACAGCCAAAATGGTTGAAAAAATAAAACATTAAAGGCCCTTTTAGGTCCCTAGTGAGGCACAAGGGTTAATATGTTCATCACAGCGTAACTTTGAAGGATGTTCTAAATAACATGGTATGATGTAGATAATCTAATGTATTAAATAATTGTCAGACAACCCCAGTGGAGATAAAGCACCATTGATACACTAAAATAACCTGGATTAAAATTGATATCTCTTGTAGTGGACTTACTGAATGTAAAGTGATCCGTGAGAATAGAATTTATCGGACCATATCAGATGAGATTTACATGCGTGTGTTTGTATTTCAGAATGCAATTGCTAACGCCTCATCATTGGCAGAGGTGGAAAGGCTGAAAGGGATGCTTCAGGCTGGTCAAATCCCTGGCCGAGATCTCAGACAAGGTCAGTGCTAAACAAAAACTATTCCAGAACTCTACTAATACTGTCCAAGCTGGTGGATTTTTGAGGCCAATGTAAATTTCCTTCAATCTGGTTAATCTGTTAAACTCAAAAATGTACAGAGGCAGCAATCTAGCCAACCACAGTATTAGTTTCTGAATAGTAATTATCAGTAGTAGTAGTAGTTTTTACAATGTTTCATAATAAAAAGAACAAGCCAACAGTAAATTGATCTACTAACAAGGTGTGTCTGTGTGTGTGTGTATGTGTATGTGTGTGTGTGTGTGTGAGAGATCTCATTCCTCTCTGTCATTGTCCAAAAATGATGAAACACGTCAATGAGCCGCACTGTGGTTCTGTTTATAGCTTCACTAGATTGTGTTACATATCACAACCTCTTCACTTTGTACTGAAGTTCTTTGAGAAATTTATAATGTAGTATAAACAAAAGAAGTACACAACAAGCAAGTGAAGCTCTGTAAACAGAACCATGTTCCCACAGATCAGCATTGGTTTCTGCTGTACAAAGAACACATCTCCTGAGAGTTACAATCTTATGGTAAATGGACTGCATTTATATAGTGTCTTTCTAGGAATAAAATATATCAGGCTTTGGATACAGACACAATACTTAAGTAGGAGGAGTTCACTGTTGGTTTGGCTCTGCTCATGAGATTTGTTGACAATAAGGAAAAAAGAATATCACCACAGTTGATGTGAGGTGATATTGAGGATTTATTGTCTGTCTTCAATTTTCACTTTTAAACTGTATTATAGATTTATAATAGACGGGCTGGTTTGGCTGCTGAAACACAATTAATTTGAAGTTAAACTGCTCAGTTGTCAGTATGGTGCTCTTTGTGCTGTGCAGGTTCAGCTGGGATGGTGGTGGAGGAGGAGGAGGAGGAAGAAGAGGAAGAGGGCAACACTGCACTGATGGAGGCACATATGGGTGAAGGTGCTGTAGAGGTGATGGATGAGGGAGATGAGGAGGGTGATGATGAAGATATGGATGAAGCGCCACATGTTAATGGCTCCTGAGTACCCTGAAAGCATTTTTTTTTTTTTTTCCATGTTGTAGATTTCTTTGTGTTTGACATTTACCAGGGCTGTTTTATTTAGTACAATGACATTAAACTGATTTCTTATATTCCTGTGTGGGACCAGTTTCTTTAAGCAGGTACCTGACATTCCCAGCTGAATACAGTCCACCTAGGTATATGGTCTGTAAATGGTCCTATGTTTTGAAAGAGGTGTTACGGCTATTTAGTATGTCTCTATAGAGTTGGGGACTCACAAGAGATTGACCTTTTTTAAAAATAAAAGAAGGTCAAAATCAACGCAATAGAGGCCAAGATATCATGACTTTTCATCCGTAGTATGTGTCATACTTCATAAGACACTGAATCCTGCATTTCCCATAATATAACCGATAGCATAATTTCTTCTGATGCTTGCCTGGTAAATACATTTTTCAAACTTCATGCCCCAGTTTCTAACATTAAACATTTTTAACAAGGAGCATAGTCTTCAAGCCTGAGCTGAGATAACCCTGTTGACCTCACTATAACATCATCAGGGTTATTTTCTGGCTGACAAAGCTCCTACAGAGCTGAGGCTATCATTTTGTATATCCCAACAATTCATTTGCAATGTTAAAATCGAAACAATCAGTTTCTTTTGGAAGAATAAGCACCAGTACTTGAAAAGGGATGTTATTATTGGGGCAAAAAGCCTATTGGTGGTTTCGATATGTTTATTTTGTTGTTTTTGTTTTTATGGAAACAATACTTTACAATAAATGTATTATTGTACCAGATTCCCATTGCTACTTCATTCATGATGCTGTTTTCATATGAGTTGCCTATCAAACTATCACCAAGTCTTCTGGCATGGAGGTTATGTTTTCCTCATTTTTTTTTCACCTCATAAAAAAAATAATCTGAAATAAACAATGTATTTTAGCCAAAAAAAATCTCCTCAGGAATTTATATGTTAAGTGATTATTTTGATCAGCATGGTGGTATGTGGTCTTGATCAACCTAAGATCTTTCCGGTCAAATTCACTGAGTTTAACAAGGTCTCTCTTTTCATGAAAAATCATTTTTGGTTTGAAAAGCCAGCTTATGATCAATGGATACATGATCCAAATTCCAATTAACAAAATTATAAGGAGTGTGCTATAATAAGAAATAGATATCTCTAAGGGTTCACAGAAATTCTGCTGTATCTAATGTGGAGTGGAGGAAAATTGCTGCCTTTTAAGTACTGTTTCCCAAACAAGGCAAAAGAAGCCCATCTGAAAATACTACAAAATGTACCCTAATATTCTTGTTTCCAAATTCAAAAATATTGATTAGAATTTTTTTTTTATCACTATTTAGCCTGAATTATTACCTTGCTTGTTTAATCAACAAAGTCACGTGTCTAATTTTTGGTACACTGTCCTTTACTTTTTCTCTGCACACTCTAGAAATACTCAACATTAAATTGCAAAGATATTTTTTATTTTGAAAACTCATAAGAGTATAGAACATATAGTCAGTGGTATTAGAAAAAATGTATATACGGAAATGCAAATTGAATTTGGACAGCTCTTGATTTCTCCTCTGAACATTGTTTTTTCTTCTAACTGAAAGAAAACCTTTCTACAGTTAACCACTATGGAAACATTTTTGGACCAATTTAGTTTTTTTTTTCTCACCTATGTACAATTCTTAAACACATATCAGACTAATTTTCTTTGTATTTATTCTTTATTATTATTAAGTTACTGTAAATACATTATATGGAAAATATACCTTAAATACCCTGTACGTAATGTACAATGCCCTTATAATTCTCTACAGACTGCTGAAATACAGCAGCAAAATCACCTCGGCCAAACAATGCATCCTCCTTTAAGCACAAACTTTATATAGGCCAAATTGGTTTGACAGTGTGAATTTGACGCTTGTAACATTCACTTGTCTGAATGAAAAAACTTATTTTAGAGCATTCCACACGTATAACTCGCAAATGCTATGTCTGATAAGAAAAAATAAATAGTTCATTCAAATAATACTGGGGTTATTAAATAATTCTTGGTAATTTCAGACAATTCAAGGAAACGCTATTTCTAGCGAGTGTAATGGACTTAACGTCTATAAATAGAATAGACAATAGATCGTCTCTCATCGATGATTAACCCGACAGTGAAAAAGATATAATTGTTAAATGGTAATTCGCCTCAGAAATCATTCAAATGTCTCATAGTTTAACACACTCAGTGCTCCTGTGTGGCACGCAGCTCTCGGCAGGCAGGACTCGGCATATGTTGGTATGAACCATAGACTGTATGCACATATATATGGTCTGAAACATAGGCAAGGGTCCGTGCATGAAGTATAATTCATTTGCAGTTGTTCACGTTGTATAATGAAAAATCCCACTCTTTGGGGCATTTCCTGATTTCATTGTCCTAAAACGTGCAATGCAATTCAACGCTAACGTGTTCCATTATCCAACTTGTAGAAAGAAATTTGAAACAGGAAGTCGAGAGCCGGAAACAGAGACAGCTAGCCTTCAAAGTAAAAAAAAAATGCTCGTTTTGAAGCGTGTTGGCTGCAGCTCAATTTAAGGAGAGTTAAAGTAAATAAATAAACAAATAGCTTAAATAGCCCAGGGATTTTCAAAGTAAACGCAGCATGTGTTACAGAGACGCACTGAGCCGCTGTACCGATGAGTACAACTTTATGTGTTTGTGGTCTTGTGTGTATGACTTTATCGAGTTAACTTCTCCAACCAAACACTCTTTAAATTGTTTTCTTGCCCACCATCATAGCTGTTAGCTTCAGAAGGTTACCAACGCTAGCAATGCTAATTGGTTTGTAGGTAAACTAGCTATGCTAACGTTACTCCTTTATTATTGTCAGCTGTTTTGCACATCATTTGGAATATTTTTGGAATATACAGTACAGGCCAAAAGTTTGGACACACCTTCTCATTCAATGCGTTTTCTTTATTTTCATGACTATTTACATTGTAGATTCTCACTGAAGGCATCAAAACTATGAATGAACACATGTGGAGTTATGTACTTAACCAAAAAAGGTGAAATAACTGAAAACATGTTTTATATTCTAGTTTCTTTAAAATAGCCACCCTTTGCTCTGATTACTGCTTTGCACACTCTTGGCATTCTCTCGATGAGCTTCAAGAGGTAGTCACCTGAAATGGTTTTCACTTCATAGGTGTGCCTTATCAGGGTTAATTAGTGGAATTTCTTGCTTTATCAATGGGGTTGGGACCATCAGTTGTGTTGTGCAGAAGTCAGGTTACTACACAGCCGACAGCCCTATTGGACAACTGTTAAAATTCATATTATGGCAAGAACCAATCAGCTAACTAAAGAAAAACGAGTGGCCATCATTACTTTAAGAAATGAAGGTCAGTCAGTCCGGAAAATTGCAAAAACTTTAAATGTGTCCCCAAGTGGAGTCGCAAAAACCATCAAGTGCTACAACGAAACTGGCACACATGAGGACCGACCCAGGAAAGGAAGACCAAGAGTCACCTCTGCTTCTGAGGACAAGTTCATCCAAGTCACCAGCCTCAAAAATCGCAAGTTAACAGCAGCTCAGATCAGAGACCAGATGAATGCCACGCAGAGTTCTAGCAGCAGACCCATCTCTAGAACAACTGTTAAGAGGAGACTGTGCAAATCAGGCCTTCATGGTCAAATAGCTGCTAGGAAACCACTGCTAAGGAGAGGCAACAAGCAGAAGAGATTTGTTTGGGCCAAGAAACACAAGGAATGGACATTAGACCAGTGGAAATCTGTGCTTTGGTCTGAGGAGTCCAAATTTGAGATCTTTGGTTCCAACCGCCGTGTCTTTGTGAGACGCAGAAAAGGTGAACGAATGGATTCCACATGCCTGGTTCCCACTGTGAAGCATGGAGGAGGAGGTGTGATGGTGTGGGGGTGTTTTGCTGGTGACACTGTTGGGGATTTATTCAAAATTGAAGGCACACTGAACCAGCATGGCTACCAAAGCATCCTGCAGTGACATGCCATCCCATCCGGTTTGCGTTTAGTTGGACGATTATTTATTTTTCAACAGGACAATGACCCCAAACACACCTCCAGGCTGTGTAAGGGCTATTTGACCAAGAAGGAGAGTGATGGAGTGCTGCGGCAGATGACCTGGCCTCCACAGTCACCGGACCTGAACCCAATCGAGATGGTTTGGGGTGAGCTGGACCGCAGAGTGAAGGCAAAGGGGCCAACAAGTGCTAAACACCTCTGGGAACTCCTTCAAGACTGTTGGAAAACCATTTCAGGTGACTACCTCTTGAAGCTCATCGAGAGAATGCCAAAAGTGTGCAAAGCAGTAATCAGAGCAAAGGGTGGCTATTTTGAAGAAACTAGAATATAAAACATGTTTTCAGTTATTTCACCTTTTTTTGTTAAGTACATAACTCCACATGTGTTCATTCATAGTTTTGATGCCTTCAGTGAGAATCTACAATGTAAATAGTCATGAAAATAAAGAAAACACATTGAATGAGAAGGTGTGTCCAAACTTTTGGCCTGTACTGTATGTATGTATGTATGTATATATATATATATATATACACACACACACACACACACACAGTCTATGGTCTGAACACTCAGGTTTCCCACAGTACTGAAATGCAGCACAAGGCCAACACGTCATCCTAAAATGTTGCTCAGCGTTTTAAGCTTAGCTAGCATGTTAGCTAGGAACACAGGAAGGAGGACCCACCACGATAAGTAATTTAAGAGCCGTGTTGCACGGGGGATACGTATTTCGTGGTCTTCACAGACAGCGTTAGTGTTCTGAAATGGATGATGTGGAGATTACAGATGTTGATGACGGTGACTTGCCTCAGGTGGAGAAGGCGCCCATCAAAAACCAGGATCTTAGTTTCTTCAGCCTGTCTAGTAAGTTGGCATGATAACAGGACTCGTTTATTTTTATTTTGGAATACTTCTGTTTATAGTAACGTTAAGGGGAAAAGAGTATCTTGTGCCATCGATTGGGAGTTGTATGTTTTGAGGCGCGATGGCCATTTCTTTGGCAATGGGAAATGAAGTAATAAGTAGCATACTAGTAGTTACCACTGTTTGTTTTGAAATACACTCATCCACCGGTTGAGATTAGCCAGCTGCTGCACTATCATCATGGATGTCTTAACGTTAAATCTAAAATCTCAAAACGGAGGCTTATAGTTAGTTCTCAATTCTTAAAACTCTAACTGTAAAAATTAGTCCGTTGGTGTGTAAGTCAAGGATCACACTAACTTGGAACAAACCGCTGGTTTATTAAGATTAAACAACCAACTCATATGAACAATGTCGACATTTTGTGAGCCTACATGCAAGACTGCCTTAGACGGAGCATAGAGCGCGTTGATTGGCTTAGCCGTAAAGACATCTACAGGTACGGTGGCTCATGGCTAATTAACAAACAGAACAGTCATCTAGCCAAATGATCTACACTAACACTTCTTAAAATACCCAAACCATGAGATTAATTAACATTAAACAACCAAGGCACTAAATAGAGACTACAAACCACAGTCAAAAGACAACAGCAACACTAAACAAAATCCCAGCCAGAGACGCAGCAAGACCAGCAGTCCACAAACCAGAAGCCTTTCCCTGCAACAGGAACCTGGAGCATTTAACCACTTCCTTTCTTAGGCCAGATGCACCTCATTGAGGCCTGATGTAGAAGACCTGGAGAGGAAAAAGGAAACACATACAGCCGTAACACCTCCACCCTTAAAACAATGAATAAGTGGTTTGTTACACAATCACACACAAGTACAGAAACATTTCAAGCTCAACACGGCACTAATATAGCACATCAGAGTTCACTGGGACAAATCATTCATTCAAATCTATCATTGTACTATTTATTCATTGCAGTGCACTTGAAATTAGATGAGTGCTACTTACCAAGGCTGTATGCTGAAGGTACAGATGTACACATACAGCCGTAACCTCAATCAATATTTTTCTGACATAATTTTGTAATGCAGTCTGGTTTATAAACTGGGTTTAAAATTGCAACCTTATTTATATCTCATATATGTCAAATACAGTTTTTAAAAAAGAAACACAGTAGTCAGAAGTGAAGTGTTTGCTCATTTCACTCACAGCAGGAGATCTTCTGTCTGAGTATGGGTGGTACCTGCTGGCTGTGACTGTGCTGGTCTACCTGATCATCCAGCACCTGAGCAAGAGGAGATCCAGCCAGAGCCCCTGCAGCCCACCCCCACAAACACCACAAGGTCAGCATCAGCATGTACTAACACCTATTCATATTGTACAAAGGTCAGATCAGTCAAACAGAATTCCATATTTTAGAGGTCCATTTTAAACACAATGTGGGACTGAACAGTATTGGAAAAAATAACACTAAAATGTTTTTGTTTTTTGAAGTATACTTTCTAATACTTTTTAAAAAACCAAATAGCTTAATTGGATATACAGTATGTAGCTGTTAACTCCTGTAGCACCAGCTAGAAAGAAGTAGTTCCTGTGTCGTAATTCCTGGATTGTCCATTGTAACTAGGACACTGTTTCTGTGAAGAGATGTAGAAGTAAAACAAAACAACAACAAAAACTGAAAATGTATCAACTTTGTAAATGTAGAATTTATGGCAGAGCTGTTGTATTAGAATCCTTTTTGGTTGCACAGGTGTACCTAATGAACCTGCCAGTGAGTGTATATTAAACTTGAATTAAGAAAAAGGATCAAATATACATAAAGCACTGCCTATATAACTTTAAAAAATAAAAAAATATATTGGTGCATACCAATATATCTGTTATTGGCCAATATCAGCCAATAATATCGGCTGACCGATATATCGGATATATCAGCTCTAAAAATGAACAAGGTAGGTCTTGACCTGCTTTTTAAAAGTGTCCACAGATTAAATGGGAGACAGTTCCAAAGATTAAGAGCCACAATGTCAAAAGGCACAGATGTTCTCTGACAACAAATGAGCCAAGAACCCCTTTTAAAGGATAGGTTGTTTCAGGGTCTTTCTTAATACTATACTCACATTCCATATGTGCATTGGAACAAGTTATTGGTGGCTAGAATGATTCTCCCTTTTCATTATGGCTGTGAAGAGACTTCTTTCATATGCATGTGAATTGTTATGTCCTGGTAACAAACATACATGTATACCAGGACATATCCCTCTGCTGTGGGTCAGTAAGGAAACACTGTCTCTGGAAACACAAAGAGACTACCAAAGCCTCATTAGCTACAGTACTAACTACTGATTATGTTCAAATTTAATAATCTGTTGATTGTTTTTTCCAATTACAGTTTTTCTCAATTGCTTAAGCATGTCTCTTGGAACACTGTTGCAGTTCTTAAAACACTAATCATTGTATATTCCTTCTGTGCAATGAAAATAAAGGAATTCAATTCTATTCTATAGTTCATCACTACCACCAAAATGATATGTCCTTTTGATCATCACTCAAGTCAAGAGTGTCAAATGTCTAAGTAACTGTGTCAGTATGATAGAAGATACTAAAATGATGTTTCTTTGTCATATTTCATTGAGACTTACATACACAGACCCAAAAGAAAAAGTCAAATATCCTCTGCAGCCAACTGAACAAACTCAGGCCTGTTCACAGGGTCTAAAACAGAACTGAGAAAAATGAAAGTACAGTAAAAACATCTTAAATACGCGCTCCTGTCTGCTCACACAATTTCATTAGATATTGTCTGATCCATGTCCAGAAACTGTGGCACCTATGTAAAACTCAGTTTCACTCTCTGTATGTATGTGTGTTTTGATAATAATGATTTTTAAATGTTTTTATAAAGATGCTGTGTTAGTGGCAAGAAGACAAGAGGCCATGGAAGCAGCTCGGAGAAAGATGCAAGAGGAGCTTGATGCCAAAGCAGCCCTCTTCAGAGAGAAACAGACACAGGTGCAGTACTGAAGCAGAATGTTTGTCCTCATCAGGAAGATGATTGTCCATGATACCTGAACTGAATGTGTACTGTGTTTGGTGAGCAGCAAGAACAAGAGAAGAAGAGGCAGAAAATCGAGATATGGGAGAGTATGCAACAGGGAAAGAGTTACAAAGGAACCACAAAACTTCCTCAGGTGAGTTTCAAGTTGAATCACCTGTAACTTTGTCTTTTAACGTTGCTAGTGTGGAAACTATTTTTTTCAAATAATTTCCTCTCTCCAGTTCTCTCCATTCACACAAAACACCAAAATAATAGAAAATTCCTTCTCGTTACCTCTCTTTGAGTTTCTAAACAACAAAACTGTGCATCACTGCCAGGAATGTAATGATACAGTCAGCTCATATATCAGTTTGAGTCATGATATGGGGAGCACAGTTCAATGTATTCATGACACTTTTAACAAAAGATTAACTTAAAATAAACTTGTGTGACTGACATTACCTTTATCATTTATTCCTCTCCACAGAGATAAAATGTGCAAAAAAAGTGTTTTCATTTTCTCCATTTGTAGTAGAGTAAAATTAATTTGTAAAGTTGTAATCTGTCAGATTTCTGTCCTGGTTGATTTGGTGACACCTTTGGTTTACAGATAGTAAGCAAGTGTGATTTAATACTACAGCAAACACTCAAATAGTTACTTTGTCAGAAGAGCAGCTGATGTTTCTGTTAACAGCTCAACCAAACAAACACATTGTTTTGATAAAAAATAATAATAATTACAACATTGGTCTGATTTCATACAGGACACAATAAAGTTGGTTAAGAGTTGGAGGTGTGCAGCCTGTCACCTGCAGCTCTTTTCAACTAAGGTCCGTAACATGCTCCATGCAAATGCACACACTTCAAACTACACAAGATTGATTCCACGTGGCCTCTCTTGTTTGGGTTCACTTCCCCTCAAAACAATCATGCAGAGCAGTTCAGTGAGGCTTTAGCTGAACTGTTGCCTCCTCATTAGGACAGGAATTCATCCTTTGTGAGCGATTCACACAGAGCATCTTCTGTGTTTTCTTTCTTGCTGTGCTTCACAGCAGTACATGTTCCTCCGCAGATGCCATATTTGACCACTACAGTGGTCATAGAAATGCTCTGATTAGGTTAATTGGGTGAGAGCTGGTCAGCCATTTTTCTTTCTACTTCTTTATCTTCCATATGTTTTTTGGCATCACACTCTTCTTACATGCTTTGTGCTACAAACATCATTCAACTGTGCAGCTCATTCAGGAGACGTGTACTATGACTACAGAAAATGCATTCTCTAGTTAGCCTATATCGCCTCCTTGAGGAGTTGGGTGGATCACCTCCACTGATGTTTAAGAGCACATGTTGAGTACTGTATGTTCACCGGGGACGCCTGTTTGTGCTGGCTGGGTCAGGAGTTGCCATTCACTTGCATGGAGCATGTTTATGGCATAACAGCTCACTGTGACTGTTCCTTCTTGTACCATTACTCCCTGACATATTTAAAACTGATCTGCTGTCACAACAGAAGCACCCATTTTTTGCCAGTTGAACGTTTTTCATGTGAACTGACATGGCTAGATAACATTACTCTGTTTGGTCTCCTCTGACTCTCTCGCATCATTTTGTTGTGTCTTTGTACAGCAGATAACTGTTGTCACTGATGTACGTCTCTGTTATTAGATGACTACTCCAGTATAGAAGTATGGAATAGTGATCATAATAGTTTTGTGAATGCAGTTAACCAACACTAACAGCACCACAGAACAGTGTGTGTATCCACATTGGTGTGGACATGATCTGAGTTCTTTACTGCAGTTTTCTGCATTTCACTGCAGACCACTGAAGAGGCCAGCTCATCAACAGCCGTGCTGAAACCAAAGACAGACAAGAAGCCACTTCGCAGTGCTGGTATGTATTTCACAGGACTGAAGCTGAACCACACACATGAGGTTAATTAGGGCTTAAAGGACGGGTTCACAATTTTTCAAGTGTGTCTTAAAACAACAGCCAGGTGCCCAAATGAACACTGACACATGTTTTTCTTGCTGTAATCATTCCTCCTGTTCATACTGACCATTAGGAGATCCCTTCATAATGCACTTACAATGTAAGTGATGGGGGACAAAATCTACAGTCCTCCTTCTGTGCAAAAATGAATTTCAAAGTTTATCTGAAGCTAATATGAAGCTTCAGCATCCAAATGAGTCAAATCAAGTAGATATCTTTCAATGTTACAGTCTTTTTAAAAGTCCCTCTTTTTGTTACTATACTTCCACCGCAGCTCAACAGGGAAACACTGTCCAAGGAAACACAAAGAGGGAATTTGATGCTAAAAAGACTGTAAATGTGGCAGATATCCACTTGATATGACTAACTCAGACTGCTGAAGCCTCATATAAGCTTCACATCTACTTTTATATTCATCTTTGCACTAAATGACTGTGTGGACACACTGTGGATTTTGGCCCCCATCACTTACATTGAAAGCACATTTGAAGGGGATCTTTTAATAGCCAGTATGAACAGGAGGAATGATTACAGTGAGGAAAACCTCTTTCACTGTTCATATTGACAGCTGACTGCTGTTTTAAGACGTGCTTGAAAAATTGTGAACCCGTCCCTTAACTGTGTGCTGCTAGTTCATACTTTTAATTTTTGTATATGGTGGTTTTCTTTTTTAAAAATATCTGACATTCCCTTTTCATTCATCAATTATTGACATCAATTTCCTGTGGCCTCTACTTTGCCATTTTGATCGGTGTTGTGTTGAGTTTCAAGCTTGTTTCAAGTCTGACTACAGCCAGCATCACTGATGGGTCTTAAAGCTTCTGTCAAAGTCTACACTTCCTGCACAGAGGGTTCACATTAAAAGCTTTCCAACAACAGCATTGTGTGTGTAGTGTGTGTGTGTGTGTGTGTGTCCTGTAGCAGCAGTCTACATTCTGTTCTTTTGTGTGTGTGTTTCAGACTACAATCCTCTGACTGGACAGGGAGGAGGCTCCTGCTCCTGGAGACCTGGCAGGAGAGGGCCATCATCTGGTGGATGAGGTTAAAGCAGGTCAGAGACATTGGTCTGTATGACCTTTGACCTCTGACATTCTGAAATGCACACCGACTGACTGAACCAAGCTGACAATCTCACTAAGCCCACAACTTATGATTTTTTTTTTTTACTTGCTCCATTGATCAGTTTGCGTCATTAATAGCATATACCTGCTGTCCTGTTTGATTTTCTCTACTGTTATTTACTGTCTAATCTCTGTGCTGCAGCCTTGTTAGGCATCAAAGCTGTTGTGTGATTATATTGAGTAACGCTGCCCAGGGCTAAATATATTGTGGAATTGAAAGCTTGTAATGAAGCCTTTCCTGTAAATGGTACCTAACCAGTAGGTTTGGCTGATAAATTTCACAGTCGGTGCATTTTTTTCTAATATATTTTCATATGTTTATCAATGTGTACCTCCATAGCTTTAGAGTTGATGTAACTACAGCAGTTGTAGCTGGTGGACAGATGGTTAATTACAAGAAATAATACGTTGTCATTATAAAGTTACAAACATTTTCATCTGTCAAAATGTAAGGAGGATATTGTCTATACTGTTGCACACATTTTTATGCAATAAAGATATGGCATAGGGAATTTGAATTTGTCCAGCTGGGAATCCAGTGCTTTTGTGGCTGTCTTTAGTAATGTGTGGAATGGCACAGTGATGAATGGAATCCAGCAGTTTAAGAGCAGTGGTAGCAGCGTGAAGTATAATGGAATGTGAGGATTGTGATTTTTGTTATTAAAGCAGAAATAAGCTCTGTTCTGGTACAAGAATACAGTTCTAATTTTTCGGTTTTGTTTTTTGTTTTGTTTTTTTGTTTGTTTTTAAAGGAGACATATGCTTTTTGTGAATTTGTTAGTTATACACTGTTATGATGTCACATATACATGCAGTATAGACATACAGTAAATGTGCATAATATGTCCCCTTAAAGATCCTTTTAATGTTTCATCAGACCAGGACACCATTCCAGTAACCCAAAATTGAGTCTTATGGCTGGCACTTGGCAACAGTCAACCACTACCATGAACTGTTCAAAACCAACAATGTGTTAGTCTGTCTCTCAATACTTTCTAACTTCCCTACCATGTGACTCTCAGCCCCAAGCCCATTGGTTCCTACTGAAGATGTAAATCTTTAAAAACATCTCTCAATTTTTTTTGCATCATTTTTTTGCATCAGTAATTTCTTAAAACAGCTGGTCACTGTAGTTTTTATCAAACGTTACTCGAACAAGAGGAAATAGTGCATTTGTGGGGGACTATTTTAAGTGGCAGATTTATGGAATCAAATAATGGTCATAAATATTTTGAGCTTGTGAAATGGTTTGTGAATGTGTAATAAAGTTTTGCAGCTGTAGAAATATTTTGTGCATGTGTGAAAAAGTTGTGTGCACACATAATTTTGCACATGTAAAAAGTTTTTGTAGCTGTGGAAATATTTTGTGTATGTGCAATTAAAATTTGTGCAATTTTTTCAACAGTGAGGTTTGACAAAGTCTGAGAGACGGACGTACAAATTTCCTACCTTTGTGTGGACAGTACAACTATAAAATGCGAGTTACAAGTACGAGATTTTGACCGTTTTTACTGACCGTTTTATTGGTCAAACGTAAAGTCAATCTGTCCAATCAGAGGGTAGATGGTTCTGTTGCGTTCATCCCCCTGCAGGTCTTCAAAGATGGACGGCGGTGCAGACTCTCCTGCCACTCAGGTGGGTTTAATTGTACTTGAGAATGCTGTAGATATTAATGGTAAACATTTAATGTGTTATGTATTTAGCTTGCTGTTAGTTCGCTGTTATTATAAGGCAACGCAGTTGTCCAAATGCATATTTTCAAATTCAGGAAGGCTGCTTTATGTACCCAGAATAAAACAATAATGTATCTTTCTGTTAGCAAGTGTCCGGTAGCGTGACCAAAGTGGCAGCATCAACGCTGGCCGGAACTTTTCAAGCTGAAAGCAAAGCAAGAATGGAGACATATATCGTAATTACAAATAGTTAGACATGAACACAAGCCCACTCCTTTAGTATGTACAGTTTTGTGGATTTAGGACCGTCTAGCTCCTGTGGGATTACAGAAGCTGCATTGTAAATATGAAGATAAAGTTAGTGTTAGCTATTAGCTTAGGTAAGGTTGATGATAACAGTAAGCCAGTAAATTTGCAGGAAGTTAATTATATTTTTGGTGCTGCGATTGGTTTGCATTTCGCTTTTATTCTGTTTCTCGGCACAGGTAGAGCTGATGGTGAATTCATCCCTGTAGGTGCTTCTACGAGCCGGCGGCCGGGTGGAAGTGCGAGCCGTGGACAGGAGCATAGCAGGGGCTGTAAAAAGCGGTGCAGAGGGTGTCGATGACCCTGGTGCTGAGGATCCATCCCAGTGTGTTGGTCAGAAATGCAGGGAAATGCTACAACCAATGACTAAAAACAATTCCTACACTGCTACATATGGAGGCACACATATTGCAGGAGGGAGTGTTGCACAGAGAATCAGGAGTGACACCCAGGTAACAGCTGACCTGCCAGACACAGCGGAGGATAACTGACAGTGTTTGCAAGGCAGGGTGGAACTTTTGGTCCAGGTCACACTTGTCATCCTAAATTGCTGTTTTTGGAGAATCTGATATCCAGAGTGTCACAGAAAGCAGTTTCATCTATATGAGGATAAAGTTTCATTTCAATTTTTCAATTATAAATAGTGGTATAATAGTGAGGTGCTTTATACTGTAAATAGGTTACTTATGTATTATTTGCTATGTAACATTTCTTGTGTTATTGTTTTCTTTTACAATAAAGTGACTACAGTTAATTGTTTCTGAACAAATACATGTTTGTTACATCATGGTACCATAAATGAACAATCCATTAACAGTTAATCATGACATGCAGTCTTTAAGAAGCTAAACAAAAGGAATTATGACTTTTTAGAGTTGTAAGAATGTATTTGGCTCAAGAAT
The DNA here is from genome assembly GCA_038419695.1 of Scomberomorus guttatus. Lineage (NCBI taxonomy): Eukaryota > Metazoa > Chordata > Actinopteri > Scombriformes > Scombridae > Scomberomorus > Scomberomorus guttatus. The sequence continues at coordinate 1,443,836 of CM076445.1, forward strand.
AAATATACAGTCCCTGACAAAAGTTTTGTCACTTATCCATTTTGTAGAAACAACAGCTTATAACCTGACTTTTAAATAATCCATTGGTTTTAGAAGTGGCTCATATGAAAGCTTAAACCCTCCCAAATTATGTTTAATATACTAAAATAAATTTGCTTCACTGAAGAAAGATTGATCATTTAATGAACACAGAAAGGTCAGATTTTGGCAAGAAAAGTTTTGTCGCCTACAGAGAGTAATGTGAAAATTGAACAAATAATTTACTTCAAATGCAAAAATATGTTGCATAACATCAGTGAATTAAGTAGTGGTGCTGTGAGATCCATATTTAATATCTTGTATGACTTCCATCAGTTTGAAGGACTGCATCCTTGCGGTTCAGCAATGATTCATACAATTTATTGATGAAGTCATCAGGAATAGCAAAGAAAGCAGTCTCACATGCCTCCCAGAGTTCATCAAGATTCTTTGGTTTCGTCTTCCATGCTTCCTCTTTCATTCTACCCCAGACATGCTCAATGATGTTCATGTCTGGTGACTGGGCTGGCCAGTCCTGGAGCACCTTGATCTTCTTCGCCTTGAGGAACTTTGATGTGGAGATGGAAGTATGCAATGGAGCACCATCCTACTGCAAAATTTGACCCCTTTTATGGTTGGGAATGTAAGAGGTAGCTAATATTTCTTGATATTTTAGGCTATTGATATTGCCTTCCACCCTGCAAATCTCTCGCACACCCCCATACTGGATGTAACCCCAGACCATGATTTTTCCACCACCAAACTTAACTGTTTTCTGGGTGAATCTTGGATCCATGCAGGCTCCAGTAGTTCTCCTGCATGTAATTTAACCGAAGATTCATCTGAGAAATCCACCTTCTGCCACTTTTCCAGCGTCCATCCTTTTAGCAGGTTGTGGGCCTTGGCAAATGCCACACGTTTTTTGTAATTGCCTTTTGTTTAGTGCTGGTTTCTGGGCACTGATTCGACCATGGAGGCCATTTGGAGACAGAATTCTACAAACTGTTCTGGTTGACACAGGGACTTGAGGTGACCCGGCCTGGTGGAGCTCTGCTGCAATGGAAAAGGGGCTGGCCTTGGATTTTCGAGCCAACAAACGGTCCTCCCGAGCAGTTGTCTTGCGGGGTCTGCCGGACCTGGGCTTGTCAAAAACATCTCCAGTCTCTTCAAATCTTTTTCTTATTTATTGTACTTGATGCTGAGACACTTTGAAGGTGTCAGCCACCTCAGCAGTGGATCTGGTCTTCAGCCTCTTAAAAATCAATGCTTTGGTCTCAGGGTAAATCTTAGGCATGTTGTCAGAGGTCAAGTTGATGTGAAGGTCTGGTGTGCTGGGGTTCTTTTTATACACAATTATTATCAATTATTGATCACAGGTGAGGCTGTAATCTGGGATTGGGTGACAAGACTTTTGTCTTTGCAAAAACTGACTCAGTGGGCTTTACCAAGCTGTAAACATTAGAATGCTTTTCAGCAGTTTCGTTTGGCACCAAAACATTATTTCAAAAGCTGGGATTGAAATTAGCCATTTCTTGTAAAAAAAAAAAATTGATTAGAAATATATTTGAGGGGCACTTAAGGTCAACTTGTACCCAAGCGACAAGACTTTTGTCAGGGACTGTACACAGAAAGTTGGATTACAAGTCACAAATATAAATTAACAGCTATATAGAGGGCAATTTAATATGACAGATATGTAGTTTGATGTGGTGGGTGACTGTGGATACTTCACAGGTGATCTTCATCTGATGTAGGGGCAAGCCTCTGTCTGTGGCCTCTGGAAGAAATACAATTCAAAATCTCAAAGAATCCACATATTGAATCCTCACATGCTAAGAAAAAAAAGAAAAGTTACTGTTTGGAAACATTAATACACAGATGTAGCCTGTATTGTTTTGAAGGTTTTCAGAAAGCAGCACTGACAGTTTTCCAGAACTGATGCTTATGCCAAATAGATTAACTGGATGAACAATATTCATATTTTGTATGTATGACTTAAGTGTAACAACCACCTCTTGCACAGCAGTGGAGTCAATGATACATTTTCATGCAATGTCATGCCTCCTGCTGATCTGTGTCTACAATGGCTCCTGGGCAGTCGAGGCTGGTACAGTAGACTGTAAACAAGGCCGATGTGGATCATCTGGCCTTTTGGATCAAAGTTGTGGCATCCTCGGCCCTGATAACACTCATTTTATTACCAAGACCTTCTGAACTTTTTGGATGGAGCTTTAGTCTTTGGCCCTGTTTGCACCTTGCATTAACGGGGGTCTGTGACACAACTAAAGCTTCAACATCATCAATGGCAGCACAAAACATTATCGTCATACAATAACGTCAACTGCTGATACATCTAGGGATACAACTTGCTCAGGGCAATTTTTCTCAGAAGCATGTTTTAATGGTTAGCCTAGCAATGTTTATATTATTTAATGAAACATGCTAAAGCAGAGCAACAGTATGTAATACGGCCAAGTGATTGGTTTGCCTTCAGCTTGAAAAGATCCTGCCAGCATTGATGCTGCTACTTTGGTAACGCTAGCGGACATTTGCTAACAGAAAGCTACATTACTGTTCTATTGCATTTGGACAACTGCGTTGCCTTACAATAACAGCAAACTAACAGCAAGCTAAATACACAACATATTAAATGTTTACCAGTAATATCTACTTATTTAATAAAACTGTAATAATAAAATAGGCCCACTTCTGAACTGACATTAATTAAAATTCAAGCTGGAATATGACATTCTTTATGTTGTCTACAGGCTAATATAGTGCTTATGGATGTGCACACACGTGCATGAACACACATATACAATCATAATCCTATGAATGCACACACACACACACACACACACACACACATATATATATATACTTAATGAACACCTGTGCATCCATTAAAACAATAAGGACCAAATGAAAACCCTGTAGGGGAAACCTGGGCTGGTTGGCACACTCTCTATTTCTCTGGCATAATTTATGTTAGAATATTTTAACCAGCACCAAATGAAAGGTTAAGATCTCAGCTATAAATAAATATGTTTTAATGTAGACAAATGTTTTCTAAAATTAGTGGATTTGTGATTAAAATCATGTTGTGCATTTGTGCCAACTAGCCCCATCATGGGGTTGGTTGGCACATGTTATGAGGTCAATTGGCACAATGTTAAAATGCTATAGTTACAAAAAATGAAGCAACCAATAGAAACAATTTGAACATTTAATTCAAACAAGAACAACAAAACATAAACCTTTAATAGTATATCTGTTTTTTTAAGCAATTCATCAGTAGGAATATCTAATTACTTTTGCCATTGATCATTCAAAATAATAATAAACTAACAATATAAACATTGTTTTAATCTTTCAAAATACCCCAACAAAATATACATTAACAGTTACAAGTTCATGAACAAGAAAACTATTGTTAAAACATTAGTCACTAAAAACAATTATCGTTCAAAAAACTTAGTATTTGAGTAATAATATTTAAACGTAACACTAATGAAGCTAATAAAAGCCCATTACAACATAGTTTGTACAACGCACATTGTCCTATTTCTATTTCTCTCTCTCTCTCTGTCTGTGTGTGTGTGTGTGTGTGTGTGTGTGTGTGTAAACCCATGTGCATGTGGATCAGTGTGTGTGACTGATCTCAATCTGACTCTGAGTTACAGGAGTCACAGTTTTGGCAGTGGTACTGGGAGTGGAGATGGGGAGTGCACAACTCATATCCCCACTTTTTACACATAACACACTGAATCCAGAATTCCCCTGGCTGGCTATTGGAGAAGTCTTCAACACACACAAAACAGTAGGCTTTTTTTTTTGAAAAGCTTCTTTTTTGCATTTTCTTTCTCCTTCTCCAGATCTTTCTTCACGAGTGTGACTGTCAGAATGTCCGCTTTCATTTTCCTCCTGACAGCACCTCCCACTTTCCTAGGCCCAGCTTTGGAGAAAGGCCGCAGCTCCTTAGAGGAAACCCTCCCAGTACTGCTGGGTCCAGGCACAGCATTGTCCATGTGAGCCTGCTGCGCAGGAATTGGGTCCAGATGTCACTGGGTTGAAATTTGTGTCTCTGCCTGACAACGTCAAGGTTGTTAAAAAAACAACCTACATTTTCTTTATTGAAACTCGTTGCATGAGCAAGGCTAGTGGCCTCTGGCTTGTGGACAGATAGGCAGGTGTACCTTTTCAAAAAGGCTGTGAACTAGTTGGGGCTGGCTTGCTGAAGTTCCGACTTCAACATTGTGGGCGGTGGCAAGCTGGTAAGTCAGCTTTCTTACTTCTGCCGGAGACATAAAGTCATAATAAAAATCTGACTTTTTAAAGTATTCGACCAGCTCCCTTTCCATCTTAATTGAGAATAGTTGCCTGTTTATTTTGAAACCAACAGAGAGGTGCTTGTTACACTCAATTTGGTCAGGGGTCAGTTTGTTGCAGTATCTTGCCAGTGTCCAAAAGGGAATATCAAAATCTTCAGCCATACTGTATATATTTTTATTCTGCAGTTTCACTTGCCACACTGCTGCAAGCATAGTGTCTGCTGTGGTCCTCCCCTCTCCTTACAAATGTTCGCACCGTTGTGACACCTACAAGAACATACATTTTCAAATTTCAAAATTTCGAAAAATTTCAATAAAGGAAAATGTGGTCAAAATCACTAGCTAGCTAAGCTAGCTTATGACCAGTTGCTAAATTACTATCTAGCTGTGTGTGTGTGTGTGTGTGTGTGTGTGTGTGTGTGTGTGTGTGTGTGTGTGTGCATGTGTGTAGAATATACTGTATATGACAAACACACATGCACACTATTAATGCTGTGTATGTGTGTATGTGTGTGTGTGTGTGTGTGTGACAAAGCAAATATGAAATGATTGATTAACCTTTATTAACAAATACAATTGAAGATTATGAAATGTGATTCATTTTTCATTTTATTTTTGGGTGGGAATGTTAAAGAAATAGCAACATATAATGATAAAAATACCATGAAAATTTTGATAATTTTACCTCAGGATTACAAGAGTATGTCATGACTGGGGGGAAACAACAATTTCAACAATTTTCTTAAAGGGCAGTGACCATAATATTTTTATATTTTTAAAGGGACAGTAACCACAACAGCAGTAGTAACGTTTAGTCCACAGAGCACTTTTTAACTTTTGAGACTATAAAATTGATATGTTAAACTCATCAAAAAAGTTAGTGACTTTCAGATGTTTTAACACAGTAGATGAGTGCAGGTCAGGAAATCAAACATTGATGTTACATTTTTGTTTCTGTGACCTTCAAAGGACCAGAAAATAGGTGTGTGCCAACCAACCAGAAACACAGTCTGGTGACAATTTATTAGTGAGGTAATTCAATGGGTTTGAAAGATTTATACAGTACAGGCCAAATTTTGGACACACCTTCTCATTCAATGCGTTTTCTTTATTTTCATGACTATTTACATTGTAGATTCTCACTGAAGGCATCAAAACTATGAATGAACACATGTGGAGTTATGTACTTAACAAAAAAAGGTGAAATAACTGAAAACATGTTTTATATTCTAGTTTCTTCAAAATAGCCACCCTTTGCTCTGATTACTGCTTTGCACACACTTGGCCATTCTCTCAATGAGCTTCAAGAGGTAGTCACCTGAAATGGTTTTCACTTCATAGGTGTGCCTTATCAGGGTTAATTAGTGGAATTTCCTGCTTTATCAATGGGGTTGGGACCATCAGTTGTGTTGTGCAGAAGTCAGGTTACTACACAGCCGACAGCCCTATTGGACAACTGTTAAAATTCATATTATGGCAAGAACCAATCACCTAACTAAAGAAAAACGAGTGGCCATCATTACTTTAAGAAATGAAGGTCAGTCAGTCCGATCCATCTCTAGAACAACTGTTAAGCTAAGGAGAGGCAACAAACAGAAGAGATTTGTTTGGGCCAGGAAACACAAGGAATGGACATTAGACCAGTGGAAATCTGTGCTTTGGTCTGATGAGTCCAAATTTGAGATCTTTGGTTCCAACCGCCGTGTCTTTGTGAGACGCAGAAAAGGTGAACGGATGAATTCCACATGCCTGGTTCCCACTGTGAAGCATGGAGGAGGAGGTGTGATGGTGTGGGGTTGTTTTGCTGGTGACACTGTTGGGGATTTATTCAAAATTGAAGGCACACTGAACCAGCATGGCTACCACAGCATCCTGCAGCGACATGCTATCCCATCCGGTTTGCGTTTAGTTGGACGATCATTTATTTTTCAACAGGTCCAAACTTTTGGCCTGTACTGTATGTCTATAACATACAGGAGCATGAACCTTCAGCTTGCCTGGAAACAAACACGAGGCTCAGTTTACACGAGACAGCGACGGGTTGCTGTAGAGGACTACAAGCACACGGGGGAGCTCGAGACCAGAGAGCTGGCTGAGGGTCATGCTGCGTTTGAGGACATGACTTGACACCTCTTTAAAATCATTTGTATTGTTCTTTCTTTTCTATCTATCTATCTATCTATCTATCTATCTATCTATCTATCTATCTATCTATCTATCTATAACTTTTACTTCACTGTCAGTTTAGCTGGCTTAGTTTTAAGTGTCATGTTTGTTTGGATGTTGCATAGATGTAGTTACAGTTACCTATTTTTGGAAGGTTTACTATTTTTTAAAAATAGAAGTTCATAATCTCATGTGTATTAGTTTACTATTACAGCATATATTTTTAAATAGTCTACTTCTGAGGTTTTCTGTCATGTAGCACAAACATTAAAATAACTACAACAATTCCTTATATTCCTCATATGAAAAAGCATTTTTTTTCCACAGGTCTGAATTTTATTTTAATTTCTGCTGTCTAGGTTAGTTTAAGGCTACTATTTGGTAAAGCAGTGGCAAACCATAATAAATGTGTCATATTAATTACTATACTAATACTAGTAAATATTAGTGGAAATAATGATCATTATTTTAGTAGTATTCTTGTTTTTGTTGTTATAAAATCCACAGAGCAACCAAGTCTAAAGAAAACTGCCTTCATGTTGCAGTGGTTCTATGCAGGGGGATTTTCCCATATGACTAGAACGCAGCATCGATAGGTCGAATGACTCGAAGGGATTAATCCAGTCAGAGCACTTCTACGGGAAGTCCGTTGGGTCAAACCACTGTTAAACGCTTCGCAATCAGCGATCTCGACAGTCCGACATTCCTCCATGGCGAGATAATGGCGAGAATGGAGCCGCTATTCAAGGCAAAGAACAAAGCTGCTGTATTTGTTGGTCGGCGTTGATGTTTGCCGATGATCGATAGCGACGGACAGCTGGATGATCCGAGGCGGCAGCGGCAGAGACGGTTCAGGTGGCGGCTTCAAGGAGACTGCTGTGATGCTACGTAGGCAACTGGAAGAAAAAGGTTTTTCTACCATGAGAGAGTGTGTGTGAGCCCGGTTTTCTGGAGACACGCGAGCTCTGACGGCCCGGTTTTTGTTTTTATTATATTTTTGTTTTATGTTTATTGTTTTATGTTTTTTGTTTGTTTGGTTGTTTGTTAGCTTTTTCACAGAGACGCTGCTTCGGATACAGTGAGAATACACAGAGAGCTGGTGAAGTTTTGGGGAATGGCAGGTCGAAGCCGAAGAGCATGGTTTAGTGTTCTGCTGGGACTGGTGGTCGGGTTCACACTGGCTTCCAGACTCATTTTACCCAAGGCGACCGAGTTGAAGAAAGCTGGACAGAAACGAAAAGCAAACCCTGCCGGTTGTGGGTTGAACGGGGTTCTCAGAAAGGAATACGGTGGAGTATTATGGCCACCGCAAGATAACGGTTTACCGGCGACCGAGAAACCTGGCTCCAGGTCCAATCATTTCCTGTTCGTTGGTGTCATGACTGCCCAGAAGTACCTGAACAGCCGAGCCGTGGCGGCGCACAGGTATGTGATGTGTCAGAGACACACTTCATTGTGGCCCTGTTTAGAAGCTTACCGGGAAGGACATAGACCGATAAAGCCTTTTATGTAGTATCATTTATTAGATAGCTAGCTAGCCGCAGTTATTTCTACCCATTTTCGCCCTTCACCATTGGTCCACACTAACCGCTACCACCCAACCTACATTACACACGTAGGTGCTGCTTGATATGTCGTATTGTATGTGCTGAATTTACTAGAACAGCCCGGTGATTTATGTTCCGTGTAAACTTGTGTTCTACCAGGTAATTGTTAGCCACCTACTGTGAATCTGATTTTACCCCTTTAACATCCAGCGCCCTCTTTATATTGGAAAAATAATTTTATTCCACCGTGTCTAACTGTATCAGAAATATTGTACATCCGTTGTGCCGCTTCATTGAAGCTGTGCATTTGCACTGACTGAAATATATATAAATATATATAAAAATAACTTATTTCCTGCATTATTTAATACTGTTCAAAATTCAGCCTGGCGTGTTTGGCATCTTTGGAAACTTTAGGATAGGGTTTCAGCTAACAGCTGTTTACACTCTCATTTGCATAGTCTGTTGATTATTTTTCCAGTTGATTGACTAAAATTTTAGCCATAAAAATGGCAGAAAATAGACACATGCAAAGTTGACATCTTCAAATGTCTTGTTTTGTCTGACTCTCTGTCCAAATCCCAAATATATTCAGTTGGAATGCACAGTATGAGTAGGTACTGACTGACCCACTGGCAACTCAGTGGAGTTTAACACTTAAGCAGGGCAACTTGTGTCAGATCTGTTCCAGTGAACATAAAGTGTTATAGTGGGTCTCCTGGCTCTACCAAGACAGCACGCCAAAGCAGAAGAAAAATAACTTAAATTTAATTACACACAGAGGCTGGTATAGAAAATGAGACCAATTTTCACATCAGAGGAATCCTTTAAGGGCTCTACAGAATTGGATGAAGGCCTAAACCTAAACCTTCAATGAGGATCAGGCGGCATTGTGTACACATTATGAAAGTGCAATACTCATTTTTAATTCCACCAGATTCAAATGCTCAACACCTCTAATGAATGTGTATTTCAGGCTTTCTCTCAAAGTTCTTATATTATGAATATCAGTGACTAACAAAACAAATACAGGCTTTACTCATACCCACACCTTAAGACCAACCAAGAAGACCAAGAGGGTTTCATGAAAATTAGATGATAGTGATTAAGTGCAGTCCAGAACATAAATAAGTAAATGAATACATAAATAACAAAAATACAAAATAAAAAGGAAATAATAATTAACTAATAAGACAAAAATTGCGATAACCGTCACTGAGATCAATTACTCAGTAGATGGTGAGTCATAGAAAGATACAAAGGCCCCACACTTACAGAACATATTCATTGTCTTTCAAGTGGTGAAAGGAATTTTTTCAAGTTTCAAACAAAACAATGTAATCTGGTGAGAGTAAGATGGAGTGGCAGCATCTCTCCATTTAAGCAGGCGAGAGCTCGCTGAGTAGTAAAGAAGTGAAGGCTAGCATAGCCTGTTGTGTTTTGGGAAGGAGCAGATCTTGTGGGGGAATGCTAAAGATTGCAGTTAGTAGGTAGGCTCAATGGGACATTGTACAATTTCAGACAATGTTTGGAAGACTGATTTCCAAAATTCCTTAATAGAAGGGCTTTTCAGAACACATGAAGTGAAGTAGTTCAGTAGAAGAACCATCACAAATCAGTTTCAGTAGTGTGAACATGTTCAAGCACATCTTCACCATTTTTGAACCCAGACTCTAAACTCTAATTTACTAATTTACTTAGAAAAGCCTGACTCATTATAATCAATCCTAATTTTTCCACCCTGCTGCAACTTCTCACTGTGCTTTAACAGTCCAATTGGGATCAATAATCATTTAGGACTTCAAGAATCATATCTGACAGTGCAGTCACATATGTCAGTATATGTTCTCCTGCTTTCTGTCAGCTTTTATTGACTTTATTACACACAACTTTTTCCTCCTGATGCAGATGTAGTGAAGAAAGTCAATAAGATCTGATAGAAAGCCTGCATCAGAGACTTCTTTGTATCCTAAACATATTTAGACATGTCTGACTACACCGTGAGCCTCCTCTGTAGCAAAACAAGTTTGATCAAGGGTTTTCAGTGGCTCAAAGATTGTTCAGCCCAATGAGTCAGACCCATAGGCCATTACATAAACTTGGACTTCTTGGATTTTGAGGAGCCATCGATGTAGGTCGCGTGATGCATTGTGGGAAATTGTGTATGGCTGTTGTCTATCATTTCCTGTGGTGTATTAAGGTGTATGTATGAATAAGGAAAAAAAATATGGTGACTGAATGTATCCAGTGTGACACAGATGGATGAATGCAGCCACTGCTGACGTGCTGCCTTCTTTAGGTCTCAATCATTGGCCTATGGAGAGATGAAGGTTTAACATGCACACTGCTGGGAGGTTTTTAGAGAGAGTCATGTATCTATCTTTTGTGTTTATAACTAGCTGACACCATATTCTATTATTCTAGCTAGGACCATTTTAACGGTGTGCCAGGTAAGCACCCTGTGATCTCTTGTAAATACTGCACACAGGTGGAAAACAGGCACACCTCTTTGTCCTCCCTGTCAGGTTAAAATGATTGCTGGTGAGATGCGTTAGGATGTGTGGTGATGAGTTTGTGTCATGGAAGTGCTGATATTTCTTATTCAGCTGGTGTGATAAACCTGATCAGTGTTCTTCAGTAGCAGAAAATACCTGCCACACACAGTGTGATGTTTTTAGTGTTTTCCCACAATCCACCAAATAGCTGTATACTGATTGCTAATCATATATTGATCTCAAAAAATTGGGATTTGACCTTCAGTGTACATGTTCTGACAACAAACGTTCATGCACAGTAGTCATGCTGTCATGTTTGTTTTGGGGCTTTTACATTTAGCATGTGTTTCCTGCTATTGCATTTTATTACATGTTACAGATAATCCCATGTCTTTGTTATCTGACCTTTTGTGTGTGTGTGTGTGTGTGTGTGTGTGTGTGTGTGTGTGTACACAGGACATGGGCACAGACGATTCCAGGTCAAGTGGAGTTCTTCTCCAGTGAGGGCTCTGACACCTCCATACCCATTCCCATAGTGGCTCTGAGGAATGTGGATGACTCGTACCCACCCCAGAAGAAGTCCTTCATGATGCTCAAATACATGCATGACCACTACCTGGACAAGTATGAGTGGTTCATGAGGGCCGATGACGACGTCTATATCAAGAGTGGGAAGCTGGAGAGCTTCCTGCGCAGCCTTAACAGCAGTGAGGCTATCTTCCTGGGCCAAACAGGCATGGGGGCCCGGGACGAGCTGGGGAAACTGGCCTTGGAGCCTGGGGAGAACTTCTGCATGGGAGGACCAGGGGTCATCATGAGCCGTGAAGTCCTCAAGAGAATGGTGCCTCACATCCGAGAGTGTCTACAGGAGATGTACACCACCCACGAGGACGTGGAGGTGGGCCGGTGTGTCAGGAGGTTTGCGGGGGTCCAGTGTGTCTGGTCCTATGAGGTAAGATGGTTTTGTATTCTTTTAATATCACATTGTTTTTTACTCCAAGAACCCAACCAGATATAGGACTTAAGGACCCAAATATTGAAAGTTGTAAACTGTCCACACTGTACATAATGGAATGAATAACCTACAAGGTCATGCATTGTTAATGCCTGGGATGCCATAAGTACCTTTTATTCATCCATGATTTCAAATGATCACAAGTTAGGTCTCATATATTAGTGGTGCAGATTTGTAACATTAGTATAATTTTGCTTGATGATCATTGGCCCTGGGACAGTTGCCTGCTTTTTTGCGGGGGAAATCCAGCCTTGTATGCAGCTGAGACCAGGTGTGCTTCAGTAAACATGACGAGGATGAGAGACCACCCTGATAGTGACTTCCATCAAAGTAAAGTAGTACTGTCCTGTTCACAGCCTCATTCTGTGCTAGGGACTTCAAGATGCTTGTAGCTAATGCAAACCATTTAGCACTATAACTGCCTGTAAATAACATACTCAAGTCCCCCCCACTTGATCCAAATCATGTTGCTGTGGCTGCAGAGTGAAAAGAAGCAGCTACATGCTGCATCACTTGACATTATACAGGGAATTATGTGTGGCATATAATTCAGTGTAATCCAACACCACCACACTGTCCACACTAGAAAATAACGATAGAGTTGAATCAGCATCTGACACACTGTCAACAAACCTGGACATTAGAAGCTTCAGGATGTGACAGTACTGGTGTATAGATGGTAATAAACTAGTAATGCTGTATAATGACGAGTGAATGATTTGGGTTAGTATACCATGGCAGGTAGACACTATGTATGAGTATGAAGATTCACAGGAGGTATTCAGTGTGTTCAGTAAGGTCAGTAAGGACAATAGCTGCAGCAGATGATGTTCTTTTGACTGTAGTGTATGTTGGTTTAAACGGTTGTTTCCCTGGACAGATGTGTGTCTTTTTGAGTGGAATTAGAGAGCGTAGACCATTTGTTTGTTTGTTCTAATCTCTGTATAACTGAATTATGACCAGATGTAGGCAGGGTCCAAAATTAACTTTTTGGCTTACCTGCCAAGGTGGCTGGTAGATGAAAAAATTTACCGGCCAGACAGATTTTTTACCAGCCAAAAATAATAAATTTTACTATTGCAATTTGCTATTATTACTATTTATCATGTCATCTTGGTCTCATATGTGATCCTCAATCAATATTATCGTAAACACGTGCACTTCAGCATGTAAATGTGCTCAAGTTGGAATTAAATGCCATCACATAAATGTAAAGACTACAGCAGTATAAGCAATTAGAAAATCCATTGGCATGAATTTCAGTGATGATTTAATGAAGAACAATTTTGTGTCTCAATTGAATGTCAAATTTACCAGAAGGATCATGATTAACACAATACTAGCACAATACATTACTACTTGTTACTACTTGTACATTATATGTGTAGCAACAAGCGAAGTGTTATTGAGCTGCCAGAGGCTCTATCGTATTAAGTTGCTTTGAGCCTTAAATTCACCACTTCTAAGCAGAAGGCAGAAGATAATGTTATCTCAGAGCCTGACAAGCCCAGGCAAGGCCTCTCTTCCTCTGGGGAGCTCTCCTGCTCTTTCCTCCGTGTCTGACTCACCCTGGTCAGTGGCTGTCTCCTCAGCCTGCTGCTGGCTATGCAGCGCTATCTTCTTCTTTTTTCTGTTTTATGGCGGATGGCAATCTGCGTTAAGGTGCATTACTGCCACCTTCTATGTTGGAGTGTGAACCAGAGTTATCTACCTCCACAATCAAACACAGCAAACCAGCAGCTTTCTCCAGTGCATAGACAATTCATTTTTTCCTACCAGCCAGACTGGTGGGTGGTCTCCAAAATTTACTTGCCAAAGACTAAATTTACCCGCATTTGGTGAATGGCGAGTGCTAATTGTGGACCCTGGAGTAAGGTCACAGGTCTTTGTTTCTGTGTGTTGGCCCTGATCTGGGGGATAACCTTTGACCTGACAAAAAAACAAGACAAAGGGTATGTTTTTCTCTACAACCATGGTACAACCTCCTAATGCTGATATTCTCATCAAAGGATTGACATAGTCACTGATTTTCATCTCCTGGTCTACTCATGAACGCAAATAATCTTGCTTTTAATTTGACAAGCATACATTAGTCATTTCTAGTTGACATTGTGGGTGTATATGATGTGCTATTTTGTGTAGCTTTGTATTTTGTTTAGTGTAGTTTGTTATTGTGCTGTTATGTTTTAATTCTGACCTGTCGAAGGGACTGCAGATGAAAATTAGCTATAAGCTAACTCTGGTACAGTACATCAAATAGTAACATTTATGTTTAACACTGTACATGGTCCCAATAAATGAATAAATAAATAAATAAATAAAACTCAGTGTACAGAATAGCATTCCATTAGCCGGTACACTGTTGTGTGATGTGTACATAGGTATGTTATTTTTCTGACAAGTATATTTGATTGCTTACACATAAATCACTTAAAGCACTGCTGAGACACATAAATATTCCATTCAAATCAATCTGCATCTAGAATCAGTCAAGGGTGGAAATAGCCTAAAGTGGCACATGTAAAATGATTCTGTTGTGCGTGTTGGTGTGAAAAGGTGGTCCCTGCCTTACGCCCCTTCACTGTGAGGTTTAACTGCACTTCAATTCTGTCTTTTAAGCAGGCAGCTGAACCAGTTGCACTGTGCCTGCTGGACTGTATGGCATTCAGTCGTTGTTGAGACTTGTGTGAGTGTTGTCGGTGTTGGCCATGAGAAAAGTTATTAAGACAACACTTGAGAACCCATGTTGAGACAGAGTAATGAAAGAAATGCAGCAGACTCGTCATCAGAGCAGGGTGTGTTTCTGTGTTCTCTGGTGGAGTGTTCACTCTAACCAGCCTGTTGTCTAACATGTCTAGACATGGCTTTGCCATAGACCTGTTGCTCATATGAATGGTGTTCACATGAATCAGAGCCCATGGAAACGGATGCAAATTACACAGTAATGTGGAGCTTTAATGAAGTGACTGTATGAGACGACAGGAGATCTGATCTGTCTTCATCATGTGCTCAGCTCTGTTCTGTCTCACCAAGACATAGGGAGGAAATGGAGTAGTGATGCACCATTCAGCTTTTTTTATCCTTATATTCTTCTTTAAAGGACCAGTGTGTAGGATTTAATGGCATCTAGCAGCGAGGTTGCAGATTGCAACCAACTGAATACCGCTCTCCTCACTCTCCCCTTCCAAGTATGTAGGAGAAACTACGGTGGTCGTGAAACCCGCGAAAAACGCAGAAGGCCCTCTTTAGAGCCAGTGTTTGGTTTGTCTGTTTTGGGCTACTGTAGAAACATGGCGGGCTCCGTGGAAGAAGACCCGCTCCTCATGTAGATATAAAGGCTCATTCTAAGGTAACGAAAACACAACAATTCTTAGAGGTGATCTCTCGAATATTGTGGTTAAATTATCAATACAAAGATAAGGACAACCTCAATTTTTATCGGGCAAACAAAATGCTCCTTATACACTCTACTCATCGTTCTGGAGTATAATTTATCCACTGCAAGGTCACAGCACATGGCTCTACAGGTTTACAACACATTCCCAGCCTGTTAGCCTCCATATGACATCAGTTATATGAAGCAATCTACAACTGTTTACCATAAACTACACTATACAATATTTATTAATTTATCATATTTTTCATTTTTGTTATGTAATTAAATAATTGCCATCTTCATATTGCACAGTGAAGGTTAATGTATTATGAATGTGCTAATGTTCTTTGTTTATTCTTGTTTTTCTTGTAGAACCACATATAGACACCTACTTGTTGTTATATGATATACAGTATATATGATAGCATTGCAGCATCCCTGCATTCTTGCCGATGCACCACATTGGTCATCTACTCCCAACCAGCTACAGTTACAGTCTGAGCTATCAATCCTCACAACAATGAATAATCCCCCCCCCCACAGATTACCTCTCACCTTGAAACACTGGAATGTAGGAGTAATTGAACCACATATGCTAACTTTTTGGGTTAAAGTGCTGACAAAGACTCAACAACATATTTTTCTTTTTATCTTTAATCGATCAAATGTTATTCTTAATCAATCTCTACCAGCATGTAGACAGTATGTAACCTTGTATGCCACCAGATGAGATCTCTTGGTTCATTTAGTCTGATTGCTTTCTATTATAACACGTGAAGAGGACTCTGCTTTTTACTGCAAACACAGGACATTGCAGGTGGTGGAGAAGTGAATTCTGACTGTGCACTGTGTGCATCTCATCTTTTCACACTGAATGAAGTTGCAAAATCAAGTATTCAGTTCCATTAATAGCAATTTTAACTAGCTAATAGTTCAATACAATTGAATTGAATGAGATGTGGTTCAGGTAAATTGAAAACATGGTCGTTAAAATGTTGTCCTTGCCTCTTTATCATTGACCATAGTGAACATGTGTGTGACTGTAAAGACCTCATCTTCCCCAGCATGTGTTATATAAGTTTGTTGCCGTGGTAGCCATGTCCTGCTGTAATGATTGAGAGTTGTGGAAGAAATGGTTTCCTCTCAAATACGTGAGCAGCAGCTTGACAAAAAGAGTTCTATATATAGAACCACAGAATGGTTCTTTTGGTTCTTTCACCATAGTGTGGTAAATGACTTCCAGGGCACAGAGGGTGGGAGTCTATCCCAGCACACACTGGACCAGAGGCAACCCTGGACAAGGTGCTGGTGTATTACAGGGTGAACACTAAGACATATACAGTTACAAAAGTCACAGTGTTTGAGAGGATGAGCAATAAATAATGTCCAGTGTTATGACTGTCAGTGCCACAGCTGCTGAATCATCTGCTCAGTGTCATAGTCTGCCTGCTGGGGCTCTTTCCAAACAACCAACTCCCTTCACAAGACCTAAAACAGACTCCTTCCAAGTGCTCTCTCCACTCTAATTTGAAATGAATGAATTGAAGGAGTGACATATGAAAGTCTGCTAACAGTGAAGTGATCTCTTTGACTTGTCTGGTAAGAGCCCGTAACATATAACTTTGAGGAAGGAACTGTGTTCTTTAACTTAATGAATTAAACAGTATATCAGTATATACTATATCAGTATATTCATATATATTTTTTAATATTCTATTATTATCTGATTGATTAATTCACTCAAATTTTCAGCACTATATGCACTTTAGGGCATTGTGGATTTCATACATGTATATTTCCGTTGGCTTTCTCTGCCTGTGATCCATGACAATACTTTGCTTTATGACTCCCCTGTGTTGATTTGTCTGTATACATGCAGCCTAATTCTGTGATGCATAACTTATTTTTTGCTATGTCCATTTATTATTATTATTATTATTATTATTTTAAAATTCAATCTGTAGACCATTTGCTGTGGTCAGCACCTGACATCCTCACATCTCTTCTACTAAACCAGTTCAAAAACCGATGTTTCTATCATGTTTCTATTTGGAATGGACCCATTATGGATATTTTTGACCAACTGCACACACCCCATCAGCTTTTCTTCATAGGTAGGTAGATACCAATCTGACCCACAAAGAGCATAGTCTAAAGCTCGGATTAAGGATAATATATGTTTAATAAGAAAATAAATAGTTATGTAATTTATCAACATCCACTTGGAGCTCCCTATGTTCTCTTGAACTGTATGCCACAGTCAGATTCACATTGCATATTGATGACTATCCAATGGCTGCAGTCATGAGAACTTTGGGACAATGACCCTTCAGTAGTGTCTCACACTGGGTTCCCTTGTTTGTTTTCTTGTTTATTTTTGGGGTTCAAACCCCAAAGGGGTAGAAAAACCCAAAAATTCAATTTTAGAAATGCCACGCACCTCACACCGTAAGTCTACGATTGACCTGAAATTTGACACACAAGTCCAGTTCAATGTGCTCTACAGAAAAGCCTCTTGGACCGTAAAAGTCTGCCATGATAGATTTTTTGCTAATTTGCATAAACTGAAAAACAGTAAAATGAATAGAACTTGTGAAAACCTGGTGGACAGAATTTCACCAAAATTGGTGTGCATGCTCTGGGGGCAAGTATTAACCCAAATCTGAAGTGCCATATTGATTGGTGCAAGTGGGCGTGGCTTATCACAAACTCACTGGAGACATCCTGCGCTATCTCCTGAACATACACATCAAGTTTCGTTCAAATCCAATGAAGGGGGTGCAAATGGCGGAACTTTGAGTGTGCAATTATTGAAATGTCGCAGGCTTTGTGATGATGTGATTGGTCTCACTCCTTCCTTAAACAGAATTAAACTAGCTGAAGTGACTTTGCTCACCTTTGTGAAACCTTAAACCCACTTGTTGCTGCTTGCATCTTTAATTTTGGATGATTGAGCTGCTTCCTTCTGTTGAGTGCAAAAAGGTTTGAACCCATGAATTGCTGCTTGTGGCTATATTTTGTTGTTGTTTTCTTTGGTTTCAGTGCTTCTGCTCTCAGAGGGCCTGTATTTCTAGATCAGTCAGGCTTGCTCATGCTAGAGCAATACACAGGAAGTCAGCCGCCCACACTCTGAGCGATGCCTCAACATGCGTTTATCTCTCTGGCTGTTTCTCAACCAAGCACCCTCCCCTGGCTTTTTCACACACACACTCTCTCCCTCCCTGTCAGTGTGCATTACACATTCATGTCTGTCTATGGCCTGACGTGTTTGATGCTAAGTGGCTGATGTGTCTTATAAACATGGACGGGCCAGATATTAAACCTCAGTTTCTAACTGGACTGAGTCAATAGAGTTCTGAAGTGTGAGAAGCCATTGATTGTTTTTTTTTGTTTGTTTGTTTTTGTTTTGTTTTTTTAAATTGTAAATTCCCCACGCAATATTTATTTTTTCAATGTTCCCAAATCCAACACAGGAGTCCTTCGGATACAATATCAATACTATAGGCTTATGTTCTGACCTCCAGTTTGTATTTTTTCATCTTCCTCTCTAAAAAACCATGTTTGTCAGTTTGGATCTAACAGCCATGAGTCAGCCTGTGGAATAGAAGCCAGTCAGGGATTAAATCAGCTATAGAAAATTTCAAAATGCTTCAATATTGCAGTTTGGAACAAAACATGTTGCAATAGTTACTAAATTCATCCTAAACTGACTCAGAATCAAAATAAATCACCTGTATGTCCTACAGAGCTGAAATTTTTCAGTACATCCACCAAATTGACAAACGTTTGTCCCTCTGCAACCTACAGTGCATGCAGAAAGTATTCAGACCCCTTCACTTTAACATTTTGTTATGTTGCAGCTTTATGCTAATATCTCCCGATCATTGCTGCTTGCGGCTACATTGTTGAAAAATGTCTTTTGTGTCAGTACTGAAACTCAGATATTGACACTGAGAATATGTTGCATTGTTTTTTTTCTACTTATACAACAGTGAACTTCTGTGAATTAGTGGATTTCCCTCAGGATTAAAAAAATGTCTGTCAGTCACATCAGATCATACAGCCTGCAGGAGATATTCTCTCTGTAACTTCTTACTAAATTAGATAGTTGTTTTAATATTGAAGACATCAAGTGATTCAGCACATATCTCTGACCTATTTCTTATGATGGATGATAAACCATTCTGTCTGCATCTGTGTATGTGTGTGTGTGTTCAGACAGCCCAGTATGTGGTGAGCCTCGTGTATTTTCAGACATCCTGCGGTCACTGCTTTGTGCTTCTCCTCTGTCTCTTCTCAGCAGTGCCTCTCGTGCTAAAAGTAGGCCCCGTGAGTGAAGCCCAATGAGCAAATAAATGTTTACAGTCATGATTCAAAAATAAGCAGAAATGGAAGGCCAGAGTGCTGAATTTTTATGAATTACAGCTCTGCAGCATGAAGTGAAGGCTGTGTGTGGCTGCAGCAGCACTGAACTGGTATGCAGGATGGTGACACTTTGGAAGGGGGGGTAAGTTAATGAGATAGAAATTTTATAGGTCTAGTAGCAACCGCTGAAACCTATAAAAGTCTCCATCACTGTGGGTGGGCTTTTTCTCATTCAAATCAGTCATATCTCGGTCTGCACAAGATTTCACTTCTTCCTTCGTCCAGGGCATCTTGCTATTAATACATTTTATTTTCTAACATCGTCTGACAACACACTAAGCACCAGGCTTTATTACTGTGTTATTGTAACCAGAACAAAGGATGACAGAATGGCAGGCTGCAGAGTTTTACAAAGCTAGTCTCAAAATTACTTCACTTTAACAGAAATAAGGAAAAGTGTAATAGAAAGATGGTCAAGCACACACTCAACTTGGAAAGTTCTGATTCAGGCACAGCCTGAGACTCCTATCTGACCATCACCATTTAGTGATCCATTTTGTAATGTGACCATTAACTCCTGCCTTCTTCCTCATGTCTCATCTCTCTGACCGTCAGATTCAGAGGTAGTCTTCCTCCTCTGGCTGATTCCATTCTGTTCATCAGAGTTTCCTGCCTCAATTCTTTGGGGAATTATTGCTGTACAAGCTTTGCTGTGGCTTCTCTGTTGTGCCATGTGATCCAAAATGTTTGATATCATTGGCAATAACTGACTTTTGGTACAGATACTAGATACTACTTTTTCTGCCTTACTTTGGTGAATGAATGTGTACATGTTTTTATGCAAATTTCATACATTTTCATTTCATAAATTTAATTTATTTAACAAAAATGAGCTGAAAGTATATGCATGAAGCTAGAATTATAGTTAAGTGAAAATACACACAATGGGATGACACCTGAGCATGAATTTACATGCTGACAGAGAAGCATGTTCCAGTTAACACACACAGAAATAACATTTTGCCTGGATAAAATAGGTTTACTGTATAAAATGTTTTTTGAAACCATGCCACAGCGGTGTCCAGACACCACTGTGGCTCCATCCGTGCTGCTTTGTGCGGGCATGTTGCTGTTTTATCTTTAATCTTAAAATGACCACTAATATGATTTATAATATATGATCAAAAATAAATTAAAAAGACAAATAATATGACCAAGCATACACGGTTTGGTGTTCAGTGCTACAAAGACAACTTGGTCAGTATTTAATGGCACTGACGGTCCATACCCAGCCTCACTGGTCTTAGGTCTGCTGTGACCCTGTGGCCTGCTTACTGTATGTGGTGATAATGTCCTTGAAGACAGCAGTAGCTGGCTTTCCTCAGCAGCATTGACACCATCCCATCCCCACCCTGCATGCCAGCTCACAAACAAGCTCCAACACAGCTAATAGGAATCACAAGCCTGCTTTGCTGAGAGCTATGAGTCCACCTCCTAATCCTAGTTTCTCCTGAGTGGCCTGCAGGGCTATCAAACTTGCAGCCAGCCCTCTCACTGTACACTGCTGCATGTGCTCTCACCCTGCCAACAACAGCACCATTGTACTGTCTCTTTACTGCCTCTTTTCTAACTGCCTTCACATTTCTCCCCCCCCTATCTTAATTTAATTTGTACATTTTAATCAGCTTCTTGTTCATAGCCAGCTGCACATGGCTTCATACCTAATCTGATAAATGTGGTGGCAGGGTGGCTTCCTCTTAGATTTTAGAGTGGATGTTATGCAAAGAGTGGAGGAAGCAGGGGTACATGTGCATTCAAGCACACAGAAGAGCTGCAAATGTATAATAGATAAAATGTATTGTTGTACTTGTATGTTGTAAATTTGTATTTGCTGTTGTAAATGGAAAGACATTAGAATAGTAATGTTTGTTTTACCCTGTTTAACCAGTGGTGGTTACACGATACGTACCATACATACCAAGATACATACTGAACAGGACATTTTACAGTGTAAAAATAAACTTGTCAGTGCGCCCTGATGGACAAACTATAATACAGTATAGAAACTCTGTTTCTAAATGACTTCAAACCTGGTTCAGCATTGCTACTGGTACTCTAATTTTTTGTTATTTACTGGCCTGCATTAAGATTATATCAGCCGATATAGCATGTCCAGTGATGTATTTTATGCACTTGGTTTCCCTGATTGACTAAATATGTTCAGGCTGAATCACTGGTTATTGACATGAAGTGAGAGCTGGCACACTATCAGGCTGGCACTGGTCTGAGAAACACCATCCAAAGCATGTATATGATCCAGTATTGGTTTGCTGAAATATGGAATCCATATTAGCTGTGGATTAAAAAATAGATTTTGACTTGTCAGCATTCACTGCTTCTAAATCAATCCCAGTAGTTTTGGGATTACTAGAAAGTATGACCTTGGGAGCAGGCTCTGTTTGATGAGCAGGAACAGTGGCCCAGGAACCACCAGGTTCTTCTGGTACAATTTTGAAATCTCAAGTTTCTAATTTTTTCTAGATTCTTAGAGCGTTTTCACACCTGCGCTTTCTAGTCTGGTTGAATCGGACTCTGATTAGTTTTCCTACAATTCGTTTGGGCAGGTCTGAACACCATAATTGTACTCAGGTGCGGACCAAAAGAACAATACCGAGACCCAAACAAACTTTGGTTAATTTGTGATGGGAACGTGATTCGACCTTGATCCAACCCAACTACTAGATGTACTCTGTGAGTTTTTAGCCTTAACAAACTTTCCCCAAACTACTCGTAGATAAAATGTAGGGCACATTAAATAGAAAACTCAGATCTCAGATCATTTGCTACAGCATCATTAAAGGGTGATGTGTCCATCACAGGTCTGCTCTAACTGCTCTAAACATCTGTCATCTGATCCTTACTGCTTTCTTATCCGCTCCTGCCAGCACTGCCTCATGTCTACCTGGCTGCAGATGAGATGCTGATGTCATACTAGCAAAGATGATTTTGTTCCTTGATTCACTGTGAGCATCTTCATGTCCTCTTATGACCTCTCAACTCAGTCATCTGAGTTGCATTTTTCATTTCTGCCCAGTAGTCTGCACCTGTTGAGACTTGCACAAGTGTCCCTTCACACACAGTGATGGGGTTGTTTCCACTTCTTACTTCAAGCTGATGCCAGCAAGACGATTAACAATGCTGCCATGTAGTTGAGGGATTGCTTGATTGCTCCACTCTACTTAAGCGTGCGCTGTTCTCTAATGCTGAATAGGACTA
The DNA here is from genome assembly GCA_038419695.1 of Scomberomorus guttatus. Lineage (NCBI taxonomy): Eukaryota > Metazoa > Chordata > Actinopteri > Scombriformes > Scombridae > Scomberomorus > Scomberomorus guttatus. The sequence continues at coordinate 1,466,425 of CM076445.1, forward strand.
CACAGTATTTCATTCAACTCATCAGTATCAGGTAATAACTGGCGAAGAATATATTCTCGTTATTGAGATTCAGAAGTATGCAATATTCAATATAACATGGTGGTTTGATATGTGGAGGATTTATTTGTTGCAGGTTCAGACTTGTGTGTTTCATTTATTCATTTATGTTCCATTAATGGCTATTTCTCTTTTTAAGTAAATTTTGTTGAATATGAATTGACAATACAAGGTGCAGGAATATAACAGGAATATTTACATAATTCATCAAGCGCCAGATTCTATAACTTTTAGTCCACAGCATCTGAGTGGTGACCCCTTTTATGTATGCATGAAATGTCAACAGGAAGGTAATCTAGGAGTGGTGACCACACTTTTAAAAACAAATTATTGTTGCCCATTAGCACAGTATTCTTTCATGTGGGAGTGTATTGAAAATCTCATTTTACCAGAGGGTCACAGAAGGTGGGTGGTTTTGATCCAATTAAGTAAGATACACTTCCTTGCAATAAGTAGCAGTTTGTCAAGAAGCTTGTGAAATGATAAAAGAAGTTTTAACTCCCTAGAGGGCAAACCTAGGAGAAAGAGCCCCCCAAAGATTACACTAAGTTCACAGGATATATAGGTCCAGAACCTTGAAATAAGTCTGCACGCCCAAAAGCAAAGAAAATGAGTGCCCATATTGGCACACAAAGGAGAGATGGTATGATTTGTTTTGTTCAGAATCACATGGGTGATTTGTAACCTATGGACAATCTTATACTCTCCCTCAATCTGTTACAGGAAAAGGATGATTTAATCACGTCTATGACGTTGTCCCAGTCATTCTCAGTATATTCTACACCCAGAACTCATGTCAGATGTCAAGGATGAGATAAAGTGCTTCACATTTTTTTGTTCAAGAATTAAATTCTCAGCAGGATTAAATGGAGGATGGGAGTGCTAGTGAATTTATAAAATTCCTTATTTGCAAGAAACCAAAAAAATGTTCTTTGGGAAGGTCATAGCAATCCTGAAGTTGCTGGAAGGAGAGTAACACGTTGTCCTTTAATAGGTCACCAATTAAGTAAATCCCCTTTGTGTGCCAGGAGGAGAATATGGGAGAACTGATTCCTGCAGGGAGTCTGGGTTTTTAGACATAGGAGTTAACATGGATTTTAGATTCTTTCTGCCAAGATATGTGATGCCAGGCTTGTATGCTGTTATAAACAATTGGGTTACATTTATACTGTATGTGCATCTGTCTTATTTAAATTACACCAAGCTCCACAAAGAATATGGGGAGCAAGCCCAGGTGTCCACGCATGGGCTATCCTTGAGGTACATGTGCAACCATTCATGCACAAATCGCGCATGACAAGCCCAGTTATATAAGGCTGGGTTTGGCATTGCAAGACCACTGCTTTTGGTCAGTAATTGCAGGATTTTCTTTTTCTGCGTGGGTTTCTTGCCATGCCAGATGTACTTTGAGAATGCCTTTTCTATACACTGACTTATTTTTTTTGGTAACCATAATGGGAGCATCTGTAAAGGAAACAAGAATCAGGCATAATCAATCAAACATTCTTTTTTTAACTAATTCGGCCAAAAAAAAAGACAATGGAAAATCATGGCATCTCTCCAGATCTTCAGATCTTTGGGATGAAATTTAGCTTCCATGAGTTTTTTTTAAATCTGATGAAACCTTAATTGCCAAATAGGTGAAACCAGAATGAGACTTTTTAAAGGGAAAATCCATTGGGCAATCAACCTCTCTTAAAGTGGGCATAGCCTTCGACTTGCTGATGTTAATCTTATAGCCAGATATATTACTGTAGTCTTAGATGACTGTTAAAATGGTGAGAACTGAGACATTTGGGGAGGATAAAAGAATATCATCCACGTATAGAGCAATTTTGTGTATAGATTTTTCCGATTTCCACTCCTTTTATTTCTGGGTGTAATAGTTTCAAATAATGGTTCTAATGCCAGGGCTAAGAGGACATCCCTGACGGAACCCCCATTGCGACAGGAAAAGGAGTAGTTATGCCACTAGCTGTAGGTAAATGATATATGGCACATATCCATTTTAGGAAGTCTCCCCCCAACCCAAATCTGTCCAGGATGTCAAACAGATAACCTCATTTGATCTTGTCGAATGCCTTATTGGCATCTAGGGATATAGCAAGGGCCTTCTTCTTTGTCTGATTAGTATACTAAATAATGTTCAAGAGCCTCCTTAGATTTGTAACTGAGTATCAGCCAGGGACAAAATCTGTCTTGTCTGAGTTTATGAGATCTGGGAGAAATTTCTCCAGTCTCCTTGTGAGAAGTTTCGATAGCACCTTGCTTTCAACTGTAATAAGGCTTATTGGTCTAAAGAGCCACACATTTCAGATACCTTTCTTTAAGATGAGAGAGATGTTAGCAAAACATGAGGTGGGAAGGAGACCCCACCTCATGGTGGAAGGGATCTCAAAGGAGTCTATGTATATATCTGTGAGGGTACCCACAATAATCCCACTCAGCCTCTTGAAAAATTCTGGGCCTGGGGCCTTCCCCCCTTTAAGAGTGTGTATAAACTCTAAAACCTCTTCCTTTGTGATAGGCTTACAAAGATCTTAATTTGTTTCTCCAAAAGAGATGAAAATTTTACATTGTCAAAGAATTTTCTTCAGGAGTCATCAGAGAAAATACATTCAGAACTATGCAGAATTTGATCAAACATTATTTATGTCTCTGGATTTCAAATATTTAGTCCCTTTACTGTCTATGAGTGAGAGAATCACATTCAATTCGACTTTCCCCCTAGCAAGATGTGCAAGGAGGTGACCAGGGTTTTTACCTGATTCATATAGCCTATGTCTGGCATAAAAAATCTGAACCCCTGCTTTTCTTGTTAACAGCTGGTCTAATTCAGATTGCTTTTCATTGTTTTGCCAGAGTTAAAGTTTTAAGTTTTTTTTAAGCCTTTCTTTTGTGCTACAGTATGTAATATGATACAGAGGGACTTATCTCAGGAGTTTTATTCTCATCAATAAAATGTTGCCATTGTAGGGTGATATACTCAACAAAAGGACTACTTAATAAGGAAGGATTTAATTGCCAGTGTCTACGTGCTGGGTCTCTGTATTGGGGGTGATGGTTACACTAATAGGGGAATAGTCAGAGAGTGTCTTAATACCAGTGGAGCACTCACCCTATCTAGTAATGTACAAGAGGAAAAGAAGTAATCTATCAGAGAAGAAAAGGATGTATATTCTTTATCCAAAGGATGAAGGACTCTCCACATGTCATGTGGTCAAATTTCTGTAATTTGGAACCTTTTTGAGAAGTTGTAGACCAAGGTGGGGATTTATTAATAGTAGGGTTAAGTGTGCAATTGAAACACCCCCAAGTAAGATACATGGAGAGGAGAATGTGGATAGGTCTGAAAGAAGTTTTGGAAAAAACAAGACGTCATGCACATTCAGCGCATAGATATAGCCATAAACAACATGTTCCCCATAAAGGTAGCCAGATAGAAGGACATAGGGGCCCTCTTTATCCAATATAGTCTCATCAAGGGTAAAGGGTAGACTACGATGTAGAAGAATAGCTACTCCTCTGCTTTTAGAATTATAAGAGGAATAGGATACATGCCTCACCCAGCTCCTTCATAAATTAATGTGCTCCAGGTCTGAAAGATGTGTTTCTTAGAGTAGGGCAATCTGGCATTTTTCTCTTTTAAGTAAGAATTTTCTGGTGCTTGATGACATGGTTTATATCCTTTACATTAAGTGAGATTATTTTAAGATCACTCATGGCAGTATATCATATATGATTGTACAGCTGAGTAGGTAATCTGTAGTAGGACATGAAGGAGTAATAAACAAACATCAGGCCTAGACTTGAGTATATAATACAAAATGCAATACAAAAAACATAAAAGAGAGCATGCCAGACTTACTACGAATATGGCGGGCGGGCTGGCAAGCTCTCAAGCCACCAACTAAAATAATCCATGGCAGCAGGCCTTATAGCCGCAATCGGACACAGCAAGGGTAATATTATTACAGACCAATGAGGTATCAATGATCAGTTCAAATCCTTTTTATAAGGACTTGTACACCTCTGAGGAGAGTGATACAGAATGGGTGGACCAGACCAGTTTTATTGTTGGTAGACAGCTATCCAGCAACCTTTGTCACTCAATGTGATCTACTCGCACATTAATCCAGAGATTTTAAAGAGGACATATGCTTTTCCGTATTTTCAGTCATATATATGATGTTACAATATTGGATGTTTATATTAAATGTGGCCAAAGTGTCAAAATAATGGGGTAAACGTATGTAGAAGTAATCCCTTCAGACTGCTCTGAACACTCGGTTTCCGTTTTTTTTCTACTTTGAGCCCAAGCCGACATCGGCTCATGACGGGTTTCTTTATATGGTCATCTGCTCCACACACAGCGCGCAAGTTCACTGCTCCGTTTTGTCAACATTATGACATTTTCCCATTGTTTTGGGGGTAGTCACACTGAGCCATGATTGGAGTCGAGATGGCAGGCTGTGAGTGTTTTTCCATTACACAGCAGGGCAAAGTAAAATAAGTAGTTTACCTGTTGGAGGTGTGCTGGTCGTCTGCAGCTCTTCATCAAACATCATCATCACAGTAGTTGTTCGAAATGGTAGTTCCAAATATCTCCAGATGTTGTGTCAACTGTTTTTTAGTGCTGCTAACGAAGCTCCACTAATTTGGTGAGGAACACATTTAATTTCCTGTAAATTCCTCACAATAAAAGTCCCACTATTTAGTCATTTAAAAGCTTTTAATTTGAAGCAGGAAATGTTGGGTTTGCATCGGTGGTAACTTACAACTTTGAGGCAGCTGCCCCTCGGCAGGCTTCCTGAAGCTGACCAATCAGAACAGATTGGGAGGGCAGGGGGGCCTTAAAGAGGCAGGAGCTAAGACTGCCTGTTAAAGACAGAACCTGAACCGAGGGGCTGCATAAAGGGCCAGTATAAGATAAATAAGAAGTTTTTTGAACAGTGAATCATGCAAAGCTACTCCTTGAACCCCTTGCAAGTACACTGAGATTTTAGCTGGAGTGCATGGGGAGGGGCAGCTATATAAGCTTTATGCGGATGATTTCCTCCTATTCCTGTCAAATCCGAATTCCTCCATACTGGTTGCTCTTAAAATTATTTCTGATTTTGGGAGGGTTTCGGGATACAAAATTAATTTAACAAAGAGCATTCTCTTTCCTATAAATGAATAAGCATGGCAAATGTCATTTCAGTCTTTCCTATTTTAAGTAAGCCTTGATAAATTTATGTATCTTGTGAGTGAGCGTAACACAAGATACAAGGATCTGTTTAAAAATAACTTTAAAACACCATTTGATAATGCCAAACAGGACATGGCACGATGGTCAATCCTTCCCCTGTCGCTGGCTGGGAGGATCAACTCTGTTAAAATCACAATTATGCCAAGCTTTTTATTTCAATTCCAAACAGTGCCGGTCTTCATTCCCAAATCATTTTTCAAAGATCTAAACAAGTGTATATCGACTTTTATTTGGATTAAAAACATACCCCGAATAAGGAAAGACTATTTAGAAAGGCAGAAAGAGGAGGGAGGATTGGCCTTACCAAACTACACTGTGTGCACAATTATTAGGCAAGTGATTATTTTGACCATATCATCATTTTATCCATAATTTCCAACTCCAAGCTGTATAAACTTGAATGCTTATTGGATTTAATGCATATCAGGTGATGTGTATTTGTGTAACGAGGGATGGTGTGGTCGAAGGAGATCAACACCCTATATCAAGGTGTGCATAATTATTAGGCAGATTCTTCTCCTCAGGAAAAATGGGCCAAAAAAGAGATTTAACTGACTCTTAAAAGTCAAAAATTGTAAAAAGTCTTTCAGAGGGATGCAGCACTCTTGAAATATCGAAGATATTTGGGCGTGATCACAGAACCATCAAACGTTTTGTTGCAAATAGTCAACAGGGTCGCAAGAAATGTGTCGAGAAGAAAAGACGCAAATTAACCGCCAAAGATTTGAGAAGAATCAAACATGAAGCTACCAGGAACTCATTATCCTCCAGTGCTGCCATATTCCACAACTGCAACCTACCTGGAGTGTCAAGGTGTACGAGGTGTTCAGTTCTCAGAGACATGGCCAAGGTGAGAAAGGCTGAAACCCGACCACCTCTGAACAAGACACATAAGTTGAAACGTCAAGAATGAGCCAAGAAATATCTGAAGACAGATTTTTCAAAGGTTTTGTGGACTGATGAGATGAGAGTGACTCTTTACGGACCAGATGGATGGGCTTGGGTTGGATCAGTAACGGACACAGAGCTCCACTTCGACTCAGACGCCAGCAAGGTGGAGGTGGGGTACTGGTATGGGCAGGTATTATTAAAGATGAGCTAGTTGGACCTTTTCGGGTTGAAAATGGACTCAAAATCAACTCTCAGACCTACTGCCAATTTTTAGAAGACACTTTCTTCAAGCAGTGGTACAGGAAAAAGTCTGCATCTTTCAAGAAGACTTTGATTTTTATGCAAGACAACGCTCCATCACATGCATCAAAGTACTCCACTGCATGGCTGGCCAGTAAAGGCCTTAAAGATGAAAAACTAATGACATGGCCCCCTTCTTCACCTGACTTAAACCCTATTGAGAACTTTTGGGCCCTTCTTAAGCAGGAAATTTACAGTGAAGGTAAACAGTACATCTCTCTGAACAGTGTCTGGGAGGCTGTGGTTGCGGCTGCACAAAGTTGATTCTGACCAGATCAAGAAACTGACTGACTCTGTGAATAGAAGGCTTGTGACTGTTATCGAAAAGAAGGGTGGCTATATTGGTCACTGAGGTTTCTTTTTTTTTTTTTTTGAAATTTCAGTAATGTTTATTTGTAAATTTGGTGTTTGTTTATTATTCTCACTTTAACAGGTGAAAATAAACAAGTGAGATGGGAAAATCTTTGTTTTTTATTTAGTTGCATAATAATTCTGCACACTAATAGTTGCCTAATAATGGTGTACAGATAGATATTCTCTTAAGAAAGCCAAAACTTCACTTTTACTACTTAAATGTTCAGGTTTGAGGGTTTGTTAACATTTTGGATTGACCAAGAGCACTGTAGTTGTACAATAACAAAATTAATCCTCAAAAATACAACTTGCCTAATAATTGTGCACGCAGTGTATATAGTATATATTACTTTAATAGTAATCAATCCCTTCCCATGGCCCCCATCCTGTCGAACCCTTTGTTCCCCCCCCTCCCTTGTAGGCTCGGCATTTCGATTATGGTCTAGAAATGGCGTTTGATGAGATGGCGTTTTTATTTCATTTCAACAGCTAAGGACAGACTTTACTATTTCTCAGTCCAATTTCTTTAGGTACTTACAGGTCCGCAGTTTTGTTAAAACATATTTCTCTCCATTCCTGAACCCACCACAGAATGGCTAGATAAGATGAGTTATTGAATATGGACCCTGCCCGCAAGGACATGGTATCCGTCCTAAATGGAAACAGTACCCAGGGTCAAACCCAACTTGCCCCAGATGTAACCAAGAGCCAGCCAACCTCAGCCATATGTTTTGGGCATATCCCAGATTAACCAATCTATGGACAGATATATTCAGAACTTTTCAGACCTTTTTTCAGTTATATACAGCAAAGATTTTGATCCCAACCCTCTTACCTCTATCTTCAGTGTAGCGCCGGACGAGATGCAGTTATCGACAAATCAGGCAGAAGCTATAGCTTTTTCCACATTATTGGCTAGACAACTGATTCTTTTTGGGTGGAAGAAGGCAGCGCCACCGTCCCATAAACACTGGGTGGAGGAGGTGATGGCTCTTGAGTAACTTAAATACACCATCCTTCTCGAAAGTTCGGTAAGGTCTGTTCCAAGGAAGCAGAGTGGTCTTCTTCAGCTGAGATACGTGATTCAGTTTCTGTAATCTTTTTGGCATTGTCTTCAATGCGGTTCATTCTATCGAGGTTGGTATGGAGCTCGGAAAACTTCTGTTCCATTAGAGCACTTATCTTCTCCGGGCAAGGTTAGTAGCAGTGTTTTCATCTGTAGAAGTGCTACCTTCATCATATGTAGCAACATGGCTGCTTGAGCTAGCTGTGTAGCTTTTTCATTCCTGAGCGGGTTCTCCCCAAGGTTTCACGTGGGTTGTCGTTTACTTCAGTCCCAGACATGATTATCAGTAAGAATCACAATTAGCTGTATGAAAAATATCAAAGTAGTGCAGAAAGAACAAATTAATTGGTTGTGGGAGCGGGAGGCCGGCGAAAATGACCCTCTCACTCTAAGTGCATCACATGACCATCTAATGGCTATTTCTGTTATTAGTCAGTTTCTGTTTCCAGATTCTGATATTTAATGAAGCATTGCGTGAAGTGGCCTTTACATGAGGTAATTGGCTTAATTTGCTTCATTCATGCTTCACCATCAGTGGCTCATTCACCAGCTAATTGGTCATCTGCTGACTAGTCACGTCCAATCATATTAATGCAGGTATACAGTGGCGACGTTATTACCTGACACTTCTCACTAATACTCTGCTGATATTTCATGCCAACACTGTTTGTTGTGACAGCTCCCTCCACCACCCCATCCTCCTCCTTATATGCCAAGTTTTTTGGTGTTCTGGATCTAACTAAGATTTAATTGTTCGTTTGTGTTTTTTAAGGGGTTAGTTCTCCCTGCAGAACCCTTGTCATTGCTTGGATTCTTTGAGAGCCCACTCAAAGAGCAGAGCCTTTTCTAACTAATCTAGCTGTATAGCCATTCAATATAAATTATGGCTGCAACTAACAATTATTTTTATTATTCTCTGTAGTCTCTGTAGTAGACTGAATTGATTAATCTGCCAAATATTTTCTTGATTAATCAATAAGTTGTTTTGTCTATAAAATGTCAGAATATAGTGAAAAAAGGCGGTTATAATCTCCCACAGAACAAGTTGACATCTTTCAATGTCTTGTTTTGTACGACCAACAGTCTAAGATCCAAAGATATTCAGTTTACTATCACAGATAACAAAGAAAACCATAAAAACCTCACATTGGAGAAGCTGGAACCAGCAAATATTAGGCATTTTCCCTGACTAAAATAAATAAATTTCTCTCGATCCATTAATCATTAATAGTAGAGCTGCAACGATTAGTTGCAGCTCTACTATTAATGATAAACGGTGACTTACTTGACATAGGTGTCTCTAACTGAACAGAAAGTCTGATTTTAAGGATCCACCTGCAGTAGTAGACAATGACTTTGAAAGTGTTGTGTCTGAAGAAATGTCCCATTGTTTCTGCATTAGAGTGGCCATCCTCAGTGATGGTATACACTTTGGATCAGTGTACTGCTCTGTAGTAGACTGAATAACAAGCATAGCTAATAAATCGGTGCTTTTAGACGTCAGCATCGGCACCAAACATAGTGGAGTAGAACAGCCGAACAGTATCAGCACTACGTATTAGTTTGTACTGGTACAAACTAATATTTACTGCAATAAAGTGAAATGATTTGTATTAGTATTGGCTAAAAAGACTACACAATTGACCTGTTATTGTATTATTAAACTTGAGTATCTTTTCTGTGCATGGGTAACAGGAGGTGGGGATGAAGACAGCAACTCTTACAAGAACAAGAAGCATATTAGTGGAAACTCAGTAAGTCCCTGGGACTAAAACCTGTGTATCCTGTGACCTCCAAACAGTTAGTATGAGTGTAGGATGGAAAACTAGAGATAGAACAAACATATCTGAGCTAGGAGTAGACTAAAATACAAATATGGTTATTATTTTCAATGTCTTTGTAGTTGTGAGACAGCAAACACAGACATACTCAATTCAATATTGCTCCTTTCAGAGTTATAATGGCATTGCAGTAGGTATCCATTATCCTTCTCTTTTCCACACCATATCTTTAATTGAGATAATGAGGCAGAACACTGTCCTTCCTGTTCCTCTGGAAGCCTATGTATTTACAGACTGATCCCGACTGAGTAGTCTGATCTACTGCTGTTTTCAGCAGTGTGCATTTCTGTATTGGGGGCTGTGTTATAAATCAAACAAATATCGAAATCATAATCTTTTGTGTCTTCACTCTTGACTGAAAACTGACACTTAACACCTATTGTGGATCAAACTGTGCCTTCATTAGGCTGATCTACTTTTGTTATATAGTGAGATTGACACTCTATTTGAGCATTTGAAGAGCTCTAAATGTACTAATAAGCTGTGCCCAACTTATTAATCACATTATGGAAGTTAATTCTGCAGTCCATTTACTCATTGCACTTTTGATGCATTGTTTGACATTTCAGGTGAGATCAAGTCACTGAAAGATAAATGTAGATGTGTATTCAATCACACTGTATTTATTTTCTAACAAGTGAAGAGTGTAAATGGGGTTATGGTAGAATGATTTTTATCATGCTGTGGACAGCTGGAGTACAGTGAATGGGAGGTGGTGGCATTGACTGGAGCCTGGCCTGGTTTAAAGCCTGGTATAATGTAGGTTATCAGATTGCTGTGGTGCCACTTTGACTGTGTCAGTGTCACTGTGCTTGTGTCTTGTGGTGAGTCTCAGGTTTATTAAGTGTTGAATGACTGAGGGCACTATTTTAATGATCTAAGCGCACAGTCTGACGCTCATGGCGCAAGTGCATTTAGAGTGTGTCCAGTTTAATAGCAGAAAAAATGGTCGCAGCACCAGGCACATGGTTCAAAAGGGTTGTACTTAGTCTCTTAATTAATCATGGGTGTGTTTTAGGCGTAACATGCAATAAACCAATCAAAGTGTCATCTCCCATATCATCTGGCTTAAAAGCCAGATGCGCTTGCACCTTGGGGGATTGCTATTATAACGGCAGATTTGCTAAATAGTAAGAAGGAACGCTTCTCTGCAGAGGAAACGGGCGTGAAGTAAAAGTGCAGGATCCATTACGAGCACACTGGCCCCTGCTGCTCCTGGATCCTCCCGTGGCCAACCCCATAGTCGTGGGGAAGACGACCAGTTTAAGCTCCTGTTCATTAATTTGTTGCAAATTTCTTTTCATTTGTTTTTGGAAAATGTTTTTTTTTTTTTTTTAATTAGGCCTACAGCTTTGGTTCTCTTTAAAATTGTTTTGTTCAGTCATGGAGTAACAGGTAAAATCAGCAGGGTTTTAACTGCTGAAAGTATGGAAAACTGATGTTAAAAATGTTATAGAATATTTGTTAAATATTGTTAAAAAATGAAATCATTACATTTTAATCATGTAAAAAATCATCATACACAGTTGTCAGGACTTGATCAGCTCTCAAGGTGCTAATCAGCTGCTGGCAGCAGCTAGGAACTGTCCAGACTTATTTCCTTCTATAGTTTAGTTAGTCATTGTTTTCACCTCATTTATTTCCCCATGTGTTCCTCATGTCCTCATGTATTGATGTAGCAGGAAAGTCAATCTGTGTCTGATCTGTTGTTGATATCCATTTTCAGGGTCTTGACAGACACCCTAAACCTGATGGGTCTGTTTAAATACCTATGTGTATTGCCATGATTTGGTCAAATAATTAGACAATTTCATCCGTCATTACTGCGATTAGCTAATTCTGATAAATATTATGATTAACCATTATGACATCTATTTTTAAAAATATGTTGATGTACACAATAATAATCTTTCACATTGTAATCCTTTCTATTTGTAATCTTTTGCATGTTTGTGCTGCACATCTGTGTGTGTAACAAGCAAAGTGTACGCACATTGTGCACCCGCCTATGTAGGCGGATGTTACTATCTTGATAATGTGCCCTTAAATTAATAGTGAAATACTGCCACCAAGTTTTTGTTGGTCAATCACGCAATTGCTTTCCGCTGCCTCAAGATAGGAATACGCCAACAATGCGCCTGACCACACCTCATTTTAAGACCAACATGCCCATAGGCACAGAGATGGGCACAAGTGCATTTGCTATTTAAACAACATGGGCGCTGAACGGGAAAATGACAACTGCGTCGGTCTTAAACTAGCAAAGACACTTGCGTCACACTTGGCACTGCTTTGCGCCAGGCGTAAGATAGGGCCCTGTGTGTTAGTGGAAAAAGTATGTATAGTAAAGATGCTCCAAGCCCAAAGCCAAGGCTGTAGCCAAGCTTTGGGTCTTAGGAAGCATCAACAGTACTGGCCAGAATGAGGACCCCTGTAGTCCCCTGTAAAGATCACCCCTATGTTCAATGATATAATCAATCAGTATTTGAAATAAATCCTATTATTACAGATGGTTTGCTGACTGTGGTTCCCTGCACTCTGCCACTGTCTGCTTGATGTGAAAAAGGGTCAGCATGGAATATGTTTTAAAAGCACGATGGCATTAGCAGATATTTCTTTTTGAAAAGCTTCGCTCCAGGCCAGTTCACTAAACCCAGCCTGAGGTTACCTGCTGGGCCAGTCAGTGTAGCCAGAGAGAGAAAGAGAGAGCAGAGAGAGCCAGGCTTCCCTCTGTGTGTCCACCCACTGCTGGCTCATGCTCCTGCTTTCCTTCTTTACACCACCTCCTTTCTCTGCTCTCTAATTGTCTCCTTACCAACTCTGCCAGGACTGTTGAAGCAGATGGATGGCATTTACTCTTTTCTCCTCTCCATCCACAAAGCCAGGACTTCAACTTTTATACAAAGCTTAGGTAAAACTTAGGTAAAACTTGGCAAAGTGGGATACAGTTCATGATGTGGTGAACTGTAACCCCATTTCAACTTCATGCTATTGTGTGTGTGCTAGCTACAACAGATGACTATCCACTATTGGGAAAGTTTTTCCCCACAACCTCAGGAGGTGGTTTGAGACACATTCTAACCAGATACCAGATAGTGGTTTGTGGAAGTAGCCACTTCCATGGTCCATCGCACTGTGATAATAAATAACTTCCTATACATAGGATTTTCTTATGACACAAGAAATGAATACTACTCAGAAAATTTGTGGACAATCAAATACTTTCCATTCCATTTATGACCTAGAAGCACAAAGAGTGCAGTCCATTCATTCAAGTTATTCTTGTGTTTGCTGGTCAGTTGTTAGGTAGCTAGCTAGACTGGTTTAAGCATAAGTTATCCAGAAATGTTAGGTGGCAGTTGCTTCTTCTTGCATGTTTCGGCAGGTTAGGGCAGTGAGATTTCTTATCAGGCTTATGGAGACACTGGATATGTGGCTAACTGTGAAAGAATGTGTATTAAATTATATCTGATATGACACACATGGAATGATAAATGTGAATGGTGCCTTTGTAGCTGTGCACTGTCAAGTGACAGTCTGTGTCTGCTTCTGTCTACAGTTGTTTGTCTTTTCATGACCACAGTCAGCAGACATGCTGTCCTCTAGAGGAAACACTCAGGAGGAATTTCAAAACACATTTAGTGAATTAGTAGCCCTCTGAATTTTAGTGTTGAATTCAACCTTTAGCAGCACTATTAAAGCAACTCATCCTTCTTTTATCTCAGACCTGTTCTCTTCCAGTTTGACTCTGTCTGCTTTCTCCTCCCCCTCCTCTGTCTCTCTTATACCCAGCAGCCCTCTTGTCTTTCCTGTCTGCTTGGCCAAAGCTGCTGGCATTTACTGGCACTCTAGATCTCTCTAAAGCTCTGCCACTTTAGGCCTGCGTCACACTGATGGCCTTCTCCTCCCTCCTAACATTTTTTTCTTTCTCCCTCTTTCGACTCTGACAAAGCCCTGACAAGAATTAAACTATGGGGTATTGTTGGGAAATGTAGGAGAATTCTGGAGATGTAAAGACATAAAATCAATTAAATGTAAAGGCACTAAATGCCGCACAGGACAAATCATAGCTTCCTTCTAATATAATAGTAATGGTAAAGACTTTTCAATCCCCACATCAGTCTGACTGACAGTAGACACACTTCAGCAACAATGTAAGGCCTGCTGTGGTGTGGGGTTAGCTCATTATATGTCACAAAGTTTAGCCCAGGACCAGGATCAAGCCACCCAGGTAAATGGGTTTGTTGAAACCCTGGCCAGCAGCCCAATGTGAAGGCCAGCCTCTTTTCGTCATTTGCTGACTGCACAAGAGTCAGCCTCTGCCCAGATCCAGGTTCGGTCTCAGCCTAGAACCAAGTGTATCTGCTCTGTTTTTGTTTTCATATTCCTACAGTCATGGAGAGGAATTCAGTCAATGTGATGCAAAGAAACTTATATTTCCAAAATGAAGCAATAGTTTTATGATAAAACATTTTAATGTCTTATGTATTATAATTTCCTGTTGAATTTAATGATTTCACTATTGGCTGTTCCAAATTCCTGATCTATATTAGCTGATTCCTACTGACCAAAGTCTAGATTTAGGTTCATTGCTTTTGCTCACCTTGCTTTAGTATTTCTCCTTCTTCCTTCCATCCATCAATTTCTGGTGAGATAGTGAGCTCACAGAAAGTGTTCTTGTGGAGCTCACAGTGATGTGGAAAGAAGACTCTGGTGTGCTGAATTATCAGAGGCAGTGGAGGTAGGAGGGGGGATGGTTTATGGGCAGATGAGCTCTGTTTGGTTAGATGTGTGTGGAGGAATCTGACAGTGAAGCAGACAGTGAACACTATGTCAAAGACAGCCATAGACAAGTGATACACTGCAACTCACCCCTCTCTATGACACACAGCACCTGAGAGTGTGTCCATTCAGAACTCTAGTCTTAAACATGGGCATCTTTCCCTCTATCATGTATCTCTACTGCTTGACCCAACTTGCAGTAAACGATGACTGTGTGCTACATTATTCTTGTGTTTAACCTTGGAAGAAGTTTTGGTGGGCTGGCAGTAAGTATGCTGGTTTGTGAGGGCACAGCCTGATGTTTGATATGCTTAGCATTTTTAGCATGGAGGCGTATTCCTTCATTTCACTCTGAACCTGCGTCTATATTGATGCTTGCCTTGAGTTCTAAACATTCCCATGTCTCATCTGGCTCTAATTAGTTTTTAAAACTGCTTTAAAACTGTAACCTCCTTTTTGCTTTCTATCCCTTTTTTATTTGATGAGTGTTCGATCTGACTGATATGTTTCTTACTTCTGATTTGACAAGTCGCTATTCTCTTGTCATTTTAATGCCAATCCTTAATCTTCTTGTAGAAATGCGTGCAGACTATCAAGCAGGCAATCATCTCCCTGTGTTTGGTGTTAAGGGGAGGATTAGCCCATTCAGTTTGGTTAATTGGGCTGAGCAGCTGTCAGCTTTCTGCTGACTTAGCCTGGCTGCCATTACTCCATTATGTGTTTCTGTGTCTCTAGTAGAGCCCAGCCGATATATTGGTCAGCTGATATTATATATCAGCTGATATTGGCCTATCACAGATATATCGGTATCGGCGTATACAGACCCTTTCCAAAAAAATAGAATATCATGGAAAAGTTTATTCATTTCCATAATTCCATTAAAAAAGTTCAACTTTCATAGATTATAGATTCGGGGTCTACAATTTAAACGATTTCAAGTATTTGTTTATTTTTACATATTTTGGGCTTCCAGCTCAAAAAACCCATGAAAACAGGAATTCAAAAAATTAGAATACTGTGAAGAAATCACCATTTACTTCTCAGTTTTTGCAGAAAAAAGAAAGAAATTTCCTTGGCCCAGTTGAGATGCTTCCTACGTTGGCTTGACCTGAGGAACCCAACAGTTGTAGCCCATCTCCCAGATGCGTCTGAATGTGGTGCTTTTTGAAGCTGTGACTCCCGCCTCATTCCACTCTTTCTGGATCTCTGCCAGATTCTTGAATCTTCTGTTTGATAATCCGCTGTAGCCCACGGTCATCTCTTATGCTGGTGCATCTTCTCCTGCCACATTTTGCCCTTCCACTAGACTTTCCATTGATATGCTTGGACACAGCACTCTGTGAACAGCCAGCCTCCTTAGCTATGAACTTTTGTGGCTTACCCATTCTATGGAGGGTATCAATGATTGTCTTCTGGCCAGTTGTCAAGTCTGCAGTCTTCCCCATATTGAACTGAACTGAGACAATTGAACCAAACTGAAGCAATTTAATGACACATGGGGAAACCTGTGCAGGTGCTTTGAGTTTAGTAGTTGATTAGTGTGTGACACTCATTTTAAAACAGTCATGCCCTGCAAAATTAGGGCTGATTTCTTCACAGTATTCTAATTTTTTGAATTCCTGTTTTCGTGGGTTTTGAGCTGGAAGCCCAAATTATGTAAAAATAAACAAATAAATACATGAAATCGTTTGAATTGTGGGCCCTGAATCTATAATCTATGAAAGTTGAACCTTTTTAATGGAATTATGGAAATAAGTTAACTTTTCCATGATATTCTAATTTTTTGGAAAGGGTCTGTATGTTATCAATATGCACCAATATTTTTTTTATTTTTAAAGTTATATAGGCAGCATTTTATGTATATTTGACCTTTTTTCTTAATTCAAGTTTAATATATACGTACATAATTTTTTTATTGTGTTTTTTATTTATAGTTATTTATAATTATCAAATTCCCAGTGAAGCTTAGTGTTTCAGTGCACTGATGTCATTTTATACAGTAAAGTTTATTGTTAAACTGTAAAATATCATGCCCCCATTACATATCTTTGTCAAGTGTTTGATAACCACATTTGAGGGCTCATTGCAAAAATGTGTGTTTATGCATCCTGTATATACAAGATTATCAGCCGATATATCAATATCAGTATTTTTTTTACTCCCTAATATCCGTATCGGCATCTGCCCCAGAAAATCCATTATTGGTCGGGCCCTAGTCTCTAGTCAGTCTTGTAATGTCTGGGGCCCTAAAACAACTCAAACACTATGGAGCAGATCCGATTCTACAGATCCGAATTTCTTCCTTTAGCTGCTTGGCTTTCATAACTAATAAATACTAGTAATAATAATACATTTTATTCACATTTTTCAAGATACTCAAACATGCTTTATTAAAGGCCTTAACTAAAAGCACAGCACAGCATTTATTTATCTGTATTACCCATTTAAGTAACATCACTTATTACACCTTTTAGGTTCTGGAACTCATCAAATTCAGTCATATTTACCCTTTTCCTTTATTTTTCTCTTACACCCCCAAGCACACCATTGTTTACCAGGGATAAGCTGACCTTTTTGGTTGCTAAATACACAAATAGCACTGAGGTTTTGCTCTGGAAAAATGACAGAACCGCTAAAAATGTGTTTAGGTTAATGCAACATGTATTTTAGGGCGTTCCTTTGTAGGACTGCTAAATATGGGAGACAGAAATGGAAATTCGGACATCTGGCAACTGGAATTAACAACACTAACAGAAATATTAGAATATGAAACACTGATGTAATATCAGGAATGTACAGTGAAATGTTGTACCCAGTAAACAAGTTGCAAAAAAGAAGTGCATATAAAATCACTTACTTGTTCTTTGTGTAGCACCAAAACAACATAAGACAAAAGAGTGCAATAGCAGTAGTCTGTTATTTTTCATACAATTATAATCTTACTACCTATATTTGTATTTTCATGCCATTTAAAGCCTCACAGCTGGTCCAGGACATTGTGTCATGTAATTGTTAGTTGTTAGTTTATACCCCACTAAAACTGAAATGTAGTACATAAATGTCTGTATGTATTGATATCCTTTAAAACACATGAAATCATAGAAAACTCACAAGGATACTTTGACCCAGAGAAAGTCAGCCTTTCTGCTGTGTATGTGGGACTAAATCTGCGCAAAGAAATATGAGTATCAGTGGCTTCAGCCAAATTTGGGCTTAGAAAAAGACAAAACCAAAAACTGTAAAGCACATGTCTGGTTGGGATGGAAATAAATCAGGATTTTGTAAATTGTACCAAACCCCAGTGAGATCAATGATCTAATATAGATAACCTTTATGTGTTCCATGACAAACATTGGTTGGGTGATAGAGCAAGAGAGTTATGGTCCTAGATAGTCTCATTCATCCAGGTGTGTGTGTGTGTGTGTGTGTGTGTGTGTGTGTGTGTGTGTGTGTGTGTGTGTGTGTGTGTGTGTGTGTGTAATTACATATATGGTGACTATAGTAGTGAGAGGATGTGTCATCAACAGAAGCAGCAGTGAGTTTATTCATGAGGATGGGTGGATGTGGTAGGGGTCCACAGCCCCTCTGGCCTGGATCCAGTGAAACTATGGAGAAGGCCAGTGACTGATCTAGAGATATCTGTCAGCAACACACATGCAAAGAAAAAAAATCCACCCTTCCCCTATCTCAGTGCTGTGTTTAGTCCTCAGGGTGTGTGTGTGTGTCTGTGTCAGCACTATTCAATTAGTGGCCCGGCAAAGGGTCCTGGGTGGGTTTGGACAGCAGGCAGCATATCTATGAGCCATTGTTCTC
Source organism: Scomberomorus guttatus (assembly GCA_038419695.1). Classification (NCBI taxonomy): domain Eukaryota; kingdom Metazoa; phylum Chordata; class Actinopteri; order Scombriformes; family Scombridae; genus Scomberomorus; species Scomberomorus guttatus. The sequence goes on from CM076445.1 coordinate 1,484,780, forward strand.
TGTTCACTTTTTCTCCTCATTCCTCCTCTTCTCTTCACACATGTTGGTGTGTACTTCAGACCCTCCAGGAATTTATTATTTTGCAATCACAAGAACTGATGCAAAGTCAATTAACCACTGTATTATTTTATACATAAGTTTTTTTTGTAATCGTTGCAGTATTTCAACAAAACATGATCAAATTGGCAAATTAATATAAGTGATTGTTCACAAATGAAAATCCAGCCAACACAAGGATTTCCAGGTTAGCAAGCTAGGAGATGGCAGCATAGGAAAACTGGCTCCTGAAATTTTGAGGTAAAAGTAGTCCTCTATGACCTGAATCTTCAATATTTTTTGCTACAATTGGATGAAAGATTGTGGGGAGAATGGCTAGAGGAAAGAATAACAAGTCAATGCAGTACAGTTACGGACCTCAATGGGGAACAAACGGACAACGTGAACCAGGGCCTCATACTAAAAGAATTGAGGGAGTTTAGGAAAGACAACAGTCAGCAGCTATCACAAAGTAATTTGTGACAAAAAATAAAACTAACACAAGAATCTGGGACGCTGAAGAGAGGATTGATGTGGCTGAAACCCGGATGCAAGCTACAGAGGAAGCCTAACTGAGCTGCTGAAACTTCAGATTTATCTGGATGCTAAACTGACTGACTTGGAGGGCCACTCCAGAAGAGAATCCATGGAGTTAAAGAAGGAGCCGGGGAGAACTCAATGGTTTCTTATGTAGAACACTGGAAAATTTGTAGCTCCCAGCGTCATTTGAACTACGAGTTGAAAGAGCACATTGCACCATGATGCCGAGGCCACTCTCAGACGCCTCACTGAGGGCCATTGTAGCCAAAATGTCAAATTATAGAATGAAAGAAGAAATATTAAGACTGACTTGGCAGAAGCAGGGATTTCAACATCTCGGAAGAAGTGTAAATCTTGATCATGACTATGTGCCTGATGTTTTTTGAAGCGAAGGGAATACGCCAAAGTGAAATCGGTGTTAAAGGTGAAGAAAATCTGATTTCAAACTCTGTTCCTGGCCAGGTGAAGAGTTTTCTACCAGGAGGGAACAGTGCTGTATAGTTTGGTGGAGGAGGTGACCGAGGACATGGTAAAGAGGGGACTCCCAGTGGCTGTCATCAAACACCCACAGTCTCTGTTTTGGAACAGATTCAGCCCTTATCATGGTGCACGAGCAGGAAAGTGGGAAACCAGGGAGGCACTGGCATGATTCTGGACTACAAGGAAGGGCTCCAGGCTTTTAGGCGCCAGGGCCCGGTGTGACTGTAAGTGACCTGGAAAGTACTGGAATTTGCTGCTTACTGGTGAGCCAGGAGAAGAGAGGGTGAGTTACGGCATATTAATATAGCATCATGTTGGCTATAACTAAGAATATACTTGTAATGGTCGGGGGTTGTTCCTTAGCTGCACACCTAAATGGACATTATTTTGGACAAAGACCTGTTGGCAAACAAAGGCCCTCAATGCCCACAATGGAGATCCCACAAGTGGAAGTTAGTTCTTCAGTTCTTAATGTTCTTACTATGTTCCTGCCCATCCAAGGGCAGGGATGTTACCTTTGATACATGTAGTTTACAATCAATATTTGTGTTGATATTTTTATCGGACACTAAATGCAAGCATTAAAATAAAATAACTAAATGCAAGTTAAAATTGTAACTTATAACGTGAATGGTTTTCCCAGTCTAATCAAAAGAAGCAAGATATTATCCAAAGTCGAAGTTGCTTTTTTGCAAGAAACACACCTTACAGACATAGAGCAGGCTAAATTTAAAAAGAATGGGCTTTAAGTACCAGTTTTCATCATCATATTCAGGAGGGGAGTGGCAATCCTAATCTGTTAGTTTTGAACTCATATTTGAAAAGAAAGATACATAAGGACAACTATTTGAATTGATAATAGCAGAAACTCAGGGGATCCTGATTTGCAGGTGGGGGACTTTAACATTAAATTAAATCCTAAGCTTGATTCCTTTAATGCACACATAACTCAGCCTAAACTGATAAACAAGAAAATTAACTCTGTGATGAATGATAATGGGTTGATAGATGTCTGGAGAGAATTAAATCCATTAAGGAGTGACTACACATATTTCTCCAACCCCCACTTGGTATACTCGATTAGGAATAGGCTGCAATAGGCAGCAAAATATATAATCACTGCGAAGAGTGCTACAGTCAGGGCAAGCTGTGTAGAGTGTATTGAGAGGGGATCCTATTAAGTGTGTAACCTTCTTACTAACAATTATAACTTTATAACACAACAATTAATAACCCACAGCTAACTCTGTTTAACAGGGCAAAACACAATGGCACACAACAATTTGTGACACATAAACAATTTGTAACACTAATAATTGTACATTTACAAAATTACACCACCAAACGGCATGCTGGGTACAGCTCGCTAGCTAGCCAGTTAGCTCCGTTACTGAAATTCTGGAGATTCAGATTGAGATTCAGGTGAACGAGCCTTTGCATATAATGATGGTTATTAGGGCAACCTCCGTCATCCTTCTACTGCTTTAGAAATAAACATGATTTTTACATCGCTTCAAATTACTTCAAAAGTTTGTTTGTTGTCACATAGTTACGTGTTGAACACCAGCAGTTTCTCTGAGGTAACCTTTAGTGTACGTTTACTTTCCTGACTGTCCTGTTTCCCCTCTGCCTCCATTCTTTGTTTTTCTTCTTTTAGTTGTTTTAGCTCCTCTCTGTGTACTCCGGCTCAAATAAATGAGCTTGGCCATTCAAAGTGAAATGACTCATGATCATCCTCATAATAGTCCATGAGATAATCCGTCATTGCACTTAGTTTTTCTAGTTTCCTCCTCTAACCGCAGTGAAAATCAGCTTCATACATGTAAACAAACCGGGGTGCATGGATGAATATGTGGGTTGTTTGGTTGGCTGGCAAACTGTCCTGGATTTAGATCCCTATGCAGTTAGCCATAATGCTGCTGCAGGTGGCTAGTTAATGTGTTTACTTTCATTCAGACTCAGAAACAAGCCTTTGAAGTGATTCGTGTAAATTTTATGTACTCCTCACAGGTGAATCAGCCACTATAACCCTATATAAAGGCCCAGTCATGCAATAAAACAAACAAAAAAAAAACGGTGATATACAGTGAAGCCGCCCAAATCTTAATACAAATTTTTGGTCATACTGCCCAGCACTAATTTAAAACTGAATCTTGAACTGGATTTAAAGAAATACTTTGTGCAGATTGAACACTCACATCCTGAACCATATGAGGACCAAATCAAGGGGGATATTAGAGTACAGAATGATAATGGCAAGATTTCCCTTCGGATACTTTGGGATGCATGTGAAGCTGTTCTACGGGGTAAAATAATTGGCTACAGTTCCCACTTAAAGAGGTCTTGACAAAAAAAGTTAGATCATCTACAATCAGAACTGAAACAGAATGAGATTACAAAGACACAGCTGACAAAAAAATAGAGAACTAATGAAGAAAAATAATTAAATAAATGAGATTTACACAAAAGATATACAAAAAAGGTCACTAGTTACAAAACAGAAGTATTATGAAGGGGGAAGAAAAGCCAGGAAATTGTTGGCTTATAGACTGAAAAAAACAGAAATTCCTTCTCATTAGTGACACCTGTGGCCATTAAATAAACTGCAGTCAACATCCTGGTACTTGCGCTTGCAGCGTGGGACTATTGCAGGTGATGTCTTTTTCCTCACTTACACTTCTCATTATTACATAAAAGATCTCTAACATTGTGTTTTGCACCGTGTTTCAGCAAAGCATCTCTCCCTCCATCAGTCAGCCCCTCCCCCTGCTGTATGTACGTGCACTCACTTGCTCACACATGAACTCACACACAGAGGCTCCTGCTTCGCTGTGGCTGCTGGCCGGTGAGAGCCAATCCGCACCGCCCAACTCGCACAAATATGCCTTAATCAACCAATCAAACCAGACCCGATCCAAGCAACCTGCCAACTTTTTTTTACCAACCGTGTTAACTAAATGCCGGTAGGCTCAGTGAGCTGTGGCCAGGAAGCAACACGCTATGGCCAGGAAGCAACACGCTGTGGTCGGGTAACAACGAGCTGTGGTCTGGCAGCACCGAGCTGTGGCTGGGGAGCAACACGCTGTGGCCAGGCAGCAGCAAGCTGTGGTTGGGGAGCAACATGCTGTGGCTGGGGAGCAACACGCTGACGGTTTGTTGTGAAATGTGTGCTTTTTACAACCTGTGGACTAACAACAGGAAAAAGAAAAGGGGTAAACTATGTTCTGCCATCACTCTGGAGCTTGTTTTCTGCTCCTTTGTTGAGGAAATAATGTTGTTTTAGCTGTATGTGTGCTCAGGAGCGTGCAACGTCATTGCAGGGGTATTTTGTTGTGAAATGTGTGGTGGTTTGTCGGAGGCAGCTAGCTGTCTCCTTAGCTGGAGAGCAGGGTGTTTCTACTGGGATAGCACAGTTTTTGTTGTGTTGTGTTGTTATGCTGGTCGTTTGTTGATGTTAGCGGGAGAGAGGAAGCGTGAAAAAACATCACTTCCGTTGGATTTTTGCAGAAAATCCGGCTTGGGTCCTTCACATAGAAATCAGTCCACAGACTGTTACAGATAACTGAGAAAGTCAGGGAAGGTCTCATTTTTTAAGTTACATTACTACCCATTCACTCATTGGCAATAAAAAACTATTAATACATGTAAATTGCTTCACAATTCTACATATACAACCTTTAAAAGATATACAAAGCTCTTTTAAATCATTTTATCTGAGTTTATATTCTCAGCCTCAATTTGACAGTAAAAAAGTAAGTAAAAATGGAGGATTTCTTTAAGACAATTCCCCTACCTAAATTAACCAGTGAGCAGAGTAATCAGCTCGCAGTTGAAATATCGGAGAAAGAAATTAGTGTAGCTTTAGCTCATCTCAAATTAAACAAGGCCCCGGGCCCAGACAGGTTCCCCTCAGAATGGTACAAAGTAATAGGATTCTTTTATCCCTGTTCTGCAGTCCACCTTCAACTGGGTCCTTAAGGAGAGCAAGATACCCCCCTCCTGGAGGGAAGCAATAATTTCACAGATTCCAAAAGGGAAAGGATAAACTTGAATGCGGCAACTTTATACCAGTAAGTGTGTTAAACCAAGATTATAAAATCACATATATTGGCAAAGCAAATAGAGGGACTTTTACCACAAATCATCGGCCTAGATCAGACAGACTTTGTTTGCCAAAGACAAACTCAAGACAACATCAGACAGATGTAATTAGCCATATAACAGTATAATTTAGATGCAAAAAAAAATTAATTGTGTGAATTGGTCATTTTTATATATAGTTTTGGAAACATTTTGCTTTCATAGTACTTCTATAAAAACAATACAAGCTCTTTATGATAAACCAAGGGCAAGAATTAAGATAAATGTAGCAGTGTCCAATCCATTTGTATTAGAATAAGGCACAAGGCAGGGCTGCCCAATTAGTAATCTCTTGCTTGCAATTTTTATTGAATCCCTGAGCCAGTGGATTATTCAGAATAAAAATATTAAAGGGATAGATATGAAGGGAGGAGAACAAACGATTTCCTTATTTGCTGACGATGTATTAGTGTATTTGTCCAACCCAGAACATTCACTTGTACAGTTATTCTCTCTTCTAAATCTATATGGTTCCTACTCTGGTTATAATCTGAATGTTTTTCAAAAAAGTTCTCAGTTTTAAATACAGCCCCTTTAAAAAAACATGACAACAAAGTTTCAGTTATAGTAGGAAGCAGAAAAAATAGATAAGAGATATTTGGGAATAAATAAATATTCCAAAAGATTTAACAAAATTGTTCTTCATCAGTTTCCTCCCTTTTAACCAAAAGATTAGGGAAGACATAAGGAGATGGGACCTAATACCTCTTCTTAATTTTGGTTCTTGAATTGAATCAGTTAAAATGAATATTTTGCCAAGATTGCTGTATATCTTCCAGTCCCTTCCACTAGATCTACCAGAACGATAATTTCAGGAATGGGACAAACATATTTCGAGGTACATTTAGCAAGGGTGAACCTAGAATTAGATATCAGAACCTACAGTTGTTGAAAAACAAGGGAGGGGTCGCACTCCTGTGTTTAAAAGATTATTATATTGCAGCTCAAAAAGACCTTTATTGAGCTGGTGTAATCCAGAATACTTTGCTAGGTGGAAGGAGATTGAGGTGGCTATAACAGAGGAGTATCCAATTCAAGCTGCAATTGGGGAAAAGGTTTTGCTGAATAACTTAATTGACCTGGGAAATCCATGGATTTGTTTGCCACTTAACCTGTGGAACAATGTAATAGCCCAAAATCATTTAAAAGAGGCTATCAAAGTTTTGGGATGGTGTGCATATGACCTGGATTTTGTACCTAAAAGATTAGATGTAAGGTTTAAGAGGTGGGTGACTCAAGGCTTTTGAACTCAAACCAATAAACCATCTCAAATCTTTATAGGAGTCTACAACAAACAAAATGTAACTTATTGTATGTCAAACAAAAATGGGAAAGGGAAGGAAACCTAGGTATAACGGAAGAGGAATGGGATAAACTTTAAGTTCAGCTTTATGGAGAGAGTTTATGGAGAGAGTTTTGTTGGGAAAAACTCATTAGGTTCTTCATTACTCCAGTTCAAAAGAGTCATTACACCAAATCTTCCCATTGCTGGAGACTGTGGGTTTGCCGAGGTAAATCATTATATTCTGGTCTTGCCCATTATTAAGTCCTTTTTGACAGGAGGTTCATAAAGTAATGCAAAAAGTACTACTAGAGACCCTGTATTTGGGCGCCCTTCCATCAGAAAATGTTACCTCTTATAGTGGATATCTATTTCGGATTCTAAGCGCAGCTGGCAGGCAAAACCATTACTACAAAATGGCTAAAACCAGAAATACCTACAGGTGGATGGACATTATTTATGATATTTTTAGGATGGAAAGAATGACTTTTTCTATTAGACTGCAACAAGACACGTTTTTGAAAGGATGGGAAAGTTGGATTGTGTACATTACACCTGTATGACCATCATTTGTTTCATGTGAATTTCTTTCTTTTTTTTTCTTTTTTTTTTACCCTTTTTTCTAATGTGACTTGAGTATCATGGACCTACACCCCAACATTCTGGTTCTAGTTATTAAGTTTGATTTTCTATTTTGTATTTCATTTTTCTGTTTTTATACCTATATTTTTATTTACTTTATTGGTCCTCATTTGCCTCTGTATTATCTATTTTAACTCAGTTTTATTATCTTCGGTTCCAACTGTGTTTTACATAAGGCTTGCATGGATAAGGCTTTTAAGGCCTATGAGAATGATTACTTTGTTTGTATGGACCTTGGTATAACCCAATAAAAAGAGAATTTCAAAAAAAAAGAAAACCCTGCTAATGCGTGTGTGTGTGTGTGTGTGTGTGTGTACGTCTATGTCTAACAGTTATTAACATAGTTCAGTCAGCCAATTCACGTGCAATAGATTATAATGTACAGCACCAGTCAAAGGTTTGGACACACTTTCCCATTCACTTGAATGAGAAACTGTGTCCAAACTGTTGACTGGTACTGTAAATGTGGAATATGTATAGTATCTGCTCTGACCGCGTCACTCCCCACAGCCCTGTAGGAGGAGGTAGACTCAGAGCCTACAGGTAGATGCTGGCTTTTGAAACACTATATGAATGCAAGCAACAGCATAGCTTGTGTGAGCAGTGTGGCAGCAAAGTGTGAGCAGAGCACTGATGGCTTCAGTACACTGCCATGATTAAAAGGGTGTGTTGGATATAGTGTATGTTACAGTGAGGAGAGTATGCCATGTGAGTGAATAGCGACTCGAGTTTGGCTGCCTGAACTAGCATGCAGCTGCATGCCACTTCATTTGTGTTAAATTGGGTGTTATAAAATTAGGTTCATACTGTGATTAAAGGTTTTACCATGTGAATGTTTCTGCACAGACTAGTCATGAAGAATGCCTCTGTCCTCTGTTTCAACACTGCATTAATAATGTAGACAGCAGGAAAAACATAGAGAAGTGTCAGCAAAATGTATATATATGTGTTTGGGGAAGTTAGAAGGGACGAGGGTCAGAGACAGGTCAGAAGGCGGTCATCTTGATTTAAGGATCTACATCTGGAGAAGTTAGGAAGTGTCATGACGTGATTGGAGTTATGTGACAGTAAATATTCCATGGTGACTGAACCGCCCATTTTCTAACAGCATATAAGGTTGATTGTAGATGCTCCATATGGGAGCCTTTTCTTTGTAACCTCACTTGATGTTGCATTGTTAAACGCTCCTCCTTGTACAAGTGAATAAATTGAACTTTTACTTTGACTCTTCGGATCCAGTCTTCATTATTTAAGTTGATAAAAGAAATTCTTATAACATTGGGTAGATATTAAAATAAAGTCTTCAATTCTCAAACACTCTTTGATTTGAAATCTCAGGAACACTGCATATCTCCTCAAGCTGGTCTTTATCACACTATAGGACTGCAGCTCCTGTAAACTAAGCCAAATATTCAGGTGTGTTTGCAGCTCAGACTTCAACAGCTTCCATATGATACAGCGAAGTTGTATCTGCCTGACAGGCAGTTTTACGTAAGCACTCTGCTTATAGTATATTTTCACTGAAGTTAGTTTATAAAGGCTGATACTCTTGCTACTTTTTTAGTTATAAAGCTGCTGATTTTTTTGTGTGTAGTTTTAGCACTGGAACACTGTCTTGATGGCATCTAGTCTCTCTTTGATTTTAGGGACCTTCTGCAATTGTTTATTTATTTTATGTTTTTGCTGGATATTTCCTACACTTAACTCATTTTGTGGCATGTGGACTATGTACATTGTTAGTTTGTTTGGAGCGTTTCCAGGTGCATGCCTTGAATTCAAAATTGTTCCAAAGTTGTTAGTTGTTCCAATGCAAATGTCTCAGGTAGTTGTCATTTGTGTTTTGATCTCTTCATTAATTTCGTCTTCCGGCCTGTTTTACATTGTGCTGTTTACCATTATTACCTTTGCTTCTGCCCTCTGCCTGTCCATCACTGCTCTGTCATGCGGTGCTCATGTCCCCCACTGCATATGTTAAAAAGTAGGGCTTAGTTTAGATTAAGACATGAGGATTGGTGTTGATTTCTTATTAAGAATTGGATGCAAGCGTCAATCAGCATCATAGTTTAGTGTAAGTGTAAGTTAACGCTTTCCTAATATTTTAGGATACATCTATGTAAATTGGTACAAATATGGAATTTTACCAATTGAACAATCTCAATATCACCTGTATTTATAAACATTAATACATTAATGTATTTCTAGAACATTATGAAATAAAGTGTTACCCTGGTATACAATACATTCACTTTTAGTGAGTGCCAATATAATACTTGAATTTTAGCACACTGAAAATGAACATATTTTTTTCTACAAAAACGTTTTTTGTTTAGCAGATACAGCCAAACTTGAATGAGCAGCCTACTACTCAGCCTGTGAAAACAGTTCTATAATGTCTTGTGTGGCTCTGGAGCCAAGTGACATATCTGAGTATCTCAACCTGAACTCTGAGATTACACATTTCTTACAGAACACTTTTGTTACAAACTGGGGCTGTTAAGTTTGAATGATGTGGGCATGTACCTGGCAGGATGAGTCTATTCAGTTGTATCATGGGAAGTGTAGGATGCAGTGTTTTTAGAGCTTGACCCATATTAGGGACTAAAAGTCAGGACGTCTCAGCTTCTGCTGCACAGATTTTGATCCTTTTTTGTCATTGGATTTGTCTCTTTTGAGTCCCCTGACTTTATGCAAGTACAGTACTAAATCATTGGTTTAGTCCATTGACGTAAACAGCAAGAACTTAACAAAATTGGTTTGAGTACTGGTTGTCGTGAAGTGGTCAGAGGCTCCTCCTCTTCCTCGTCTTCAGAGCAGCTTTCTGCTCAGCAGAGGAACAACTACTTGTCTGCCAGGCAGATAAAGCAGCTTTAAGCTCTGCTGTTGACGTTGTCCTACATTGGGGGCAGAGCACTAATCAGTAAACCATAATCTTTAGCCATCATGCCTGGACGTATTTGTCTGTCTGCCTGCCTGTCATTATCTAAACATTCACTTATTGTTCTGGTTATATATTTGAGCAGACAGAAAACTTTGTAGAATTGAGTCTTGATGTGTAGGATGTCTTTGCTCACCACCCCATCACTCTTCCTCATTCCCGCCTTGATAACTTATCCCCTCTGCTACAGCTCCTTGCACATTTAATAATGATTGTCAGAAGCCATTGCCCATTTGTTGTGCGTTAATTGCCCTCTTCACACCCCATCCATACACACACTGAAAGAGCAGTAAAAGTCACAGTGTCTTCCATAACAAGAGTCTGTTTGCAGGTTCGCATTCTTGTTCAAAAATAATGTATAAAATGGTTCAGGTGAGATCTTTTTTTCTCAATGTCTTTATCACCCCAAACACACAGAAACTGAAACTTCACTTACTTGGTCTTTGTCTCATTGTGGCTACATATTGAACTAAGATAATTAGGATAAAACTCTCAGCAAAACTGAGTTGTCATGTAGTAGAAAGTCAGTGTCACAAATATCAAGTGTTTTTGATGCAGAGGAGACTCTGCACATGTTGATACAATCCTCAGGAACAGCTTCACTGAGCCTCTCACAGCATGGTGGAGACAAGGCCCTGCCAGATGAGTATTTCACTCATCTCTCACAGTAGACTATTTCACTTGAACTTAAACCTAAATGAGCAGGCAGCTTAAAGTGCATATCTTAAACCAAATCACTATTTCCTATATTGCACTGACAATAAAGAATAGTTGATAAAATGCAGAGTTAGACAGGTACTTTTAGTAAAAGTCAAATCATCCACTACTGACTGCTCTACACCAATCAGCCACTACTGACTGTTCTGTGTGTCAGTGTCTAATACCCAGATGGATCTGAGTGAACTCACATGGTGTATAATCATCATGATCATCATCATGACAGGAGAAAATGTGTTTTTTGAGGCAGAAGGAGAGTGTCAACTGTGAAATTCAGGGAAAATAACATTTTGTTGCTCTTTCTGACCACTGCTTCCTGTTAATTGGTGGAACATCATTCTTCTGCCAATGTTGCTGTTACTTTGTTTGGGTTCACTGCATTTCGAATCAGGTCTAATTATCCTCAGGTCTATTTTGGACCAGGTCTGACTGTCCTCAAGTTCCTTTCAGTTCGGATCTTTTTTTTTCAAGAAGCATCCTCCGTGGGCCTCTTTCAGATTAGGTTAAAAATGTTTATGTTGTATTTGAGCGCACTGTTATGCCCAGTTAAGTCTCTCAGGTGTAGCTGATTCCACTGCTTCAGCAGATTTTTTGATCAATAAATGAAACAATAATGAAAAAATAATGACTTGCTGCATCCCCAGTGATCAGACAAGGTTATGGTCAGCAGCCAGGCAGCTGGAGCCTGGCAGAACTGTAGCAGGAACCCTGAGGCTGGTCCATTCACCGTGCTCGATCCATCATGACACCCATCACAGTCAATAACAGTGGTGTTGTGAAGCCTCCAGCATCCAATTAGAGGAGATTAGTTTCTAAGAGTCTTACAATGACCATACAGGTCCTCGCCATGTGTTTTCCCCTCATAGATGGATCACAGAAGAGCTGGCACTGATTCCACTTCATGTTCACATCAGCATGGCATTTTGCCTGCACACTCTGTGTTGTTGTATGCTGTGGATTTGAGGTCTATGTTCGTAGGTCTGCCCCCTAAATGTCGATGATTCGATGCATCAGTCGAGAAGCCCCTGAGGGGTGTGTGTGTGTCTGTGTGTACACTGTTTGCATTAGATAGATGTATTTATTCTGTGTAAAAACATACATGTATCCCGGTGATATGATATCTTAGAGTATGTGTCTTTTATTAAAGGTTTTGTCATACAAATACAGGTCAGTTATTATCTCTGCATTTTGACCGAAATCAGCCCTGTGTTAAACATTGCAGGTGGGGATGTGTTGCTTCAGGTACCTGCAAAACATGAAATACAATCCAGGAAGTCCAGTGTGAGTTACAGATGCATGAATTTAACGGCTTATCAGACATCAAAACACAGCACAGCAGTTCACAATACTCACAGACAGGATTTTACAACTCTGGAAAGTTATCTCAGCTGCAATTTTATTTTTTACTGCAATAATCACAAGGTCAACGGTAGAAATAATCTTTGCTCCTTACAAAGTGATCCACCAGTAATATGCACCTGCACATATGTATGTGATTGGCCAAAGCTCCTAAAGCATTTGATGACTAGAGCCTGAGGCCTCCAAACCTTTGTATCAGAGTTGTAATGGTCAGGAAAACACACCAGATGATGCTCCCGAGTGTGTGAAAAAACATTGCCCTACACTCCACACTAAAACTAGAGCAGAGATCAGATCTTTGAGCGATGGGGCTGTTCATGTACAGCAGGAGCAGTGCAGACATTTGGATGTCTGTGTAAAGTCTGCAGTTACCACCCACTGTCTGTACACTGATGTCTGAGTCATCGTTGACTTTACAGAAATGACACCTGAGAGATGCTTACAGACCTTGGAGTGCAGTCAGCCACATACCTCACTTACAAAGGCTGTAATACAGTAATGGGACTTGGAGGTAAAGGTCCACATGGTTATATATATATATATATATATATATATATAATATATATTAATGTATATTCAAGTATCTTGAACCAAGTCAAGCAGCTCGATTCTTTCTTGGATAACTATGAACTATGGATGAATGAGAACCTTCACAGACATCTATTTTATAATGCTATTTCTTATGAGCCTATAGTAAAGCTTAAACTTTCATCTTTTCAGCAGTCCTCAGAATTTTACGATATGTGTTATGACAGCGAAAGGCATTTCCGGCAATTGGCTAAGCTAAAAACAGGGCTTACCTAGTCTGTTGCAGGCCACATTTTGACCTTTGTCATGGCTCAAAAGCTGACATCCATAGAAAAGTTTGGTCTCATCTTGAACCAGAGCATCTGCTGATTAATTCCACACCCGATATGTTATGATCCACTAAAGTTAGGCATGAAACGACATTAATAAATCCCCATTTCTGTTATCTTTGCCGCCATCTTGACTGTACCAGTGTTTCTCCTATATTCATTCATAATATCTGCGCTGCTGCAGAATTATGAGCTCCGCTGCTAAAATTTCACACGATCACGTGTATCGATATCTCTCCTCATTCTTTACAGAACATCTATGTAAAAGGTACTGTTATAAGAGTAGTGTAGCTCCTTTAAGGAATAGGGCAGTGCATAATGTGTGTGCGTAGTGAGTGTGTGATTAAGCGAGGGGTAGAAAAGGGACGGTGAATTTGAGTGCAGCGAGGAAAAGGAAAAAGTTAGCAGTAAGTTGTCAATCTGGTAGTAAATGTGCAGTACAGGCTGCAGTGTGTCAGTTAATAAATGCTGCAGCTTCTCAAGACAAGGAAAAAGTCTTGTCTATTGAACCCCGACCCACCCCCCCCCCCCCCCCCCCTTTTTGTTTTTTGACTTATTCAAAGAATTTTAAAAAAAGTAAAAAATACAAAGAATTTCACCAGACATCTCCTGCCAACTATCAGTTCTTCACAGTTTTTGATACTTGCCCTATTGTTGCCCTATTGTTGTTCACTCCTTTCAGTGTGTGTGGGCACAGATAGCGTCAGCTCCCCGTGACAGGGTAGTCTATTCCGACCCAGGTGGGAAACTCCCGGGAACATCAACATGTCTAGTATGCAAATAATTGATGACAGGGCTAGATTTGGAGGTCGAAGCAAGGATTTGCCAAGCTGTAATACAGCCTGTCGTAGCAAAGGCACCGTATCCATGCATGTCAGCAGCAGAGTACTTATAAATGCTCCAGAATGATTTGTTTGAACAACGTTAAATGAATTAGACCATGCTTCAGTTCCTGTTGAAGATCAGGCATCTTTGCACTGCCTGAGGTGTGGAGGTCACATTAAAAAAACTGATGTCCTTGATGAATATTTCCAGTGTGTGAGGAGATAAAACTGCTTTAGCTGTCATTGACATGCTATTCCCTGTAATGTAAAAATATGCCATTTGTGTGAATTCATGGTGAACAAATGAAATGCTGACATTCTTTGAATTCCTGCAACTTCCCAGGCAAACCATACCAATGCCACTTCAAGGTTTGCCTGACCAGGGAGAGAGTTTGTAACCTGGACTGAGCATCTCTATCCAGACAGATGGAAACCCCCAAAACAGGAACTGGTTTGGCTCTGCTCCCCCCCCCCAAAAAACAAGCTATATTATTGTCAGAAAAACAACACCTTCCCTTTAAATACCTAGAGGGGTTCTGTGGCAGCTTTTCTTGGTTGTCTCTCCAGGGATCAATTGGAGACATGTGGGATGTGTGCAGCTCCTCTGACTTTTTCTCCCCATGTTATATGTATTCAGACAGAACGCCAAGTAAATTTTAGCTGTGGTGCGGTTACATACAAAGTCGATGCAAAGACACAAATTCACAAATTCGAGTTAAAAAAGGTTTCAACTAGAGTGAAATATTTTCATGTGTGTGTGTGTGTGTGTGTGTGTGTGTGTCTGTCATAGGCTATTTTGGGGGGACAAATTTCAGACTAAATATCGGGGACGGTTTGTCCAAATGGGGACAAAAGCCATGTCCCCAATTGGGAAAAAGCTGATTTTTGGGTCAGTAGTTAAGGTTAGGGTTAGGTTAGGGTAAGGGTCAGGTTTAGGCAAGTAGTGGTTGTGGTTAGGGTCAGGGTAAGTCAGGAAATAAATGTCTATGTAATGTCCCCAAAGCTGACCTAGGTCAATGTGTGTTTGTGTGTGTGTGTGTGTGTGTGTGTGTGTGTGTAGGTTCAGAAAGAGTGACCTTAGTCCCCTCCCACAGGGGGCTAATCCAGGGGGTGGGGGGGCTTAATAAGATTTGGGGATAAAGGCCTAAGGCGGTGTTCAGACCATCATTGGCTCTGCAGGGTTGTCTGGCAAAAAAGTTGAACTGGGCTCAACTTTTGCTGCAACACATTATCATCCAGTGTAGTGCTTTGTTGCCCAATCACATACATGCAAGCGCACATTCCTGGTGGATTCCTTTATAACATGAACGCTGTGTTTCTGCTGTTTAAGTTGAGATAAAGATAAAACAGTTGCTATCTTGATAACTTTCTAGAGTTGTAAAATCCTGAGTGTTACAAACCGTGGTGCAGTGTTTTGACGTTTGGTAAACCTTTAAATGCATTAATCTGTAGCTCCAACTCGACTTCCTGGATTGTATTTCATTCTCACCAATACCTTAAACAGCGCAGCCTCTTGCATTGTTGTAACGCAGGGCTGATTTCAGTCTAAATGCAGCCTAATGGATTTGCCCTCAGCGTGCAGGACTGGAAGAAATTTAGATATAGTGGTTGAGAGTGTAGGTGTGTGTGTTCATGCATGCATTTAAAGGAGAAGGAATTTCTTGCTCCTTGTGCAGAGTACTATGTGTGGCTGTAGGATTAGAAAGCTGCCTTTGTCTGTGAGCTGCAGCAGGTTGGAGCTGGGTGGAGGGCTCAGGTTGCTGCAGGAGGAATGACTGGAGGGGAGAGGTGAGGATGCCACAGAGAGAGGAAGGGATCAGGGCCCAGAGACAGAAGGGACGATTGTCCTCAGGCGTGTGTCAGAGGTGCTATGTGCAGTATTTGCACATCAATCAATCAGTACCACATTCATCTTTAGATGTATGTAATTACTTAAATGAAACAATCATCAAGATATGTAAATGCCTCTAATTTGTCAGGAAACCTGGAATTTGGATTGTTCTACAGTACAGAGATTATATACATATATATATAATTAAAATTATATTATTTGCAATTAATCTGTCTATTTTTCTTCTTTTTTCTTAATCATTTAATCAGAATCTGTTTATTAGCCAAGTATATAAAGAATGTGTCTTGGCGTTTGCTCCCACAAATGCAACATAGATGAATAAAAATATAACAAGAGTAATCATAATAATAATGAAATAAACAAAGTAGTATAAAAATAAATTTTAAATTTATTTACAGAATGGAATAATAATAGTTTTCAAATGGGATATGAAACTGAAAATGAAATATTGACTGTAGAAAGGATATATACAGATGGTGACAAATTAAAGGAAAAACCAACATAAAGTGTGTTAGTAGGGTGTTGGGCCACCACGTGCTGCCAGAACAGCTTCATTGAGCATTGATTGGCATTGATTCTACAGTCTCTGAACTCTACTGGAGAGATGAACACCATTCTTCCAGAAGATATTCCCTCATTTGGTGTTTTGATGATGGTGGTGGAAAGCGCTGTCTAACACGTCGGTCCAAAATCTCTCATAGGTGTTCAATTGGGTTGAGATTTGGTGACTGTGAAGGCCATAGCATATGATTCACATCATTTTCATACTCATCAAACCATTCAGTGACCCCTTGTGCCCTATGGGTGGGGGCATTGTCATCCTGGAAGAGACACTCCCCTTAGGATAGAAATGTTTCATCACAGGATAAAGGTGATCACTCAGAACAACTTTGTATTGATCTGCAGTGACCTTTCCCTCTAAGGGAACAAGTGGACCCAAACCATGCCAGCAAAATGCCCCCCACAGCATAACAGAGCCACCGGATCCACTCACTGTAGGGGTCAAGCATTCAGACCTGTACTGGTTTTTCCTTTGTCCCGCATCTGTATGACTGTGCTACAGACCAAGAAATAGTGACAAGTGCAAAAATGAAATGTGACGTGTAATACATAATTAAATTATGTAACGGTGGAGGTTGAATGCAATGTACAATGTTATTGCCAGTTTGATGAAATATATGAAAGTGACCAGTGCAGGGATCAAGAGGGATGTGTGATGAAAAGTCCAGTTTGATAACAGCACAGTTCAGCTGTTTAGTAGGGCAACAGCTTCTGGAAAGGATGGATCTCAGTCTTTTTCCTGAGGGAAGAAGTTCAAAGAGTCTTTGTCTAAGGTGGGGGTGTCAGGCCTGGCCCTGGAGGAGTGCAGCTGATCAATGCAGGGGAGTTTGCAGCCATTGATATTCTCAGCTGAGCGAATGATGGTTGTTGCACTGTGCCAAACAGTAAAAGATTGTGTGCGTGGGGCTGACTTTGTGCTGACTGTATTCTGTCCCTGATGTCGCCGTCTCAGTCTGGGTGGGCCTGAATAGGTGATTCATCATCACGCAGCCATCTGTGCTGACTGGGATGCAGACTATGCCCAGCTGTAGCGGGCAGAGGATGCCACGCTGCTGCTTCTAGGATTCTATAGTGGGACAGTGTAATGCCAGCACATAGCCAGTAGTCAAGATTCAAGTGCTTCTATTGTCACATGCACAGCAACACAGCAGGTGGCAACATTGAAGGTAGTGAAATTTGGCTGTTTCAAGCTCTAGTTCCAATTAGAGTACAAACTAAATATTTACAGTTGTGAAAAAAGGAGAGAGAGAGAAGGGAAAGATAAGAGAGCGACAAAATAAAAAATACAGATATACAATATATTGCACAATGGGTGCACAAGTGCAGTGTTGATAAATACTTTCGTTAAAATTAGAAATATTGCCTAGAAGAGAGTGTGTTTGTGTGTTGTGTGTTCACAAAGTCCCAAAGTTCAACAGCCTGATGGCTTGCGTATAAAAGCTGTCTCTGAGCCTGCTGGATTTGGCTCTGATGCTTCTATACCGCTTGTCTGATGGAAGCAGTGAAAAGAGTCTGTAGCTGGGCTGGTTGGGGTCCTTGATGATTTTTCCAGCTTTCCTCGTGCTCCTCTGGATGTAGAATTCCTGCATGGATGGCAGCTGAGACCTGGTGATGCACTGAGCAGCTTTGATGACTCTCTGCAGTGCTTTGTGGTCCTGCTTGGAGCTTGGTCATTTCTCTGATGGTGTGGATCTTTAACAG
The DNA here is from genome assembly GCA_038419695.1 of Scomberomorus guttatus. NCBI lineage: Eukaryota > Metazoa > Chordata > Actinopteri > Scombriformes > Scombridae > Scomberomorus > Scomberomorus guttatus. Next base: position 1,502,706 of record CM076445.1, read on the forward strand.
GCTGTAGCTTTATGTCCTTACAGTCTTTTCTGGTAGTGTGACATTTAGCTGCTCCTTCATAGCTCTAGAGCATATCCACATCAAACATCTTCAATTACTGAAATCTCAGTATCGCTGCTGTTTAATAATGCAATTGTTTTATCACAGACAGTTGTCTGGACAGCACTTAGTAGCTTGTAGCTCCAACCACAAGGACTGCACCTCCCTCAGGCAGACTGCCTTCATATGCTCTATAGAGAGAAAGGGAGGAAAGGAAGCACCCTGGCTAAACATCTTGCCTGGAGCAGAATACGTTTTTTTTGCCTCAACACCAACATTTATAATAACATGTTTTCTCACTCCCCAAATTAACCCATCCACCACTTCCTCAGCTCCCTACTCTCTTTTCTCTCCAACCTGTGCAGACTATGTAGAAGTGCACTCATTTTTTCCATTTTCTCACTCCTCTCTCTCTGCTCTACTTTCCTCAGTGGAAATAGTCGTCTCACCAAATCCTCAGGTGATGACGAGGCAAATCCTCAAACCCAACACTTGAGCTTGTTTCAAAATCCAAGGCATCCCGGCTTTCCACTTCTTGCTTTTTGTGTTTCTGTTAGTTTGAGAAGCAACATGAAAATCAGTCTGTCCTTAGGCAAGGCATGATATTCTCCCACTAGTCTGCAGCATACAGAGACACTTTTAATTGGGAGATGAATATAATTGCCATGGGAGAAGTGGCCTCTTTTTAGATAGTAGCAACAAATTGACTGATTGAAGGGGAACCTTTAACTCATCACAGCCATTTTAGTCATTTTCTCAGAGCAGGGAGAAGTGCTGGTGCCTCAGAATGTCTTTATAAAAGCCCATACACAACTATTATTCCATTTGGAAGGATATGTTAGAATGAGGTACCAATGGCTGGGACTCCTAATAAAACCTTGTGCAACTGATCCTTTAAAGCACAAACTGAATCGCCAGTGCCCTCATTCCTCCTGCAGTGAGACCGTTTCTTTATTGCATTATTTGTCTCTAAAATCACAAGAGCAAAACAGACAAGAATCATGACATCTCCTTTTCCTTCTCTCTGTTTTACGTGTGTGTGTGTGTGTGTGTGTGTTTAGCAGAAGCTGGATGGAATGCATGCCTAATGTCAAATTTGTCTTTTGAGACTAATTGCTGTAATTCTTTGAACAAGTTAACTATACCAAAACACACACACAAACACACACACACACACACACACACACAGCTGCTGATATCTAGCCTTGCATGCCACACCTCCACTCGTCTTGCGTGTCCCTTCCTGAGAGCCCTTTCATACTGATGCATTGCCACCATTAATCATGCTAGTTGCTAAAACCAAGCAGAAAGTCATGTGATGCAGGCTTAGCACAGAGTAAGTACTGTTGTATAAACCCTAACAAACCACTTGTGTGCAACATACCAAATATGGAAGGAAGACCATGAGAAAACACTTCCATCTAATAAGTAAGCTTGAGCTCTAACAGCAGACATCATTTATCCAGTGGGAGGATAATCACAGGGGTTCGTGTGGGCCCTGTTTCCTGCATCTTAAAGCTTAGATCATAGTAAAAGCCATCTTATCTCTTCTTTAACTCACATGGTGTTTCTGAAAAGGGGTTGTCACATGTTTTCTAAAGAAATCAAATGAAATCAACCAGACAAAAATGTATACCGTCACTCTTGAGCAGAGCAGATAAATCAAGTACAACCACTTTACTCCCACCAGTATGTATCATATAAAATACAGCAATCTGCAAACTCTTAAGGTACATTTCCATAATGTACTTAGCTTAATAAATTCTAAGTGTGTGTATTTTCTGTATACAACCTAGTTTACATACAGTCAACACACATTAGCTGACCCCCCTTAATGACTCCACCTCCCGATCAGGTTTCAATTTTTGTTTGACTGCAAAATGCAGAATTGAAACATAATTTTTTTTATATACATAATAAAAGATCTGTCACCATTACGTGTAAAATACAGGTCATCCCTGTATAGCTACTGACTGTCATTACCAGATGCTTCAACTAAGTAGTCATGTCAATTTTATTTGTATAGCCCAATATCATATATCACAAATTTACCTAAAACACCTTAAAAATATATATTTAACGGGGAAAAAAGGAAAAAACCTCAGGAAGAGCAGCAGAGGAGGGATCCCTTTTCCAGGATGGACAGACATGCAATAGATGTTGTGTGTTCCTAATAGAACAAGAAAGACAAATTACAGAAATACAACATGGAACAGGAACAAAATTATAATGGATTTGTAATATATATAAAGAATATGATGAAGAGGATGCCAAGCAGCTTCCAGGTGCCACCAGAACAGAATAGGACATGAGCCATGCAACTTCCATAACCATGGAGACCTGGCAGGAGGACAGACTACACATGCACACAGGGGAGACTCACACCACACCATTCACATACACAGGAGAAGAGACACGAAAAGACATTATTCACAAAGGAGAGAGAGGATAAAGACATCATTCAGAGAGAGAGACATGAGGTGAGGCTGAACTCCTACAGGATGGGGAACCAGATCCAAAACCTCAGGAAATGACACGGACAGCCAGGGAAGCACAGTGGTTCCAGGATGGGTGCTGGTACAGCAATAGATGCCTGAGAGACAAGAGAGGACAGGAGGAGAAAATAGGAAGAGAGAGGGAGAGAAGAGAGAGGGGCACACATAGGGCTGTGCAATCTGATGATATCTATCTTGTGACAAGAGAAAAATGTCTATCATTTCATATTATGCTCTATCATTTATTTCGTTGTGACGTAAATCACACTCTTTACCGTAATATTTTTCATCATTTGGAGTCTGTCCATCTTTTGCGCAGATTACATTAATAAATTACTCTTCTTTGCTTTTTACTCGCAAAGGTTTTATAGCACTTACAGTAACGTAAAGAATGTAGGTGTTGTCAACTCTCCAACTCTCCATTGCTGTCTCTCCTCTGCTGCGATGCACACACACGGAGGGCTCAGCCCTGCCCACGCTGAGAAAGAGCAGAGAAGAGAGAAGCAGCGAGACGGCAACCATAATTGACAGCAAAACGCAGTAGAGACTGTCTTTATTTATGTTATTTACCAAATTTTCTTGTTTTTAGTTAAGATTCTAGCTGCAGCATTTTGAACCATCTGAAGGCTTTTAGTACTAACACGTGGCAGACCTGAAAACAGAACATTACAGTTATGAAGTCTGGATTAAACAAATGCATGTATTAGAGTCTCTGTGTCAGCCAGGGACAGGGAAGAATTTTAGCTATGTTACATAAGTCGAAAAAGGCAGTCTTGGTGATTTCTTTAATGTGCTTATCAAAGGAGAGGCTGGAATCAAATGTAACATTCTAGGCTGCCACACTTTGTGAAATCAAACAGTTGTCAAGGGTTACTGTTACTTGATCATACATGTTGGTGCCAGCGACCAGCATCTCAGTTTATCTGAATTTAGAAGCAGGAAATCTAGACATCCAATTTTTCAAGCCAAGCAGGTCTCTAATTTAGTAATTTGAGTATAATCACCAGCCTTTAAAGGCACATACAGCTGAGTATCATCTGCATAGCAATGGAAATTTATTCCATGACTACATATAATTTGGCCAAGAGGCAAAATATAAACAGAGAAAAGCAGAGGGCCAAGAACCAAGCCCTGAGGTTCTCCACCATGAGAGAATTTAGATGTAATATTATAGCAGACACACTATGTTCTTTCAGATAAGTAGGATTTAAGCCAAGAGAGGGCTAGGCCAGAGACACCAAATTTACAATTCAATCATATCTAATAGTTTACAGTGATCAATGGTGTCAAAGGCTGCACTGAGATCCCATAATAGAAGCACAGAGGTGGAATCTGAATCCTTAGCAAGTAAATCATTTACCACTCTGGTTAGAGCAGTTTCAGTGGAGTGACAGGCCCTAAAAGCTGAGTGAAAAGCTTCATATAGGTCACTTTTATATGGGTCGAATGTTGTTGAGACACAACTCTCTGTAGTTCTTTAGAAAAGAATGGAAGATTAGAGATTGGTCGGTAGTTATTAAGAGACCCTGGATCGAAGTGTGGTTTCATAAGTAGAGGTTTAACCACAGCCGTCTTAAAGCTTCTAGCGACAATGCCAGTTTTAAGTGATTTATTAACAATATCTAGCATTGTAGGTCCCAGGAAAGGCCAGAGGTCTCTAACAAGTTTTGCTGGTTAAGTTTGGTTGAGTAGGCTATCATACAGGCTATATATACAGAGATTATCTGTGAGTCTTTGTATAATTTTTTGAATTTGGTAAGACAGGATCTGCAGGGGTAGCTGGTTGTTCATTTCATATGTTCATTATTCCTGCAGATTTAAAGTTTTCATACAAATAAAATGATAGTTATATATGTTCTTGCAGAATAGCATACCTCTATCCTCTTTTTCTGTTGGTAGTCCCAAGGTGGTAATAAGCACACATTTGACAACAAAACCGCATTGTGTTGATCCCCGGCCACGGCGCACTGGTCTCCGGCTACAGAGCCAAGCTTTTCTCACAGCGCAAAAATGTCTGAATTTAACAGTCAAATATTCAGCAGTGGAAACTGAATTATTTAGACTTCTACAGACTACTTGTTAACTTCAGTCTTAGTCAGACTTTAGATGGAATTATTTTAAATATGAGGATGTATCGCGCTGTGTAGTGATCTCTGCCGTCATCCAGTCGCTCTGCTGTGCTTTCTCTGTCTGCAGTCTGTTGTTATGCACATGTGTACTTGTAAAAAGCTGATAAGAAACCTGATAATGTGTTTACATGGCAGAGAAATATACCTGGGGAAACCAGGTTTCTCTAATCCCCTACCCCGATTACAGAAACCAGGTTTCAGTTAAAGGTTCTATATGCAGGAATGTAGCTCCCCGTGGTCAAGGAGCAACACGCTGTGGCCGGGAAGCAACACGTTGTGGTTTTGTTGTGAAATGTGTGCTTATTACTACCTTTGGACTACCAACAGAAAAACACAAAAGGGGTAAGCCATGTTCTGCTATTGCTCTGGAGCTTGTTTTCTGCTCCTTTGTTGAGAAATAATGTTGTTTTACCTGTGTGTGCTCAGGAGTGGGCGACTTGTCATTGCAGGGGTGTTTTGTTGTGAAATGTGTTGTGGTTAATGGAGGCAGCTAGCCTCTCTCATTAGCTGGAGAGCTAATATCTGCAGGGTGTTTCTAGTCAGATAGCACTGTTTTTGTTGTGGTAGATGCCGGTCGTTTGTTGACATTAGGGAGGGAGAGGCAAGGCACTCGGGAGCATGCAAAAAAGCATGCAAAAACGTCACATCCTTTGGATTTTTCCACAGAAAAAATGCCACTTCACATAGAGATCAGTCCACAGGCTGATATAGGCAACCAAGACAGTTGGGGAAGGTCTCATTTTTTAAGTTACATTACAACCCGCTCACTCATTGGCAATAAAAAATGATTAATACATGTAAATTGCTTCACAGTTCTTACTTATAGGACCTTTAAGAAATCAGCTTTCTGGAGAAAGCCGACTGTAACCTGGTTACTTAAGTGCATGTAAACGCAATGAATGATGCCAATGTTTTAACATTGTTTAACTGACTCTCCTAAAACAAGAGAAAGAGAGAGAGAAATAGAAAGTGTGCACATGGGCGATCAAGAGAGGGATGTGCATATGGAAAGACAGACTTCATTTCTATCTGGTAATTATTGGATGTTATTCTGTGGTTTATCGGTGAAGTGTATGAACTCCACAGCAGACTGGATTCTGTGCTAACAATGAGAAGCAGGTTGACAGCTGTCTCATGAATGAGTCCAACGCACACTGAGCAGACCGGCATCATACACACGTATTAAGAGCATGTAAACACACTGTATGTCACACCCCTGGGTGACTTCTCACTCTTTTTTCAAGATTTATTTGACAGTGAATGTCATTCTTTAGTATTTGGATCTGTATGTTGACCACTACTGCTCCTTAGTGTTAGACATACTGCTCAGCTGGTACTACTAAAATCATATACAGCAGATGTTGTCATGTATTAACTGTGGCTGCTCCTCTGAGAACAATAATAGGTTTCTTCCTCTTATGCACTCCCTGGCACAGCACGAGCTTCCTCCAACAACAATATTTCATTAGTTGGAGACTTCATTACTGAAAACTATGACTATGCTGACAAGAGTAGGAGAGAGAAGTGGTTGAAGAAGAGAAAGTGGCAAGAAAGAGGTTAATGGCTAAGCAACAACAAAAGTATCTAAATCATTTAGTATCTAAAATGTCAAATAATGGTGAATATAAATTCATTCCCAGAGTCAAAGGTGACATCTTTGAATGTTTCTTTTCTTTAAAAATTTCAACAACGCATTGTCATCTGCTTTAGATTCTGTTGCTCCACTAACAGTTAAAAAGGGGTCAACTGACAGCATCTTCCCATGGTTAAACAATAACAGTGTTAATGAGATCAAGAGAATCTGTCGGGCAGCCAAAAGAAAATGGAGGAAAACTAGGCTTACAGTTCATTGTAATATAAACAAAGAAGCCATGACTGCATATAACAGAACAATACATCTGGCAAGAAAGGATCACTTTTCCAAGATTATTACAGAGAATACTGGGAACTCTAGAATATTATTCTCCACTATTGACCAGCTACTCAACACTGCCCCCACACCCCTGCAGTTCTCTGCATCAAAATGTGAAGAACTTGCATTGTTTTGTAATAACAAAATTACATCAGATCCAGTACTGCTGCTGATGTAAACACAGATAATCTCAGCAAATCCTGTAAAAGTGATGTAACCATGGGAACATTCACCTGTATTACATTAACTGAGCTTTGCAAGACTGTCACTGAATGTAACTCCTCCACCTCATGTATTGACCCTGTACCTACAGCATTTTTAAGCAGGTGTTCGACAGTGTTTCAAGTCATGTCCTGAAGATTATAAATACATCTCTTCAAACAAGCATCTTCCCAGATGCCTTCAAAACAGCTGTTGTTAAACCCTTACTAGAGAAACCCAACCTAGATGGTAATGCACTGACCAGTTATAGGCCGATATCCAACCTTCCATTCATTTTGTAAGATACTTGAAAAGACAGTTTCAGTGCAAATATTCTTGTTTTCTTAAAGAAAACAATATCTTGGAGGAATTTCAACTTTAGAACAAACCACAGCACTGAACTGCTCTTACTAAAATAATCAGCAACCTCAGACTAAACTCTGATGAAAATAAGGTCTCAGTTCTGATCCTATTAGACCTAAGTGCAGTGTTTGATATGATTGACCATGATATCCTAATCAATCATCTTGAAAAGTGGGTTGGTCTTTCTGACTGTGTGTTAAACTGGTTCAAAACATACATCAAAGGGAGAAAGTTTTACGTCAGTCTTGGAGATCATGTGTCTGAGGAACATGACAACTGCTTTGGGGTTCCACAAGGGAGCTGCCTCAGTCAATTATTATTCTCACTGTACATGCTGCCACTTGGTGACATCATCAGAGAACACAATGTATGTGTCTATAGTTACGCAGATGACACAACTGTACATATCCGCTGAACCAAATGATGCTGCAGCTATAAAATCCATTGCTACCTGTCTTCTGGCAATAAATAAATGGATAAGCAATAATTTCTTAAAGTTAAATGAGTTAAATGAAATCCTACTAGTCAGCACCAAAACAAAAAGACAAATGCTGCTTAATAATCTGGGGAAATTAACTTCCTGAATTAAATCTGAGGTTACAAGTCTTGGTGTTATCTTAGACTCAGATCTAAGCTTCAGGTCCCACATTAACAAGGTGATGAAAACATCTTTTTTCCACCTCAGAAACATAGCTAAAGTACAAGTTAAGTCTAATTAAATTTGGCATTTCATTGGTGCTTCCCACCTAAAATGGCATCTCTATCTGTGTCTACACATACAATGCAATGTTTACTTGTTTATTATCACCACTATGTGCAGTTGACGATGTGCATTAAAACAAGTGACTGGAAAGATACTTAGGGAATCAGGCCTAACAATAGACAGTAGAGAAAAGTAGCTTTGTTGTTGCTGACAGTGATACTGGCCAACACACACACACACTTGTAGATATGCTGCCAAGCCGTGATTACGTTGTCTTTTCCTTCTCTGTTTCCTTAATAACCTCACGGTACAAGCCAACATTAGGTCGAATTAAATCTACAATTAGCCTCCTGTGATAGGGAGTCCAGGCCTGAGGAGCAGCTATATTCAATTTTTTTCAATTCAATTTTATTTATATAGCGCCAAATCACTGTATTTACAGAGACCCAACAATTCCCCCCATGAGCAAGCACTTGGCGACAGCGGCAAGGAAAAACTCCCCTTTAACGGGAAGAAACCTCAAGCAGAACCAGGCTCTAGGTGGGCGGCCATCTGCCTTAACCGGTTGGGTTTACAGCGAAAGAAGGAGGGAGGGGGGCGGGGGAAGGGGAGAGGGGGGTGGGGTGGGGAGAGACACAGAGAAGAATAATAACAACAACAACAATAACCATAACAACAGTAGATATATCAGGACCATTATACTAACCCAGTTATAGGGCTTTTTGTATTCTGTGCTCATGGCTTCAACTGTCACCACATTGTTTGCTAGTTTCATTGGTGGGGCCTTTGTGGATTTGGTGACAGAAATGATCCTGGTTTAGTTCATACCTTGGTATTGACACCATGGTTCAGTACATTTTCAGCACAGAACAAAAAAGGAACTAATAAGGTTAACAAACTGATAAACCAACTCATTTGGACATATCAGACCATAAGCAAGTCATGTACCAAACAGAATGTCCTGCACCATTACACCTGCAGTGTGTGTGTGTGTGTGTGTGTGTGTGTGAATGGGAAGGGCTCTTTTCCTGGATGGCACTATCAAGATAGTACAAAGCTCCTTAAATCTAGTTAGTGGCAGCACCCTCCCCCCACAGCCACCCATCAGTGCTGCCAGGCAACCTGCTGCCCTTCAGCTGGGCTCTGATGTAACAGTGTTTAGAATTGCAGTGATACCCACCACAGGCCAGCTTCTTTGAGAAGCAGTCACACTTCTTCTTGATTGTACGTGTTTGGGATCTAGTGCCAGTTTTTGAAGCTTTAACATCAGACCAAGACTTTACTTTTCTGTGGGAACCAAAGTGGTTCTGGCCTGATATATCACATCTAGGGAAAATAATGTTCTAAATTCTTAACAGATCTGTGTTAAGAACTGCTAAGACTGTAAAATATATATCACTGTAGAAACACTGGGTTCTCCCCAGGTTTTTTGAGCATGATGAGGATGTCAGTATGCAGCCTCTCAATAAATGTTGATGCAGCTGATAAATGTACAATACAATATGATCAACTGACAGTGATCACCGCTGCCAGTTGAAGCAATCGCTCTACACTTTAACATTAAACATTTTTGCATGAAATTGAAACTGTGTTGCAACAAAAAGACTATTTGTCTCCTAATTTAGAACAAAGGACAACTACAAGCTTTAAAATGCCCAAAGAAAAAACTCCTTCCCTGATTTGAGTCAAGATACTTGGAATCAACATTTCAAAGTTCCCAAAGCAACAGCTCTTTCACCATGCAGATTGTTTTAACTCTGTGACCTCAGTTTATCTGACTGCATTGGTTTAGTTCAAAGGTAACAACTAACACACTGCCAGGGGTTGTGAAAGAGGTGAAAGGAAAAGAGGTTTCCCTCACTAACAGCAGGCATTGGTTGTCAGGTGGATGCTGGGAGGAATCTGAGGTGATCGCAGATAGTTTCCCAGGCATTCTGCATGTGTCAGTGGTAACATCTGGACCATGAGCCATAACCATCAGCGTACAGCTGTCGGCCCCTTTACCTGGGGGTGGGATGGCCATGCTGTCGGTGGGATCAAACAGTAACAGGGTTGTAATTAGTACCCCACTCCCGCCATCCCCTCCTGGGCAGGCCACAGGGTTTTGGGGAGGGACTGATCACTGTATGCATGTTTCAGCTCCACAGCTGGATTCCCCAAACACTCCCAGAACTCCTGAACCTCCACATGGCTCCTCTGCAGTTTCACCTTCATTACCCATCAGTACCTCTGCTTTGTACCACAGGTTGGACTCAGGAGAAACATGGTGTTGTTTGGACCTTGGGGGAGTGACACTATTGGGCAAAGAAACGCATGTGAATCAACCTCAGTTTAACCTCAGTTGTGAGTGAGTTACATGTGTAAGTAGCAACAGTGTTGATGGAACATCATGAGGAGCAGTGAGATAAATATTTTACATTAAATTTGACCAAGTGGAATTCATATCTTTGGAACCTTCATTTACAGAAGGAAGTTTTATAAACACTTGGTTAAAAGTTGGGTTGATTTACAGATTTAATCTGCAAGATTCTTTGCTATAATTAATCTGTAATTAATTTTTTAACACCCTTGGTGCTGAGAACAGATTTTTGTGGTGTTTTTGCACCACAGTATGAATAGTAGTGGGACATCTTTTTCCTGTGACAGTGCTGTTGTCTGTCTACTCAGCATGTCTGTCATGCATACAAACAAACCAGTTTTCCTCTGTTTACTCCAAACACAGTGGAAATGTGAAAGTCAGTGGTATCATTGTGTGTAATGGGGTTTTGGACATTTCCATCATTTTGATAGAGGTTGATTTTTGTTTCATTAGTCAACAGAACTTTGTTGTCTGTGTTGTTGTGAACTGCAACCTGCTGACATCCTGGAGAGCATTCTTGACTTGCTGTACATTCGTAAAGGGCTTTTTCTTCACCATGCAAATGATTTTCTGTTCGTCCACAACACTTGTGCTCCTCGGTCTATCAGCTCGTTTGACATTTTCTAGTTTTTCTGTGTGCATCTGCCTTTTTAGAATGAATCCAACTATTGATTTTGGCAAACCAACTACCTTTAATATCTTTCTGATAGATTTTTGTTTTTTCCAGCCTCATTATTATCTTCTTCACTTGCATGGTTGCCTCATTACTCCTCATATTGACAGACAACTCCACCTCAATCTAAATGGCAACTCTCAACTCTGAGCCACATGTGAGCTCTTTTGTGCTGAACTAATGTTGAAACACACACAGCTGCCCAACAAACATTTAGTAGTGCCCAATTTCTTTTGAACCCTTAATAAATGTTAATAAACCCCGTAATTTGTGCACTATGGGCTATCTCCCACTCTGTTCTTCCTATACTGATGTAAACGTACTCAAATTAAAGCTGAGATGTGGCGTTTTAATGTAGTGTCCATTATTTTAGTTCAAATTTAATATATGCTAAAGAACAGAGCCTGAAGAACAAAACATGTAACTGGCCAAATACTTAGTGTCTGGGCTGTATGTAAAACTTCCAACCTTCTTATGACATTTTGATTAATTTCATGCTGTGTTGAAGGACATTGTTGTCTCACAGTGTAACATGCAGGGAAGTTGGGGAGCTGTTCACAGTGAAGTGGTCTAGTTGCCAAGACCAAACCAAATCTGAGCTTCTGACAGGATGATTCTGGAGAGGTTGTGCTTGCCACACAGAAGCCCCTGCTTTTTTACTAAGTGCTTTTTTATGCACTTATTCACCACATTTATACACTCTGTGATAAGCCTCTGAAAATGGCAGAGTGAGAAATTTGACTTCAAAGGGAGATTTGCTTTTGGAATGGAGGGATTGTTTAGGGCAGGGACTGAGGTGCAGATTATAGGCTTGCATAAACATATTCACTTTCAGTCGGCGATGTGTGTGTAGAAACACTTGTCTCTGAGCTTTCCTACACCCACATCCCAGTTCCTGTTCTTCCTCCAGCTTCCTTGGGCAGTGCTCACTAAATGCTAGCTCCATGGACCACCAGGACTCCACAAGTATGCTGCTGCCCACCACAAAGCTATAATTACCTTCAACAATAAAAAAAAGAAAATTTTGACCACTATTGGGTAGTTTTTCCCTTCATTTCTATGGAAGGTTTTAATTTAGGCTTTTGCCTTGATGTCAGAGAACAGTTCATGCCATGGATCCACCCATGGGTGGCTCTGCAGGCAGACAGACAGTAATGAAGCAGCTGTCAGCTGTTGTCTTCTTCTTAAAATGTCAAGTGACATGCTGTAGGCCAGAGGTGACGGAAAGGCCTTGTCCAGATCACACTTAATCTATCACCTACACTGATGTCATATTTACATTAGATCACTTGAGGAGGCCTTCATGTCTGGCTGGCATAATGTGGACCTATTAGCCCTTCACTACAGGAACCTAACAACCCATAACCTCAACTTTTAACATTTGGTACGAGGTTCTCCCTTGTGTTTTCACCGTATTTAAAGAGCAGATAATCATGTAACCTGGACCAAGACGGCAGCTTAACTGAGAAAGACTGTAGTTAGCCGTACACAAGAACTATTTAATTTCATGGATTGCAAAGTTTCCCACTTAGTGTTGACTATGTGAACATGTAATGCAGGGAAAGAGTGTGAAATTTTCACCAAGACTACTACACCATTGACTACTTTTTGGTCTCCGCTGGATTATTGACCAAAATTAAAGTATATTGTTATGATAGTATAGTGACTAGTGACTAACTAACTTAACTAACATTTATGTAAAATGGGAGGTATTCAAGGTATATGTGACAGGGGAAATTATCAGTTATACAAATTTTAAGGCTAAACAACGTCATATGGAAATGGAAACTTTAGAAAATCAAATAAAGCTGCTTGAGCGAGACTTGTATAGTGATTATAATGTGCCCAAAGTAAAGGACTCACAAATGATGAGAGCCAAATAAAGTTGCTAAAAGTTTTATGTGGCTTAAAGCTGGAGTGCAGGACTTTTGTCTCCCCCTTCTGTGATTGCCTGACACGGGCATGAAGCATGCTCTCATGTGCATCCCGAATGAGGACTGGTAAAAACGGATATGTTTTGACGGCCCACCGGGTTTTGTCCCAGTATGCCTGTACACCACTGGCTGTAACCTACCATTGCGGCTGTAAAATATTTGATAAATTGTTTTGAACCCCTGCGAAATGACTCATTTCACTATCAGAATTTGATCCACTCGGCCCTATAACATTTGGAAAGTCTAGAAGAGCTGCATGATTAACGGCTAGCACGGGAATGTTGCGCCCCACATGAGATTTAAAAACTCTGTAAACTGTGAAATACAGAGAAATTTATCTGGCAGTGATAGGCTTAATCAGCGTTGTGTGAACTTGTTTGGCAAGGGCTTGAATGTAAAAGTTCGTTTATATGTAAAAGCTCCCCATCACCTGTGACAGCGGTAGTTCTTGGCAGCTTGACAGATCATTCAGTCCACACCATGTCTCTGCAGTAAAGACGCTGGGAGATGCTTTCGACTCGTTTTCACTCATCAGGAAGTTATTTTCATTGTGCCAGTAAAACACATTACATAGGCCATCAGAAACTCCTGTAGGTTGAACTGGGTTGTTTCTCCTGTCTAACTATCAGACTTGTTATACCACAACAATAGTATATGTATTTAGCTAACTCAACCAACCTTGCTATTCTGGGAAGCAGGCCGTCTGTACCTTAAGGACTGCTATATGACTGGTTAGAAACAGTATGGTGGGATTGGGTTATTGGTACATTGTAAAGCAATGTAATTTTCTGACAGCATATCGAAGTTTATATTTAGTTAATGTGGAAATTTAGCAGTATTTAGTAGTAGTATTAACAGCATCAGGAGTAGCAGTAACTGTTATAGTCTTGAATTTTCTGTTGAGTTTCAATGTAATGTGTGCAATGTACACCAGGTTTCCCTGCAAACACGTGTTATTGCTGGTAAATATTTTGTCAATTCTGGCTCCTCTGTTAGCTGACTGAACACTGAGCATATCTGTTAGTGCAGCCTTATCTGGATGGAAGTGAAGCAAGTCTCTAGTTCTGCTTTTGCCTTGTGTTAGGTCATTGTGGTTGTGTTGTCCTTTCTCTCTGTTTCCCTATATGTAGGGTCGGTTATAATTGGGTTAATAGTTTTTACCAAGCAACTTAACACATTCTGTTCTGTACACATTCTGTACATAGAGCTGATAATGTGCATCATGTATACAGCATACACACTCAGTGCATGTCTGTGTTGGTGACTCAATACTTCTAGCAAGCTGCAATACTATAGATAAAACAAACTCCTGTCCTCACTGTGGAGAATGGAACATTTTAGTTAGAGTTAGTTTAGTTAGAGATTTTCAGAGATCAGTCTGATGACTTAGTAGTCAGGCTGTTGGTACTGGCCTACATGAAGGAAGGGTTGTATTAATGGGTGCTTCTGGTGTGAGACACCATCAAGGAGCTTCTGCCACATGCTTGGCTGTATGCCTCCCCTAGTCTGTTGACTTACAAGATGAGGTACTGTTGATGTGGGATTTTCATTAGTGCTTTTTTGTCATCCTGACTGATACCGCTTTCAACAGCAGATGCACATATGATGCACATCTCCTCAGCGTGTGTTGAACCTATGTTGGACCCATTCAAGAGACAGCTGTTACCCTGTCACCCCTCTTTTTTTTTGAAATTCGTTATTTTAGCACAGCATTATATATTACAAAGCTTACATCAAAACGAAGGCAGTTTCATTTTTCCTCTGCCGCCCTGATTTTTTTTTACACTTACAAGGAAGAGTAAATAAAATAAATAAGAAATACAAAAATAAGCAAACTTTATACAATTTGGGAGAGGTAAAGTATGTACATAAGAGCCATAAGGTGATGTGAGGGTTCTCAGTCTATGGTAGAGAAAGTGTGAGGAGTCTCTTGGTGTGTGGCAGAGGTAAAGAGTGTGAAGGTGCGTGGTAAGGAAAAGGTGTGTGAGGATAGAAAGAGAGGGTGACGGAGCTCTCTGACTGTGCATAAAGTATGTATATAAGAGCAATGAAAGTATATCAGGGAGGGACTTCAGAGAAAATAAAGTTAAAAAAAAAACAATACAGTGTCATTCTTTCAGGGTCATTCAAAAAAGTAAAACAACAGGTCATTTATTCATTACCTCCACAAAATCTGGCTGTAAAGGCCTTACATATCTGACCCACTTGGTCCAGAATTTAATGAACACATTTTTCTGAAGACGAAGAGAAAAAGTAATCTTTTCTATAACATGTCATTTACTATATCTATCAACTCATGTATTGTGGGGGGTTCAGGAAGCAACCAACGCCTTGTGAGCGATTGTTTGCCAGCGGATGTCAAAATACCAAATATCATCAGGCTGTATTGGCTGGAATTCAGCATTTCCTAAGAATAGTGTGGAAAACTGAAAGAGCAAATTAGTGTTGCATATGCTTTTTAAGGCTTTGTGAAACTGCCCAGCATCAAGAAAGTAGTCAGACCCCTTTACTTTTTTCACATTTTGTTATGTTGCAGCCTTATGCTAAAACCATTTAAATTCATTTTTCCCCTCTTCAATCTACAATCAAAATACCCCATAATGACAATGTAAAGAGAGAAAATGTTGCAAATTTATTAAAAAGGAAAAACTGAAATATCATATTGACAAATATTCAGACCCTTGACACAGTACTTTGTTGAAGCACCTTTGGCAGCAGTTACAGTCTTGAGTCTTCTTGGGTATGACGTGACAAGCTTTGCACACCTGGATTTGGGGATTTTCGGCCATTCCGCTCTGCAGATTCTCTCAAGCTCTGTCAGGTTGGATGGGGACCGTTGGTGGACAGCCATTTTCAGGTCATTCCAGAGATGTTCGATTGGGTTCAAGTCAGAGTTCTTGCTTGGCCGCTCAAGGACATTCACAGAGTTGTCCCTAAGCCACTCCTGCGTTGGCTTGGTTGTGTGCTTAGGGTCATTTTCCTCTTGGAAGGAGAACCTTCGGCCCAGTCTGACCAGGTTTTCATTAAGAAAATCTATGTACTTTGCTCAGTTCAGCTTTCCCTCAACCCTAACCAGTCCCCCAGTCCCTGCCACTGAAAAACACCCCCACAGTATGATGCTGCCACCACCATGCTTCACTGTTTAGATGGTATTGGGCAGGTGATGAGCGGTGCCTGGTTTCCTCCAGACATGACGCTTAGAATTGAGGCTAAACAATTCAATCTTGGTGTCATCAAATGAGAGAATTTTTTTTCTCACAGTCTGAGAGTTGCTTTTTTGCAAACTCCCAAGCAGGCCTTCCTGTGCCTTTCACTGAGAAGAGGCTTCCATCTGGCCACTCTGTTTTTTCCCATCTCCACACAGGATCTCTGGAGCTCAGCCAGAGTGACCATCTTGGTCACCTCTCTTACCAAGGCCCTTCTCTCCGATTGCTCAGTTGAGCCAGGCAGCCAGCTCTGAAGAGTCCTGGTTGTTCCAAACTTCTTCCGTTCAAGAATTATGGAGGCCACTGTGCTCTTGGGGACCTTCAATGCAGCAGAATTTTTTGTAGCCTTCCTCAGATCTGTGCCTTAACACAATCCTGTGTCTGAGCTCTGCAGTAGTTCCTTTGACCTCATGGCTTTGGTTTTTGCTCTGATATGAGCTGTGAGACCTTATATAGACAGGTATGTTTCTTTCCAAATCATGTCCAATCAATTGAATTTACCACAGGTGGACTCCAATCAAGGTGTAGAAACATTTCAAAGATGATCAAGAGAAATGGAAGGCACCTGAGCTAAATTTCAAGTGTCATAGCAAAGGGTCTGAATACTTATGTCAATGTGATATTTCAGTTTTTCCTTTTTATTAATTAGCAAAAATTTCTAAAATTTTGTTTTTGCTTTGTTATTATGGGGTATTGAGTATAGATTGATGAGGGAAAAAATGAATTTAAACAATTTTAGCATAAGGCTACAACATAACAAAATGTGAAAAAAGTGAAGGGCCAAGCCAATCCTCATTTGATATTGAAAAATTACCTTTTTTTCCCATACTTCTTTGATATATTCTGGAGAGTGGGTTTTTTGTCATAAGGCCTTTATAAAATCTAGAGATAACATCTTTATTTGAATCTCTTTAGTAGGCACCAATAACTATCCTCAGTATAGGATCATTAAAGTCTGTTTTATTTTTAATGTTATGTTCAAAATGATTACATATCTGGAGGTATCTATAAAAATCAGATTTTTCAAGACAATATTCTTTCCTCAAGTTTTCAAAGTCTTTTAAGTGTCCTTTTTCTGTAAGAGAATAGAATGTTGTTATTCCTTTTAAGATCCAGGACTTAAATCTATGATCCATTTTATTAAGCTTGAACTCAGGATCATTGGCACACCATTGAATTATTTGTAATTTATGGTCCAGTTTATATTCTTCTCTTATCATATTCCAGATTTTAATTGGGCTTTGATCCACAGATTATGCACCTAATCTATAAATCTTCCCAAATTTTTGTGAGCCAGTACTGTGTGAATTGGGGCATCATTCATAATAGAGAGTTCAATATCTTTCCACCTGGCAAATGGAAATGGAAATGTTGGGTTACATATGTTAATTAAGGGTCTAGTCTGGGCTGCATAAAAGTAATCCTTAAAATGGGGTAATGCCATTCCTCCTTCCTCCGTTGGGAGTTGTAAAGTTTTGAGTTTAACCCTGTGTTTTGCCCTGCCAAATAAATCTGAAAATTTTTTATTCAATTTGGAAAATTGTTTGGGGGAAATTTCTACGGGGAGTGCTTGAAATAAATAGAGATCTTGGAAGGATGTTCATCTTTACAGAGTCAGTTCTATGACTGAGACCAGGAAAGAGATGGAATTCCATCTGTGTATGTATCATCACCCTGTTTCTCGTTGTTAGCAGAGACTGCAGTCTACTGTGTAGTTCATACAATTCACTGATAAACCACAGAATTACATCCAATAATTACCAGAAAAAAGTTTCAGTTTCACTGCCTCTGCACGCTCCCTCTCTCTTGTTCGCCCATGCACACTTTCTGTTTTGCTCTCTCTCTCTCTCAATCTCATTTTTTTCAGTCAGTGACTTTCAAGAGCAAACTAAGTACTTGCAGTGAATGTGCCACAATAACAAATTAATGCTTTAAATATAAATTATAATTTTTAACGAAACACTCTCCAACCAGTGGATGCCTTTAAATCGGTACAGAAAATAACTTTTAATGTGGTTAAAGCAGGGAGGTCAGTAAATCAGTCTTCACTGATCCATAGTGAATGTGGGGGATTTTTACAGTACAGTTTTATACTGTATAAAAAGTTCTCCTTCAGTTCATTAAATTCCTGAAGCATCTCGTTAGTCGGTTAAATTACATTTAAATGCACAATATGTAATTTCTGCCGCTAGGGGTCTCTCAATCAAAACAAAAACAAAAGACGGAGTTTGATGACATTGTGAAGTAGCATGGGATCATGGGAGCTGTTGTCTTCATTGTTAAACAACCAGCTTCTCTGGGTTAGGATTACTTAAGTGTTCATTGTTCAGGATGTTTTTACCAGGAGCCAAATTATCCGCAGAGGTCTCCTCCTCTCCAGAACGAACAGACCCGGTGATTAAAACAGGTAAAAACACTGAATAAAGCAGTTTCACATAAAAAAAATCAGTGTTCTCCGACGCCGTTTAGCAAGCACAGAATGTCCAGGAGGGGTTGCTAGCCGAGCTGCTGCTAACGTTTGCTCAGTTTGTTTCTCAGATAACTTAAGATCCAGACGTCCGATGACAAAAATCCTTCATCCGGTTAAAAGATATAGTTAAAAATGACCAAGATCTAAAAAGTTTATTGTAAAAATGTGGCTTAAAACTGAATAAAAGTCCATTTATGACAACCACAACGCTGATGTATGCATCTTGTGCACATATACTTGTTGGTAGAGGGGGTATGATGCCATTGACAGGCGACCAAATGAAATGGACTGTTACCTTGATTAAAATTACGGATTTCTCTGGGTTTGAAAAGTGTTGCAGAGTTTTAGATGAGCTGAAGTCTGAGTGGAAAAAAGATGTTTTCATCACCTTATAAATGTGGGACCTGAAGCTTAGATCTGAGTCTAAGATAACACCAAGATTTGTAACCTCAGATTTAATCCAAGAAGTTAATTTCCCCAGATTATTAAACAGCATTTGTCTTTTTGTTTTGGTGCTGACTAGTAGGATCTCATTTAACTCATTTAACTTTAAGAAATTATTGCTTATCCATTTATTTATTGCCAGAAGACAGGTAGTAATGGATTTTATAGCTGTAGCATCATTTGGTTCAGCGGATATGTACAGTTGTGTCATCTGCGTAACTATAGACACATACATTGTGTTCTCTGATGATGTCACCAAGTGGCAGCATGTACAGTGAGAATAATAATGGACTGAGGCAGCTCCCTCGTGGAACCCCAAAGCAGTTGTCATGTTCCTCAGACACATGATCTCCAAAACTGACGTAAAATTTTCTCCCTTTGATGTATGTTTTGAACCAGTTTAACACACAGTCAGAAAGACCAACCCACTTTTCAAGATGATTGACTAGGATATCATGGTCAATTGTATCAAACGCTGCACTTAGGTCTAATAGGATCAGAACTGAGACCTTATTTTCATCAGTTTAGTCTGAGGTTGCTGATTATCTTAGTAAGAGTAGTTCAGTGCTGTGGTTTGTTCTGAAGCTGAAATTACTCCAGGATATTGTTTTAAGAAAGGAGTTTATTTGCGTTGAAACTATCTTTTCAAGTATCTTACCACTGAATGAAAGGAAGGTTGGATATCGGCCTATAACTGGTCAGTGCATTACCATCTAGGTTGGGGGTCTCTAGTAAGGGTTTAACAACAGCTGTTTCACAAATGTTTAACAACAGTTTTGATATTGTTTCAGACTTTCTTATACTTTATTCTAAGAATTGTAGTTTTTTTCTGAGAACTGCGCTTCTGAGGAAACAATTTTTTCATGTGGCCTTAATTCTCTTCCGTAATTTAATCCATGTAACAGTGCATGTCTCCTACCTCTCCCTGGGAGCCTGAGTTACAGAAGACATCTGGATAGAGGGACTGGCTGGAGGGAACAAAGGGCCTTTTCTGTTCTCTGTCACCCAGTCCTGTCCAATCCTCAGTGGACATACAAACCAAAGGGCCTGTTCACATTCCTCCTTTATTAGTGCTCTCAGCTTGCTGGGGTAATAAGAGCTCATATCCAGTGGCAGCACTAAGTGATAATGTCACTTATTGAGTTGTGATCATCTCCTTATTGTGATGTACAACACTTGATCGGAAGATTCATCACACTGATTTATGATTATGACTGAAAGGACCTGATTAAACATCACAGAAAATAAAGGTAAACCCCTTTCAGACATGCAACTTTCTCCAATAATGTACTGACAGTTTAAAGGATAAGGCCAGTGTTATCAATCAATCAATCAAACTTTATATCCTTTAGGTAGAATATCACCAGCATTATATATTAACATTTTGGGCTCTATTTTAACTGCGTAAGCACAGCGACATGTGCAAAGTGGTAGGTCTTGGACACACCAACTGTGTGGGCGTCTGCTTTTTTGGTTTACATGAACCAAAAAAGCAGCAGCAGCACAAAGTGTAAAGGGGCTGGATGAAGGTGAATAAAGATCAGAGGGTGTGGTGATTAATAGATACACTCTCAGCCAGTCACATCATTGCGCTCATAACTCTGAAACCGCTGAGCCAATCACAGTGAAGCATGACAGTAATAGTTCATCAAATGGAAACGATTCTTCAGGAAGTCATAGTATTGTTGTCTGGAGGTGCAGAGCATCGGGACTTGAACACACAGGACCACAAATCTGCAGCCAATGGCAGAGTGGGTTTTTTAAATGTTGATTTGTACAATGATGATAGAAATAAATAATAACTAAATTTGGTGAAGCCATTTATATGATCACATCAAACAAGCTATTTCACATGCCACAACACATTTCAAGAATGATACATGAGACACTACTTTTGCTAAAAAGAAAGTTGGAAAAGAGGCTATGATGAGCCCAGACATAAACAGGCAAGTTATAACCAACCAGTCTGAACCAGTGTGTGTGGCTCTGTGCTGGTCACCAAAATACCACACAGACAGGCAAAATTAGTTTCATGGTCAGGAAAAATACTAAAGAAGTATGAGAAGTACAAGTGCTGCTTGTGCTGGCCGTTGCACCTCCATGGAAATAGAGCCCTTTGAATCACATTATGTGATACAGCATGCACTATGTTATGATCTAAATGTCTTAATGTACTGTACGTAATGTGCATATGATTTAAATATTGTGCTGCCTTCTTAAGACTGCAGTGCAATTTATTTATAGGCAAAGGAATTCTAAAATGTCTTAAATAAATTCCAAGATTTCTGAACAAATTTAAGTCAGAAATGTTCTAATCCTATATATTGAGGGTTTGAGTGTGAAAGTGGAAGGTTATGGTCAAATGAATGCCCCTTCATTTGAAGTCCAAAATGTCACTTTTAGCAGTTTGATAAATACAGGCCCTAGTTTCATTTCCAATAGACACACTGTAAATATAATTGACCATTCACAAAAAAATAGGAAAGATTTACTTTTGTTGACACTTGATGCAGAAAAAGCTTGATAGTCTTGTGGCCATGTATTTTTACAACAGTGAAAGCATTTCGTTTTCACTCTAAATTTGTTTCATGGTTAAAATTAATGTATAAAAACCCAGTTGCTCAAGTGAGAGTCAAGATGCTTTCATATACAAAGGTGGACCAGACAAGGGGACCCACTGTCCGCACTGATCTTTGCCCTGTGTATGGAACCACTTGCTGAAGCGATAAGACAGCAAGATAAAATAAAGGGGCTACCTATAGGCCAGAAATGCCATAGATTAGCACTATATGCAGACAATGTCATTCTATGTATTACCTCTCCTGAACTCTCGCTTCCAGAACTAATGAAAACAATAAAAGAATATAGTAATCATTCAGGATATAAAGTTAATGAAATTAAATGTGAATCTATATGTATAGGAAAACAACTTACAGATTATTCTAAAGGAAAGGAAGAGAAAATTATACAAGATCTGAACAGGTGATAAACAATACCTGACTATTTTTAGTAGAGTAGATACAATTAAAATGATGGTCCTCCCACAGTTCCTCTTCCTCTTTCAGGCCCTACCGATCTCAAATCATCCACAAAATTTTAAAAGATGGAATGGAATGATAACTAATTGACAGTTTTGCACCCAATTCAGGTGCAATTCAGTGATGGACTTGAAAAATACAGACTTGGTGTGCAAAGGCCTTAACACAGACTAATGTTCTGCAGCTGTCCTGGGTGATTTAATGCTGATAATGCCTGCTGATACTGTATGCTCAAAGGTCTACTATTAGTTCTCAATATGGAGATTCATTTGCACTAACCTAACTATCATAATTTTGAAATGATGTTTATCTGTTTAGATTGCTCATTGTCCACAGCACCAGTCCAAGAGAGGCAATATTAAAGAAAAGAGGAAGTAACTGCAAACATCAATAAGTCGTTAACAAAATGTTGTCAGTCTCATATTTGTATCAAATATCATTATTAATCTGGTGTCAAGTTGATGTGAGAACTGTTTATACTTTCATACAGCCTGTAACATATAGACTGGAGTATATGTTTACACACAGCTCCAAAGCAGCATGGAGTCAGCTGTGGCAAATCGTCTACCAAACAGCACATCACGCAGGGGAATATCACCAGTAAATTCAAACTCTGTTAATGTTTGTTCTACACCACAGCTGGTGTGTTGCCTATGTTAAGGATTTGATTTTGGTGGGTCTAAATGATGCAAGGTAGAAAATGCATCCAGTATTCTTAGAAAATATTGTAACACTTTATATTGTATGGCTACAATAAATAATACCACAATTCACTCACATTTTAGATGCATTCAGGTTTTATTATTGTGAAGTGTTTATATGACTGTCTCCTCTCTTTCCTTGATGTCTCAATGGCGTAACGTTAGTTGGGAAGGCAACAGCAGAAACTACACAGTTGTAGCAAACAGTGGTTCAACTCCAGCATGAGCTGTTTTGTTGTTTTTATGTCACCAGAAATTAATGATATTTTCTTACTGAAGAGGTCTAATATTTTCATGTATTTTTGTCGACACCACAATCAATGTTCCAGCAAACTGTTTCTATTGTAATGTCTCATAAGACAATTAATGTGATAGAAAAGCAAAGTAATGTTTATTTCCTGGTTAGTCGACAAGGGGTCCTCAAAAGCCACGCCTACAAAACATCTGCCTCTATCACCAGTTAATTCAACCACTAGTTAATCCATCACACCAGCTAGCTTCACTGAAGCTTCCTGAGTCCACAAGTCTACCAGCAAAGTCTACCATCTCCTGGCTGTTCCACCTGGGCCTCAGTAGTTTAGGGCAAGAAAAGACTGTCCCTTCCCCTCTATGACTCCCAGGATGATTCTACAGATTTGGAGCTGTCTAACTTCTTTGCTCCTTTGGCTGCTCTATCAACGTCACTTTCACTACTGCTGAATGAAGGTTGTGCTAATGGAAAATGCAAAGTTACATCTAGCAATATTTCCAAAATGCGCAGAGCTCCGTGCAGCAACTCCAGCTCAAGAGCCGTCTCTCCTTCTCCTGTTAATTTTGTTTTAGCGCACATGGGAACGAATGACGTCATGGCTAGGAATTCCAGCAAATTACATGCAGACCTGGAGTCCCTGTGCTACACAACTGAGAGTCTGGGAAGACATATTATGTCTGGCCCCATTCCAACTCTCTCTAAAAACTCTGAACGTTTTAGTCAACTCTTCAGTCTTCATCACTGGTTAAAAAACTTAAAAAAGGTGATCTTTTATCTAAAATCACCGGTGATTTCACCATTCATATTGATAACAGCACAGACCATTTTGCTAACCAGTTTACTGACATGTTATCAACCTTTGACTTCATACAGCCCACTGCTGGGCCTACTCATAATCAGGGTCACACTCTTGACCTGGTAATTTCCAAAGGCCTTGATACAACCCCAAACTGCACTCTAGATGTTGGGATTTCAGATCATTTTTGTATTTTTTTCAATGTTGTTTGGATGACCAAGCATGTATCTGGTCTAAAATTAGTTAAAAGGCACTCCATTTGTGCAGACACATCTGATAAGTTTATCACTAGATATTCTAACTCTGCTTAGGAGTACCTGGTCTGATTTTAATTGTGATTTTAATTTGTCTTCATTGTCTTTGTGTGACAAATTGGTCAATAATTTTAACCTTTCAGTGACACAAATTTTAGATGATATTGCACCTTTAAAAACCAAGATCATTTCTGGTAAATTAAAAGCACCTTGGAGAAATGTGGAAAGAGTGAAGGCACTAAAAAGAACCTGCTGCAAATCTGAGCGCAAGTGGCATAAGACCAAATTGCAGGATGATTTTATTATTTATAATGACTTGCTCAGTAAATACAACAAAGAAATAGAAAGACCTTAACAGCATTACTTTTCTCCAATTATTACTGAAAGAGCTCCACTCTTCAGAAAAATGCAACAAATTTGGCTCATACTTTAAATCCAAGATTACCAGTATTAGGTACCATATTGTGGCTTCCTCTGCTGGAGTGAGTGACTGCTCTCCTTCCACTCAGTGCCATACTGCCAACACTCTCTCCAACTTCACCCTTATTCAAAGTTGTGAACTGCAAGAAGTAGTACACAGTTAAGCTCTGCAACATGTCCTCTTGACCAAGTTGTTTAAAATTGTTCTCAACTGTTTGGTAGACGATGTCCTTGAAATAATTAATGCTTCTCTACTCTCCTGAATCTTCCACACAGTTCTCAAACATGCTATTGTAACACAGTTGTTAAAGAAGAGTAATCTGGATCCATTTGTCCTTGAGAACTATAGACCAATCTCAAACCTACCATTCCTGGGAAAAGTTCTTGAAAAGGTTGTATATCAACAATTACACATGCATATGTCACATACTTTATTTGATGTTTACCAGTCTGGTTTTAGAGTTAACCACAGTACAGAAACTGCCCTGGTCAGAGTTGTTAATGATCTTAAAATTCACTCAAACAACTATAAAGTTTCTGTTTTGGTACTTCTCAACCTCAGTGCAGCCTTCGATACTGTTGACCATGTATTTCTTCTTCAGCGCCTTGAACACAACTAAAAACCTCTAAAAAATCTTTTTTCGCAAGCTTTTAGTTAGGTTTAAAGTGTGTGGTTAACGGGTAAAACCTTCATTTTAGAATCAGTATTATTATTGTTATTCATTTTTAATAATAATTATTATAATAATAATAATACCTTCTTACCTTCTAATTTTATATGTTGTCTATGTTTTATATGTAACATCTCCTCATTTTATGTTTTTATGTTTTTATCTTATATGTTTTATATATGTAATGTTAATGTAATATGTTTTTGTCATGTATGATCTTTACCTTTTTTTTTTTGCTTTTATTTTTAAGCACATTGAGTTTACGCGTGTCATGTGAAATGTGATATATAAATAGACTTGACTTGACTCGACTCGACTTGACTTGTTCTGTTAGTTTCCTTGTCTAGATTTCTCCAGCTGGTATGTGGACTGGGAAGCTCTGCCAATATGTTGAATCATCAAGACTAGCAGTGACCTAACTGGTAACATGACTGGAGTAGAGGAAATCAATAGTAAATTCAACTGCCAAAGATTTTATATGCTGACATCTAATGATAAATGTTTTCCTTTTTGAACTTCTGCTACTTTATACTCTGACTTTACCCTGCTGTTGTTTTATTAGGCTACTAGTCAGACAGGGTAGCAAAAGTCCCCCACCAGCAGCACCTAGAGAATGGATGAGTAGATGGATGCAGTTCAGACAGTGTAGTGCAAAAGGCTTGCATAATGTTAGGTAAAGTGATCGTGATTTGGATAAGTCAGATACTTCTGGCTGTGCTGCAGGAACAGCCCTTGAGTTGTATCCCTGTGGACATAGCCTGCTTACTCACACAAACCGCTGCTATGGTCTGGAAAAGCAGTTTGGAAAAGATAAACATTTGTCAGCATGTTTGTTTCTTAATTTGATCAGTTTCCATCTGAGAAAACGGAGAAATTATGTTGTAACTGGAATGTCTCTGTTTGAGCAGTTTGTAGCCCAGTAGCTTTGGTGATGTTACTCTAAGAACTAAAAAACAGGAAAAGATTGAATTTTCAACCAGTGTTATTTAAAGTTAGAGTTTTTAACTGGTCATGAAACAGTCTCATGATGCCTCTGATGCCTCTATATGACCTACATAAACAAACGAGACCATCACTGAGAAGATTGGCTATTTCTATATAGTTATTCTAAATGCCTACCACCGTCAGATTCCCCACAAAATCAGATGAAACAATTTACGGCCCGCAGACCGGAAAAGCCTATGTTTACCTTACATGTAGCATTGTAGCATGAGGGAGAGCAAAGATGTTACTCGAATGAGGTGAAGATATTTTCTTTGTTTGATAACTTTAAAAGTAAAGTTAGACTTACTAGACTAAAAAAGATGAGGAAAAAAGAGAATGCAAGCAAGCTGAGAGCATGAGTAACAGAGAGAGAGAGAGCAGCGGTGGCCGAGCGAGCTAGAGAGTGAATGAACAAGCAGCATTATTTCTGATTGTTTCATGGCAGTTCCTTTCTAAAGCACAAATAAACACACCCACACCTCTGCACAACCCTGCAGGAGAGTGCCGCATTGCTGGATTTTGTGTGAATGCAGCCTTACATATAACCCAGCTGTATGAACAGTACTAAACAAAGTTTACTTTGTTTCACCATCGTCATATTACAGTTATTAATCTTACATAGCCACAGATACATTACCTCATCATTATGCATTCTGCAAACAGCTGTGTTAAAAAAAGTATTATAAATATAAGTATCATCTTTCTTTCACTTGCTTCCAAAACATTCTGTATTTCCATTTTGTACATTACAGAACATTTCTGCAGCTCTTCTAAATACTGGAGCAGACTCTCATAAGTTAATTTTTTTTTAAATTATCCTCTGCCTAAAAATATAAAGACATATTTGTCAGTTTTGGGTCAGTTAGGATGAAGCACTTGATAAGTATGAGCCTAGAACAAAGTGATTCTGCTTTCCTTTCTCTGTTTGGCAGCACTGAGTCTGTAGTTCTGTTCTCATATCCTGCCTGCTGCCTTTCTAATATCCTGTTCAAACTGCACCTTGTTTTTGTTTGCAGCTTCATCAAATGATTTGAGGACACAACCTTCACTTTTTCTTCAGTTTCTCTGCTGACTCGCAATCAATTGTTTCTTCTGAATCACCCTCTTGCCACACCTTAATGATGGTGCATTATATTTTTCACTCTCTTTGAAACTAATCTGACCCTCCTTGTTTGTTAGTGAGTTGAATTATAGTACCAGTCAAAAGTTTGGACACACTTTCCCATTCTTGTGAATGAGAAAGTGTGTCCAAACATTTGGTACTGTACATTGGCCATGCTGTCAGTTCTTTTTTCAGGATAACTAAAGGCATTTCTGCACAATTCACAGTGACTGGTGCAAGCCTAGACCAGTATAGTATTACTGGTGTCACAGATTGTTACTGGAAAGGATTCAGATGAAAATATAAATACATTTTATAGTTTAAACACAAGCAAGGCATGAAATAAAAGCTGGGTAAGTTATAGAGTACATAAAGTCTGTAATTGGTTTGTGCTGGAGTCACAGTTTTAGACCAACAGTTTTTAGATGAGGCTTTGCAGAGAAAAAACAGGAAAATATAAGCCATGACTTTTCATTCTTGGTAATTTATTGCATATATTGCACTGCAGTGCAATATATGCCTTCAGTATAAAGATTTCACTTAAAAATTCACTTCATTGACTGTCCTACACTTAGAATAATCTTTAGCTCCATTTTGTTTGAAGTTCTTTCATGTACATGAGTGGAGTAGAAAACAACTCTGTGCCTCCATTTCATGAGGTAATCAAAACAAGTCTGACAGGCTTCTGTGTGTCAGAGGACATTTCCATAAATTTGAACCTTTTTCAGCTTCCCCACATCACACCACTGGGTGCCTTTTCACTCTTAGAATATGTTTCAACAATCAATTTGCAATGACTGGCATCCATTCACTTCTCTAATCTGTATATGTGAACGGAAGCTAAAGCAGTGTTACCTAACCATCACCATGAAATAAAATGGTTGCTCAGAATTTTTTCAGTAATTTTTCAGATCTGGAGACTGGAGTTCTGCTTATAATGAACACTTACCAAAGCTCCAGTAAGAATCTGTAGGATTTTAGCTGATGGGGGGCAGTCAGGTGTAAATCAGCTTACCTCTGATCTGATGGAATGTGGTCAGCTCAGTGTAGTTCTCTGCTTGAGCTTTCTGATCAGTGGGCTGCACAGTCTCCCTTACCAGCAGTCTACAAGCTAGAAAGCTAATATTAATGAAGTCATCTGGTGTCATGATGCAGTTGATACTGCCTAATGTTTTGACTGCTTCCCATCACACACATGAATACCAGACATTTTGTGGACCTGTTAGGTGTCACAAGCTTTTCCCTGAATGGAGAAATTAGTTTGGACAGACCACCCTTGTTTACAAAAGAGCCAATTACAGCAGCATAATGCCGTCTCCAATTAGATTTGCATGGCCTGCTTGGAGGCAGGCGCTGCCTATTGTCCTGCAGATTAAACCCAGCCAGAGCTGCAGCCATGCTGCTCTGCCAGCCCTCACCTACTGCTCTGACTGAGCCACAGGCTTCACTTCCTCTGCTGCACCAAAGCCTAGCATCACACACACAAGCCTATACATATGCAACACACACAGAGGCCCCATTTACACCTATATTAACATGTGATCTTTATCTGGATACATTATCTGGATAATGATATCAGATCAATGGGTCTTTGCATTAACACCTGGTATCAAAATGTGTCTCATTTTCTCAGCTGTGCCCGCATTGTGATTGGACCTCAATGTGCGCAATAGATAGGCAGGGCTGGCAGGCTTGTTAACAAACATGGCACGTCCCAGGTCAAAGAAACAAACAGACTTCATTTATTTCTAACTAACTAACTTTTTTGCAAGGGAAGACTTCTATCTGCTGCTACTACTTGTATTTTTTGCAGGGCTTGCTTTAGCTGGCAGGAAGAGGTGGAGCTAGGTGAACTTACTGGGCTGTTTTTTTTCTTATGAATGTGGTCACTCTGTAGAGATTGCATTTACACCTACATTAACATGTGTTTTCCCTAATCCAGATAAGGCTTGGATGGATTTGGCAAAATATCTGGTTCTTTGATTAAAAAGTCCAATGAAAAAGCCTGTAGACATAAAACTAAAGGAGACAAGTTAACTTTGGCTAACTTCAGTAAGAAACATCCTCACAACAGCAAATTCAAAAATCTGTTATCTGTCTGTGGCTAAAGGCAAGCTGACTTTGTAGACACTTGATTAAAAAAAAAAAAAACGTCATATAACCTGCACCCATTGTTTTCTATGTAAGCCCACACACCAGCATTGTTTTGCTACACGTCAATGAGCACATTAATCAGCTGATCAGGATACTGTCCCACCACTGATTTATGTCAACCCTCAAAAAACACCAATCACATTTGCTACACAGATCAGCAACTACCTCACCATGACTGCTTCTTGTGTCTGTTTGACACATTTGGTGCTACAATAATAAAAAAAAAATAATTAAACCTGATGGTCAGAACATAAACCTATGATATGGCTCCTGTGGTATCTTGAGGAGCATTTTGGAGATCATTAAAAGGAAACATTGAAATTGGAATTTACAATGGGGGAACATACTTTTAGGGAACCAATACCAGGCACAGATAATCTTTCTTGTGTGTTAATAGGTTTTAAATAGTAAACTGAGTATCTGGTGTTTCCTTTTAGTTGTGTACAGTAGCTGGTTTAAAGACTTTTATCAGAGTTCCTCCAGCAAGATGTCCTGAGCGAGTCTGAGAGTTGCCAGGCCGGAGAGGGATTCTCTACACAGAATCAGTTTCAAGGCATTTGCAATCTGGTTGACTGTAGCAATGTGCTTATTTAGGCTCTGAAGCCCTGCAGGATAATGGTATCATTTCACTAATGAAATCACAGCACAGTCCCTTCAGTCCCATGGACTCAGACTGTGTTCATTGCTTTGGCACCTCCCTTCACTTCAGATAACTTTATCCTTTGTCATTGACTGTGTTGTTGGTTTGATGTTGTTTGCTCTTGCTTTACATTGATTGTTTTTATATTGATACTGCTTCATTAATGGAGACGTATGGTGGTAGAGTATGTTTTTACCAAACAGAAGACATGGGTCTGCAGTGTCTGTAGGATTCAGTGTAAAGCACAAGTCTTTCTTGACTCTGTCCATGGCTGGATCTTACAGACCCTTTCCAAAAAATTAGAATATCATGGAAAAGTTAACTTATTTCCATAATTCCATTAAAAAGGTTCAACTTTCATAGATTATAGATTCAGGGCCCACAATTCAAACAATTTCAAGTATTTATTTGCTTATTTTTACATAATTTGGGCTTCCAGCTCATAAAACCCACAAAAACAGGAATTCAAAAAATTAGAATACTGTGAAGAAATCAGCCCTAATTTTGCAGGACATGACTGTTTTAAACTGAGTGTCACACACTAATCATCTACTAAACTCAAAGCACCTGCACAGGTTTCCCCAGATGTCATTAAATTGCTTCAGTTTGGTTCAATTGTCTCAGTTCTGTTCAATATGGGGAAGACTGCAGACTTGACAACTGGCCAGAAGACCATCATTGATACCCTCCATAGGATGGGTAAGTCACAAAAGTTCATAGCTAAGGAGGCTGGCTGTTCACAGAGTGCTGTGTCCAAGCATATCAATGGAAAGTCTAGTGGAAGGGCAAAATGTGGCAGGAGAAGATGCACCAGCATAAGAGATGACCGTGGGCTTCAAGAATTATCAAACAGAGAAGATTCAAGAATCTGGCAGAGACCCAGAAAGAGTGGAATGAGGCAGGAGTCACAGCTTCAAAAACCACCACATTCAGATGCATCCGGGAGATGGGCTACAACTGTCGGGTTCCTCGGGTCAAGCCAACGTAGGAAGCGTCTCAACTGGGCCAAGGAGAAGAAGGACTGGACTGTTGGCCAGTGGTCCAAGGTCCTCTTTTCCAATGAAAGACGGGTGAGGAACAGAACCCAAGCTGCTTGAGGTCAAGTGTGAAATATCCACAGTCAGTCATGATTTGGGGTGCGTAGAGGACTTCATGATTCCTTCTGCTGAGGATCTGTATGGAGATGCAGATTTCATCTTCCAGCAGGACCTGGCCCTTGCCCATACCGCCAGAAGCACCGAAACCTGGTTTAATGCCCATCACAGTGCTTGACTGGCCAGCCAACTCACCAGACCTAAACCCCATTGAGAATCTATGGGGTATTATCAAGAGGAAAATGAGGGGCACCAGACCCAAAAACAAAGAAGAGCTGACAGCAAGCATCAAGGAAATCTGGGCTTCCATAACTCCCATGCAATGCCACAGGCTGATTGCCTCAATGTCACGGCACATCGAGGCAGTGATTAAGGCAAAGGGATTCCCAACCAAGTATTGAACATTGACATATCATTTAGAAATTCCATATTTTGATTGATTTGATGTGATCCTAATTTCTTTCTTTCTTTTTCTTTTTGCAAAAACTGAGAAGTAAATGGTGATTTCTTCACAGTATTCAAATTTTTTGAATTCCTGTTTTCATGGGTTTTTGAGCTGGAAGCCCAAAATATGTAAAAATAAACAAATAAATACTTGAAATCGTTTAAATTGTGGGCCCTGAATCTATAATCTATGAAAGTTGAACTTTTTTAATGGAATTATGGAAATGAATAAACTTTTCCATGATATTCTAACTTTTTTGGAAAGGGTCTGTATATAGTGTCAGCAGTGCTTATTTAAAAAGAGTTGAGATCCTACAGCCTCCATTCTGCTTACCATCAAGTCCCAGAGCTGTCTCCCTAACACAGCGTTGGCTCACAGTAATAACATGTGACTTATCTTTGTCTATCTTTGCCTTTGTTAGAGAACCATTCCAGTTGATTAGCAAACAGGGGTGTTGTGAGGTTAATGACTGTGAAGAAATTGCACTAATGAGTCATAAGTTACAACAGTGCCCACAAAAGTGGAGGTCATATAATTAGGAAGGGTGCTAATGATGATGAAACCACAGGAGAGAGACATAAACATCCTGAGCAGTCAGGTGATGACCACTGGTGTTACCCTGCTGGAAACAGTCTGAGCTGGCACAGAGCTCTCCTCCAGCATCACTAGCAACTGGACTAGCCAGGACAATTACTGTGGGGAAGGGAGGGAAACTACTGTTTGTTGTACGACTTTAGCCTTTGTAAGAGTGACGTCTACTCGTCAGATAAAACCGCAGTAAGTGTTTTCTGTTTTAAAGTATACTACACATGAATTTCTGTTAGCTGTTGCCTGTGGCCTGGTTTCAGATGTGAAGCCTGATCCTTCACGTCTGCATGCACAGTTTGGCTCAAGCCTTCCATTAATGACAAGGTTACAGTGTGTTTTGATTGGCAGGCTGCCTTCTCTTAGGTGCAGTGGAATGCAGGTTATAACCATGGAAAAGCAAGGAGTTACTCAGTCAGTTCCTGCGATCGTATTCAGCTTCAGGTATCATTTTCCATAGCTCTCAGGGATGTCCTGTCTTATTCCCCCTATGGTTTTTCCCTGGGGAGCAGGCTTGTGGCTACATTCCAGAGCCGTTCTCTCAAATTAGACTTTCTTGGGGGTGCAGCCGTTCTGATGCTCCCTTCATTGGGAGGCAATGACACAAACCCTGCCTTCTTGACCATGGTTGAGTTCCTGCCAGCGGCTTCGGAGCAGCTGTCCCAATGTTTACACTTTTAGCCTCATGCAATTTGAGGAACTGTAGGTTTGTAAAGCTTCAGCAGGTCTGCAGTAAACATTCACTCACGTACTAGTTGTCAGCAGTGGGCTGTACAGTGGGTGCTGTACAGCACACTCTTTGGGGCCCTTAATTTTGAGTTTACATCAGCAGAATAGAGGTGAAAGAGTATTTCCATTGGTTTATACTCAACAGGTTTACATGCACTTAAACCTGTATTATTATTATTAAATTTCAATTAGGGATAGTCACTTTCTGCTTTTCCAAGCAGACACTTAGCAGTAACATGTTGAAATGATGACTAAAGAAGGGAAAGTCTAAAGAAATATTTTTAAGTTAAAACTGTTTGGGTAGGCCGCCTAAATCATGTACATGAGAAACACTGCTTTATGGAAAACCAGTAGCTCAGCAGACTGGTACTTAATGCAAGGTGCTTATCATGTTCTTGGTCTGGAGTAGCTGGGAGCAAAAATTGCAGGTTATCTCTGTACCTTCATTTATCATGTCACTATTAACTGTGTACTTGGCAAACATGGCAAAAGTGATATTTTGCATTGGAATGCGCATATGAGGTAATGAACATCCAATGTTCCAACTTTACATTGGCCTCAGTGTCACTAACACAAGTCTGTCTACTGTCCCCACAGATGCAGCAGCTCTTCTACGAGAACTATGAACCAAATAAGAAGGGCTACATACGAGATCTTCACAACAGCAAGATCCATCGAGCCATCACCCTCCACCCCAACAAGAACCCTCCCTACCAGTATCGCCTACACAGCTACATGCTCAGCCGCAAGATTGCAGACCTGCGCCACCGAACCATTCAGCTTCACCGGGAGATTGTCCAAATGGGGCGCTATGGAGCGGCTGAGCCCAGCCGAGAGGACCTCCAGCTCGGCATGCCACCCTCATTTATGCGTTTCCACCCACGGCAGAGAGAGGAGGTCCTGGAGTGGGAGTTCCTTACAGGCAAATACTTGTTCTCGTCATCTGACGGGCAACCGCCCCGCCGTGGGATGGATTCCTCCCAGAGGCAAGCCCTGGATGACATCATCATGCAGGTGATGGAGATGATCAATGCCAATGCCAAGACACGGGGGCGGGTTATCGATTTCAAAGAAATCCAGTACGGCTACCGGAGGGTCAATCCCTTATATGGGGCAGAGTACGTGCTGGATCTGTTGTTGCTCTACAAGAAGCACAAAGGAAAGACCATGACAGTTCCTGTGAGGAGGCACGCCTACCTGCAGCAGACATTCAGTCAGATCCAGTTCAGAGAGGAGGAGGAGATGGATGCTAGAGCCCTGGCCAGCCATATCAACAAGGAGTCGGACTCCCTGTCATTCCTGTCCAACTCCCTCAAGATGCTGGTGCCGTTTAAACTTGCCACGTCTGGCCAGGAACAGAGGGAACCAAAGGAGAAGAAACTCAACATCTTGGTACCTCTGTCAGGACGCTATGACATCTTTGTGCGCTTCATGGCCAACTTTGAAAGAGTTTGTCTAATGCCCAACCAGAATGTCAAATTGCTGATCCTGCTCTTCAGCACAGACAACAACACTGAGCGGGTTAAGCAGGTGGAGTTGATGAGGGAATATCACATGAAGTATCCCCGGGCTGAGATGGAGATAAAGCCAGTCGCCGGCTCCTTCTCCAGGGCTCTGGCTTTAGAAGTGGGCTCATCACACTTCACCAATGATTCACTGCTCTTCTACTGTGATGTGGACCTGCTCTTCACCAGCGACTTTCTCAAGCGTTGCCGGGCCAATACCGCCCTGGGGGCGCAGACCTATTTCCCCATCATCTTCAGCCAGTATGACCCCAAGGTGGTGTACGCAGGGAAGGTCCCCAGCAACAACCACTACGTCTTCACCTCCAAGACAGGCCTGTGGAGGAACTACGGCTTTGGGATTGTCTGTGTTTACAAAGGGGACTTGGTCCAAGCTGGAGGCTTTGACACCTCCATACAGGGGTGGGGATTGGAGGATGTGGACCTCTTTAATAAATTTGTTCAGTCAGGGATTAAGTTGTTCAGAAGCACAGACACAGGGATAGTGCATGTCCACCACCCGGTCATATGTGACCCGAACCTGGAGGCAAAGCAATATAAGATGTGCCTGGGCTCCAAAGCCTCGTCACACGGCTCCACCCAACAGCTGGCCGAGCTCTGGCTGGAGAAGAACGACCACGGCTTCAGGAGACTGGCCAGCAATAATGGCTCAGTTAGGACAGCGTGAGAAAGACCAGGCCGCAGACTGTCATAAACCTGAACCTGGTCTGGACTCACTCCTCCTCCTCTTAGTGGTGTTTTCACTACCTAATTTATTTTTTACTGAAATGAAAGACTTCACATGGATATATTTTGAAAATATGTCTTTTTTTAAAAAGAAAATATACAGAAACCCCATGATGAACAATTCATAGAGACAGTATTGACAGTATTGGCTCTAATATGGAAGTACATGTTTCGATTAATAATAGAAGGAATATTGACCAATATTCTTCAGTGAGCCTGATTACAGTAGGCCTGAGGCTCCTCTAGTCTGTTAAATGTTATCTGTAAGGACAGTTTGAGGAGGGGAGGCAGGGGTAATTAATGTGTACCTCAGTGAAGTACGCCGTCATGGTCCTTTAATATTCCATTTGTTTTGTGTGCAGAAAACAGACTGGTGTCAATGTACTCTCTGACCAGCAGTGCTCAAAATAAACTCCCGATTGTGAATGTTTACAAAAGACTGATTCTAAACAACATTTCATCAATGAAAACTCAAATCACAGCTATCTTAATGATTACTAAGGGCCATTTAATTTGATTTTTTTTTTTGATTTATAATGTTTTTCTTTTCTGTTTGCTGTTATGGTTTTGGTAATATGACATAACACTGTTACTGTCTCTCCAGGATTTTTTTTGTATTTTTCTATTATTAATTTCTGTGAACCCAACTGCTGGATTTGATATCTGCAATTCATCTTTTGCTGTCTAATTTATTGAATTTGCAGACTCCATTTTCTACTCTCTGACTGTTGAAATATGTATATTGGAAAGATTGTATAACCATGTCAGTTGTGGGACAGTGTTTTTTTTGTTTTCATGTACCAGTTCTTAAACTCATTATCACCAAAGAGTTTTACACAGTCTGCTCTAGGTATCCTGTTGCCTCTCTCTGTGTGTGTGTGTGTGTGTGTGTGTGTGTGTGTGTGTGTGTGTGTGTGTGTGTGTGTGTGTGTGTGTGTGTGTGTGTGTGTGTGTGTGTGTGTGTGTGTGTGTGTGTGTGTGTGTGTGTGTGTGTGTGTGTGTGTGTGTGTGTGTGTGTGTGTGTGTGTGTGTGTGTGTGTGTGTGTGTGGTGTTTTGCAGGCACAAACATGAAACTGGCAGTATAATGGAGAGTAAACACCAAAGCTCTACATATCCCAGGCCTTTCTGATGGGTGAAGTGGGAACCGGTCTGGCTTTTATTCCAGTGGGTTGAAATGGGAGCAGCGCTCTGGTTGACCAGCTCAATTCACACATCACTGTCTCTTTTTATAAATTACTTTCTTTCATGCTGAAATAAAAAGTGTTGTGGCTGGTCCCGGTCTTAAGAGGTATGGCTTCAGTGCTGATTTTATTGAGCTATGATGTGAAAACCCACATTCTGATCTGGCTTGGTCTAGTCCTGCGTTACAGGTTTGAGGGCAGAAGATTTCCTCATGGTCGAACTGAATCTGAAGAAACTGTCCTGCTCCTGCCTGTGTTGCCTATAGGCAGGTACTGTGTGCTGTAACACTCAGCATTGCAACATGAACGGCTGATTTTTAAGACTGATGTAACATGATGAATGACTGTGCTGTCATCTGTCATAGTGTTTTGTTTTGTTTTTTTCATTTTCTTGGACTTTTTGTAATTTTTTTCTTTCAATTCTGTCCAACTGGGAAAGGTTTTCTATTTAAAAATAAATAAAACGGGGGAAAAGTATCCAAATTTGCTGCTTTTGTGGTGTTTTTCTCAGTCTGGTACATTCTCAGTTACAATTAAAACAACAGGTAAAAATGCAGGAGTCACCTTATTAGGGTCTTTATCATTTCAGTTTTAAATTGTGCTTTAGTGCTGCATAGTGCCAGACAAAATACTACTACAAATACTACTAACCAGGACCCCTGAGGGTGTGGGGCAGTTCTCCACTTTGCCTTGTTAGTAATCCAGCCTTACGCCTGGGCCACACTGGCTGCTTCCACCTGTGCATCGCTGAACTGCTGCGGGTCAGCCTGCGCGCTGCACACCGGGGCAGGGAGCCTCTCTGGCGGGGAACTCCAGCACGGAGAGTCGGTGACACATGGAGCTTCTTGTTTCGACTCCTGCTCGCTTTCTGTGATATTAGCTCAAGCCGGGGCTCCTGCCTGCCGTTTCACCTGCTTCCAGACGGAGATTTAGCGTTGTTATTTTCCTTATTTGTTGTCAGTTTCCCTCCTGACAGTTTGGAGGTTTGTCGGAGTGTGTTTGGCTCGCTTGGGGAACTTGGTGTCGTCTGGGGGGATTTTCCTCACTTGGAGCGGTGACAGCGGGGGTTTAACTGGCGGAATAATCAATATAATCAATAAAAAAAACCTGTCCTGTGTGAGGTGTGTATGTGACTGACACAGAAGTATCCCGGTATGACCCCGTCATACCCGTCAGAAAGAAAGCGGCTTTCACCTCACATATTATTACTGATTTTTCACAATTGAGCACACGCTTCTTAACCTTTATCTGTCTAAACTAAAT
This sequence comes from Scomberomorus guttatus, assembly GCA_038419695.1. NCBI lineage: Eukaryota > Metazoa > Chordata > Actinopteri > Scombriformes > Scombridae > Scomberomorus > Scomberomorus guttatus. Next base: position 1,540,191 of record CM076445.1, read on the forward strand.
ATAAATAAAATTCATAATTAAATGATATGAAACATTCTATTATTGATGGCCATTATCAAAGTGAAACTCTATGTAGAAAGATAGGGCTGGCAGCAGCAGCGCCGCAGCAGCAACGCTCTCTGTGTGAACAAACAAACGCAGCAGTTCAGCGACGCACACGCGCTGCTGAGGTAGACGCAGCCAGTGTGGCCCAGGCGTTAGGGACATTCTTGTGCCGGCTGTCATAACCAGTCCAGGAAAGAATCATTTCACAACAGACATCCCCATAATTGAGCCACTTCAAAGATACATTTCCATTACCTTGCAATTAACAATAAAGTTTGTTTATGATATTAACTGTGCAATTATTTACAATTATTTATAACAACAATGAAACTCCTCAATCCTGGAGTAAAGTGTGATGCAGCTGAGTTGAAGCTCATTGGTCGTACTGTGTGTGACCCTCTGACAAAAGGTAGCAGAGTGAAGCATTCCTGACACAAAACAAACTCCTGCCTCCATTAGCAGTGCTTAGGGAGAGTGTGTGGCGGGAGGCCAGGTCTTGTAGTTGGACCACTGGAGTTTAGACAGTTAGGAAGCCCCTGCAGGGACAATAAAACAGGGCAATACTATGCTTTTGTGTCTGCTGCAGGGCTGTAAAGACAGGTAGGGCAGGGGGTAGCAAGGGAGGAGGAGGGAGGTCAACACTGTCTCAGTCTTGTGTTTCTACTGCCCCAGATGATGTTTGACTGAGTTCTTTCATTAACTGGAGATGACTGCACATACTCACATTTGTGATAACCTCACACACAAAAACACACAAGACTTTCATGTGTGTGGAGGAGCAGAAATATTAAAAACACCTATCTGACAAAGTGTCAACAAAAATTTAAAATGATTAGAGGTTTTACAAAAACAACATTTATTACAGGACTGCTGTAATACATTAAATTACAATGTACAGCAGTCACTCAATAGATTATCACTGCAGCTGGAGGAATCCAGAACCAGGCAAAAAATTATAAAACATTCATGCATTGAGCTTCAAAGTTCATTGTTGAACAATAGTTTACATTCTCATCCTAAAGTCTGTTTAGTAGCTGTTCTGATTTATTATTTAGGTATATTTGAAATAAAAAAATGACATCAGGGTTTCTGTAAACAACCAGTGACGTAATGATCAGCTTTGTAATAAACATGCAATCAGTCACAACCAGCACTGAGCACACCGTGTGATTCTGAATTTAGAACACCAATAACAATGTTCTCATTCTGCTGAATGCACAGTCACTTCAGGGAGATGCTGTCTGTCATTTGTCTGCCTCACACACACGCACACTACAGGGCTGTTTTATGGACATACCTTGGCGTAGTTTTTAAAGACACACATGGAGACAGCGGGCCGTTGTCACATTTCACCTCCTTTGTGATACATGCTGTGTGTGAAGCAGCATGGGACTTTTACTACTGGCTCCTAGTTTACTGCAGTCAGCAGGGATGGACTCCGTAGTCAGTGGTGGAGAATCTTCATCAACAGTGTAAAAATTCTACACTTCCTGTTTGATATTCAACATTTTATTGAAGTAAAAAGAAAAAATTGCATTAGCAGTAAAAGTGGAGAGGAAAATAGTTCAGTCATAAATGATTAATGTTGGTGCAGGTGGAGTTGATCTACTGATTATAGATGTGCGATTATCATTATTTTTTCTTGTGTGACAAAATAATCTTAATGCAAAGGTCCACTTGCTTTTTAGATCTTTCACATGGTCTTCATCAGCAAATTAACAAGTTGCATGCTCCTGTTGAAGACTGTGAAATTCAGTTGAAAGTTCCAAAAGTCACTAGATGGACCGTGTGTTGATTTTATTTTCACCAGTATTGTCACCCATACCATTCCCAAAAAGCTGGCATGAACTTTCATGCTCAGTCTTTAATGTCTTAATCTAATGTGATTCAGAGTGAACAAAGCTGACATCATGACACAGTCTCATTCATCGTCTCTTTAACTATCTGTAAAATTAGTTATATTATGTTATTGAAAGTTGTGATGTTTTTTTCAATCTGTTCAGTTAGTTATCTGCTAACTGCTAATTTCTGTGACCGATTGATGATTAGCAATTAAAATTGGTTCTATAGGCGCATCAAATACAACCTGACATCCCTCCAGTAGTGATATAAGCTAATGACAGGGGTACACAGCATAGAGATCAAGCGTGGTGGCTTGACAGTTCCAACTCTAGCATGCAAGTGATGGTGGTGGTCATTTTGGCAGGAGAATAATCAATGCTGTTCTGCATCTTCTAAAGTATCTATGGAATCAATGAAATACATCACTGACACCTGACTGTTGCTGACCAACTACAGTGATCTGCTGAGGGCTGCAGGTGATGATGACAAAATCAAAGAAGTAACTTTTTTAGCTTTTGTACTCTGAGGAGTGAAAATATGCATCTATCCCAGAGTGTGAAGCCTTTCAGTATAGAGATATTTGTTTCACCACTGAAAAAACAGAGGATCTGGTCAAATCCTCTTAGTTCCAAACAGGAGAGGTTTGTCTTTTATCAGTGACACTCTTAAGCAGGCAGAACAGAGCATGAAGAGAACACAGCAGGATCTGGAAGTGAAAGCAGAAACTCTGCCTTATCTGCATCTCTGATCAAACTGATAAGAGCCATATGAGACCACAGAGGACCTCCATTAAAGCCTCCTGCTGTGCTACCACATCACTGCCAAACCAGTATCAGTGATAAGCAGAAAGAGCTACTGTACAGTTATTTCCATTATCCATGGATAGCTAGGGTATCTTTCCATTTAGATCATTTTAAAGGAACACTCTGATGTTTTAGGAAAACTGCAGTGTTCTCCTGCTTCCAGTCTTTAAGCATGAAATCAATACTGATCTTTTCATCTGCCTTAGTAAGATAACAAGAGGATTTACCAAAATGTTAGTGTTCTTTTAAAGATTCTAAAACACAGCTTCCTTTAAAATTGACTGGTTTAACTGAAAGCATGAATGCCCTCAGTCAGTAGATTAAGTTGAAGGCGGGAACAAACAGAGAGAGAAAAATGGAGTAGCATGACGATAGGCTTCCTGATTGAACTTTTGCTAAGCTTCATGTATGAGAATTAGGTAATTGCCCTTCGTGCTGGCCGACATGAGAGGTCAGTCAGTTGAGTTATGATTCTTATTGTTATTTATATAGATTATTTTTGGGAGCTTAATAGCCTTAATTATTGTTTGCAAGGGTATAGGTCTTTAATGGTTTAGTGTTTGAGATGCCTGCACAAGAAAACACTAAAACTGCTATGATGACCTAATACTACAACAAATACAAAAACACATAGGTGAAAGGGGAAGCTGCAATACAAGGCTATTGCTAGAGAATGACTAGATATATGATATAGAATAGATAATGTCAGTTATCTATTGTGGAGATGGTATGAGAGACCTGATAGATGATGAAATGAATGCTACCTGAGAAGCAACAAATCCAATCAACAGCAAAGGCTGAAAAAGAAGTCAAACATGTCCCCCCATGGAACATGTTATTCATATTCATCACAGAATAGTACTAAACATGATGATAGTAGTGCTATCAGAAATGATGATCTCAAAGATCTCTCTCTCTTTCATTCTCTTTTTGGCGGCACCATATGGCGTTAAGCAGTAATTGCAGGTGTGTTTTTGGACTTCACTCAGCCTCACTCCCAGAGATCCAAACAATGTCACATGTGTGTGACATCACGTTAGCACAAGCAAATTGAAGAGCAAGTCTGTTGCATTAGGTCCACCTACCCTCTCTGGTGGATCAACCACTGGGTGATGGAAATGCGTCATTGCTTGAGATTTGAATGCATGGCAGGAAAGTCACTACCTATACCCGGTTCATAATAATCATAATACTGCAAATGCAAGAGCTTTCATCAGCGGGCCATAGGCTCAATCACCATTGTGTTACCTCATTCAGCAATAGATAGTGACTTAACAGACTTTTATAATGTACTTGTGTGGTGTGGCCAAGAGCAGGGGGAACAGGAAATCACATGGGAAGGGTTGTAAACATAAACTATGTGAGCTAGCATGTCTAGTGTGTTAACAACAGTCTACAAAGTTGTAAATTATAGTGTTTTATCAAACATTATTCTCTGTCACTGTCTTTGCTACTATCCTCATACAAGTCAAGCACTATCTCTTCTTCTCTGTTCCTTGTATTATTTCCCTGTGCAGTTATAAAGCAATATATAAACAAACAGTATTTGAAAGAAAGGTTAATCCCACACCCTGTCTCAAACCCGTTCGACATTGGAGTGCCCCACAATTTCATGAGTCAATGTTCAATCAGATTGAAGGAGACGGGTCAATTCACATCTGGAAGCAAATATGTCTCGCCCCATTCTACACAGACATGAAAGTGAGGTGAAGTTCAATCTGACTGCTCTAACAGTAATGGTAATGGTAAGTGGGAAAGTATACAACTGAGTGACTGGGGAAATGAGGGGCAGGTGTGGATAATGAAGAGGCAGCTGTTGTGACACACATACTAACATAGATTGATTGTACTTAGACAAAATTCCTGACCAAAACTACAGGCCGTGTAAATGGACTGTACTTGTATAGCGCCTTTCTAGTCATTCGACTACTCAAGGCGCTTTTAACACTACGAGTCAATTCACCCATTCACACGCTGAATGGATACAGGGGCTACCATGCAAGGTCCCAACCTGCCCATCAGAGGAAATCTAATCATTCACACAAACTCACACACCGATGACAGCTAGCTACCACGCAGGGTGCTGGCACAGCCATCGGGAGCAATTTGGGGTTTAGTATCTTGCCCAAGGACACTTCGACATGTGGACTGGAGGAGCCGGGAATTGAACCACCAATCTTCCGATTAGTAGACGACCCGCTCTACCTCCTGAGCCACAGCCGTGTGTGTGTCATTCCTGCCAACACTCCCGATTTACATGGGAGTCTCCCTATTTTTAACCCTTTCTTCCACTGTGCTCCCGATTGATAATTACACCTGTTAATCTCCTGATTTCATAGTTTTTTCTTTTTTGTTATCACAACCTGTTTCTGTGTGCAGCTGCTCTCTGCTTAGGCAGTCCTTTATCCTGTCCCCTGTCCTCTGCTGCTGATGTGATTCACTGCCTGCAGGTACCACTGATAGAAGGGAGGAGGTACTGGTTTGTCTCAGCTGGAAACTAAGTTTACAAGATGCTTTTACACTTTTCTACATTTTTATGCTTGTTGAACAGGTAGGCTTTCTACTCATGAAGGTTTTGTTGCACTTACAGTAACAGTTACAGTTATGTTTCACTTCAGACCACGCACCCCCATTATGGGGATAACGGCATATATTTTCAGGCCGTCTCCCCTGGAAGACATTCATAGTGTTGCACTTGGCTATTCACATGAAAAGTGACAGAAATAGTTGTGAAAGAATGAAAAAGAGAACCAGAGACCCGAACAGCTGGCCAATCATGGTGTGAAGTGGGTGTGAATGTTGGATTGCTGGTTTTTGGAAAGTCACAGAAATTGTCAGACACAAGAAAGTGTGCGGGCAGGTGGTTTCCAAAGCTGGTTGACCACAAGCAGTTCTGATGAGTATACTGGTGCTTAAAAATGGATAAAACGTGCCTATCAGCCTATCTGGAGTTAATGACATAAGAAACTAAAATTACCCTTCATTCAGAGACATTAACTTTAACAAATTGACCATTTTTAGAAAATAGTTTAGAAACAGTTTCAGGTTATAATGGCAGTGCTGCACACTTGCATGAATATGATTGGATTTTTACTGGTCAGCTGGTAGCCAAGCAGCAGTACTCAGCCATAACTAATTCTGAAGAAATCAAAGAAAGAAAGTCTCTCAAAAAACTTTGGCCATTACTGGCTGAGAGCTGATCTGCATCTGATATTTTCCCTGTGTGAAATTAATTCATAATCAGCCAAACACTCCACATCTGTCACACACTCTGCCTAAAGGCCACTTCTGTTACAAAGCCCAGTATGATCTTTAGTTAAAGAAAACTAAGTTCTAATGGTACTGGACTACGACTGGAGCCATGAAGAGAAGGAGCAGTCCAGTGTTCCTGTGCTGGGCTGTCCAGCCACACAATGTTTTCATTAGGTGTAATGCTGCCTTTCCCTGTGGACAAACTGAGCTGAAAACAATTTCGGGCTTCCTGCCAGGATCTGGGTGCATTTGAGTCTATTGATAACTGAGGAGGTTTCCTTAATCTTGAGCCAATCTGTTGAAACTTGTACACCACATCATCCCCCGGGTACAAGAGTGTAGACCTGATCACCTATGTTGCAAATTAATATTGCCCAATCCTGGTTTCAGCCCCATGGTGCTGGCTCTACCTGTTCTTCTCATTTGGGAGCACATGGGCCTGGTACAAAGCAGTCAGAGGAACAGCCTGATCTCAGCAAGTGGGCCGGACTCATTCTGCTAGCATCTGGAGGATGACATTATGGTCATTATGGTCTCAATCTCTAAATTCAGGCCCTCTAATAAGTGTGCAGGTGGTCATTTTGGAAATTTTTGCTCCATTAATAAGATTTGAAGACGTATAGTAGCTTTGATGTCTGCCATATGGGCATTGATGGACAGCTGTGATTGACAGTTGGCTCACCTGCTGCAGATCATGCAAAGTGGTTCTGAGCAGCAAATGGCTCAAATGACTTACACAACACTGGGATGGATCAGCACACACTGGTTTCACACTAGGATACAATACTTACACTGTTTAACAAAACACATCTGTGTAAACTAGACACCATCTAATACACTGTAAAAAACTTAATTTTATCAAGTCAATTCTGTTCATAATTGAGTTCTGAAACCCCAGTTTTCATATAACATCTGGCAGGGAGGAAATGTGACATGACATCAGTTTCATCATCATGATAAAAAGCAAACCATACATGTGCGCGCACACACACACCGAGATGTGGCAGTGATCAGTATTGTGCAGAGGCTTTTCTTCTGAGTGAGGCAAATCTCCTTGAGACATTGAACCAGAACAACAGAGGCATTGTCCTGCTCTGAGGAGGTGTTATTTCATAACCCAACCAACCACACAACCTCCCCCACTCTGTCCTCCATCCTCCACCTTCTGATCCCTTATAGTCACACTGTAACCCTAATTGCAGATTTGTTTGTTTGTTGTTATTCACTGCAACATTCTCAACACAAAATGTGAGTGAAATATTTAATGCATCAATATAAACACACCTACTGATTTATGGTATTTGTTGCGTTGCTATGATTTGCCCCAGTGGAGACTTTTAATGTTCTGTGGTCCACATTTTGGCTCACAAGTCTTTCCACTCTGACAGTCTGTCTGTTAGCTCTTGATGTTTTATGTGTATGAGGAAATTTGGCCTTTATGGTGATGCCGGAGGAAAGGTGACACACAAAATTAAACAAAAACTTAGACTACACAAACAGGGCAAAACACTGCTTAACAACATATTTCAGTGTGATGTGTTCACGGATTACAGTAATAAAAGATTATTCAGACTGACCAAAGGTTGTGTTAGCATAATTCAGAAAAGTCTGCCATATTTACTTGAAATTTTGAAAAGAAAATTACTGTTAAATATTTTGAGTTATTTTTGAAGTTCTGATCTGTTTTACAACTAACCAATTTCTCAAATATTTTGCAACATTTTGTAGTCAACATGGCAACATGCTGTAGCCTAGGCCAGTCTAGAGGACCCAGTCAGGGTGTGTCCCAGACTTCTGACACTGGATCCTCTTCTCCTTCTTGGAGATATTATGTCTTTGCATTTTGTAACTGTCAGATCTTTCACTGACTGGGTGTAGACTTTACAGAAGCCTTGCCTGCCAGGTCCTTTACAGGCAGGATGAACATGGTGCTGTCAGCACATCAGCAAAGTTATCAGCAATTACTACTGCAAAGTAGGCTACCTCAAACTGCACCTGAACTTTACATGAAGCTGATTTTACGTGGTGGTTACTGCACAGACTTCTCAGGCAGGGTTTTGAAAAGGCACACAAGTTACATACCATGCTGTTGTGACAACAAAGTAATAGGTTTTGAAAATTTCACTTCCTACTATTACTATCTTTCAGGGTTGCATCCTGGACTTTGAGTGCTCAGTGATTTTAATGGTGTGACAAGAAAGAATAAATTCACAAATTCAAAGGTTAATATAACCTACCTGTAGAATGATTACTCTAATGATGAGAAGGCATACAGTATATGTTGGAAATGTATGTATACTATCTGCTGCACTGGATATGAAAACACAAGAGAGAAGAGATGAGATCGAACAAAACAAGAAGTCATAAAAACAAGGTGAGCGATGATGACATAAGATGAAATGTTTACTTGTTGACTGAGGAATGTGTAATTACTAGCTGTAAGATGTAATGCACTGATTGCTGCACAGCAGACATCAGGTTCAGCTCAGGAATAACTTCTGACTCATGTGAATTCCAAAAAAGAAAAAACAATCCACTCAGCTTTTCATTTCGATTTTGAACAGTGCTCCTTCATTGCCATTGAGGTTTGCCAGTTCACTAACTGCTGTATGTGTCATTACTCCCTCAGCTTGGCTCCGGTTCTGCTGACTCATCAGATGTTCTTTAACCAGAAGCCTGTCTGTGCTCCCTCCTACTCTTCCTTTCTCTCTCCAACTGAAAGTCCAACTACTTTCAATTCACTGAAGTGGAAGCACTGGAGACAGTATGTGCATTGACAGCAGTTGAAATGTCAATTGATGGGAAAGTGAGCTGAAATTAGTTGAACTCTTAGTTGAACAGTAAAACTACATCTACACTACACAGTCTAATTTTTCACAACGCTGTTTCCGTATATGAAAATAATTTACGTCCACACTGTGTTTCCTGGTGGTTTTAGTAGAGACGTCTGTGCACAGTGAACCACATGAACAACATAAAATGGCTAAATCACTTCTTCACCCTCCTTCAATCAGCAAACAACAAAAATGCATCACAGCCAACATCTGGTAAGGAGTAGGACAGCCTTGCTGACTAAATAACTATTTTATAGTCGCAACTTCACCCGACAAAATCAAATTTGTGATGTAGTTTGTCTCATTTACATATTTTCCTCTTTCTGTTGTCAGCATAGACAACATGATGTCACCCATTGGTTTATGGACTCCCGTTTTGAAGCTTCGAGTTTGGCATTTTGACAGACGCCATCTTCGATTTTTGGAGCCAGGGGAAGAGATTTGGACGAGAGGGTGGAGCTGACCCTAACGCTAGCTGCTAGCTGTTAGCTGCTAGCTTGGTTAGCACAGTGCATTTACAGTCTATGGTTAACTGTAATAATGTTAATGCTAATGTCCACTAATGAACAACAGGCTTAAAACCATTAAAACAAAATATACTTAATGTAAAAGCGTTATCGCTGTGGTAGCAAATTGTCAATCACAACGTAGCCACGCCCTAAAGTATACCCTTGTTTACTGTCAAAATTAAATTAAATGGGACCATAATTTACAAAATGAACATCATGCTGTATTGAAGAAGACTTGAAACTAGTGATTGAGACCATAAACTGATTAGGAAAGTGCTTACTGAGGTAATAAATCAAGTGAGAAGTAGGGTCATTTTCTCATAGACTTCCATATAATCTGATTTATTTTCGCAGCCAGTGGAGTTGCCCCCTGCTGGTCAATGGAGAGAATGCAGGTTTTTAATCACTTCTGCATTGGCTTCACTTTTCAGACCTGGAACTACCCGCTTGGTTGTCAGACAACAGAACAAGTACAAAATGGGGATTTTAATTGCGTCTCATAAACTCTACCATTTAACCAGCAGTATTCCCAAGCTGTTGCACTGCGGTGATAAAATCATTATTTTGTAGTCACAACATCATCTGACAAAATCAACATCAATTCTGGTTAATGACAATAGCTCTGCTGTGTGTTCTACAATGGCCCTGAAAGCTCAACACACTGTAACTGGATGGGCTGACAATTTTTCAAGTGTGTCTTAAAAAACCCTGATGATGTCAGTGATGTCGTCAGGGCTTGGGCTTGGAGATGTGTCATACATTTGTTATACATTTATAACAGAAAAGCTGGTTCACATTTTATTTAAGTCTGTCTTAAAACAACAGGCAGGTGCCCAAATGAACATTGAAACATGTTTTTTTTTTGCTGTAATCATTATTCATATCAACCAATATGAAGCTTCAGCATCCAAATGAGTCAAATCAAGTAGATATCTTTCAACGTTAGTCTTTTTAGTGACAAAGTCCCTCTTTTTGTTACTATACTTCCACCGTAGCTCAACAGGGAAACACTGAGGAAACACAAAGAGGGAATGTGATGCTAAAAAGACTGTAAAATGTGGCAGATATCCATTTGATATGACTAACTCTCAAGAAAATAAAGGCTGCTTTGGACCAACTGAAGTAAAAAAAAAACAAACACCATTTGACTAAACTGCATTAACATGACTCCTATTATGAAAAACGGAACATGAGAAACAGATCATGAAGGTGACTTAAAGGGGACCTATAATAACATCTTATACAGGTGAAGAATAAAACAGCAGCAACATATCAAGGCAGTTATCAGAGCAAGTCTTCTCTTTACTGCCCTCTTCTGTCTGATGGTCTAAGGAAAAACCACTAGTACAACTATGAACCATTAATCCCTGTGACATGCTTAAAATGGGGTTTGCTCAGTAACACAGCAAATAGATGTGTAAATCCTGTCTGTGTTACTTATCTGGTTCAGTGTGAGGTGTGTGGCTGCTCTACAGTGCGCAAGGCCAGGACTGCTGCGGATATTCTGGCCTGAGCAGAGGTTAAATGAGAGCACCTCAAGACTGAGCATGATTTATTCATATCAGTCCCACAGAAGGCTAAGTCTTTTTAAATGACAAGAGCATCATTCATGATATTTGCAGTGCCACCATGTTGGCTGCAGAGTAAACTGCTGGCACTGACTCTGTCATCTTGTTTACAGGAGGCCCGCAGGTACTTCCAAGAAAATCTCTGTAGCTTCTTGTCCTTTTAGGATTCTGGATCATTTAGGGTGAATTACAGCTCAGAGATCTATTTTTTAGTTTTCAATAAAATGAGCTCAAAATGGTTTTTGGGTTTACATGCACACAAGAAACCAGATTACAGTGAGAAACAGGTTCAGACAAGACATCAAAGAACATGCTGCAGTAGTCTGATTACCTCAGTTTACATGCAACTGGTTGGCAAACATTTCTCTCCTACCAAGCAATTGCCACAGTGGGACTGTCCTCTTCGTGGGTTTTTGGCGAGCAAATGAACACTCTTCAGTGTAGCCTAACCATTCAATCCCTGATGTCATCATCAGGGTTAAGATGTCAATAAGCATTGAACGAAGTGCAAAGTGTGAAGTGCTGATCATAGCAATGTCTGAAACCCTGTCTGACAGGTGCTGTGTCCCACAAATATTGTAACTTTCCGAAACCTAGAATCTAACAACCATGGCTACCTGATCCAGCAATTGATACAGGTGATACAGGTTGTGTGGAGTTGTGAAAGTAATTGAGGTTTACACTTTTTCCACTCTTCAAACAACTACTTCTGTCATTTTCATGTCAACAACCAAGTGCAACACCATGAATGCTTTCAAGGAGACTGTCCAAGTGTGCCGTTATCCCCATTTGTATGACTCATTGCCTCCGACACCTCTCTGCTAACTAGTTGGTTTCAGGAATACCCCGGCCTAAATCTCAATTTGGGCTTGGAGACTCCAGATTTTTAATAAAATCTACATTACAAGCTGGACATGCAGAGTTTGAGTTTGGGAGTTAACCAGGCAAGAGACTGTCTTCAGCAGAAAAATGACAGCAAAGACAGTGCTTTAGACATATCTACCTGACACCTCTGGTGGCAGTGCAGATTATGTCTGTCAGAGGCATAAGTCACTGCAAAACATCTTAGGGAAGAGGTCAGGGTGGAGGCCTTTTTGTGCTGAAACTAAACCATAGCAGTGGCACATCAGAAATTATATGAATTGCTGTAGCCGTTAAAAGAAATTGTTTAATTTTGCATTTTTATGTTAAATATTATGAGCATATATTTTGGTATTCAAATTAAGTTTAATATGAATTTGTTTAATATAACTTTAGGTTGCATTTGTTTCTTATATTATAGACTTGGTATGCAGGTCATGGACTGCCCTGCCTTTTGCTATTTGGGCACAACCAAGGCAGGGGTTACGTTTACCCCCCATGTACAACCAATCATGTAGCTTCACTATTTCCTGTGTTTTAAAGTCCCTCAACTCAAAGTGCAATACTAAATCATTGGATTATCACTTTAACTTGTTCACCTGATAAACTAGGTATGCCATTAACATGTTTTACATATCACATTACTATAAACACATGATTTTGTTACACATAAAGGTGCAGTCAGGAACAGGTTGAACAAGGGATTTTTCCATCCATCCAGCTTTGCCAAATAAGTATGCAGGAAGCAGCCTTATGTTCCTCACACCAAGCAGGAGCCTTGTTATCAGCTTCCTCCTCCCATCTGTCATCATCACCCTATCAGAGGAGGTGGCACTCTCTCTAAGAGTCTGCATAAGTGCAGGACAGATTTGTGGGTAGAGAAATGAATTTTTACACCTTATCCAGCTGACATTTTCAGAAATGAAACAGACCTTTGAAATATAAGAACTTTATTTAGTGCCATATTGTACAGTGATTATGTACATAACTTCTATTTACACATGCAATACACATTCATTAATACATTCTGATAAATAAATATCTGCCTTACTACAAGGCTGTTAAGAACAATATACAGCTCTTTACTGGCCACTGTAGAACTGTAAATGTTCCAACTCAAAGTGAACAAAACCATTTGGCTTGGAAGAAAAAATGACAAATATTTAAAACCATGCGGCAAGTGGTGATCTCTTACTGTGGTTCTCAGCCTTTACACTGTGACTGACTCACCATGTTCTCATCATAACCACACCATAAAGCAAATGTTTCAACCAAAACCCTGTTCACAGTGGTGTTTATAATCCTGCCATGTTTGTAATCTGTTGGAAATTACCTTCAATATTTCACCAGACAGAACTGATAATAGTGTATCCTTTTGCCTCCTTTTGCTACAAAAGGATGCTGCAGTGGAGATGACTGATATGATTTGGTAAGGAACTTTTTCCTTCAATATGATCAAAACAATCTTCTATTATGGTATGTTGTGCTTCAGTCATCCTGGTGTTTTGGTAAGTAAAACTAAATGAAACATCCCATGTGAACACAGACATGGTGGGTAAATTTCTATTTCATAAGGTGCCCAGGTAACACAGGTGCTGTGTGAATAGAGCACAGAGCAAAGGAACACAGGCAAATGCATAATGTTTTAGATCATTTGGTGACAGCACTAAGGGCTTATGTATGGGTAAGGAATTTGACTTGTTTGGCTATATAGCTAGCTTACAGGGTGCTGATGTCTGCCCCCTCTTCTAGCCTCTGTTCCACTAGCATCTGTAGCTCAGTTGGTTTTCCTGGTGTTTTCTGTCTATAGACTAACCAAAGTATGTAACTTTTGAATGATAAGGGACAGTAAAGTTTGTATACCTTGTCATTTAACCAAGAAGAAATGGCAATTATTTTGTTGGTTTTTAACAACATAACCACGATAAACTATTGACATGATATGAGAGCCCCATGGGAGCTTTAGCCGTTGAATGCTAACAAAATTACTTTTACTTAACAGCATTAATAATAAGTTTCACAGTTATGTTCAAAATGACTCGTGTATCAACCACTGGCAGCTGCACTGTCAGGAATACAATAGAACAAGAGCAACTGGTTTATCTGTTTAAGTGCAGCCAAACAAACTGTGGGCTCAGAGGATTCATCATCTCATGTTGTTTTAATAAAGAAGACTAATGAAGACACACACAATACTCAACTAATATCTCTTACATTATGTAAAATGTTGTCATCTGCATCACACCAGGGCGCACTGCATCATTTGTGAACCCCTTTTGCATATGAATGTAATTTGAATAAGGCCCTAGAAAACTACTACTTAATAGAGAGGTAATTATAGAATGCAAATACATTTAAAAACAGCAAAAACAAATAGAATGAAAATGGGTTTTGATCAGAGAATCTTAAGGATTATGACTTTAAATTGCAGAGGTGTACAGAGTTTACAGGCCAGGTCAGTAGAATAAACCACAAAATCGTAGAATATGTACAGAAAAGATCAAGAATATGTACAGCTTTTCAGACACGGATGAAAGAGAAAATCTTTAGCGGTACAAATGCTGGTGGAACAGAGGCAAGCTAGGAATACTCTGGAGTCAGATGCCAGTGTGAAGTGTCCTTTTATCTGTAAGTACTGGTAAAAACAATAGGTTTTGATGTCTGTTGCATAATGTTGCACAGAACACAGATAATAATTAATTTGTTGTGTACAGGCCACTCTGATAACAATGGGAGGTGCGGCTGGCATGCAGATTCATATGGCACAGTTGTGAGAAGAACACTGTGTTCTGAATGTGTGAGTGTGTTAGTGTCACGGCCATCCACCTATCTACAACTTGCTGTGTATTTCTGGAACACAGCTGCTTACCAGCAGCAGCAGCTTCACTCCAATACCAATTAATTTAAAAACAGTCAATACTTGTGCCTTAAAAATATCACCTTCTAGTGTCACCTCCAGAGGGCATAAAGTTGCAGATTGGAAGAGTTAAATGAAGGAAGACGGAAATAGACAGACATAGAATAAACAATGGACTGCAGCAGCTGGAGTCAAACAACTGAAACATTCAGACTCAAACAGTCCACCACCTCTTGAACTGAATCCCAGTCATACCAAACTGGCTGACAGACTGCTGTCAGGAGCCAAAAATGGCGTACAGCACTGATAAATATAAAGATCCAACCCACATTAAAACCTCTGTGCAGAGGTAAAGCAACTTACTAAAGCATCAATGTTTTGTTCTTGCAACCTTGATCTGTGACTGCTGTGGGATTACTGAATTTAGAGATCTAAACTTTTAAACTATTATTGGTCCTGAAATATGTGAGGGTACATAATCGCCATGCACAGCTTGAAGCTCAGCCCTTACAGCAAACCTCCTCCTCCTTCTTACTTTGCCCTGATGTCAGCCCCCTGCACTGAACACAGGCAGTTTGTGGGTGCTTATTCCCTGCGGCTCAACCCTCCATACAGAGCTGCGATTCTGCACCTCGCCTTTGCAGCACAACAGCTACCTTCTTTTCCTCATGCTGGTCTCCATGTGGCCCAGCTCCTCATAGGACTGGTAGAAGACTTCCAGCTCGTGGCAGCCCCAGCCCCTCCAGACACACAGGCACCACTCCATGTTTTTCTTATGAAAGCCACATACAACTGTGTCCTTTGCCACTAGTGCTGCCTCCTCCAGGATCCTGAGAGAAAGAGACAGAAGAGGGAAGAGTGAGCGAGTGAGGGATCCAAGGGAGAGATCGATTTGCGAAGGAAAGAGAGGGATGCAGTGCAGAGAAGGAGCTATAGTTGGTGGTACATCTCTTTGCACTGTAATTAGCTCTGCATAGAAGCTATTGGGCAGTTCTAGGAACTAGTTCCCTGGAAAGCCAGAGGATACTATATCTACTGTAGGCACAAAACCTTCTATTTGTATAAGTGCTGGTGAAGAACATTCCAGCACTCCTCTGCCCTAAAATGTATACTCCAAAGCCCTCTCCTGGACGGAGAAAATGTAAAATGGATCAAAAAACAATTTTAAAGAATGGGACAAAGTAATCCACTTTTAAAGTCACTCTAATTTATGAAGGCTGTGACACAAAGCATTTTGGGAGGAAGGAGGGCTTCTGGTGACCCTGTATCCTGAGCTCAACCACCCATGTATCATGCAGAACAACCCTGAATTATCTTCTTCCATTGTTGTTTCATCTTCCTGAGGTGTATCATTATTAGTTCATGTTCTGTGATATACAACCTCATGATTATAAGAACAGGTAAGACTTTGCTCTGTAAAGTCACCAAGAGCTGTAAGACACATCAAGCCCACATGTGAGCCAACAGACACATCAATAACTTTAAAAGTTTAAACATGACATTTGCAACAAAGTGAAACAGTTGGATCAGTGCAGCTAAAGAAGTACAGCAGCAGCTATGTCATATGAATAAAGCCCCACAGGCCTGATGACCCTTCCCTTGACCTGAGCCATGACCTCCCAAATGTGTCACCTGTGTTACAGGTGCACCATGTAATAACTGCTTATTAAGCACCATGTTTTGGGTGGCCCTTTTATTGCCTGCTGCTAAAAGGCCAGGCCCCTTTGTGGAAGCTCACACAGGCATCCTTTCTGCACAGGACCAGCTGCTGGCTCCTTTACAGGAATAATTACAGGCTCAATGACGCACCATAAATACATGATGATGGATCTTGCTAAGCTTTATTGAGGCTGTATCAGTAAATTAATATATAGCTCTTTGGCTTTTCCTCCCCTAGTGTTGAATGCTTTCAAGCATAACTGAGAATTGAGTATCCAGGTGGAAGAAAACCCAATTTAGAACTTTCTATAAGCCTCTAATGTTACAAAGAATTGATTGCTAGACCATTTATTGGCAAAGGTAAGAAAGCCTATTTAAGACTAAACAAAGCAAATCGAAGTTTTTAAATGATGTGGATACAGGAAGAAAAAGGAAATCAAAATCAAAAAAATCTTATGAGGTTTGAAATCCATCTTATTAAAACAGATGCAAAATAAAACATTTATTTCATATATAACAATGCATAACATACAGGAGTAAGAACCAGTGACCAGATTACCTGTACAATCTAATACAGAGGTCTGTAATTGTTTTAGTATGCTCGCTTTAGTGAAGCACACTATTACACTTTTATTCTTTATTGTATTCTTTTATGGTTACCAACAATGTCCACATATGAAATATGAAGTATTATTAAATAATGTATGCTTAGACTAAACTTTTTCAAATCTTTTTTAATTTTAAAAATACAATTGAGCAGCACTGCATTGAGCTCTCTGAATACAGAGATAGAACAGTCAATAAGGGTGGGGTTACAAAATCCCTGGATATGGAAGTGGCTATCAGACAGGGGCGTGGCTAACCAACACAGGGGCAGGACCTCACAATCCCTAGGAGTGGAGCCTCCTATTGCATGTTCAAGCAAAAGGAGGGATGGCCATGTCCCCCTGGGGGTGGAACTGTATATTGGACAGGGAGCATGACTGTGAAATCTCTGGAGGTGGTAAAATGGCATTTTTATGTGGTACCTACAATGACTTAGTATTTTGTATCGTGGCATGAAACCATATTTTGCTTTGAATATTGGCTGTTATGACATCATAATATAGTCGTTTTGCTGTCTCTTTCTGCTAATTAAGGCTGCTTTATAGGTAAGTGATACAAGTTTTGGGGGCTCAGTGATGTAAAATGAACATTGAATACTACCAGCCCTAACATTATGGTTTCTAAATTGTTTTTTTCCACCTAGTAAATGGAAAAAAAAGAAAAAAGAAAAAAAAGAGAGTCTCATGTGACATGCCATAAATGAGACATAGTCATCACACAGCCACTGAACACACACCAGCTACAAAGGCAGCGCATCATCCCCAGGGGCCATGATAGAGATGCAATGTGACGCAGCTGGACACTGTGGACACTGACCACAACAACAGTGCTCTGATCAAAAAATAAGCTCACCCCAAAGAGGAACATCCAGGTGGGCTGAGGACAGCAATGACACGTCCCCTCAACTGATCAGCGTGCAGCTGCATTTCGATGACCATCACATCTCCTCCACGCCTGCCAACCAACAACACACAGATACATACACAGTGATTGTGTGTAGATGAATCTAATATTTGAGTAACAGTGTACTAAGGTGCTGGAGAAGGTCGCATCAGCTGTTTGTGAGTTCAAAATTTGCCTAGTTAAAATATGAGTCTTTACTAAGCAAAAATGTTCCCATCACTAAATTCAAACACTAGTACAAACTAGTTCATACATAGAGACTTGTTACTAAATATTTACACTGACCTGTTAATAATAGGTGAAAACTGTTGTGTAGCTGACTCAACCAACGGCCAAAACTAGCTAATATATGTCCCATTTAGAGTGAATATAGTCAGTATAGGAGGTAATATGGAATATGGTCAACATTTCTGACCTGACACTTGATCCAAATGTTGTGAATCAATGATGTAATGAGTTATGTTGCAGGCTTCTCGTTCAGTACTATTAGAATACATTTCACAAAATAACAAATGTTATTTATGTTATGTTATTTAAAAAATGTTAAGTCAATACCATTAGACCAAATGACCATAAAGTTTTTAGGTTGCATAATCAAATACTTACCTGTCACTCTGAACTACATGATTACTACTAACTCTGAAACACACATTTCTCAGTGTGTGCATATATCAGTAAAACATATCTACATTTCTAAAGGACTGTCAGCTTGGACCCCTTTTGATTAATGGTGCTACAGATATATGCACAGATATATGAAGGTTTTAATGGTGCAAACTGATTTAGTAAATCACTAGTTGGAAACTAGTAATTACTAAGAAAGTATGACCCTCTGTAGATCAGCTTTTGTGAATATGTTGAAAAAAAGTTTCACAGCACATATAATTCAATAAATGTGTAAGATTTTTTCAGACAATTTTTCATTCATTTTCTCTGTTCCAGTATGATTTTGTTTTAATTTCACATACCCAGCATGTACAGTATACTGTAACTTTTATACAGTATATATGGAGAGTATGTATTCATTAAAATGTTTTTTAAATTCTGATATTACAATTGTACATGAGTATATTTAATACCTATTAATATACTCACCTAACACTACTCACTGCAGCAACAGTGTCTTACTGACTACCTTTTAGCTGGTGTCCTTGTGTTGTGTTCAGTTGGTTAGTTGTGTTTTGTACCTGGGGATCCACAGAGTTCCATTCACTGGCAGCACAGTGAAGGCTTGTAGCTGAGGCGGTGTGGGGTTCACAGTCTCTGCAGTTTCCAGATCAGACTCAGGGTTGGTGGATGCCCGCTGGTTCTGGTCCCTGCCTGTCTCCTCCTGTTCTGCAGGCAGCGGCACACTGCTGCTGCTGGCTAATGAGCCAAGGCCTGCGGTGCTGGAACAGTCTGACCCTAGTGGCTCCAGGGAACAGCTGGATGATATGGAGCAGTAGTCTGTCAGTGAATCCTGGTTTTGGAAGATCTGAGTGCCTGCCTTCTCACTGTAGATCAATGTCACTTCTCCATTAGTCCATTCCAGCTCCTCTTCTTGGTCCGTGGTATTGAGGTCAGTGGTTGTCACCGTGGTAACCCTTGCAGGATACTGTACAGTGAAGACGTCCCGTAGAGGATTGCTGTCTCCACAACTGAAACCATGACATGATCTCAAAAGCAGCCACTCAAATCAAAACCCAATTACATTTCAACTGAAGAAGCATAGCTGTGAGTACCTGACAGATACAGACTGCATAAAAATGAAAGCTGTGTTTCATCATTCTTGTTCCTGTGCAACTTTCTTATTAGCATTAGCAACCCAATGTGAGATAACAATGGGGATAATATTCCTTCAAATAGTCATAGATGAGGAAGGTCAGAGACCGCTGAAAGTTTTTCTCTACACATAAAATTGGGATTTTCTGGCTCAGTTAACTGGCAAAGATGGAAATGAAGCAGTGAAAGTGTTGGCTTCAAACTATCCCTTTAGTTGATGTCACCTACAGTCTATGGTTTACAGAATTCACCCAGGTGCATGCTGCCTTGTCTTCATTGTTACAAAGAGACTGAGCTGGGGTGTTCATACTACATCCCAGCCGATTGAGAATTTCTAAGGCAATACTGATGTTGATATTTGAGAGTTACAAAATCTGATATTGATATACAGACCAATATTTGGCTTTTATAAAGAAAATTTTGACATTTTGGAAAATACGCTTTAGATTTAGATAGATGAGAAGATTGATACCACTCTCACTTCTAAATGCTAGGTATGAAGCTGCAGTCAGCAGCTGGTTAGCTTAGCTTGGCACAACGACTGTAAACAGGGGTAAACAGCTAGTCTGACTCTGTCTTAAGGCAACAAAATGATGATGTGCAGACTCCAGGAAGTTACTCCTCTGGCCTAGAAATAGTCTGGCACATGACTACCTGTAAAACCACAATCAGACAATTTTAAAGTGTTAATTTCATTGGATCTTTAAAGAACTTCCTCACCAGTTTTCTACTCTATCTTTCTGTGCCTGTCATAGACTGATGTGTTTATTATTTGAAATGTTTACCATCCCAAATCCTACACCTGATGATAACACTTCCCTCTGGCAGTCCTGTACATTAAGGCTTCACTCACCAGTACTTGGCACAGAGCTGGTAGGAGGCAGCGTGGTAGAGCAGCAGGGTGTTGCTGTGGTTGTCCAGAGTCCAGACTGCTTCCTCTCCCCACAGACTGAAGCTAGTGGTCATGGATACAACGGAGGATGGCGGGCTGTAGGGATCTAGCCTTCGAACTGCCTGAAGACTCAGACAGTCAATCACCAGCACACCCGGACCGTTGGAGAACCATAACTGACAAACACACGGACAGGAACAACACAGGATGATGTAGTGTCAACTCAATGTCCATAATGTGAAGACTTGGGTTTGATTGATGA
Organism: Scomberomorus guttatus; assembly: GCA_038419695.1. Taxonomy (NCBI): domain Eukaryota; kingdom Metazoa; phylum Chordata; class Actinopteri; order Scombriformes; family Scombridae; genus Scomberomorus; species Scomberomorus guttatus. The sequence goes on from CM076445.1 coordinate 1,560,845, forward strand.
GCTGATGCTGTTTTATTTGGCAATCTTCTAAGTGACATGATGTGATGGTCAATACACTTCTGACCCATTATTTGCTCACCTGGGAGCCACTGCCGACCAGAGCCATGCTCATGACTGCGTAGGGTCTCTGCCTGGGATCAGAGTCCTTCAGACCAAATACTGTCTTGTTGAGGGTGTGGGAACACAGGTAGGTGTCCCCCTCCAGAGGAAGGTCCTCTACCAAGCTGTACACTGCCACCAGGCCATCAGACATCCCAGCAAACACTCTGGCCAGGCTCTTAACAGGTAAAGAAGAGAAATATTTTTACATTTAGATTTGAATAATCAAATAATTAAAATAATTAAACGTTGTTTCCGAGGCCTGTTCACTCTTGGAGAGTCTGACATTGTAGTACTACACAATGAGGACTGGGACCTGTATTCATAAGACATCCTCAGCCAAAAAGCAGCTCCTGACTGGCCAAGTTAACAGAAACCAGTAACATTACAGACAAATATTTACACAAAATTCACAATTTTCGTTTTGTGCTCAAAAAGTCTTCAGCAGTTTGACCTTTTTTCCCTTCTAACTAAATTCTCTCTTTGTGTTTCCCTGAACAGTGTTTCCTTGCTGAGCCACAGCAGAGGGGTACGTCTTAATAGTTGCATTGCCTGGAAAAAATGTAAGCAATAAACACATACATCAACCAAGACAAATAAATACAACTATACCAACTTGATTAGTCTAACTCAGATTGCTAACTCAGTGTCATATTAGCTTTAACTAAGTTTTGAATCCATTTCTGCACAGAATGCGGACAGCAGATTTTGTCTTTCATCTCACTTAATGTAGTTGCACTACAAAGATCTCCTCACGGCCAGTATGGACAAGAGGTTCATTCAAATGAATCAACACAAAGCAACTTCAATCCACTGCTGCTTTGATGACTTTATCAATAAGAGCAAACTGAATACTTGCAGCAAACATTCTGCAATAACAATACATGCTTAAATTATATCCCACCACCCTTCTAACACCTGGATTCCACCAGCTACACTTAAAACAGTGCACACCAGGTATGTGTAGATGGGTAACAGGACAGGAAGTCAGAGGTTAGAGTGAGAGCAGCAGTACAGACCATAAAACAACTTTTCCCATAAAGGCTGACTCTCGGTCATGCTACTGGCAGTGGGATGTTTTACGGCCATTACGAGTGGCAGGTAAGCTATTAGCACACTGTTATTACCGGCTGTACTAAAACTGTGGACATCCCACCTGTCAGCGTCTGCATGCTTTCACTTTAATGAAGACTAATGCCAAGGAATTCAACAGAGATTGGAGACATCTTCATGCCAAATTCCACCATTCAACCTAAATCAAATGCACTTGTTGACATATTTTATGACATGTTATGGGACAATCAGTGGCTTCTGTTGTGTAAACTTGTGCACACAAGTTATAAATTTAAGGAAGAAATTACTAATTTGGGACACAAATCACTAAATTATGTGTCAGAGTATGTACAGCGTTATCTTTGGCGTCTCGGCTCTGACCATGTTGCTTCCCACAAGGAAACATGGAGCTCAGCACAGCAGGGAGTGGGAAATGACAATACTAACTTTCTCTCTAAGGGAAGGTAAACTCAGAGCCTATGGGTGGATGCTGGGGTGGAGGTGGGGCTTTTGAAATGCTGTATGAACAGCAGCAGCTGCAGCAGCAAACGACGGCATAGCTTGAGCGGTGTAGCAGAGGACATGCAGCAACATGTGAGCAGAGCACTGACAGCTTTAGTACACTGCCGTGATTAAAAGGGTGCTTTGGATATATGTTACAGTGAGTAAACAGGTGATCTTCCAGTCACAAAAACCTGATTATCTGCCTCAGAGTAATGAGGTAGTGGTGAATGACACACTCATGTGTTTGTGTGTGTGTGTTAAGTTGAGACGTTGACTGACCTCCTCTCCTGCTGGAACAGGAAACAGGCAGGTGATGATGGCTGGACAGGAGAACTGTTTCTGGGGTTGACTGAGCGGACACATGTCCTTCAGACTGTAGATGAACACCTCCTGCTCCTATCATACAAACACACAAAGAAAATGTTTAACAATAATGAAAACAGTTTCTGTCTATAAGGATGCTTCATCCAGGACCTTTCAACATAACAATTGTCAAGGTTCACACTCTTTTCAACACCAGACTTTGAGATGTTCAGATAGATATCTCCACAACTCTCCATGACTAAAACTGTGTGTATGCACAAAGACAGAAATATGCAGACACTTTATTTTTGTCAGATTTGTACGATGAAATGTGTCCTTTAACTCCTACATAAAACAAATTTCAAGGACTGCCTTTTTTTCCACTTATGTAATATTGCAAAAATCAGGCACATCCTGTCTCAAAAAGATGGATGGATTATTGCAATTCCTTACTATCAGGCTGCCCTGACAAGTCTCTAAAGACTCTCCAGCTGGTCCAGAATGTAGCTACACGTGTACTGACAAAAACTAGAAGAAGAGATCATATAACTCCATTTTTAGCTTCACTACATTGGCTGTAAAATCCAGAGTAGAATTTAAAATACTTCTCCTCACTTACAAAGCTCTTAATGGTCAGGCACCATCATATCTAAAAGAGCTCATAGTACCCTATTATCCCACTAGAGCACTGCACTCCCAGAATGCAGGCTTACTTGTGGTTCCTAAAGTCTCCAAAAGTAGAATGGGAGGCAGAGCCTTCAGCTATCAGGCTCCTCTCCTGTGGAACCATCTTCCAGATTCAGTCCGGGGGGCTGACACCCTCTCTACGTTTAAGAGTAGGCTTAAAACTTTCCTTTTTGATAAAGCTTATAGTTAGGGCCGGCCGGGCTCGCCTTGGACTGGCCCTTAGTTATGCTGCAATAGGCCTAGACTGCCGGGGGACTTCCCATGATGCACTGAGCTCCTCTCTCCTCCTCCTCCATTCCATTTGTATGCATTCATGTACCATTAATGCATGTTACCAACTTGACTTCTTCCCTGCAGTTTTTGTACTTTCTCGTCTCACAGGAAGGTCCAGTGCCTGAATGGTGGGCCATCGCTGTGGGGACTGTGGCATGGTCTTGTGGATGTCCTGCCTCCATTATTGCTACTGCTATTAATGCTATTATTATTACAAGTCGTATCTCTATTACTATTATTGTTGTTACTGTTATTGTTGTTGTTGTTATTATGCTTCTCTGTGTCTCTCTCCACCCCACCTCTCCCTCCTCCTTTCTCTCTAAATCCAACCGGTCAAGGCAGATGGCCGCCTACCTAGAGCCCGGTTCTGCTTGAGGCACTATATAAATAAAATTGAATTGAATTTTCAGACATTATTTTAAAAGGCAGTCATCTGAGGATCATTATTGCCCCTTTATCTTATCCCTTCACACAGTAATTTTTTGGGAAACTAAGGTATTCCAGGTTTTCCAGGAGGAGCATTAAACATAGTTCCAGCCATGGTGGCTATTCTCATCCTAAGTTTGGGGAAGAGTTGCCAGAGAACATGTGTACAGCCAAGTCATCTTACATGAACTATAAGTTGAACCATTATTGTGTTATGTAAATAGAAATCAAATAGAAAAGACATTTATTTGCATGAAAACGTGAATGTGATTTTGGTGGTGTGTACCTCAGTGGCCATCCACAGGGTGTTACCCATCTTCATCTGACAGCTGATCTTGCTGCCTGGACAGGACATCCTTTTCACCTCCACCTGGCCCTTCTCCACATTCACCACACTGTAGTTCCTAAACAACACACACAACAATACACAGATATCACCACACACATGCTCTGATTCCAGCTGCTTTAGATAAAACCTCAGAAAATTGTACAGTCATTAGACAAAGTCATGTTATAGATTTAAAGGAAAAATATGTTTTTTTGTTACAGTCTGGGTCTTACTTTCCTAGTTTTGCCATGTATTTGGTCATGTCATGATAACATTTTACTATCACTTTCATTGCTGAGATGTGGTGATGCAGCAGCTCTGCTAGAACAGCTTCACATGGGAGTGCATTAGAGTGACACAGCAACACATTTAACCATTTTATCTGAACTACTGAGTTGGAAGCGAAAATAAAGGTGAATATTACAGATATTACACACATTGACCACTGCAAACATCCATTAGATCTTGCAGAGCTATTACCAAGGTCAATTTACCACACACTTTAACAATGCAAAGGACAATTGTAGAAGCCATTTTGGATGTATTTACTGTGGTTTCACTTCTAGATACATTAAGGGGTTTAGATAATTGATTTAAATTGGGGGCTTGTTTAAAACACATCTAGTTGTCTGACCATTTGTGTCATGTCTTCCCTATTGGACATCAATCAAACTTATGGTGATGGAGTAATGGGCTTTCAAAGTAAAAATTTTGGTGCTCAATTGTAATGTGTAATGTCTCTGCTCATTCTTCCTGCAGGTTACCCTTTCTTAGAAAATAATCATTTATACTGATGTTAGCTGGGACAGTCTATATTTCAGATGAGGCGTTGAAATAATAGACTGTGGAAAGCCCTAACAGTTGTTAAATGTTATTGTGGATATGAGCTACTATCAAAGACAAATACTGTACGTTCAAAGTGTGGACAAAACTCCTGTAAGGCATGCTGTGGTGTTACTTTTAATGTCGTCACTGTAATTGTGTGATTCTGAGAATCAAGTCAGAATTCTGACTTCATGTCTGGCATCATGTTATCATCAAATATGCAAAGTGTGTTAACATAATGGCTCTACAAAAGGCCATACACTACTACAAAAAGTGTCAGTGTACATAAACGTACCACTACTCCACATTCAGGCAATGTCTATAATGATGTGAAAACATGGAAAGTTTTCAGATTGTTAAAAAAAACTTCAGCATCTTCACTGACTCCTAGTTATCTTTTCTTCTTCCCCCTCTTTTAGTTTACTGACAGTTTCCAAACAGGTAAATGGAGCATGTGTGCCCTCATCTAAGGAGGCATTCCACCAACACTAATAGCTTAGTGCTGGTGGAATGCCAAAACTAAGAGCAGAGGATGCATTTTGTAATGTATCTGTGTTAACATGGAGATTGTTTAAATAGCTGGAGGTGCTTTACACAGCCAGTTCTCAGGTCCTGAGGTCTAGTGAGGGGCAGTGGGAGAGTTGGGGGAGGGGAGGTAACGGGGTCTTGACACAGTGAAAGAGTTAACGACAGGAAGAGGGTCTTTACAGGAGTCAGCGGCAGTCATAACACCACCTGTATGAAGGGATGAAAGCTGCTTTTATTGTATGTAGATTAACCTGGAATCCCACTGCCGCACACAGAAAACAATACAGCTATTACATCAGACACCTTGGGGCCATTTCAGTCAAGAGTTTGTGTGGGATTACTGTAGCGTCAAGTCACTTTATCTGTATAGTACCAAATCACAACATAAGTTGTTCAGGGCACTTTTCACATAGACCAGGTCTAGAGCGTACTCTTTAATTTACAGAGACCCAACATTCCCCCATGAGCAAGCACTTGGCAACAGCGGCAAGGAAAAACTCCCCTTTAATGGGAAGAAACCTCGAGCAGAACCGGGCTCTAGGTGGGCAGCCATCTGCCTTGACCGGTTGGGTTTAGGGGAGAGAGAGACACAGAGAAACAGCAACAACAACAAAGATAATAATAATAATAATAATGATAATAATAATATAGTAACAATAGTAATAATAGAAATATGACTAATAATAAAGTATCTGGGTGTGTGCTGTAAGATTTATATGCCTCGTATTGCATATGCTCTCATAAAAAAGCTTTTGTGAAGGTAAAGAGAGCTTAAATACACCTTGAGATGCTGAACTTCAAAATGAAAACCATACACTTTTGTAGCCCCCTCAAGTCCTGAGGTAAAGTCATCATTATAAAAAGGTCTTAGAAAAGTGAAGTTGTCCTCCTCCCAGTTAATGATCAGAAGAGTGAGGCTGGGCTGAGGGTAAGTGCCTTGAAGCCTTAATAAAATATTGTTGTCAGAATGAAGAAATACCTGCAACAATACTGCAATTCAATAAATATGCATCAATCCAGCTACACCAAATCATATTAAATGTGGATCACAGTCACAATACCAAATTTGATTTTTAATAAAACTATAATATTAGCTTATGTAAGACAGGGTCCGATCCTCAGAATCTGGACCAATTGAGGAATTTTCTCCTTCTGTCCAATTCAGTGACATTTCTTAGGTGAGACAGACCTCTAAAAAATTAGACTAACATATTGGTTACATATTTTCTACCACAACAATCAAATGTTACATATTTAAATGCCTGCACTCACATTAGGACATGTTTTTGAAGAAGGAAAAAAACTCAAGAATTAATGCAATCGGTATTTTTTCATGCAATAAGACAAATAAAAGCAGTTATTTGCACACTAAAGAGTTGAAACCAACCTGTCATCCTTGCTTCCGTCCCAGAAGACAGCGCTGTATCCCTGCAGCTGGGACAGGAAGAGCTGCGAGTGGCTATCACAGGACAACACATACCTGAGGCAGGGGAAGCTGGGCTCCTGCATCTGCCTCACACATTGCATGGCCACCGGTCTCTGCGGGCACACACAGAAGGTCACTGATATGCTGTTTTTTTTCTCGAGGCCAGAGCTGATATCACTGGACTTCAACTGGTGGTGCAACAATTGTTCCACTAATTGATAAAATGGAAACATTATTGCACCATTGCTAGCCTCTGACGGATATTTAATAGTCAAAACAATGTAACAATACAACTGATATTGAGTATAGTTCATCTATACTGTCCAGTTTATATCTGTTTGATTTTTCCCCAATATTATTTCAATTTAGAATGTCTGATTCCCGCTGCATGGCAGCCCCTGCATGATCTGCTAATATTACTGTTGTCCTGTGGAGGGCTGCAGACAGGAGCCTGCCAGCAAGCAGCTAAACTGGCAGTTTTCACTAACTGGTATTGCTCAGGATGTTCACACAGACCCATGTGATATGGGCATGATCCCTCACAGGCTTCCCACCCGTAAACATGACCAATTTTCATTGGAACAACACCAAGGTGTAGGTGATGTCTTTTCATGGGTCTCCAGCTGAAGCACTACCCAAGCTATACTGTGAACAGTAAAGTAAATTAGGCTATTTCCTAGAAAGCAGAGCAAACAGGGAATATTATGTGTTTTTGATTGAAAACTGTGCCAAAAAATGACTTTTTATAGAAGATTTGCTGATGCTTTATTATTTCCCTACATTTTTTTATTATTATTGTATTGTTCTCCATATTTCAGGGTTTCCTCCAGAAAAGTTGTTAGGCCCAGTGTATACATGGTGTTCAGGCATACACCGATTACATTACCTGCCCACCACCCACTGCCATTTTGCTTTTTTTTAATAGAAATAGAACCCATTTAGTTCATTTTCGCATATCAGTGCCCCCATTCATCAAATAAAACCTCAACTTTGCAAAATACTAAGCGTGTTATCAATACTTAGTCGGACGACGGACGTTACAATTATAAACTGAAAGTGTCTGCTCCGTGGCCGTCCACAGCAGCAGCAGAGTCGCAGCACAGAGTAGCGGAGTGAGACATCTGTCCTCCCTCCTGCTCTCTGCTGTAAACAGACGTAGCGAGCAGCTGTTCTCATGTCTCACCAGGTCTCGGTGCTTGTTTTCAGCAGAAACTCTCCCGCTCTCTGCCTGCTCAGCCTGCTCTCGGTGTTTCTCTCTCTGGATGGCAGGCGGGTTGCTCCAGTTCTGGTTAAAGATCAAAGTAAGCGCTCTACAGATAGACGAATATCTTATCTTGTAAAATGTCTGGTGTAACCGGTAACACTGGTGTCACAAGTTTATGAACCAGTGGGAAAATTTGCTCATCGTAGCATCCCTACTGGATGGCAAACAAGAGTCAGGAACTTGGCTTGGGTCTTGAGGAGCTGTAGCATGTATTCACCGACAAATAGCCTAAACTGTACACACACTGCACTGTTCACAGATACACTGCAAATTTCATACTGCCTGCTCCGGTCACCGCAGCCTCATCGTCACACACACACACACACACTCTCTCTCTCGACTGCACACTTGCTATGCACTGAGCTATTCTTTAAAGAAGCTACGCTACTTGTATAATACATTTTAGTTTAGAAAACATCTTAAAATACATTTTAAAAAAATTCCCCGATGCTTAGGCTCAGTGGGGGCTCAACTCAGGTCTGGCGGGCCACCGGGCTTGCAATACACTGGGGGAAACCCTGATATTTGAAAGCCACCAGGATCAAATTATAGTGAGTTGTTTTGATAAAAAACACTGCTTATTTTCCCTTTTCCTATATTTTTCTTTTCTTATTTGAACTTTGTAAGTGGATGCAAACAGAACAGAGCCCATCAATCGGGTTCCTTGCAGTGTGAACAATCAGGGAGGCTCACCTTCTCGGGCTTTGTTTCCCAGCATTCAGTCAGCAATCTTTGGAGGCAGTAGAACTGAACCTCCTCTGGACTGCCCAGCACTGGCCGGATGCCTTTTGAGAGCTTCTTGGCTATCTGAAGCTGGTGGTGTCCCAATGCTGGCCTCCGCCCAGACAGCAGCTCATACAGCACCATACCATAGGAAAACATGTCCACCTTAAGGCAGTGATGATGGGAGAAAACACAACAGGCATCAAGGCCAGGTTTCAGAGTTACAGCTGAGGAGGTTATTAGGAGCAATACCACCCATGAAATACACACGTTAGCCTTGGATTTAAATGACTGTGTGCGTGGAGGTATGTTATGTAATACATGTCAAGAATGTAGATAAAATGGATAGTAAGTAAGTAAACTGAAATGAACCTAGTGAGGGCACTTGGGCACAGCAGAAGAAAATACGAATATGAGGAATACAGCAAAAGAGGGTTATGTAAACACATGGGAACACTTGTACTGAGAAAATAGTACATGTAATCGCAGTAAGGCATGATGCCATAAAAACAAGTGTAAAACAAACATACATTTAAGAAAACTGCTGTGAAAGATGACTTTAATCTCATACTTGTCAGAAGAGGTGAATGACAGTGATTGCTTGACTCTCAATGATAATAACAACGGAGACATTGATTGACACATCCTTGAAACCCATATCCTAGGACCAAAATACCCGAGTGGATTCCTGTCTCTGAATGGTCACAGATAGTGACTGGGGGACTCGGCCCCTATGAGAATTCCCAGAATAATTGCATAGGTGCAATGCCAAAAGCACTCAACTACTTCTGTAGTGACTCGAGATATGCTTGAGGTCTATGGTATGCTATGGCATCACAGGGGCTATGGAAAACAAAGGCATATTCATATAAGGAAGGAGGTTCACTGACCTCAATTTGACTAGTCTAGAAGCTTTGTCACTCTATATTTTGTCTACAGTTTTTATCCTCACTAGAAAGACAAAGACACTCTAGTATATCCATCCTTGTTGAACTGTACATCTGAAATTCATGTACCTATATATATATATATATATATATATATATATATATATTCTCCCAACACATGAACACAGCTGCTATATCAGTACTACTGAAACTGCATAGACCCTAATGAACACAGACTTGAAAATCATCCCCTTTCTCTCTTTCACTGTGACCAGAAAGGTTTTTATTAAGATTAGACAGTATTCACAAACTATTCAGACAAATTAACAGACTGAAAGTGAAACAAATATTACATCCCTAAATGTGGAAAATGTATTTGATAAAGTTAACTGGACCTTTCTACTAACCAAGAACTCACCCAAGACCCTATTGAGGCTGGGTCCAAATTATGGTAAAACGAGTCCAGGTTCGATCCTGTTGTATTTCCACAGGTCTCAGCTGTGTGTGTCAATATGTCTAACACCCGTATGAATCCGAGAAGACTCATCTCATCTTTTACAGTGACAGTGTAGTCAAGCGAGGAATGTGAGTATGGTATTAAGATTCACTTGAAACAATCTGCAACTTTTAACTAGTTTCTGAACTTTAAATTAACCCCTATTGAGCAGCAGCAGTAAAAAAAAAAGTGATCATGTGATCAGCACTCACCCAGTCATCGGACTCTCATGTTGTTTTGACTCTCATGTGCCTTTATTTCACAACCCTAACTTTAACAAATTAAAACCCCTCCTGTATTCAAAGAACCAAGTTATCTGGATGATATTCAACAGGATTATCTTAGCTGGATGACATTATGTTAACCTATATTAGTTAAAGCAGGTTTGAAGAGAAGTACCGTGGTGGCACATAAAAGGCCCTATAATAAGGGTTATATTCATTTTGTCTCAAAATGAATATAAACTCAGAAAATCTTTTCATCTAATTGGAAAAAATGTTATTAAATACTAACCACACTCTTTATTACATTACAATTACAATAAAACAAACCATGCTGTGGTTCTCTGTTTTCAATCTATTCCTAATCTTGTCACTCAGCAGTGTTGATATTATACAAGCCTATAAACAAACAGCTTGTAAGAGCTTTCTAGTAGTGTTACTGTATATTGTCCAGATCCTCAACTGACAAATACTTACACATGTTCCATTTCTTGCCAAGATACTTGCAGCTGGCAAGCATGTTAACAGTCATGAAGCTGCTTTTCATTTATTTTCACATTATATTCTTCTTTCCTTTTCCATTCTCCACTACCATCTTTTATTCTCTTTACTCCTGCCACCCTTGTCTGCATCTCATTAGAATAGTTCAACCTCTTCAAAAAGTGAAATGAATGCTCAGGAGAGGGGTGAAGGTGCCTGATTGGCTGGGGCCAGCAGATTCTGTGGGTGAGGGGCTGATGAATAGAAGTGAAGGCTTGCAGAGATTTCTCTCTACTCTTTGAAAGGTTCCTCTATTGAGACAGGGGCCGGTAAGCCAGTAAGCAAGTAATTAAGCAAGTAAGCCAGTAAGCTAGTAAGGCTGTATTCAGACCAAATCAGGCAGTGCGGTGAAAACACCAGCCCTCCCATTCATCTGAATAGGGGGTAGTGCATTTAGGCTGTGGGGGTTTTGGCCGCAGTGGTGCTGCACCGGCCTGTGGCAAAAAAAGTTGATCCAGAGTCAACTTTTGGAGAAATGCAACCTGATGCTGCGGTGGCCAATCACAGCCAGCAATCAGACTGAGCAGAGCTAAAACCTGCCATGAGGAAGTACAAAGACATTATTAGGAGGAGGGGAGGAAATTATTCTTCAATTGATAATGTTAAAAGGAAAGTTAGACTTTGCTGTTGGCTTCCTGACTCATTTTAAAAAAGATGAGAGAAAAAGAGAGAGAGAGAGAGAGCTGAGAGCACCAGTGAGTGAGAGAGTGAGAGAGAGAGAGAGAGAGAGAGAGAGAGAGAGAGAGAGAGAAAGAGAGCAGCTGTGGTCAAGTGAGCTACAGAGTGAATGAAGAGAGGGAGCGGTGGTAGCGACAAAGTCAGTGAATCAGATCAATAAAACATTATTTTCTGATTGTTCTGATTGTTTCACAGCTGTTATGTTCTAGAGTACAAACACACCCACACCCCCACCCCCACACACCTCTGCTCAACCATGCGGCGGTGTGCTGCAACGCCTGATTTGGTCTGAATGAGGCCTAAGACAGTAAGCAAGTACATAAGCAAGTAAGCAATTAAGCCAGTAAACAAGTAAGTAAGCAAGTAAGACAGTAAGCCAGTAAGTAAGTCAGTAAGCCAGTAAGCAAGTAAGTAAGCAAGTAAGACAGTAAGCCAGTAAGTAAGTAAGTAAGTAAGACAGTAAGACATTAAGTCAGTAAGTAAGCCAGTAAGCAAGTAAGCCAATAAGTAAGCCAGTAAGTAAGTTAGTAAGCAAGTAGGCAAGCAAGTCAGTCAGTAATTAAGTCAGTCAGTAATTTTTTCGTGAGGCGCAACAACCAGCGCAAGCAACGCTCCAAATGTTTGGTATTTTCCTGACCGTGAAACTCAACTTGTAGAGGAATGTGGGAGGTTCATGCAAATGAAGCACAAGAAAGCCAGTGACATCATCCTCTGATCAATATTCACCTTTATCCAGTCCTTTGCACTTTGTGCTGCAAATGCACTAGTGGGCCCAAGACCTACCACCTTGTACTTGTTGTTGCACTTGTGCGGTTAAAATAGTGCCTGCAAAGCTAGTTATGCTCTGAGTATTTTACATTTATTGATGCAAAGATCAGTTGATTAACCGATTTAGTCAACTAAAAGAAAGCTAATCAACAACAATTTTATAAATCAATTCATCATTTAGGTTATTTAACAAATTATTAAAAAATGTCTAACATTCTCTGGTTTCTTCCTCTCCAATGTAAAGATGTGATATGATGAGATATCTCTGAATATCCAAGATTAATCAATAATGAGTAAAAGTAATTGTTAGTTGCAGTTGCAGACCGAGTCCTAGCCCTTATCCATGCTGGGTTCTGATATTGAACCTCGGTACAGTACTTTTATGGTACAGACTGGAATGTGTTTGTTAAGAACCAACAGATGCTAGCATCGAATGTCTGTTCAGATTTTTCTTTGGCCAGATATTTCCTGATTTTTATCAAAATCTTGCTGATTTTGGACTATTTTATAAATGAAAACCTATATGGCTGTTTGTGTTAGGTAACTTTAAACATTTGAGAACCCTGGCTTCTTTGTTAAATTTAAAAAAAGTGTTTTGTAGAAATACATTTTTATATTCTAAGAAAGTAAGGTTAAAAAAAGTTTATTGAAAAATGATACCAAGTCCTAGACTGCAATCAGTTTTTGTGTGGATGGAAAGGTAGACACTGATGCAGCTATGGTAAAACCTGCATGTATATATGGCTTTCCTTCCTCCTTTGCCATTAAAGCAAACATATGGCACTAATCAGACAGTAAGGCAACATGCTGAAGAGAGGAAGTAGCCAGTCAAAACAATCATCACGCTGACTGTAAATCTTCTGCAGCGACATGTAAAATAAACACTAAGGCATGGGCAGTTCTTTCACTCCTAACACTTTCCACTCAAACAGAAAACCATATGTCAGCAGATCAGAGTCCAGATGAACTTCTACTGCAGTATGGGACTCCCCCATGCTGTGCAATACAGCATACTGCAGTTAATGGATCAAACAACTTTAAGCACTTAGGTGATCGTCTCCTATTATTAGTTCAACATGTGTCCCATGTTAGGATCAAGTGCCTCTATTAAGACTTTAAGATGTGGTGGTGGCCATGACAGACATTCCCTTTGGAATAAACCCCACTCAAGTTTGTTTTAAGAAAATCCTTCTGTCTTTAGTTTGGAATGCAGACCATGAGAGGCATGACCATGGAGGAGAGGGACATCATTAATATTATTTGTCACTAGCATCAAGCAGGATGTCCACTGTCTCAACCACAGTCTCATCTGGTTCATGTAAATATATAATAATATATATAATATATAATAATTACATTACATTCATTTGGCAGGGGCATTTGTCAAAAGCAACTTAAAATATGTGAATTCAAACTGTATAAGGAAAACTAAAAGTGTCCAAAACGCAAAAAGGTTCATCAGCTGGGAAGCATGAATGTGTTGAGTAAATTTCATTTTCATTTTTTCATTGATTAAGTTGTATTTTGGAATAAAAGTGCTAAATAAATGTGATTTGTTTTGTGATTTCTGTGACCAGGCTGCAGTAACACTATAATTGGCATTAATGAAGTATCCTATCAATCCAAATCAAAATTCAACTGGGGGCCATGATTGTCCATACGTAATGTCATGGAAGTTTGACAAGCAGTTGTCAAGATACAGTATGGTGTTGTATGTACAGTATGTATGTATGTATGGATGGACCAACAGATTGACATCAGCAATCTATACTCCCTATACTCACTATACTACCTACTGATAATGGGGAAAAAGTGCATCACAATCAGCCAAAGACAAAGACACAAGACTCATAAAAATGCTGCACACAGCACTTCATATGGGTTAAGAAGAGTTGGACAGTACCTTCTCATCATATACGATGCCCGGTCGGATTTCAGGAGCTTGGTAACCTGGTGTGCCCTCAACCCCCAATGCCCCCTCATGGAAGGATTGTCGTGAAATGCCATAATCAGACAGTTTAATGTTGACTGGATCCTTCACCTGCAATGAGACAAGTTGAATTACTATAGATGATTAAAACAGCAAGACTGCCTGGTGTCATGACTTTGTGAAAATTCACATACAGACCTCCAGAGACCACACCAGGATGTTGTCAGATTTGAGGTCACAGAAAATGATGCTCTTTCTGTGAAGGTATGTCAGCCCTGCTGCTATTTGATAGGCTACTCTGAATGTTAACATGTGACCAAGGGGCATGTACCTGGAGCCTACAAAGACAAAGCATAGCTTCATGTTCCACAAACACAGAAATACAGGGTTTAACATCAACCTCAAGTGGGATATCACATGAAGAAGATCCCAATACGTGCCTTTGCCTTTATGCTTCTCCTCCAGCACAGTGTTGAGGCTGCCCAGGGGGGCTAACTGTAGGGCAAAGCAGAGTGGATGGATGCTGATGCCCACCAAGGAGACGATGCAGGGGTGCTGCAGAGAGTGCAACATACTGGCCTCCTGGCGAAATTCAGAGAAGCTTCGACAGGCATCTGCTGACTGCAGGTGTTTTACCATGGTGTCTGAGGAAAAGAAGAGAGGAACAAGTGCACCACAGTTAAAACTTACTGGGATAAGCAGAGACTAGGTCTGTGCCCAGAAGGAATGGGAAGGAATGAGCTTCTCAAGTCTTCACTCCATCTGTGTCCTCCTTTTGTTATCTATAACTGTGGTGGCTAACATGTCTCTGTGTAAATATGAGATGGGAAATGATGGAAGTTAATAGTTGAGTAAAATTTCAAATTGCAGGTGCATTTAATGTCAAAAAGTTTTTAAAGGTCCATTGATGGTCATGTCAAGAGAAGCAAAGGTTTAACTAATAGCATGAATGATGGCTCTGTCCGTTTAAAGTAGGTGACCTAATAAGCCATTGCAGTGACTGTACAACACAATAATTCCTTGTCACTGGAACAGGGTTGCATACACATAAAGGACAAGAGGAGACACTACAAAGAACCACAAATAAATTCTTACAGTTAAAGATAGTTTTTAATTTTTTAATTCCACCACCAATATTACATGCCTATGTAATGCAAATAAGGCTGCCAAATCTTTAAGGAGTTATATGCCTATTATAGTCTATATGTGATCTTTTCAAAAAGGGACACAGATGTTCATTTCAAAGAACCCTTTAGCTGTAGACAGGGAGGAATTGCACTTCAAGGGACATTGTTCTGTATTTTCTGGCAACACATGAAGCTATTTTTAAATACTTTTTTTCATATTCTAATTTCATAAATCATAGATTTCTGGAGCTTCTGGGGTGTGGGGCACAGTTGATGAAGGAAGTTATAATGTATCAGTCTGTATCTAGCTAACACTATCTTGACACAAGTCTGACCAGAGTTCTGCATCAATTGTAATTGTAAAAAATTAGGACGAGTATGGAAGATTTTAAATTCCTAAATGAAAGCAAATCTACCAAATAGATTATGTATGCATTTACAGTGTCATAATTAAATGAAAAACATATGTTAAATGATAATCATTTAGCCTTTTGTCTTTAATAACTGAATGAATGGTTTTCAAGTCAAAAAATTCTGGATTGCATTTGTGTTGACAAAAAGCGTTGTCCATGAGCAGCTTCCAAAAAATCAAAAGCCATCAAACCAGACACATAATTAAAAAGAAGAACATGCTTGTGTACCTGTGTCACTGCTGATGGTCTGCTGTCGACACTTTTTGAAATGGAAGCGCTTTACGGCCACCAGTTGGTCACGGTATCGGGCTCGGTAGATGATGGTCCCACTGCCACCCTGGCCAAGGATGTTATTGTCTTCCTCAGAGTACTCCAGCTGGGTCCTCTCCAAAAAGAGCCTAACGCGCACGCACGCACACACGCACGCACACACGCACACACACACACAGGCTCTTGTTTATCATTAAGTCCCAAACCTGTAACAAACATTTTGGGTAACCCAGAGTAGGGTGAGGAGATTCAGTCAATTTTATGTCTGTGGGTCGAGCACACAGTATGTCCAGGACATGTTTAGCCTAGCTTAGCACAA
Source organism: Scomberomorus guttatus (assembly GCA_038419695.1). Lineage (NCBI taxonomy): Eukaryota > Metazoa > Chordata > Actinopteri > Scombriformes > Scombridae > Scomberomorus > Scomberomorus guttatus. Next base: position 1,576,933 of record CM076445.1, read on the forward strand.
GAATGGAAGCAGGGTGAAACTGCTAGCCTAGCTCCATCAAGAGTGAATGACTATGCCATTCCAAAACTCCAAAGCTGTTTTTAAACACTGTATCTTGTGTATTTTCACTTTTAGACAAAAAAAACAAGACATTGTGGTTTTACAACAGTTAGATTTGGAGGTCATTTCTGCTGGGTGCAGGGACAGCACTCTCTATCTCAATAGTCCCGTTCAAAGGCTTGACATGCCCCAGGCCTATCTCTATATCTGCACAGAGATGAAACCCAAAACCCAAAATGTCAGTTCCTTATTCTCACACCTACAGACTGACAGGTCAAAAAAAAAAAAAACAAGCAGTCAGATGATCTGAGGTTGGAAACAAACCTCAAGCTGAGACAAATTTATTTATAAGGGAAAACACAGGTGAATGGTAAAATGATTCCCCAAACAGTCTGTTGTAAACATCCATCACAGTTTACAGACCCACTTCCTCCTTCAACTTTGACCTGCTGTACTCACTGTAGTTGTGTGTACATAGTTTTCCTGTACAATGAGGGATTACTAACAACATTTCAGGTGCACTCACTTTCTGTCTGACCTCCAAATTAAGGGGTTAAGATCATCTAGATAAACTGTTGGTTTGTTTACAACCTGTCTAATCATCTGACTCACGTTAAACTAACAGCTGGGCTGCAGGTTAACGCCACCATTTAGCGGTAACTCGCCTGCTAACTGGTAACACTAACTTCTGTCATGCCGCAAGCTAGTATGATGTTAGCTCTGATGTGCTGTGTTGGTGATTTTTCTTTTTTTTTTTTTTTTAACGGTGCACATCCTGCTAATTATCCGAAACAACACACTAACACTTCTACACAACATCAACTGTTTGCTTTTCAGCTGTGACATTAGTTTAGTTGTACTGTTAGTTTGGTTTCCCACTGCAATATCCATTTTAAACAAGGCCAAATAGACTGCCACTACTTTTCAATGCAGCTTTGCACACCTGCTCTTATTTATTTATGGAATTGTTTGTGCTTTAATGTAATTTTATGTCTTTCATGGGTGTATGTTTTATGTTGTTTGTGAGCCCCTAACCTAAGACAAATTTCTATCATGTCTGTCAGTGCTGGGAAGAGCACGTTTGGTTATTACTAATAATTAATAATTATCAAAGGTAATTAATAATTATTAAAATCAATAAGGGAGCAATGGGCCATGGCTGGGGAGCAATGCGCTGTGGCCAGGGAGCAACACGCTGTGGTTTTGTTGTGAAATGTGTGCTTATTACCACCTTTGGACTACAAGCAGAAAAAACATGTTCTGCTATCACTCTGGAGCTTATTTTCTGCTCGTTTGTTGAGGAACTTATGATGTTTTAGCTGTGTGTGTGCTCAGGAGTGGGCAACTTGTCATTGTGGCAGTGTTTTGTTATGAAATGTGTTGCGGTTGACAGAGCCAGCTAGCCGTCTCATTAGCTGGAGAGCTAATACCTGTGGGGTGTTTCTACTCGGATAACACTGTTGTGTTGTTTTGTTGAGTCGTTATACAGGTCATTTGTTGACATTAGCGAAAGAGAGGCAAGGCACTCAGGAGTGATTTTCAGGGAAAATCTGGCCCGCGTCCTTCACACAGAAATCAATCCACAGACTATTACAGGCAACCAAGAAAGTCAGGGAAGGTCTCAATTTTTAAATTACATTACAACCCATTCACTCATTGGCAATAAAAAAAGAATAATACATGTAAATTGCTTCACAATTCTTACATATAGAACCTTTAAACAAATGTCTGCATACTATCATCTTAAAAACATAACAAGAATGATGTCATACTTTTCATATCAGAACCATGGCCTTAGCGACTGAGTCCCTACCTGGGTACAGATGGAGGAAGCATTGTGCAGACAAATGTCCCTTACGGCACTTGCTTGCGCCCCACTATCTATGTCTCCTTCTAATCTAAATCATAACCCTGTAGTGAGTCAATTACTACAAATATTGAAACACCAATACAGAACTCAGCAATCCCATACTCTCTCCCTGCAACAACAATTCAGTTTTCCCTCCATCTGTGAAGGACAATGCCTTCGGGATGTGACATAATAGAGGTATTAAAACATTTAAAGATCTGATCTATGTAGACAAAATGTTTGCTTCCTTCTCTCAACTGTCCCTGAAATTCAAACTCCCCAAAACTCACCTTTTCAGATATTTTCAGATTTGTGATTTTGCAAAGAAAAACTTTTTCCCTGTCACTTCCTCCTAAAAATCTGCTAGATAGTATACTAGAGACCAGTATCCACAACAAAGGGGTTGTTTCCCATCTATATGACCTTATCACAAACTTCACCCCATTTTAAAATCTGTCTGTAAAACAGCAGTGGGACACTGATTTAGATTATGAGTTTCAGGATGCTAAGTGGGACGAAGTCTTAGACAGAATCCATTCCTCCTCCACCTGCGCCTGCCACAGTCTTATGCAACTCAAGTTCATTCATCGAATATACTGGACCAAAGTCAGGCTGTCTAAAATTAAACCTGACGGCTCCCTATGTGATAGATGCAAGCAGGCTCCAGCTACATTAATACACGTTTTGGCTTTGCCCCAAACTACCTGGCTGGAAGTCTACTCAACCACCTTCTCACATACACTGGATGAGAGATTTAATGAGCTGCTTACATCTTGACAAGATTAGGCATGCATGGCAAAACAAGACAGAGCAAGCAGGCTCCAGCTACATTAATACACGTTTTGGCTTTGCCCCAAACTACCTGGCTGGAAGTCTACTCAACCACCTTCTCACATACACTGGATGAGAGATTTAATGAGCTGCTTACATCTTGAAAAGATTAGACATGCATGGCAAAACAAGACAGAGAAATTTCATTCTTTTGCTTTTCTTCTTCTGCTTTTTCTTCCCTTTTTTTCCCTAAGTCTTGCTTTAGGTGTGTGATAGTGCCTAGTTTAGTAGTTGCTGTCAGGGTAGTGGAGGGGGGAGGGGATTACTATATGTTTAACATTCCTGCTGAGTCCTAAAAAAGATGAAGATTTGTGAATACATCACAGCAATCCTCAGGTCTTTGAACTGGCTTCAAGTGTGTTATAGAATAGTATTTTAAGTACTACTGCCAGATCTATAAATCTCTCAATGGTTTAGGACCATTCTGACTGTTTTACCATATCTCAACCTCTCAGTGCATTAGGTAGCAGTCTGCTGCCAGTTCAAAGTCAAAACTAAACACACAGAAACAGCATTTGGTTACTGTGCACCACAGAGCTGGAATAAACTTCCAGAATATTGAAGACTTGCCCCGACTTTGACTTCCTTAAAATCCTAGTTAAAAGCTTTTATATTCTCCATGGCCTTTTACTAAACCTTAAGCACTCATCATGATCGTTTCAAATTATGTTTTATGTATTTCCTGATTTTTTTTAAGGCATTATGCAAATACTTAATTGTGTCTCTGTGTCTGATAAATCTGTCTTTTAATCAAACATGTACTTTCATAATAATCAAGTTTGAACCTCAGTTAACACTAAACAATGCAGAAATTCTCCCCTGAAGAATGTCATTCTGGTGGAAAACAGTGACTTCTTGAAATGCATTGGTAAATGGTTAGACTGACAGACATTGATAATTGACACAAAATGTTAGCTGTACTCCAAAAACAGCATTGGCTTTAAAAGCAATCTGGACACACCCTCACAATGATGTTTGGTTAAGTACATGTGTCAAAATATTCACAACTGTCGACACATGCACTGCAAAGACTCAGATTACCCAGAATCCTAACCTCAACATTGAGCATGTTGTTTATTGGTCACATCTGTGCGGCTGTGGTTCAGGAGGTAGAGCGGGTCGTCTAATAATCGGAAGATTGGCGGTTCGATTCCCGACTCCTCTAGTCCGCATGTCGAAGTATCCCTGGGCAAGATACTGAACCCCAAATTGCTCCTGATGGCTGTGCCATCAGTGTATGAATGTGTGCGAATGGTTAGATTTCCTCTGATGGGCAGGTTGGGAGCCCCTGTACCCATTCAGCGTATGAATGTGTGTGAATGGGTGAATTGACTCGTAGTGTTAAAAGCGCTTTGAGTAGTCGGATGACTAGAAAGGCGCTATACAAGTACAGTCCATTTACCATTTACATCTGACACATCTTGAGGAACAAAGCCTCTCTTCCATCTTCAACTCCCTTACAGGCTGGCAATACTGTATAGCTGCATTCCTCCAGTGTCCCCTCCATCCGTCTACCATTCACTGCTCACAGACCTTTGATGTACTGCTCCAACCATGGGGACAACATTAACCAGTCAAGATGGCAGCTTATATGAGCACTAGCCCTTGGCCAGAGGCCAGTCTAAATGGTGACACAGTTTAATGTTAACTCTGGAAATGGTTTCATTAAAGGCCAAACATCCGGATGTAAATCTGCAGGAACATTACTGCATTGTCTGAGCTGACATTTGCTTTAAATTACACTTCAACTGAATTCAGCACTGTATTAGAGCTGATTTAGTCATATTAGACTGGTATTTTATATCTCAATCTATATCAAAATTTAAATCTCGGTTTGTTTTACCCTCATTGTGCTCTGTTCAAACACTACAATAGATTATCAACTTTCTTTTTTCCTACCACCTTTTGAGAACCAACTGAATTGTCATCATTAGCGGATGGAGTTTTTGCTCAGTTGTCATGGAGAATCATTTGTCATTGATTCAGCTGTCATCTCCCTGACAACTCCATTTGCTGAGGAAGACTGAGATGTGATTGCAATCTGGAAAAAGCTAATAATTGGACCTTGAATGATTTTATCAAACCTTCAATAAGGTTCCAGTCAACAGTTTGACCCCTGTTTTAAATCAACTGTATGTAACCATAATAACAATACTGATGCACGTTTCCATGGCTAACTAATCTACTGACAGCTTGGGTTAAAGTGACCAAAACACACTATAAAAATAAAAGATAATCTAAACATTTCCTTCGTTTGGTAGGTGACCATGGTACAAGAATGATAATGCACGCAGAGGTGGCCCAATATTTAGAAATAAATTAACTCAAAGCAGTGCGTTGTGTGGTGGAGATCTTGTCCAATATTGTCTGATATCATATCTTAGTGTCACATGTTCACCTCCAATTTTAAGCTCCATATTGGAGGTGAATGACACAGACTGTACGTCACATTTTCAATAAAAGACTATTGGCCAAAGTTTACCCTAGTGTGTGAACACTAGTATTAGCATGCAGCTGTAAAAGTGGATGACATTAGCTGGTGGTGGCACTCATGTTTATTCCAACATCTGTCTTACATTTTTGAAGAGCTCGAGTACAACACATTTCTCCATGACCTTTTACTAAACCTTAAGCACTCATCATGATCCTTTCAAATTATGTTTTAATGTTTTATGTATTTCCTGATTGTCTTTAATGCATTATGCAAATACTTAATTGCCTCTACTAGTAGTAGCATGCAGCTATAAAAGTGGATGACGTTAGCTGGTGGTGGCACTCGTTTATTCCAACATCCGTCTTACATTCTTGAAGAGCTCGAGTACAACACATTTGTGCGATTGTACAAATATTTGGAGAGGCTGTTTAACTAGAGCAGCAAACATTTCTATGAGTCTGTGCTATTTTGCAGAGACAGAGATGCTTGCGCAACTGATGTCCCCATCCCTCCATGCACAGTGTTTCTGAGTACTTCATGGACGGTGTATGTATGTATATGTAGGACGCAGACTGAATGCTTATTCTAACAGTTGAAAAAGTGGTGGTTTCCCTTGAGCCCTGAAAATACATCAACAGATGCTGTCACTGGCAAGGAATCTACTGAAACTCATTATACAGACAAAGCCCAGGAGAGCTGCTGACTGTCACTGTGTGTGTGTGTGTGTGTGTGTGTGTGTGTGTGTGTGTGTATGTGTGGCAGTTACTTAGTATGTACTGTGTGAGTGAACCAACTCCTGTGGAATCGGACTGGTGGAAAGATCAGCGAGCCAGTCCAGGGAGTGGCTGTGAAAATTCTCTGCATCACACAGATCTCATCTGCCATTAAAGATCAAAAAGTATACAAGCCTCATCTCGTCTTTATACAGTAAACCACTGTTTCTCAACTGTGAGCTGGTGGACTCCTAATGGTCTGAGCAGGTATTGCAGGGAGTAAGATTTTTTATCATTTAAGTTAGACTAATACTAATATATGCTGATAGCCGCATTTATACTAATATATATATATTTTTTTCTTTTTCCTATTGTTAAAATGATCAAAAGGCAGTCAGTGTGTGTCTCACATTCATTCCTCAAGACATAGGCAGGCAACAGACTAGACAAGCCTGGCACTGAGCCTGTACACTTTGTCTACAACAGCTGTGTAGTGAAAGCATCATCAGTTCTCAGTCAGTGTCACACTGGATATATTCAGCCACAGTACTGCTGTGCACTCTAAATTTGGAAGAAAAAAGACTTGAAGCCTAAAACAACGCTTACGCACATAATGCAGACCTGTGTAAACAGCTGTATTGATAAAAACTGAAGCTTATCTGCTCTGTTAGATGTGTGTCATGTGTACTGAAGGTTAATGTTTAGTGCCCAACCAATATATGTCCACCAGACAGCACTGACAGGTTTATTTTTACAATGTAAAAATGTCCCACTCTTTGCTTATCTTGCTCACTATTTGTAATGGCCAAATTTAACAGATCCTTTTCAAAAATGTTTGTTTATATTATGTGTTTATGTTAAAACATGAATACTGGCCAATATAACTTTTATCAGATTTTTTAAACTCTCAAATGTGCAGTGTCACATCCTGTTGTGGTTCCAACAAATTTCAGCTATTACTGTGGTGACTATAGTATCATCATAACTGATGGCCAAAACTTTAACAAGAAGGATTAAGTTGTAATAAACCAGAGATATCCTTTGACAAATTTCAAGGAGTGTGCAGTCTTGGCAGAGTTATGTGCTCTCTGAGTGCTTTCAGAGTGCTTTCAGTGAAGTTCAGTGATTTGTGAGGCCTGGTGGATTGAACTGTATAGCAGATTAGCGTGACTACTTTGGGTTGGAAGCAAGATTTAATATGTATTGTTCTTAAAATTGGCTTTACTGGTGGAACAATGTCCTTAAATACCTTTGAATAGAAAATGTTTGTTCCAAGTGTAACAGGACAAGTAAGCATACTTTGCATTCTATCTGTTAGTGTGCGTACATTACCATTATACTGCATAGTTGTGAATTGGGAGGAGCCATTTCCGGTGCCCCATATATTTTCCCATAGACAATGTTAGTGACTCAGAGTTTGAGCACTTCTATGGCTTGGATCAGCATGAAACTCTCCTGGTTGAATCATCAGTACAAAAGATGAACAACTGCGTTAGAAATGTCTGGTTCAGTACAATTTTGAATTTATAACCATTCTCTCTAATTTGCGCCTCTGACTTGCTTCTTCACCATACCAATGGTGGTCGAAGCTCACGGGTAGTATTTTTAGCCATCCACCAAAATGACAATACGTGATTTCTCAGAAACGAAGTTGAATTCATTGACACTGGTGGTCATAATATAAACCTCTGATTGTTATATCATCCAGGAGAGTCCCATGTTTCTATGCTCAGCAACACTGAGAATATTGTTAAAAGAAAAAACTAAAATTGGAATATAAGATTGGGGGAAATCACAGAAAATTACAGAACCCACTTTGCAACTCTATTAAACATAATGATAATAATAATGATAATAATAATAATAATAATAATAACAACAACAACAACAACATTAGAGATCCCAGAGGAGAGCTTTGCCCCTTTTCACAATTCCACCTGTCCTGATCCTGCCTTTCATCTATATCCAACTTTGTCTGAAATTACGTCAGGAGACACTTTCCAGTCAGTCCCACATGTAACCAACACAGAACGCTTCCACCAGTTGTAGTCTGTAAAATGAAATTATCCATTAAATACAGTGAGAGGTTACCGTGCAGGGAAGTCAGTCATGAAGAGTTCTGGGACCAGCTCCTGGAGGGGGACTGGCTGGTCTGGGTGCTGAGGACAGATAATGTGCTCCTTCTCCACTGCAGCCAGCACACAGTCCTCCATGTTAAAATAATGAACCCCTGCTCCTCCTCCTCTGTCATCTGCTCCACATCCTCCTTTTCCTCCAACCTGTTTGGGCCGGATGGCTGGGTGCTCGGTCTGGTTCTGTTGCCACAGTGGGGCACAAAAGGGACAGGGAGCATACTGCTCTATGAGGAGACTCCCATCACCCTCACTGGCTGTCAAAGCTACAAGAAAAGAAAAAGAAAGCAGAGTGATCCTGTACATGTTGTTTACTGAAGAGTGGTTGCAAAAACATATGTCAGACTGGTAGCAGGTTTGCTCTTACTACTGTAATGTGAGTTAGACAGTAATAATACAATAAATATGTTGTATATTTTATATGTATATTTATTATATGTATATTTTTTCAGGTTATAAGATCAATTTGAACAAGTTATCTTTTCTTCTATTAAATGTTACAATGGGTGAGCTTCACTTAGATCAGTGGTTTCTAAAAAGGGACGCGCGGCTCAGTGTACTGTTGATGCTTGTACTACACTGCGAGGAAAGCATAAAAGTCTGTGAAAGGACTGCCAGGTAAATGTAAAGCAGACAATGAACCAAACATCACAGGTACAAAAACTAGGACAAGAAAATATGATGAGGTTCCATGAGAACTTTTGGCTAAAATGTCTGTATAAAAACTGAAGACCTTTTTCCCATCATCCACATGCTCTGATTGATTACCACGACACGAATGTATGATGTGATTGATCAATCAATCAATCAATCATCTCCTGTTGAGCTGAGTCTTACAATTTATTATGACAATGTTCAAGCTGTACTGCAGCTATTTAGTATTGTACATCCCTAGAGTTGGACAGATTAAAATAAGAAAATCTGTGCAGAGATATCCTGACTTCTAGTCCCTTATATGGGTCAAGCACCAAAAATGCTGGATACTAAATTTCCCTTAAAAAGGTGCAGTGTGTAGGATTTGGTGGAATCTAGCAATGAGGTTGCGGCTTGCAACAAACGGAATACCCCTCCCCCTCCCCTTCCAAGCGTGTAGGAGAACCGACAGTGTGTGAAATTCTCGATAAATGCAAAAGGCCCTCTTTAGAGCCAGTGTTTGGTTTGTCCGTTCTGGGCTACTGTAGAAACTAGGGATGTGCAGAGAACCCAGTAATTGTATTTGTATCTGTATTTGTTGAGGCAGAAAAATTATTTGTATTATTTGAATAAAAGTAGAAATAGGTGTAAAAATCCTGTTTTTGTTTTTATTACACTTTTAATTTTTGTATACTAAAATGTAACTGACCTGTGGTGTTATGTGACATGTTTTTTTTCCTTCCCTAAAACAAATAATTTTTAAAATATTTGTACAAAATAAATATTTGTAAAAACATACTATTTGTGCTTTTCCGAATACTGGCTTCGGATTCAGTTGCCCCCCAGTAGAAACATGGCGGTGCAACATGTCGGGCTCCGTGAAAGAAGACCCCTTCCCTATGTAGATATAAAGGGCTCATTCTAAGGTAATGAAAACACAATGATTCTTATTTTCAAGTGACTATAAACTAATTAAAACATACTTATGAATATTATATTTCATTTCTGCCAGATCTGTTCCACTAGATGCCACTAAATTCTATACACTTCACCTTTAATGTAACTGGGTAGCATCTGTTACAGAGTGGAATTGTGGCACTACGTATTAATAGTGGTGTACAATATGTACAACAAAATGTACAACAGTATACAATGTTGAGAGCAAGTTCAGTAAAAAAAAAATTGTGTGCGTGCATTATTGCTCCCAAGTTACCGCACTTAATAGCGACAAGGATAAAACTGATTACAGCTGCCATGGTCCGAAGAACTTTCCGGGTTTAATTTGTATCATGGCTACGTTTGTTTCACTTAGTGAATTTGTCGAGGAGGATGGTGTTCGATTCTCCTCAGTGTGTGTGGAGCTAAGACATACAAATTAATACAGAATTTAGCCACGCCGCAGAAACCAGGGGACATCAGATCCAAAGAGGTGGTGACGATGGTGCAAAACCACCACAACCTAAAGCCTTCCGTAATTCTGCAGCGCTTCCAATTCATTCACGCAAGCCAGGGGTTTTGGTGGCTGCATTTGTGGCGGAGCTGCGATAGCTTTTAGAGCACGGTGAGTTTGGAGCTATACTGGAAGACATGTTGCGTGACAGGTTAGTCTTGTCGTCGTGTGTCAAAGGAAAAAAAAAAGGCAAGACAGTAAAGTCAGTTGAATGTTACAAGTGTGGGGGAGCACATTTTGCCAATTACAGCAGTTTTAAGGACACTGTAAGCCATGCATGCCAGGGCCTCGGGCCGCGGCCATCTATGCAACACTGCAAGTCAGTGGAAAAGAGTTGAAAATGGAGGTGCCTCAGCTTCGGTGAAAAGTCAAGCCACCTACCAGAATTTGTGGTGCTCTGGAGGAGCACCTGCACTTAAAGAGACTAATGTAAGACTGACAACATACATTGTTGAGTGCATTCCTCTTCCTGGGGCTATAGAGGTGGGTGTGGTCTATCAAAACCAGGAGGCTATTGTGAATCACTATTAGTTGAGGGGGAGGGACCTAGTTCGTTGGGGTGTGATCTATTACAGAAAGTTAACCCGAATTAGGGGGAAATTAAGCATGTGGCAGTGATAGAGGACATCCTAGCAAAGTACTCAGATGTTTTTAAAGAGGAGCTGGGCACCCACCAGGGCACAACAGTGAAACTGTGTGTAGACCCAAAGGCACAACCATGCTTTTTCAAACCATGCACAGTGCCATATGCCATGAAGGCCAGGGTGAAGGCAGAATTGGAGGTTGCAGCAGTTAGGTGTCAATGAGCCTATTGAGTTCTCCCACATCCCTGATTGTGTCAGCATTAAAAGAAGATGGCTCAATACAGTTATGTGGGGACCACAAACTGACAATAAACCAGGCCTCAAAGCTTGACGTCTATCCTCGGCCATGAGTGGAGGACCTGTTTGCTACACTGGCAGGTGGCAAAACATTTACAAAGCTGGACATGAGTCATGCATAACAGCAGCTGCTGCTTGATGAGGACTCTAAACAGTATATGTCCATCAATACACACAAGGGTTTATTTAAGTATAACCACCTTGTGTTCAGTGTTCCATCTAGTCCAGCTATTTTCCAACGCACCATGGATAATCTGCTTCAAAACATTCCCCACATTGCTGTCTATTTGGGTGATATTTTGGTAACAGGTAAAACGGCAGAGGAGCATCTGCAAAAAGACCAAGTGTTGAAGTGAATGGCAGAAGCCAGGCTACGTCTGAAGTACAGTAAGTGCGTGTTTCAAGCTCAAAGTGTCATCTACCTGGGCCACTGGATTTCTCCGGTGGAAGAGAAGGTGAAGGCAATAAAGGATTCTCAGGTCATTCCTGGGCTTAGTGAACTAATACAGGAAGTTCTTACCAGACTTCTCCACTGTACTCACCCCTCTTTATCAGCTACTTCACAAAGATAGCTCATGGAAGTGGCAGCAAGCTCTGGAGAAGGCGTTTTAGCAGGTGAAAGAACTGTTGCACTCAGCACAATTGCTGGCGCAATTTGATCCAGACGAGGAGCTCAACTTATCATGTGAAGCATCCTGTGAGCTGCAGTGAAGCTCTGACTGTGGCTTGCTCAAGGCAGACAAACAGAACTCTCTCTCTTCTGCATGGCAGCAACACAGAGCCTGCCTGATCCAAGTTTAGTGCCAGCTGCTATGACACAAAGTCTGCCAGCTGACAAGCACACAAAAAATGGGAGCCACGAAGCTGAGTTAACACAGAGCTCGCTGCTAACTCTACAGGACACTGGAGCAACCGGTTTCTCTCCAACCTGTGACTGGATCACTGACTGCCCAGCAAAGCATGCACCATTCAGTCTCGGAACCACAGCTCTTCCCAGCCTGGCTCACCACCACTGATGGCATCACTAGCTCAATAAAGCAGCAAGCAAGGCATCTCTCCCCCCAAAAACTGGTAATAACTAAGCCTAGCCTGGCTTAGCAAAATATAGCGTAGCAAAGCATAACAAGACTGTTTAACTTAATCAATGTATATGTATTGATTTGGTTTAATGTTGTTCATTTTTTATGTTTGTTTTATGTTATCCTACACAAATTGGCCTTAAACATAGACACATTTACACACTCTTTGTTCACACTCTAACAGATATGACTGCAGATCACCACTCATTAAAGGATTATGGACTGCAACTTCATGATTTTTATGGAAACATGGCTTAACAGCAGGGTCCCCGATAGCGCCATTGAGCTACCGGGGTGCTACATCCTCAGGGCAGATACAACAGCTAATGACTCTGGTAAGATCAGAGGGGCGTGGGGGACTGTGTATTTGTGTTAAAGCTTGGTGCACAGACAATGCCATTATCAAAAGGCACTGCTCTGCTAATCTAGAATATCTTATAGTTAAGTGTAGACCTTTCTATCTGCCCAGAGAGTTTACATCTACTCTTGTGACTGCAGCATAAAGCAGGATGCTAATGCTAAGCTTGCAATCAAAGTATTGCATGCTGCCATTAGCAGACAACAGACTATACACCCAGTTGAAGTCAAGGCGCTCTAGCTCTTATATAGTGTTAGGGGACGGGGGGCTACACCGCTATTACTACTATTATTACTACTCACTACTACTGATTTTCCTTTACATGGTCTTTAAAGAATATCACAGCAAAGGATGTGTGTGTGTCTGCAGGTATGTTGGGAGATGGTGGTGGGGGTCTTAAAAAAATCGACTCTGTCTCTGAAACACATGTATAAAAACACCGGACTTCATCAGATTCATCAGGTGGACAGAAACGTTCCAAACGAATGCTAATGCTACTCTGTTTCTGTTGGATGTGTAAATAGGTGACTGTTTGCTAAACCACTAACTTTATAAGGCGATGATATGTCAGATGTTGTGTCTGTAGCTTGTTTCATTGAGCCCAAAGTGGCCAAAAAATCTAAAATAAGATAAATGAATGAGGAATTAAGAACAAGCTGGTATGTTAAAAATGATAGAACACAAAATAATCCACCTGTATTGACCATAAAGATATTTAACAGTGGACCATTATTTACAGGTCAGCTTTTTCTTTAGGCTGCTTAGTCAAGTAATGTGGTTTTGGGCTGACTCATGTGAACATCATATTTATCCAAAACAATCCAAATATGTAAAAAAGTTGTCTGGCTATTTCCTTATTACACAGGTTACTCTAGCATGGAAACATCTTTAATTTTTCCATTTGTGCAGAGTCTTAAACAGTGTTGTATCTTTGAAACATTTTAATATTTGTTGCCTTGATACCTGACTTTGGCACTGAGAGAAAAATTTACTTACATTGCATTATTTAACTTACTTTGCTTTACCTTTTTTCTTCATTTAATAAATGATCCAAACTTGTCATATTAGTGTTCAATATGCAAACAGTTGTACTGTACTAACACTTTGCCCAAATAAAATACAGAGGAATATCAACAAAACTATGATTTCAATCAGGAAATAGCTGTTCAAAGACGAAGGCAACAAGACTAAGAATCTAAGTGTTAAAAAAAAGTATTGAGAAAGTATAAAGTATTGAGAGCTGTTTTTCAGTCCTTGACAAATTTGGATACTCTGTCAAAAAATATTAAAGTTTCTTACCCAGCCCTCATGCTGTACATTTCAATTATCACTATACAATACCAACTGGAATATGCATTGTGGGGCATATTTTACTAACAGACTGAACTGCATGTTATCAGTCATAAGTTTCACGTGTTGGGCCTCAACCATGAGGTCAGACAAAGGCAGGCCTACATGTAAGCTCTCAAGCCTGGCCACAAGGTCACCTTTTTCCTTTGTTCCCTGAAACAAAGGAGCAGCACCAAATGCTGCTCACAGACTCAACCTCCCATGATGCTTTGCAGTTTACACCTAAGTGAGAACTCTCAGCAGGAAGCTCAAATTCTTGTCTCTGATTGGCAGAGACACACCAAAACCACTGGGAGTCATGGCAACACAGCCATGACGTCACTGCCCCTTTAAGAAGCGGCTGCACAAATTGAACATCGCCTTTGCATTGTAACAGCGCTGGGAGAAGCTTTGCCTCTCTGTGAGCCAGTTTACTAAAGGAGGTAACTCCATGCACGTGGACTTTTCCCCCACTGACCGGAAGATTCAACCCTCGCTGGATGAGCTGAAACTTCTCCCTGTGTTCAACTGAACACAATCATCGGATCTGAGAGAGAGACCGAAGAAGAGAAGGAAGGAAGCAAAGGATTTTGTTCGTGAAGACGCGGATAACTTCTCTTCCTCGCTAAGTCGACTACGCTGTTTTCTCTGGATCAGCTGCCGTCAAAACCCGCTAACAGAGCATGAAGATGGCCCCGTCAGTATCCGAACCGGACCAAGAGGGACTGAAACACACATCACATCGCTTTGTGGAGCAATCACGTAAGAGGCCAATGTCTGGGCAGAGATAATCTTAATTGTGTGTTGTTAGCTTTTAAGTTTAATTGCTGTTTGTTGTTTGATTTAATGGACCGCCAAGTCCTTTCTGTTTGCTATACTCTGAGGAGTATAAAGTTTGCTGTCTGTTTAGTCTAAGTGTCCTTAAGATTGCGTCAGTCACCCCAAATCTTGTGCAACGTCATCTTCCCAGATCAAAGTCGCCATCTTGCCCACACACACACACACACACCGAAACACTCCCATACATACTCATACACACGCTCCCGCTTGCATGTGTTTCATTGTACATAGCTGTTAATATTGCTTAGGTAGAATTAGAATTTAGGAGTGGTTTATCTGTGATTTTCTGTGATTATTGTGCTCATTTATTATGAAAAGTGGCTGATTGAGAGTCAGAGCTCAAATTCAAACCTTCATTGTTCACTTGTGGATGTTGATATCCCCAGATATCAGTATTCCAAGTGAACCTTGTTTATGAGACTGCCCTATTGTTTGGTTATTGGTCCCGGTTTCTGGGTGGTGCCCCGTATTATTAATTCATATTAATAATTATTTTTTTATTAATTAATTATTATCTCTGATAATTAATAATTATTGCTAATAACCAACCAGCTCCCAATCAAAAACCCAACACATGTGAGCAGACTGTCAGTGACACATCAGTAAGTCAAACAGCAGGGTTACTCCATGCAAACAGAAAGCAGTACACTGACCAGGAAACCACTGCTCGATCAGAGAGTTGACGTGGTCTGTGATGAAGGCCATGGCAGAGAAATCTCTCGTCTCTGACTGGCAGATGATCTTTATGCCTCCACTCTTCTTTCTCTTCCAGTTGACATCTGATGACTCCACACTGCAGAGACACACAGACATGTCACCACCTCATTCCACTGGGAGGCATTCACTCTGCACACAGCAGCTGATGTGGAGCAGCAGGAACCAACCAGTACTTTGGTTGAGGCAGTTCAACATTCATTTTCTCCTCCCTTTTAGGGTCTAAGGATAGAGGATGTTTTATTGCTGTACAGATTGTAAAGCCCCCTGAGGGAAATTTGTGATTTGTGATATTGGCAGCCCAAGCAGCCCATTGTCAGGCAGCCCTTCTGGCATTTGCACAATCTCCAGATGGCCAATCTGTCACTGATTCTGAACAAAATGCTTGTTGTTATTGTTCAAGACCTTCTCGGAATTGAGCAGAAGGTCAGAGATGCCCTGTAATGTCCGGGCTGAACTGTGAAACTCATTAACCTATCCACTTCCTGTGAATCATTATGTCCATAAAGTTGACTGAGTACTAGCTCCAACCTGCTGTTTGCCTCCACAGGCTTTGGACTCAAGTCTACTGATCCTGATTCTGAACTGACTCCTTCCTGAGGCTCTGAATGTGACTAAAACTCCACACTCCGATATTTCTTCACTTAAACATTTGTCTCATTTAATTACTACCCACATCCTTCTAGCCCCAGCTCTGACCTGAGGTAACCTCCATCAAACGTGACCAGCAGCCCCTCCTTCCAGTAGACGGTCTGGCTGCGTCGGACTCTGAAGGTGCTGCAGCGGTACCTCTGTTGAGTTCCAGCAAAGCTGTAGATCACAGAGTTCCTGGTGCACTGGCTCCTGGTGTTTCTTTTGGGCTCAAATGACTGCATTAACAGGACATTTCATTCAATTAATATAAAATGTTTACACAAGTGTTGTAAAGTACAATGATTGATGAGAATCTGCTGATCTCAGTACCTGCAGATCCATCTCTGTGAGGCTGATGAGCATCCTGGCGATGAATCGCTCCCAAAACCCAGCAGGAACAAAGCTCATCTTGAAAAGGCGCTGCAGGGTGTTGTTGGTCTGCTGGCGGAAGCAGTGGATGTCCATGGCAGGCTTGGGGGGAAGCAGGTGGGGCAGAAGATAGCTACAGCAAAAGAAAAGAAGAAATGAAGAACATATTTAAAACTAGAAAATGATTGAAAAAATGTTAAGAATGCTTGCTGCATGCACCAGGTTTGTATTGTTGCTAACAAAGTTTACGATATTGTAACCATAGTTCTATAAGCACAGGCAGATCCCTCTACTGGACTCTATGGGTAATATTCTCCTTCAATCACATGTACGCAATCACCCACTGAAATTTGTATGTATGTAGCGGGCCAATTAGGATGCGCCTACTGATTACATGTGTCTCACAAAGTATATAAGGCAACGCTTCGCTGCCGCTCTAATCCAGAAACCACTTCAGCAGACGGTGTAGGAGTGGTAGGGTCCATAGATAGAGGGCCCTGCCTTGCTTATAGAACTAGGGTTACAATATCATAACCTTTGTGCTATCTCACACAGACTCCGCCCTGTACTGGACTCTATGGATACAGCAGGTGGAACCTGATGAATGTTGACCCTGCTGCAACATGACATTAGACTGCCTCACTGAGCCTGACCGGCTATAGGTTAGTTGCCGTTGTCCTCCTACTACTTTTTAATCAAAGCCACTCGGAGCAGTAGGGGGCCTAACTCAGCCCAGCTAACATGAAAATGAAACTGGATGTAACCATGGCCTAACCTTGCAGGGGTCAAAACTCATAACAGACGAAGAAGCTGCCATGCATATGTCCTTGACACTCACCCCACTGAAGAAGGCTGTCAACGCTGCTACACCACGTGTGGAATGTGCTCAGACCACGGTGGGGGTGTCCTTACCTGCCTGCAAGCTTGGGAGATGCACTCACAAAGCCAACTAGCTAGGTGCTTCTTGGATAGGACTTTACCAGTCACTCCCTCTCCATAGCACATGAACAGCTGTTCAGTGCGTCAAAAGGGGGCTGTTCAACATAACATGCCAACAAACGTACTGGGCACAATAGATGCAAATTTTGCCTTGTTGACGTGCCCATGGGGTGGAGGACAAAATGTCTCTAGCTGAATAGTTCTTGACCTAAATTAACTTCTTATGTTCTTGGGAACAAAGCAGGGGTTCTGTGTGAGAGTAGCACTGCTGTGGTCACCACGAAGCAGCAGACAGCTGGGGTGAACCGACAGGGCGCACAGCTCACTCACTCTCTTAGTTGAAGTCAGCACAAGCAGCAAAGCTGTCATGAATGACAACGCCTTCAGAGAGGAGTGCTCCAGAGGCTCATAGGAATCATTTACTAGTGCCTCAAGCACCAACAGTAGTTCCCATTGGGGGGCGGAGACACATGTCACTGGGCATTGTCTCCTAACCCCCTGTAAGAAACATTTCACAAGGGGGTGGGCGAAGACAGAACTGTCTCCAAAACTCTCATGACAGGAGGAAATAGCTGCTGCATACACTTTAACAGTGGCTGAGACAGCCCCTTTTCCACCAGATACTGTAGAAAGGAGAGAGATACTGTAGAAAGGTCTAGTCTCCTGTCCTTACACCAGTGTTGGAATCCCAACCAAGGAGCCAAGCCTTAAAAGGTGGGCCCAATGTGGGTCATTTTAGCTGCACTCTTAATTTTCATACCTGGCTTTATTATATCTACACAGCCCGCAACGTAGCTTTTATTGACAATTTTAACGTCTTTTGAAAAACGCCCAGCTTTCTTCCATCAGGATGGTAGGCTCACGCACTTTAAGCGACAACTTATTTTACAGCATCTGGAACTCCCCCTCGTCCTGCCTACCCTACAATGCACATCCACTCCTGGTCACTTCTGGTATTCACCTGCAAACCTCTCCCTCCTCTGCAAGCCATACTAGCTCCCCCTTGTGGCTAGGTGGGCTTCCTACTGCTATCCCCCTAGTCTCTGTTTCAACCCCCATACCCATGAACATCCCAGTCAGAATCACTTATCTGCACTCATGCCCCCATCATAGTCGGGATCACCGTGGTGCACAAGTGATCCATCCACTTGCACGCACCCCCAAAGCCCCTTGCGCTGATGACAAAAAGGCTTCCTCAACCAAAATGTGCCTCATTAATGCACGCTCTGTGGCGAACAAGGCTTATGTACTCAATGACTTTGCTCAAATTTGGCTTTCTTATTTCTGACTGAAAGCTGGCAATGAAATATTTTTTCCATTTAAATGAACTGTGACCTATGGACTGTTCATGTACTGGGACTCCACGTCTGTCTGGCCACAGTGGAGGTCTCGCTGTGGTCTGGAAAAATGGCTTCTCTTGCCAATTAGTGAGCACAAAACATTTTACCATTTTTGAACTACAACTGACTAAAGTTGGCTGGCAAAGGCCGTTTTATTGTGTTTTAATTTATCGACCTCCTGGTCAAGCAGGTCAGTTTTTATCTGAATTTACAGACTTTCTGACTTCTATTATTAAACTGGACAAAATGTTATTGGTTGGTGATTTTAACCTGCACATCAATGATGCCACTGACACTGAATTTCTTAATATTACTGAATCTTTTAATGTCAAACAACATGTTTCAGGAGCCTACTTTGGATCTTGTTTTTACGCTGGGACTAGATATTGATCATATCTGTTGTGAAGACCTACTGATCAGTGATCATAAATGTATTTTTTTTTATCTCTCTGTAAATGCTGAGCCTCTGTGTCCTAAAAGAACATGGTGTTCCTGCATCAGTTCTCAGAGCACTTTTGCTGTAGAGTTTTTAAAGCAGTCTTTTAATGAGCATTGCTCCATGTTGCTGAATAATTTGGCACCTTTTAAGGTTAGGACTAGGGCTATCTGTAACACCTCTCTGTGGATGACCGACGCTGTCCGCTGCCTGAGATGGTGGTGTCGCAGGACAGAATGACTATGGAAAGCCACTGGGCTAAAAGTGCATCACCTACATCTCAAAGATCTCCAATACTCAACAAAAGAAGAAATCCTAATATTTTTCCCTCTACATTACCATCTTCTCTAGCAATGATTGGAAAAAGTTCCTTACCTTCTTTGTTGATAAGGTAATGGCTATTAGGCCAAGTATCCATCCTGGGACTTGCCTGCCTTGTTCTAGCCCCACTATATCTCCTTCTGATTTGGACTCTCTCCAACCGCTTACAAGATCTGATTGGTTTGGACAGGCCTTGCATGTGACTAGCCTCTTTCAACCTGGCACCATTTATCTTACACACTTTCCTTAACATAACCACACACAGACTTAAGAGAAGGTTTAAAGCCCTGCTTTACATACTCTTTAGCTTCTGATCTAGCATGCGGTTCCCTTGTTCACAGAACAAAGGAACATGTGGCCTCCATTGCCATTTTGAATCCCGTTAGCCGTTTTGTTTGCCTGCAATTCACACACACACACACACACACTTTATATAGCCTCACCAGTTAGATTACATATTGTGTGTTTTGCTCTTTTGTCTTTTTAAATAAATGATTATATTAATAAATAATTTGGATATACATGCTGTCTGTTTAATGTTGCATGAGAGCAAATTTTGTCAACCTCTGCTCTGCAAAGAATTCCAAATTCCTTCAACCTGTACTAGCTATTGATATGATTATTTTGGTTATAGTTACTAAGTTAATTATTAATCAGTTCCAAATGGTCTCCCAGGGTGGTGCCCCGTTATTAGTAATTCTTTAATAATTTTTATTGATTTTAATAATTAATGACTGTCTTGATAATCATTAATTATCTTTGATAATATCTTTGATAATATCAATTATTGCTGACAGCCTAACCAAGGCCCCACAGGAACCAGGAAGTACACAGTGTAAAACCCCCTCTATCTGTTGCGAATGGGAGCGATCGAGACAACCTGTTTCAGCAACAAGTCCTGGATCTCCTCGGAGAGAGGATCTGTCTCTTCTTGGGAGGATAAATCTATCTCCTTGATGCCCAAGAACAGAGGAGGAACACGGCAGAACTGGAATGAATAACCCAGTCTCAGTGTTCTGTCCATCCACTCCGTTAACGCACAGCTGTGACACCATTCCTCATAAAACTGTGTCAGAGGGCAATCGGCCAGCTTGGGGTGTCAGCCAGGAATCTGTGGTACTCTGATTTGGCCCTCTCTGCCACCAACCCTTTGATAAATGGAAGATTGGCCCATGGGGGGCCAATATCAACAATGCCAAGCTGACGGTGTGGTCCATGAATGCATCATCATCGGCTGCCCCATCACAGCGTTTGATGTTGTGCCAATGTGTTTATTCCCCTCTGCATTTCCCATGGAAATATCCAGAGGGGAGCGAACCAGACATAATGTCTCCTCTCCTTGGTCGATGTGCAGGCCTGCGGCATTACTCCCTAAGGAGGAGATAAAGCTGCCGGCCGTGCCCTCACGGGATAGCTAAGCTGTGTATGCTGGTACCATGTGGCGAGAACAGGGGGAGACAGTGTTGACACTAAGCAGACATGTAGTGTCCTCTCCCTGGCCAATGCGTGGGTGTGAAGCGTTATTCCTCAGTGAGGAGATAACACCGCTAGCTGCATCACTGTTAGCTGGAGAGACATGCTGTGCTAGCTGGTCCGATGGATAATGGTACCAGCCAGAGACAGATCTGCTTTTCTGTATTGCTATGTCAGGCGGGATGTGTTTCTTTCTCACATCGTGCCTAACATAGGGTTCACAAATGGGCTCAGCGCTGAGCTATTTCTGACTAGCATAACACATAGCTGAATGAGGCTGCCCGCCGTCTGAGGCAGGCCCCAGTGAGGGTGAGTGCTTTCTGAATTACATCTTCTCTGTGACCAGGGTGAAGCAGGCTGGGCCACTATCATCACAGCATCATGGAGGGCTGGAGAGGTGGAAGAGGGGAGGGTGGAGGATTTTGCTCCTTGGTGGGAAATGTAATTTGTTTTTATTAAAACATTTTCAACACCTACAGAACAACATGAATATGAACATGAACATATCCGGAGGGGGTGGGGGTGGGGGACATAAGCCTCACTGATGTAATGCTCATTTCGTCATTTTGGTGCCATTTCGGGGGTAGTGTGAGCCCTACACGCTCCACCGCCATGGCCATAACCTTTGGGAAAACACGGTGGACTGAAGTTGGAAGTGGATTTCTGAAGATCAGCGATGTTGCAGACACAGATGAGAGGTTGTTGTCATCGTCCATCGAAGCAGGGGACTCATCATCAACACAGAGCTCCAGGTTACTCTTGTTGCAGTGGAGCGAGACGTCACACAGCCAAAAATGGTCCCACTGTTGCTGGCATTGAATTGGAGGAAGTCCTCGGCAGTAAATGCAGAGCAGTGGCTGCATCATGCTGCTCTCTCCGTGGTCCCAACTGAGGCACTCAAAGCAGAAGAGATGTTGGCAGCAATGAAGCCGTGGCACAACGGGCAGGAACAAGATTGGTGGAGTGGCAACTCCATCCGTGGAGAAGTAAGATCAGTGAGCAGATTTGCCATTGCTGAAGTGAGAAGGATGAGAGCAGCAGCGAACCCTGTTTGGCTGGCTATGTACATGCAAATTTCAGTGGGCAATTGCGTGCGTGTGATTGGAGTATTAGAGTATTACTTATAGAGTTCAGTAGAGAGCAGAGCCTGTTTGAGATAGAACTGCTTGCTTACACATTAGCTACTACTTTGCATTTTTAAGTGGTAGCTTATGTGTTGCTACCTGTTGAGACATTGCCAGTTGTTAGATATATAGCAAATGGATGCTATGCATTTGCTAAAGTGTTTGTTTATTTAGATCCCCAGTAGCTACTGTATTGCAACATTAGCTACTCTTCCTGGGGTCCACATAAATATTTTAGTTTACAATACTTCAGTAACAAAAAGTACATGTTAGAAGTGTTTGCTAGATGATTACTATTGTGTTCAAGGTAGTTGCCAGGGTGCTTCTAGGTTATTACTACTGTGCATGTGTGTGGTTATTGGTGCAGAAGGTTCCAGAAGGTTGCTAAGTGCTTGCTATGGCGTTCCAGGAACACCAGGAGCCAATGCAGCAGGAACTCTGTATTGCTAGGTTTTAGTAGGTGTTAACTAGGGTATCATAAGGTGCTAGGCAGTTGTTATGGTGTTCAGGGTGTTGCTAGATTGCTGTGTTCATGGTGGATGTGAGGGAGTACTGCATGGTTGCCACTGCTGTTTATTTAATATACTGTGTGGTGCAAAAACATGGGTTAAAAAAACTGCCTATCTGCTAGGATAGTAATGTGTATGTTTTGTGGAGCAAGCACACATAATAAGAAATCCAAAATGTACAATGACCCCCAATCTAGGGAATGATCAATGTCACTGTGAAGGGTGTCCACTGAATAGGCTTTAATGAATTATATAGACAATATTTTACCTGTTGTTGGCCACAGGCAGAGCAATCTCAAACTTGGCTAGAAACTGGAAATACTGTTCCTCTGTCTGCTGGGTGAACCCTGTTCCTACTAGCAGCATCTACAACAACAGATAACACAAGAAATCAGCTCACAACGCCAAAGGATTTTTCTGAAATTTAAGCAGATTTTTTTCCCATTTTGCCAGCTGCTTCTTGAGTCTCACTCTGAGGTCTTCAGCTCGGATCACTCCGTTCCTTGCTACAGAGCGAGAAGACTTGAGGTGGATGATCCTCTCCAGGCATTCTGACAGCCACACAGGACACAGGAAGTAGAGGGTACACAGGCCATGGCTGGTGTCAGGGAAGTGCAGCAGTGTCCCCGTCTCTATCAAGAACTTGATGGCTGGATGTGGATACAATGCAAAGAAGAAGAGAGCCATAAGCATAGTGTTACTTAGTGAATGGTGTAGTTCCTAGGCCAATCAGTAACAAATACGGGTCTGTCCACAGATGTTTTGGGGGTAGCTCACCAAAATAAATGGGAAGCTTATTTAAATACTGGAAATACCCTTTTGTGCATGGAATTAGTCTATGTAGTTTGAACTGATAGATATATTCCTTAAAGGTACAATTACTAAGATTTGGCATCTCTTTGCACCACATATTATTTCACACTAACACTTCATCATTTTCATATTTTAGGTGTTTGAACAAGTCACAGTACCAGTCTGCAGGTCCTCGTAGTCTCTGATGTCACTTCCTGGGTTCTGCTCGATGATGCGGTCCAGTTGGGCATCAGTCAGGTATTTGACCTCTCCCTCAGCATCTCGTCTCTGCTTCTCTGCAAGCACCGCTTCTTGAAGTGTCAGGTAGCTCCTGGGGATCTGGTGGAGGGTACAATGGTGAAAATCTGTCTGTTTTTTAAGAAACAGAAAGAAGATTGTAAGGTCCTGATCATTTTGACAGGATCATGATCTAAACTAATTTTTTTGTCTTTTGACCAAATAGCTCCAGGACCTACCCTAGGAACTAATGTAACAGCTCTTCAGTACATTTGTGTTACAACAAGCTATTGCTTGGTGTTGGGAGTAATGTTTGATACAGGAAGGTCATTGTATTTTTGGTATTTTGGTTGTGTGACTGTGACAGTGAAATCTGCTTTCTGTACAGCAATGCTCAGTACAGTGTCAGCAATCCAACATATAGGCAGACATATCACAATAAATAATAATCACAATATTCCTGTGTGGAAAATGAAGAGCTGCATGTATCATAATGCAAGATGCTTCTTCTTGCTTCTGCTGCTCTTTTGTTTTCACTCAGCTGTTGTTGCTTAGATGTTAACAGTTGCGAGAGCCAGTCAGCAACATTCAGTACTGCAAACTCCACCACACACCACAATAGTTCCTCACTAGGAAGAAGTATCTTAGGAGCAGGAACCTCAGGTCAAACTGGACAGCCAGTCTGATTCTACCTGATATGATTCCATGAGCAGACAATGGAAAAGGAGACCACACATACAAATGAGTCTACATGCTGCTTGGAAAAACAGTCACGTTCCCAACGCTTTATCAGGAAGTGCTGTGCACTGCTGAAATCAATCATGCTGGACTCAGCCACTTTGACAACTGGATTTCACATCTACCGCCCAGACAGAGCACTGGACTCAGACTAGTGATGGGGTAGAGGGGCGCTGGTTGATGGTTAACTCCAGATGGGGCTCTGATGTAGCAAAATTTGCATCACACTGCTCTTGAGTCCTTGAGTTATTAACTATTCAAGTTAGACTCTTCTACCTTCCTTGAGAGTTCAGCTCTGTCATGCAGTGTACATTCCACCACAAGCAGATCAAGCTCCATGAATGACTGGCATATGTTTAGAGACTCAGCTGAGGGCAAGATTAATGAGTACACTGACTGACATCACAATGGGCAGTGATGACACTATTCCTGAAATATTTCCCAACCAGCCATGATTTAAACACAGACGTCTGAATCCAGCTGAAACATGACGCATCACCTACATTTCTGGTGACACGGATGCCTACAGGAAATCCAGATATGACCTCCAGAAAGCCATCAAGTGCGTCAAGAGGGCCTACAGGAACAAGGTGGAATCTAACTACCACGGCTCCGACCTCAGATGTATGTGGCATGGACTGATTAATATCACAGCCTAAGAGAGAAGTGATAAGTGATGGCCATTCTAAGGTCACATCCTCACTACCAGGTGAGTTTAATTCTTTCTTTGCTTCTTTTAAAGTAGCGCAGCTCCCCTGCTTGTGGACCCACCCACTGACCTGGTTAAGACTACACTCACAGTAACTGCAGCTGATGTGAAAAGGTCCTTTAGCAAAGTCAATCCAAACCAATTTCCCTCTGGGATAATAATAAAGTTAATCTTAATCCCTGCAAGGCACCAGGGCCTGATGCTGTCCCAGACCAAGCCCTCAGAGCTCAAACTAATCAACTAACATCAGCCTTCTGCTTCAACCTATCCCACCTGGACAAGAGCAAAACCTACATGAGGATACTTTTCATTGACAGAGCTCGGCATTCAACTCAGGTGGTACAAATTGGCAGCTGCACCTCCTCCTTACTGACCCTGAGCATGGGTGCCCCCCCAGAGCTGAATTCTCAGCCCTCTGCTTTACAGCAAGTCTGCTTACTGGCATGAAGATGAAGTCCTCATAAACTGGTGTCATGACAACAAGAACAACAAAAGAGATAATATTAGACTACAGGAAGGTGGAGGAGAGTGACCATGCTCCCTTATACATCAATGGAACTGAAGTTGGAAGGGTCAGCAGTTTCAAGTTCTTTAGCATGCATATCACAGATGACCTCAGCTGGACTGTTCACAGGGACATGCCCCCCAACTCCTCTTCTCTCTCTGGAGACTAAAGAAGTCTGGCAAGTCCTGGTGATCTCCACAAATGTTTACAGATGCACTCTAAGTTAGCACTCTGACCTGCAGCTTCAGAGACAGCTTCTACCTCCAGGCCATCAAGCTTCTCAACACTTGAGCTGAATTAGCAGTAACAGTACTTTTCTGTTTAAGTCTTATTATTATTTATTGATTTATTTCTTAACTCTTTTACTGTACTGTTTCTTAATGCTTAGTAGCTCTATGAACATTATAAACATATAAACACTGTACTGAGCACATCTTCTATCTACACAGTAAAATCCACTGAAATTGTAGTGAGAATTACTATAATTATGAATTAAGGTAATTGTATTGTTAATATTATGGCTGTTAGTTAAAAAAGTGTCTACTGTATGAGTTGAGACATTTCTCCTACATCTTATGCTTTTTCTACTATTTCAAACCTTATTGGATGGATTGTTTCTAAAATGCTTTGTTCTCAAGCTCTATTCCTTGTTTCGTGAGCCACACACACACACACACACACACACACACACACACACACACACACACACACACACACACACACACACACACACACACACACACACACACACACACACACACACACACACACACACACACACACACACACACACACACACACACACACACCATGTAGAGCATCACCTGCCACACTGCCTCACTCACCAGTCTGCCCAGCAGTTTACTGCCACAGGTGGAGCTGCTGCTGTCTTTCATGGAGAGAGCCACCTGGTAGATCAGCTTCTTCAGCCCATCCAAACCCTCCAGGGTCTTACAGGACACTTCACTGAGTACCAAGACACAAACACACACTTGAATGATTATAATGGTTATAATAACAGATGTTCTGTAAGGCTGATACCAGCTGAAAGCTGGCATGAGGCTTAGGTAAACAGTGCACCTGTTTTTTATCAATATAAACAAACAAACAATAAAATGTAAAATGTGTGCTTACTGCAGGTGTTTCCAGGTGATGTCAGGGTAGCCGGTGGCTCGAGCCCCCGATGGGGATCGGCACAGAGCCAGGATGTAAGCTCTCAGTGTGGCTAGTCTCTCAGTGCGAAACTTGCTGTCGATGAGATCCAGATGTGTTCCCACAACTACGACTGCAGAGTTGGGTGCTCGTGCCTATAGGCCACAACACACAGGAACTAATGTGTTTATTGAATATGTATGGATGGTCAGCTTTGTATATCATGAGCTGGAAAGTTCAATAGTGACTGCAGAGGCAGGCGTTTGACCAAAAAAAAAAAAAAAAAAAAAAAAAACAATTTCTGACTTCTAGTTTTTTCTAGGACTTTCAACCAATTCATATGATCTTCCTCAACAGATGGAACTTGATCACTTATCATGAAGATGTCATCATGTGACCTAATTATGGAACTTTGGTAACATGATAACTACTGTTCCTGTATGGGGGATGATGAAGACTGTGAGGTGCAGCTGAAAGCTCGGGAAAAAGCTTGAGTTGAGATATTTGTGTCAAAAAACAAAAACATATTTTAGCCAATATGCCATTTGTTAGATGTGTCAATCTTTAACACCTTACAGTTTTAGCATTAGTGCCTACACAGAGAATCAAATCAAGGGCTAACATCATAAACAGGAGCCTGAGCTCATATTTATCAAACTTCCAGAGGTAAAATTCTGACAGTAAAAAAAGAAAAATCCTGAACTTTACTCCTTTACTTCACTGTCAGTCAAGTAGACTTGCTTAATAAATACTGTGTCTTAGGGCCCTATTTTAACGATCTAAGCGCATGGTCTGAAGTGCATGGCACAAGTGGATTTAGGGTATGTCCAAATCCACTTTTGCTAGTTTAACAGCAGGGAAAATGGTCACAGCACCAGGCGCATGGTTCAAAAGGGTTGTACTTAGTCGTTTAATTAATCATGGGTGTGTTTTAGGCGTAAGATTCAATAAACCAATCAGAGTGTCATCTCCGATTCACTTTAAAAGCCAGGTGCGCTTGCACCTTGGCAGATTGCTATTATTAATGGCAGATTTGCCAAGTAGTAAGAAGGAACGCTTCTCTGCAGAGGAAACGGATCTGCTCGGATGAGAAGTGAAAGCGCATGATCCATTACAAGCACACTGGCCCCTGCTGCTCCTGGACCCTCCCAGCCCCTTTGTGGTGCTGCTAGCCTGCGAACCCGAGGAGGAAGAAGACCACCAGTTTAAGATCCTGTTCATTAATTTGTTGCAAATTTGTTTTCGTTTTTTGACAAGTTTTATTATTTAATTACAGCTTTGGTTCTCTTTAAAATCATTTTGTTCAGTCATGGAATAACAGGTGAGCAGGATTTTAATTGCTGAAAGTATGGAAACCTGATCACTGTAATCTTAAATATGTTAAAGAATATTTGTTAAATATCGTTCAAAAATTTAAAAATTGTCATACACAGTTGTCAGGACTGTGAGCTGTGGTGCTTTCCAAGGTGCTCATCCTGTCCTCTAGGAGCTGTCCAGAGTTCTTTCTTTGTCACCCGCCCTTAGTAGTGGAAGGCTCCTGCCAGTGGGAGCTTCCAGTAAATACCTTCTTTAGTTTAATCATTGTTTC
This sequence comes from Scomberomorus guttatus, assembly GCA_038419695.1. Classification (NCBI taxonomy): domain Eukaryota; kingdom Metazoa; phylum Chordata; class Actinopteri; order Scombriformes; family Scombridae; genus Scomberomorus; species Scomberomorus guttatus. Next base: position 1,605,080 of record CM076445.1, read on the forward strand.
CAATCATTTATTTCCCCATGTGTTCCTCACGTCCTCATGTATTAATGTAGCAGGAAAGTCGATCCGTGTCTGATCCGTTGTTGATATCCGTCTGTTTAAATACCTACGTGTATTGCCATAAATATTATGATTAATCATTATGATGTATTTTTTAAAATAAGTTGACGTACACAATAATAATCTTTCACATTGTAATCCTTTTATTTGTAATCTTTTGCATGTTTGTGCTGCACGTCCATGTGTGTTTAACAAGCAGAGTGTACGCACATTGTGCACCTGCCTATGTAAGCGCATGTTACTATCTTGATAATGTGCCCTTAAATTAATAGTGAAATACTGCACCATTGACTTCAGACCAGGTTTTTGTTGGTCAATCATGCAATCTCTTTCCACTGCCTCAAGATAGCAATACACCAACAATGCACCTGACCACACCTCATTTTAAGACCAACACGCCCATGGGCGTTCAGATCGCTGCAAGTGCATTTGCTATTTAAACAACATAGACGCTGGATGGGAAGATGACAACTGCGTCGGTCTTAAACAAGCAAAGACGCTTGCGTCACATTTGGTGCCACTTTGTGCCAGGTGTAAGATAGGGCCCTTATTCTTTTTTACTCTTTAGTCAACTCTGTAGAATGTTTTTAAGTGAAACTCAGAACTTTGGTACATACTGATCAGCATCCTGCTGGTGAGGTGGGTCCAATGTGGTAACTTGGAATTAAAATGGGATTGGGAGCCAAAGTGACAGAATTGCATCAAGATAAGATTGGCAAGGAAAAAACTCAAAGGACGTTATAGCTGGAGGTCAGCTTCTGAAACAAATCAAGACATTAACCTCTTACCAGGCACCCCCATTTTTGTGCATAAGCCACAAAAAAAGTACCAAAATAAAAAGCTTACTGTTCTTCTACCCTTTTGATTACAGTAATAACCCTGGTCTCATTTGAAAGGTAACTCTTCTAAATTTTACAACCAAAAAGTCAGAATGAGTACAAGTGATCCTGAACCAAAGTTAGAGAAGCTAAAGTGTCCCACTGGTGTGACACTCTCGTTTAACGCTGTAAATTGACCACACTAGCAGGCACTAGCTTTGTTTCAGCAGGAAACAAAGGAAATGTTATTGAATGTTATAGGTAGTAATTAGGCTTCAATAAAGCATTTCACTGAAATGATGTAAACAATTTCAACATAATCCACATCATCACGCTTGCATTAAATGACATCGATCTGACTGTGGTTGGGTCATGTGGTCCTTTTAAAGCAGATCACTCCTCCCTCCCAATGGAAACACAAACACCACCTCTCTATTCAGCACTGACAATTGACAAAGTCACACCCTTCTCTTTCTGACCCACTCACACTAAAGTACAGTGGGAACCACAGTGGGTCTACAGAAGTGTGTGTGTGTGTGTATGAGCTAAATGTCACCTCTATGTTGAGCAGCCATGTCTGCAGATTGGCCACAGCCTCCTCTCCCAGAGCCAGGTTCCAGATCACCACATACAGGGCCTTATCAGTGAAGAAACACTGATTCACTGTGGACATGCTGGCTTGACCTCCAATGTCCCACACATTGAACGCCACCGAGTCCTTCTGTGTGTAATAAGACAAGAGCTGAGTCAAGAAGCAAGAAGAGGCTGGAAAGTGATGAGTCAGGGATGATAAAAATAGCCATTTCTAACGACCTTCTCCCTGATTTTGTTTCCAACAGACAGATCCACGGACCTCACTGTGAATGGTTTTTATTGGAACTACTTTCTGACGAAAATGTAGTCCTTATGAAATAGGGACTGTAAAGAGGTGTTCCTGTTGAATTTTTTAAATGTAATTTTTCAATGCTGTGAGCACCACAAATGAATTTCCGTTCAACTCCACTGTCCGTCTCCTATCTGAAAACTTGGATAAATATACCCAAAAAATATACAACTAGAGAGATGCACCTTCAGTGAAGGGGACCCTGGGTTAAAGGTGAACTCCAGGCCTTCTTGCATATCAAGAGTACTACTGCATATGTTAAAAAAAAAAAAAAAAAAAAGGGGTACTGCATGAAATCTGATAAATTTAATCTGATTCACTCTACAGATGTCTGTGGGATATAAGGTGTGCAAGAACCAAAGTGATCTGTAGATCAACCACAACAGTTTTTTTTCTCTTGTTTTAGGATCTCATTAGTATTTGCCTACTATTCATTGTATCGATAGCAGACATTAGTATGCCAAAATGCTCACAGTGACCATGCCAACATACTTATGTTTAGCAAGTAATGTTTCCCACGTTCACTATCTTAGCATGTTAGAATGCTACTGTACTAATTACACTTACACAAATTACACAAAGTCCAGTTGAGGCTGATGGGAATTTCACTGGTTATAAACCAATGTTTTGGACAAATTAACATGTTGACCTTAGATGATAGATAGTGCTAAATGAAATGATTAAAAAGGTGATTGCAATTCATCCTGATGGGAATATGAATGTGTGTTCCAAATATGATGGCAATCCATCCAATAGACACACAAAACCAAAAATGTCAACCTTATGGTGGCTCTAGTGAAAAGTCTGGGGATCACTAAAGTTATTAGGATTCATCATCTAGGGACCATGAATGTTTGTACAAAATACAATGGCAATCCATCCAATAGTCTGGACCAAAGTGATGGACTATCAGATCGATATTGCTATCCACACAGCCACACTGTTTGGCTTAAAATCCCTTTGACTTCATTTTTGATGCCAAAAGAGATGACTAATTTTGATTTCAGTTGCTTTCAGTACAGTGCAGTCTGTTTCATTTCTGAATTAGAAAGCCACATAAATCAAAAGCCTAATTAAATTATGCAGTCTTAAGTAGTTACTAAAAGTCAAACCTTACAGATAAATACAATACCGTTCCGTTTTTAATTGGTAAGGTAGCTGTATTGTATTAATTGGAGTTTTTAAAAAAAGCTGTCTCTATGGTCTAAAATCTAGCCCAAGAACAGTTTGTGTGAATTGAATGTACATTATATGTGCTGTGTGTGTTTTTCTTTACGCTATTTTTGCCTCCGTTGGGTTTGTCAAGCTCCCAGGTTGAGGTAGAGATGCTGCATTCTGCTGGGGTGAAGGGGGACGCCCTGCCGGTCTGTAGAGCCTCAAGAAGGGCCGTCTTTCCCTGCCTTGGTGGACCAATGACAAGCATCTTCAGCAGTTTACAGGGTTCTGCCTTTCGAAGGTGTGCTCGGAGGAAAGCCAGGACAGATGCAGGACCTGACAAACCAGAGAGGTCAACATTTGTTTTTCAGGATGGTGGAAATTACATCACCAATTACCAAGAAACTGCAGACAGGTGCCACCACGGCAACAAACCAAATACACAGTAACATTTACCCAAGCACTGTACTTAAGTTCACTTTTCCCTTACTCCACTTGAGTATTTCCATTTTATACTACTTCATAGTTCTACCTCACTACATTTCAGGAAAAGATACAGTTTTTGATTTTCACTCCACTACATTTACCTGACTGCTGTAACTACTAGTCACTTTGCAAATTAAGATTGTATACAATAAAAATAATCAAGTATGAATTATATATAAGCATTGTTACAGATTAAACTGACTAAAGTAGTAAAAATAAAGTAAGAAATGTCAAGAAACATGAGCAGTCAGATGATCTGACAGGTTGGAAACAAATCTCTAAGTGAGACAAACTTATTTATAAGAGAAAACACAGGTGAATGGTAAAATGATTCCCCAAACAGTCTGTTGTAAACATCCATCACAGTTTACAGACCCACTTCCTGCTTCAACTTTGACCTGCTGTACTCACTATAGATGTGTGCACGTAGTTTTCCTGTATTATGAGGGATTATTAACAACATTTCAGATCCATTCACTTTCAGTCTGACCTCCAAATAAAGTGCTTTAGATAATCTGGATAAACTGTTGGTTTGTTTGTAACCTTTCTGATCATTGTGTGAGCTTGTGTTTCTTGCCCTGTTTCTTACCATATGTTGTGCTTCTTTTTAGTGATATCAGTGTTTCCAGATCACAGCTATTAAGTTGATGACTACAGTTTTATCATATCTGATAGAAATGATGGCCCAAGCTACAAAAATAAAACCCAAATAGTGAATTGCAATTTTTCCATTAATGTATAATGGAAAATGTATAACTACAGCAAAACATTCAGTAGAGGGTATCTTCAAAGATGGTTTGACAGTACAGTACCTTCTTTTCTTACTTCCTGGGGGACGTTAGTAATGGGGAGGTCTTCAATGTCCAGCTGCCACAGGTTGGAGAGCTGACCGAGCTCTGCTGGAAGCTCCCGGATTCCAGGATTACTGTTTCCAGACGGGAGAAAAACATGGGTCAATGATTCACATTAAAGACAGGATGTTCAAAGCTACCTACCATCCAAATGGCTTTGTCAGTTTTGAATAACTTAATTACTCCTAAATGGTTCCTAATTTCAATAAATACAACTAATTAGATCTTATAATCTTCATTGAAAGAAGCCCAAAAGGGTCCCTAAACCCCCTTTTGAGAATAACGTGAATGTGCTGCCAAAGTGTTTTTTGGCAGCAAATGGAAAATGTGGATCCATGACTTCCTGAACACTTAAATTATTCTGAGGGAGTGTGTGAGACCAGAGCAATTTGCTTCTTGTGTAAAACAGCTGTAAACAGCTGCAGCAGGAGGACTGACCCCATACCCAGCAGTGGTTCCCCAGGGGCTAAATTTATCTGGGTGGCTGACAAAAGAAAATTTGTAACTTTAGTTAAAATTTGTTCTTTTCAAAAGTCAAAGTGACTTTTCAATTTTTACTCTTTATTGTGTTATAATGTTTGCAAGTCTTTTTCACTGGACAAACAAAACAATCCTTTAGCCAGTGCAATATGTCATTTGGCCTGCTTCTGATCCTTTCAACTAACTTTATTGAAAACTACCAATCCAATCAATACCATCCAATTTTAATATGGTCTATGGGAATACTGAATATGTGATTTAATGACAAACAGTGCAAAGAATTAGTCCCACAGAGTCCAAGCCTCATCCAACCGTAATACAGTAGTTCTTGACATTTTCTGGTTTAAACACTTGGAACACAGTGAAACTGTGAAAACATTTCTAGAAACGACATCATATAATAAATTTCTCACAATAAATGTATAAAGGATTTAAGCCTTGAAGCAGGACTCAACTTAATTTTGTCTGTAGCAGCAGGTATGGAAAACTGTAAAGTGCTGAAAATTGGCAGCCAATTTCTGACATAAATGATAATTTTGTTAATTTTAAGATATACATTATGAAGGCTAAATCTAAGATCATTATGAAATAGGTGGTGCTGGAAGCCTAATGGGATAATAAGCCCCCTAAGGCAAATTTGTGATTTGTGATACTGGGCTATACAAATAAAATTGACCAACAATAAGAAATATTTAAGATTCAGTAAGGGATTTGAAAGAATTTGGATTTGATAAAATGTTATCTGTAAGTCCTTCAAGTTGAGGTTCCCTGTCAAAAATTGTTGGGCTCAAGTTTAAAGCTCTGTGTTTGCAGGATGATGGTGAATGTGGCCCCAGGTGTCTGTTGCAGTCAATTTTGGCAAGTGGAAGGGGAACTTGTTTTCACTTTTATCTTGAGCACTGATGGCTAGGCTGAAAAGGGGGATTATCACTTGACAAACCTTGTACCAATAACTGTTATGAGTGTTTTCCTCCACAGAGACAGAATCATCAGTGTGACAGAGGGACTCACTTGGAGAGGTAGAGCTCAGTGAGGCTGTGCAGACCACACACTGACTGGGGAACACACTCAAGCTGGTTGTCATTCAAGAAAAGCACTTCCAGTGAATCCCGCAGAATGATGGGAAACTCTATGGGACACACTGCCAAGACAGAGTCATGTAGGGGTCAGAGCATGTACTCAAACACACAGCAAGTCACTGGACAGTTTATTAAAATGTAACTAATACTGGAACTGGAATATGAACTTGTATTAGTGCCAAACATTCCCAAAACAACAAGTAAGCAGCAACCTTCATGAAATTATATTCTTGGCAGTATGAAGTTCCTCTCAAACAGCATGTAGAACATTATATAATACTCAAAATAAAACATGTTACACAATAGATTTATATTGAATCAAAAAGCATTGTTTCCATCATATCAGGATGGACAATAATGGACTGTTCAGTCAACTCACAATAATCATATTATAATTAAATTAATCATATTATATTAATCATATTATGTTACTAGATCCGGTGGAGTAAAAAAGATTGTCAGTGGTTCACAAAGTAAGATTTTTGAATGTAATTGTAAGAGGTTACAATGCTTTTAATAGTCAGTAGCTGGTAGCAGATTGCTCACCAGGAGGTGGTGTAATTATGTGGAGTTATTTTGCCCTGAATTCAGCCTATCAGGTAGTTCTTCGAGAGCATCAAGAGAATGCCAAGAGTGTGCAAAGCAGTAATCAGAACAAAGGGTGGCTATTTTGAAGAAACTAGAATATAAAACATGTTTTCAGTTATTTCACCTTTTTTTGTTAAGTACATAACTCTACATGTGTTCATTCATAGTTTTGATGCCTTCAGTGAGAATCTACAATGTAAATAGTCATGAAAATAAAGAAAACATTGAAAGAGAAGGTGTGTCCAAACTTTTCGCCTGTACTGTATATATACACATATATATATATATATATATATATATATATATATATATATATACACATATACACACACACACACACACACATATACATACATATATATACATACGTGTGTGTGTATATATATAGAGATATATATATATATATATATATATATATATAGAGTTGCCGTGTCTTTGTGAGACGCAGAAAAAAGGTGAACGGATGGATTCCACATGCCTGGTTCCCACTGTGAAGCATGGAGGAGGTGGTGTGATGGTGTGGGGGTGTTTTGCTGGTCGCACTGTTGGGGATTTATTCAAAATTGAAGGCACACTGAACCAGCATGGCTACCCACAGCATCCTGCAGTGACATGCCATCCCATCCGGTTTGCGTTTAGTTGGACGATTATTTATTTTTCAACAGGACAATGACTCCAAACACACCTCCAGGCTGTGTAAGGGCTATTTGACCAAGAAGGAGAGTGATGGAGTGCTGCGGCAGATGACCTGGCCTCCACAGTCACCGGACCTGAACCCAATCGAGATGGTTTGGGGTGAGCTGGACCGCAGAGTGAAGGCAAAGGGGCCAACAAGTGCTAAACACCTCTGGGAACTCCTTCAAGACTGTTGGAAAACCATTTCAGGTGACTACCTCTTGAAGCTCATCGAGAGAATGCCAAAAGTGTGCAAAGCAGTAATCAGAGCAAAGGGTGGCTATTTTGAAGAAACTAGAGTATAAAACATGTTTTCAGTTATTTCACCTTTTTTTGTTAAGTACATAACTCCACATGTGTTCATTCATAGTTTTGATGCCTTCAGTGAGAATCTACAATGTAAATAGTCATGAAAATAAAGAAAACACATTGAATGAGAAGGTGTGTCCAAAGTTTTGGCCTGTACTGTATATATATACATATATATATATACACATATATACACACACATATATACATATATACACACACACACACATATATACATATATACACACACACACACACACACACACATATATATATATATATACATACACACACACACACACATATATATACACATATACATACACACAAAATTTTAACACCAGTTGAAAAATTGCAAGAATTTAGATTTTGCACTGTTGGATCTTAAGAAGGTTCTAAGTAGTGCTTCAAAATGCATAAAGAAGAAATGGGAGTGAGACAAAAAAAAATTGAGTAAGCAATTTATTGCAAACAACCATTAAACTGAAATAGGCTGTTCATCAGCTGATCAAAGGTTTAAGACCACAGCCTTTAAAAGCCCAAATCTTCACAAAAATGTGGATTCAGTGTCATTTCCTGTCAGGTACCCACACTGTCATGACCTCCTGATGGCAAAGGCAAAAAAGCTTTCTCTTGAACGCAGTCGGATTGTTGAGCTGCATCAGCAAGGCCTCTCGCAGTGTGCCATTGCTGCTGAGGTTGGACACAGTAAGACAGTCATTTTAAACTTCTTAAAAGATCCTGAGGGTTATGGGAAAAGAAAGTCAAGTGGTAGACCCAAAAAAATTTCACCGGCCCTGAGCCGGAGGATCCAATTGGCTGTCCGTCAAGACACGGGACGATCCTTGGCCCAAATTAAGCTTGTCACTGGTGCCAACTGCAGTCCCATAACCATTAGACGGCATCTGCAAGAGAAGGGTTTTAAGAACAAAAAACGTCTTCAAAGACCTCGTCTCCTTTAACGGCACAAAATTGCCCGTTTGGAGTTTGCACGAGAGCACCAAACATGGGACATTGAAAGATGGAAGAAAGTTTTATTGTTTGATGAGACAAAATTTAACCTTGATGGTCCTGATGGCTTCCAACGTTACTGACATGACAAGGAGGTGTCAAACGGCAGCTGGCTATGTGGAGATGTTGCAGGGGGCATCCCTCATGACTGAAGGCCATCGTCTGTGTGGTAATGACTAGGTTTTTCCAACAGGACAACATTGCAGTTCACAATGCCCGCTTGACACAGGACTTCTTCCAGAGAAATAATATCACCCTTTTGAACCATCCTGCATGTTCCCCTGATCTAAATCCAATTGAGAATATTTTGGTTGGATGGCAAGGGAAGTTTACAAAAATGGACACCAGTTCCAGACAGTGGATGCCCTCCGTGAAGCCATCTTCATCACTTGGAGCAACATTCCCACTAGCCTCCTGGAAACACTAGCATCAAGCATGCCGAAACAAATTTTTGAGGTGATTAACAAGAATGTCGCAGCTACTCATTACTGAGTCCTTTTTTGAAAATTTTATTTCTATTTTAGGGGGTTTTTGGGTTTTTTTGAGATGTGGTCTTAAACTTTTGATCAGCTGATGAACAACCTATTTCAGTTTAATAGTTGTTTGCAATAAATTGCTTACTCAAATTTTTTTCTCGTCTCACTCCCATTTCTTCTTTTTGCATTTTGAAGCACTACTTAGAACCTTCCTAAGCTCCAACAGTGCAAAATGTAAATTCTTGCAATTTTTCAACTGGTGTTAAAGTTTTGATCAGGAGTGTATATAAACTAAGCACAAAAAGTAATGAAATTTGTGTTTGGTAAATTTCTTTGTTGTAACAATGATTCTTGGCAATAAATATTATACTGTTGGAAAGCCTGTTTATTTCCCTTTTAAATAGTGCCACATTTGTAAGGAACATGTATTTGTGGGGTGAGCAGCAGAGCTGAGTATGTGGGTTACGCCCATGAAAAATTTGCCAAATCTTCTCTGCCATTGCCAAACAGCTTATTTTGCTATTGCTATTGACACTTGTTTTGAGCTTCTGGTACCCCCAGGTGCTGCTAATCAGGTTCCTGATTGGCACCTGATTGGCAGCACCTGTGAGCAAGGGCCCTGCTACAGTGGTCAGTAGGTGCCTGCTCCAAGAATCGGCATGCCACGTTTGACTGACCTGGATAGGGCCCGTGCGATAGGGCAACTTTAAGCTAGTGTTCCGCAAAACCAAGTTGCGGCATTATTTGGAGTGAGCCCTAGTACCATCTCCAAAGTGAAGGCCAAGTTCCATATCCATAACAGGGGATGTCAGAGACAGGCCACGAAGTGGGTGTCCCAAGAAGACTGTTTCCTCACCCTATCAGCACTTAGGTACCGTAGGCTGTCTTCTACAGATTTGCAGTCAAGGTGCCTGCCCAGACAACCCGGAACAGACTGCACGCAGCCAATCTCCGGTCTCATAGGGCAGCCAAGGAGGCCTGCCATGACTGCCTTTCACCATCAGGCCTGTTTGCGCTGGTGTCGGCAACACATGCACTGGAACCTGAACATGTGGAGGAACGTTATTGTTCAGCGATGAGTCCAGATTCTGCCTACGGCAGTTGGATCATAGGGTCTGAGTGTGGAGAAGATGCGGAGAATGCTATGCCGACTGCTGCACCGATAGAGTAACATCTTTTGGTGGAGGCAGTGTGATGGTGTGGGGCGACATCTCACTCACTGGAAAAACTAGGCTTGTCATCATTGGAGGCAATCTCAATGCAGAGAGATATTAAGATGAGATTCTGCAACCAGTGGCAATCCCATATCTCCACAGTCTGGAACCGAACTCTATCCTCCAAGATGACAACGCTCGCCCCCACAGAGCGGGGTTTATCAGAGACTACCTCCAGAATTTGGGAGTGGAGAGGATGGAATGGCCTGCCAGCCTGAACTCAACCCCATTGAACACTTGTGGGATCAACTTGGGTGTGCTGTTCGTGCCAGAATGACCAACACAACCACGTTGGCTGACTTGTGACAAATGCTGGTTGAAGAATGGGATGTCATCCCACAGCAGTGTGAGACCAGGCTGGTGACCAGCATGAGGAGGTGCCAGGCTGTTGTGGCTGTGTATGGTTCTTCCACACGCTACTGAGGCTCCTGTTTGTTAAATTGCCAATATGTCTTGTTTCTTCACAATTCAATCATCCAATCCACCAAACACCAAACGGGTCAAGAATGGCAGAATAAGCTGTTTGGCATTGGCAGAGAAGATTTGGCAAATTTTTTATGGGCGCAACCCACATACTCAGCTCTGCTGCTCATCCCACAAATGCGTGTTCCTTACAAATGTGGCACCATTTAAAAGGGAAATAAACAGGCTTTCCAACGGTATAAGATTTATTGCCAAGAAGCATTGTTACAACAAAGAAATAATCTACCAAACACAAATTTCATTACTTTTTGTGCTTGTGTTTATATACACTCCTGATCAAAATTTTAACACCAGTTGAAAAATTGCAAGAATTTATATTTTGCACTGTTGAAGACATTATGCAATGGCAGTGTGATTGTATGTAAGCAGCTATTTCATATTTTTTATTTTTGGATTTTATTTTTATTACTTTTTTCAGTGGATGGCAGCAATGACTTGCAAGGCCATTGTACACAGTACTGCAGCTACACCACCATGGAGAATGACACCAAGGAGATAATTCATGTTGCCACCATACACAAGCGGCAGACATCCTGGAACTCTGTCGTCATGGAGAGGGACTGTAGACAAGCTTACGTCAGAGATAAAGCTAGTGGAGATCTAAACAGATGCTCATGCCCAGATCGGAGCCCTTATGAGTAAGTACTCATGCTGAAAAGATAATTGAAATACTGTAGTAATATTAAATGATTCCACACTACACAGACCCAAACAAAGGCAGATACAAGAACCCTTGAATTCATCATAGTCCACCGTGTCAAGAACCTGGCCAAAAAACAGCTGCTGCAAGTTTATTAAGTGGCTCATGGTATTGCCTATATCTTCATCCTAAAGTGACTACATCTTACATCAGGGGTATTTCACCGAGAGTAAGTTTTCATTCCAATCAAAGACAACAAAAGTTGATTTCACTGATTAGCTACACCTCTCTGGCTGAAGGTGTGTTAATCAATGACATCATCTGGTGTAGTCTTTGGTTGGGATAAAAATCTGCATACTCCCAGCCCTCAATGGAATGCAGTTGAATATCCATGTCTTATAATATTATGTATGTTTTTGTTTCTCTCCTCAAGGCAGCAAAGATAAAAGGACAGTCCATTCTCCTCAACTGGCTGAAAGACATCGTGAACCATTTTTGGTGGTGCTGTAAGACAGTGGACACAACCGTGCAGTTTCTTGTTAGCATATAATTTATGTATATTATTTCTCTTAGTAAGTTCATTCATTTCCATATGATGGGAATTTATATAGTGCTGTTTTATTTTTCACCGGCACTATGGGTTGGCATCATTCACCATGTCTGTGACGTTCACACCTGGACTGTAGGAAGCTGCCAACATAGCCCCTGGAAGTAACACCTGGAAAGGAGTGGATCCAGAGAGACTCCAAGTGCCACAAAGCCTTACTGGACATTGTTCTCAAGTGTTGGCAGAAGGACGTACATAAACATCTGCGCATCAGGTAAAGTGTGGCAACATGTTTCACACAGATGTACATTATGACTATTTGTGCTTATTCTTAACTTATATATTTATATTTTTGTTCAATCAGATCAACTGCAGACCTAGAGGCATTCCAGAATCATATTCTGATGTATGCAGGCAAGTGCTACGCCTTTAGTCCCTCAGTTTATGGAGGCAAGACTTCTGCATGCAGCGCTGGACTATAATTTCCACCGGAACAGACAAACAATGAAAACAGATGTAAATTTCACACATTAAATATTCCCATTTACAGTATTGTCACACACATTTTCTACAATCAATGTTTTGTATGCAAGTGATTTTTAAAAAAAATTTTTTACATGTGCACTCAAGGTTGCAAGTTGTTATAATGAATAACTGATATTGAATGGTTGAAATTTGTGTAATTACACTTTCAAAGTTTCAGTTTCAAAAGGCTGTACAAGAAAAACGCCAGAAGATACAGTGTATATGCCATCATTTAAAGCCAGACTGCCTATGACACTCTACAGTGGAGGAGAGACCTCTGAAATCAATTCGGCTCCTGTTATGGTTAAAAACCCTGCTCCAGTAGCTCAAGTGTTTTGGCTTTCGTCATGATGGCTCCAGCTGAACTGTCCTGCCTTAAATCCGAACTTCTGTCCCTGGAGAAGCTCATCCATGCACCGCCAGTCCCAGATCACCTCCCGTCTCTGGCTGGCTGGCGTGGAGCTACCTGTGGCTGATGACCGGCTCCCTCCTGCCCCGAGCCGTCCCTCAGGGACATGGTGCCCTCCACCTCCTGGACCATGGTACCGAAGAGTTCAAGGTTGTCCATGCCTCTTTTCCCTGATCCCCTGGGTGAAGAGGATAGCGAAACACTCCACCTTTTCAGTCACTTCGGTCCACTTCAGGGACTGGATGAGGATGAAAATGGGCCACCACTAACTCCCACTCAGCTCCAGTTCAGGTCATCCTCTTGTCCGTCAGTTGTGCACAATGGCGGTGCAGGTACTGGACTATCTTCTCACCGAAAGTGCACCTCTCCCTCCAGCAGTATCACAAACTCTCCCACCTCTCCCACCCGCAAGCGCTGCCAAGTGACTCCCTCACCGGCTCCCTGTATCTCCTCCAGTCCCCCTCTCCCCCCATGGCTGGGGTGGCAGGTGCTACTGCAGATAGCTCAGCTAAAGCTAGCAGCCTTTTCCAGAATATATCATTGTGGGTGATTCCATGGTTAGATCTGTCACTTTCCCAAAAGGCATTACATACTCATTCTCAGGTGCAAAAGTCCTTGATATTCTCAGACATATCCCTGCCATCACTGAGAATCACCTATCTGCCCACACCATGATTGTACATGTGGGCACAAATTACATCAGGTGCATGCAATCAATTCAGCCCCAGAAGCATTATGAACTCCTAGTGACAATTGAAAGCCTTGGCAAAATTTGCGTATTTTCAGGTTTAATCCCGACTCTCCGAAGGAGCTCTAAGATGTTCAGTCGTCTCTACAGTGCTGATCGGTGGTTATGTAACTTTTGCTCAGCATGCGGTTATGGAATATTAAATTAGCCACTTCAACTCATTCTGGAAGATGACTGATCTATATAAACGTGATAATCTCCATCTGAACAATAAGGGAATTTTAGTTCTGGCCACAAAGTTTGCTTGCCATCTATCCAGTCTTGCAGTCTGACACTATGCCACTATTATTGCAGCTTCAGCAAATAAAACCGGACTTCCTCGTCTTGATTTGCAGAACAATACTGAAATTGACCTGTGTCGTGCTGCCTATATTCCCCCTAGCCCACTCAAAACCACCGCCCCTCATGTATGGAAGCTCAGGCATGCCAAAAATGCTCTTCCGTTCGCCCCATCCATGTATTTGTAAATTGCAGACTACATAGACAGCGAGCAACTGAAGGTTGGCAGCTCCTGGGAGAGAGCACCTCTTACTTTTCTAGAAAGCCCCATAGGAGACCAAATATGGGCAATTTACTTCCTATTCACTGTATCCCCATTGTCTCCCCCACTGCTCTCTCTCCAAAAAACATTGGTCTCCTAAATGTAAGATCTATTAGTAACAGATCTTTTATCATTAGTGATTTTATTGTCTCTAATAATCTGGACTTTTTTATGATCACCGAGACATGGCTGTCTCAGGGGGACACTGTTCCTCTGAATGAGGCCACGCCCCCCTCAATGACCACACTCGAGCACTAAAAAGACTCAGAAAATCAACAATGGAAGGCCAACAAGTCAGAATCAGCGCATATCACCCTCAAAAACCTAATGTTAACCTACCAGAATGCAGTAAAGGATGCCAGATCTTATTTTTCAGACATAATCTTCAGAAACAACCATAATCCTAAAGTTCTCTTTAGTAATTAACTCCACCTCTTCTTCTGAACCAGATGTTGAGCTCTCTGACAAATTTCTTGCTCATTTTATTAGCAAGGTGGAGAATATCAGGTCCCAAATCCAGTCTGCCCCATGCATTCTCTCCATTCAACATGATAATCCTGCTACTTTTACCCAGTTTCAACCCATTATAATGTCAAAGTTAGAAAGTACAGTTTCCCCACATGAACTCTTCCTCCTACACCATCCCCACCAAGCTGCTCAAGGAGATATTTCCCACTGTTAGTCCCGTTATCCTGCACATTTTTAATAATTTCCTGAACTCCGGTTCTTTACTGATAGTTTTACGCATGCTACCTCTGGGGCTGAAAAAAGGAAGCCAATGCGGACGTGCCAAAAACTGCAGTTCCTCGACTGGCCACTTGAGGCTGGCTCCAAAAGCGAGTCAAACCCCTATAGACTCCCATGTTAAAATGCCTAACATCACAGCAGAAATAAACATGTTTACAGCGTGGTACAAAAAACGGTTTTGGTCTCTATAGCTAATTTCCCCTTTCATGACAACTGAATGGGGGATGAATTTTTTTACAACTCACCCGTTTAAATTTTATTAAGCTGCAAAGTTATGTATAATTAAGTACATGGCTGCTTTGAGTGACAGGCTGCTAGCTGCTAGGTGGCGTGTTTCAGGAACCAGGCTTGCCTCAGCTCCACCTCTTTGCCCATTTTGGATTTGCTGGGAGTTAGGCAAAGTCAGGCACTGCCAAGATGGCGACGGCCAGAGCCGCCCACTTTGAGCTTCAAAACTGCTCTTCAGAAACCAATCGTTGACATCATGGTAGCTATGTCCATATTTTTTACAATTCTTGGTCTGAAGTCATTCTGTTCGGCCCCCAAAATTCTATCAGCTCTTTTCATGCAAACCTTGGCGATCTGTCATGCTGCTGCTCGTCTCGTTATTACTGGTACAAAAAGGCATGAGCACATTACCTCTGTGCTTGCTTCCCTACACTGGTTCTCAGTTAGCTTTTGCATTGAGTTTAAAATTTTAAGGCGTTAAACGGTCTTGCTCCTAGTTACATATCTGTTTTATTGACCTGATATATGCCCCCTGGAACCTTAAGATCTGCAAATGGAACCCTGTTGGTCACTCCCAGATCAAAGTTTGTGACAAAAGGTGATCAGGCTTTTGCTGTTAGAGCCCCCACACTCTGGAACTCCTTGCCTACTGTACACTAAGTCTCTAGCTTAAGACTTGAAGACTTAATCTTAAAACTTTTTTCGTTGTGAAAGCTTTTGTTAATGTTTGATATGTCTTATTTACTGTTTTTACAACTATTAATTAGGGCCCGAGCACCTAGCAGTGTGAAGGCCCTATTGTATCTGAAGGAATTATTAGGGCCCGAGCACCTAGCAATGCGAAGGCCCTATTGTATCTGAAGGAATTATTATTATTATTATTATTAGGGCCCGAGCACATAGCGGTGCGAAGGCCCTCTTGTTCCTGAAGGAATTAAAATTATTATTATCATTATTATTATAATAGTTGTTCTCCCCAAAGACTCGCATTTTTCAGGGGCTAAACATGCTCGAAAAGTCATGATACCCTAAATCCAACAGGAAGTCTGCCATTTTGAATTTTTCAATTTGTGCGCAATTTTTGGCATTTCCAGACGATTAAACCTGACTGGCTTCAAATTTAGTGAGTCATCTAAAGACCCTTGTGATGAAAAGTGAGTTTTCATTGAACTCTGTTGCCATGGTGATGCGGCAAACTTCAACAATTCGCCATGAAAGAGGAAGTGATTGTAACTCGAATGTACATCGTCCAATCTACCCCAAAGTTCTGGTGCTTGTTAAGAGTCCTGGCCTGAACACGTCTACATGTTAATATTAAGTCATAGTCATAGCGCCACCCACTGGCAACAGAAAGTTACAGTTTCTGTATTTTCATGAGCTCTGCCCACGAGGTTGACCAGATCCATGTCAAATTTGGTGAGAAAAGCATTAAGACCTTGGTGATGCTATATTGTGAATCTTGTGAGTTCATGGAACGCCACTGTTGTGGCAACGCAGCGAATTTCGATGTTGACAGGAAAATATAAACTGTTTTAACTCGACTCCACATCGTCAGATCTTCCCCAAATTCCACGGTCTTGGGTTCAACCTGCTAGGCAGAGGTCGTAAAAGTACAGCACCTGTATCTTCCTGTTGCCCGTAGGTGGTGCTATGAGTATGACACATGAGTATTGACACATAGATGTGTTCAGGTGACGACCCTCATCAAGCATGAGAAATTTAGTGCAGACTGGATGATGTACTTTCAAGTTACAACAACTTCCTGTTTCATGGCGAAACATCAACGTTTGCCTCGTCACCACAGCAAGGGCATTCAGTGAAAACTCAAGATTTTGGTCACTTTTGATCACGAAGGTCTTTAGATGACACTGACCAAATTTGAAGTCGGTGGAGGAGTTTGTTAAAATACAACCCCTGCAAAAGCATGTGAAATTTGGGGCAGAATGGACAAAATCCTGTGGAGTTACAATTTCCTGTTTCTTTGCAAAATTTACTGGCACGCCACTTCAAGGTCATTACGTGAAAAGTCAGGATTTTGATAACTTTTCATTGCACATTTCTTAAGATGACACTGACCAACTTTGAAGTGGGTTAGGTCAAATCCCTAGGAGGAGTTCATTAAAATACAACGCCTGCAAATGGAAAAAATTGCAAAGTTAATTCAAAGTGGCTGATTTCCTGTTTGCTCCAAGAGGCTTTTTTGTGCATCTGGACAGAAAGATGTGGAGTTTATATTTTCATGTTGAAACATTGAAATTCGCCGCGTCGCCATGACAATTGCGTTCCATGAAAACTAACAAGATTCACAATATAGCATCATCAAGGTCTTAAAGCTTTTCTGACCAAATTTGACATGGATCTGGTCAACTTCCTGGGCAGAGCTCATGAAAATACAGAAAACTTCCTGTTGCCAGTAGGTGGTGCTATGACTATCAATATTGACATGTAGATGTGTTCAGGCCGGCACTCTTATCAAGCATGAGTAATTTGGGGCATAACAATGCCTGCAAATGGCAAAATCTGCGCAAAAAAAAAAAAAAAAAAAAATCACAAATAAAATTCAAAATGGCCGACTTCCTGTTGGATTTAGGGTATGGCTCCAAGAGGATTTTTTGTGTGTCTGGCCATGATACATATCCTACCAAATTACATTCATGTACGTCAATTTTGAAGGAGGGGCTTCAAATTTGAAATTTTCTAGGGGGCTCCCTCGAACTATTTTGCCACGCCTATGGACACGACCCATAAAATAAAAAAAGCATCTAAACAGTGTCTACATTTATTTTATTAAAGCCATTACTTCTCTGTTAATGATCTTTTCATTTGATCCTGAATTGTGAAGCACTTGGTAAAGTCTGTTTCAATATGAGCTCTACAGATTAATCACTGATCATTCTTCTGACATTTAATAATGATTGACATTGTTTCCTTAGGTTTTTTTTCAGGGGAGTGGTAGGCCCCCGAAACTCCTAGTTTTGTTGCAGAGTGGGCATGTCACGGATATGTGGTGTCGACAGTGTCGTCACAGACACGTGCAGTAAGGCAATTGTCCGTATCGGTGTATTCCTCTACACTGAGCTGAAATGAAATAAGTGCACATAAATTAGGTAAATAAATATTAACAATATCTACTTAAATATTTAAAATAAATATTAACAATATTTAAATATTAGCAATATTTATTTACAACACAAATAAACGTAGGCCTTATAGATGGATAGACCAATCAGTCTCTATCTTAAAAACAAATCTCAATTCTCACACCATCTATATGGTCGTTAATGTAGATCAATATTTGTAATATAACAAAATCTGACTTATGGGGAATTAATTTGCTAAAACTCAAAGCCAAATCAAAACAACAGTTTGACTTATAGATGAATCAGTCAGATGAATGATCAATCAGCATTTTGTGTTTCCTAATAACTGAAACTATCTGTCAATTTTAGTGCCATTATCCATTTGGATAACAGATGGTGCCTTTAAAAATATTTACAGAACAGTAATTCATGTAGATACAGATGTAAGTTCCTCACCAGTTTTTTCTGCCTCCTGCTTTGAATTTGTTCATGTCTCTCCATCACCTGACACCTGGGCTGCCTCCATGTGTTTCTCTTTCCTCAAACTTTCTTTTAATCTTGAATCAGTTTACTTTCTCCTTGTTTTTAAAAGTCTGACAGAGTATGAAGCAGAACTTGTATGGAACTATCAAGCTACATTAACATTACCGTAATGTAAAGCAGCAGCACTAGATAAACTGAACAGTTAAAACAACACTAATGTCAACTTTTCAGCTTCACTGAAAAGTTTTTCTAGCTACTTACTTTGTGGTTCTTTGTCTGGCATTATTATTTGATGCTGCAAATGTCAGTTAATGCCATATATCATCTTCTGAACTCTGATTCACTCATCTGTGTCATGAAAGTGGCTCCAGTCTGCCTGCTAGCTTCAGCATGGAAGGTTTGTTTGTTTTAAACACCTGCATAGCAGAGTTAGGGCGTACCTAACATTAGAGTAATTAATTATTAAGTTACACAGATGAAAAAACAGGGAGATGTTTTCACAATGACCTGGTATAAACAGTGCTGATTTAGCCAGGGGGTGACACGGGCTAAACACACATCACAGTGCTCTCACATGCCCTGTGAATGCAGAAGATACAAAGCTAACGTGTGTACCTTTAACGCATGTTGACAAGTTAGACTATGAATTTGTTTCAGTTTAACACAATGCACAGTCAGGTTAACTACAAATTTCTGTTAGCTAGCTAATGTAATAATGTTAGCACAACACACTTCTGAGCAGCCAGAGATCGATGTCAATAATTAAACTGGTGTTAGTCTGGACTGAGTGTGTTAATGTTGAAGACTCTTACTGATCAGCTGGTGATGTTGGTGACTCCTGCTGCTGCTGCTCCGGACTGAAGACCAACGTTAACGTTACTCGTCACCATGCTGCAAGAAGTGCACTGCCCACACTGCAAAAAATATCTGTTGAACAGACCTCTTTCAAGCTCTTGAGGAGTTGTGGTTCCGTATCTTCCAGCACAGATGTATGAATATTCCGAGTTTGTTGCATCGTTAATTTCAGAGTAGTCTGCAGTCAAATATTAACTGGTAAAGTTAGCAAACTGTCGAATGTCAGAAAGTCCACATTACCCGTCTATGATACTGTCTGAAAACTTTACACAGAACAAAAATAGACAAGAACACAAGAAAATCCTTTAAGGTAAAAAAAATAAAGATAATGTAATACAAAAAGCTGTTGTCCCAAACCGACCACAGTGAAGTAAGTTACTTTGGTACCTAGACCGACTTGATTGTGTTCAAAACCACCTACCAACGTACTATTCATACTAAGTATGACGTCAAATTGAGTATGTAGTGCGTTCCAACTGCATAATACGTGGATTCTGTGTACGCGAGAAATAACCCCTAATACCTAGATTAGCAAGAATTTCTGAGTACGCGGTGTGAGCTTACTGAACAGATCCAACTGCCCCACAATGCATTGCGTCTCTTCTGACTGCGCAATGGAGGAGATGGGCCAGGCTAAACGCTGTTGTAATTTTCGCTGTAGAACTGTTATATGTCACTTTATTAAGTTTTAATATTTTTTCCAGGTGACAAAGTAACCATGTAGGTTCTGAATATGTGGTAAGTTTCTCTAAATATTGCCTGTTTGTAAATCTGCTCAGACGTTTTCGGACATGTGAGGCGCCACCTATGGCCGGTCATCTCAGCTGCTGGCAGCCCGACTCTTGAGATGATCGGCCGGTTAACGTATGTCTTCATCCCGGGGAGAACATGATCCAATGAACTGATCTGTGTAGCTCTTTTGGTGATTTACTGCTGGCTCTAATGTCTCCGCAGGATTTTGATATATGATATAATTCCTTTTGGAAGATAAATGTTGGTGTCACAGACGAAGTCTAACAATTGTAGCTGCCACATTAGTTTGTCTGTATGTAAAGTGAAGCTTCATGTTTTTACTGGACAGAATAACAGCGCTGCCTCTGGGGCTCTATATATACAGATATCACCACATTTCAGTAAATATAAATGTATTAAAATGAAAAAGTCTATATTAAATTCTCTAATGGCATACTTAAACGTTCATTTAGTAGACAGTATGCAGTACATAATAATTGAGTATGTAGTAAGCGGTATGTTAGTAGGCGGGTCTGAACACAGCCTCAGTGACACTATTCAAATTTGAGATCATGTGATGCATTTCTTTGGCTCAACCAATCATCTCATGACTACACAGACAGTCTGTCATGACCCAATAAACATTGAGACAAATTTAAAAACTGAAAAGTACCATGAATTCTTTGCACCATGAATTTGAGTACGGTGTAGACCTGCTCAATGTGAAAAGTGCCCTGAGATAACTTCTGTTGTGATTTGGTGCTATATAAATAAAATTAAACTGAATTGAATTTGAGGGTTTTATTTGAAATTATTTGAAATTAATTTTCAAATTAATTTTGTTACAAAAGGAAAAACACACCTGCTACCTTAACCACAGCAGTCTAATGGTTTCTGCAGTAGTATGAATATTACTGTGATTTTCTACAGTATTATAATGGTTACTGTGATTTTCTACAATAACATGTTTACTGTGATTATCTATAGGAATATGATGGTTTCTGCATTGGCATGAATATTACTGTAATTTTCTACAGTAGTATAATGGTTACAGTAATTTTCTATGTTAGAATAATGGTTTCTGCATTAGTATGAATATTACTGTGATTTTCTACAGCAGTAAAATGGTTACTGTGATCTTCTACAGTAATGTTTACTGTGATTTTCTACAGTAACAATGGTTTCTGCAGTAGTATGAATATCACTGATTTTCTACAGTAGCATACTGTTTACTGTGATTTTCTACAGTAGCGGGGTGTATAACTGATTTTCTACAGTAGTGTGTTGATTACTGTAATTTCTACGGTATCATGTTGATTGCTGTGTTTTAGGCCTAATACACAGTACTATACTGTAAAAATCACAGTAATTAACTGTGCAGAAACACAATAAATTCATCCACCAAACACAGCGGGGCGGGGCAGAGGTCGAGGATGAGGCAGATCTTCCAGGGGACATGCACCCTCCAGAGGGCCTCGTGGCAGAAATGAAGAGGCTTGCTGGAATTGTGGAAGCCTAGATCATTGGGTCAGAGACTGTCCAAAAAAAAAAAATCAGATGCAGAGGGGCATGACCTCCCAGACATGGGATGGTGACTCATCCGCAAAACACATGCAAATGACAAACATTTCAAAATTGCTTAGTTCTGAGATAATGCCACAAATAACTTTGAAAATACAGGACAGAGACATCACGTTTCTGGTAAATTCTGGGCCAACAGTATCAGTAATAAAACAAAGTGAGTTTCTAAATTGAGTGGTAGATATATTTAAACTGTAGGAGCAGCAGGCACTGCAGTGAAAGAGAAATATACTATCCCTTTAAGAGTCACCACAAAAAAACGGAGATACACTCAAACACTCTTTACTGTTCTCCAAATGCTGCCCGGTAATTTTGCTGGCAAGATATAAGTTTATTCTGTATTGCACTGAAGAGGGCATAAAGGTAACCAGGAAACAACCAAACATGGGCCAATTTGTGCAAATGGGACAAAGCCAGCCCCTATATATCTACCAATGGGACCTGATATCAACTGGTCTGCGGTCTATTGCCTCAAAACTATTATCAGCAGCACACACACTGATGTCTGACTCCCACATGTTTATGAAACCAGCTGACCTACAGTGCACGGCCAGGGTGAGCGAAACAGGGGAAACAGATTTTGAAAAAAAATATGGCCATGGACTCAGACAGCATTCACACAACTGAGGCAGGCTCTCGCATCCACACCTACTTTAGGATTACCAGACCCAAACAAACCTTTCACTCAGACTGTTGACCAGAAAGTATAAAGAAACTATATGAAATCTGTACTGCTGCAAAAACATGGAGGGAAGCAATGGCCGATAGCATATTGCTCTTCAAAATTAGACAGTGTGTCTTTGGGACTTCTTCTTTGTGACTGCAGCAGAAAAGGCATTGCTTGCATCATGTGACATCGTGGGTCATTAATATTGAACCCTGTTAGTTTCCTATGCGGTGACCTCCATTTTGTTACAACAAAAAACCTCACACCTGTCACCTGTGAGATGGTTGAGGTATAAGAATATTCTGTTATCACTGCTTAAGCACTGCATAGTGTTAAATCTGGCAACGATGGGGATCCTCATGACTGTCTGGCTGCTATAACACAGGCTTGCAGCCCATGTGATGATCTTGCGTACACACCTCTCCCTAACTCTAACAGTGTTTGGTATGTTGATGGCTCAGCTAGAAAGAATGTTGACACTAGTAAAAACGTGGTTGGTTATGCAGTTGTAAGTGACCATGACATAATTGATGCTGCATGTTTACCAAACCATCTGTCAGCCCAAGCTGCAGAACTGTTTGCTCTCACACGACCCTGCACACTGGCAAAAGACAAAACATTAACTGTGTATACACATAGCAGGTACGCATTTGGAGTAGTACATGATTTTGGTACATTAAAAATGAGAGGATTTTTAACTTCCACAGGAAAACCCATCTCACATGGACCTTTAATCCATAACTTGCTAACGTCTATTCTGCTCCCCACTAAGATTGCTGTCTGTAAATGTAATGCTCATACTAACAACACCGACTCTGTTTAACAGGGAAATGCAAGAGCAGACTCTGCAGCAAAGCAAGCTGCAAAGCAGGACGTCCTGCTGCAAATGTCACAGCACACTGAACTAAAAATAACTTCCCTTGCCTTTCTCACAGAACTGGCAGAAGCACAGGGCCGTGCCTCTGATAAAGAGAACACAGCTTGGAAAAAGGCTAACTGTACATATGTAAATAATGTGTGGCAATCTCAGGACGGATGTCCATGCTTGCCTAAATGTTTTCTTTCTATGCTAGGTTGGCACATGGGAAAGACCATGTGTCAAAAGGGGGTGGGGTTGTGGTAGATGCAGTAAACAAACATTGGCTCACTAGAGGAAAATGTTTGGTTTGAAAAAAAATATATAACAAGAAGACATGAAACACAAGCCAGTCACTCAGCCCAACTAGCTGTTTGATCACTTGCAGATGGATATCATCAAACTAACATGATGCGAAGGGAACAAATATTGTCTTGTAATGGTTGATGTGTTCTCAAAATGGGTTGAAGTTTTCCCTACAGGTAAAGCAGATGTGTAAACAGTGAGCAAAGCACTGATGAGAGAAATAACCCCCAGATGGGGAATTCCAAGGAGAATCAGCAGTGACAAAGGCTCACATTTGATAAACAATGCTATCAGTCCACTGTCAGAATATCTGGGCAGTGATTTGCGACAACACTGTGCCTATCACCCCCAAAGTGGTGGAGCAATGGAGTGGGAAAATGGGACCCTGAAAGCAAAATTTCTACAGTGTTGTGAAGAAACAGGTTTAATGGGGGTACAAGTTTTGCCCCTAGTGTTAATGGCTATAAGGGAAAGGGGAAGAGCAAAAACAGGTCTGTCACCTTTTGAAATAATGATGGGCAGACCAATGAACACTGGAATCCCCCCCCCCACAGCACAAAGCTTTGAGCCCTGAAATAACGGAAGATGTGATGCTTATTTACTGTGTGCAACTAAACAAAATGTTTAGCTCTATCCATGCACAGGTGAAACCAGCACTCCTGTAACCAACCGAGGGCCCTCTACACAATCTCCAACCAAGAGACTGGATCTGAAGAGGATTCTGCTGACGTTACAGCTGTCAAGGTAAAGGGATGAAACAGTTGGATCCACGCCAGCCACTGCAGGAAGGTGCCACCGCTGGAGGAAGGACAGGGTGAGAGAACAGCAACGTTCAGCCCAGACCAGGAAGAGAAGTAGCTGATAAGGTGCAATAGATGCCCACGTATAACCTAGGACGAGAAACAGATGTGGCCTGTTCCCACTGAGGTTTAAAAACCTAAAGGGAACCAACTGCTGCTACGCAGCTCGATAGGAGAAATAATAACTCTCCCAACTGAAGGTTAAGTACTGGTGACCTCTGACTTCAGAAGGATCAACGAGCACCTCAGTGCTTTGCAACAACACCAGACACCCTTGAGTAAAGAGCTTAAGATCTAAGACGTCTGACACATTGTCAGATCACTTGTGTCAAATCAGGTGACGGTCAGTTTATATTGTTGTAATATTTTGATTTAATTTGATTATTTGTGATTTGAGTTAATCATGCCGCTTTCTTGTGTAGTCCATCCATTTGGCTGCAGCGCAGGTCAACTGATGTGCGTCTTGCTTGCTTTCACATGCCTCTTAGTACCGCCTCTCCTGTGGTTCTTGCATACCCCTAATCCAAACTAAGAGATCAGAAAGGCTGGGTATGGGAAATTCCCAATACCAGTGATAGAACCTCACTCACTGACTTTCCTGATCCGTTTCCTGGGTAACTGTTCTCAGCAGTTAGGGTTTTTAGATTAAGTACAGTGCCAACAAATGAGACATGATGTCTCCTATGTTTACAGAGTAGCTCCTGTAGACAAAACTGCAACCGACAACTGAATGCAACATGGTGTATTCCATATCCAAACTCGCTGTCCACAGGTAAACATTCCACTGCAAATTGTTCAGGCATTATCAGTGAGTAAAGGCTCTAGAGTATATTGGTTATGTGGACATGACATTTACACAACTCTCCCAAGTAATTGGGGTGAATTGTGCAGTTTGGTAACTTAACATACACAAAAGAAGAGGTCCACTGAATTCATGCCACACGATTCAATATGGGGTTCTGATGTTCTGGAAGACTACAAATTATAGTCTGAAGGCAATGAAGTAGCTTTAGGATTGTTCCCCTGGGTGGGAGTAGCAAGGAATATATTATGACTGGAAACCATCAACGACAGATTCATGTCTTTTGTCAACATCACTATAGCCACATATATAGCAATTATCGATGAATTGGGAGCCCTTAGACTGACAGCAATGCAAAAATCACATGGCTCTAAACCAAACCACTGCTGCACAGAGAGGCGTATGTGCTTTTATTGGGGCATCATGCTGTACCTTTATCCCAGCTAATGATGACGATGGGCAGGCAATTCAATCAGTTATTTGCAATATGACAGCTCTGGCTAGGACTACACAGGCAGACGTGATCACAGACAAACAGGACTAGCTGACATCATGGTTGACTACCTGGAAATTCACTCTCATGAAGATTGTCCTAATTGTAACGACTGTATTCCTTATTCTCTGTTGCTGTGCCACCTGTATAGTGCCTATTTGGAGATCCATGCTCACTGGAATGATCACTCAATATACGTAAATCTTCATTAAACAAATGGCTCTGCAAGAACTGCCATACTATGATGAGGATGTTATGTAAACCAAAATCTAATTCCTTATGAATGCAGCCTACAATAATTTCTGACTTTATTGGTTAAGAATAATCAAAAGGGGAGAAATGTGAGGGAAATTATTGTATGAATATGTCCTAACAGTGGTTCTGTACAGGGTTCTTTTGTGAGAAAAAGGTGTTAATTGGTCAAATTTGCAAGTACTTTTCAATCCAATCTCATTTACTCCTTTGGCTATTCTCCAAACAGGTCCAATCTGCACAGCCGGTGAAGGGACTATAAATTGCCTAAGACTCAGGAAGTCAACCTCCCCTGAGGAAGGCTCATAAATGACTCCTGGGGTGAGAAGAGATAATTAGGGTGAATGTGGCTTGTAGTGTAAAAGCGCTTTGAGTGGTCGGAAGACTAGAAAAGCACTATATAAGTGCAGTCCATTTATCATAATGTCAACTGAATGTCGTGTGAGTGTGCCATGCTCTGAGCATTAAAGAAAGTGTGACAGAAAAAAGAGTTGTCTCTTTCCTCATTGAAGACAAGTGCAAGAGGTAAATTGCCACAACAATACAAACTAACTCAATAATAACATCATCAAAAAATGTAGCTATTAGCAGACATAAAAAACTATGAAAACAGGCAAATGTTGCCTAAAAATGTCAACCCTAACATAGTACAATAAATATAAAAGATATTGCAATAATCTTACAATAATCCATTTTATAAGAGGTTCCTCTTAAAGAGGTTATAAACAACATGTTATATCCAACAATGGATAAACAGGTCTCAGCTATAAAACAGTGTGCAGGACGTCTGCTTCCTTCTCAGTTTGTGGAAATATTGGAGGGACTTGAATAATGGCAAAAACAACATGTTGACGTTATTAGTTGGAAGGACACAAATAGTGATAGCATCTTTATGTCTATTTGTAGTGAGACTCAAATAATTATGAACAGTACGTAAAGAAGAGCTACCTGGATCTGGGTCCCTCCTGTTCCATGTTGTCAGGAAGGCCAGTCTCCTGGATTTGGGCCCTTCTTCTGTTCTAAAAGCCACAATTTTAAATCCAGAATCTGATGTCAGGTAACATGAAAAATCAACTAAAAAGTCTGGTGACTGTATATTTGTTATTGGTAATATGATTCAAATGTCTACAGATATCTGAAAATTTGCCAATTCTTGTGAAAAAAGATGAGTATGAAATGCAATATCACTGTATGTTTAATTCTGTATGGTTATATTTATATAATGTATATGGTACATTTTCTGGAGATACCATTAGGAAACCATTTATAGATAGAATAACTACAGGGTAATGTCTGTTTTAGGCTAAATCTAATAAATTAAATATCTCATAAATTAAGGTACTACATACTTTGAAATATCTTTAAAAATCCTGCTAATTCAATATTGCTATACAGCAGTCCTCATTTACTTGTAACAATTGTGGATTGTGGAACGCACAGTTTGGAAGGTATTATTCCAGTTATATCAGATATCATAGACTATCTGGTTAGCAAACAAGCTGTGATGTGCGTTAAAACTGCATAATGTTTTTTCACATATTACATTTAGTAAACTCCATGGACATTGGCTGAGGAGTTCAGTAACAGCTCAGTTCAGCAGACAGTGTATACACACAAGGAAGTGTGTATGTGTGTGGACCTACTTGCCCAGATGATTCCTTGAAAGGTCAAGGGTCCTGAGCCGAGAGCAATTCCACTTACTGGGTGCGGGGAGTGTTGCAATGTGATTCCCACACAATCTCAACAAGACCAGAGCCTAATGGGAGAATGAGTGGGAGGAGGGTGAGATACTGTAAAACACACATTCATATTTCCCTTTCAAGGAATACGCAGACTAGCTGGCTGACTGTATCACTGATCAGCTTTCCTGTGAAGTGATAAGAACATACGCTCCAAAACGATTCTTGTGTTAGCTGTGTTTTGCTGTCTCCATGCTACTCCACACCACTGTACTATAGGTTAGTAAAAGAAGGCCACTAGCATGTGTCACATATAAGGAAAATAAGGTTTGTAGCAGCCTTAAAGCTAAATAATCTGCAGCCAGGCTGAGCAGTTTGGTACAGTCGATCTAACAATCTGCTCTCTCACGGCTTTTCTAAAGAACACAAGCTAAATAAGGAGTATAGTATAACCAAAAGTATAAGTGAATATATAAAAACATAAAATTGTAAGTAAAATCAATTAAAAATTGATTGACACTTTGTCAATACAATGGCATCTTCAACCACATGTCCACTACATGGCCACTATATACTCTACTTGAATGTATGTTTGGTCTGGTGCTGTTTTTCACTTTCTTTGCTCTTTTTTTATGGTTCCATGCTCTCATCACTTAAGGGTTCAGTTATCCAACAAGACAATGGTCTCAAATTCTGTATTCCTTTCCTTTTGATCGCTGTTGTTGCTCATTTCAGATTGTGGTGGCACACTAACAGGCTGGACATCTTAATTTCTTATTTTATCTGCCATTATTTTGTAGAGCTCCACAATCCAATCCACAAATGAACACCACTTCAGTCCATGATTAGTGTTGGCAAAGTGAACCAAATACTTCTGCATGTAAGGTGTATATTATGTAATATATCTATCAAGACTGCAGAAAAAGAACGGAAAGTCACTGACCCAAAACACGTGGCCAAACAGCAGCAGTGCCATCTAGAGGCTACTAAACACATCACACACACAGGAGTCTGACACTGTGTGTGTGTGTTTTATTTTTCATTTTAATGAATGTATCTTGACTGAACCCAATGTGAGCAGAGATAGACTTGACAGAATTCTGTCATAACATCTACAGATGTAGAATATACAAACAGATCCAGATGATGGTTCCTACCTCCAGTTCAAATATATATGAGGGCAGCTCCTTCAGACTGTTGTCAGAGAAGTCCACCTCCTGCAGCTGAGTCCTCCAGAAGATGGAGATGGTGTTTGGAAGATTCTCAATCACATTGGAAGAAGCTCTGCATTGTTTCTGCAATAGAGGGAATAAAACAAGTACAATTTGAACAAAATCTGTCAGAGTTGGAGATATGTCATAGCTGAACCCATGTTTTTTTCTCTTCTTTAAATCATATACTCCGTTCCAGTAAGATCCCCAAAAACAATCTGCCTCAGTGGCATGAACATGAGTTTCGGCTGTTACCTTGTGATTTTAAATATTTCAATAAAAATCTTCATATGTCAATATTAAGAGAATGCAGTTTTATTCATTTTTCCATAAAGCCATATTCCATCCTTTCTCTTGCCAAAAATTCTCCTGTAACTTTAAGGGATAAGGCTGGTGTTATTCTATATTTTTCTTATTGTCAACAAATCCTATGAAAGACCAAAATCCAACAATGTGTTAGTCCATTTTACTATATTTTCTTCCCTGCCCTCTGTGAATCTCCCCCAAGCCCATTGGTTCCAGCAAATGTACCTTAAACAGGAGGACATGTTTGCATTCTTTGGGGATTTTCCACATTTGGCATTGTAGTGAGTGTTTTTGGCAGCAGGACAATGTGTGTGGGACTGAACCAAAATAAACTAGTTTGTGTCTTCATGGTGTGAAAATGTCACCCAGTGCAGCAGTGTGGCTCATTCATGCGTTTTAATAGTTTTTGGACAACAATGGAGATCAGGCTTTGCATACACACATTACTTGTTAGTAGATTAGTTCATTGTTAGTTTGGTTCACACAACACATCTTTTAGATGATGATGTAAAACTGATAAGACAGTCAGAATCCATGACTGAATGTATCCATCAAAATGGCCCATTGATGGGCAATAAAGTTCACCGTTGTACAATTCTATGAAAAATAAGCCATTGAGTGAACTCCTTTGAGTAATACTTCGAATATCAAATATGGACAACAGTAATTGGAATAATCTATTATGATTCAAAGAAAAATCCTGAGACCAGCAGATACATTAAACAGGAAGTGCATGTTATCAGTCTGGTTTCTTACCAGTGGACAGGCCCAGGGGTCAGGGAAGGTGCTCAGTTTGTTCCTGCACACATTGAGGAAGTTCAGGGATTTCAAACAGTGCATGATAGCAGTGGGCAGACTGGTCAGACAGTTATCAGACACATCCAGCTCCTCCAGCTTACGAAGACCAATCCAGTTAGTAGCTGAAAGAATGGAATCAAAGAACACAACAAAAGTCTAAATAAGACCTGTACAAAGCCCTGAGATGGACAGGTATAACATTGGCTGGATTGTTGTTTGAATATGTTTCTTATATTGTACTGGTAAATATACGGCAACCTCCATTTATCTGCCATAAAGTATGTAAAGGACTGTAACAACCTTTATGTATTGATCAACAATATATCCAGCCTGTTAACAAAGACAGGGGGCACCCAGTTCGAGTCTGGCCAGGGACGTTTGTTGCATCTCTCCCTCCCTTCCTCTAGCAACATAACATTTATCGACAACAAATTGAAAGGACTACCATTAATATTTATCAAGTAAAAACGCCAAATATTTCCAGTTTCTGCTTCCAGTTTCTCCAGTGTGAGGATTTGCTGCTTTTCTCTGTTTTATGTAGTAACTGAAAAAGTATTATTTATCTATTATTATCTTTGGGTTTTGGACTGGTAGCAAAACAAGACATCTGAAGACATCTCCTTGGAATCTCAAAGACTGGGATGAGTATTTTTCACTATTTTCTGATATTTTACTACTACACTTTCATTGGCCCACTGGCCCATAATTATCTATATGTGACTGATGACCACCATAGCACAAACTCTCTGAATATGATGTATTTATTTCTCAACTATAGGAGTTACTCAAGACAGTCTGCTTGCAGCACAAGGATGGGCTATGGATACTGGTATACTGAGGACTGCAAGCTGTTTCATCCAAATCCAAAGCAAAGAAGGCTGTGTTTCTTTGCCACACTTGGAGGCTTTAAAATGCCTCGTCAACCTGTTGTGAAGTATCTTTTTATACTTTCTCCATATTTTTGTCTTTACTGTGAATTTTACAAGAAGACCTTGTTTTCTGTAAAATGTGGTAATCAGTGTTCTCTAGAAGCAGGACACTGAAGTTTGGGGACTTTCAAGAGCCTTAGAGCCAACTGAAACTCACCTCACCTTCATTTCAAAACAGTATTCCACCAGTCATGCTGGGTTATGTGACTTGCTAATGAATTTAAAGGAAACGTTGGTATTTTTCAACCTGGATCCTATTTTCCCATCTTTTTGTGTCTAAGTGACTAATGGGGACAACAAGTTTTGAAATTGGTCCAGTATTGAGCAAGAGCGCTTCAGCTGGCAGCTGCAAAACAGGCTGTAATGTAATCCTTTCGGGCAATAGCACCCCGTTAATGTACGTCCACTAAAAGTGCTTGTTTTTGCCACTGACATGCACAGATTGTTATTACAAGTGTCTGACAACATTATGGAAAGGACCATACAGAGAAATTAAATGTTTTTCTTTACCTTTTGCTTGATCCTGTCTGTTTGTTATTGTGTCTAACCAAGTCTCATTCAAGGAAAAGTGTCTGAAATCTCGTGTTGAGAATTGAGTTGTTGTCGAAATCCGCTAAATATTTAGCTATGACAGAGTTGGAGAGAGGAGTGCCGGGAGGGGTTTGTTGTGTTAGAGTACAGAAAGTGTAGCTTAGTTTTATCTAAGGAATTTTCAAAGTCATAGCTGAATATTTAGCTGATTTCAACAACTCAACTCTCAATGCGAGATTTCAAGACTTTTCCTTGAGCAAGACTTGTTAGACACAATAACAAACAGACGGGATCAAGCAAAAGGTAAAGAAAGACATAATATTTCTCTGTATGGTCCTTTCCATAATGTTGTCAGACACTGTTGTCAACAATCTGAGCCTGTCAGTGGCAAAAACAAGCACTTTTAGTGGATGTACATTAATGGGGTGCTAAGTTTACCTTTAAAATGCCTGGCTGTCCCTCCAGTTGCGTTTCATGGTAGAGTATGTTAATGTTGAGTGCACCAGTTGTACTGCATGTGGAACAACTAGCATCACTGTCATCTTTGGTTGGCTGTTCATTGACGCTAAAGTTAAAAGTCTGTGTGTTTGTGTATTTGGGGAGTGGGGAGGGTTTCCACAGTCCTTTCCAACATGATGCCACCTCATTTAAAATGATGTGTAAATATTTTATTTATCATGCCATTAAAAATAAATCACACACACACACACACAGTAACATATAAGTGGAGTTGGGACGTACTGGTAGGGATGTCAAACAAGGCTGTGAGCTGGTTCTTGGCAGCAGAAAGTCTCTGGATGTTGGTCAGGTGGAGAAGTGCAGGTGGCAGACTGGTGAGCTGGTTCTGAGAGATATTTACCTGCTGTAACCTGAAGCACAGGAAAGAGGGAGGCTGAGAGTCTGCATCATATCCCAAAGTGCCACTTTCCTCTGAATGAGACAAGCAGCTATTTGTGCTACACATGATATTTTCATACAAAAAGCACTCAGGACTAAGTCACGCATTCAGTGTGTGCCATACAACTATACTTGTGTCAAGTCTTTAGATGAGGGAATACTTAAATGAATCTGTGTTGTCGTCTGTATTGTGGTTTTAGAAGCAGTTAGTATATGCATTAGAGCCATTTCTTGACGAATAACAAATGGATTCAGCATCTCTGTAGTCCTGTTTGTCTGTAGCAATAATCCAATGTAAGAATATTCCATTAGAAGTGAAAGTCTTAGCAAAAGTACAAAAGTATCATTAGAAAAATGTACTTAATTCTTTACTGCACTTTAGTGATGCATTAACGTTAATGTTGTAGCTGGTGGAAGTAGAGCTAATTTTAATGACTATATACTGCAGTTTTATCTACTGTATAACAAGATATTGTTTAATCTATGCTCAATATACATATATTTTTAATCTTAATCTAAATTAGTAATTACAGCTGTCAGATGAATGTAGTGCAGTAAAAAGTACAATATTGCCCCCTGAAATGCAGAATAAAATAAAAATATTCAAGTAAAGTACATTAGAATTGAACTTAAGTACTCTACTTGAGTAAAGTTAGTAAAGTTATTTTTCAGCACTGTCATTTTTGATGGAAGCTACCAGTTTCTGTCTATTACCAGTTTTTGTGCTAAAGCAGGCTACCAGGAAAAACTCCCCAGAACTATCTGTATAATAAACACACAGCTGAATTTGATATTGATTCGGGTCTGACTGTTGGTAAGACAGAGAATATGCAGTGTTTCTTTAAACACTCCATTTAAAATAAGGATAATTGCAATAGCAACATATTCAGGCATACATGTGTGAAATCGGATCACCATGTGGGACTGGAATCAGTTCATATAAGGTTAGTATGAACTGGGCTGGACTACTGTGGAAATATATTTGTCAAAGCCTGAAGTTTAGTCTTGAGAGATTGTAGGCCAGACAACCTTCTGACATGTGTACCTGGAGCAGATGACCTCCTGGGAGTTGTGAGCAGCTGGCAGCACTTTCAGTAGGTTGTTAGAAAGATCTAGAGCCTGAAGGCAGATGAGACCCCAGGGCACCACAGAGGGCAGAGCAGCCAGGCTGTTGGATGACAGATCCAAGTGGGTGATACGTGAGGAGACGTCCATGAACCAGTCCAGTTCTAACCAGGGCAGCTGCAGACCGCTCCAATACACACTGACAGCCTGCACACACAGTGCATGATATCATGGAAGGGGCAGAAAACAACATAGATTCACCCAGGACCCCCTCTAACAAAACATATTTTAACCTTAATTATAATACAGTGTGATGCTTAACTTTGTATCAAGTAAGTAAGTAAGTAAAGATCCATTAAAATTAATTTAATCCATTACATTTATTTTCCATTAAATCTTAATGTTAATAATATAATATATAAAATAATAATAATAATATAATAATATAAAAGTGCCAACAAATCTACTGAATTGTTGGTACATTTTTATTATACAATTTTTTGTGTATTTATTATATTTTATTTCAAATCCAGTCTATGAAATCCATTGAAAACATTGAAAGTTTTGTACTTTGTATTAGTAATTTCTTTTTTAATTACATGTACTTGCTTTTATTATCATAGGTGGGTCATGATAGCTCATATATGGACATATATGGATTTAAAAATATAAACTTGCTGGAAACTTGTAAAATGACTTTTTAGAGGAACATTTTTATGTACAAATATGTAAAAACTCAGAATATTAGATATTAGATGGTTGCAGTGTATACAGGCAAAACCTCACTCATAAGAAATGTTCAATACAGGATTTGATAAGTATTGCACACCTGTTTGTGATTTTTTTTTAGAAATATTACAAACCTAACAACGTGATAACCCTAATCTTCTGTCAGACTTCATTGTTGGGGTTAAAAGCTAAACAAGAGAAACAATGTTAAACATAAATCCTGATTACCAATGGTGTTCTCCTCCAACTGTTTCACATGTATTGGTTCAGAAACACATGATCCTTTATTTTGTTTCAAGAACACACACCTGCTCTCCCTCTGCATTGGAGGTTTCCTCTAGTTTGAGCCTGAGGAGGTGTTTGCTGAAGGCTGGATGGTCCATCAGGGTGTATGAGGAGAAGCCTGCACCATTCTGCAGCAGGAAGCCAGCTATCTCCTCATTACCTGCAACACAAAACACACTACTGACTCCAGCTGTATACAGTACCAGACGTGGCCTGGAACAAGTACTGTTATAGCACTTCTGCAAATACATGGCTTTGCACTTTTCTACAATGTGCTATTGTCTTACAGTTCTTCAACATTTGAACAGTTCGGAGTCTCAAGGTGTGCATTCAGAAGTTACAGCATGGCTACAGAGGCAACACACATAGTTGCTGTATATTGTGCTGCAGCTTACTGACTGAACTTTGATTGGTCAGCCTGGGCCACTTGTGTTTTCTCCTTCAACTTTCTGACGCCAATGGAGATTACTGATAGTGAATACAACATGAAGCAGAAGAGAGACTCAGAAATCTCCTGCTTTTCAGTAACAGACATCTAACAAACACATCTCTAAATCACCACTCTCTATCACAGTGTAAGAACATACAGTATATGGGTGATTTCATGACAACATCACTCTGTGTCACAAAGTAAATGAAGTTACTGTGGGGAATGAAATTAAAAAACAATACGGCCTGCTCTCATACTTTACCTCTGAGGGTGTTGTAATGGTGATATCAACAAATGAAATCTGACGCTATACTATAAAACAGAATAGTGGGACTGCTGTAAACTTTGTATCAAGTGTAAATCCAGCTCAACTCCTCTAAGCAGAGAACATGAACTGTGAGCAGAGCAGCATACACAGAACATTCAGGAAGTATTCAACCCTCTGGACTATTGTTAGTTATGTAAGGGATAATCAACGAGTAGGTGTGCGAGTAGGTGTGTGGAGGTGCTTTGTGACGGGTGGTTCTTCACCTCCACATCATGCCTTAAAACCATTTAACGCACACCTACAAGTTGATTATCCCACTTATACCATGGTCATTTGTCAACAATATAAAATAAAAGCATTCACAAATTTTTGGTGAAAGTTTTGCACTCAAAATCGAAAGGCTATAAAGCAAGAGCTTACCGTTGTCATGACAACTTTGTACTCGCTGCAAGCCTGAACCAAGGCATTAAATTCATGTGTGGTGTCATTAAGCATAACTGCAGAGTATGTCTCCAAATCAGTGTTCCTTTGTTTTTGGTAAAGAATGTCTCTCAGTATATTAACAGCCCATTAACTTGCCTTTTTTGTATCTCCTCCTTCTCTTCTCATCATTTTAAGCTCTTCAGGTGTCAGTTCCTTGTGCTGTTTTTTGCGTGGTTTCCTTCTTTTCTTCTCAATTTCTTTTTCCTCTGCTGTGTCCCATTCTTCAAAACTTCATAACGAGTAAGCTTTGACAGCTGTACTCTTTAATGTTGCTAAGGTTACATGTTGGGTAGCGGATGAATTTAGAACAGTGATTAACCTTGAGCCAAACTACATATGCCTTAAAGGGTTTTAACGCACACCTGCTGGCCTGACCATAGTATAATGTTTGTTTAACCACACATACAGATTTTACCTCATCATTTCAAAGTGGATTTTGTCACTAGAAATGCAGTATTATAAATTTGCACCTAATTTTTTCTGAGGGTGCAATGTTCTAGTGCAAACCCAGCAGTGGGTTCATTTGTTGTTTACCTTTTAACTGACATGCTGTTTTTTAAATCACTTTAAATCTAGTAATAAATGAATCTTATTAACAAGCATCTGTGTAGCCATAGCTTGTACTGTAGTTTATATCTCTGTGCCACAGAACTCCAAAACTAAAACCAACAAACAAAAAAGCTCATCTCTTCATTGCTATAAATGCAGCCAGTGTAGGAATGGTGTCAGATTAAATTAGCAGCTTGATGTTGGTAAATGTGAAGATGGACTAGGAAACATGCATTCATACATTTTGTTGTGAAGGTGCTTTTTTGGTTCCACTGCTAAGCTGTAAAATGATTGGAGTAATACTCTTCTGTATGTGTCTGTTGCTATAATAAAAGGTGAGAAAGCATTTTACAAACATCTGTAAAGATCAGTTGGACTATACACAGAGTAAAGTAACTTTTATACAAAGTAAGACCTTATTAAATGTATACCGTCATGGTGACAGGTTGTCATCTCCTCTGTTGATTGGTTGCCAAACATCCATAAGACGGTTCTTATAATATGAGCCTGACAGACGGTGAATGATGACCCTCATCCCTGAAGTATTTTGGTTTGTTTTGTGTGAGCATCTATTTGCTAACCTTAATGAACTGAAACCAAAGCCAAGCTCAGTGCATGGTTGATGACTCGAGAAGAGGACCGGACCCATAACCACGCAGTCAAGTGAGCGACAGTGTGGGGAGACGAGTGGAGTAACTGCAAGAAGTGAGTAGAGCTCACTGGGGTTCAAGTAAGGCCTGTGACCTTTCTTGTTGTTTCAATTAAAAAAAATCCCTAGACTTAATCATTTTACCATTACATCCTGTGCCGTGACAATATAAAAAGGGGACGTATTCTGCACTTTTCCAGCTCTATATTTATATTCTGGGGCCCTATTGGAATATCTTTGCATGATTTTCAGTTAAAAAACTACTACTTTATCTTATACTGGCCCTTCATGCAGCCTCAGTTCAGCCTCTGTCTCTCAGCTCCTGTCTCTTTAAGGCCTCCTTCCTGATGAGACCACTCTGTTCTGATTGGTTAGCTTATGGAAGCTATTTCTGACTTCGCTGCTCGGGAGGCTATGTCAACAAATCATAATACAAACTATAGTAATAGGATTTCACTACTTTTTTCTCATTCTTCACTCAAAATGTCAACTTCTCAATAATGTTAATTTCATTAACGAAAACAATGACTAAATATGTTCGTCAACGTCATATTATGGTTGTTATTCTAGCAAACCTTGCCTTGTTTAACCTCTAATATTGATGCCATGTGAACTAGCTTGCTAGACAGCAATTTTGTTATTTATTTCCGTTGTTCAGAACAGAAAGGTAGGTTTGTCAAGTACTTTGGGCAACCAAAAAAATTGGTTTCAAAACATTTTATTGTCTGTACAACTCTCATTGTTTTAAACAGAGTATTGGGCCCCAGTTGTTGAATTGTGTTGGTTTAAAATAAATGTGTCTGGATGTATTCCTTAAATTGATACCATCAGAGCAGACACTTTCTGCATCTTAAAGGGATAGTTTGAATTTTTTGAGGTGGGGTTGTATGAGGTAGTTCATAATTATTGTATTACCTGCAGTAGATCGGTGTCGGCAACCCCCCAGTATGGAGAAGCAGGCAGGAGTACCAGCACACAGCTAAGCAGTGTACTGCTATGGATGGCACCACATTGCAACAGTTTGTGTTTTTGTACAGGTCCTCATTGGAGATCTTTTCTGGCCAAAAGATGCAACATATCTCCCGGGGAGATACACTGCGGAATGCATTGATGCTTTTTCATGTCACTCTCAACCACTCGCCAGCATTCTGAGCTGTACAGCTGAACTGATTTAACATTGTTGTTATACAGTTGGATCTTGGTTTTTAGGCTGTACTGCTTTGACTTTGACTTCCAGATTTGAAGGCTTGCAGATGCACTGTGAGCTTTCCCAACCATTATGCTGATGTCTTTGCTGCATGCATTGTCCTTAATGAGGGGACTTCCCAAATATGTTAACTCCTCTACATAATCAAGAGAGTTACCATCCACAGTGATTGGTGCATGTGGTGTTGAATTTATGCACATCACTTGGGTTTTGGAGATGTTAATGTTCAAACTCATCTGTTTGGCAAATCTGTCAGTCCTATCTGTCTTCTCTTGCAGGTGAGTATGATTTGTGGAGAGGATAGCCAGGTCATCAGCATAATCAAGTTCTTCTAGTTGGGTGAAGAGAGCCCACTGGATGTCTCTGGGCTTGTATGAGGTGGTTTTTCGCATGGTCCAGTTCTTTGACTAAAATGCCCAGACTTTTAATCTAGTAAAACTTGACCAAATATGACTTGACTAAATATGATACAAACTAACAAGGACATTTGACAAAGGACTAAGTCTAAGACTAAATTAAAAAGTAGCTGACAAAATTAACACTACTTCTCAAATACATCCGTACATGTTGGAGATAAAATCCTATCTGAAATATGAGAGTGGACAACGCATGTAAAAACACATGTAAAAATCTTAGCAACAACCTTAGCAAAAACCGTAGCAACCAAGGCTACGGAATGGACGGCCATTCATGGGCATGCACGACGAGCCAACGTCAGCTTGTCAGCAAGGTAGAAAAACTTCGCAATCGAAGCGTTCAGAGCAGGTTGAAGCCCTGGCTTTTGACTTGCAGACAGCATTTATACATACAGTACAGGCCAAAAGTTTGGACACACCTTCTCATTCAATGTGTTTTCTTTATTTTCATGACTATTTACATTGTAGATTCTCACTGAAGGCATCAAAACTATGAATGAACACGTGGAGTTATGTACTTCACAAAAAAAGGTGAAATAACTGAAAACATGTTTTATATTCTAGTTTCTTCAAAATAGCCACCCTTTGCTCTGATTACTGCTTTGCACACTCTTGGCATTCTCTCGATGAGCTTCAAGAGGTAGTCACCTGAAATGGTTTTCCAACAGTCTTGAAGGAGTTCCCAGAGGTGTTTAGCACTTGTTGGCCCCTTTGCCTTCACTCTGCGGTCCAGCTCACCCCAAACCATCTCGATTGGGTTCAGGTCCGGTGACTGTGGAGGCCAGGTCATCTGCCGCAGCACTCCATCACTCTCCTTCTTGGTCAAATAGCCCTTACACAGCCTGGAGGTGTGTTTGGGGTCATTGTCCTGTTGAAAAATAAATGATCGTCCAACTAAAGGCAAACCGGATGGGATGGCATGTCGCTGCAGGATGCTGTGGTAGCCATGCTGGTTCAGTGTGCCTTCAATTTTGAATAAATCCCCAACAGTGTCACCAGCAAAACACCCCCACACCATCACACCTTCTCCTCCATGCTTCACAGTGGGAACCAGGCATGTGGAATCCATCCGTTCACCTTTTCTGCGTCTCACAAAGACCTGGTGGTTGGAACCAAAGATCTCAAATTTGGACTCATCAGACCAAAGCACAGATTTCCACTGGTCTAACGTCCATTCCTTGTGTTTCTTGGCCCAAACAAATCCCTTCTGCTTGTTGCCTCTCCTCAGCAGTGGTTTCCTAGCAGCTATTTGACCATGAAGGCCTGATTCGCGCAGTCTCCTCTTAACAGTTGTTCTAGAGATGGGTCTGCTGCTAGAACTCTGTGTGTCATTCATCTGGTCTCTGATCTGAGCTGCTGTTAACTTGCGATTTCTGAGGCTGGTGACTCGGATGAACTTGTCCTCAGAAGCAGAGGTGACTCGGTCTTCCTGGGTCGGTCCTCATGTGTGCCAGTTTCGTTGTAGCGCTTGATGGTTTTTGTGACTCCACTTGGGGACACATTTAAAGTTTTAGCAATTTTCCGGACTGACTGACCTTCATTTCTTAAAGTAATGATGGCCACTCGTTTTTCTTTAGTTAGCTGATTGGTTCTTGCCATAATATGAATTTGAACAGTTGTCCAATAGGGCTGTCGGCTGTGTAGTAACCTGACTTCTGCACAACACAACTGATGGTCCCAACCCCATTGATAAAGCAAGAAATTCCACTAATTAACCCTGATAAGGCACACCTATGAAGTGAAAACCATTTCAGGTGACTACCTCTTGAAGCTCATCGAGAGAATGCCAAGAGTGTGCAAAGCAGTAATCAGAGCAAAGGATGGCTATTTTGAAGAAACTAGAATATAAAACATGTTTTTAGTTATTTCACCTTTTTTTGTTAAGTACATAACTCCATATGTGATGATTTTGATGCCTTCAGTGAGAATCTACAATGTAAATAGTCATGAAAATAAAGAAAACGCATTGAATGAGAAGGTGTGTCCAAACTTTTGGCCTGTACTGTACATTAACCTCATGTTTTGGAACTTTGACCGTGTTTAACATCCAACATCAGAACAGACAACCAGAAAAAGCATAATACGTCCCCTAATATCCCTAGCTCAATACAGGATAGAAATGTGTACACATCTCGCAAACTGTCTGCATGAGCTCAGAATTTGCAAAAACAAAAAAACAGGAGTGAATACCTTTTGAAGGCACTGTAGAAGTTATATTTTTGATTTGAAAATGCTGTATCAATGAAGCAGCTGAAACAATATTTAAAGTAGCTTCTATGTATTCACCATCTGCCACTCTAAGAGATGACTGTTTCATGTGTGCGTCCCTACCT
Source organism: Scomberomorus guttatus (assembly GCA_038419695.1). Classification (NCBI taxonomy): domain Eukaryota; kingdom Metazoa; phylum Chordata; class Actinopteri; order Scombriformes; family Scombridae; genus Scomberomorus; species Scomberomorus guttatus. The sequence continues at coordinate 1,645,702 of CM076445.1, forward strand.
GCCTGTGCAGCAGCGTACAGTGGCAGGCCGGTGATGACAGCAAACTCATCGCAGTGGATGGCACAGTCCTTGGCATCAGCATTGTAGCCGTGGACCAGCAGTCGGACCACGTCCAGGTGACCCTGCTGGCAAGATGTGGCCAGCATCCAGTTAAGCAGGTCTCTCCTCAGACATGGACCTGAGAGGGAATCAGAGACCCAACACTAGTTAAAGGAAAACTCCTTTAGTCTTTAGAAACCATTTAAATGGTTAATGAATCAACTTTCCGTGGCAACCTGACATGAGTTGAGACCCTGAATGAGACTCAAACTGATTCAGACAGAATATTGTCTCAATGGTGTTTTCTTTCAGTGTTTAAGAGAAGGTCGAACATGATACAGGCATTGTCTGTTTATATTCTTTCAAAGCTAAATACAGACCCTTTCCAAAAAATTAGAATGTCATGGAAAAGTTAACTTATTTCCATAATTCCATTAAAAAGGTTCTACTTTCATAGATTATAGATTCAGGGCACACAATTCAAACAATTTCAAGTATTTATTTGTTTATTTTTACATAATTTGGGCTTCTAGCTCATAAAACCCACGAAAACAGGAATTCAAAAAATTAGAATACTGTGAAGAAATCAGCCCAAATTTTGCAGGGCATGAATGTTTTAAACTGAGTGTCACACACTAATCATTTACTAAACTCAAAGCACCTGCACAGGTTTCCCCAAGTGTCATTAAATTGCTTCAGTTTGGTTCAATTGTCTCAGTTCGGTTCAATATGGGGAAGACTGCAGACTTGACAACTGGCCAGAAGACCATCATCGATACCCTCCATAGGATGGGTAAGTCACAAAAGTTCATAGCTAAGGAGGCTGGCTGTTCACAGAGTGCTGTGTCCAAGCATATCAATGGAAAGTCTAGTGGAAGGGCAAAATGTGGCAGGAGAAGATGCACCAGCATAAGAGATGACCGTAGGCTTCAAGAATTATCAAACAGAGAAGATTCAAGAATCTGGCAGAGATCCAGAAAGAGTGGAATGAGGCGGGAGTCACAGCTTCAAAAACCACCACATTCAGACGCATCCAGGAGATGGGCTACAACTGTCGGGTTCCTCGGGTCAAGCCACTTCTGAGCCTGAGCCAACGTAGGAAGCGTCTCAACTAGGCCAAGGAGAAGAAAGACTGGACTGTTGGCCAGTGGTCCAAGGTCCTCTTTTCCGATGAAAGTAAAGTGTGCCTTTCATTCGGGAATCAAGGTCCAAGGGTTTGGAGGAAGACAGGTGAGGAACAGAACCCAAGCTGCTTGAGGTCAAGTGTGAAATATCCACAGTCAGTCATGATTTGGGGTGCAATGTCCGGTGAAGGTGTTGGTAAACTCTGCTTTCTTAAATCCAAGGTCACCGCAACAGTCTACCAGAATGTTTTAGAGGACTTCATGATTCCTTCTGCTGAGGATCTGTATGGAGATGCAGATTTCATCTTCCAGCAGGACCTGGCCCCTGCCCATACCGCCAGAAGCACCAAAACCTGGTTTAATACCCATGCCATCACAGTGCTCGATTGGCCAGCCGACTCACCAGACCTAAACCCCATTGAGAATCTATGCGGTATTATCAAGAGGAAAATGAGGGGCACCAGACCCAAAAACAAAGAAGAGCTGACAGCAAGCATCAAGGAAATCTGGGCTTCCATAACTCCCACGCAATGCCACAGGCTGATTGCCTCAATGCCACGGCGCATCGAGGCAGTGGTTAAGGCAAAGGGATTCCCAACCAAGTATTGAACATTGACATATTGTTTAGAAAGTAACATATTTTGATTGATTTGATGTGATCCTAATTTTTTTTTTTTTTCTGCAAAAACTGAGAAGTAAATGGTGATTTCTTCACAGTATTCTAATTTTTTGAATTCCTGTTTTCATGGGTTTTTTGAGCTGGAAGCCCAAAATATGTAAAAATAAACAAATAAATACTTGAAATCGTTTAAATTGTGGGCCCTGAATCTATAATCTATGAAAGTTGAACTTTTTTAATGGAATTACAGAAATGAATAAACTTTTCCATGATATTCTAATTTTTTGGAAAGGGTCTGTATTTATCTACACACATTTTGAGCACCCGGTTATAATAAAAATACACAGACTCACTCTATATTCATAAAATGCTGTTGATATTAATGCTATTGATGTTTGTAAAAACTGTGTACTTAAATTCTACTTTCCAGTTCAGCAGTTTAACTTGAATATGATGAAAATGTTATGTTGGCTCTCCCAAAAACACTCATGGCGTATATCCCGAGCTTTTCTCTCTCTCCTCTCCCATTTTTCTCCTCCTTGTCCTCTCTTTTCAGCACTGAGGTTTCTCTGGGCTGGGAACTTATATGTTATTAATCCATCTATAATTTTGTCATCCTGTTTGTCCATGCTGTATTTCTCTTATTTTGCTTTCTTGGCCTATTCTGTACACACAGGATTTTTTGGGGGAGTTTTTCCATTATTTGAATCAAGCATCTAAGGACAGAGGATGTTGTATTGCTGTACACACTGTAAAGCCCTCTGAGGCAAATTTGTGATTTGTGATATTGGCCTATACAAATAAAATTGACTTGACTTTTCTCTCTACCCTGGCTGTCTGTGCATCATTCCAGATCTTGGATATGGATCTTTGTCCTCCAGACTCAGCCTCACCTCTGTTCTCTCTCTCTGTCCTCCTCTATGTGTGCAGTTTACTTGTCTCTTTCCTTCTGTGTGAATGGTGTGCTTGAGTTTCCTTTTTTCTTTGTTAAAAGGGTTTTTTATGTGGAGTTTTTCCTTATCTGAATAGAAGCTCTAAGGATAGAGGGACTCATATCCTGCACAGACTTTATAGCTGAAGCAGCAAAGGCAGAAACATCTTGGGGACTAAAAGTATCCAATGTGGGATCCAAAAAACACTGGATCCCACATTTCCCATAATGCAAATCCCTGCCTAATAAACACCAACATCTTTCAAACTACACACCTTTAGTTTGTAACACAGGCTTTCTGTTATGAATTTGCAGTCTCCAAGCTCATGCTGAGAGAGCCCTAATAGCATCACTATATCATCATCAAGGTTATTCTAAGTTGACAAAACTCCAGAGCCACAGAAGAACAGGCTGAGTAGTTCTAACCACGACTAGTAAATTGACTTTATGTAGAAAATTGAGTTCCCTTTTAAATTATTGTAAGGTGTTAAAAAATTAACTCTGATAGCAGTCACAGAAATATGTCATATCATAAATGAACAGTATCATCATGTCAGAGGTGCAGGACATGAGCTGGCCTTTGATTAAAAAAGTAATATATATAGAGTAATATATGTAATATATGCTATTAAAAAATATAAGGCCGGACAGCATATATACCAAGCTGTTTCTTTTCCGCCTACCAGGTATAGAATCCAGCAGCTCTTTGACCAGGCTCGTGTGGCCATAGTACGCTGCCAGGATGGCTGGGTTGCTGTTGGATGGCTCCTGGGGTACAGTGATTCGAGCTTCTTTTAGGAGATAACACACACTATGCAGATCACCATGCTGAGTGGCCACACACAGGAGACGTACCTAGAACACAAACAATAAGAAAATCCCTATGGGTGACTGGTAATAATATATATTATTGATAAGGGAAGTCATGATAGAGCATTTTTTGTCCCTGATGCTGATCCAGGTCATGTAATAGTGACTCGGCCAGTGTTGAGCCCAGATACGATTTGTTTTTTCCTACGCACTAAGTGGGTGCCCGGCCTTCAGAATAAAAAGATTAAATAGTTTTAAAATAGTGTAATTTGTTATTAATCTTTATAGCTACTAAAAACAACATTGAGATCAATCATTGGTGTCAGAAAAATAGTGAGAATACTTGAACATGTGTCCTAATAGAGTGAGCCACTCAGAGCAGTGTATAACTGAGACATTGTGCAATACATAACATATATAGAAGGATAAAGTACAGGCTAGCAGGGGGTTTGTACTGTGGCTAACATGCTGTGAAACTATTAGTGCAATATACAGGATAATACAGTATTTTTTGTTTGTTTTTCCAGGCATCATCTTTTGTTCTGAGCTTTAATTCAGTTGGTATGACAAATATTGCATTGCATTACTTAAAATGTTTTTATACAGAATTACAATTCCCCATTTTTATAGTGAAGTCCAGATGCATATTCCAGAATTCTTCATGCGCTCATTTTTTCTAATCTATGTGTGAAAGTTATGTGTTCAGCTTGTTGATAACTGTTTAGTATATGTCTATGTCTATGATGTACACAATGTATAAAGTTTATAGATGTCATTATTGGAAGCTTGTTAAATCTGAAGTTTGGAAGTAGTTTCTGATTAATGCTTTGGTGTTGGACGGACACTGAAAGCAAGTTTATCAACAAATAACAAAAAACTGACAAATGACAAAAAACATCTTAACTGAAGGCTTACTAGCTTTTTCAGCTGCATCTCAGTCTTCATCTTACGTCTTACATTTTTATATCTATCAATGAGGTGTGCCCTCATTTCTTTTGGAGAAATTAATTTTCTCATTTGTGAGGATAGGGAGGGTTGTTGACAATCTTGATGGTGTAATTATAATGTCCTCCTGAACTATTATCAGTGGAAGTTATTTCTGCCAGGTAGAGTGGACATTTTTCACCATTTCTATTCCACTTCATAATGGACCTGTGTTGCAAGTAGATATGCGATGCCCAGTGGGAAGAGTAAAAAACAGAGTGTAGCCAATGCTTTACATTAATTTGGCAAGCTAATGGTCTAGAATGACCAAAAGCAAAAATGTACTGTAGTCTTGGGTTGGGTTTTGGCTCATATTATTTGTTTTTGTTGTTGATTGTCTTGCGACAGTTCTCATTACGGTGGGGAAATGTTCACGGATTTACTGATTACAACATGAATTCTTACACATAATTTTATTGTCTAAATTCTACCAAGTCTAAATTTGTAAATGGGAAGTGAAGCTTTACTTATCTGCGTAATTACAGTAATCTTAAAATATACAGTACCGATCAAAAGTTTGGACACACTTTCCAATTCAAGGGAATGGAAAGTTGTGTCCAAACTTGTGACTGGTACTGCATATTTGCGCTTACTGAACATAATCATCAATCTCACTAAAAAGGAGATATAAAAGAAAAATCCAGCAGGTGTAAAAAGTTGTTCAAAGCTGAGACAGTTGACAATGTGTGGAAACTAATCTCATACTTTTTGTTGGAACACAGTTGACCCTGAACAAAGTTGATTGGATGTAAATTTCTCCCTCTGCTTAAGTCTCCAATATAAATGAAGACTGTAGTGGTTCTAAGACGAACTAGTTTTGTCTAGTCATGTAGGACTAGTTTTTCGGGTTGAACAGAGGTAACGTATCAAGCTTCTTCCTTTAACACTGCCTATTTGGTTCAAGATGACAGAAGAGGTACATATGTATATGACAGGAACAGGGTCTTCAACTACAGGCTGTCCGGAGCAAGGCTGATAGTTGAGAATACCTTGTGGCACATGTACCACGCCATTTGTATCAGCCCTGAAAACGTGGAGGCCTGTGTCAAGGCTACCTGTGTCCTGCACAATTACCTCAGGACAAACTTAAGGACCAGGAGGGACCCAGTGGCTGTGTCAGATGGGGAGGTCTCAGTACTTCAGAACATCAGAATCCATCCATGTGAGGGAGATCTATGCTTCCTTTTCAGTTCTTTTAAGAACTACCCACATTAAACTGAAGTGTTGGTCATTTTTTTGTTCTCTCTCTGGGTCACAAATAATATTGTTCACACCATAGTTTATCATTATTATTACCATTATTATTATTCAGTGCTTGTTAATGAATTCAAACATGGGTCAGACCCGCAAACACTAAGGGTGTATTGGTGTAAACCTTTTACAGACCTTTTATAGGGGGGTAAAATATTTAAATTTGCTTTTCTGAGTGCATGGCTGCACGCTGCAGGTAGCTGTGCTTTGGCATGGAGGGGTGGAGGTTGTCAGAGAATCAGATCAAATATCAGATTAGATAATTTAGCCCTTTCCCTGTCAAGGGCTGAATTAGCAGCCAAATCCCTGCACTTGTAGAAAAGAAACTGGCGCAGGAGTAGTCTCTTCAACTTCACAACGTCTTTTTATAACAAATTTAAGCAAACTGCTTTGTGGGCCCACCAAGGCCCACCCACAGCTACGCACCAGGTTCCTAGTTGTTAATTTGCAAAGCTTCTTAATAAATTAGACTCAACAATTCTTTAACTGAGAGAAAATACTTAGTTTGTATTAGTATTGGCACATTCAAGAAGTGGTACACTCAAGAAGCATACATACAAACCATAATGATAATGTAATGTTACAGGGCTGGTCCATAAATGAAAAAAGAAAAAAAAGGCACAGCACTTACATAGTAAGAGAAACAATGTAGTCAAATTAAATGATAATTAGTGTATATACGGATCTAATTCGTATACCGTCCCCAAGTCAGGCTTTGTACACAGTTGTTATTCACTTAAGTCCAAATTATATTTAACTCCCAAAGATTCCAGTGGTTTTTTCCATTTCTGCAGAAAAAGATTGGCCCTTCCATCGATATGGTGTCCTATTTTTCCAAAGTCACAACCTCAGAGATCAGAGGCTTCACAATCGCCACAGTGTAGACACCGTGTAGACACAATGGTTCACGTTGCTGCTGATGATCTGCTTAATGTGCAGCTCTTGCTATGTTTTCTCAAAAGATTTGTGCTTTGTCTTTAGTGGCGCTTCACAATCACCACAGTCTCGGAACATATGAGACAAACTGGTTTTGAACTGCCCATGGAAGTATTTGCCCTGTTTTACATGTGTAACTACAGTCATTGTGTATTGGGCTCTAAGCGCTTCCAAAACGCAGGTGACCTACACTAAACAATGTACCTGAATGCTTCTTGTGTAGTCACTCACTGCTGCTGATGATCTGCTAAGCATGTTGCACATATACACTTTCTGCCTAGACACGGGGTGAGAGTATCACTTCCTGATTAAAAGCTCCATTTTCGCTGTCTACTTTTCTCTTTTTAGAACACTTTTCTCTGACTTGTGTCACACCTTGTCTCTGGTCTCCCTGACATGCTGGAGTCAGTTGGCAGAGCCCTGAATCTCGCCTCGCCCCTGCACAGACGGGAGCGGCTCACTGATAACTGGTTTATTCAAAATATTAAACATATCACGAGTCCAAACTGCACCAAATTCAACCCTGCACTCCCTTGGGTCCCCAGCCATACACCTGCCAAGTTCAAGCATCAAGGAAGTTTGTCATTCCAAAACATGTTGGTACATGAAAGGGAAAGAAATTAGGTACTCAGGCCCTGGTTCAGAAAAATATCAATAATAAAACAATAAAATCAGAAGAGGCACACAATAAACACATTATAATAAATAGCCAATAAATATATGAAAATATGAATAAGTGTGAGGGGAGATAAACAGTTAGCCAAGTGTCCTCAATTGCACGTGCCCATTATTAACAGTGGTAATAAGCAGCATTGTTCAGTGAGGTGCAGCAGTTAAACTACAAGGGTACAGGAGTTAAAACCTAATTCTAGTGTGGTACAGTAATTGATGCAGAGTTTATCAGTCTCATAGCTACCAGAAGCTGTTCTTTAGCCTGGTGGTTCTGGCCCTGATGCTGCGCAACCTCCTGCCTGAGGGGAAGGGGGAAAACAACCCATTTTCAGGGTGGAGTCCTTCATGATGCAAGAAGCCTTATTCCTGCACCTGCTGATGTAAATGTCACTGATAGTGGGTAGGCTGCTGTCAGTGATCTTCTCTGCAGACTTCACTACCTGCTGCAGTGCCTTTCTGTCTGCAGGAGAGCAGTTGCCATACCACACGGTGATGCAAGAAGTGAGGATACTCTCCACCACACACCTGTAGAAGGAAGTAAGAACTGAGATGCCAAGGCCAGCGCGCTTTAGCCTCCTCATGAAGTAGAGGTGTTGGTGGGTCTTCTTTACTATGCTGTTGTTGCTCCAGGTGAAGTTGTCAGCAATGTTAACCCCCAGGTATTTGAAGATGGAGACCACCTCAACGGCTGCTCCTCTAATGGGGGGAGGGGGGGGGTTGCTGCCCTTCTTGAAGTTCACAATCATCCCCTTTGTTTTCTTTGTTGTTTGTGGAATGATGTTATTGAAGGCAGAGCTAAAGTCCAAGAAGAGCAGTCTGACTTAAGAGTCCTTGCTCTCCAAATGAGTGAGGGCCAGGTGAACCACAGATGAGATGACGTGATGTCAGCAGTGGAGCAGTTCATTCTTTATGCGTATTCATGGGACTCTACTATAATGTCAATGGTGTCCATTATGTGGGCCATGACCAGTCATTCAAAGCACTTCATGACTATTGGGGTAAGTGCTACTGGGTGATAATCATTCAAGCATGACATTGTTGAGCTCTTTGGGACAGGGATAATGGTGGCAGTCTTGAGGCATGTTGGTACAGTCACCTGGGAAAGTGAGGTGTTGAAGATGTCCATCAGCACCTCTGAAAGCTTGCGGGGTTGACTTTCTGCAGGGACCCCCTCACATCTGTTGTGGTTACACTAAGGGGCAGCTCACCTGGTAGCGGGGTGAGCCTGGTGCTAGGAGAGGTATTGGAATCCTCGAAATGAGTATAAAAGTTGTTGAGGGCATCAAGAAGAGACAGGTCCCTGGGGCATTCTGCGTCTCTTTTGTTGTAGTCAGTGACACTCTTGATGCCTCTCCACATGCTCTGGTTGTTGGTGGAGAAGTGACCCTGGATTTTGAGAGTGTTGGTTGCTTTGGCCCTCTGAATGCCTGCAGTCAGGTTTCTCCTTGCTGCTCTGAGTGCACTGGGCCACACAGTGATGGTCTTTTATGTTGGTTTGCTTGACCAGCATTATGGAAATGTGGTCGGAGAGGCCTAGGTGGGGGCAGGGGATAGCTCTGTATGTCCCCCGTCTGTTTGTGTACACACAATCAAGCATGTTTCCTCAGGTTGCAATGGTGATGTGCTATATCTGTCAAGTTGAAGTGGTTGAAATCACCCGCGATCACGTAAAAAGCCTCCAGGTGGTTGTTTTGGAGTGAGCAGATGTTATCGCGAAGCTCCCTGAGCGTGTCACTAGCATTAGCACTCAGGGGGATGTGAACAGCAATGATAAACACCACTGTGAACTGCTGTAGCAAATCATGTGGCTGGCATTTGATTGTTAAGTGTTCTACTGCCTCAGAGCAATGGCTGCTAATCAGGGAACAGTTTGTGCAACAACCTTTATTGATGTGTTAGCAGAGGCCAGATGGTTTCGGTCTGCTCAGAAGAGTAGCAGCCCGAACAACAGTTCCTCATTTCCCAGTAGATGCTTAGTCTCATTCAGATCAAATCCATTTGTTGTCCAGTGAGCGAACGTTGGCCAGGAAGAGTGATAGAATCGCTGGTCTGTTTGTGTTAGCTTTTAGCTTGGCTAACAGACCTGCCCACTTGCCCTTCTTCTGCTTTTGTGCACACCCCTTCCTCTTGCCTCTGAGCTGCTGTACTCTGCTATGCCAGTCCGCTGTCCTCAGGAGCTGTAGTCTGCCTAGGTATGCTCTGAGCTTCAGCGGAAGTGTGGTGGCTGAATTGTTGTTAATGTTCCAAATTGTGGATGAACTGTACCTTACCGCACACTGACTCATGTTAAATAAGAGTCGCTAAAAGTACACTTGTCACCGAGAGCCAGAGAAGCTGCGCACCACCAAGTGTGGAGTCAACTGGATGAATGGTTCAAGAGATACGCGCAGGACATACATACATACAGAGATTCTCTCCTTTAGTAGAGACCTGTAAAATAAAGCCTTACCATACAATTTTGCCTCAGACTTTGGTGTGCATTGTTCCTCTGCGAAATGTCTGCACACAAGTGTTTAGCATTGTTGTGGTTTGAACCCAGTGACCAACAGCTTTAACTTACTGGATCAGCGACTGTCACTGGCTACGCTGGTTACTCCTCTCATTGAGCCTGACTTCATTGTGGTTCAATACTATGTAAGTAGGGATATCAGTGACAAGCCACGTAGCCTTATTCAGTGATCCAGACAAGAGATGCACCGATCGCAATTTTCTTGACCGATTCCGATTTTTTAGAAGTTGGACCTGCCGAATCCGATTTTCTTTCTTTATAAGAATTTAATGAGAGCGAAAGATTTTCTTTCTTTATATATTGCCTTTCTTTCTAAGAACTATAATTGACAGCATACACAAACATTTTTGTAACTATTCTTTAAATGGAATATTGAAATTCAATTCTATGTTCATTAACTGTTTAAATAACTTACATTTTTCCTCTTGAAATTGAGCATGTTCACTAAAGTGTCTGTTAAGTTAGTTGTTCCAAATGTTTCCAAGGTTGTTCCTCCACAGCTTATTTTGAACTTAAAGGTATTACAAATTGCAAGAACTTCCACACCAACGACGTGTGTGTGACTGTGCTATCATGGCACAGATAGCTGCTGCTGTGTGCACAATGTGCATGTTGTGCATGTGTGGCTATGCTGTCTGTGCGGTGTGTGTGAGACGGGCATGTTGTGTGTGTGTGTGTGTGTGTGTGTGTGGCGGGATTGTGGCTGTCTGTGCGCTGTGTGCACAACGTGTATGTTGTGTATGTGTGTGTAGCTAGACTGTCTGTACTGCAGCTGCTGCTGTGTGCGCGATGTGAACCATAGTGTGGCTATGTGTGGAAAATATGACTGGCAAAAAAATCGGTTATATGAGAGGCTGGTCACCGGTCGTGGATAACCGCCCATTTTCGATTGGTGGCCGATTGATCGGTGCATCTCCAATCTAGACACACGCACAAGTTACCAGGATTGGTGTAACTGTGTGAATGTGATCAGGGTGTTCCTGCAGAAGAGAGGCTTTCTGTCAGTGAATACTTCCCTGAATAAATAAAGGTAAAAAAAAGAAAAAAGAAAACATTTTTGGTGTTCAGTGGTAATCTGGAAAAATGAAAGACTCAATGTTTATTTGAACAGTTTGGAGTCAACATTCAGTTGTGATATAAACTTCAGTCTGGAATCATTAATTCATCCTAAACCTTCTTTGCCATCAGTCTTAAAATTTGTCACAATACACAGGATGGATGTTCTGTATGCTCAGAGGTTTCAGTTTTTCAGCTGCAAATCTTTTGAGGGTTATACTGGATTTGGTGTGAAAGGTTAAAAGCACACCTTTCTAAACTCTTCTTCATCCAGGAAAATTTCTCTGACAGCAATGGTCACCCTGCTCACACAAACAAGCACCACACATTCACACCTGGAAGCTGCCGAGTACAACCACTGTCTGATCTGCTGCTCACTGAGCAGCTCCACAGGAGCAGTTTGGTCTTAAGGGTATCTCAGTGGTGGTAACGAGGGAGGGTTTTTTTCTGATTTCCTATCCTGTTAATTATCTGGAATGCCCTTATATTTATCTTGCAACCCCTTATGGGTCCTGATCCACAGTTTGGGAAGTACTGATTTAGATCACTATTGCCACTGAGTTTATTTATTTATTTAGTTTTGGATATCAGACTATAATTTTATCTCTTACTTACCGTGAAAGGTCCTTCGATCCCTGAATTAAAAAACTGTTACCAAGTGAGTGCAGGTTCAGGTTCCAATCTTCATGAAAGACTCCTTATTTCCAATGTAACAGAGTGTGTACTGTACTACACCAACTATTATATAATCGAAGTAAAAACTGTTTGTTTTTTTTGTTTTTTTAACAAAAGCCTAAGAGTTACAACTCATAATGTTACAGTGATGGTGATAGCTCAACCAGTAATGCAGTTTAAAATGGGACTGTCATGTATATTTTGAGTGTACTCACCCTTTCGATGTGGGGCGTCCCCACGCTGCACTCCACGCAGCAGGCCTGTTGTATCAGCTCCCTGGCAGCCTCCTCCTTTCCCTCTCCATACGCCGCCTGGATGTTCTCCAGAGTGGGAGAAGGAGCCAGTGCAGAGCCAGGACCTGGACCCTGCACCAACGATGCCTTGGCTCCCATTTCATCCCCAGGTCCTGACACCACAGAGAGCAGAGGGAAATTTGTGGCCAAATGGGAGTTAAAATAAGTATTTCTGAGGAAGAGTGGGATCATACAGAATCTTGTGGCAGCATGCTGCAGGTGGAACACATAGTCTTGCTATAGTCCTGTTAGCAGCATACAGCCAGAAGTAGGTCACCATATCACCTACAGTACAGCTGAGTGGATTAGTGCACACAGTGAAAGAGTAAGAGTAAGAGTAAGCACTTGACACTGAACTCACTGATATTGGTATTTAAAGGCCGATACTAATACTCGATTGAAAATGCCAACGTGCAGTACTTGCCTCCAATTTTCAATATCGAATGATGGAAAATTAGACTTTCGTGAAGCAATGAAGCTTTCCAGTCAGATGTGTGGTGAGCGTCTTTATTTCTTGAGAGTTTAGGTGTAAAACAAAAGCTAGTACATCAGGTAAGTGAGGCAGTTCAGCGACAAGATGTGAATTAACCTGCTGCTGTAAAGTACCTTGATAATTATCTGACCACTTTATCCCCTGGATAATAATTGGAAATTCTAATCATTCAAATGAATTCAGGTGACCATATTCCTGTAAAGTTCATTTGCAATCATAAAACATGGCCAGCACTGAGTGGCAGATATATTTCATCAAAGCTCAGAATTAGCCCAATAAAGTGACTCCATGACAACTGAGCTAATTCTACCCATTGCATTAGCTGAAAACGAGTTAAAAAGCAGAGTAGGTGTGCACAGTATCAAATTCAACATGATGTTGATACAGATTTATTCAGCCATCTGAGAAACACGCCCTTGCCGAGCTTCTAGTGGTAGGTCTCAATCTGCACTAAGCATGTGTAATGTTCACAGTAGGGATAAAACAGATAGGGAATCAATTGAAGTCAACAAATGTCAGCATGCTGACAGAAATAATTTTTTTCTGTGTGGTGTTGATGGTCATAATGTGAGAACAATAAACGTGGTGGACAGCTGTGTGATGGCTCCAACAACTCATGAAACAAATGCAAATATTAATAAATCCTTGTAAAACTGTAAAACTGTCAGTAGTGGTACAAAATTGTACCTTGATTGGCAGCAGTTGTCGCTGATCTTGCATCATTTCTTTTTAGTACAAAACAATAGACCTTTCTCAATACAGAGTATGCCAAGTTTGAACTTGTGTTCTTTGGAGTTCAGACACAGACAGTTTAACTCAGGAGTCCAAACTCACAAAAACATGAAGACACAGGGTGCTCAATTTGTATTCGGGATGACAGTGTTGCCAGGTTCAGGTGATTACACTGCAACACACCTGCACCTGTTGTACTCACTGTAATGTACAAAATCCTACAACATACACTACGCTGCCTCTGTTTATTATCATTTATACATATTTTATTCAGGTGGTCTGTACAGTAAGGACACAAAAGTCCACACAGGCAGCGCTGTTGTACAACACTAACTGTCCATTAAAAAGCATCAATGGGTAAGGGGTTTAGATAATGTTAAGGTAATGCTAATGGTTATTTACACCTATTGAATAAGTGTGTAAGAATAATATAAAACTATAACACCTGTCCTCTCCTGTATGCTGCACATAACAGTGTGAATCAGCCACCCAGACCAGTGCATGGATTATTATTGTATTATTTATATGTAAGGATAAAGTACAAGTCAGGGGACACATTTCAAGATATAAAATATCCTTTAACAATCAAAAAGGAATTGTGTAATGACTAACACATTGTCACTCACTTGTTTTCAGTCTGCTAAATACAAAATATTAATATTTCACTATTTTCTGGCACAAGCCTGTGATTTCACTAAGTTGCTGTGAAAATTGAATAGTGCATTACATTAACATTTCCCATACAGTGTGCACTCAGTTTCTTTTATCTATGCGCACAAATCTCTAGGCCAAAAATATTTTATATCATATGACCAAACCAGTGCTAAAAGGAGGGTGATCATCAACACAGACTATAATTTCACTCAAATATTCTGCAAAAGCAGGACTAGGTTCTTTGTGCCATAACATACCATATATAGTGTACATACATTTCTTGGTAAATAAGATGAAACCTCCGCTCATACATTAAGCAAGTGAAGCATGAAATACAACACTAACTGCCTTCACAGTGCAGTCAGACTGGTTATTAATTTCACCAGCAAATACTTCAGTTTCCTGAGTATTTGGCTGCATGTGCCTGTTTCCTGCAGCTCAGTGGATTTTCTATGAATAATTAAGGCACAGAGAGTCTGACTGGACTACTGAGACTACATGAGAAAGCCTGAGGGAGTGAAACCATTAGACCCACATGTGCCTCCCATCCTACATCAATTCTGCCCTATCACAGCCTCACACGACCTGTCTGGGGAAGCTGAAAGAAGACCTTGAGAAGGACAAGACTGCCGACATCTCCTCCATTACTGACTTCCCCTTCCACTTGTTTAGAGATCAAAGAAAACATACACTCTGTAACGTGAACAAGCAGTAGTGGAAACTCTACATCAGACTTAAGGACAGATGAAACACAGGATCCTGTTAGAGAGCACACAGACATCAACCTCCAGTGGAAGTCCAACATACCAGCCTGACTTTAAGACCCATCTCTACTTGAAATGAACATGTGATCTGTATCTGGATATCTGATCTGGATCAGGAAAACACATGCTAATGCAGGTGTAAATGCACTGGTGAATATGTCTATTAATATCTTTTTATCATATAAATCACAACAGCATGTGTTTGAATGTGGTGTTGGATGATATACACATGCAGGATTCTGTTAAATAAACAGCACTGAGGGCACCCACGTGGACAAATGGTATAAGACACTATTAAATCACTACCTTTCCTGGTTTGATTCTGGCTGCATGTAGTTCCCCCTCACTCTCACCCCATGTTGCCTGTCTGTCTCTACTGTCATCTATTGAACAAAGGAAAAAATGCCACAAAAATATTTTTTAAAGAACCAGCAATGAATCCCCCCTCAAGGATTATGGAGCTTTAAGGAGCGTATGGGGCAGCTAAACCACCTTATAGAATTTAGTTTAGTGCTTTCAATTGAGACTTTTAGTTCCCCACAATTTTCTTCAGTGTGAAGCTTTCAGGGAATTTCCACCTTGATCCTTTTGCCAAACATTCATCAACTGTTTCACTTTTGAATTCACCAGAAGGAACCAGTTTAACATCAAAAGTGTTCATTCCTAATGAGCAAAAAAGTTGGTGGAAATAACATTTATAAGCAAATCAGCTGTCACACTCAACTACACACACAACCAATAAACTTTTGGCAACTGGTGAACTGAAAACATTTCAAATGTTTCCAGCAATCTGCTGGTTAGGAGACTCTGCTGCAAACAGTGCTCAATGGACAGATAATTAATCTGTATCTGGAAGGTATACATACGGTAAACACTGTATATCACTTGTTTTATAAAGTATGAAGGTTCTCACAGATATCAAACAGCTTCTTCACGGCTTCACATTTGTGTCTGGTGACCCAGTGATCCTAAAGGCTCACAGACAACCAAACCACAGGCTTCCTTTTTTTATGAAGCACTGTAGTTAAGAGGGGACTAGTTCCACTAGTTCTGTAAAAGGATGATGTTTGTTTTACATAAATTATGTGTGTAAAATATATTGTTAAAGTTATAATTCTTAAAATTTCAATGAAATCAAAACCCACTTTGATATGGCATTTTTTCAGCAATTGTCATTCAATGTACATTGTGTAATTAGCTCTATATAATAGGTGTCATTGTTAGTGGCATTTCTGCACTTCATTGCATGTTTATCTCATTGATATCAGCCTCACTGTTTACAGTTCACTCTCCTAATGCCATGCCAGAGCTGTATTAAGTTACTGCTAATTAACTTAATACAGCAATTCAAAGCATTCAACTGGTGAAACAAGTGGCTTTTATTCAAGATTCAGGATTTAATTTATTGTCATTTTCTTGTGTATATGCATACACAAAAAAACGAAAATGCTGTTCCTCTCAGCCCACAGCAGTGCAACAACAACAGAGAGGATAAAGATATACTGTATATCTAAAAATTCCCTTTAAAAAATGATTGTTGAACGTATAAATCCAAAGAGAAAAAAACAAACAAAAAAAGAACAAGCAGTTAGCAGCACCGTGCATTAAAGTGCATTTAGAGAGAAAAGTACATGTCGCAGTTCGATGTAGACAGCTCTTGCATGTCAACGAGTGACCAGCACTGATGGGGGAGTTATATAATCCATCTTGTTGCCCAGAGAACATTAGGCAACATGATTGTAGGAACTGCCGGTTTGTATGGGTTAACAGTTAGCCTAGCTTGCACTCTTCTGCACTTGCCCGCTTCTGTGTCCTGTCGCACCACTTTTGATGTTTCCCCTCCGGTGTAGCTCCAGGCAAGGCTGTGGTCTCCTTTGGGTCCACTGGGTGTAGCAGACCAAGCTCACTCAGCTGATTTAGCTCTCAGCCAGTATTTCTTGTAGCAAGAGTCTTTATTATGAATGTCCAAAAGAAACTGACAATCACAGACATATTTCCCATGCACTCCACATGAAGACACAGATGTAGACATACACATGGACAAAGACACTGCATAGTCGGAACTAAGAGAAGCCACTGCAAACGTGGGTCGCACTGCCATCACACCAGTTCATGGAGAGAGAGAATACCACCAACAAGGACCCCTTAATTTTCACAAAATAACTCTTCTGTTAGCTTCCTCAGTGCAGTTTCTGTTTTCAGTGCCCCAGACAGTGAGGTCCAAATACTAAGTGGGTCAGCAGGCATAAACATGCTGAAACCAGTTGTAGCTAAAACCTTCAATGACTTTTCCAGCAAGATCTTCATACCTCATATCAAAGAGAAACTTGAAAGGGCCAACAAAGTGGATGTTATTGGGGACTGATTTGAAGTTAACAGCTTAAAGTCCCAGATAAGACAGAAGTGGGGAAAGGGGACAAGAACAAGAGTGGATGGAAAAAACAAGATACCAACCAATTGGAAAGGCTTCCTGAGTGTGGATGAAAACAAAAACAGAGCTCTTTCATTTTCTGGCCAGGACTTTGTGGAAGTGTCAACTACCAAACAAATGGTTTCCACTTGCAGACCCAATATTCTATTATCTCACCCACAAGAAACAGATCAGATTGCCCCTGGCACGCATTAAGAGGCAGATACAAGGATGCTACTCCATGCGGCAGGTGCTGCAAGAAAACAATTTAAAAAGATCACCCTGTGGAATGTTGCCATTGCGCAAGTGTCAGAGCTGGACATTGAGGAGCTGTGGGTGGCATTTGGGTGACTTCAGATACATACCTTCCCATGAGATTGTTAAGTCTCTGGGTCTTCCATGTCTTCACTGGCTGTGACACAGTATCTGCATTTGCAACCAGGGCAAGAAGGCAGCATGGGATACCTGGAATGCTGATGACATGGCAACAGAGGCCTTTGTCAAAGGCTCCAAAAAGCATTCCAGAGGTGGTAATTTCCATTATGGAGCGCTTCACAATTCTCCTCTATGATCGCAACAGCAGCCAACTCAACACTGATCAAGCTCATCTTGAGTTGTTCTCAAAGAATGGTAGAAGAATGGAGCAGATCCCCCCAACTAAGGATGCACTGGTGCAGCATCTCAAAAGACCCAAGTGACTGGAGACCATTGTGGTCAACTCTTCCACAGGCAAGCCAGTCCATCCTTGAACTCTTAGGTTGTGGCTATAAGAAAGGCTGTTGGGGCCATTGCAAATGCAAAAAAGCCTCTTAAAGTGCACAGCTCTGTGTCAATGTGGAGGAGACTGTGAAGGAGACAGTGAAGAATAGGTTCAACAACAACTGAAATAGTTTTTTTGAAATAAATATTTGTATTTGACACATTCTTTTTAAGCTAAATCGCTAAGGTCATACTGACTATTGTTCTACTCTTGTCACTGTACTGTCAGGGTTAATGAACAAAAATGATTAAAAAGGTGCAATATACGACATTCAGCCCCAATAGATGTCGCACTATAACACCAGCATCTCAGACCAAAACAAATGTGCATGTCGTTTACTCAATAAAGTTGGGAAAAAAGAAAGCAGCCCATGAACCAACAGCTCATGAAACTCAGACATCAAACTGTCAAACTAGGCAGAGCTGATCCAATATGGATCAAGATTATGTTACTGCATTGCCTATTTATATCCTCAAATGTTATCAGAAACATTTTAGTGCACTGTTTTGTAATATGAGAAAGTTTGTAACCCAGCTGCCAATTCGAAAATGGACAAGGGGACAACACAGAGGGACTCACATGCACTCAAAACAAAGAACAGAGAAGCTTGGATAACAACACACACAGAGGGAGTGCGACTCCATTCTCTGGTCAAGTCCCCATTAATCCACTATATCTTTACATAGCAAATAGTTGTTTGCTGCTATATTAATATTCAAAATGTTGTAAACTGGACCTTTAAGCTTTTAAAACTCTACACAACATTCATGGAACAGACATGATATTATAAAGTCTAGCCTAGGTATTCAGATACTGTGATTTCCTTCTCACAGCATCACTGAATTCACCATTAACTATTCACCTGAACAGTTTATGATGTTGTATATTGTATCCTTATAATCCTTGACTATCAAAACATAGGAGTAGACATCACCTTTTCTGTGTTATCATGTTTGGTTCAGGAGATTTGATGCAAAATACATAATTCAGTTATGGCAGAAATAAATTGGCTGCCATGGCTGCCACAAGACGTTTTTGCAATGGCTCCATTTCTGAAAATGTTCAGGGCCCCACACGGTACAAGTGTGCCAAGTTTCATGCTTTTATGAAAAAGTGAACATGTCATCTCAAATTTGGCACATGTCAACTGGGATTGTTTTGATTTAAGAATATATCCAAATATGGTATTTCCTCTTCTGTTCTTGCTGATTAATGCTGTTACCTCTTCTTTAGAGTCTTTTCTGAAGATTTGAAGGTTATTTTGCAAAATGTCCCACTTTTTAGGTCCAAGTTTGAGATGTATTCAGGTTCCCATCTCTGGTGCAGCCACTCTCTCTCATAAAACACAGTTACGAAAAACAGTATATGCAGTGTATTTGTATCTGAGGTTAACACTGACAGCTATCGTTCATTAAAAATGCATCTACAAAACATAATTTTTGACAGCTGATCATTTTTAAGTATGTCAGGGAGTAAAAGAACGTGAGCAGCCACATTGAGCTGTTAGATGAAGAGCTGCAGGCTACAGGCTGCACACCTCCTCAGCAAGACAAGCAACTTTACTGTGTACTGCCTAACTCCTCGCACCACATGCAGCAAGAAATCAGATCGCGGTTGCTCTTGGCATGATGGAAAAAGGCCAATTATTGCTTGATTCTTTATTAAAACAACGTGACATGTAAACTGATACACAAGTAGCTCTTCAGCTGTATTTCTTACAATGTAGCTAATAAAGTAGTGTTTGCTGCTTTATTAGCAGTGTTTGCTGTCAAATCGACTAGGACTGAAATCTTATGGATTACAAACTTGTCAAAATACTTTTAGACAGTAAGCCATTGCCAAAGCTGCCTAGATAGCTTAGATAGTTATTGCTAATGATAGGTTGCAGACATGCTCCCACATTTCGATAATACATTGTGCAGACCTGCGAGTCAAGAAAGCTGATCGGTTGGTCCAACTTGGGAGGTGGGTTTAAAATGAATATGATAAAAAAGTTTTACAAACAACTGTAACAGAAACAGCCACACAGATGTCCCTGAATGACCATGTGAACATGGTCTGTTAAGGTAGATGATGAGATTTCAGTAGGTGGAAAGCAGCTACTGAAACATATGTTACAGGTTGTAAGTGGGATCAAATGTCGCCAGTAGCTGTAGTGGCAAAGTTGTGCAGATGCAGATGCAGCTGTAACTACTAACTATTATTTTGTACTAGCACTTTAAGGCTGGAGATATACTTGCTTTTTAACCACGCGTTTGCGTAGACAGCTGGCTATGTCGTGAACGTCACTTTTCACATACTTGCCTGTGTACTTTGCATATTACTGGAGGATTCCACTAGAGGGCACACCAGAGAACTAGGGATATAAATAGAACTTCCAGATTTGCATGATGTAAAATCCACCAAAAAATGCAAAGAAGAAGAAGCATGATGTAAAAAATGAGTGTGGCGACACTTGAGGAGGTTACTACTTTGTTAATTCAAGCATATTTGTCACTGCAGCAGCAATGACACATTGTACAGATGCGGGTAATTGCAGACTTACTGACTTGTCTGCAAAACTTTCCGCCACTGTTGGTGCTGCTTTTGTGCCTACTGACCCCTGACCCTGTCACCCTGTTTTTTTTAAATCTTACAACACATCTGGAGGGGATATTTAGGTTACAAAATTTCAGCTGACCTGTATAATCATTGCAAAACCAATACTTTCATTATGATTTTAAAAATTCATACCAGTATTAGTAGTATTGTTACATAAAATACACAGGTGGTGCAAGAGCAAAATTACTGCCCACCTCCCCATCGCAGTACCTCCAGCCTGGTCAGTGGACAAATTCCAATATCTGTCATTTGTTTGTAGGTGTAGGACAAGCAACATGGATAATATTTCAAAAATAAAGTAATGCTAGGAGCCACTGTTTGTAGGTAAATGTGGACTTACTTCAGTAAAAATAAGTAGTTAACAAGCGATCCATCACCAATCATTGTTATGTTAAATTACTGTCATTTTCATTGAAGTTCAGTGTCAACATTACTCGCTTCTTTGAAAAGCGCTGGTGAGGGGCTGGAACTGCAACCAAAGGAGTATGTCTGTAGTGATGGTGAAGGCACTGGAGTAGCGTCCGCAACACAGCCCGAGACAGCGAGGGTGAGACTGGACAGAGAGGCAGAGAGGGCAGCCACACAGACATGGCTCCCGCAGCCATGCCGCATGAGCAGCGAGACATGGATAATATCCTCTGAGTGGACCGGAGCTTTAACACCAACTCTACCCGTCAATGGACGCTTCAGCTGCGTTTGAAATAACTCCTTGAGTGCTACCGTTGACTGAAAATGGACCCATTCACCAGTAACAGCTAATACTATGACACCAACGTCTATCAGCCCGGCTCCGCCGGCTGGGAGGGAGTGTAAACAAATGGGGGAAGATACGAGTGCTAAAGGCTAAGCTAAGACTGGATGGATGAACTGCGACTGCGGAGCACCACTCATAAAAGGATTATGGACTGTAATGTAATGAATTTTATGAAAACATGGTTTAACAGCAGCGTCCCTGATAGTGCCATTGAGCTACTGGCCTGCTACATCCTCAGGGCAGATACAACAGCTAGTGACTCCGGTAAGACCAGAGGGGCGTGGAGGACTGTGCATTTATGTTAACAAAGCTTGGTGCATTATTGAGAGGCACTGCTCTGCTAACCTACAATATCTTATAGTTAAGTGTAGACCTTTCTATCTGCCCAGAGAGAGTTTACATCTACTGTTGTGACTGTAGCATACATCAGGATGCTAATGCTAAGCTTGCTGCCACCAGCAAACAACAGACTACACACTCAGCTGAAGCCAAGGCGCTCTAGTTCTTAATATAGTGTTGGGGGGGGGGGGGGGGGGGGGGTCATGCTAGTAACGCCTCTATACCCAACAAATCAGGAACACAGATATGGTGACAAACAGTTTTTCACGGCCTAACTCCACAAGTTCACAGTTTTTCCACACAATTTTTTTCTAACATCTATAATGCGTTTCAAAAGAAATCTCTGATTTTCCTTTACACAGACTTTAAATGTATTCAGAGAGTGACATCAAAATAAGGTTAATGGATTATCATAAAGAACCATTGCTGTATTCATCAGTTCTTCAGTCTGACATGTGCAGCATGTAAACAAGGCTCCAGTCAGCGTTCAGCTCCGTCCCTCTTCTTCTCTCTCCTACTAACCTGCTCATAGCAAAGCAGCAAATCCTCCTCTTCCTCCTGTCTCCATCACATCTGAAGCTGATCGCTTTCTTTTCATGGCTTCCCTTCAGCTGCTGTGTGGCTTCTACCCAGCTTCCTCAGCCATTCTGGCTGTGTTCCCTTGATGCTCTCAATCCTCTCTAACCCTCTGACAAACTGAGGGGGGAGGGAGGAGGCAGAGGTAGTGGAACAGGAGGAGGAGGATGTAAGAGGGAGAAAAGGCGGGGAATGATGATCCTTTGTTTGAGAGCCATGCCAGCCTCGCAGTTTCCTCTTACTCTCCCTCACTCCATCTCTGCTCTCATCTACTGTAATCGCACACTCTACAGTGGAACCTTTATTAGATTGATCACTTGGTTTATAAAATGTCAAGAAAGTTGAGAAATGCCCACAGTTTCCCAAAGTCCAAGGTGATGTCTTCAAATGTCCAACCAACAGTCGAAAAGATAATTAGATTACAATGATAACAGAAAAAAGCAACCAGAGAATGATTGGTATTATACTGTTTGATAAATGACTCAATTAATTGAATATTCAAATTGCTGGAGATTAATTTCTATTAATCAAATAATCAACTAATTGTCTCACTAGTACAGCAGATCAATATTATCTTAATCTCTGTGTGTCCAGTACAGACATAAGTCCAGAACATGTTTAGCCTTGCTTAGCAGAAACACTAGAAACAGAGAGCTATGTTGTCTGTTTTTGATGAGAACATAAATCTGTTGTCACAATAGAACAATACAATAAATTTGAAGTTAACTTTATTAAAAATTATTATTTACTTCATTAAAAATAATACATCAGAACCACTCCAGGACTCAAATGAGCGCTTCTTTGTTTAGAAACTATATATATATATATAATATATAATATATATAATATATATATATATATATATATATATATAAAAAATATATAATATATATATATATATATATAGCCAACTAGTGTAAAATAACATGATAGGGTTGGTTTTTTCCTCCTGTCCTCCCCAATTTTTTGAGTCATCAGCCGCCACTGCACCAGATATAACATCCTGTTATATCCATCCCTGAAAGACAAAGTAATTGGAAATGCACAAAGCTAACTGCTAAGCTGGGCTAAGCTTGAAGCTAAGTAAACAGAGTAGCAACAAAACACATGTCATTTCATTAAAAAAAAAAAGAGCAAATCTAATGATATGTGAACTAAGCATAATGTAGCATAATGACTGGATTACAATTGTGCACTTTTTTTTCTACCTCTAAAACGTGAGAGATGTTAAACCAGTACATAATAATATCTTAAATTTATTGCATCTTTCTGGTTTACTTTTTTTGTCTTGGTTGAACCTCTACAAACATTTGAGATGTTTGCTGCCCTGCCAAAGATATTTGATGTGCTTTTAGTTTTATTTACATTATTTAAAAAAGTTACAGGGCAAGCTAACTTGTTTTGTTATGGCAGATAAAGCATGTTTGCAAAGTTAACATGTTTACATTTAGATGTTATTCAATATATTCTTTTATCACAAAATATATTCTAAACCAAACGATGTTTGCACAGTTAAATGTTTACATTATGTTATTATATTTTTAATGTTAATAAACTATTCTAAAGTTTAACTAATGAACCCTCTGGTTTCTTCAGGCTTCAGTCATTATCAGGACACTCTTCAAATGGCAGCATTATCAAATTATATATACTTAATAAATATTGATATTGATCAATATGGAAAACATTATTGTGATCATATTTTTTGCCATATCCAGCCCTACTCTACGACATTTCTTTCATCAGAACACTTTCAAACCCACTTTTTCTCCAGCAGGTAGAAGCTTGAAGTAGGGCTGGGATAATATGGTATGGCAAATATCATATCACGATATTTTTCATAATAGATGGCATGATGATATTGATGGTATTTGTTTTGTTTTCCCCCCAATACAAAACCCATTAGAAATGAAACAGCAAGCTAGGTTTTATATTAAAATTGTTAACTATTTGTACTTGCTTAAAAAATACAGCTAAAAATATACTGAAGAAAAATAAGGATAAATTAAAAATGTAAAAGTGTATTGAATTTCACAATTTTTATTAGGAATATCTGCAATATGATGGGTTCATGGCTACCATCTCATGGTTTCTTGTCCAAGCATTTACAGATTCTTGGCATAACTATTTGCCTAAATATATAATGACATTTAGTAAACAGTTAAAATTCAACATTTATGTAAACGTAGCTGCATTCACGGTCCTTATACACATATTCACCTGTTGAGCATACATAACAAATAAAATATAAAGAAAGGAAATATGTATGCTTACTGTACATATAATCTTACATTAGGCATTACTTTTAATGTCTGACATTAATAACACAATCACAATGACAACATCCCTGCTGACTTCAGTTAATGCAGATCAATTTGACACTAGAAACTCAGATATTTCATTGTATTTCTTAAGTGCATCATATCATTGTTATCTTGTAGTTTGTGGAGGATAAAGATGCATACCCCTTTCACAACTTTATAACTAACTTAAACTACTTGGAGAAACGTGTTGTGTGACAGTATCTATACGTGTTCTTATAATACATCCATGGACAGTATCCATACCATGAATGTATAAAGAGAACCATACCCACTTTGCATGGGATGTGCCCCCCCCTGAACATTAGTTCTGCGCTACTGAGTTCCATCAACTACACTCACTTCACCTTGTGGTAATTTCAAACACTATTAATACTAACATATACTGATATAAATTCATATAATAATAATCAACTACACTCAGAAACAAGATATGAGTTACTGAGTATATTGTTCTGTCACGCTGGATGTAGATTTTGGTAATGCACCTGGAGCCAGAGATGTTGAAGCCTGCATTTTCCTGCATTCACTCATATGGCTAGTTATCAAAAGTCAAACAGGTTGCTTGTGATGCCACCCTTTGCTGTTATGCATTGTTTGTAAATGTATATTCTTCTGTGCAGTGTCCGTTTTTCAAAGCCAAACATCTGACGAGGCACCCATTTTGGGAATTTACTCAATGTGGGATTCAGTGCTGGTACTTGCCTCGGACTGCATTTTGTTTAAAGTAGCTACCTTACCACATAACAGCATGAACACAAACGGCCACCGTACGTGAATGATATGGTTTGCTATGTTACATGAAGAGGACGTGGATTCAGACAAAATGGTGGACACGGAGGCACAACATCTTAGACCTCTGCCTCCACAAGTTGACAGGAAATCACATGACCTTAGCAGCGGAAGTTTGTCTTCTTTGTGGCGTTTTTGCGTGAACATCCACATTGCGCATGTGTGTAGTGCGCTTGTGGCACACTACACAAAAAGTTTGTTGGCTTTTTAAAGGTTTTATTCAATGTTGTCGGTCAAACTTTAATATATTGAAGAATCCAGTGAGCGTAGGTATACCGATATGGAGAAAATACATTTGAAAATGTGGCTCCAAGTATTTAACATTAGCAATTTTTGTCTCATTGTTGCTGGTCATGAGAGCAAACTGTTTGAATCACGTTATGTTAGCTCGCTAATGGGCAGCAGGGGTTAGCTGCTTGGATGCTCAGTCTGGCTAACGTCTAATGTTAGAGCTTGCAGTGTAACGCAGGGTTTCCCATACATTCATTAATTTGTGGCGGCCCGCCCCAATAAAACTTTGCCCGCCGCAAATTCATTTCCTATTTTTGGAGCTGCGCACCCTACTCTCGTGCTCTCTCGCTCTGATATACTCCTAAATACGCGCAGATGCAGCTGCACCAACTCGTTCTCCCCCCACCACACACAAACACCCTCCTCTGAGCTCTCTCTCTGAGCTTTTACCCTGCAATCACGTTATGCCATCTACACTTGAGAGGCATAGTCGCACTATCTCCACTTAAAAACACTTAAAGAAAATTGTGCATCTACAACACTTTGTACAGCACCGACCATAGACTGGAGAAACAAGGGACTTCATGGTGCATTCAGGTGCACCTCGTAAAATCCAAAATCTACATTGCCTTGTATGGCAAAGTGTGACTTCATGCTGCATTTTTAATAATCAGATGCTAAAATCATAACAACAATATCCCATTCATTTCTACATAGGCACATTTTAAAAATCCCCGCCCCCAACCCCCGTCAGCTACTACCACAAATAGAATCTGATTCTGTGGGAAACACTGTAATGTTAGCACGCAGTTAACATTAGCCTGACTATTACCACAACTAACCATCTGTAGTGTAGGGCTTGTCTTAATCACTGTCCGGGAAACCAGCTCATAATGTAGGCTGTGTGTGTGTGTTACTGGTTAGAGTCACTTTAACGACGCCTCCACACTTTCTTTGTCTAAGTTTAAGATATGTTATTAATCATTAAGGGATTCTGCTCAATTCAGCTTATTAATGATATAATTTGCAATTAATTTAATATAGTTTCAGCTGTCAGAGTTGCCTTGCTCCCCAGTGTTTTGGTAGATGATTGTAGTAAAAATGCTGATTAAAAGTTGTACAAGTCAAAGTGAAGCTATTTTGCTGAATTGCACAGTAGCCGAATCTCTCGGTAGACTGAATAGACGTTATTGACCAAACTGAAAGGATGTTTTAAGTCATATTAGATGAGTAATGATGGAATGGTGTAGCAACTTTTTCCCCAACAAGAGAATGAGCTCTTTCCGGCTAAATTACCTCAAGACAGTGATTATCACAGATCACTAACACAACACACATGTACAGATGATAAACGTTTATGGTTTTATTCGGGTTCAAACCATGAAAACATTAGAACCTTTCTAAGTTTGTGCTGATTTATTATTAGGGTTCAAACCCCAAAAGGGTAGAACCCTTTTAAGTTTGTCCTGTTTATTAGGGTTCAAACGCCAAAGGAGTAGAATCCTTCTAAGTTTGTCCTGGTTTATTATTAGGGTTCAAACCTCAAAGGGGTAGAATGCTTCTAAGTTTATCATGATTTATTATTCTAAGATTTTGCTGGTTTATGATTATTATTATCATTATTATTATTATTCTGCCACGGCTCAATTGCCATGAGCTGGAATCAGCTAAAACCACCAAACTTGGCACAATAACTGGAAAACTGGAAGTGCATGTGCTTCCCAAGAAATATTAGCCCAATCGGCCAGATGGTGGCGCTGTGATTAAGATGCAAAAAGTCAATTTTCAAAAGGCCACGCCCCTCAGACTATAAGTCTGATTAACTTGAAATTTGACACACAAGTCCAGCTCAAAGTGCTCTATAAAAAAGCCTCTTCAACCATAGAAGTCCACCATGATGGAATTTTTGCTAATTTGCATCAACTGAAAAACAGTCAAATGAATAGAACTTTTTGAATTTTGACTCTATCAACACCAAATTTGGTATACAGCCTTGCAGAACTGAGATAGAAACTTCTATTATAGATGAGCAAGCTCGGTCGAAAAACATGGCTGCCATCAACCAAAATATCTTCGCAAAAGGCGAGGCTTAGCAAATATTGGCCGTAACTCATTAACATTTTCTCCAATCATCATAAATGTTGGTACATAACTTCAGTCCGCGATTAGGAACAGGTCTAGCAAAGCATTTTGAGCCAGACCAATAGGGGTCGCCAAAAATGCCAACAATATATGCCATTTTACGTCGTTGCTCTCTTTACTGTGAGCTAGAATGACCTACAGACAAGAAACTTGGCACAGTAACTGGAAATGATGTGCATGTGCTTCACAAAAAAGTCCAATCGGCCACATTCTGGTGCTGTAATTAATGTCCAAATTTTCGATTTTCGAAAGGCCCCGCCCCTAAAGCGCCATATTGATCGGTGCTCATAATTCAAGATGCCTTTGAGCAATGCTGATTAAACTGACAGGAGACATACCTTGCTATGTCATGAACATAAACACCAAGTTTTGTTCAAACTGGATGAATTGGGGTGGAATGGCGGAAGTTTGCACAATTATTGAAATTCTGCATGCTTTCTGTAGATGAAACAAGTGCGTGATTGGTCTCACTCCTTTAAACAGAATTAAACTAGCTGAAGTGAATTTGCTCACCTTTGTGAAGCTTGAAACCTGATCATTTTTATTTGCGGCTTTAGCTCTGGAAGATTGAGCTGCTTTCTTCTGTTGACCGCAAAAAGGCTTGAACCCGTGTATTGCTGCTTGCAGCTATATTTATTATTATAATGGTTATTTTTCTGCCACATTTGCTCAAATAGCCATGAGCTGGGATGAGCTACAGACACGAAACTTCACACAATAACACACAATATAAATTTCTATTATAAATGAGCATGATAGGTCGAAAAACATGGCTGCCATCAAATGAAATATCTTTGCAAAGGGCGGGGCAAATACTGGCCATAACTCATTAACTGTTTTGTATTTTTGGTAAGTTTGGGTACACAAGTTCAGTCCATGATTGGGAACAGGTCTACCAAAGCATTTTGAGGCCGAACCATAGGGGGCGCCAAAAATACCACAAACGCGTATCTGAAAACCTGGTGGACAGAATTTCACCAAATTCATATTGATAGGTATAAGTGGGCGTGGCCTACCTCATATGTTCTCATAACTCAAGATGCATTACCTTTTTGTGTTACATTTTTGCAACATTTCAAAAGTTTGCTTAAAATTCTCTTTCATCAGTAGCTCACAGGGTCTTCCAATGTGAATAGGCATAGCTTATTGACATTTAATAAATTGCTTATAAGAAATTGTTTAATAAATTAATTTGATTTAAACATTACATAAAACATTTACAAGAATTGGTGACTTTTTAAAGACTTATTGAATTAACTTTATATTGGCCCATTTTTTAAATCTGTACTAATTGCAAACTTCTCAATTTAAATACTGTATGAAGCCTTTACAGCAGTCAACTCACTTTTAAAATATATTTATAATAAATAAACTTTGTATATTTTTTTAAAAATCTGTGTGCTACTTCATGGTAGGGGTCGACTGATATGGTTTTATCAGGGTCGATACCGATTATTAGCATTAAGGAGACCGATAACCCATATTAAGAACCAAAATATATTTGCAGTAAAAATAAAAATTCTGGCGTCAAAATTTAGAACACACGATTTGAACGCATGATTTTGCTTCATTTATTATAGCAAAACTGCTTTGGAAAGCCTTTAGTTGGTTTCAACTATTTAAATGCAGTGGTGGAAAGTAACTTAGTACTCAAGTACTGTACTTAAATACAATTTTAAGGTACTTGTACTTTACTTGAGTATTTCCATTTGATGCTACTTTATAGTTCCACTCCAGTACATTTCAGAGGGAAATATTGTATTTTATACTCCACTACATTTATTTGGCAGCTTTAGTTATTAGTTACTTTTCAGATTAAAAGTTTACATAACATAACGAGTTTATAAATTACAATACACTGATAAAGATTAAACCAGTGGTTCCCAAACTTTTTAGCTTGTGGCCCCTTACAAAAAAAGTGTGTATTTGTGTCTCTTTGTCATGTTTCAGATGTCTAAGTTATTTGCATTTCCACCAAAGAGACATTTCCCCTCACATAGTTTAAAAAAAATAACTGTCCGGTAGGTCAAAGGTCATTGACAGGAGTCAGACGACCAGAGAAACATCAAGAAGGACATTCACATCTCCCTAATATACAACCACCTGTTATCATGTGGCTGAAGTTCCATGGGTCACATAATGACATCTGAACCAGTTGCATTCACTGCCAGATCCAGTTTAAAACCTTTTAGTTGAATTTTTTTTCTGTTCTCAAAGGTCAAGAATGAGCTTCCATGCTCAAAGCTTCTGGGAATTCTAAAAGAAAGAAATCTGCTCCCTCCAACCGTCACTGGTTTTATAATTACAGTATATATTTACAAACAGTAACTGCTCCACTTTAAAGGATTTGGCTGGTGATTTTCTATATTTTTCTTATTGTCAACAAATCTCATGTGCAGAGCCAAACCAACAATGAACTGATCCTACTTTCAAGTATTGTGTGTGTATCCAAAGTCTGATATACCTCCAGGAGAGTAGTTCTGTGTGAGGCAGACGCCACTGAGTATGTGCATGAACGCGCTTCCATTTACAGAGGTTGTTGTGCTACATATCATAATCTCTTGACTTTGTACTACATTATAAATGTCTCAAAGAACTGATGATATGATGCAATATGTAGCACAACAAGCTCTGTAAACAGAACCATGTTTCCACAAAATATAGAAAATTGCCAGCCTTATCCTTTAACACAAACAGCCTTTTATTGCTATAATACATACAAAAATCCACATGTATGCACCTGTAAATAAAACAACTCATCCACATATAAAATCACTATTTGGCCTAATTCTTATCAGAGTCTCAATATTTACTGTCTTGTTGCTAATAAGCTAACCTACTCTACAGGTGATCTATGGACTCTTCTCAGTTTTTGGATGCATTTTGTAAATAGCTGTTGCCATTCAGAAATCGCATAAACATTGCAAATGCAACCAATCCCTTTGTTATTTCAAGAACCTAAGATTTTATTTTATTTTTATTTAATTATTTGATTTAGTTTTGATTTGAAGATTAGATTTGCCCTTTAAACGCACAATATGTAATTTCTGCCACTAGGGGTCTCTCAATCAAAACAATAGCAAAAGACAGTTTGATGACGTTGTGAAGTAGCGTGGGATCATGCGAGTTGTCGTCTTCATTGTTAAACAACCAGCTGCTCCGGGTTGGGATTACTTCAGTGTTCATTGTTCAGGATGTTTTTACTGGGAGCTGAATTATCCACAGAGGTCTCCTACTCTCCAGAATGAACAGACCCGTTGATTAAAACAGGTAAAAACACTGAATAAAGCAGTTTCACATACATTTTTTTTTTTTTTTTTTTTTTTAATATCAGTGTTTCTCTGACGCCGTTTGGTGGGCACAGGACATCCGGGAGGGGCTGCTAGCTGAGCTGCTACTAACATTTGGTCAGCTTGTTTCTCTAACTTCTTAACTTAAGATCCAGACGTCTGATAACTAAAATCCTTCATCCGGTTAAGAGATATAGTTAGAAACGACCAAGATCTAAAAAGTGTATTGTAAAAATGTGGCTTGAAACTGAATAAAATTCAATTTATGGCAGTTTCTGGTGGACAACCACAAAGCTGATGTATTATCCTGTATGCATATACTCTTTGTTAGACACCATTGTGGTAAACAGTCACAATGCCAACGTATTATCTTGTAGGTGTATACTCTTTGGTAGACGCCATCATGGCGGACAACTACAATGCCGGTGTATGCATCTTGTGCGTGTATACTCGTAGAGGGGGTATGACACCATTGACAGGCGACTAAATGAAACTCTTGATTAAATTTCTCTGGGTTTGAAAATTGTTGGAAACATTTGGGATAATGTAAGTACACAACTCAACAAAATATATAACAGGTCTAGTCATTTTTAAACATTTTAATGCTGAATAGTTACATATAATAATATAATATTATAGGTTTAAAGACAAATAAAGTGGTTTATTTATGATTCATGTCCCTACTTTTGACACAGACAGGAAGTTCAAAGATAAAATATCACAGCAGATCATGACAGTTTTCTTGTTCTGGGAAACAATAAATTGTCTCTATTAACATTTACAATACAGCTCTACCACAATCTATTGTAATCTGCTGGAAGAGAAGCGGGAAAAGGCTTGTGTGTGTTATATGAGACTAAAATGTTCTCCCTGTGTTCAGTGAGCACAGTCTGCTTCCTACATACTGTAGAGCAACAGATAAGGCTTGCGGTTCTACAACAATCATGGTTTCAGTTCTCTTTTTGCTAAATTTAACTGCTGCAGTCGCTCCACACATCGAAACATTTCAGTGTGCAGTCACATCCTCTGTGAAGCACCCTGATTCCTGAACACTGTATCAAGAAATCAAGGTAGTGTGGTGACTAGTGACAGAGATGCATGAGATGCAGGGACATTACTCACTGCTCGGCTGCTCCATGTCGCTGGGACTGTCTCCAGAGTCCTGGGGAAGGCCAACAGACCAGTAGGACATTCCTACTGGAGTCACTGGTTACCTGCTATCAGGGCAGAGTTCCTCCACAAAGAGAAGGCCTGGATTGAGCTGTCACCCTGCACAATGACAAAAGCAGCACTGATGAAACACATACACAGCTCTGGAGCTACACAACCTGTTCTACCACTTTCATAGACATAATTGCTGCAAGCTATACAGTCAAAATAGTACCGTGCTTATTTAAAATCTATTGACTGAGACTATAATGACATGATACTCAAAAATGTGTTTTGCTTATTGTTCCTTCATTGTGATGTTGTTCTCTTCTCTGTGGAGAATGATGTCTGTGCAGAGTTTGTTTTCACATTCATCTGCCGAAGGAGGAAAGTTTCTCTGAGCTCACCTTAAATATCAGTTTAAGGCGTGTTACTACGAGCATGATTTGTGACATCATACCTAGTTTGAAGCCAATCATGGATCGATATGCAACTAACACAAGTGTGATGTGGAAACTTGAAGCTTCTGGCACACATACACCGAGAATGGACTTGTTACTTGTACAGCACCACTGAGCATGTGTGGGAACGCAGTTCCATTTACAGCTTCACTAGCTTCTTGTGCTGCATATAACAATCTCTTGACTTTGTGCTACATTATAAATTTCTCAAAGAACTTCAGTACAAAGTCCAGAGGTTGTGATATGTAGTACAACAAGCTAGCGAAGCTCTGTAAACAGAACCACGTTCCTGCACATACTCAGTGGTGTCTGCCATACAAGGAACAAGTCCAACCTCTCTCCTGGAGACTGAAAACATTATCACTGTTAGTATTCTTTGGAGCCGTTTCTAAACAATTGTCTACCATTGTCTTTGTTGAGAAGGAACGTCACCCAGAGCAGCGGTGTGGCTCATTGATGTGTTTTTAATTGTTTCTGGACAACAACAGAAGTCTATGGCACACAGGAATAGGATATATCAGGCTTTGGACGGGGGGGACACGCACGCACGCACGCACGCACGCACACACGCACGCACGCACACACGCACGCGCACACACGTTTGGATCCAAACATGATATTTGTTGACAACAAGAAAAATACAGAAAATTGGGCAGCTGACCCTTTAATGTGATATCCAGGTACTACACTATACTACTGTACCTTATGAGGTTAGCTTAATGTCATGATTCAAGCCCGTTAACACTTCTATTGCATGTTCCATCCTCTCTTTGTGCAAAAGTCACTCAGGGAAGGGCAGAATGTTTCCTGGAGGATGGGCGGAACCATGTTAGCGTGACCATGGGGGCAGCACACAACTAAAAACAAGTGCAACTCATCCTACAGCCTCCTTCCTCTAGTTATCTGATTCTAGATGTGCTTCATTTAGCCATGCTGGTGTGCTGCGTGTACATCAAATGAATGTGTTCAGTTGTACTGTAAAGAAAGCCACATACTACCATCATTCAGTGCAAACTTTAATTTCATCATTGAACAGTGTGCATGTGCTGGCAAATTAATCCCTTTGTATTCGGACATCATAAGCCATACATTCTGTTTTCCAAGCTGTCTTGAAAAAAAATTAGGTTGATGAAGAAAGATGAAGTTAGAAATGTCAGTGTCCTTGCCGTTGCTGAACTCAGTTCTCAAAAACAACAGTATCAACAGTAAAAAAGTAATAACCCAAGGACCACTTTCTAGCTTTCACTTAGGTCATGTAATGACAGCTAAGCTATGCCCATGACCACGGAGCAAGCTTCATCCACTGAGTTGTACATCCGTTAACAGTCTGCCTCAGCAGACTGTGGGGCAGCTGCAGCTGATTCAGAATGATCCAGATAATTTTAACAGCTGTAAAGCTCTGGATGTCCTTGCTTTTTAAAATACTGTATATATTAGACATGCTTGACAGCTCGGATCCTCTCAGATATCTCAGGTCTAGTAGGCTTGATCCTGCTGTACTGAGGGTCAATTCTAAATCTGATCAAGCTGCCTTCACTCAAGCTTTTTCTGTTGCCTATCAACGAGTATTGTAACCCCCAAAGGGGTAGAACCCTTCTAAGATTGTGCTGGTTTATTATTATTATTATTATTATTATTATTATGCCGCATTTGCTCAAATTCCCATGAGCTGGAATGAGCTAAAACCATGAAACTTGACACAATAACTGGAAATGTGTTGCATGTGCTTCACAAGAAATATGAGCCCAGTCAGCCCCATGGTGGCACTGTAATTAAGCTGTGAAAATTCAATTTTCGAAAGGCCATGCCCCTCACACCGCAAGTACGATTGACTTGAAATTTGACAGCTCAGTCCAGCTCAATGTGCTCTACAAAAAAACCTCCTGGACTATAGAAGTCCACCATGATGGATTTTGCTTATTTGCATAACGTGAAAAACAGTAAAATTAATAGAACGTTTCGTGTTTTGACTCTTCAAATCAATCTTCAATCATCATAACTTTTGGTACGCAACTTCAATCCATGATTAGGAACTGGTCTAATGCCACAAATACGTATCTGAAAACCTGGTAGACAGAATTCCACCAAAATTGGTGTGCATGCTCTGGGAGCAAATATTAACCAAAATCTGAAGCACCATACTGATTAGAGCAAGTGGGCGTGGCCTATCACATATTTGCTCATAACACAAGATGCCTTTGAGCAATCCTGATTAAACTTACTGGAGACATCCCGCACTACCTCCTGAACATATACACCGAGTTTTCAAATCCGATGAAGGCGTGACAAATGGCGGGAGTGCGCAATTATTGAAATGCTGCAGGCTTTCTGATGATGAATCAAGTGTGTTATTGGTGCCACTCCATGAATAGAATTAAAGTAGCTGAAATGAGTTTGCTCACCTTAGTGAAGGGTGAAACCCGCTCTTTGCTGCTCACCGCTTTAATTTTGGCAGATTGAGCTGCTTCCTTCTGTTGAGCGCAAAAAGGTGTGAACCCACTAATTGCTGCTTGCGGCTATATTATTATTATTAGAGTTCAAACCCCAAAGGCGTAGAACCCTTCTAAGATTGTGCTGTTTTTTGGGGGTTTTTTTCAGCCACATTTGCTCAAATTGCCATGAGCTGGAACAAGCTAAAACCATGAACCTTCACACAATAACTGTAAAAGGTTGTGTATGTGCTTCACAAAAAATATGAGCCCAATGGGCCGCATGGTGGTACTGTAATTAAGGTTCAAAAATTCAATTTTCGAAAGGCCATGCCCCTCACACTATAAGTCTGACTGACTAGAAATTTGACACACAAGTCCAGCTCAATGTGCTCTACAAAAAAAGCCTACTGGACCATAGAAGTCTGCCATGCTGAATTTTTGGCTAATTTGCATAAACTCATTAACCATTTAATAACATTTAATTAACGTATATCTGTGCGTAACTATTTAAATGCTACAGGCTTTGGGAGTGTGTTATTGGTGCCACTCCCATAAACAGAATTAAGGTAGCTGAAATGAGTTTGCTGACCTTTGTGAAGACTGAAACTCGCTCATGGCTGCTCGTGGCTTTAATTTTGGGCATCTTTCTTCTGCTTCTTTCTGTTGAGCTCAAAAAGGTATTAACTCGCGCATTGCCGCTTGCAGCTATATTTGAATGTTTGTGTTGCTTCTTCTTCTTCTTCTTCCTTTTTTGATCTCAATGTAGTGAACATTGAGTTTTCCCCTGTGTATAAATTGCGTTACATATATAAAACTTGCAGTTCAGCTGGGAAAACAGGCTATAGTGCAAACACACAACCCTGCTTCGTTTAAGTGACATGACTCAATGTTTCCTGGATGGATGTTAGTGCAGGCGCACACACACACACACACACACGGGTTCTTTTCCTCCAGAAAACCAAATGACGTGTTCCACTGTGGTCGGAGACCGGGTGTCCAAGCTGCTTCAAGACTTGTGTCGTGTTATTTGGACAAACTTTATTTGGCATTAGCTAATTCAACAATCCCCGGATTTAAATACGATTCTAAAATTCCTTCGCCTTTTATTCCCTACAGTGAGTTTATTTTAACTCACTGTAGCAGCTGCAGCACGGTGAGCGGGCTGTTGCAGCATGCAGCAGTGTGGAACATATTCTGAACCTTCACATGTTTTAATCGGGTAGTTTTTTCCATAAGAAAAAAAATGACTACATTTTCTGACTTTTACATAAGACTGGTTTGTTTTTCTCTGATGACACCGTCAGGTACAAGATCCAAGGTAATATAGCAAATGTGAGCACTTGCGCTCATAGTTGCAGCTACAAATTAGGACATAAAATACGATGACACAATAGTTATTATTATTATCCAACTCACCGCACGGTTTAGAAGTCCAGTGAGCATGATGGGAGGGTCTCACAGCTTTCAAGTGCTTTGCAGAGGCAGCCACAGATTACTGTTTGCACTTACGTTTCACTGAACTTCCTCATTCCACGATGCAAACTTTCCCATCCAGACGACGCTCAGTTCTTCTTCTTCTTCTCCTTCTTCTTCGCTGGATAGAGTGCCGCCGTTCAGCCTTGCAGCTAATTTTCCCAGTGGTCACTCGCGGTATTGCAGCGAAAAATACCCCTGCGGCCCCAAAAGCATTTTCGCCATAGACCACCACTGTAACAGAGACGTCTGTAAAACTGTTAACAGGACACCTCTTTCTATTATGAAGTTTTGATCCATGGATCCATGGATATTGGTAAAACTTTCCACGAGCAGAGAAAGTAATTTAAAAATCCATGACGTCACCACAATATAAAGTCTATGGGCCAAGCTCTTATAGTACATACATTAATAATTTATTTATCAAATTTGTGTGGAAAAATAAACACCATCATCTCAAAAAAGAAATACTAACTTTAGAGAGAGCAAAAGGAGGATTGGAAATCTTAAATTTTGTCAATATAAATGTTTCATAAATCTTACACAATCATTATAGAATTTTATACCACATAATATATTTAAAAATTTAGGTGGCTTAAATTTTCTAATGGGGTGTAACTACACTGTTTCTAAATTGCCGGTAAAACTCTATCAGTTCTATCAGCAGGTTTTATTGTCTTGGAAATTATGTTATGTTTACAGCTTTTCACCACATAAGGATATAATTTGGAACAACAGTAATATTACTATTAACAATAAAAGTATATATAAAGAGAACTGGATAGAAAAGGGTATCATTTTTGTTACAACTCTGTTTGATGATAAAGGTAATCTTATAGTTATGAAAATGCCCAAAGAGACAAATCCTTTCCAGTTAGATACAAATAATTTGTTTCTGTAATAAAGGCTATTCCTACAGGTATAACTGAGTTAATGAAATGTCATTTAGGTTATCAAAATATTAATGTTCATATCCCTTCCTTAAAAGTTGGTGGGATAAAATTAACAGACATAAAACGTACAAACAAACACATAAGAAAAGAATTTTGTCTTGTTCCTGCCCCTCTTCATTTGTGTTTTGGAGAGACATGGAAAAGTTTGTTTGTAATAAGACTGAACGTTCTATAACAATTACGCCAAAAGACATTATCACTAAATTTGAAATGAATAACAAGCCTTTGAGTTACATGATACGTAAATCTTACACTCGAGATTGGTAAATTTCACATACATAAGGCAAGATTCTCTATTCCTCCCTAAACTTTAATATTTTTCTGACTGAATTCAAATTGTACATAGATACATTAACCTTTATGAAGAACAAAAAAAATGAATGTACGCTGATGTACTTCAATGAATTATTTTCTGTAACCTCTGATTAAGGTATATTGATTCACTGATGTTATTGTTTGTTTATTGTGTTCAGATTTTTATTAATTAATTAATTTTTTTATTAATATATATGTATTTTTAATTTTATCTCAACTTGTTACCTTCTCATATTTTATTTGATTGATATCTACTGTTCAAGCATTGAAATCTGGAACTGTACAATGTACAAAGCTGAATGTCTGTATGTTCAGAATGTTCAATAAAACAAAAAAAAGAGCTCTTATAATACATTTATGCGGCTTCTTCTTCTTCCTTGTGTTTATTGGCAGATTGCAAACCAACTTTAAAGATTAATACCGCCACCTGCTGTATCAGAGTGTGTAGATTCATGACATTAGATCATCTGAATGCTGATTCAGTCTATAGAAAATCTAAAAATAAATAAATTAAAAATAAATTTAAAAAATCACACCCTCTTTCCTGATCCTGCATGTATTATATAACCTACCAACCCCCTTCTGATTTCCCTGAAGTCCTGTCCTGTGCTCAGTAGTGATTTTAAACATTCCTGCCCTCTCTCATGTACTATATTTCTTGATGTCTCCCTCTGAATTATATTTATTACAATGCATGATAATGTGTTCTACATCTTCCAGAGTATTACACCACTGACACAGATTTGATTGACTTTTCCCCATTATATATAACGTGGAGTGCAAACCTGCATGCCCGAACCTTAATCGTGTAATGATCACCTCCTCTGTGCAGTTACCATATCCTCCTTTAAACTGTTTAACGTGAACAAACGTGCGTATATTATAATAATGTCTCCCTTTATTGTCTGTATCCCATTCCTTCTGCCAGGTGTTAATTATGGCTGTTCTAATTAATGATTTTGCCCCTCCCCTACCATAAGCTACATTTATCACTTTGTTTTCAATTACTTTACGAGCCTTCTTTGCCTATTTATCTGCTTGTTCATTACCTTTAACACCCATATGAGCAGGGACCCAGCAAAACTGCACTTTTATACCCATACTTTGTAATCTTAAAAGCATAATGTGAATTTCTATCATGAGATCTTCTCTGACTGTTTGCCTTGACGACAAACCTCTGAGAGTTGCTGCTGAGGCTGTACCTGCTCTATCCACTGAAGGTCAAAAATGATAGTAATGATTTCTGCTGAAAATATTGACAATTTATCGGTCAGTCTGTGATATATATTAACATTCAATTCTGGTATACAGTATATAAACCAGTTCCCACATGCCCATCATCAGGATTCTTTGAACCATCTGTATATATTGTCAAAAATATACAGATGGTGTCTTTGAACATGATCTTTAACAATATGATGAATGTTATCTGTTACTGACCAGTTCTGCTTTTCTTCTAGGAGTTGTAAATTAACATATGAATCTGGGAGAATCCATGGGGGAAAATTACTTAAAACAAAAGATGGACTGTTTAACTCTTTTAGACCCGTCTTTTCTGTAATCTTGCCTATATTCCATCCAAAACCTCTATCATTAACCTTAGTATATTCCCAGCATTCACTTAAAACCTCAGTAGTGAGGTGTTCCTTTCCACATCCTTTTAGCTGAACCCAATACACCACTCTTTCTCTCGTCTAAGATGTAATGGCAACTCACCAGCTTTTACTAACAGAGCATTTGTTGGAGTTGTTCTCATAGCCCGTAAACACAGTCTTAATGCTCGGTTCTGAACCCTGTCTAATCTTTGTAAAGTAGTTTTACATGCGTTTCCATATACTATACATCCATAATCAATAGTGGATCTTATTAGTGCCCAGTATAGGTTTAACAGTGGTAGTTTATCAGCCCCCCAGTCATAACCATATACATTCCTTATGAAGTTTAAAGCTTTCTTACATTTTGTTTCTATGTGCTTTATATGAGAACTCCACATGTTCTTTTCATCAAACCATAACCCTTAATATATGAATTCTGTCTCTCTCTCTCTCAGGTTGTCCATATAGAAATAAAATTATGTTAATTGGCATTTTCTTTCTTTCTTTCAACATAAAACATGATGCACGCTGTGTCAAATCAGACTGGACAACATAGACATTTCCGGTAATAACTTTCAAAATAAGCCCCACCCGCCCACTTAATTAAAAACAGCGCATCCAGATACAAATTTCAAAATAAAATGGATAGTCACAATACATTTCAAAATAAAATGGGCAGCTGCAAAAGGACAGAAGATGCTTAAAACAGCAGCAACTCACCAACGACAACAACAGGGAATATATTACTTACTAAATGTTCAGTGAGTCAACAATGGTTAAGATAGATAACAATAGATAACAATAATAATAGCAATAATGATTCTCTTTGTAAAATAGTGAGTTTCTACTGAGTTGGACCATATCACTGAACAATAATCTATGGTGGTTGTGGTAATGCTAATATTTTAACTAATGTATATTTTCTGTCATATCATGCATCAGATGTCTAGGCAGGATGTTAGAGGGTCGACTTACAGAGAATACAACCAATCATTAGGTCTTCACCTTTCCCCACAATCTTTTGGTTGTCTCTCTCTCTCGCTCTCCCTATGCATGCATTGAAAGTACATTCATTAGGCAACTGCATTAGGCTTTTCTTGTATTAATTAGCACATACGCCTTATAAATCAGGTGCAAAGCATGACACATGAACCATTTTTGATTTTCTTTATTTAGAATTTCTATTTAAATAAAAAACCTAATGTAAGAAATATGCAGGGACAGACATGTTTCCCATATGTGGTAATAAACAAATACTCAAACATTCTATATGTTGGTGAAAAAAAAAGTTAAAGTTGACACTATCCATGCAATAATAACATTGTTACTGGCAAGGTAAATATTACCTTATCTGGGACAGGAAACAGAGTTCCTTCCAACAGGGAAGGCACATTCTCCCCATCAGAGAGAATAGTCATATTAGATAATGTCAGGTTAGAACTGTGAACTGAAACAAAACTACTCAATAAAAACAGCAATACACTGTATTATTTCTCTGACCTTCCTACAATATGCTTAGTACCTGGCTATACAGGCACACTATTGGGATGTAGAACATCAAAGTCAGTCGACATGACAGAAAACAACGTCAGAGACTCATTGAGTTCTGCTTAGGGGCCCATGCAGACTGTTGCCCTAGAAGACTGGGGCACTAAAACTCTGCAGCTGAAAAAAATATTGATTCAATTCTCAAAGGTGAGCCAGTGGGTCTGTAGCTCATTAGAGGATCATATCAGTTGAGGGTTCATTATTGACATTGGACAGTTTGACAAAAGGTCCATTTACTGGGATTTTTTTCAGAGCTTTCAGCTACATCTCATTGGCCTCATGCTTCAGTTGTTCTCTCATATAGAATTGTGGTCACTCATTTTGGTTAATATATTGTATCTAAGTCACACACAGAGTCAGGAAAATGATTTCCAGGAAGCTAAATGTAAACAAGTAAGGAAGTAAGAAAGAGGAAGACAAGGTGCAGCAGGTCCAGGGGGCACGTTGGGCCAACAGGGACATGGAGAGAATCATGAGAATCCCACCACCACTTAAGACCAGGACAGACTGCTAACAGGGACCACCAGAAACATCTTAAGCTCTGTTTTGACCAGCAGTTCAGGTACTTTGGAACAAGAGGAACTAATTTCAGGAACTAAACTTGGAACTTTAAGTCCCTGTTGTGCATCCTGTTTGCGTTTCCACCGCATCTGAGGAACCAGGTAGATCATGCAAACGCAGTATTCACACGAGAAAAAAAACACAGATTTGTCCTGTTGTTCTTTGTATTCACTGCTGCATGAGTTGGATGTAATGAATGAATGAAAGGGGAGATGCAGAGGAGGAAAATGAAACAGAAACAAAGAGCATCTGTCTCCACAGTAAATCATCTTTTGAATGTTTGAAACAATCAGAAAATAATGTTTTATTTCTCTCTTTCACTGGCTTTGTTCTCACAACTGCTGCTCCCTCTCCTTGCTCAACCACTACCACTCTCTCTCTCAGCTCGCTTGTGCTCTTTTTATCTTCTTTTTAAAAAATGAGTTGGGAAGCCAACAACAAAGTCTAATTCTACTTTTAACATGTAGAAAAATGCCCTCCCTTTGTCCTAAACTGATCCTAAATTTATACTAGAGCACTTCCTTGTTTGTTGAGGGGGGGCTGTGGCTCAGGAGGTAGAGCGGATTGTCCATTAATCGGAAGATTGGCAGGCTCCTCCAGTCCGCATGTATAAGTGTCCTCGGGCAAGATACTGAACCCCAAATTGCCCTCAATGGCTGAGCCAGCAGTATGTATGTGTGTGTGTGTGTGTGTGTGTGAATGTGCATTAACTTAGATCATGTTATAAAGTGCTTTGAGTGGTTGGAAGACTAAAAAGGTGCTATATAAGTGCAGTCAATTTGCAGTCCATTTTATGTGGTATGCAATTTGAAACAGCTAACCAATTAGTGACAGTTAACCCTTCAAACCCAGTCCCCAAACATCCTGCACTTTGGGGCAGGGACTTTTTGAGGGGTAAGAACAGCCTCCCCAGAACTTAATTTAGACCATGGTCCCTCTAGTGGAAACACAGGTGGTGGAACTGAGCTCCTCAAAAGGCTCACAGTCCTCCAGGGAAAGTTCCTGCAGTGGAAACGTGGCTACAGTGGGACTTACATGGCATGACATCTAACCAAAGTTTTCAAGTCTCAAGGATTCAGCACTTACCATAAACCATTCAACACCTTAACATCTCTGCTGGTACTCTAAAGACAGAACCCTCCTGAGAGTAAGACTGAAGTGGTGTATGACATCATCATGACATCACGTGTCAGCTGTGGGGAACACTACATCAGTGAAACAGCAAGGACCCTGAACAAGAAACTGAACAAACACCAGAAACAGCTGTCTGAACAAACTCCATCCACTGATGGTCAAAAGATGTGGGTGAAAGCTCTAAAAATGTTCCCAATAAGAGGAACTTGAGTGTTTTTTAATTTTTTGTATTTTCCTACAAAGAACTTTGAAAGTTTGTACTAACTACATTAAAATTAGAATTGCATTGAAAGAACTGCTCCATTTAAACCCATGTAAATATTCATTGATTATTCATTTATTATTGGACACATTATTCTTCATATATGTTGAATTGTATGCTTGGCTGTAGACAAAATGTCACAATTTTGCATGTTCAGCTGTCCTGAGTGCTGTATGGATTACAAAGGAAAAGGAGAGGCTGCCTGCACACAGGCTAAACCAGCTTGATGAAGACCTTGCAGGTCGAAACATTACAATATACTTGGGAACTTGCCAATGGTATAACAGACAGCCTCTCCTTTTCCTTTGTTTGTCTGTACCCATCTAGGGTTGGATGTGCACACTATCCACCTTTTTTGCCTTATCGATTACACCAGCAATTACTTGGAATTAATAGGAAATGTACCAACTGAACACTGTCTCTATTTTCAGTATAATACCTGTAGTACCAAATCACATGCTTATTTCTGGGGAACT
The DNA here is from genome assembly GCA_038419695.1 of Scomberomorus guttatus. NCBI lineage: Eukaryota > Metazoa > Chordata > Actinopteri > Scombriformes > Scombridae > Scomberomorus > Scomberomorus guttatus. The sequence continues at coordinate 1,688,819 of CM076445.1, forward strand.
TCTGAATAAATTATTAGGAAAATACAAAACTGTAAAAGAAAGAATTACCAGTTATACGTTTTATTACTGAATCTACAGAAATTGTTGAGTAAATCCTCACCTACAGTATATTATATAAAAGGTGAACAAACAATTACTTTTTGAAGGGGTCTGATATCACGGTTAAGCTAACTAATAACCTTAATCTCAACACCACGAGTATGACTGAAGACAAAGAAAGCAGTGTATGTGGGTTGTAGAGTATTGTCATGCAGCCTGATGTTATGGGAAGTGCTGAGCGCTGGAGTTTCAGTTCTTCTCACAGTGTTTCAATCAATTTAATGGTCACTGCTTTTACCTCCGAGTACTCAGCCAGAGCATACTCTCCACTGAAGGGACAGACACAACACATGAGGCAGGTTAGGACATACACAGTAAACAGGGATAACTGATGAATATGGAATATTAAAAAACAGTGATGGTTCTTACAGCTCCCGTCCGTTGCCTGACATCTTATACCCTCCAAAGGGAGTCTGGGCATGGAGAGCATTATAACAGTTTACCCTTAACAGAGAGAGAGAGAGCAATTGTTTGATTTTATTTAATTTCAGCTCTTTCATTTCTTAAGTAAATATACCTTAAATGATTTACAAAATCTAAACAAAATACATATACCAGCAGTGAAATGAAGGGCCGGTTGAATGCTTTATACTGTAAAGGAATGGTTTCATTTTGAGAGCAAGGCAAGAAGATTAAAGGGGGCCTGTTATGCTTTTCCTTATTTTCAGGCATATATTTAATGTCACAGTGTTAGACGTTGAGTCCTGACTTCACCATCACCTTGGCTGTCCTTTTCACATTTTACTATATGTTTACAGTTGAATCTGGAGGAAACAACAACATTGCTGGAGTCTGTTCAAAGGTATTGCTCATTAACGTTTTTTACATCACATCCTATTTCCTTTACATTTTTTACTTGCATTTTCCCTATTATTGCTTAGATTGCTATTAAGATGTCATTAAAGGTTTGTTACAATAGGTAATTAAAATCTTGTTCAGTAACCTATTCTACAATAACTTACTTCTATGACAGTCTTAAAAACATGTGTTTTGACCATAGCTTGGCTATTACACTTACAGTAATGGTAAAAGGATTTTTGTTTTTCTGTCATCTACAGTAGCTGTCATTCAATTTGCTGAAATACACAAAGCAGTGGAGGATCACAGTGAAATCATCATCATTTCCCACAGCTGAATATCCATGTTTAGAATATGCATTTTGTTTCAAGGAAATTACAGTGTCTAGTATATTTTGAAGTTCAGTTATTAGATTTTTTTTTTCACTTGTAGTGGGCTTAAGAAATGACAACAGTGTTGTCAGTGTAACCCTAACCCTAACCCTTTCATGAGGATTTGTTTAACTGTGGCTACAGAGTTAAACAAGCTTTTTAAAGATTGTATTTTTAATGTTGTCTTTGTAACATTTGCTAATGTTTGAAAACTTTGTTGACCTTGTGAGTTATAGAATGATTTTAAAAGACAGAAAGTTGCACATGGTCACTGCACATGGTCCATGCGTCCCTTTAATGGCTAGAGGGGACATGTTAGAATGTTTTCAGAACACTGAAAAGAAAACATTATTTACTGTGTTAAGTTAAGCTGTGTTAAGTTGATGCCCATGCAGACCAAACATTTCCTGCTATTGCTACTTCACATTAAAAGCTTCTCACTGTGTGGCTTTTATTATGAAGCATGTACAGGAAATGCAAAACTGACTGCACTGGTGCCATTGGTCAGTAAATATTGGTCAACACGGCAAAATGTTTTGTGCTGTTTGGTCAGCAGATCAGTTTCATATATTGCAAAGGAGGATTAGTAAAAGAGAAAAAAACAGCCACACTGAGCTGGTAGACGAAGAGCTGCAGTGTTGCTGGTGTTCTCCCGGTCTCTAGGACACAACTAAACTTGGATAGATAACGATAAGGTTGAAAATTGGCAAAATTTCCCTTTAAGCCCTGTTCCTAGTTTATTTGGATGTGAAGGGGCAAATCGGTTAGATGTGTACACATGTGTGTAATGACAATAATTAGTTGTTGGTGACACTGTTTCTATATTAGAATAGGAATGGAATAAGCATGTGCTCTTCATGTCTGTATCCAGGCAAGATACGTGTGTGAAAACATCAAAACTAATTGTGAAAGATATTCCTATCATGTCACTAGTTCATTCAAATCTTTGAAAACACAATCTTCTTCTCTAAGATTAGGGTTTACTGCTGTGGGCATTAAAATTCCAGCAATGTTTCACCTTTAATAAAGACTATTGAATTAAAAGTTTGCCTAACAGCCATGTTTTCAATATTAAAGATGTATACAGACTGCATTTATATCATTGTATGGTAGAAATTAGTTGTTCTGGCGCAGACCAGGCAAACTCAGTTTGATCCAGTTTCAGACAGTAACAGTGTTAACAACAAATTAAGTCATTTCACTTTAATATGTGATTGATATGTTTTTGACTATAGAAACTCATATGAAATGGTATAAATTCTTACATAAAAAGTATATATATTTTTATACTGCTATGGTAATTTTCATTGGCTGACATAAAAGAAACATAAAGAAAGCATAGTTTACTATGACATTATATACACTTCACATACAAAAAACTATATATAATAGTATATATTCATATATCAAATGTATGTTTTTTTAAACTGATATAGTAATTTCTAATATGTGTGTATCTGTGGGTTCATGACATGAAAATATGAGAACCAGTGATTGGTGATGATTGAGCACCTGGCTAAAAGGATTTTTTCCCCCAGTAGTCTTAGTGTTTTGTTTTTAATAACTTGCTGGTCAGAAAACTGACGCTCAGAAAAGACGTACCCTCCCATGAAGACATCTTATAAGACATCCAAGAATTCTGTCTTTATCACGTCTTTTCATTTACATCTACACAACAGCCAGAACAGACGGATAACAACAGATAACAAACTCATTCTGGCTTCCCTGAGGATGTCTTCTGGATGTCCAACAATGACATCTTTAACACGTATTTTCATTGACGTCTATACAACGTCCAGGAAAGAAGTATAAAAAAACTTAATTCTGGCTCCACTGAGGACGTCTTCTGGATGTCCATATTTTTAACATCTTTTGGACGACTTTTTGCTCACTGGGCTTTAGCAATGGAGCTCCTGACTGGTGACTGAAAGCAACGTTGTCAGCTCAGCTGGGATTCACAGTACCTTACCTCCTTGTTAAAAATGTTTTAAAAGACTGTGAAAGCTACAGAAACAATCATACTCAGATAAATAAAGATATGATATAAATAATTGGCTGCTCAGCTATTAGACTCATGTGCAGTGCCTGTATAGGCTAATTTTGTACTAAACTGAATGTGACAGCTTGGACGAGCAAACTGAACATACAACTGAACTGACAGAATCAGCGCTGGATGTCAGGCTATATGAATGGTGACATGATCACTTACTAGTAGATACTAAAGTACATTTGAACAGTGATGTGTTCACTTACTGATGTATGTACTGAAGTGTATTTACACAGTGATGAGCCTGCTTATCAGCAGTGCAAAAACATGAATTTCAGAGAGGTGCTGGGAACTTGTAAGTTTTTAAATTGAAAATGGCGCATTTGATTTCATTCTCATGGTGACAAATGGATCAATTTTACAGTCAGTCCTGCTTTTACACAATAGACTACTATGTTACAATAGACTTATGAGTGAAACTTTGTGCGTTTGTTTCAGGCAAAATGGCAGGACTTTCATTAATCTACCGGTGCTGAGGGTCAGGGGGTGTGGGCCTCCCTTTTCAGACATATATATAATGTCACAGTATGATGATATTAAAAGTGGTCGATGTGTCAAATAACGAGGTAAACATATGTAGCAAGAAGCACTGGCTTCAGAATGCTCTGAACGCTAAGTTTCCAACAGTTTTTTCTACTTTCAGCCCGTGCTGACGTTGGCTCGTGATGGATTTCTTTATATGTACATCTGCTCCACGCACAGTGCATGCAAGTTCACTGCTCAGCTCCAGGGGTAGTCAGGCAGAGCCATGACTCCATTACACAGCACTGCAAAGTAAAATATGTAGATTACCTATTGGAGGTACTGGTCATCTGCAGCTCTTCATCAAACATCATCATCACTGTGGCTGTTTCTGCTTATACGAACTTAACTTAGCATTATTTCTAACTGATCCGCTGAACAAACAGCTCCAAATATGTCCATACACTGTTGTTTCAACCGGTTTTTAGCGCCACTAATGAAGCTCTGCTAATTCACTGAGGAACATGTTTCACTTCCTGTAAATTCTTCACAATAAAAGCCTGCTGTTATTTAGTCATTTAAAGATTTTTAATTTGAAGCAATAAAACAGGAAATGTTGGGTTTGCATTGGTGGTAAAGTTACACAAGTCGGATAGTAAAGCTGGCCAATCAGAACAGAGTAGGCTCATCGGAAGGGGGGGCCTTAAAGAGACAGGAGCTCAAATGGACTGTAAAGAGACACAGTGTATACTGAGTGGCTGCATAAGAGTCCAAAAATAAAAATTTAGAGCTGAAATGAGCATAATAGGTCCTCTTTAATGCACATCATGATTGGTATGTGAATGTGGGCATCAGAAATTGGTTTAGCAAGAAAGGCAAATGTTGTAAATCTTGTATAATGATCATGCAGCAGGTGCAGCAGCCCCTTAGAACATTTAAAATTACTGAATTGGTTCATGATGAAGTCATTTATTCAAAAACTGTATCCAACAGTCTTGTTGAAAGAAAATGGAAATGTCATTTTTAATTAAATCATGAACAGAGAAATCAGATGTCTCTATGACCCTCAGGGTGTCAGGGCTGTGAAGGAGGACTCACCAGACACTGCCAGTCTCCAGGGCTGCAGACACAGACAGCGCTCGGTCCATACTTGTAGTGAAGACTGCTGACACCAGGCCATACTGAGAGCTGTTTGCTCTCTCTATGGCCTCCTGCTGGGTCTTAAAGCTGAATATACACTGCACTGGACCAAAGATCTAAGAGTGGGAAGATATCCAGTAAAGATCAGTCACATAAACAGAGAAGTGAGTCACACTGTACAAATGACTGCCATTCATAAAAAAATAAAAAACAAGAAAAGGTTATGTAAATAGAAGAACTAATAGTTGGACTTGATTAAAAATAGAATAAAATATAGTAAATATAATCTGCACAGTTAAGCCCAATATAAAAAGGAAATACAATTCTATGCAGGTAATGATGGCTACAACAAATAGATTTGAAAAGAAGATGTGTATTTTTTGAAGAAATGGAAGCTGATGGTGAACACTAACAAAAATATAATATATAATGTAAAATATAATATATAATGTATGGGGAGCTTTGTGTTGTGGTTGAAATGTAAATATTGACTAAAAGGGGAGGCTACGGAACTACAGTAAAGTAGAAGACTGGATTTTTGTTTTTTATATGGTGACAACATTAATTGGTTGGAACTTGTTGAGTGCTGAGTTTGATTGATGAATGAAGTTTATACAACCCTAACTGTGAGCAGCACAGTAAGAAAGAAATGCGCAACTTGTCCGATGGAATATTTGGGAAATTTCTGTATTAAACGATACAGATGTCATGTAGAATATCTATTGTTAGTGGAATACTGACGCCATAAAACCATGGTGTTCGGACTAAGTATTTTGGTCTGTCTAAGTGCCAGAACAAGTAAATAATACAAGATATCTGTGTGATGATACATAATGTTAAAGAAAAATTAGGCAAACGTTAAGGACAAATCAAGTGTTCATCTATTGATGGCTGATCTATTCTAGAGATTTTAGAGCCTCAAATACAAAAAACCTACATACAGGTATGATAATAGACTGGCTAGACTCTATGTGATGACATAATGGAGCTGTGAAAACCACAATAGGCCTTTATATACATTTTATATTTCAGATTTATAGTAATCTAAATTACAGTAAAATTGCATTGCAGTGTGAAAATTATGAGATGATAAATTAAAATTATACGTCAGTATAATTCTGGAAATTATGTTACATATTTTGACTCATAAAACTGAATTTTGTCATTAAAGAAAGGACCAATGTTTTCTTTTGACTTTGACTTCCTGTGTGTCCAGCTCCTGACCAGTGTGCAGCCTGTCTCTCTGCACAGTCTGTGGTGTAATTAATGCAGAGTTCCACAGGGTGTCAGGCTTTAGTTTCACACACTAACACCATCCCCCTTCCTGTGTGTGTCAGGTTCACCAGTTATGAAGTGAAACACGCTTTAACCTCTTCTTTAGCAATACGCATGTAGTCTTTGACCCCAGCAAAGATGGTGGGTTGAATGAAGAGGCTCTTCTCGCCCACAGCTGCTCCTCCATACTCCAGCCTAGCTCCCTCCTTCTTCCCACTGTCTATCAGATCCATGATCTTGGCAAACTGCTGTCTGTCAATCTGGAGCCATCATCAAGCAGACAAATAGACAAGGGAAGGAGACAGTTTAATAATACAGGAACAATCCCACTTTTTGGGAAATTTACTTGAGTCAGATGATGTAGTAAGATTAAAACCAGTTAGCCTACCTTAGCTCAAATGTGTACAGGTTTAACATATGAGATACAACTGTTAATCAGTCAGCTTTAGATGTTGACTGCACCTGTGGCCCGTGTGATGTCTGAGGGTCCAGTGGGTCTCCTATAACAATCTTCTTGGCATTTTCTACACTGCAGCGCACAAACTCTTCATAAATGCTTTCCTCCACAAAGACGCGCGATGCAGCTGTGCAGCACTGACCCTGGTTATAAAAAGCACCTTTCTGTGTTTCCTCCACAGCCAGCTGCACTACACACACACACACACACACACACACACACACATACAGATGGGAAAGTTGAGCAGACAAAAATAAAGGATCAAATATTTTTTAATTCTTTGGATTTTTCATTTTACTCAGTAGCTGTTTAGTTTTTTACAATTCTGGTGAGAAAATTCTTTTTGTTGGCCTAAATGTAGTCAAATTTACATATATTGGGTCTAAAATATCGGAAGCAGCCTATGAAAGAAATACAATATTGAAGTTTTTCCTTGTAGAATGTAAACTCCTCCCAGGCTATAAATACCTAGTGTGATCAGCCTGAATTTCCATTTCATTTTTACATTTTACTTCATTAATTTGTCTGACATAGTGTTCATGTTAGCTGTTCTTTGTTTGGGAGGGGGGTTGTTTTGCTTTAACTAATCAGTTGAAAGTGATGTACTGTATCTGTCCTGTTGACGTCATTGTTCATCATGTCAGTCAAAGTGTACAGTTATATCCATCACTTCATCGTCTTTAAACATTTTGTGACAGTTTTTGTGTTGCTATATTTCTGTCCCTGACACAAGTTGATGTCCCCTTCTTAATCCCACAAACAAAATTCAGATTGGCTCGCTTACAGCTAAGCACGACACCAGATCTATTTGAATTTTGAAAACTGTGGCAGATTTAGAGGTCTTCAAGCAGTCAACTAAACCCTCTCACACATTCCCACATAAAATACCGAAGCCATGGCCTCAGTGTCCTCAGGGGTTGCTAAAGCCCTGACCTTAACAATAGATACTGTACTTTCAATATGAGAAAAACTTAATATAGGCAAAATTATATTTAACCAAAAACATATTTGCCACTGCAAAATAGTTCCATATGAACATATTTCATACTGACATTAGGTTGCTTTTAGTTGTCTATGTCTAGCAAAGAAAACTAAGTAAAATATACATATATACTGTACATTCACATAAAATTGGACCCAGGATTGTGAAGTACATTGTTGTTTGCTATTTTTTAACGGGTGCGGTATAAAGGATCTGACATTGGAGTTTTCATTAGATCTACAAACACATGTATATCAGTGAAACTGCATTTTACCATCATGAATGATTCAGTAGTGGCTATATTGTACTGGCCAGTTTACCCAGTTAGTTTCCTACTGCTGCACTGTCAGCAGCACAGGCAGGGTTCTCTGCAGCCCCCTGGCATTTCACCACTGAGCTACAGTATATTTTCTTTGATAGTGTTACAGTCTATGAGCTCTTCATTGCATAGTTTTGAGACACCAAAAGCACAAAAAAGTGAGCTGCACAGGTGAAAGATGACACGTGACAGGTGTATTTCTGAGTAATAAATGATGTAGTGAAACTTTCTGCCTCTCATTAACACCTGAGGCTGCAAAGGCATAAAGTAACCATATAATAGGCCATATTGTGACTGCACTGCATGCTGAAATAATCAAAATACAACATTTTGATGGTACATTTCATTATTCAAAAAACAGAGACACAGAACACAGCAGTGTACTTACAGTCACAGTCTGCAAAAACAATGCAGGGGTTCTTCCCTCCCAGCTCCAGAGTCACTCTCTTCAGATTGCTTTTGGCTGCCGCTTCTTTGATCAGCTGGCCGACCTGCACGCATGAGGGTATGTAGCAATTAGGAGTCATACCTCAATGCATCATGCATGTAATACTGCACTTACATACTTTGAATGTGAGTGTTACGGCTGGTGTCTGAATTTGATGATAGGTATGTGTTTTAAAATCGTATGGGTGAATAATAGTCATTTTCAGGAAAGTGTATTTTAAAGCTTCTTTAATTTCATATGACAATTTTTTTTCTTGATAAAAGATTTGTTTTCTCATTTTAACAATTGCATTTTTTGCAGTGTATTTATACAATATGCTTTATCTACAGTACATCACTAACAATTCATGACATGATGGCAAATCAGATTTCTATAGGCTAAAAAATAAATGTCTTAAAGCTGAATAAAGTAACTTTTACCATGATTTTGGAGCATGGAGTATGAAGTATAATAACATGTAATTTTGATTGTAGTTTGCATGCAATAGGGCTTTTCCACTGCAGTAACTTTGACAGGGGTTACGGCTAGGGTTGACCAAGGAACTCAGGAACTTTACTGGTGTTTCAACTGGAGGAACTAGGGACTAAATTTAGTTCCTATACATTAGTTCAGATGTGAGAGTCCCTGCTTAGGGGGAAGTACTTTCTGATGGTTTAGGAAGTATTGAGGCAGGGTTTGTCAAGCCGACCATCACTGATTGGTCAAATACAGACACACAACTGTGTACAGCTTCATTCACAAAACAAGGAAATATGAATGCCACTTCTATCCATATTAGGATGAGGACGGACATTTCCTGTAATGTCTATTAATATTAAAACAATGCTGTCAGCTTTCTGATTAGTTTAAGTTGCAACACATGAACACAACCCATTTGAAATGAATACTGTAGTTTCACTCAAATATATGGGCAGAAATATGTGTCACTAGAAACTGAATTTGAATCATTTATATTTGAATGTGAATTGCTCAACTTGAATAATTGCATTAAAAAACTGAATTTCAAATATAAATGATTCCGTATTTTATGACTATATAAACACCTGCATTGTTTTAATTCTAGAATTCACCAGAATCTCCACTACATTAGTACTCTGAGTAATGAAGATGCATACCTCTGTAGAACCAGTGAAGGCTACTTTGTCGATGTCCATGTGGTTGGCAATGGCCGCTCCTGCTGTGGGACCAAACCCTGGCACGATGTTCACAACTCCAGGAGGGAACCCTGCCTGACATGGCAACCCAGAGAGCATGTATATGATTTCATGTCCCAGGGGACAGCAAAAGACCCCACATCTCAGGTCAAAAGACATTTGACCCCATAACAACCTGTGACCCAATATCAGCCTGAGTTAAGAATTTGGATCAGGATAGGGCTGGGTAGTAGTACCTTTATCATCTTTCTGTATCATTATTACATGGCATGCTACTTTGTGTCACAGGTCTTGTTCATGGTCCTGTCTTATTATAACATATTGATATTGATATAACAGCAAATATTCATGACCTACCATCATAGCTACTACTGAGTACACCAAGGTCATGTCCACTGTAATTTGGATATTTCAGGACATTAACATTCTACAACTGAAACTTACACATGATTTTACAGGCTCAATCCAGTCTTTTTAGATTCAATATATGTAAATGGTACTACTTCTAGGCCAACAAAAAAGATACAAATCAAGGATTCAGTATTTCCCCACCTATATGTTATGCAGTGTGGAGAAGGCTATAAAACAGCATTTCAACAGATGATCATTAGACAAATAGAATGTACAGAAATATAACTAAATTTAATGTTGTTTGTATCAAAAGGCTCAAAAGAGCTAAACTCTGTGGCCTGGCTGATGTGAGTTTTTAGTATTTAGTGTATTAATTTGGATTCCTGGTAAGTAAACGTTATGATTCTGCAGCTCTTGACACATTTTCTTCTCAGAAGTAACATAATCAGCATTGCTTAAATGAATGAATAAAAAAATAATCTATGTTATGTCTTCTTGTTGTTAGCAGATCATAGCAGTGACAGTGAAACCTACAGTTGCAACAGTCAAATTGAGTCTTTTTTAAATGTCTACTGAATTCAATTTTTACACTCTCTTGGGAGTCTCTGAACTGTACTTTGGAAACCCAGTGGAAGTGTCCAAGTCCAGATTGTCTTCCCTGCTGGGAACAGTCACTACCAGAACATAATAAAAGCAGAGCAGTCTAATCACGTAAGAAGCAGGATTTTCTATAGGAATACAGTCCCGGAGTCTGTTCAAGAAGAGCACTGTCAGAGGTTTAAGGTCTAAATGGCTTGGATCAATCCCACAGTGCATGTTGAGCATGATATCAGACCTCTTTGATGAGTGATCCAACATGAAGGGCCGTGAGGGGGGTCTGCTCTGCTGGCTTGATGACCACGGTGTTTCCACAGCTCAGGGCTGGTGCTATCTTCCACATGAACATCAACAGAGGAAAGTTCCACTAGTACAGACAAAAGAACACGTTAACATTTAATATAACTGAACAGATTCAAACAAAGGCAGTTAGACCACAATTCAAGATGTACTGAAGGATAATGACCTAAACTCATTTACCCCTGTCTTTAAGGCTGACGAGAATTCATTTATGAAATCATAACATATATCAAAATATCTTACTTTTTACTAAAACAATGCTATATATGGTTGAATGGGCTACTGCTGCTGGGCTCTCATTCCTCCAGTGGTGGAGCCAAACAATTTTCATTCATAGGTGTGGCCTGGCTGTGACCAGTATTCATTTGGAATGGCACAGACACCAGTGTTGTGGTGCAGGGCAGTAGGCCAAATATTTTGGGTCATTCACTCTTTTGTTTTGCTCAGGCAACAGTACACCATTTGCAATCATATATAATGTGTTATAAACAGTCAGCTGAGGTTCAAGGATGTTTACTTATGACCAGAATTTAAGTGTTAAATATTTTAAGCTCTGAATAATCTTATGGGAAGACATACTAGTTTGACAGGAATTTCAGAACACACTAAAGTACACTACATCGACGTGTATGTGCAATAACTAGTCAAAACCAGTCAAAGTTAATGTAACTCTTGCATAACACATGAAAAGTTGAGTTGATAAATATAGAAATAAAGCTATTAGCAGAAAGGGTTCCACTACATTTATCCCCTGCTGGAATATGACATGGCCCCAGGTTTTCTATGTGGTAATCTGATTAAACACAAATTATTGTAGCAATATGCCCTATCTAAGCACAATATCAGCTGAAAGAATGAAAAATTTAAAACTAAATTCTGACAAAGGGTCCCTCTTCAAGACAAGGCTGCAAGTTAATTAAGTAGGAGCCACCTTAAGATCCTTAAAATGTCAGTTGATATTGTCTAATGGTGCATATTCCTAGGACAAATTGAACATGGACATCAAATGATGTAATGCTATGCGATACCGCCAATTTGTGTAGCACTTAAGAGACAGGGTGAGGAGCTCAGACATTCAGAAGGAACTCAGAGTATAACCACTCCTCCTTGGCATTGGAAGGAGCCCGTTGAGGAGATTCGGGCATTTGATATTATGTCTTCCTTTAGAGGTTTTCTGGGCATATCTAACTAGGGGCCTCAGGGCAGTTCAGAGAGGCCTGTGATAAATCTGTAGACACTGTACAAAGAGTGGGAAAGGGGGGTTTGAGGAGTAAATAGTAAGTAAATCTGGCTATGGCAATATGCAGAGTCAAAGAACTGTGAAAAGTACTTTAGAAGAAGATATATTTATATACAAACAGGGAAGTTCTTTTTAATGATCTGATGTATTTATTCATTTTTTAAATGTAAACAGAAGCTTATTTGTGTGACTGCATTGTAATTGTAATCAATTGTAATCACCACAAATGTCTCCAATGTAAAATAATGACTACATGAGAGACACAAACTGGAGCTAATAATCCAAGCAGTGCACACATCATCAGCTCAGTGTTTTCACCCAGTTAAACCGGAGCAAATTCCACTTTATCATTTGGATGTTATAAAAAAATATATAAAATAATAAAAAGGAGAAAATTATCAGAACTGGAGATGATTCAAAGTAAACAAACTCAGAAAAAGAGGTCATTGATTTTTCCAGTTGCTCCTTTCCATGTTGGAAACCAGTGGACAAATAATTGGGCACTCAAACCCAAATTAGACAGCCATACGTGTGAGTACTGCATGTTTATTGTTTAGGCATTGTTAACTTTTACAACACTTTGGAAACCCTTGGTGTCATTAAGGGATCTTGGGATTACAAGTCAGGAGAAAGGTTTCCTGTTTTCCTTTGACAATGACTCATGCTGTGTCCGCGCCAGCAGTACTTTCAGTAATTACACAACATCCTCCAGTATAAATTTCACTTTTATGATATAATCTCCCATGTCAAACAACAGCCTTTTTGTTCCTTTGTTGCCAAAGCAACATTAGAGGTTATAGGCTTATGCTCAAAGATAAAAACTGAATGGCTGTATTCTGTCAAGATGTAGAAATTATACTCTTGTGTCTGTCTGGATCTACAACAAAGTGCAATCCGATATGATGAAACACCAAACACTGCCCCACCCTAAATCTGATGAAGTTATTATCAAAAGGGAAAAAAATACATATATTCCAATGTGTGAAAGTGGATCCAAGCAATACAGGATTGGAGCTGTGTGTTCCTGCAAGAATAGCCCTGAGGGGATTAGGAGAGAGGATGTCTTGTTTAGGGAGAGCAAAGATTAAGATAAGGTTTCTGGTACATATACTAGGATTAACTTTCATTCTCACATCCAGAAAGTGGTTTTAAACTGAGTACAGTTGCTTTGATAGCACTACACATTTATGATCATCGATTTTCTGGAAAGTCCAGTCTTCAGTGGTTTCAGTTAAGCCTAAATAAAGTTCCCATAAAGTCCGAGATGTGAGTAGTGCAAATGATAGACCCATTCTCTAAAAGCCTGTAACTTGCTGAAGTTTAAGGGTCCTACTGTGTTAAAGGAACACTGTGACATTTTGGGAAATACACTAGTGCCCAGAGTCAAATAGAAGATTCATATCAATTTCATCTCAGTGTCCAGTGTTGAAATGAATTAAGAGAACCGAGTATAACGTGGTGAGTCAGCCTTGCTGCCAATTTGTCCAAGTGGCTAACTATTGTACTGCAACTATAATAATGCTTACCATTCCGCCTACTTCTAACATACTTCTCAATGATTACCACAGAAAATAATAATAATCCAAGAAAATGATTTAGCACTAATCCAACTACTTAATTCTTAAACTCCGAATTTAATTCACATCAATTCTATCACAAAATCAACCTCTTTTTACCTCAGAAATAATGTGAGTCCTTTTTAACAAAAAAAAAGATACAGAAAAAGCTACTCTATACTGGCTCCCAATTACTTTTAGAATTGATTTTAAAATTATTTTAATGGTTTACAAAGCACTAAATGGCTTAGCCATTGGCCTGTATTGCAGAGCTACTAAAACATGTCCCGGCCCATGCCCCTAGGGCCTCCAATACCCCACTGCTACTCTTGCAGTACCGCACCCATAAAAACATTGGGGACACAGCCTTCTCTGCTTACACACATAAGATCTAGAACACTTTACCAAAAAAAATTAAAGAGGCAACCTCAGTGAGCACTCTTAAAAGCCAAGTAAAAACCTACCTATACAAACTGGCCTTCAATTAACTTCCTCCCTAATATTTACTTATTTATGTTTATTGTACAAGTGCACTTTAATGTGTTATTTTGAATGTCTTTTAAAGTTTTTCTTATGTGTACTGCACCTTAAGTTACAAGCACTGTATGAAAAGTGCTATACAAATAAAAATCCCTTGCGAACCAAACACTGCTGTATTCAGAAAACTGGATACTACGTAAGTTCTAAAATGGAGTTTTGCTATAACAATATAAAAATACACCTTCCAGCAACTCAGAGACTCTCATTTACAGGTTGTACTTTGCTAGCTTATAGGCAAACGCATCCAAGAGTCAGCTGGGTTTTGTTCAAAGTTAGGACAGAGCTCAAACCTGCATGTAGTCACTGAACCCAGCAGTTAAAACCACAATGTTTCTACATGTGTTATATAGATACAACGAGCAAAAAAGACAACTCTCAAGTTGTTTTTTTCAATTATGACAGATGTTTACTAGCAATTTTCCTCTTCTTGCAGTCTTTGTACTAACCTAACCCTCCAGGATCAATCCATGGATGTATTAAACAATGGATAATGAATCCAAACATAGTGGTCCCATTTCTTCTGTGGATTTTTTAGCCTAATGGTTAAAATTCTGATAATTTAATTTCAATTTATTTCTGAATGTGAGTCATGATTAGGATATTTATATTTTGTATAGCTGTTTCTTTTTGAATGTATGTCACAACAGTGTGTCCTAAGTTATAAATCAGATGTTGTGCAATGTTCAGATTTTTAAAAAAATGCTTAATAAGAACAGATTGTATTACTGCAGAATGGTCAGAATGATCCTGGAGTACCTTTCACTGGTACTTACTCAACAAAATAATACCTACCCTAACCTAATCCTACCCTTACCTTAAACAAGTCTTCACCCTAAAAGGTAATGATTTATGCTATGGGGACTTCCTTTTTGTCCCCAAAAGGGAGTCGAATCCACTATGTGACTGTGTAAACAGATTTATGTCCCCACAACATTAGGAATACCTGACACACACACACACACACACACACACACACACACACAATTTCAATTTCGATTATACATTATTGCTCATATATTCAAACCAGATCCCCTCTGGACTTACTGGGATGATGGCTCCGCAAACACCAACAGGTTCGTGTTTGGTGAAACACATGAAGCTTTCATCTGTAAAAAACAGAAAGAGTTCAACAATTCAGTTTGCCCTACTGCACTCTAGATGGAGGTTTTATTAAGGTACTACTAATATATACTTTTTTATTTTCATCGCTGATTGTTTTTGCTATTGCTTTAGGGTACCATTATGACGTTAAAATTTCAAGGTAAACTGAGGTCAAGTAGTTGTTTGCACAAAGGTTTTCAGTTAGTGTCAAGTTAAAATAGTGATCCTGTATATACTGAGAACTCTGTGGGCTTACAGCTAAGTACTGATTTACTAATAAATAATGACAACATTTGGAATCTTCTGGTCCCATTCAATGATGATGACAGTGAGATGAGGATAAAAAAAAAAGTAGTAAGTGAGCATTGAGTTTCGATTTTTAAATCAAAGTACTGTTTTCAAGGTCAAGAATGAACTTTAAAGCTCAATATATGACATATTTAATAGGTATATCACATTACAGATCAGAATCAATGTAGCTATTGCATATAATGATAACATTATTATGATTGGTACTGTATGACAATAGTGGTAGTAATCATAATACTAGGGGGTTTAATGATGAGTTTGATCTAAATTGCTGATTCATAGACTTCATTCTGCAAAGATCACAATTCTGGATTAAACAATGAACCTCTGTAATTGTAAACTGTAAATGTCGGACCTTTTGTCACATTTGAAAATAGTAAATATTATCAGAGCAAGTAATGCATTGGCAGCTACAAACTAACACATAATGAGATATTGAAAAAACAGCTTAACAAAGATAACAAGCAAGCAGTGATGCAAATGAAACTCGATTCCACTGGATTTAGAATATTTATGTAAAAAAGGTGAATAAATTCCAAAATTGTTTCTAAATTTATGTTGTTTTCGCACAGTTGGTCAATGATGGGGTCTCTGAGCTTTAGCAGTGATATTAATATTTTGCTTTTCACAAGATGGTAAGCTTGAGCAACCGCTGTGCTTCAACCCTCACCCTACAACCCTCATCCTTTCTTCCCTTCATTCCTCATTCCTTCCCCCGGACCCTTAATCCATCACACTTATATCATCCTAGCTCCCTCCCAATTCTATACAATAAATAATTTCAAACACACATCTCTGTTGGCGTGGTCTTTGTTAGTGAAGACAACCTTTGTTATCATGGCAATCTCAGATTGTGCTGATGACCCAGATTGTACAATAAATAAGATGCAGACTCAACAGGCGGAGAAATGATGACAAACCCATGCTTTTTGTATGTAACATCACTTAATATACAAAGATTTAATTTGTCAAACGCTAATTTCTGACAGTGAAACTTCAGAGGAAAGAACACAACTCTCAAAGTTTTTTCCATTTTTTTTTTGGTTTGCAAGATGCAACAGAAATGCAAAGATTTACTACCTGCTTTGTACAACTGTGCAAATAGCATGGACTTGAGAGGAAAGATCTAATGTGGTTTAATGACCTTTTCAAAATATTTGCATGACTGTTTGGGAAAGCAGGCATTAAACCACAGTTTGAGTATTTTATTCATCAAAGTCATGTCTAAACTAGTTTCCCTTACATCATTGCTAGGTCCTATTTTACCCTTTAAGTGATAATAACTTACATTTTTAACTTCGAGAGACATATTTCAGTTGCACTGTAAAGCTGTTCACTTTAAATCTTTTTGAAAGTCCTGCCAGTGCTACTGGTAAGATCAACACTCCCTGTACACGTGTCAAGGTTTAACGTACATGTCATAGGCTCAGTAGATAACTGGTCAAACCTGGCCTCCCAGTCTGCACCCTGACCTTCTCCAGTTTCTTGTGTGTCTAATCACACACTAGGAGACTCCCCCATGACAGGACTCATCTCCAGCTGCCTTTATCTTTGAGTCACTGGGTGAGTCCATATTCAGTCGCAGCTTACTGAAGGTTACATTCACTCAGCGGGAAAGTCAGTGGGGGAGGTCTCTGTACAAAGCATGTTGGGGGGAGAGGTCAGTGTGTAACACAAGATTCATACAGAGTCAGACGGGCAGCCTCAGGCCAACGGTAGCTCTACTATACTAACGCTTCTCATTCCAAACTGACACACACCGATACACTCTTGCAAAATGTCAGGCTCTGCAAACTCATATCAAAGGCAGAGCTGATCTCAAGGCATTAATATACCCTAGAATTCTGATGGAGTTATACTGCAATGGGTATGGCTAAGAAACACTTTTTCTGAGTTTGAATAAGTGAAATTGAATGCAGTGATGGAGATGGAGTAATTTTACATTCATGGAATGTATCTAGAAAATTAAGAGGAACGATTCTAATTGACCAACAAAAAGCATGTGAGACTATTGACCACAGTGACCTTAAGAAGCTGACAGCAATGGGTTTGTGTTCATCAGCACTGAACAGTGGTGGAAAGTAACTAAGAACGTTTACTTAAGTACTGTACTTGAAGGACCAATTTGTAGGATTTAGTGGCATCTAGCGGTGAGGTTGCAGATTGCAACCAATACCCCTCCCCCTGACCCTCCCCTTCCAAGAGTGTAGGAGAACCTACAGTAGCTGTGAAACTTGTGAAAAATGTGCAAGGCCCTCTCTAGAGCCAGTGTTTGGTTTGTCCATTCTGGGCTACTGTAGAATCATGGCGGTGCAACATGGCGGGTTCCGTGGAAGAGGACCCGCTCCCTATGTAGATACAAAGGGCTCATTCTAAGATAATGAAAACACAACGATTCTTATTTTCAGGTGATACACTAATTAAAACATGCATATGAATGTTATATTCATTTGTGCCAATAGATTTGCCTAAATCTTACACACTGGTCCTTTAAGTACAATTTTGAAGTACTTGTGCTTTAGTTGAGGATTTCCATTTTGTGCCACTTTATACTTATACTCACTACAGTTCAGAGGGAAATATTGTACTTTTTACTGCACTACATTTATTTGACAGGTGTAGTTAGTTACTTTTCAGAACATGAAAAAACATAATGAGCTCATAAAAGCTGTTAAATATTAAACCAGTAGTTCCCAACATTATTGGCTTGCAACATCATCCACCAAGATGCTGTGCTGGCCAATCACATACATGCAAGCACACATTCCTGTTGGATTACTTTTTAACGTGAACACCGTGTTTTTGCTGTGTACATCACAATAAAGATAAAACAGTTGCCACCATAATAACTTGTGAGTTGAATCACAGAATCACGCTCTTCGGGGGCGAAGGAACATGTCACCCAGTAGAGTGTTTTTAATCGTTTTTGGACAACAACGGAGCTCTATGACACAGAAGAATAAGATATACTGTACCAAGTTTTGGATACACACACAATACTTGTTAATAGATCAGTTCAATGTGGGTTTGGGTCCAAACATGAGATTTGTTGACAATAAAAAAACATAGAAAATCACCAGCATTATCCTTTAAAGAACTCATGCCCACCAGAGTTTCTAATGCAGCTAATGCTGCTGACCTGTGCTTGCTGACATGGGTACCTGTGTCCTCAGGTTGTGTGGTGTTAGAAATGGAATAGGTTACCTTTGCACTTTAAAATAAAAAGTAACCACCCAACCATATATGGCTGATGGGAAACTTGTGTAAGATGATCATCCTAGCTATAGTTGGCACTTTGACTGTGATTTTATTGATAATAATGTTGGTAATAAGTGTTTATCTCAAGGATTACAATGAAAAGAAGTCCTGGACTTCATTGCATCTTCCTTGACATTTTCTGGTTGTCAGTGATTTAATATGTAGGAACCTTTTTATAATATCAAATAACCTAAACTACTGTGAACTTAAGTCTTTGGCACTTATTTGTCACCATGGCTTTGGCTTTGAGGGTGAGCAGACTGTTTAAACACCATGACTGGTTTGAACTGTGAAGGTCAGCTAGGTAGATAAGCTAATGTTTTAATTTTCTGTAATATAGAAAATGAAAGCAGCCGAGCAACCACTTGTTATGTCTGCAGTACCAGTGACTCAGCTTCTTTCAACGCAACAAATTTCATAAGAACATTTCAATTTCTGGAAAGAAGAATGAATAAAATGAAAATGAAACTGTTTCTTCTTCCCCTAGTGTTATCTAGCAATGCAGACACTTTTGGTTTTATTTGCCCAGCTATCTTTGCCTCAATATGTCTGCTGACTGAGTTGTTGTCAATGACAGACAGTGCTGACCAGAAAAGCAGTTTTATACTTGATTGCATTTATTGTTATTTTGAACTTACAGGGGAGAAACCTGTCCAGGATCTGTAGTTACTGTCACATTTTCTTTATCTCTGCTGTTTATAGCAGGCATGAGGTGGTGGAAACATGCCAAGTACATTCAAATGCAAAAAAGGATAAGGTTTTGGCCATTAGTTCCCACTACACAACAGTGTGTCTGGAAAAATGGTTACTTCATCTGTAGCAGTCTATACAGAGTCTCTGCCACTAAAACGTGTTTAAAATTCCAGTCTGCATTTCACAGTGTGTATCCTACAACAGTTTTCATATCAAACTAAACCTCAGTTATCTGTCTCATCTTGGTGACTGGTAGTGAGACTGCTCTGGTATAAACCTGGGGATTACTGGCTGAGTGGCTCCTGGCTTGGTGAGGCGTTGAGCTGACATTGATTGTTAATCCTCATAGACTGTTGCACTTCACTGATTACTATCTCAGCCTCTTCCTCTTCCTTTTGTCCTGCCGTGCCTTTTGTCTCTCTCCACTCTATTGGGATCTAATCGGGAGGAAAAGGCAGGCGTGTTTTGTCTAAATGCTGTCCTGCAGATGCAGAGGAGACACAAAGTAGGATCTGACAAGAGTGGGGAAGTATTAAGAGCCTGGATGAGATACCACCCAGGGCTGTGTAGAGTCCTGATCCAGGCCAAGTCACTGGCTTGGCTCAATAGTAATTAACATGTTTCCCAATGGTGCACTGGTTATGTGAGCCCCTGAGGAGACGTTATATGGAGCTCAGAAAGTATGCATAAATTATTCATTTGTAAGCACAAATTATTAATTCATGCTCTCTAATTTATGATTGAATTAATAACTGAATACATTAATTGAGCAATTATATGTGCCACAATACCAAAACACTCTGGGTGCTCCTCCCTACCTGACTGGAATGGACACAACAGCTTTTAACTTCACTTTCTGCTATTACATCAACTTGAAAGTAATTTGAGAGCACAAATTAATTAATTTGTGTTCTCAAATTAGTGTAACAGCAGTACAAAAAATTAGAATTCCTAATAAAAAGGTGTCACTCACCTACAGGCAGACTCTTGCCATAGATCTTATCAGTCCAGCCAGCGTAGTAACGAAGGGTTTTGATGCTGCCATCCAGGTCAATGAAGACAGACTGCAGGAAGGGCTTCCCTGTGTCCAAAGTCTCCAGGGTCTAAAGAAACAGGAAAACTAGCACAGGTCAGTACAATTTTCTTGACTTTTTTGCAAATTTAGTTGAAATCTGGGCAAAAAAAAAAAAATAAAAAAAAAAATATATATATATATATATTTTATATATATATATATATATATATATATATATATATAATGTAATCTAAGGGATTCTCACAGGAACTGTAAATGATGCTAAGGTGTTCAGGCCTCCTGAAAGAAGCCCAATTATAGCTTTGACTGAAAAGGTAATTATAGTTTATTACAACTTATCTAATGTTATCACAACTGATAGAAATGTTAAACATTCTATTAAACTGGAGTAATCCTTAAATAAATATAAATAAATCACCATCCTGGAGAGTAATGTCAACAGGCTGTTCGAGAGACAGAACCCTCACAAAGCAGCCGGACCAGACTCTGTACTCACTGTACCAATCAGCTGTCTCCGGTGTTTTTAACCCCTCACTGGAGATATGCCACGTACTAGCCTGTTTTAAGACCTCCACCACCATCCCTGTCCCCAAAAAACAATGTCCACAGGTCTCAATGATTACCGTCCCATTGCCATGACCTCTGTGGTAATGAAGTCTTTTGAGCGCCTTGTGCTGTCCCACCTTAAATCCACCATGGACCCACTCATAGAGCCCCTGCAGTTCGCCTAAAGAGCCAACAATGCTGTAAACATGGCCCTCCACTACATTCTCCAGCATCTGGACTCTTCAGGAACCTACGCCAGGATCCTGTCTGTGGACTTCAGCTCTGTCTTCAACACAATCCTCCTGGATCTTCTGCAGGACAAGTTCTCCCAGCTGAATGTATCTGACTCCACCTGCAGGTGGATCACAGACTTCCTGTCTGACAGGAAGCAGCATGTGAAGCTGGGGAAACGCGTCTCCAACTCCCTGACCATCAGCACTGGTTCCCCTCAAGGCTGCGTCCTTTCTCCTCTTCTCTTCTCCTTGTACACCAACAGCTGTACCTCCAGTCATCAGTCCATCAAGCTCCTGAAGTTTGCAGATGACACCACCCTCATTGGGCTCCTCTCTAGTGGGGATAAGACCGCCTACAGGGGGGAGGTTGACCATCTGGTGATGTGGTGCAGACAAAACAACTTGGGGCTCAACACTCTAAAGACAGTGGAGATGGTTGTGGATTTCAGAAGGGGTGCAACCCCACCCGCATTCATCACCCTGTGTGACTCCCCAGTCGACACAGTGGAGTCCTTCCATTCCCTGAGAACCATCATCAGCCAGGACCTCAAGTGGGAGCAGAACATCAGCTACCTCACCAAGAAGGCTCAACAGAGGATGTGAATAAATTCAACCTGCACTTCTACACCTCCTCCATCACCATCTGGTACACTGCTGTTACTGTCAAGGACAAAAGCAGACTGCAGTGTAGTGTATCATTCGCTGTGCTGAGAAAGTGATCGGCTGCAACCTGCTGTCCCTCTAGGAACTGCACGCCTCCAGGACACTGACCCCCACTGACACGGACTCTATGCCCCCCATGGACATTACACATTATTTTAATGTAACACACCACAGTCTCTCATTTGCACATCAACAATCTTATTATTATAAATAATGCATACTGCATATACTGTTTACACCTGGTCAATACTCTGTACATTCATCCCATTCGCTTCTATTTAATATTTAAAATTTAATCTGTAGCTGCTCCTCTCACCAGAATATATTCTATATTTTATATTTTACATTTTTCTTCTGTTGTAAATTCTTCTGATTCTGATTATGTAATCCCTGGTACCTTCCAGGCCTCTTCTTGCACAGTGTAGGTTGCCATAAATTTACTGCTGGCAAACTGTTTTATTTCTCTGTTATACAATATTAAAGGGATTTATTATGACGCATTATACTTGTTGGTTCCAGATATAATAATAATAATTACTATAATAATAGTGAATTAATCTAGGGCCTTACAAAGGAGTGAGTTGTATGAGGTAGAAATAGCTGGCAAGGTCATTTCTGTGTGGAGCCAAGGGTGGTGCAGTGGGATGTCAGCCACAGTGGTCCTCTGCAATGTACATTATCTCAATAAATACATGGCAATGAGCCAAGCATGTAAAACTGAATTTATGACTGACTATGTTAAGCCATAATAATGATCATTTGTGAATGTGTCAAACATGATTCACACTATATTGTGTACCCTACTCCTCTCCAACATCTATTTCATATTTACTGGAGTTACTTTTATTATAAAAGGGCAAGTAAAAAGAAGTGAGGCTCTGCAACTCTAGCAGACACTGAAACCACTGTACCACTTCACTGTACCTTTAAATGGTCTGAATCTGGTCCTTATTTCCTCAAACATAGCTGAGAGTTTAGTGTAATTAGCCATACCCTGCACACTACCACACCAGAGCATGTTTGCAATTAGCAGTCACATGCAACCTCGCATTATTACTTCACCCACATCTGTAAGGGTTCATTTACAGATCTAACTCTTAATGCAAGCTGGCAGCTAAACAGAGTGAAATGGCACAGCAATGGAGATTTCATTCCAAACAATATCTGACAGAGAGGGAAAGTAACATCCAGCAATCATTACAAAGAGAAAGAGAGAGAGACTGGGGTGGTGTCACAGTGTCATGATGTCATGCAATAATATAGGCCAATCCCTGATATAAATAAGTCAATATCATGACAGCACATGGGCATTTTTCAGCTGCAGGAAAATCCTAAAGTTTGCTGCTCATGAAAGCAGCTTTTACAACCGAGATACCTTGCTATGAATAATATAAATAACAACCAAGACTAAAAATAGAAACTGCAGTCAGTTGAAACATAGCATAAGTTACTTGTGTATTGCAGGGACTGGTCATTAAGAGAATATCTTACCGCCCAGTGTTTGACCAGATCAGACACAGTGAAGAAAGAAATCAGCAGTGGTAAGTACTTTTACATAAGTACTGCAAATAATTAAACACAGTTCTAATGTTCTTGTTCTTGACTTGGATATTTCCATGTTATGCCACTTTATTTTTCTACTCCACAACATATATTTGACAGCTGTAGTTACTTTGCAGGTTAAGATTGAAAGAAAATCAATAATAACCATATGAAATATGATGCATTGTTATACAATAAAATAAAGTAAAATAAACTACCCTACAGTAAAATACTTACAACCAGCTCCACTTAGAGCAGGTACAACATTAAAAGGCTGATTATAAATGTATGCATCAGTAATAATAATAAAATATTCACTGTGCAGAATAATGTCTGTGCAGAGTTTGTTTTCACATTCTTCTGCTGAAAGTGGAAAGTTTCTCTGAGCTCACCTTAAATCTGAGTTTAAGACAAGTACCTACGAGCATGATTTTTGATATCACAACTAGTTTGGAGCCAATCGCGGTCGAGTGTGTAACTGTGATGAGAAACTTGAAGCCTTCAGTGCACAAACACTGAGAATGGACTTTTCAGTGAAGTAGGAGATATCTTGTGTGAACTTCTGTTGTGGAAAAACCATATCAGACACAAATTATTATTCAAAGCAGAATGTTGTTATTTGTCTTAAAACATGTCTGGAAGGGGTCTTTTTATAAAATGTTGCATGCAAGATTTTTAATAGTAATGACGTGATGTTGAATAATTGTTATTTTTCTGTCTCTGGAAATCAGTGACTTTGGTGACCCCTTCTTACGTTGTCAGGAAGTTAAGTTTTGGAATTTCTTAAGATATTCTAACCCTTCATTTTAAGTAAAACTAATGAGTCCATAGCCCTCATATAACTCATACCCAATAATGTTTTTAATTGTCTAATTTGTCTTCTAGATAATTTCACTGAGCCACAGGATGACAGCAGCAGCAGCAGCAGCAGCAGCAGCACTTCCTTTTAAATCGCCATTTAAAATCCTAAAATCCTAAAATTGATGTTATTGTATTTGGAATTGAATGGTAACAATATATCCAAACAATTCAGAAAAGTCCAAAATCATCTTATTCCACGTAGGCCTATTTGTGCAGCAGTTGTCTGCAGATAACAGCACTACATTTTGAATGGAGTTTGGAATTGTACAAGAGAATCATTATTGACAGCTATATCCTAGCGTGAGTAGCAAATAGAAAATACAGGGAATGAGCCCACCGCCAGCAGGAGCCGATCTCTCTCCATCAAGTCAGCAAGCTTGTGCAACATCCTCCCCCGACTGGACGCGTCCATCCTCCGCCATGGAGAGCCTCTCTGCTTGGCTGCCTTGGCTGCCTCCACCGCCTTGTCCACATCTTCCTGCACAGACAAAAATCAGAATAAAGTGGTACAATACCAGGACACAGGGCAAGGTTCTGTGTATGACAAAAGGTTTTAAAAATTCTACCAGCGGACTGTGTTCATCTGTAAAAACTATTTCTGTTTTTATTTATTATATTAATAGAAGTGGTAAGAGCAGAAGTATTAATAGTAGCCTACATTTATTTTGAAATATTTCGGTTCCTATGTTACCTTTATTTATTACCGTGGGTTATAGAAAGCAGTGTGAACTCTACTGTCAAAGATATTTTGTGGAGATAAAACAGCACTATGGAGTTCTTATGCCTGCTGTATTAGACTGTATTAGACATTTCTTCTGATAGACACAAAGACCTTAAATCAACAGATATTTGAATGAAATTTAACAATTGTTTGGATTGGATTGAATAGAGTCAAAGCAAGTGGGGGCAAAGTAATGTTCTTTTGAAGTCTTGATTATCCAGTGATATAGTATGAAGGCCTACATTTAAGTATTTCATATTAATAATATTGTATAAAAAAATACAGCACACACAGCTGCAATTGATTCCTTCTTACTTTGTCAGCTTCGTCCACATCACAGATTTTGGCACCTGTTGCTGGGTTGAAAGTTGGAAATGTCCTTCCTCTGCTGGATGTGTGCCATTCATTGTTGATAAAAATCTGTGGAAAGTGAAAAGTGTTTGCAGACACATGTATTATAATCTCTTATATGTTTGACAGCAGACACCTATAATAGCTTTGGTTTTGCCTCAACTGGCAACTGATTTACACTATCACCAAAGTTAAAAAACTCAATGACAGTGAAATGCTTTGACTGTCATGGCGAATAAAACCCCTACCCACAGTTCAACCCAACAGTTGAATTTGGTCTCTATGTGGTGCACCCTTACCTTGGTGTGTCTGATCTCCTGGACTTTGATGGGCTGGGGAAAAGGCATAGCTGGGATCCCTTCAGCCACTCCATTCTCTGTTGTTCCATTTTGTGCCATTCTAGGTCAACAGTACAGCCCACAGCCAGTCTGTCGGCTCCGTCTACTAAACACTGTCAGCCCATCCACTGGCTTTTATAAGAATGTGGAGTTCCTCCCTCCTCACACAGCAGTTGAGGAGAGCCCGACTCCGCCCCTATCAAAATATCAAGGGCCCTTATCTGAGGGGAATCTTGTTCTTGCAGCAGCTTGGAAACATCCTGAACCGTGTATTGTATTTATTATGTGAGTAGTGTGGAACTTGGGTAGATGTTGGCCATGAGGCACAGCTGGTTTTATCTGCTGTTATGTGTTTCCTGTATAGTAAGCAAGGTTGTGATACAGCAACTGCTAACCATAACCTTTGTCATTATGATGATGATTAAATGCATTAAATTTTTTTACCATTCAGACTGGTGGGATGACAGAGTGAGCATGCATTCATGAGCTGCTGTGTGGGTATGCATAAGTGTGTGAGACATCTCAAATAGCAAAGGGAGAGTCAAGAGTATAATTTCACACCTGAGTTATTTGGCTGTGTCTTTCAGTCCAGGCAATGAAAATAATGAGAGTGAATTCATTCTCCTGTAAAATATTTACATTGCAACACAGCAGCTTTGATCTGCTTCTGTCGGCCTATTTGGACTGACTGCAGACTGTTCATCAACTGTGCAAAGGTGTTATGAGTTGTGATGTTCCTTGCAAAGTTGGTTTTTGCACCTGGGCCTGGTGAAGTTGAATGGAGTTGAACACATGCAAACAAATGCTTTTGTTCTTGGGGACAAAGCTGCTTGCTTGCTCCAGACTCGCACTCATACACAGTCTGCTATTGTTTCCCCTTCATCGCTTCTTGTCATTCTTCATGTCAAAGTTTAATTAGGACAACGAGCTTTTGCAGGCTCATTTCTCACTTCAGCAACTTTCTAACACTTCATAATGAGGTAGAGACCCAGAGTGAGAGAGAGGATAAGATGTGTGTGTGTGTGTGTGTGTGTGTGTGTTTGTGTATGGGGGGAGTGAAACAGGAAAGGAAAGGCCTTGGCAGGGTAAGTCAGGGGAAACAATATGAAATGCAAAGCATGGGCTCAAACCCATGCAAATAAGCAGGAACCTGCACTGGTGGAGGGGATGAGTTGATTTCTCAGTTTGAGGGATTAACAGCGAGTGAATCAACACGGTCACTATTAATATTCTTTAGATGGGCCAGTATGATTAGGTCATAAAACAGAAGGTAATTGTATTTATGAGAATATATAAGTCAGTTACAGTGATTTTTTTAAATCTGTGTATTTCCATTTAAAGGATAAGGCTGGTGATATTTTATATTTTTCTTATCATCAACAAATCATATGAAAAGACCTACACCAACTATGTGTTAGTCTAGCATTTGTTGGGGACTATTTTCAGCGGTGGATTAATCCACATTTGGTGCTCTAGTGAGTATTTCTGGCAGCAGGATGGTGCAACCCAGCCTCACATTAAAATGTGTTGTAGCTATGTTGGTCCACAGTGCAAAATGTATTAGTTTCACAATAACAGCTCTAAAAGTGTGAGATGTTGCTATGTTTTTTTTTGGCCAAGTCTTTTCTATTGGCCTGTGTCCACGTCATGTGACTGTCAAGTTTCTGTCTGCTGAAACAAACAAAATGGCTGCCATTCCTTTTATTCTCAGTGGAAAAAAAACAATATTTTATGATAGTTTTGGCGTTAAAATGCATTTTTAATAACAATTTTAGTGAGAAATGTGCATTTTATTTCTTCGTTTGTCAGTTATTACAAAGATTTTTTCTGACTCTATTATTGCTATAGTGGTTGCTATGGACACTGCTATTGCTGAAACCACGTAGTTGCATGTTGTTTGAATTGTCTTTGTGTTGTGTAGTTATCTGAGCTGTTATTTGTTATTTTATGTAACTGTTTGATGATGTTGTTGATAAATAACATAGATTTTTAAGCACTCCAGGAATGAATTGAATTTGAATTACAGAATTTGAAGCTTTGCGACTGGCTCTTGTCACATTCATATATTTCATACACTTCATTTCTTTGTCTATAGCGCAGTCCATATTTCCTTTGTACAGCCAATATTTCAGTTTTTTTTTCAGTTTTATATCCCATTTCTAAACTATTACTATTCCATTCTGTAAATAGATTTTAAAATTGTATATCTACAGTAATGCAATGTTGTATATCTACAATAATGCAAAATGAAATGTTATAATTCATCATTTCAAATACCTCTGTATAAGTTGCATTTTTTCCTCATTGCCAATTGTATGATCTTTGAGGAAATGACCACCAGACAGTGTTTTTATAACCATTGTTCATTGATGAACATGTACAATGTAGTAATGCTCTGATAAACTCATTGCACAATGCATCACCTAATTTGATACACGTTTTCATTTGCATCTTGTGTTACACTTTAAATTAAAATTAGGAGTTTTGTGTTCGTTTTTCACACTTAAGTTGCAATTATTTTTTTGTTTATGCAACCATAAATACTTACATAAATTATGTCAGATGTTTCCCCACTAATATGTTTTCAGTCATTTATGGGAACTGGCTTTTATACTGGATTGTGTCAAAAGCTTTTTTTTAAATCTACAAGGCAGACAAAAATGTGTCATTTTGGTGGAAATGCCTGCTGATCAGGGTTTGACAGGGGTGAGTGGGAGCGTAAATTTGGTCTGTTGTATGATACTGTAGATGTCATGACATGGGCCATCCTGGACACAGTGGCAAGCTGGAAATCTGTGTGAAGGAAATGTGTGTCCACTCTGTAATTATTCTTAACTCTTATAATCATTCCTCCAGCTGACTGAGAGTTAGGAGAGTGTCCTGTCGTGGGAAAGTGGAGCCAGGGGACCTCTTTCTCCAGGCTTGGCTGCTCAGGCTAATTGGCACTGCACACCTTCTAATGAAGGTTAAGTCTCTTCCCATCAGCAGACTTCAAGGCCAATTAGAATCAATACCCAGACAGCTAATTGCAGTGTTATGTCTTTTGTTGAGAATTTGTTATTGGTTAAATAGCATTTTAAAGAAAAGTCATTTATGTTTATTTCAGCAATATTTCTCAATTTTGGAGACAGTAATGAAACTAGAGATGAAATAAATGAAAGCTAAAGTGATCTCTGTGAGCAAACTGTGGTGCTGCAGCAGCAAGTGGATACAGCAGAGAGGATCAGAGCAAATGAGGGGAATTATAAATAACAGTCATTTGAATATCGGCATTCCACTGTGTCAAGAACAAATTATGGAGGAATGTATGAGTGAAAATTACAGGCATTAGAATATTGCACATGCAAGTCTATGCACTATGATCGTGTGGCTGAGCTTTATGGTAAATGGTAATGGTAAATGGACTGTACTTGTATAGCGCCTTTCTAGTCATCTGACTACTCAAAGCGCTTTTAACACTACGAGTCAATTCACCCATTCACACACATTCATACGCTGAATGGGTACAGGCGCTACCATACAAGGTCCCAACCTGCCCATCAGAGGGAAGCTAACCATTCACACACACTCATACACTGATGGCACAGCCATCAGGAGCAATTTGGGGTTCAGTATCTTGCCCAAGGATACTTCGACATGCCAATCTTCCGATTAGTAGATGACCCGCTCTACCTCCTGAGCCACAGCCACCCCTGGAGTGCAAAATTACGGAAATGAATTGCTGCCACGCCAGAAAAAAAAAAAAACAGATCAATATCACGTTGTAATGTGAAAGGTTTATTGTTATAACAAGATGTTTTTCACGTTTTCACATCTCTAGCGCCACATAGTGGATACAGGAAGTGATATTTAACTTGTTCATGCAACATCCGATAACATCTCGGTACTGAACACATTTGCATGTCTACAATAAAAGCACTTCGAGCGTGGCACTCCCCAACATGTGCAAAGGTGTGAGGGCCTGATCATCGTTGCTAGCAGATTTTATCATTATCATTATTATTATTATTATTATTCTCCCCAAAGAATTGCATTTTTCAGGGGCTTTTACCTCTACTGGCAAGAGGAAGTCATAAGGCCCATTCTTTTACTAATTACTCCATCAGCTTAACCAGATCCAACTAAAATCAACTAAGGTCAACTAAGTTGCAAGATGTTGATCATGAAAACTCAAAAGCTTCACCAGTTAGCATGGTGAAGCTTTTGAGTTTTCATGAAAAGTTGTTGCCATGGTGACGCATTATTCACCAAGAAACAGGAAGCTGTTTTTGAAGGGCTAGGGATGCTTGAAAACTCACGAAACTTGGCACACGCGTCAGAAGGAGTGTATTTAGTTGTTTGATGTGGGATTTCCGCTTGATCCTGGCAAAATGACTCAAGGGTGCCCCATATAAAATTTAAAATTAAAAGCCCCAACCTTAAATTTGACGTAGATGAACGAAATCTGGTAGGCACATGCACCATGTCCAGATGCACAAAAAGGCCATACCCTAAGTCCAACAGGAAGTTGGCCATTTTGAATTTACTTTTGCCATTTGCAGGCGTTGTATTTTAAAGAACTCCTCCTAGAGATCGACGTCAAATTTGGTCAATGCCCTCGCCGTGGCGACGCGGCAAACTTTGATGTTTTGCAATGAAACAGGAAGTTGTAACTTGAATGTACATTGACCAACCTGCACTAAATTTGTTATGGTTGATAAGAGTCCTGGCCTAAACACATCTAAATGTCAATACTGAGTCATAGTCATAGCGTCACCTACTGACAAATGGAAGTCAGCCTTATATGACAAACGTCATCCGATTTACATAGAATTTACATGGTGTGGTCTACACATGATATGCAGCAACATGGTAAATGGACTGTACTTGTATAGCGCCTTTCTAGTCATCCGACTACTCAAAGCGCTTTTAACACTACGAGTCAATTCACCCATTCACACACATTCATACGCTGAATGGGTACAGGGTACCATACAAGGTCCCAACCTGCCCATCAGAGGAAAGCTAACCATTCACACACATTCATACACTCATCAGGAGCAATTTGGGGTTCAGTATCTTGCCCAAGAATACTTCGACACGCGGACTGGAGGAGCCGGGAATCGAACTGCCAATCTTCCGATTAGTAGACGACCCGCTCTACCTCCTGAGCCACAGCCGCCCCGTATAATTGACGTATAATTAGTGGGTCTCCCCTAGCGCCACATAGTGGACACAGAAAGTGATAATATATCCAATAATCATGAAAATGCATATGCACTTCAGTCGACCTCCACTAAATATCTTGCTACATTAATGACCCTCTTGTGTAGCACTGCCTACTTGCAACAGGAAATTCAGCCTTATGTGACAAACATCATCTAATTCACATGAAATTTACAAGGTGCGGTCTACACTTGTTATACCGCATGATGTATAAATAGTAGGTGTTGTCTTTTGACACATAGTGCACACAGGAAGTGATATTAAATTCATTCATTCAACGTCTGATAAGAGCCCGATCCTGAACACATCTGTATACCTGCAATAAAATCCCTTTGACCACAGTGTGCCCCGATTTGTGCGAAGGTGCAAGGGCCCGATCATCGCTGCTTGCAGCTTTAATCAATATTTAAAATTTAATCTGTAGCTGCTCCTCTCACCAGAATATATTTTATATTTTACATTTTTGTTCTATTGTAATTTCTATTATTTAAAATTTCTTATTTTGTATATATTTCAACACCAAAGCAAACTGCTTGTATGTAATCTGATTACCTACTTGGAAATAAAATTGATTCTGATTCTTTACCCCTGTTGCTTCTCAGAGAGGACAGTCATTATTCACACATCCAGTTTTTTTGTCTTGAATATATAAACATAGATAAAGTGTTTGAACATTAGCCAGTGCTGGGGATTTTCTGGTGAGAGTAGTCTCTGATCTTAATTCTTCTGTTCACTGACAATTCAATGCTCATGAATTAATTAGTAAGATGTTGACAGTTCTTGAAAAAGGCTGCTGACTGCCCCAAACCCAGACTTGACCTTACAAATGACCCCTAAGATGGCCATGACATCTTTCTCGTGCTGTTTTCTCGTTTAACTTAAAGCAGTTGCCTTGTCTGTTGTTTCTCTGAGCTTTGAGTCACATTGCTGCAGTTGTACACACATAGAGTAAAAGAGGGAGAGGGAAGAAGGAGAGAACGACTCAGATTAAAAAAGATGGGCAGATAAAGTGGGAGAGAGAGCGAGGAAGAGGGAGAGAGGGAGGGAGAGTCTGAACCACTGAGATAACTCTGTCCAGGTGTTCAGAGCCAAACAAAGGCTCTTTTCAGGCCTTGATGAGAATACACTGCTCCTCCACTTGTTGCAAAATATATAACATAAAAAAGAGCACAGCTCAGGAGCTTGTATTCTGTTACAGTACCAAAATATAGCCCAGAGGAAGGCCTACCAAATTACATGAGTCTCATTGCTGACAGTGAAGTGATCCAAGCACAATTCATAAACTGCACACACATTAATAAACTGCATATATGGATTACTAAACTGAGTGCAGTGTAGTGTAAATTTAGAAGTTTCAAGGCACAAGGGCATGCTTGTATTCTGAATGCATTACTTGACTAGGAAAAGCACAAGAAGTAAGTCATTCGTAATAAAGGCATTTTAAGTAATACAGTCCTGTATTTAAATGTCACATCAGTGTTAGAAAATAGTGTAATATAGTGTAATAGTGTAATAGTGTAAACAGTATAATATCCCATATGTTGTACTTAATGGACTGACAACAAGTGAGCCACAGCATGTTAGTCATGTTTGTGAATGGATAAGTTACATCTCAAAACACATCCCCTGACCTGTAATGCATTAATGATGAATCAGGACAGTGTCTACTTTATACACTGCCTCGGTGGCTCATTGTCAGTCTATTAGGTGCAACACACAGGAAAGGACACGTTATACTCTATTTTTCATGATGTAATGCCTTTCCTAAAGACCTTCTACTCTGAAGCATCCTGAAAGGGGACATCATTGACTAGCTGGGGAACTGCTCTGCCTTAGTGCCCTAGAGAGTGGTGCGCTCTCTGTATACTGTACCATTGGATTTACATTACCCATTTTGCAGGACTTAAACACAAGAAGGTGCAGATCCAGAGCTAGTAAGATTATGAGAGATGGACTATTCGAGCTTCTGTGTACAGTTGAACATCTCTGTAGCCACAAGTAGAGATATTTTTTTATTATATAGTCTGTCTACATATACATTTTAAAATGTATGTTTTAAAATGTATATGTTTTCTAATCATTTTTTTAACCCTCATTACTGCACATTAGTGTTTTATAATCCTCTAGACAATAAACCTACCAGAAATGTACTTTTAATATGTGAATTCTAACACTCTTTTAATTCCACAACTTTAGCCTGATGGACCAGAATAGATCAGTTCTTCACAAACACAAAAAGGTGTCAGTTGAACAGAAATTGAACAGAAAGACAACAACAGCAGTACTTCCAATCAACCATAAATAAAGTTGCCACTGTTTCTTGTGTGTGCATAACCAATAAAGTACATCTCTAAGGCGCAACACAGAACAAACATTCATGTAAGAGTCATTTTTAGCAAAATGAGCTGTAACTCTACTACTAATACTCTAGAAAACTCTAAAAATCCTGAAGTGTTTATTAATCTATTTTATTCTTAAATGAATTAAAGAAAAGGAAATCAAATATATAGGCCTATGTTTGTATGTAACAAATAAATCTTTGAATCTATCTATACCTCCACCCCTTTTATTTTGAAGGTCAGAGGTCGATACCAGAGGTCTTACTGTTCCTGTGAACGCAAGCTGACTTACAGTTTATTAATCTGTACACAGCTCTGTGCACTCTGGTTTGCTCAGTTATCTCCCCATTTGGCAACTAAAAGGCTGATCAAGTAAGAACATCACACAACTTCATGAGTTGGCACTGAATGCTGATATAAATTGCTGTTGCAGAAAAGTTCAACATAAATGTAATTTGTAGAAAACTTTATGTGTAATGTACTGTACACATTCACAAATACCTTAGAGGATTCTAATAACATTCAAATAACAGAGGATGTAGAGGTTTGTTAGTGGGAGTACAGACCACATCATGTTCATACGTATATTTTTCTGATAAGAAATCTTTCTCTGCACTAAGTTCTTGTGTGAATGTGCAGCTCAAGGTCAGAGAGGGGTTTCCATCCTGGAGTGTAAGATATACAACTGAAATGTATGCTCACCTGATCCCTCCAAGTCAAAAGGCAGTAGTGGAAGATGATATAGAGATGTTCGACCATGTTAGAACCATTTTAGAAACAAAACTCACTTGCTGGGATGGACGACTGTGGACATTGTCTCAGCTTTCTTTTTGGCACTATATTTTCATAGGGTTTCATCACTGGTGCAGGCCTCTGCATCAACATCCATTCAATACAGAGCACTCTCTGGGCTCAGCTTGCAGAGGGATATACGTCTGCCTGGCTGCCCTCTGTCATCCTGCCCTCCCTAAGCTGACAGAAGTAAGATAGCAGTCTTTTGATGTCAGGAAGAGATTCTTACTCCTGGCTGTTTCTCACCAATTCACATCAGTCCAGTCACTTACCCAGTCTGTTAGAAGGAGTGAGAGAGTGCTTTGTGTTTTCAGATCAGAGCAATTTGCAAGTTCATTCACAAACAGCGTTAAACAAAAGGAGCTTAGATATAGAATCTCTCATCACTGTTTATAATGGGCAGTAGATTAACTTTCCTACCTGATGACATCTCAGTTACTTGACAGTTAGGGGAGAAAGTTAGACATGCTTTTTCAAGGAAATTGGCAGTTAAAGTAAAAGGTCTACTTTACTGTAACACTGAAAATCCTGTAATTGCAGAGAAGAATTCTTCCACATCACACTGGTGAGATTTCTGTGGACAAGGATCAGATTTTTAAAATAAAACATCACACAGCAACAGCAAGGAACCACCATCATTACGCAAACAAACTTCGCAGTAAACAAACCACTGGCACCATCAATTTAAAGTCATTACTGGCAGCGGGATACCAGGCTCTGATTATTCCACCCCCCCATTGATCTCTTTTCCATGAGTGGCACGGGGGTTGCCAATTTCTTATTCTATTCTCCATCAATTTCATTTTAGAGGAGAAAAGTCAGCTATTCTCGTTACACTTCAGAAACACCCTGCTGTTTCAACTATAGACACTGGGTTGCCAGTTACCCACTTGGATATTCTTACTGACGTCAATTCAGTAATGCCTCAGTAATCTAACGCCTCTTTAGTAAATCTATAGTTACTGGCACTGGGTTGCAGGTTACTTATACAACCAATCCAATGTCACTTTGGTAAATCTATAGTTACTGGCACCGGGTTGCCAGTTACTAATACAACTAACCTAACGTCACTTCACTAACACCTACCATCAATTGCACCGCGTTGCAAGTTACTTATACAACCAATCTAATGTCACTTTAGTAAATCTATAGTTACTGGCACCGGGTTGCCAGTTACTAATGCAACTAACGTAACGTCACTTCAGTAACGCCTACCGTTGTCTGCACTGGGTTGCAAGTTACTTATACAACCAATCTAATGTCACTTTAGTAAATCTATAGTTACTGGCACCGGGTTGCAATTTACTAATCCAACTATAATGTCACTTTAGTAACATCTAGCTACTGGCACTGGGTTGCCAGTTACCAATACAACTTATCTAACGTTGCTTTAATAACATCTATAGCTACTGGCAGTGGGTTGCCATTTACTATACAACTAATCTAACATCACATCAGTAACATCTATCATTATGTGTGCCAGGTTGCAAGTTAATAATAGAACTAATCAACCGTAATTTCAGCAACGTC
The DNA here is from genome assembly GCA_038419695.1 of Scomberomorus guttatus. Lineage (NCBI taxonomy): Eukaryota > Metazoa > Chordata > Actinopteri > Scombriformes > Scombridae > Scomberomorus > Scomberomorus guttatus. The sequence goes on from CM076445.1 coordinate 1,724,473, forward strand.
TGCCATTACATGCACCGGGTTGCAAGGTCCTCATAGAAATAATCTAACATATCTTCAGTCGTTTCTATCGTTACATGCACCAGGTTGCAAGTTCCTAATAGAACTAATCTAACGTAACTTCAGTATTTTCCATCATTACATGCACCTGGTTGCCATTTACTAATAAAACTGATCTATCGTCACCTTTGTAACGTCGGCCATTTCATGCACCAGGTTGCAAGTTACTACTACAACTAATATGTCTTTAGTAACATACATAGTTACCGGCACCAAGTTGCAAGTTTCACTTTAGTAACAGCTATAGTTACTGGCACCTCTAACATCGCTTTAGTAACATCTAGCTACTGGCACCGGGTTGCCATTTACTAATAAAACTGATCTATCGTCACCTTTGTAACGTCGGCCATTTCATGCACCAGGTTGCAAGTTACTACTACAACTAATATGTCTTTAGTAACATACATAGTTACCGGCACCAAGTTGCAAGTTTCACTTTAGTAACAGCTATAGTTACTGGCACCTCTAACATCGCTTTAGTAACATCTAGCTACTGGCACCGGGTTGCCAGTTATTAATACAACTAATCTAACATAATTTTAGTAACATCCAAAGCTACTGGCACCAGGTAGCCAGTTACTAATTAATGTCACCTCAGTAAGGGTTATCGTTACGTGCCATGGCTTGCAAGTTACTATACAACTAATCTAAAGGCACTTCAACAACAGCCGCTATTACACGCACCGGGTTGCCAAATACTTCTACAACTAATCTAACATCACATCAATCACATAATGTCTATTGTTATGTGCACCGGGTCGCATGTTAATAAAACAAATAATCAAACGCCACTTCAGTAACGTCTGTCGCTACGTGCACCGGGTTGCAAGTACTAATACAACTAATCTAAGATCACTTCAGTAATGTCAAGCCCTGGGTTGCAAGTTTTTCAACACCAGCACCAGCAGCCCACATCACCCAGAGCAAACAACACCGGGATGTCAGTGACCCCCACCATCCAGCTGCAGCAATCTCAACAGCCAGCCTTAGCAGGGGAACCTGGCACTGGGATGCCAGTGCCCCCTGCCACCTACTTCCAGCAACTGCAGCAGCCGGCTTAAGTCGGGGCATCCGGCACCGGGATGCCAGTGCCCCCTGCTGCCCACTTCCAGCAGCCACAGCAGCTTGCTCTAGCCAGGGCATTTGGCACCGGGATGCCAACGCCCCCCGCTTCCCACATCCAGCAGCCACAGCAGCTTGTTTGAGCTTGCATCTCCCAGCTTCACCAATCCCTGATCCCCAACCAAGATCACGCAGTTCTTGCTTGTCGAAAATTCTTCAAACATCTCCAGTTGTTCATGACATCTACTCAGTTGTCATTGCTTTCACAACAAATACAACACAACCCACCTGTCGTTCGATCTCATCACCATGACCGTTTCATAACCTACGCCCCTTCCGTGATGGCCATCAAAACATACCATCCATGTTTACCTTTTTGGCATCAACTTCTTCTCTAAACTTCTTAGCAGTATTTGCTTCTTCTCTAAATTCCTAACTGGCAGCCGGGCCTGATCTCCAGCCATTCTTGTTTAATCAGAGGACTTCTACACCAAGAGCCAGCTAAAAATCCTTGCTGCCTTCCTCTTACTACTGACTTTCTGTGTCAGCATCCACACCATCTGCTCCAGATATAGCATTCCTCACATTGCTCGAAATTTAGAAGTCACGTTCTCACTTGCATTCTTCAGTTTTTTCTTATTCTCCAAATTCACCACCCCAACTATTCACTCCAACCCAAGCTGCATGCCTGATTTTCAGACTTATCTTAATGCTCAGATGACACCGTCTCTCTCTGTCTCAACCCAACTGGACAAGGCAGATGGCTGACCACCTAGAGCCAGGTTCTGTTCAGGGTTTCTTCCCATTAAAGGGGAGTTTTTCCTTGCTGCCGTCGCCAAGTGCTTGCTCGTGGGGGTGAAGTAACTGGAGGTTTTGAGGGTCCATCGTTGCCCAGGTGCTACGGTGGATTGACTATATGCTTCCCCACAATGCCCCCCTTCTGATTTCATCGGGTGGGGGACAATGATATAGTATGATGTGGGTTGTTGTACGATTCCATGTTACATTCTGTTTGAATATGGGTTGCTATAATTCCACAGGTTATGCTGTAAATTATGTTGGTGTATGGTGTTTTAAAATCTTGTTCCATGTGCCCCTTTTTAACTTTGAACCTGCTAGGGCTGTGCGATATGACGATATATATTGTGTAACGAGAGAAAAATGCCTATTGTTTCATATTATTAATGGAGGAGGCTTGACAGTTTTCAGAAACCATCCCCATGCCTGGTGATCACAATGCCCCTGGTAAAGTTCTCTACATTTGGCTTGCCAAAGGTAATAGGTCTCAATTTCAATTCACTGAAAACAAGGAGTGATGACCACAAAACCTCTCCCAAAGAGCACTGGTGAGATTTCACCAGTTCAATGTTGTCCATACACCGTTTTGAGTTAGAGGAAGACTGGGAGACTTTTCTTTTTAGCTGAGCAAGACCCACTGAGTTTCAGTGGTAAGTAAGGTTTAGACATGATGTCAGAAAACCCTCAAAAGTTCTTCAACACAAGTTGCTCACCAGAAAACTGAAATGCCTTAGGTGCCAGGTGATAAAGAGAGCTACTATATCATGTCAGCATGGTGAAGTTACATCACACTAGGAGATGCTCAGCACCACCTCCAGCCCACTGACATACATGTTGCAATGTTTTCAACAGTGAGCTCTTCTCTTGACAAAGATTGTTTGTTATCACTACTATCTTCATATGAGGCATGTTAGGTGGAGGTTAGGCCATGTTTTCAACTTTCTCATAACATATCACATATTAATACACACTAGGTTTAGTAATGGCTTCCTCGTTTGTACAAGTTTTGGTCTTGTAAATATGTTAGGCAGTTTTTGTCAATGGAGAATCATCACTTCTAGGAATGATATTCCTCCACTAACAAGAAGAAATATTGCCCCCCCCCCCCCCGCCCCCCCCCCCCCCCCCTCCAACACACACACACACACTCACAGTCATGTAGCATAACCTGTGGAATTATAGCACCCATATTCAAACAGAACGTAACATGGACCGGGGGGGGGGGGGTTATATGCCATTCATGGGTACTTGTCCCATAAATCATACCATACTAAACCATACTTTTGTCCTCAGAAGGGAGGAGAGTCCCTGAAAGTATAAAAGTATAGTTACCATAATTGTCAGTTGTCTAAAAGCCATGTCACCCTCCCCCCATATACAATGTCTATCTGTCTGCCAAGTGTGTTGTGCTGTGGTGGGCTACTGAGATAAAAGTCAGATAGTGTGTCACAGTTCAGCCACATCTCTGCTCTGGACTGAAGAATGTAGCAGCATTGTGAGTGGATGAAAAAGCTTCACTCTAATGTGCAGGATTGAATGACTGAATAATGTTTACTGTACATCTCCCTTTTGGCCTGGAGGTGATCGGGGTTGGCATTGGTACTGGATGTTGACATTCATCTGTCTCAGAGTTTCTCTTCCTAGTAAGAAGTGATAGTACTGGCATGCCTGGCTAATACAATCACTTTTGTAGTCCACGTAAAGGACAATGAGAGATTTCTTTTTAAACACATTATAAATGTTAGAAAATAAATGCTGAAAACGTGAAGACTGTGAACTATGTAGTCATGAATTTTTGAGTTAGAGTGTTAAACTGTTTTTCACCATTTCTGTGTTCAGGATTTTTTGGGTGGGCCTAAAATGGTGGCTCTATGATGTATAGGGGGTTACTAGCACCTCCCCCACTATATAAACACTAGAGCACATGTACTCATAGTTACTATTTTCACACCGGGTAGACTGGGATTCACTTCGGATAATCTACTGTTACTGGTGAATGGGGCCATTTTCAGTCAACATTAGCACTCAAGGAGTTATTTTAAACCCAGCTGAAGCATCTGTTGATGAGTGGAACTGCCAGTGGCTTCAGCTTCAGCACTGGCTGTTCAGCTAGGAGGACGGGTAGAATCCATGGATGTGGCACGGCTTCGGCTTCAGCACCAGCTGTGTGGCTGGAGGCAATTGCTCCAAGGGTGACGCCCACAGTGAAGCCGCCAAGGAGAGGTGAGTAATGTTAAGTGCACCAAACATTGAAAAAAATTACAATTTAACATAACAATGATTGGTGATGGTTTGATTGTTAACTTGTCATTTAAATTACATTTTTACTGAAACAAGTCCACATTTACCTACAAAATATTTGGCGAATTAAACAGTGGCTCCTAACGTTACCTTATTTTAAAAATATCATCCATGTTGCTTGCCTTAAACTTACAAACAAGGCCTGTTTTAAATTGTGTATTTTTATATGGGAGTTTGGTATGAGTGTACATATACACTGTGTTAAAAATATATACATATGGATTAGAAAGGGCCTGCTACACCTGCTAGTAGGTGCATATCAACCCATTGGAATTGGACTGTGGCATCTACCAGTAGGTGATATGCTGCTATGTTACATTAGGCCACAAAATAATTATGTTTTATGATGTGACAACACTGTAGTTAAGGTCTGGTTAGGTTTAGGCACAAAAAACACTTGGCTAGGGTTAGGAAAAGATCATGGTTTTGGTTAAAATGATCACTTGAAATGTGGTTTAATGTGGCAACAGTCGATTATGAATCCAGTAAAATGCAGTAAAAATGTCAGGTTAAACAGCAGTAAAATGTGGTAAAAATGTCAGGTTAAACAGCAGTAAAATGTGGTAAAAATGTAAGGTTAAACAGCAGTAAAATGCAGTGAAAATGTCCTGACAGAGGCAAACAGTAGTCTTGAACTGTTGTCTCTTGCTTGCAACTTCACTAACTACCTATCCATCCACCCAACCTGCCTCCTCCTAACAAGTGAAAAATCATCTTTTCAAGTCATCTTTTATTGACGTCATCTGAACTACGTCACTTCCCCACTGGTCATAATTACTACAGCTGCCAGATGGCATTTGTAACTCAAAGGTGACCTCCACCTTACAATGGATGATAACACCCTTCTGAATGTACTAGGAGGTGTAGCAGGCTCCTTCTAACCCTAAGATAACCAGAGGCTGATAATCACTGATAACGACCATTCAATCAAGTGGAATTTGAAGCGGATGATTTTTTTTCCTAGGCAACAATCATGTTTTTCCCAAATGATTTACAGATTTTTAGGCATTTTATTATCTCAAATTGCTTGAGAAAAAGTGCTTATAGCTTCCATAAATTATTTAGTTACTTAGAATAAAAATACCCTGACACCTCTGATAATTACTTACAAATGCAATACAAAATAATTACTTGAGTGAGGATATATACCCAACAAACACTTTAGAAACACCGGCGCAATCTAATGCAATCCCCTAAATTCTATTTTTACAAAACTTACACATTTTCAGTTTTTTTTTTTACATTGTCAGATGGGTGATAATTCTACTTTATGTTTATTATTGAGGTTGTAGTGGGTGGTGGTGGTGTGCTGGAGTACAGAACTTGGTTGGGAGGACTAACTGTTTTCTTTCTGTAGTCCCTTGACATAAGATCCATCTTCCAAGTATAACTGACTCCATGCCTGAGGGAGTTTTCTGGTGGTTCCACTCACAGTCTTGCAGATCTCATCAGATGGAGCATCATTGGACAACTTTAGCCTCATGACCTCCCTCTCCGATGGCTGGTTCATCATTTTGGGCTTTAATCAACTCATCACAACTGATGACAAGTAAGAGTGAATGGCTGTGGGTTTACATCCAGAAAAGGGGGTGTAAAGCGTTGCCATCCATGCAATACCTTTCCTCTGGGCTGCTCGACTTCCCTCACAGGTTGCATTTATGGCCTCATGGCCTCTTCCAGTTCCTCTATATATGTTTTGACATAGGTATTGATATCCAGTGGGATATGGGAGAACGTATCTGCATCAGTATATTTGATGTTGAAGCAAAAGTCAGCCAATTCTCTCACCCAGCGGTGACCAACTGCATATAATTTGTGACAGCTGACGTACATCATGAGCACTGCTCATGATGTACGTCAGCTGGTTATTGTCAGTATAAACGGTAAAGTGCAGAGCATAGAAAAGGTAATCTCTGAATTTCTCATACACTGCCCATTTTAGGACGAGGAACTCTAGTTTCCCATTGTGTAAGTTTCAAGTTTATTTTATTTATATAGCACTTTAAAAAGCAAACAGGTTTTGCACCAAAGTGCTTCACAGAGACAGACATATGTATACACATACAAGCATAAGGACATATATGTGCACAACAGAAGTGAAAATAAGGCAAGATTAAAAGAGAAACAAGTTTAAACACAATTTATAAACCCAAGAAATCAGATAGAAAAAAAACACAGATTAAACACAATTAAAAGCCAGAGAATAAAAGTGGTTCTTAAGGTGCATCTTTAAAGCACCAACAGACTCAGCCTGTCTAATGGCCTCCAGCAGGCTATTTTATAGCTGAGGAGCTGCTACAGAAAAAGCTCTGCCCCCTGCCTTTTTTTTCCACGAACGGGGCACAGCCAACATGCCACAGTGGGAGGATCTGAGGGGTCTGGTGGTGCTGTAAGGGATGAAAGGTTCTGAGATATATGCAGGGACGAGACCATGGAGAGATTTACAAACAAATAGAAGAATTTTGAAGTTTATCCTGAAATGAACGGGGAGTCAGTGTAAGGAGGCAAGGATAGGTGTGATGTGGGATGTGAGAGATGGCTTGGTAGAGGGAGTTACAGTAGTCCAGCCTGGACTATCTTAGTGAATGAATGACTCCCTTTCTGAAATCCCTTTTTTGGAAATGGTTCTGAGTTGGGAGAAGCTGGACCTGACACCGGAATTTACCTGCCTATTGAAATTTAGGCAGGTAAATTCAAAATAACACCCAGGTTCTTAGCATGTGGTCTGATGTAGGCGGAAAGGTGATTCAGGTTCTGGGCATTAACGGTGGTATGATGTGGGGGGCAAAAGAGTATGATTTCTGTCTTGTCGTCATTTAACTGAAGGAAGTTATGAGCTAACCAGTCTTTGATGTCTTTGAGACAGTTTCATAATTGGATTACATTGGCCTAATTTTGGGAACTGAGGGGGATCTGAGCATCATCTGCACAGCAGTGAAAAGAGATTTTATGAGTTTGGATGATTGTTCCCAATGGGATCATGTAAAGACAGAAAAGAAGTGGACCTAAAACTGAACCCTGCAGAACCCCACATGAAATATTTGCAATGTGGAGGATGAGCTGCCAATGGAAACAGTGAATCGTCTGTTTGAAATGTAAGAGTGGAACCAATCAAGGGCGGTTCCAGAAATGCCCAATGTGTCAAGTGATCCAGGAGAATTGTGTGGTTGACAGTGTCAAAAGCTACACTGAGCGCACAAAGGAGCCATTTGTCACTCTTAGGAGAATTGTCTCTGTGCTGTGGTGTTGGCAGAACCCTGACTGGAATTTCTTAAAAATATTGTTTTGGTTTAAAAAGGACAGAATCTGATTAAATATATTTGACCTAATGCTCTCAATTTTGTTCAGAAAGACATCTTTAAACTGCTCACAACTGATTTGGAAAGACTTTGTAGTGGAGCAAGCAGAGGGGTTAACTACAGAGTTTATAGTTTTAAACAGGATCCCGGAGTTATGCCTGTTCTTGGTGGTGATATCTGAGGGGTGTTTTGCTTTTGAATCTTTAACAGAGGATTGGTACTTGATTAGAAATGCTTTATACATTTTAAAGGAGACATGCAGTCTGTCTTTTATCCACTTGCATTCTGCTTTCCTGTAATCCCTTCTAATAGACCTTGTGGATTTGTTCAGCCAGGTGTCTGCATTAGTCTTCCTAGCTCTAGTCTTAAAAGGGGCAATAGAGTCTAGGATAGACAGACAAGACTTGTGGAAGAGGTCTATTGGTTCATCAGTGTTTAAATGGGTAGAGGAGGATTCAATAACTGGGACTGTGGAATCGGCACTATAGGCACTGGAAAACAGGCTGGGTGTGGAAGAGTTGATTATACAGGAGCAATTTGGGGCAGGCAGTTTTGGTATGGATAGAGGAAGCTCAGTGTCAAAATAACCATGTGGCCAGACACACAGATGTCATGTAGAACAAAATTGCTGAGTGAAAGGCCAAAGAAAAGGACTAAGTCCAGAGTATGATTTTTTTAACATGTTGGGCAGGTCTCAGATGGCACTAAGTTAAAAGAGTCAATAAGATGCAGAAAATCAGTAACAAATGTATTAGTGGGACAGCAGACATGTATATTAAAATCACCTAAAATTACAAGCCTGTCATATCTTGACATGACAACAGAAAGGAGATCAGAAAATTCACTAAGAAAGGCTTAATTCTGATTTGGTGGTCTATAGACTATAACACACAATACAGATAATTTACCATTTAGCACAAAACCCAGAATTTGAAAAGTAGAGAAAGCACCGAAGGAAGCAGGAAAGCGAGTTAAAATATTCCTATGGATTATAGCAACACCACCACCGCGACCAGAAAGCCTGGGTTGATGGAGATATGCATAATCAGGAGGTGTAGCTTCTATTAGTGGAATAATATCTGTATTTAGCCAAGTTTCTGTGACAAAAAAACATATCCAGCTTATTGGAGGAGATATTATCTTGTATATATGTAATAAATAAATGATTTATTTGATAAGGACCTCACATTCAGTAGGGCAACTCTGGTTGGGGTTTGAACAGGTTACCTGACTGGTTTAATAATGATTAGATTAGCAGAAAAGACACCTCTGCTCTCTGGTAATTTAATGGTCTGAGCCTGGTAGAAAGTGTACCGGTGTATGAGGTGGAACCATTGTGGTAGGGACTAGGACCAGGGGAGCATCAATCACTGATGGACCGGTCAGCACTTGACCGATGACAGCCATGTTGGGCAGGTGGACATGGGAGCACAAGGATGGTAGATGCTGTATGCCGGGTTGGCAGAAAGCGCTCGCACGCCAGCTTTGTTCAGATGGAGACCATCTCCATTGAAAAGATGTCCCACATTCCCAGAAGAGACTGAAATTGTCAATGAAGTGCATGCTGTTGGTGTTACATGCAGATGAGAGCCAGGTGTTGAGGCTGAGCAGTCTACTGAAACGCCCCACTCTGGGTATGCAGATACTGCTATGGCACTGTTGAAGGATGTTAAAGAGATGGGTGAAGTATTGTTTTAACAGTTCGGACTGCTGTTTTTGAATGTCATTTGTACCCAAATGTATGACAATCCTGTCAACTTCAGGGTAGGATTTTATTATGTCTGGGACTTTATCAGCAATGTCTTGTAGGGTAGCACCTGGGAAAAAGAGAGTATGAGCTCTGTTGACTCTCACATTTCTGATCGAGTCACCAATAATGAGCGTTTATGGAGGAGTCGGCACTGGCTGATGGAGGTTGTGGGAGCGGATAGCAGCACCGTGGGTCACTGGTGTGACCAGCCTGGTATGGTGGTGGTGAGATGGAGCCCAACGTCGAGTCCCCCGTAGCTGGATCTCGGTGAACTGGGAAAGAGCTGCAACTTGATTCACGTTGGATTTACATGGACATGCGATGAAATTAGCTGGAGACCAAAACCAGGGTTTTATAATGGGAGGTGGAAGAGGCTGCGGGTTTCCAACCAGTGGAGGGAACTCGTGAATCAAGGGTATCATATTGGTTCACTAGCTGGATGTCATGGGTTGCGGGAGTATGAAAAGAGTCTCCCCCTCTTTCTCCAGTTGCCAACCACAACCCAAGCCGGAGCCAGGGATCCTCAGGGACAGTGACTGGAACAGGAAACATAAGCAATGGCTGGAGCAGCAACAGCAGGCATAGTAGAAGCTGTGGCCAGAGAAGAAGCAGTGGCTGGATCAGGAGCAGCAGGCGGAGTAGATGCTGTGGCTGGAGAAGTAGCAGTGTCAGCACGATAGGGGGCGGTGACAGTCAGCTCTTCAGCACTGGTGGTGGTGGCTTGTGCAGGATCAAAGATTATGTGAAGTGTCCAAGTGCCTCTCAGCCTCCTGGATTTTGTAGAGTGTGGAAATTCTTTGCTCCAACTCAGTGATCTTCTCGCCGAGGTAAGTGGAGTCATTGCTTCTTGAGCATATGCTCAGCTCAGCCTGTATCTCTAATAACTTAAAATCCAGGCATCCAATGAGTAAAATCCATTATCCTGTTAAAAGATACCCTAGATCTAAAAAGTGTATTGTAAAAAAGTGTCTTAAAACTAGATAAAAGTCAGTTTATCTAGAGAGCTTTTTTGGCAGACTAACACCACATGTGCTAACACACTCTCGCTAGTTGTAGTTCCTCTCAGCTAGGGACAGGGTTTGTGATCCATATCCTATGACTCTAAGCTTCCCATTTTGCTGCTGATATAGAACACCCCCAGGCATCTGTATGCAGGTCAAAGGGTATATGCCAAAACCATAGGACTGGTTAGCATATCGACCATTCTCTCAACACATACAGTGTTGGCGTTCATCAGTCCATTCTGTAGGTGCCTGGGATGTCAGCTGTGCTGTGGCCCTTTGTTTTACTTTGAACGGGGTGAGCATTTGACATTTTTCACCTGGAGAAACTCCTCTAGTGGCTGAGCTATCCTTGAAAAATCCTCTGTCAGACCACCAACAAACAAAGAATTACAAAATTCACGCTACTCACCTATGAAGCCTCATTTTACTCCGCTGACTGATACAACTCTAACAAAAACAGTCTTGTTACATTGGCAAAGGTCCAGTCGATCCAATCCAGTAAAATATTTAGTTGACAACACATTATTACACCAATAAATATCCACGAACAGCTGTTGCATCACTTCAAATTAGCCAGCAGATTTCCTCATTTTACAACGTATTCTCATCATAACTCGCGTTAGCATGTAAACATTAGCCACATCTTGGTATCAAAATAGTGGCTGCACTATTGACACCTCACTTGACCCAATAGGAGCTTCCATGTCCTGTCCACAGCCTGTAATAGCCAACGAGAGTCCATGCTGAAAGGAGGTGTCTGTCCCTCTTTCGTGTAAAGACCAAGCCAATAGGAACAGATTCTGCCAATGACTGGTGCTTCAAATAGCCAATAAAATTCTGAAAATTACCATATGCTGCTTTATTGCTTTTTATAAAGCCACAATATGGAAATTATGTAAATATATAGTTTGCTGTGATTTACTTTTTATATGAACTGCTTTTCCACCATAGCACTTGTTTTGACTCTTTTATATGCACAAAGTTTAGTTTCAACAGGGGAACAAGGCACTATAATATGTTTATGCTTCAGTTCAGAAGCAGGGGTTATTTGGTATCTGCAAATGGACGCCTAGACATACCCTTAGAAAAATGTGTAACATATTAATTTTCTGTGATATTGTTATTAAATACCCCCCCCCCCCCCCCCAAAGTTATTTATTACCGTTTAGTAGTTTGATTGATAGAGGAACTGAGTGATTAATACCTGTTCAACTTACAGTTTGGTAACCTGTACCTTCTGCCTGAAGGCATCAGCTCATACTCTTTGTAGAGGATGCTGTTTGGGTCACAGGTGATTTTAAGGCCCTGCCTCCTCACTGTCTCCTCAAATATCTCCTGGAGAGAAGATGGGGGAATCATGCCAATTATTTTTCCAGCCCTTTTGATCAGATTTTGGAGTTGTGATTTGAGTTTAACGGACAGGTTACCAAACCATGTTGTGATGCCATAATGAATAATAGATTCAATGGATGCCCTGTAGAACCATAACATAATGCTTTTATCCACTCCATGGACCCTGAGCCTTCACAGAAAATGCAGACACTTACTGATTCGTGAACAGACATACTCCACTTGATGAGCCCAATGTAACTGAAGAACAAAGTAAATACCTAAGTACTTGTACATTGTCACCTGCTGAAGTCTCTCTCTGTTGATTAAAACTGGGCTGTGATCACCCACAGACCTGGGATTGAAAACCATTTCTTTAGTTGTTTTGATGTTTAAAATCAGGTTATGCCCTGCATACCACTGCACAACCTCTTCTATCTTCTCTTCTCTTCTCTTCATCTTGTTCACCTCCATCTGTTTCAGCTGGTTTAACAGGGTATGAGGGAGTATGGTATTAAATGGTGAAGTCCATAAACATTAGTCTAGCATAAGCTGTAGGATTTTCAAGGTATTTTAAAATTAAATGAGTTGTGGTGTAGAGTATCATCAGTGCCTCTACCATCATTATAAGCAAATTGGTAGGGATCTAAGAGATGTTGTACCTCACTTCCTAAGTTCCCTACCATAATGCATTCAAGTGATTCCATCACTATTGACGTCAATGCCACCGGTCTAAAATCATTATTTTCTTGTGGGCAAGGTTTTTTGGAACAGGAATGATGGCAGCTTTTTTCCATATTGTAGGAATGGTACCTTTATCAACCGATAGCTGGAATAGAGGAATCCATGCTGGGGTCAACTCATCAGCAAATGTATTTGAAAAGAAGAAGAGCTGAAATACTGTCCGGCCTGCTGGCCTTCTTAGTGTGCAACTTTTTAAAAACCTTGGCCACAGTACTTCAACACATGTTCAATGACATGTCACTGTAATTGACAGATTTCTACACTCATCAGTACAGTCACTCCCTTCAGAATCAAAACGTTTATAGAAGTTGTTGAGTTCGTTTGCTTTTTCCAGTTCATTCAGTACATGCATTTCCCTCTTGTCCGAGTTCAACTTGGTCATTTCCTTCAAGGAGTCCCACAGTTTTTTCGAGTTCTTAGTTGAAAAGGTTCCACTGACACGTGAACTATGTTGCTCTTGTGCTTCCCTTAATTTCCCCATTAGTTCTTTTTGAGCTGCTCTCAGTTCCATTGTATTGTTTTTACGGAAGGCTTGTTTCTTCCTTCTGATGCAATGCTTGATCTCAGGCGTGATGTAGTCTTTGTTGTTTGGAAAATCTTTATGGTCTTTTTTGGTACTACAGTGTCAACACAGAAGAATATACCCTGTGATCGCCTCTGCCATACTGTCAATGTTATTGTCTTGTTGAAAAACATCCCAAGGCAGGTGAGGAAGCTTTGGATGCCTTCCCACTAGGTGGGATGTATATAGCACAGATGAAAATGTTCCCATACTCTCCGGGTAGGTAAAATGGTCTTAGACTTAAGCATATGAGTTCAAGGTCAGGAGTGCATGGCATGTCTTTTGTTGTGCAATTCCTGCACCAAGAGTCCTTAATAAAAACACAAAAGCCACCTCCTCTCGTTTTCCCTGAATTATTATTCCAATCCATGCAAACATTTGAGAAGCCTTGTACCTGAACCAATGGATCCGGGAAATCTCCCTGAAGCCAGGTCTGTGTGTAGATCATGAGGCAGGACTCACGGTATTCATTGCAGACCCTTGTGTTCAGGTGCAGCTCCTCCATCTTGTCCCTCAGGGAGCAAGCATTGCTGAAGAGTACTGATGGCAGTGGTGGCCTGTTGCACCTCCGGTGGAGTCGATGTTGAATGCTGCCCCTCCTCGTTTCCGCAGCCGCCTGTCTCTTTGCTGTCATGACAACTCGAGTAGCACAAAACATCATCAAGGTAGGGGGTACAACATTCATCCCTCAGGGAGCTCAACATCTTCTCCATGCTCTGCTGGTACGCTGCCGGTGCATTGAACAACCGAAATGGGATCTTCACCCACTCAGGGTGTGACAGGGAGTGACAAAGACAATGAAGTGTCATGAACCCTCTGCCATGAAACCCTGATGGTATGCTTTGCCCTGGTCCAGGACACTGAACCACGAGTATCCCCCCAAAAGGTCCATAAGGTCCTGGATTCTGGCCAGTGGATGTCAGTCTTGGACTGTCTTCTGATTTAAAGAGGAACTTCTGTTGTAAATATGATTTCTTAACATTAGGTCACCTATGTAGAAATATGCAATTATTTTTTAAATTAGTGCCCTATGACTAGAGAATCCTACAACAACCAGAATGTATTGCGCATCGCAGTCCTGTCCAAGGCTACTCATGGTGTGTTTACGGAACACAGGCAGCGAATTAATGTTTCCCAGCAGAGCAGCCAGTTAGCAGAGACAAAGTTAGCAGTGAGCTGCATTATATCTCTTTACTGGGGCTTATTTTCATTTAGAAAATGTTTTTCCTCATCGTGTCTGGATATATTTTATATCGTAAAATAAAGTAAAGTAAAATATTGGTGTATTTTTATTATGCACAACAATAATACTTCTAATACTTTAAGTATATTTAAGGAACAGTGTGCTATTTTTGTAGGCTTAAGTACCTAAAATATCTGCCAAATATCATTTCTAATAAGTCTTAAGTACTAATTTTATTACACTAAGAGTGTTAGTTGAGTAATTTTAATTTAATACAGTGTGCTTATTTTCAGTGCATGAAAATATATGAGACTGCTTTCAGAAAATATTCCTCATTTCCAGCATAATTTAAGTATTTTATAGTATATTCCAAGCATTTTTATTTTATAATACATTGATAAGTTCAGTGTCAGTATACTTTTTTGGGGTTGCAAAACGATACTTAAGATACTTTAGGTGTAAGTATAACTTGGTTTCAACTGAACATAACTTTAAATACTGTAATTTGAAATATTACAATATAATAAATAGCGTCCATTGCTAATGGAGGTCTGTTGACACGTCTGAATTTTCTGGATTATTGGACACTGTGTAAATGGGTAAAATATTATTCCCAGTGGCCATTACGTGGCGCTGGAGATGATATATTGGAAAGTGTGTATACATTTGATGAACTATGTGTCATCTAGGCTTAACTTCCTGTTACCCGTAGACAATGCTACATAAGTGAAATTTTAATGCAGCAATACATTTAACATAAGGCAATTGACATGGATAGAAAGTTTCTGTTGTGATTCTGTTTTTGTCTGTTTTGGTGTGTTTCCTCCCTAATCCTCCTCTCTGTCTCCTAGGAGCCGTACAGGAGGGCGGAGCTGCAGGCAGGTAACGAGGCACACCTGGTCCCTATCAACTCCACAGCAGAGCTATTTAAGCTCAGCCCAACTTCTCCTCAGTGCCAGACCAATTTTCCCCTGTCCAGCGATTCATGCCCTTGCTGAGTTTCCCGAGCCGCAGCTTCCTGCCCTCCGTGATACTCTCTGCGAGTTTCCCTGAGTTTTTCCCTCTGCCACGGTAATCGTGAGTGTTTGTTTTTCCTCGTGTGTTTTTTTTTTTTTCCTCCCTTGTGGAGCGATTTTGATTTCGTTGCTACTTTTAGTTTCCCGTTGTGGGTTTTTTGGGTTTTTTATCGTGTTTGTTTCGTCAATCGTTTTTTCCCTGTTGAAAGGTGATTTTCTGTTTTGGACATTGTTTGAATAAACTGTTTTTTGACTCGACTCTGCATTTGGGTTCTGGCTTCATCCTTTTCCGGACACAACAGATTGGTCTGGCCAGATATGAACCCAGCAGAGATGGAGTCGCTCAAACAGGCGCTTTCGAGCCAGGCCGCGCTTGTTAACCAGCATGAGACCTCTCTCCACCAAATAATGGAGCACCTGCAGCAGCTCTCCGCCAACGTGACTCAGCTGGGAGGCCAGATAGCCGTTCTCAGGGATCAGCTCGGCTCATCCGCTGCACTTCCGCCTTCCCAGTCGCCTCCTGACCAGGTTGTCGCCGCCTCACCTCACTCAAGGGAACCCTACATACCGATCCCCGCTAGGTATGGGGGGGAACTAGGCACATGTGGGCAGTTTTTGCACCAGTGCACATTAGTTTTCAATCAGCAACCGAACACATACGCTACTCCACAGGCTAAGATAGCGTTCATAATGAGTTTACTTTCAGGCAGAGCTGCAGCATGGGCGTTAGCTATATCCACTCAACACACCGAGCTAACATCCAATTATCAGCTCTTCTCAGAGGAAATGAGGCGAGTGTTTGATCACCCTGTACGAGGCAGACAGGCGGTAGCCCGTTTATTGGACCACCGACAGGGATCTCAGTCTGCGTCACACTACGCGTTAGAGTTCCGCATCTTAGCTGCAGAATCCGGGTGGGGGGATTTAGAACTGCAGACAATTTTCAGACGGGGGCTAAGGAGCGACATACAGGATGAGCTGGCAGTAAGAGAGGAAAGTCAGACTTTGAATCAACTCATAGAGCTAGCAATTAAGTTAGATAACAGAATTCAGGAACGAGGGAGAGAGAGAGACAAGAGGCTCGTCGGAGACGACCACTCCACCCCGCCCCTCCGCTCATCCCGGAACCTGCCATCTCCCATCCCACTCCGAGGGCCCCGCCTCCAGAGCACGATATATCCCACACCAAGGAACCCATGCAGCTGGGACGAGCCTCTGCACAGCACGACCAAAAGGGGAGGCTCACCACGGAAGGAGGTCCCTGGTGAGCCGAGCCTCTTCATCCTCGGCATCTCGCATCCAACTGGCAGGTACTATCCACACAGAACATCTTTCTGCGCCTGTGGCGGTTCTGGTGGACTCGGGCGCTGACGATAACTTTATCCACAGAGACTTTGTGCTAAAACACAATTTGGCCACCTATGAACTAAGCACCCCCAAAGTGTTAGCCATAGATGGCAAGATTCTTGAGCTAGTCACCCATCGCACTCAGCCAGTGAACTTGGTCCTGTCTAGTAACCACCATGAGCATTTGGAACTGTTTGTAATTAACTCACCTCTCTATTCTGTCGTTCTGGGTATTCCCTGGCTGAGGCGCCACAATCCCCACGTGGACTGGGCCACAGGAACCATCATGAAGTGGAGCATGCATTGCCACGCCCACTGTCTGAAGTCAGCTTTGCCTCCTCGAAGCCCCAGCATCTCCGAGCAGGCGGAGGTAATAGACTTGACTAGCGTCCCCAGTGAGTATCATGATTTAAGAGAGATTTTGCAAGGATTCCGCCTGCTCGCTTCCTCCGCACAGACCATACGACTGTGCAATTGACCTGCTCCCCGGATCATCCCTCCCGACCAAGAGACTGTATGACCTTTCCAAGCCTGAGAGAGAAGCTATGGAAAAGTACATTAATCAGTTGCAGCGGGGTTGATCCGGCCCTCTTCATCTCCTGTAGGGGCGGGGTTTTTCTTCTTCGAGAAGAAGGACAAGACGCTCCGCCCCTGCATAGACTACTCCGCACTCAATGAAATCACGGTAAAAAACAAATACCCCCTCCCTCTGATAGACTCGGCCTTTGGGCCCTTACATTCAGCTTGCATATTCACCAAACTGGATCTGAGAAACGCATACCACCTGGTACGCATCCGGGAGGGGGATGAATGGAAGACCGCATTCAATACACATCTGGGACACTTTGAATATTTGGTCATGCCTTTCGGTCTCACAAACGCACCTGCTGTGTTTCAGAATCTTGTAAACAATGTGTTAAGAGATCTGCTGAACCGAGTGGTGTTTGTTTATTTAGATGACATTTTGATTTTTTCCAACTCCTTAGAGGAGCATGTATGTCACGTTAGATGTTCTGCAGCGCCTCCTTGAGAACAGGCTTTTTGTTAAAGCTGAGAAATGCGATTTCCATACTGTCTCCACTAATTTCCTAGGTTTCATTATAGAGAGGGGACAACTGAGGGCGGACCTCACCAAGGTGGAGGCGGTCCAGAGCTGGCCGGTCCCCAAGCAGCTTCAGCGCTTCCTTGGGTTTGCCAACTTTTATAGACGTTTCATCAGGGGCTATAGTCAGATAGCTGCCCCGCTCACACGGCTAACCTCTCTGAAGCAAACATATACATGGACTACTGAAGCTGACAAGGCATTCACAGAACTTAAACGTAGATTTACTCATGCCCCTGTTCTTGTGCACCCAGATCCTGGACAGCAGTTTGTGGTCGAGGTGGACGCCTCGGATTCCGGCGTAGGGGCCGTACTCTCCCAACACCACCGGAAGGATAACAAGCTCCACCCCTGCGCATACTTCTCCCGCTGCCTCTCTCCTGCGGAGAAAAACTACAACGTGGGGAACCGAGAACTCCTGGCGGTGGTGCTGGCTCTACAGGAATGGCGTCATTGGCTGGAGGGAGCGGAACACCCTTTTATCATCTGGACCGACCATAAAAATCTGGCCTACCTCCGCTCGGCACGGCACCTCAACGCACGGCAGGCCAGGTGGGCTCTGTTCCTGGGCAGGTTTAATTTCACCCTCACCTATCGACCGGGCTCCAAGAATGCTAAACCGGATGCGCTTTCGCGCCAATATTCCCCAATAGGAGAGGGGGAATCAGCGGGTGAGAGCATCCTCCCTGCACCCTGTGTGGTGGGCGCGGTGCGATGGAGGGTAGAAAGGGAGGTACAAGATGCCCTCCGAGACCAGCCTGTGCCTAAGGGCTGCCCCCAAGGGCGTCTCTTCGTCCCACCAGCCCTTCGCTCCACAGTGCTCACGTGGGGACACACCTCCCGGATAGCCTGCCATCCCGGGGGTCGTCGAACACTTGCTCTCATCCAGCAGCGTTTTTGGTGGCCTTCCATGGCCTCTGATGTAAAAGCCTTCGTCGCCGCCTGCTCCACCTGTGCCCGAGGGAAGACCTCTCACCGCCCGCCTGCCGCACTACTCCAGCCGCTGCCAGTCCCCCACCGCCCCTGGTCTCACATTGCCATCGACTTCATTACGGGGTTACCTCCGTCTAAAGGTAAAGACACTATAATGACAGTCGTAGATCGGTTCTCCAAGGCGGTTCATTTTGTTCCTCTCCCCAAGCTCCCTTCCGCCTTGGAGACCGCCCATTTAATGACGCAGCATGTTTTCAGGCTGCACAGAATCCCGCTGGACATCGTTTCCGACCGAGGTCCACAATTCACCTCCCAGGTATGGAAGGCTTTCTGTCACAACAGTTTCATGAATATTGGACATTACATGTGGCAGATTCTATCACTTCCTGTGTCCACTATGATTGTCACATTAGGCGTCTTCCTGTTGTCAGTAGGTTACACTATGACTCAATATTGACATGTAGATGTGTTGAGGCCGGGACTCTTACCAAGCGTGAGAAATTTGGGGCAGGTTGAACAATGTATATTAACCCCTTGATGCCTGAATTTATTTACAATTGTATAAAAAATTAATTAATGGTGTTTTTGCTTTCAAGCTGATGCTAAATTAAATAGAGATTGTTAATTTGTCTATAGCACATAAAATATACATTTAGGTATGATGCAAATTAGCGACAACCAATGGTAAATTTTTTTTATTGAAGCCACAAAATTGTTTACAATTTACACTATAACTAAGTAACTATAACTATATACTAACTACTATACTATAACTAGAGACCAACTAGAACAGGGGTGTCAAACAGTCTACTTTTTTGTCCACTTTTTTCACACCTTGAAAAGTCATCCAGTGGGCCGAATTTGGCCCTTACTCATGGAATTCACGAAAGCAGTTGTGGTTCGTGTGATAACATTGCACTTTGAGCATTTGAAGACAGTCTGGCCTTTACATTTTGGGCGTTTGCAGCGTTGTTGCTCCCTTTCAACCACTGGCCAGTGACCCACAGCATCTGAACGCACCTCCTGTGTTGGAATAGCCTTAGCTGGACCTCAATGTTTCTTCTTTTGAAACTCACTTTAAACATCCAACACAGCTTTCCATGAACCGGATGTAGGTCACACTCAAAATGGTCCTACAGTAAACCAGTGCTTGCAAAAGGTTCCTAGGTACATATTTAGAATGCACAAACCGGCATTGGGGGAATGCATACGCTATCTCGGCTGCAGTCTGAATGCAAAGGCCTTTAGATGAGACTGACCGAATTTGAAGTCGAGTGGAGTTAAATCTCTAGGAGGAGTTTGTTAAAATACAATGCCTGGAAATATGCAAAAATCACAAACTGAATTCAAAATGGCCGACTTCCTGTTGGAATTTAGGGTATAGAGGCATTTTTGTGCATCTAGACATGTTACATGTGCCTACCAAATTTCGTTCATCTACATGAAAATGAAAGGAAGGGCTTGGAATTTGAAATTTCCTAGGGGGCTCCCTTGAGCCATTTTGCCACACCCATGCCCATTTTTCACCACTTCTGACAAATGTGCAAAGTTTCATAAGTTTTCGAGCAAGTTTAGCCCCTCAAAAATGTGTTTCTTTTGGAAGCTGAATAATTAAAACAGCAAGCACTGATGATCGGGCCCTCGCACCTTCGTGCATGCTGGGGAGCACCGCAGTCCAAGTACTTTTGTTGCAGGCACACAGATGTGTTCAGTACCAGGCTGTTATCGAACATTGCATGAACAAGTTAAATATCACTCTCTGTGTCCACTACGTGGCGCTAGAGAACACCCACTAAATATACATAATTTTGCTGCATATCGTGTAGATCACACCATGTAAATTCAGTGTAAATTGGATGATGTTTGTCATATATGGCTGACTTCCTTTTGTCAGTAGGTGGCGCTATGACTATGACTCAATATTGACACATAGATCTGTTAAGGTCATGACCCTTATCAAGCATGAGAAATTCAGTGCAGATCAGAGGATATACGTTTAAGTCATAACAACGACCTTTTTCATGGCGAAACATCAAAGTTCAACAGTGCTCAATGAAAACTAAGGACTTTGATAACTTTTCATCGTAAAGGTCTTTAGATGACACTGACCAAATTTGAAGTCAGTCGGGTTAAATCTCTAGGAGGACTTTGTTAAAATACAATGCCTGCAAATGGCAATTACGCAAAAATTGCAAAGTAAATTCAAAATAGCTGACTTCCTATTGGACTTATAGGGTATAGCTCCATGAGGTTTTTTTTCTGTGTCTGGACATGATATACAGTACAGGCCAAAAGTTTGGACACACCTTCTCATTCAATGCGTTTTCTTTATTTTCATGACTATTTACATTGTAGACTCTCACTGAAGGCATCAAAACTATGAATTAACACATATGGAGTTATGTACTTAACAAAAAAAGGTGAAATAACTGAAAACATGTTTTATATTCTAGTTTCTTCAAAATAGCCACCCTTTGCTCTGATTACTGCTTTGCACACTCTTGGCATTCTCTCGATGAGTTTCAAGAGGTAGTCACCTGAAATATTTTTCACTTCATAGGTGTGCCTTATCAGGGTTAATTAGTGGAATTTCTTGCTTTATCAATGGGGTTGGGACCATCAGTTGTGTTGTGCACAAGTCAGGTTACTACACAGCCGACAGCCCTATTGGACAACTGTTAAAATTCATATTATGGCAAGAACCAATCAGCTAACAAAAGAAAAACAAGTGGGCATCATTACTTTAAGAAATGAAGGTCAGTCAGTCCGGAAAATTGCAAAAACTTTAAATGTGTCCCCAAGTGGAGTTGTAAAAACCATCAAGCGCTACAACGAAACTGGCACACATGAGGACCGACCCAGGAAAGGAAGACCAAGAGTCACCTCTGCTTCTGAGGACAAGTTCATCCGAGTCACCAGCCTCAGAAATCGCAAGTTAACACATAGCTCAGATCAGAGACCAGATGAATGCCACACAGAGTTCTAGCAGCAGACCCATCTCTAGAACAACTGTTAAGAGGAGACTGCGCGAATCAGGCCTTCATGGTCAAATAGCTGCTAGGAAACCACTGCTAAGGAGAGGCAACAAGCAGAAGAGATTTGTTTGGGCCAAGAAACACAAGGAATGGACATTAGACCAGTGGAAATCTGTGCTTTGGTCTGATGAGTCCAAATTTGAGATCTTTGGTTCCAACCGCCGTGTCTTTGTGAGACGCAGAAAAGGCGAACGGATGGATTCCACATGCCTGGTTCCCACTGTGAAGCATGGAGGAGGAGGTGTGATGGTGTGGGGGTGTTTTGCTAGTGACACTGTTGGGGATTTATTCAAAATTGAAGGCGCACTGAACCAGCATGGCTACCACAGCATCCTGCAGCGACATGCCATCCCATCCGGTTTGCGTTTAGTTGGACGATCATTTATTTTTCAACAGGACAATGACCCCAAACACACCTCCAGGCTGTGTAAGGGCTATTTGAGCAAGGAGAGTGATGGAGTGCTGCGGCAGATGACCTGGCCACCACAGTCACCGGACCTGAACTCAATCGAGATGGTTTGGGGTGAGCTGGACCGCAGAGTGAAGGCAAAGGGGCCAACAAGTGCTAAACACCTCTGGGAACTCCTTCAAGACTGTTGGAAAACCATTTCAGGTGACTACCTCTTGAAGCTCATCGAGAGAATGCTAAGAGTGTGCAAAGCAGTAATCAGAGCAAAGGGTGGCTATTTTGAAGAAACTAGAATATAAAACATGTTTTCAGTTATTTCACCTTTTTTTGTTAATTACATAACTCCACATGTGCTCATTCATAGTTTTGATGCCTTCAGTGAGAATCTACAATGTAAATAGTCATGAAAATAAAAAAAACACATTGAATGAGAAGGTGTGTCCAAACTTTTGGCCTGTACTGTATGTGCCTACCAAATTTCGTTCATCTACATCAAATTTAAAGGTGGGGGCTTTGATTTTGAAATTTTCTAGGGGGCGCCCTCGAGCCATTTTGCCACACCCAAGTCCAAGACCCATATCAGACCTTTAAATACCCCTATTCTGACACATGTGCCAAGTTTTGTGAGTTTTCAAGCATCCTTAGCCCCTAACAGCTTCCTGTTTCATGGCGAATAATGGCAACAGCTTTTGATGTAAAGCCTCATGTTTTTCTTTTGGAATAATAATAATAATAATGATAATAATAATTCCTTCAGATACAGTAGAGCCTTTGCACTGCTACATGCTCGGGTGATGCTCGATGATTGGGCCCTCGCACATTTAAGCACGTTGGTGGAGCGCTGCAGATCGGATGATGTTTGTCATATAAGGCTGACTTCCTGTTGTCAGTATATGGCGCTATGACTGTGACTCAATATTGACATGTAGATGTGTTCAGGCTGAGACTCCTATTAAGCACAAGAAATTTGGCGCAGGTTGGACGATGCACATTCAAGTTACAAAAACTTCCTATTTCATAGCGAAACATCAAAGTTTGTTGCATTGCCACAGCAACGGAGAAAACTCAAGATTTTGATAACTTTTCATCACAAAAGTCTTATGACTTTTGAGATGAGACTGACCAAATTTGACGTTGGTCGGGTTAAGGAGTTAATTAAAATACAATGCCTGCAAATGGAGAAAACTGCGCAATAACTGCAAACTAAATCCAAAATGGCTGACTTTCTGTTGGACTTAGTGTATGGCTCCAAGAGGTTTTTTTGTGCATCTGGACATGGTGCATGTGCCTACCAAATTTCGTTCATGTACGTCAAATTTAAAGGTGGGGGCTTTTCATTTGAAAATTTCTAGTGGGCGCCTTCGAGTCATTTTGCCACACCCAAGCAGAAAATCCATATCAGACAACTAAATACACCACATCTGACATGTGTGCCAAGTTTTGTGAGTTTTCAAGTATCCCTAGCCCTTCCAAAACAGCTTCATGTTTCATGGCGAATAACGCGTCGCCATGGCAACAATTTTTGATGAGAACTCAAAAGCTTCATCATTTGGCATCATCAACATCTTACAACTTAGCTGACCAAATTTTAGTTAGATCTTGTTCAACTGATAGGAGTAGCTAGTAAAAGAATGGGGCTTATGACCCCCTCTTGCCAGTAGGTGCTATGACTATGACTCAATATTGACATGTAGATGTGGTCAGGCTGGGACTTTTATCAAGCATGACAAATTTAATGCAGGTTGGACAATGTACATTCAAGTTACAACAACTTCCGGTTTCATGGCGAAACATCAAAGTTTGCTGTGTCACCAGGGCAAGGGCATTTAATGAAAACTCAAGATTTTGATAACTTTTATGATATAATTTGACGTTGTGTTAAGTTTCTAGGAGGAGTTTTTTAAAATAGGTCTGCAAATGGCAAAAAAGTGCGCAAAAATGTTAAAGTAAATTCAAAAGCTTCCTGTTGTACTTAAGGTATGGCTCCAAAAGCCTTTTTTTACATCTGGACATGGTGCATGTGCCTACCAAATTTTGTTCATCCACGTCAAATTTAAAGGTAGGGGCTTTAATTTGAAATTTTCTAGGGGGCACCCTCGAGTCATTTTGCCAGAGTCAAGCAGAAAACCCATTTTAGACAACTAAATACACCCCTTCTGATGCATGTCCCAAGTTTTGTGAGCTTTCAAGCATCCCTAAGCCTTTTAAAAACAGCTTTCTGTTTCATGGCGAATAACGCATTGCAACAGCTTTTGATAAAAACTCAAGATTTTGATAACTTTTCATCACAAAGGTCTTTCAGTGACACTGACCAAATTTGAAGTCGGTGGGGTTAAAGCTCTAGGAGGAGTTTGTTAAAATACAACCCCTGGTAATGGCAAAAAATGTGCCAAAATTGCACCATTTGGTGCTCAGGCCCTAATAATAATCCCTACAGGAACAAGGGCCCTCACACCTTCGCGCATGTTGGGGAGCGCTGCAGTCGAAGTGCTTTTATTACGAGCATGCAGATGTGTTAAGTACCGGGATGTTATTGAACATTGCACAAACAAGTTAGATATCACTTCCTGTGTCCACTATGTGGTGCTAGTGATACCCAATAAATATACATCATTTTGCTGCATATCGTGTAGATCACACCATGTAAATTCAATGTAAATCGGATGATGTTTGTCATATATGGATGACGTCCTGTATATTATATAATATTGACACATAGATTCAGGTCAGGACCCTTATCAAGCATGAGAAATTTTGGGCAGATTGGCTGACATTTAAATTATAACATCTTCCTGTTTCATGGCGAAACATCAAAGTTTTCCGCATTGACATGGCAAGGGCGTTCAATGAAAAGTCAAAATTTTGATAACTTTTCATCGCAAAGGTCTTTAGATGACATTGACCAAATTTGAAGTCGGTCGGGTTAAATCTCTAGGAGGAGAGCAAAATTTCTACCACCTTTGAAGTCAATTACAGCTAAACAGGTTCAGGAAAAACACCAAATAGACCTTCTTGACATGACTGGATGGAAAGTTACGAAGTTCTGATAAATGTTTTGTTTTTGTTATTTCAAAGATTGAAAGACGTATGTATGTTCAAAATACATATGTTGGCTTACGATATGCTTTTATTTACATGGTTCAAACATAGGCTACTATTGTGTTCAGTGAGGATAAATAATATCCAGTTGTTACTGACCTCTTGTTACTAAAATAATACTTTGCATTGTTTACTTGTAAATATTTTAATTGTTGAGCAAGTTCATACTGAAGCTTTTGTATAGGGATATTATGTTTGGTTATAAACCTTTCATTACAAAAGTGACATCAGTGTTTTTGCCCATCCTGTGTTTTTTTGCACTTGTCCTTGAAGAAAATGTCATTAGCTGTTGAAGACATTTAGAGTTAGCTTGTAACTTGTGTAAGCTGCAGATTTTGCTTATATTAGTGGTTTATTACATTTGAAAGCTGAAGATTTTCACTTTCCCGCAAATGTAACAAATCCCTACAAAGTTAATAGTAGTCAGCTCAATTAATTGATTTTGTGTTGGGTAAGGGTAGTAGATAAGGGTAGTTTTTCAGAGACACGCTCCTGGGGTGATTGGAAAAATGGGGATGACCACTGTGGTACCTCCTGTGGTGGTGCAAAATTTTTGCCTGATTCCTAAGCGAAATTTGTAAGCCTGCAATTACAGGGTGACCTGGGGAGGGTCATTGGAAAGACCAGTGTCCGCTGTTGAAGCCAAGAGCTAAGTATCATTCACCATCATCTCTGTGTCATTCACCTTTGCGTCATTCGCCGTCATATGCTCCAGCTATGCTATGTTCTACAGTTTTGGAACAGATACCGTTGTGTGTGTGGATGTTATTTCAATTCAATTCAATTTTATTTATATAGCGCCAAATCACAACAAAAGTTATCTCAGGGCACTTTACACATCGAGCAGGTCGAGACCGTACTCATTTACAGAGACCCAACAATTCCCCCCATGAGCAAGCACTTGGCGACAGCGGCAAGGAAAAACTCCCCTTTAACGGGAAGAAACCTCAAGCAGAACCGGGCTCTAGGTGGGCGGCCATCTGCCTTGACCGGTTGGGTTTACAGAGAAAGAAGGAGGGAGGGGGACGGGGGAAGGGGAGAGGGGGGTGGGGTGGGGAGAGACACAGAGAAGTATAATAACAACAAAAACAATAACCATAACAGCAGTAATGTACGTAGAGCTATGACTTTATAATAGCAGCAATAATATCAGTAGCAGAACTAGAAATAGAAGCAGGACATCCACGGGACCACGCCCCAGTCCTCACAGCCGTGGCCCACCGTTCAGGCGCTGGATCTTCCTGTGAGATGAGAGAGCACAGAGACTCCGGGGAAGAAGTCAAGTTAGTAACATGCATTAATGGTACGTGAAGCATTGAGATGGAGAGGAGGAGGAGGAGAGAGGAGAGAGGAGCTCAGTGCATCATGGGAAGTCCCCCGGCAGTCTAGTCCTATAGCAGCATAACTGGGGGCCGGTCCAAGGCGAGCCTGGCCAGCCCTAACTATAAGCTTTATCAAAAAGGAAAGTTTTAAGCCTACTCTTAAACGTAGAGAGGGTATTTGGGTACTGGTTCTGGTTCTGGCCTAATTCCCAAAACTGGTTCTGGTTTTGAGCCATTCATTGGTGATGCTGTTGTGTCCTTGATTGGTGGTGAGGAGTGTGTTCCGATTAAGCTGTTGTGTGACACTGGTGTGAAACACTCATCTATTGTTGCGTCAATGTTGCCTTTTTCAGCTGAGACAGAAACGGGGGATTTTGTGCTGATGCAGGGTATGGGGTTAGGCTTGATTCCTGTGCCGCACCATAGTATTGTGCTGGATTGTGAGTTGGTACAAGGCATTGTTCCTGTTGGGGTGCACCCCACATTGCCACTTGATGATGTGGTTATGATTGTGGGCAACGACCTGGCTGGTAGTGCTGTGTGGGCCGATGTGCCACAGTCTCCTGTTATTATTATTTTCAAGACACTAACATCTGGGGAGCTGGATGAGAGTGGTCAGAGTGATCCACGGGTTTTTTCCAGCCTGTGCCACGACACGTGCACAGAGCCCTAATGTGTCTGCTCCAGAACCGTCTGATCCAGGTGTTTGCTCAGCTTGCACTGCGATGTGTGCACAGAGCCCTAACATGTCTGCTCCAGATCCCTGTTACCCAGGTGTTTTCTCAGCCTGTGCTGTGACGTGCCTGTTTCAGGGTGTAGCAAAGGTACGGTGCCTGCAAAACATGGTTTCCCTGCATGATCTTCCTCCATCTGTTTCAAGGGGGGAATGGGTGGAGAGCCAAAGGGCTGATTCATCCCTGTCTGCGTTGTGGGATGAGGCTTTGCCGGTTGCAAAAGTAAGGGATGCTTATTCATGGGTACTTTGTCCAGAAGGATTTGCTGGTGAGGAATTTTTTTTTTTTTTGCTGTAGTTATTGTTAGTTAGTTAGTTTTGTGGTGAATGTCTTAAAGGGGTGGAGTCGGGGGGGGTGTCCTGGGGTCATCTGGGATCTGTTGCTAACCTGTGTCTCTCCTTGCCCTGCAGGTGACTGATTGGAGTAAGCTGGAACACTTGGGCCCTGTGTTCCTAGGTTACTCAAGCCACTGCTTGAATTACTTTAGTAATTTATTTTGCTTTTATGTACCTTACAACACCCACACACACATCTTCCACTCATGCACATTAAACTACTGACTTTGCTGACATCCACACTCAATACTTTAATTACTTAGGTTACCTTTTAATTTGGCTTTGATTTGGTTAATTGGTTTAATAAACTTTTCTTTTGTTAAAGTTCAACATGGTGTGTCTCCCTTTTGTTGTGGCCACTTGAGCCAGGTAATAAGTTACTTTAATGTTGCTAAACTGTATATGCACATACACACACTCATACAGCCACACCTGGTTCTGTTTCTTTGCTGAGGAATGCAATGTTTTAATGGCAGTCCCACAGAGGACATATCACCTCTTCTCCTGTTGCAGACTAATTCTCAGAGGCTACTACAAGTACACAGCTCCAGTGGAACTGTTTTAGGTACCTCGAATCAATAAGCTCTATTGTGTGGAAACTCAGAGCAGTTCTCTGAGTCTCCCACAGCATCAGGGATAGCTGGCCTGCACTCCTCTGTTGCTCGGAGAAGCAGTCAATCCTGGATTTGTGCACACAGTGTGTTCTGTCTGGACACACAGTCATCCCTCTCTACCTGTTCCTCTCTCTTTGTTTGAAAAGGGATCAGTAAAGTCTTAAAATCTGTTTTGAAACCAACTTGACGGTCTATCCACCCTAAAAATCTATGCAATTAAAAGGAAAAATGTAGTCCTTTAAAATTTAGCCAAGTACCACCAGTATCAAGGACACAGGTGCTTTATTCATTTTGAGAACAATTTTAGAATAGCTCACTCTAAGATGGACCACCCACACTCACTATTATGGCATCATGCTGTGGTGTCTTCAGGGTGTGTAGATATGTTCAGCATTTGAAAGAGAAATCAGAGAATGTGAAGAATTTCACAGTTTGCATTGTGCAAGTAAATCCTAGTGTAGGCTACACAACTTTTTGCCACAATTTTCTTGTCCAGGACAGACATTTAAGATCTGAGTGAAACCCCTTGAGTCAGAATCCACTGTCATTGCTATCACAACAGGTCATCTAGTTAGTGAGTGATCCTGAGACATATATTGACATATATATATTGACCTTTGAGCTGTCCCATATGCTACAAAGGTAATCAAAAGTGTATAAATGGCAGGAATGTGTACAATGGAATTGTTGGTATTTGTCGTTGGGTCAAATGTCTAACTGACTTATGTTTTCTTTTAACTGACAAGGACTTCTAACACAGCCACATGAAATATGAAGAGGAAAGGGTTGTGACATTTTTGTAGCACAACAGAACCTCGTAAGTAGGTGAGGGTGGTTAGATGACTCAACAGAGCATCAGACTTTGTCATGGGAGACCACTACTTGTATCCTATTTAACAAGCCAGTATTTTTAGTGCCTGAACCTAATCAAACCTTAATGATTAGACTAAGGCAGATCTGAGATGGTCATATAAATCAAACAGTCATATGTAACAGTTTTGACAAACTCCATTGTCTTACCAGTAGGGTCTTTAGATCAGAAAATGCTCGTGTGTCATTTTAAGAGACAAAAACATGTTTTCTAAGGTACAGGACTGCTTCTGCAAGTTTGGACTTGCTGGCATTGAACTAGTTCGAGACTAAGACATTTTCTAAGTCATCATCCACAATTGTAAAAATTAAGTTGGCAAAATATGTTTTTCTATATAATGCAGTTCAATACATTATAAAGTAAAACCTCAAGAATTATATGGAGTTGAATCCACACCTGTTTGACACTCTGTGAACAACAGTTAAAATTTTGACAAATGTAGGTAAGGATTGCTTGTGCTTCTCAATGAGTCTGGTCAATCCACAACTGATGTACTCTTCCTGTTTGCCAGTAAGTTGCAAATATGTCTTAGGTGAAATATGTTTTGACCTACTTAGTAATCAAATGCTGAACTGAAACAATGTGATGCGCTACTTCTGAAAGATTTATCACATAGCACTCACAGGTGTCTGAATGCTGTCTTGATGATGGAAAGAAAAGCATGTAAAGGAAAAAATCCAAATTCTTTTCATTTATTTAATCATGTTGGACAAAAACCTCAGATTATTCTCACAAAACAGCAATTACAAAAACAGCTAATCACAACTTCAATGAGAGCAATTAGTATTACTAAAAGAGAGGAGAAACGAAAGCATCAAGAGCTCTTAATGTGAACAAAGATGAGAATGGAAGAGGAAAAAAAAACATTGGTATTCCAAATGAACTGTAAATGGCGGTTGACTAATCCTATTTGAGTCAGGAAGCCTGGTCAGATTTAAGCATCTGCCACTTGAAACTGTCATGTTGTTTTCTGTGTTTGCTTTTCCTTCACAAGCAGGCTGTTGTTCAGTGCTCATACAGTATGTGGATGAACAGAGGCAGAGTTTAAATTGGGTCTACTGGAACAGAAATTTTAACTTCTTCCACACTGTATTGAAACTGTCTTCTTTCATGCATATGAGCCATTCAGCCAGTTTGGCCTCTGTTCAGAAAGTTTGTGTGGTCTATTTATAAACCATTTAGTACAATATAAATGCATCAGTGTCTTTGCACAAAAGATTCTGCATTTTAACAGTGAATGTAGTGTACTTAAGTGTTGTAGATTGCATTTAGGGTAGGAAACAGAGCAAAACAAGGGAACCACATGCTAATGTGCATTTAAATTTCATGGAACATATATCAGGACTAACAGTCTAAAACTAGTGGCACACAAACTAGTGGCACATAGAGCCTGCTCTATTCATTATAGTTGACAATACAAAAGTGTTGAATATAGAAAAGCAACCCTGGATTAGATTTAATAGCAGGGTTTTCAAATTCTTGCTTTCTTCAATATCTGTTCTTCGAAACCACACTATGGTTAAGGTTAGGGAAAGATTATGGTCCAAACAAATAAATTATGATAAAGGTATTGTTGGTAGTAAGCAGCTAAAACACTCGGTTAAAGTTAGTAAAAGAACATGCCTATTGTTAATAAAAAGGTGGATGTTATCAATGACAGGATACAAACTCTCCTGCATGAAAGCCCCCACACCCTTACTTTCTACCTTGCTACATAAAGGACACATTACTTCCTGCATTGGCACTGCAAGTTGGCAGTGGACATAAGCTAAGCCACCCATTACAATCATCATTAAACATAATTCCTATGGATACTGAGCTGATAATGGTCATTGTGTACTTCACACAGGGTATGTATCAGTATCCTTTATTTTTACTAGAGCCTTATCAACCTTACTAATCTAACTGGTTTAAAAACATTGTGGTGGAGTTATGGAAATGTCATGTTCATGAGGGGGGCAATCTCATGGACATTCCAAAATTGGAAAGGTTCCTCCTCTGAGGAGCATGAATGCATTCAGTTCAGTTCATGTCAGTCACCCTTTCAGACTCTGATATTTCTTGTGCACATGTGCTAGCTGAAAATCAAGGGAAACAAAGGGGTCACCAGAGACATTTGGAATAACTAGAGAATTGGAAAATGATCCAAAGAAAATGTCCTGGAAATCTGGCCTGTATTTGTTGAGATATTTTGCCCTCAATTCTATCACCCAGAGGTCTCTGTAGATTTGTAGTTTACATCCTTTCATGATTAATAAACCAGGTTTGAAGTCATACAACTCGTCTCATGCAAACATCCAGGCAGGTCATCAAAATGGTGTCAGAAGTGTTATTTCCAGATTTTTGGATTGTTTTTCCTGATGAGACATGGTGGATGGATTTCGGAGACCCAACCTGCTCAACTTTGGCAGTAACATTGCTGAAAACTGGCAGATCTTTGAATAAGAATGTGACATTTTCATTGTGGAGGACCACTCTGACAAGCCAGCCTGAGGCCTGTACTACGAAGCAGTATTTGGGGTTAGCAAGGTAACTTCAGGTTTAACTCTGGGTTTTCAGTCCTACGACGGTGGTTCACTTCTTACTGGGGTACATTACCATGGTAACTTATGCTGAACGGCTAACCTGCTCCTGAGCAGGTTAACTTCAGAGGATCGGATTACGACATGGACAAAGGTCCTGAGTTACAATAAAGTGACAAGTAAAAAAGAGCAATATATATATTTTATAGGTCGGTAGAAACATTTTATTGTTCCAGACTTTATATTTCCACTCTGGTTTTAAAACAGACCTTCTAACAAACAAAGAGATGGAACAACACTAAACACATAATAATGATTTTAGCTGCATTTTAACTGTGCAAAGTTTACTTTAACCCCGGAGTGACAGCTGACAGTGTGGGTGATTTTACACTCGCCACTGATTCCATCACTGCAGCTCAGAATAACATGAGACAACTGTGTGATGATAACTGGAAATAAAAACCAAAGATTGTCTTTTATTAGAAAAATAATCCACACACTGTTAATTGGCTCCCATGATTATAAATGCAACATTTCGGTCAGATAGACCTCATCAGTCATTAACTACTTTTCCACTCTCAACATGGCATATTACATTTAAGAGATATGGCAGATAATAAGTAGTATAGAGGTGTTTTATTAATGACTACAAAGTGGGGCTATTGGTACCATGATTCAGTATGGCATGCAGATTCTCATATAGAACTTGTGTGCCAAGTTTCATTTTATTCGAGACAACAGAACTGCAGAAATATCAAGTTATAATGTTACTTTAGCGCCCCCTTTTGGTAGAATTATATGACACTTTGCACACTTGTGCAATGTGCCATTATGTACAACATTCCCAAATTCACAATCCAGTTCAGTATTGAAGAGTTATGGCCCTTTAAGTTCATCAGGCCACGCCCCCCAAATTTTGGTAACCAATTACAGACACATGGTAAGTGATATCAAAAAAAGAACTAATACGTTTTGTTCAGGGTCCTCCTAAATATGGTATGTACCAAGTTTGGTTAAGATTGGATGGAACATGTGCCAACAGAAGCAAAAAATGTATTTAACAAAAAATCCAAAATGGCGGACATTTTTTTAGGCACAAATGGGCATGGCCTATATCACTCTACTTGGCATCATCCAAGGAACACACTGTGCAAATATTATTTGCATACGCCTCATTTGCATAGGCTCCTGAGTTATTGTCCAAAACACAAAGTGCATAATAACTGACCACCTGGTGGCGCTGTTAATCCCATGTTTTAATATGCTAAGCATTTCCATGTGGGACACCTTTCCATGAAGTTTGAACCCTTATTTCAAACTATTATTTCAAATATTTTAAAAAATTATATAAAATCACTGAAATATGCTAGAAATGAGAAAACTAATAGCACACATCTCCTTATGGAGATGTACATTTTGACATTGAAACAAAGTTGACACAACAAATCATATATGAGTAGTTAGATGATGAACTGTAAGTTGCGAGCTACTGCTGCTGATGCTGATGCTGCTGGCTGCTGTCAGCGGCTGTTACTGTTACTGCTGCTGCAAATTTCTGCTCCAGCAGCAATATTTTAAAATTTTGTTGTGCCACCTACAGGTGAAATTGTGTCAAATACCACAGACTTGTTCAGCATCCCCATCTATATAACTTAGCTTAATTTGTTACCACGGAAAATTCTATTTAAGAGATATGGATCTTAATATGTAGTATGGTGGTGTTTCAATAATGGCCACATGGTGGGGCTATTGGTGTCATGTTTCAATATGTTGTACAAATTGACAGGGAGAACTTGTGTACCAAGTTTCATTTCATTAAAGACACCAGAATTGTAGAAATATCAAATTACAATATTACACTAGCACCCCCTGTGGGTAGAATTGTATCATATTTTAAACACTTCTGCAGTGTGGCAGCATGTCCAACATGTGTAGACCACACCATGTAAATTCCATGTAAATCGGATGATGTTTGTTATATAAGGCTGACTTCCCGTTGTCAGTAAATGGTGCTATGACGAGGACTGAATATTGACATGTAGATGTGTTTAGACTGAGACTCTTATCAAGCATGAGAAATTTGGTGCAGCTAGGACAATATGCATTCAAGTTACAACAAAGTTTGCCATGTTGCCATGGCAAGGGCATTCAGTGAAAACTCAAGATTTTGATAACTTTTCATCACAAAGGTCTTTACATGACACTAACCAAATTGGAAGTCGGTAGGGTTAAATCTCTAGGAGGAGTTGGTTAAAATACAACCCCTGGAAATGCACAGTAGATTCAAAATGGCCGACTTCCTGTTGGACTTAGGGTATGGCTCCAGGAGGCTTTTTTGTGCATCTGGACATGATACCAAATTTTGTTCATCTATGTCAAATTTCAAGGTGAGGGCTTTGAATTTGAAATATTCTAGGCGGAACCCTTGAGTCATTTTGCCACACCCAAGCAGAAAATCCATATCAGACAACTACATAAACCGCTTCTGACGTGTGTGCCAAGTTTTGTGAGTTTTCAAGCATTCCTAGCCCCTCCAAAACAGCTTCCTGTTTCATGACGAATAACGTGTTGCCATGGCAACAAATTTTGATGAAAACTCAAAAGCTTCACCATTTAGCATCAACAATGTCTTACAACTTAGCTGACCAAATTTTAGTTGGAACTGGTAAAGCTGATAGGAGAAATTAGTAAAAGAATGGGGCTTATGACTTCGTCTTGCCAGTAGGTGGCACTATTATTATGATTCAATATTGGCCTGTACATGTCTTCAGATTGGTACTCTCATCAAACATGTGGAATTTGGGGAAGATCTGACGATGTGGAGTCAAGTTTAGATTTTCATGTCGAAACATCGATATTCGCCGTGTTGCCACGTTACTCAACTCCACATGGTCAAATCTTTCCTGGTCTGAAGACATGTACAAGCCCATATTGAATCATAGTAATAGCGCCACCTACTGGCAATAGGAAGTTATATGCCCCTTACTAACTACTCCTAGCAGGTTAACCAGATGCACCTCAAATTTGGTCAGCTAAGTTGGAAGACAGTGGTGATGCTAAATCGTGAACTTCCTGTTGCCAGTAGGTGGCGCTATGAGTATGACTCAATATTGACAGAGACAGAGTTCAGGTGTGTGTTCAGTGTGTTCAGGTGAGGACCCTCATCAAGCATGAGAAATTTGGTGCAGACAGGACGATGTACTGTCGAGTTATAACAACTTCCTGTTTCATGGCGAAACATTGAAATTCGATGCATCACCATGTCATGGTCATCACAAAGGCCTTTAGATGACACTGACCGAATTTGAAGTCGGCGGGGTTAAATCTCTAGGAGGAGTTCGTTCGCATGGAAATGGCAAAAAAATGCACAAAAATCGCAAATACAATTCAAAATGGCTGACTTCCTGTAGGATTTAGGATATGACTCCAAGAGGCTTTTTTGTGCGTCTGGACATGTTACATGTGCCTACCAAATATGGCTGATCTATGCCAATTCTGAAGGAGGGGCTTCGAATTTGAAATTTTCTAGGTTGGCGCTATCAAGCCAATAATAATTACTTCAGGAACAAGAGCTTTGCAGCTTTTTACAATAATAAAAAGGGGAGAGTGGAATCTGGGTGTGATATGCGTTCTATGGTTTATGGGTTTATTTGTCACTGAGAATGTGTTTGTGCAGAGTTTGGTCCTGGAGTCATTGTCTAGTAATATAGATAGGTCTTTCTCCCATTTAGTGGAGAGATATTGTCAGGTCAGCATTGAGTTTGTACAATCTGGAGAGGGTTTATGAGGTGTTGGGAGCTTTATTATTTCTTCTGCTAGTGTGGATGGTTAAATGTTGCCTTGTTTTAAGTTGATCTTATGCGTTATGACTGATTGAAGTTGTAGATACTGTAGATATTCTGTATTTGTGAGTCAGTTCTTTGAAAGAAAGAACTGACAGGATTTTTCCATATTGGTGTATATTTACAAGGTGTGTATGTTAAGTGCATGATTTTGTGAGCTTTCCACCAAGCTGTCAGAGCTGTAGCTATAGCAGTATTTGTAAAGCAGTTGTGGCGTTTTAGAGAGGTGCCGATAAATGGCAGGGTTGATATATCTAGTTCTTTGCAATGTTGTTGCTCAGTGTCTAGCCAGGGAGAGCATTGTTCTGTGGGATGGATCCATTTGGTTATAATTTACAACTGATTGGCCAGGAAGCATTTGAAAAAGTTTGGTGCATCAAGACCTCCAATATTTTTTGGTGAATGTAATGTGGTCAGATTAATTCTAGGTTTTTCGTTTTTCCAGTTAAATTTTATTGTTGTTATTGTTGAATGTAGAGAATTGAACCATGAGGTGGGTGTACTGGGATCACTGAGAAAAGGTAATTTATGTCGTACTGTCATATTGGTGATTAATGAGACTGGTAGATTCATCCATCTGTTTGTGTCATCTTCTATTGTTTTGATAAGTGGGTTGAAATTTAAGTGTACAAGCTCTGACAACTTGGGTGAAATATTAATACCCGGGTATCTTATGGTGTTTCCACCTCTTTATATAAAGTGGTAGCAGTGTTGATTTTGATTTTTGATTGATTAATTGAGTAGTTTGAGATTTTTCCTGTAGTGAGACTTGTGGGTTCTGTAGGTAGAGTAAGATGTCATCTGCGTATAAACTTATTTTATGGTTAATTGTAGTGGATTGTATACCTTTAATACAATTGTTCTGGCAGACTGCTGCAGCAAGCGGTTCGATGTAGATGGTGAAGAGGGAAGGAGAGAGTGGGCATCCTTGTCTTGTCTCCCTGTACAGTGTAAAGCTTGATGACGTTAACCCGTTGATTGTGACTGTGGCCCTTGGTGAGTTGTACAGTGTTTTAACCCAGCTGATAAATTACTTTCCGAATCCAAATATGTGTAGAGTGGCGAATAAAAATATCCAATTGACTTGATTTTTCTGCATCTAATGAAGCTATTATTGTTTCCTTGTTGTTCTACGTTACTTGATGGATTATATTGAATAGTCTGCGTATTGTATGAATGTCTTCCTTTAATAAAACCTGTTTGATCAATATGGATTATAGATGGAGTGACAGTTTCAATTCTAGTGGATAATGTTTTGCTGATGATTTTTATGTCTGTCTTGATTAGAGATAGGGGGCAATAGCCGGAGGGAAGGGTGGGATCTTTATCTGGCTTCAAAATCACTCAAATGTTAGTGTTCGTATGTGGCAGGATTTTACCGGTTTCTACTAATTCCTGTGTCATTCTGAAAAACAGGGGTGAAATGGTTTGCCAAAATGTCTAAAAAAGTCAGTGGGGAAGCCATCAGGGCCTGCTGCTTTATTAGAGGGTATTTGCGTGAGTGCTTTGTGGTATTCTTCTGGTGTAAATGGAGTTGATTTGCGAGAAATTTCCCTGATTTATTATTATATTCAAAATGCTTGTGTTTAAGTTTTAAAAACTGGGGTTTTTTGAGTTTATTGAGGTTTTCTTCTGTGGGAGTTTTTGCATAAATATTTTCTAATTCTTTGATTTTTAGTTCTAAATTATTTTCATGTGCTGTCCCTATTTTCTTTTTGTAAAATGAATATGAAATTATTTTTCCCTGTTTTTGCGGTTTCCCAGATTATTGTTGGTGAGTTATTTGCAGAGTCTTTTATGCCCACTCTTTCCTTAGAAACCTGTCAAAGTCTGGGTCTTTAAGCAAAGAGATATTGAAGCACCATCTTGGGGGTTGTTTATGGAATTGTTTAATGTGAAGATGTAATGAGATAGGAGCATGATCACTTATAGTGGACTGAGGTGTCAGTTATGTACTGTATGATTGATTTACTAGTTAGGAAGAGGTCTATACAGGAGTATGAATGATGTGGTGAGAAATATGAAAATTCTTTTGCTTGTTGGATTATTTAGTTGGAAACTGTCATCAAGTCCAAACTCCTCCATATACTATTTTATTGTCTCTGTGGATTTCCATTTCCTGCTTGCTGTTCCTGTTCAGTCTGTTGCTGGGTTGAGAACTGTGTTATAATCACCTCCAATGATAATTTTGGAGTCTGTGAAATTGCATAATGTATTGGGTCCGTAGATATTTGCTATGGTCAGACTGGTATTGTTGATTAATGTATTTAAGATATTGAATCTGCCGTCAGGGTTAATAATGGTGGAGATATGAGTTAATGGTATTCTTTTGTGAATCAGTATGGATACACCTCTTTGTCTTGAGTTATATGGGGCAGAGAAAACTTGACTGAATTCTGGAGATTTTAATCTATGGTCGTTAGAGTTTGACATATGGGTTTCATGAAGTAGGCAGATATCTGGATTTAACTGATTTAAGTGAATAAATATTTTATTCCTTTTAGTTTGGGAGCCAATCCCACGTATATTCCAGTTTAGGAATTTAAGTGTGTGTGTGTGTGTGTGTGTGTGTGTGTATTTGTCTCTGCTGTCACTCGGTGTCATACATGCAATGAGAGTGGGAGGGGGAAATAGCAACAAAAACAACAAAAAACACTAACATATACACATGTAAACAAGCATAATAGAACACAATGAAAGAAAAGGGAGAGTAATGGAAGAAATTCAAATTTTAATAAGGGATGTAACTGTCACTGAATATTAGATGGGACATAGTAGTGAATCAGAAAAGCCATGGAGTGGTGTTGGAATCTCCGGTAGAGCTGTTCTTCTATGTATAGCTTGTCCACAAGCAGGTTGGCACATTTATTGTTTTTTCTGTGTTGTTTCAGGATGGGGTAGAGAGCTTTACGCCGTTCATTTATTTCATATGGAAATTGGTCATTGAGTCTGTATTTTGTGTCTTTGAGTTCCCTTCCTTTGCTTTTAATGAGTTCCTTGTGTTTGGAGATGATGGGTTGGGGTGATTTGTTAGTACAAGAACCAAGACGGTGAACACGGTGGAAAATGATCTGGGTTCTCATGAAGTCCTTGATTAGTGTTTTCGGGATCGTCAGATGGGTGTTTGGGGATGCCGGAAAAGATCAGATTGTCACGCATGGTTCTGCTTTGAATGTCCAATATGGTGTCTTTCATTGTTTTATTTTCTTTCAAGACGGAGTCCATTTTTTCACTGAATGTTTTGATGAAGGTTTGGAGGGAATTGTTGGACTGTTCTAAGTTTTCGATGTACTTGTGGGCAAATTCCAGGCTTAAGCAAAGCTCTTTTATTTCGTCGTGAAGTGTAACCAGTAAGTCAAGTTTTTTATTGATGGATTGTAGAACACTTAACTTGATTTCTGTTGTCTGTAGATCGTCTGTGGATGATGTCTTCTCTTTATTAGGGTTGGATGAATCTTGCTGAGGGGTAATGGGAGTTGTATCCATTTTGCACTGATTGTAATGGTGATCAAATGAATGCTTCCAGGTCTGCTTATTCCTCCAGTGTGCAAAAAAAAAAAAGCATTCTGGTTGTGGTTTATGGACTGAGGTGTGGATTACTGTGTGGTAAAATAGAGATAGAAGTGTCTAAAGGAAGTCAAATAGTTAATGATCTGTTTATTTTTCTCAGTGACTGGGCGCCGCCATGATGGATCTCACCTCCCTGTGTAACATCTCGCCAAATACTGCATTCTCCT
This sequence comes from Scomberomorus guttatus, assembly GCA_038419695.1. NCBI lineage: Eukaryota > Metazoa > Chordata > Actinopteri > Scombriformes > Scombridae > Scomberomorus > Scomberomorus guttatus. Next base: position 1,763,480 of record CM076445.1, read on the forward strand.
ATCCTCGTCATCAATCGTCATCTTATCAAGAACACCCCATCAGTTTGATCACCCTTGGGGTCCTCCTTAGTGTTCGGATTGTCACAGCAGTTGTTGCACACATCATGTACAGGTACATTCAAAAGCTACAGGCCAGACTGGACTCTCTCCTTCTCATTTAGCCACATTTTGCACACCAATCTGCACCCATTTAATAGTTTTTCCACAAAATCCTATTTTATCAGACCATTACTTAATAACTTTTGAATTCCTAATACTAGACTGCAAGCCACTAGACAAAAATGTCTTCACTAGATGTCTTTCTGATAGTGCTGTAGCTAAATTTAAGGAAGCGATCCCATCAGTATTAAATTCAATGCCATGTCTCAATACTAAAAAGGACTCTTATTGCTAACTTTAGTCCCTCTGAAACTGATAATCTTGTTGATAGTGCCGTAGGCTCATTGTGAAAAACACTTGACTCCATCGCCCCTTTAAAAAGGAAGATAATAAAACATAATAAGCTAGCTCCATGGTATAACTCCCAAACCCGCAAATTAAAGCAAACATCGCGAAATTTTGAAAGGATTTGGCGTTCCACCAACTGGATGAATCTCGTTTAATCTGGCAAGATAGTCTTAAAACGTGTATAGGAAGGCCCTCTGTAATGCCAGAGCTGCCTATTACTCATCATTAATAGAGGACAATAAAAACAGCCCTAGGTTTCTTTTTCAGCAGTTATGTGACTTTCCACATAACAATAGTTTATTTGAGGATTTTCAGTCAGGATTTAAAGCACATCATAGCACAGACAGCACTGATGAAAGTTACAAATGATCTCCTAACTGCATCAGATAACGGACTTCTCTCTGTACTTGTCTTGTTAGATCTTAGTGTGGCATTCAACAACATTGACCATCGCATCCTATTACAGAGACTGGAACATTTAATTGGCATTAAAGGAACTGCATTAAGCTGGTTGAAATCCTATTTTTCAGATTGACTTCAGTTTGTACACATTAACGATGAATCCTCCATGCACGCAAAAGTTAGACATGGCGTTCCACAAGGTTCTGTGCTTGGACCTATACTATTCACCTTATATATGCTTCCTTTAGGTAATATTATTCAGAAACACTCCATAAATTTTCATTGTTATGCTGATGATACCCAATTATATTTATCAATGAAGCCAGATGAATTAAATCAGTTAACTAAACTTCAAGCGTGCCTCAAGGACATAAAGACCTGGATGACCTGCAATGTCCTGCTACTAAACTCAGACAGAACTGAAGTTACTGTGCTTGGCCCTAAACACCTTAGAAACACATTATCTAATGATATAGCTACTCTAGATTGCATTACCCTGGCCTCCAGCACCACCATAAGGAATCTGGGAGCTATCTTTGATCAGGATATGTCCTTTAACTCCCACATAAAACAGATTTCAAGGACTGCCTTTTTTCACTTACGTAATATTGCAAAAATTAGGCACATCCTGTCTCAAAAAGATGGAGAAAAACTAGTCCACGCATTTGTTATTCTGGGTTGGATTATTGCAATTCTTTATTTTCAGGCTGCCCTAACAAGTCTCTAAAGACTCTCCAGCTGGTCCAGAATGCAGCTGCACGTGTACTGACAAAAATGAGAAAAAGAGATCATATTACTCCCTTTTTAGCTTCGCTACATTGGCTTCCTGTAAAATCCAGAGTAGAATTTAAAATACTTCTCCTCACTTACAAAGCTCTTAATGGTCAGGCACCATCATATCTAGAAGAGCTCATAGTACCCTATTATCCCATTAGAGCACTGCACTCCCAGAATGCAGGCTTACTTGTGGTTCCTAAAGTCTCCAAAACTAGAATGGGAGGCAGAGCCTTCAGTAATCAGGCTCCTCTCCTGTGGAACCATCTTCCAGATTCAGTCCGGGGGCAGACACCATCTCTACATTTAAGAGTAGGCTTAAAACTTTCCTTTTTGATAAAGCTTATAGTTAGGGCCGGCCAGGCTCACCTTGGACTGGCCCTAGTTATGCTGCAATAGGCCTAGACTGCCAGGGGACTTCCCATGATGCACTGAGCTCCTCTCCTCTCCTCCTCCTCTCCATTTGTATGCATTCATGTAACATTAATGCATGTTACTAACTTTACTTCTTCCCTGCAGTTTTTGTGCTTTTTCACCTCACAGAAAGGTCCAGTGTCTGAATGGTGGGCCATGGCTGTGGGGACTGTGGCATGGTCCTGTGGATGTCCTGCCTCCATTATTGCTTCTGCTGTTGTTGCTATTATTATTACAAGTCATATCTCTATTACTATTATTGTTGTTACTGTTGTTGTTGTTGTTATTATGCTTCGCTGTGTCTCTCTCCACCCCACCCCCTCTCCCTCTCCACCCCTCTTTCTCTGTAAACCCAACTGGTCAAGGCAGATGGCCGCCCACCTAGAGCCCAGTTCTGCTTGAGGTTTCTTCCTGTTAAAGGGGAGCTTTTCCTTGCCGCTGATGCCAAGTACTTGCTCATGGGGGAATTGTTGGGTCTCTGTAAATGAATGATTCTCTGTCAACAGTACCTTGAGATAACTTTTGTTGTGATTTGCCGCTATATAAATAAAATAAAATTGAATTGAATAAAATTGAATAGATTTTAGCTGGATATCTCTGTAAAAGTGAGGAAGAAAAGCTTTCTCAAAGAAAAACTTGAGAAAAGCGCTCGACCTGCCACAAGAAGAGTCAATCTGAGGCGTAATCCTCTCAAGTGCAGGTTCAAGCAGAACCAGGACAGCTATGTTTTCACAATAGAAGGCCTAAAAGCTGACCCCTCCATAACAAAAGTTCTCAAGAGCATATATCCTCATATCCGGTATTAAATGCAGGTTCAACCCTTTTTGTGCTCACCAGAAGGAAGCAGGTTTCAGGTTTGGCAAGCCGAGCAAAGCCACTTCAGCTAGTTTAATTCTGTTTAAAAAAGGAGTGATACCAAGCACATATTTGTTTCATCATTACAATGCATGCAGCATTTCCATACTTATTCCTCCATTTGTCCCCCCTTCATCAGATGTAAACAAAACTCGGTGTGTATGTACAGGAGATAGCACAGGAAGTCTCAAGTGAGTTTAATCAGGATTGCTCAAAGGCATCTGGAGATATGAGCAAATATGAGAGGCCACGCCCCCACTTACACCAATCAGCATGGCACTTCAGATTTTGGTTAATACTTGAGGGGCATGACCTTTCCAAAACTGTATTTTTGGGCCTTAATTACAGTCATCTGGCTGATTTGGGTCATTTTTATTGGGAAGCACATGCACATCATTGCCAGTTATTGGGCAAAGTTTCATGGTTTTAGCTCATTCCAGCTAACAGCAATTTGAGCTGCAGCAGAAGACAACAAATAGCGATGAAGCGGTGAACAGGCCCTCACACCTTGCATGCGTCGGATGGAGCAGCAGCCATGGTAGCACTACTGGAGATTGGCTGACACAGCCCTGAATTGTCAGGATTAGCAGATACTGTGTGAATGGGTAAAATATTATTTCCTGTGGGCAGTACATTGCATTGAAGATGATATATTGGAAATTGTGTAGACATTTGATAATTATGTGTCATTTAGGCTTCACTTCCTGTTGCCTGTAGGCAATACTACATAAGTGAAATAGTAATGCAGCAATACATTTACCAGAAGGCAACTGATATGGATATATATTTTAATGAATATTGGACATTGCATGTAGGACATAACTATCACTTTCTGCGTCCACTATGTTGTGCTAGAGAACACCCACTAATTATACTTCATGTTGCTGTATATCATATGTAGACCACACCATTTAAATTTCATGTAAATCAATTCAATTCATTTCAATTTTATTAATATGGTGCCAAATCATAACAAAAGTATTCTCAGGGCACTTTTCACATAAAGCAGGTCAAGACCGTACTCTTTAATTTATTAGAGACCCAACATTCCTCTAAGAACAAGTACTTCGCGACAGCAGCAAGGAAAAACTTCCCTTTAACAGAAAGAAACCTCAAGCAGAATCAGGCTCTAGGTGGGTGGCCATCTGCCTTGACAGTTGGGTTGAGAGAGAAAGAAGGAGGGAGGGGCAGAGGGGGGAGAGAAACACAGAGAAGCATAATTACAACAATAATAACAATAACAATGGGGAACCACAGGTCCACACCACCATCCTCGCACCATCCCCCCAGCCAAGGTCCCTGACATCCACAGCCCAGATTCTGGATTTTCCTGTGAGATGAGAAAGCACAAAAACTCCAGGGAAGAAGCCAAGTTAGTAACATGTATTAATGGAACATGAATGTGTACAGATAGGGAGGAGGAGGAGAAGAGAGGAGCTCAGTGCATCATGGGAAGTCCCCCAGCAATCTAGGTCTGTAGCAGCATAACCAAGGGCTGGTCCGAGGCGAGCCTGGCTGGCCCTAACTATAAGCGTTATTAAAAAAGGAAAGTTTTAAGCCTAATCTTAAATGTAGAGAGGGTGTCTGCCCCTGGGACCAAATCTGGAAGATGGTTTCACAGGAGAGGAGCCTGATAGCTGAAGGCTCTGCCTCCCATTTGCACAGTGTTCTAGTAGGGTAATAGAACACTGCACTACTCTATTACCCTACTAGAACACTGCGTTCCCAGAATGCAGGCTTACTTGTACTATGAACTCTTTAAGATAGGATGGTGCCTGACCATTAAGGGCTTTGTAGGTGAGGGGAAGGATTTTAAATTCTATTCTGGATTTTATAGGAAGCCAATGCAGCAAAGCTAAAATGGGAGAAATATGATCTCTTTTCCTAGTTTTTGTCAGTACATTCTGGAGCTGGAGAGTCTTTAGAGAAAAAAGGTAGTCCTTGAAATTTGTTTTATGTGGGAGTTAAAGGACATGCTGATCAAAGATAACTCCCAGATTTCTTATGGTGGAGCTGGAGGCCAGGGCAATGCCATCCAGAGTAGCTATTGTGACGGCCCCTGTCTAACCTACCTCAAGTGTGTTGATGCTTGTGTTGTAATGGGTTATTGTTATATTCTTGTGTCCATAAAGGTATCTGGGAGAATGTGGGTGTGGCAGTCGGCTGAATTCAGAACACCTGGGCCTAATGCTCCCATAGGATAAAGGCCAACTCCCAGCGTTGTTCGTGCTCTCTCTCACCTTGACTCAGCTCTCCTTTTTATAATAAATATCTTTAATCTATTGCCATCCGTTGTGTCCGTTCCCACATATGTCATGGCCTAACAGCTGGGTTATGACACTATATCATTAGACAATGTGTTTCTAAGGTGTTTAGGGCCAGGCACAATAACTTCAGTTTTATAGATTTATAGTTTATAGAGTTTAGTAACAGAAAATTGCAGGTCATCCAGGTCTTTATGTTCTCAAGGCATGCTAGGAGTTTAGTTAACTGATTGGTTTCATCTGGCTTCATTGATAAATATAATTGGGTATCATCTGCATAACAATGAAAATTTATTTATTTATCCAAATAATATTACCTAAAGGAAGCATATATAAGGTGAATAGTATGGGTCCAAGCACAAAATCTTGTGGAACTCTATGTCTAACTTTTGTGTGCATGGATCATTAATGTGTACAAACTGAAATCAATCTGAAAAATAGGATTTCAACCAGCTTAATGCAGTTCCTTTAATGCCAATTAAATGTTCCAGTCTCTGTAATAGGATGTGATGGTCAATGGTGTCAAATCCAGCTCCAAGATCTAACAAGACAAGTACAGAGAGAAGTCCTTTGTCCGATGCAGTTAGGAGATCATTTGTAACTTTCACCAGTGCTGTCTGTGCTATGATGTGCTCTAAATCCTGACTGAAAATCCTCAAATAAACTATTGTTATGTGGAAAGTCACACAACTGATTGGCGACTGCTTTCTCAAGGATCTTAAAGAGAAAGGGAAGGTTAGATATCAGTCTATAGTTGGTTAAAACGCCTGAATCCAGACTAGGCTTTTTAAGGAGAGGTTTAATTACAGCCACTTTAAAGGACTGTGATACATAGCCTGTTACTAAAGAAGTGCTAACTAAGGGTAAGCCTTCCTCAAGCAGCCTAATTGGGATGGGGTCTAAGAGACAGGTTGATGGTTTAGATTAAAAAATCATTTAAGTTAGTTCAGGAAGGTCAAAAAAACAGTAAATATATTTCAGGTTTTACAGCTGTTTCTAAGGTTCCTGTGTTTGGGGATAAATCGGTGCCTGTTGAGGGCAGGAGGTGATGAATTTTGTCTCTAATAGTTAGAATTTTATCATTAAAGAAGCTGATGAAGTTGTTACTACTGAGAGCTATAGGAATACATGGATCAATAGAGTTCTTTGTCAGCCTGGCCAAAGTGCTGAAAAGGTACCTAGGGCTGTTTTTATTGTCCTCTATTAATGATGAGTAATAGGCAGCTCTGGCATTACAGAGGGCCTTCCTATATGTTTTAAGACTATCTTGCCAGACTAAGCGAGATTCTTCCAGTTTGGTGGAATGCCATATCCTTTCAAATTTTCACGATGTTTGCTTTAATTTGCGGGTTTGGGAGTTATACCATGGAGCTAACCTCTTAAGTTTTATTATCTTGTTTTTTAAAGGGGAGTCCAGTGTTATTCGCAATGAGCCTGCAGCACTATCAACAAGATGATCAATTTGGGAGGGACATAAGTTAGCTTAAGAGACCTCTGTTGTATTGAGACATGGCATTAAATTCAGTACTGATGGAATTGCTTCCTTAAATTTAGCTACAGCACTACCAGATAGACATCTAGTGAAGACATTTTTGTCTAGTGGCGTGTAGTCTAGTAAAAGGAATTCAAAAGTTATTAAGTAATGGTCTGATAATATAGGATTCTGTGGAAAAACTATAAACTGTTCAATTGCGATGCCATATGTCATAACACGGTTGAAGGTGTGGTTACACTCTGAGAGAAGCCACTTGAATCTAATAATGAGATAAACATGGTGCTAAGACTACGACGTCCATAAAAATTCAAAGTATGTGCCAGGAGGGTGGTACACTATAACAAATTGAATTGGCTGTAAGGTTTTCCAGGTTGGGTGTGAACCATTAAAGGCTATATTATAATTATAATAATATAATAATTTCTTCAGATACAATAGGGCTTTTGCACTGCTAGGTGATCAGGCCCTAACAATTCCTTCAAATACGTTAGGGCCTTCGCCCTAATAATTCCTTTATATACAGTAGGTCCCTTGCACCGTTCAATGCTCAGGCCCTAATAATAATCTCTTCAAAAAACAATAGGTTCCTCATACTTTCATTCAATTATCATAAATCTTGGTACATAACTTCAGTCTGTGTTTGGGAATAGGTCTACCAAAGCATTTTGAGCCTGACCCACAGGGGGCGCCGCAAATGCCACAATGTATATGTGAAAACCCAGTGGACAGAATTTCACCATAATTGGTGTGCATGCTCTTGAGGCAAGTATAAACCAAAATCTGAAGTGCCATACTGATTGGTGCAAGTGGGCGTGGCCTATCACATTCACATTTGCTCATAACTCAAGATGCCTTTGAGCTGTCAGAATATTTTTTGCCAACATCTCAGCCTTTACATCATTTTCTTCAAGTCCCCCAAGAGAACGGCAGTCCTGGATGAAGTGTGTGGCAGGAAAATTCCAGCATCAGGACAAATAAGGTGGAACTTTAAAAGCTGCACCGTCCACACTGTGTTTGAACATCAAGACACTTTCAGTGTTTTGAAAAAAATCCAGAATGATCAGTCTTGTCAATCCAACAAGCCCATGGCCATGTGAACTTTCTTTTCTCTTCATCTTTTCCACTCTGCCGTCATGCATGTTGATATTCTATACAGCATTCTTCAAAAACAAACCACAGATTCTCTCAAAACTTGACAGGCCCTGGAGGATTTTTCCTGCTCCATAGCTGAACTTAAGGACAAGCTGACCACAGATGACACTGAGCCACGTCCAGAAGCAGACACAGCTGTTGCTACAGCAACGCCAGTCTGATAATGTGTCAGTAGCCACACGGTGCTGTGAAATAATGATAGAGCAGTTAAGGGCTTGCTTTGAGAAAGCCCGGCTTTTGAACTTATTGACCTTGAACTGTTTCTGCTGTTTAAAACCAGTTTCCTCCAGAAGCAGCTGGACATTGCAGGTGAATTTCCCAATGACCTGCAGAGAGAAACTGAAAGCTGAGCTGATGGTGATGTACAGTAGTGTGGAGTTGCAGGGTTAAAGTCTGTAGTGTCACTTTTGAGGATGTTGACTGAGAACAATCTTCAGAGCACTTTTTCTGAAACACTGAAATTAACATAGGCAGAATCAGAGAGGTGTTTCAGTACACTTAAGAGGATCAAATAATTTCTCAGAAGTACTATGGGACAGGATAAGCTGAACGCACTGGCTATGCTGTCTATCCTAAAATCACTGGAATTCTGTTTGCGACCCTCTTGTGGGGACCGGGGGCATGCTCCCTTGTAAGAAAATTTTGTACATTTTAAAGTTAAATGCATCAGTCTGGTGCACTTTGACAGCAAAATTAAGAGGCTAGATCTATGAAGAACTTTGTGCTCTTGTAAACAATTTTGTGTTCTAGTAAACAATTTAATCATAAACACATTGCTTATATAGGTGATGACCCGGCAAATATAATCAACATTTTCTGTTCACTACTTATTTCTGCTGAAAACAGGAGAACAAAAAATTAGAGCTTAATTGACTAGTTGATTGACAGAAAATCAATCAGCAACTATTTTGATAAACAAATAATTTTTTAAAGAGAAATGCCAAAAATGTACATATTGCAGCTTCTCAAATATGAGGATTTTAAGCTTTTTAAACGTGTCATACATGATAGTAAACTGAATATATTTGGATTCAGACAAAATTTAATATTTGAAGACATACACATTAATTATAACCAACTATTATTATTTTCTGACATTGTGTTGTGTTCATTACTTGTTTCTGCTTGTTTCACAGGAGGACCAAACATCAGTTAATGCAGGTTTAATGTTTTGTGTCACTGTGCTCAAAGATATCAGTTGAGCTAAAATTTAAAAAAAGACTTTAATTACATTTACTGAGACATCTAGGGTGTCACTGAGCATTGCTGTCAGCTCAGAGGCCTGTCAGTCACTCCAGATACCTGTGCAGTAACTGGTGTGAATGGCCAAAGAACCAACCACAACCAGATCTGGTGAATCCATTCAAAATGAGTCCAGCCGACTTCACTGCACAAGAGCACAGCAGATAACATTAAGACAAAACTTTGACATTTATAGTCGGACATGCTGTTGTCCTGCGTCGCAAACCGATGCTTGAAAACAGACAATATTTCGTTTTATAGTTTTTTTTTGCAGATTGAATAAAATACTACTATTTGTAACGCCAGCACTGTGATAAACTTGTTGCTCTATCTTTCAGTAATTCCTCTCTTTATTGGTAAAAATATGACATAATGAAATTGCAGCTTTGTATTAACTTGGAGCTGTGATATTTAGCTAACCATGCCTATAGGTAGTAGCGGCTGCTAGTAGCTAAAGCTACCTGTATTTAACCTGCATGCAGCCGCAGTGGGGCTCCGGTGTTGGCAGCTGAGTGAAAACACACCTGAATCATTTCACATAAACAACTTCATCCAAACCCGACAACAATGTGTTGCAAAACGGTTGTGATAAAAACAGTTGCAGTATCTACTGCCAGTCTAGCTGGACCCCTTTCTGACATTGTAGGCTACATGATAGAGCATTCTGTTCTATCATATAGCCTATTATTCCATCATTCTTGCATATTATGTTTTTATTTTTAAAAAATGGCATATGCTAATGTGTACAGAGAAAAATAGTAAAATGGTGTGTGTGTGAGAGACAGAGAGAGAGAGAGAGAGAGAGAGAGAGAGAGATCATCATCTAGCCACTTGAAATGTGAAATGTTAAAAACTCTAAAGAAATATGAAACTCTTTAGAATGTGAGAATGTGCCAAGAGCTGGTTGTTTTATGTAGGATAAACTGTACACTCCAACTACACAGAAAAATTAGGGGAAAAAACTGAGCATAAAAAAGTGGAAAATGACAGCATGTGCTGTGAAAAAAGAAAAAAACAGCAGTGGATATGTGGGCAGGGATTTTCATAATTACTTAGTGTGTGTGGTTAATGACTGTGTGTGAGTGTTTGACCTTTGTGTTACACTGTGTCATTTGTATCAGTGCTGGTCAGAAGCAATCTCAGATCTGTGTCCTCAGCCCACAGGCATACTGTCTGTAACCTTTTTATTTTACTTGCAGATGATGGTCATATGATAATTATGGAAGTAATATGGAAGTAATATTTACCCCTGTGCAAATGTGTCATTTCTGTTATTGTGAAGTAGTATACATTCACTGAGCGCTTTATTAGGAACACTTGTGCAGTCTAATTATATTGAAAAGTAATATTTTGTCCACTCTATTAACATACATGAGGTGGGCAAAATATTAGGAACACTTTTCAATATAATGCACACCAGTAAATAACCACCACCCACTACAACAATAAATAATACTCACCTCATGATAAACATAAAGTAGAATTATTAGAATTAACTTTCTGACAGTGTCAACAAAAACTGAAAATGAATAAGGTTTGTAAGAGCTCTATGGCAGAGCTGTTGTATTGGATTGCATTAGATTGCACAGGTGTTCCTAATAAAGTACTCACTGATGGTATATACATCATATTTAATGGTTGGCTTACCACTCAAACTGTCCAGTGTCCTAGTTACTTTAGGTAATCCACAGAACACACAATAGTTTTCATGGAAACTAGTCATTCGGTAGAAAATTACCCCATTTCCACCTGGTACTAAAATATGATCTGGATAAAGACATCTGACCACAGGTCTTTGCATCTACACCTGGTTTTAAGTGTTCTTGTAATCTCCATTTTGTGTGCTCTCAAGGGACCTCTAAGATGTGCAAGGTGAGGGCCACATGACAGATAGAGGCAACCTCCAGAGGTGGTCTGGTTGATCTGACCTTATTCTGATTACAGCATGTTCTTTGTGCATTTACAACTATATTAAAATATGTTTTCCTGATTAAGATAAGATATCCAGATACAGATCACATATCAATATTTTCAAAGAAAACTGTTGACAATGAGGTCTGTCTAATATCCAGAGTAAAAAGCACATTATTTCTGGCCAAAGGTATTGTTGTTCAGTTTTTCAAAAGCAGTTTGTTATTGCAGTTTGAGCAGCCCAAACTGAATTCTATTCTCTTTCATTGTACTGTGGTGGAGGCATAAATCTCAGACTGATATCTCAGAGCCTTGACAAATAAAACCAAAACTATTTAGAGGTAAGAAAGAAAATATGTTTTGTATCATGTGGATGAACCAGCCCTTAAATATATTTTGGTACAGTTTGTCTGCCAACTGTTTAATCAGCATGTCATTTGGGTGTGTCATCAGGAGAAAATCAGAAACATATTTTCAGGCAGTCGCTTTCACTCTACATCTGATATGTATTCAGGGCTCAATCAGTACAAAAGTACAATTAATATGTTTTTTTAAATGTAGTTTAATGTTTATTCAAGATTATCCATAAAAACATTATACAATATTATGCAAAAACAGTTCACTTCAAAAAATTATGAGATAAATACAAGGCTGCCATTTGAAAATATAACCCGGCAAACCAACAACAGGACATCCAGAGACAGAGATATGTAGTTTAAATTTGTTTTTGAGTTTGTTGAATAAAAGATCAACAATGTCCATAAAAGGGAGAATTAAATCATTAAAGTGTGATTTTAGAGGGGGGTATGAGTAAGGCTTGGTCAGAGCAGGCAGCAGTGAGACAGGGAGGGCTTTGGGATACCAGCATGAGAGAATTCCTGCACTGGCCTCTCAGCCTCTCTGTTCTGCCTCAGTGGCCTGTGCATCTGACAACAGGTTGAAGTGCTTTCACCACAAAATGAAGTCTTGATAAAATGGTGCAGCTAATAGCTGGTTATGGTAACAGGGGGGTGAAGGCCATCAGAAAGAGACTCTTTGTTTTCTCAGAGTTTGACACAAGGCGGCTGAACGTCACACCGCTGACCCCCAATAGCTGCTTGTCTCCTGGACTGAGCAATAAGATAAAGAGTCCCTTGAAAAAGCCCAGTGGAAACGCGCCAATGGCAGCTTCTGGAATGCCTTCTCATTTCCTGAAGGACAAATATGTTTCATTCATTTTGCAACAATAACGTACAGGCCTGAGTGCATCTGAAATGAGGCTATCTAAAATCATTGTCTTTACAGTAAATTTGCAAGACAAACAAATAGATCCAGTTTGAATACGTGCTTGTGAGTTTTAGTAGCCAAATATTCTCAAACAGAATCAGAGCAAAGGAAGTATTTTTAGCAAAGACATAAAGTACAAGTTTTATCATCTTTATGATCTAATAGCAGTCAGTCAACGGTACATCGCCACTTTGAAAACAATTAATTAAAGCTGCATTACTTGATTTTTTGGCCACATAGGGGCAGCAGAACTAGTTCAAAACACAACATCTGACATATCATCACCATCAAAATGGTGGAACTGTTAAGGTTACTGTGTTAGTTGTAGTTGTCCTTGTTGTGATGTGACGACACATCTGTGTGACAAATCACAATCTATAGCACTGCCACCAATCCCATACACTACCTGGGACTGGATTTAGTATCACCTCCTGAGCAGTAAATTTAGGTCCAGGAAAATGTCCCCAAAGTGGGCAGAGAACAGTGGAAGCAAAAGCTGTGACAATGGACAGACATTACATTACAATTCTACATTCTTGCAGTGGAAAATGGCTATATGTTCTTCTGCCAGTCACTAACTTGTCTGTCTGCGGTTATTTTTTGTGGTTGCTGAGAACAGCTACCTGCTGCAGCTGGAAGCAGGGCTGGTAAGAGTTTGTGGGATAGACAACCAAAATAATGAGCTGGACAAGGCTAAAAAGCTCAGTAGAGCAGAGAGGAATGGTAGAGTTGATAATTCTCTTGAGTTTGTCACTATGAGCGATTCCTTTCGTATTATATATAGTCATTTAATTCATTGTTAGTGCAGCGTTAAAATGTATAAAAATCTGGAAAAGATGATGAAAAATGTTCAAAATATTGTACATATACAGTACAGGCCAAAAGTTTGGACACACCTTCTCATTCAATGTGTTTTCTTTATTTTCATGACTATTTACATTGTAGATTCTCACTGAAGGCATCAAAACTATGAATGAAGACGTGTGGAGTTATGTACTTAACAAAAAAAGGTGAAATAACTTAAAACATGTTTTATATTCTAGTTTCTTCAAAATAGCCACCCTTTGCTCTGACTACTGCTTTGCACACACTTGGCATTCTCTCGATGAGCTTGAAGAGGTAGTCACCTGAAATGGTTTTCCAACAGTCTTGAAGGAATTCCCAGAGGTGTTTAGCACTTGTTGGCCCCTTTGCCTTCACTCTGCGGTCCAGCTCACCCCAAGCCATCTCGATTGGGTTCAGGTCCGGTGACTGTGGAGGCCAGGTCATCTGCCGCAGCACTCCATCACCCTCCTTCTTGGTCAAATAGCCCTTACACAGCCTGGAGGTGTGTTTGGGGTCATTGTCCTGTTGAAAAATAAATGATCGTCCAACTAAACGCAAACTGGATGGGATAGCATGTCGCTGCAGGATGCTGTGGTAGCCATGCTGGTTCAGTGTGCCTTCAATTTTGAATAAATCCCCAACAGTGTCACTAGCAAAACACCCCCACACCATCACACCTCCTCCTCCATGCTTCACAGTGGGAACCAGGCATGTGGAATCCATCCGTTCACCTTTTCTGCGTCTCACAAAGACACGGCGGTTGGAACCAAAGATCTCAAATTTGGACTCATCAGACCAAAGCACAGATTTCCACTGGTCTAATGTCCATTCCTTGTGTTTCCTGGCCCAAACAAATCTCTTCTGTTTGTTGCCTCTCCTTAGCAGTGGTTTCCTAGCAGCTATTTGACCATGAAGGCCTGATTCGCGCAGTCTCCTCTTAACAGTTGTTCTAGAGATGGGTCTGCTGCTAGAACTCTGTGTGGCATTCATCTGGTCTCTGATCTGAGCTGCTGTTAACTTGCGATTTCTGAGGCTGGTGACTCGGATGAACTTGTCCTCAGAAGCAGAGGTGACTCTTGGTCTTCCTTTCCTGGGTCGGTCCTCATGTGTGCCAGTTGCGTTGTAGCGCTTGATGGTTTTTGCAACTCCACTTGGGGACACATTTAAAGTTTTTGCAATTTTCCGGACTGACTGACCTTCATTTCTTAAAGTAATGATGGCCACTCGTTTTTCTTTAGTTAGGTGATTGGTTCTTGCCATAATATGAATTTGGACAGTTGTCCAATAGGGCTGTCGGCTGTGTAGTAACCTGACTTCTGCACAACACAACTGATGGTCCCAACCCCATTGATAAAGCAAGAAATTCCACTAATTAACCCTGATAAGGCACACCTATGAAGTGAAAACCATTTCAGGTGACTACCTCTTGAAGCTCATTGAGAGAATGCCAAGTGTGTGCAAAGCAGTAATCAGAGCAAAGGGTGGCTATTTTGAAGAAACTAGAATATAAAACATGTTTTCAGTTATTTCACCTTTTTTTGTTAAGTACATAACTCCATATGTGTTCATTCATAGTTTTGATGCCTTCAGTGAGAATCTACAATGTAAATAGTCATGAAAATAAAGAAAACTCATTAAATGAGAAGGTGTGTCCAAACTTTTGGCCTGTACTGTAGGTGCTCTGTATATTGTTTTTTGGAGCTGGTGAATTGTACCAACAAGTCTGTAGTCTAATACAATAGAAAGACATTGGCAGAGTATATTATTTTGATGTGGCCTGAAGAAAGACCACCCTTTCTCACATTTCATTAATAGGAAACTGACTTTACAAAAAATATTAATCTAACAGAATTTCAAAAATAATTTTTGCATAAAATCAAACATCATGATTGATATGTGTACATATTTGATTCAGGTACTGTATGGCGGTGCTGTATGAGGTAGGCATTTAAATATTTTTAGACAGCACACACAGCTCTACAGACTCCTGACAAAGCTGGTATTGTCCCTACTGTCTGAAGGCTTGCTGGCCCACAGAGGGATGGCATTGTTTTATCATGTAATGCTACCAGTGATCTGTTCAATGATAGCACCCTATGTTTGGTAAAGTAAGACAGAAGTATATCACAGCCACTATTAGGTCACCTCAGCTCAGTGCAGGGTTTGACTGAGTCCCGCTGAGAACAAATGGAGGTGAAAGCAAAAACCACTTCTTTTAAGACAGCATTCCGGAGGGAAAAAAGGAAGGGGAAATAAAGAAAGAAAAGAGAAAATGCCTGTTGTAAAGTGATACAGAGCTCAGAGAGATGCTTGACTAAGTGCCATTTTCAGATTTTTCTGTTGCTTTTATTTTGTTTTTTAGGGGGCAAGGGTGACCAATCAAATATACATGAAAAATCTTACAGCCCCTCTGAGCCAAGCAGGCACACACATGTGCACAGCTATCCTCTGAAAGGCAACACCCTGGCACTGTGCCAGTGTGAGGGGAATGACCTGAACAGGCTCAGTGGTGATGATCATTAGACGATACTTACTTTCCACACAGGAAGAAGAAAGTACTGTCAGATTATCTTGTTGTAATAAATCAGAATAATCATTTAGGCTGAGATGTGATTGCTGTATCCAAAAAAACAAACAAAAAAAACAGAACTCAAACTACTACTTGGCAAATTAGTCCTGTATAAAAACCCATATTTCTAGTAAGTACATAACTTAAAAAATAGAGCTACTGTCAAAATAGGGGCAGCCTTTGCCATCTCCGTCCCCTTTAATCTCTCACTGTGAATTCATCACAAACACACAAAATGAAACGTTAACTTTAGTTTATTCACATCTTGTTTTTTACATTTGAAAATCTGCATATTCTGTACATTCAGTAGTTAATGGTGTGGAAGACTTACAGCCATTTGATAGCCACATAAGAAATGTATGAAGTGTTCCCTGACTGTGACGACCAAAGTCTGCTGAGGAACTGATTGGAGAAGGCAGTAAATGTGTGACAGACTCACTCACACACAATACAAAACTGCTGCTGCAAAATGGCATCATATAAAATCCAGAATCATGTACAGAATGATGGACAGTAAGGAACATGAAGCAGAAATTAAGTGTGGTGGAGAATATTCTGGCAGAATACTGCATTGTCAAAAAGAGAGTCAAAAGGGAGGGAGCTGCATCCAAACATTTAATATTCAAAATGTACCATTATCAGATTTAGCAGTAATAGTCAAATCAATGGGATTGAAGACATCAGTAAAATTACTCCTAGGCCAACATGAAAAAGCTAGGTCATGTGCAACAAATCTCACATTCTGAAATTAGTGAAAGTAAAAGTCTAGTTAAACCAGTACTCCTGGTTTGTTATAGTTCCATTTCAGTAACTGTCTCTTTAACAGGACACAGCCCATAAAAGTGT
This sequence comes from Scomberomorus guttatus, assembly GCA_038419695.1. NCBI lineage: Eukaryota > Metazoa > Chordata > Actinopteri > Scombriformes > Scombridae > Scomberomorus > Scomberomorus guttatus. The sequence goes on from CM076445.1 coordinate 1,779,942, forward strand.
GTCCTTCAGAGGACTGAGGGCCACTGAGCTGAACCTGTGCACCAAACAAGACTCTCTAGCCTTGCAAAGACCAAATAAATTCAGGTGATCCTTAGCGAAATCTTAAATTTATTGTTAGGTCTTGTTAGGCTGACAAAGTAGGATATGTATGTGTGTATGTGTGTGTGTGTGTGTAAACTTCCAAATCTGGAATTTGTGATGACAACCTGGATCCAAATACCTGGTACTGTAAATATGAAGTCTCCAAAAAATCATGGAGCATGCAGTGAATGAAGGCCTCGATAAATTGGGCGATAAGAGTTATCTGACGTGTTCACTGCATGTCAGTCTGTCAGAACAATATTAATTGAGGCATGTCTGGTGACCGTTTGGTGAATCTCGATGTAAAGGGGCATTTAGGAACACAAAGGACACACTGGCAGTGTCCTTCACTTTCAGGCTAAAATAGGACAGGTCCTGTTAACCTAGCACACTGTATTCCATCTTGAAAGGCAGACTTTGACAGATGTAGCCTCTGGAATGGGACACAGGGGTGTAACTTTTGGTTGTGATCAGTTATTAAAAAAAGAAAAAGAAATCTATTCAGTGTAACTCCCCTGACCTCCACACTCACTCTCCATTTTTCTTTGTTAACCCACTCACTGCCTGTTATAAGCAAATTCTTTTGTGGCAGGGGGAAGGTATTTCTCTCAGTTTACCTGCATAGAGCACATCATTAGCATTTCAAAACATGCACTTTTCACAAAACTTCCCAATACAAAGCTGCAGACAAACATGCAAATCTAAATATGAAAATGATATTGACATGTTAAAGATGCAGTGTGTAGAATTTAGAGGCATCTAGCAGAATGACTTGGCAGAAATGGAATATAATATTTGTAAGTATGTTCTAATTAGGGTATAATTAACTGAAAATAAGAATTGTTGTGTTTTCGTTACCTTAGAATGAGCCCTTTATATCTACATAGGGAGTGGGTCTTCCATGCACCACCATGTTTCTACAGTAGGCAGAACGGACAAACCAAACAATGGCTCTAGAGACGGCCTTTCGTATTTTTTATGGCCACTGTAGGTTCTCCTACACACTTGGAAGGGGAGGGGTATTCAGTTAGTTAGAATCTGCAACTGCTAGATCCATAAATCCTACACACTGGACCTTTAATGCAAGTGAACATTGTTAGAATGGATTTGTGAATACAGAATGTAAGGAAAACCAACTTAGGGTGCCACCTAATTTCACTACATGTTTTACATATCACAGCAACAAAGAAAAAAGTATTTCCTGTGTGGGCATTTTGTAGACCCCAAATCCTACATTTTATTTTGAATTGTCAAAATGAGAAATTCACAGTATAATCTCCACAACAAAGTTACCTGCAAGATATGATTTTTAAGAAAGCACCCAACATTTCTGCCATAAAAAAAAAAAAAACTTGATTCCAAATGATTCTTGTACAACAGAGTATTTGAACTCAGACAAACAAAAAAGAAATACTTGAGTCACACCAAACAGATCACAATACTTTCCAAACTTTAAATACATTAATACCAGAGATCATTGCTTAAATAAATTCTACAAAAATATCTGTTGTACATGTAACATATTTACATTGACTGTAACTTCTAGCGACTGTGTGTCAGTGTTATCCAAAACAGACTTCATTATTCAGGATTCCATCATCAATTGCTTTAGTAAATGTGGTGCTTTCAGAGCAGAATTCTATCACAGTGCACTCACTCTAAACTCAAATGTACTACATATAGTGTAGAAATGGATAAAGCAACTTGGTTTATAGTTGAGCACTACAGAATGCTGTCAGTCTTCAGTTGGTAGTATCAAATTATCCAAAACATCCAAAATCATTTAACTGCATGTAATATTCTTGCTTGGGTCATAATGACATAAAAATGCGTCTGTGCAAGTTCAACAAAAAAAGTAATGTTGCCCTAGTAAATTAATCAACTGGTCACCTCTCACTAATTTCACAATTCAATTTTAGAACTAAATTCACACCAGATTGGCTGCTGTTTTTGACATTCAGTGTGAGGGTGTTCAGCACCAGGCATTAATTGCCTGAATGATCAACTATCTGGCTATTAGACGATCAGATGACTTCTGGCAGTCAGAAATGTTGGTTGGCTGTCCATCATTTATATTATAAACACTAGTGAGCTTCTTTTAATATTACTGGAGTAGTATTTTACATAATGTGGCTACTATAGTCTTGACTCAGACTGTGCTTTGATAGAAATAAATCAGACAGACCATATTGTCCACATCTCCAAACCATCTGTAGCTACAGATTCTGTTTTTCTTCCTGCTTTCTGTTCAAAGCAGAATTGCACAAAGTAACTCTGCCTTTCTCTTTCTACATAGCTAGCTATGTAGGAATATGACGTCCACATTGCCTATCTCACCTAAAAATCTCAGATGAACAGTTTCTATAATCGTCAGAAATAGCTATCAATGGGCACAATATGCATGATTTTTGTTTAATAAGTCATAGAACATAAGAACAAACTGGAGAAGTGGGTGGTAATTCATAGGCTTGGAACCAGGATATTTTGGGATTTGGATGAACTATTGGGGGGGGATTAGACTCATTGGCAAGTACGCACTTGATGACAATCTGACCCAGCATAACATGTCATGCATTTTTACAGTAACAACATAAATTGTAATAATGCTAACTGTAGTAACAATGTTATCTGCAGTCAAATGAGGTTTTCTTTTTTACTCAAAAAACATAACCTTTGTTCACATGAGGTGGATCCATTTTCATTCTTCAGCTACTGCTCTAATAGTAAAAAGACTGAAACCTCTGAAACTTTTAATGTGTTGAACTGGATGAACAAACTGGACTAACTATCCTTCGGCATGTACAGAACGAACCTGTGGAGATTCTTCCAGGCCTAGCATAGTGATTGCATAGTCTTTATAAATGATAGCAGAGTTTTTAGTCGACCTCTCCTCTTCCACTGATGTTGTCTTCACACACTATCAAACTTATGTTTTAAATAGTCTTTCATAACCTTTGCAATTGGTAGATCCTCCAAAAATTTCAAGCTTTGAAGGCCAATGCAGTGACGGATTTTTATCCGACACAAGTCTTGTAGACTCCTTGGTTGTCCTGAAAGAGGAACAGAAACAGTTATTAACACCAGAGAGTGAGCTCATTATTACCTTATGATTACATTATGACTACACTGATTCATGTTCAAAAACTGAAGCCTCTTTTTGACAAAAAGTTTTGGGTACTTTGGAACCACAGGAACTAATCTCAGAAATTAAACTTGGAACTAAAAATCCCAGTTGTTCATCTTGTTTGTGTTTCCACCACATCTGAGGAACCAGTTAGATCCTGCAAATTCAACCCATGATGAATTTAAAAAATCATGGCATTTCAAATGTAGCATCAACACATGACGAAAAAACAACATATTTGTCCTGTTGTTCTTTGTATTTACTGTTGATGACTCTGATGTTTGAATGAATGAATGAATGAATGAATACATGAAAAGGAGAAATGGAGAGGAAATTAAGGGTATCTGTCTCCACAGTAAGTCATTAGCTAAGTGTTTGATGGTTTATTTCTGCTTTACAACGTAACTGACATGAAACAATCAGAAAATAACATTTTATTTCTCTCAATCGGCTTTGTTCTCACCGTCGCTGCTCCCTCTCTTCATTCACTCCCTAGCTCGTTTGACCACCACTCTCTCTCTCTCTTTTTGAAATTGCATCAGGAGGCCAGCAGCCAAGTCAAGTCAGCCATTACTTTTAATGTTAATATATGATGAGAAATGTCCTCCCCTGCAAGACGGGATGTGGTTTGGTCTGACAGGTGATCTGCATATTATCTCCCCTCTATCAGTGTTAATTTCCTCAACAAAAACTATGATGAAAAAAAGCATGAATTACCATTTTTTCCAAGACAAAAAAAAAAACTATGGCAAAATCTTTTACAATTTTCAGCAACAAATACAAAATTATTTGAAAGAAGGAATGGAGAAAAGAATATTCTTTACTGCTCCAAAATATCACTTTTTCAGAAGTTGATTTAACTACTTGACCTGTTGCACTTATTAGCAGCATCTTGTATTTAAGTACATTCTGTCTCTGCCAATAATGTTTGCTAACATTACCAGTTCTTGGAAGAAAGAAAAGAACAAAATCATCTACCGTCCCATTGAGAATTAGAAAAGAAGCAGCAACAAAATGTCAGGGACAAGCCACCATGCCAACATTTATAAAAAGGTAATATGTGTGTAATAATTTGGATATCACATTATCATTACTTTCAGTCAGCTATCGTTCATGTTTTTAGGCTGCCATAGGGAGGTATGTATGCCATATATACTGAGCCCAGAAAAACCTGTATGATGCAATGAAACAGCCTTTCAATAAATATAAGCTTGTTAAGAATATTGAATTTTTGTTGCGACTACAGCTCGTTTGTGTGTTGATTCAGTTCAACAAACCCACTTTTTACTGTGATATAACACTGAAAGGTGTTCAGCTTATTTCTATTCTGTGTAGGAGGAGCAAAACATGTACAGGATTTGAGAAACTCTGTTCCTCTTTGAGCTGTATAGTTTTCCAACGCCCTTCCAAAGACATTAATCAGTTCCCCAAATCACTGAGTACCCACTCTGTTATCAGCTGTATGCAAACAGTAAAAAGGAAAAATCCCCTTGATTCCAGGAAGTGATGTGCGTGGGTTTTATCAGTTACATGTGGGTAAAGTGACCCCTTTACTGTGGACATTTCCCTCCCTTAAACACAGAAAACTCAGCTCAGATGTGTGGTAAATGATAACACAGCTCCAGGACAGTTTACTGTCTCCATGGAATCATGAAGTTTAAAAGGTATACCATTCCATTCACCGTCATTGTACTGGGGTGTCAGCAGAAGTCTCAAAACCTCTACAGACTACCTCCATGGCAGTGCAGAATGCATTTTTATGATTTTATTTTTATGATTCTATACTTACCTGTTCAGATTAACAGCAAATTGTCCACTTGGTTGAACTAGAACTGTGTTTGTTTGCATAAAATGTGTACAGTTTGGTAAGTATGAGTTTATATTCTATGGCCAAAAAAAACCAAAAACAAACACAAGTAGACCTCTTGGTTCATTTTCGATTTCCAATGGGTGTTATCAAAGAGCACGGACCAAAATGCCTCTGGACACAATTGGATATACCTACAACCAATCAGAGCAACGAAATGTGACATAACGCTGAGTGACAGAAAATTTAAACAGACTACAGCGTGCAGAGATGAGCTGTGATGCTTTAAGTACAGTTGTTTGTTCTTCTTTTAGAGAAAATATACAGTTCAGTTCATGATAGCGGATTCAACAGACTGTTCCACATCAGCAGCAGCCATCTTGGTTGTTTACGAAAATGCCTCAACGGGCCTCCTCTGTACAGTCTTTATATCAATCCCACCCTGCTTGCAGATTCGTCTGGTTCACAGGCAAAGGTTCTGCTGTCATTTACCACTGTTCTCTGTCTGCTTTGGGAAAATTTTAATTTGGGAATGTTCAGGAAGTGATTCCAAATGTTCCAGGTACTTTCAGGGGTTGATGGCAGTGCTGCCGATTTTGATTGGTCAAGGAGAGAAGAAACAACAGTGGTTCTATTTGCTGGTCTCTGTTGTGGGACCCCGACTGGCTTATCCTGGCCCCAGCGGTGGTCTGGATACAAATTTGTATCTCATGTTCATGTAAACAAGAAAGAAAAATCAATAACAATATTACTTCCTCCTATGAGACAGAGCCTAAAATTTTGAGGTCTCACTGTTACCTCTTTAACACATTAAGACCGGATGCAACATTTGCGTGTAAATAACGTCCCACTCTGTAAAACACCCGGGTTGTACAGATTGATGTTCCTGCAGTGGAAAGGACAATAAACTGTCATACATAATCATCCTGATGCTTGAAGTTGGACACTTTGCATGTGGACAGTTGCACATGCAGCTGTATCTGACATGAGAAAAACCTACAGGGAGCAGCACTGATGTGTGTGCAGCAGTGATGAAAAGAGCTGGGTGCCAGTCACTCTGTGTGGGACAAGCCTTTCCTGGCAGATGGGTGAATCCAGGAGGTGGAGGTGTAATCAATAACCCGGCAGATATGTGATCTGGCTGATGGTTTGAAGTCTCTGAAAGGGCTTGTCTGAATCGGTGCACAGCTCTTTGATATCTTTGATATCAAGTTCAGGGGGCAGTGGAGGAATGCAGCCATTGTTCCTTCTAAATCATAATGCTTCAGGTAATATGCTCTTTTCCTCGAACCTGGGATTGTTCTATCACTGAACACTGGTCATTATAAACCTGTGTTGGCAAGCAGCCCTCTTTCACTCCATACATTTCTCAATGTTTTCCCCCTCTGAGCTTACAATAGAAAGCTCTATCACTTTTTGTGCTAAACTTGGAATGATTTTCTACAACCCACCCTCTTTCACAGATTTCTTTTCGTGGTTAAGGGCATTAACTTTTCACTGTGCCACACTGCATTAGCAAACTGGCATGCAACATTGGCTACTATCCATGCTTACAAATACAGTGTTAATTTCACAATCAAAGCTCACATTTGTTCACAACAAATACACAAGGACACCCATTTCTCTATCACAATACATCTTGCATTTGGAATAGGGGTGCGTCCCACACAATTTGAATCAGCAAATGAAAACGTGCTGATACAAGTACTTCAATGAGCTGTGATTTTCTCTAATGGAAAGAAGTATGGAGACAGTACATATCAGATGCATCAAGCTAAGGTGTCAGGTTTAGACTGGAGGTTAAATGAAGCAACACTCTCAAACCATCCACAGAGGAAGAATGACTAACAAATAAATTATGCTATGAACATGATTTTTTGGGGAGAAATAAAATCACATGAAGTGGTATAACATGGAAAATAATGTCCTGCAATATAAATGCAGTGCTTTAGTCTCTAATTGAAATCATACTGCAAATCACAATGTCCTGATAAGAAAATGTAATATTTTGCAGGAAAAAAAATCATCCTAACGTCCCATATTTAGCCAAATGTTGCATGTCCAACTCAAGTAAAATAAGTGCAAAACAGCCAATACTCAACTTGTGGATGGCGAGATTTATCTTTATCTTTCTTCTGGCTTTCTGTATCAATGAAGTGAATTGTTTTTACTTTTTCTACTATCAGACAATTAATTTAAAAACTTGGAAATTGCATGAATGAAAACTTGGTATTGATCCACTAGCTCACAGCTTAATAATCACTATTTCAACCTAAATAATACTAGTAAATAAGGACAATATCAGTACTTAAAAGTATTAATAAACGCAGAAAGAAAAATATTAACTGCAGCAGTGTCACATACATTCAACTTCAGATGCTATCAAAAGGGTTTCAAACTAGTTCGAAACTAGTTGGCCAATTAATCAAAAATGTATTTCACAAAATGACGACTAATTTAATGAAGAATTAATAGCTAAAGTAATTTAACAATAATACCAACATTTGCTGTTTACAACTTCTAAAAAATGTGCTGCTTCTCTGTGGTTCACATTATTTAAATTCAGTACCTGGGAATTTCATAAATGTTGGTCAAATAAAATGCATCATTATAATTGATGGGTGGGAACAGGAACCTACATGAAATGCTGTAGGACGTGCTTTTGTAGTGTGTGTGAGACTTACTGGTGACCTCCTGCAGGAAGTCCAGACAGGGCCGGCTGATTCCAGACATACTGACAGATACAGCTACCGGTGTCTGGCCCTCATAATTCCTGGTGTTGGTATCAGCCCCATACATGTAGAGCATCTGGGCGCACAACACATCATCCCTGAGGGCTGACAGGTGCAGAGGGGTCTGGCCATCTTCAAGACGTCCAAGATTAGTGTCTGCTCCCCTTTGCAGGAACATGCGGCAGTATGAGTGATTGCCTTTGATGACAGCATACCGCAGCAGGAACCCATTTTGAATGTCAATGTTGGCGCTGTGGTCCAAGAGGATCCGCACACAGCTGGAGCGCTCACGGATAATGGCCAGCTGTAGTGGTGTGGTCCCTTTGTCGCTCAGTGGGTCCACCTCGGCCCTGAACTCGAGGAGGAGGCGTACAAATGAGTCTCGACCATAGTGGGCGGCCACATGCAGTGGTGTCCAGCCATCGTTGCTTTTTGCATTGATAATGTCACTGCGAAACTCAGATTCCAGCATCAGTCGGGCAATGCGTGCTCTGCCATGCATAGCAGCATAGTGAAGTGCTGTGAATCCACCAATAAAGTCCTTCACTGTGGGGTCAGCTGCGGAGAGGAGAGTGGAAAGAGTGGAAATGAGGGTAAAGTCAAAAACAGCAGGAGCTGTTCTGTGAGGGTATGATCTTGGATCAGCTGGGACTCAAGTCAAGTCATTTTTTACTTATATAGCCCAATATCACAAATCAGCCTCAGGGGACTTTACAATATATACAGCATACATCCTCTATCTTTAGACACTCAATTCAAATAAGGAAAACTCCCCCCTAAAAAAAACTTCACCCTAATCTGCCTTTAAAGAACCTCTTCACCACTTTACACTAGTTGTCCTAACATATAGTGCCCTCTAGTTGTAATTACACACCAATACACTCACAGGACTCTGACAAATACAGTTCAGTGGACCTCAGACACATCTAGACATTATGACTAGTCAACAATGTCAAACCTTTACAATTTTTTTTTTTACAATTTCATTTAGCAGAAGGTTTTATCCAAAGCAACGTACATCTGAGAGCTGATACAACACAAGCCGGTATCTAGTCAGGAGAGAACACCATGAGTAAGTGCCATAAAGCTAAGTTTGCGTCAGATAGGATGTAGGTGCCAACAGGTAGTGCACAGAGGCAATGCATAGAGTGCATAGAATGCATAAAAGCAGATTTTTTTTCCTTTCTTCTTTCTTCAGTCCGTAAGTCCATCAAGTGCAGAGCTGGGTCTTTAGTCTTTCCTTAAAGATTGAGAGGGACTCTGTGGATCGAACGGAGTTTGGTAATTCGTTCCACCACTGGGGAACTACAGAAGAGAAGGGTCTGGCTAGCGACTTAGGGCCCTGTTATGGTGGTGGTACCAGGCGCCTTTCATTGGCAGAACAAAGTGAGCTGGACCTGAATGAGGGAGTACAGGTAGGTGGGAGCCGTTTTAGTTGCCGTTTTGTAAGCAAGTGTCAGGGTTTTGAATTTGATGTGGGTAGCAAATGGGAGCCAGTGGAGGGATATGAACAGCAGGGTGACATGTGCAGGCTGGTTAAAGACCAGACGTGCCATTCTGGATCATCTGCAGAGGTTTGAACGTACATGCGGGGAGGCCTGCTAGTAAGGACCTTCAAAGCCTCTTTAACTGTTCGATCAATTTCAAATGGGAATGGATAGTGTTTCAGAATAGAGGTCCAAGATTTCTTGAAGTCTACTTCAGAAAGCCGTAACAGATTTCTTGGTGTATCTTGGAGCATTTGAATGGTCAGCAAAGATAGAGGTCATGCTGTAGGAGTATGAGAAGTTTCTTTGGACATTTTGCTGTATTTGGTGTATTGTATTGACTTAAAACCTGCAATATTTTTATATTAACAAATGTCATGTGTAATGTGAAATGAGTCACTTAAAGTGATGAACCCACAGAGAACTGTCACCAATTCTGCAGTTTGCCACAACTCTACAGAGCTTATTAGCCTCTTTCAGCTCATTGTTTTGGTTTTATTGCCAGAACTTTAGTGTTTTGGTTCAGTCTCCCAGACTAGGGCCAGATGCATAAAACTCTATGTAGATTCATGACTAAAACTGTGTGTATGCACAAAGCAAGAAACATTCTTTTGTCAGATTTATAAAGCTGTGTGTATGAATGGTTCTGTTTTATAAATCTCAGTCATTGGGGAACTAGGCACACGCGCACAAGCCTAATTTCCACCCCCATAATTAGTATAAATGGATGAAGACGCCCTGAACCAGCCCTTTTCATATCAATTTGCCACCTGCTCCACCAGTCTGTACACCTTTCAATGAAACAAATGGGAAAGAAGTTTCACAGATTGTATTGTACCGGCGAGGTTTTCCAACAGTCTGAACAGCTGTCATTATGCGCGACCATTACACACAGCTGTGCAGCACTTTATACCGTCCATATCATCGACCTGTAAACTATTGTCGACATTGATATCTCAGAAATGTAATCAATAATTAGTTTGTAGCTCTCATATCTAAACCAACTTTACAAGGTGTGACACAACTAAGGATAAAATAAAAAGAATAAGAGCAAAAGATTGTCTCTCACCTTATATTTCATCTCCATCTCATCACCCTCAGATCACATTAGAAAAATGTGTACGCCTGGTATAAAGAATGCGTGAGGTGCGCACATTCTCACCACACATTCTGTGTTTATAAATACCTGTTTATGTGCGGGAAATAGCGTATGCATGGTTTTTGTGTGTGCACATCGTTTATGCATCTGGCCCCTGGTTTCCAGAAGCAGTAGACAGCTATTTTCAGTGAAAAGGCACTAATAGACCCACTATACACTACCTGCCCAGCACCAAACAGCAGACAGACACAGTTAGAGACTACCTGGTGAACATAGCGGAACATTTAACAGCTAAAGAGACAGATATTTTTCTCAGGAGTTGGTGGGGACCAAACTAGAGCTAAAGGAGAGCAAATATTGGATTTACACTCATCAGGTAGACAGAAACATGACAACTAATTGTAATGTTGCTTTGTGTCTGATGGATATGTAAATAAACAACTGTCAATGTTGAGTTTACAGCTGCCCCCAATTGGTTTACTTTACTGTGTATGTGCACACATTGAGATAAAGTTAAAGCTACAGTAAATCTAAAATTGTGAAATTGAGATGTACATGGCAAAATGTGGTGATTTGATGTTGTGTGCGGCCTCTGTGCCGACTTAAAATGATGTCTTGTACACTGCTACTGTTTGCCAATGAGAAAGAGATTTAAGAGTTGGAGTTTTGCTAATTTGTGTATTTAGACAACAGAATTCAGAGTCAATCGTCCCGGTGTGCCCAAATAATTTTCACACATACTCTAAATTTCACTTGTATATGCAGTTAAATACTGCACTGTGGGCTGTTGTAAAGGACAGCAGCACTGCAACACTAGCAGGCTGAGGTGGACGTAACACAGTAGAGTACATATTGAAAGAATCAGCATTTGATCGACTGATCTTTAAAAATATGATGGATCGGCTTGGGACATCTCTATATTCTAGATCATGTTTTCTGTACATACACACGTGGACAAAATTGTTGGTACCCCTCAGTTAATGAAAGAAAAACCCACAATTCTCACTGAAATCATTTGAAATGTACAAAAGTAACCATGAATAAAAATTCATTGAAAATTAAACAATCAAAATCAGCCATTACTTTTGAATTGTTGATTAACATAATTATTTAAAAAAAATGAAACTAATGAAACTAATGAAACAGGCCTGGACAAAAATGATGGTACCCATAATTTAATATTTTGTTGCACCACCTTTTGAGGCAATCACTGCAATTAAACGATTTCTATATTTGTCAATGAGCCTTCTAGATCTATCAACAGGTATTTTGGCCCACTCCTCGTGAGCAAACTGCTCCAGTTGTGTCAAGTTTGATGGGTGTCTTCTCCAGATGGCATGTTTCAGCTCCTTCCACAGATGTTCAATGGGATTCAGATCTGGGCTCATAGAAGGCCACTTCAGAATAGTCCAACGCTTTTCTCTTAGCCATTCTTGGGTGTTTTTGGCTGTGTGTTTTGGATCGTTGTCCTGTTGGAAGACCCATGACCTGCGACTGAGACCTAGCTTTCTGACACTAGGCAGCACATTTCTCTCCAGAATGCCTTGATAGTCTTGAGATTTCATTGTACCTCGCACAGATTCAAGACATCCTGTGCCAGATGCAGCAAAGCAGCCCCAAAACATAACTGAGCCTCCTCCATGTTTCACCGTAGGGACAGTGTTCTTTTCTTCATACGCTTGATTTTTGAGTCTATGAACATAGAGTTGATGTGCTTTACCAAAAAGCTCCAGTTTTGTCTCATCTGTCCAAAGGACATTCTCCCAGAAGCTTTGTGGCTTGTCAACATGCATTTTTGCAAATTCCAGTCTCGCTTTTTTATGATTTGCTTTCAACAGTGGTGTCCTCCTTGGTCGTTTCCCATGAAGTCCACTTTTGCTCAAACAACGACGAATGGTGCGATCTGACACTGATGTACCTTGGCCTTGGAGTTCACCTTTAATATCTTTGGAGGTTGTTCTGGGCTCTTTGGTTACAATTCGAACTATCCGTCTCTTCAACTTGTCATCAATTTTCTTCTTGCGGCCACGTCCAGGGAGGTTGGCTACTGTCCCGTGGATCTTAAACTTCTGAATAATATGTGCCACTGTTGTCACAGGAACTTCAAGCTGCTTAGAGATGGTCTTATAGCCTTTACCTTTAAGATGTTTGTCTATAATTTTGTTTCGAATGTCCTGGGACAATTCTCTCCTTTGCTTTCTGTTGTCCATGTTCAGTGTGGTACACACCTTGTCACCAAACAGCACAGTGACTATTTGTCACCCTTTAAATAGGCAGACTGACTGATTATGAGCTTGAAGACACCTGTGATGTCAATTAAAGGACACACCTGAGTTAAACATGTCCCTCTGGTCAAATTATTTTCAATCTTTTATAGGGGTACCATCATTTTTGTCCAGGCCTGTTTCATTAGTTTGTTTTTTTAAATAATTATGTTAATCAACAATTCAAAAGTAATGGCTGGTTTTGATTGTTTAATTTTCAATAAATTTTTATTCATGGTTACTTTTGTACATTTCAAATGATTTCAGTGAGAATTGTGGGTTTTTCTTTCATTAACTGAGGGGTACCAACAATTTTGTCCACGTGTGTATAAGGCATTTTAAGGGATATTACTCTTACTGTTGTATGTTCATGTCAAAGAGGCAGGGTTGTTAATTACGAGTGACATCATCAGAACCATGAACGAAGTACTTCATGTGATATGAGATATAACAGTGATACCGAGTACCTGCGGGAAACTTCTGTTTTAGGGACAGCAAAAAGTCATATTCAATGTAAACAATAGCCTGTAATCATACAACAGAATAAGAAGATGCAGAAACACTAGAAATAATTTCCACATATTAAAAGTAGGGTAATAAGGCTTAAAATACATGTAGGAATTATATATGACTTAAGTAGAGAGTGTGTTTTTTTTTTTTTTGCTGTTTAGTTGGATGATGAAGAAACCATTCTGTCACATACAAAAAACTTAAAATAATGCCAGCCTGTTTCTGCTACTGAAGCAAAGAGTGGAAAAGTAATTAATGACTGATGAGGTCTATCTGACCCAAATGTTGCATTATCATTATCATCATTAACAGTGTGGATTATTTTTCTAATAAAGACAATCTTTGGTTTTTATTTCCAGTTATCATCTCACAGCTGTCTCATGTTATTCTGAGCTGCAGTGATGGAATCAGAGTGTAAAATCATCCACACTGTCAGGAGTCATCCCAGGGATAAAATTAACTTTACACATTAAATGTAGCTAAAAATCATCATTATGTGTTTATTGTTGTAAACAATCTCTCTGTTAGAAGCTCTGTTTTAAAACCAGAGTGGAAATGGAAAGCCTGGAACAATAAAATGTTTCTACTGACCTATAAAAATATACTTGTCACTTTATTGTAACTCAGGACTTTTGTCCATGTCGGGATCCTGTAGGAATGATGACTCTTTATTTCCAGTGATCTGACTGGCCAGTGGTCGGGGTGTTGACAGGTTGTGATCCAATCCTCTGCAGGTTAGCGGTTCAGCATAAGTTACCATGGCGATGTACCCTGGTAAGAAGTTAACCACCGTCGTAACCCTGAAAACCCAGGGTTAAACCTGAAACCTGATACCTGTTACCTCGCTAACCCCAAATCCTGCTTCGTAGTACAGGCCTCTGAATGGCTTACATCTAACAAGTGAATAAGTCTGTCTCTTCCAGTAAAATAATTTCCTCTAGTGTTAAAATAAGCTGTCATGGCTTAATGCCAACACCAAATCCTGGACTTTAAAATGTAGCCAACTTCAGCAGCAAGACAAAAAAATAAAGAAAGAAATAAAGACAAAACCTCAGACCTCCATGCTCCAGAAATACTCGAACACATCTCTCTTTTCCTTTGGCAGCAGAGAAGTGGAGCAGTGTCCAGCCATTGGCATCGCGGATCTTAGGTGAGTATCCTTGCTCCAGCATTCTCCTGACAGTGCAGACATCCCCCGCTGCCACTGCAGCCTGGATCTGCAGCTCCTCATGAAGCTCAGGGTTCCTTCTGCAGTGATGGTTCAGCATCCTGTCACATTTCGGAATGGGAATGTTCATCTGTACCTAACCTCTGTTAGGAAAAATTGGTGAATACATTCTCTATGTCTTGTAGAACTGGGTGGGTATGTGCAGTGTGTCTCAAGTGAAGTTTCTGACCTGCCTGCCAAGAGCTGGTGACCTACACACACTGACTGCAACAAAAATTTTCTGTTGTCCAAAATAATATACAGATTTCAAATACAAGACAGTGCAATTTCATCTCAGACTGAATATTGTCTAATGCACACATGGTGGACAGTTGCTCAGGAGAATGAAGCTATGCAAAAGAAGGCAGCAAACTCCTGCACATTGTTAGTACTAAGTTTAGTGTATTTCCATCATAGATCTTTGTCGGGTGTTTAACTTCAAATATAAAATGGCATATTTATACTCAATATGGAACAATATATGGGACAACTGTGGCTCAGGAGGTAGAGCGGGTCATCCACTGATCGGAAGATCGGCGGTTCGATTCCAGTCCACATGTTGAAGTGTCCTTGGGCAAGATACTGAACCCCAAATTGCTCCCGATGGCTGTGCCAGCACCCTGTGTGGTAGCTTGCTGCCATCAGTGTGTGAGCATGTGTGTGAATGGTCAGATTTCCTCTGATGGGCAGGTTGGGACCTAGCATGGTAGCCCCCTGTACCCATTCAGCGTATGAATGCGTGTGAATGGGTGAATTTACTCATAGTGTAAAAAGGGCTTTGAGTGGTCGGAAGACTAGAAAGGCGCTATACAAGTACAGTCCATTTACCATTTACCATAAATACTTTGATTTGTCATTTAGTCTATCTGCACTTTTGACTATAACCAAAAATCGTAAATCATATTATAGAACATTTGCCGTACAATTAGACTCAGACTAACACAATGTCTACATAGGCAGGCATTAGCAGAGCAGCAGCAGCTTCAGTCCTCCACGTCTACACAGGATGCAGTGAGGCACAGTATTGTGTGTAGATCACCTGCATTTTGGCAGCAATCAGAGCTCCATATACATCACTGCAGTTATGTGTATAAAACAGAAAAAATGAACTTAAGAGCCTAAAATATGCTTCGAGTGAAATGCAATATGTTACATGGCCTGTGTTAACAGCTGTATTGACTAAAATAGAAGCACATCTGTTCTGTCAGACGCGAGATGGATGACTGAAAAACGCTACTGCAGCACCTCCTCCTGTGGAGACAAGCTGTAAAGCGCAAATTATACTTTTCATTTTGCATAGCTGTGTGTCTTTGTGAGGTAAATTTTGTCATCTGCTCATGTCCACAAAAGGTCAGAGTGTCAAGAACAGTCCATCAACAGGTGCAGTTTAAATGCTCACTGACAGACTTTTGTCATCATTTTCTACACAAATACATGTTGACCACTGTCAAGTAAAAGCACAGTATGATAAAAACCAAAGTTTACCTTTTGACAAGCTGAAGAGACGGGCTTCTCTTAGTCATATCGGAGCTGCACCTGTGAATACAGCTGCACTGTCAGGAAGGTTGAGAGAGGACTAAGGATGTGCTCCGCTTGGACTCTTCAATAACTTTTCCTGCAACACACACAGAACATTGTCATTTTAGTAAGTCAGCAGCGAAGATGGGAAGCTGTGCACCAGAATTATTAAATGTCAGTCTTTACTTAATTTACCCAGTTAACAGCACAAACTGTTATGGATGTAGTATTGCTACTAATAACGGTAAATGACAGGAATGTCAAAGGCGAGGAATGCTGCAAATGTACAACTTGCTAATCGAAATAGCTCACGTTTAAAATGACCTAACGCCTTTTTGTGACAACCAAATGACTTGTTGGTTTTCCAAGAAGGCAGAGAACCTCACAACACTTCCCGTCATCACACTAACGACTCGAAACACGAATGTTTATAGTTAGCTTAGGCGGCTGATGAAAAACAATGGACAATAGAATAGCTCTGTTTGCTAACAAATCCAACAATGCAAACCACACACAAACAATAACGAGAACTACAAAAAGCCGATGGAGCCAGACGAGCAGATTAAGATAATTAATTTCACACATTTCAGAAAATGGAATGAATGCGAGATTTTTTTCATTGATTCAAGGCTATATTTATCTCAGACTATTAGCTAACGCTGGTTAGCCAGCAAGCTAACCAACTAACTGGCCCCAGCTCGCTAGCTTGAGTTGACTTTCTGTACTTGCCGAGTTGGGTGTAGATAAACCCCAATACACTGGCTGCATCGATATTAACGTTCATTCTACATGCCTAATGGCAAACACAGCACATTTGACAGTATAAAACAAAGACTTACTTGACAGACGCCGAGCCGACGTTTAACTTAGCCAATCAGCATCCAGACGGAAAGAATCATATTGCTGTCCCTTTCAACTCAAACACAACACTAAAAAGCAACGCTGTCTATTAAGACGTCCCTAAATGTTTCAATGCCTGTTTCAACAGCGACGAGCATCATTTCGCTGTTAAACAATCAGCTTTGACAACAAAGTGTCTGTGTGACCATCAGTAACCCCAACAGCAAAAATACGACTTCCGTCTTTCATCCTTCATAATCAAAGCGCCATTCCCACTGATCTAAACCGACTACAAAAAACGTTCAAATATGAAAGATTACTTTAGGCTCACAATATATTTTAGTATAGGAGTAATCAAAACATTTGCTAATATAAAAAAACAAGTTTCCCCCAGTTAAACAGCAGTAAAACTGAAGCTCTCATTTATTGGCACTGCACACCAGATTCATACCATCTCAAAAACATCTCTAAACTCTGCCTCTCTCTAACCCCGTCAGATGCAGAAAAACTTGTCCATGCCTTTATCTCCTGGACTACTGCAATGCACTCTTCACAGGGATCCCTGGCAAGAGCATCCAGAAGCTCCAGTAGATTCAGAACAGTGCTGCCAGGATCCTGATGAGAGTGCAAAACACAAACATATAACGCCAATTCTGTTTTCACTGCACTGGCTCCCTGACTCCTTATTGTATGTACTCCAGTATTGACTACAAAGTCCTGCTACTCACATACAAATTCATCAACAGACATGAACTGATCACACCACAAACCTCCACCTGCACCCTCAGATCTGCCAGCAGCTTGCTCCTCCAGGCCCCCAGTACTAAGCTCCACACCACGGGGCCCCCAGTATGAAGCTTGTGGAACAGCTTTCCTAACCATCTGAGGGCAGCACAGACCTTTCTATTTGGGATGGCTTTTTCATCTGAACTCTCATTACTATTTTCTTTATGTTGTGTGTTCTATGTTATTAATACTGTAGCACTTTGAGTTTCACTTATGAATGAAAAGTGTGGTACAAATTAAATGTATTATTATTTTATTATTTATCCATATATACATTAACGCCTTATTAATTGAGAGCAGTGAACTGGCATTACCCTGTGCAGAAAACATTACTAGCATTCTGAAGAACAACATTGAATACATATTGATAAAGTTTGTGTTCACAGAAATATACTGAGGTAAAAAAAAAAGACTACTACTTAGATTCAATAGCAATATCAATAACAGAAGTGTCCACACAGCATCTCTGAGAGATGTCATTGAGATGAATTTTTAGATTTTAATGTTTAGTTATTGGAAAAGAGGATGATGTTACACAAGCTCCAGTGATTTTAGTGTATTGCTGACATTTGACATTTATCATTGACCTCTGGTCTTGTCAGGGCAAGTTTAACACAAGCAGCAGATACAGCTTAATACAGGTACATCCACAACTGTTCATCACAGATAATTATTGAAGATTAGAAAGAAGTCCTTGAAAAAATACATTAATTTCAACACAGACATCATAAATTTAAAACAAGAGACATGGCATGAGAACTATACCTCTGAGTGTAGTTCTTAAGTGTTTAAATGTTTTAATAACCCAACTTAAAGAACTGAATAAATATCAATACATAATACAAACAACATGTTAAAGATGACTTCATCCAAAGGGAAAAGTCTAATAGATTTATATTTAGCCTATAACAAGTATGTAGCACTATCTAGTACATACCATGTGTAAACTTTTAACATGATGTAAGTTCTGATGAAACAATGTTGTGAGGATCAGTCCAAATGAACATTATAATTTTGAAATGGATAAATCAGTATTGAGTTTACAAAAAGAGTTTGAGATTCTGTGATTAGACCGTAAGTTGACAGGGCTTTTAATCAGAATATCCACTGTGATGTCCATCTGAGTAGCAGATTTAAAAAATGACCACCTTTTCTGGGAAGACAGACCTATTTATTGCCCATGTAGGGTGAAAAGGAAGTAGAATGATTATTTTCTAATAAATGGAGTGCTAAAGGGGAATTCATATTTATGCATCTGATATTGATCTGCTATACATGTTTTCAATTGTCTACTCGTTTTGCTCATATATATTACTGCTTTTGTGTTGAAACCCCTTAAAGGGTGGGTTCACAGTTTCTTCAAGTGAACACTGAAACTGTTTTTTTTCTTGCTGTAATCATTCCTGTCCCTTCCTATGAAGTTTCAGAAAGAGTCAAATCAAGTAGAGCAAGGAAAACCTCTTTCACTGTTCATATCGGCCCCTGACTGCTGTTTTAAGACAGGCTTGAAAAATTGTGAACCCATCCTTTAGTAGGGACAGATTTATCAGTAGTTGGATGTTTGAATGAGGAATGTCAGTAAGTACAGCTGCATGCACCACAGAAGTGGTTTCCATCCATTAAGGGTTGTTTCAAATGTATGCACAGGGGATTTAAATAAATCTGACTTGACTATACATTCGGATGCCGGCTGGCCCAAAATAATTGTGTATGTGTACTTGCTCTATATCACTTTTTTTCTCTTTCATAGGCACATGTGCACATACACATACACATATAAAGAGCCTGACTCAAAATGACGCAAAATGTTTACTTTACTGAATATGCATTTGCAAACTTGCCTGAAACCAGACTTGATTCATGATTTTCTCTCAGATTTTTACATTTTATTTTATTGATAGACTATTTAACTATAAATCTGAGACCAAAATTAATATTTAAAATTAACATATCATAGACTGTCACAATAAATGTATAGAAAACTGTAGGTAATGTGCTGCTCTGTAACTAGCTGCTGTAAGGTTTACAAACCTCACCTGAGATTCTGTCCTTCTACCAGTTTGTGGATCTGGGCGACACAACTCAAGAGTTTCATGATATTTGTATTATTTTTCATTCAGCTGCTGAACCTGAAGGGACATGTCCCTTCCATCCATACCCAAATGTACACCCATGGTTGATATAATTACATAACTGGAGCACAGTGTGTGGTCATCCTCTCCTCATCACATGTCACTGCTATGACCAGCACCTAACTGCATCTACCAGACAACTCATGCTGATTCATTGATTTAGTTGTGCCTTTAGATTAATCCCTGCCAGATTTTGAGTTTAAATTTCAAATTTGAAATGAATTCAGTTAAATTGATGGGCTTACTATATTATAGTCTTATTGTTGCATCTCAGAAGACATCTACATTATTCACAACTGCTGTCCACATCAAATACGCTTTTGACTTAATTTTAGGGAATATAAAGCAATTCCAAATTGTTAATTATAATTTGTAACACAGTCACCCACTGTTACACTAAATGAAATACTGGATGACCAAAAATGCAATAATTTAGTTATTTACTCGTCTTTAGAACACATTTTATATAGTGAATGTCATTTATGCAGCACTCTAGCTAGATGTCTCACTGATCTGGGGGCTAAAGGGTGTACCTTCTATCTATCGTATCCGGCAGCTCCAACCATGACTGGTATTTATCCAACACCCCTTTCATTTCATGCTCCCAAACTATCTGAATCATGTTGAAACAACCTCATGTCCTGCAGTCTCTTTTCTTTCATGAATTTTCAAAGTTGTCTAAAACTTTAAAAAGTCCCTCAGAATTGTAAATGTAAAAGTAAAAGAAACAACAAAGACAACAAAAAAATCATTGACCTGTTGTGACCAGATTTGATTTCACTGTATTATTATTTTTATATTTATTTTATTTATGTTACCATCTTGTCTTTCTGAGTATATGGTTAAAATGTTTAGATGTTCCCTGTACTGACTGAACTGTTTGAAACTTGCTAAAAAAGTTAAGACTTCCGGTCACAGCTAATTCCTATTGAAGAATGCACATATCAAAATAAAAGCTTCACTGACAATGACGTTTTAACATTTCTGCTCCATTATTTTCATCTTTTATCACCTATAATTTTAAGATTAAAAAGTAAAAATAAAGTTGCTCGTTTAGCAATGAAGTCACAATAAAATAACTAAACAGAGGCTCTCTCTCATGCACAGAGCTGTTGCTATCAAAACATGCTGGACAACATGCGCGTCAGTCAATGTTACTGTGATGATTCAAGGGTACGCATGTACATGTAACATCAATAGTATAAAAAGCCTTGAGTTCCGTACGTCGATAACTTGCCCTCCAGGATGGATCTATTTTGAAGACCTCAGAAGTACACATCCGGTCGCATTCTTGTTACTTCTCGGTGAATTGACGTAGCTTCTTGACCTATTTGTTTGTGGGGCTGCTTCCGCTTTTATCACATGGTTGAAGATGACACGGAAGCAGTAGCATAATGGAGCAGCCCGGGAGCCGCAGACACTCTGTCAAAGACATGACAGCGCGCTTTGACTGTCTCACAGATGCATACAGATGTTTTCTGAGCGGATCATGTCCCACTCAACGTGCTGCGGATCTGGCGTGTGTGATATTTGCAGGGGTGTGTGGACCTGTGGCCGGAGAGGACAGAGGGTATTGCCATGGCAAGAGTGTGGAGCTGACCTGCATCAGTCTGACGTGGGTGGAGAAGATGACATCTAGCCTGACGGCTCAGAGCCTGACTCCAGAGGTCACGTCATACTGCGTGGAGATCCTGAGGGTGTTGTTTCAAGACATGGATCTCATGTCACAGCTTGTGAGTGCCTGAGTAAAAACACAAACAAATTTTTTTTATAGTGACATCTAAAAATCCCACTATCCAACAGGTTCATCAGTTCCAGGCTGAGGACCAGATCATCTCTCATTTGACCGCAAAGAGTGTATCAACACATGTTTTCTATGATCTCCACAAATCTGTGAGTATTCACGGTTGTATTCTGGATTTTAGAAGCCCTGATATTTTAACTAAATTAGGATTTACTATATACCAGTAGCATAGCCAGAAATATTAATTTAGGTGTACCTGTGAGATATAAGGTGTGCAAGAACCAAAGTGACGTGTAGATCAACCATAACAGTTCTTTACTCTTGATCTCATTAGTATTAGTATGTTCCTACTATTCATTGTATTGATAGCAAGCTACTGGTTCTGTTTACTGGTGCTTAGCAACATGTGATAGTTTCAAGAAATAAGGTGGCAGAGGCGAGCTGCAACATTATTTCTTCATTTAATACTGCAATGATTTCCCCAATAACATTATAAGACAACCGTTGCATAAAAGCAGTGTCAAACCTGGAGTTGTGGCAACTGCAATACTCACTGAACATTTGCAGCATTGAACATGCAACTACATCACATCAGGGTCCCATCTCAAAAATTACTTCTACCATCAAAAAGCACAATTTATACAAAAAGCACATTAGTATGACTTAAATGTGTCAGCAGATCTTCAAAGTTTAAAACAATAAGAAACATCCACTGAGCTACGGTGTGTTGCTTCCAGACTTTAGCAGAATTGAATGAAAATCAGAGAGGAGTCACAGAAATGTAGCTGCAGGATTTTAGTGAAATAAACTCTGGCAACATTTTCACATTACAGTACGCACAGGACCAACTGCTTACTGTAGGATCGACATTGCTTTAAATCCAAAGACATGCATATTTATCACAAAAGAATTAGAAATGTCCCCAGATAGTGTGGATACTTTTTCTGTTTCTGCTTTCTGCAGAGCTGAAGTTTCATCCCATAGCACGACATGACCGAATAACCCCTCATTGCTTGTTAGAAATCTGTCTCTGAAAGATCTGATGTGCTTACAGTGTGTGGTCATTAGGTAGGAAACAGTAGCTAACTCATCCAGAAATCACTCCATCTGGGTGTGCAATCCACACATCATAAGTAGGCTATTATTGCACAATTCTCTTATTTATTTCTATTTACTACAAAAATATATAGGCTACAGACCAACAAATATTCTGATGCAGGTTTGAACTCTGTATTAACAGATCTAAAACCTTATTTTCACATCAGCATCAATGCATGTATTAGATACATGACTTACACACCCTCATTTATATGCTTGACCACTAATTAGGATATGCTATCCTAATTAGTGATTATCAAAGATAATTATTAATTATTAAAATTGATAGAACTTATTAATAAGAATTAATAATAACGGGGCACCACCCTGGAGTCAGGGAAAAGATAGCTTAGTAAATTTTGAGACTGAATTTGGCTATCAATTTGGAAACTTAATTAATAATTAACTCCTATAACCCTATAACTATAACAAAATCACCATATCAATAGCTAGTTAAGGTTGAAGGATTTTGGAGTTCTTTGCAGAGCAGAGGTTGGCAAAATTCACTCTTGTGCAACATTAAGCAGACAGCATATACTGTATATCCAGAAGCATTTATTAAAAAAGGGTAGAGATCAAAACACACAATCTGTAATCTCATCTAAAATGTACCTATATACAGAAGCGGATGTGTATGTGTGAGTGTGGAAACAATAGCAAAAATTAGGATCAAGTTAAGTAGAATATTTCCATTTGTTGGAATGGAGCCTCCAGGGGTTTGAATCATTCACTCTGTGTGCATCATGTACCTTTCTTTACTGGACATGACACTGTGGTACTGTGAAAGAACAATTGCCCAGAGCTAAAGGGCAACAATGTATAATTTTTTCCTTTGTCCAGACCAACTAATCCAAACTTCGTGTATTGAAGCAACCTAGAAGATGCTCCAGATTATGTTAGCAGTTAACTGTAATGAACGAACTGGAAGTGTCTTTATTGTCAACACTTTTTCCACCTTCCTCAGTATTACATAGTCTTTTTCAGGAACTTCCCTCTGATTTACTTACCTTGCTAGGCAGCTGAATTCGCAAGATCATGAAACCGTGCGAGTGCCTACACTTTTCCAAACAGTTTCCAAGAACGATGGTCTCAGATGGTTCTGTGTAACAAACCATCTGCCATGTCAGGTTACTGATTTACAGTCACATATCAGGTCTCTGCCTTTAGTCTGATCTTCAGCAGGTGGAATGCAGCTCAATGGGATCGAGATCAGACTGATTTGGCTAGTTGAGGATATTCTACCTCTTCACCCTGAAAAGCTCTGGCTGTATATTTAGGATGTATGTCCTGCTGAAGGATGAAATGTGGTCCAATGAGTTTTGATGCATTTGGCTGAAGTCTTCTCTTCCACACCGTGGGAACAGAGAATTTATATAGCTTACCTGTGATGATTGCATGTTGGCAATGAAATAATTTCACTATAGAGTAATGAGTTAGTTCTTAAACTAATGAGAAAGTTCAGTCTGTGTATCATCACTGATGATCTCATGCCAGATTTGATCTAACTGATAGTTGACAAGAGTGATACCAGGCCCAGACAGGATCAGCCTGGCTGTACTCCATCATTGTGCTGCTGAATTGGTCCCTGTGTTCTATAACATATTCACCTTCTCCTTTCGCCAGTGCTCCGTTCCTCACAGCCGAAAACAATCCTCATTATCCCTGTGCCCAAGCTCTCCAAGATCTCCTGCCTAAATTACTTCAAGACCAATTGTCATAACATCCGTGGTCATGAAGTAATTTGAGCACATCGTCCTCGCCTATGAAATCATGCTCCACTTCACTAATGGACCAGTCGCAATTTACATACAGAGCCAACAGATCTGTTGATGATACTGCTAATTTACTTCTTCTGCTCTCATCACATGTATGAGAGGGACTCAGCAGAAAGTGAACGGATTCACACCACAAGTTGTTGTTTGAAGTGTTTACTTGTAGTCATAGGATTCTGTAAAACTGGTCCGCTAAGAAGTACATCATAGAGTCAAAAACGACTCCTATCTGGTTTGGCTTCTGAGAGTGATAGACACAGAATATTGGAAAATACCAACGCTCCTGTTCCTTCTGCAGAGGTGGTGCTGGTTCGGCCTGGTCATTGTTGAACACCTTTTGCATAAATGCAAAGAACTGCTCTTTCATTGCTGGCTTTCTCTCCAAGGTGTGTCTTGGTGATGAGAGACATTTCTCTGCTTGTTTTCGATTGTCGGGGAGGCAACGTCTTGGCTGATAGAAGGGTAGAGGCGCCACCCACCAGTTTGTTTCATCTTTGTAGACTTCTTGGTTCATAATTTCAAGGAAGCTTCTGTTGTCAATGGATGAGGCTTGCTTGCTCCTTGCTTGCACCTTGCTCCCTAGGTCATTCTTCTCATCAGCCGGGTCAACGTTTCTTATCCAGCTCTGTGAACTTTAATATGTGACGCTGTTGTGGTATGTTGGTTTTGTGCACATTCACTGCTGTAGACCTGTGAGCTCGTTTAAGTATACCATTCAACAACTACCCATCCTAGATCTAGATGTTGTGCATAAGGAGTGTTGTAAGGATGGTTACGCTGTTCTCTGACCTTGTAGAGTTGCAAGTTGTCCCTTCCAAATAACAGCAGCAGCATGGCTGAGTTTGGATCATGTGTCGGTATCTGGTTCATCAGAGGTTTGAGGTGAGGATAATGCTGCACAATTTCTGGGGAGGGGATCTCTGCCTGGTCATCAGGTATCATGTTGCATTCAATCAATGTTGGGAGGGGAAGGCATGTCTTGCCATACAAAGATTCCACAATGTAGTTCTGTGCTTTTCTCCCTGCAGTCACCATTGGTCGCCATCGGATGTGAAGTCTGCCGCTTTTAATGGAGCTGACCCTGGGTGTAGTGCGGATGGGTGTCTGCTCTTACACTCATAGCAACGTACAGGTCTCTCACACTCTTTGGCATGGTGTAGTGTTGAGGCACAGCATCTGAAACAGATGTTCTTGTCTTTAAGATTGTATTTGCGCTCTTCAAGCGGTTTGTTCCTAAATGTCCGACACTTTCCTGAGAGGGTGTTGTTATGTAAAGGACAGTCTTTGTCTGGGTCAGTTACCGTTCTCATTGGGAAGGGAGCAGGGTTGGCCTCTGAATCAGTTTCTGTGTCTCTTTCGTACAGACACAGATGACTTGTAATTGTGCTTCACAGGTCTCTCTGACTTAAAGCTCTGGAATTGGAAACTGAAATTTTGCATTTTTCCTGCAAGCTGTGAGGTAGTTTTTCTACTATGGGGTTGACTCCTCATGCTGTATCTAGATAGGAGAGGTTGGGAAGATAGCTGCCGCTTTTAGCCGCCTCTAATTCTAGAAGTAAGTTTCATAACTCTCTCAGTTTGAGGTTGTCTCTGTCGGACAATTTTGGAAAGCCCTCTATTTTCTTGATGAGTGCTCTTCCTATGACTTCAGGCGCTCCGAAGCACTCCTCAAGTCTCTGCCACATGAAGCTAATGCCAGCGGCTGGGTTGTGAACATGCAGTGATCTGATGCGTTTGCCTGTTAAGATGACTCGGGTCCAAGCCATTTGATCATCAGGTCAAGCTCTTCCCTTGCTGTTAAGGCTAAGTCACTAGTAGCACTGATGAACGATGCCTTCCAGGCCCAATAGTTCTCTGGCTGGTTGTCGAACTGGAGGAGACCAGAGCTCACCATCTCGCGACACAGTGAGTACCTTGCTAGGTCAGTTGTGTCTGATTTGTTGGGAGGGTAATAGAGTCTGTAAGGCTGTACCCTGTGTGTGTCATATTGTTCCCTCTGTGGGTTTCCCCTGATGTCTAGGATATTGGCTGATGTATTGGGACATTAGGTGAATGTTCATCTGGATTTGATGTGTATTGCTGCACATATTCACATGTATGCTGGGCTTTCTCAATAAGTGGTATTTCAACACCAGACTGATGACATGACCCTCCCTCACTTCTGGCAGCTGCCTCTAACACCTGGGTCACACAGCCTGCGTGAGCAGTGTGTGTGCGTCGTGGAACCTCTTGCTTTTCATTTCGGCGCCCATGTTAACACGTTAGAGCAGCCACACAGCCCATGTGAACCGTGCGTCTGATGCGCAGCTGCTGCGGCACATCATCTAGAGATTCGGGGTCTTGCCTATTTTTTCCGCGTGAGGCGCACTGTTCTCAGCAAAAGTAGACAGGGAAGATGATCTGTTGTCATATTGATATCATACCAGCAACATTACACCTTTCACTATAGTTTCAATGTCTATATCTGTAGAATATGTCACAGACATTAAGTGTCACCACTGTGGGTCAGCCTGCACGGTGCACGCAGGGGCAGGGAGCCTCTCTGGCGGGGAACTCCAGCACGGAGAGTTGGTGACACACGGAGCTTCTTTTCTCAACTCCTGCTTGCTTTCTGTGATATTAGCTCAAACTGGGGCTCCTGCCCGTTGTTTCACCTGCTTCCAGACAGAGATTTGGTGTTGTTGTTTTACTTATTTGTTGTCAGTTTCCCTCCTGACAGTTAGTTTGGAGGTTTGTTTGTCAGAGTGTGTTTGGCTCGTTTGGGGAACTTGATGTCATCTGGGGGGATTTTCTTCACTTGGAGCAGTGACAGCAGAGGTTTAACGTAAGAAATAATCAGTATAATCAGTAAAAAATCTGTCCTGTGTGAGGAGTGTATGTGGCTGATACAGTAGCCCCAACCAGATCCCACCATGCCAGTTAGAAAGAAAGCCGCTTTCACCTCACATATTATTTATTTTTCACAATTGAACTCATACTTCTTAACCTTTTTCTGTCTAAACTAAATATAAATTAAATTAATTATGAAATGATAACAAATGTTCTATTATTGAAACTCTATGTAGAAAGATAGAGCTGGCAGTAGCAGCACCGCAGCAGCAATGCTGCCTGTGTGGACACCACAGACCTGTGAGACGCAGCAGTTCAGCGACGCACATGCACTGCTCATGTAGAGGTGGGCTGTGTGGCCCAGGTGTAAATATTTGGTTGTGCTGCTGCCACCTCCTTTATTTTGAGGATACGCAAATGCACTTCTAATGCTGCTTTTTTCCTAAGCATATCTGCCTCTTGATGAGCAAAGGTCATCTGAGAAAGAGCTGCTTCGGGTCTGGCGTGTGCTTTCATGGCTGCAGCAGTTACTGATGATTTTCCTGAGCTTACTGTTGATTTCTCTGAGTGTGTGAAGCATTCTGATCTGATTTCAAGATGTTCATCCTCCATGTTGCATCATGTGCTTGATGCAGGTCACCTATTGATGCTGGCTGTAATGCTGAACTGGTGTGTAGAGCTGTGCTCTCCTTGTGGTTGACCCTGGCATTGGATAGCTTTTTAAGGTTCTGCTCTCATCACATGTACGAATGGGACTCAGCAGAAAGTGAACAGATCCACACCACAAGCTATTGTTTCATTTGAAGTGTTTACTTGTAGTTGTAGGATTCTGTAAAACTGATATAAAAATACATGTTTCACCCACTGTCCAAGTGTTTCAACATTAGCATTTACACATGGCTGGTAAGTATACACCTTTTCATGAACATTGGCACTGATACCATAACTAAATAAAATGACTTCCTTTCACAGGAACGATTCATGTAAGTAATTGTGTTCATTAGTTCCTCCTCTGCTTCTACACAGCAATAATTTACAATATCCTCACAACATCCATAAAAGTGTGGTACAACTGTTCAGACAGCCAAACTCCAATCAGGATTGTTAACAGGTCATCTAAAATCATTGGCACCCCACTTTCATCAATACAATCCCTTTACCAAAAACTAACACTCTTACAGCTCACCTTCTGTTCCAGCTGTTACCCAGCGGGAGGAGCTATATATCACTGCTGTCCAGGACAAACCGTTTCAACAGCTTTTCCCCCACTGCAATACAGACCTTAAACTCCTCAGCACCCCCAGTCAAACTGTATGTGACCGTAGTGCTGTTTGTGATTTCTCATTGTAGCAATATGACTCTTGTCTGTGCAGTGTTGTTGATGGAACTGTAGTGTTACACACTGTACTGGAACCAAATTCCATCAGCTTAGCTGTGTGGTCTGTTGTAAAGACTGACCAGGGCCTGTAGAACACCATTCATCTTGGAAAATATGTCACTGTGGTTTAACATTATATCCAGTTCTTCATAAAGTAATTGGTCTGCCACTGGTGAAAAGCAGGTTCTGACAGGTTGTTAAATGGCTGAATTAGCATGCATGGTTGTCTACTTACTGGCTGACCAGGAAAATACTGTGGATCACAGAGAAACTATCTTTAAAAATGACAGCCTAATTCTCAGCTTTTCTCATCCTGGTGGCATCCTGGTGTGACAAAGTTAAGCAAAGTGCTTTGTTTCACTGTACAAACTTGACTAACTAAACTAACTAAAGGCAGGGCACTTTAATATATTATCCACTACTTTAATTTAAATTTAGTATGCTAAAGCACAGAGCCTGAAGAACAAAAACTTGCAACTATTCAAATAAGTACAGTTCGTATTTACCATAACATCACACATAGCCTATTCATTGTTTTTATTTATGGTAAAAATGCATGAAGTAAACAACACAATTCAGTAAGAGCATGTAAAGGGATCAGCCCAAAGCTGTCCTACTGATGTGGACATGTACAAGGTCAAAAGGTGAAATGATTCAGATGGAGGGCTGGGAGGGTTTACAGTTATAAATAAAAATCTGGAATTGAGTTTATCTGCAGTGATAAGCAGTGATTATTTGTCCAATACCAGCGTCATATACTGTA
This sequence comes from Scomberomorus guttatus, assembly GCA_038419695.1. Lineage (NCBI taxonomy): Eukaryota > Metazoa > Chordata > Actinopteri > Scombriformes > Scombridae > Scomberomorus > Scomberomorus guttatus. The sequence goes on from CM076445.1 coordinate 1,809,113, forward strand.
GCAGCACACTGACATACTGTACTATGTTCTAACATTGTACATATACTGTACACTTTCATTTCTCAGGGTACGGTCAGTCCTGCATGGCAACAGAAGTGTGTGCAGGCATTTTACAGCTCACCCCCCTGTACTGAACTGGATGCCTGTCTGTGGTCACTGACTGAAGTGTTAAAAAGACTTCTTAAGGGAGCTCATCAAGGTACAACTTGTTAGTTTTGCACATCTCTCTGTATAAAGCAAGACATTTCTGTCTGTATGTTTGTAGGTTTGTCTTTTGCGATCTCGAGAACCGTTCTTCCAATCTACTTCATACCTGGCAGGTGGATTGCTGGGGAAACGGGGAAGTGCAATGTCGATGTGTGAAGTTGTTTGGACGAGCGGATCTCAAGAAATATATTAAAATACCTCGTAAATAACATTGATAACGTTGATTTGCTTCTTCTTTGGCCTGTGGAGTCAACGAGCAGAAATACGAACTGGCGGAATAATCAATATAATCAATTTAAAAGGAAAAAAAAACGTCTTGTGTGAGGAGTGTATGTGGCTGACACAGAAGTATCCCCAACCAGACTCCGCCATGCCCGTCAGGAAGAAAGCGACTTTCACCTCACATATTTTTGATTTTTCACAATTGAGCACATACTTAACCTTTATCTGTCTAAACTAAATATAAATAAAATTCATAATTACATGATATGAAACATTCTATTATTGATGACCATTATCAAAGTGAAACTCTATGTAGAAAGACAGAGCTGCAATAGCAGCACCGCAGCAGCAATGCTGTCTGTGTGGACACCGCAAGCGTGTGAGACGCAGCAGTTCAGCGACGCACACGCGCTGCTGAAGTAGAGGTAGCCTGTGTGGCCCAGGTGTAACGTAACTGTGAACGAAACTTGGCATGTACTGTATGTTCAAGACTTAGTGCTGGATGTCTCAGGCACGTTCAGAAATATATAAAAATACCTCATAAACAACGTTGCTTCTGCTTCTTCTGCACGGGGATTCAACGAGCGGAAATACGGAAACGAGCGCCACTCTGCCATTGCAATCCACATGAGGTGGGATATTTAAGACATAGTGCAGGATGTCTCAGGCATGTTTTGAACGGGCACTACTGTTCATCCGATCAACTTTAACTCAATTCAAAATTGTAGTCTCCAGATATTCTGCATTTAGGGAACACGGGTAAATTGTAGCGTCTACCAGTTGTCTGCATGAGAGGCATTTAGGGGACGGGCACTGTTCTCTCTGGGAATTGAGAAATTGGCCCATTCTGAACAGGCATAATTTGAACGGGCACTGCATTAGTTCACACAATGAGAAGAATCTGTCCATTCATTTACCTTAAATATGTGTGACAGCCAAACTCTGCCCACAACCGGCTTGTTGATCACAGCTCAACATCACATTCATCACCCACTAACAGCAGCTCAGATATTCTCTGCTTTTGTTTCCCTGATCCATGACCTTCATACTGTGCATCACAGTCCTGCATTGCTATCTGCCAGAACTACAACATTACATCACTGAGCAGCACAAAACATTTGTTATAGGAAGAATGTTGAAAATACAAGCCAGGTCAGTACAGATAGTCATATTGAAAGTTTAAAAATAAACAAACTATGATTTCAAACTAATATTTCGCATTTCTGTACTGCAGTTTCTTGTTATTAATTGGCATATGTTTCAAAACCGATATATATTTACTCTGACCAAAAAAGACAATACAAACCATGCAAAGTCAAAGATGGTGCAGAATTTCTCTGGGGATGCAGCAATGCAGTTCTGGGATGCAGTAATGCAGAATGTTTTTACTATTAATCAGTTAATTGTTAAACCTTCAAAATTTATTTTTTTGTCCAACCAACTGTCCAAAACCCAAAGACATTCAGTTTTCAACGGGTCTTTTTTCCACAGCAGACAGTCAAAAGGACTTGTCATAGTAGGAAAAGCACAGGTGTGATACATGCACAATACCACAACCCTGAAACCAAAGCAAATAAATGAATTCAGCCATCATTACTTTTATTATTTACATCTGTGCTTTTCCTACTATGACATGTCAAAATGTCCTCTATGAAAAAGGCTCGTGATGAAAATAAAGAAAATCGTCACATTATAGAAACTGCTACCAGAGGCATTTTGCTTCATGAATAAAAATCCTGCACACTGTTGATGACTTCTCACTTTATTAACAACATTTTGGTCCTCAGACCTTCATCAGGCAACTTTCCTCTGATAGAGATCAATAATGTGCAGGATTTTTTGGTCCTTTCATACTCAGAGTTTATGATCCCACATATAGTACCTGCCCATACGATTTTTCTGGAGTGCAAGAACTTTGTAGTACTTCACGAATTAAAGATTAATCAATTATTAAAATTGTATCGCATAAAATAAAATTGTGTGTAAGCTAGTGAGGGAAACCCATCCACTAGGTTGCTTACAGAGTGACTCTTGTGTTGTTGTGTCTAATCTCTCATTAAGAATGCATCTTCTTTCTTCCAGAGAGATCAGAGATTCTTGGGAAACTTTTGGCAGCCTTTGACTCCAGCCTGCGTGCTTTATGCTCAAAGTTTCTGCCTGTAGAGAGAAAGGAGGTAACACAGTGTTCAGTGGATCTGACCAGCAGCACACACTGGGGAACAACATTCTGCCTCCTCTTGGACTTGCTGGAGGTGCTGACTGCATCCAGTTTAATATGTGGAGCTGAAGTCTGTCTGATGAGTCAGAGACTAACATATATTCACTCTTCAGCACTCCTGACAACAGTCAGCAGCTCCTCAGAGCATTTTGTCAAAAAGCGAGTGCTGCTGCTTCTAAAGAGAGCTGTGCTTCAGAAAGCTGGAGAGGATTGGGCTTTAGGAGAAGTGCTGTCCACTGGGCTGAAACAGTTCTTCAGCTCTGATATGAGTATGCTGGCTCAGAGCGTGTTACAAGCAGTGGCTGCTGATTGGTTACAGAGTGTTCAAGTGGAGTCTGCCTCTTTCTTTGGGGGGACCAGTCTAGGCCAAGGTGGTGAAGGTCAGAAACCGGACTGTGTGATGTTGAGAGCTGTCAGCCTGCTTCTTCTCAAGTCCCTTGAGCTTCACATCCAAACAGCTGCTGGAACAGGTGAGAATCCATGACATAATCACAACACAGGGACACATTCTGTGTCAAGATAAGGAAATACTATTTTTTTAAATTACAAATGATAATATCAGTTTAAGTTTGTGCAAAACCTGTTGAGCCATGTTATCCCAGCATGATTTGACAAAGAGTTTCTTGTGATTGAAACAGGGTTCTCCACGCATCCTCCAGCAAAATGCAGCCGAATCAGGTGCCTCTCAGCTAGAGGACAGCAGACCTCCAGAAAACAAAAGGGGACTGGAGCACACTGATCAATTCATAGCCTTTAATTGTGCAGACAGACTAACGTTTCGACACTACTGTGTCTTCATCAGAGTCAGAGTGGACAAAGACATGAGCAAATAACATATGTAATCAACCTAGGCCATGTGTGCAGTTGTACTTAGATACTGGATAATGAATCCAAGTGTGGGAGTTGGATTCATTATCCAATAGATTTGAAACCCTGTTCAACCATTATCTAATGACAACTGCACACCTGGTCTAGGTTGATTACATATGTTGTTTGCCTTATGTCTTTGTCCTCTCTGACTCTGATTAAGACACAGTAGTGTCGAAACGTTAGTCTGTCTGCACAATTAAAGGCTGTGAATTGATCAGTGTGCTCCAGTCCCCTTTTGTTTTCTGGAGCTTTTTGTGATGTCACAGAATGCTTGTCTTTCTCAGTCTTTCTCCGTGCCCCCATAAATGTTCAATAGGGTTAAGGTCAGGTGACTGTGGAGGAAAGCCCATGAGAATCAAGACTCCTTAGTCTTCTTTGGTCTTCAAGTAGTTCTTGCAAAGCTTTGAGGTGTGTTTGGGGTTATTATCCTGCTGCAGTATGAATCCTTCCCTCAAACCAAAGGGTATAGCATGTCTCTGAAAAATGGGGTGGTACTTCTCCTTGGTCAGGGTGGAGTCAATTCGGTGCAGGTGTCTAACTCCAGAGTAGGCAAAACAACCCCAGACTTAAATATTCCCACCACCATGTTTCACTGTGGGTTTGATACACTGCGGTATCATTCTCTCTCCTGTTCATCTCCTTAGATACACCCTTCTGTTACTGCCATAAATCTCAAACTTGGATTCATCAGTAAATAGGACTTTCTTCCAGTCATCCACTGTGAAATGCTCATATTTTTTAGCCCAACCCCAAGCATTTGGCCTTGTTTCCCCTCCTGAGAAGTGGTTTAGAAGCTGCTACTCATCCTCTGAGACCACTACAAGACAGCCTTCTACTGATGTTGTGGTCACTTTTGGTCTGTTATTATGCTTTGGATACAACTGATCCAGTTTCTGCAAAGTGTTTTAGAGTTCTATGCACTGCCCCCTTAGGAACCTTTAGTCTAGCCATTATTTGATGCTGAGAAAGCCCCTCTTTGCTTAGAATAACAATTTGACTTCTGACACTTTCATTCAGTTCTGATGCCATGTTTCCACTATCACAATTCTACTTAGTAAGCAATGATTTGCTGGAAACTTGAGGCACGGCCATATAACAGGTGAACACTGGCTGCAAGTTGAGTTACTTGAACGAGCCTCTGATAAGTAGATCAAATCCACCTGAGCTTCACCTGAATGCATGCCTTAATGAAAGGGATACAATTAAAGTAAATCTGACCTTTTATAAAAGGAGTTGGTCATTGCCACAAATTAGCATAAATTTGATTACTGACCTAGAAATAGTGCAGAATCTTAAATATTTCTTCTTTTATTGGTCCAATTCTTTATCAATTCCCTTTCGGTGTCAACACAAATGTTTTATTATCTCCACTGTTTATCAATGACCTTGCATGCTGATGAATATAGGAAGAATCAATGGTAGATAAGATAAATGGTCTGCAAACCAAAAGTTAACTACGTTAATTAATTAATTTGAAAGCATCATACAGTCTCCTGTCTGTATGAGAATAACTAAATCAGTGGAAGGAGGAGTGCACCGCTGTGTTATTAACATCATGTCTCCAGCAGTGGAGAGCAGCCTCTCTGCTGCACCGTTAGCTCTGGGGAAACCCATCACTGTCCAAGATGCTGAACAGGTGCAGGGTTTTTGAGGTGAAACAGACTGAGCTCTGAGTTATTTTCTTCTTATTTTCTATTCTGTTTTCTTTTTCTCACCTCACAGTTGGTTTAAGTTGTTTAATGCTACAGTGTGTGTTGGGTCTGGATATCATCGGATAATCTGTAATTAATTAGTAATTCACAACTAAAAACCATTTCACATACAGATGCCATTCATTTCAATGCCGCAGCAGCAGTGACGGGGTTGAAATAATTGACCGTGTGTGTGTGTGCGTGTGTGCGTGTGTGCGTGCGTGCGTGCGTGCGTGCGTGCGTGCGTGCGTGCGTGCGTGCGTGTGAGCCTGAGCCTGAGCCTGAGTCTATATATAGACTTGGTTGACACATGCCGGTTACAATTGTCTCTGGCAGCCCAACTACTAAAAACTATCAACTTGACAGGACAGAGGAAACTCTCCAGAGGAAATAGAATTAAACTTTTAGCTTCTGAAATACTTTTTTTAGACAGCTCTGATGGAGCTCAGGATTTATCAGGAGGACGGCTGCTTTACTCCAAACAATTTCACTGCATGAACCTGGACTGAGTGTGTAATCTTTTGTATGTGTAGAAGAACACAACATCAATTAACATTAGATCCAGATAATTAGCTAATGAAGTTAGGTTGCTGTGTCTTGTGCGTAAATGCGCACAGCATCTCTCTCAATGGGACATTTCTGATGTGGTTGGATCACTGCAGGTATTTAATAAAGTCAAACATTTTTTGGGGAGGGGGTGTTTAGTCATAATGAAATAAATTAGTATTAAAATTAAATTGAATTTTTAAAATTTATTTACAGAATGGAATAGTAATAGTTTTGAAATAGGATATAAAAGTTGAAATGAAATATTGACTGTACAAAGGAAAAACCGACTACGCTATGGACAAAGAAAGGAAGTGTATGAAAAATATGAAGGTGACGAGCAAAAATTAAACATAAGTAATTAATAAATAACTAAATTATGTAACAGTAGAGGTTAAATGCAATGGACAATGTAAAGTCCAGTTTGACAACCCCGTCTTCATCCCGTTTACACACACACGTACAGTGTTGGAGCGCTTTTTTGGATGCCATGGCTCAATATTACTTGAGGAAGACTATTTTTTAAAGAAAGATTATTTTATATTAAATATCCCCAGCCACATATTTTTGGAAATATAAAATTAAATGAGCAACTTCACATTTTACAATCACAGGCTATAAAACGCTTTTTCTTAATAGATATTGTGGTGTTTGGACGCGGGTTGCAGCAGATGGCAGCAATTTGAAATGGATTGAAGCCAACTGATGGCAGACAGCCCTAAACAGTAGTGGAACGCGCCACATCTGCGCTCAACACAATGCTCTTCCCTAGCCATCCGCTATTAAAACCTAACAAAAAACCTTTATTTCTCAGAATCGAAGGAGAAATAATTGAGATTGATTGCCTTAACATTAACCTATCGTATTGTTGAGTTACCAGTTACCTGGTCTCGATTGTTACTGCTGGAGTTAGCTGCTGTGCTCCGCTAACGTTAGTCTTTGAATGACGGCATAGAAGGTTCACGGTATACTTCACGCTTGTCTCACAAAGGTAATTATTTAGTTATTAAATCAAAAAGTGAGCAAGATGAATGAAACTCTAGCATGTGTAAACAAGTTTTACCCAAACTGGAGCCTCTGCAAAAAGTGCTTGCAACCGCTGTCTTTTTTGAAGATGAATTACAAGATAGCTGAAGATAACTCTAGCATGTGTAGGCAGTCCAGAGGCTGCACTGCCTTCACAGTTGAGTTCTACCTTTTTCGTTCCGTCAACATCACATGCCTGGGTATCGATAAGAGGAACTGATAAGCTCGGAGGCATAACATCTTGAATTGTATTAGACTGTGTCTAGCACAAGGAGGAGTGTACTAGGTCAAGAATTGAAACCCACTGGTCCTGGTATGGCCATACCTCCTAACTTTTTCGGCCTTTGTTGAAATTATTTATAAATATGTGGGGTCTTGCCATCCCAAATAAAGCCAGTGAGGATTTGGTCCAGTGATAAAAAATGTTATTTAGGAATAAAAATCAGAATACTTTGGAACAAATAAAGAAATCTAGGAAGAACATTCATCTTATTTATCCAGCAGTTAATGACAGAGGTAGTGAACGCCAACAGTGTATGTCCTGCTTGCAGTGATTGATTAAAGGTTTGAAATTTAGTTTAAATAGCATGTGAAAGGAGTGAGGTACCACCACCCTGAGATATTTAAAATGGGATGACACTCTCTTGAATGGGAATGTTGTAGCCGGGATATTGAGTGCCACAGAGTTTACAGGGTTCAGTTAACTCTTTTGTAAATTCAATTTGTAGCCTGAAAACCTTCCAAATCATTCCAAAATAGACAGGGCACGAGGTAGTGAAGATGTTGGTTTGGCAATATGCAAAATGGGTCATCAGCATAAAGACATAATTAATGTGTGACATCTCCTCGGGTTATCCCTTCTAGTGCCTGGCACTGATGTAGAGAGGCTGACAGGGACTCTTTGGGCATCCTTGTCTAGTGCCTCTATGTAACAGGAAATATCTTGAATGTGAGTAATTTGTATGGACATAAGCTAAGGGGGATGCGTACAGTAGTTTAACCAATGATATATAGTCATTACCAAAGCCAAAATTTGTCATTGTAAATAAATGTTCCCACTCCACCTGATCAAAAGCCTTCTCGGCATCTAAAGAACAAGCTCAGGAGCAATCAACCGAGTGTGAGTGTAGATAATGTCAAAGTGCCTATTAATATTAAAGTAGGAATGCCTGCCTCTAATAAAGTTTTGTTTGGTCAGGCAGTACCAGATCAAGAAGAACATTGTTGAGCCACCTAGCAAGAGGCGGGATTTAGCGAGGACTTTATAATCCACATTCAGAAGAGAAATTGGTCTATATGATTCACACAGCAAAGGGTCCTTGCCCTTTTTATGCAGGAGACAAATAGAGGCCTGATTCAGGGAGATGCCCGGTTCAAAGTGATTGGGTAAACATAGACAGTAACAATGGAGATAGCTCCTTTGCGAATTTCTTTAAAAAATCCACTGTGAACCCATCTGGTCCTGGGGATTTGCCTGATTGCATACTTTGAATGGCTTCTGAGACCTCTTTCGCTGCAATCGAGGTCACCTTTTCTGAGAGTCATCAAGGGTTGATAAAATTAAATTCTGAACAAAAGACTGATTTAGAAACGTCATTGTCATATTCAGATGAGTATAAATTTGCATAGAATGCCGCAAAGGCATCATTAATCCTGTTGTGGTCCGTGGTCACGGATCCCGAGGTAGTCTTAATTTGAGATATCTGACGCGAAGCTGCTGTTTGGTAGGCTTAGTGAGCAAGAGGCCTACCTGATTGGTCACTGAATTCGTAAAATGTATGCTGAGATTTTAATAGCAATTGTTCTGCTTTTGAGGTAGAGACCAAGTCAAACTCTGTCTGCAGACAAGTTTGCTTTTGGTATAGTTCTGGGGAAGGAGTCAAAGTGTATTGACAATGTAGTAGTTGCAAAATTTCAGCTGTTAGCCCTTTTAATTTGGTCATCCTTGCCTTTTTAGTATTTGACGCACAGCCAATAATTTGTCCATGCAAGTACGTTTTTAATGCCTCCCTTCTGGTGCTATGGGATACTTCTGCAGAAGCATTGGTCTCTATAAAAAGTGTTATTTGCACCATATATTGTATGGAGCAGGTACATCAGGGAAGTCTAAATCAAAGGACAGGAGGGCTGTGGTCCGAAATCACTATGCTATGATAGGTGGGAGGAATAGAAGAAGGTGTAAGTTTTGCATGTAAAATAAAGAACGAAAAAGCCAACCTGTAGGGAAATGTAAATGCCATGGCTCTACCATTCCATATCGCTCAATGAAATTATTAAAAGCTGTGGCCATTTTAGTTAGGGGTCCAGGTTTGGAAGAAGACCCATTGAGTCTGGGGCAGAGAACACAGTTGCAGTCACCCACTGTAAACAGGTGATGATTATTAATATCAGGGATAAGAGGGAAAAAAAGGAATTAATAAAAGCACAGTCATCCCAGTTGGGAGCATATAGACTGGCAAGGATAACCCGCTTATTGAAAAGCTGATTCATGACAATGGCAAATCTGCCACTTGGGTCAGCAATTATTTTATCACTTTCAAAAGAAATACTTTTATGTATAAGAATACATGCTGCTGGTGCTGAGCAGGTAGTGTACAGTGGGTTTATCAGAGCTTTTTTCACTGAGATCAGCTGCTGCTGCTCCTGGGAACTATCTGGATGAGGGACATGAGACTCAACCAAAACATTAAAGTTGCAGGCTGTAAAACCAAAACAATGGGCTGAAAGATGCTAAAAAGCTCTGCAGAGCTGCGGGGAACACCAACAGTCTCTGTGCATTTGTCACTATGACTGACCTCTTACACATTACACACACTGTAAAAATATTGATTTGTGCAACTTAAAGTTTTCTGTATTTCAGTAATACTATCAGTATGAGTGAGAGCAACAATGAGCATGACACATTAAAAACAATGGTCAAGACGCAGAGGCAGAGACATCCTGACTTTGGCTGATATGAAGCATCCATACCAATTTGCCTTTTCAGACACTTCTGTGTTGTTATACACCAAGTCAGATGTATTGGAGCTCTCCGAAAAATGTCCAGTATCCTAGTCATACAAATGTCCACATGAAGGCTAGTAAATTTGCTTTTAAATGCAAAATCTGTGGACTACTGCTTTTTAATAAAATACATACAGTATATGGTGAATGTTTACCATGCAGTGTAGAGTTCAGGCCTAAAAAGGTCAGCTGAAAATAGTCTGAATCTGAGAACTCATGAAAAACCTTTGTAAAGCATTTTTTACTTTAGGTGAGTATTTATGTCTGCATTTCTGTTCTGTTTTGATGATAGCACAGGATGTGCAGTTTCAAAGGGAGTCTGTACAGACAGTGCTGCAGCAACACAGGACGGCACCAGTATCTTTATGGTCTACTAAGTCGGAAGAGGAATTGAATTCAGTAGTTGTAGAAGCTGTGATCCAGATTTTCTGGACACCCTCTTTTGCAACATTTCTACAGCAGGGGGCACTCTTCTCAGATGTACATGGAAAGCATACACTAATACCCCCTTTGTGTCCTGTTCCAGCAGGACTGCATTGTACCACAGAGGGTCATGGGCATCTACAGACTCTGTGGGGCTTCCTGAGACGGTGCAGCATCCAGCTGACAGAGGTCATTCACTGCTGCTGCTGGGTCAGTCTGCTATTTGGAGAACAGGATGATGACATGATGGAAGCAGCCAAAGCTTTGCTCTCCATATTCCTCCATCTCAGGTACAACAGATACACAGCAAAAATAGTGTACTTTTCTTTCTTTCTTTTTTTGAATTAACAGGACATGCAAGTGGTTGACTGATGTGGGTGTCAGAGTGTAAGGCTGTGGCTATGTCCCAAAGCTGTGAGTACCAGTGGAGAACCAGTATATACTGAACTCAAAAGAGAATTGGTATGAAATATTTGTTTTTTGATTGTGTTGTCAGCACAGGATCAAAAAGACACTGTTTCAGCAAAGCTCCATTCACATGATCAGTAGTATGAGCTATGCTCACTACAAGGTAAGGCAAATTGTAGTGTAGGTATAAGTGAGCAACATGTGCCAGGTAGCAGGAAAGCACCAGAAAATAAAAAACTCCCTCTGAAAAGAAGACAGGTGAGATCCAATGACCAGAAAGGGTTTGGGAACCTGAAACCTTGTCTTGCAAATATAACAGAGAATGAGCTTTTTATCTGTCACAAGTCACTTGCTGTCATCTCATTGGTTGCCCTTTGAAGGGTCACCAACAAACAAGGTCAAAGCCGAAACACAATTAACTACACAAAAGCATTACAACCTAGAGCACAATGCAGCCAAGATGCTGCCATAAGGTTTCAGTTTCTTTCTCTGTAGAGAAATGAGAGGCTGATTTGAGATGAGTTAGGCCTGAGCAGAGTCAATCAGTGAAGAATTGTGATGCAACACAAAACATCTAACAAGTGGAGGAAGAAGATTCTTAAAGTAACATCTGTACAGACTAATGTTGAGCCCTGACAGTCTGATTATCAGACAGATCAATGAATGAAACATCTTAAACGTCTAATCTTTGCATTACCCCTCACATGTATGTATATAGTATGTATGTACCTGTGAGGGTAATGTGATTAATTGATGTGATTGATGTTTTGAATGTTTTTGTGATGTGAATGAGGTTAAGGTGGACAGAGTCTTGCATTACATTTCTATGTAACATTATATTAATCTGATGGCAATTTAGCCTGTCTCATGTCTGAATAAGCATACTGGTCACTTTTATGTAAGTCACGATGGCAATCTTATGAGGTCATAAAGGCTGCAGCAGCCAGCACAAGGAAATCATGCAGAAATATGTGTCTTCTTCCATCTTCTAACATTACTTTCTTTAACATATAAATCATCATCTCTTCTAACCAAAATTGGTTTAATAAACAAGGAAACACAGTGAAAGAGCCTGTAGGTAATGCAGGCTCTCTAGCTAGGTTTCCATCCAAATGCAATGCAAAGTTAAGCTGAATTTCCAGATACTCAGCAAAAGAAAATTCTAATTAATACACATTTCCATCCACTGCTGTTATGTGAATATTAGGAGGTGGTTCATCAAGATAAACAGCTGGTGGTGCTAATTTTCCAGTCAGGGGCCATTAAACTGTTGCAGAAGAATAGGATACAACAGGATAACACGATTAAGCAGTCAAAGCTCAAACGGTGAAAAACAATTTATAATAAATATGGCATTTCTGTTTGTTTCATGTATTACTTTGAGGAGCACACAAATTGAAAATGCAAATAACAATAGGTGGGTCGAAACACACCTTCTGTCTCTCTCTCGCACCAGGTGCCAAATATCGCATGGGCATTGTCTCTTTCCATAAATGTCCTGTAATGTGTGAATAACACCATAAAGAAATGTAAGAGAAACCTATGTCTGAATGACAAAAAGCATCACTTTAACAGCTTAATGAAGCCAGCAATGTTACCTACTCCATGTCTCAAAGGGGCTTCTTGTCACGGCCTGGTAAAAAACATTTGTTTTAGGTCTAGAGGACCTCTCAGTATAAGCACTAAGCCTTCTGGCTATACCAACTTTTCAACAAGAAAGGGAAGCAGGCCTTATCTGAACCCTGGTTAGCTTGACTAGATTTCCACCGTTTGCTCCCCGCAGTGTCACTCCCCTCACTGCGTGGTGAGCTTCAAAGAGTGTGTCATTTTCCACCTGGATTATCTCACATTTTCTACAAATTAAACATTCTACATATAAGGCATCTAATAAAAGGCCAGCAGAAAAGGATCTGGCAAACACATTTACTAGCATCATATTTGAGGCAGATTTTCACTCAGGCCAAACATGATGACAGGTGAGTTCACTGATTACCACAACTAAACCAGTGAAGGTGAGAAGAGGAACTAGTCAATGACATCAGCTGGTGCAGTCTATGTGTGCAGGTATAGCGTTAGCAGACTGAGCTGACTATGAACTGCTTGTCTCTCCCTGTAGAGTTTGTTCTGGATTGGATGACTTTGCAGTGCTGGAAGCAGCCTGTGCCTCTGGCTGCAACCCTCACTGCCACTTCCTGCTTCTGCTCCAGAGCATCTCCTTCGACCACAGCATCCTCCTTGACTTCCTCATTTCCACGGAAACCTGCTTTCTGGAATACTTTGTGCGTTACCTTAAGTACCTCAGGGCTGACTGGCAGGGCTTCACTGCTGCATGTCAAAAAGTGTCACTGACTGCTTCTTGTGGTGCTGCTGTCTCTGTGCTGACATTCGAATGGAAGACAGAAACCAGGTCTTGTCCAGATCAAGTGGAATCTGGCTTTTGTTTCCAGCCCACAACTCTTATACCACCAGTGGAAGAGCTCAGTTTGGCCTCAGGGCTCCGCCTTGTGGAGTATGACAGTTCTGATGAGTCTGGTCCTGATAACATGGAGGTTTCAGAGGATTCACAGGAAACCTGGAAGAGACCGATGGGACCACAGGTGTCTGTATGTGAGCAAAGTGGATTTAGTGACTGGGAATTCAAACAGGATACATGTAGACCACCAGTATCTATCAGTCAGACAGAGCATGTGTCATCTAACTCAACAGAATTACTGAGCGACCCTAACTCATCACTGAAAAGAAGACCTGGAGGGTCACCACTGCCAGTGTTACAAAATGAACATTCAGGACAGGTGTCCTGTGAAACATCAGCCAGAGCAGTGTTCTGTCTGTCAGAGCTCAGAGAGGTGGTGACCAGGCTGCAGACAAAGAAACTCTTCCCATACAACCCATCCTCTCTCCTAAAGCTCTTAGCACAACTAGAGAAATGTTCCCAACTCTCACATCCTGTCGCAAGTCAATAAATGATACAGATACAGTATATTATGTGTGATTTATTCTGACTTGTGAGTTGGTGTGGTAGCTACATCAAAATTGGTCATAGGGAAGGTCATTTAGGTTTGTGTATCTGTGTTGAGCTCAAATTATACTTTCAGTGGCCATGCAACTGCAAGTCTTCATGTGATGTCAATTTTATCATCTGCCTTTATCTGCAGACTTCCACATGCATGCCAAAATGTATGACTGCATGGACTGTACCTGTATGCAGATTCACAAGCACTCAAAGCAATATAAACTGCATGCATGGCTGATATCCACATCCATGTCTGCATTTGGGATTGTATTGATACACATGGGGGAAAATTGTCAAAAAACACAACAGTTACCAAATACAAATATCCCAGAATGTCACATCAGAAATACACATTTAGATGATCCAGCTATGTAATATGTTATGAGGTCCTGTGTAATTTCGTGTTATGTGGGGGTGGGGGGGGGGAGAGCGGCTCCACTTGGAAGGGAGGCACAGAGGATGCATCCATATAGTCTCATTAACCATTAATTGAACTGTTACAACCTTTTTGAAGTGTTTGTCTTGCTGACAAAAAGTAATCCTTAAAACCAAAGAACTGAATAAGTTAAAAATTTAAATCATGGTGAAAGGTGTAAAAAGTCTTATACAAATCAATAAATAATATAAGGCTATCATCCAAAATCAAATCTCTGGAATCAGTTAAATGTAGTATTAACCTACTGTTATTGCTAATATGTCTGCCTTCCATGAGACCTATACTTTTTCCTCATCAATTAAGATATTCAATCCTTTTGAAAAAATAGCAACAAACAATCTAGTATCATTATTTTGAAAACTAATAGATTTTCAATTCTCCAATTTGGCCCCAGAATGTAGGTTATCAAGTCTTGTTTTAGTGCTATAGGTAGTTTGCCAAATGTGACTCTTTTGAACATAGCCTGTATGAATGGGGTGAGCAGCGATTACGATTAACGCAAGGCAATTGGGAAAACAGTTTAGTAGTGTGTGAACCTAATTTGTAGGAGACAGGGTTGTTTAAGGATCTGAAGGATCAGTTGCTGTGCAGAAGTGCAGAAAACAGAAGAAATTTATCAGAGTTATTATATGACTCCTTAAAAGTGTGACAGGTAGAAATGTCCAGCAGGTAATAACACCTACCTGTACAGTCCAAAATATATATAGTGTGTGCCTAAATGTTGTTCCTGTTAAAGCCTATCAATTGACATTCAACAGTCAACATCATTTCCCTCTTGCCTCTTCGTTTGCTGGAAGGTTTGTTTTGTGGGAAAACTTGCTTTTGTACTTTATCAAGAACACAGTACAAACAAGGTTATTAGATCCCTTGAGGGCAGGGAGTAAAAAGCTTGTGTGTGTTGTGGCAATCCGCTAGCCTACCTCTACTTCCTGGAGGGGAGAAAAAAAAGCCTTCCCAGGTAATTGTGGCTGTTCTGGGTGTGACCCTAAAGAATGTCAAACAAAGAGAGAGTGGCTGGCTGCCTGTAGTGGGGGAATAGAGGATTTTACTGTTCGTGTTCATTTTCCACAGCAGGCAGCCAGTGAGGAAACAACAGCCCTTACCTGCTCTATCTGGTGGCACTGACAGTGAAGGTAAGCCTGTGTTTTCCTGTGACCTTGGAGTGTGATTGGTGAGCCCTTGCCTTGTTTTTAGCTTGAATGTGAGTGATAGAGTGAGAGTTTTTTGCTTTCTGTTTGGGTGTAAATTCATCTCTGGTGCTGATGATAGAGGTTCAAGGCTGCCTGCAGCTACAGGGGGGAGTTGTTTAATCCAAGAAGATTCTACAGTTAGTGAAGTTAGCCCTCAGTCTCTGCGAGCTTTGTCATGGTCGAGTTGAGATTAATTAAGTCCCTGTTCTCAGGGAAAGATCAACACAAAGATCCAGTGAGATCCACGATGCGTGGTAAGCCCAAGAAATCAAAAGGTTTGGTTTAAAATTAGTTGTGGGCATTTAAGATGTTTGAGAACAGTTTACTCAGTTTGACAGTTTGACAGTTTCAAGGACCTGTATGGCTGGGTAAGCTTTAGGGCCAGGGCTATGTAAAGGTGGAATGACAAGTACTTTGACCGGAGCCAAATCTTCATTAATGTCACTCAAAGCACTAGCCAAACAAATGTTAAGGCACAAGTCAAGAACCATGTTTTTAAGGTGTATATGTAAAGCCTGAGGTCATGAGAAACCTGTCTGAGCTTTTTTTTATTGATGATTGATGATTCTGAGGTTTTACTTGTCATTACTGGTACTTACTTTGCAGATCCAAAAGTCACTTTCATTTACATTTACAAGGTAATGGTTATTTACTTTTAAGTGAACTTTTTCATGCAATACTTTTACTTGCAACTGAATATTTAAAAAAATGTTTTAGTCATTGCTACATATGTTCACTTTAAAGGTCCACTTCTGTGCCCAACACATCTCACTGTTGATGTTTTGAGTCAGAGAGTTGTCTGTCCTAAATGCGGGCTGAACAGGTTTTGGTTTTAAATAGAAATACTTATACTGTAATGTGGAAAGGACTGCCCCCACCCCCCAAACTGACAGATTATAATGCTGTTTGCCTTTGCATAACCTTGAATCAGGAGACCAGAAAGGGCAGAGGGACCACAGGCAATCACTCACCAAGTGCAACAAGTTAAAGCTGACTAAAGCTAAAGACGAGTGGTGAGCAGTAAACAGCAACACTAACATGGACATGCTAGCTAGCAGCTAGCTATCTCTTCTGACACAGAAGAGGTGACAGGAGACAGTCAGGTCAGTGGGTAGATTTATGCACAAACTGAAAATTATCAAGGAGTGCCTTGATATATTGAACATTAATATCTCATTAGAATGAGTATCAAGGTCTAAAATAAATTCTTTAAATTCCTCTAAAACTTGGAGGTAGTGTACAGTAAGATGAAATGACAGCTGTCTGTTGACCTGGACAAAAATGTTTGTGGCTTTTGGAGAGGAACTTAAGACAAGAGTCTCAAATGACTCTTAGTTGCAAATGTGAGCAAGAAATACAAATGTCAATGCAAAAAAAACATGTTAAGAATATGAACAATACAACAAATACAGACCATAGTTCACATAAAGGCAAGTGAATTGTTGATAACTGTCGCTGTTGGTGTATTCAAATCAGGTCATATGTTTGTGAGAAGTTAAATAAAGCTGAGATAGGCTCTGACATCAACATGTTCCCTGAAAGGACAGAAAGAAAGCCCTACATCCCAACTGGAACTAAACAAATCCTCCAAATGATACAACATTTATAATGATGCATGTTAGAATATATAAGCCTGCATATTGTATGTTTTTCTGTCATTGACAGCTCTGTTCAGGAATTTGCATTCAGGAATGTCAAATGTAACTCCATGCATTCCTGAATGCGAGACGGGAAATTTTGAGCACAGAAATTATTATTGTGCAAAGAAAGATTTATTTTCAAAAAAACCAAAAATCTAATTTTTGCTTAATTTGTGTGTTTGCAATTAGTCACATAAGTGCACACTGATAAGATCTTTCATTCAGTTTTTAATGTCTCTCAGTAGTCAATTGTTTGCAAGCACACGGAGCAAGGAAATTGAGGGGACAAATACGTATAACTGGGGGAGACAGATTATCATTGTGCACTTTGACTTGTCACGAAAAAATTACCACAGGTCATTTTAAGCATTTAAACAAACAACTGATGCTGTCGTTTTGTCCAGAACCTGTCTGAACCTGTCCTCCTGTTTTGTGGGGTCCTGGGAATGAGTGGGAGACTGGCAACCAACTTGGCAACCACTGTAGGTTGATAGATCACTGAATAGACTTCTTGTCAGCTTGAGTCAGCCCAGTGCCTCTGTTACTTTACTTCCCAAATGAACACACACACACACACACCACATACTGACTCCATTATTAACTGCTTTGTACTTTTGATGTGTTGCTAGGCTGCAACCCAGGCTTTCACTGTCCATTTGTTTATTCCCTCTCTCCACCTCTCTCTCTTTCTGTCTGTTGGTCTTTCTCTCTCTTTGTGTGAGAGAAAGGGCTGTTAAAGTAGGCGTGGAAGTGATCTTGACAAAAAGGGAGGGATCACTGAGTCAATATTTGTTTTGGAAACAGAACTTTATGTACACTACAGTAATTGTAGCGTCTGTGATGGCAGGCTGCTTGCTTGTTTTTTGTTGTAGCTTCTTTGTAGAATCTTATCTTACCTCCATCTATGTCATAAAACTAACTCATAGTTAAACATTTAGATAGTAATTTCTCAGTGTGGTGTAATAATTTATAATTATTAAAAGATATTTTGAAACAGAGGTTAATGTGCATGTCACGCTGCTTGAAAGACAGGAACACACAGAGCAAAGGAGAGAATCATAGATGTGTGAAATGGATGAGGTGTCCAACCATGGCAGCATTTCCTGATGGAAGTTGACCATGTTGACAAATTTGGTGTTAAAAGGCTTATTCCTTGGATATCAGTTCATTACCTCCTTGTTTCTGGACAATTTGTTGTGAATTGTCAGTCATCATAGTCCTGTCCTAGATATTAGCTGCATTTCTATCGGTAGTTACTCTAACGTAACATACTCCCTTGTGTTTCTGTGACCTGGTGGCTCTGTTAGGGTGGAGGATGTTTGACATGCTGTATGAGTGGTTCTGGTGGGACAGAATCTGGCTGCCGGTGAACCTGACATGGGCTGACCTGGAGGACAGGGAGGGCCGCGTCTATGCCAAAGCCTCACATCTCTATGTCACTGTCCCCTTTGCCTTTGCCTTCTTACTCATCAGATACCTGTTTGAAAGGTAAGATCCTCATGCTGTACGCCTACTCTTCCTATGGTTATTCTGTACCAATAGTGTATCACTCACTCTGTTGTAGGATTGGACAGTATATTACAGTTTAAAGGATAAGTCTGGTGATATTCTATACTTTCCTTATTATAAGGAAATCCCATGTTTAGACTCAAACCAACAATGAATTGATCTACTAACAAGTATTGTATGTGTATCTAAAGGCTGGTATATCTTATTCCTCTGTGTCATAGAGTCCCATTGTTGTCCAAAAACTATTAAAACACATAAATGAACCACACTGTTGCACTGGGTGACTTTCATTACCATGAACACACACACACTGTAGTTTATTTTGACTCAATCCCACACACGCTGTCCTGCTGCCAGAAATACTCACTAGAACACCAAATGTGGATTTATCTGCCACTGAAAATAGTCTCCAACAAACAACAACAATTTCCTCCTGTTTGAGTAATGTTTGATAAAAACTACAGTGGCATAAAAATGAAACTATTTTTATGAGTTGTTTTTAAAGATTTCTGGCTCCTTCTGTCATCAGTAGGAGCCAGTGGGCTTGGGGCTAAGAGTCACCGATAGGGGAGAGAAATCAGAAAGTATTTTGAGATGGACTAACATGTTGGTTTTGGTCTTTTCATGGGAATTGTTAAAAAGAACAAAAATATGGAGTAACTAGAACCCCAGTTCTTAAATACAACATAAACTGCAATCAAAGAATTTCATAGTTTTAAAGGAACAGTTTGATATTTTGGAAAATAGGTTTGTTTGCTTCTACTGTGAAATAAGATGAGAAGATTGATTTCATTTTCATATCTGTAGGTGCTGTCAACCAAATTAGCAAATACATTTAGTTGGAAATGTAATACCACCACGTACTGAATGTAATGTATCTGCAAAATGTTTACTGTTAAGATACTGTATATATAGCATATACTTATCTTTTTAACTATGATATCAACTTGTGGTAACTGAAGCATGATGCAAAGTTTTATGGTTCTGTTTTAGCAACTTAAACCTAATATTGAAAAAGTCAACATTGACTGGAAGAACAAGAGAGAATTTGTTGACTTTTTTCAGTATTTAACCAAAACTACCATCTTTCCCTAACCTTAACCAAGCGCTTTAAATTGCCTAAACCTAACCACACCCAGGATGCAGGATATCAAAAGTCTTGGGCATTGTACACTCAACCATCCACCCTGTTCACCTCCATATGACCTCTGGGAAGGGAAAATTGCAGTTCCTGGAGTGGGAAAAACATCTCCAGTGATCATAATCCAGACAGCATTCCAAAATTTATTTGGCAAAGAAAATTAGTATATAAATATATTTCTCAAAATGGCTGTTATGTTGATGGTATGATACAGTTCATACTAGAGATATAACATTTTTAGTTTGCGCCTGGTTCTGGATAAATATTGTGATTATTTTCAAAATTTCAGTTCAACACCCCCTCTAGAATTCTTGTATATTTTAAATTTTTTAATGAAAGTTATGCAGGTTTACATTTTTTGATGTATTATTTCCATCAGTTCCTGGCAGGCATGGGTTTCCATTAATTTCTGTATAGTATGAACATTTAACAGAAATATCCTAGATTTCTAAAACTCTGTTGCATGTTTTTTTTTTTACTTTTTTGCATGGCAAAATGATGTTGTGATGAAAAGTAGAAGGGTTTTGTGATACAACATACAAAACGGCTGTTATGGTCCTTTACTGTAAAACCCACTAGACTGCTGCTTAATACTACCACTACTACTACTAATAATAATAATAGTGAATAATAAATCAAACTGCATCTCAGCCATCATGTACTGTGTCCTGAAGTCCTCCTCATGGTTAGATAGATAGATATGTATGTATCCAGTTAGAACTGAAGCCTTTGTGTGTGTGCTGTGTGCCAGTTGGATAGCAACACCACTCGCAGTCTCTGCTGGGATCAAGCAGAGAGTCCATCTGAAAGCAGAAACAAACCCCATCCTGGAAATGTACTACACTGCTCAGTGCAGAAATCCTGCTCAGGTAAGCAAAGTCCTACTCAAATGTCAGTCCTGTGACTCATGACATTTTGAATATCAGTAGACACATTATCACACATTACTGTTAACTTTATGACAAAATGAAACTGCACTGTTCATATCTCAGTTCAAAATGTCAGTTGTTTTACAACTTTATTTTCATAGTTTTTCCCATCATACCTATCAGTTATTGATAACATTATATATAATATACTGTGCTTTACTGCTGACATCTGCAGACCTGACATGTTTGCTAGACACAGTTTTACCACACATATGTCAGGGAAACCAAATGAGCTATGAAACAGATTTTACCCAAGTCTAGTTTCATGTATGATCTGAAGTACCTATAAGGAAGTGAAATAAAAGGTGATGTTGATGTTATTATCCAAACTGTCTGTTGTGGAGCCTCAACTATTCCAGAGCTAATTACTAGTCTAAACATGAGCTCAGACCAGTTTTCCAGTGCTGTGGAAGAATACAATAGACATTTGCATTATCTTTGGGTTTTACTTCTTAATAAGTGGTTAGACTAACTGGATTAAACTGTTTTTGATTTGTTTTATTCCTGTTGGATTATCTGAGCAGTCATGCTGCTTGTGCTATTGGAATCTGGGGTAGTGAAAATGTTCATAACTGACAGCCAAAACCATTAAAACAGGCTGAATCATTTGTCTCCTACTATAGATAGGACAGATTGAACACAATACAACTACAAGATTCATTAAATCAATATACAGTATGAGTGTACATCCCTCAGTTACACCGCCAACAAAAATAACAACACACAGTGCTACACTAATTGACAATAAATTTACCAATTTTATTGATAAGAAAGTAGTAAGTGGACTACCTATAAATGACACAAGTGATCTTCTGTTAGTTTTTGCAGACATTCAGAGCTGTATTAGGACCAACAATGACGTTAAAACTTACAACCTAATTAGACAGAAAACACAAGGTGCAATTAACTCTTTAAAGAAGACCTAATGAAACAAGACTGGAATAAAGTCTATGTGGAAGATGTAAATGAAGCCAATGAGACATTTCTGTCCATAACAACTGCTTTCTACAAAAAAAAAAAAAAAATGTCCTCTAGTAAAAAAAGTAGTAAAACAAATTTGCTGAAAAGCCATGAGTGACTAAGGGAATGCAAGAAGAAAAAATATTATATAAAGAATTTTTAAAGAAAAGAACAAAAGAAGTAGAACACATACAAAACATATAAAAACAACCTGACAAGTATTATGAGAAGCAGCAAAAGGAATTA
The DNA here is from genome assembly GCA_038419695.1 of Scomberomorus guttatus. Taxonomy (NCBI): domain Eukaryota; kingdom Metazoa; phylum Chordata; class Actinopteri; order Scombriformes; family Scombridae; genus Scomberomorus; species Scomberomorus guttatus. The sequence continues at coordinate 1,830,791 of CM076445.1, forward strand.
TTACAGTAAATTATTGGAGGACAACAGAAATAATATTAAAAATACATGGAAAGTATAATTGACATTATTAAAAATGGAACTGGAAAAACAGGGTACCCAACCTATATCCTGACAAAGAAAAATCCAACAATATTTATAATATGGATGTAGTTGCAGATTAATTTAATGACTTTTTTTTGTCAATGTTGGTCCTGGTTTGGCTAAGGAGATTGCAGAAGACTAGAACTAGAGATGATGTAAAATGAAAAGAAAAAAACTGATAATGTAAATAAATTTGATTTTAATTGTTTTGTTTGTTTTGTTCTGATTGTTTTGTCTTGATTGTTTTGTTTTTGTTTGATTGTAGTGTTTTGTTTTTTTTCTGATTGTTTTGTTTTTGTTGTTTGAAGTTACCTTTCAAGATCTAACCTGAATGAAACGTGTGATAAAAGGGTAGGTATAAGCTGTGGCTTCAGCCTACACCTTTTTTCGGACTGCAGAAAAACTTTAAGTTGGGTTAGGATCTGTCTCCTTTCTTTTTTATGTTTATGTATTTATGAATTATGTAAAATAAATTCTAAATTCCAAGTCAGTTCACCTTATTGGTTTCAGGGGGCCAGTGCTTGTTTGGTTTACAAATGTGGTGTCTCACATGGATCAATAGTTTCTCCACTTTTGTTTTGTGTTTTCATGCATCTTCAAACAATATCAATGATCATTGTTATGCCAATGACACAAAAATCTATCTTCCTGAAACAGCCAATAACTCCTCCTGGCTTTTGAAACACCTGTCACAAGTCCATTGTTGAATGCAAAAAAAACTACTTGAAATTGTATATTGATTGCCAAGACGGCTGAAATGCTGCTTGTTGATCCAAACATTAATCCAAGAATTTCTCAGAGCCATACTGTCAGGAATTTGGAATTTGCCTAAACAAGGGCTGTTAATTTGGTCCAAAATGCAGCAGCCAGAGTTGTTAATATATCTAAGAAATCTGGTAATATTTCACCTGTCCTGATGTCTTTGAATTGGTTACCAATACAGGCCAAAACCCTCCCTACAAGGCTTTAAATGGACTGGTTTATCTCCCTCATGTTTACTCCATTATGCCCTTTACACTCATTTGATGATGGTTATTTAACTGTTCCTAGATTTTACAGTAAATATTGTGGGGGTAGAATCTCTTCTCACCAAACTCCCCTCATTTGGAATACACTCCCACTACAGGTTCAGGTGGCAGACTCTGTCAAGATTTTTTAAATCAAAGCTTTAAACCATATTTTGTCTATGTGCCATAGCTTCTCCTAGTTTCACAGTCTGGGAAAACATTTAGCTGATGTCTACTTGACATATTTTCCACCCCAGTACAATGGAGGGGAATGACATTTCATTTGTGGTAGTCAAAAGCTTTGGAAAAAAGATTTTAAAAACTCAACAACAACACCACAGCACCCTCTCTCTAGTGCAACGTCCTGGTGAATCCAGTTCATTTACATAAATCATTGCTGGTGGCATTCAGAACATTGTTTTTTAACAAAGTACAACCACCAGCAGTGTATTTCTGCACAGAGGGAGGCATAGCAGAAACACTGGGATGTTTCCTCTGCTGAAAGATAAACATACATTTACATTTCACACATTTTAATCCCTCTACTTGTTTGCTTGCTTGCGCGTGCGCGTGCGCGTGCGCGTGTGTGTGCGCGTGTGTGTGCGTGTGTGTGTGTGTGTGTGTGTTCGTTCACTCCCTTTCAGGCAGACATTGATGGGCTGTCTAAGAAAAGCAGTTTGTCAGTGAGACAAGTTGAACGCTGGTTCAGAAGAAGACGAAGTCAGGACCGTCCTGGAGTCCTGAAGAAGTTCACAGAGGCCAGGTCACAACTCTCTCTCTCTCTCTGTGTGTGTGTGTGTGTGTGTGTGTGTGTGTGTGTGTGTGTGTGTGTGTGTGTATATGTGTGTGTGTGTGTGTGTGATAATAATGCAATATCTGAGATAGTCATAGTCTATACATGTTTCCCCTCCCTCTGCTTCCTACAGCTGGAGATTAATCTTCTACCTGTCAGCGTTCATTGGAGGAATAGTAGCACTTTATGATGTAAGTAGCTGATATGATTGGAACTTGAGGCTGTTGTGGTTGCATTTAAGTCACTAGCAGCCTTGTGGGTGGAGCTCTACAGTATATCTGACATAAAAGCTTTACTCTTCTACATTTCAAATAAGCTGTACCAATATAATAACATTTTCTCTCCATGTTATTGCAGAAAGAGTGGTTTCATGACATTCAGGAAGTATGGACAGATTTTCCAAAGCAGGTTTGTATATAATAATTATCACATTCATTCATCAGAAAATTAAATACAATTCACTATACTGCTTCTGTAAAACCTTTTGATTTATTTCTTTTTTCTTAATCTTTTAGAAATACTAACTCCTTCAATAGCCTTGACCTTATCTCGTTTGATGCAAGGTTTCTACTGAGCTTTTTCCTCTTATTCTGCTTTAGTGAGTAACTGTTTGTTTGGCTCTATATTGAAATCTTCCACCTTGTCCTAGCTAAATGAATACACTGGGAACCTAAAAAACAAACACCCACCAACAGCCCAAAAGGATTCAAGTTCCTTGCCCTCATCTTAAACAGACTGTGCTAAAATTGCTTTAAAAATGTCACCATCATGTGCAATCTGTAACAGATGAAAGTTAGATATCAAAGTAAAAAAAACCCAATTAACAGATGTGTGTGTGACTTTGCCAAATATTGTTTGCAGCTGTGGTCCGAGCAGGTTAGAGTACAAACACAATATCATGCCGCAGTGTGTGGATTTTTGCATTTTTTAACAGGGGGATGGCCCAATGGGAGGGTCAACCTGTGTGTGTGTATGTGTGTGTGTGTATATGTATATGTATATGTATGGTTAACAAGGGGGATGCATTTTGGTAATTTTTCTAACATGGGGGATGGCATCCCCTCTCATCCCTCCTTAAATCACCTACTTGGCGCAAGCCAAAATCTGACTTATGAGTCTAAGACAGTGTAAAATTAGGTTTTGTAAAAAAAAAAAAAAAAAGGTGACAAAGGGTTAAAATATTCTTCTTGCTTTATATAATACTGACTTTTATACAAATTTACACAATTGATTTTTGAGTATGCTGTAAGACATTATTGTCTCACAATGCAACACACAGAAAACAGACACAGACAAGGGAAGAACTGCACATGTAGAGGGCAGCATTACACGCCTCATAGCATACAGCCTGCTGGAATCTCATAAAAGAAGAATAAAATCAGCCAAGGGAACAGCTGAAAAAAATTGCCAGAAGATGAGGGAGCAGCTCCTCCCATTTTCAAATGAGCCTGTTGTCTGAAGTCGCAGATGATGTGACGTTCATTGTGGATATTTTGTCTTTCCTATTTAGTATGAGATATGTAGTAGGCTTCATTTGTCATATACTGAAAAAAAAACCAGTATACTGTCACATGTAGTATGTACTGTATAGTATATAGAATAAGTACTTAGTATTTAGCATCAGATGTGAATGCTCTGCCTTCTAGTGACATGAATTTCCTCACCAGCATGTAGTGTGATAATATAATGCACACTATGTTCACACAGAGCTCATCATAACATCATCATGACACTATTATACATGATGTAATTAGGAAACAGTATACTGTGTATATTGTATACACAGTGTGACCTGGGATATTAGTGTCTGCACTCATATCACTTAGTGCATCGGGTAAGGTGACAAATGGAACTACAAACCAAATTCTGTGTATTTCTTTTACAATACAATCAAACCATAGAGTATTAAAATCTTTTTATTTATCATTTATAAACAGTGTGTCCTCTGGTCATTTAACTATGATACAATGACACATATTTTACAGCCTCTCTTCTCCATAAAACCTGTTAATTGTCACTTTGCAAATGAAAAAACACTTGTGTCTTTATTTAGAAACAGAGCTGAGCTCAATTTTTTATGAGTGGGAGGAAAATAAATCTGTCTATATTTATATGTCTATATTCTGGTTGCAGTTCTTTGTAAAATGGACCTTCATGATGTCATTCAGCACTGTGGTGGGAGTATATAGGATCCCATTGCTTCATTACACAGTCTGTACTTGCCTTTGAAAACTGGAGTAGAAGATGATGTCTCAGAGTGAACAATAGATTCTTCTACAGTTCCTTCCTTCCAGCTAAACGGGTTAGGAAAAAGAGCACAGCCTTAAGGGACAAACCTTTTGTCTGTGTGACTAAGATTCATTGTAGCTTCATGTTACATGCCCATCTCTCTGACTCTGTCTCTGTTTCTGTCTGCAGTCCATGCTAGAGTCTCAGTACTGGTACTATATCTTGGAGATGAGCTTTTATGGCTCTCTTCTCTTCAGCGTTGCCTTTGATGTCAAGAGGAAGGTGAGTAGTTGTTGTTAGAGGCCAAAACTTCAGTTTGGCTCAATTTCCTGCATTCCTGATGGATAATTCTCTGCTTACTTTTGTATTAACAATTCTAATTTTTTGTTATGTTAGAAGTAATGTGAAGTTTTGACACAGTATGTTCGGAATTTTAGTGTTTCTCAAATTGATTATGTGATTATAGTCACATTCATATACTTTGTCATTATATAATGTGACATTTAACCCTCACATTATGTCATTAAATCAGTGATTTCCCCTCAAATTCTCACAAAAAAGTGTTCAATGAGAGGACAATCAGTCCATCATGTAACTCTCATCTGAAAGCCATACTAAATCACTCTTTTAAGCTGAATGCACACTTGATGATGATTTGTCAGAAACCACCTGGTAAGCAAAATTGTCCTGTATTGTCACTGTGCACATTGAATGATAAAATTACAACACTGAGTCTCCCATTATAAGACATAGTCTGTTTGTGGATTACCATGCTTGTTTACAAATCATTATTCTCCAAAAACACAAATAATAAAAACATAATAACAACAGTAATAACAATAACAACGATAATAATAATAGAGATATGACTAGTAATAATAATAGCAATAATAGCAGGAGAAGGTGTCAAGGCAGGACACTCACAGGATCACCCCAACCTCCCCGCAGCCATGGCCCTCGACGTCTACAACCCAGACTCCAGATTTTCCTGTGAGATGAGAAAGCACAAAAACTCCAGGGAAGCTAAGTTAGTAACATGCATTAATGGTGCATGAATGCATACAAATGGAGAGGAGGAGGAGAAGAGAGGAGCTCAGTGCATCATGGGAAGTTCCCCAGCAGTCTAGGCCTATAGCAGCATAACTAAGGGCCGGTCCAAGGCAAGCCTGGCTGGCCCTAACTATAAGCTTTATCAAAAAGGAAAGTTTTAAGCCTACTCTTAAATGTAGAGAGGATGTCTGACCCCTGGACTGAATCTGTAAGATGGTTCCACAGGAGAGGAGCCTGATAGCTGAAGGCTCTGCCTCCCATTCTACTTTTGGAGACTCTAGGAACCACAAGTAAGCTGCATTCTGGGAGCACAGTGTTTTAGTGGGATAATAGGGTACAAAGAGCTCTTTAAGATATGATGGTGCCTGACCATTCTATTCTGGATTTTACAGGAAGCCAATGCAGCAAAGCAAAAATGGGAGAAATATGATTTATTTTTCTCATTTTTGTCAGTACACATGTAGCTACATTCTAGACCAGCTGGAGAGTCTTTAGAGACTTGTTAGGGCAGCCTGATAATAAGGAATTGCAATAATCCAGCCTAGAAGTAACAAATGCATGGACTAGTTTTTCTGCATCTTTTTGAAACAGGATGTGCCTGATTTTTGCAATATTACATAAGTGAAAAAAGGCAGTCCTTGAAATTTGTTTTATGTGGGAGTTAAAGGACATATCCTGATCAAAGATAACTCCCAGATTCCTTACGGTGGAGCTGTAGGCCAGGGCAATGCCATCCAGAGTAGCTATATCATTAGATAATGTGTTTCTAAGGTGTTTAGGACCAAGCACAATAATTTCAGCTTTGTCTGAGTTTAGTAACAGAAAATGGCAGGTCATCCGGGTCTTTAGGCTGTGGCTCAGGAGGTAGAGCGGGTCATCTACTAATCGGTTTGGCGGTTCGATTCCCGACTCCTCTAATCAGCATGTCGAAGTATCCTTGGGCAAGATACTGAACCCCAAATTGCTCCTGATGGCTGTGCCATCAGTGTATGAACGTGTGTGAATGATTAGCTTTCCTCTGATAGGCAGGTTGGGACCTTGTAGGGTAGCCCCGTACCCATTCAGAGTATGAATGTGTGTGAATGGGTGAATTGACTCGTAGTGTTAAAAGCGCTTTGAGTAGTCGGATGACTAGAAAGGCGCTATACAAGTACAGTCCATTTACCATTCACCATTTATGTCCTTGAGGCATGCTTGGAGTTTAGTTAAACGATTGAATTCATCTAGCTTCATTGATAAATATAATTGGTTATTGTCTGCATAACAATGAAAACAGTTTCCAAATAATTACCTAAAGGAAGCATATATAAGGTGAATAGTACTGGTCCTGCCTGGGTTGTCATGGTTTTGGTCTACTAATAAACTCAGCCATATTTCTAGATATGAGAGCAGCTCCATCCAAAGTGGGATGTATGCTGTCTCTCCTTATCAGACTAGGTCTTCCCCAGAAAGTCCGCCAATTGTCTATGAAGCCCATGTCGTTTGCTGGACACCACTTCGACAGCCACCAATTGAATGATGACATACGGCTATACATGTCATCACTAGTCAGATTAGACAGGGGCCCAGAGAAAAGGACGGAGTCCAACATTGTCTTTGCATATGTACACACTGACTCAACATTCATTTTAGTGACCTCTGATTGGCGTAATCGGGAATCATTCCCACCAACGTGAATAACAATTGTACCATATTTACGCTTATCCTTAGCCAGCAGTTTTAAATTTGATTCTATGTTGCCTGTTCTGGCCCCAGGAATGCATTTGACTATGGCTGCCGGTGTCGCTAACTTCACGTTTCTCACTATGGAGCTGCCAATAATCAGAGTTTCTCAGTGGGTGTGTCACTGAGTGGGGAAAACCTGTTAGAAATGTGAAGTGGTTGGTGGTGAACCGTGGGCTTCTGCTAGGGCTATGCTTCCTTCGGACAGTCACCCAGCCACCCTTGCTTCCCCGCTGCTTGGGAACTACCGGGGGAGTAGGAGCTACGCTAAGTCGACCTGCACCAGCTACTAGGGGCTGGCTAAGTACATTAGCTAATGCTGGTTTTCCATGGTGCAGAGCCGTGCTTCCAATTCACTGAGCCTTGCCTCCAACACTGCAAATAAACTACATTTATTACATGTACCATTATCACTAAAGGAGGCAGAGGAATAGCTAAACATATGACACACCGAGCAGGAGAGAGCAGGAGAGCAAGAGGGAGAGAGAGAAGCCAACGCTAAGTTAGCTGCTAAGCTAACTGCTGAGTTAAAATAACTAACAACTGTGGGATTAGCAAGAAAAGTCGCTAAAGGAGAGAGCTAAGAGTGCTTGAGCAGAACTTGCGTTACTTGCCCCTCATTTCCTGTCACCTCTCCACTGTACACTTTCAAATAGATTAATAACATGGCTAAAAATACTTAAAGACAGAAAAAAACTCAGCACTGAGGTGGGGGCCTCACACATATGTCATGTACTGCTGAATACTGCTATGTAATTGTCCACAGAGACAATTTCCACAATGCGTCGCAATCAGCTATAGCCATTTGCTTTCATTGACATCTGGTTGGAGAGGGCTCTCCTCCTCCATCCTCCAGAGCAGTGGTTCTCAACCCCCTGGGTCACAGATCATTTGGTACAGGACCAACAGAAAATTATGCGATTGTGTAAAAAAAGCTGAATTATAATATGTAACTTTATAGGCTATTATAGACTATGTTTGCATTAATTATTTGAACTTGGCAGTCTGTGCTGTATTTTATCTCATCACTCCCTGTCACACCCAACAACAGTGCTCTCGGTAATTTTCTAACACTATCTTGGCTTATTTGTGTGTTGGAAGGATAACTAGAGAGAATTCAAGGCAAAAATGTCCCTTATCCAACAATTTTATCCAATCTTTACCCCAGATTGCTATGACATTTGCTGAAAACATTCAAGCAACCCAGAAGATGAGCCCTTTTGATTTGAATGACACCTTTCCTCTTGCACCACCCTCATGACAAACTTGACAGTTTTAGCTTCACTTCTGGTAAGGCTCTTAAAAACACTACAATCAGTAAGATTCTGTTTAGTTCAACAGTTTCCTACAGTAATTAACATTGTAGCCTCTACATAGTGCTAGTTGGGCTTTAGTTTAGTAGTCTGGTACTGAGGGTGCATCCCAATTCCCTTAATTGATCGTTCCTTGCTCCTCACTTGACCTGGAAATAATTCCAGTATGCCATCTTGAAGGCCAACCCAAAGTGCTTATTTCCAACCCAGTCTTACTTCAAAATATGTAATAGCTATGTTGCTCCACAGCACAAAACATATTAGTTTCACAATAATAGCTGAAATTTGTGAGATTTTTTAGGACTATTCTTTTCTATTGGCCTGCATCCACAATCACGTGACTGTTGTTTCTGTCTGCGAAAACAAAATATATTTTAGTTTGTTGTTGTTATGGAGATTTTTTCAGGCTTTCTATTGTTGCTATGGTGGTTGTTATGGATGCTGCTATCACTGAAACCATGTAGTTGCATGTTGTTTGAGTCATTGTCTGTGTGTTGTTTAGTTATCTGACCTGTTATGTTATTTGATGTAACTGTTTGATGATGTTCCTTCAATAAAAAACCTAGATTTTAGAGCACTCCAGGGATGAGTTGAATTTGAAATCCAGAATTTGTAGCTTTGCCACTGGCTGACCGGAGGACCTGGAAGTATGGCAAGGCTCTAGGTAATTGTAGGTTTTAAAAATATTAGTGTGCTCTGAATTCAGTATTTACAACTTCCAATTCTAGGAAAAACACTGAGGAGTTTAAGGGGATGGTAAACACATTTGTGTAATCGGATTTTAAATATCTAATTGTTAATAGGTGAAAATTAATTTTACCAGATTTTACCCATATTTGACAGCACTCCCGGTTGTTGACTATACTCACATGATAGCTGAGGTCAAGAGCTCTCTATAGCAGTTGGTCACATATCTGCAGCCCCTTTTGTTGCTGAATTATAAGCCTTCAAACATGCAACAAGGTCAAGGTTCAAAAGTCAGTATTTTAAAGCAGGAGCCATGTAGAATCTTCATATTGACATATGTTACTCCCCAGGCCAAGACCTTTCCAATGATGTATTTGGGTTAGCCTTTTGTTTGTTTGTTTGTTTTTTAGTGGAAATAGTGACCTAAATGAGTCACCATCAGAGATTACAATACTGCATCGCTTTGGATTAAAGCATCTGCTAAATGAAATTGTAAACTGTAAAAATTATACTGCTGACAGTCTAGGGCATTACTACAGCCTTGGAGGAAGGCCTGGAATGCTTGGGTTAGGGTTAGACCAACCCATTTTCTTCATCCCTTTTATGTGGCCAAGTTACTAGATTTGATGCACGCACACACGCACACGCACACACACACACACACACACACACACACACACACACACACACACACATCAACATTTTACTATCACAGGCTATAAAACGCCTTTTCTTAACAGAGATAGTGGTGTTTGGATTTAGGGTGTGGCCAACTAGCAGCAATTTCAAATGGAATGAAGCCCACTGACAGCAGAGAACCCAAAACAGTAGTCGAACGCATCAAGTCCACCCACAACACAGCCCTTCCGTAGCATTCCGCTATCAAAAACTGACAAAAAATTTTTTCTCAGAATTGAAGGACAAAATAATTAAAACTGATGGCCTTAACATTAACCTATCATATTGTTGAGTTATGAAGGACACTTTTGTGTTTTTGTGTTGAGAAATTTTAAAGATATCATTAAAAGAAAACCTTAACACGGTGACAGTGAGGAAAATACTTCTGGACGGGTCCTCTGGTCAGCCAATCGCAAAGCTTCAATTCAATTCAATTCATCCCTGGAGCACTCTAAAATCTACATTTTTTATTGAAAGAACATCATCAAACAGTTACATAAAATAACACAACACGAGGTTTCAGCGATAGCAGCGTCCATAGCAACCACTATAGCAACAATAGAAAGCCTGGAAAAATCTCCATAATAACAACAAACTAAACATCATATACATTCACTGAATGAAAATAAATATTGCATTTTCCACTGAGAATAAAAGGAATGGCAGCCATTTTGTTTGCTTGAGCAGACAGAAACTTGACAGTAACATGACATGCACGCAGGCCAATAGAAAAGAATAGGCCAAAAAAAAAAAAACATAGGCATCTCACACTTCTAGAGCTGTCATTATGAAACTAATATGTTTTGCGCTGTGGACCAACGTAGCTATTACACATTTTTATGTGAGAATGGGTTGTTTTTTCTGCACTGAGGAGCGAGGAGCGAAGATTGAGGAGCGAGGAGGGATCTCCGAGGAGCCTTGAGTGAAGATACATGAGACCAGAGTTCCTGGAAGTCTTTTGCTGGCCAACACACCACCTTATTAACAATCAGTTATTGATTGGATGCTGCAGCTAATCGGACTGATCTGAAACTTCACAACATCACTGCAATTTTATACTGGTGTTGAGAGAGATAACAGATTCGACTCAAGTGTATTATCCCAAATTGTATATTTTTCTTTGTTTTCTGATTCTCCATCCAGTTAAAAATAGTAGATCTGTGTTAACTGTAGGTCTGCCAGTAGAAATGGCTCATGAGAATTCAGTGTCTGAGCAGGACTGGTCCGTGTACCCTCCATCCAAAGTTGTGTTCAACTTGTTTGATAACAGGATAAACAAATATGCAATGCATTATTTTGTGTTTTCCGTTTTTGTGATTTCAGTTGGGTGTGCTGACTATTATCAGCTGCTGTTTTAAAGGCAAAGCTGCTCACACTAAATATTGATTTCATTTAAGTTTCTTCTATTTACTCAACTTTGTATGAAATTGAATAAAAACTATTCATGGCATTATCTTTGAAAGCATCCTCACTTTACTTTTAGTTCCTAAAACTTTTGCACAGTACTGTATGTGCAGACACAAACTCCATCAAAAGTCACTATAGCTGTTAAAGCTGACTGACAGCTGATCAGCTGCTGCCATCATGAGAAACAGATGTCGCTTCAAATGACGCTTCAGAGGAAAGGACATCTCATTTCTCTAAAAACGTATTTCCTCATTTCCTTTCTACTCACATCTTCAGTGGGAGTGACTAAGACGCAAGGAAAATATGAAAATGAGGGAAATGTGGATACAAAAGGGAATTGAGATGTACCCTAAAAGTGTTCTTCCTGTTAATTGGCTCAGGTGATTTTATTTTGTTCTTCCTTCAGGACTTTAAGGAGCAAATCATCCACCACTTGGCCACCTTGGTCCTCTTGTCATTTTCCTGGTGTGTCAACTACATTCGGATAGGAACACTGGTCATGTTCGTCCATGATGCCTCTGATGTTTTACTGGAGGTCAGTCACGGCAACACTAACCAATCACCTGATAGAATGTTGATACTGGACGACAAATCCCCCGATTACATTCGGTACCCAACACTTTTAAAGATCGAAACATATAAAAATACTCCATTGTTAAAACCTTGTTAAAATCTCTTAAAATTGCTTATTAGTCCTTCTCCTAATTGAAAAACCCACAATCTCTGAATATGTAAATATTGTTCATTTCAAAATTTTAACTGCTGGACACAAGATGTCTCCTCCTTCACTGCAAAGTCCATTCTCAGTGTATGTCCACTGAAGGCTTCAAGTTTCTGCATCACACTTGAGTAAGTTGCATAATCAACCACAATTGGCTCCAAACTAGTTGTGATGTCACAAATAATGCTCGTATTAACACGCCTTAACATGATTTAAGGTGAGCACAGAGAAACTTTCCTCCTTCAGCAGATGAATGTGAAAACAAACTGCACATGCTACATCATTCTGCACAGTGAAGAGAACAACATCACACTGAAGGAAGAAGAAGAAAAACACAGCGGCACTTTTTTTCTTTCTTCTTTCTTGGTGCATGAAAACTACAGTATGGTTAAGGTTAGGTTGTGGCAAATAAACTGTGGTTAAGTTTAGGCAGCTTTAACATTTGGTGAAAGTTAGCAAAAGATTGTGGTGACAATTATGGTTAAAATAAGCAACCATTAATTGTTGATATGTGACGGGATGTAAGCTGTGTGAAGGTGGATGCATACACCACCCTCATTCTCTGCTTCGCTACATAAAGGACTCACTACTTTCTGCACTGGTGCTGAACATTTGCATTAGATGTAAAATGTGTGGTGGAATCATCTACACATTTAGGTAATTCAGTTCAAACTTACTCTATGTTTTTGAATGTGGTTGACTAACTATACAACTCCTTGTTCTTTTAGTCTGCGAAATTGTTCAACTATGCCAAATGGGAGAAAACCTGCAAGTCTCTTTTTGTTCTGTTTGCCATAGTGTTTATGGGTACACGACTGATCATCTTCCCGTTTTGGTAAGCTGATGAATGATATGTGTGTGAGTGTGAATCTATTTTGACTGCTTGTATGAATAAGGAAATTCATTTAAAGTTGAAGTTTACTGGGTTTGACTTATTTTTATGAGCTGAGTTGAACAGATTAGGTTGTTTGCACACATACTGCAGGAAGTGTTACTGCAGTCATTTACACTAATTGCAATGTTACTCAAATGTTGTTCATCACAGCCTGTTTTCTCTGAGAATCCCTGCTACTGAGCTCACTATTATTTCTACCTCACTGGTAGTATTTCCAAATACAGTGTAGTATAAAACATACACTTGGTTGTCAGTTTATTAGATCCACCTATGTAATGAAGGTTCTAATGTTTAGTTTGTGATGAAACTATTCTGCAGAGGTGTTGATTCAGCTTTATATTCATTGTAGAGGCTGTAGCTAGTGTTCATGCTGTATTGTGTAATACTGAGAGATGTTGCTCTATTCATTACTATTGGGTGAACATTTTTTTTTTACATTGAGCCAGTTAGCAATTACTGTGTGTGCTGCTCAGCGATGATGGCGTTTGTATCTTAAAGTAGGTAACAGAATTATGCACGCACATCCAAACCGAAGAGGGCAGGTACTTGACTGAAAGTGAGCAAATGACGAAAAACCAAAGAAACAGCTTGCACACTGCGGGGCTCCAATGTCCACTTAGAATTTATTGCACTACTGCTCTTCATCAGACTGAAAGGGACTTTTAGAGATTTAGAGATTTGTGAATTGAATACAATTGAACCTTATGGACTTAATGAAACACCGGATTTGAGTTCTCTTCTATGATGTGAAAATATTAATTTTATCTCTCTCCACACGTGAGTTGGACCCTTAGGGAGAGATGAGCCACTAGGTCCCCTGATTCTCACCTTTCCCATTTAGTGGTGTAGAGGGACAGCTGTAGGACCGAGTCTATTCTTCTGAGGAAATTTAGCTCATCCTCTTCAGTCAGTTGTTTACAGGAGTTAGTTTTTTAAATTAAGTTAAAATTATGTAAAATGGTGTCATTCTTAACTGTGTGTAATATTAGCCATGTCATGTTTTTTGAAAAATGTAATTTAGTGTAATATTACTGTCATGTTCTTTGTAAAATAATCCCCGTTGAAATACTGAAAAAAATGAAGACTGTGATAATTAGTCATGTGACCCAGATGCTCACACCTGTGAGCACTCATGCTGAGCGAACCTGTTGAAGCTACAGGCGAAATGCGTTGTTCGCTCCTAATAAAGTCACAGTAAAGTCATTTCAGTGTGCTGTGTTCAATTTTGATCTTTACCTAAGATGTTCCTGCAACTGACCAGCACCTGATTGAAAATACTGGCTTTGCATGGGGACTTCTGTTCACCGATAGACTTTGAGACTTTGGTGCAATAAATTCTAAGTGGACACTGGAGCCCTGCAGTGTAGGAGCTGTATCTTAAAGTAGAGGAAATGGTTAGAATATGACATGATTAATTTAGAACGCTTAGCTATTGGCCTGAACTGGATTGTCAACTTTGACAACGTTGACACTAATGTTGCTCCATGACCGAGGTGTATAATCTATAGAATTCAGGTAACTGTAAAACAGCTCCTCCATTGTTTTTTTTGTGTGTTTTTGTGGTTGCCATGGTCACACAACCAGCTGCAATCTAAAGTTGAAAAAGTTCAACCATCAAGGGACCTTTGCCAACCACATCTCTCTCTTCCCTCATTTCTTGTTATCTCTCTTCTTCATACTATCAATCAATCAATGCCTCTCTAAAACAGTGTCAGTAGAAACTGAACATTAGAACCTTCATGAAGGGAGGATTTGTTGTAGGGCTGTTGGATTAGACTGAATTTGTTTTATCTTGGTGGATCTAATAAACCTAGTGTTATAAGAAGTGAAGGTATTTGCTGAACAGGTTCTGAGCCAAAAACATATGATAAAACTAAGAATATACTGTAGGTCCTATAACCAGAACCTACTTTTGGGTTCAAAAAGCATTTCTTTGTTTACTTATAAAGTACACAACATAATATAAATTTAGCACAAAAAGTAAGGAAATTTGTGTTTGGTAGATTATTTCTTTTGTGTAACGATGCTTCTTGGCAATAAATCTTATACCGTTGGAAAGCCTGTTTATTTCCCTTTTAAATGGTGGCACATTTGTGAGGAACATGCATTTGTGGGATGAGCAGCAGGGCTGAGTATGTGGGTTGTGCCCATGAAAAATTTGTCAAATCTTCTCTGCCAATGCCAAACAGCCTTTTCTGCCATTGACTTGTTTGGTGTTTGGTGGATTGGATGATTGAAGTTTGAAGAAACAAGACATATTGGCAATTTAACAATTTATTCATTTAACAAACCATACACAGCCACAACAGCCTGGCACCTCTTCCTCGTGCTGATCACCAGCCTGGTCACACACTGCTGTGGGATGGCATCCCATTCTTCAACCAGCATTTGTCGCAAGTCAGCCAACATGGTTGTGTTAGTCACTCTGGCCCAAACAGCATGCCCAAGCTGATCCCATAAGTGTTCAATGGGGTTGAGGTCAGGACTGTTGGCAGGCCATTCCATCCTCTCCACTCCCAAATTCTGGAGGTAGTCTCTGATAACCCCCGCTCTGTGGGGGCAAGCATTGTCATCTTAGAGGATAGAGTTCAGTCCCAGACTTGAGATTGCCTCCAATGATGACAAGCCTTGTTTTTCCAGTGAGGGAGACGCCGCCCCACACCATCACACTGCCACCACCAAAAGATGTTACTCTATCGGTGCAGCAATCAGCATAGCATTCTCCGTGTCTTCTCCACACTTTGACCCTACAATCCAACTGCCGTAGGCAGAATCTCGACTCATCGCTGAACGCAAACGGGCCTCACGGTGAAGGGCAGTCATGGCAGGCCTCCTGGCAGCCCTATGAGACCGGCTGCGTGCAGTCTGTTCTGGATTGTCTTGACAGAGAGCCGTCAATCGGCCAATCAGGCACCTAACTGGCAGCACCTGGGGGTACCAGAAGCTCAAAACAAGTGTCAATAGCAATAGCAAAATAAGCTGTTTGGCAATGGCAGAGAAGATTTGGCAAATTTTTCATGGGCACAACCCACATACCCAGCTCTGCTGCTCATCCCACAAATGCATGTTCCTTACAAATGTGGCACCATTTAAAAGGGAAATAAACAGGCTTTCCAATGGTATAAGATTTATTGCCAAGAAGCATTGTTACAACAAAGAAATAATCTACCAAACACAAATTTCTTTACTTTTTGTGCTAAGTTTAATTACACAGAGAGTTTAACTTTTTGACTCTAACTTTTATATTGTGGCTGTGTTTCAGGCTGATCCACTGCACCTGGGTCTACCCCGTTCACCACTACCCCGCCTTCTTTGGCTACTACTTCTTCAATGTGATGCTGGTGGTCCTCCTTTGTCTGCACATATTCTGGGCCTACCTCATTCTCTGCATGATCAGGAAATTCATGTTTGGCACTGTAAGTCTGCTCAGTAAGAAGCGGTCATCTATCAATATTTCCAAATCTTTTTGGATTAGTGTAAAATAGTCATGTGGCAAAGTTTCCACTCTTAACATTGTGGTCTGGTAAAGCCAATGAGACACCATAAGACATGATTTCAGTGAGCATATATGGCAGATCATGAATATAAATCCTCCTACAACCTGACTGGATAAACTAATCACTTGCTGGGTTGTGACTGGTCTCTGTTGCTGAATTTAAAAGAGGACAAAATGGTGTCTGTTCTTGAAACACTGTAAAATGTTTTTCCTACATTATCCAGTGAAGAAGCACCTCACTTCTTTAAGCAGTCTTCTACATCATCCCCCAAAATAATATTTTTTAAATGAATCTGAATGGGTGATTCCACCCTAAAGCTTTATAATAGTCAATACCTACGGTGTAGGCTTTAATTGATAGTACAGCGTCAGAGTTCACATTGATATGACCACTGCAACACCAGACACATGCATCATACATGATCAGGTCTTATCGTGCTTTAATTATGTTCCCCACTGTAACTGTGTTTACATTCTTTCATGTACTTTCTGATACAGACTGACTGTGGGCTACATCATACTTACAGAACTGGAATTACATCCAGGTAACTTCTATTTGGCCATGTCTCATTACTGAATAGGAGACTGCTGCTGTGCAATCACAGTGTTTAAGTTCAACCATGCATACAGGTGATTGCAGTGAGTGATGTGTATCATTGATAAAGAAAAGATAACTGAAGCTTTTTTAAACTTTTACATGCACGTTTGTTTCACTTTTAACACCTTCCACCGCCTTCAGAAACTTGTAGGAGAGAAACAGCAGACCAGGCTGACCAGTCACAGTTCTTGTTGTCTGTATGTAGCATCTCTGTAACTGCTGTAGTCCTGACATGTAGTTACATCAGCTATGACATAGCCTACAGGGTATCCCCTTAAAGCAGAAGTATAAATCCAGCTTAACCCTAACCATAACCATTGAAATGCATTAATATAAATAGACCAGTATACCAGCACTCAGACTTTACTATCATATGATCGGAATCGAAGTTTCTGTCTGTTTGCGTCATACATCTGCCCCTCACTGTCACCATTTTGCCCCACCCCACTCATAAAAAAATGAATAGGTGAATCGCTGTTTGAGTTTGAGTTTATTAGTATTCATGCTCACAGTTAACAACTGAATAGAAGCTGAATTTACATGAATAAAAATATGAATATATCTATACATGATTGTACACAAAAATATAAAACTATACATATATCTCTATACACATGTGCACCCATACATTCATACTCATACCCGGTTCTACAAGGGTGCAAAAGCGTGCATTGCACTGTTGGGACTTGATTAGGAGCAGGTTTGGCCATTATTACCAAATATAAAGATTAATTATCAAATCAATAAAATTATTAATATGAATTAATAATAATGGGGCACCACCCAGAAACTGGGACCACTAAGCAAACAGTAAGGTAGTCTCATAAAAGGAGTTCACTTGGAATGCTAATATCTAAGGGATATCAGCATCCATGGGTGAACATAGAAGGTTTGAGTTTGAGCTCTAACTCTCTCAATCAGCCACTTTTCACAACATATAAACACAATAATGACAAAAGACTTCTCTTTAAAGATATAAAGTGTTTATTAAACAATAGCAAAGTCAACAAAGTTAGCTGGTGCTTTGATCAATAAGTTACTATCCTAAAATCTAATTCTACCTAAGCAATAACAACAGCAGCTGTGTGTGTGTGTGTGTGTGTGTGTGTGTGTGTGTGTGTGTGTGTGTGTGTGTGTGTGTGTGTGTGTGTGTGTGTGTGTGTGTGTGTGTGTGTGTGTGTGTGTGTGTGTGTGTGTGTGTGTGTGTGTGTGTGTGTGTGTGTGTGTGTGTGTTTGTTTGTTTGTTTGTTTGTTTGTTTGTTTGTGAGATGATGTCTCATGATCTCAAGGATGGTGGATGTGATCTCAGTAAACAAAGTCACGCGAGAATCAGAATGGCAGGTGTGACCATGTGAGGAAGTCACATCACGTCACATCACGAACCAAGTGGTGGATGTGACCATAGTGTCTTGGTTAGAAACAATGCCGCCAGTTGGCGCCATCTTGCTATTCCAGAGCATGCTGGGAGTTGAAGTCTGTTTTGGATTCCTTTTGTTTGACTTGGTGCCTATATTTGTTATCAGGCTTTGTGACTGTGTGCAGGCCTGCCTACTCTCATGTACATGGAGTATGAGGCCCATCAGCACCCTCAGTTTAATATTTGCACCCTCAGTTGAAATTTGACAATTCTGGGACAGTAACTTATCATTAAACTCTGGAGCAAATTTCTAAATAGGTGTTATTTGGATAAACTGATCACATTTTGGGAATCTAAATGGTTATTTTATCGCCTGAAAAAATATTAAAGCTTAATAAAGTGACATATTAACAGTCAACAGTGAATGTAAATGACCACTATCTCATTCAATCATTCATGGTCAGTCACTGAAAGGATGGATGTGGGATGATGTATCTTTCAAAGGAAGAGCTGGCGAAGTTCTTATTTTGTAGACGTTTATTAGTCGATGTACATCGGTTCCATCCATACACAAAGTAAGTTTGGACATTGTACCACTGTCTCTACATAGCTTATATAGGAGTACACATCTGTATCTAATCACCTGAATAACATATTTTCTCCATTAGCTCTGCATATATTTGGGGCTACATCCACCAAATGATTGACATCTTGTCTTACAATTACACATCTGGAATGGCTCCAATCTCACCGTGGACCCATTATTTATGCATGTAAGGGCCCCTCGGAAAGCTATACCATATTACCTATGGAGACATGTAGAGGGTTCACAAAAGTACATAGATTCAGATAAAAGTCATACTAACAGTCACTCACATAGATGTATTGTTTTGATGTGCGCCCGGGAACCTGTATAGCTAAACATATAACTCAACTCTGAATTTTCACTCACCCCACAAAACGTCTGTGTAACATGTAAGTTAACATCATATGATGTAGGAATGTAATGTTACTCATTAACACTGCATGTGTATATGTGTATGTCATAGTAACTTTTTAAACTTACGCAGTGTTACATTTCATTGCATTTTTATTTATTTTTTTTACAGTGGCTGTGAAGTGCAAATCACGACAAATAGGAAAACACAACAACAACTCACAAAACACAATGGCAAATAAAACACAACAGCAAATAAAACACAACAATTCACAAAACACAACAGCAAATACCTAAACACAACAACTCACAAAACACAACGACAAATAAAACACAACAACAAATTGCAAAGCAAATTAACAAAAGACAACACACGACACAAAACAGAAACCACAACCACAAAGCAGAAAACACATCGACATTAACTTCTACCAGAAATGGTAGGTACCTGCTATCGACAAGGACTGTCGCTGTTTGGACACATTCCTAACGACAAGGATCATCACTGATTGGATGTATTCGATATACGAAATGATTTCTGGACTGCTTTACCTGCTGCTTTCACATGTAAACATGAGCGCTACTGATGATTAAACATTTGCGATTATCAGAGAATATTTTGATGCAGGGCATACGTATGAGGTGATACTTGATATGCTGTTGAACTTTCACAACATCATAATGAGTATGTGCAGACACGTTTAAAAGAAGGAAGGTTGAGAACTATTCCAAACTAGCTGAGGTGAGATGTGCCATTCTGACAGAGCTCGTGGGCCTGGGCAATTGTTTGGCTATCAGACTATGTGGCAAGTACTTCAGCAAAAACACAAACTATGTGTTAAAGGTGATGTAGTGAGAGTGAGATTGTTGAAACAACTAAATGACTCCAAGGGTCCAAACTACATATGGCAAGTAGATGGCTACAATAACCTGAAACCCTTTGGCTTGGCTCTCTCAGGAAGTATAGATGGCTTTTCAAGAAGAATAATGTGGCTTGTTTATGGGACTACCAACAACAACCCATCTGTTATATTAAGTGTGTCAAGAGTGTTGGTGTGATCCGATGAGATTACACGTTAGGATATGTTGGGATAAAAATAATCTTATCCCAGAAAATGTCTTTTAACATCATAGGTGTCCATAGGCCCCCTTCTGCAGATGTCACATTCTATAAACAACCCACAGAGGTCTTGAAATACCCAGAGCTAAGCAGGAAGAATTTGTCTGTGAAATTAACAGCTTGAACTGGGATGATGTGCTATCCTCTGATGATCTGGACTATGGCTGTGATTCTTTTACTCACAGAATCAACTCTGAGGGAAAGATTTGATGTGAGGATACAGATAAAATCTAAAAATAAAAACTATTTACCGTGGTTTAGTGAAAATTTGTGGAAACTAATGAAATCTAAAGATCCTGCACTAAGGAAGGCAATAAAACGAGAAGAGACACTGACATGCTGATTTATGAAGGTTTAATGAACATTATCCAAGAGCTAAGAGATGCTAAATTGCTTTTGCATCTCAATATATTAAATGAGGCAAAAGGCAACAGTAAATTGATCTGGAAAAACATTGATAATCTCACAAGGAGGGAGAGGGAGGGAGATTTTAAACTCAAAGTACCGGGAAAGTTAATCGAAGATCATCTTGCTGTTGCCTCTGTCCTTACTTTCAAAGGTTGCTGAGAAAGTTGTCATTGAACAATTAACAACATTTCTGAATACAAGCAATTTTGGTCTGCATCATATGCAATTTGGCTTTAGAGCAAATCATTCCACTGAAACTGCTACCTTGCACTTAATAGAGCAAATTAAATCAAGGCTTGATAAAGGAGGCATAGTTGGTGCTGTATTTTTTGATCTGCATAAAGTACATCATCCAACCTGCCCCAGATTTCTCATGCTTGATAAGTCCCTGACCGAACACATGTACATGTCAATATTGAGTCCTAGTCATAGCGCCACCTACTGACAACAGGAAGTTACAGGTGCTGTACTTTTACGACCTCTGCCTAACAAGTTGACCAGATCCACCTCAAATTTGGTCAGAAAAGCTTTAAGACCTTGATGATGCTATATTGTGAAGCTTGTGAGTTGTCATGGAGCACCGTTGCTGTGGCGACATGGCGAATTTTGATGTTTCGACATGAAAAAACAAACTGTTGTAACTCAACTCCACATCGTCAGAAGTCATGTACCAGCCAATATTGAGTCATAGTCATAGCGCCACCTACTGACAACAGGAAGTCAGCCTCATATGACAAACATTATCCAATTGATATGGAATTTTCATGGTGTGGTCTACACATGATATACAGCAACATGTTGTATAATTAGTATGTGTTGTGTAGCGCCACATAGTGGACACAGGAAGTGATATTTATCTCCTTTGTGCAAAATCTGATAAGACTCCAGGCCTGAACACATCTACATATCCGCAATAAAACCCTTCGACTGTGGCACAAACCGACCCAATCATTGCTGCTTGCAGCTTTAATTAGGGCCTGAGCACTGGACCCTATTGTATTTGATGGACTTATTATTATTCTCCCAAAAGAATTGCATTTTTGAGAGGCTAAACGTGCTTGAAAATTTACAAAACTTTGCACATGCATCAGAAGTGGTGAAAAATTTTATATTTTATGGATCTTGGGCATGGCTGTGGCAAAATGGCTCAAGGGCACCCTCTAGAAAAATTTTAATTAAAAGCCCCTACCTTTAAATTTGACGTAGATGAACAAAATTTGGTAGGCACATGTATCATGTTCAGATGCACAAAAAAGCCTCTTGGAGCCATACCCTAAGTCCAACAGGAAGTGAGCCATTTTGAATTTACTCTGCAATTTTTGCACACTTTTTGCCATTTGCAGGCATTGTATTTTAATGAACTCCTCTTACAGATTTAACCAAGCCGACTTCAAATTTGGTCAGTCATCCAAAGACCTTTGCAAGGAAAAGTTATCAAAATCTTTTCATTGAACACCTTTGACGTGGCAACATGACGAATTTTGATGTTTCACCATGCATTTTTGAAGGGCTGGGAAGCTTGGAAACTTACGAAAATTGGCATAACCGTCAGTACTGGTGAAAATTGCAAAGTTCTGCAGTGATTGGGCTCGGGCATGGCCAGCAGGCTCCATAGCGCCCCCAAACACAGGGCCATTTTGGGATAAAGTTGCTTGGAAATCTGGTGGGATCATTGCTCTCATCATTCTGGCCATCATACATATTTTTTCAATTTTTCGCTGAACAGGACAGGCCTTTAGGATGCACCAAAACTCATGAAACTTTGTAAGCATGTTTGAACTAGTAAGAATTTCAATTTTATATCATAAATGGGCTTGGGCCTGGCACGTCAGCTCTATAGTCCCCCCTAAATACTTTTAGAATTTTTGAGGTGCTAGTGGCGCTTGAAAAGTCATGAAACTTTGTATATGTATCAGAAGTGGCGAAACTTGACAAATGATATGGGTCTTGGGCTTGGACATTCCAAAATGACTGGATAGCGGCCCCTACAGTATGTCAAAGCCCCCATATTTAAGAACGAAAGATGAATGAAATTTGGTAGGCACATGTATCATGTCCAGACTTTAAGAAAAGCCTCTTGGACCCATTCCCTAAGTCCAACAGCAAGTCAGCCATTTTGAATTTACTTTTCAATTTTGCGAAGTTTTTGCCATTTGCAGGCGTTGTATTTTCACAAAATTTTTCCCGATTTAACCCGACCACCTTTTGGTTGGGCCAATTTGGTTGGTGTCATCTTAAGACCTTTGCCATGAAAAGTTATCAAAATCTTGACGTTTCACCGAACGCCCTTGACGTGGTGTACCAGTAAATTTGAATGTTTTGCCATGAAAGAGGAAGTTGTTGTAACTCAGCTGGACTCAATTGTTCAATCTGCCCCAAATTTCACATGCTTGATTGGAGTCTGGGCCAGAATACTTCTACATGTGAGTCATAGTCATAGTGCCACCTACTGACAACAAGAAATTGAAACTTTGCACCCATGTTTGAACTTGTAAGTATTTCGATTTGATATCGCATTTGGGCTTTGACGTGGCACGTTAGCTCTGTAGTGCCCCTAATTACTTTCAGAATTTTTGAGACGCTAAAACTCACAAAACTTTGCACATGCCTCAGAAGTTGCGCAACTTGATATCTGGTATGATCTCGAACTTGGGTGTGGCAAAATGTCACGGTGAATGCTGTCAAGATGTTTTTACACTCAATGATTTTTTCACACAGCACTGTTTTACTAACTGGTTACTTACAGGTGTAATGACACCAACAGAATTACTCTTCAAGAAAGCCATAAAGATTTTTGATTAAAAAAAAAACATCCACATTCCATCATAGTAACAAAAAGTAAAAATATGATTTATTGAGCTTTGAGAATATGATTGTTTTATGTATAAGGCTCTGCATGGGCTTGCCCAACCTCCTTTAAATTAATTCATTAAACAGAGACAGTGGTAAAAAAAAGCATTGGCAGGGCACTGGGGAGTGCTTTTGCACTGAAAGAATCAAAAAGTTTTGTCAAATTGGAGTATTCAATTTCTGTTACGACCCGTTAAACATAGAAATTCATTTTACATTTTGTGTGTTGTTCTTAATTCTTTGGCTGACTGGTTAGCATAGCTGTCTGTGGTCTGGGAGACTGCAGTTCGAGACCCAATGTGGGAACCCTCCTTTGCTACACATAGATTTAATGGTATTTTTCTCATTTTACTTAGAGCACCCACTGACTACTTACAGTAACTTATAATCACATTATGCACAGTAATGATATAATGATGATAATGTATTGCAACTATGAGAATTATACACTATGATCTTTGCAAAAAATGTCAGTGAGTTCCTAGCAATTATGAAGTATTATGATACTTGACCATATAAGTCATTATAAAATACTTTATAAGGTGTTATAATAAATGTTATAAAGCATTATGAATATTTATGAATGCTTATAACTATAATTATACAGTACTATAAGCAGATTATAATGCATTATAAGTATGTTTATAATGCATTATAGACACGGGCATCATAGAAAGTGTTACCCAAAATTCTTTAATCATTTTAATCTCTCAATTCATCTGCATCTTTGCTCCAATGGTCTTCTGCTCCAAAAATGTCAAATTTTGTGACTTTTTCTCAATAAGAAAAAACAAACCTATTTTCAAGAACTCGTCAGAAACCGTTGGGCTTATCGTCCCAAAACTTAGTCAGGATCATCAATGGACTTCATTGATCAAATGTTATTAAGGAAATTTCTGTACCTCAATCCGTTTTGAAATTATACATTTTTAAGTCTTTAAGTTAAATTTTACATAAAGGTTCAAAAATCAAATTGGCTTCAGATATTGTAACCAAACTATGGGCATGTGTTCAGATGCTAGTTCCGAGCTTCATTATGCAGTCCTGGGATATTCTGCCACTAGGGGGCGCCACATATGCGAAAGGTGTATTAAAGTGATTAAAGTGGGCATGGCTCTTTTCTCAATCTCAATATTTCACATTCCAAACATCAGAAAATCAAAATAAATCACCCATACGTTCAATAGAGTTTTTCAGCACATCGACTGAATTGTGACAGCAGTTTGCCTCACTGCAACCAATTAATTGACCATAGGTTGCACATGCCCAAATTGTCACTCTATATTTTTCAAAATATGCAAACTCCATTAACATCTATATCTCCGCAATTCTTCATTCAATTGCTACCAAAATTCTTTTGGACATTCTTTGGATACTAGATATCACATGTTTCAAATGGTGTTCAGATCGGTCAGTGAGTCCGCAGTGATATAAAGTGTCATACTGTAAATTTTTACAGTAAGCACAACATTTTCTAGTTCATTCAATTTTTGAACACATTTCACCAAAATATTTGACAATACACCTGAGGAAAGCAGGTTGATGTGTGATTTTTTTGTCAGAATTGTATCCCCAACAGTTAAATTCTTGTGAATTTCTTTTATTTTGTGATGTTCCTCTCTTTGCCTTCTGCTTGTGAGGTTGATTTGGTTTCCTTGCTCAGGAGCCAGTGGTTGGAGAGGGCATCAGGAAACTCCCTGCACCTGGGTAGTTGTGTCTTCCTTGTTAATCTGCTTCTCTTCTCTTCTTTCCAGGCCTCCACCAGCCAGATGGGTTATGGTTTTGTGTTTTGTTTGCATGCATCACATGCACTTCATTCATCCACACACTGCATTCATTACTAACCTAGCTAATTAACATTATTATTATATTTTATCTAAATTGACAATACATGTAATTTCAGAAACTTTATAACAATCATGTGATTAGGCTTTCAGCTATTTATCTGTAAATGTATAATTTTAGTGAATATTTTAACTTTGGCTGCATTAATTCCCATAGACTTCCATTGTATATTGTAGAGCCAGCAGAGCCATTCACTGGGAGTTTGCTCAGTAGTTGAGTGGAAAAGTGGTCCTTTTTCAATGGAAAGGTTAAGAGTTCAAATCCCACTTTTGCCATCCTACACGTGGTCTGAATCTTCCAGCATAAGTTCTGACACTTCTCACATAGTAGCAGTATTTGTGTATAAATTACTAGACATGGGATACATTTGAGATCTTCATCGAAATAAAAATTTAATACAAATGTAGTCATGTGAACCACATTTTCATTGAAGGTCATAAGCTACATCAAATGTTTCTGTATATTTATATATATACCTCTCAACAGAGTGATAATCACGATAAATTATTTTTTTAAAAATCAGGAGTTTTGCTTCTTGTCAAATATTTTTGGCAGTAATTTGTTTTTTCCCCTTCTTCTTCTTCAGGTTTGAAAAGTACTCTCAAGTGGAAGTTTTGTTCACTTTGCCTCTGGCTGGTGGTCCCACCAGCTGCTTGTTGTATTTGCTGAACACCCATTCCCTCTCCCTCCATTTTCCACTCTTTTCCACCATCCCCTTCACATCTGCTTCTCTACATCTATTTCTCTCTTTCTTACATGACAGCTTACCAGAGATGAGAGAAGTGACAATGAAGAGGAGGAGGAGAATGAGAGCAGTCTGACAGAGGATGAAGGAGAAGGACAACACAAGCTTGGCAATGGGTTGGCATTTGATGAGAAGGAGGACCAGAACAGCTTTGGATGCTTGTCTCCGCCAGAGAACATCTGCTGGTCAAAGACTGACTCACGTTCAGTATGATCAGTAGAGCCGAAGATGTGAGAAACAGGACAGTGCTAAATACATTTCATCCTATATGGACCCAAAAAAATATATGTGTGATTTATTCCTTCAGACGCTGGAACATGACCTAGCCCAAATAAGCATTACTGTTCTCACAGCGCTTTGAACTGCACACACATACAGAGAAATTTCCCCTCTTACTCTCCAGTGTTGACAGTAGCAGCACTTCACTTGACAGCCCTGCAGGTCAAAAGAGAGCAATGAACCAAACAAGCACACAACAACACAAATCCCACTGTGCTCATCATCACATCTAATTTGTTCTGTATTGTCTGTGAAGTGCAGAGCTGGTGCACTGTGGAACGTTCCCCCAGCTGCTACAGCTCACTGTTTCATCCATCAAGGCCTGCTGGCTTTTATATCAACCCTCTGCTGGCTTTACTTGCTTATTTATGGTCACAGGGAGATGAATGTGATCCAGTAACACCATAGACATCTTCAGATGATTAGGGGCTGGACTGTGGTGGGATTAGACAGGTGGGCATGAGGGTGGGGTGTTATATTACTGTGCTCACCTTTGTACACTATGGACAAGTGTAAAAAAGTCTATATTTAGCACTACACTGTCCATCCATGGCCTTATATGACCAACTATTTAAGAAAATATCTATCCTGAAACACTGTAAAGGGATTTGAAATCAACTTCTACTGTATATGCCATGTTACTTTTTTGTATCTTCTAATTATTCCCATAGAATACTTGACAAACAATGACAAAATGGGATGTTCTAGTGATGATCTTTCCAGTAAGTCTACAATGAGTTTGATAGAACATTTTTATTCATCAACATACATTTGGAGCGTTGGAATCACATTAGAAAAATGTATATGCATATCGTCTTTTTGTGTCCAGATAAATTCAAATGATACTTTGTAGTGATGAGTATCCACACGATGTAGATTTTGTTATCTCTTGTCATCTCTCATGTCTGCTGGGGTTGCACAGACATCCATGTGCTGCCCAAAAATGAAGACCACTGACTGTATTCATCACTTGCACATGTGGAAGTATATGAAGACACCCAATGTACTGTAGCATAAACAGAACTGCTTCCACTGTCCTCCCTGCTTTTCTCATCTGCATCTGTTTTGGAACATATCGGGGCCCATACCTGACCGCATTTGCCTTTTAGAGGGCTCCCAACCTGTTAGGTTACCCCTACCTGCCCCACTCTTTCTCGTATATCACCTTCCAGTTCCCATCATGTACAGTGTACAAAGTCTATGAAACCCACCAGTACTCCTCTGCTGGAATGATACTATGAGCTTCCTGGGTTTCTGTTTGTCAAATAACTTGTACACAGTTTTATTAGAAATATTCACTAGGCCCAAAATAAACAAAAATTGGATTTTGGCACCACAAGTTTGCAGGACATGCAGGACCCAGTTTGGTTGATCTTGTTCTTAGGTTTGGTATTGCCTAACAAATCTGCCATTCATCAATTACCATGGAGGCAATGTGAGACTTTTGGAGTGTGGGGTCTGGAATTTTGGGGCATTTGCCTGCTTTCCCTGGTTGGTTATCCAGTTTTGGGCCCAGATTAAAGCCAGCTAAATAAATATATTTAAAATGTAATGTAGGCTACAGCCTGATACACAGTCAGATCCCACCACTTTATCATCATGATGGCCCATATATCATCATATGGGGCGGCTGTGGCTCAGAAGGTAGAGCAGGTCGTCCACTATTTGGAAGATCAGCGGCTCGATCCCCAACTCCTCCAGTCCGCTTGTCGTGTCCTTGGTCAACATATTGAACCCAAAATTGCTGCCATTGGCTACGCCATCAGCATATGAATGTGTGTGTGAATGGGTGAATGTTGATATGTAGTATAAAGCGCTTTGAGTGGTCAGAAGACTAGAAAGGCGCTATATAAATGCAGTCCATTTACCATCATCTGGTAAGTCTGATTAATGATGAATTAATGGACAACATTGAATAAAACTTTATTATGTTAACGTATTGAAACTTTTCCCTGCTCTGACTCAGGCTCGTTTTTTAATGAGAAATGTGCACTGTCCACATACACATGCATTAAGATCTCTACCGGATTGAAATGGAGGCTCTGCCTTTTATTTACCTGTTGCCATGGTGACTTGTAGTATGAAAGCTCCATTGATGATGGCTTAACTCAGAGTGAACATACTCAGAGTTGAGTTGAGAACCAAAAACTCAGCGTTTCCCATCTTGGGGTTATCAACTCAGAGCTCACAGTTAGAGTTTGTTTGTTGGAGTTGAGTTTGTTGAACCTGCTTTCTGGAATGGCCCCCAGGATGTGTTTAGCCTAGATTACCTCAAAGACTGGAGGCAATGGGAAATTTGGGTGAGTGAAAGTGCCAACAAGGCAATAACAATAATTTATGGAGGTACAAATAATTTTTATACAAAATACACATACAAAGACACAGATAGAAACATACAGTACGTCTTGGTATTGTGTGCAAAACAATACAATCTTTGAGGGCCTTAGTATTGTTGTTGACTTTAATATAACTTTCTTTACTGGAAAAGATGGCTGGTGTAGGATCTTCCACTATCACATATCACATCACACTATCACATCATCCTTTTTCACATATACAACCTTTTCCAAAGGTATTCTGGGAAATGTAGGAAATCCCTCATTTAACTTGAGGTCAAGTTGAGGAAATGACTCCTATGATGAGCTGAACATCACAGATAATAAGTGTTGGAAGTTTTACAGTACATACTATATATTTGTGTTATAGCACAATCACTAGAGGACAGGAGTCTTTCAAAGAACGCCATGATTGCTGTGCCAAAGAAGTATTTGTTACTGTTCTCCTCTAAAATGGATAAAACAAGCACAGAATGTAATGGTTGTAGGTTTATTTATTATATGGAAAAACTGAGTGAGGTTTGGAGTGTGTGGATGATGCGACTGATAGTTGTATCAGTCCCTGGGAGGCACACATTTCAGCACTGTTAAGGAAGAGTTAGTGTCATGGAGCAGTATGAAGTTGTTGCTGTGTTACAGGAAATGCATTCATCCTTTACGTTCCTTTCAGCCTACACTAAATATAGTCCTGTCAAGTCCGGCATGTTTTATGAAGAGTCATAATTTTGACACATAGCAAGTAGTCTTAAACATTTAAGTGTTTGTTTCATTTTTATGCTACAGCAATGAAATGTTGAAAAAATAGTATGGAGTACAACTGTTTCTCTGGATGATTGCACATTGTTATGATTCATATAACTGAGAATCAGTCTTTTTAGTTATAATTCCACTGTTGCCCACAAGAAGGTGCTCATCACCCTGTTTATCTCTGTCAAGTCATGGAGCAGAAAGTGGAAACAGAAAAGTGGAAACAATTTCTGCCTGGTTTGAATGTTGATGCCCTCTTTATGACTGAGTGTGATCAGGGATACATTTTTGGAAATGTTTCATTCAGACAGGTCAAACCAGCAATACACCTGCAGGCAGATGTAAACCACTAGAGAAAAGACCATTTTATATCTCATAACCACCCTAGATCTCTTCATTATTATGGTAATTATAATTAGGGTAAATTGTGCATGTAATCAGTTAATTTAATGAGATATAAAAGCAACTGTTATTCTGAACAAACTAAAGGTGGAACTATGTTTCTTACAGTATGCTCCTCAACCTGTTCTAACATTAATAGAATAACTAACTTCAGGGACTCACCAGAGACAGAATTTTTTTTTTAAACTGTAAAAAATCCAAGAAGCAGAGGCCAAGATATCCTGGCATTTAGTATGGGTAAAGCTGCAAAAACACTGGATCCTACATTTCAAACAATAGTGTCTTTTGGACATTCCTGTCTGGTAAAGACCCCCATCTTGAAAACTCCACATCTCCAGGTTTTCTGTTATACCTCTGTGATACCACACAGGGAGTCCCTGTCTGCTGGAGGAGACCAGCTTCTGCTGGGACAAGGGTTCAACTGGTATACAGTATAGGTCTTTTTTTAAAATTATTGTTTTAGTTTGTCAGGAGGCCAGGAAACATGAAGAGAGAGGGGGGTATGGCATGCAACAAGGGTCCCCTGGCCAGGGAATTCAACCATGGACATTGAGGTTATGCATTATGTCCCTTGGCCATTAGGCCACCAGGGCACCCTACAGTGTAAGTCTTTGAAGGCTGATACTAACTGTGTTTCTACCCAAGAGTCAAGTACATTTGAATGGACTTTGAAATGAGGTGCATTTCCTCAACACGGTTGAAGTGGATAAACAGGCTTCTGTCAAAAATCTGAAAAAAGAAGTCTAAAATGTAAAATTGATTTCTTAGGAGAGCTGAAGCTGTTGCTCAGACCACCACATCAGTGTGGGGCCAGGGTTAGCCTTTTATAAAATATCCAATCAGCCAGTCAGTGTCACCTATCTGATATGATGGAGGTTACAGGGAAAAAAAACCTTAAAACTCTTTGTACATTTACTCATTTACTGAACTGTTCATGCTCTTGTGTAAAAGTTATTCTTTAATGTAGTCAGTAATGGTAGTAAATCCAAGAGAATTCCTAACCTGAAGTACTGTATGTGTGTGTGGAGGTCACCCAGCCTTCAAGAGCTGCTGGAATGATTTGTTGGTCTGGGTTTCAGTGGAGACTTTTGGTGCTGCTGTAAATGCAGTTTTAGACCCTTTTTACACAGTCAGAATCACAGTGACTGGAAACACAGGAGGTTTGAATTGGTTTGGCATGGAAATACTGAAAATTATGTTGAGGTTTCAGCTTCAAAAGCAAAGATGCTGGTGTTTATACTTAAAAAGTTTAAAGGCTGGACGACTGTCTACAGCATAAAAAATTACACATAGAATACCACACACTCTATACAACACTCAAACGCACCTTTTGATTCTCAAACAAATTAAAGATAATATGCAAGTAGTTCGGCTCACAGGGGGTGATGTGTTATTATAATACAAAAAAATATTCAGTTGACAGCAGATACACGTAAGATATATGATACACATATAAGGTTTCTTACCCTGGGGTCAACTCCCATGGTCAGAGGTCCCTGGACACTAGACCCATTGGCCCAGTTGGTAATCCATCCTTGGCTCCAGGGTTTGGTTGAGAGCATAGGTATTATAACTTAATTAGTCCTTCACAGTCTGCAGGAAAACTGCATGCATGGACCTGTTTAGCTGGACTGGGGGCTGGAAACAGCACCGTGCACTGTTGTTAGGTGTGAGAAGTCATTTACATTTCGTAGTGTCTTATCTTTTCCCATCTAAGAGCTGTTGGGAACTTAAACACAGGCCATTAAATGTACCTTGTGGAGTGTCTATGCACTATGGTGCAATGCTTTACCCATGGCTCCCCATTTTGATTGTTCTAGCACACTTGCATAAGGACGCACATGCGCACGCACATGTACATGGGTCACGCAATACATGTTCCTGCCAATGGTTTGTCGCTATTCCTCTGGTCTACAGGTGGTGGTAATGTGCCAATAAATGAGGCAATCTGCCAACCTGGGTTTCCATTATCTGGTAATTAGGTTTTTTTGCCAGGAAAATCTGTTGAAGTCCAACATATTTAAATCTCTGCGATCATAATGTCCGGTGAAAATAATACCCTCTAAGCACAAGTTGCATGCCAGCAGAGAGCAGGTTCTCTCTGCAGAACCGAATCAAAACAGAGCAGTGAAGTCACCTTGGGGAGGACAAGGTTCTAAGGCTTATGTGCTTTGCAAGTTGTGGAGAGGCACTTGGCACCTTTGATTTTTGGAGAATTATGTGAGGACGGCAAGGGAGATCTAATTAAAGAAAGTTTACTCAATACAATATATTACAGAGATATTAAACTCCTTCTTAACCTGATAGAGTTAAACTGATGAAGGACAATTTGTGCTGGAATTGCAGATTAGATGCATTTGAGAACCATTCTACAAGCCATTCTAGATCAAGTTCCTGAGTGGATGGTTTGATTCCACAATCCCTTTCTACTTATTTATCCTTATAAAGGACAAATATGAAAAACATGAAAATGTTGACAATGATGGTTAATTCTTGACCTTGAGATTATTGTCATTTGCTGTTTCCAAGACTAAGAATGAACTTTCAAGATTCAAGAGACTCAAGGTACATGCACATTGGAATTGTCATGCATTCAGTCATACAGCTGCAACAATTAGTCGATTCACCGATTATTTGCCAACTATTAGATTAATCGCCAACTATTTTGATAATTGATTAATCATTTTGAGTCATTTTATGAGAAGAAAATTCTGAAATTCTGAAATATGAATATTTTCAGGTTTCAGGACAGTAAACTGAATATCTTTGGGTTGTGGACAAAACAAGACATTTGAGGATGTCACTTTCAAGATTCACAAACATACAAAATGTACTTGCATACACACAAAAAAACGAAATGCTGTTCCTCCCAGTCCACAGCAGTGCAACGACAACAGAAAGGATAAAAGTATATATCTAAAAATCTCTTTAAAAAAATAAAAACATAAATCCTGAAGAGAAAAATAAAAAAAAACAAAAAAAGAACAAACAGTTAGCAGCACAGTGCATTAAAGTGCATTTGGAGAGAAAGTACATGTCTCAGTTCAATGTTGACAGCTGATGCATGTCAACGAGTAACCAGCACTGATGAGGGGGTTAGAGAGTAGTTGGGAGGGGTGGGCATGTTCGTGGGGGGCATAGTTTGTTAATGATCCTGACTACTTGCGGGTAAAAGCTATTAGCATTCTGCTGGATTTGGCACAGATTCTCCTGTACCTCTTCCCAGACAGCAGGAGGGAAAACAGACTATGAGAAGGGTGGTGGAGATCCTTGATGATGCCAGAGGCTCTGCGAACACAGTGTTGAGGGTAAATCTCCAGCAGGAAGGGGAGTGGGGCACCAATGATCTTGCTAGCTGTCTTCACTATCATATGGCATATGATGTTGCCTGCTGTCCATCCTGAAGTCAATCACCATCTCCTTTGTTTTGTTGATGTTTAGGAAGAGATTGTGGGATCCGCACCAGGCCATTAGCTGCTCCACCTCCATCCTGTATGCAGATTCATCAATATTGCTGACGAGACCCACTACTGTTGTATCATTAGCAAACTTGATGATGTGGTTGGTGTTGAATCTGGCAGTATAGTCATGTGTTAGCAGGGTGAACAGCAGGGGGCTCAGGCACAGCCCTGGGGTGAACCTGTGCTCACTGAGATAGATTTTGATGTGTGGCTGCCAACCCTAACTGTCTGCTGCCTCTGCATCAGGAAGCTGAGGACCCAGTTGCAGGTGCTAGTCTACATCCACCAACCTCAGCTTCTCCACCAGCTGTGGTGGTATGATGGTATTAAATGCCGAGCTGAAATTGAGGAAGAGGATCCTGGTATAGGTGTTCTTCCCTTCCAGATAAGACAGAGTGAGGTGGAGTGTGGTAGATACTGGATCTTCCGTGGATCAGAGACTGTAAGGGATCTAGGTTTTGATGTGCTGCATGACAAGCCGCTCAAAAAACTTCACAACTATGGGGGTGAAGGCCACAGGGCAGAAGTCGTTCATACAGGCTGGGTTTGACTTTTTGGGCAAGGGAATGATGGTGGCACTTTAGAGGCAGATGGGCACCACTGCTTGACTGAGTGAGATGCTGAAGATGTCTGCAAAAACATCTTTCAGCTGTTCTGCACAGTCCTTAAGGTATGTTGTCTGGCCCCACAGCTTTGCATAGGTTGACGCTGGTGAAGGCCCTCTTTACCCCAGCTGGAGCAGGTACTCCAGCTGTCAACAGCTGGAGTACCTGGCCAATACCTGGCCAATATTAGAGCTCCCTGGCCAATATTTCTTGTGGCAAAAATCTTTGTTACGAATGTCCAAAAGAAACTGATGATCACAGACATATTTCCCTTGCACTCCACAC
The DNA here is from genome assembly GCA_038419695.1 of Scomberomorus guttatus. Taxonomy (NCBI): domain Eukaryota; kingdom Metazoa; phylum Chordata; class Actinopteri; order Scombriformes; family Scombridae; genus Scomberomorus; species Scomberomorus guttatus. Next base: position 1,864,845 of record CM076445.1, read on the forward strand.
GATGACACAGATGTAGAAATAGACAAACACACTGCATAGTTGGAACTAGGAGAGGCCGCTGCAAACGTTGGTTGCTTTGCCATCACACCAGCTCATGGAGAAAGATAGAATGCCACCAACAAAGACCCCTTAATTTCTCTTCACAAAATAACTCTTCAGCTTCCCCAGTGTAGTTTTTCCTCCATTGGCAGGTAGCAGTTAGCAGTTGACAGCTAGCTAGTTGTTTTGATTTAAAAATATATCCAAAGATGATATTCCCTCTTCTTTTCTTGCTGATTAATACTGTTACCTCTTCTTTAGAGTCCTTTCTGAAGACTATTTGATGGTTATTTTGCAAAATATCCCACTTTTTAGGTTCAAGCTTGAGATGTATTCAGGAGCTCATTTTGGTGCAGCTACTCTCTCTCACAGATTTTTGATGATGGGCTTTGGGAAACAGAGATCAACACTTTTCACAATGTTCTCACATTTTATGGACCAAACAACTAATCAATTAATCGAGAAAATAATCTGCAGATTAATCAATAATGAAAATAATCATTAGTTGCAGCCCTAGTCGTGTTAAAAAAAAAAACACATTTACAATAAATTAAGTTAAAAATAAAGAGTATCCAAGGTCTGAGAGATGACATTATTTACAACAGTAGCACTTCTAATGAAGTAATGAAGAGCAGCAGCTGGAAGGAGATTTGCACATTAAGAAAATATCACCACAGTGTAGCAGCATGTTACACCAGAATATAATCAAGGGTTCTGAATAAATAAGCATAAATAAACAAGTGTCTGGGCTGGGAGGAGCACGTCTGGTTATTGGCAATAATTAATATTTATCAAAGGTAAGTATTAATTATTAAAATAAATAAAATTATTAATACAAATTAATAATAAGGGGGCACCACCTGGAAAGTGGGACCAATAACCAAACAGTAAGGTAGTCTCATAAAAGGAGTTCAGTTCTTAGGGATGCTAATATCTGAGGGATACCAGCATCCACAGGTAAATGAAGGTTTGAGTCTGAGCTGACTCTCTCAACCAGCCTCTTATCACAAGTAAACACACTATTCACAAAAGACTTCTATTTAAATGTACAACAGAATTTATTAACGTCAGCAAGAATTAATAAAATTAACAAATGCTTTAGTTATCAAACTACTGTACTATGATTAACACTACCTAAGCAAACATACATGAGACAACAGTGGTGTGTGGCTGGGTGTGTGTGTATGTGTGTGTGGGTGACAAGATGGTGGACGTGATCTGGGATGATGTCGTTGCACGAGAGTCAAGATGGCAGATGTGATTACGGGAGGAAGTCAAATCACGCAAGAATCAAATGGCAGATGTGACCGTGGTGTTTTGGTTAGAGACAATGCCTAAGATGGCGGCGCCGACTTAGCATGGGTCTCTAGTCGCAAGATGGTGCCAGCCAGAGGTCAGCAACTCTGCAATTACCTAATTCTATCAAATACACATCTGGTGGTAAGATGGTGAGGGGCAGAGCGCTGCTGTGTTCCACGTTATCTGCCCACCAGATGTGCAAAGGGGTGCGAGTGTTTATGTGCATGTAAACAGGATTAGTAATGAGAGAGAGAGAAAAGAGAGAGAAATGCCGGCTCACAGTGGAGTCCCACAGCTGTGGGGAGAAAGCAGTAGTTGCTTTGTCACACAGAAAAGCATGCATATGGACTGTAGTCTGTAACGTTGTCTGGACTGTTGACCGACAAACCAACCTGCTGTCTTGCTTGCAGTGGCACAATACACAGCAGTCTCAAGTGGGACAAACACAAATTAGCTTAGCATGGTGAATACAACTAAACAAGCAGCAAGCATCAGTGCTCCTTGGAGCTTAGCAGAACAGAAGGATTCGGCAGTCCGTCAATTCACAAAAACAGTAGCAATAAAGCTTAACAAGCAATAACACACAATACAACACTGTCTCTGCCCAGATGTAAGCCTCTTACTTGGGTTGCTTCAGAAAGCGATCAGATGTGTGTTTAGTCTGTCAGTGGGGTCCAGAAGGAGTCCTCCGATGGGTGGGTCATGGCAGTGCTGTTCCTCATTTCCTTGAGGGTTAACGGTGGCTGGTTTCTCGATAAGCAACGAGAAAACACAGGAGAGTCAACTCAGTCGGAAGGCAGCAGGGCATAGAGGTTATCAGCTTTGTAAAGAAATATGTTTCTTCCTTCTGCAGGCAAAACAGGAGAGCGCTGGGTTGCAACAGCGGTCTCTTCTCAGATCTGGCAATTGTGCTCGGTTGAACACGGAGAAGTCTCTGCTCGTCCAGTGAGGGGAGCATCTTCAAACTCGGCGAGAGGAGATACACATGCACAGGAAACTGGTTACCTCCTTCAGTAAACTGGCTCATGGGGAAAGCAGAGCTTCCTGCGACACGGTTACAATGGAATGGCAATGGGTGTATCTGTGCAGCTGGTACTGCTATAGCTGAGGTGATGTGTGTCGCCAGGACTCCCTGTGGTGTTGGGGCATCTCTGCCAATGAGAGACAAGAGTTTGGGGCTCTCCCAGATCTCGCACCAAGGTGCGAACTGCATTGGAGCCCCACAAGGCTGTGTCTTCAGAATTCCTACACCCTGTACACTAATGACTGCACCAGCCCATCTCCCATCACTACATACTTTAAATATTCTGATACTTACACTTCTTAATAACAATTGTTATAGAATTTTCCAACTCCCCCGCAGAATCTGACTCTTCTTTGCATGAACACACTTCAAACTACAAGCTAATCGCGATCTCAGCTTCGGTTTAAATATGTTTACTGGAAACAGTCTTATTATCTTCGGTTTACTGCAGGATAAATGAATAATGAAAGAATAGTAAATCAGCAGGGAGATAGTTTTATGAGGGATTTCATTTCACTTAGTTTCGTTTTGCAAGTTTCACTAAATTAAATTCAAGTCCCCTCTTACACTATATTAAACAATTCAAGGTGTGACACAAACAAAATCTCTTTGCTGACATTTGTCACGAGTGGCAACAGGGGGGAGACTGAAAAGGAAGTCATATTTTGTTGGGTTAGTTTTTACATCTACCAAAATCTGACTCCCCTCTTATATTAAAAATGCAAGATGTGACACACCAAATTCAAAGTCTCAGTTGGCATATCTGGACCTCTACTAATTATGCATAAAGTTATTTGTAACTAGTGGCAACAGGGGAGAGATTAGCCAGGGGAGTCAAATTTTATTGGGTAGCTTTTTACATCCACCAAAATCTGACTCCCCTCTCATATTAAAAATGCAAGGTGTGACACACACCAAATCACTCTGCTAACATATGTAGCTGATGGCAACTATATCCACATGGTAGGGGTTCAAACACTTCTCTGGACGGCTGGAGCTCAAAAGGATGTAGGGTCCCTGACCCCCAAACCAATTCACCTTGGGCCTACTCTGCTTACACTGGATGTGTAAAATAGCTTGGCCTTTCAGGATTTGACTGTGTCACGTGATGACCTGAAGTGTGGAATATTAGAGTGAAATCAGTGTGTTATGAGTATGTATGTATATGTAACTTACCCTGTATCTCCCCTCTCTAATTTCCTGTATGCTGATTGGCTAATGAATAGCTTGCCAATATTTTGACCTTCTGTCACACATAGTCAAGTTTTAAATCTTATATTTCAAATCAGTATTTGCCTACCAATGCTTTAGGGGTTGGGATTTTATTGTTTTGAAATGTTACTCAACAAGAAGTAGGCCTAGGTGGTAAAATAAACTTGGCTTTACTCATGTAAACTGATCCAACAAAATTTGACCCCCCCCACACCTTTAATCTCTCCTCTGTTGCCACTAGTTACAAATGACTTTATACAAAAGTAGTAGTGGTCCAGATATGCCAACCGAGTGAATTTGGTGTGTGTCACATCTTGCATTTTTAATATAAGAGGGGAGTCAAATTTTGGTAGATGTAAAAACTAACCCAACAAAATATGACTTCCCCCTCAGTCCCTCCCCTGTTGCCACTAGTGACAAATAGGTCCAGATATGTCAGCAAAGAGATTTTGGTTTGTGTCACACCTTGAATTGTTTAATATAGCCTAAGAGGGGACTTGAATTTAATTTAGTGAAACTTGCAAAACGAAATCCCTCGTAAAACCATCTCCCTGCTGATTTACTATACTATTCTTTATTTATCCTGCAGTAAACTGAAGATAATAAGTCTGTTCCTAGTTAACATATTTAAACCAAGCATGACTAGCTTGTAGCATGAGGTGTGTGCATGTTCACACGAAGGGGAGTCAGATTCTATAACACTAATTCTATAACACCTGTTTGGATTTCATTCATGGCTGAAAATCTTCCAGAATTGTTTCCCTTTTCATTTTATTTCATTGTGAACTATGTCTTCCACTTTTTGTGTTACTTATTGAAATGATGTAAAGCTCCTCTTGCTGCCATGCACCAAACCTTTTAAAGGCACCCAACCCCCACCCTACTACCCCCACCCGCCCCTCCCATCCCACCCTCCCTCACCCCTCCCTCACCCCTCCCCGACAAGCCAATTCTCTGTACTTTTTTCTCTCCACTTGAAACCACGTGTAGGGTTTCAACCCCCAACTGTGACAGACAACTTTACTGACCAATAAGAAGGCAATTTTTGTCGGGTCATGGTTTAATAAAACCAATCAAACATCAGTAGAGGCCGGCCAAGGCTGTGTAGGCGTGTCATTCCCTGCCAAGTAAATCCACCCTGAATTATTGCAACTTCACCAGCTTTAGGAAAAGTTGCGCAGTCCGCTCAGTGCTTTGCAAAGCGCTTCAATTCTCTTACATTAAAACCATCCACTTCCACTTATTTTACCGTACTTTGCTTTATTATGCATAACAGCCATGTTACCCATCTGCTCCTCTCTCTTCTATACGTCGGACTGACTGGTAAGTACTGACTTGGAACTCTTTACGCGCGAGCTCAATGCTTTGTATGTGTTTCTCTCGGATATAGGTCAACTAAAGTCATTCGTTTCCTCAGTTGAAGAACTGAATATTTTAGTGAAAATCAGGTTTAGACAATCGACTGTGGTTTCCTCTTGTATGATTGCTAGATTCCCTCCGACAGCGACTATAAAGAGTAATCTCTGCAGTAATGACTTGCACACCGTTTCTAATAGTCGCGGGCTGCAGACTTTTGCAAACCACAAGTTGAGCTCTGAGGTTTTACGTGGCTTTAAGAGTCATGGAGCATTAGCAGACAGTTCAGCCAGTTCACCGAGTCAGGATAGGCTGTTTTTGCTCATTGTGGCCGCTGTTTGATGGAAACTGTCTCTTCCAGCAGCCCAGTCTGAGCTGGACACAGATGAAGTGGTTCCCAGGCTGCTCTCCGGACAGGAGGCGCACCTGTCCTCCGACCACACTGTGCTCGCGCTGCGGCGCCGCGGTCAGCGCTCCCTGGACGCCCCGGGGGGCGGACACTCTGACCCGGATAACATAATTCTGTCACTGCCCGCTTTTGGAAGGAACCTGTACTTAAATCTGACGCGGGACAGCACGTTTCTCTCGGGTGATTTCGTGGTGGAGGAGAGGCGCAAGGACCAGAGCGCAGCGATGAGCCAGTTAACCATGAAGCAGCTCTGCTTTTACTCCGGCTCCATCCTCAACCACACGGACTCTCTGGCATCACTGAGCACCTGCGGCGGCCTGGTAAACCCATCTTAATTTTTCTGCTCTTCTTGAGATGTTTCATGTCATTTCAAGTTCAGTTGAGATCCAGCATTGGTTGAATTACAGTTTGGCAACAACTTGGTTGCAGACTTTGAATGTTAGGCAGCCACCCTGTTGAGGTGCCTTTAAGCAAGATTGTTTGTCCCTGACTTGGCAATTAGTCATCTACAGCAAATCAATCACCAACTATTTTGATAATCGATTATTTTGAGTCACTTTTTAAGAAAAAACCCCAAAATTCTCTAGTTCTAGCTTTTAAAATGTTAATATTTTCTGGTTTATTTAGTCTAATATGATAGTAAACTGAAATGTCCTTTGGTTGTGGACTTGGGACAAAAGAAGACATCTTCTAAAGCAACTTTAGGGAAAATAAAATGGGTAAACTGGATTAAACCAGTTAAATGGCACCAAAACGTGGCCAAAAACCCATTTAAAAAGAGGTTGAACATCAGTGAAGTGAAATCTGTTTTAGCAAGACAGCAAGTCTCACCATCTCCAAGTTTGCTGTTCTGTAGCTGACCCTGACCTCTGACCTCCCTGTGTAGCAGGCAATAAAATATGAATTTACGCAGAGTGAGCAATGAAATCCACATGAGCTGAGAAATTTCGATAATGCTCTTATGTAAAGTAAGTGTGCAGGTAGGGGTTCAGGGTCTCTCTCTTGGACTCTTCAGCAGAAACAGGCTTGAAGGCAGCTCTTATAGGAGAGTGTGCTCCTTTATTTCCTCTATATATCCTCAGTGACATTTTAAGCATTCAGCTGACCCACAATAAGTGAGCAGATCATTGTCCAGCTGCGTACAGACACTGTGAGACATATGGTAGGTTAATATGGAAAAATACCACTAGCAGCTGCAGCAGTTCAACCTGCAGCCTCTTAGTCTGTCCAGACCATGGAGTGTCAGGATGGGGGGCTGAGGGGTGTTCTGAGTGTCCTCAGTAAAATTACAGATTGGATGCGTCTCAGTTTCAAAATACTAATACAAGAAAGTACATACTATGTATCATAGATACATACTATGTATCTATGTTGACAGTGAGCTATTGTGGCAGAAACTACAGTAATGTGCTCTTATGAAGTATGGCAAATGATGCAAGATACAATGTCAACCAAACTGCAACTTTGAAACACTCATGCTAATTTCAAATGTAAAAACTTAATGAAAAAGCTGCTTATGTGTTTTAAAGGATTAGATTGGCTGTGGCTCAGAGATAGAGCGGGTCGTCCACTAATCGGAATATCGGTGGTTCAATCCCTGGCTCCTCAAGTCTTCATGTCGAAGTGTCCTTGAGCAACATACTGAACCCCAAATTGCTCCCAAAGGCTGTGCCATTGGTGTGTGAGTGTGTGTGTGAATGAGCATTAGAAAGTCCTCCTGATGATCAAGTTGGCACCTTGCATTGCAGCCTCTGCAATCAGTGTATGAATGTGTGTGTGAATGAGTTGAATAATTATTAGCTGCGAGCAATCTTATCCTGCATGCCTGCACTTTTAAAGAGTAAGTCAGGTTTACTACAAGGTAGTAGGTCAGATTCTTGTAGTTTTTGTTCATTTTTATCAGTAATGATAACATTGTATTCACCAGTAGAGTGATGCACCATGTACACATAATATCAACTGAAATGTTTAGGCTGTTATCATTAGATTTTTACATAGGACCACAAAAAAAATTAAAAGTGCAGGAAAAATTTGATGGGTGAAAAGTGTGGTAAATAAATATATAATGTAGTACAAAATCAAGAGGTTGTGTTATCTAGCACAACAAGGTAGTGAAGCTCTGTAAACGGAACCATGTTTCCGCACGAGCAGTGGCGTCAGCTGTACTAGGAACCTCACTCCTGAGAGTTACAATCTTTTCGCTGTTTTTACTTGGAGCCATTTCTAAACAAACTGCAGCAATCGCTGTCTTCGGGGATGAACATGCCACCCAGTGCAGCAGTCTGACTCATTGACGTGTTGTAAATAGTGGACAACAACAGAGGTCTACAGCGCAGAGGAATAAGATATATCAGACTTTGATACACACACAATACTTGTAAGTAGGATGAGTTCATTGTTGGTTTGGCTCTGCATATGAGATTTGTTGACAATAAGAAAAATATTTTTAAAAATTGCCAGCCTTATTCTTTAATATTGCTTATAGTGATAACGGTACATTAAATTCAACATGTTTGTGACCGTAGAGTGTTGTTTAATAACTACTTGCACATGAAATTATTCCTTGTGCCTCAGTTTTGGCATTTCTTTCCTTAGAAGATCCAAATGCAGCAACATAGTCTGGTATTCTTACTCTATTGGAAGACCAGACCAATATTCCGGCGGCTTACTTATCCCACAGCCCAGCATGCAGCATCTATGGAGGCAGCTGAGCTATCATTATTCAGCCATCCACCAGTCACCACAGTTGACTGAGGTTGTTGTGCTCTGGTTGATAAAGTAAATGGCTTGATACAAAAAAGAAAGAAAAGTTGACAGTAAAAAACATGCATTTAAGGATGACTGGACTGAGAAATACGTCTTCATTTTGTCTGAGGGAAGTACAAGACCATTGTCCTTGATTTGTAATGACACAGTGGCCATAATGAAGACTGGGAACGCAAAACGCCACTATGACACCAAACATGCCTGCTTTGAACAAAACTTTCCACAAAACACGAAGAAGAATCACAGAACTGAACCAGTTGAAGTTGTGATATCAAGACTCCAGCAGAATAATTGTAAAATAAAACACAACATTGAATGCAGTGAAGAACTCGTACTGCAGCAGACTCATAATAAACACTTACAGCAGTGTCTGCCTGACCATTGCACCTTTTTAGGCTCAAATTTAAGGACTTTGTTACACAACGAAGATGTGATGTCTCCTGTAAATACAGAAGTGCTGTTCATGTACAGAGTGCTGGAGCTTTTGTACTGAAATATCAGGCTGTCTGTATTTGTCCAGACTTCACACACTCAGGCACACACTGGCGTGTCATGAAACAACACAGTGAGTACCCCAGATTCCTTTAAACTCAGATTAAAGCTGTGATTGGATGTGAGCCAGCACAGACTTTTAACCTTTTTTATTATCATTCTGTTGATTTTTGTTCTTCTTCTCCAGACAGGCAGGATGTTGTTATGTTGACACAAAGATGTTTTTAATGGGATAACCATTCATTGGAACTAACTAGGTCAGGCTCAGTGACACCTGAAGTGGGAAAAACCAGTCTCTCTACACAAACACACCTGACCACATATGTATTATGGCTTGCCTGTTTGACACGGATCTCCATATGGTCCAGGCTATATGTAACAATGTCCAGTCACAGTCGCTGTCCTTAACCTTGCAAGCCAGGCTACCTCAGCGTACACACATACTCTTATACTCACTGTTCATTCTTAGGGTCGCACAATGACACTGCTAGTCAGTTTTATTTGAATCAGCAGCTTGTGTTTTGCTGAGGTTCAGGTAAAACACAGCCCCCCAACACCTTGTCTGTGTGTGGGTTAAGTTTTCCAGCAATTGTATCGGTGGAGCAGCTGAAACGGGATGACAGAGGACAAATTTGGATTGTATTAGTGCTTCTAACATGGCTTCTCTGAAGGCAGCAGGAAAGTTTAAAGAGGAAATGGAGATCGCATATGGATAAATAGAGGGACAGCCATCATAATAGATGCTATCAAGGTCGTTATATAGTATTTTCTACTGCATTTTGTACTTCATACTTCTTCTTGTCAAACAAATATTTGTATGCAGTTTTAAATTGATGTTCCTTTATTAAAGGCATACTGTAGCTAGTGTCATAATCTTGCTTGCCCAGAAAAGTAGTGGTGACAGCATGTTTTTTCCACAGCCTGTGCAGCAGGGATGTACCATTGCTCTATAGCAACACACTACATAACAGCTGGATGTTGTCACAAGTAGCTAATGCAGACCACACGAGCACACCCAGCTGTGATGTTGGCTGTGGTCAGTGTAGCAATGCTTTTTTCCTTACAAGATCTAATATGGATTTACTCCTTGTAAATTGTAATCCTTTAGATTTCAGTCCTGGTTGATTTGACGTGATTGAGTGGTTTAATACTACAGCAAACACTTGTTGAGCAGGCAAAAAAATCACTTTGTTTTAATAAAGAAAAAAAGTACAACATTGATAATATTTCATGCTGCAAGTAGGTCTGCGGGACACTGTAAAGTTGGTTGTCTTGCTGAGGAGGTTGCAGCCTGTCGCCTGCAGCTCTTGAATGGCTATTGCTGAAACAATGCCAACCATAGTCTCAAAACAGGGTTTGATATTATGAACATATTAAGAATTATTATTTTAAAGAACTAACAGTGCGTTCACACATACAGATAAAAAGAGGCAAGCTCTCTCTTCTCTCACAAGCCTGAACCTGAGTCTTAATTAGCAAATCAAAAGCCAGCAGTGAATTCTGACGGTTAAACTGGCCTGGCATTTAAACATTTCCCTTTCCAAGAGGTTAGTTGTGTTTTTTTTACCAAGTTGATACCAAGTCCTTTAAAAGCATATACCTAATAATGCTGTGTGGAAGGCCTGCCTACCACTGTCTTGTTTCTTATTGTTTTGGGATTTTATGAGGCCAAAACATCAGATTTTAATGTTTTAATGTTTTTGTTTTTATGTCAAATCAAGTCTCTTAGGAGTGAAGTCAAATCCTTGTAGGAATCAAATCCAAGTCAAGTTCCAAGTCTTAATTTTTTTGACTTAAGTCTCGCTCATGTCTAAGTCTTAAGACTCAACTCTGCATCGTGGGTACCCTGTCATCCAGCAAGCTATTTACCAATCCACCCAGTACTTTTTTCCAGAATTAAACTAGTGCTCAAGCCTTGTATGAGGACAGTGGTTCAGAAGCAATTTCACATCCTTGCAGTTATGTGGTAGGTCTGCATGGTTCCTGTCCATCTTTCTCCACTGTACACTTCTAAAAATAGCAACTTAAAGCCATGTTTGTAAAACTTCCTCCATGGCATCAGATAACACTAACCCCAGCAGCAGCATTTGAAGCTTGGCCTAATCCCAGACTTAAACATAAATTGAAATGGAAGTTAATTTATCCTTGTAGAGAAACTGGGTCATTCTAGCACCAGAATATTCCAGCAGAGAACAACAGGATCTCATCATATTATGTAATAACATCATATAATAGCTCAACATAATTGTTTAATTGAATGTAATAATAAACAAAGTTTAGGAAAGAGAATTAGTACTAATGACTTCCTCACAGTACTGATATAACTTACAGAAATGATTTTGTACTATAACACTTGAGAGATGAAATCAAATTCTTCTAGCTGAGAATGGAGTGATTTTAAACCACCCCAGATCCGAATGTCTGCACAAACGTTGGAACAGACTGAGAGGTGCTCTATTTTATGGCATACCAGACTTTACTCAGAGCTGGTATGTTCATAGTGGCAGCTCTGTGGCTGCTGTCTGTGCGTTGTGTGAATTTCCTGTTAGTCGCTGCTGTTGATGATGCGATGCCGATAAAGAAGTTTATTTTCTGAGCAATGTTTCCATTGTTTTTTTAAAATTCCAGTCCCAGTACCTGGTCAAACTTCTGTCATAGAGAATTGGGAAGCCGTTGACCGTGACTATCAGCTTTTCCACCATTTTGTTTGAAATTCTTTAATGGAGTAGAAAACAACTCTTCAGTCTGTGAGTGAAGTGATGGCCAATGCCAGATGAATGGATTTCTGTTCCGTCTCCAGGGTGTGTGAGTCCGTATGTGTTTCTGGTGTTGTTGTGGTGCAGAGACCTCATAAATGTGTGATGCAGAGAATGCAGAATGAATGATTTGACTTTACTTCAATATTAGAGCTGATATAAGAATCTCTTACTCTTGCAAGACTGCCTTAATTTCAGGAAGAGCAAGCACCTCACTCACCCAGCAACACAGATTTTCTTTGTTCTCTATGTAAAAACTCCCAAGTTCTCTAAAATAAACTGCAAAATACGTCATCGGTCCATACACTCCAAAATGACACATACATTTTCTACATACAAAAATTTGTCTGTGCATTTCAAAACTGTTACAAATCACTGTTTATGTATACGTTTAAAGTTTGGTTAGGTTTGGGGGAAAAAAAAACAAAACAAAACACTTGGTTAGGAGCAGATGACCATATAAAGAAACCGTACTGAGCCGATGTCGGCTTGGGCTGAAAGTAGAAACAGTAGTTCCAACTGAACAGTTGGAAACCTTGCGTTCAGAGCAGTCTAAAGCCGCTTTCTGTTCACAGATTACTTCTACATATGTTTACCTCATTATTTGACACTTTTGCCACGTTTAATATGAACATCCGACATTGTAACATTATGACTAAAAATAAGAAAAAGTCTAATAGGTCCACTTTAAAATTATAACTTGTTGTCACTGGTTAACACATAATAACAATGTGGTTAAAATGTATTTACCATGGCAACGGCAGCAAATTCAGCCAGTAACTCCCTAAAACTTTGCTACATTTTTTGTTTTATTACTGATGCCCGTATTACTTACAACAGAGATACACTCATCAACATTGGAAATGGAAGTGCGGGGACCTAAGGCTATTCCTCTACCCAACCTACTTCTGGCTAATGTCATCACAGGAAAATAAAATGGATGAAATAAGATTCAGGCTAACTCAACAATGGGAGATCAGAGACTGTTGTGTCCACATCTTTACAGAGACCTGGCTCCATCCCAACATCCTGGATCAAGCTTTTCAAGATCAAGTTTACATCAATGATTCTTGATGCTCAAACGCAGTCAAAGTGGATGGACAATGTTTACTAGATGTCGACTTTTTAATGTTAAGATGTCGACCATATTATCTGTCCAGAGAATTCAACAGTTTGTTTGTTGTTGCTGTTTACATTCCTCCAGATACTAATTAAAAAAATGCACTACAGGAATTGTATGAGGTCATCAGCATTCACATGACAAAACAACTGGATAGTATTTTTATTGTAAATAGACCTCAGAACTGTTTTACCTAAATTCCATCAACATGTCCACATCCCCACCAGGGGAAGTAATACCCTGGACCATGTTTACACAAACATTCCTGGCAGCTACACCTCCTCCACTCTAGTGTTCAACACCGGCGCCCCCCAGGGCTGTGTACTCAGCCCCCTCCTTTTCATGCTGTACACCCATGACTGCAACCCCGACATGGAGAGAACTCTGTTGTGAAGTTTCCAGATGACACCACCATCATCGGCCGAATTTTAAACAACAATGAAAGTTCATCTCGGGAGGAAATCAACAATCTTGCAGAATGGTGCACAGAGAACGATCTATTGCTCAATGTCAACCAAGGAGCTGATTGTTGATTTTAGAAAAAAGGAAGCAAAGACACATACCCTTGTCTATATCAGTGGAGCTGAGGTGGAGCAGGTGAACAGTTTTAAGTTCCTTGAAATCAACATCACAGAGAACCTGTCATGGACATCACACATCTCCACCCTAGTAAAAAAAGCCCAGAAACGACTGTACTTCTTAAGGAAACTTAAGAAGGCAAAATTCCCATCCCAAGTTCTTGTTAACTTTTACAAAGGAGCTATAGAAAGCATCCTGACTGGAAACATCACAAATTGGCATGGGATGTGCATGGCCTGAGACAGGAAGGCTCTGCAGCGGGTGATTAAAGCTGCCCAGAACATCATTGGTACCCATCTACCAAGCATCAGCGATATCGGTGAGGTGAGGAGCCTGCACAGAGCCCAAAGGACACTAAAACACAATACCCACCCCAGCCACAGCCTGTTCACCCTACTGCCATCTGGCAAGAGATACAGAAGTATCCGTCATACCACCAGACTACAGAGCAGCTTCTTTCCTCAGGCTGTGAAACTCCTCAATTCATCCTCTGCACTACAACATAAAAAATAGTTTTATTTTTATGACTTATTATTTATTAATCCATTAAAAACAGAAATTATATAAATTTCGGTTTTCATAAGTAGCATTAAGGGACTACAAACTACATTTCATTATACAATCTTGTGTTGTAAAATGATAATAAATGAATCTTGAAAAGAGTACTCCACCAATTTAGTATTGCACTACTGTAACTGAAGGATGAGAATTGATAGAACAGAACTAGATACCATCTATTCTGTGCATTTTTTTTACTTGTTAAAATCTGGTGCCTACATTACCCACAATGCATCTGTGTTGACCCGTCCATCCACTCCAACTTCTGGACTTTTTGACTCTATGATAATGTCACCTGATTTCCTCTTTTGCTACGGCTGCTAGAGGGCTTCTGTCACTTGAATGTAAACATATGTTTTGGGAAGGTTGTATAAATGACTGATTCTGGTTCCATTTACTTTTTTTTTCTTTTTTTAACCTAACTAGACTTTAAACGTATACATCAACAGTGATTTGTAACGGTTTTGGAAGGCACAGACAAATTATGTCATCATGCTGATAGCGGCGTCAGATCAGAAAATGTTTGTGTTGTTTTGGAGGGTATGGACTGATGACGTATTTTGGAGAAGTTTTTACATAAAGAACAAAGAAAATTTGTGTTGCTGGGTGAGTGAGGTGCTCGCTCTTCCTGAAATCAAGGCAGTCTTGCAAGAGTAAGAGGTTCTTATATCAGCTCTAATGTTAAAGTAAAGTCAAATTAATCATTCCGCACTTTCTGCATCACACATTTATGAGGTCCCTGGGGAGGAAGGTCTTAAACCCCACACTGATGAGTGATTTTGTTTGTTTTAACAGGGACCATACATATTAACATCGTTACATACAGGTAAGCAATGCAACAGATTTCATATATACAGAGCATCTAGCTGATGCTAATTTTCCCTGGTTAAGCTTTTAAAACTAGATTTAAAACATATGTGTTATCATTGGTTAACATGCATCAACACTTCAGAGAAGCAGTGATTTTTCAGCACACCCTGACTTTTCTATCTTCTGACTCTATGCCACATTCGGGTCCTGCCACAGGATGTGGGCAGGGTGTTGCACTTTAGACTCTGTCAGAGAGCATTACATTTATGTCTCTGTTCATGCATTTGAGAAGTTTCTTTATAAAATAATATTCACCCTGGAATCTGTACCAACACTCAGGATTTATATTATCACTTGAAGCAAGTAATAACCAATCCTACCCACTTGTAACAAATACAGTATGCCATGTGTTTTTAGGATTGGGTTGTCAGGAGTGGAGCTTTTAGATTCTTAGGCCTTAGAGCAAAGGGAGTTTTTCTTTGCCGCTGTCACCAAGTGCTTGCTCATGGGGGAATGTTGGGTCTCTGTAAATTAAAGAGAAAAGTGCCCTGAGATAATTTCTGTTATGATTTGGCACTATATAAATAAAACTGACTTGACTTGACTAGACTCACCAAATGTGGAGTGAGAAGAAGAGAACACTCCTGATAGTGCTGACTCACCAGAAGCATGCACTCTGACTGCCACCCTCTAGCACATTTTCTTTTGACCTACTTAAAAAGTTTCAGTTTGTAACAGGACTCAGGATTGGACAGAAACAACCACAGCAATGTGGCGGTCAATGTGATCACCTTTAGACAGTTGTGCCTTATCAAGTATTCATCTCACTTTCTAAAATTCTATTTTTGTCTCCCCCACTTTTACTGTTCCTGTTAGGATTTCTTACTAAATCGATGAAAACGGAATGCCCTGACTGTCTATCCACCAAAATCCAGATGGGACAAAGGAGAAGGTGCTAAAAATGTTGATACCTAATCTGGATGGCCTTTTAATTGTAACCATGCACTTAACAGTAATAAGCTATACGAGCAACGGTGATTGTTCTGGGAAGTGTTTTGAACAGGTTTTTGCCTGTTAGAGCTACATATAGGCTGCTCTGACTGGTGGAGCTTGTCGGGGCTGTGTGCAGCATGAGAGGAAGATATAAAGACACTCCTCAGGGCTAAATAAGTTAAATCACTTCCATGTCTTTTGGGTAAAAATAAAATCTGCATTTCGATTGACCGTTAATATTCTCCTAAAAACATGCTAGAATTGGACAGTAAAGGAGTGAGCTAAATTAAAAAAAGGATGCAAATACAGCAGTATGAGGTCACTGTCAAGGAAATGAAATGGGATTTTAAGTAGAGAGTGCTTTAAAAGAATAGTATGACATTTTGGAAAATGCAGTTATTTGCTTTCTTTCCAAGAGTGAGATAAAAAGGCTGAAAGGCTGATCTCATGTGTGTTAAATATGGAGCTGGAGTCAAGGCATTGTTAGCCAACTTAGCATCAAGACTGGAAACAGGGAGAAAACAGCTAGCCTGGCTCTGTCCAAAGTTCAAACAAGTACCTACCAACACCTCTAAACTCACTCACTAACACACTTTATCTCCATTGTTTAACCTGTACATAAATAAAAACAACAATTAGTGATTTTTGGTGGGAGTTGCATGCTGGAACTGTATTTTCAGCCAGGTGCCACCTAACACAGATGACTGTGTTCAGGTTCCTGAATTTGGGCTTCAGGGTTTCTATATGGATACAGGGTTTCTGTATGGATACACAAAGTGATAGACAACATAGCTCAGATCAAACTGCTAAAATAATGAGAGGAGCAGCCAAGGAAATAGGGCTGATAGTTGTGTGGAGAACTCTCCACCTGAATGAAAGAGATTATACCTTCTTTTCAAAATCTTACTGTAAATATTTGAGACTAGATTATTTCTTTATGTTAGAGAATCACGTATCAAGGGTGATATAATGCAAAATCACACTGTCTGATCATGCTTTGATAGGATGGGTCATACTCTTTGGAGACTAAACTCCGTTACAAATGGGAGACTTCAAGATACTTTGATAGTGGAGCAAAAGCAATGCAAAACCTGGCTTATAAACAACAAAAAAACAACAGATAAAATGAAACATTGTTTCTATCAAAGACCAAACCAGGAATATAAATGTAAAAGGTAAACAAGAAATAGCACAAGAATTTACAAAATACTACAAACAATTACATAGCCTTGACAATAATCTAGTCCCTCCAAAATAGAATTAAAGAATATCTATCCAGAATAAAACTACCACAGATAACAGATGAACAAAACGCAAACCTGACTTTGCCAGTTAAGTCTGATGAGATCAAGGTAGCAATAAAGAAATTAAAAAAGGGTATTACGGGTTTATAGGTGAATTTTATAAGGAATTTGACAAAGAACTACTGTCGATTTTAGAAAGAACGTTTAATTGGGCGTTCGATCATAGTCAGTGGGCAAATACTTGGTGCAGCTCCATAATTTCAGTCATACACAAAGAAGGCAAGGATCCTACTGACGGTATCTTACGGATCTTATAGATCAATAACTTTATTGAATGTAGACCGAAAATTGTTAAGCAGCATCATAGCAGATAGACTGTCTGGGTCTATAATAGTCCGCATAGTATAGACCCAGACCAAACAGGCTTTATCCCAAACAGACATTTATCTGATGATGTAAGTCGAACTCTGAATACAATAGATTACTCACAGAAAATTTATATTCAAACATTGATCCTTGCTTTGGATGCTGAAAAAGCCTTTGGCAGGGTGTCATAGTCTTTTATATTAGAAACCTGTATTAAGTTCGGTTTCCATGACACTTTTATCAAATGTGAGCCAAGAATAAAACCTCAACAAACACAGGTCAGGGCAAATGGGACCCTGTCAGATAGCTCTGAATTAAAACAGGGAATGAGACAAGGGGACCCACTCTCGCCTTAAACTTAGCAATCTGTATTGAGCGTCCGGCAGCATATATTAGAATGACCAATGAAATTGAAGGTGTGAAAATAGCAGATGAATATCCTAAACTGGCTTTATATGCAGATGATGCGGTCCTATATATCACAAACTTTATATATATATATATATATATATATATATATATATACACACACACACACACACACACACACACACACACACACACATATATATATATATACATATATATATACACACACACACACACACACACACACACACACACACATATATATATATATATATATATGTGTGTGTGTGTGTGTAGCAAGGGGAACAGAGTAGGCTAGGTGTGTCGGATGAGGACGGGATAATAAGCCTATTGCTGCGAGGAAGCTGAGACCTATAACAGTCCAGTGAGGAACAGAATAGGCACAGCATGGGGGGTGAGGGCAGGACAATAACCCTTTTGCTGTTAGGAAGCGGAGACAAAGGTTATGCATTGTAACAGTCCAGTGAGGCGCAGAATAGGGAAATAGCTTTCCATGCGTCAATGAGCAGGAGAGAGAGTGCACAGCCAAATGCCCCGATATCCATCACTGACAAAACACTCAGAACAGAGTGAGTCATAGGGAAACAGGAGACATCCTGCAGATAAAACCAAACAAAAGAGCAAGGGGAGGACCAAGAATCCGCAGTGCAAATGTCCTCCACTGTGTGACGCCGTGGAGGATGAGAGTCGAGTGCACTCTAATGCCCTCCGGAGGCTCTACCCCAGAGGAGAGATATGCCTGTGAAACAGCCACACACAGCCAGTGTGACAGACACTGTGCAGACAGAGCAAGCCCCTGGGATTGCTCTCTGTAATGCACAAACAGACGCTGTGAGCAGCACAATGCAGCAGTGCACTCAATGTAGCAAGCCAGCGCACGTACCGGGCAGAGAAGATGAAACATGGCCTCCTCCTCAGACTTGTGAGGAGGGGAAAAGAAACCATCCAGCGTTATCACTCTCGATCTGAACGAGCTAGTGATACATTTAGTCGTGAAAGCCAGGTTTGGACGCAGGATAGCTGAGCTGTCATCTCCCTGTATCCTGAGACATGATGGAGCCACAGAAAGAACAGACAAATCACTGACTCTTTCCGAAGATGTCAGAGCCGAAAGCAGAGCTGTCTTGGCTGACAGAAACTTAAGTGGAACCTGATCTAAAGGTTCGAAGGGGGCTTTAACCAGCACGCATAAAATCCAAATCCCACTGAGGAGACAGAGAGTGTGACACCAGCTGGAGTCTCCTCACGACTCTCAGGAAGCGTTTCAGCAGGGGATGGCTAAACACTGATCTGTCACTGAAACCCTCGTGACAAGATGAAATAGCAGCAGCCTCTCTTAAGTGTTCCCGTTCAGCGGCCAGGCCCACAGATGCTGGCCTATCACCGGGTAATTCCTGATCGCTCCCTCTGTCTGGGAGAGAGCATCCTTGCACTACTGAAGTTCCAATGGCTGTCCTGATATCAGCCGCTGCAGGCATGGAAACCATGATGCGCCCGTGCGCTTCGGGGCTATCAGGATCGCTGACAGCCTGGGTCATGGCTGATGCGCAAAGGAGTTCACTCCCAGTGGAGTATTGTCTCGCACACTCAGGGTGAACCACAGAGCACACCAAATCTGGGATCTGTGGATCAGATCATATGATAGGCATCAACCTATCATAGCGTCTACTGTGGTGTGAAAACATGGCCCAAACAGCCTGTCTGGACTGATGGGCGCCTCAAGGAGGTCCCTCCTCGATGTTTCGGGGGATGGAGGATAGTCATAGTCTGCCAAACAGCCATCCGAGCCTGGGAGAGAGCAATGGAAGAGCACAAGGTGAGGATGGTGCTGGCAGTCTTGCTGATTTCTGAAGTCACATCGGAGGGCAGCTCTGTGGCCTGAGTGGCCTGCTTTGTCATAGAGAAAGCCAGCAGCCAGATGTTGTTGGCTGCCAGTGACGTTTGGAAGGCGCACTGATGAGCCCGGTCGGCCAGAAGGGTGGTCAGTTGGTCTTTGGAGGACGGTGGTACTGGCTGTCGTCCTACCATTGTGTTGGCCAAAACAAGCCGTGAGGTCAGGCTGTTGAGGGGGAATGGGAGGGAAGCCGCCGTCGGTAAGACCCTCTACCTTAGTGATGGGAACGTAGGTGGAGACAGGTGCTTTCCTGCTCCCTGCTCTCTAAATATTGGCATTGACCTTTGAAAAACCCACGTTGATCGACCACTATACGTAACTGTCAAATAAAATACAGTAGTTTTATGTTACTATGTATTGGATTACAGCGCTAGACATTTTGCAGTAAATTAGATTACGGTTATTCATGTAATGCTGTAAACTTTCAAAACACACTTTTAAATTTCAATAAATCAGTACAGAACCAACTCTTTAAATGACAGTTATTTTTTGTAAACTGTTGAACAGGAACAAACATATTTACTTATTTTCACTGTGTGCAGGGATTGTGCATACTATGTTTACAGACATATGGCCTTCCTCCATATGGCAGAAATGCCCACACTGAATAGTGAACTGCTGCAATTATATCTGTGATGCAGAGTGTAAATGGTTTTCCCTCAGACAGGACAGCAGAACAGAATAAGTTGTTTACCCTTAACAACAGATGTGCAGTGGTTCACACAAACTGTAGTAAAAGAACTGCCTGCAGCTCTTCGTCTACCAGCTCACTGTGGCTGTTTCCTCTTTTACCGATCCTCCTTTGCAATATTTCAATTCTGCTGACCAAACAGCACAAAACATTTTGCTGTAGTGTTACAACGACAAAATCCAGTATGTAAAAAGGTTGCTTAAACCTGTAGCAACAGTTAAACAAATCCTCACAAAAAAAATACTAAACACTGTTGTCATTTTTTAAGCCCACTACAAGTGGGGAAAAAAAATCAAATAACTCAACTTGACAATATACTAGACACGTTTATTTCCTTGAAACAAAACATTCTTGGATAATCTAAACATGGATAACTGTTATATATATCCAACCCTGGTGTCAAGTCACCAGGGGTACATCTCATGTCTCTTGATTACATCCATGTTTCCCTCACTTGTATGTCCATTTGTGATGACAGCGGCAGCTTATCACAGCTGATCAGCTGTCAGTCGGTTTTAACAGCTGTAGAGACTTCTGATGGAGTTTGTGTCTGCACACCTGCACTCTGTTAATACTAATAAAGGCACACAGTTATCACTGCCAGAGCAGCAGCGTTTTCTCTCTGCAACCTGTTTAACAAACACTTGCACATTAATAAAAACCTGCATTCTGTATTTATACTGTGTACTGTGTCCTGCTCAGAGGCACAGGAACCATTTCTACTGGCAGAATGCATTTATATTATTTATTAATTATTTGTGTCTGTATTCATTCATATTCTGATTGTGAATTCATTATTTAATAACCCAGAATATGATCAGGGTGTCTTTTGCACAGTGGAAATTATTTATTTGGCTAAAAGTTTTAGGGAAAAATGAAATTATGTAACTCATAAGAAACCTGACGTTCAGCCTCACTTGTGACTGAAAATGACAATAAATTATGTAAAATATAAATGTGTTTAAAATGTGTTTCTTGCTGACAGACAGACACTCCCTGACTTTAATTTCACCCATAATAACAGTTAATGGGGGAAATAACAGATCATGAAAAGAAAAATCTTTCTAATAAATGAAGAAAGTTGCTTATGGTTCTTTTGTTAATCAGACCTACAATTTTTAACTAGATGAATTTGAAAACAAATAAAATAGTCTAGCCGCAAGTGGCAATATGTGGATTCAATCCTTTTTGTGCTCAACAGAAGGAAACGGCTCAATTGGCTAAAATTAAAACCATGACCAGCGGGTTTCACCCTTCACTAAGGTGAGCAAACTCATTTCAGCTACTTTAATTCTGTTCATAGGAGTGGCACCAATAACACACTTAATTCATCATCAGAAAGCATGCAGCATTTCAATAATTGCGCACCCAAAGTCCCGCCATTTGTCATGCCTTCATCGGATTTGAACAAAACTTGAGTTAACTGCATCTTGAGTTATGAGCAAATATGTGATAGGCCACGCCCACTTGCACTGATCAATATGGCACTTCAGATTTTGGTTAATACCAGAGCATGCACACCAATTTTGGTGAAATTCTGTCCACCGGGTTTTCAGATACACTTTTGTGGCATTTGTGGCGCCCCCTTTGGGTTGAGCTCAAAATGCTTTAGTAGACCTGTCCCCAGTGACAGTCTGAACATATGTACCAAGACCTAAAATGATTGGAGAAACAGTTAAGGAGTTATGGCCAATAATCTCTAAGCTCCTCCCTTTGCTGAGATATTTTGGTTGATGGCAGCCATGTTTTTTGACCAATCTTGCTTGTTTATAATAGAATGTGTATCTCCATCCCCCAAGAGGGTATACCAAATTTGGTGTTGATAGAGTCAACATTCAAAAAGTTCTATTCATTTTACTATTTTTCAGTTTATGCAAATATGCAATCTTAATTACAGTGCCACAATGTGGCCAATTGGGCTCATATTTTTTGGGAACCACATGCACATCATTTCCTGTTATTGTGCCATGTTTCATATCTGTAGCTCATTCCAGCTCACAATAAATTGAACAACAGCATAAGAAGGCAAATATTGAGGAATAGGTCATGCCCACTTGCACCAATCAATATGGCGTGATTTTGGTTAATACTCGACCCCAGAGCATGCACACCAGTTTAGGTGAAATTTTGTCAAACCGGTTTTTAGGTATGCAGTTATGGTATTTTTAGCGCCCCCTGTGGGTTGGGCTCAGAATGCTTTGGTACACCTGTTCCCAATCACGGACTGAACTTGTGTACTAATATTTATGATGATTGGACAAATGGTTAATAAGTTATGGCTAATTTTCACTAGCCGTCTTTTAAGAGTTTTTGATGATCTTCTCTAAACTGTTGATTCAGGGACCTCTGCTATTCTGGTGCTGTTAGACCTGACTGCTGCCTTTGACACTGTGGATGATAGGATCCTTTTATCACGACTCAAACAGTGCGTTAGCATCAAAGGCACTGCCCTCAAATGGTTTCAGTCATACCTGACAGATGGGAGTTTCTCGATAGGCGAATATTCTTCAACTGCGACCCCACTTACTCGTGGGGTCCCTCAAGGCTCCATTTTGGGCTCCATCCTCTTTTTATTGTATATGCTGCCTTTGGGATCCATCTTTAAGGAACATAATATTCCCTTTCATTGTTTTGCTGATGATATACAATTCTATCTGCCTATAAAAAAAAAGTAAAGATTCATGCAGCCTTTGCTGAACTGCTTTAAAGATATCAAAACTTGGATGGATTTAAATTTTCTCAATCTTAATGAAAATAAGACTGAGATCGTTATGTTTGGACGACCTGACCTGCTGGTGCTCTTGGCCCTTTAGCTTATTACAAACCTTGGTGTGATTTTTGACAGCTCCTTCAAATTTGATAAACAGCTGGTGCTCTCAGCTCTCTCTCTCTCTCTCTCTCTCTGTCTTTTTCTCTCATCTTTTTTTAAAATGAGTTGGGAAGCTGACAGAAAAGTCTAACTTTACTTTTAACATTATCAAATGAGAGAAATGTACTCCCCTTGTCCAAGTAACGTCTTTGTACAAGCACCCCCCTTTACTCTGACTGTCAGAAGTCCCGCACTTCAGCTTTAAAACCGCTGTAGATTTCACAAACACGCTACCGAGCATCAAATCTGTGAGCAAACTGGTGAGCTGGTGACGTGACGATGCTCAGCATTTACCGTTAAAAACAGTGAACAGTGAAGATAGTTTTATCTGCTTTGGGCTTGTTTTTACCCTAAATACTTGTCACTGGAGGTCATTTTCTTCAGCAGATTGGAGATGCAGTACACCCACGCTTGCCATGTCGGTGCTGCTACCCAGACTGTTCTAGCTGTTCTATTATTTGCCTTTACCCACTCAGTCATTATATCCACATTACTAATAATTATTTATGAAAAATCTCATTGTGTAAATTTTGTGAAAGCACCAATGGTCCCTCCAATATTGTGGCAATATTGATATCAGGGTATTTGGTCAAAAATATCGTGACATTTGATTTTGTCCATATCACCCAGATCTATGTTAGAGTAATTAATTATTAAGTTACAACCAAACAGCTCACGATTTCACAGACAGCCTGTTATGACCTGATAAACATTGAGACAAATTTAAAAACTTGAAAAGTAACAGCCTGCAGAAGCTGTAACTATATATAATGTAACTAGCAGTTACAACATGATTTAAGTAATAGGGGTGCCAACCATGAGCTACATGTCTCTGATTTGAGCCTAAGGACATTTATTGTCATCTCTCTCTCCCCTTATTTCAGTAATTTCTCTACTGTTTACTTACAAATAATGGTATACAATGCTCCAAAAAGAGCCCCAAAAAGCAACATTGGACGTTATGTTTTCTTCTTATTATCACTAATTGAACACAATAGTGAGTCTGCCTTCAGCTGGTTCATGAAAGCTTTTCCATCCCAATTACATAGTTTATAGTATCCACAAAGTGCACTGAGTGGCTCTTAAAATCCATTTTGTACTTGTAAGAAATTATTACAGGGCATTTTGTCATTTCTGATGATGATCAGATGAAGATGTCCTTGGAACTGTTGCACTACATTTTGTTGTAATTTTTATCAGCTAGCATCATAGAGAGTAGCATCATTTATGTTGTGCAGTGTGGTGCATTTGCAGTGTGCAAGCACAAGCTCGTCATCAAAACACAGTTGAAATTAGAGTGCAATTAATAGGTGTCCGGTAGGTTTTTTGCTTTAAAAATCCTCCTGACACATTGATGTGTAGTTTGCATTACAGCTGAGCAACCCTAACCCAGAAACACATTGACAATAAAGATCAAGACCAATGATAGACAGTATGACAGAACTAAAGGGCAGCATAGCTCTACATTTATATGCTATGCAAACTAACAGCAGGAGGACATTAATGGAAAATGTGAGACTTACATTGATCATAAGCAATAACACACCAGTATTAGTGTATCAAATACAACACAACAACCTTGTGCTTCAGATTTTTATTTGATTTTTGTTTTCCATCCATGAATCAGGTGAAGGCAGAGAACACATGCTCAGGATTCATGCCTCTGCTACATCTGACACACCTGTAAAAATCACTTCACAGCATCTTAACAAGCCATTGCTTGCTGTTTCTGGGACCAAAGATGGTTCCTATGGAAACCTTCAGCCACTTTTTGTTGAAGACAATCATCATGACCTGATGTTAAGGAAAAATATCAACTGAGGCAGTGGGTTGACACTCATTCACAAAAATCAATTATGAAACCAATTTTGGATGTTTACTGAGCAACAACAGATTGGCAGATAGATATGACAGGGCCAGACAGACAGGATGTGGATGACTTAGACACACTACTTCTGATAGCGGAAAACACAGACATTTCTAGAGAATAATATACACATACATAGTATTACTGTAACTGGCAGCATAAGCTTGGTTTGTGGGAGGACACAGTCAAGTCAGGGGTACTTCGTTGCAGCCCGATGACATCCCAGTCCATCCTTCGGATGTCTCCAGATTCTGCTTGTTATGCCGGCCTGCCTGTGGACTCAACTCATCCTAGAGCGATGGCCACCACAAGCCATGCTGCTGCTGCTGCTACCACAAACGCACCTACCAAGGCAGCGGGGGTCTCCTGGGTGCTACCTTGCCTCCCAGCAGTAGACTGCACGCATCCTCAGATATGTCTCACATGAAATCAAACTGGCAAAGCCAGCATCCAAACTTGCCTACTAGACTGGTGGTAGGATCTTTCCTGGTGCAACATGTAGCGGTCACTGCTGGCAGGACCTTTTTGCTATCCTGGAGCATACATTAAGGATATTAAAAACTCTGCTACTGAGCTACTGGAAAAACACCACTCTGCTGTTGTCATACACGGGTGGGAAAAACGACCTAAAAGAGCTGAAGGCAGATTTCACAGTTCTCATGGGCTTGCCAGACTGGCCAGATCATTATTTCTGGTCCACTCCTTCCACTGTGCCTTGGTGGTGTCAAGTTTAGCCACCTAAGACAACTTCATATTTGGCTTAAAGGCCATTGCAGGAACAGAGGCATCCCATTTGTGGACAATTTCTCAGCTCTTTTAAACCACAATGAACCATTTAGACTGTCTTCATCCCAGTCATGCAGGGTCACATCTGCTGTCTACAAATATTGAACTAGAATTGCATTCCTGTAATGCTGTTGCCTCCTGATTTACTGTGAGTCCAAACAATTCCACTAGCCTATCAGTAGGTAAAACACTAGTATCCCATATTACTGTAGTAATTAACAATACTCTCAAAGTCACAGAGACTGGCCAGTTGTCTTATACTTATTAACACCAGCACCTGTCCTACTACTAAAAAATTGTCACTCACACAAATTGGACTGTATTTTATTAACTGAAGCCCGACTCGACCTAACTTGTAATAGTGAGTTGAATTGAAACATCACCTGCCAACTACAATTTCTTTCACTGCACTCAGACTGACAGGAAGAATGGAGGGATAGCTGCTCTCTACCAAAATTTTCTAAAATGTAAAACAATGTCTTCTGGGGACTTTCAGAGCTTTGAATATTTAGGCATTGTTGTTCAGTCTGTAACATCTATTACCGATACCGATATATTAATTTAAAAAATGTTACATTAATGCTAACACTGTAGCAGTGTTAATTTTGTTGACAAATAAATTGTCATAGTTTTCATCAACAACACTTTTTCACTGGTGAAAACTAAAAAAAATAAAAACTAATTTATGATGACAAAAACCATGACAACATCTATTGACACTTTTGTCAACGAATAAAAACAAGATGAAAATGTTAGGGAGAGATGAGTTGGGAAGAGATCAGATATGGATAAATGTCACATTTGATGTCAAGGAAAACAAGACCCTTTGTAAACCGTGTGGAGCAACAATCACTTGTAAAAACACAACAAACTTGAAGCAACATTTGCAGACAAGTCATCCTGAAATTAGGGGGTGAGCGAGAGAAAAATCAGAACTTGATTTTTTTCCCCTTATTCAACCTCACAGATACAGAAGACATCCGATGACGAGGATGGGCCACTGACTGCAAATAAAGCTAGTGCATTCCAGCAGAATATTTCAACAGCTCTTCTAAGTGCAAAAGTAACTCTAAAGAACAACATACCAAGGAGGAGGGCATAACAAAATGGATTGGGGCGCACAGGATCACTGGTCACAACAACTGAAGATGAGGACTTTGTTTTAATGATAGAGACAGCAGGAATTATTCAGGAAGAGTAGGCCTAATGCTAATTGGTGTTATTTTTTATTGTCTGAAATGGTCTTTTGCGAAAAAGCAAAGCCATATTCTTCTTTCTTTCATATGAGACGTGGTTTTATTCGTATTTGATTTTAGGATAAACAGACATGTTTCATATCACAACAGTTAAAACCGTGTCTGTATTGCACATTCAAACTTTAATACCATTCCATAATAATAGGTAAATAGATGTTTCCTCCAGGAGTCTATAATGAGTTTGTAGGGCAATCTGTGTATATTCAAAAAAAAATTGGAAATTCTAGAGAAATGTTTAAATTATACATCACACTTTAACTAAACCTGTTAGATCTACTGTAGATTTAGTTGACTAATATCTTATGATATTTAGTCAACTAAAAAGTAGACAATTCAGATGACTAAAATAAGCCTAAAACTAAATGGCATTTTAGTCAAAAGATTATGACTAAAACTATATAAAAATTTTCTTTAATTTGTCAAAATTAACACTGCACCGTAGATATATTTACCAATAATTATTCAAAGCTCCCACCACACAATTTGTCATCATGTAATGTGATAGTGGATCGCTTTTGTAATGCTTTGTCTCAGATTATTAATCGTGTTACACCAGCTAAAGCTAAAGAGTTACATGGTCCACCAAAAGCACCCTGGAGATATTGAAAAAGAGAATCTGTTGGAGGGCGGAGTGTAAAAGGTGGAAAGCAAAACTGCAAGTAGATTTTGGCATATACAAAAATACACTTTATAATAACAACCGAGAAATGAAATCATCCAGACGATAACATATTTCTCAATGAATTATTAATATGAGAAATATGTTATCGTCTGGATGATTTATGATCAAAATAATGTTTCCTTCCTTTTTTCCACAGTCGACAAACTTCTAAATCCCATAAATTCCAAAAGAATTATGCTCTACAAACAAATGTGATTAGTTAGCTCACTTCTTTTATTACAGTTTCATTCATCATAAATAATAATGTGGCTTCCCACAGAAATGTCTCTGATATGCTCTCTCCTTCACACCAACGCATGATAAAACAACCACTGTGTAATTTTTCAATGATTACTCTTTTCTTGCACACACTGTAAAAATGGCTATGAAATCCACAGTAATTTACTGATGAATATTTACAATACTGTGTATTAGGCCTAAAAACACATGAATCAACATGATACTGTGGAAATCACAGTAATCAACACACTACTGTACAAAATCTGTATACTGTAAACAGTATACTACTGTAGAAACCATTATGTTATTGTAGAAGATCACAGTAACACTCATACTCATAATACTGCATTGTTACTGTAACCACAGTAACCATTATGCTACTGTAGAAAATCACAGGGTTGGTTCTGTGATTGGGAGCAGGTTGGTTATTAGCAATAATTAATAATTATCAGAGATAATAATAATGACAATAATAACAATAATAATAACAACAATAACAAATAACATTAATATTATAATAATTGTTATAATATAACGATTATTATTTATTATTAATTAATAAACAAAATTATTAATATGAATTAATAACACGGGGCACCACCCGGAAACTGAGACCAATAACCAAATAAAGTAGTCTCATAAACAAGGTTCACTTGGAATGCTAATATCTGGGGATATCAGCATCCACAAGTGAACAATGAAGGTTTAAATTCGAGCTCTGACTCTCAATCAGCCACTTTTCACAATAAATGAGCACAATAATCACAGAAGACATCTCTTTAAAAGATATAACAGTGTTTATTAAACAATAGCAAAGTTAACAAGTCAGCAAATGCTTTGATCAATAAATCACTCCTAAAATCTAATTCTACCTAAGCAATATTAACAGCTATGTACAGTGAAAGCTGTAGATGGAGCTTAAAAAGCTAAAAGCTAACAACACACAATTAATACTAACACTTAGATATGTGTTTCAGTCCATCTTGGTCCAGTTTGACTGACGGGGCTGTCTTCATGCTCTGTTGGCGGGGTTTTGACGGCAGCTAATCCTTGGCGGCGTGGCAGAGAAAACAGGGGAGTCGACTTAGTTGAAGAAGAGCGGGGCAGAGAAGTTATCTGCATCTTTGCAAAGAAATCCTTTTCTTCCTTCTGCAGGCAGTGAGAGCGCTGGGTTGCAGCAGCAGAGGTCTCTCCCGGATCCAGTGATTGGTTCGATTGAACACAGGAAGAAGCCTCAGCTCGTCCAGCAAGGGGAGAATCTTCCAGTTGGTGGGGGAAAAGTCCTCATGCACAGGGTTACTTCCTTTACTAAACTGGCTCATGGAGAAAATGGAGCTTCCCCCAGCACAGTTACAGTGGAAAGGCGATGTTGAATTTGTGCAGCTGCTTCTTAAAGCTGCTGTGATGCCACGGCTGCGTTGCCATGACTCCCGGTGGTGTTGGTGTGTCTCTGCCAGTCAGAGACAAGAGTTTGAGGCTTTTTACGGAGTTCACAACTAGGTGCAAACTGTAAAGCTTCATGGGGGATGGAGTCTATGAGCAGTGTTTGGTGCTGCTCCTTTGTTTCAGAGAACAAAGGAAAAAGGCAGCCTTGTGGCCAGGCTTCAGAGCTTACATGTCACAGGTTACATGTAGGCCTGCCTTTGTCTGACCCCATGGTTGAGGCCCAACAACAGTAGCCATTATACTACTGTAGAAAATCACAGTAACCATCATACTACTGCAGAAACCATTATGTTACTGTAGAAAATCACAGTAACCATTATACTACTGTAGAAAATCACAGTAACCGTTATACTACTGCAGAAACCGTTGTGGTACTTGTTATGACCTGGCCTAGGGGAAACCCTGGCGCAACATGAAAGATGAGACTCCTCTCTCCCCAGCTCCCAAGAACCACCAGCAACAGAGGATTGCTTTCAAGGTTTATTTTAAAATCTTTTAGCTTCAGGGTGGGTTAAAAGCAAAACAATAAACAAAAGGCTGAGCAAGCTAAGATTACCTACACAAATGAAAGGAACAAAAAGACAAATAACTAACCTAACTCCTACCATGACAAAAACAGGAGAAAAATAGAATTAAACATAAATGCTACCCAACCCTAACAAACTTGGGCTGGTATATCACATAAGCAAATCTACATACAACATTTCACACTGAAACATGCTGGGTGGCAGGTTGGTTGGAAGTGGAGAGAGGTGATCCTGCAGGAGTTGGGGGAAGCCGACCTTTAAACTGCAAGCTCCCTGTAACAACCTACACAGTCACACCCAGACAATCCGCTGAGCTCACCGGCAGCTCATCACACACAGGCACCACAGCACTATCACCAAAAAGAGGGAGAGAGAGAGATCCACAACGCATGCACAGAGGAGATTAAAACATACACAAATACATAGAAAAGGTTCATATGACCTCAGGGTCATAACATACTGTAGAAAATCACAGTAACCATTATACTATAGAAAACCATGGTAATATTCATACTACTGCAGAAACAATTATGTTACTGTAGAAAATCACAGTAATATTCGTACTACTGCAGAAACCGTTATGCTAATGTAGAAAACCACAGTAACAATTATACTACAATAGAAATCACAGTAATATCCATACTACTGCAGAAACCATTATGCTACTGTAGAAAATCATGGTAACCATTATACTACTGTAGAAATCACAGTAATATCCATACTGCTGCAGAAACTATTATACATATTAGCACAGTTTCATCCTGTATTTCTCTGTTTGGTGCACAGAGTGGGCTTGTCCTGATCGGGGAGGACAGTATGTTCATCCAGCCAGTGGTTGAAAATGATCCATCACAGTCGTTCTCCGGACTTAGACACCGACTGCTGCGACACCGACGCTCTGCCAAGAGCTGCTCTGCTCCAAATGCCAACCAGTTCAATTACTGTGGGACTATACAAGGTGAGTGACATGCCCAATGACTGATGGCATTGGGCATGGGATTATGGTCACACTGATATCAAAATTTGCTGATGCCACTTACAATGAGATGTTTACCACTTCACATATGATGGTTGTGATGCACAATGCTACTTTTCAAGGTGTAAATAATGATTTGAAAGTTAAGGGCAGTTGACTTTTGTATGTAGTAATATATGAACAAAGGAATGGGTAAGTGTGTGTCAATAATCGGAGAGTAAAAGAAGGTTTGAGACCCACAAAAGAATATCATAGTAGGCTTCATCATTCAGCAAGCTCAGTAATAACATTGTGCTCACTAAGCTAATAGCTGAGATTCGGGAACGCGGTGACATCACTCAAAGAAATCGGACAGATCAAGAAACACAAGCAGTCAGGTGATCAGACAGGTTGGAAACAAACATCCAGGTTAGACAAACTTATCTGGAAGAAAAAATTTCACCTACTGTACTTACTGTTCTTGTGCACACAGTTATTCTTTGCAATGAGGGATTGTGTGTTTGTTTCAGTTTGACCTCCAAAAAAGCTCTTACATTCAACTAACCAATGAGAGCTTCAGTGCTGATGTGCTCCCCTTTGCTGTGCTTTGTCAGTCCTTCATTGCAGTGTTTGGAAACTGATCAGCCAACACCTTGCTGAACTTGTGAACAAGTTGTGGAACTTTTCTATCTTGTTACACTCCTGAAAATGGTTCTCACAGTTTTGAAAGTAGTACTTTGCAAGTACAAATAGGATTTTTATGCTTGAATCTTTTTGGCAGAGAAATTGCTTCATACATGTGGGTCAAATTACAGTGGATGAGACTGGTGTGATTTTTTTTTTTTTTTAGAATCTGGGGAATGTTCCTTGTACTCACCTCAAAAACCCTGAAAAATCTTCCAAATCCAAGTGATGTGCTCTCAGTGAGCTGTGTGAATGAACTACTGTCTGCTTCTCCACCCCCCCCCCCCCCCCCCCCCCCCAGCTGAAATGGGCCAGTTGAACATCCCAGGGAAGACTCTAAAGAGGTAATGGCATTATTCAACAAGAACAGAAGAGGAAATATCCTCTTTGGATATATTTTTTAAATCAAAACAACTAGTTAGCTGTCAACTGCTAACTGCTACCTGCCACTGTTACCAACATTCCAAAGGAGAAACTGCACCGAGAAAGCCAACAGAAGAGATATTTTGTGAAGACAAGAAGAGAAATTAAGGGGTCCTTGTTGGTGGTATTCTCTCTCTCCATGAACTGGTGTGATGGCAGTGCGAATGACGTTCCAGCCTCTCCTAATTCTGACTATGCAGTGTCTTTGTCCATGTCTACGTCGACATCTGTGTCATTGTGTGGAGTGCAAAGGAAATATGATTGTCAGTTTCTCTTGGACATTAGTAACAAAGACTTTTGCCACGAGAAATACTGGCTGAGAGCTAAATCAGCTGAGTGTGCTTGGTCTGCTACACCCAGTGGACCCAAAGAAGACCACAGCCTTGCCTGGAGCTACACTGGAGAGGAAACATCAAAAGTGGTGCGACAGGACAGGGAAGCAGGCAAGCGTGGAGGAGTGCAAGCTAGGCTAACTGTTAACCCATACAAACCGGCAGTTCCTACAATCATGTTGCCTAATGTTCTCTGGGCAGCAAAATGGATTATATAACTCCCCCATCAGTGCTGGTCACTCGTTGACATGCAAGACCTGTCTACATCGAACTGAGACATGTACTTTTCTCTCTAAATGCACTTTAATACACGGTGTTGCAACTGCTCGTTCTTTTTTTTTTTTCTGTTGAGATTAATATGTTTTTATCATTTTTTTAAAAGGAACTTTTAGATATACAGTATATCTTTATCCTGTCTGTTGTTGTTGCACTGTTGTGGGCTGAGACGAACAGCATTTCATTTTTTTGTGTATACAAATGCACAAGAAAATGACAATAAACTAATCTTGAATCTTGAATAAATCATAGGTCTCACAGCAGCATTTACTGCCATCTGCCATCCTCTGATGTTCATTCAGCTCCAGTGTGTTGTAAGAGAGGCTGTGTGGAATACAGATGTTTCTTTAATAATGTGCATATTTTCTAACCCCTGGCGTCTGCCAAGATTATAGATTTTTATAGTAATTTGAATTCACAATGAGGATTTTTTTTTGTCAAGGCAGAGCAAAGCGGGTCTCCCTTCTCTTGAAGTATGGCAGTTTTTGTAGTGTGGAACATAACTGAACACAAGATCCAGTCAAAAGTATTACAGACCAGCTGGAAATTGTCATGGAAAAGTTTAAATAGTTGCAGATTGAAGTTTTACTTGTCCAAACATTTCTCTGAGCAGAGCACTGTTCTGGAGGCAGAACCATTCAGTGAAGTCAAAGAACCACATCACACAGCTAGAAACCTGAAAAGTGTTTGCTGCAGGTCTGCTTGCTTTAGTAACTTCTCAGTAAATATCTGTTTTAGACTCTTCTTTGAGGCACAGCTGTCATGCATTCATTATATTTGATGCAAGTCAAAATGTAATGACCAAAATGTAAACATGATGTTAGCTGGCAGTGACCCCATTTCCACCTGGTGTTAACATTGATCTCTATCTGGGCATTTTATTTGGATCAAGAAAAAAGTTAATCCAGCTGTAAATGCAGACAAAACACTTGGCCATTGGACCTCAATCAGATGTAAATACAATCTATACAGATTGGCCATGTTTTTAAGAAGAAAATCCACCCAGCGTCCTGAAACAGCACCTATCTCAAGCTGCCCACCAAAAAAAGCTACAGATGAGCTCTTAGTTGAGTGTCTACAGCAGCATCATTTCAGGAGACTCTTGAGGGACACTAAAGGGTCACATGACTGATGGGGATAGCCAAGCCAATGGTGGTGCGACTGACATTTGTGGCAGCCTCTCCTAGTTCCCACTATGCACTGTCTTTGTCCATTTCTATGTCTATGTCTGTGTCGCGTGGAGTGCAAGGGAAATATGTCTATGTATTTTATATGTATTGTATAATTACTGCATTAACTGTTCTATATGCTTTTTATCACAGTGTAGTATGTCTTAACAATTGTATATATTGTGTTATTTTTATTATTCTAGGATGCCTAACAACATCAGGCAATGGGACTGCCGATGAAAACTAGCCTATTGGCTAACTCGGGTACATTTACATTTGTTTGAATGTTGATTAGTGTCCATTGTCCCTTTTCAAATAAAAAATAAATTAAATTAAATTAAATTAGATCATCAGTTTCTTTTGGACATTGGTAACAAAGACTTTTGTTACAAGAAATACTGGCTGGGACAGCTTAGCAAGTTTGGTGTGCCCAAAGGAGACCACGGTCCTGCCTGGAACTGCGCCAGAGAGGAAACATCATAAGCGCTGTGACAGGACGCGGAAGCAGGGCAAGCGCGGAGTGCAAGCTAGGCTAACTGCTAACCTATACAAACCGACAGTTCCAACAATCATGCTGGCTAATGTTTGTTCTCAAGACAGCAAAATGGATTATATAATCCCCCCATCAGTGCTGCACCAGCTGTCAACATCAAACTGAGACATGCACTTTCTCTCTTAAATGCACTTTATTGCACTGTGCTGTTAACTGTTCTTTTTTTCTTGGGATTTATATGTTTTTATCATTTTTAAGGGAATTTTTAGATATATATCTTTATCGTTTCTGTTGTTGTTGTTGTACTGCTGTGGGCTGGGAGGAACTACATTTTTTTTTGTTTGTGTATGCAAGTACACAAGAAATTGACAATACACTAAATCTTGAATTTTGAATGTTAACCTATGTAGCAAGGCTATTGACAAGTAGCCTACAGATGTCTTTAGCTGTCTCCCTCTGTCACGTGACCTTCAGCTTGTAAGTTGTAGTGCTTCCTCCAGAGTATCCTATATCACTTGCCTTGATCTGAGCCGCACTCTGTTGTCTGTGTTGACACATACATATGGCTGTACTTTACTTGTTCTAATGACTACACAGCGCAGTATCATATATTTATTTCTTGAATAGCATATTTCCTGAAATGAACAGGATAAAGAACATGGTGTTATCTGCCCTCTACTTCACAGATGTAACAGAAAAAACAATAGAACTTGTTTTGCTATAAATCTCTATAAAGACAAAGTAATTAAGTTAAATGCTTTACTAATAAATAGTTTTAAGTCAATTGCCATTAATTATAGTTATTTATATACATTCACAAGTGAATTTACCTTTTACACATGCAAGCTGTTCCGACAAATTTAGTTCCAGCACATACCTGTAAAGACAGCACACAAGAGCCTCTCTCTCTGCTTATGTGCCCTGTGGACATCGGCACATCAGCTAAAATGGCAGCAGATCGTCACTCATTCGTAACTGTGAGTGTGAAGCAAGGAGAAATGACAAATCACTGTCAAACCTCTCTTTTGAAGCTGCAGAACTGGTCACTCTGTCCTGTGGTATCATTCAGTTTTCTGGCAGACAATTCAAACTGCTCTGACTTTCTGCACATTCCCCCTATGCACAGTCATTAACCAGAGCAGCTTGACCTTGAGAACTGAGCTGCACCCCGAAAGTTACTTAACACCACCCAAGCTAAAGCCACCAGCATTTTTGACAATCTGTGTAAATAAATTCTTTCCATATGTTCATAACTGGGACATATGCAATAATTGAAACCTCCTCTTTAGAAGGAAAAAAGGAAAACCTGCAGGGCTGTGTGTTTTGGGCTACAGTTTATATTTTTGTCTGTTTGTTTTCAGCCATTGTACTAAGGTTCAACAGGGTTTTTCAAATGTTTTCATGACACACAGTCCTAAATTGCTTCACATTATACACTCCCATTCTGCTGGATGGTAAGATGTCTGCTGATGTTGAATTGAGTTGTAGAACTTTGTACAGCCTTAATTTGAGATCACATTACAAACAGAGTATTTTCTCCACAGGGAGACATTAACCATGCCTGTTTCTGTAGCTGATAGGTAATCTACCTGAACATAACTGAGCACTCAGAGATCTTTCATATTTGGATAAATTCTGCTTCACATAAGGCTCCACAATGTTTTCCATCAGACAATATGTTCATTTAGGTTTGTACAAACATCAACAGACCATTCTTTCTACATCAGGAACAGTTTGTGCCAGGCATCATGAATATTACACTGTAATTTGTTTTGGAAAGTAAAAGTAAAATCAATCATACAAGACAAGAATTCTCATTATTCCAGGGGTGTCCATGCAAAATGTCCCAATTCAAAAATATTTCTGGTGAGCTGCTGTTCAGGCACATACACAAGTCTGTTCCAAAGAGAAAACCATCTCGCATTTATTTCTGACATTTGGAGGTTCCCATCCCATACCTCCACTAATGACCAAAACCGGAGTAAGTTTATGAACTCCCAAAAACTATTGAATAGCTCCATAATCTCTGCCAGTAAAATTATCAGCATAAAGCAGAATTCTAATGATCAAATCATCTACTTTTACAAGATTTCATTTGAAAAGCTAAATCATTAACAGAGAACAGTGTTGTTGACAACACAGTTCTCTGTTAATTAACTTGAACACAGGCAACAGATGCTCAATAAAGAGACTTTATGGCATTATAGAACTTCCCATAAACCTCTAAAGTTATCGATCTCTATTGAAGGTCTCTATTTACCCATTCAAACTTCTGAAAATCAACTTATTTTCCTTAAGTCTTGCTATGACATCTGACGTAACAGTATACAAATGATCGATACATGCTGTGGCTTTTCTAAAGCCATTGTGTTCATCTACCAACAAACCTGTCCTTTCAAGTCAGTGATTTAGAAGCGATGAATACATTTTATACACAGTACTGATAAGGTTAATGCCGCTGCCTTTGTTGAAAATTCTGGCATGTGATATTGACGGAACGAATAAGGTGGAACTCAACTGCAAGGGCAGTGCAGCAACCAGACAGTCTACAGTGTGCACACGCTAGAGTTGCCTTGTAGTTCATCTTGTAGTTAAAAAATGCAGCAGTGCAAGCATGTTTTGGTTCAATGACTAAATAAATACCTTTGCAAGACGAATGTCAAGTATATTGTGAACTTTCTACGCCATCACTCAGAGACTAACTTTAGCGGAGCGGAGCAGTGAACTCCAAACCATACTGGCTGACCAACACATACTGCAGCATTAAACAACTTAAACCAACTCTGAGGTGAAGAAAATAACTCCGTGCTCAGTGTGTTTCACCTCAAAAACCCTGCGCCCGTTCAGGGAAAGCCAACGATGGCTTTCCCTGGAGCTAACAGTGCGGCAGAGAGGCTGCTCTCCACTGCTGGAGACATGACGTTAATAACAACACAGCGGAGCACTCCGCCTCCCCCTCATTTTGTTATTCTCATCACAATTCATTCATTCATTAATTAATGCAGTTAATTTTAAAATAAAAAGGCTGCACACCATTTATTTTATCTGCCAGTTATGTTTCATATTGTATTTCAGTGGAATAAGGACACCAGTGAATGGTTTGGCACACAGTATACTGGAGCAAGAAACTGAAAATAGTGCCCCCTTCTCTATTCATTCAATCGAGAATTGCTTTTGAATTGAGAATCAATTCTGAATCGAATTGGAACCCAAGTATCGTGATAGTATCAAATCGGGAGATAAGCATGTCGTCCCAGGTCTACAAAATAAACACCATCATTTGTCACAACCTTTATTTTTCATCTTTTTGTTCCATCTTGGGATAAAATTTAAATCCCTATGGACACTTTTGTCTGTCAAATTATTATTATTTTTTTTTAACTTAAGCGCACAACACTCTAAAGGTATGCACACAAACTGTGTACGCCGCACCATGCACATTCTCCAACCTTTGCCACCTTTGTATCAAAAAAATCCAGGGAAAACCCTTCTCTCCTCTCCTTCCTCCCCTCACCAAAGCTTCCATTTCCTCCCTAAAACCACATGGTCTCTGGAGAGAGATGCAAACTGAGGCAGACTTTATATCCATTAAGATTCAGCTCCACATCCAGAGGAATTCACAACATGACAATCTCTCCTTCCCTTCCTCTTTCGTCCCCCCTCTCCTTCATGCAT
The DNA here is from genome assembly GCA_038419695.1 of Scomberomorus guttatus. Taxonomy (NCBI): domain Eukaryota; kingdom Metazoa; phylum Chordata; class Actinopteri; order Scombriformes; family Scombridae; genus Scomberomorus; species Scomberomorus guttatus. The sequence goes on from CM076445.1 coordinate 1,902,502, forward strand.
TCTTTGTACAGCAGCAGTGCAGTCTGCTTGGATAGAGGTAACTGTGTCATATTGCATAAGAGGCTGGAGGAGGAGGAAGAATGACTGAGCAGTGTGCATGTGTATGTGTGCTATACTTGCCAACCTTACACTTTGGTTATTCATAAATATGTTTTAGGACGTGTACATGGAAATAAAAATATCCTTCTCATATTAAGAGAATGGACTTAACCCTTTGAACCCTGTTTCTTTTCACTCTTTCAGGGTTATGGCAGAGTCATTACAGGTTTAAGCTAGACATGGCATATGTTGTTATCTTCAGGTTAAGCGAGGCCGCTCAAAAAGGCCATAATTACAATGTCAGTGGTACTATATACAAGTTTTTATGACAGGAAAACAAGCATTGGCTCTCCTCTGAAACTGACCCCTCGCAAAGCTCCACACTCCTTACTGTTGCCTGTCAAGCATTCAATTCTAGCACTTTATAGATCCAGTTTACAATGTAACAGTGGCAAATGTACCATCAGAATTTGTGGTAATATTTGAAAGGATGGGTCCTTTATTTGAGAAAGAATTAAACAAAAACAGCTTATGATTGCGGCTTAGCTCAGCCAATAGAATCAACAGTCACTGATTTTAAAGGCTGAAATGTCAACTGTGTTTTTAATCTTTCCACTCGACATGAGAAACACGCAAAAGTATGTTAAATATTAATTTGATTTTTGCGTTATATGATGTCATTCTAATTAAGCGTGATAATCCAAAAAAATCTTAAATCTAAAAATCATCATCCTCACTATTTGATCCATGTAGTAGACATGGAAATTAAATAGCAGCATTGGTCTTGTATTGCAGGGTAATTAGGTAGCCCTAACATTGGAATTATTTATTACATGGCTTTGTTGAATACTCATATTCTGATCTCATAGTCTGCTCAATTACGGCATTCTACGGTCTGTTATTTCTGCTCATTCCCAGCACCTTGTGGCAAAAAATTGTTAGCTTTCCGTTATTCCATCATAAAACACCATGGAAAATTTTTCTAATATTAATTTTAATATATTTGGAGCATGAAACTTTTGATTCATGGTTAATGGCTGAACTGTCCCAGTAAAGAAAAGAAAAAGATAACAAAAGAAAACGGCACAGAAAAAGCAAGAGAGGTTAAAAGACAAAGAAATGGAGGATAGAGAAATCGACAAAATTGAAGAAGACACACATGAAATAAACACTAAATGGGACCTCAATCAGGTGCTGCAGTCATTTTAATGCATCTGTTCAAAATTCCAATGGTTGTAAGCCTTGTCCAAGTCCACAAAGCACATGTAGACTGGGTGTGGGAACTCCCATGACCCCTCGAGTATCTTTGCAGCTGACCCACTGTTCCATGGCCAGGACAGAAACTGCATTGTTCCTCCTGAATCTGAGATTCAACAATTGGCCGGAGCCTCCTTTCCGGCACCCTGTCAGTGGTAGGTGATCCCTCGATAGTTGGAGCACACCCTCTGGTGTGGTTTTTTGAAAATGGGAACCACCACCCTGGTCTGCCAGTCCACAGGCTCTGTCCCCAATCTCCATGCGACACTGAGGAGGCATACCAGTAATGATAGCCTAACAATGTCCAGAGCCTTCAGCATGTCAGGGTGAATCTCATCCACACCCAGCGCCTTGCCACTGAGGAGCTTTTTGACTATCTCAGAGACCTCTGCCAGGGATATGAGTGAGGCTTCCCCTGAGTCGTCCAACTCTGCCTCCTCAGAGGGCATGTTGGTCGGGTTTAGGAGATCCTCAAAGTGTGCTTTCCACTGCCTGACAATGTCCCCGGTCAAGGTAAGCAGTTCTCCACCCCTGCTGAAAACAGCTGGGGCTAAGCTCTGCTTCCCCTGCCTGAGTTGCCTGACAGTTTGCCAGAACGTCTTTGAGGCCAACTGAAAGTCCTTCTCCATGGCCTCCCCAAACTCATCCCACACCCTGGTTTTTGCTTCAGCAACCACCTCAACTGCTGCCCTTTTGGCCCTTCGGTGCCTATCTGCTTCAGGAGACCCCTGGGCCATCCAGACCCCGAAAGCCCTTCTTCTTCAGCTTGACAGCCTCCTTCAATTCAGGTGTCCACCAGTGGGTTCTCAGGTTGCTGCCCCGACCTTCCGGCCACAACTCTGAGCAGCTGCCTCCACAACTGAGGTCCTGAGCACCTCCCCTGGGATGCAGGAGAAATTCCTCCAGAGGTGGGAGTTGACTTCTGCCAGACGTTTCCATTCCACCCTCACTACTAGTTTGGGTATTCCAGGTCTGCCCAGCAGCCTTCCCCACTACCTGATCCAACTCACCACCAGGTGGTGATCAGTTGACAGCTCTGCTACTCTCTTGACATGCAGCTGCAGATCTAATGACACAACTACAATTTTTCAATCATCGATCTTTGGCCTAAGGTGTTCTGGTACCAGATACACTTATGAACACCTTTATGCTCAAACATGGTGTTTGTTATGGCCAATCCATGGCTAGCACAGAAGTCCAGTAACAATGCGCCACTTGGGTTCAGGTCAAGCAGGGTGTTCCTCCCAATCATTCCCCTCCAGGTTTCTCTGTCATTGCCCACATGAGCATTGAAGTCCCCCAGCAGAACTATGGACTCACCAGGCCACGCCCCCTCCAGGGCCCCATCCAGAGACTCCAAGAAAGCCAGATACTCCGAACTGCTGTTGGGTGCATATGCACAAACAACAGTCAGAGTCTTCCTTCCAGCAACATGTAGTCACAAGGAGGTGACCCTCTTGTTCTGCGGGGAGAACTCCAACACTGCCGTGCTCAGCCAGGGACTCGTGAGTATCCCTGCCAAACCTGCCTGGTACCTCTCACCCTGGGCAACTCTGGAAAAGAAGAGAGTCCAGCCCTTTACCAGGGGTTTGGTTCCAGGGCCGGTGCTGTGCGTTAATGTGAGCCCAACTATATCTAATTGGTACTGCTCCACCTCCCGCACTAGCTCCAGCTCCTTCCCCACCAGGGAGGTGATGTTCCACATCCCTAAAACTAGTTTATGATGCCTGGGATCAGCACGTCCAAGTCCCTGCCCCTTCCTGCTGCCCGTTTGGCAATGCACCCAACCCCAGTCTCTATTCCTTCAGGTGGTGGACCCACAAGGTGGCGACTCCATGTTTTTTCTTCGGGCTGTGCCCGACTGGGCCCTATTAGTCAAGGCCTGGCCACCAGACACTCGCTGGCGGGCTCCCTTGCCAGGCCTGGCTCCAGCAGGTGCCCCAGTCTCCTTCTCCAAGGTGAGGTTCCCACACACCTGAAATGCTGCTTCATCAAGGCATTCTTGGTCGTTCTTGGTCTGGACCCTCACCTGGGACCAATTTGCCTTGGGAGACCCTACTAGGGGCTATTGCCCCTGACAACACAGCTCCCAGGGTCACAGGGACACTCAACCACCTCCACCACGATAAGGTCACGATTCTTGGATGGGGAATTAATGTATTTTATATAATCTTGATATTTTCTGACCAGGGTTTGCATCAAGCTTTGGGTGATGTCAACAGGAAGTATAATGTTAGAAAATCAAAAAAGTATTTCAGTGCACACCAGGATACTAGAGTAGACACTATTTTATTAGGGGATTACATTAAAAAACAAAAGGAGTGAACTATGTGTTTCGCACGTTGCTTCATCAGATTCGCTCTGTGCTTGATTGGTATCAGGTGTGTCTTTAAATAGCCAGGTGTGCTGATCAACAGAGGATCCAACACACAGCATCTTATTTTCTAATACAAATACACAAAATAAGTAAAGTAAAGTAAACAACAGGCAACAGCGACTATGTTGGATCCTTTTGTTTTTTAATGTACTCCCCTAATAAAATAGTGTCTAACCTATCTCCACCTATCTTGGTGTGAGCTGAAATACTTTTTTGATTTTCTGTAATTTGCCCTACATCAGCTGGCACCCAGGAGGAAGGCATTGCTGTGCACGGGGTATCTTCACTTGTTTGAGGACATATAATGTTGCCATGGAGTTAGTGGGTTACAAGTTAGCTTTTATTTCTTTATATTTTGGTGAATCTGCACCATGAAAAGTCATACTTTGTTCACTACTCACAGTTCCTTTTTGCACTGTAACATTTAATGTACAGACAACAGTCACCTGGACTCCAGGAACTTCAGTCACTTGATAACAGGTGGTTGTACATAAGTATATAGTTGGAGATGGTAACTTTTGTCTCTGTTTAGAGACGGTCTCTGGCGTCAGATGTGAATGTCCTCCTTGAATTTTCTCTGGTCGTCCACCGAATCCTGGTCAATGACTTTTGACCTCTTCTTAGTGAATGCTGTTTTGGTCCGGTGTTAACAGATAAATGATGTATGTTTCTGGTGTTCATTCAGTCTCTTGTTCAGGGTCCTTGCTGTTTTACTGATGTAGTATTCCCCACAGCTATCACATGGGATGTAACATTACATGTAACATTACTTGCGTAGATCAGACAAAGAATCCATTCCTTACACTTTTGCATGTTGAGAAACCCAAAGACGGATAGACCTGCCATGCCATGCAACATTTATGGTACAATTTAATTAATGTCAGTTCCACAATTTGTTCCCTCCCCATCGGATTTGAACAAAGCTCTTGTGTATGTTCAGGACATAATGCGGGACTCCTCCAGTGAGTTTAATCAGGATTGCTCAAAGGCATGAGTTATGAGCACATATTTGATAGGCCACGCCCACTTGTACCAATCAATATGGCACTTCAGATTTTGGTTAATATTTGCCCCCAGAGCTTGCACACCAATTTTGGTGAAATTCTGTCGACCGGGTTTTCAGATACGTGTTTGTGGCATTTTTGGCGCCCCCTATTGGTCAGTCTCAAAATGCTTTGCTTGACCTGTTTCCAATCACGGACTGAAGTTGCATACCAAACTTTATGATGATTGGACAAATGGTTAATTAATGAGTTATGGCAACTATTTGTTAAGCCCACCCTTTGCAAAGATATTTTGGTTGATGACAGCCATGTTTTTCAACCAATCTTGCTCATTTATAAAAAAAATTGTATCTCAGTCCGGCAAGGCTGTATACCAAATTTCAAGTCAATTGGACTTACGGTGTGAGGGGCGTGGCCTTCCCAATATTGAATTATTGGGCCTTAATTACATCACCACTATCTGGCCAATTGGACTAATATTTCTTGGAAAGCACATGCACATCATTGCCATGCCAAGTTTTTTGGTCTCCAGCTCATTCCAGCTCATGGCAAACTGAGCGACGGTGTGAAAAAGCAGACAAAACCAATTGCCATTAACGCTGCAAGCAGCAATGATCGGAAGCATGACAAATTTAGGGTAGATTGGACGATGTACATTCAAGATATAACAACTTCCTGTTTCATGGTAAAACATCAAAATTCGACGCATCGCCATGTCAAGGGCATTCAATGAAAACTCAATATTTTGATTACTTTTCATCACAAAGGCCTTTAGATGACACTGACCAAATTTGAAGTTGGTCGGGTTAAAGCTCTAGGAAGAGTTTGTTAAAATACATGCCTGGAAAGGGCAAAAATGCGCAAAAATAGAGTCATTTTGCCACGCCCAAGCTGAAGTCCCATATCAGACAAATAAATACACCACCTCTGATGCGTGCGCCAAGTTTCGTGAGTTTTCAAGCATCCCTAGCCCCTCAAAAACAGCTTCTTGTGTCATGGCGAATAATATGTCACCATAGCAAAGGCTTTTGATGGAAACTCAAAAGCTTCAGTCTTAGCATCATCAAGGTCTTACTACTTAGCTGACCAAATTTTAGGTGGATCTGGTTAACCTGCTAGGAGTACGGGGCCTATAACTTCCTGTTGCCAGTAGGTGGCGCTATTACCATAGTCTCAATTGTGTCTCAATTCAGGGGCTGCCTTCTTTGAAGGACGCGGTCTGCGTGGTCTACGAAGGCTTTTTCCTTCAAATACTGTGGATCCCGGAACCAAGCGCTGTTAAATGGGATGGTCTAGTCTATGGAGGATTTCCAGCTCTGTCACTAGCTGTTCCCGCTCCTACCCAAAGCGCTGCTTCGTTGCCTAGCAACCTTGACAACTTGACAGCTGCAGTTCATTCAGCTGATTATGCTGCTGAGAATCTACTGTAGACCACTGTGTCATTTAACAATGCTAAGCTTGAAGTGAAAAAAGAAGAAAAAAATAAAAGAAATGGAGCCGTTAGAAAATGTACTTATATTGATTTTTTCTTTACCCGATGTTCACCGAAATTGAGATGCTTCAATGCCGGTGCTGGCGTGTGATGCATTTCAGGCTGAGAGAAGACCATGGCCAGGTAGAATAACATTGGTTAAGCTGTGTACAACAGTAATGTTAACAGTTAGTGAACGTAGCATAGCGTAAATGGCTAATGTCATTTAACTTAGACAATTTTCAAATAACCCTAACCTTATCTTATTATTAAATAATGGTCTTCAGCTACAACAGGCTGGATAGATAGATAGATAGATAGATATAGCCTTTAAGCCTTATGTATCTGTGCTCTCCACACTAAATATCTAGCTATTGTTTATTAAACAGTTTTACTTATCCTTCTTTCCCTAAACCAGTGCAGACCCTTGTACTGTAGGATCAACCTCAGTATTCCTGTGCTCAGATTTTTGGCTGAGCAGGGAGGCCCTGGCAGTGCTGCTGGACCTCCTGAACCAGGAATGCAGAGACTTTATTGATGTTACGTGGGCTGGCCTGGGTCAGTACATGACTCTAGAGTGCTCTGCCACAGCCCACTGTATAGGAGGTCACTCTATCCTCCTCCAGGGCACTTCATCCTCGCGGACGGAGGGTACCTGTGCCTCCAACATCCACTCCCCCTCATCACTTCCTACAAAAGGCCAGTACAAGGTGTGGGAGCCCAGCACTTCAACCAGCATCATTCCAGGGCACGCTCCATTATAGAGCGTGTTTTTGGAATGATGAAGACCAGGTTCCAGACCATCTTCCTGCAAGCGCTGGAGGTGCACCACACCTCTATGCCTCATGTAAGTAATCACTCAACGTGTTTTATAGAATCCTGAAGAAGAGTAAATCAAACTGGATTAATTATTTTTTCAGGAGGTATGATTCTTTTCTTTTTTTTTTAATATTTCAGGTCACAACAGCATGTGCCATCCCCCACAACATCTGCCTTGGGGCTGGTGACATCATGGCCCTGGAGGATGAGCCTGAGGAGGATGAGAAAGAGGATGAGGGGGAGAATGGGTTGGAGGTAGTCAGTGGTGCTCCCTGGCAGGACCAGCTGTCTGCTGAAGTGTCCTGGAGGAGGTACCCCTGACCATGATTATTTTTAACAGACAAGTAAAAGAATTGTAAAGTTATGATTCCTATTTATTTAAAATGTTTTGCAGAATATTTCTACATGTTGAAATATTTTGTGGTGAGATTTCTTTTGTCAAAATAAGGTTGTGAAGTAGTATTTTGTATGCACTGAATTTTATTCTTGTCTTTCTGAAAATGGCAGCCGTCGATTGAGTTAGCCCTGCAAACCCAACTGATGGATGACGCAGTGGACATAGGAGAGATGCATCTCTAAACACACTCTGGAGACCACCCCAGATGATGTCCCACTGACAGAAGACACCAGGGTCTTTATTGTGGCAGCACCTCCGGGGACTCCCTGCTCAGCAAATTCAATTGCCTGTTTCAGCAACTGAATTATTCAATTTACTGTGCTTCCTCTTTTTTATGATTTTGACTTCTTATGTACTTGAGTTATGTTCTAAATAGTTGTCAAGATGAAAAATTATATATGTTGTAAATAGTTGAAAAGTTTAAAGATGAAATATGTTGTAAATAGTTGTAAAGATTAAATAAACAATGTATTCAACAATTAGTTTTATTTTCTTAATTCAAATTACATATTCTGTCATTCAATATTTTATTTTTTAACTAAACTCTCAAGTAGAACAGCCTGTCCATCCTCTCTCTGCTCTCCTATGCTGTTCTCTCCTCTGCCTCTCTGCCACCTCATGTCTTCTTTTATGAGCTCCACAATCTCATCTCTCCCTCTCTTTCTGTTGACTGGCTGGCTTTCCCTCTCTGGCTGGCTTTCCTTGTCCTCCTCCTCCTGGTCACCCACTGCTGAACTTGGCCCTGGTCTGTCCTCAGGGATGGAGGCAGTTAGGACAGGAGGTGTGGTGGAATGCCTCTGTCCCAACACCTCATCCATGAGGACAAACCATGGCCAAGTTGCAGCAGTGGGTTTCCCACTTACGTCCTCTCCTGACCCTGGACACTTGAAATCCTAAGGTAGAGGAAATCAATCTTGTCTCAACCAAAACAGCAAAAATATTTTCAGCAAATGTGTTTATTAACTTGCATGATTATGACAAATATAATTTTAATTTAAAATCACATGTACATACTCTGTTTTTTTTATTTTTCCTTTTTTTTCCATGCAGGGGAGTGGCTTTCTCCTGCAGCCCAGAATTGTCCTAATCACAGAGAGAATACAAGAGAAAAGGGAAACGTGTATCAATCATGTTAACACAGGGATGCAAACTTAGGAAGACTGGAAAAGGTGACACAGCAGGACATACACAAAATCCCCCAGAAGTCATTTACTTGGAAGCCCTATTTTGGGTTACAGATAAAAGGTTATAGTCACAGCTTGCATCCCTGTGACAGACAAGAAAGGGGTATTGCCCCATCTACTGGTTGTCTTATTATTATGGGCTTTGTATAGGATGAGGGCTAATTTAACAATAACCTTCAGTACAAAATGAAGATAAAATGGAGATATTACAAATGGATATTGTTGGCTTACCTCCAACCTACGCTGGCCAAGTTTTTGGCCCTGGTAAAGTGGTGGTCTTTCTCTGAACTCATTTTTATATATTGAGCAGTATGCTCCTTCCTCCCTACAACAAAACAGTACATTTTGCTTCATACCACCAAACAACAGCAGCTTAAGTAGCAAAATAACCAACTTCGGGTTAACATTAGCCGTGTAATCAATCCCAACATTTGTACTGGACTTTGAAAGTAATATTCAACTGTCTGAAAACCAAGCAGGGTTTACAACCTGTCTAAAGATTGCCATAGATAGATTATGTATGAAAACGCCACAATTTTGGTAAGAGTCAGCCTCTGAACCTCTTAAGTTTGAAAGTGAAGTCTTTACTTTCAATGACTGTAACTTTGGTTGGATGTGGGCAGCTGAGCTGCAGTAAGTGTGGCGGCGGCAACAAGCAGATAACAACAGACACAGCTTATGATCCCGGTCAGCATTGGCCTGACCGGGACTCTTATCAAAGATGTTAAATTTAGGAAAAATCTGACCATGTGGAGTCGAGTTACAACAGTTTGTTTAGCAATGGCAAAACATCAAAATTTGCAGCATCACCCCAGCAATAGCGCTATGAGTATGACTCATTATTGACACATAGATATGTTCAGGTGAGGACCTTATCAAGCATGAGAAATTTGGTGCAGATTGGACAATGTACTTTCGAGTTACAACTTCCTGTTTAATGGCGAAACATCAAACTTCGACGCATCACCACGTCATTGAAAACTCAAGATTTTGATAACTTTTCATCACAAAGGCCTTTAGATGACACTGACCAAATTTGAAATCGGTCGAGTTAAATCTAGGAGGAGTTCGTTAAAATTCAATGCCTGTAAATGGGAAAAAATTGCGGAAAAATCACAAATGAAATTCAAAATGGCCAACTTCCTGTTGGATTTAGGGTATGGCTCCAAGAGGATTTTTTGTGTATCTGGACATGTTACATGTGCCTAACAAATTTCGTTTAGGGGGTGCTAAAGAGCTGAAATGCCATGCCCAAGCGCAATTTTGATACTAATTGAAGCATTTATTAGTTTGAATATATATGCAAAGTTTCGTTAGTTTTTATGCATCCGAAAGGCCTGAAACGTGTTTGTAAAATGAAAATTGATGCACAAAATCCAAATTGGCTGACTTCCTGTTGGGGAAAATGTCAAGAATGATGACAGCAGCGAACCCACTGAATTTCATACACATCAAAGAAACCTTGTTCAAAAGTGTCCTTGTGTTTTGGGGCACTGTGTACCAATTTTCATGAGTTTTTCGAGCGTCCTAAGCCCCTCAAAAATGCAATGGTGTACAAGAATAATAATGATAATAATAATAATAATCCCTTAAAAAACAATAGGTTCCTTGCCTTTGCACCTTCATGAATGTTGGGTTGCGCTGCAGTTGAAGGGTTTTATTGCGGGTATGTAGATGTTTTCAGGCCTGGACTCTTATTGGATGTTGCATGAAGGAGATAAATATCACTTGCTGTGTCCACTATGTGGCACTAGGGAACACACTATTTATACAACATGTTGCTATATATCATGTGATATACAGCACCGCTCGGGCCCTAATAATCTTTACAAAAACAATAGGTTCCTGCACTTTCGGTGCAAGGCACTGTTGGGCCCTGGCACTTCCATGCTCGGGCCGTAATAATAAACCAGTACAAACACAGAAGGGTTGCAACCCCTTTGGGGTTTGAACCCTAATAATTTTTATTTATACACTGAATAGTAGGACTGGCTGTTACAGTCCCTGAGGTTTCTACACTACAATTGACTTGAGTGGGATTGTTCTTGGAGATGACCACTAGATGATGTTGCTACCATTACAACACATCTTCAGTTGTGTACCCTGTCACTGGGTGTTTCAGCCTCAGCCAAGGCTGACCCAACGCAGGCTGATCAGACCTGGGTGTTTCTCATGGTTGGTCTCTAGATGGTCACTTGGCAACCTAGACTGTATCTCTTCTCTTTTCAGCCACAGCCAGTGACTGCTCTATTTGGCAGCATTGGCAAGTGCAAGGAGCCTTGTGGTGGAACTGGCTAGAAAGCCCCTGCAACCTACCTCAACTGGGCGCACTGTTACATTCCAGCCTGGCTCCTCTGCTTCAGCTGCAAGGTTGGCATATTGCAGCCTTTTTTGTTCGTATGCCCCATCCACGGCATCCTCCCAGGGGACCATCAGCTCAATGATGAAGATACACCAGCAGGAGATGTACCAGAGGACCAGATCTGGTCGTAGATCGGTTGTTGCAATTTCAGATTGCACACAATTCCCAGTCCCTGGCTGCATTCAGTGGGCATGAGTCAAGAGCCAAGGGGTTAGCCCCCGGTTTCTCTCATTCACGGATGAAGGATGGTAGTTTTGGGAAATATGCCTGGGCATTGAGAGGCTTGGCGTTGGTGGTTACTCTCTTGCACTCAAGTCCAGCTACCAAACACCTCAGCCCAAGGCTTTTGATGGGCTTCTTCACAGGACAGTTGGTATTGACTCATTGCTGATGTGGAACCTTTCATCTGTGAGTTGGCCTTTGTCAATGGAAATACTGCAGGATTTGCTGGGTTTGATCTCCATTCGTGCCCATTTGATATTTCCCTGGAGTTTATCCAGCAGGCATTTGGTGCATGCTTTTGTTGTTGTTGTTGTGGTCATGTCATCCATGTACACCCTGATTGGAGGAAGATGCAGCCCATTCTACAAGCGCTCCCCTCCAACCACCCATCATGATGCTTGGATGATGAGCTCCATTGCCATGGTGAATGCCAGGGGAGAAATGGTACAGCCCACCATTATGCCTATCTCAAGGTGCTGCCAGGTAGTGGTGTTGTCCTGTGTTGTGACGCAGAACTGGAGATCCTTGAAGTAAACTTTGACTAGCTTTGTGATGCCTTCTGGGACCTGGAAGAAGTTGAAAGCTGTCCACAGAGTCTCGTGAGGCACCAACCCAAAGTCACAGGCAAGATCTAGGAAACCACATGCAGGTCTCTCTTTTCCTTCTTGGCAGTTTGTATCTGCAAGAATGCTGAGAGTCTTTGGGCCACAACATCAAAGAAAATCTTTCCTTCCACATTCAGACAACTGATTTGGTGGAACTGGCTTATGGTTGAGGAGTTCTTTACTTTGGGAATTAAGATCCCTCTCACCCTTCACTATGCCTTAGTTATGATTCCTTTCTCCCATGCCACTTTCATTAGCTTCCAAAGGTATTTCAGGATGCTGGGAGTGTTCTTATAGAGTCTGTATGGAACACCATTGGGCCCTGGGGCTAAAAGCCCTTCCCCGCCCGTTCTTTCTTCTTCTTCTTTCTCAGGCATTCTGCTCTTCTTAGTATTGCCAGGCGCTCTTTGCTTCTGCCTTGAGTCCTTTCCTTTCCACCTCTTTGGCCTTCCTCCACCTATTTCTCAGCTGTCTTCTTTCCCTTTCACTTTCACAAGTCTTTTGATTTCTTGCTGTCTCCTGGACTTGGGCTGGATTGATGCTTCCTTCTGTGTCTTCTGTTTCTTGACCTTCACCCCAAGTCTCTCTGCCCCATAGCTGTATATGGTGTCTCCCATCTCCTACAGTTTTTTTTCTACACATCCCTTCAGTCGTTCTAGAATATGGACAAGGTCTGTGTTGATGGTCTCCCACTCTTAGAGCACAATCCATGTTAAAAAGTGCTTCACAAAGGCAGCTAAATAAAACAGACGAATCATAAAATCTTTAGATTAGAACAGATAAAACCAATTCAGTGTAAGATAAAACAAGAGAAAAATATAAAAGAAATAAAAAACAGAAATAAAAAGCAGTTAAAAGAAAATACAAACTGAAGTAAAATCAGGAAGGGCTCTCCAATAAAAGTATGTTTTAAGAAGAGACTTAAAAGAAGTCACTGACTCAACCAACCTGATTTCCTTGGGCAGATTGTTCAAGAGCCCCTTGGGGCCCTGACTGCAAATGTTCTGCCCCCTTTAGTTTTCAGCTGGGCCTCTGGAGCAGATAAAAGCCCTCTGCCGGAGGATCTCTAAGTATGTACTGGATTGTATGATACAGAGGTCAGAGATATAGCAGGGGGAGAGGCTGTGAAGAGCCTTAAAAGTAATCAGTAAGATCTTAAAATCTATTCTAAAAGATACTGGGAGCTGGTGTTAAGAGGCTAAAACAGGAGTGATGTGATCATGTCTCTTGGTTCGGGTTAAAAGCCTGGCAGCTTCTGTACAGTCTGGAGTTGATCAATAGATTTTTGGTTCAGGCAAGTTAAAAGGCTGTTGCAATAATCCTGGTGTGATGAGATGAAGGCATGTAAAATGGTTTTTAAATGTCTTCAGAAAACACTCATGAGATACCATTTCAGAGATACAAGTTCAGGCAAGATAATGGGAGAAAACTGTGTCAAACTGTCTTGGTGCGGGTGGAGGACATCAGAGTAAGGGCCATTGGGAGTAATAGAAGCTCTTATTGACTCCAGTTCATCATTAAAATACAATAAAAGCTTTTACAGTCAGCATCAAATATAGTGTATAATACTTAATTTAATTGATTTACACTATTCTCACAAAAGCAACATTATCTATTTGTTCAAACACTTATGAAGACTGTAGGGAAAATTTAGCTGAGTTTGGGGAAGTATAGCGTTAATCAGAATTATTATGCAGAGCCACTTTAATTATTCGTCCAGCGATATAACCTCAGAGTCAACATAATAACACTAATAAATTATTTCTCTTGGTGATCAATCAAGATAATGTTTAACACACAAATAAGCTTTAGGAAAGAATTAACTTGCACTCAGGTAGACAAGAAGGAAAGGAATCAGGTATGTAAAGTAAGTTACAGAAAACAAAGGCAATGACTTTATACACAAACATTTATTATTAACAGACTGACCTAACAATGACACAATACAACACTCACTGCACAAACAATGATGCTACAATGAAGGAATGAATGAATGCAGAACTGGAGTCAGGGAAAGTGTGCAACAGATGAATAAACACGAGGACTAGTGACCGTCACTGGAAGCAGCTGGTAAATCGGGATGGCAAATTTAGAATCAAGTTCTGATAAAGAAGCAAATTAGGATTTCTGAATTCACCCGGTTAGCAGAGAAGTGCACACACACACACACACACAGAGCCAACATATTAATTACTGTTTTCCCAAATAAACCGTAACATACACGACAGTGGCAGCAGAATAATATTGACTGGCACTTACCCTTTGATGATCGCATTAATGAAAGTTACTTGAAATCCTGGAGTTGATAAAAGCCTTGGTTTTAGGCACCAAATTAGCTTGGTGTAGGTCTTCCTTTGCTGATTAACTTTTCATTGAAAGTTAATTTTGAAAAAGGCATGGATAACCCTCACTAGCAAATGGTTACTCCCGGCTTGCTTATGTGTTTTTTCCTGTTAGTTTGTGATTGTGTCTGCTCCATTTCAGCGCACCGGTGCACCGCTTAACACGTAACAGTGAAGGCTGCAAAACTGTTTAAATTGAGTTTAATCAGTCTGTAATCTGTGTAATCTGTCAGCCAGTGGCAGCAACCATGTAATTGTCAGTTGACAAAACAAACAACAATATCAGCCTACAGGCCAAAAGCCATGGTAGCTTTCCAAGCTGACAAATAATTGCCAGCATGGACAGTAATGTTCACAATATGATTTTATGTAAGCCTGCATGACATTCTTCAGTTCTCTGTTTTATCAATCTCCCTTGACTTGTTTGTGTTTGTATGGGCCATGTTGTCGTGGTGACGTTAATGACGCTCTTGCCGCTGAAATTCGGCAGTGGATCTGGTGTATCTACCAGCGTGTACCAGCGTGGTAATGATGCGGACCCATTCACAGCACACAGTGGGCTGACCTTGTCATAATGTGGCGACAACAAAGCCCGCCCATTTAGAGGGAAGATATGGTTACGATTAGTCAATTTGCTGTCGTTTGAATTACTTGGCCCTCTGTAAAATTATAGCTGGACCGCCAATCACAGCATTTTCTTCCTAGCAACTGTGGAGGCACAAAATTCTGATAGGCTGACAAAAGGTGCTTCTTTGATTTAACCCTTCACATTCCAACACAAAATGAATAGGCAAGTTTGAATGGTTTATTTCCTCAGAAACGTTTTGTCCTGTCACCATAGAGCGGTAAAACAAGTATTTTGAAAATTGCATTTACAATAAATACAAAACGCAACCATTTAAGGTTGAATGTCCCTCCCCTAAGCCATATTAAAAAACATCCCTTCCCAGTCCTTAAAAAAATGATTTGATGTGCCTCCCCCATTTTGCACCCCCCTCATAAATAACAAACACTTTTACGCTCTAACACATTCAACTTGCAGAATTTAGTTATAAATGATACTGAATTTCTAATATATTTATGGATACAAAAGTACACATTCAAACAAAAAGGAAAGTAATAAAATAATAGCATTATAGCATTTAAAAAGTGTAGGAACATCACCTTGATAAATATGAAATCCTCGTTTAATTATGGGCACCACTTCCCATTGTTTAGTCTAATTTTAACTGTGCTGGGAAGAAACACAGACAACTTTATCAATCTCAATCTGAAGTAATGTGTTACGATGCAGTGATCCAATTCTTTTCTTTAAATTGAAGCCACAGACAACGACGTGCTGATAACATATTTATTGAGCTAAATGTTAAGCAGTGAATAAATGAGACGTTAGTGTAAACCAGACATGAATAATCAACCAAAATGAGTGTTTAAGTGACGTATTCTGAGTTATAAATGATTGATGGTAAAATGTTAATGATAACTGATTACGGGTATTTGCTAAGGTTGGGATAATTTAACTGATCACTTCTCTAAAATTGACTACAGAGTTCAGAGAGCTCTTAATCAGACGTGGATGGCAGGAGTAGCATTGTTCAGCTTACTGTGCGTTGTCTGGAGGTGAATGGGTGACTCAGCGGGCTGTCTGCTGCGTCAGGGTGATTAGAAATCAGCCTTTCCACCGTGTCTTCCCCCCAGTGGATGTTTTCCGCTTGTGAGCGCTGTGGGAGCTGTGCAGCGTTGTCCTGAGATGACTCCGCGGGTTCCCGACTGTCCTGAGATGACTCAGCCGTCGTCTGTAGAGGGGATCCCCTGAATCAGCTGTTCAGCGGTGGGTTTCCCGTGGATTCCCCAGCTGAGATTCTTGAGCATTGAGGGAACTTTGAGCCACAGTTTATTTTGATGATGGTTTCTTCAGATGATTTCACAAATCATCGCCGGAGTTCACCGCCACAAAGAGGGATGAGCTGGTCTTGATCCGTAGAGAGCGGGTCGTTTAAATTGAAGTCTCTGACTGACTTCCTTTCTTACTAAATAACTCAAAGAAATAATCTTGCTGCTAGACAAAACTATACTTTAAGGTACTAAGCATGAAAGGATTTTAACATAAAGTTCGTTTTAATACTGTATGTAGTTTAAAGAAAATAACATTAATCTAGGCGATCACGTAAAAAAAAACGGAGAAGACAAAAAGCGAGAGCAAGCAAAATACAAAAGTGGAAAAACGACAAAAGCGAAAAAGGAAAAAAGGAAAGAAGAGAGAACCAAAAAAAGAAGCAAACAAAAAGGAGTGAGAGCATCGCCAGTGCGCTGCTTTATCCTGGCTATCTCTGAGTGGGCGTGTGTGGGTGGACATAGACGTTTTCCCGCGCAAGACAGAAAAATCCTTTGTCTCTGATAAACGCGTGATCTTCTCTGGGCTGATAAAGTTGCAACTAAATATTTCACCACTAATCATCCACATTTAAGCATGAATTGCATATGCATGATATGTTTCTCAAATGTTCAGAGGCACACATTTATCACAGAAGTTAACAATCAACAGTGCAGCTTAATGACATACTATAATGACTTAATAAACTTATTTCTCATATTAACTTAATATGGATACCAATATTAATGAGTTACTTACCAAAGTAATTCTGCTTACCTATCAACTTCCTGCTGAGTTATATACAGAGTTTAGTATCAATTTAAAACATCACAATAGGAGAACATTATACACCAGACTTTCAGTGGAGAAAAGTTGTTCACTGGGTGGCGCTGTGGTTCCATTACTATTTAATGATTAAACCTATATATCTGTATCTCACCTACAATTTCTTGTAGAAAGTTCAGGGTTGGACTAGTTTGACTGGCATTACTTGGTGACTAATAAAGTATGAACTACAAGATGTTTATAAACATATGAAGCATTGAATTTAACTTCTGTCTTTAAGTAACACAGAAATTCACACTGAGGCCTAAATTGGATTTATGACACCGGTCTGGCCTATCCTTATCTGAAATCACAGGAAACCAGGATGAGGCTAACAGGCGGATGTGCTTTGGAATGTGAGTGTGGGTGCATGTATGACATTAGAAGGTGGGTAGAGAAAATAAAACATAGTTAGAGTGGTCCCAACTCATCAAACAAATTGATGAGGTTTCACTAATAGTCTCTCTGCATTTGTCCAAAAATTGATCCTTTGATCAGTGTACTCTGACCTTGAGTTGATAGGAGTGTAGCAGTTCCTTAGTGTTGGAAACTTCACTTGGGATTGTCCCCCACAGTTTGTGAAGAGTTTGGAAGTGAGGAGATGGTTCTGTGAAGCGTCAAAACTGACACTTTAATGTGATGGGAGGATACTCAGTTCACCTGAAGGCATTTCCAGACAAACTTGAATATACATTCATGTCTTGGAGGTTAGAGGTTATTGTTGATTGAACCCAGACTTTCTCTGGCCTCTTGTGGAGATTGCATGAGACCCAAAGACCAACTGGTTCTCCTACAAAAGCATACAGGTTTCTTTGACAATAGTCTCTTGGTTTGGAACAAAAGGAAAGAGGAGAGGCAGTCAGAAAGAGGGGGAGAGATTCTGATTGTCCTGGGGAGCATCCCAGGGTGATAGAGGGAGTGTTTGTGCAACCACCTAACCACCTCGGTCTAGATAATATACTCGTTCCTATAATCCTACCTCCCAGACACATTGGATCACTTATGCCACATCCACAACTTCTTCCACTGTTTTGGTGGATCATTTTTTGTTGATACAATCCTCACTGCTGCAGTGGATCTTTTAGCTTGATGGAATAGGATGGAACCACCAAAACAACATGGAGGAAAGATTAGTCCTTGCAAGTACTTAACATCATAAGTATAAATCATAATTTGTTTACAACTGGGCTCCCATCGCCCACAGCCTACATTGGTGGTACTAGACTTATTTCAATGCAGTTCAAAAAAGTTATGCAAAATGTAACGTATCTGTGATTTGATGGACAGCAGGTCTCTGGTAATTCAACAATGCATACACGTGGTGTCACTCATGGGAGCTAAGTGTCATCTCATTCCTCCTTTATTCAATATTTTTCTGTGTGATTTGTCACCTGGTTTGCCCAAGCAAAGCGGTCAGCTGACACAACCCTCTCATTAAGTTGTGTTGACAAACATACTGTCTGCCTGGATTATGTTCAGAAGAAAGGTTTTTCCGAGTGAAGGAATTTCTACATTTATATACCTCAGCGGACTTGCAGGGACGAGATCAGGGTGGATGGTGAGTGTACAAAGTGCAAGACTCTGAGACTGGGGTTCTCATTCTGACTCGCGTTGCGGTTAAGGTAAATTTAGTTGCCTAAGTTTAACCAAACCACAAACATGGCAGATCAGAAAAATGCTCATAAAACATGTATTGGCAGGCAATTACAAACTTTTATTATTTAGGTTGGGTGACTTGTTGAGTTAATTCCAGCCATTTAAAATTCGATTTGACTAACTGGTTGCATTCATTGTTGCATAGCTAGCCTGAGGCAAGTTGAGTAGACTTTAAACTGGTGGCAGTAGTGTGGGTCAAATTTTGCTTAGGGCCCCCAAAATGCTCAAGCCCGCCCTGCTTTGTTGGGAGCAATGATAAGCTTTCAAGTTATGTTAATGAGTAATCGCTGTTGATTTTACAGTTTATTATGCAACCTAATTCTAATGACACTTCTTGGATAACTTGGAAACCAGACAGAATAACTCTTCAAGAAGCAGTCTGACTTTTTAAAAAGAAATACCAAATACCAAAGCACTAAAATAATGTAGTTTGCCTGAAAAGTGCACACCACTACATTTGCAGCCTCTGATCTGTCAGAATGGAGAGACTCAAGTAGTGACTCAAGTGTGAGATGCAAAGCTTTTATACAGTACGTATGTAACAATACATGGATTATTCTGGCTGTTTGGCTTTCAATGCACTGGGGCCCCTTGGTTCTTGGTTGGTAGTCAGTATCTGGGGTGAATCCATAATGCAGTGTTACAGGGAGACCCTCACTCTTGTACTGCATTGTCACAGGCCTATCACCACTTCCCTGAGAACAAAACATCTATCAGTCACATTTTTACACTCCAGAAAATAAGCTAAACAGACACC
This sequence comes from Scomberomorus guttatus, assembly GCA_038419695.1. NCBI lineage: Eukaryota > Metazoa > Chordata > Actinopteri > Scombriformes > Scombridae > Scomberomorus > Scomberomorus guttatus. The sequence goes on from CM076445.1 coordinate 1,921,692, forward strand.
AGATGGGCCAAACAATAAAGAGCTCATTCCAAGCAAGCACTTAGCCTCTGAAGAGGTGGCTGTTGAGTTCTTCAAGTAAGCAGTCCCAGATTGACGCTGGAGCCCCCAGCTAGCTAAATTCGCAGTGGAATGTTAAAACCTCTTAACAGTCTTAACAAGCCAACTTAATGTCAATAGTAATAATAATGAAGATGAGGAGGAGAACGGAGTAGACTGATGCACTGGAGGACCTGAATTCAATCTGAACCAGGTATTTCAAGAGTTCATTGTTGTAACCAATGGAGAATTGATTGATTGATTCAGTAAGTAAGTATACCTTAGTAATGGCAATGGACACCCTGTCGCATTGTTATTGGGGCTGGGTATTGTTACACGTTTTGAGACCAGTGCCAATATAATACCCAAGTTGATATACTGATACCAAAAAAATTTCATAAAATGAGCCAAACTTTTCACATATAGCTAGTGTTGGGGATTTATAGAGTGAGCCTCATACAAGAGCACCACTTGTTAGGGTGGTGATTGTAAGCTGGTTGGTTATTAGCAGTAATTAATAATTATCAGATCATTATTAATTAGTAAAAATTAAATTATTAATGTGAATTAATAATACGGGGCACCACCCGGAAACCGGGACCAATAACCAAACAATAAAGATAGTCTCATTAACAAGGTTCACTTGGGATGCTAATATCTGAGGGATATCAGCATCCACAAGTGAACAGTGAAGGTATGAATTCGAGCTCTTGTTTGTCCACAGAGAGTGTGTGTGCAGACGTGTTGCCATAACTCCCGGTGGCGTTTGTGGGTCTCTGCCAATCAGAGACCAGGGTTTGAGCTCCCTGCCAAGTTCTCACCTAGGTGTGAACTCGAGCATTATGGGAGGTGGAGTCTGTGAGCAGCATTTTTGTGCTGCCCTTTTGTTTCAGGGGACAAAGGAACAAAGGAAGCCTCATGGTCAATCTTCAGATTTTACATGTAGGCCTGCCTTTGTCTGACCCCATGGTTGAGGCCCAACACTAGCTTCATTCTGTTATGAACTCTCATGTTATCCAAGGCAACAAGTTGTAAATTTTGTCATCAGACTATGTCTAAAGCTAGAATGGTTATATCTTTTGAGTGGCCACATATACAGTAAGGTGAAAAGCTGCGGTCATAGAAATCATGTAATGATGTGTTGTCCTCTGAGTATCCACAGGAATTACATTCAAATTGGACACATTTTGACACTGAATGTCTGTATTGGACCTGATTTGTGTATTGCAGATCCGGAAGTAATGTGCCCTTTATGTAGCGGAGTCGCAAGCAAGGGTGTGGAGTTGGGTTGGTGAAGGGGTGTGTAGTGCATCTGACTTTTATAACTTAAACATTTTATTTTTATAACTGTATATATTTTTATGAAATTTTCATAATACAAATCACCCAGCAAACTACTCACATGGACTAAGTTCATGTCCTGCTAAAGACCTCAATCAGGAATGTACAAGAATTAACAGTATCTTATGTGTGCCTTAATGCAAAAACAACATGTTAATTCATGCAATAACTGTTATTAATGATGTTCATGTCTTCTTCTTTTAAGTCTGCAGTTAAATGGACAGGCTAAACTAAACAGTCACAGTAGTGCATGTGTATTCTGTCTCTGTCATGATACATAAAATATAAAAAACAAATAAAAAGAAGAAATAATAAAAAACAACTAAATACAGAGTCAACAATTATGGTTTAATTAGCATTTGTAATTTTTCCAAAATTAAAAAAAAATTAAAATTAAAAATTCCAAAATGCCTAAATAAACAGAAGGACTGACTGTATTTGTGGGATCACAAGCATAATTCATGCATGAGGAAATAAAATGAAAATGAAATGGTTAATACATGTGATTTCACAATTATGCCAGAATTAATCATGTTATTTATCAGTTTTAAAGAAGGGTCAGGTCACCACTTTAATTGAAGTTAATAACCTCAACCATACTGTAGTTGCCATATGCAGAAAAGGTAGAAAGAAAGGATTTTTAAAACACTTGACGGTAATCCAGGGTTTGTAGAATCATCCAGAGTTCTTTTCTGGCAATAAGGTTGCAGTTGTGCATATAGAATGTGTCTGTTTGTTTCAGGAAGTAACAAAATTTGTCCTGCACCCCCCCAATGCCATCTGAGAGTTTCAGACACTGTAAGACAATGGGACAAGCACTTTGTTGGAGACCTTGACTCAACCTGGCTCTCAGTTCAGCCTTTGTCTGAAACTGGCCGTTTTAGCTCCTGTCTCTTTAAGGCCCCCCTCCTGATAAACCCAGTTTCTTCAGATTGGCCAGCTTCTGGAAGCTGCGTCTCAGCCAACTTCCGGTGGTTTGGGAGGCCACGTAAACAAACAGTAGTAGCAGGATTTCACTTTTTCTCACTCTTTCCTTGAAATGTCAAATTCTCAAATACATCCGTACATGTTGGAGCTGAAATCTGATCTGAAATATGAGAGTGGACAATGCAAACAACACATGAAAAATCACCTTGGCAACAACCCTAGCAACCAAGGCTACGAAATGGATGGCCATTTATGGGCATGCACGACAAGCCGATGTCAGCTCGTCGGCATAGTAGAAAGAAGAATCATTACAAACGAAGTGTTCAGAGCACATTGAAGCCCTGGCTTTTGACTTGCAGGGAGCATTTCTACATATGTTAGCCTCAAGTTTTGGAACTTTATTTTTACTTTTTTCATTTAGCATAGATATTCGACATCATTATAATATATAAATAACAGAAAATCGCAAAAAGCATAATATGTCCCCTTTAAGAAAAGTTTTTTGTTGAAATGCAAAACATTTGGGGTCTGTGGGAGCCTGCAGCACTAAGAACACCCAGAACACACACTACATTGCACCTATAACACTACTCAGTCCAGATAGAGCATTAAGAAATGTTTGCAAATGCATTTTGGAATGATTAAGAATGCACTAATGTAGAAAAAGGGACAAGATCCCCCACCGTTTGACGTAAAACTAGACTTGAGCCAAGCCAGGAGAGATGAAAACAGACATGTAGTATAAACACATGTTCAGGCACTGCTCCAAGCCTTTCAGGGTTTTTCCTGCATAGAGGAATTTTTGGTGCCCCCTAAAGAGGTTTTGGCCAGTGCCAAAGGAAATCAGGAGCGCCAAAATGATAAGAATTGAGAATAAAAAAATAACAATTCAAATCCTCTCCGAATGTGTATATAATATATAATAGCAATTTATTAAACAACTGTTGAACAAACAGACAAACTTAAACTTGTTTTTGACCTGAACGCTCCGCTGTGAAGGTAGGGCTAATGGGAGAGAGGACTTCCTGTGATTTCTCATAAAATAAAAGCCGCCATAAAGTTTGACTGAGCTCCACTTAGTTGTCAAATATTGCAGCCTGCTGTCAGAACCATGCATGTAGCCGACATTAAAATCCTTAGCTGCGCCCCGGTGGTTCACCAGTTAGTGTGCGTACTAGGGGAGAAGGATATGGCAAAAATATCATATCACGATTTTTTTCAGGCAGGATCATGATCACAATCTTATCATGATTCTTTTTCATTTTGGTTTTTAAGATATGATAGGGTAACAGTACAACCAAACTAATTTCACAACTGAAAAGCAAACAGTTGATGTCGCATAGAAGCGTTACAGCTTGATCCGGGCGTGTGCTGTGTCCCGGCTCCACCACGGCCGCCAGAGTTTCAGAAGCGTCACAGAAACGTCCCAGTAGCGGCTCACCGCTCCACTGCGCTAAAGATACATGCCCAGTCTATTTTTGACGGAAGTTGCATCAAGCTGCACAGAGCACATCGAGCTGGGCAGGAAGTCACACACAGAAACAGCATAGAGCATCCGCTCAATCCGTATATTCGCTATAAACACAATTAAAACAGAAATATAAAGAAACCATTTAACTATGTAGCCTACTTAACCATAGTAGAAGCACAAAAATCAAAGACCAAAGAAAGAAATTTTTGAAAGAAAAACAAAAATGACCAAATCAGGAAAATTGGGCAGTTTAATTGCCCTGCTACTGCAGTAATTACAGTAGACTAAAAGCGCTTTTTCAGCTTTGACTAGGCTGTTGTATTTACTGTAGTAGTGCAGTGGATGGCTTCTCTCTATCCTGATAACTAACAGGATGTGCACCATTTAAAAAAAAGAAAAAAAAAGGCATCAACACAGTACACCACAGCTGACATCACACTATGCATATTGTGAATACCGTGTGATCTACACATGATATACAGCAACATGACGTATAATTAGTAGGTGTTCTGTAGTGCCACATAGTAGACACAGGAAGTGATATTTAACTCCTTCGTGCAACGTCTGATAAGAGCCTGGGCCTGAAGACTTGTACATACCCTCAATAAAAGCACTTTGACTGCAGAGCTTCCCGAGGTGCATGAGAGTGTGAGGGCCTGATCATTGCTGCTTGCAGCTTTAATATTATTTAAAGTATTATTTTTCATTCAACTTCTGAACTTATGGCTAGATCTTTCACTGTGGCATCAGGGCTCACCTGAGAGGCTGCAGCTCACCTGTCTGTGTGTCTGGGCTGCTCAGGCTGCTGCTGACAGAATTCTCATAATAAAATGATGCCTGACAGCCACAAACAGTTCCGTTGGTCTAATTTGGCTTATAAGTAATGTTCATGTCTTAATGACACATACTGTACACAATAATAACTCTGCTCTTGATCCACTCATGGAAGAGGGGAGAGATGGCATTAAATAGTAAATATTTCTCCCACTAATTTCAAAGATTAACGTTTGGATTGGTTACAGAACATTCTTATTAGCTAAACTTGGCTGTTAATTCGCTTTGGGAGGCATTTTGCCTACAGTAATAAAGTTGTTTAATTAAACCTGCAGTGTGGAACTTTTACATATAAATGAATGTCTGTTACATTCAAGCCCTTGCCAAACGAGTTCACACAATGTTGATTAAGTCTATCACCGCCAGATTAATCTCTCTGTATTTCACAGTATATGGAGTTTTTAAATCTCATGTCACGCGCGACATTACCACACTGTCTGTTTGGCTGTTAATTGTGCGGCTCTTCAAGACTTTCCAAATGTTATCGGACCGAATGGATCAAATTCTGCTAGTGACATGAGTCATTTATCCACCGTTTTACAGCCGCAACAGTAGGTTACGGCCAGTGGTGTACGGACATATTGGGACAAATACCAGTGGGCCGGTGGATCATCAAAAAATACGTTTTTGGGCCCCTCTCTGTGTGCCTGTCATTCAGGGTGCTGCATGCATGTGTCAGGCAATCACAGCCAAGCGCCCCCCTTTACTTTCACTGCCAGAAGGGGGAGACAAAAGTCCCGCTCTCCAGCTTAAAATTACATTTCTGAGCAACAATCCCAAATTAGCCAACAACACCTAACGCCTGAAGTTTAAATATAATATCAACTGATGTTAGTTTTGTCCAGTGAAGTCATTTTCAATTCTGTGATGTTTTAAAGGTTTAAACTATAAATACTAACCACTTCAGATTCACCACCATTCATTCATCATCGACTCCACTTCTGCTGCTGCTGGGCTGCTGCTGGTTGACAATGCATACAGCTTGAATTTGAGGGTTCCCAGATCATCAAGTCGAGTATTCCCCCTCTTTTACTCTTTATCATAATAACCCATGTTTTGCAGAAAACACAAACCTCGCAACCCTGCAGAGATCTTACTGTTAACCTTATGTGGAGTTAAAATAGCAAGATGTTTCATATTGGTGAAAATATTGGTAGGGACAATTCAGCAACACCTTGACATGTCCCCACCGTCCATACCCAAATCTACGCCCATACATGCACACAAGTATGTGAAAAATCTACTGAGTCACAACAATGTTAATAGCTGTGTTACTTTTCACCTCTGGTGTAGTGTTTCTAACCTTGGTCTTCCTGTCTGTCCACCTTTTGTGGCAGGGAAGAAGAAGGAGAAGAGGTCAAAAGTGGGTGAGGAGGGTCGTGGGAAGAGAAACTCAATTCGCCTGCATGAAGCATACACTGTGGAGACAGTGGTGGTTGCAGATTCTGACATGGTGCAGTACCACGGCGCTGAAGCAGCACAGAGGTTCCTGCTGACTGTCATGAACATGGTAAGAATCCCAAACACAAATACAAACACAGTCTGTGAAATCAAGTTTCTGACTCACCCCCTAACTGTTTATATTTTGTGTATAGAATCAGTACTCTGTAAAGCATTCAATCAACAGACTAGCTCACTCACTACTCACTCAAGTTAAATATCAGAGCTATGCTAATGCCACTTATATAGTTTTATATAATGTATTATAAAGGGATGCAATGTTTTTAAAAAGTTTATTAATAAAGTATCAATGTTGGGATAAATGACTTTCTTTTTGTTTTGTCACAATTTGAGCCATTGAGTCCAATAAATGAAAAAATATCTAAGAGCTGGATCAGTAAATTATTTTCATGCCTTTCATGCGTGTGGCAGGTGAGCAGGAAGTCAATGGCTAAGCTAGAGAAAGTTTCTCTGATGCTTGCTGTCTTTCTCTCTCTCTGTCTCAAGGCATTTTGGACCAGGTTGATTGAATGAATAGAGAGAGATCATGCCTGAACCAAAGCTTAAATGATTAGTGAACAGGCTTATAATAGACCGCCATGTAGAAGCGCTATCTTCCAGTGTCCGTAGAACAACAAAGGTTGAGAACCCATGAACTCCTCATTTCTCCTAGTGTATGTAGAACTGGAACTACCTTGTGGTTTATCCAGATTAACACTGTTTGTGGATAATATTGGAGCTTCATAGCAAGTTTCAGCTCATTGTTTAGCTGTCCGGCTGTAACTTTATTGTTTTGGTTCACTCTCAGCGCTCTCATAGTGTCATTTTCAGCCACGTTCAGGCAGCTGTTTTTTAGAGAAAAGGCTCTAAAAAGCCACTGTACACTACCTGCTCATCACAAAACAGAAAACAGACACAGTTAGCTGTAGACTAACTGGTGAACATAGTGGAGCATTTAGCAGCTAAAGAGCGAGAGAAAGAGAGATATTTCCTTTAGGAGTCTGTAACAGAGCTAAAAGAGAGTGGGTACTGGACTTACAATCACCAGATGGACAAACATGACTCCAAATGAATGATCATGTTGCTCCAGAAATGCTGGATGTGGAAATCAGAATCAGAGAGAAATATAGAAAGGAAATTATAAGAAAAATAGAAAATAAGAAAAATAAGAAATATGTAAAAATATGTGCATCATTCTACAATAACACTGAGAAATGGGATCTATAAATGTGTTAAAATGCAAGAATAGTATAAATAAGAAATATTAATTGAAATATACAGAGTAAAAATATGTGCCTAGTCTATTTTTGATGGAAGCTGCATCAAGATGCACAGAGCAGATGAAGCCGTGCAGGAAGTCAGACACAGGAATGGCATAGAGCATCCAGTCAATTAAAAAAAAAAAACTCCCTGTGCAGACTCCTGATCATATATCACATCACTACATCAACATTACATTATAACCGGTGGCACCAGGCCAAAAGTCAACTGGTCAGCGAATATTTGTCACCATGGGCAACAAGAGGTTCATGTTGGAAGTGGAAAATCACAAGAGTTTATGACACCACTGCTTCCGTGATTGCCCTGGCTTCCTCTCCAGTCTCCAGGTAAAGGGGTGAATCTCTTCTCTCTGGTGCTGCTGGAGCAAAAACGCTCTGCTTCTGAAGCACTCCTGGTGATGTATGACGCCGTGTGGAGGATGGAACAAAACCGCGTTGCAGCCAGAAGGCGACGCAGACGTTCCCGATGGAATCAAAGTGTCAGAGTGTCTGACACTCTGTGGGAGGAGTTGAAAAGTTTGATGGCCACAGGCAGGAATGACTTCCTGTGGCGCTCTGTGGTGCGTCTTCATGGAATGAATCTTGCACTGAATACACTCCTGTGCTTGACCAGCACATCATGGATTGGGTGGGAGACATTGTCCAAGATGACACTTAACTTGGACAGCATCCTCCTCTCTGACACTGCTGTCAGAGAGTCCAGCTCCAGCCCCACAATGTCACTGGCCTTGCAGATCAGTTGTTGAGCCTGTTGGCGTCCACTACCCTCAACCTGCTGCCCCAACGCACAACAGCAAACAGGAGAGCACTGGCCACCACAGACTCATCCTCAGAAAGTGGAAACGACTATGGCCCTTCTTGTAGAGAGCTTAAGTGTTCTTAGCCCAGTCCAGTTTATTGTTAGTGTACACTCCCAGGTACTTGTAGTCCTCCACAATGTCCACACTGACCCCCTGGTAAAACAGTACAAAGCAGCAATCGTCACATTGGAGAAGCCGAAACTAGAGAATGATTGACATTTTTGCCCTTCTTGCACGCTTCATTTCAGCACTACATTTATTCAGTGGTCTTCCAGTGTTAGACCAACCTACCATTATATGGTATGTTGGGAGTAGCTTTGCAGGGCAGTGATATAATTTACTTGACTATTCAACTTTTTTCAGTCAAACACAGCTATTTTTTTTTACAGTCTTTTTTTACAGTCATTTTGAAAGATGCCTATTTGAGCTTACTTAGCGTGTGTGTGGTCCAGGTATTCCTCACATTGTGGGGATGTAAATCTGTTTACACAGTCATGTTGTGGAGACTTGCCTCCCTCATGGGGACAAAAAGCAAGTCCCCATAACGTAAAAAATTATTAATTTTAGGGTGAAGACTTGGTTTAAAGTTTATGTTAAGGTTAGGGTAAGGGTTAGGGTTAGGCATATGGCAGTTACGGTTAAGGTTAGGATAAGTCTCCAGGAAATATATAATATATAAATCAATGTAATGTCCTCTGAAGTGATGGAAACATGATTGTGTGTGTGTGTGTGTGTGTGTGTGTATGTGTATGTGTGCGTGTGCGTGTTGCAGACTCTGTGGCTTGCATCACCACATCAGATTAAGCTTTCCTGAGACAGAGGACCAGAGTCAGAGGGAGGCATTTGTGTCAAACATAAACTCTGAATTAAAGGCTTATATGTTTTACACCGACACTGAACAAAAATAAAATTGTCTGTGGCTTGTATATCATTTTTAAAGGATGTGATAAGAAAACTGGACCATAAACAGTCACATAATTCCTCTCTGCTCATTTGTCTTTCCTTTACATTTTCTCTCCCCTGCTGGTGAAATGTGCAACATTAACAGCGTTGCTCCCTCTCTTGCAGGTCTACAACATGTTCCATCACCAGAGTTTGGGATTCAGGATCAACATTCGTGTCACCAAGCTGGTGTTACTTCACAGCCGCCCCGTAAGCCTGACCTTTCACCTTCTTTGACCCCTCTTTAACTCCCTGTCAGCCCTAACAATCTGACTGTAAATATGATCTGGAATTCAAATAATAGCCACAGAAAGCACAAACAAAGAAAGGCTGAGTAAAAATCACTAAAGGGTGGCAAAATTATCTGTACTAAAAAAGCACACAAAATAAATTCAATATCATGTACATTTCCACAGCACTAATTCAGTCAGTACAAAAGTCATGTTATCCTCATGGCTCTGATGCTCTGAGTTTCTCTTTTTAGCAGAAAAACTGTTCTGTTCTGCTCCTTCATGTATTGATTCTGTTCACCTCAACTTGTAAAATTACTGTCATTGAAATTCAACACTTACACCTGCAAATATTTCACATTAAAAGCCTACCACCAAAAAAGAAGGATTTTGCATGGTGAAAAAAATGGAAACAGATACACATAAAGGTCAGTCAGTTTGGCCCTGCTTTGGTCAATCAACAACATTCAGTGCTGCTAACTCCACCCTGATAGTTCACAATTCATTTCAAAGTAGTACATCAGGAGCACAGACTTCTTTCAGGGCAGGAACAATGGAACTAAAATCTAAAATTCTTCTGGTTGAAACTGACATAAAACTTCCGAGTTGAGATATTCAAAATGCACTTGTTTATGTAGAAGTTTTTAGCACAGGGTAGCCGATGCAATCATATAGGACACATAGATCATTTTAACATCTAACTGATCACTTTTTATTTTTTAATCTTTGAATAGTTCTGTGACTTGTGAAAAATGTGAATTTAAAGATAAAGGAGTCATTATAACAAAGTACCAGCAGAGGATGGAGCTAATCTGCTCAGTATCTGTTCTTCAGGAGAAGCTGAAGGTGGGCCATCATGGTGAAAGGTCTCTGGAGAGCTTCTGTCATTGGCTCTATCAAGAGTATGGGGGGCCACGGTACCTTGGCACCAACCACATTCCTGGTGGAAGGGATGACATCCCACCAGTGGACACTGCTGTGTTGGTCACCAGGTATGTAGCCACCGCTTCCTGAGATGAATGAATGATACATGTATAAAATGTGATCTCAGCTCTCTTGTTTAGTCAGCTGCATCCATTTTCTCTATGAAAAATATGACTGTCACTTTGTAAAGTTCCAATGAATTGAGAACTAACACAATCCACTTAACCTAAACTATGTCATCACATTGATGTGTTTATTAGCGGTTCCTCTGCCTTCACCTTAAGGCTCAGACACACCAAACTGACATCAAAGAACTAGTGGTAACGAAGGCGACTGTTGTGCCTCTACCCAAGCAGTGGTGGAAGAAGTATTCAGATCCTTCACTTAAGCAAAACAATTCATTCCAAAATCTACACATTTAAAGCAAAAGTAAAAAAGTTATTGTAGTAAGATGTACTTAAATCATTAGTGCCATACTATTCTGATCAAAATGGAAATATATATATAGACATAGCTGTTTTATGTTTCATAAGTCATTACTGACTGACTTGTCAGTGACTGAAGTGACTTGTCAGAGTTTGGCTAGATCAGAAATCTGATGATGCAGATTTGATGATGCATTTTTTGTTCATTGATGTTCTGCGTACCTCTTCCTGTACAAGGTTTGTTATGTAAAGTGACTGACTTGAATGATGACTGACATGATTTGTCATTTATTAATACACCTTAGGATCTCCCTTCTAAAGCCTTGTTGGTGTGTTATGTTGTAGTCAGACTTCAAAGGAGTTGGTCCCTGAACTGGGACATAGCTCCTGACCTTATATCCCTGTCTTCCTCATGACTCGGTGGAGTCTGGTGTCTAATCACTCCCTCAGTCTGTCAGTGAGGCTGGTTTGTTCTCCATCCTCATGCTTCAGTCCCAACAAGGCAGCATCTGGCACAACATGACACATTCCTTATTTAGAATTAGCTATTATTACCTGCTGTAAATCCAGGGAGGGGGAGGGGTGTGGTAAAATCTTTCTGTTTAAATGAGTATTCATGTCTGCTGTCAGATTCCTATCCTGTCTCCTCTTGCTGTGAGGAGAGGGAGGAGGAGGAAGGGAAAGAGAGGAGGAGTAGAGGTGGACATGTATACAGCGGCCTTTTGTTCTTGAGGTGGTTCGTTCTAATCCTGATCTGCCCACCCTTCCCTCATATGTCAGGCTGTGTTCAGACCATAGACTGTAAAAAATATGGATGTAGCCACTGTGACATCACCCATTGGTTTGTGGACTTCCGTTCTGAAGCCTTGAGGTTGCATTTTGACCGTTGCCATCATGGATTTTTGGAGCCAGAAGTGATTATATTTGGACGAGAGGGTGGAGCTGACCCTAATTCTAGCTGCTAGCTTGGTTAGCACGGTGCATTAGTGCATACAGTCTATGGTTAACTGTGATAATGTTAATGCTAATTTTCGCTAGTGGAAAACAGGCTTAAAACCATTAAAACAAAATGTACTTACTGGAAAAACTGAACATCCAACTCCTTAGAGGGCCTTTTAGTACAACCAAATGCTTTTTAGGTGACCAAAATGTTACAATTAACTTTCATGAAGTAAAAGCACACTGAAATAGAGATGGCTATGGCCATGCCTATACTCTGGGGTATACTCTGGTGAATCTGGGGTTACGCCATGGTTACGTTACCTAACCAACATTGTTGCCATGGTAGCAACTTGCCTGTGACATCAATCAAAGTATCCACGCCCTTAATTATGCATAAATTTAAGCCTTAAAAAATTTAAATGAGTTATATAGAAACTCATCCCCCCTACAGTTGTCATGAACGGGGAAATTAGCGATAGAGACCAAAACTGTTGGGGATTAAGTTGGGGATTTAAACATGGGGTCTATGGGGATTGACCTGCTTTTGGAGCTAGCCTCAAGTGGTCATTCGAGGAACTGCATTCATTTTTCAGCCCCAGAGGTTGCCGGTTGGTTCAGATCAAAATCAGCCCTGCATTAGAGCAGTGCAAGTTGCTGTGGTGGTGGGGGCTTGTTGTTTAAAGTACCAGTGAGACAATGAAATATAATCCAGGAAAAGGCTTATCAGAAGCTACAGTACAACACATACTTGTATGGCATACTTCTCAAAATATACATACCCTTAGTACATACATTACAAGCAACAACACATCTCACTTTACATGCTTACAAGCACACAAGTGATTGGTGGAACCTGCTGTTATCTTAGGGCCTCCCTGCTATTTTGTCTGTCCTCCGGAGTTGCCCATTAAGTTCAGCTGACAGATGGACAAATTAATGTTTATAATGGTTGTGCAAACACAAAGGGACCCTGTACCTCCCAGAGTTCATTAGCACATACTCAGAGTTAAACACATCAGAAGGATTAGATAAAATCCTGTTGGCCTGCTGAATAGTGGACTGCTCAAAGATGTCTTGGGGAGTGAGGGGTGTCGGTTTTCCCATAATCTTCCCTGCCATTTTAACCAGACTAAATATTTGAGCTTTAAACTTGACTGTTAGGTTTCCAAACCAGCTGGTAATACCATAACACAAGATGGAGTCTATAGGAGCTCTATAAAAAAATTAACATAATATTCCTGCAGACGTGAAACTCTGAGTCTCTGAAGGAAATGGAGGCACTGATGGATTCTCGCACAGACACTTGTGTGTGCCAGTTAGGCTCACTATCAATGTGGACCCCTAAATATTTGTAAGAAGTGACCTGTCTAATGTCATGGCCATGTATGGCAACAGAGCTCTGGTCTCCAATTGATCTAGGATCTAACATAATTTTTTCAGTTTTACATACATCAATGTCCAAGTGATGCTCATCACACCAGTCCATGAACCTGTCCCCTCCAGTTTTATAGCTGGCAATGTTGAGTTACTTGTGAATAAACTGAGGATAACAGTGTCATCTGAGAATTTCACTGCAAATTGATTAGTGTGGGAGCTGACACAATCATTTGTATACATTCAGAGTAAACAAGAAGGGTGAGCTAACGCACTGTACTACGTACTACTATATCAGAAAGTGCTGAATTAATTTTCACTTGTTGTGGCCTATTTGATAAAAAAAAGAGTAATACCACTTAATCAAAAAAGGGTTAACCTTCAACTGAACTATTTTTAAGCAGGGTGTGTGGATGGATAGTGTTAAAAAACAGAACTAAAATCAATAAAAAACAGTCTGGCATATGCAACAGGACTTTCTAAGTGCTTCAAGGCAAGGTGCAGTATTGTGGAGATGGTGTCATTTGTGCTGCAATCTCTTATATAGGCAAATGGGTACTGATCTAGGGATGGCTCCACCTCCTTATGTAGTTCCTCTGTTATGATCCTCTCCAGTGATTTCATAACATTGGAAGTTAAAACCACTGGCCTGTAATCATTATTTTCCTGGGGACAAGACTTTTTGAGACCTAGAATTATAATGGCTTTTTTCCAGAGCTCTGGCACTGTGTGTGCATCTATAGAGAGCTGAAAGAGTCGATGCCAGGCGGGGGTGAGTTCCTCAGCAAATGTTCTTAAAAGAAAAGCAGACATGCCATCCAGCCCCATTGCTTTGTTAGTGTGTATAGTTTTACAAACCTTGGTAACTGTATATGGATCTATTAACATTCTGTCATCACAAACATTACAAGTTACTTTTTTAAAACTTCAGAGCATTCCTTATATTCATTCATTCCTTATAAGTATCAGTTTCAAATTGCATATAGAAATTATTAGGTTAATTTGCTGTTGCAGTTTCATTGTAGGCAAACAATATTGGTCATATTGGTCATTTCTCGAACTGCATCCCACAGTTTCTTTGTGTCAGTTCCTTATGCACTCAATTGCTGACTGAGCTAGACCACACATTTACAGTCTTAATTACTGGTTTACTGGACTTAGAGACTGACCGATAGGTGGGGAGCAGTTGGATAATAATTGCCCCCCCCCTCTTGTTTTACTGGAGTTCTATCAGAGTGTATATTGGAAAACTCATCGATTTGTATAAAATTGTCCAGCACATCATTGTAAAACCATGTTTCTGTAAAAACCAGCAAGCAATACCTGTGGCAGGCTGCAAGCGCAGTTTATCCAACTTGTTTTTCAAGGAGTGAGGATTGCAGATTAGCATAGTGATAGTTTGGTGGCTCTCCAGACATGATGCCTGATGCCACCCCTCTTGCCCCGCTTCCTGCCACGGCAAGAGGCCAATCTGAATTGCCGTAGTAGCTCCTCAGGTATGTCATTCAACAAGTTTAGCAATGGTGACACTCCACAGTCCCACAGGTCTAGGAGCTCAGTCCTGCTGTGTAGCTGACCAGCGTTTGTGAGCCTGTTTGTGAAGCACTGCACGACCTGGATTAGCCACGTCAAGAGTAACAGTTCCATTCTTCTACATTTCATTCCAGATATATACAGTTTATAGTCCAGACTAACACTCACACTCAGTAAATTGACCCAGTGCACCAACCTATGACAAGCAATAAGCGGAGATGCCACAAATAAACAAACAATGTGCAGCAAGAACCCTCCTCCATGTCACTAGCAGGGCAGCGCCATCTTGGCTCCAAGAAGTCACTTGGAGGTTTAGAGAAACATGTGGTGTGGGTCAAAGTTACCACTTCCTTAAAGTTAGGCCACCTTCGTTGTCATGGCAACAATAATAACCACAGGGTTAAGGTTAATGGGACGATTGTAGTTACAATTTTTGAAAAACTTTCCCAACTCGTGGTTGGAAACAGGAAACGAACAACGGTCTCTTGTGGTAAAGTCAACTGTTGGGTTAATGCCTCCATCCACCCCTCCTCCTGTGAATGAGGAAAATTGTCAACTTATATAGATATCATCTGAACTAAACGGTCACAATTACTACAGCTGCTAGATGGCATCTGTCAATCAAATGTAACTATGTGCCGCTTTTGCTCGACTGAAATTATTACCTGTACTCACAGGCAGGTTTTTACAACTGTGGAAAGCCACACGGCAGCAACTATTTTATGTTCCGTTGCAATCATCGTGAGGTAAACAGTCGAATACTGTATTCACGTTACAAAGTAATCCACCAGGAATGTGCACTTGCATGTATGTGATCGGCCAGTGCAGTGCCTTGCTAGACGATGTCATGTTGCGTTGCAGCAAACGTTGAACCCAGTCCAACTTTTTTTGACAGACGACCCTGCAGCTGCATCAACAACATCAATGGAGGTCATTGATATATAATAAAAAACAATAAAGGCCCTAAAACACTCCCCTGCGGGACACCACAAATAATAGGTTTTGGACTGGACAACATCCCATTGACATCAACCCTATGATATCTAAAATATCTGTAAGATAGGATTTAACCCACCTAATGGCCATATCATTAAAACCTGGAGCTTTTAATTTGTAAATTAAAATGCAATGATGTACCGTATTGAACGCTTTTTGCAAGTCTGACATAACCATTCCACAGAGTTTACCTGAGTCAGTTTCCTTTCTGATTTTGTCTGTCAGAAACCACAGGCAGGATTTGGTAGAGTGAGATTTTCTAAATCCTGACTGAAACTGAAATGTAATATTATTGTTTTGGTTGTACTCCTCAATCTGTTCATGAATTATTTTTTCCATTATTTTTGACACCACACATAAAATAAAAACTGGTCTATAGTTCCCCCACCTATTTTATTACCCTTCTTATAGAGGGGGAGAACACTCTTGAGCTCTGCTGGAACCTTACCCTGTTCTATTGACGTATTCATTATATGGGTAACAGATGGAGCAATAGTATCTGCAGTGTCTCTAAGAAACCTGGCTTGAATTTTATCGAGACCTGTAGCTTTACTAGTACTGAGTTCCTTAAGTCTCTTCAGGACCTTACGATCACTCACTTTACCAAAAAAATGAATCCTGTCTGATTGAGTGAGTAGTGCCTTTGAAGAAGGATTCTTTAGCATTATTGATCAACGCTTCATTGCGTAAGCACCCAGTTATTCTAAAATTCTTTAAAAACTGAATTTCTTAATCTAATGACCTTTAAAATATCATCCATCATCCAAGACTCAGTTCTCTGCTTTATCCTGATGGTCTTAAATGGTTCTGTATTATTCAAATAAATAAATCCCAGGCTTTGTCAACATCCTCACAATTCATGACTTCAGACCAGTTAACCGTTCTCAAGCTCTCACAAAGAGCAGATGGATTATAATTTTTAAGGGATCTAAACATAAACATAAACAAACATAAACACATAAAAACATTTCTCTGAATTTATCAGGCTACACAAGATTAGAGCTGTGCTATGTGAAAAATGTGCAGGCTTTTAGACTTTGGGAACTGCCTAAAACTGCCCAGTATAACCCCTGTGTTACTGGTGGTCACTGCAAGCAAGTGTTAGAAAATACTTCCTACACTTTTCTTTATAGAGCTGCAATGATTTGTTTATTAATTGATATTTGAAATGGAAGGAGGGAAGCAGGGAAATGGAAATGCAAATGGCAAGGGGAGTTTGAATTTTAAATGCATGATTAAAACCTGTATTCTTAATTCAATATGCGGATGTAATTGAGTCTATTTCTGACACTTGTGGTCCTCCATAAATAATATGTTAATGTTGTGTTTACACAACATCATAGAATAGCGATGTGATCATCTCACTGAAGCAGCAATTGTCACCTGGTTAACAGGGCCTATATTTATGTAAGCGTCTCTGAGAAGGAAATAAATATCTGAATAAATATCAGATTTAACTCACTTAAATCTGATATTACTTCTTTCAATTCACAATTTTAGGAGAGATCCAAAGGTATCCTGACCTGTTAGGAGTAGCCAACAGATGGTGGTCAGACAGAGACATGTGCACACATTCCATGAGGAGAGATGTTTATTGATGACAGTGATTAAAAGATACTGTTTTGTCAGAAATTTGCGGGATACAAAAGAGTCTGCAAAAACAGATGTTCTCTCTACCTTTAAGGTGAGAGAGAAAATGCAGCCTTGCAACAGTAATGATTGGTGTCTGTCACAGCCAACAATTTCAACATTGATAAACCTAACTTGGACCACTCTTACAGTGATGTAAGAGTACTGCTGGCACAGTATCCAGCCCTCCTCAGTTGTTGGTTATTGCTTGGCCTCTACCTGAGCCAGACTGGCTGTAATGACAAAGATTACAGGGTCTGCGATGAGTCACTGACCTTGGAGGCACAGTGGTTATTGGAGACATGCACCAGACAAATGTGATGCAGAGAGAGACATCAGCTGAACTTATAGACCATGGACATACACACTATGCTTTTGTGTGTTTGTGCGGGTGAGGTCATGCCCAGAGAGAATTTTAAAATGTTCATGCAGTCCCTGATTTTGTTGTCGTGCCCAATACCTCCCCCAAATCTACAAATGTCACCCCAGCTCACTGTTGTTATTTTGAAACTCATTTGAATTTTAAATTCAAATCACAGGTACATTTCAGGGCATTGGGATTTGGGGGCACTATATGGTGTAATAATGCTCATTATTTTTAATTAGTTTCTGCACATGGTCCACAGTCGCCATGAATACCATGTATCATGGGTCAAAACTGAAATGCTTACCATGAGGATTGTACATGGCTGTACACCAGGATTTTCAACTTTAAGCTAGAAACACAAATTTATTGTGCAGGAAACTCAAAGTCATCAAACACACAAACCTCTTTATCCATGGTTGGCTTGTCTGTCTTCACTTTATGTTTTTCAGTGTACTGGGGTGCATTATAGTGAAAAGTGTTGCTAATATTTTGCATTGTACATTAACATTGTATGTTAATGTGGTGGTTGCATTAGATTGCACTGGTGTTTCTAATAAAATGAGTGTACATATAGTTAGATTTGTGGCTGTGATGATCAATTTATTTGTTTTTTACTACTATCACATGAGTTTCCTGCCTCAAACTAATATATATAATAATAACAAAATAATAGGAATGGAGGTATAATACTGACTGGCAGATGTGTTTATACTGATTGTATAATTAATCATCATCTCTATTTGCTTGTTTATTTAAAAAAATGTTCCCACTCATATAGTGTTTTAGCCTACTGTTGTGGATAAGGAGTATTTGTGAAATTGTGTGTATGTGTGTGTGTGTATACATGTACTCATCTATGCATATATTTGTGAGGACCAATTTACATTGTAAACCTCAGGAGTGAATAGGGAAATTTTGGCCAGTCCTCACTTCTTAAAAGGGTTGTTTGATAGCTACAGCTTGGCTTTTCTGTAGGTCTACGGTCAGAGTTAGGTTTGGGTAACAGTAAATTTAGGGCAAGGTGTTTATGTCTCATGTCTAAACATAGGCTGCTTATCATAAAAGCTTCTGTTTAAACTGATTGCGACCCTTTGCAGTGTTTTTGAGAGGGGGTGTCCTCAACACGATGCTTTTATGTCCTGCTTTAAGTCTTTACACTCTACAGAGAAAGCAAATAGCTCTGTGTCGCCATGTCCTCTTACAGCAGACTCTTACTGCTCCTCACAGCACAGTGAGGCCCGTGGGCTTCATTCAACTGGTAATTCTATACACATAGAATGGAGGTGAGGGTTTTACTAATAAAGATTCAGTGTCTTTATATTTGACAATTTTATTGATAACAATTAAAAATGCCAGCAGCTTTAATTAAAACATTTTCAGTTTTTCCCCCAGAATTTTCATTCTTGCACCTGTAACCACACCTGGCAGTGATGTCACAGTGTACTGGCACACCCTGGAGTGCACCTCTACATCACTGCAGCAAAGTGTGAATGAGAAAGTCAGAAAAAAATACCAGTATCCAAAGTGCACATGCGTACTGTAAAAAGCAGATTAGTAACCTGGCTATGCGTATTCATGGCAAAGAATTCATTATCTCCAGGGGAAATCAAGGTGGGGAAACCAGGTTTCTCGTTTACATGGCATTTAAGAAATCATCTTAAGAAAGCTGTCTGTAACCGACTGTGGCTAGTTAAATTAACTCTGAATTGTTGAATTGAAGAGTAATTGGGAGTCCAGAGGTAATGAAACTGTAAGCTCTGTAAGGGGTCTTAAGTTGCCAGTATGTTTCATCAGAAGTGCTTGTTGGTTGGTTGACCAGTTTGGGAAAACCCATCTCTCCATACCTTTGAAAATGTGTGCCATCATCCCCATTTTTAAATGATTATCTCACCCCCCTCTCCATGACAGCATGCTTTTCACCCTGCCTTTGAGTTTTGCCATGGGGAGCAGCTATAAACACTTTTGTCTGCCAACATGGATGGTTACCTTGTTGTTTTCTAGCATGACCCAGCACTTGTCTAGTGTGGGTAGATTCTACATCAACGGTTGCCTAATTTTAATAAGTGCTGTAGGCTTGGTATCAGAGTAGTTCTTAAACAGACTGACTGAAGTTGTTCTTGTCTCTCTTTCAGGACAGATTTCTGCGTTCATAAAGATGAACCCTGTGATACTGTGGGTGAGTACCACACACACACACATACAGACTCACACACATATATACACACACACACACACACACACACACATACACATCTCTTTGTGTAAAATTTCTTTTCATCATCACTTCTTCACTTAACCTGTCTTTTAAGATACTCAGTCATCATGACATTTGAGCACACTGTTTTTCTCTTGCTCTCTCTATTTTTTTCTCTGTCCTGCACACACACATTTGTACTTCTGTAGTTGTGAGGACCCTTCTTGACATAATGCATCTCTATCCTTGGCCTCTAACCCTAACCTTAACCATCACAACTAAGTACCTAACCCTAATGCCTTACCCTACATTTACTGTTACCCAAACCTAACTCTGACCCTGACCACAGAAATACATTAAAGTCAAGCCGTGGCTGTCAAACACCCCTTTTAAGAAGAGGACTGGTCAAAATTTCCTCACTTTATATGTATATAAATAAATATAAAAAATATGTACATATATATATTTCACTCACAAGGTTTAAAATGCAAATTGGTCCTCACAAATATATACATACATGAGTGCACACACACACACGAAGGCATGCATACACACACATACCGGTGGCGGCAAGCTATCTTGCAAGGCACTTGCCTAGCCATCGGGAGCAACTGGGGTTCGGTGGCTCAAGGACACTTCAACAAGTGGACAGAACAAGGCAGGGATAGAGCCACCAACCCTGTGATTAGTGGATGACCTGCTACACCTGCCGAGCCACAGCCTGTAAACAATGAGCAACTTTCCCTTACCTTAACCACTACCTTTAACCATAGTGGTGGCAGATCAGGAAACACCAATATTTTTGTAATGATCATTGTAACAGTTTTGAAAGATAGTGATAATGTATCAGATGCATGCATTTTATAGTCAGTTTGGAAAGCAATTACAAACAATATATTTTGTAATTTAGCTTGTTGGTCCCCAATATAGCAATCCATTGGATATGGAAGAATTCCATTATTGCCAATCTGAGATTAATTTAATCATCAAGAGTATGTAAGCAACACATCATTCAACAGCCTGACAGTTTGAGATGGACTGTGTACTGTATGATGAGTAAGACACAGTTGTTTCAACTTGCTCTGCAAACTGTAGATTACAGTGCTGTTCGGATGCAAGGCAGCATTCTCACAATCAGTGATAAAAGTTGGTCAAGTCCCCATCCGAACTATCAACAGTTGGCAAACAAAGAACTAAACTGTCCTAAACTAAACTATCCCTTGAGATCCTGAACAGGAAGGCTTGCAGAAAATGGATATGGACAATATATATGTATACAGATAACCAAAATTTGAAAAGAAAAATAAGAAAGTTAAATACATGCAAAATGGAGAAAAAATCCTATTTTAAGCTTTTTAGATTATTACATCTTTGAACGGAGACAATGAGAGAGGAAACCATTCTTTCTCAAACATCTAGAAACAAATTGCATTTGTCAATTGAACATCCTTGGTGGATGTCTTTGTAGTACGAATAAGGTAACTCTACTATTGACCTTGTGACCATCAAGACAGAGGATGAAATTATTGTCACCATGATAATTTCGGAGTTAATAAATTGGAGTTCTACAATCCTATAGTACTATAAACCCATGTGCATTGTTTTGGCATCTGATGAACATTCAAACATGGATTTGTTATTCAAGCCTTCATATTTCATTGTCTTACTGCTACCTGAAGTAACACACCCCATCAACGCAGTGCTATTTTTGTTCTGAACGCTCACTAAGGGCATTTTCCGACCTGCACTTTTTAGTCCGGTTGAATCAGACTCTAGTTTGCATTCCCCCTTGGTGTGATTCGTTCATTTGATCTGAACACAGCAGTCATACATGGGAAAACAACTGTACCGAGATCCTTTAGAAAATGTGGTCTTGGTCCAGTCCCAAACTAACTCTGGACCAGTTCTTTTGTGGTGGGAACATGATTCAACCTTAATACAACCCAACTATTAGGCGTACTCTACATGTTTGAGCTAAACAGCTCCCGTAGCCTGGCTTAGCCTGGGATGTGGATGAGCGAAATCAACAGTTGCTAACAACTAGCTAGAGAGTTCTTTGAGGTCCAACCAGGAGTAGCGCAAAGTACATTGCATTTTTGATATTTGGCCAGATAGGACCTTCTTCAGGACCTTCTTCCTGTGTTTATGTTCTTGCTCCTGACCCAGACACATCTGATTAATGAGCAGAGTGAACGTTCTCATGTGGTTTGTAGTGATGCATCAACTGATTCGGACTAGAGCAATGAACTATAGGTTTGAAAACGCCTTAAGAGAAGGCTGTAAGGTTTTAGGGTACCATTGAGGTCCCCATCGATTTATGGACCCCAGTAACTTTTAACACAGGCTATTTTTGAGTTGTTTTTGTGATATTACTTCCAGTGCCCTGTGGATATCAAGTTATGGGACAGCTGTAATGAAATGGGCAAATAGAATTAAGCAAATAAGCACGATTGTGTCCAAATCCATGTAGATCTTCCAATAAAGATGCTCATCTTTCTGGGATAATCTCAGTGACACAGGAGGGTCGGAAGAGATAACATCAATAGTAATTGTAAGTAACTTCAGGCATTCATAAATACGTAATTTCATAAACATGATAAATACAGTGTTTGTGTAGGCCTGCATAGTATATCCTACCAAAATATGTGGGATAACATTTTTTTCCAGGGTTATTTTGGACCTAGCTACAGCCCCGGCCAAGAGGTTATCACCTGTTCATCATTTTTACAGGGTTTCACAGATGTTTTGGAGACTCTTTAAACTTCAAACTTAGCTTTGGTTATTAAAACTCAGCAGTCTGTACTAACTGTGACTATCTATCGACCCCCTAAGCACAACTCCAACTTTTTAGTTGAGTTTTCTGATTTCATGTGGATTGTGACCAGTTATGATAGATTATTTTACTTGGCGATTTTAACTTGCATGTCAATGACACTGTTGATTCAAAGGCTGTAGAATTTTTAGATGTTCTGGCAAGGGGTATCGAAATAGATATCTCTAATATCACTGATGTTCCTGTTTCTGATCCTTACTGTGTTTTTTTAATGCCACTATGTCTGCATCAAAACAGTATGAGACTGTTGTTGTAAAGCGAATCCTTGATGACAATGCTAGACTAGATTTTTAGATATAATGAATACCTTTCCTCCATCCAACGCTTGCTTAATTGATGATCTCGTGCTGCTATTTGTCAGCTAAAAAGAAACTGTCTCAGAGCCAAGAGACAGTGGAGGAAATGTAAATTAAGTGTCCACTTTGACATCTTAAAGTTTCACATGAGAATTTACAATAATGCTGTCCATTTTTGACAACAAACATAACCCCAGTCCTCTTCTCCACAATCAACACTCTTCTGAACCCATCTCCGGCTTTCAGTTTAAACGATCAAGCCTCAGTTCTTAAGTGTCAGGAATCTGCATCATTTTTTAAATAAAAAATTGACACTGTTAGAGGTAGTATTAGAAATACAGATCCTTTAGCTCTCTGGGATCTACCGGTTGGTGAGCCTCCACCCATGACATCCTTTAGTATGACAACAGATGATGAAATTGGTGTCACTGTCAACAGAATGAAGTCATCCACATATGCACTACACCCTGTTCCTACCAAACTGTTTAAATCCAGCTTCCAGTGCCTTTCTCATGAAACAACAAGAATAATCAACAGTTCTCTGCTCTAGCTGGCAAAGCAGAGTGTTTTTATTATTTACTATTACATAGCAGGGCAAAGTAAAAGTAGTTTACCTGTAATTCATCTAGATACAGGTGTAAGTCAGACCTTAACACTTTTTTTTCTTCCTACTGCTTTGAATGTGTTCATGTCTCTCTGTCACCTGACACCTGGGCTTCTTCAATGTTTCTCTTTCCTCCTTAAACTTTTTCTTTGAATCTTGAATCAGTTGCACCTTCTTCCTTCTTGAATCGGTTCTTTACTTTCTCTTTGTTTTTCTTTCAACACCATTAATGTTACATCATCCTCACTTCTGTCTCCTCCTGATTCCTTCACTCACTCTGAAAATGTAAAAAGCCTTCCTTTTAAAAATCTGACAGCATGATGCAGAACTTGAACTTGTATGGTGTTAATTACAGTAATTGTGGACACACAATACACAGGGTGAATGCATCAGCAGTCAAGATATCCATCTATCTATGGATACTATCAAGCAACATTAACATTACTGTAATGTAAAGCAGCAGCACCTGATAAAGTGGACGGGTAAAACAACACTAATGTCAATTTAAAAAACTTCTGCCTCACTGAAGAGCTTTTCTAGCTACTTTGTTGTGTTTTGTATGACATTATTATTTGATGCTGCACATGTCAGTTAATGTCATATATCATCCTCTGAACTCTGATTCATTTGTCTGTCTCATGAAAGCGGCTCCAGTCTGCACGGAGCACGGAGTGGGCGGTGGTTTGTTGGTCCATGTTATCAGTAACAGCTGTCTCCATGTCCCATATGGGGATACAATGTTCAAATGGAAAACAAAATGAGCGCTCCTAGAAGCTACAACAAAGTAGGAAGCAGGTCTGAGCTAGGAGCTGTAAAGTGATGAAAGTTTGCTTAAACGCTGTTTCTAAATTTGAGAGGTGGCTAAACGGCATTTACGTGCGTTTAGTGCTCCTGCTATCCTGCTAGCATAAGTTACATTTGTTTTTATTTGCTTCTTTGGGGAGGGACGTGGGGTCAGGCAATGGTAGGGGAAACACTGCACATGTTTTTGTTTTTTTCTTTTTTTAATGACTTTTAACTTGTCCTGTGAGGCAAGAAATTTCTCTTCCACTTGCCCTACAAAAAAATCCACTTGCAGACAAGCAGACAAGCCTTAATGTCGAGCCCTGCACAATTATATATCTCTGTTTCACCACACAACTCCAGTTCTTTAAATGCTCCTTTTACCTGTCTCACTGATCAACATTTGGATGAGTAAAACATTTTTAAAAAGAAATGAGCAAAAAGCAGATTCTACTTGTAGGTTCAAAAGCAGAAAGACAGAGACTACAGTCAGTGTTTGCTAGTTTGTAAAGTAAATTAAGACACATTACAGATCTGGGGGTGATTTTAGACACGCCATTTTAACAAGGTCACAGAACATAATTTTTTCATCTGAGGAACATCGCCAGAATTAGACCATTTTTAACTCAGAATGATGCTGAAATGCTGATACATGCTTTTATTACAAGCTGCTTAGATTATCGCAACTCTCTTTTTACTGGTCTCCTGAAGAAGCCTTCATAGTTATTTTAGAACACTGCAGCAAGATTTTGACCAATACAAAAAAAAGAGATCACATTACCCCTCTGCTCGCATCACTGCACTGGCTACCTGTATCTTTTAGAATTGATTTTAAAGTCTATTTACTTGTCTATAAAGCGTTACATAACCTAGCACCTTTATATATCAGTGGGTGCCTTTCATTTTATGTCCCAACAAGAACTCTCAGATCTTCCACTGCCTTTCTTTTAGAAGTTCCCTAAAGTGTCCCATGAGAAATCTGGTGAGGCTAAACTGTGGTACACCCTCCCCTTGGATCTTACTTTACTTACTAACTTTACTGGTATCACTGTTAATGTTTTATTGTATTGTGATCAAACGTTTTTGTTTTTCTCTCATTTATTGTTTATTTTTGTGATCAAAGTTTTTTACTTATTGTTATTGTTTATTTTCATCTGATCTTGTTTTGCATGAAAGGTGTTATACAAATAAAAATATTATTATTATTATTATTATTATTATCCTACATTCCCTCCCAGGAGGCCACCCAGCCCAGTGGGGGCATGCAGATTCAACATTCTGGGAATGCCATTCCATAGACTACATGCATAAGAAACAGTGCTGAATGTTACAGTACTGACTTTTTTCAATGTATTTATTAATTGTAATATATTAAGGTTTATTTAAGGAGTATTTAGGGTTATGAAAGAGAAGAACAAATGGCTTTTTGCTCTTTCAGTGCATATGGGATGAAACGTTTTGTGTGTGTGTGTGTGTGTGTGTGTGTGTGTGTGTGTGTGAGAGAGAGAGAGCGAGAGAGAGAGAGAGAGAGAGAGAGAAAGAGAGAGTGAATGAGAAGTAAACTGTGAAGCAATTTGGATAAAAGTGCTATACACTGTAAATGCAGTCAATTTACCAAACGGACTGGTAATGGGAAATGGGAGAAGGACAGCCCCCTTTATCAACTAGAGGTGGGAATCTCATGATTTGATTCATTTTCAACTCTTGGTGATAGATTTAAACTCAGAATCGCTTCTTGATTCAATAAATAGAAAGAGGGCACTTTTCAGGCTCTTACTCCCATGTCTTTTGTGCCAAAGCATTTCCTAATGTTTTTAGTCCACTGTACTGCAACCTAAGAAAAGTGTTTGCGGCTTTTTGTAATAAAAAAATTAACATAAAATAATTTTGAAATGAGTTACATTATTCTGTTTTCCCTCCTCCACTGTGCTGGTACTAATGTAATGCAGTGGAGAGTCTGCTACCTGATTAGATTTGGCTGGAAGTTTTGTGTGCGAGGGTTGATCGGCTTTTTTCCTAGTGCTGAAGTTCTCTACTCACTAGCATGTGTGCACTGTACACTGTCCATGTGCTGCACTTTGCTCCTACAGTCGAGTTTTACCTTTTTTTTTCTGCCCACATAATGTTATAAATGACATACAGGAATCTATTTTTGAAATCTGTGAATCGATTTTCCACTCCCCTACTGTTATCCTCATGCTACTTCAACCTGTTGTTCAAGGCATATGAACAAAAGACTGATGCTCCTGTTCTTTTTGGAAGGTCTTCTGAGAACATACATATGTATGATTTTTGTATCCATTTGTCACGTGTGTTTGTGTAACAACAGGAGGAGGGCCAAAACACAGACACTGATTAAAGGCACACCAGCATTTAAAACGACAGAATGAAATTGAATCATGACAATGGAATTGTAACAAAGTCACAACACCACAGCAACACAACAGCTCTCTCTTTACTGGAATCTGCAGTGCACAGGGACAGTAAACATCAAGGAACCCCTCATGGACAGGTGTCTCTCTCTGCTTCTCTCAACTCCAACTGCATTCCACGATATATCTACATTTTACAAATAACCAGAAGTAATAAACTTATGAAAACAGTATTATTGTGTATTAACCTGGGCTACAATGAGTGAAGTGATTGTATAGTGGAATTAAAATCATACCTACATTAACACAGAGTGCACAGGGACAGTAAACATCAAGGAACCCCTCGTGGGCAGGTGTCTCTCTCTGGAGG
Organism: Scomberomorus guttatus; assembly: GCA_038419695.1. Taxonomy (NCBI): domain Eukaryota; kingdom Metazoa; phylum Chordata; class Actinopteri; order Scombriformes; family Scombridae; genus Scomberomorus; species Scomberomorus guttatus. The sequence continues at coordinate 1,948,635 of CM076445.1, forward strand.
TTTATAAAATAACATAAAAATGATATAAAAATAAACAAAGTTTGTCCCACCCACCATCTTTACACTGCAGGATATAATACCACCACAAATATTTCAGTTAACAGTACAAACAAACATTGTTTGTGACTTTTAGACTACATTTCCTATAATGCTGTGAGTATAAGCATAATTACATAATTTCCATGTTGTGGCTTAATAAAAAGCAATCTGGCAGGCGCCTCCTTTCAACACGGACTCTCGTTGGATATTGTAGGCTGTGGACAGGACATGAAAGCTCCTATTGAGTCAAGTGAGGTGTCAATCAAAAGGTCAGAGTGCAGCTGCCATTTTGATACCAAGATGTGGCTAATGTTTACATGCTAACACGAGTTATGACGGAGAATACGTTGGAAGATTAGGACATCTGCAGGCTAATTTGAAATGATGCAACAGTCGTTCGTGGATATTTATTAATGTAATAGTGTTTTTTGGACTGTGTTTTTTCTCTTAGATTTCCAAAGAAAGACAGGAGTTGCGTACATATAGTTGTGTACTTAACAGTGTGATGGCCCATATATTAAGGGGTTTTAAGAGGTCCTGGATTATTTACACAATGTTATCATATGTGTATTATTAACATGATATCAGTGTTTCATTTTTTAAATATCACAGTTATTGACAATACTGGTATATCATAACACCCCTATTTGTGTCATTAACAGTAGCCTCTTTTATGCAGTGAACCCGCATTATAGCCATAAAGAGAATCCGCCTTTGACCTGCCTTTGCTTTTTACACTGCATCACACAACACCAGCAGGAGGCCACCTCCATGTTGCTTTTATATAGCATGCTGGCGTTCCAGATTCAGAGGCATGATGTGTAATATAACAGCGTCAGCTGTGATGTATAACATACGTGTTGGGCAGCGCTTTCCAAACAACAATGGCGGATGAAACGAGTGTCGAGGTGCTGTTGCTATGCATGCACATTTATGTCACTCTGCAGACACAAGCAAAATTGCTGTTCATCATCTACAACATGCTGATGCATACAATGGGGCGATGACTTGTGTGAGGACCGTGTTTGTGCAATCCAGAATATGCTGGAGGAGAAACTGAAGAGAAGCAGGGAGTGGTTTGAGGCAGAAAGGCGTGCAGTCTCAGGACTGTGGAGGAGACAGAGACCACAAGGGCCGGTGTTCTGGTCTAATGTCCTCAATAATTTTGATGAAGATGATTTCACATGTTGCTAGTCGCACGCTTGATGCTTGGGTTTCAGCCAACTCGCCCATCTACAGAGAGGCTGAACATCAAAGCAGGTATTTCTTCCCATGTAAAGTAAGTGTATATACCCCGTTATCTAGTAGATCTAGTAGTATTATCTATGTAGATCAATATATCAGGTTTATTTGTCACATTCACAGTCACAGTGATATATATACAGTACAGGCCAAAAGTTTGGACACACCTTCTCATTCAATGTGTTTTCTTTATTTTCATGACTATTTACATTGTAGATTCTCACTGAAGGCATCAAAACTATGAATGAACACATGTGGAGTTATGTACTTAACAAAAAAAGGTGAAATAACTGAAAACATGTTTTATATTCTAGTTTCTTCAAAATAGCCACCCTTTGCTCTGATTACTGCTTTGCACACTCTTGGCATTCCCCTAAATGAGCTTCAAGAGGTATTCACCTGAAATGGTTTTCCAACAGTCTTGAAGGAGTTCCCAGAGGTGTTTAGCACTTGTTGGCCCCTTTGCCTTCACTCTGCGGTCCAACTCACCCCAAACCATCTCGATTGGGTTCAGGTCCGGTGACTGTGGAGGCCAGGTCATCTGCCGCAGCACTCCATCACTCTCCTTCTTGGTCAAATAGCCCTTACACAGCCTGGAGGTGTGTTTGGTTTCATTGTCCTGTTGAAAAATAAATGATCGTCCAACTAAACGCAAACCGGATGGGATGGCATGTCGCTGCAGGATGCTGTGGTAGCCATGCTGGTTCAGTGTGCCTTCAATTTTGAATAAGTCCCCAACAGTGTCACCAGCAAAACACCCCCACACCATCACACCTCCTCCTCCATGCTTCACAGTGGGAACCAGGCAGGTGGAATCCATCCGTTCACCTTTTCTGCGTCTCACAAAGACACGGCGGTTGGAACCAAAGATCTCAAATTTGGACTCATCAGACCAAAGCACAGATTTCCACTGGTCTAATGTCCATTCCTTGTGTTTCTTGGCCCAAACAAATCTCTTCTGCTTGTTGCCTCTCCTTAGTACTGGTTTCCTAGCAGCTATTTGACCATGAAGGCCTGATTCGCGCAGTCTCCTCTTAACAGTTGTTCTAGAGATGGGTCTGCTGCTAGAACTCTGTGTGGCATTCATCCGGTCTCTGATCTGAGCTGCTGTTAACTTGTGATTTCTGAGGCTGGTGACTCGGATGAACTTGTCCTCAGAAGCAGAGGTGACTCTTGGTCTTCCTTTCCTGGGTCAGTCCTCATGTGTGCCAGTTTCATTGTAGCGCTTGATGGTTTTTGCAACTCCACTTGGGGACACATTTAAAGTTTTTGCAATTTTCCGGACTGACTGACCTTCATTTCTTAAAGTAATGATGGCCACTCGTTTTTCTTTAGTTAGCTGATTGGTTCTTGCCATAATATGAATTTCAACAGTTGTCCAATAGGGTTGTCGGCTGTGTAGTAACCTGACTTCTGCACAACACAACTGATGGTCCCAACCCCATTGATAAAGCAAGAAATTCCACTAATTAACCCTGATAAGGCACACCTATGAAGTGAAAACCATTTCAGGTGACTACCTCTTGAAGCACGTCGAGAGAATGCCAAGAGTGTGCAAAGCAGTAATCAGAGCAAAGGGTGGCTATTTTGAAGAAACTAGAATATAAAACATGTTTTCAGTTATTTCACCTTTTTTTGTTAAGTACATAACTCCACATGTGTTCATTCATAGTTTTGATGCCTTCAGTGAAAATCTACAATGTAAATAGTCATGAAAATAAAGAAAACGCATTAAGTGAGAAGGTGTGTCCAAACTTTTGGCCTGTACTGTATATATATATATATATATATATATATATATATATATATATATACAGGAAGTGGTTGATGAAGTGGTTCACCAACTACCATGCATTCGATCAACGATAGCAAAGTTTTAACTACCATTTTAGCTCAGAAAGGATGGTGGTACAAAATGCTTTTGGATGTCTCAAAGGTCGTTGGAGGTGCCTGGCCAAGCAAAATGATATTTCTTTTGCTTTTGTATCACACGTTGTTGTTGCCTGTTGTTCTACACAATATATGTGAAATTAACATAGAGCACTTCTTGCCAGAGTGGAACACTGAAGAACCCAATCTCCCCAAGCCTGACCGAGTTGCTTATCAGGGTGCACAAGCACACAGTTACCAAGCTATACGTGAAGCAATTATGTCCATTCTATAAGCTATTTTGTCATTTGTGGTCGACTTTGTGTCCACCCTGTCATTGTAGGAGTTAGGTCTGCACACTTATCAACATCCTTGATAGTTGCGTTTGCTGGTTGCTGGAGGTTACCTGCTAACTTTTTGAGATTTTTAAATTCCCCGGTGGCAGGTCACACACATAACACGTCATCAAAATGTCACGCCCCTATCCCGCTGTACCGGCTTTCCCTTTTATACACACAGTCAATCCGGCTCTGTGACTACCTCCATACCCAGCTTATTAGCAGAGCAACTCTTCCCCCCAACTATGTGTCCGTACCTTTTATACAGAACAGCAAGGTGGATTAAAGGCACAGTATTCCCACCTTGAACTGACTGTGTAAAAGGTGCTTGCGTGATGACCAATTGACGGACTGTCGGAATGTTAAGGGGTTTTCAAGAGGCCCTGATTTATTTACACGATATTATCATGTGTGTATTATTAACATGATATCAACATTTCATTTTTTAAATATCACAGTTATCATCAATACCGGTATATTGTGACACCCCTATATTAGAGTGATACTCATTTATGTGTAAATATGTGTATACGACTGCATGTGTGTGTAGATATGTGTGTGGGTGTGTGCATGCAGTGTTTTGTATGTATGCATAATGTGTGTATGTATGCGTATAAGTGGTGTGGAGGTTAGTGTGACTGAAAGGCCAGTGGGGTCAGTCTACAGTGAACAAATATTTGCATGTGTTTATTGTGCAAGCATGTGTACTTACATGTGTGTATATGTGTGAGAGACTGTGAACAAAGTGTCTCTTCCAGGCTGACTCAGGCCTGTGTTGTCAGCACTGGAAGTTTCGACAGCCTAGGATTCAGTGGCTCAATGGAAAGCCCTTCATGTTGTAACGGCTAATTAGCACAAAATAAATGGCTGACCAAAGCTGCATGTGGGCAGCACAGCGCTTGAGTCCAGAGGCCTGATGAGGCTTTGTGGCTCTTTTGAGGCTGTCTGGCTTGATGTGCCACCAGCTCTGTGAGCCACCACATCACTGTTTAAATAGCCAGCTAGCCCCTAACACCAGGTCAAAACCCAGCATTGATAAATGCAAATCTTTGATGCTGCACAAAATCTCAGACACACCTCTGACCTCACTGGGGAGCTTCACCACTCAGCTTTGTTTTATTCACATGGACTGTATAGAACCAGTATGTTAAAGGCTTTCTCAATACTAGCATCCAGTGTCATTTAGAGGGAAAATGATCAGCTAAGGAGGAGTTCAGTCCATGGACCAAACATGGTAGCCCATTCATTCCATTGAAAGCTGCTCACTCAGCCGGCGGCTTTGAACTCTTTTAACCCAGTTAACGAACCCAGTTCCCTAAAAAGGTTTACATTTATACTCTACTAAATGGTTTTGCCTAATACATTTTAGAGACAATTGCTGTACAGATTGTCAACCTTTGTTCCAGTCCACTTTGGGGCTTTCCTATCTTTATTCAAGAGCGTGGTCTTTCAATTTGAGAGCATGATTTATTGATTTTATTATTTTATATAATTTATTATTTTATATATTTTATATATTTTATTATTCTTTCCCTCAAAACCCTGCCCTTGCACTCAAATAGGCATACAGTTTGAGCAGAAGCAGAGGGATAGTAGATTTCCTCTGCTTCTGCTCAAACTGTATGCCTGCACTCAGATATATTGTTGCTTGCACAGATTTCCTGCTGCAGCTTCAGCCCTTCTCCTCACACTCAGGCTGCTTCTGTGCACTCGTGAAACGTCTGCTCTCAGATTTCTACTTTGCTCTCAGACTGTTTGTGCAAGAACCCTGTCAAAATCCCCCAACCAATAGAAGGCCAGGTGTAGTGTTGACCAATGAAATGATCCCTGCCTCCTTGCGGGCACATTCGGTTTACTTCTTAGAGCGTCTCGTACGGGCAGTTACGGGCAGTTACTCTGTAACCCAGTTCCTCCACTCCTGCCCTCTTTAGGGCTTTATTATATCTACTTCCCTTGCTTTCTTGTGCGACTTTTGGAATAAAAGGACAATTAATGTATATACAAGTGTCCGTATGTTTTCTTTTACTATAACTAGTGCAGTGCCCATTCAAAACATGCCTGTTCGGAATGGGAAGATTGTAGGCCTCCAGCCGCCACTTCAAAGCATAAAAAAATGTGTACAGTTGATGTGAGGTGTGAATGAGTATATACACCAACAACATGAAAGAAACTAACATTCTATTATAAATACACACGTGGACAAAATTGTTGGTACCCCTCAGTTAATGAAAGAAAAAACCCACAATTCTCACTGAAATCACTTGAAACTTACAAAAGTAATAATAAATAAAAATGTGTTGAAAATTAAACAATCAAAACCAGCCATCACTTTTGAATTGTTGATTAGCATAATTATTTAAAAAAACAAACTAATGAAACAGGCCTGGACAAAAATGATGGTACCCCTATAAAAGATTGAAAATAATTTGACCAGAGGGACATGTTTAACTCAGGTGTGTCCTTTAATTGACATCACAGGTGTCTTCAAGCTCATAATCAGTCAGTCTGCCTATTTAAAGGGTGACAAATAGTCACTGTGCTGTTTGGTGACAAGGTGTGTACCACACTGAACATGGACAACAGAAAGCAAAGGAGAGAATTGTCCCAGGACATTCGAAACAAAATTATAGACAAACATCTTAAAGGTAAAGGCTATAAGACCATCTTTAAGCAGCTTGAAGTTCCTGTGACAACAGTGGCACATATTATTCAGAAGTTTAAGATCCACGGGACAGTAGCCAACCTCCCTGGACGTGGCCGCAAGAAGAAAATTGATGACAAGTTGAAGAGACGGATAGTTCGAATTGTAACCAAAGAGCCCAGAACAACCTCCAAAGATATTAAAGGTGAACTCCAAGGCCAAGGTACATCAGTGTCAGATCGCACCATTCGTCGTTGTTTGAGTGGACTTCATGGGAGACGACCAAGGAGGACACCACTGTTGAAAGCAAATCATAAAAAAGCGAGACTGGAATTTGCAAAAATGCATGTTGACAAGCCACAAAGCTTCTGGGAGAATGTCCTTTGGACAGATGAGACAAAACTGGAGCTTTTTGGTAAAGCACATCAACTCTATGTTCATAGACTCAAAAATCAAGCGTATGAAGAAAAGAACACTGTCCCTACGGTGAAACATGGAGGAGGCTCAGTTATGTTTTGGGGCTGCTTTGCTGCATCTGGCACAGGATGTCTTGAATCTGTGCGAGGTACAATGAAATCTCAAGACTATCAAGGCATTCTGGAGAGAAATGTGCTGCCTAGTGTCAGAAAGCTAGGTCTCAGTCGCAGGTCATGGGTCTTCCAACAGGACAACGATCCAAAACACACAGCCAAAAACACCAAAGAATGGCTAAGAGAAAAGCGTTGGACTATTCTGAAGTGGCCTTCTATGAGCCCAGATCTGAATCCCATTGAACATCTGTGGAAGGAGCTGAAACATGCCATCTGGAGAAGACACCCATCAAACTTGACACAACTGGAGCAGTTTGCTCACGAGGAGTGGGCCAAAATACCTGTTGATAGATCTAGATGGCTCATTGACAAATATAGAAATCGTTTAATTGCAGTGATTGCCTCAAAAGGTGGTGCAACAAAATATTAAATTATGGGTACCATCATTTTTGTCCAGGCCTGTTTCATAGTTTCATTTTTTTAAATAATTATGTTAATCAACAATTCAAAAGTAATGGCTGATTTTGATTGTTTAATTTTCAATAAATTTTTATTCATGGTTACTTTTGTACATTTCAAATGATTTCAGTGAGAATTGTGGGTTTTTCTTTCATTAACTGAGGGGTACCAACAATTTTGTCCACGTGTGTAGATGTTAAAGTACATACATAAATGTTCTTTTCTCATTTCAAGTAAAAATAAAATAATGTGCATCCTAAAATAAAGTGGATCCATCATTTTGGGTAATATTGGATCATATTGGGCTCTTAGATTGTTCTTATTTTCTGTGCCTTCAGTCCGGATTTGAGAGGGTATGTTTGTGGGGGAACTATGCTCAACCTTGTACCTGTTACGCCTGTGTAGATATAATGGTTTGGCTGCTGCTGCTGCTTCAGCTGTTCTGTTAAATGTGCTGCTCATGCTATGTTTGCTCAAAAGATTTGTCTTTGTCTGTAGTGGCGCTACACAATGGTCATGGTCTCGGAGTATATGAGACGATATATGGGCTCTGAGCGCAGTGTTGCTAGGCAACTAACAACAAAATATACCCTGCCGTTTTGTTGTTGGTTGTCTATTGTTATATTGTCTCTTCTTAGCATTTGAAGAGAAAGAAGTCTCTTCTTTCTCTTCAAATGCTGTTTACTGTTGTTTATTGAAAGTTACTTTTGTTTTCTACTGGCTTAATGTGTTAACTAGCGTTAGTTACTTTTGCTGTTGGTAGTTTTCCCATTCCTAAACACTGAAATACAGATTTTAAAAAAAGAAACATGGCGTTGTCTATTTTGTTACTTGCCTAGCAACAGTGTTCACGTAACATACACTTGAAAGCCAAGTACATTATCATTCTCGAGCCGCAGATATGACTTAACCAATTAAATTTGAAGGAAGTAATAGCACCATTCAAATAAAACACTTGAGGTCCTTGACTTTGGCAATCTGTGAGACTCCAGTTCCTGAGTCATGAAAGTGATGTTGAGTGCACAGAAGCAGCCTGAGTGCAAGGAGAAGGACTGGAGCTAGAGAAGGAAATATATCTCAGTGCAAGTATATAGTTTTAGCAGAAGCAGAGCAAATGTAAGCAAGCAGAGGCTATTTAATGCAAGGGCAGGTTTGAGGGAAAGAATGACAAAATCTGAACGTGAAATCGATAAATCATGCTCTCAAATTTAAAGACAGTGCTCTTGAATAAAGATAGGAAAAAAGCCCCATTGTCTACAACGTACTGCATTCTTTTATTGCACAGAAATTGTATGGGAACCACCAACCTGACGCAACACAATCGGTGAAATTGCACATCTTTGACGTGTAAAGGTGTAAAGACTGGTAGAGCAGGCAGCATGTTGATATGCAAACGGTTGATTAAGAGTGTGTCTACATCCACTGATGGCTAATTGTGGGAGTTGAACATAAGGCTTGTGCATGTGTTCCTAGTTCCACAATGTTTGAAATGTATAGACCAGGGCCTCATTTCCCAATAACAATTAATTGTAGAAGTTAAGTGTTTTCTAATTTTTAAGTGCGTTTCCAAAAGCACACACATGATGTTAAGAGCTTCTTAACGTCGGCTGTCTGTGGTGATGAAGGTGACGTTGAATACATTTTAAAGTAGCTTTGTATATTTAATGCCTGCATAAACATGAGGCAAAAATACACGCCACAAATAAAAAGAAAAGAGAAGACACAGAACCTGAAAAAATATACAGACGGGGAAGTGGCATTTTGGCAAGAAGAGATAAATATATTATGAAGAAGAGAGAGAGGAAGATGATGATGTCAGATCAGTTGTTTAATATATGTTTGTGTGTTGGTTTAGTTTAATTTCTAAATTGAAACATTCACATCATCATCAAATGTCATGTAATAAAGAATATCAGTGTTGATGAAAAAATTATAGACTTAAAATTGTACAAAAATGAAGAAAACTTGAATAAAACGTAGTTTTTAGTTCCTGCTGCAAGTTGTGGTCCCTCCTAAAGGATAGGTTCATTTCAGCTTGTCTTAATACAATACTGATGTGCTATTATGCACGTGGAAATGAATCTTAGTCGCTGAACATGAACACACTGTAATCCACAGCTCTCATTCTGTGCAAATATGCTTTCCAAAGTTTAGCTGAGGCTAATATGATGCTTTAGCAGCCTCGGTTATCTAAATCCAGTCAGTATATTCCAAAATTGTAGCCTGTTTAGAACGAAATTCCCTCTTTTTGTTGCTCTTTGCCAAACTGTGGCGGTGGGATACATTCTAGTAGTTGTGTGTAGATTTGTTACCAGAACCAGCTTTTAACTCACGTTGCAGTGAAGCACATACTATGTACTGTATTTATGTACACTTACCTCATCGTCAACTGTTGTAAGCTCAACTGGAGACATTTTCTTGCCGCCCCTCTTCTACTCAGCTGCAAATAGTGTACTTATGTCCATTTTGACAGCTATTAGACACAACTCATTTCTTTCAGGATCTCTAGCTGCTTTTAATTTAGCTCAAGATAAATAACCATGGTGAAACAAAGCAGTCACAAAAAGACATCATGAGGAGCAGGAGGAAGAGAATTCAGCTCAAGTTCAGCCAATATTCTCAACCCAGACACCTCCTCCTGCACCAGTTTCTCCTCAACAAAAGTCAAGTACTAATGATATGTTCGTGGCTGCTAATTCAGCCCTTTCTCCGTCAGCAGCAGCAACAAGCTGTGCTGTTGAAAGACTCTTCAACTGTCAGTCTGATAAAAACTGGCATCAGGGCATCAGTGATGACATACAGACTGAACTCTTTGTCCCTGCTCTCCTTTGAAAGAGAACTGACTGAATCGTTGGACTACAATGAAATAATTTCAGTTTTCAACACCAAGCCTCATCAGTCTCCTGCTGTAATCATCAAAAGTAAGCTAATTTACAATTTCAGACTGTAGTAGCCTATTGCCTATTTCAATATTATTGTTTATTGGGTATAGTTTTTGTTGGGTGTACAGTTGGATTTTAAGCTGATGTTGCTACATCTGCCATCTGTGTGTGTGTGGGGTAGGGGGGTGGGTGGTTGTGGGTATGACTGAAGTCACTTTCAGGGACACACACCTGTGTGTGTTTGTGTGTGTGTGTCTTAACTGTGAGTGCTTGTAAGTTGAAGCACTCACAAGGTGATCTGACACATCCTCAGATCAAAAACTACTCTCCATTTAATAAAAAAAAACAAAAAAAAAAACTCAAGGGGCTGTGTTGGTGGGGGCATGTTGTTTTTGGTACCAGGCAACTAATGGTGACTGTTATTTCATCCTTTGAATACCGAGAATGTGCACTGGTACATATTTAATTTGGCCAGTGCGTGGCTAGATGATGTTGGGCCTCAACCATGGGGTCAGACAAAGGCAGGCCTACATGTAACATCTGAAGCCTGACCATGAGGCTTCCTTTGTCCTTTGTCCCCTGAAACAAAGGTGCAGCACCAGAATGCTGCTCACAGATTCCGCCTCCCATGATGCTTTGCCAGTTTGCACATAGGTGAGAACTCACAGCAGGGAGCTCAAACCTGGGTCTCTGATTGGCAGAGACCCACCAACACCACCAGGAGTCATGGCAACACACCCGTGACGTCACCGCCCCCTTAAGAAGCGGCTGCACAAATTCAACATCGCCTTTCCACCGTAACAGCGCTGGAGGAAGCTTTGCTTTCTCCGTCAGCCAGTTTACTAAAGGAGGTAATCCCATGCATGTGGACTTTTTCCCCCATCGACTGAAGATTCAACCCTCGCTGGACGAGCTGAACTTCTCCCTGTGTTCAACTGAACACAATCACCGGATCTGAGAGAGAGACCGCTGCTGCAACCCAGCGCTCTCAATTTGCCTGCAGAAGGAAGAAAAGGATTTCTTCACGAAGATGCGGATAACTTCTCTGCCCCGCTCTTCTTCAACTAAGTCGACTCTGCTGTTTCCCTCGCCACACCGCAGAGGATCAGCTGCCGTCAAAACCCTGCCGACGTGAGGACAGCCCCCGTCAGTATCTGAACCGGACCAAGACGGATGAAACACACGCTGAATCGCTTTGTGAAGCGATCACGTATGAGGCTATGTCTGGACAGAGACAGAATTAAACGTGTGTTTGTTAACGTTTAGCTTCTTAAGCTTTATTGCTAGTTGTTGATTTAACAGACCGCTGAGTCCCTTTTGCCTGCTATACTCTGAGGAATATTTAAAGTTTGCTGCCTGTTTAGTTTCTGTTAACTACGCTAGACTGTGTGTTTTGTCCCACTCGGGACTGCTGCTGTGTTTGTGCCATCGTGAGTGAGAAAGTAAGTTGTTTGTCGATCGAAAATCAGACAACGTGTGTTACAGACTGCTGTCTGCACGCACGCTTTCTGTGGACAAACAACCACTGCTCTCCCCTCACGATTGTAGAATCTCGCCGTGAACCAGCGTTTCTTCTCCTCCTTTTCCTCTTGCTACTAACCCACACACACACACACATACACACACCTTTTCTTACACATCTGACGGTCAGATAACGTGGGACACAGCGCCGCTCTGCCCTCGTTATCTATCATTAGACACGTGTTTGATATATTGATTTGGGTAAACGCAGAGACGCCGACCCCTAGGTGGCGACGTCTTGCTATTGTTATAACTGACACTGCGGTCATAGCCACTACTTGGTTCTCACGTGACTCCATCTCGCGAGATCACGCCTGCTGTCCTTGATATTGCGTGACTTCATCTCAAGTGATCACGCTACTCACCCCTAATTCTCGCGCGACGTCATCTCCCAGATCATGGTTGCCATTTTGTTCACACACCCACAGAGACACACACGCACGCTCCAGGTTGCATGTGCTTTCATTGTACATAGTTATATTATTGCTTAGGTAGGATTAGATTTTAGGAGTGATTTATTGATCAAAGCATTTGCTAACTTGTTAACTTTGCTATTGTTTAATAAACACTGATATATCTTTAAAGAGAAGTCTTTTGTAATTATTGTGCTCATTTATTGTAGAAAGTGGCCGATTGAGAGAGTCAGAGCTTGAATTCAAACCTTCATTGTTCACTTGTGGATGCTGATATCCCTCAGATATTAGCATCACAAGTGAACCTTGTTATGAGACTACCTTATTGTTTGGTTATTGGTCCCGGTTTCCGGGTGGTGCCCCATATTATTAATTTATATTAATAATTACATTTTTATTAATTGATAATTATCTGATAATTATTAATTATTGCTAATAACCAACCAGCTTACAATCAACGACCCAACAATGACTTTGGATTTTGTTGCCTCTGGTTCAACCCTTTTGTTGTACCAGCCTGCTTGTTTTTTTTTTTTTTGATAGAGCCCTTGCTTTGGCACAGTGGGGTGCCAACACTGCTGTGTTATTTTTCGGCCCATACACAACCTTTGGCAAAGGCAGCAAGCTTAGCAAGGTAGGCCGAAGGTTGTAATTCTCCCTATCCCGTCCTCCAGCTCTTCCTTTGAGATCTTGATGTGTTCCCCTGCAGGCCAGATGGAACATGCATTCCTCCAGCATGTTCAGTGCCTGCCTAGAAGACCTCCATCCTGATCAGATGCCCAAAACATCTCAACCTCAACTGATTCTTTTCAGTGTGAAGGAGCAGCAGTTGTACTCAGAGCTCCTTCCAGATGTTTATGGTCCATACCCTGTCTCTAAGGCTCACCTCATCTGCGATTTCATTCTTAATTACTCAGGCCAGTTAACCAAATGATGAAAAAAGTTCATCAAAATCACAAGAAACAAAAACAGCTTATCATCTCACTTACTACCCTGAAAAACCACCTCCAATGTATCAGGGTAGAAGCAAAAATCTATTACAAAACCACGTAAACCAAGTGTAGGTGTTTACTTCCACACTCTTTATTCAAAAGCTAACATCACTTCTCCTCATGGGTGTTTGAGCTTGAAAAATGTCCCTTCATAAATCTGTAGGTGATGTCACAGACATTATTTTTCTACAGTCTGTGGCTAATCTGAGCTGGCTCTGCTGAAATTCAAATCAGTGACTTGTTGAGTAGAGACCAGTGCTAAAGCAACCCAGTCTCACATCAAAATATGTAATAGCTATGTTGGTCCACAGCGCAAAATGTATTGGTTTCACAATAACAGCTTTAAAAGTATGAGATGCTTATGTTTTTGTTTTTTTACCTATTCTTTTCTATTGGCCTACGTCCACATTATGTGACTGTCAAGTTTCTGCCTGCGAAAACAAAAACAAATATGGCTGCCTTTTATTCTCAGTGGAAAAAGCAATATTTTAAGATAGTTTTGGCATTAAAATGTGTTTTGATATCATTTCTAGTGAGAAATGTGCATTTTATTTTCATAATCTTCATTCAGTGAATGTTTATGATTAGTTTGTCAGTTATTATGAAGATTTTTTCAGGCTTTCTATTGTTGCTATGATGGTTGCTATGGATGCTGGTATCGCTGAGACCATGTAATTGCATGTTGCTTGAATTATTGTCTTTGCATTGTGTAGTTATCTGAGCTGTTGTGTTATTTGTGTTGTTTTATGTAACTGTTTGATGATGTTCTTTCGATAAAAAAAGTAGATTTTAGAGTGCCCCAATGAATTTGAAATCCAGAATTTGAAGCTTTGCGACTGGCTGACTGGAGGACCCGCCATCCGGAAGTATTTTCCTCAAGAAGATTAGATGAAATATGTGCCAACAGAAGCAAAAAATGTGTTTACCAAAAAATCCAAAATGGTGGAAAATTTTTCCAGATGCAAATGGGTGTGGCCCATATCAGTTGAATGGGCATCAACTAAGGAACACACTTTACAAATATTGTTTTGCTACACCTCATGGTTCATTAGAGTTATTAGCCAAAATGTAAAACACATAATAACTGACCACATGGTGGCGCTATTGCTACCATGTTTTAATATGTTAAATATTAAAAATAATAAAATATGAAATAGAAATATGGGGGGAATGTTTCAAATGTGTTCAAATTATATAAAATCACCGGAATAAGCTAGAAAGAACAAAAGTCATAGCATAAATGTCATTAAAGAGCTGAACATTTTAATATTTTAATAATTTCTGTAGCTGAAAGTATGGAGAAGTAGTTAGCAGTCGAAATATGCACGGAAGAATAAATAAAGCTTTAAGGAACAATAGTGTGAATGCTTGTTAGCATTCACACTAATTATGTAACATGACAAGTGTAAACATATAAAAGAAAAACTTTCATGGCAAGGGCGCCACCATCTTAGTACTATAACCTGTGATGTCACAGGGTTGGTTGGCTTGGCAGAGTTCAACAGATATGCAATGGTAGAGACAATGAAGGATAGATAGTGAAAGACAGAGATAGTGAAAGATAGAGATAGTGAAAGATGGAGACTGGGGTCCACAGGACAGAATAAGACAAAAAGGAGGCCACTATTGTATTGCTCCTGGATGTAAGAATTAGTTTTACAGGGTTAAATCCAAGGACAAAACAGTCCATTTTCACAAACTGCCGCTGAAACAGAACAGTACTGCTTCATTGGCTAGCGATACTAAAGAAAAGAGAGCCCTCCGATGGGCACTGACTCCAAGGTTTTTTAGAGGAAGATTACATAGAAGAAAAGACCTTTGAGTCGGAGAAGCTAGTGGTTCGTTGGACCAACAGACTAAAGCCTGAAGTTGCTCTGGTTGTTTTCAATTTCACCACCAATAATGTGTGCTCTACTGACCACCCAACATACAACAGTGATACAGAGGCATCAGTCTGCTGCAGGGAAAGGGCACAAAAACGCACTAGCCAGGCAGGAAAGAGACAGGTAGGGCATTTAGCAACTCACAGAAGTCGACAGGTACTAAGACATCAACTAGGCCCATACCAAGAAAGTAGTATTCACAAACATCTGTCACAGAAACGTAGCTGTTTGATAAAAACATCATCATTGACTGCATGCTGGCCTAAGGTTCCACATGAGTGTTTCTCTGTGAGTCTCTCTCTCATTTAACACATCTTTCACTCAAAACAGCAGCACTCATGAGCACTTGTTACCCCCCCCCCCACCCCCCACCCCCACTACGACACACAGTCCAACACACAGGCAACAACATAGTCTGACACACAGTTAGACACACACGTCCCCTAGCCTAAAGATTTCCATAGCATCTCTGCAGCATAGATCAGATTTATCTGATGGGAGCTTGGCTATACAATATAGCAGCCAAAATGTGAGAAATTGAAATTGAAATGAACCACAACCATTATAAACACCCGGGCTTGAAAGTATTCACCTAAAACTCATGTCATTCCACACCATACATCATTTCATTCCTCAGCCAGAGAAGGTCATCACAGCAGATGCAAATCTACGTTCCAGCTCTGATGCAGCTGCCAGAGCTGATCGCGGCCACTCTTGTCGACCCTTATGATCCTACCGGGCACGCCGTGGCGCGTTTCAGAAGCGTCCCAGAAGCATCCCACAAGCATCCCAGAAGCAGCTCTCCGCTCCACTGTGCTAAAGATACAAGCTCTGTCTATCTTTGACGGAAGCCACGTCAAACAGCATAGAGCATCCAGTCAATTTTCAAAATGAAACACCCCATCCCAGACTATTGATCGTATATCAACAATAAACACATTTAAAACAGACAAATAAAGAAACCATACGTAGCCTACTTACCCATAGTAGAAGCACAAAAATCAAAGAAAATGACCAAATCAACGAAAGCTGAGCAAATTAGCAAAATTGGGCAGTGTAGCTGCACTGGTACTGCAGTAATTACGGCAGCCTAAAAGCGCTTTTTCAGCTTTGACTAGGCACTCGTAATTACTGTAGTAGGAGTGCAACTGAATTTAAAAGGTGGATGGCTTCCCCACAGTCAAGACGCTCTGCTTCTGAAACGCTCCCGGTGGGATAGACCGCTGCGCAGAGGATGGAGCAAAACCGCGTCGGAGCTGGAATGCGGAGCACACGCGCCTGGTGGGATCCTGGCATTACTGTGACTCCACGTTTTCCATAGCAGTCAGTCAGGCTCAAACTTCAGACACTCCAGACTTTAGACTCCAAACATTAGATAATCCCCAGTTTTTATCCCCAATTCCGTTATCTTCCTCAGCTACTTGTTTCTTCTTCTTGCAAAGTGTGTAATAATATTTTTTGCATGTAGGATAGCTGGCTACAAGCTTCATAATATAGCATCATCAAGGTCTTCAGGCTTTTCTGACCAAATTTGAGGTGGACCTGGTTAATCTGGGCAGAGATCATAAAATTACAGCACCTGTAACTCCCTGTTGCCATTAGGTGGCACTATGATTATGATTCAATATTGACACGTAGATGTGTTCAGGCTGGGGCTCTTATCAAGCATGAGAAATTTGGGGCAGAGTGGACAATGTTATTCGAGTACAACAACTTCCTCTTTCATGGCAAAACATCAAAATTTCCTGCGTCACCATGACAATGGCGTTCCATGAAAACTCAAAAGCTTTGCAATTTAGCATAGCAAAGGTCTTCAGATGACACCGACCAAATTTGAAGTCCCTCTGGTTAATTCTGTAGGAGGAGTTTGTTAAAGTACAATGCATTACAACATTACAATTACAACAACTTCCTGTTTAATGCCCCAAACATGTTACATCTGCCTACCAAATTTTGTACATCTACGTCACACTTAAAGGTGGGGGCTTTGACTTTGAAATTATCTAGGGGCACCCTCGAGCCATTGTGCCACAATCGTGCCCAAGACCAATATCAGTTATCAAGTTAGGCCACTTCTGATGAATGTGCAAAGTTTCGTGAATTTTTTAAAGCACCTCTAGCACCTCAAAAATGCTAAAAGTAATTAGGGGGCGCTGTAGAGTGGATGTGCCATGCCTAAACCCAATTGTGATACTAATCGCAATACTTCCTAGTTCAAACATAGCTGCAAAGTTTGGGGAGTTTTTGCTCATCCTAAAGGCCTCTAACGAGAAAATGAAAATTTCTCAAACACAAAAACGAAATCCAAACTTCCTGGACATTGCACGACCTTCTGTCGGACGAAAAAATTCCAAAAAAATGTATAGTGTCCAGAATGATGGATCCCGCCCAAGTCCAATCACTACAGGAATTTGCAATTTTCACCAGTTCTGACATGTGTGCCAATTTCGAACATCCCAAGCCCCTCAAAAATGGAATGGCGTGGGGGAGTAATAATAATGATAATGATAATAATAATACTTAAAGCTGCAAGCAGCAATGAGTGGGCCCTCACACCTCGCGCACATCGAAGGGAGCAGCAGCTGTGGTATCACTACTGTAGATCTATTTACAATTTAGACTATTCTTAAGTTTCAGGATTATCGGAAACTGTCTAAATGGGCAAAATATTATTTCTGGTGTGCAGTACATGGTGCTGGATATGACTTATTAGAAAATGTGTATACCTTTGATGAACTATGTGTCATCTAGGCACCAGTTCCTGTTGCATGTAGGCAATACTACATAAGTGAAAAATTAATGCAGCAATACATTTACCATGAGGGCAACTGACATGGATATACATTTTCATGAATATTGGACATTGCATGTAGGAAATAACTATTACTTCCTGTGTCTACTATGTGGCACTAGAGAACACCCACTAATTATAGATCATTTTGCTGTATATCATGTGTAGACCACACCATGTAAATTTCATGTAAATCAGATGACGTTTGTCATGTAAGGCTGATTTCCTGTTGTCATTAGGTGGCGCTATGACTATGACTAAATATTAACATGTAGATGTGTTCAGGTCAGGACTGTCGTCAAGCATGAGAAATTTGGGGCAGATTGGATGATGTACCTTAAAGCTATAACAACTTCCTTTCTCACGGTGAAACATCAAAGTTTGCCACGACAACGGCGTTCAATGAAAACTCAAGATTTTGATAACTCTTCATCACGAAGGTCTTCACATGACACTGACTAAATTTGAATTCAGTCAGGTTAAATCTCTAGGAGGAGTTCGTTAAAATACAACGCCTGGAAATGACAAAATTGCCAACTTCCTGTTGGACTTTGGGTATGGCTCCAAAGGCTTTTTTGTGCGTCTGGACATGATACATGTGCCTAACAAATGTTGTTCATCTAAGTAAAATTTAAAGGTGGGGGCTTTTAATTTGAAATTTTATACGGGGTGCCCTCGAGCTGTTTAGCCACACCCATGCCCAAGACCCATAAAATTTTTCACCACTTTTGACAAATTTGCAAAGTTTCCTTAGTTTTTGAGCACATTTAGCCCCTCAAAAATGTGATTCTTTGGGGAGAAGAATAATAACTCTTTAAGATCCAAGAGTGCCTTTGCACTGCTAGGTGCTTGGGCTCTAATAATAATAATAGAGAATAATAATTCCTTCAATTACAATAGGGTCTTCGCACTGTTCGGTGCTTGGGCCCTAATTGAAGTTGCAAGCAGTGATGATCGGGCCCCCGCACCTTCGTGCATGTGTGGTTGCGTCATAGTCGAAGGGTTTTATTGTGGATATGTAGATATGTTCAGGCCTGGATTCTTATTGGACATTGCACGAAGGAGATAAGTATCACTTCCTGTTTCCACTATATGACACTAGAGAACACACACTAATTATATGTCATGTTATTGTATATCGTGTAGAGCACACCATGTAAAGTTTGTGTAAATCAGATGATGTTTGTCGCATGAGGCTGACTTCCTGTTTTCAGTAGATAGTACTATGACTATGACTCAATATTGACATGTAGATGTGTTCAGGCCTGGACTTTCATCCAGCATGTGAAATTTGGGGCAGAATGGAGTCCAATGGAGTTACAACAACCCTTCTGTTTCATGGCAAAACATGCAGTTTTATTGGCACGCCATGTCAAGGGCGTTCCGTGAAAAGTCAAGATGAAATTAAGAAAGGTCTGAAGATGACACTGATCCAAATTTGAAGTTGGTGGAGTAAATTCCCTAGGAGTACCCTTAAAGTACATTGCCTGCAAATAGCAAAAACTTGCAAAAATTGCAAAGTAAATTCAAAATGGCCGACTTCCTGTTGGACTTAGGGTATGGCTCCAATAGGCTTTTTTGTGCATCTGGACATGATATATGTGCCTAGCAAATTTCATTTATCTATGTCAAAGTTTAAGGTGTGGGCTTTTGATTTGAAGTTTTCTAAGGGGGCCCTCGAGCCATTTGCCACACCCATGCCTAAGACCCATAAAATATTACATTTTTCACCACTTCTGACGCATGTGCAAAGTTTGTTAAGTTTTCAAGCACATTAAGCCCCTCACAAATGTGTTTCTTTTGGAAGAATAATAATTCCTTCAAATACAACAGGGCCTTCTTACCATTCAGTGCTTGGGCCCTAATAATAATAGAGAATAATAATTCCTTCAGTTACAAGAGGGCCTTTGCACTGTTCAGTGCTTGGGCCCTAATAATTCCTACAAATACAATAGGGCCTTCGCATGTATTTGTATTATTTACTGCATAAGGTTATTTTAATTGAGGCCCAGGATGGTCATGTCTTCAGCAAACTTAATGATGACATTGGAACTGTGTTTGGCAGTGCAGTCGTAAATGAACAGGGAGTACATGAGAGGGCTGTGTCGAGGATGGCTGCTGATTCTCACCACCTGGGGCCTGCCCGTCAGGAAGTTGAATATCCAGCTGCGGATGGTGGTCTCCAGTCCAAGATCACTGAGCTTAGAGACAACTTTTGAGGGAATGATGGTATTGAATGCTGAGCTGTAATCAATGAAAAGCATTCTCACGTATGTATTCACTTTGTCGAGGTGAGTAAGTGCAGTCTGTGCATCATCTGTGGCCCTGTTTGGTCTGCATGCAAACTGAAGAGGGTCCAAGGTGTCAGAAAAGGAGGAGCAGATGTGAGTTTTGACTAGTCGCTTGAAGCACTTCATGATGACTGATGTCAGTGCTACAGGGCGGTAGTCATTTAAACAGGAAGCCACTGGTTTCTTGGGACAGGAATGATGGTGGATACCTTGAAGGGGGTGGGGACCACAGACTAAGGGAGAGGTTGAAAGATGTAGGTGAACACCACTGCCAGTTGACCAGCCATGCCTCGGATACTGTCTGGTCCCAGAGCTTTGTGGGGGTTGACCTTTTGAAGGACCGTCTCAAGTTGGGCGTTTCTAGGGTCAACGTGGCAGCCCTCCCACCCACATGTGGACATATGGTAGGCACTGTATTGTTCACATCGAACCAAGCGTAAAAGATGTTGAGCTCGTAAGGTAGCAATGCAGTGGGCTGAACAATGTCCCTGTTTTTCCCTTTGTAGTCTGTGATGCAAGCATAATCCAATCCACATGCATCTGGGATCAGAGCTGTAGTAGTTGGACTCCACTTTGTCCCTGTTGGCCCTCTTGGCATCCCTGATGGACTTACAGAGGTCACAACTGGCTGCTTTGGTCAAGGTCCCTTGAGTTGAAGGTGGTGGTCCACGATTTGATCTCCCAGTTGACCCAGGGTTTCTGGTTGGGGTAGGTGCAGATGTTGGCTTCTGGAACAATATCGTCGATGCACCTATATAGCCTGTATTCACTGATGTTGCCATCAGCTGTGTCCTCAAACATCTGCCAGTCAGTTACCTCAAAGCAGTGTTATAGGACCCCCTCAGTCTCTTTGTTTCATTTGTAAATTACCCTAGAAACTGTTTTTTCCAGTTTCAGTTTCTGCCAATATGCAGGCAACAGTAGGATGGAGCAGTGGTCTGCCTTTTCAAAAGCAGGGTGGGGGAGGGGTTTATAGCAGTCTTTGAATGGGGTGTAACAGTGATCCAGGGTCTGCTCTCCCCTGGTAGGAAAAGTGTTATGTTGATAGTATTTTCGGAGAACCTTCATCATGTTGGCTCTGTTAAAGTCTTCCAAAACAATGAACACAGCCTCTGGGTGTGAGTTCTCCAGTCCATTTACAATCCTATACAGCTCTACAGTCGGGCACACTGGGCTCCAGCCAGATCTCAGTGAACGCCAGAACACAGCAGCTCCTAATGTCCTGTTGGATTTTAATCCATGCACGCAGCTTGTCTAGCTTGTTGTTCAGAGACTGAACATTAGCTAGCAGAATGCTGGGCAGAGGTTTGTTGTTTCTTTGTTGGGTTCTGAACAGAGCCCCGGCACACTTCCCTGTCTTTGTTTTCCTCAGACGATGTGCAAGTAAACAAAAGACCCAGGGGAGTACATTGTCTGCAGTGTCAAAAGTTGACTTGAAGTCCAAACTGGTATCTCCAAAAGTGTTTGTCAAAAGGAGCCAGTAATAAAAAGTAAATCCACACAAGTTTGCTGAGTTGACTCAGAGCCCTCTTTAATGCATCCATCTTACGGTGCAGCAGAGTAAACTAATGGAGACAAATTTACCTTTTACCATTACTGAATTGATATAAAGTACAGCCACACCACAACAAGCTCTTTCTGCTTGTTGTATATTTAGACAGTATACAGCTAGTGAAGCTTGATACAGATCCTGACTGTGGCAGACAGATTTGTGACACAACAGGAAAGCCCCCATTAATCCTCAATTTTATATCATTATATTTTGAATTTATTGGTCCACTTTATTTAATGGGCAAACAGCCACTTCAACTTCTTTCTCCAGCTGTTCCTCTGTGTTCCTTCTGACCTGCTATCTCATCACACAGACCTGAATCCTGAAACCTCATTCACTTCATGCATCAGTGAAGTAGTACATGTTTGCTGTGTTGGTGATAAGGCCAAAACTTGACCTCTCTTTCTCTCTGGCTTTCTGTTCTTTTCTCTCTGACTTTTCTTTTTTTTTGCAAGAATCTCATCTGGCTTTGATTGTCCTATCATTGTCAATGATTAAATTTATGGCTGTCTGGATTCAAATGAGCCTCCTTGACCAGGCTCCTGAAACAGACAGAAAGCAGGTATATATATATATATATATATATATATATATATATATATATATATATATATATATATATATATATATATATACAGTATGTGTGTGTGTGTGTGTGTGTGTGTGTGTGTGTGTGTGTGTGTGTGTGTGTGTATTAAACCTGTGTTATGTTGATTTTGTCAAACGACAACGCGA
Organism: Scomberomorus guttatus; assembly: GCA_038419695.1. NCBI lineage: Eukaryota > Metazoa > Chordata > Actinopteri > Scombriformes > Scombridae > Scomberomorus > Scomberomorus guttatus. Next base: position 1,970,813 of record CM076445.1, read on the forward strand.
TTATAAAAAATTATTTGGTTACCAATGGGGGATGGGCATCCTTTGAGGGATGCACTAATGGGCCATTGTAGTGGAACGATGGGATGCATTCGCACAGTTTGACATCTCTATTTTATGATCATGAAGTCATCGGACAAAATAAACAGTAATGCTTAGTTAAGTATAGTAACAGCTGCTCTGTGTGATCACAGAAAATTGATCAGTGACCATCAGTGTGCGTCATGGCACATATCAGAGGAAAGCTGGATCTCACTGTGAAAGAGAAGATATAAGCTCGGGATAAAGTGAAGTCACTCCTCAAACCATCATGCAGATCTTCCCTTTAGGCAGCCCCTAACATTTCCAAGACAAAAGACAGACTAAAGGTGTGAATGCGCGTCTGTCTCTGGTAGAGACGTCGTGCACATGAATAAACAGTTATCCCAGACTTTTGCATCAGCTTTGGGCATGCTGAATACAGCCTATATTTATGACATTTAAACCTTTCTCATTTGGTAGTTCACTAAACATTTAAAATCTTCAGTGTAGCCTACTGTACAATCTCAATGCAGCATGACATGACATCACATCCCAAGCCACAGTGCAGTAATGCGTGTGTTACCTGTGTTAAGCTACAGCATTCTTGTGGCTGGGTGGGACACTGTATGGATTTGAAGCTCAGACCCACTCTTGTGTCTAGTTGTCTAATAAGAACCTTGATCTTATAGGTGTCCTTTTTGTTCCTTCTATAAATACAGACAGATTGACTTTCATTAACAGTCTGTTAATTTGGTTAAATACATTTTTTACAGTCTATGAGAAATCCTTAAACTGAACCAAATCAAAGTGATAATGTAATATACAGCACAGAAATATAAATGTGTGATAATATTCTAGTTTTAATTTTTATTTTTTAATTGTCTCATTGCTTTTTTGCAGGCTTTTTCACCCTGAAAAGAATATGATTATATGATATAACACAGAATAGTAAGAATTTTGAAAAATTGTTTCTGGCATGAAAGCAGTGAAATGTACAGTCACTGGACTCTAAGCACCAATAAGAATAGATGTGCCATGTAATGGGTGTACCATAGGTGTTCAGGGCCTTGAAGGTATTGGCAAAAATATTTGTAATAGTACACAAAAATCCTCATTGCTACAATTCCTGACACATGTCATTAGTCCCATTAATAAAATATTTGCACTTTATTTATCTGAGGGAGGTGGGTTGCTGAGCCAAGTTTATAGTTGTGGATGTATGTACATATGTAACATGTAGGTATCTGAAGCTACGCTGTAGCTGACGTGTGCCTCCTCAAACATGTGACTACATGTTGGGTTACAGTGGCTATAATATACCATACTGAGACACTAAGAACTGTGATTGGTTAGCCTGGGCTGCTTTTGTATTTTTTCTATAATTTTCTGATGCTGGTAGAGATAGTTGACACACATCACACATCTAACAAATACATTTTTACTGCAAGCCTTCTGCTCAGTTATCACACCTCTCTATCACAGTGAATGAATCAACATAAATGCAACAATTGTAAGGCTGTAGTCCACTATTTAATGATAAGACAAGAAGAAATAGGAGCTACCTGTATGTAACTCCAGTTCTGCAGTTCTGCTCACTGTTCTCTTCTCGTAGCTCATCATTGGTCTGTATGCATATGATCACATATGATACATGCATGTAGTGCTGCAGCTGTAAAAGAGACAAGTGAAATCGAACACTGAACTAAAAATCTAAACCTACTATAGATAACTACAGCGGGACACAGTTAACCCCTTGCATCAAATCTGAATCTGAATCTAAATTGGAGGGAAAAGCTTGAATGAAGGAAAGGTGGTGATATTCATATAGTTTTGATAAGAGCTGCTTATTTCTAATCTCATCAAGAACAAACCTTGGACGTCTCTAATACAAGTCCTCCAAATTAAACACCAAAATACGTTGTTAGTCCATGCACTCCAGGGGTGTTTTCTGATCTGATCTTCATCAGCAGGACGACATTGTTTGTCTGTGCGTGTGTGTCTGTGCTGTCTTTGGCTCTATAATAACGTCACCTGATTTCCTCCTTTGCTCCTGTCGTAATTACTACGGCCATGAGAGGAACATAAAACTTATGTTATATTGGTGCACTGATTCTGTCATTTTTCTTGGGTTCTTCTGACCTTATGACCTTGGGTTTGAGAATAAACAAATGTGTTACCGAAAGTGTTTCATTAAATCATTGATTAGTGTAAAACAATAATTGCAACTGTTATTTGTGAAAGTCACTTCATGTAACTATATTACAGGTATCGCTTATCTGGGTGGTGTCTGCAGTGCCAAGAGGAAGTGTGTGTTAGCAGAGGACAATGGACTCAATTTGGCCTTCACCATCGCTCACGAGCTAGGACACAAGTAAGTTTCAGTTCAGACACTGCATGAGTTTTAAAGAGGTGTATTTTGACCCATACATATTATACTGCTGCTCTATTGTTGTGTTGTTGTTGTTGTTGTAAGAAAATGTTCTCATGGTGTACAAGTGCAGGGACCAGACTTCAACATCCTCCCATTTGGATAAGTCTGGATTTGGTTGTTGTTTCTTTAATCTGATGTAACACAAATACATTATTGTAATTTAAAAAAGCATCTGTTATAAGTTATAAGTTATATATGAATAAAATGTTCTGTCTTTAATTTGCTAAGAAGCATGCTATTAAGAGTCAGGTCTCTGCATTGGCTTCACAGTTATGGGTGAAAAAGGATAATCATGTAACAGTGGAAGTCCTCAATCTAAATCAGCAGCAAAATCAAATGAATTGTTCCTTGGCTCACTCCCTGTCCGTCCACCAAATAGAAATCCTTTCCTACTTTGAGACATAAGACACAATAACAGGGGTCATGTCAGAGACTATGGACCCTATTTTCCTGAAATAGTGCACAGGCACAGACACAAGTCTTTATTCCTGGCACATGGCCCATATGGGTGTGACCAACAAATTTTTGCAATTTTCTTGACTATCAGCTTCGGTGCAGACCTGGCACAGCCAGGCCCAATGTGGAGGAGAGACTGAATACATTATTAGTGGGAGAAATTCAGAATCAGCAGGTAGAGTCGGGGCAAGCTTCAGTAATGACCAATCACATGAGCTCCTCTCATCCCCTTTAAACACAGCAACAGGTGAAACGGGGGAGAGGCTGAGTGAAGGAGAGAAAGGAGTTCACCTTTGTGAAGCCCCTGACGTTCCAAAATATAAATTGAGGACACCCCAGATATTAACATACATCACTCCAAATATGCTGACAATAAATAAAGCTGATCTCATGTGTGCTGCATCTGCTGGCATACTGGTGCTGTCGCTTATTTTGTACAAACAATTAATATTGGATATACATTTAGATTATGCAGTTCTGCTCCTCCTCTGCTTATTTGAAAGTCCTCATGGGGTCCTGTTGCTCAGTAGAGAGGGCGTCCACTAATCGCAAGAGCGGGGTTCGATTCCCGGCTCCTCCAGTCCTCATATCGAAGTGTCCTTGGGCAAGATACCGAACCCCAAATTGCTCCTGATGGCTGTGCCAGCATGGTAGCCCCTGTACCCATTCAGCATGGGAATGGGTGAATGTGACTCGTAGTGTAGTAGTGCTTTGAGTGGTCAGAAGATTAGAAAGGCGCTATACAAGTACAGTCCCTTTACTATTTATGCTTTTAAGTATATACAATATCCTTAAATAAACAAATGGGGTTTGGAAATGGAAACAGGTACAGAGGCAAAAAAATAGACTTGCGCCTGAGGAAAACTGCATAAAGACTTGGTTGCCCCATTGCTGGCTTCCTGTGGGCAGGAATATAGGGCCCTATTTCTGATGTGGAGTTCAGTTCAGACCTTTTCACGCCTTTAGCTCCTCCACTGAACTATGGACCTACTGCTATGTGAGCAGTGTGGAGTGAAGGTGGAACACCTTGGAGTGGCTTTATTCAAAGTTTCTTAATTCAAAGACATAGAGTCTTACTCAAAAATAACTAGTGAGCTGTATTTGGATATGCAGTGAAGTGCTTTGGTGGAGAGGTTTTTGGTGTCTTTTGTCCACAGTCAGTGGACAAGTTCCCTAACCAATGTTTGCTGTGACAACGAGCATTGACTGTGCAGGTTACTTCAGACAGACTGACTTCCAAACTTACCAGGTAAGGGTGGGCCTGAATCCAAATATTGTTGCCCAAATATTGTTATTTGAAAGGGAACAACTAGTGGGTTTTTTATTTCATAGAAATATTTTTAAAAGGATTTGTTTTCCGGAAGAAAAAAAAAACATGTCAAATACCAGCGTGCAGGTTGGTTACATCGTTATCTCAGTCTCTTTCCTCTGTTCCGCTGTTACATCTATCAGCAGGTCTCAACTAGGGGAGTCACATCCACCTGCTGCATGACACACATTTCCTAAATTGGACATCACTTTGGGGGTGTTCCCCAGAGATAAAGCTGAGCTACTGACACCCACAAAGTGCTCTCAAAGGACTCTCCATAACCTGTTGTTCCCCTTCTCCTTTCCACAAAGTTAGGTTGTAAAAAATAGGCAATAAATGAAAATTCCAAGGCAGTAATCACCTTTGAAGTTCTTCCCTACACGTTACACGCTGTGCTGTCTCTGTGTTATGGGTGTATAAATACTTAATAATAGGTCTATGTGCGTGGTGATGCGGAGCTGAATTTTAGCTCAGTAGTCAGCGCAGTCGTCTATGATCTGGGAGACTGGAGTTTGAGATGAGGGGACCTCACTTATTTTAACACTTTAATATCCTAAAATTAAAAGCGTAATAAAAACAAAAACAGGATTTTTAGACCTATTTCCACTTTTATTCAAATACAAACACAAAATTAATTCTGATGCTTCAACAAATATAGATACAAATACTGGGCTCTCTGCACATCCCTATTACCAGGAACACCAGTGTCTCTTCTTTTCATCCAGACCCTCTCCTTTTGCTCTTTTGTCTCTGTACATTCATAGAGGCACAAAACTTGGAATGATAAATTCTAGTCATCCCCATTTACATAATTTGTTTGCATTAATGCCACCTTGGTCTACTTCTGCTGATTGTGCACATACAGCTGTGGAAATGTACATGTACTGTGTCACAACTCGTGGTCCACTCACCAGCTTTTTCCTTTAACCGCATCTCATGGTCTTCATCGGCAAATGGAACTGGCTCAGATGTCATCATGTGACCAAAGTGTGGAACATTGCTCGTGTGATGATAAGTGGTCATACATGGGAGGGAGATTGTCACCCCTGTCTCAGGTCAAAGATCATCTTTGGTGTTGTATATGAGAAACGTGTTACATTGTTGTTGTTTGGAACTTTGAGAGCTCATATTGCAGCGGGACAGACAGGACAACATTCAAAACAAAATGCTAATAAAACCATCATAAAACACATTTTAATAATCAAAATACCATAAATAATTACAGAGAAGATGATTAACTGATGAAAGTGCCCAATATTTACCATTCAAGAGTCAAATAGAAATGTGCTTCATTTGAACTACTCAGTAGTCTATCCTCCTCCCAGAAGACATTTCCTCAAAGAGGGGAATTTCTGGGTGAGAATCAGCATCTGTTTTGATGAATCTGAACTTTTTAAACTGAAGAATGAATAAAATGAAGAAGATAGATGGCGGGAAGTGGCCATTACATATGTAGTTTGAGCTATTTCCTGTAATGCATTCTTTTTATCAGTAGTCAGGTTAAAAAACAAAATTGTAACAGAGAATTTTCAAACATTGCTTTAAAAGTAGACAGATTATAGTACCAGTCTTCATAAGTAGTACTATTGTTTGTATCTAAGGAATACAGAGGAGAAAGGTACCAACCCTGGGAGCTGCAGTGATAATTGTAATGATTGTTGATGATTGATGATTAGATGCGATTGAAAGGCTGAAAAGTAAGTGAACCTTGAGTAAAGATTATGTTCTCACACATACTGATCCCAACGTCAAGAATGAAAAACGCTTACTAGGGACACAAAGCACCTGACTTCTCTAATACCAGTGACACACATTATTCCTTGTGAATTTGAATAGCCCGAGGCACGGGGCTGGACGTCACTAGTACAGACCTGTATAGTCTGCGAGTGTAGGGAGGTCTGGACGTGTGGATTCTGCTTAAGGTCGCTTTCACGCCTATTCTGTTCAGTTGCAGACTTTTGGTTCTGGTCTGTTTCATGCTCACACTGACTTATAATGAACCAAGAGGAGTAAAAATGAAGCCATACAGGCTGACATAACTCCTTTATGTGTACAGTTTTGGTGATGTCATCCTGCATCAACAGTGCTATATGGGAAAATCAAAGTCATACAGCACTTTACTGAACCTGATGTGTTTATTTATGGTGTCACAAAGAAAAACTTCACCAAGTAATAATTGATAATGAGAATTATCAGTCCAGACTGCATTTGGACCCTCATATGTCATAAATAATGAACAACTAGAACGAGGATGAAAAAGAGTAATCTTGCAGCATAATATTATTTTGGGGATAGTTACTGTGTGGTTGCTATGTTTCACCCACATTTTAAAGAGGAACTGATAAAATACACAAAACATCTGATCCCAGTACCGCAGTGCATACAGGTTACCTTGGTTATCATATAATATGAAAAACTGCACATACATTCATCCTGCACAGTGAAGCTGAAACATTCACATCAAGGGCATTTTTTACACCTGCGCTTTTAAGTCCGCTGGAATCAGACTCTGGTTGGTTTTCCTCCTTGGTGTGGTTCGCACAGTAATCGTACTCAGGTGTGGACCACAACAACCGCACTGAGACCCATTAAAAGAGGTGGTCCGGTCCCAAACGAACTCTGGAACAGTTTATTTGTGGTGGGAACATGATCCGACCTCAATCCGGCCCAACTTCTAGGCAAACTCTGCGAGTTTTAGCAAAACGGCTCCCGTAGCCAGGTGTGCTTTACATGCAGGGATGCTGATGAGACAATTTAACAGTTGCTAGCAACTAGCCGGAGAATGAATCAAGGTTGGACCTCGACTAGCACTATGTAGTACATTGTATTTGGCCAGTGGACCTTCTTCGGGACCTTCTTCCTGTGTTTACATTCTTGCTCCTGCCCCAGACACATCTGACCAAGGAGTAGAGTAAACATTCTCACACGACTTGTAGTGATGCATTTTGGTTCGCATGGATTTTGTGGTAGTGAAAATGTTTATGAATATGAATATTAAACATATGACATGTTTTGATTTATTAATCTTCATATAGACATGGAGATTTTTGTTCTTCAGTGAATGTGTTGTACTTTTTGTCAGTGTTTCAGAGAAACACAGCCATATAATGACATCAGTGTAAGAAGTATGGATATACAGTGTGCATTAGATGACTAATGGAGTGTTTAAAGAATAGGTTCGGGTTTTTGTCTTAATACAATACTGATTTATTAGAAATGGGTCTTGGTTGCTGTAACAATTCCTACTCTCCATACTGACCCTGAAGCTATTCTCTCATAATGTGACTACACTGAAGAGAAGAAATGGAGGCCAAAATCCACAGCCCTCATTCTGTGCAAATATCTTTCCAAAATTCAGCTGACGCTAATATGATGCTTCAGCAGTCTAAGTTTGCTAAATCAAGTTGGTATATTCCAAAGTTACAGCCTCTTTTGAACAAAATTCCCTCTTTTTGTTTCTCAGGAACATTCCTTGCCAAGCTGTAGTGGTGGGATAGCTAGATCCTAGTAGTCATGTGTTTGTTGCCGGAACCAGCTCTTTACTTACATGTTACAAAGTGAGGCACATACCCCTTCATCAACTATTTTCAGCTCATCTGGCAACTTTTTCCCACAGCTCCTCTTACTGAGCTGCAAAAAATGTATTTATGCCCATTTTGACAGCTATTAGCCACAACTCACTCCTTCCAGGATCTCTCGAAGGAAATCCCTGGAACACATTTTTCCATTGCTTGCTTCTTTCACAACACACCAGATAAATACAGACTGAACCATATTCCATGTCAGGTGCAGAGACAGGAGCAAGTTGATGTAGTCTGGAGATCAACAAGAACAGCTGGAGATCGACCCCAAAACACTCAAAGAGTTGGAGCGTGTTGTTACCAAAATATTTGTGTCCAAAAACAAATACTATAGATATCAAATCTGCAAGAAAGAAGTCTCTCCTCTTCTCTTTGGGTTTTTTTGCGGTTACCAACCAGCTTATAGGTACATTCAAAGTTTTCTCTGAGCACTTCTTGAGTGCTTAAAAGCCAGATAATGTCAACAGACTTACATGCTGCCACTACCAGAATGTATCCCTCCGCCACAGATCAATGGGGAACTTCTGCAGAATACCCAGAAGAACAGTCTGCAGAAACAAAAAGAAGGAATTTTGTACTAAACAGGCTGGAACTTTGGAATATATTGACTTGATTTAGCTAACTGAGATTGCTGAAGCTTCATTTTAGTGTCAGCTGAACTTTGGAAAGCATATTTGGACAGAATGAGGGCTGTGGATTTTGGCCCTAATTTCTTATATTGTAGTCGCTTTCTGAGAGAATGGCATCAGGGTCAGTATGGAGAGAAGGAATTGTTACAGCGACTAAGACTCATTTCCACCTACATATTGACACGTCAGTACTGTATTAAAGACAAAAACCCCAAACCTCTCCTGCCTGGACCAGCCTGAATGGGTCTGGCCCAGTTGGACAGCTCTCAGACACTGATCTATTCCCTCTGCTTTGAAGGCAGTGCACTCTCCTCTGCAGTGGATGAGGACAAGTATGAGTCCTGAAATGTAATTTTATATTGCTTTCATTTCAACAAATGGAAAAGAGTCTGCACTTGTAATTTATTAGTTTCTGAGTCTGTGCCTGGAGTTCAGACTGGGTTGTTGTTTTTAATTTGCAAATGTAGGTCATGGCTTTTGGAGGAAACACACACAGTAACTGTTCCCAAATGAAGTCCTCCCTGTTTGAACACATACACTCCTTCCTCTATTGCTCTCTCTGTGTCTCTCACATGGCCATGCATTGTGTGTGCATATGCACTGTGGGTAAGAGATGCTTCCTCTCAGAGCTTCCCTCAGGCTCTGACTCTCCTCCATCAATATGTTGCAGGTGTGTTACTGTTAGATGTACTGCTAGTTGAAGAGAATTCACTACACTCTGCTGCTTTTATATTGTGTTGTAAGTGTGTGTAGTGTAGTAAAGCTGTGGGTTTACAGTTTTTCTCGGTTGCTCTGGTACAATCCTCAAAAAAACACTGTTTTGAGTTATCTTATTGAGTTCCAATTTTCTCACAACAGTACATGCATTTCTTGTTGCTTTCATATTGAATTCAAATGTTAGAGGGTAATTATACTGTTCTGGCTCTGCCAGTTTTATTCAGTGGTTTTCCACTACGATAGTGCCATGTTTGGGCACTGACTTCCTAGTTCCTGTGTGACAGGAAATTAGCCTTTCTAGTTCCTGTGTGATAGGAAGTTACTCTGAGTAACCTGAAAATGGCATGTGTGCTCCAGTGAAGATGATGTCTGTTCATCCTTTGCCATCCTTCTTTCATAGCCATTGAGAAGGCATTACCTGTGAGTTTATACATTGTGATATGGTTTATTTTTGATATGAGCAGATTTATAATAATGATCTCTGCTGGATATGTATTGTAGCATCTATGTACGTTGTCATGTATTTCAATGATACAGTTTTTAATCCTCAATGTAATGGCATTGCTCATGTTGTGATATTTTGATATTTGATACACATAATGCATTCAGTCACTTAACTCAACTAGTCTTTTTGAGTTTGTGTATACAATATAGCCTAGACAGATGGGCTATATTACATAAATTCTTGAGGACTTACCTTGTTTAATACTTGCCTGGTGTATATCCATCATTATTATCTAATAATGATGTGATGTAAGTGATACTTACCAGTACTACAGTTTGTGTATTTTTCAGTTTCACACTGCTAATATAAATAAAACATGTCAACATCACATTGTGGTCCTGCGAGTTACTGTATCGATGTGTTTATCTTGCTGGATAACTAAGAGAGGAAATTCAGTGAGGCCAGTAAAGTGAAAAGGTAGCCCTGCAACCAAGTGCTATCTCCCAGATGCTGGATCCACACTGCATTGTCATCTATGGCACCCAGGCTAGCATGACAACAGCAGAAATCCACGGCAGGTAGAGCATACATGCTCACTACAGTGGCGAGTTACTACGTCACAAATATGGAAAATGAAATGGCTGAAGCCCAGTCTGTTTCATCTTAGTCATCCACTGTGTCAAGGGCCAGCATGGCAGCAGCTAAAGCCCAGGCTAAAGCTGAAGCTGCACAAGCTGAAGCTGCATTTGCAAGGAAAGAGATTGAAATAAATATGGAAAAGGCCCGTCTACAAGCAACACTGGATGCTCTGGAGAAAAAGAGAGAAGCAGAGGCTGCTAGGGCTGAAGCAGCCGTGATGGAGGCTGTGATAGAAAATCTGGAGCCAACAGGAATAGAACACAGGGCACATTTGCTACCAACACAAAACCCAAAACAATGTAGACTAAGTAATAGTGGATAGCCATATGGAGAAAGGGATAGAGAAAAAGTTAACCCCTTAACATTCCTTTAAATTCCTGTAAAGTTAGCCTAAAATGCCTATCCAAGGCATACCTAAAGTAAATTGAAAGCTGTTCTTGAACCATTAGGAGTACATGCATGCATTTTGGTCTGTTTTGAAAGGTAACACTCTGAAGTTTTTTCCTCAACAGTCAGAATCACTGTAAGTGCTACTGGCACTGAGTAATAGAAGTTAGAACACACTGAAGTAGAAGGTTTTCATTTCCGCCTGAATATTTTTTTTCAAGCAGATGCCTGCAGATGACCTATAGATGTTACATTGCAGATGACTTATTAGCTTGAAAACACAATGGGACCACAGCATGGAGCCTTACCTAGTCCAAGTTCAAATTTAATAATAATACCACAGAAAATGAATATTTTACACATTTTTAGGGTATTTCTAGGTGTCTTGCAAAAAAAGGCCATTTAGAGATACCAAATAACCTCTGCTTTAGAGTAACTGAAGTAGTGCTTTGTTCCCTTGTTGAAACTAAACTTTGTGCATATAAGAGTCAAAACAAATACTATGGTGGAAAAGCACTTTGTATAAAAAGTAACACACAGCAAACTAAATTCACATAATTTCCATGTTGTGGCTTTATAGAAACCACTAAAGCTGCATATTGTCATTTTTGGAATTTCATTGGCTATTCAAAGCACCAGTCAACCAGCAGAATCAGTTCCTATAGGCTTTTTCTTTACACGAAAGAAGAGGGGCAGGCACCTCCTTTCAACGCAGAGGTTATTGTAGGCTGTGAACAGGACATGGAAGCTCCTATTGAATCAAGTGAGGTGTCAATCGAAACGTTAGAGTGTAGCCGCCATTTTGATACCAAGATGTGGCTAATATTTACATGCTAACTTGAATTATGATGGAAAATATGTTGAAGATTAGGACATCTGCCGGATAATTTAAAATGATACAACAGCCGTTCATTGATATTTATTGGTGTAATAATGTATTTTGGACTAAATATTTTACTGGACTGGATCGACTGGACCTTTGCCAATGTAAAAAGACCGTTTTTTTGTTGGAGTTGTATCAGTCAGTGGAGTAATATGAGGCTTCATAGGTAAGTAGCGTGAATTTTGTAATTGTTGGTTGGTGGTCTGACAGGGGTGTTGATTGTACATGCTGTTGTGATTGTATCTTGCAATGGTTTGCATCAGTCGAGTGACAAGAATCTTAGCTTTCCAAAGATGTGTTGCAAGAGTACCCACATAAAGACAGGAGTTGTGTACATAGCATAGTTGTGTACTTAATAGTCTGACGGCCCGTGGGTGGGCTGTTGGACCGTTAAGGGAGGACTCCCGTGGTACATACACGCTCTTTCTCCCGAGCGTCAGGTGAGGAGTTGAGGGAAAAATCTCTAGCGCCGGAGTATTGTGTATTATCCAGCTACCCAGGAGATGTCACCTCTCACATAAAGAGAGAACACATTCCTACTCCAAAGACCCACTTGAAACATCACCTCTCAAGTCAGACCAAATTCACACATCCCACACTACTCCAGTCACTGTAGTGACAATGTGCCAACAGTACCCTACTCCAGTGACAATGTTGCCTCAGTCAATCTTGCCAAATACCTGGCACGAATCCAGCTGGTTTCATCAGGGCTCACAAGGTTTGATGATCGACCAGAGAATTATTTGGCTTGGAAATCATTGTTCCTCAATACCATCAAAGGCGTAGATCTCACAGCCAGAGAAGAATTAGATCTGTTAATCAAATGGCTAGGGAGAGTCAGCAGAGCAGGCACGCTGTATAAAGTCAGTGAATGTGAGAAATCTATCTGCTGGATTGGACCTCACAGGGGAAAGGTTAGTGGAGATTTATGGGTCACCGGAGGCTATAGAAAAGGCCCTTTTCACAAAGATAGAAAACTTTCCAGGAATAACAGCTTAAGACCGCCAAAAGCTTTGTGAATTAGGTGACCCGCTGACTGAGCTAGAGGCTGCAAAACAAGATGGCTACCTTCCGGGCTTCTCATATCTCAACACTGCAAGGGGTGTTAACCCCATTGTGGAGAAGCTGCCATACAGACTCCAGGAAAAGTGGATGATGCAGGGGTCTCACTTAAAGAAGGAATTCCGCGTCGCTTTTCCCCCTTTTTCCTTTTTTACAGTTTCTGCGCAGAGAAGCCCAGGCACGTAATGACCCTAGCTTTAATCTCACTTCACCCCCCATGGCCCCAAATAAGAAAGACAGGTTCGAGACTCACAGTAATGGCCATAGACCAGTCTCTGTTCATGCTCCAAAATATGCCTTGTGAATGGGTATCCAAATGGCAGCCACAGCAAGAGTAGAAATATGTACACTTAACTGGATGATCAAAGTAATAGGTCATTGGCAAGGGTGTAATTTTTTCGAAACCTTTGGCTTGAAGGTACCACAGCTCCATACACACTGAAAACATGCCCTGGAATAGCTGGAATAACAGGCAGGAGAGCAACTGGCTTTATTATAGAGTCTGCAGACAAGCTTTCCACTATCCACTTTGATAGAGTGCAACATGGTTCCAAACAATAGAGATGAGATACCAACCCTTGCAGCTACCTGCAACCACCACCATCTCAAAGCCATAGCTCATGAAATACCACCACTAGACCCTGGTGCTGAGATCCTGTTGCTATTGGGGAGAGATGTCTTAAGAGTGCCTAAAGTCTGCAGGCTATTCAACAGGCCCCATATGCCCACAAGCTGGACCTGGGCTGGGTAATAATTGGTGACATGTGCCTAGGCAGGGCACACAGACCAACAGAGGTGACCAATATGAAGGCCTTCATCTTAGAGAATGGCAGGCCAAGCCATTTCAGTCCATGTGAGAACCACATTAAAGTCAAGGAGAAGTTTTCCTGAAATCAGCATCAACTCCTCAACCACACTCTAGGGAGAAGCCACCCATACAGCACAAATGGTTAAAGTTTGGGCCAGTCAGTCTTTTGTCAAACTAAAAATGACAATAAACTTGGACCTTCTACCTAACTTTTACTCAGTATAATGGAAAATGAGTTCTTCAAGGATTCCACAAACAGCTGGGTCACACCACTTTAGCTGAAGTCATTTCGCAACCCACGTAGGCATGTGCCTAATAACGGAGTATGCCATGAGCTGCTTTAGGTCACTGCGCCACACACTGAAAAGTGCCCACAGATGAGGTCTCACTTCACTGAGTTCATGCAAAAGATACTAGATGTAGAGCTGGCACATCCCCACAAGAAGACAAGAAATACTGGTATCTGCCCTCATTTGGAGTGTACTATCCCCAAAAACCTGGGCAAATTCGTGTTGTCTTTGTTTGCCCAGCACCCAGTTTGATGGACTCTTCCTAAATGATGTGCTGCTCTCTGGGCCAGATCTTAACAACAGGCTGTTAGGCATCCTCATGAGATCCCATAGCCATCAGAGCAGACATCCAACAAATGCTTCACGGCTTTCTGGTGCGTGAAATCTGCAGGGATTTTCTGCGCTTCCTTTGGAATCGCGACAATGACCTTAGCAAAGAGGTTGATGACTACAGAATGAAGGTGCATGTTTTCGGAAACAGCCCATCACTAGCTGTGGCGTGGACACAGATGCGCTGCATGTGAGGAGGAGAGGGAGTATGGCAATGAGGTCCGACAGTTTGTAGAGAGAGATTTTTATGCAGACGATGCCTTGAAATCGTTCCCTACAGAGGAGGAAGCAATCAAAGTTCTCCAGCAAGCAGAGATGTTAGCAGTCTCAAACCTCAGGCTTCACAAAGTAGCCTTCAATAGAGCTGAAGTGATGGATGCCTTTGCAGTTAATGGCCGAGCCAAGGACATCCAAAACCTCGACCTCTCTGTAGATGATTTACCTGATCAACGTTAGTTTGAACTCCATTATGCATTAGCAGCATAATTCAAAAGTGTGTTACGTGCCGGAAGCTCAGAGGCAGGGTAGAGAAATAGCAAATGGCACACCTGCCAGCAGGGAGACCGCAAATTGACCCTCCTTTCTCCTATGTCGGCCTAGATGTGTTTGGCCCATGGGAAGTGACCTTAAGGCACACAAAAGGCAGACAGGCAAACAGCAAACGGTGGGCAGTCATGTTTACCTGCAAGTGTATTAGGGGGGTTTATCAGAGACTACCTCCAGAATTTGGGAGTGGAGAGGATGGAATGGCCTGCCAGCACTCCTGACCTCAACCCCATTGAACACTTGTGGGATCAGCTTGGGCGTGCTGTTCGTGCCAGAGTGACCAACACAGCCACGTTGGTTGACTTTCAACAAATGCTGGTTGAAGAATGAGATGCCATCCCACAGCAGTGTGTGACCAGGCTGGTGACCAGCATGAGGAGGAGGTGCCAGGCTGTTGTGGCTGTGTATGGTTCTTCCACATGCTACTGAAGCTCCTCTTTGTTAAATGAATAAATTGTTAAGTTGCCAATATGTCTTGTTTCTTCAAACTTCAATCATCCAATCCACCAAACAACAAACGAGTCAATGGCAGAATAAGCTGTTTGGCACTGGCAGAGAAGGTTTGGCAAATTTTTCATGGGTGCAACCCACATACTCAGCTCTGCTGCTCATCCCACAAATGCATGTTCCTTACAAATGTGGCACCATTTAAAAGGGAAATAAACAGGCTTTCCAACGGTATAAGATTTATTGCCAAGAAGCATTGTTACAACAAAGAAATAAACTACCAAACACAAATTTCCTTACTTTTTGTGCTAAGTTTATATTACTGTCAGATGTGTTCATTAACATGCTCACTGAGTAAATTTTACACATGCAAAATATTCAAGTTAAAGCAAGACTATGCAACATCTGCTGAGCAGCAGCAACAGCTGCCTCTGCTGCCACAAGTGGTAATTACAGGATGCTAATAGATGTTTGTACTTTCCTCTTTGTACTTTCAGATATTAGCCTTATTTTACTGTTTCCTGATCGCTTTCAGCCTTAATGGAGCCGTGTTAAGTTACTGCTGATGAAAACATTTCTTTGAGTACATGCAGATGGGTCTTCAGCTAATAAGCGACAGCTGACTCGACTGATGAGCCCTTTGGTGAATTACTGTCATTTATTATCTCACCAATATGTAACTATCATTGTTATCAACAGAACTAAGATACATACTAGTAGCCACAGGACTGTATTTTCTGCGGTGTGTGAAGATAATGTGAATCATAATGTAAGTCAGTCAGTATAATGCTAGCTGTTAGCAACTACATTTTAGCACACAGCTGCTGTGGGTTCAGATGTTGACATCACAGAAATGAAGTGTTGAAGTCTGTTCCCCTTCAAATAGTGTTCCCTCAAGTTACAATAGTGTGGTACCCTCACCGCAAAGTAAAATGAGTTTAGGTTTAGGTTGTTGTTGTTGTTTAGGTTACCTGTTGGAGATGTGCTGTTTGCCGAAAGTGCACTAAGAGCCTGTCATCTGCAGCTGTTCATCAAACATCTCACTGTGGCTGTTTCTGCTTCTACTCTTCTTCTCTGCAGTAACTGATCTGTTGAACAAAGAGGCCCAAATATCTCCAAATCTTGTTGCGCCGACTTGTTTTATTGAAGACTAGCACCGCATAGTTGCATAATGTTCTTTTAACCATTATATTTTCAACATACTTTCAAATACAAATGTCTCTTCTATTTTTGTGCTACTGTTGCACTATGTTTTAGCATGTCACAGATAACTGGCTTGTTTGAGAACCAGCTCTTCTGCTCTTTGGCACAAAGTGTTTATGTATCCATGTCTTGCCCTCAGCATGGGAATGAGCCATGATGACGACCACGCCACCTGTACTGGGCACTCCCACATCATGTCTGGTGAATGGGTGAAAGGAAGAAACCCCAGCGACCTGTCCTGGTCCTCCTGCAGCCGTGATGACCTGGAGAACTTCCTCAGGTGAGAGAGCTGGATGCAGGCTACTGCTGGTATTTATAATGAAGACGTTTTATACCCCTATGCTGTAATGGACTATGATTTCACTGTTGCCCTCTGCTTTCCCTCCCAGTTGTGGGCAGTGGTGTGTGGAAGTACAATCAGGAGATTCTGTAAACTGTGATTTGCAAATGTGTCCTGAGATTCTTGAATTTGTATCTAGATGTGCATCCTACATGATGTCAAATCATGTGTTCAGATATTTGTGAATTTTAACCTTCCATTTACACACTCAGGCCTCTAGTTTCACAGTTACTAAAATGGTGGAGCTAATAAAAAATAAAGAGCCGTGTAGGTTGTCCCTCAGTGGCAGCTACCTCATCAAAGTTTAACAGGTTTATCAACAAAGTTTCAGTTCTCCACTGAGATCCATCAGCCTCCAGATGAACTAATTACCTCCAGCTGCTGACACAGGACAAACTCCATCAGCTGAGAATAAGGGAATATGTCCACTACAGCATATTAGTATGTCATTTCATTGAGTGGCTTATTTAACCATTTCTAATTCAGTTTTTGTAAAAATAACAAACCAATGGATGGATGTAAGGTGGCTGCAGAATTGGTGCTGAGAAAGATTAGGAAGAGAACAAATTCAAATGTAATTTTAGGGCTACTATATAGATGGCGGTTTTGTAGCCTTCCTCTCTCTTTCTCTACATATACACACATACAGTACATACACCCCACTGGGCTGCCAAGTGTGCTGAGTGTCAGTGTGTTGGCAGGGCCCTCTGTGGGGCCTGTATACACTGCACCACTGGGATTCCATGGTGGCCTTTTTAACTATAGCATAATGGTGGTAAAAGAATGGAAAATCTAACTCAGTCCTGCTTTGCTCAGCCAAGGGCCACTCCAGCATCTGATTGAATTCTGGAATAGCCCGAAATAGTGAATATTCAATTCAATTCAATTCAATTCAATTTTATTTATATAGCGCCAAATCACAACAAAAGTTATCTCAGGGCACTTTACACATCGAGCAGGTCGAGACCGTACTCATTTATTTACAGAGACCCAACAATTCCCCCCATGAGCAAGCACTTGGCGACAGCGGCAAGGAAAAACTCCCCTTTAACGGGAAGAAACCTCAAGCAGAACCGGGCTCTAGGTGGGCGGCCATCTGCCTTGACCAGTTGGGTTTACAGAGAAAGAAGGAGGGAGGCGGACGGGGGAAGGGGAGAGGGGGGTGGGGTTGGGAGAGACACAGAGAAGTATAATAACAACAACAACAATAACCATAACAGCAGTAGTGTAAGTAGAGCTATGACTTTATAATAGCAATAGCAATAATATCAGTAGCAGAAATAGAAGCAGGACATCCACAGGACCACGTCACAGTCCCCACAGCCGCGGCCCACCGTCCAGGTGCTGGATCTTCCTGTGAGACGAGAGAGCACAGAGACTCCGGGGAAGAAGTCAAGTTAGTAACATGCATTAATGGTACATGAAGCATTGAAATGGAGAGGAGGAGGAGGAGGAGGAGGAGAGAGGAGAGAGGAGCTCAGTGCATCATGGGAAGTCCCCCGGCAGTCTAGTCCTATAGCAGCATAACTGGGGGCCGGTCCAAGGCGAGCCTGGCCGGCCCTAACTATAAGCTTTTTCAAAAAGGAAAGTTTTAAGCCTACTCTTAAACGTAGAGAGGGTGTCTGCCCCCCGGACTGAATCTGGAAGATGGTTCCACAGGAGAGGAGCCTGATAGCTGAAGGCTCTGCCTCCCATTCTACTTTTAGTTATTCTAGGAACCACAAGTAAGCCTGCATTTTGGGAGCGCAGTGCTCTAGTGGGGTAATAAGGTACTATGAGCTCTTTAAGATATAGTGGCGCCTGACCATTAAGAGCTTTATAAGTAAGGAGAAGTATTTTAAATTCTATTCTGGATTTTACCGGAAGCCAATGTAGCGAAGCTAAAATAGGAGAAATATGATCTCTTTTCCTAGTTTTTGTTAGTACAGCAGCTGCATTCTGGACCAGCTGGAGAGTCTTTAGAGACTTGTTAGGGCAGCCTGACAGTAAAGAATTACAATAATCCAACCTAGAAGTAACAAATGCATGGACTAGTTTTTCTGCATCTTTTTGAGGCAGGGTGTGCCTGATTTTTGCTATATTACGTAGGTGAAAAAAAGCAGTCCTTGAAATTTGTTTTATATGATGGCTGAAGGACATATCCTGGTCAAAGATAACTCCCAGATTCCTTACGGTGGAGCTGGAGGCCAAGGTAATGCCATCCAGAGT
The DNA here is from genome assembly GCA_038419695.1 of Scomberomorus guttatus. Classification (NCBI taxonomy): domain Eukaryota; kingdom Metazoa; phylum Chordata; class Actinopteri; order Scombriformes; family Scombridae; genus Scomberomorus; species Scomberomorus guttatus. Next base: position 1,989,542 of record CM076445.1, read on the forward strand.
AGCTATGTCATTAGATAATGTGTTTCTAAGGTGTTGAGGGCCAAACACAATAACTTCAGTTTTGTCTGAGTTCAGTAGCAGAAAATTGGCAGTCATCCAGGTCTTTATGTCCTTAAGGCACACTTGAAGTTTAGTTAACTGATTTAATTCATCTGGCTTCATTGATAAATATAATTGGGTATCATCAGCGTAGCAATGAAAATTTATGGAGTGTTTCCGAATAATATTACCTAAAGGAATCATATATAAGGTGAACAGTATTGGTCCAAGCACAGAACCTTGTGGAACTCCGTGTCTAACTTTTGCGTGGATGGAGGATTCATTGTTGACATGTACAAACTGAAGTCGATCTGAGAAATAGGATTTAAACCAGCTTAATGCAGTTCCTTTAATACCAATTAAATGTTCCAGTCTCTGTAACAGGATGTGATGGTCAATGGTGTCGAATGCAGCACTAAGATCTAACAAGACAAGTACAGAAAGTAGTCCTTTGTCAGATGCGGTTAGGAGGTCATTCGTAACTTTCACCAATGCTGTCTCTGTGCTATGATGCGCTCTAAAACCTGACTGAAAATCCTCAAATAAACTATTGTTATGTAGAAAGTCACATAACTGATTGGCAACTGCTTTCTCGAGGATCTTAGAGAGAAAGGGAAGGTTAGATATAGGTCTATAGTTGGCTAAAACGGCTGAATCCAGTGTAGGCTTCTTAAGAAGAGGTTTAATTACAGCTACTTTAAAGGACTGTGGTACATAGCCTGTTACTAGAGACAGATTGATCATATCTAGTAAAGAAGTGCTAACTAAGGGTAAGACTTCCTTAAGCAGCCTAGTTGGGATGGGGTCCAAGAGACAGGATGATGGTTTAGAGGACGAAATCATTGAAATTAATTCACAAAGGTCGATTGGAGAGAAACAGTCTAAATATATCGGGTTTAGCAGCTATTTCTAAAGTTCCTGAATTAGAGGGTGATTCAGTGCCTGTTGAGGGCAGGAGGTGATGAATTTTGTCTCTAATAGTTAGAATTTTGTCATTAAAGAAGCTCAAAAAGTCATTACTACTGAGAGCTATAGGAATACATGGATCAATAGAGTTATGACTCTTTGTCAGCCTGGCCAAAGTGCTGAAAAGGAACCGAGGGTTGTTTTTATTCTCCTCTATTAATGATGAATAATAGGCAGCTCTGGCATTACAGAGGGCCCTCCTATATGTTTTAAGACTATCTTGCCAGACTAAACGAGATTCTTCCAGTTTGGTGGAACGCCAAATCCTTTCAAAATTTCGCGATGTTTGCTTTAATTTACGGGTTTGGGAGTTATACCATGGAGCTAGCTTCTTATGTTTTATTATCTTCCTTTTTAAAGGGGCGATAGAGTCGAGTGTTCACAGGGAGCTTGCAGTACTCTCAACAAGATTATCAGTTTCAGAGGAACTAAAGTTAGCATAAGACTCCTTTGTAGTATTGAGACATGGCACTGATTTTAGTACTAGTGGGATCGCTTCTTTAAATTTAGCTACAGCACTATCAGAAAGACATCTGGTAAAGATGTTTTTGTCTAATGGCGTGTAGTCTATTAATAGGAATTCAAAAGTTATTAAGTAATGGTCAGATAAAATAGGATTTTGTGGAAAAACTATTAGATGTTCAATTTCAATGCCATAAGTCAGAACAAGGTCGAGGGTGTGGTTAAGACAGTGCGTAGGTTTATTTACACTCTGAGAGAAGCCAATTGAGTCTAATAATGAGATAAACGCAGTGCTAAGACTATCAATATCGACGTCCACATGGATGTTAAAGTCACCTACTATAATTACTTTATCTGTACTAAGGACTAAGTTTGATAAAAACTCTGAAAATTCGGATAAAAATTCAGAGTACGGGCCAGGAGGGCGGTACACTATAACAAATAGAATTGGCTATAAAGTTTTCCAGGTTGGGTGTGAAAGACTAAGAACGAGGCTTTGGAATGAGTTATAATTAAGTTTAGGTCGAGAGTTGATTATTAGGCTTGAGTTAAAAATGGCTGCAACTCCACCTCCTCGGCCGGTGTCTCGAGGAATGTGAGTATTAATATGACTTGGAGGAGTGGATTCGTTTAGGCTAACATATTCTTCATGACACAGCCAGGTTTCAGTAAGACAAAATAGATCAATATGATAGTCCGAGATTAGGTCGTTTACTAGTACAGCTTTGAGATCAGAGATCTAATGTTTAAGAGCCCACATTTAATTCTCCTATTTTGTTGCACTGTGACATTGGTGGTGTTAATTTCTATTAGATTTTTATGAAAGAATCCTCTTCTGTTTACTTTAGAGTTAATTGATTTAAATGATTTGAGAGGTCGGGGGACAGACACAGTTTCTATGTAGTATTGGGTGGGTAACTGCTCAAATGGAAGCGCAGAGAAGCGTGTAGGACTGCAGCTCTGCCTCCTGGTCTCAACTCTGGGTTGTCATGGTTTTGGTCTACACACACACACACACACACATTGACACACCCAACAATATCTCTGTAGGAAGCAGAGGCTGACTGATTTACACTTTGTACATTTTTGTCCCACAAGTGATGAGTGACCTAAATATGGTGATGGTGGTCAGTCAGTACCTTGTCTGTCCATCTGTCCAACTGGTGACAACTTCTGGAAAGTTTGCCATAAAATGCTCTATTTTTGGTGACCCTCCAACCTTTTGTCAAGCACCATGAGTATGATATGTCAACAGGGGCTTTGCATTACACCCCTAATGACAAGTGGCCATACATCTGACTGACTGAGGACTGAAATTGAAAAAAGCTGAGAGCCTGACAGGCAGATATGGGTGGAGTCTCACATGCTCAGAATCTGACAAAGATCTACACCAGATCAACACCATGAGGGCCGATTTCCAACTGAGAGAATGTAACATCAGGATTAATGCTAAAAACCTGTTTTACATTTATGAATGTGTCCCTGCAGACTCTTAGACTCTTAGTAACTTTGTTGCAAATAAACACACACCCACTATCTGAGTTTAGCAACTCAGCTGAATAGCATTGATGCAATGGCATGTTTACTAACAGGCTGAGTATGATTGATCAGACTTGGAAAATGGGCTGTGAAGCAGTACAAGAGAAGAGAAGAGAAGAGAAGAGAAATGTCAGTGTGTAGCCACACATTCAACTCACTGATACCAAACCCACAAACACAGAAACTGGAAACACATTTTCTCTTACAAAAAAGTCATGCCCAAAAACAGCCTTTCTCTTACAACACCAAACACCAATACCATGCATCACCCAATTTAAATTCAATTCAAAATTTAAAATCATCCAGCCCACAGCTCTACACACATTTCAGTAAAAGCAGAAAAAATATACAATAACCAGCAAGAAGTGGAGCCTGAGATGAACTGATGACCACACAAGGTCTTCCCTATTAACCAGGAAAGCTGTTTAATGTGGATGACAGCAATTAAGAAGGAGAAAAGGGAATTGTAAACACAAGTGATAAACGCATGAATTTCTGATGTTTTGACCTGCAGAGTGAATGAGTTGATGTATGATGTGTCTGGAAAGGATGCTGTGACCGACAGCAGCACAGTTCTTCCCTGAGCTCCTGTCACATAACTTATTTATGTTAAATGGCTTCTCACGCTGAATTCATTTTTCATTAGCATTTCTAGGCTAGTTGGGTGTTTGTGAGTGATTTGATTTGTCCTGGCTCTGGTCCACACTGGAATTCTTAAATAGGTGTTTAAAGGGATGCTGATGTTTTTTGATGTAGCAAGTCTTTCTTTTGTGTGTATTTCAAACAGGTCCAAAGCCAGTGCCTGTCTGCTGCACACAGACCCCAGGAGCCGTTATCAGGTCCGCCTGCCTCCCAAGCTGCCAGGCATGCACTACAGTGTGGACGAACAGTGCCAGATCCTGTTTGGAACCAATGCCACTTTCTGCAATGACATGGAGGTAAAATACACTCCATTTGTCCTAGTGTTTTGAAGGTCTCATATTATTATTATTGTTCAGAAATTAATTACATAAATAAGAAAGAATTACTCCCAAATGGTACTGTAGAAAACAACATGACAAACAAGAAAACAGACTGTAAAAGGTGAGGGTGGACTTTTTGCTGACTACATCTAGCAATGTAGCTCTGTAGAAAGAAAAGATTAAACATTTTCAGGTGTATTATGTAATAAAGAAAATAAGTTATTCATTTTTTTCTTACAGCATGCTACTTTACACAAACACAATTAAAGCAAGTCTGTAATTCAGGTTTCTGCCTTTACTCTGTGTCCAGTGAGTAGAATTTAGTGGCATCTAGTGGAATGGACATGGCAGAAATGGAATATAATATTCATAAGTATGTTTTAATTAGTGTATAATCACTAATGATTATTTTTGTTACCTTAGAATGAGCCTTTTATATCTACAGAGGGAGTGAGTTCCCTTCCACGGAGCCTGCCATGTTGCACGATCATGTTTCTACAGTAGCCCAGAATGGACAAAACAAACACTGGCTCTAGAGAGGGCATATCGTCTTTTTCACGAGTTTCGCTGCCACCGTAGGTTCTCCTACACGCTTGGAAGGGGAGGGCGAGGGGAGTGGTATTCAGTTAGTTGCAATCTGCAACCTCACCACTAGATGCCACTAAATCTTACACACCGGACCTTCACGTTTTAGTTTCTTTAATTCCCATAATTTATGAATTTCAAAATGACTTCAGAACCTACTGCATGACTGGATAATTGATTTACCCTCTTACTCCTCTTTGATCTCTTCCTCTTTTCATCCTCTCTTCATTTGTCATCTTCTCAGAGTAAGAAGCTAAAGTGATCAGAAACATTAAAAGTGCTCTTTCAGGTGCTGATAGTTCACTTAGGATGGAGCCTGTGAATAATGGGTATATATACAGTATATTACTGTATTAGACCAATATCCAAAGCTGGTCAATCATTATCTTGATTGTAAAACTGATCAAACGATTTGGTTGTAGCACCCAGTAGCACCCTCAGGTTCACAATGTTCCTCTCAGCTCACTGATGATGTTTTGAAACTTCTCACAATTAATAGCTTAGTTACAGTATGTGCCTTTGTAGGACATTTTGACTATTTTTCTTTAATTCCATTGGATACAGCAACCTTAATTCCGTTGGAAGTAGTAAGTGCCAGCAAACAAGCAGGTCTGCAAAACAGACTTTCTGACCTCTTCACTTCAACTCCCTCTCAGTGGAGAGGGAGCCATGGTTGGACGGTATGACACTGACCAGGGGCAAACACTGTGTCAGGACCCTTGAAAAGCCAGATAGCTGATTAAATTAACAACAGCTAAAAGCATTTAATGACCCTTGCATCATTCAAACTGGAGGAAAGACCAAAACAACTACAGATTAAACATGGACAGAAAGCCCCCCTTTTGGGTTCAGCTTATCGCTAGAACCTTGTGGTAAATCTGAAGGACATTCCGTAGTGAGTTTTCACTAAGTAAAGCTCTTATTACAGCCAAATCTGAAGTTCATGTGAATTAAATGTCTAATCAATATTTAATCATGTAATGTTGTTTGTCATAAAATTGTAAGAATAATTATATAATTTGGATAAGTGTACAAGTGTACTTTTTAAAAAAACTGAACTGTTTTAAATTTTATGGTGTAATCCTCTAAACTGTTTCTTTGGTGCCGTTGCTTTATGAATCTTGAATTTTGAGAGTAAACTAGTTGCGCATGTACTTTTAGGTACTGGCTGTTTTAACTATAACCAATTCACCCAAACAGTTGGCTCATGCACTTTAAGGGACAACTTATTTTACAGTGTCTAGAACTCCCCCTCGTTATGACTACCCTCCAACACAAACCACTCCTGGTCACTTTGGGTCTCCCCCTGCAAACCTCTCCCTCCTCTACAGCCACATTAGCTCCCCCTTGTGGCTAGGTGGGCTTCCTACTGCTGTCCCCCAAGTCTCTGTTTCCACTCCTATACCCATGAACATTCCAGTCAGAATCACTTACCTACCAAAATGTGTTTGATTAATGTACGCTCTGTGTCAAACGTGAAACAACTCAATGACTTGTTTAAAAGGGAAAATTTGGCTTTATAATTTTTGACTGAAACCTGGCAACAAAATATGGAATTTTTCCATTTAAATGAACTGTGTCCTATGGACTGTTTATATATTGGGACTTCATGTCTGTCTGGCCACAGTGTAGGTCTCGCTGTGGTCTGGAAAAATTGTTTCTCTTGGCAATTAGTGAGCACAGTGCATTTTACCACTTTTGAATTACAACTGACTAAAGTTGGTTGGCAAAAGCTATTTTTTGTGTTTTAATTTATCGATCTCCTGGTCCAGCAGGTCAGTTTTTATCTGAATTTACAGACTTTCTGACTTCTATTATTAAGCTGGACACAGTTTTATTAGTTGGTGGTTTTAACCTACACATCAATGATGCCATTGATTGTGTAGCCACTGAATTTCTTAATATTAGTGATTCTTTTAATCTCAAGCAAAATGTTTCAGGCGCCACTCAAGTGGGTGGACCTTGTTTTTACTCTGGGACTTATATTGAAATGATATTGATCATATCCATTGTGAGGACCTACTGATCAGTGATCATAAATGTATTTTTTTATCTCTCTGTAAATGCTGACCCTCTGTGTCCTAAAAGAACATTGCGTTCCTGCATCATTATTCAGAGTACAGTTGATCAGTTCTCAGCACAATTTTGCTGTGATTTTAATACAAATCTTAACAATGAGTTTTTTTAATGCAGTCTAATGCAGCATTGCTCCACAGTGCTGGACAATGTGGCACCTTTTAACGTTAGGACTAGGGATAGGTGTAACACTGACCAACGCTGTCCACTACATGAGACAGATGTGTCGCAGGACAGAACAACTATGGAAAGCCACTGGGCTAGAGGTGCATTGCCTATATCTTAAAGATCTTCGATACTCTTTCAGTGCACTAGTTAAAGAAACCCAGAGTGCTTATTTTGCTAATTTAATTTCTTCTTCAAGAAGACACTATAAATAACATTGTTTCACTGTCACCTTCTACATTACCATCTTCATCTGGCGATGATTGTAACAAGTTCCTTACCTTCTTTATTGTTAAGGTAACAGCTATTAGGTCCAGCATTCATCCAGGGATTTGCCCATCCAGCTCTAGCCCCACCCCCACATTTTTGTCAAAAAATTTAGAGAGGGTTGTAGCCAATCAATTCACTGCTGCGTTGGAGAGGCAAAGTATTTATGATAAGTTTCAGTCTGCGTCTCGGAAACAGCACTCTACGTAAACTGCTCTTCTGAGGGTCTCTAACGACATTTTAATGTCCTCTGATGCGGGTGATTGTTCTGTGCTAGTACAACTTGACCTAAGTTCTGCGTTTGACACAGTAGACCATTGTATCCTGATAAAGAGGTTATGTGTTTGGGTGGGCATATCAGGCTTAGCATTAGACTGGTTTATATCTTATCTCACTGACAGAAGTTTTACTGTCTGTATTGGTGACTTTGTGTCTGATTCCTCCCCACTGTCTTGTGGTGTCACACAAGGTTCGGTTCTGGGGCCTCGCTATTAAACGCTATTAAAGACTGACCGCAGAAAATATTCTACAGCTCAATGCTGATAAGATGGAGGTTCTGGTTCTTGCCCCTGAAAAGGTTGCCCCTGTGATTATGAAAAGTATTAGGGCTCGTTCCTCTGCTGCCCTGCGCAATTTTGGGGTAATATTTGATCAATCCTTGTCGTTCAACACCCATGTAAAGCAGCTGACCAGATCTTGTTTTTTCCACTTAAGAAATATAGTAAACTGAGATCTGTAGTTTCAGCAGCTGAACTAGAGATGCTTATATATGCCTTTATCTCTTCTCGCATTGACTACTGTAATGCACTATTCTCCTCTTAGTATCTCTGCTCTTGATTGTCCGCAGACAATCCAAAATGCTACCACAAGACTACTCACTAGGTCAAATAGACAGTCTTACATTACCCCTATACTTAAATCTCTTCACTGGCTTCACTGGATTCAGTGCAAAATTCTCAGTCTTACTTACAGAACTTTGCACTGTCAGACTCCTGCATATGTGGCTGATCTACTACACCGTTACTCATCAGCTCGCTCTTTTAGGTCAAACATGCTAAACTTGCTGTCTGTTCCACGCACCTGCCTTAAGACCTGTGGTGATCTAGCTTTTGAGACAGTTGCACATAAACTTTGGAATGATCTGCCCACACCCTTACGGTCTGGTGATTCTGTTGATTCATTTAAAAAGCAGGGTAACCTGTAAGCAGCAACTCAGCATTTTATGTTTTTATTGTGTATTTTTTACTGCAGATTGTGTTTGTTTTTTTTTCTTTTTTGTGTATTGTGTTTAATTTTGTACTTTTCAATCAAGCGATTTGGGAGGTCACTTCATCTGTTATGATTTCTTTCTTTGTTGTATCATGCTAATGTAAAGCATTTTGTGACTAATGTCTACGAAAAGCGCTATATAAATACATTTTACTTACTTTAAAGTTTTTGCATTTACTGTAAGCATTAGCCAATTATATAGATAGTTAAATTAGACAAGAAGTCATATCAAATGTTTTTATATTATGAAGTAAGAGTTTGATGTTTGGTATATGTTTTCCTGAATGTTTTGACAATATACTGCTGTCTACAATGTTGACAGGAAGGATTGAGCCATAGTAACCTGAAGTGTGTGTGATTATGTATGTGAATTTGAACAAAGTTACTAGTTCCCGAAATTATAGGCTGCCATCTCAAGTCAGAGATGAGTCACAACTTAGAAGTCCCAAACAAAGATTAATATTCAATCGAACTTTGGCGCGAAAATGTTTTATCCACGCCTGAAGTGCCAAGTGCCTGAAGTGACCTCATCTCTTTAGGCTGGACCTCCCAAAGTTACTGTAAGGAGCTTAAGTTACCCATTGCTTAAGCTCAAGTATTTCCTGTAAAGACGTCTTTCATTTTCTTTTGTTTTTGACTAAAAGTATGTGCATATTTTTTAATCCTTTATTTAAAAGTTCAGTAATTTTTGCTTTTTATAATATATAATATATATATATAATAAGAAACCTCACATTTTAACGTGTAATATTTTACTTTTGAAGTTTATCCAACCAAAGTTATTATTCTAGCCAAGTAAAGAGTTAGAGCAGCCAGAGTAATTTTTCTGACACACAACAATGATCATACAAAGTTACGAAAGCCTTGATTTGACACCAGCTCACATTGCTTTGAAACAAAGAAAGAGACAATGCTCAGCTGGACTCCTGCAGAATAGTTACTGCAGCCACAGAGACTTGTTCACAACACAGTCCTTTAATCTGCTGTTGGATTCATCCACTCAGCAACCCGTTTTTCCAAATCGCTTGGGAGTTAAGCTGACAGCGAAGACTTGTTCCCAGCCTGGTCTCAAGCAAGACTGGACTAAAACACCAGTGATTCACCACACGGCAGCGGCCCAAAGACTCTTCCACAGCTGGTGCCTACTCTGTGCTGCACCATTGCCTGCACTCAGCGGGACTCAACACAACCACCTGGACCTGTCTGGGAGGACACTGGCTGTGACAAAACATCTCTCCAGAATGCCTCACCAACTATGGAGAGGGGATTGTAGCCAATTCAGTGGTCTGTGCACTGACCATGGTCGCTAACACAGATCAGTTGTTACTACCACTAGGGGTGCTGATTGATAGATAGATAGATAGATAGATAGATAGATAGATAGATAGATAGATAGATAGTGATTTCACTCCAGGTGATTCTTACTTAAATGTATGAGGTTTATTACAAACAGGTCAGAGAAGCCTTTGGTACAGTGTATACAAGGATATAGTCGCACCAGAAACATATGAATACAGTATAACAATGGTTCTTATAGAGAAGCTTAGATCACGCCACCTGGGAGGGGAGAAACATGGGTAACTCTGGGTCAGAGTGACCTCTAATTCAAAATAATGAGGATAGCTTCGTTACCCATCCAAGGCTACCACCTTATCTCATATCCTGGTGCCCAGAACATAAAACATCTTATGTGAGAGACCGTGAAGGCCAGAGAGGCCCTTTAAACAAATTCATCATGGCATGGCATTAATTAAAACATTCCTTTATGAACATAAATTCATATGTTGAACATCTTTTTTTCCACAGTTTCCCCCTTTTTGAGATATTATCTCAACACCCTCAAAAATCTTTCCTGCATGTGACCTATGAATTCTGCCCTATAAGGCCAAACAGAGGCCTCTCTGAGAGAAATTCTCAAGCATGGTCAGAGACTCAACGCTTAAACACAGACTTAAAACACAGTGAAGTGCTAAAGGATCTTAGGAAGAGGTCACATGTCACATACTCACACGTTAGGCCAAACATTCCCCTATTAATTGGCGATAGGTAGGTAAAAGACCTAACAGGACTGACTACACTGACCAGACAGAACAAGAGGCAAAACCTCCAAAGGCAAATGAGGAAATCCATTTTGTCCTGCCCCAAACCACAAAACTTAAATCGATTAGATTAAAGCAAATTTAAAGAGGGTGGTATGCTGATTAAACATGATTATGTCAGACAGTAAAGTAATCCATTAAACATTGTACTGACTAACTATAAGTAAAAGAAAATAAAATCAACTGGAATACAAAACATTTCTGATTAAAAACAAAAATGAAAACACTTTAAAATGAAAACACTTCTAATATGAAAATTAAATGTTATGTCACAACAGAATAGTATTCTAACTCTTTAACCAGATATATGACCAGATGGTTTAGTTACAGTGATCACTACATCTAATGTTTAACACACTATAAAACTTGATTATGTTAAGCAAAAACACATACATTTTCAGAGTACCATGTAGATGTTGCAACTGAGAGCTGTTCAGAACTTATATAGTTTGGTAACATCTTCTTGACAAGCTGGACAAACTGTCTGTCTTGCATTTTAAGAATCCAGTTTCTTGTTACTTTTAAAAAATATGATTACTTCAAAGAAGAATAACATGAATCAACCTCTAACTAGTAAATGTGCACGAAACAAACCTTAGCAATCAATTAAAACTGAGTATATGAACTTGAATATATAAAATTGAGTATATAAAAATCACACAACTTGGAATTACCAATCAGAACTGTTTTTTTTTTTTTTTTTAATTTCTACTTTGATTCCCTTCACGGTTGTGAAGTCACAACAAAGCAGTCATTGTCAGAATAATCTGATAAAAAGGTTGGCATAAATGGAAAGGGTGGACCAGAAGGGTCAATACAGTCAAAGGGAATCTCTACAGTTTCTGACTTCACATTGTGTTTAACCATAATGTTAACAGACTTTTTGGCACAGTTTTTTACTATGGCAGACACGCATGTGCAGATGATGAACAGAATCACAACTCCTACTACTAACACCATAATAAAATGCAAGATGGCTGCTCCCCAGGGCCCAAATGCTCCTAGTAAATCAGCAATTTGATCAAATCCATGCACTTTGTGTAATTCTGTTATGCCCTGTGCTGTGTAATGAACTAAGTCAGCTACGGCTGTGGACACATCTGATATGTAAGTGCAGCACTCTGTCCCCACTACCGCACAGACCCCCACTTGTGATGCTAATATCAAATCTAAGGCCATACGGTTCTGCAATGCCACCTTTTTAGTTTCTGACATTTCATTGGCCATTGCCATAAGGGCTTTGCCAGTGGAGTTCATGTGCTTTTCTAATACCTGTGACAATGCTCTAGTCTCTTCCTGGTTTACAAAAACACCATAGGATGGAACCAGGACACCTGTGACACTCTGGTATGTGCTATAGTTTCTACGGTGACAATAGTGTGAAGCCATGTTTATTTGAGCAATTTCTGCAGTGCTTGCTGGTCTTATAAGTGGCACTAAGAATGCTAGATAACATAGACCCTGCACTGGGCCAGTAGGAGTACATCCATAAGCTTTAGTTCCACAAACGATGAAGTAGGTGAGGTAACATTAACCATAGCAATACTGGAATAATTACTATGTCCTAAATTTTGTACTTGGGAATACAGAAATGTCATAGGTGTCGGGTCTGAATCAACATAGAAACAATAGGGAACTGAAGCTCATAATCATTTAACACAGGAAATGGCATGGAACACTCTCTAGTTTTTCCATTATTGCCTATGAAGAGTGAACAGTCGAGCAGAGTTGCATTTCATGAAATCCAGAGATAGGACATTTCCCCATGGAATCGCTACAGTTAAAGCATTTACTCTTAACAGAGGCAATGCTCTAGTAGCTTCACATTTATCTGAGTCTGCTCTGGATAAGCAATTAATGCTGAAATATTATATACCACCATGTGACACCACAAAATCAACTGATTCTCTCAGTGTATCTGGAAAAAGAGGTGTGTGATGACCTGGAAAATAACAACCTTGGTTAGTTTTATTGAACTCTTCACCCGAATCATACCAGTCAAATATGTTCCAGTCCACTCTGGTGAATGGAATAGGAGCTAACATTAGTGAATTAGTTGAAGTTGGCAATTGTTGACATATCCAACAGTCAGTCAAATTTCTTTTATCAGCATAGTCTATCATCATTTGCATAGCCAAGTTAGTAGTATCATAGTAAGTGCATTTCTTACGTTTGATGCAGTCTTCTGATATCCAATAATGAGTGTTGTTCCCTTCTGCCAAGTTCATTTTGTCTCTCAGTGGTGCTAGAGCTCTAGCACTCTGGTTGGTAGGTGTGTGTGAAGAGATAAGCAGACTGTTAGTGTTGTGAATATGTGAGCATGTGTGCTCCGACAATCTTCTTCCATTGTCAGTCTCAACCACATCATGGTCAACTGAGCCTTGGTGCTCAGGTGGCCCTCTCACATCGTTGTCCTTGGTAAGGAGGACACATCCATCTGTGACAAGGAGGAAGAGCACAGCAGCATAGATCCAGCCAGAATGGATCCAGCATGGATCCATTCCCTTCCACCTTTAGGGCCATCCTTGTTGTTATCAGCACTTGGTACAGACCTTTCCACCTGGAAGACAGAGACACTTTTTCTAGTGATTTCACAAACACAAAGCCTCCTGGCTTAAAAGAATGTATTGCCTCTTTTCCGGGCTCTGGCAGCCTGGCAGCAACTTGCATATGAAACTTTCTCAAAATGTTTGTTAGGGTTAGCACACAATCAATCATAGACTCCTGTGTCCATATCAGGGTCGCTCTGTGAGATGTCAGCGGTGGGCTCACACATGTGGACATAAGTCTTCCCATCAACACTTCATGCAGACTTAAGCCTGTTGTTCTGTTAGCTGTACTTCTGATGGAATACAGCACTAAAGGCAAAGCTTCTGGACATTTTAAATCGTCTGTATGGTTTTGGTCAGCTCTTCTTTAATTATTCCCTTCATTTTTTCCACCTGTCCTGACCTTTGATGGTGATAAGGGACATGCAACTTCCAATCTATGCCTAACACTTTGTTCAGCTGCTGGGTGATTTTAGATGTGAAGAGGTCCCCCTATAACTGTTAATTCCCTGTGGAAGTCCAAACCTGGGAATTATTTCTCATATTAGACATTTTACCACTGTTGCTGTGTCCTCTCTTCTTGTGGGGAACGCCTCAACCCATTTTGAGAACTGATCTACAACAACCAGAAGATACTAATATCCATGGCTTGGAGGCATATGTACAAAATCTATTTGCATATTTACAAAAGGTCCTGATGGTGGCAGTAGATGGTCATATCTTAATGCTTCTTTACCTTTGTTGTTTTGTAAGCATACTATGCATCTACCTACCAAAGATGGTGTTATGGCAGTTATACCTGGAGTGAACCATTGGGTTCGGATCACATGATTCACCCCCTCTTTCCTGACGTGTTGGGCCGTGAGCAACTTGGCCTAACACATGGAGGAGAGACTTAGGACAAACTGACCTACCATCAGGGTGGAGCCACAAGCCGAATTCTGTTTTTTTACAACCTTTGCTTTCCCACATCTTTTTCTCACAACTGTCAGCGCAGGATTGGGAACCTACTACATCATCTAGTGAGGCAAGTGGCAAAAGAACAGGAGGTTTTAAGGATGAGCACTGAAGCACCATAGAGGACAGGTTAAGCGTGGCTTGTTTAGCAGCATTGTCTGCTAAACGTGTTACCTTTAGAAACAGAATCAGTACCACCTGTGTGTGCAGTGCATTGTACGACACCTAAACGAGAGGGCAAGAGAATAGCTTTCAACAGATTAGATATGAGATCTGTGTGTTGGATTGGTTTACCAGAAGATGTCAGGAAACCTTGAAGTTTCCACAAAGCACAGAAATCATGAGTGATGCAGAAAGCATAATGCAAATTGGTGAAGATAGTTGCTGACTGGCCCTCAGCCAAAATACAAGCAGGTGTCAATGCATATAATTCCGCCTGCTGAGCCAAAGTTCTTGGGGGCAGAGCATGTGCTTCCAATACACCTTTTTCAGTGGTGACAGCATAGCCTGAAAAATAGTGAGTGTCTGAGGGACACATTGCTGATCCATCACAAAACAGAATCAAATCAGAATTTGGAATAGGAGTTTGCATTAAATCTGGCCAAGGTGATGTAACTGTATAAACCAATTTCTCACAGTCATGTGAAATTCATCGTCCATATCAGTCAATGGGAGTAATGTAGATATTGCAATCTGGGAGTTTGGTCATAGGACCCATTAGACTGCTGTCTAGGGTAAGAATCACCTCTGACCCTACAATCCCTTGCCCAATGTCCAGTTCTCCTACATTTATTACACTTAGATAGATAAATATATACTTTATTGTCCCCATGGGGAAATTTGGACTCTACAAAGCTAGACCCATCAACATATATGGGCACCCAACACCAGCAGACAGAAGACATTAAAGAGCACACAAAAATACAATATAAATAATACAAACATACAAATATAGAAAAAATACACACCAATCTGTGGTTTTATACTGCCGTGCAGCCTCTGTAACCTTCTGCTTACCCATTGGCGTGTCCCTGCGTGTGTGTCTGCTTTTCGTGAGCCCCTCCTTCTGCTGAGAGCTGAGCCATACTACGGACAGTTGAAGTTTTGTTGGTCTGAAATACACCGTTTTTCTCTATGTTTGCTAGTGTATGTCTTATCTCTGAAAATGTCTTTTTCTGCCAATCAGGATCCTGCTAGTCCATTTAACAAAGTCTGTACCAGCAAGGGGTTGCATTGATCCATCCAATGCCTGAATTTGCCTGCCACACTATCTGAAACCTGTTAACAAACTCTGTCATGGTCTCTTTTGGCTGTTGATGACAAGCAGTTACAACACTGAAATCATTTCACTGTCATCTTTTTAGCAGTTTTTTCTATGCTTTCTTTACATGACGCTAACCATGATTCTTTTGCATTTGGCCGCAACCAGTCACCTTCAGTACTGGCTACCAGCATTGTGAAGTTATCCTTAACATTCACCCATTCACTTTAGTAAGGTAACTGCAACAACATTTCAGCATTGGCCAGGGGAGCATTATAAGTGGTGCATCATATACGCAGCCACTCGTGAAATGCTCTTGGTTTGAGCCATGGATTTGGAGCATTTTCAACCATTTCAGTTAATTTGCCTGGAGTCCAGGGTTTTAGAACTGCATGGCTTCCTACCATTATTTTGGGGTGTATGTTTACTGTATGAGATGTGCTTGTGTCAGGTTTGACTAGGTCTTTCTCCTCTGCTTTCTTGTCTTTCTTTCCTTTTTTCAGTGCTTTCTTGCCTGCAGCTGCATTTGTTTTATCTTGGCCTCTGCTGCAGCTTCCTCACTCTCACTCTCAGCTGCTTTATCTCTTGCTGATTTAGCGTGAATATTTGGTTATATGTTACTGGGTGCAGCTTCTGGTGCTGACTGCTCTGTGTCTACAGTGGCTTCTTGCAGCTCCTTCTGTGTTTGGCAGCACGGTGGCATACTCTAGAAATGGCCACAAGCTATCAATGTGATTTACTCTTCTTTTTGGGTGCAGGCCAGCATAGTTAAAATCACAATTTTCATCAATTGGAATCCACTCAGAATTTAATCCTCCTGTGAGTAGATGTAGTATCTTTTTCTCTTTGGTGGGATGTGGGTGAGATTTAACCTATGCATGGCCCATGGCTTTAGCCTGTTTTTTGACCTGGTCTGAATATTCAAGATATATAATATATAATATATGTATATATATAATCAAGATCTGGTTTATTTTGGAATTTTTGAGCATTAGAGCATTAGCAAGCAGCGGGAGAGTTTTGGTGCTTACATGTGCGCTTATTTTGTTTAATTTGTGAGATTAAGCTTTCATTTATTTTTGGTTCAGCCTTTTTAACCTTTTCTGAGTCACCTAGAGGTGCAGACAAAGACACACGTCTGTTTCTGGGTCACTTTGGTGGGCAGATTTCTGTCACTATCTTTTCTCATTTTGAAGCACATTCTCACATGTATTGTTAATTGCAATCAGGTGTTCCTTTCCCTGATTTCATTAGGTCTGTCATCATTTTTATGTTTTTGGAGCTGAATGACCCAGCAATTGGCCTTTCCCCATCAGTCCACTCATTTAAATCATAGGTAAAAGGCAACGCGTAGTATTCTCCTGCCTGTAATGAAACTATTTCAACGGCTGAATCTGGTTTTGTTTTATACTAAACTGTAGGTGTTTTGAAATTTAGGTGAGCACTCAGGCTCAGGATTTTCTGATCCTGAGCCCATTTGAGAAGCACATTTTGTTACTTACAGAACAGAAGCAATGGATGAGGATCAAAAAAAGAAGCAGAAGGAAAAAGGTTTTGTAATTACAGATCAGAAGAGATGGGTGAGAACAATAAACAGAATCAAATGAGGTAGAATCAAATGAGGTAGTTCCTGTAAGTTATTAAAGCAGCATCAATTTACACAAAACACACGTGAAATTTATACATTCAATGCAACTGGATGCAGTTGTGGGTTTAAATTTAGAGTGTGAACTCAAAGTAACTGGTGGCTGTGGGACTTTTTACACCACACTCTTAAGTGTGTGTCTCTCTCCCTCCTTTTTCTCTGTCTGTTGCACCTTTTCTCTGCTAGACTGAGTTGTGCCTTAAGTGCACTCAAAGTAAGGGAGAGCCATTCTCTCAGCACTTTAAATAAATTTATATATAAATTATATAAGATATAAATTTGGAAACACAAGTATTCTGAGCCTTAAACCTGTGATTTGGTGAAACTAAGAAGTGACATTCAGACTGAATAGAACTGTTTCTGACTATTTTGGTCCCTCCCTGAGGCCAGTATATTTAGTCGGGTGCCTCCAGGGTTTGAATCTTTCAAAACCTGACATACTGAAAATTTTCAAACAGTGACCAGGGCCTTTATTTACCTCAACTGCAGAGAAAACCAGGCCTCTATTTGAAACATACGGGATTTTATACCTAATTTTCACAGTTATGTGAAAAAAACAGTAAAAATACATTTTATCTCATTATCATGTTGTACTCAATAGGTGCACATTTGTTTCACTTGAAAGGTTTTCCTGCTGCTCAAAGTGCATAATCCTTGCTTTTTCCTGGCATTAATGTGCTAGGTGGGTTACATGTGAAACATCAACAGAAGTATTGAGTTCCATTGGCAGGATCTTAATGCAGATTAAAAAGATGGCAAAATAAAAACAATTGGAATTAAGTGAGAAATGACTATCGTTTTTTTTTTTTTTAAGTTAAAGTTTTTTAAGTTAAAAAGTGAAATTGGAAGCAGCAGAGAGGTGAGTATGATATGATTCTGTTGTTGTATTTGCGGAATTTGACTGCAACTGATGCTCATATTTGAGACTTGACAGTTTCTCCTGTATTTATGTGTGTGTGTGTTACAGCACCTGATGTGTGCTGGCCTGTGGTGTTTAGTAGAGGGGGATGCATCCTGTAAAACCAAACTGGATCCTCCTCTGGACGGAACAGAGTGTGGAGCAGACAAGGTAGGACTGTCACATTCACACACTGTGTTTTCATGCATATACTCACACTCAATACTCACATCTCCATCTCTCTGAGACAACAGGTTTTTTGTTTGTTTTTTGAACCTTAATTTATTCAGAGGAATTTCGACTGAGAGCAATGCTCTCTTTTTCAAGGGAAACCCTGATCATATTCACACAGTTACACATACATACCTGGAAGCTGCCCAGTACAAACACAGTCTCTGCCAGCCACTGAGCAGCTCCACTGGAGCAGTTTGGGTTAAGGGCCTTGCTCAAGGGCACCTCAGTAGTGGCAAGCAGCGCTTTATTCTGCTGGTCCAAGGGATTGAACCATCGACCCTCCAGTCACAAGCTCGCTTCTCTAACTTTTAGGCCACTACTGGTCATTGTGATTAATTGTGATGCCTGCTGACTTGCCTAAATGAAGACTCAGGTGAGTGTGAAGTGTATTTGTAATCATTTAAATGAATGTGTGTGTGTGTGTGTGTGTGTGTGTGTGTGTCAGTGGTGCAGGGCAGGTGAGTGTGTCAGTAAGACTCCCATCCCTCAGCATGTGGACGGTGACTGGAGTCCATGGAGCCAGTGGAGCATGTGCAGCAGGACCTGTGGTACTGGAGTCCAGTTCAGACAGAGGAAATGTGACAACCCTCCGTATGTCGTCTGCCTGTCTGTCTGTCTGTCTGTCTATGTGCGCTTGTATGTGAGAGAGACAGAGAAATTGCACCTGCCATACAATTTCCCACACTGCAATGGAAAAAAAAAATTCCTCCCTAAAAATTACATTAAAGAATTTAACAAGTATGATAAGAGAGCATGAATTGTGTGCCCTTGATGTGTGACCTCAATGGACTAGTTAGTAATTTTTGGATTTTCCAATTTTATGTACTATTGTATGATTATTTGTGCATTTATTTGCCCTACTAGGCTGTCATACTGCTCCAAACAGGTGAAAGCAAACACAAAATAATGTTGCTAAATTTTAAGTTATGATTCATAGTGCTCCAGTACTATGAATTGACTTGCACTGAAGCTAACATTGGTCTGCTCCTTGCTGTGTGTGTTCTCCAGGTTGAAAATTATCCACTTTCACACACGCTGTAGTTTCAAATCATGTGTGATGTTTACCTCTAAATTAAGCTGGGCACATACACAGTATGGCATTGGATGTCTGTCAGTCATTTACAGTATCTGTTTGGAGTCATTTATGTACAATTATATCATATTGGCAGCACATAGGCATCGTGTGTCATTCAATCTACACTGATTCAAAAGTGTCATTCAGATCATCTATACAATATGCATAAAAATATTTAAAGAGGTACTGCACACTAAAACATGTTTTTTGAGCTATAAACTAAATTATATGACTAGACTGTGATGAAACACATCAATGCTGGTGTTAATATTGACATTGACACCAAATTTATAAAAAAATCAGCATTTAATGGGTTGAAAATGGCTCAACCTGTCATCTGCTGTTAAAAATCAGCCCTGAAAAGGAGGGGCCAATGCTGACGTAATGAAATTTATATAAATGGTAGAATGATAACGCCCATCTCCCCCAGCCCCATGTTCATTTTCAAATATTTGCTGATCAAGACAGATAGTTTTAGCTTCAGGAGCTAACAGCAGCTAACAGCGGTGCTGGCCTGTTGGAGGGGCTTTCTCCGTCTGCAACTGTCTGTGGGAGGAAGAGCTGCTGGCAGCCACAAAAATAACAGAAATCCTCCTTGCATCTTGCACTGCAGCTCTTCAACTCTCCGGCTGTCTGTTCCTGCAGTTATCAGCTGGTAAAAAACCTTGTTTTAAAATGTTAAATCGTGGTGTAGCTCCGTCAAAACTGTCTGTCCTGTCTGTCAGCTGAACCTGTCTACTGCAGAGCAGCTCCACCGAAACTGAACATGTCCACTGCAGAGCAGAGCTGCAGTTGGACAGGTTCAATAACGGCTCTGGTTACACTGAAAAAGAAAGACAACAACACCAGTACTTCCAATCAACCATAAATGAAGCTGCCACTGTTTCTAGTGTGTGGATAACCAATAACGTACGTCTCTAAAGGGCAACAAAGAACATATATTCATGTAAGAGTCATTTTTAGCCAAATGAGTATTAAAATAAGCTGCAACTCTACATAAGACAGTTTAGGACAAAAACAGTGTTATAAATCTATTTTATTCTTAAATGAATTAAAAGAAATAAACAAAACTTATAGGCCTGTTTCCACCGCACCAGTCACCAGCCCCCCAATTAAAAATCCTGAACACTGGAGTGTATCTCCTTTCATTCCAAAACCAAACTACTTAAAAAGAGGGACTGAATTATTACACTATCCAGGTTTGAATAAAAATATCCTACTGTCCATGTCTCTGGGCAATTATTTGTTTCTGCATATTCAAGTTTGTGTATGCGTGCGTGTGTGTGTGTGCAGGCCTGGTCCTGGTGGGCGACACTGTCAGAAGGCAAGTGTGGAGCACAAGGCCTGTGAAGGACCTCCATGTCCCAAGGGGGCGCCAAGCTTCAGAGACCTGCAGTGTCTGTCCTACGACCGACACGCCAGCAAGAAGAAGGGCAGCATGCTGACTGCCATTATTAATGATGGTGAGACACACACACACACACACACACACCTTTCTGCTGTTTCTCTATCAATAACCCGTTCACTCACTCACTCACTCACTCATTTAATTGCATGGAAAGCAGTAAAAACCAAACTAGTTACTTTTTAAAGGTATCAGCAAACTCAACAGACCTGAAAAAGTCCAGGATGCCAAAAGCTCCTAAATCGTATGTCCTCAACTCCAAAGATTAGGATGCACAACCTCAAAGGCTCAGTCATGTTTAGTTTAAAACCTGACACAAGATACCAACTTAAAAGCCTAAGTGAGACACTCATGATATAGGAGTATGCTGACTCTTATGGGCTCCTAACCAAGAGCCCTTTAATAGTACCTTAATAGTAAAAAATCCAGCCCTACAGCAACAGGTTGCTCAACTGTTTTGTTGGCCTTAAACACCCACAAATTTCATTAATCCTGTGACCTTGGCAGGTTAAATTTCAGCAACTTGACAGACCGAGTGGTGGAGTGATGGAGGCGAGTGGAGAGCTACATGAATAGAAAGGGAGGGGCGAACAGTGTAGGCATTTTTAGCTTTTAGCTCTTCAGCATTTCATCTTAAAAAGTAGTAAAGATGACATTAGAAAATAGCTTTGTTCAACGATATAACCATGGTAAAGACATTAGGGGGATCCAAATCAGAGCCCTCCCCCTAGAATTTTTTTAAAGTGCATTTCCCACAATTCTATGACATTTATATATGAAAATTTGCACATTTAGAACAACTACATTACAAGCTACTACAAGTGTTTTAATTCACATTTAAAGGAATAGTTTGTGATTCCTCCAAGATAGTGGCTGCCCCTCCACTTTGTTTTGTTTTGTTCAGTTGCTTACTTTTTACTGTTTACTGACTTTAAACACACCTACCAGTTAAAATTATGCCTTTTCCAATAGCAGTGAATAGGATAGCTTCCAAAGGGGAACAATTACATACCCAAAGCATGTTTGTGTAAATATTGTGATTAGAATGACAACTAATACTGTACTTGAACAAATACCGATTATAACTTTAACAAAAAAATGTGCTATGGACTTTTAAGTAAGTCCAAGTTCATTTGTATTTTGTTGATTTATCTCAAAATAAATGTGTGTGCATTTACACTGAAAAATTTAATGTGAATGAAATCATAGACTTGTACAAAAAATTAAACATAAAATCTTGTTTTTAATTGAATAGATATAGATATATTTATTCATTTGACAACAGTAAAAGTACATAAAAGACTGCAGTCAGTTACTCCTTTCCATTGTGTTCCTCTCTGGGGAAAACAGTAAGATGGCAGATATTCAAGTCAGGCAACAAAACACAAACAGAGAAGCCTGAGTTATACAAACAAGCACAACAAACAAATTATTTAATTTTCTCAGAGTTTAAAACTCACTTGCTTCAGAGAACCTGGAGAACTTTTCCAGAGCCGCTGTGTGCATTCTCATGTGGATCTTCAAGTGATCTCTATCTCTTAACTTTCTCCCAAAAGTTTTGCAACTATACAGCTTCTCCCCTGTGTGTGTTCTCATATGCACTTTCAAGTCTGCCATTTGACAGGATCCTTTTCCACAGATTTTGCAATTGGGTTCTCACCTGAATGGACTCTCAGATGCGTATGAAATTTGGACTTGTACTTAAAAACTTTCCCACAAGTGTCACATTTAATACACGGTTTCCCTGTGTAAGTATTACTGTGACTCTTTAATGTGGTAGAATTCTCTTTATTGTTAGTGTGTCTTTTGCTTTTGTGGCGTCTCTGATACTGAGTCTCCATGTTTGCCTCCTTTGTGATTTTGGCTCTCAGCTGTATGAGAGTTGTGAGAGAGGAGCTGGTTGTCACTGTTTGGTTCTGGTTCCACAGAGCTTTTAACTGACATGCTGACAACATGCTCTTTCTCTGCTGCACTCTGAATTTCATCAGGACTCAAGTCCAGAGTCTGATCTTCACTGTTGTCATTTTCCTCACAATGCAGCCTACAATGAACATACACCCTGTGTCCCATCAATTATAAGGGAATAATGGGGAATAGAAATACAAGAGAATACTAAATTTAGCCTAAATTTGGAGCATTATTTAGCCCCTTTCCTTGCCTTAGGTCGTCTAGTTTCTAGTATCTAGCATCTATTAATATCTTCACTCTAGCTTTAAAACTGAAAAAAACCTGTATGTCATTACTTCCACCATTTCATTATATTCAGACAGACAACCGACTGAGCTCCCTGTTGTTTGGCCTGTGGCAGATGAAGCTGGCGCTGCATGGGCGCTACCAAGAGTTCAATTGGGAGGGAGGTGGTCATACTGTTATGACCCGGCTCTTAGGCCATGACAAATAAAGGGAAATACAAATGGTTGTACTCAAAATCAATCAATTATATTTATTTTTATTCTTTCTTCAATATTTTTATTATTATTAGTAATATTGCATAGTCAGGTGTACACTTTTTTCAAATTCAAGAATTAACTGTAAACAAAGAATACATATATGTGCACCATTCTTCCTCTTATTCAGTAATGATCATATACTACAGTATCCTGCCCCCGCCCCACCCTGAGGGAAACAAACACGTACATAATACGAATGACACCTACACGCACGCACACACACACACACACACACACACACACACACACACACTCTCACACTCTCACTCACGGGAAGCAGCCGTAATACATATCTTAGCAATATTCACAGATCTACAAGATAAATCTTACATATATTCGTCTACATACATACATACATACATACATTATAAGTAGTCACGATTCAATATTGATACATTCATATACTTCTGTAGCCCAATTTGAAACTCATCTTCTATACTTATACTTAAGACTGGCTTCCAGGTATGCCTGGAAGTGGAATTAAATTCAGGAATTTTTCAAACCAAAGGGAAACATCAGGAGGTTTATCACCAATCCACCTTTGAAGAATACATAACCTTGCAGCATACCAACAAATTCTTAAAATATATTTATACTTAATAGCATGCTTTTCTGCATCATCTAACCCTAAAATACAGATGCCTGGGTTTAATGTTGACTTGCATCTGAGCATACCAACAGTTTTCCTTTTAATGTTATTCCAAAATTCCACAATATTTGGGCATTCCCAGAAAGCATGAAAGTATGTAGCTTTGCCAATATTACATTTTGGACGGATTACAGTACGATCAGGATCATACTTGGATCTAATAACCTGGGTAACATGCAGTTTATGAATGATCTTAAATTGTGTTTCATGAGACATACTTTAGCAACTTCTCTTTTTACATTTAATAGAATAGTTTCCCATTCGTCTTTACTTATTGTGGTCCCAAAATCTGATTCCCAGGAACATTTACTGATGTTGGTATCAATCTTCTCCCATTTTACAATTTCCCCATACAAATAACTTGATGTCTTTTTATGCACAGAGACAGATTTGACCAGCAATTTTTCAGTAAAACTAATCTCAGCCTTCCTTCTATAGTGGGGAACAGAATGAACATAACTCCTCATTTATCTATCTAAAAAAATTGCATTTGTTCTAATCCATACTCCATCCTTATCCTATAAATGGTAAGTCAGAGGGTAATAGTGATTCGTAGCCTATGACTTCTTGATCTGTGAATATTGTTTTAGAATCCTTTGTCATCCAATGTAACATATGTCTCATTTGAGAAGCCCAGTGATAGAATCTAAAGTTAGGTACTGAGAGGCCTCCTTTAAATATGGGAAGCTGTAGTTGAACTAATTTAAATCTTACCTTTTTTGGTCTTTTATGGTCACATATAAATTTACATAAATATTTATGCAGATTTCTAAAGTATTTTATTGGAATATCCGTTGGCAACATTTGGATACGATACAATATCCTTGGTAATACATTCATTTTAATTAGTGTAATCTTTCCAATCATAGAGAGACGAAGCACTGACCATCTTTGTAAATCATTTTTGACTGGTACTATATTATACTTTGTTAATTGCTTCATTTCATATGGGATAAAAATACCAAGGTATTTGAAACCGTCTCTATTGATTTGAAATGGAATGTTTTGATTACCCCCACCTTTAATTTTGACATAGATTTACGTAATTTGGTAGGCAGATGTAACATCTCCAGCCTTAAAAAAAAGCCTCTAGGAGCCATACCATAAGTCCAACATGAAGTCAGCCATTTTGAATATATTTTACATTTTTTGCGCAAAGTGAAGCCATTGACAGGTGTTGTATTTCAACAAATTCCTAGAGATTTAACCTGAGTGACATCAAATTTGGACAGTTACATCTAAAGACGTTTATAATGCTAAATTGCAAAGCTTTTATGGAAAGCCCTTGGCGTGGCTTGCCAGTGAATTTTGCCCAAACCATGTTTGGGGCATTAAACAGGAAGTTGTTGTAACTCCACTTTACATTGTCCAATCTACCTCAGATTTCTCGTGCTTGATAAAAGTCCAGGCATGTCACATGTCTTCTGCAAACTATTCTGCGACAAACATAATCTGATTAACATGAAATTTACATGGTGTGGTCTACACATGATACAGCAACATGACGTATAATTAGTGGGTGTTCTCTAGCACCACATAATGGACACAGGAAGTGATTTTAACTCCTTTATGCAACGTCCATGAAATTAGCTAATAAGCTAGCTAACGCTAGGCAACCAATACCGGCAATTAATACAAACAATCTCATATCCAGCAAATAGTTTCATGTAGATTTCTGTGTAAAAATGTAACAGAAACTTCTGGAAATGTCTACCAACAGCTGCTGGGTAATTGTTTCCACTGTGATCTCTTATAAGCCCAGTGGTCATGTGACTATGTAGCACAGTATGGTAATTTTCACATACAGTACATGGTACATGAAGTAGCAGGCAGTATACAGTATATATGTATTCCTTATGTTGCGTCCAGTATGTGATTTTGAACACAGCTCTTGTCAGAAGCTGGTAGTGTGCAGCATGCTTTATGGTGGTTACTACCTTGACAGTAGAGGTTGCAGAGCTGTGGCCTTGAATTGCAGCATCTTCACCAGCAGACATCTGCATGGACGAGAAAGAAAATCAGATAAACTGTAAGGGTTAGGATGGACAACAGTAACAATGTCATCTTGTGAGCTACTGCTTGTGTAAAATCAGGCAAAGTATGGGTTTAATTTCATCAGATTATTCATTTGTTAATTTTCACTTGTGAAGAGAATAAACGGCTGACTTGCTGGCGGAATAATCAACACTCACCATGACTTTCTTTGCTGGTTGTTGTGCCTGTGATGAGTTCCCTTCTGCTGAAGACACCGGCAGCCTCCTTTTGCCATGCTTTGCTCTGATTACCACAGGACTGACAAGGGATTCTCTCCTTTTTAAACTTATTTTTAAGCATTCCCAACTAAGACTCCTATGAAAGATAGTACAAGGGAATTTACAGCAAATGGCTTTGGTCTTACAGACACCACATTAAGCAATAAGCCAATAGAAGTGTAGCCATTCAGTGTGAAGAGCATGCTTTTAAAGGTCCAGGGTGTAAGATTTAGTGGCATCTAGCAGTGAAGTTGCAGACTGCAACCAACTGAATATCCCTAGCCTTAGGAGAACCTACAGTGGCTGCTAAAAATGCAAAAGGCCATCTCTGGGCAACTGTAGAAACATGGCAGTGCAACTCTGTGGAAGAGGACCTGCACCCTCTGTAATTATAAAGGGCTCATTATAAGGTAACAACAACACAACAGTTCTTATTTTCAGGTGATTATACACTAATGAAAACATAATTATATATATAATTAATATTATAATCAATTTCTGCCATATTCTGCCAATAGATCCCCCTAAATCCTACACATTGGACCTTTAATAATTTACTTACATATCCTTGTCCTGTGTAATCCCGGAGGAAAGGATGTTCATATACAAGAGTAGCACAAACATCATGTTACTGCCTACTGGTTGGTTACCTTTGAAACCAAACACAGAAACACAGAGCATATCATTTAAAGGACTAATTAATAATGTCACAGTGTTTCTCTGTAAATGTTTTATAAAACTGTTCTTATTTGAATACTGAATCATGATTAAAGCACTAACTATAAGCACTGTGGCTCCAGGCTTGGATGTGCTTTTGATAGACACTGACCTAAATTATGCAGTTTTGTTTAGTTCTCCGTTTTCCATTGCCTCAGGACAAACTTACTATGTGTACATACAAATTGTGTCAAATAGGACTTGTATGATCTGGGACCTCCACTTTGATCTGTAGGCAGGGGTATGAAAGTCCAAACTCTCCTCCATGAGTTTACGCTTCAGGACAGTTGGAAACTCTGGTAGTTGAAAAAAATGAGGCCGTGCTGAGGCCGAGCTTTTTCCTGAGGACGAGAGCTGAAACATTATGTATGATTAATCTTATTTGTCTGTCAAAATCTAACTTCACAACTAGATGCATCAAGTTTCTATGGAATGAACATTATATTTATTTATTCATTTATTCCAAATTATGAGTAAAACATGCCATTATGACCATAATCAAAATTTACCTTCCAGTGGGGAGATCTTTTCCTTTTAAATTATCAAGTAATTTGGTGAATTTAGCTTATGTCTTGATGATAGGGAATCATCTGTGAGTCTCCCATCCAAATTGAAGTAGCTATCCAGATCATGGAAAGCTAGTTCTTTACCGGGCAACACCACTAGGTTGCTGTTAAAACTGGAGGATCTTTGGAATTGTGTCTGTGGAATTTTCCACATAGATACAAGCTGCCCAAGACTCCAAAATGTGGTAGATCTTCATAAACACTGGAATATCCTATGCACGTGCAGTTTCAATAAGAAGACAGCTGCCTATCTTGTATACCACATTATCCACAGTAATGGACTTGGTTTTAATGACATGGTCAGGTGTTACATTTTCCCCAGGTTTACACTGCAGAGCTCTGGCGAAGGACTGTGCAAGGGCATGCAAGGGTACATCTCGGGTATCTGCAGTGAGCATGAACTTTTCTCCTAAGCAGTTACCATTTGCCTGTTACCAACACTGCTGCATTTGATGTCTCCTGGCAAGTGTTTTAGCAATATTCTTACAGCTTACAAGTTACAGCTTGCTCATGCCATAGTTTTGAAATATTGATGCTTGGCGTCAAACTGTAAGCAAGAGAGGTTCATATGCTATCAGAAGTCTCAGGTAGTGCATCAAGAAGTGCATTTTTGGAGTTTGTTTCCCTGGAAATACCTCTTCAACAAGAGCAAGGAAAACTGTGATCCTCTCCTCCAAGTATGGTAACCAGCATTTTCTCACAATGGGGCCATGATGATGTCACCAATTTCTCTCAGAAATAGACAAACATCCCATGCACCACATCCATGAATCTGGTTCCCAATCAGCTGTGGCAGTGACCTAAAGAGGGTCCACTTCTCTGTGGCAGTGCCTGGAAGATGTCCACTGGGTCTCAGTGCATGCTCTGGTATGGGTGGGGGTTTAGACACTCTGTCATTCACACCATAAGTGAAACGTTGTATCTCATAGTTGAGCTGGGGCAATTTGATTTGTTTCTCCCTCACCAGCTAATAAGTTCTAATACTAAAATGATTATGGCAGGGATAATGCCTTCAAGGAAATCATGCATTATATCTGGTAGAAACAAATAAACAATGGGAGAATTCCATTCCTAATTCCATAAATGACAGCATTTTTCTGGATTTGTTTCCACTGCCTCTAATTACTAGCTATAATTTGCAGAGTTTCGCATGATTAATTCATCTTCAGTGAATTTCTTGGAAATGTCCTGGTTAGTGGCGTTACAGAACTGACAGATTCTCCCTGAGCTTAATGTTTTAGTCAGTCCAACAACTGCATGTGCTTACAAGTTGTCTGCTGAGACAGTAGCTATGGTACCACGAAAGATCCTTTCCTCTTCACCACAGTTCAAAGACACTCCCTGTGTTTCCAGAATCTCAACATCAGACGGGAGATGTTGAAATACTTCATCATAATCAGTAAAGCACATTGAATGAACTTGTGTTGAACAAGAGTAGAGAGGTATGTGTGTCGTAGCTCAGCTGTCTAGGATTTCAATTTTGAAATACACTGCTATCAACTTGTGTTTTCCCTTCTTTGACGCCAGGGGATTTACCACCTCAAACTCATCCAAGTAAAATTTAATTTGTGTTTTTTTTTTTTTTTGACAAAGCAAAGGGTTGCTCTTGCAGATATTGCCATCAGTGAAGTCTCGAAGTACATCATCATTGCAAGGGTCAACATCTCTGTTTAATATTGCCCAGACATTTTCAGCAACTCTGTAAAATGTTAAGAAGCAGGATGTATTGAAATGTGGCCCTGCTAGTTTGATCTTCACCTTTTAAATGGATCTCAATTGGCTTTACCATCCCAAGTTCATGACAGCAATATTGTTCCAGTGTCCGCTCAGTATTTATGGCTCTAATACATTCCTCAAAAACCTTTGTTTGGCTTAAAAGTTCACTCAAATCATCACCATCGTCATCACAGATGTTGATCTTCTAGAGGTGAAAACTTACTGCTTCACTATAGTGAGACAAAAATGAGTCAAAAATTGTCCGGAAATCCTCTACTATGCTTTTATGCACAACAGCGGGAACACAGTGCTTTTCTCTAACTTTAAGAATGGAAAGGCAGAGATTTCGTCTAAGGCCAGTGACAAGGTCCTCTGTTTTGTGGCTCACAGATTGTACAACATTGTGTTTAGGCAGCTCATAAGCAACATCTCCAGCAGGATCAGCTATATCATTCTCTTCAGTGTAATCCATGAAGCATTCAGAGTCAGATGGATTAGCACCTAACACTAAGTCTCTGTCTCTTTCTATATATATGGGTTCGATATAGGACAGTTAAATGAAGTTGTCATGATTTCTTCTAAAAACCTTGGAATGTTGATCAGTGATCCTCCAATCCATTAATCTCAAGCCAACGTATGACATCCTCAACAGTCCATTAGACACGTCAGTCACGCTAAGACAAACAAAAACAGAAAACTGGATAAACAGTTGGAAAGACTTTGTTGATTTTAATCAGCAAAAGAGCTTCAGTCTGTGTAACAGTCCACCACATCATCATTACAACACAGATAAACCATGTTTGTAAAGTCACAGGGAATTTCTTACTTATAGGACAATGTCTGAGAGTGGAATTCCATTTTTCTGTGGAAAAAGTCAGAAAGGACAAATTTAAAAAATGTTTTTAAGTCTTTAGCTAACTATCATGTTGTGATTTAAGATTTCATTTTTATTTTAACAAGTGGGTTTTTATTTGTGACTAGGCATGTGTAGGCTGAGTTTTTATGTTTCCCATGAATGTATTGTTTCAGACAGAATTAAAACCAAATTCAACTTAAAAAATATTACTTTGTAACGTCTTCAGCTAATGTTACTTGTTAAACTGTGGCACTCACCTTTGTTTCCGTCTCCCTGGAAACTGCATATCTCGTCTCAAATATTCCATGTGTGTGGCCAAACAATCCACAGCTGGAGTCCACATTAATTAATCATCATCTCCATGCTAGCAGGCAGCGGAGGGTCTGCTCCTCCTCACCCACCAACAGTAGCCCCGGTGGTACAGCATTGGCAGTGCTGCTGCTAATTGGCTGAACCACCTCCCACTGTGAGTGAGCCTCCACAATGTTGTTATTCTCATTGCATATTTGAATGTTTTGGAAAAAACTGAAAATACAAGGAACTTGATGTAAAATATCTGCTTCCCTTGCTTATTTTTCTTTTCTTAGTTTTCGTTTAGCTGCTCCAGTGTCCAACGGTGCCCCATTTTGCTTATGCATACACAGTTGTCAAGATCATGCACAGACTGACCTTATTGTGGCCTCACCTGTGACCAGTGTTTCGACCAGTTTCTATACTCATTAGTCTAGTGGGAATGGACATTTGCGGAGCAAAGGTTTATTTCAGGGAGATAAATTGAAGAAGTTCCTCATAGTTGGATATTCAAATATAGTAGCCTTTAGGCTCTAGGAACCTTAATTCAAATGCGTTCTTTGAGGAACCACTTTTGATACTGAGGAATCCCAAAAGTTCTTGCAGGCACCTCTAAGGGCACTGAGGAATGTTTGAGTTCTTGGAGGAGCCCTTAGTTTCCTGGAGTAACCTAGGGGTTCTTCAAGGAACTACTCTTTTTTTATCTACTTCACACTTGTGGGTGTGTGGTTGGGGACCTAAGGACATGCAGTGTCGAATTTGGACACACGATATGCTCAATATGAATAAACATTGAATAAATAGAGTTCAGCAAGCTGCTCCACTCTGCAGCAGTGGGGCAGGGCTTCTGGGCTCTGCGAGTGAGCAACAGAGAGACAGGCTGGTGAGGAGAGACAGCAGTGGAAAACTTTCTCTGAGAGAGAGAAAGGCTGTGAATGATATAAATAAAACATTATTTTCTGATTATTTCATGGCGATTACGATCTAAAGCACGAATAAATAACCATCAAACACTCAACGGGTGATTTGCTGTGGAGACAGATGCTCTTGGTTTCTGTTTCATTTTCCTCCTATGCATTTCTTCTCATATATCCAACTCATGCAGCAGTAAATACAAAAAGTATACAAAAGTTTTTTTTTCCTCATGTGAATGCTGTGTTTTAAGCACAGCAGCTGAGAGAGGGAGAGAAAGAGAGAGAGAGAAAGAGAAAGGGAGGCGGAATGAGGAGAGGGAGCGGTGGAAAGCTTTCTCTGAAACAGAAAGCCAGTGAATGAGATAAATGACTGACCGATCATTGGTCTGCAGTGTTTTCAAGTCACATTTTAGTATCAGCTCATTTTGAGAAAAGTTTTTTCAGATGGCGTTCCCTAAAAAGAGAAAAGCAGACAGTGAAAACAGAGCTTTAAGGAATGGACAGACTCTTAGACTACTTCCCAGGGGCAGTTAAAACCAGTAACTCATATAAGCAAAAATCTTTTGAGCAAATAGACACACTCAAATGATTTAAACTGAAGCCAAAAAAAATAAATAGCCCAATATGATTTATTTTAGGATGCACATTTTTTTCAAAAGCTATCTTTTATATGTTTTATTTTTAAATGCAGCTCTCATTATACTTGAAATAAGAAAATAACATTTATTCACTATTACAGTACTTAACATCTGTGTATAATAGAATGTTAGTTTCTCTCATGTTGTATATGCTCATTCACACCTCACATCAACTGTATTCATTTTTCTATGCGTTGAAGCAGCAATACCAAAGGCCAAGCAATCAGCTCGTTTTGGCACTAGTTTGTGAAATTCTGCAACAGTGTTGGGAAGAACTTTCCAAAGAATGCCACGAGTGTGTGTGTTCTATGCTTAAGCTTTAAGAGACATTAAACTACGTAAATGTCAATAATAACTGGAAAAAAGGAGGTGTTCTATAGACTGGTTTCCTATAGAATCACTACTAAATTATTTTGCTTTGATTTATAACATTATCAACAGCATCATAGTCAATTAACAAAATAAGCTTAACTCAAGGTCCACTTATTCAGCTTTTCTCATCTCACAAGTTTGCTGTTGCTCTGAAAATAGCTGAGTGAAGTGACCTTGAGTTTATAAGGACTACTATTAGTTCCAAGGCCATTTAATGCAGTACAGTATCTTTAAATTAAATTTTCAAGCTACAAAAAATCTCTGTTTTCAGTATTTAGACCACTAATGTTTTTTTGCGTTATCATGGTTGAAAAAAATTTACTATAGAGGACCACAAATTGTGTGTTACATGTTTTTAGTAAGGTGTTTGCTTACACTGAGGATGTAAACGAGCCCTGTCAAAGTTTATTTGAATGAAAATATCTGATGTGTGGCTGGAGTTAGGCTACTTCACCTGGTTAAAGTTAGTTCAAACCAGCGCTGAGTGCTGGTAAGAGATGGGTTGTGAACTACAATCTCTAGTGTAGGTCCTTCAGGAAGTTCATTCCTCACCTTGGGTTCAGTATGTGTTACAAAATATTTTCAATTCAAGGTCCACTTATTAGCTTTTCACAGTCTCCATCAGTGATTGAAAGTGGTTCAGATGACATAATGTGACCTAAGTATGGAACTTAAGTATGATTGTATATGGGGGGAGATGGTAATCCCTGTCTCTGTACAAAGATGGTCTCTGGTGTTGCGTGTGAATGTCTTCCTTGATCTTTGCAGTCAGAAACCCTGGAGTACTGTGTATGAGTTAAAAATCTGTAACACATATAGTTTTCTATACCTCTAATGTAAACAAAGGCTGTTTGTGTGACATTGTGGTACAGTTTTGCTGTTTTCATTCAACTTTTTTGTGTGTGTCTGTTTGTGTGTGAACAGAGAAGCCATGTGTGTTGTTCTGCAGCCCGGTTGGTCGAGATGTCCCAGTCCTAATGGCTGACAGAGTGATGGATGGGACACCATGTGGACCGTATGAGGCTGACCTCTGTGTTAACGGGAGGTGTCAGGTATGCATACTCACACATTCACACGCACAGACTGCAAGTTGTCATGCGAAGTGAGATTACCAGACCTTTGTAGCCCACTCCTCATCTCTGCTCGAGGCTACATGAGTAACAGCTAGTATAACACACTAGAATCTGTGACTGAACTGTCAGTGGTAGAGTTACATTGTGAGTAATGTAAGTGCCAGGTTTTGACAAGAAAGAAGAATGTGTGAAGATTCCTTTTTGTCTTAAACTGTCTGTCAGTGTTGTAGGAGTGCAGCACTCTTTTAACCAAGTGCACCTGATGTGCAGTTTTTTAAAAAGAGGTACCTGATCTGAAGGGTCCAAAGCAGATAATTCAACCTGATCCAAAATGCAGTTGACCCAAACAGACCCTAAGGGGCTGTGTCCACCAAAGCACCAAAGCAGCTGAAAATGCCAGGCAGGCGTTTTTTCAGCTGAGACACTTTGGTTGCTATGATACGGAATATCCGCGGAAGTAGTAGCAGTTAATTTATATGTTGCAAGTACCTAATTTTGCAGATAGTTTGTGTTATCAAGAAATACTGCATGTAAAAATGTCGGCACAAGGTAGAGTACTTGCTCTGGATGAAGGGAAGGCTGAAGCATGTAGGGAGAGAGGATGGACCCGCCGGTCCATGTGGGTTCATGAGATTTTGTGGGTGAGGAAACATCTCAGTGAGTACCATTGTTTGGTTCAAGAGCTGAAATTGAATGAATCCTGGAAACTAACGCCCATTGTTGTTTTTGTTCAGCACTTACACTTACATGTAGCATGTAACGGTTGGTATTTGTTGTATTTGTCCTGCCCCTTCTCCACTGTGGATGGCTGGGTAAAAAGTGACAGTGACAATGTCACGTTTTACCTAAAGTTGAACATTTTTAAACTCTCCAGAAAAAAACACCAAACGTGCAGCAATCAGTGCAGAGTAGACGCTCAGCACTTTGTCACGCTGCTGGCATTTGTAGCATAGTGTAAATATGCGGTAAATACTGGCTATTTTCAGTAATAGTTGAACTGTGACCAAAGTATATATTTTTTAATCAGGATCACAGTCATCTCATAGAAATCCTGCTGCTGAACTGCACCTATGAGCTCTCTTTCACTTGCAATACATTTTGAAGGCTGTCCCTGGATCAGTCCAGGAGCTGGCTACATAATGAGCTGCTGTCTTATTAAATCAGAACCTGATTGCGGCCACAAACTCATAGACAACTGTAGCGCACATTTGCAGAATGCCATTTTCTTAGTACATCTGGCCCTGAGTACTCTCTAATCCATTCTGATCCACTTTGTGGCAGTAAAATGAGATTAGATTAGACTGAGTGAAATCTGGACCCAATCCGACTGAGGTCCCGGAGCGGGTCTTACTTTGCACTGAGTGGACCCATGAAGACCTCCTATTTGGAGGACTTGTTGGCATGGTGATATGATATCACCATCAGAGATGGGAACAATGCAGGTTCAATATACAGCAGGTGTGAATTAGCCCTATGACAATATATTTGCATCCTTGCAGCAACAGAGAGCGTGCTCCTATGTTTCTCTCATCAGCAGGAGGAAAGAATAGGTGTGGCCTCCCTACTATGGCAACTAGAGATATGTAAAAATATATTGGCCATCATTGTAATGTAGGCAGGTTCCAGTGTCAAAGCTGCAGTATGACCTGAAAGTTAGAGAGACTGGCCCATTAATAAAAACCCCAAAGTCTTTTCATCAGCCAATGAAATGTGAAAGGGGGTGGGAATTTTGTCACTGTTGACATTACTGTAAAAAAAAATCAGAAATGCAAAAAATAAATACATGAAAACATAGGGCCAAATCCACAAAAGGATTGCACGGCTTTTGTGGCTGCTAAACCTGTACAAATGAGACATAAATATTCACAAAGCACTCACAAAGGATGAAATGCACATCAAACTGTGCTGCCAAGCAAAATAGCATCATGGTGCACCTATGCCATTTGCATGGATGTAAATTTGGTAATATTCATACATTCAGCACAAAATTGGCCCCTTTCTATGCAAATGAGCCTCATTGCAAATTCACAAAGACCAGCACCAATAGCCACATGCAATTAGGGTGGAGTTATTAGCGTCTTCAGACTGAGTTTTCCCATAGGTGGTGTTAACTGTGCGCACCCTCACTCCTCACTCACACTCTCTCTTCAAATCTTCAAGCTTGTGAGGCTTGAATGATATTGAATTGATATTGAATGATATCAAGGGTGAAATCTTCAGTCAGACATTTGGGGTGGGGGGTCAAGTGGGTATGGGGTTTTAGGCTTATCTTGGAGTTTCAGCTACTTAAAAATAAAATGTCCTGACAGTGCTGATGGAGCTCAGGATTCATCCATAAGGGCTGCTTTATTACAAACAGTTCTACCATATAAACTTGGAATCTGTGTATAACAGCTGATCTGTGTAAATGTGTAGCAGGATATTAATTACCATCAGATCTTGACCAATTCGGTGTCTAATGAGGTTACCGCTGCTGTGCCACATCTCTTTCTCAGTTTGGAGACGCACTTATTGTTTCAGCTGCTGTGTGACGCTCTAGCTGTGAAACACAGCCAACTGTGGGCAACAAACAAACACAACATCAGTACTGATGTTTCTGCGGAATCCCAGATACATTCAGTGACACCTAAACAACAATATTGTAAGAGATTCGGATATTAATCTAACACGTTTCAGACCTGCCTGAGTCACATTAATAGCTGTAGCGTTGGACATTTCAGTAGATTATGTAATAGATGCGAAATACTAGAGAAGTAAAAGAAGCAAAATACATGAAAGTTGGTTTGTGATTAAGGAAAGCTCTGTGTGTGTGCACCTCTGCTAATTAAAGACACCCAATTTGAGGCTTTTGTGCTCTCTACAGTTTTCATTAGGAACTGGTCTATGTACTGAAATGTGGAGAAAAGCCTGAAACACTGGAAACTGCTCACTCAAACAGATGCAAAACAAGTGTAGCACCCCAACACTCTATATTAATGATGGGGTGCTTGGGTTCGGTTTCCTAAGGTAGCTACCATGAAGGTTTACCTGTTTTGGATGTAATAATACCCTAAGAAACTGCCAAACTTAGCAGTATATTTATTAATATTAACTTTTATGTGTTTTAAATAACTGACCCAGACAACTCTTGTTGATGAAAAGGAATAACATTTAACCCTTCTTTGTTTTTGTTTTTGTTTTTTTATAAAAACAAATAATAATTACCCTTTTAGTTGGAATGGAAAAAAAACACAAATAACACAAATCAGACCCCTACAAAATGGTAAATAATAATTTTCTGAATAAAACAAAATTAGCTTTTCCAAGATTAGCAATTCAATAAGTCACTCGAAAAAAAAGATGCAAATAAATTGGCTTATACCAAAACATTACAATCCAAAACTTAAATCTCCTCAATGTTTGTTGGCACAATCCCTAGTCCTTGCCCCTTTGTCTACTATTCCCTATAGCGGACTCAGATCAAATACTTCGCTGGACTTTCAATACCACAGTGGGCCCACATACACACTCACACACACACACAAAATAAAAAAAGTTTCAGGCTTGTGTGTTACTTGGGTGCAGTGTGGCCAACTTATCCTCAGCAAAGCAAAGACACAGAAAATCCAACTCACAGTTCGGTGTCCGACATGGAGAAACAGTTCGTAGTCCGAAGGATGAAACCAAACGGCAGCGGAGATGAAAACAATTCGATGTCAGTCCTGTAACAACAGTTCGTGGTCCGAAAGGAGAAACTACTGTGGCCGTGAAATGCAAATCACAACAGCAAATAGGAAAACACAACAACAAATCACAAAACACAACGGCAAATAACAAAACACAACAATGAATTGCGAATAAAATTAACAAAAGAGAAAACACGACAACGAATTGCAAATCAAATTAACAAAAGAGAAAACACGACAACGAATTGCAAATCAAATTAACAAAAGAGAAAACACGACAACAAATTGGAAATCACAACAGCAAAACAGAAACCACAACCAAAACACAGCGACATTAACTTCTACCGGAAAAAGTAGGTACTTGCTATCAACACTGTCTGTCTTTTTAACAGTAAGGAGTCTGTGTACCCTCCATCCAAAGCTGTGCTTAACTTGTTTTTGAAAACAGGATAAACAAACAATGCATTTAATTATAATTAATTATATTATAATACATATATTTTCACTCTCAGCGATGTGATGTGAAGTTCATGCCCTGTCCACAGGGCAAAACAAAAGGTTAAATGCTAATTTCTCATGCCAGAATTAAATCCCCCAACGCTCCTTTCAGTACTGTGGATAGCACCACTTAGCCAGACGTGCCAATACACTTGGGCCCTAATTTAACTGCACAAGTGCAACCACAAGTGCAGCATAGTAGGTCTTAAGCTCACGGACTGTGTGGACATCTCCGTGCACAACTGGTATTTTGGTTAATGTATGTGCAGCAGTGCAACGTGCAAAAGGGATGGATGACGGTGAATAAAGATCAGCGGATGTGGTGATTAATACTCCCTCAGCCAGTCACATAGCTGTGAAACATGCTACTTTTGGTAAAAAGAAAGTTGGAAAAGACACTATAATGAGCCCTGGTAAACCGACGCTCCTTCATAAAAAGCAGAATATCGACCAGTCTTCTGTGTGTAGAGGTGTGTGTGGTTATTTTGTAGCAGTCTTGTGTCATTTTCAGGTAAATTAATGAAGGTAAACACAGTGAACAGCTGCATGTAATGGCACTGCGCTCTGGCGTGACACTTCCCTAATCAGAGGCTGCAGATTTATCAACATATCAGTCCTGCTGCTGTCAGATGCTGCCGGGATTTAATGAACTGAAGGAGAATTTCTTTTCATACAGTATAAACAGCTGTGGACAACAGATACTGTAAGAATAATCTACATTCATTTATAGATCATTGCAGACTGATTTACTGATTTTCCTTCTTTAACCATATTTTCTGTGCTGATTTTGGTTGGAGAGTGTTTAATTTAAATATCTTATATATACTTCAAGCATAAATCCATTACTGTAGCACGTTTGCATTTAGTTTGCTCTTGTAAATACAATCACCAAAGCAGCAGCGGATTGACGTTGCGCCAAAAGACAGGGGGCAACTCCTGGTCCATTTACTGCATCAACACATAGCCTAGACGCGGTCATCTCTACTGTCACAGGAGGGTGAGCACTGACAGTGAAAGTCCATTTTTGATTTTATTGTTGTTTGCACTATAGACTGTTCTCACATTGCAGCGCTTTACTTACATTTTTTTAGTAGGCTATTATGATATGCCAGTGCAAACACACAAAGTTTTGCAGCTGAGTGCAAGTTGTACTTGTGTAGCCTGGTGTGAAAGTAAGACCATTAAACTGAAAGTAATTTAGTCTTAATAAAAGAAAAATGGTTAACTGAGATTAAAATAATTTAGTCATAAATTTGGTAGGATGTAAATAGTTCAAATGTTCACTACGTAGTTCAATCAGTAGTCAAAATAAACAGTTCTAAACAATATCGAAGGCAAACAGTGGGGTAAACTAAAAAAAAAAAAAAAGAACTTGTGAACTATTGTGCCTTTAGTTTCGGCTATTTTTGTTTGATTGGTTACTGGAGGTATCAGTCAGTGCCACCTGTGTTAATTGGTCGTAGGTAAGGAAGAGAACCGTGGAGGGCAGGTTTAGAAAAAAAAACGGAAAGAGATGCGAAAAAAGAGAGAGAAACGCACAGAGCAGGAGAAATGCTAGGGTCGATAGTCTGGTGTATGTTTAACTAAACAGAAGAAAAGTGTAGCTATAGTCAACAATGCACATTTTCTGCTTAATCACAGTTGATTAGGGAGACAGTTTTGTGCGAGTGTGTCTGTGCTAAGCTAAAGTCGGTGAGCTCTAGACCAGAGGACACCCTTGCTGACCGGGAAGGGCGGTCTGTGTGCTTTATAATGGGGAGTTCACCTCCACCTGCATCTGGTTTCATCTTTCGGACCACAAACTGTTGTTCCAGGACTGACATTGAACTGTTTTCATCTCTGCTGCTGTTTGGTTTCATACAGTGGCCGGGATGTGCAAATCACAATGACAAATAGGAAAACACAACGGCAAATCACAAAACACAACAGCATATAATAAAACACAACAGCATATAATAAAACACAACAAATCACAAAACATGACAACAAATCAGAAATCACAACAGTAAAACAGAAACCACACCCACAAAAGCAGAAAACACAACATTAACTTCTACCGGAAAAGGTAGGTACCTGCTATCGACAAGGATCTTCGCTGATTGGACGCTCTCCTATTAACAAGGATCATCGCTGATTGGACGCTCTCCTATTAACAAGGATCATCGCTGTTTGGCCAGGTCTGTCTTTTTAACAGGAAGGAAATGCACTGTATGCCTTCATTTGGGGTCTGTGTACCCTCCGTCCAAAGCTGTGTTCAACTTGTTTGAGAACATGATAAATTGTTATTTTGTTTTTCTGTTTTCCATGTGAATTAAAAAAAAAAAAAAACTCCTGGGAATTGGAATAGAAATTAAACCCAAACCAGAAAACAACTTGTTTTTCACTTTTATTGTTATATTTATATTATCAGCACCTACTATATCTCTACAAAAACATTTTCATTGGCTATGCTTGCTATAGCATAGATAGATAGATAGATAGAGGGTGTGATTTTTTTATACCT
The DNA here is from genome assembly GCA_038419695.1 of Scomberomorus guttatus. Lineage (NCBI taxonomy): Eukaryota > Metazoa > Chordata > Actinopteri > Scombriformes > Scombridae > Scomberomorus > Scomberomorus guttatus. The sequence continues at coordinate 2,029,155 of CM076445.1, forward strand.
CATGTGGATTTATGCTGCTTCACCCATAGACCATATGAAATATCTAAAATAAAAATAGGCTATCAATATCTAAAATAAAAATAGCCTACTAAAAAAATGTAGTAAAAGTAAAGCGCTGCAATGTGAGAACCGTCTATAGTGCAAACAACAATAAAATCAGAAATGGACTTTCACTGTCAGTGCTCACCCTCCTGTGACAGTAGAGATGACCGCGTCTAGGCTATGTGTTGATGCAGTAAATGGACCAGGAGTTGCCCCCTGTCTTTTGGCGCAACGTCAATCCGCTGCTGCTTTGGTGATTGTATTTACAAGAGCAAACTAAATACTTGCTGCAAATGTGCTACAGTAATGGATTTATGCTTGAAGTATAAATAAGATATTTAAATTAAACACTCTCCAACCAAAATCAGCACAGAAAATATGGTTAAAGAAGGAAAATCAGTAAAGTTTCATGGCAAGTTTCATGGCAATCCATCCAATAGTTGTCGAGATATTTCACTGTGGATCAAAGTGGTGGACTAACCTGAGTGATATTGCCCTCCCTGAAGCCACACAGCTAGTGTGGCTAGAAATTCAGTACAATACATTCAGAAACATATCACATTCTCTTTCAACCAGACAGAAATGGGTGTTTGCCTTTTTTTTTAAGTCTTTGTCCTGCAATATACATGTAAAGAACTGATTAGAAACCCAGCTATGCATATTGATGGGCAAGTAATTATATTTGTCCGGGAGAAATGAAGCTGAGGTTGGGTTTCTCTGTCCCTTATTCGATTACAAAGGGTTTCTTATTTAGATTATGTCTAAGAAATCAGAAAGAAATTGCACTGATTGATGAATCCAGCTTTCATGATCAGGACAGAGCTCCTGCTCAATGGTGTAGATACTCGTGATCATGGATCACTCACCATTGTTGATGTGTTGCTGAGATGAGAGACTGTGTGTGGTGCACCTGCAGGATGTAGTGTTCCACAACTACAAAGTCTCAGACAGGACTGTTCTTTTTTTGAAAAACTTTTATTACTCCTGTTTTATTATCATTATTTTTTATTTTCTGTTTTTCTATTATTCAGCTCTATTATTTATTTAATTGTGGTAATTTTACATCACTGTCTCCTTGGGTTTTAAAGTATGTAAAGCACTTTGCAAACATGTTTTTAAAAAAGTGCTATATAAATAAAGCTATTATTAGTCATAGCGCCACCTATTATATATTATATTTGAAGGAATTCTTCTTCTTCTTCTTCTCTGCAATAAAATGCATTTTTGAGGGGCTAAACGTGCTCAAAAACTCGAAACTTTGCACATGCATCAGAAGTGGGGGGAAATTGGATCTATTATAGTGATTGGGCTAGGGTGTAGCCAGCAGGCTCCACAGCGCCCCCAAATGCAGGTCCATTTTAGAAAAAGTTTCTTGGATGTTAATGAAATTTGGTGGGATCATTGCTCTTATCATTATACCTGGAAACTTTTTGGGGGGAATTTTTTCACCCAACAGGAAGTTGGCCATTTTGGATTTTGTGTGCCAATTTTTCATTTTACAAACACATATTCAAGGCCTTTAGGATGCGCAAGATCTCCCAAAACTTTGCATGTGTACAAATTAGTAAGTAGTTCGATTTGATATCACAAATGGGCTTGGGCGTGGCACAGCAGCTCTATAGCACCCCCTAATTACTTTTGGCATTTTTGAGGTGCTAGGAATGCTCAAAAACTCACAAAACTTTGCACATTCATCAGAAGTGGCAAAACTTGATATCGGGTATTTGGTTTGGGTGTTCCAAAATGGCTCAAGGGCGCACCCTAGAAAATTTTTCATTAAAAGCCCCCCACCTTTAAATTCGACGTAGATGAACAAAATTTGGTAGGCACACATATCATGCCCAGGCACACAAAAAACCCTCTTGGAGCCATACCCGAAGTCCAACGGGTAGTCAGCCATTTTGAATTCAATTTGCACTTGTTGTGCAATATTTGGCATTTCCAGGCGTTGTATTTTAACAAACTGCATTACTGCAAACTAGAGATTTAACCCCACCAACTTCAAATTCGGTGAGTGTCATCTAAAGACCTTTGTGATGAAAAGTTATCGAAACAGTAAGTTTTCATTGAACTCTGTTGAAAAAGGAAGTTGTTGTAACTCGAATGTACATTGTCCAATCTGCCCCAAAGTTCTGGTGCTTGTTAAGAGTCCCAGTCTGAACACATCTTCACGTCAATATTGAGTCATAGCGCCACCTACCTAACAGGAAGTTACAGTTTCTGTATTTTCATGAGCTCTGCCCAGGACATTGACCAGATCCACGTCAAATTTGGTCAGAAAAGCCTTAAGACCTTGGTGATGCTATATTGTGAATGTTGTGAGTTTTCAGGGTCATTAAAAAGTCATCGAGATGACATCCTGGTGATGACGTCCTGGAAATGACGTCTAAATCATCCCCATATCGGCTGTGATCTGGCCTAGTCCTGGACGTCACTCAAAGACTTCATCACAACGTCATCATGATGTAATATGGCTTGCTGCCTTGTTCCCTTTAACTAAATTGCCTTGCAAGATTAATTTATACATTACTTTAAATCCAGAGCGCGACTGAGGTGGAAAAAGTGCACTATCAAATTTGGCATTTTGCAAAAGCTAGCATTGTCTAAAAATAAGGCAATAAATATTTTATCACCAATATAGACAACTTCTCTTCTAAAATGTTTATCTTCATACTAATGTTCAACTGTCATTTTGCAGTACAACAGTAGATTGTGAAAATATGTATTTAATAAAACCAAATGAATAAACTTGAACAATTAACATATTAACACATACAGTCAGGGGTCACCAGAATCAAGGGTCAGCAGAGTCGGCCAAGAGCTCCGCGTGTGTAAGAGCAGGGGCTGAGTCCCGCCTGTGGCGAAACACCACACAACATAAATGACAGCAAAACGCAGTGTGAGACTGTTTATTTATGTCATTTACCTAATGTATTGTTGTGTATTTTTTGGTACTTTCCATGATATTAATTACCATCCACTCATCGTTGTGTGAGGTACTTTCCATGAGGAAGTGAAATTGTAGAAGTTAGATTGTATCATAGTTGACGGTAATTATATGTAAGGGATACTTCGGTGGAACTTCTATGTTAATGGCTATTGTGATTTACTCATTAAAGGCCATATGGACATTTATTTTTAAAATTACAGTGAACAGATTTTGAAACAACTGTATCCCAAAAGTCCCTTGTTGAATCAGCGCCAATCAGTTAAGGTCACTACTGACTGTGAATTTCTGTTTTAATGGTGGAAAACACCTAGTATTACAGGAAAGCAAGGTGGAGCCTACGAATAGGCTCCACAATGGGTGGTCTTCAACAGAGTAAATAAGGAGTTGTTTGTAAGCTGTGCTCACCAGCAGCAGGGCTATGAGCTGGCTAACGTAGCCACAAGCTAAGGCAGCTTGCTTGCTAACATTGTTAATATCTGATCGACTTCAGTACAACACAGCTAGCTTTTGTCACTAGCCTTACTAATACGGATGTCTAACACATTACTTTCTTTCACTTTTTTGCTGTGTGTTTGTGTCTGTGTTTTCTGACTTGAAGTTAAAATTCCTAATGTAAAAAAATCTCTGTTCTGAGACATAGAAATCTGAGCCAGAGTTGTGTTGCTGATTCAGACTAGCAATGTGTGCAGTCACACACACACACACACACACACACACACACACACACATCTTACACTTGACGCAAAGGGTTAATAGCAATAGGTTGATAGGTATTGATATATAGTACAGTTTAAGATTTCACCTTGATATCACCACCACAACAGCCGACACATGTATCCCATGTATGATCAGGTCATATCATGCTTTAATTATGTTCCCCGTTGTAACTGTGTTTACATTCTTTCATGCACTTTCTGATACAGAGTGACTGTGGGCTACATCATACTTACAAAACTGGAATTACATCCAGGTAACTTCTATTTGGCCATGTCTGAATAGGAGACTGCATTAAATTCTTATAATTATGTCATGTATATGGTAAATGGACAGCACTTGTATAGTGCTTTTCTACCTTAACAAAAGATTAAAAGCACTTTACAAGGACCTTTCGACACATTGATAGGAAGAGCCGGGGATTGAACCACCAACCCTGCCACAACATTTACAATATAGTACTGAAGAAATCTGAGTAAACCCTAATTAAATGATCCATTTTGTCTTCTTTTTCAGGCATTTGAGACAAAGTTAGCCAACTTAAACACATCCAAAATTTTGATCATTTGTACAGCAGAATATTTCATGGTTTTGTTGAGCCATTTCATTGAACATAAACTCTCTTAAAACATAAAGATAAACGAGCCATTTTTCAACTTGCTTCATGTTTGTTTCACTCTTAGCATTCTCTGACATGTAGTTACTTTTCTTAGGAGGCACACATCAACCACAGCATAGTCTACAGTGGCAACGAGCAAAGCTATGATGTAGCACAGCACATGTAGTCTGTCACTGATCTAGCTGATCTAACTGAGTGAGTTCATGGCTTCAGTAGCAAGATAGAGTAACCACCAGTCAAACATCTTCTCATCTAAACTCTTCATAGATGTATGAAGAGTCATACAGTTCCTGAAGGAGGTCATATGTGATGTGATATATGCAATCGGAGGTTAATGCATCCATTTCCGAAAGGTCTAACACCACCTTCTGATGGGTGATTGAATTACATCTGACACTACTGACAAGCCAAGACTGTCTCTGCATAGAAATGAAATATATGAATATGAATACAAATGAATTATATCTACACAAAAAAACAAGCTGTCTTCACACAGATGCCTGTGCAGACAGATAAACAGAAGCAAACAGAGGCAGGTACACCTACAGTTAGGCCAAGTTTTGTTATTTTAGCTGTTTACAAAAACATATTAAGGATACAATTATATAATCAATATGGACTTAAAGTGCAGACTCTCAGCTGTAATTTGAGAGTATTCACATCCAAATTGGAGCAAGGGTTTAGGAATTCAAGCTCTTTAATATGTAGCCGCCTCTTTTTCAAGGGACTAAAAGTAATTGGACAATTGACTCAGAAGGCTGCAAAAAAATAACAAGGCTGCATGGGCTCATCCCCCATTAACCTGTCATCAATTAAGCAGTTAAAAGGTCTGGAGTTGATTCCAGCTGTGGCGTTTGCATTTGGAAGCTGTTGCTGTGAACACACAATATGCGGTCAAAGGAGCTCTCAATGGAGGTGAAACAGACCATCCTGAGGCTGAAAAAAAGAAGAAATCCATCAGAGAGATAGCAGAAATGTTAGGAGTGGCCAAATCAACAGTTTGTTACATTCTGAGAAAAAAGAGTGCACTGGTGAGCTTGGGAACTCCATGGAAGACAACAGTGGTGGATGATTGCAGAATCCTTTCCATGGTGAAGAAAAACCCCTTCACAACATCCATTCAAGTGAAGAACACTCTCCAGGAAGTAGGCGTATCAGTAAGTCTACCATAAAGAGAAGACTTCATGAGAGTAAATATAAAGGATTCACCACAAGGTGCAAACCATTAATCAGCCTCAAAAATAGAAAGGCCAGAATTGACTTTGCCAAAAAACACCTAAAGAAGCCAGCCCAGTTCTGGAACAGCATTCTTTGGACAGATAAGACTAAGATCAACCTGTACCAAAATGATGGGAAGAAGAAAGTTTGGAGAAGAATTGGAACAGCTCATGATCCAAAGCACACCACATCTTCTGTAAAACATGGTGGAGGCAGTGTGATGGCATGGGCATGCATGGCTTCCAATGGCACCTGGTCACTTGTGTTTATTGATGATGTGACAAAAGACAGAAGCAGCCAGATGAATTCTGAAGTGTATAGGGATATACTTTCTGCTCAGATTCAGCCAAATGCAGCAAAGTTGATTGGACGGTGCTTCACAGTACAGATGGACAATGATCCAAAACATACTGCAAAAGCAACCCAGGAGTTTTTTAAAGCAAAGAAGTGGAATATTCTGCAATGGCCGAGTCAATCACCAGATCTCAACCCAATTGAGCATGCATTTCACTTGCTCAAGACAAAACTTAAGGCAGAAAGACCCACAAACAAGCAACAACTGAAGACAGCTGCAGTAAAGGCCTGGCAAAGCATCACAAAGGAGGAAAGCCAGCGTTTGGTGATGTCCATGGGTTCCAGACTTCAGGCAGTCATTGCCTGCAAAGGATTCTCAACAAAATATTGAAAAGTAACATTTTACTTAGGGTTATGTTTATTTGTCCAATTACTTTTGAGCCCCAGAAATGAGGAGTGTTTGTATAAAAATAGCTACAATTACTACACGTTTAGTCATATATTTTGTTCAACCCCTTGAATTAAACCTTAAAGTCTGCACTTCAATTCTGTTTCTAGTTGTTCCATTTCAAATCCAGTGTGGGGGCATGCAGAGCCCAAATCATGAAGATTGTGTCACTGTCCAAATATTTCTGGGCCTAACTGTATGTCAGTGTGTACTATTAAGGCAAATACACAGCCTTTGGTTTTACTGTTTTGTTGTGGACAGAAAATTGGCTGTGACGGCATCATTGGCTCTTCAGCCAAAGAGGACCGCTGCGGTGTGTGTAACGGAGACAGCCGCTCCTGCAAGATAGTGAGGGGAGACTTCAACCACACCAAAGGAATGGGTGAGTGTGTGTGTTTTACTATCTAACTAATATACTGCATGTTTTGCAGATATATGGGGCTGATATTGGCTTTTGAACAAGACTAGGTCAAAACCCAGCATATGGCTGGACCATGTATGGTTAATGTGTGGAATTGTGGCCAATTTGTTACCAGGATAGTCAGTCTATAATGTGAATTCCTGGATATAATTTTTTGTAGTGGTCCCAGTAATATTTGTTATTATTCTACGTTTGAGTGAAAAAAGGGTATAAGTGCAGTTCCAAAAACAATACTTTCCACTCATATCTTGTTTGATTTGAAAGAGAACTTACTTTAATTCTAATTCTAATTACCTATCTGTTAACTCCCCCTGCTCTTTCATCTGTTTCACTCTACAGATGTCTCTCATTTTTCACTCTGTATTAAGTGTTTTGTCAGAGTGATTGTTATTTGGGATGCTTTAACTGTGCACTCTCCCCCCATCCATCTTACTTCTGCCTCTTTCCCAGTCGATGATCATGGAGGCTGCGGTGGAAATTGTAAATGAAAGTTTTGACAGCATTTTGGGTGAAAATTCAGGAGGCTTATCTTCGCCCAATTACCGCAGTTACAGTCAAATTAAGCGCACCGTCAGAGCAGCCACCCTGCACTAAACTGATATAACAGCCTACATGAGTCTCATGTTTTACCTGCAAGACTCGTGTTTTAATGGTGTTGTTCACTGATTGTGATGTGAAAACATCAGAGAAATAAAAAGCTTGCGTCCTGGTATTAGTTCAGTTATAAAATCCAAACGCACCACGGAGCATCTCTCCTGCCAGCTGCCGATCACGCTGCCAGCCAAAGAGTCGATCACACTGGGCAGTAGAAGAGGCGACAGCAGAGACACTGTTTTGTGTCTGTTTAAATAGGAGTTTAGCTGGCTGTGCTGCATCTAACACTGGAATTGAAAGTGTCAGAGCTCAGAGCAGGAAGCACAGTCACTCTGCATCGAGCTGCTGTCCTCAGCTTCCATTATCCCACGCCGATTCAGTGATCCAACACTCTGCCGGCCGACCAGTCGTGTAACTTCATCACTCACTCAGGCACTCACTCAGGCACTCACTCACTCATGGACAACCGCAGTTATAGGGCTGGTCCAGCCAAAAATCAGGTTTCCAGTCTTTGCCATCCACTGTGTAATGTGATGCAGTTTGTTTGGTTTATTATATATGTAGCACTGATCAATACTACATTGGCTGTCAGTAAAAAAACATGAACCTGAACTGATTGTAATGACACATTAGAAACAGATCTGATTGGTAAAGTTGGTATCAGAGTCTCTTAAGTCTTAATTTAAGAGACTTTTCAATAAACATTGTATCATTACAATGTGGGTAGTATATGCAAATAAACAATGTTTAACTTTCCTCCATGTTGCCTGCAGCCAGAGCTCCCTGCTCATTTGCCAGAAAAAGTGATGCAAAACGTCATCCGGCGGATTTGGAGATCTGCCTTAGACTACAACATATGTTTCTTCATTTTCTGTAGTGGTGCTTTCAAGGACAGTCAAATGTGGGTCTCCCAAAACACTCCTGTCTACCATGTTACACTAGCAATAAGGAAAAGCAGACACTAAAATATCACACCATTATATACTTTAAAATATCAGTATATTTGGAAAAAAATTACTTTCATGATACAAGACCAAATATCGCACTGTGGACTCAGACACAACACACTGTGAAGGAGGACCAGAGTGACGTTACAGCTGCAGCGTCACAGTGCTGAGTTACCAACACTAACACAAACAAACAACTAGCTTTACAATATAATGTCGGAGCAGAGATGTGGTGCTACTATTACAACAGACAGAAAACTCCACGCTTCAATAAACTTTGCGGTGCTTTGGTAAACCTGACTTTGTTTTCTGACAGAATATTATATCAGACTTTAACTCTCAATACAGAACAGCGAACAGCGATTGTGTTAAGTTTCCTGTAAGTTGATTTATGCGGCTGCATCCAGCGTGAGCACCATCCAGGGTCTGGCTCCACGTCGTCAAAAATAGGTAAAAGAAACAGTGTTTGGTTGCAGTTTTTCAGCCCTTCAGGCACGATTGTTTTCCAAAACAAGCTCAAATGGAGACAGCAGACTCAGAGATGTTTTGATGGTCCATCAGCAGCTCTGCCTTGTGTGCAGCCGTGCAGCTTTCGGTAAGTTTGCAATGATCAACATAACTGACTTTAGTGCGCCATTTGTTTTATGATCATTGCACACCGGTACGATATCTCCGGACTCGATGAGGAAAAACATTTTATAAATTAAAATAAGCCTCAGTAAAGAGATATAACACTGCCCATTCTTTGCTAAACAGCCACTCTGCTGGCCGTAAACACATTGTCAGTAGAGTCAGTCAGTATGATAGGATGGGACACGCGCAATACATTCTACTTGTTGTAGAGTCCCCCCTTTAAGAGTGTTATGGGGAACCTACAGCCTTTTTCTCAGTTTTCTCTAGTCATAGGGCACCAATTTCAAAAATAATTCCACATTTCTACTACATAGGTGACCTAGTTTTAAGAAATCATTGTATTCACAGTGGTGAATTTTCCCTTTAATAACAACCAACCTACTTATCCATGTGTGAGAATTGTTTGTAATGATTATTGTAATGATTGTTTTTTCTCCCACCTGCTTTATTATTTTTGACTTTCTACAAATAGACTTGAGCCCACAGTAGTCTACTGAGTCACTCTTAACATTTCACAAGGGATTTTGCACAAAGGGCTTGACCAGGGGATTTCTAACACATGCATGCTCATGCATGGCTATGCACCAAGATGTGTTGCTTAATCTTGAATAAAGAGATGGCTTGATCACCTGAAATATTTGTCTTTTCCCCATGCATCCTGGAAAACCTGGAAACTTGGAATTACAGTATTATGTCCTGTTATATGAAAGTCCTGGAAAATGACAAAACTGAGCAAAATATCTTGAGAAAGTTGGGAGTTTCCAGTTTTCCTGGAAAAGTTGGCATTGCATAGACTCACTTCACACTACCATTCTGAAACTACCTTTGGTTTCTCTTTTCATCTGCCCATGTGTCACAATGTACAGTGTCCATGGTGCTTCTTCATTCTTTTAGCTCCTGTAGTTGGCATAGTCTTTTCAGGCCTCATGGATATTCCTGCTCATGCTAACTACCAGGTTCTTCTTCTGGTTATTCCAAACAATCTATAAATTTATAACGCAACGCATAGCACATCATCTACCATATGCAATAACTGTGTCTTAATCTCTAACAAATAGTATGCAGTATAATATGCAAATAATAATATTAATTATGTATTTTGCTGCTTGTATGCAGTTTCTACTGATTGGAAGTGATATAATACTTGTGCCCAAAGACCTTGGAATGCCTCCCTAAAACTGGATGTATCTGAATCATAGTAATGTTACACCAATCAGTGACTGATAAGGAATAATAGTAGGAATAATAATAACATAATTAATATATATGTATATGAAAATGGTAGGTATTTTTGCTTTGAATAAGAAATGTATTATTTGGGAAACAATGGAACAGGAAATCTCATCACACTGGACCTTAAAATCTCGTGACCAGGGTCATACTTAACTTATCTAACCAATTCTACCTATAAATTCAGTCGGAAGTATCTGCATTCAGACTGAATTCCGGGCGGAACATTCAGATTATGGACATTACATGCATGCAGTTTACGCCTGCAAGGCCACCAAGTCAGTCTTGAGTTAAATGTGGGACAAGTGAGGTTTGACATAGGTCTAGCTCATCCATTTCAAATATATACAGTAGATAGAAAGAGTGGATTCATGATATAAAAACTGTTCACTGTATTACAAAAGACTAAAATGAAAGAACACGATACACTTAAGCACAGTATTTGATTAAATGTACTTAATTACCTTCCATCACTGCCTCTGCGTAAGGCATGATTAAATGTGAAATACATTAGCTTACATTAGCTTTTTAGGCTGTTGCACTATCAGTTACTGACAGTAACACTGGACTAACAGCTCCTGGCTGGACTCAATATCACAAATTCATGTAGGTGTCTGCATGGCACTTAGTCCTCTGGTCTATCTGAAGTCTGAATATTGATGTGCACAGTTTTGGTACCAGATTCTCATCATCAACCTCTTTGCACTTAGTTATTTTTGATTATGTTTTGTGTGGCCAACAGTGATCATGGATATTTGAGTTATGTTGTAGTAACAAATGTGACAAATCCAAGTCACTCACCAGGGTCTACATCACAACACAAACTGTTGGGTCAAAGGAGGAGATAATAACGAGAATGGGAGCCTGTGTGTGCGCGTGTGTGTTAGTGCGTGTGCATATGTGCACACACATGCTGGTGTGGTCCACAGGACATGTGACCTCCCTTCCACTTCCTTGTCCTCCAGTCACCACTAGGCAGTGTAAGAGGGTTTCTTCCTGTTACCCATTAACCCAGTCATGAGGTATGCCAGGGACACATTCCATTCATCCAAGCTGTGTTCTTCACCCTGCTGCTCTCGCCAAGTGGATGAGTAACGGTGGAGGGGGAGGAGACAGCCATCTGCAATAAAATGCCTGCTTTCACACTCCAGAATCACCACCTAATACACGCATCTGATTCTGTTGCCACCTTAGATTTTTGACATTTATTGAATAAAAGGTTATATTTTAACATTTGGCATTTGCTTCTTTAAATGTCAAATGAACTGCTATTAAACCCAGGTGAGCCCAAGGCAATCTGTGCCTAACCATAGGTGGATAGGCAGGGTGGTGGAGGGTTGATAGATATAGCTAGTTGGCATCAGGAGGGGGTGGTGTGTTAGTTCATTGTGGATACAAGTTGTCCAACCTCTCAGAAAAGATCTGTACAGGATCAGTTTCAGCCCAGACTCCTAAAATTTTGTGACATGAACTCAAGGTCTTGAAATGAAAATGCAATGATCTGCACGTAAAAAGAAAACTTCCATTTCCTCAACATGACCTTTACTACAAACAGGCTTTAGAGTCACATTGAGGGAGACAGAGGGACACCAAAAAACTCATGGCAAGGAGTTTCCAGGATATCAAATGGTTGATTCACTCATATTATAAAAAGCAAACGAACACGAACATATTCTCTCTCACATCTAGTGGTATCTCTCTCTGTAGATGGTTTTGGGGTTTGTTGTTCAGGTTTCAAGATATCTGTCTCTGAGGTATCTGCCTCCATCAGAATGCAATGGAGATGAATGGAATTAATTGCTTGCAGCATTGATAAGACATTCTAGAAATACTTCTCTATATACTTGTTTTCATTGTTAGTGGCGGAGTTTGCCATTCCCACACTTAATTCAAATGACCTAACTAAGCATGAGGAATTGACAGAAAAAGATGCTTAATGTAATCCAGAGTTACTGTTTGTAGTTTTATCTCATTGGTATCAGCCTCACTGTTTCCTGCTCATTCTGCTAACATATCAGAGCTGCATTAAAGGAAAATTCCAGCTTATTTCGACCTGATGTATTTCCCATAAATGTGGCCATTTACTCTGTGTCATGCTAATTTTGCTCTTTCCAGCTCTGTTATAGAGATTCGGGAGATTCACAAAAAGATGTTTATCACACAAAACAATGATCATCGGGGCAAGCTGCTGAGCCTCCGACATCTTTAAAAAAAAAACATTATTTTAACATGCATTGCTTCAAAAGTTTGCCTTGAAAGTAGACAAAGAATCTTACCGCCTGAAGCAGCCATTATGGCTAACTGCATAGTAAACTACATCCGGGCAGCTTGCATGTCGGTTTTTGTACGTGTGAGGATGTGGATAGCTCAGCATCTGTTCTTGCTAGAGAAGTAGTAACTTAGTAGTTGAAAGAAAATGGATCATGCCTGCAAGTTTCTAAGTTGCAAGGATAAAATGACAAGATACACAGCAGTTTTCATGGCCTATACCACTGGATGATAGAGATTTACATATTTTAATTCCTCAGTCAGTTATTTCTTGTTATCACATTTTCTTACCGTGCGGAACTGAACATTTAGTCTAGCTGGCCTCTCTATTTTCTTCCAGTTGATTTTGTGGAGGTGAAACAGCCTCCAGGATATCAATGTTGATAAACACTGTAAATCCATTTGTAGTAGTTACACAACTGGGATTACGCTTATCTGTGGATGAGCCATAAGGACATTTGTGAAGTCTCCCTGCCAATCTGAGCCAAACCTATATTTCATGTAAATTAAATGTCTAATCATTATGCAAGTTATGTAATGTTATTTGTCATGTAAACAGGAAGAATAGTATAACTTTGATAGATTGTGTGGTAATCTATTGAGGAGATATTAAACTTTTATTAAGGTTAGATTAGAAGATACTTAAGATTTGATTACCTCTGTACTACATGTGACAAGACTGCCCTTGAGTAGTAAGATGTTAATGAATGTTTGGTAACTATGCAATTGTATTTTAAAATCACCTAAGTGTTTAACTTTTGATCTGTTAACCTCATAGACAATCATAGTTTAACAGTTAAATTAGATAAGTAGTTGTATTGAAAGAGTGAGTTTTCTGAAGTAATAGGAATGTAAAGATATACTGTTTGAAGAATTGCAGGTTGAAGTTTTCTTGTATTATTGTATTATTAATGTCATATTGAATGTTTTTATATTATGACATAAGAGTTGTGTTTAATTTATATTTTAATTAGAAAGTAATCTAATCACAAGGGTTGCTTAACTTTATTTCATTTCACTATAGTATTAAACTTTTAACTCAATGTAGATAGTTTGAGAAAGTTGAATCAATGAAGGTTGGATGCCTAGACATCATGCAGTGTTAGTATGAAGGTTAATGTTTGATATGTTGATAGAAAAATTGACTTAAATTAAAATTACTGAATAGTCATTTGCAATCTCAAGTTGAAGTCAAACCACACCTTAAAAGTCCCTGAAACAAAGAAATTAAATATTCATCAGTAGTGTGTCATTCCCAGTAATTCAGTACCGCTGTATCCCAAGGACTAATCTGTAACACGGATCACACTGCACTGCCAAGTTATAACTTGCAGACAACTACCAAAACAATGCTGGACCTGACATCTCTACAACAACGAAACTCATCTATAGTAAGGCATAACATGGCTTTGTGATCAAGGGTTGAAGTCGAATGACGTTAAAATCAAAACACACACTTCGAGCACCTCTTGCTGAATAATTTTCTTTTATTTTTATTATCATTTATAGGCCTTATTATTCTTTTTATTTATTATCTTATGCTTTATCATGTATCGTCATAATGTTTAGCCATTAATAAATGTCTTAATTTATCCTAAAAGTGGTTGGTTGAGCACAGTAAAAAAGAGGTCACTGTCGGAACAAGAACTTACTGTTTTGAGACTGATTAACTGACCAAATTGAGAATTGTTCTGTTCATTTCAGAACTGTTCATTTCCTACTGCTGTGAGTTCAAAGCATTCAACTGGAGAAACGCGAGTTGGCTTTGGAAACACAGTAGCTTTGTCACTGAGTTTAGGGCTGACAGCTATTGTTTATCAAAAATGCATCAACAAAACAAAACAGCAGTCATTTTGATTACCAATAATTACGGGTGTTACAGCACTACAGCAGCTGCTCATTTACTTTTACTTTTTTGCCTTTCTGTCATCAAGTGCATTTTGTATTTGTGCAGGCAGCATCCAATGAGCTGAGCTTAGGACCAATGGCTCCCTGTTTATGTGAACCTGCAAAAAACAGTGAGTGAAAAGTGATTAAAAGCTACATTAAAGATTAAGATTAGTTTTATGGGCTCAGCAGCACTAGAATCTTCGGCTTGGCTGATAACTCTATTTCTGAGGCTGATACCAATATCAGTAATTGACAGATTTAAAAAAAAAATGTTATAATGATAGAAATTGAAAAAATGTTTGTTGTGTGTTTATGTTGAAACAAATAGTTATGTAAGTTACTTCAAACATATTTTTGACATTTTACATTTCTTGTCATTGGCCACTATATATGCAGATGTCAAAATATACGTAATATGATAAAATCAGCCAATAGTATTGTTCATACCAATATATAGTTCAGGATCTAGTAAAACCCTTTCACACCACAGGGTTCTGACTCACTGGTATTTCTTACGGAGCCACCTGTGCTGTTCTTGCTATTTCATATCAAAATGTGACACTGCCTATATAAGGGCAATTTAAGCCTGTACGGTGGAAAATTTAACCAGTGTAAACGTTCTACATATCCAAACAGTTAGGATTAGCAGATAGCATACAGCTGGGACATAACTCAAGAGTTTATAAAAGCAAATTTAAGGAGCAGGAATGGGATGAATTAGTATGAGTCACTATCGTGTTACATCGACTACAAAAAGAAAGAAAGAAATAATACTTAATGGCAGTGCAGGTTTACAGGTGTAGTATAGAGACAAAACATACAATTCTGACTAAGGACAGGATCATATCATGGTGAAGGAAGGATGATAATATTCACATTAACACACATCATTTGCATTTCATCCTTTGGGTTCATGTGACAAAATTTGATGCTTTCTGTCAGTGTGTCTGTCTTTGATGTCACCCAAAACTGGCTGTCAGTCACTGTCAGAGGTAACTGTATCCTCATAGAGTAGCTGTGTGCTGTGTGTTTGAGGGACTTTACAGCTCCAAGGATGTATGGGTAAGCATGAAATTATATTGTAGCAGTGTCTGAAACATTGAAATAACATAAAATAATGTTGGGCATGATGTACTGGGTACAAAGACACAAAGCAGCTCAATCAAATCTGACTATATCCAATTGTATCTTTTTCTCCAGCACAAACCAATTTAGCATTAGCAGAATGAGCACTTCTTATTTAATATTCACATTACCATGCAATCAATTTGATACTTTGTAGTCAGACTTTGTTATTGGTTGATCTTTCTTTCCAATCTGATTATTTGTAGTTTTGGTTGTCATTTCTATCAGTTACAATAACATTGTCCTTACAAGAGAAACAACAGCATCAGTTATTTGTTCAATATAGCCTGTGTGTTTATTCCGCCATGTGAGTTATGACTAGTGGAAGCAAAGGTGTAAGTAGTGTGACATTATTATAGAGACACAAAACCTTGCCAGGAAAAATGTAGGGAGAATTGATGGGTCCACTGTGACTTGAAAACACTAATATGAGTGATTTTGGAAGGCAATGAGAAACAACATATTTTCCATTTTAGTTTGGAGTACCCTTTTGCATTTTACTCACCAGTTTCATTTCTGACATTTGCAACAAGTACACGGGGCCACCATACGAGTGATCATATAGGTTTAAAAACAAGTTAACAGTTTAAGGCCCTGCACTCCAGGGGTTCTGGTTGATTAGACCTCTGCTCAGGTTGTGAAGGTAGGCAGAGCCAAACTTTATGTATTAACAAACTATATGTACCAAAGTGTTGTGATGCCCTATTAGCTTGTGTTCCTAGATCTCAGTGGTAAAATTGGTGAGTAAAATGTTATAATTACCAATGACATTAGTCAGGTTTCTATCTAAATGTAGCATAAATTTTAACCGAATTTGTGCATTTTCTATCCACGAATACTATGAGTTGGGCTCATCAAGATGAAAAGTTGGTGGCACTAGTTCTTTAGTTTTGTGCCATTAAACCTTTACAGGAGGGGACAACGAGATGACACTTCAGTGGATGTTTAAGTCACATGTTTCATGTACATCATGATTTATTTGGTGATGGCAATTTGTTGCATTTTTTCCAAATAAAACAGGGGGATGGAACCCCACTTAATGATGAAAATAAGAAAGAAGTTTAAAATTTAAGTGAGGCTATATTCTGGGCTCTCCTATCACTTTATAAAATCTTACAGTTTTATGCTCACTGTATTTAGAGGGTAATTCTCAACACACTGTAGACAAAGTCACTGGTAGAGTAATTGGTAGCTATCAAATTGAGCTGTATTGTATTAAAATAATGCCCAACAGGTATAAAAGGGGTATGGTGTGAGTGGGGATGGGCTGGTAGCTGGTTGGCTGGTGGCTGGTTATATGACATATTTCTGTCTCTCTATCAGGCTACATCGAGGCTGTGGTTATCCCTGCAGGAGCCAGGAGGATCAAAGTCGTGGAGGACAAACCTTCACATAGCTTTCTGGGTAATTATGCATGTCTTTTACAGAGATCAAAAATGATCACTGCTAACTTGCAGACATGTTCACAAACACAATATAATGTTTGTTTGTGAATGTTTGATAGCTGCTGCCAATATGCTGTACTGCAGTGCCACACTACTACTACTACTACTATGCTCTCATATGATCCTGTGTTTGTTTGCATGTACAAATCATATCTGGATGATGCACTAGAGGTCCTTGTGGGTCCTCCAGGTTCGTAGTACCTGAGACCCAGCGTTGGGCAAGTTACTTGAAAATTGTAATAAATTACTGATTACACATTACTCATTGTAAAAGTAATTACATTACTCATTACTCAGCAGCAAAAATAATGCATTACATTACTTGTTACTTTACTTTCGTTACTCAGCTGTCAGTTCCATTAAAGCTGCCTTTAAACAACTCAGAATCCTCCACACCCACATGCTGCATCCTTTGTATTTAACACATGCAGAAACAGAAAATGAGACATTGTTATTTAACAAGCAGGCAGGATACAGTTTGGAAGAATTTACTGACCATCCAACAGCTAGTATAAGTGCAGCCTCAGTGACTGCACACAGCACTCCACGATTCAGTTAGTGATGCATGTGTGCTCCTCCGGAGCGGTCTGTTAGCTGAACACAGAGATTACACCGATATGAACCCTCTATTAAACCCGGTAAGCACGCTGAACCCCAACTGTAAAAGTAATGGAGCATTACTGGGAATTGTAACTGTAATGTAATTACTGAATTTCAATTTACATTACTGTGAGGAAGCTTAGCCAGAGCATCAAGGAAGGTGACTTGTTCAATGACTAAAGAAAGTGATTTATTCAGACCTGTGTATCCAAAGACAAGTTATTCACATTCACCATATTCACATTCAAGCAGGAAAACTAATCTGTTCAGTTAAACTATGAAGGCCTCAGTGGATGCAGTCCCAGCACTGGGATAGCTGACTGCTGGGTTAATATGACTCCGTGTTGGGGTCAGTTTCCATTCTCTGAGGAAACAACAGGAGGATGTGAATGTTCTGTAAGCAGACAGAGAGAAATACAAAGATGGCAGCAGATCAAACCAAACAGCCTCAATCTGCCACTGAGAGAGAAAACATGAGCACATCAAAGAAACCCTGGACCAACACTTCCTGTTGTACAGTTGGATTTTGTTATTACACTAATATGTTTTTCCAGTGGAAGAAAAGTGTTTGCAAGGATAGACAAAGTAGCTGAATCTCTCAATTTCACATCTACATTTTATCATTTAGCAGACACTTTTATCCAAAGCAACTCACAAGCGAGGCAAGACATCATGTGTTAGAGGACAGTGACTCTGAAAGAGCCGTGGTACAAACTCCCAGGTAGATGACCAGATACAAGTGCAATGAGAACACTAGACAGAAGTTGTATTTTTTAATAATATATATAATTATGAAAATCGGAAACAACTGGAAATAGACAAGTGCATAAAAAAAGTACTAAAAATGTTAGAGGGGCTCAAGTGTTGAGGTGTTCATGGAAGAGCTGAGTTTTCATGCGTTTCTTGAATGCACCAAGGGAGTCAGCAGACCATGTGGAGCTGGGTAGCTCATTCCACCATTGCAGAACCACAAGAGTCTGGATTGTGATTTCGTACCAGGCAGTGATGGTATTGCCAGACGTTGTTCATTTGCCAGACCGGAGCAGACAGGAGGGGACATATGGCCTGATGAGTAACTCAATGTAGGAGGGTGCCATTCCATTTGTTGCCTTGAAGGCAAGCAGGAGTGAGTTGCAGTAATTCAGTTGTGAAATGACCAGCGCTTGGACTAGGACTTGCGTTGCATGCTCAGACATGTATGGCTGAATTTACTGATGTTGTACAAAGTGAATCTGCATGACTGGGAGACTACCGCAATGTGTTTGGTGAAGGACAGCTGGTCATCTAGTATGACTCCAAGATTCTTTGCAGACTTGGATGGTAATATAAGGGATGGACCAAGCTGTGCAGTAAGGTTGTGATGAACAGCTGGACTCACAGGGAAGACAAGAAGCTCAGTTTTGGACAGGTTCAACTGTAGGTGCCAATCTATCATCCAAGCAGAGATGTGGGCTTAACAGGCCGAGATGCATGCTGGGACTGTGGTATACTCTGGGGGGGAAGAAAAGGAATAGCTGGGTGTCATCAGCATAGCAGTGGTATGAGAACCATTGCAACTTGATGATGGAACCCAGCAAGGTGGTGTACAGTACGAAAAGGGCTAAGCATAGATCCTTAAGGAACACCAGTGGTTACCTGACGTGACTTTGACATCTCTCCCCTCCACAACACCCTGTAGGACCTCCCATAGAGGTAGGACTCGAAACCAGCTGAGCACACTCTCTCTGATGCCGAGGCTGGAGAGAGTGGAGAGGAGGATCTGGTGGTTCACTGTGTCGAAGGCAGCAGATAGGTCAAGCAGGATAAGAACTGATGACCTATCTGCTGCTCTCGCTGACCTCAGGGAGTCCAGAACTGCCAACAAAGTAGTCTCAGTATAGTGACCACTCTTGAAGCCAGACTAGTTTAAGATCAAGCAGGTTGTTCTGCATAAGAAAATGAGAGACTTGGTTACAGGTACAAGTACATGGTCAAGTGTTTTAGATAAAAATGAACAGAAACTGTTCTGGAGTTTTCTCTATCTGTGTCAATGAGGCAGAATATTTTCAATCTGTTAAACAAATACTGGTTTCAAACAGAGGGGTTTCTAGGATATAAAAAGATGTGGGGCTAAGCCAAGTTCGTCCAAGGCTTTATCCTTTTTTGGTGTGTGGCTTTTGTACTGTATTGACAACCATCAAGTCCCAAATATAATAATAGCACAGAAATTCCATATCAGTCCACCCAGGCAACAACTTATGGTACAGTAAAATTTATTCCACAGTTTACTTTAATGATTAGACACGCTGCATTCAGTATATGAAAAAGCTTCCATGTGTGCAGTAATGCCACTTCAGCAAATATTGTGAGACACAGCATTTAAGCAGCAAAACTGAAAAGTGTAATTGTAAACTTGATAGAACAGAGGGAACTCTCTAGAGGACACAGAGTTTAGACTTTTAGCTACTTAAAATAAAAATGCCCTGACACCTCAGATGGAGCTCAAGATTCATCCTGATAAAGGCTGCTTTATTACAAACAATTTTTACTGTATAAACCTGGAATCTGTGTGTAACAACTGACCTGTTGGGTGTGTAGAAAAAACACCAAACATTAATTACCGTTAGATCCTGACCAATCCGATTATCGTGTCGGGAGATTTAAAGGTTTTATATGTAGAATTGTGAAGCAATTTACATGTATTAATCATTTTTTATTGCCCATGAATGAATGGGTAGTAATAGGTAGTAACATAAAAAATGAGACCCTCCCTGACTTTCTCAGTTGTCTGTATCAGCCTGTGGACTGATTTCTATATGAAGGCCCCGGGCCAGATTTTCCACAAAAATCCAACAGAATTGACGTTTTTGTGCACTCCCGAGTGCCTTGCCTCTCTCCCACTACTGTAAACAAACAACTGGCATAACGACACAACACAACCAAAACGGTGCTATCCAACTAGAAACACACTGCACATATTAGCTCTCCAGCTAATGAAACAGCTTGCTGCCTCCGTCAACCACCACATATTTCAAAACAAAACACCCCTGCAATGACAAGTCGTCCACTTCTGAGCACACACAGCTAAAACAACAAAGGTCATAATAAGCACACATTTCACAACAAAACTGCAGCGTCTTACTCCCAAATGTAGCTGAATTTAGCATATTGGCATGCATATAGCTGTCTGTGGTGTTTTGTTTGCAGTGTGGATAAATTTTATAATTTATAAAGCCCATTTTAAACATCCTTTCTCTCGTGTAGTGTACTCTGCAGATTTGGGTCCAGAAGTTGGCACTGGGGATAATCTGTAGGTCTTGTTCCCATTTATTTGAAGGGATGGATATTGTTGAGTCAGACATGAATATTATCTTGTAGATTTTCGATAGTAGTTTTTTTTGCAGTCATGTTGATCAGGTCTGAAGTTATTGGAGGAAGATCTAAGTTAAGTGATTTAGTGTTGATTTTGGTGCTAATATTAATTACTATCCCTATAACTAATCACTGTTATTGTAATTGCCTCCACCTACTTTGGCATAAATTTATTTTTAAAAAAAAAATTACAGTAATTACAAAAAAACCGCCAGCTGACCTAAAAACAGCCCAGATTCAGTGGTTTAGCAGTGAACTACAACAAGTAAGAAAACCTATGACATCAGTTTGATATGAATGGGTCACACATGGGTAGAATGTTTGTTCATTACCTCAAATCAAACACAGTTTGCATGTCAAAGTGTTTCCTCTGATCTCATGTGTCTTCACAGCCCTAAAAGACTCCAGTAAGAGGTCCATCAACAGCGACTGGAAAATCGAGCTTCCAGGAGAGTTTGAGCTAGCCGGGACCACGGTGCGTTATGTGAGAAGAGGACTGTGGGAGAAGATGTCTGCCAAGGGACCCACTAAGACCCCTTTACACCTGATGGTAAACATATCAGTCACTCTGTTCTGTGCTGTTATATCACAGTACACCCTGGATTCAATTGTAGATGTGAAACATACTGTTGGTTAAGACTGGGCAATTAACAGAAATCAGATTTTCTCAAATTATTGTGCCACATTCCATTTCACAATAATGCTCTTGTTTTGTATTGTGTTATAAATCCAATGAATTGTGTGTCGGACCAGCCAGACAGCACAGTGAGAGACAGACAGGCAGAGCAGAGCTCTTCCTCACAGTGCGAATGTGTCTGAATTTAACAGTCAAATGTTCAGCGGTGGAAACTGACTTATTTAGACATCTACAGGCTACTTTGTTTTAGTTTCAGTCAGACTTTGGATGCTATTATTTTAGATACAAGGACGCTTCGCTCCGTGTAAGATCTCTCCCCTTTCATCCTGCTGCTCAGCGCAGCACGTTCTCTGTCTGCAGTCTGTTATTGTGCACATGCTTACTTGTAAAAAGCTGATTAGAAACCTGGTTATGCATATACATGGCAGAGAAATCGATGTTCTCCAGGAAGTAAAATTGAAGTAAGATTTTATATTCCGATTACAGAACGCAGGTATCTTGTTCACATGACAGTTAAGAAATCAGCTGTCTGGAGAAAACCGACTGTAATCTGGTTAGTCAAGTACATGTAAACACACTGCATGATAATACATCAATCATATATATATATGTGTGTGTGTGTGTGTATGTATATGTATATATATACAGTACAGGCCAAAAGTTTGGACACACCTTCTCATTCAATGTGTTTTCTTTATTTTCATGACTATTTACATTGTAGATTCTCACTGAAGGCATCAAAACTATGAATGAACACATTGGAGTTATGTACTTAACAAAAAAAGGTGAAATAATTGAAAACATGTTTTATATTCTAGTTTCTTCAAAATAGCCATCCTTTGCTCTGATTACTGCTTTGCACACTCTTGACATTCTCTCAATGAGCTTCAAGAGGTAGTCACCGGAAATGGTTTTCACTTCATAGGTGTGCCTTATCAGGGTTAATTAGTGGAATTTCTTGCTTTATCAATGGGGTTGGGACCATCAGTTGTGTTGTGCAGAAGTCAGGTTACTACACAGCCGACAGCCCTATTGGACAACTGTTAAAATTCATATTACGGCAAGAACCAATCAGCTAACTAAAGAAAAACGAGTGGCCATCATTACTTTAAGAAATGAAGGTCAGTCAGTCCGGAAAATTGCAAAAACTTTAAATGTGTCCCCAAGTGGAGTCGCAAAAACCATCAAGTGCTACAATGAAACTGGCACACATGAGGACCGACCCAGGAAAGGAAGACCAAGAGTCACCTCTGCTTCTGAGGACAAGTTCATCCAAGTCACCAGCCTCAGAAATCGCAAGTTAACAGCAGCTCAGATCAGAGACCAGATGAATGCCACACAAAGTTCTAGCAGCAGACCCATCTCTAGAAGAGATGGGTCTGCGGAGACTGCGCGAATCAGGCCTTCATGATCAAATAGCTGCTAGGAAACCACTGCTAAGGAGAGGCAACAAGCAGAAGAGATTTGTTTGGGCCAAGAAACACAAGGAATGGACATTAGACCAGTGGAAATCTGTGCTTTGGTCTGATGAGTCCAAATTTGAGATCTTTGGTTCCAACCACCGTGTCTTTGTGAGACGCAGAAAGGGTGAACCGATGGATTCCACATGCCTGGTTCCCACTGTGAAGCATGGAGGAGGAGGTGTGATGGTGTGGGGGTGTTTTGCTGGTGACACTGTTGGGAATTTATTTAAAATTGAAGGCACACTGAACCAGCATGGCTACCACAGCATCCTGCAGCGACATGCCATCCCATCCGGTTTGCGTTTAGTTGGACGATCTTTTATTTTTCAACAGGACAATGACCCCAAACACACCTCCAGGCTGTGTAAGGGCTATTTGACCAAGAAGGAGAGTGATGGAGTGCTGCGGCAGATGACCTGGCCTCCACAGTCACCGGACCTGAACCCAATCGAGATGGTTTGGGGTGAGCTGGACCGCAGAGTGAAGGCAAAGGGGCCAACAAGTGCTAAACACCTCTGGGAACTCCTTCGAGACTGTTGGAAAACCATTTCAGGTGACTACCTCTTGAAGCTCATCGAGAGAATGCCAAGAGTGTGCAAAGCAGTAATCAGAGCAAAGGGTGGCTATTTTGAAGAAACTAGAATATAAAACATGTTTTCAGTTATTTCACCTTTTTTTGTTAAGTACATAACTCCACATGTGTTCATTCATAGTGTTGATGCCTTCAGTGAGAATCTACAATGTAAATAGTCATGAAAATAAAGAAAACACATTGAATGAGAAGGTGTGTCCAAACTTTTGGCCTGTACTGTATATACATAGTTTGGTCACACAGCTCTCATCAACCTGGTTTCCAACAGCAGCAGCTGTGGAGTTTATAGCAGCTAAAAAGACAGATAGAGACAGAGACAGAGAGTGGGGAGTGAATATTGGACTGACATTCATCAGGTAAACTATAAATTGCTGTAAAAATACAGCCAAATTCTAACAGTAACGTACTCCATCCATCCATTTTCCGCCGCTTATCCAGGACTGGGTCGCGTTGGCATCAGACTGAGTAAGGAAACCCAGATATCCTTCTTCACGGCCAAGGTGTTCCCAGGGAAGGAGAGATATGTAATCCCTCCAGCATGTTCTGGGTCTGCCCCTGGGTGTCCTACCAGTTGGACGTGCCCAGGACACCTCCAGAGGTGTACTGGACAATAATGTACTATTCTTCCTAAATACACAGAAATGCTGTAAAATTTTATGCTTTTTGGAGCCAAAAACAAGACCAGACATTAACAGTAGGCAACTGTAAGATCTGACAGCAAAATTCAGTATTTTTTTCATTTTCAACGCAGTAATGGAGAGACAGGAGCCACATGCAAACATCAACATCATATAATCATTGTTCATCCTCTTTTCTGGAATCAAACTAAAAGGTCAGTAACATCATACTGAGAAAATAGAATTACATTAGTGCATCTGCCTACCCAATTAGAAACTACATTTAATTTTTGCTAACATTAAATTGGGATAATCCTAGCATGCACCTGATAGGCGTAAGAGAACATTTTTAGCTAGTGTTCTTCAGCAGTTGGAAATTTTAATTATTTAAATATTGTTTTCATATGACTACTGCTTGCAAATCTAGTTTATACATCATTTTTGGATAATTGTTTTGTCTTGAGTACATCTACACTTCAAGTAAGTGAATTAGACCAACATTAGACCGGCCTGATAGATAAACCTTGTTTACCCCACTTGTATTTCACAATTCATAACTATTATCTAAAGCACACAAGAATGGATGCGGCAAGGATATTTGTAGTTTGTTGCCAAGGTCTCAGAGAGATGGGACATAATAGAGGTAATACACAGGTAATATTGTTTACTCATACAAGTGTTGCATGTTGTTTTTAGGTGCTTCATTGTGATTAACCCTGGGAGGGGAACAAAGACCAGCAGGGGAAAACTGTGTATAGGGCAAGCTCATTCAGTGGAAGGCTCACAGTAAATCCTTGTTGCCAGTCTTTTGAAGAACTTGGTGTCCCTGATGCCCCAACCTTCTGCCAATTAAAATTGAGGACATTTGAAGGCATTACAAATTGTTTTATCCTGTAATCTGTTTACTGATGCTATTATACTATTTTTTTATTTAAACATAAGTTTTTGAGCAGGAGTTTGCAAAGCAGTTGCCGTTTAGACTCATGATTAAGTTTGGGAGGCAGCTAAGTATATTATCATTAACCAACATTGTCCCCGTGACAGGAAATGCACTTTAAAAATATATATTTTCAAACACAAAGTATATCATACTTGGATGCCTTTGAATAAATGTTCACTTACATAAATCTGTCACGTGTCTCATCCTCTTTTGTGTTGGGGTTATGCACCTTTAATTGTAAAACTGTGCTGAGCTTAGATTTCATTACTGGACCATTAAGAATGAAGACACATTGTTATTTACAATATATGTCTGAAATTTACAGTTATGTTTTATTAATATGAATAAGAATAAAAGTATTTGGTTGTTTCTTGTAACATTTACAGTTATAAACTGTTTATGTAGATTACAAAATATTACTGGCAAGCCTAGCTACAGTGAAACACTGTAAGGCTCACATTCTACTGCAGAATACCACAATAATTACTGTAGTGATACTGTAGAATAACGGTATAATGCTGCCAACCATACCTGCCAGTAGTTTACATTAATATCATAGGAAAATGTGTTACAGTGTGGATACAAACACAACTCCAAAGAATGCAAATGTTGATCTGTGTCTGGTGGATGTGTAAAATAAACTGTTAGCGATAACAACTGTCTATTGACTTGTTTTAAATTCTTCTACCCCCTTGTGCCCGAAAATCCATCAGAAAACAACTAGTTTGTATGATGCATTGTTTGTCCACATTAGAGAAATCTATTATTGTATCTCCCTCCTCTCTATGATTTCTGTTGATAGTCATAGAGAGTGAGGAGATACAATATTAGTTTATATACTGGGATAACCATCCACATGAGACAGTCTCACCTAGAAGGCATTCATAGTGTTGCATTTGGTTGTACGCATGAAAAGTGACAGAAATTTTGTGTAAGAAATGAAAAAAGAGAATTACGGAGAGAGGTTCAATCCCTGGCTCTTTTCTTACCTCTCCACAATTGGACAATCACTGAAAGATTTGTCCATAAAGCAACAACAGTTTTCTGACATGTGATTTACTGTTTAGGTTGTCATGTCATTATGTCACATCTTGACTACTGCTCACTGGTTTGGTCTAGTGCCGCCATCCCTCAGATGACTCCAGATGGCTCAGAAAAGGCAGCAAGTTGTGTCCTTCGTTGTCCTTGTGACACAGGATGACACTGTACTGAACATCTCTTTTACCTCAGAATAAAAGATTTGCTGTCCCACTACTTTGTTATATTAGAGATATTTCTGTCAAGTTGCAAGAGATCTTGTATTAACCTGCTTCTACTGTTGATTGAATGAACATGATTTACAGTGCATTGAAAAATACTTTGACATATAGAGCCACAATCTGCCTCTTTATGTTATCCAGGAAACTAGGAGAGATCACTTTAAATTACAGATAAAACAGCTACTGGTTCAATCTCTCTCCATGTCTTAATAATTCAATTTTTAGTTAATACAGTACATATCTGTAATATACACTTGGCATGTTGGCTACTACATGAATTTTATATGTGTGCATCATGAACTGTTTGTATATTTAGATATAGAGCCTTGGTAGGGAATTATTTTGGATGACTTGTTTTGGGAATAGTAATCCCATTCAAGAGATGAACTGCTGTAATAATACTTAAATTGGATGCATATAGAAGTCTTTCAGTCACACATGAGATACTAAACAATGCCATAACATTACTTATGTAGTCCATAACGTCTTACTTCTGATACTGTATTTCTGACCTAGTTTTTGCACTGTATTGTTGTTGTGCAGCCTTGTTTGATTTTGTGTATATTTATGAGCTCATCTATGCATGTAAAGTGATTTTTGGTTGTTTTATGTAGATATTGTGTGTTGTGTGGACCCCAGAAAGAATAGCTTCTGTTTCAGTGAAGCTAATGGGGATCCAAATTAATTGATTGAAATGAAAGTGGATGCAACTTCTGTAAACCTGGCTACATATGTTTGCTTATTTTCTCGTACTTGAAACTAAAATTAGTTCTGGTAATAAAGATAAAAGGCAGATAAACTGAGTGAATGTTGGTAAGATATAGACTCAGTTTCTCTCTTCTCTGTCGTGGTCCCAGGTGCTGCTCTTTCATGACCAGAGCTATGGGATCCACTATGAGTACACAGTGTCTCTGAACACAACTCAGGACATGAGCAATGAGGAGCAGAGGGAACCAGAGCATCTCTACATCTGGACACACAGCAGCTGGCAGGACTGCACTGTCCAGTGTGGAGGAGGTAACAGACACACACACACACACAAACACACACATCTGAACTGAGATTTACATGCAAACTATCACTCAGGGTTGCATGCACACATTACATAATGTATGTAAGATACAATCTCTGTGGGGGAATCAGGGTTGTCTCAACAGTTTATAAATGTCATCTGGTTTATTTCTTTGAATTGCCTCTGTCAAGGTTTCTGCCATATGTGCTAATGTTCATCCCTGTTTTGTGCATCTGGACATGATACATTTTCAAATTTCATTTATCTACGTGAAATTTAAAGGTGGGGGCTTTGAATTTGAAATTTTCTAGGGGGTGCCCTTGAGCCATGTTGTCACACCCAAGCCCAAGACCCATATCAGATATCATGTTTCCCTATTTTTGAGGCATGTGCCAAGTTTCATGAGTTTTCAAGCATCCCTAGCCCTTCAAAAATATCTTCGTATTTCATGGCGAATAATGCGTCGCCATGGCAATGGCCTTTGATGAAAACTTAAGGACTTCACTATTTAGTAAAAGAGGAAATGAGAAAAGCAAAGAAGTGGGTTTTAGTGAAATGGAAGAACTGGCCTGAGAAATTTAACAGTTGGGTCATGGGCAAAAATCTTTGTGATAAATAGGGGGTCATAAGTGGTTGACTTGTCATTAGAATCATGGAAGACTCAGGGTTTTACGTCACATTGCCATCTAACTCAAGTTTATCTGCTTTTAATAAAAATAAAAGTTCAGATTATAAAGTGAGTTCAGCCAAACCTTTGGATTTAAATGAAGAATGGGAGAGAGGAATAATGCAGATAATCTATCCACACACGGTTAAGTGTGCAGAGTACTTTAGCTTACTTAGAAGTTTTGTCAAAAGATAACCCTGGTCATGTGATAATTGTAAAAATTTCTGGAGGATATTATTCTGATGTGGATCAGTTTTTGACACAGATAAATCAACAATGTATGCATTTGAAGATTAACATTATTTTAAAAATTGATGATATCAAGAAAAAAGTAGTAGCTGTGGGGGAAACTGAAATATGCACTGATGTCATCTCCTCCTCTGGCATATATGCTTGGGTTTGAACTTGATGTTTAGTTAAACGTTACTAACAAATCCTTTGCTCCCTACTGCGCAGATATCAAGGCTGGATTTTATAATTTATTTATTTACTTGGATATTGTTCAATATCATTGTGTGGGTCACAGCTATTCACCCTTGTTATGGATAGCTGATATTAAAGGTTAATTTGGTAATGTGCTGACACTGTCTTTCAACAGAATCCACTATCATCCGCTCTCTAGAAAGATACCGAAGAGGTCATTAGAGATCTGAACTTTGACTTGAATAAACCCTGGCTTGGGTCCCCCTCCCCTTGCAGGACAATAACCGTTTAGTCATTTATTATATCACTCAGGCTGGAAATGGTCTAACCGGTTTTGCCTGTAGCCCATTTGGTGCTTTGGATTCAATAGTGACAGAAAATGGACCTAATGCTGGCTTAAACAAAAGAGCCACTTTCAGTGCACAATCCAGAGAGTTTGAGGTTATAAGACCAGTACACACAATGTATTTTTCTGTGAACGACTTTTCTAAACTCAGTGAATCTCAGAATAAAACTGATAAGAGCAAAAGATGAGTTTTGCCTTATGTGCTCAAACAACAGTACTTATCATTTACACACAGGAGCCTCACTGTTGAGAAACTGTTTCTCCAGCAGAATCGGCACACCATCTATAATCAAAATTAACAGCAAAAGACACTGTTCACAGTTTTCATAAGTCTGTGTTATACCTTTAGCTTTTAACTCAGCTTTGTTCAATACGGTTTTATAAGCATAGCTTTTGGGACAACTGGAAACCCATCCTGTAATGGAGTCACTGTTCAGCTCATTTTTTAATTCACAGAGTTTATTCCCCTCCGGTAGCTGATGGTCCCCAGCTTGAAATGTATAAAATAGCGAATCAGTGTTGTGGTACAGAACCCTGTCCTGCAGTTGATGCATTGATGAATATCACCTTTATAAATATGAAATCCTCGTTTAATTAGGGGCACCACTTCCTATTGTTTAGTCTAATTTTAACTGTGCCGGGAAGAAACAAAGAGACAACTTTATCAATCTCAATCTGAAGTAATGTGTTACTATGCAGTGATCTAATTCTCTGCTTTAAATTGAAGCCATAGACAACGACGTGCTGATGAAATATATTTATTGAGCTAAATATTGAACAGTGAATAAATGAGACGTTAGTGTAAACCAGACATGAATAATCAACCAGAATGAGTGTTTTACGTTAGAAGCTATGAATGAATGATGGTGAATGTCAATGATAACGTAATCACAGAGTATTCGTTAAGGTTGATATAATCTAACTGATCACTTCTCTAAGAAATTGACTAGAGAGTTCAATTTAACCGACACCAACTCTTAATCACGATGTGGCGAATAGGAGTAGCGTTGTTCAGCTTACTGTGCGTTGTCCAGAGGTGAACGGGTGACTCAGCGGGCTGTCTGCTGCGTCAGGGCGATGAGAAATCAGCCTTTCCAACTCCCAGCGGATGTTTCCACTCGTAAGCCTGTGGGAGCTGTGTGCAGCGTTGTCCTGAGATGACTCAGCAGTCCTCAGTAGAGGGGATCCCCTGAAAGGGCAATGAGCTGTTCAGCGGCGGGTTTCCCGGGATTCCCCAGCGGAACTTCTTGAGCGTTGAGGGAATTTTGAGCAACAGTTTATTTTGATGATGGTTTCTTCAGATGATTTCACAAATCATCGCCGGAATTCACCATCACAAAGAGGGATGAGCTGGTCTTGATCCGAAGAGAGCGGGTCGTTTAAATTGAAGTCTCTGACTGACTTCCTTTCTTACTAAATAACTCAAAGAAATAATCTCACCGGCTGGACAAAACTATACTTCAAGTTACTAAGCATGAAAGGATTTTAACATAAAGTTCGTTTTACTGAAGTTTTATTACTGTAGTAGCTTAAAGAAAAGAAAATTAATTTAGGTGATCACGTGATGAAAAGGAAAAAAAAAAACGGAGAAGACAGAAAGCAAACACAGAGAGGACAAAAAGCAAGAGCAAGCAAAAGACAAAAGTGGAAAAACAACAAAAAAAGAGAGAAAAAAAGAGAGAGAAAAGAGGGAGAGCATCGCCAGTGTGCTACTTTTATCCCGGCTATCTCTGAGTGGGCGTGTGTGGGTGGAGATAGACGTTTTCCCGCGCGAGACGGAAAAATCCTTTGACTCAGATAAACCCGTGATCTTCTCTGGGCTGATAAAGTTGCAACTAAACATTTCACCATTTATCATCCACATTTAAGCATGAATTGCATATGCATGATATGTTTCTCAAATGTTCAGAGGCACACATTTATCACAAAAGTTAGTTATCAACAGTGCAGCTTAATTACACATACTATAATGACTTAATAAACTTTGACCGGCATTACTTGGTGGCTAATAAAGTATGAACTACAAGATGGTTATAAACTTATGAAGCATTGAATTTAACTTCTGTCTTTAAGTAACACAGAAATTCACGCTGAGACTCAGCTCGATTTATGGCACTGGTCTGGCCTAAACATAGTTAGAGTGGTCCCAACTCATCAAACATATTGATGAGGTTTCACTATGATAACAGTCTCTCTGCATTTGTCCAAAATGTATCCTTTGATCAGTGTACTCTGACCTTGAGTTGATAGGAGTGTAGCAGTTCCTTAGTGTTGGAAACTTCACTTGGGATTGTCCCCCACAGTTTGTGAAGAGTTTGGAAGTGAGGAGATGGTTCTGTGAAGCGTCAAAACTGACACTTTAATGTGATGGGAGGATACTCAGTTCACCTGAAGGCATTTCCTGGCGAAGTTGAATATACATCCATGTCTTGGAGGTTAGAGGTTGTTGTTGATTGAACCCAGACTTTCTCTGGGCTCTTGTGGAGATTGCATGAGACCCAAAGACCAACTGGTTCTCCTACACGTCCATAGGCTGTGGTGAAAGCTGCCATGAATACATTCACTTTATGTGATGTATTTTTTTGCACTGTCTCCACTGAACAAGAGTAACTTCATCATTTAAAAATGAGAAATAACTCATATTTCTCAGAAAACATGAAGCGAAAAAACTCTTCAGGTTCATGGATGACGGATGTGATCATTTTATCATTATTTTGCACTAGTTTCCTCCAGAGGCTGTTCAGACATTTCAATAATGTTCTCCTGGCTAGATTATGACTGATTTGATTGGGATCTAGCTGAAGATCTTGCTCCTCTGAAACTGTCTGGATGTATCAGCGCCTGTTTTCTTCCATTTCCACCTCCACAGAATATCCTGATGTCTCCTGTTTTCCTTTTAAAAAAAGGTTTTCATATTGGACTTGAAAAGGTTATTGGATTTCTGATCAAAATGCAAAATTTAGTAAATTTTAGCAATTCTGTATTTTCAAACACTTTCAAACATACTAAGGCGATACTAATGAAGGACAATGGGTCTGTTTCAGCGATTAATTATTCTCTAAATTTAAGAATTTAACTTGGTTCTGAAAATCTCATTTGAGAAATGTTTCCCTCTCATCGACACACATGTATCATTGGTTTTAAGATCAAAACCAATGATAGAACACATTCATAGCTCACAGAACTGAAATACACCTCACGGTGATACTTGGATGTGTCCTCAGTGATGAACCCGGGGTCATAGGGTGTTTCGGGTCTTTAATCATCAGACACCCTCGCCCGGGCAACCCAGCCGGGGGTGATCAGACGCACCACGGACGTGATCAGAGTGCACCACGGATCCCCCCTACGGATCCACAGCCACCGTGAGGACTTTTCTGCAGCCTGAAGGATGTTCTTGGTGGCTTTTCTCGACCACAGTCCTCTAATACCAAGGAGTTTGAACACTTGCTGTAGAGAGTGACCTGCAAAACCCCTGCACCCGATTTCGACTGGTTCACAGCAGGCTTTCCAGCCGTTGCTCCGGCACTCTGTGGTGAGCCCAGAGTATTTGGCCCTCTTACGCTCATTGGCTTCGTCAATCCGGGCCTCCCAGGGGACACTAAGCTCCAGTAGCACCACTTGCTTGGTTGACTCCGATGTTAACACCATGTCTGGGCGGAGTGAAGTGGTAGCAATGTTGGCCGGGAACTTGAGTTGCCTTCCCAGGTCAACTTGGAGCTGCCAGTCACGAGCGGTGGCGAGGAGCCCTCCTGAGGAGTTGGGCTGGTGTTTTGCCTTCTGCCCCATTTTGATGAAGGTGATTGACTGCTTCGGGGTGACCTGGGACTTGCTGTTCTGTATCGCTGTGCAGATGGAATCCGCCAGGGATTTTAAAACTTGGTCGTGCCGCCCCTCCCCTAGAGCTTTTGGGCAACAGCTCAGAATGTGCTCCAAAGTGCCCCTCCTCTGCCATGGTTTACACTCCGGAGTGTCTGCTAGGCCCCAGGTGTGAAGGTTGGCCAGGCTTGGGAGGACATCGTACACAGACTGTATGAGGAATTTTGTGCACAGAGGTTCAGCCCTCCATAGCTCTGCCCAGGTGAGATTGCGAGGTTCCACATGCTCCCACCTTGTCCACACCCCTTGCTTGGACATGCTGACCATCCTGCTGCAACGTTCTTCCTCCACCTCTGCACGGATCTCATCCTGGACCAGTTGGCACTTCTCCTTGCCGCGGGCCCGGTCATAGCAAGGCTTGGGAAAGCTACCAAGGCCTGCCCTCCCCATTGCCACAGTACCCACCAAGGACTTGTGTCTCAGCTGTGCCTCCACTCTGCTTACGGCTTCTTGTGCCTGCCACTTCCTCCCGGTCCTCACAACAATTCCTGCCGAGGCCACTTTGACATCTGCGGAATCTCTGTACATCATTACCTCTCTGGAGCGGGTGACTTTGAATTCCTCCGAGGATTTCCCAGGCTCTTGACAGGTCTTTCAGTCACTGTTGGAATCTTGGTCCCTCCAATTGTAAAGCAGAAATGGTCAGCCACTTTACCTTTTTTCAGGACTAGAGACCTGGATTTAGCTGGCTTGAAGCTCATCTTTGCCCATGAGATGAACCTTGTAGGAGCCACCTGCACCCAGGCACAGGCGTGGTCGTCACTGTCAAGTCATCCATAAAGGCTCTTATGGGGGGCTGCTGAGTCCCAGATTTAGATTTTGGCCCTCTGCATTTAACCTCCGCAGACTTGAAAATCATGTTCATGGCCAAGGAGAAGAGTGACACCGAGATTGTGCAGCCAGTGATTATGCCCTTATCCAGGCGGTGCCAGGCAGATGTTGCATGGCTTGAGGAGACTCTTGCGCTGAAATCGTTGTAGTAGTCCATGATGAGGTTGCAGATCTTTCCAGGAACGTGGTGTCTTGTCAGTGCTGTTTCAACAAGTTTGTGCGGGATAGAACCGTAGGCATTGGTTAAGTCAAGCCAGAGAGTTGCCATATCTCCTTTGCTTTCCCTTGCCTCCCAGATCAACTGCGTCACCACTCCTGAGTGCTCCAGGCACCCAGGCACTCCAGGAACTCCCCCCTTCTGGACAGAGGTATCTATGTAGGCCTTCTTCAAGAGGAACTCGGTTAGTTGTTGGACACGATCTTAAAGAAAATCTTGCTCTCAACACTGAGTAGCGAGATTATACGGAACTGCTCAATGTTGCTGGAGTTCTCTTCCTTCGGGATCCAGACGCCTTCGGCGTGTCTCCACTGGGCGGCGACTTTTCCTCTCCGCCATATCACCTTCAAGATCCTCCACAGACGCTTGGGGAGCCGTGGACACTGAACTGGATCTTGCAGCTTTGACAGCTTCCTTAACCTCTGCCAGGGTGGGCTCATCACTATTGAATTGAGACACTGGTTTTGGAGGTGTCACCAGTGCCTTGCAAGGGCCAAGCTCTTGGTCTCTTAACTTGTCACTGAAGGTGGCATTGAGGTGCTGGTCGATCTCTTCTACAGGGCAAGCAAGGTAGCCACTTCGCTTCTGGCCCAGTAGCCTCTTTGTGAAGGTGAAGGGGTTGCCAATGAAGGCACTTCACTTTCGAGCCCTTTCCTTTCCCTTCCTACGGTGCCATTCGGCCCTCCTCAATGTGATGAGCTTCTTTCTTACGATGTTGGTGAATTCCGACAGAGCAGGTCTCTCCTCTTCCTTGGTTGCCTTGAACTGGCATCTCAAGGATTTCAGTTCTTGACCACAGCCGGCACAGCAAAGGCTGTGGCATCAGCTGCTGTTCCTGAGCGTAGCTTCACTTTTTCCCTCCCCAGACAGGCCATCCTAGTCTGGTGGATCTTCAGACCTTTTGAGTTCTTGCAGACCTTGCCGCATATGCAGACTGCGCTCGTAATCCGTTGTTCATTTGCTTGGGTCATTACCAGTAATTCCGTCCGGTTGGGATGCTCATCCTCCCCCCCTCTTGGGCATCCCTGGGGGTAACCCTGTAGGATTCTTCGTAGCGAGCTTTGGGTGCCCCCTCGCGGGAGCTGTAGGTCAGGGGGCTGGCCTTTCCTACCCTGGTTGCCGTCTTTCCGGGCTGTCCACTGTCTCTCCAGTTGTCACCACTCTTTTCGTGGACGTCATCCAGCCTTTCCTGGAAGTCACTGGCTGAGCCAGATGATGATAGAACTCAAATACACCTCACAGTGATACTTGGACGCGTCCTCAGTGATGAACCCGGGGTCATAGGGTGTTTCGAGACTTTAATCATCAGACACCCTCGCCCGGGCGACACTTGTGAGCTTTGAATGTGTGATTCTTGTAACATCTTCTGAACTTTTTAAAGAATTTGATGGCACAGTCAGTGCCATAAGCACTCCAACTCTGTCCTCTCAAAGTGCTAATGGAGACAAAGTAGGGAATGTCTTCACCTCTAGCATATTATTCAAAATAATAAAAGATCAGCTTGTCTGAATGATTGAGCTCTTGGGGTAGAGGCTGAATATAACATTTATGTTGGGTATCTGCCTCTCTCTTGGGTGTGTCACAGATATGACACATCTACACCCCACATTTGTGTGTGGTGGTCTTGTCTAAAGCCAAATAGTGCAGTTGCTGACATTTTGGACATTTCTTGTCTTTTTAACAAGTGCCGGCCCATTTATCGGCTCTAGGGTGATATTTTAGGTTTTGAAAAGTCTGCACTGCTCATCTTGTCCCCTTTTTTATGTGAAGAAAAGAAAAAAGGTGTACGCTGAATGCCATGTTTTAGTTTAAATTATTTTATAACCCTTATTAACAGGAAAAACATAAACATTCTCACACTATGGTACAGTTCACTTAACCCTCGACAGTATAGGTCTAAAACTTAGCCGGCAAAAACAACCTATAGTTACACTTACGCCATCTAGCGGCCGTAATAATTATGACTCAGGGAAGTGATGCTGTCACACCATAAAACATAATTATTTTTTAACAGTGATTTGTAATGGTTTTGGGAAGCAGCATATTACATGACGATGGGTTGTTCTGAAAATGCTACTATGGGTCGTTCTGGAGCGCAGGTACAATCAACCTATGTGGTCATTTAATTATGAGCATGTGTTGGATACAGTCAAGATCCTCTCCGGACCTTATTTTGCCATCATAAACCCCTCATCAGATTATCATCACCATTAGGCTACACCTAAGATAAACTATAACTGTGTCCAAACCTTCTTTTTACCATCATAAGCCCATAAACTCCCTTTTACACTTAAAATAAAACTAAAGCTATGTGTCTGTGTGTAGGAAAAGAATTTTTAAAATTCTTCATTCTCCACATCTTTCCACTACTTATTGCCTTCATCCTACCTAGTACAGTTCTGTTTTACACTTGTACTGTTCATTTATGTTTTGATTTTATTATTTTGTTATTTTTATTTTATTAGCCTATAGTAGCCTATAAATGGTTTTCTCTCCCCCCACTCTCCCTGAGCTGAGACTGGTCTAGCTGTTGTTTAACATTTATTAATTAATACATATAATAAAAAGACAGCCCCTTACTTACTTACTTACTTACTGACTTTACCTCTGCATGAACGGAGTGAAGACCTGTAAGTGCGCTGCACCCAATGAGGAGGAGGAGGAGGGAGAGAAGGGCGGAGAGGGGTCATGGGGGGGAATAAAGGCCAAGGGTCAAAGTCGGAAAACTGTCATAATGGTTTTGATTGTTGTGTGTCTTCTCTCTCTCACAGTAGATGTTACTAATGAGCCATTATGCCCATGAACCACAGGTGACCTGGACCTGGATTCCACCAGGTCTCTCATATTTGGAAAAGTTTCAAAATAATTATTATTTTCTCATGTTATTTCTGCCTTGTGGAAACTAATTTGAGAGAGGGCTTATTAAAGGTTTGACCTTCACTGAGGCTGTGGTCAGCTTGAAGTCATGTTGGTTAAAATGGATTGACAAGTTCTTAAAGTGAGAGAATGTCCATCTTTATAAATATGAATTAGCATGATTCAAACACCTGTTGTTTCACCAAAGTATACCAAAACATTTCTAAATACGCTGTTCTCTATTTGTAGAGGTTTTGCTTTGCTAAACCAAAGCAAAATCACTACAACACAACCATAATGAGATAATCCCAGAGTCAACCCAAGCCACTGTTTACAGAATCCTACAAATCCTAGAAGTCTACTTCACACATATGCACACACAAAAACACATGCGTGCGCACACACACACACACACACACATACACACACACACACACACACACACACACCAGGGTCAGCACCAGAGCATAAGGAACAGACGGGCAATCAATTTTGACAGAGGGGCATTTTTTGTACTTACACAGGAGGAAATAAATGTACTATACAATTCCATGTAATGGACCTACACATTGGGCCACCACCTGAAGAGGCTACATAACACATTCAAGGCTAAACAACATCCCTGAAGCCACATCAAGGACCGGTATGCATAATTATACAACCATTTGTGCTCTCATCCAGAAACATAGCCACAATTACAAAAGTGCAAACTTACTAAACTACTTAACCACCCTTGAATAGCAAAGTGTACAAAGACACAGAAGTGGATTTATGAACGTACCACTGGAAGAGCTAGAGTCACCAGCTGTGACTGCTGTATCTCCGCAACACAACTTCTTTCCATCCATTTTGCAATTTTTGAGTGAGGTCATGCTCAAAAACTAGCTGCCCAAGCTGACTCTTGCTACTGTGCAGCATTGCATGTCTGTGGTCAGTTAAAATGTTCTTCAATGCAGAGACTGCACCTCAGTGTGTGAGTTTCCACACATGGAGTTAGAAGTATCAAATATGACACATAGTTTAAGAGCCAGCGACACACTCAGCATGGCCTTGTGTACTTCATGCTGTTCTGAGAGGAGCCCTCTAACGGTCCACTTTTCTGTTGTTATTGGTTTTGAGTTTGGTGATGTACTGTTTTGCAACAATACATTCCAATTCCAAAATTGCTGCATTTGTTAAGTCCATGATTGGCTTTATTGCCGTTTCATCCAAAAGTGTCTTTCCCTCTGGATCAAGTGCTTTAGATCCAGTGGCCAACATGGTGTCGTGCTCACTAAACTGTGACTCCATCTCCCCAAATACATGATCCATGTCACTGAAATAGAGTCTTTAGCTCAGTTTTGTTGTTGGCCTTGAATCTGGTTGTTTCTTCAGCTACGTATATGGAAGTCCAAGTTCTATCTCACACAGGCTCCGCCCTCTACTGGACTCTATGGGTATACTCTCCTCCAATCACATGCACGCAATCGCCCACTGAAATTTGCATGTATGTAGCTGGCCACTCAGGTATGATTGTGACCCCCGCGAGAGTAGGCCATGGTTACACCTGTTCATGTTCATGTTAACTAGGCTGGGTTGAGCCCCCTACTGCTCCACTTACCTATAGCCAGTCAGGCTCAGTGAGGCAGTCTGACGACATATCGCAGCAGGGTGAATATTCATCAAGCTGTGTGAGATAGAACAAAGGTTACGATATTGTAACTCTAGTTCAATAAGCACAGGGGGAGCCCTCTACCTATGGACCCTGCCATTCCCACGCCATCCACTGAAGTGGTTTCAGGATGGGAACTGCAGCAAGGCGCTGCCTTTTATACTGTGTGGGACACATGGAATCGGTAGGTGCGTCCTGATTGGCCGGATTTCAGCAGGTGATTGCATGCATGTGATTGGAGGAGATTATTACCCATAGAATCCAGTAGAGAGTTTCTCCTGTGCTTTTAGAACTAGGGTTGCAATATCGTAACCTTTGTCTTTACTGACTTGGCATCTGCATTTCTTTGGAATGGTGGAAGATGTGGCACTCACTGTAACTGTGTGGAGAATCCATCTTCATTACGCAGCAGCATAAGCACCTACAACAAGGAAATTTTATTCACAAGGGAAATATACACTTTGTGAACTAGATGGGTGATGAACACAAAATTTTGCTCCAACGTCTCCCATAACAGTCAGATAAACTGTGTAATGTGTATTTCTGCTCCATGAGTCATTGTAGCATTAAATACATTATGTGCAAGGAGTGATTTGATTTCCTCAAATGAGCAGTGATTAACAGTAACTGTTGCTAGATGCTCTAACCTCCTCTAGTCCAGCAACTGATTTTTCATCTCTGTAATGTATGGAAACAGTGGGGCTCTGTGGGGGCCATACCATCTCTTTCAGGACTCCTTATTACTTATTGTAGTTGAAGATAGTTCTTTATGACTGTGGCTGTATGTTTGAGGTCTTTGTCATGCTGCAGAATGAATTTGGGAATGATCAGACACTTCCCTGATGGTATCGGATAATGAATAAGAATTTAAACATCTAAAGTGCCTAAAACCTGCTCTGGGGTAACAAACTCAAAGGGCTGACTTTCTTATTTTGCATGTGTGTGTCTGTGCAGGTGAGAGGAGGACAGTGGTTTCCTGTATGAGGATAGCCAATAAAACCATGGAGGTGGTCAACAATAGCTACTGTCAACC
The DNA here is from genome assembly GCA_038419695.1 of Scomberomorus guttatus. NCBI lineage: Eukaryota > Metazoa > Chordata > Actinopteri > Scombriformes > Scombridae > Scomberomorus > Scomberomorus guttatus. The sequence goes on from CM076445.1 coordinate 2,068,367, forward strand.
TGAGAACCGGCCACAGCCCCAAGTACGACGCTGCAACTCTCATCCCTGCCAGTACCGGTGAGACTTACTCTCTCTCTCTCTCTTTCTCTCTCTCATTCACTCACTCTCTCTCTCTTTCTCTCTCTCTCTCACACACGCTAACACACACACACACACATACAGACACACACATACAAACTTGTTTTTCTATCTTTGTGGGGATTTTTACTAACACACACACCCAAACACACACAAACATTTCCATGTAATGCCTGTGTCATTTCCGATTATCAAAATAAAAGCCCAATATGGTAACTCTATCATATCAGGAAAGTCAGAATGAGCCAGACTTTTCAAAATAAAACCCCCCAACGTTCATTGTATGTTAACAGGAAACTCGGGGGTTCCTAGTTTTTCAAAATGAGATCCCCAGACAGTAACACTTTATCTTAATAGGGAACTTAAGACGAGTTTATTTTTTCAAAATAAAAGCCCCAGACAGTAAATTTATCTTAACAGGGAATGCAGGATGAGGCTGCAAAGCAGCTCTCACGATGTTATCTTCTTAGGGCAGAACTCAGTAGAGTTGAAGGTGAAAAAAAAGCAGAGGCACACAGGTGTGGTCAATCTGCTGATTTAGACTGCAGTCCTTGTGATAAGACCTCCCTCCCTCTCTCTTTCTCTGTTTTTAACTGTTAGTCACCTCAAACCTTCAGGTTTAATTCACAATTCAAAACTGTCTTTATTTCACAAACACAAAAAACCCCACAATACATAAAAAAACAACATCAGACACTGGCATGCACAAATACATGGACATAATAGTCAAAAAACTTTCTGTCTGGAAAAATTACAACCTATGTATTTCATGCAATTGAAAGTGTAAATACAAAAATCTGACCTTGCATTGCTGTGTGTCATGTTAGTTTGGTGCATAACATGTCAAACATGAGGTTGGAGATTCTATTCCACCTGTTGATAATTTTACTCTTAGTAAGAAATGTTTTTCTGGTCTAAAAATATGTGTGCTCTCCACTCAGCCTGATCACATGACACACTGGAAAAGCTGTGAAAAGCTGTAAAAGCCCTCACTTTAGACTTAAATTGCTCTAAAACTACAAAAGATATCACAACACAATCTGTGTTTTGTGAACATCTTAAAGTTGGAATGGGGTCTGTAGATAAGGGATGTTCGAGCAGTTGAGTCTCAAAGTGAGAAAGGTTCCAACTAAGTTGGACAATTCCTCCCATAGACTGCCATTATAAATTTTAATATTTAAAATATATATTAAATCAGTTAAACATGTTATATTTGAGAAAATGTTTTTTATAGCACAAAGTATGCAGCAATTGAAAAGGGCCAAAAAACATTGCTGGAAGCTGAATAGTATTTAAAAATCTACCACGAATAAAATTATCAAAAGGTAGAATCATACTTACAGCCTCATATTTGTAAGTCAGACATGCTATGCACTGAGCTAACATGACACACAGCAATATAAGATCAAATTTTTGTATGTATTCTTTCAATTGCATGACCTACATGGGTTGGGTGTTTGTGAGATAAAGACAGTTTTTAATTGTGAATGAAACCTGAATGTTTGAAGTGACAACAGTTAAAAACAAAGAAAGAGAGAGGGAGGTCTAAACAAGAACTGTGTTTTGTCTCAATCAGCAGTGTGTGTGTATTTTTTCACCTTCAACTCTACTGAGTTCTGCCCTTAGCAGGATTTGAACTCACAACCTTTGGATCTAAAAGGGGCACAAAATAGACATGATCCTAAACCATTGAACTACTCAGACACATTTTTAAGCAGTAATATTGAAGAGCACTCAAGTGGCATTGAATGATGGTACATGATGAAGCTCTAAAGCAACTTTGTTCATGAGAGCAATATTATGAGGAGCACTGCAATGAGTGGGTGAATGGGTATCAAACACAGAACCTCGTCATCTAACGGGATCATGAAAGTGTTCTAAACCACTAAGCTGGTACAATTCCCTGAAATGAAAGAAAACATTTTGTTGAGGAGAAATTTATTTGCCTAAAACTAGAGCATGTAGCCCAGAGATTTGTACATCATTAGTGGCAGCAGGATTAGTTTACCATGAGAATGTATGATAAGTGTACAAAGTGTTTGTAGGAAGAGAGAATCTCTAAGTTTAAGAAACTGGAGTGAGAGGAGACAAACAGCCTGCAAACTGTATTGCAGTCAATGAGAGCATGACAGGGACTCCCTGTCAATTAAGGTTTAGATCTCAAAAACTATGGGTCCTGTGGGAAATGTGTTTTCATTGTGAGAGAGAGGAGGCTTGTGGCAGCACATTGAGGTAAGATATGTGCTTGTGGAGTTAAAACTGTGGGAGTGACACGTTTTTTTCTGATTTAAAAATATCTGTGCTCTCCACTCAGCCTGATCACATGACACACTGGTGAACTCTATGAAAAGCTGTAAAAGCCCTTTAGACTTAAATTGCTCTAAGACTACAAAAGATATCAAAACACAATCTGATAATTTAGAAAATTCAAAGTTTTGTGAATATTTTAAAGTTGGAATGGAGTCTGTAGGATAAGGGAAGTCTGAGCAGTTGAGTCTCAAAGTTATAAAGGTTCCAACTCAGTTTGACAATTCCTCCCATAGACTGCCATTATACATTTTAATATTTAAAAATGTATACAAAATCAGTTAAACATGTTACATTTGAGAAAAATACAAGCACACATCTCCTGAATGAGCTGCACAGAATGACATTTAAATGGTTTTTATACCACAAAGTATGCAGCATTTGAAAAGGGCCAAAAAAATGTACAGAATGCAGAAGAGTGAGAAGAACAATGGGTGATTGCTTTCAGGGTCATCTAAATATGGTATGTACCAAGTTTGGTTAAGATTGGATGAAATATGTGCCAACAGACCCAAAAATGTATTTACCAAAAAATCCGAAATGGAAAAAGTTTTTAGGCACAAATGGGCATGGCCTACATCAGTCTACTTGGCATCATCCAAGGAACACACTGTGCAAATATTGTTTCGATAGGCCTCACGGTTCATGAGTTATTAACCAAAACATATTAACCAAACGAATAATAATAAAGAGCGAAGATAAGCTGGAATGCGGGACTTTTGTCTCCCCCTTCTGGCAGTGAAAATAATTCATAAACCATTAGGCCTGTCAATATTTGTACAATGTTTTCCTTGGGTGATGTTGATTAGAATGATATAGGCCACGCCAATTTCCGCCTAAAAAAATTCTGCCACTTTTTTTTGGTAAACACACCTTTTGGTTCTGTTGGCACATATTTCATCTAATCTTCATCAAACTTGGTACATATCATATTTAGATGATCCCGAACAAAACGTATTTGATTGTTTTTGGATATCACCTGCCATTTGTCTGTAATTTGTTACCAAAATTTTGAAGGTGTGGCCTGATGCACTTAACGGACCATAACTCAATACTGAATTGGATTACAACCAAATCTGGGAATGTTGTATATACAGTCACATTGAACAAATGTGTCAAATTTGATACAATGCTACACAGGGGTGCTAAAATAACATTATAACATGATATTTCTGCAATTCTATTGTCTTTAATAAAATGAAACTTGGTACCCAAGTTCTCCATGAGAATCTGCACAACATACTGAATCATGGCTCCAATAGCCCCACCTTATGGTCATTAATAAAATGCCACCATACTATTTATTAACTGCCATATCTCAAATGTAATATGCCATGTTAATCAAATTCTGCAAAGTTGTACATATAAGGATGCTGAATAAGTCTGTAGTATTTTCAGCAATGCAGTTTATTTTAGCTGTCAGCATTCACACATTTTCCTGGAGAAAATTATGTCATGTACCAAATTTTGTTCTTCAAATCTTTATTTTTTTTTCTTCTGTATTCTTTTTCTTCCATATGTTTTTTGCAAGCTTTCTTCTTCTCCATACATTGAGCGACAGAAACCATTCAAATATCTAGTTATAACTTGTTTCTGTTAGCTCTTTAGGTACAGCTGAGCAATTCACTTGTACAGATATAGAAGCAAAGGACAATTAAAACATACCATTAAGAATAGTCTGTAAAGATAAGAATTATATATTTACTTTTTAACTACATACTTAAACAGGGGCTGACATGCTTGATTTAGTTTTACTCTCATCTTAGTTTCATCTTAGGGGAACATGTTGATGTGAGACAGCTGCTGCAGTAGACTAAGATCTATAAATGTTAGAATTTTACTGGCTTAGTGCACATTTTCAAACCTGGCCCCACATTTACAAGCTCAGTAAATATCTGCAAATGTCAGGTTATCATCTTTGTCATTGCTTTAACTTAACTTTCATTTGCTCTCTGTCACACACCAGATTAACTACTTGATAAATTGCTGAGTTTACTGATGCCATGTGAGCACATATGAAATCCTGACTTCTCTGTGTAGATTTCTTTTGGCTGTTCCTTTTTTATCATAGTTCTGATCAAAGAATAAAGGTGACTGAGTGGAAGGAGTTTTAAGCTCTGTCTTCTTTTAAATCAATTTTTGAATTCAAAACATTTCTGATGATTATCTCTATAGTTGTATTAAACTGTTCAATCTGTTTTACACATGTATACATGTAAAGCACTTTGTGACCTTGTGAAAAGTTAGTACGTACAGAGTTCATAGAATGGAGTACTGAGTAAAAAATTGTCAAAGTAACAATTTAAGGGCTTTGAAATCACAGAAAGTAATAGTTAAGTTAGAATCTGTCTGTAAACACTTTTTCCATAGGTGGGTGACAGGTGAGTGGGGATCCTGCTCAGTCACATGTGGTAAAGGTCTACAACAGAGGGAGGTGGTTTGTGTTTACCAGCTACAGAATGGCTCACTCATCCACACCAGAGACCTGTACTGCCAAATAGGGAAACCTCCTGTCCTGCAGGTCTGCGAGGGTCGCCTCTGCCTCACTGTGTGGGAGGCTTCAGAGTGGTCCAAGGTACGTCGTACACACACGGTGGTGATGGCATGTGAAAACCAATTCTGGTTCTAAGGCCTTGTTTCCCAAAAAAGATTGGTTTTGGTCTGGTCTTGGTTCCTCAAAACTAAGTGGACCTTTGAAGACCTCTTCTCAGTGCATCCTCAGTGACATCTGCCAAACACTAAGCTACACTGTAGAAACTGAAAATGCAGGTGTGGAGTTGTTTCAGTATAAAGTACAGTGCTCATGTGTATCGCAATAAATATGGGAAGAGGGAATGGAAATTCACACAAATACCTTGAGCATTTATCAGCAGAGGCTGACCACTGCTGCAGAGGAACCTGTGTCTGAAATGTATATCTGGGAAAAGCAGATGTGAAATCTGTGGCAATGTTTTATCACACACACACAGAGTAAGAGACTATAGCAGATAGAAAGATAAAATATACTTTATTGATCCCCTTTGGGAATTTTTTCTTGGGCTCAGCATTGCTGCGTCACAAAACATTTACCTTCCAAACATACTTACATACCTTGCATCATTCATACATAAAAAACCCACACAGTAAGACCAATGAAACCGATAAAACCACAACTTAAAACCAGTAAAACAATATTGTGCTAGTATTGCACATAACAGAATATTGCATGTTCAACATACAACCAACAACTAAAGTACATTCTAGTGTAGACCATCTGTGAAGTGCTATGTGACCATGTATCATTCCACCAACACAGCATTTAACTACTGCTGTTTAAAATCTTAACAGATGATGGGGCAAATTAGTTTTTATAATAGCTCAGGCTGCATTTTGAAACTCTAAACCGTCAACCAGAAGGTAAATGCTTGTATTCAAAATGAAGAATGTGAGAGGGAGCACTCATTATTATCTGTGCCTCTCTAAGCACAGACTTCTCATGTATAAACCTGAAGAAATTGTTGTTCTTCAGGATAAATTCTCTGTTTGACCTCTTTAGGGGAATTGCTAGTAATAATAAAAAGATAAAACTAACACCAGCCTGATCATTTAAAATAACCCATTTAGTGCTTCATCTCTCATCTCTCCACATTGTTCTGGTTTCATCTTTTCCATCTATTCTATATATCCTCATTATCCTCATTTCCTCCAGTGCTCTTCAGACTGCGGTCAAGGTTTTCGCAGACGGACAGTGTCATGTACAAACCCTCAGGGTCTATGTGATCCTCTGTCCCAGCCCACTCAGGAGGAGACCTGTGAGGACCACTCCAAATGTTATGAATGGAAGACTGGAGACTGGTCCAAGGTAAGAATACAATACAGTACAGTAGTGAACTTGGTGTCATTGGAGGGACTGCTTCACCTGTTTTACTGTTTTTAACCAAGAAAAGGTAACTGTGAACACTTGCAATTCTGTGTCATTAAAGGGGCACTCCACTTATTTTACACGTGAAGATGAGTCACTAGAAGTCCGGATATCTTCTCTACTACTTATCTATTTCATGGTACTGCAATACTAAATCCCTGGAGTACCTAAATATAATCCCATTGGAAAATATGTACATCTACATATTTTCAAGCTGCCTGTGAAAGAAGTATCAGCATCAGCCTTTAAATGAAGCAGATAGTATGGGCATCAAAGACATCAGGAAGACCTGCAACTTCCTGATCCCTCAATGCAACATACAGATAACAAGTGCCCTCTACCATCTGAAAGTGTAAATTAATGAAAATGCAACTCTGTAACAACACAGAGGGCCATAATTATTAAAAATTATTTATTTTAGCTATTGCAGGGTCATTCTGAGGTGAAGGAAAGGTCCGAGGGCACAGTTCAGAGGTGGAATTTGTCAGAAAAGTTTGGAAGATGATAACAAAGTGATCTTGATTTCACATTTACTTTGCAGTTTCATGTCTGTCAGTAGCAAGGACCACACCATCAACAAGATGCGTTTTATTAAGAAAAACAATTGATATGCATAGTTCTTCCGCTTACTGACTGCATGGTGGGGAAGCTCGTGGCACCCAGGTAACGACAGACCCCCAAAACCTCCAGTTACTTAAGATAAGATTGAGCAGATCTGAGATCTTTGAGATCTGAATGGGTGTAGCGGTGATGCGTTTGGGAGGAACAACAGCCCATGAGTTGTATGAAGTGCTTTGGGATGTCATTACGGGAAGCTGAAGTGGTGGTTCTGATCCTGAAAGTGGCAGCAAGGGGTGCTGGCATCCTGGTGCCAGATGCCCCGACTAAAGCCGGCTGCTGCAGTTGCTGAAAGTGGGAGGCATGGGGCACTGGCATTCCTGTGCCAGGTTCCTCTGCTAAGGCTGGCTGTTGCGGTTGCTGGAAGTGGGCGGCAGGGGGCACAGGCATCCCGGTGCCGGATGCTTCGACTCAAGCCAGTTGCTGCGGTTGCTGGAAGTGGGTGGCAGGGGGCACTGGCATCCCAGTGCCAGGTTCCCCTGCTATGGCTGGCTGTTGTGATTGCTGCAGCTGGATGGCAGTGGGCGCTGACATCACTGCGTCGTTCACCCTGGATGATGTAGGCTGCTGGTGCTGCTGTTGAAAAACCTGATGGGAGGTGGAGAGCCATGGAATTCTGGTGTTGGGTGCTCCATCTGAAGTACTAAAGTGAGGAGAAACTGGGCAACTGGCAACCCAGTGCAGAATAATGGAAACAGCGTGAAGTTTCTAAAGTAGCATATTAGTAACTTGCAAACCAGTGCTTGTAACAGTGGACGATACTGAAGTGACATTAGATTAGTTGTATTATTAACTTGCAACCCAGTGCACATAACAGCAGACGTTACTGGAGTGACTTTAGATCAGTTTTATTAGTAATTGGCAACCTGGTACATGTAACAGCAGACTTTACTGAAGTGATGTTTGATTAGCTGTATTATTAACCTGCAACCTGGTGCACATAAAGATAGACATTACCGATGTGATGTTAGATTAGTTGTATTAGTATTTGGCAACCTGGTGTGTGTAATGGTGAACGTTACTGAACTTACTTTAGATCAGTTGTATAGTAACTGGCAACCTGGTGCCAGTGGCTATAGATGTTACTAAAGTGACATTATAGTTGTATTAGTAATTTGCAACCCGGTGCCAGTAACTATGGATGTTACTAAAGTGACGTTATATTAGTTGTATAGTAACTGGCAACCTGGTGCCAGTAGCTATAGATGTTACTAAAGTGACGTTAGATTAGTTGTATTAGTAACTGGCAACCCGGTGCCAGTAGCTAAAGATGTTACTAAAGTGACGTTAGAGGTGCCAGTATCTTTAGATGTTACTAAAGATTAGTTGTATTAGTAACTTGCAACTCAGTGCAAGTGATGGTAGGCATTACCAAAGTGACATTAGATTAGTTGTATCAGTAACTGGCAACCCGGTACCAGTAACTATAGATTTACTAAAGTGACATTAGATTGGTTGTATAAGTAACTTGCAACTTGGTGCACATGATGGCAGGCATTTCTGAAGTGACATTAGTAAGAATAACCAAGTGGGTAACTGGCAACCCAGTGTCTATAGTTGGAACAGCAGGATGTTTTTTAAAGTGTGGTGAGAATATGATGGAGAATAGAATAAGATATTGGCAACCTGGTGCCACTCACGGAACCAGAGATAAATCGGGGATGGAATAATTAGATCCTGGTATCGTGCTGCCAGTAATGACTTTAAATTTATCAGGTAAAAAAAGGGTTCTTGAGGTGCATGAGGGATGATGCAAACCTGGTGCATCCTGGTGCTGGTGATTTGTTTACTGGGAAGTTTGTGTAGAGTGAGGGACTTGAGGCTGCTGGAAAAGTTTTGACGATGTTTGTTGCACAGGGGGAAATACAACCTGGGGGTGCTGATGATGCAGACTGTGGCCGTGGAGGCTCTGTGACGTCACGCTTTCTGTCCACAGAAACACCTGTCTGTCAGCTGCAGCACCTGGGGAGCTGAGAGGACAGCCAGTCAGTGTTACTGCTGGTGACTTTTTCTCATTGATGTCAGCCCTTCTGTGTTTAAAGATCATTCTCTTACATTTGTATCAAAGCTGTATTAAGTTAACGCTAATGCAAACCAAACTTTTCCTACTGCTAATACTTTACATTAAAAATGTTCAACTGGCAAACTACGGCCACAGTTTTTATTGTGGAGCAGCCCCAGCAAATGCAATGTATTATGTATTTTGTCACCAAAGTTAGCACTGACTGCAGTTGTTTTATGCACTTTAAGGGCACCATTTTAATTTTGGGGGCTGGTTACATTTAAACACTGTCTGGCTCCATCACTTCTGTTGCTGCTCTTTATGTTTCTCTCCTCAATTTGTTCCATACCAGATCACTCGAGCTGATTACGCCCTCTAGAGAATAGAGACACAAATGACAAACACAGGCCTGTAAACTCAAGTGGGTTGAAAAAGGTGACAGTTGTGAAATGGAATCTCTGTTTATGAAGCCCTCTGTGGGCCTGTCACTGACCCATGATGCATGTACAATATTTATACAGTGATTATACAGCTTTATATCTTGCTCTCACACAAGAACAAGTCAGCAAGACCAGAAGAATTTACACAGCTCCACCACAAGGCATGCAGTTGATGTATTCTTTTATTTGGGACAAGAAATTATTAGGATTTATGAACCACACACCTAATAAAATTAAAAACAGCCTTGTTCTCCAGATTTCTCCTTGGCTCAACCTCCCAGGGATAGGCATCTACATGTACAGAGTCAGTGTGTTGATAAACTGCCCTACAGGGTACAAAGAGATTAATGATGTGGTGCCATCTCCATTATTATCAGCAGGAGACCCTAAGCTCCTTTTATAAGATACTTCATCTGGGACAGCTCTGGGCTGTGTGGCAATACTGATTTAGTTGCCACAATCAAAATTGCATTTTTTAACAGCTTTAGCTTTTGTATTTATACTAAAATCACATACCTCCTCTCAAAAACACCTGTGGAATCAGTTGGTCTCTGTCCAGTTGTTTGGTCTGCATCAGTTTAATTGACAGCTTTCACTCCAATTCATTTGGACCAAACCAAAATAGGTCTGGTATAAAAGCACCCTTATACCACACATGCATTACAAAAGAAATAAAAGACTTCCCCAAGCATTACCCACATTGAAAAATTACTCATCACAGTTTAAATCCATTGGTCCAATACACTGATTTTTAAAAGTCACCAACAGCTATATCAAGACATGACTTTTTTGCCATTCATCTGAGTTCATCCAGGTTCAGCCCAGGCAGTAATGAAGCCATTATACCATAACTTTCCTCCACATCCCTGGAAAAAAGGAGCTATGATCTAATGGGCTGGAAGTAGGATGTGATTTAAACTAATTGTGCCAGGTGAGCACATATGAAAATAGTACCACCGCAATGTGCATCTATCTATGGTACCCACAACCTCACTTCATGCAAGCTAAGTATTTATCCAAGAAGGGTTGAATCAAGTGCAGCTGGACTTGGTTGAAGATACTTGAAGATGTTTTGCCTCTCATCCAAGGGGCTTCTTCAGTTCTAACTGACTGGTGGGGAATCCCAGGTATTTAACCTCTGTGGGGTCATTATCAAGGTCACTGATACCACTTGGTTAGTTAGTGCTACTGGCTGTTGTAACGACAGTCCTTAAGAGTTGTTGGAGTCACCTGAGGCCAAGTGTAAATGACAGTCATTGGAGTTGTCACATGAGGCCAAATGTGAATGGTTGTTAAGTCTCCTGGTAAGGGATGAAAGGACAGCATTGTAGGTGGGCAATAAGTGGTGTCATAGACCTCCTCCCCTGTTAAATTTTTTCAATTCATTTTTATTTATATAGCGCCAAATCACAACAGTTAGTTGTAAGTTATCTCAGGGCACTTTTCACATAGAGCAGGTCCAGAATTCTCTGGACTGTAGTTAAAATGATCAGAGTTCCAAATTGATAGCTTAGTACATTTTATGAGACTGAATCAATTGATTGGCTTTTTTGCTGAGCCCAGGGTGGTGCCCCGTTATTAATTCTTATTAATATTTTTTTTATTTATTTGAATAATTCATAATTATCTTTGATAATTATTAATAATTGCTGATAGCCTAACCAAGGGCCAACAGTGCATTATTTTGAAAATAGTGTAACACACACACTGTGTCTTTAAATGAGAGCATCAAAAAAGTTATTGAACATTTTTTTTTTAAAGTAGATGAAATACATCAATATCAACATCTGTACACATCTTGAGAACAACAGAAATAACATGAGAACTACCTCTTAGAGTATGCCCCAAAGACAATTGAATCAAATCAAATTGAGTCTCATAACCCAACTCAAAGAACCTGACCAAACCTGAATACTGACCTTAATTTCTAGATTGCCCTCTGTAAATTGGTTTATTGAAAGATTTAGCATTTATACGCCCTATATGTAAACAGTTAAATAGTTCATATCATAATATAATTGTAAGCAGATATGTGTTTTTTATTAATGTAATAGTCAACAACTATAACTCCTATAACAGATAATAACAGATAACAGATAATGAATGACATTATAGTAAAACACTGTTGTAATATAAAATAGGGGACGTTATCAAATGTTTGACAAATATTGTACATTAATAAACATTCAAAATGTCCTTATATGTGCTTTCAACGTTATAATGTGTTATAAAGCATTCATAAAATTATATATTATTAAAATTATATATATAATTAAAACTAAAATGATGAATTATATAAATTGCCTATGTTACCGAACATTTTTGGAACATACTCCAGGTAGAGTTATCATATTATGTCTTTTGTTGACAAAATGTAATTTGATGTTGACTTTGATTTATTCTAATCTGGTGATTGTAGATTGCTACCATGTGGTGGTTAGGGCTGGGTATTACATTTGCTTTGAAAAATGCATATTAGAAAATAACAGATGGCTACATTGTAACCCAGGTTCTCTGAGTGGAAAGACTATCTCTCCAACCAACATATTCCATATGTACGGGGACTGACCCCCACGGGAGCAGCTGATGTGGCCACGCATTAATTAGCAACCCATGGTTATAAAAGCACCACGCATGCATGGCCTCTCCGGTTATCCTTGACTGGAACACGTTTCGGAGCGGCTCTTAGCTGGAGAGATAGTCTCTCCACACAGAGAACCTGGGTTACAATGTAACCATCCGTTCTCTATCGTGTCAAGACTATCTCTCAACCCTATATATTCCATATGTACGGGGACTCTGTAAGACACACCGCGAGGAAACCACCAGGCCCAACTGCTCCTGTGGGAGCCTGAAATGGCAGTTAAGTTCAAATGAGATGTCACCCACCACCAGAGTCACCCATGTGCTCAAAGAAAGGAACTATTTACAAATATACACCATGTCCATGACCAAGGTGCAAGACACCACCAAGTCTTAGCTGGCCCTGCCAGAAACTAAGGCCTGCTGTAAATGGGTGGAAGGCCACCTAGCCTGCCAGGCTGCAAGGCTAGCTTTGAAAGAAAAAGACATCACTCCAAGCCAAGTTCTGTTCCTGTAAGAGCCGTGGTATGTCAGACCATGCCTACTGCACTGAGCCAAGCACGCTAAGTGAATAGGGTGCCGGCTGCTACATTCATGCAGTAGAACCTGATAAAGGTGGATAGGGTGGACCAAGAGGCTGCCGTACAAAACCCAGATAGAGGGGCACCTCCCCATAAGGCCCACAAGGTAGCGAGACCCCACGTGGATTGTGCACCCCTGCTGGGGCTGGCCTGCCTGCCGTCATATATATGCCTGTTGGATTGCAACCCAATGAGAGAGGCTAGTCTTGAAAACTGGTTGCCCAAGGCATTTAGGTTTGTAACAGACAAAGAGCTGGTCTGTTGTCCTGTGGGTATTTGTCCGATTAAGATATATTGTTAAGGCCCTGATGGGGCACAACAAAGACTGCCCACTCAACCCTGGTTCACTGTCCTGAGGAGGGTGGAAAGGGTGCAGCTCAATAGACTGACTGGAGTGGGATTTGGACCTGACCTTAGGATGGAATGCCAGGTTTGGGCATAGCACCACCCCAGCATCACCAGGCAGGAAGCGGCAGCATTCCTCATGCACTGAAAGGTCATGGAGCTCATCCATTTTTTTTAGCTGACAAAATTGCTAATAAGAACATTGACTTGAGAAAAAGCCATGTCAGCCCAACTGTTTTCAGGGGCTCAAATGGCTCATGCTGCAAGGCTGACAGTACCACCTCCAAATCCCAAGGGGGATAGCTGGCTGACAGCTGGCTTTCTGTGGTAGGGAGTAACCCTACGAACATCTTCAAGAAACTGAGCAAAAAGGTCGCAACAACCCTCTGCCAGTTTCTGAGGCCCAACACTGCCTTTATGGCCTTGAACTGTGGATGAGCCCACTCCCATATATTGTCTGAGTCAATCTGCAAAGGCAAGGGGAGCCCAGGCCCCCCCTGCCTGTTGACATACGCTGCTGCCACTGTACTGTCTGTTCTCACCAGCACATGGTGGTTCCTAAGCTCTGGAAGGAAGTGCACAAGAGCTAGATATATAGCCTGCAATTCCAGAAAATTGATGTGCTGTACTAACCAGGGTCTGTGCCACTGGCTGCTGATGCTTTTGCCTTTGTGGACAGACACCACATCCGTTGGTGACGGATGACACCAACTGGGGATGCAACACCGGCCCCAGTGCATCACTCTGCGTTAAGCTGGTTGGCTGCTCCCACCAATGGAGAGCTACACAAAGTCTGCGTGTCACCAGCACTCTGGTTTGCAGTTTTCTCTGTGGGTAAAGTCCAAGGTTCAGGAGATAGCACTGCACTGGACGCATATTCAGAAGAACCAGGGGCACAATGTGCACTGTGGCTGCCATCAACCCCAAGAGGTGAACGTCCAGGTTACCCTGGCCCCCAAATGGAATTGGGACAAGCAAGCCCTGAGGGCGGCAAGTCCTCTAGGAGTTATGGAAAGAGATCCTGCCCCAGCATCCAAACACATTCCTAGGAGCTCTGTGGACTATGAGGGCTGGAGCCTGGCTCCTCCTCCCGCCAAGGCCAACAGGAGGAAGAGCACCTAGGTGTGACCCGGGTCCCGCAGCACCCCAGAGCACCAAGATGTTCGAAGTGCTGTAGGAGCTGGGCCACACTGTTGCAGCACTGCTCCTTTGAGCAAGCACACACCAGCCAGCTTTCTTTCTTTTGTCCAGGTAATTGAGGATGTGAAGACAAGCAAGGGCCTCACGACTGCGTCCACGCATCTTATGAATGTGTGGGGGGCTAGCAATATACCAAATGGGAGGACACATAACTTTAAGGTTCTGCCATTGAAGGCAAACCTTAGGTGGCATCTGTGACCCTCCCTTATTGGGATCTGAAAATATACATCCTCTAGGTTGATCATGGCAAACCAGTCATCTTGGAGGATGGCCCGTCGAACCCCCGACAGTCATCCTCTTATCATAGGGGTCTCAAAAACTCTTTGAGCCCTCTCAAATCCAAAATCGGTTCAAGTATCCTGGTTGGCCTCCAGCCTGTGGGGCTGTTGAGACACACCATTCACAGCCCTGCCAGAGCATTTTCGACATCTCCCGAGCACAACAGTGGGCATCTTGGGCCTGCTGGAGCATTTTATTTGCATCTGGCCCAAACATGGCAGATGGCACCACAGGCAACCTAAGCAGACAGGCATGGTCTTCCCCCTGCAGCCATGTCTGAGACAGCCAGAGGTAGTGCCTCACCATCCAGAGGGTGGCCATTGCCCTGCCAGTTGCCACCGTTTGCTTTTTCATCAGCCTAGCTAGGAGCAAGGACACCTGCTGTAACTCAGCAGCTAGGTCACTGTCCTCCAACTGGCCAGCTGGCTGCTTTTTCCATTTGTTTTGTTTTCCCTTTGGAATTACCCATGGCTAAAGTACACCTGTTTACGTCCTCCAACTAGGTCCTATTTCACAAGGGACTATGGCTGTGTGCGTCAGGTGGCACAGCCGCCAATACACATAAGCCACACTTGGCCACAGTGATGTAGCAATCACCTGGGAAGCACAACTGCCGCTTCCTATGTACAACATTTTAATCATCTCAACATTATGGTTAGTCAGCCTATGAGTGTTTTACATGCCCATAAAATTATTTTGTTTTCACCATTTTCTTCTTTTACAGGTGACAGATTACAAGTGAAGTGCAGTTATTTTCCTGATATCTAAAACATGACAGTGGGCAAAAAATGAATGCTAAAATATTTTAACATAATTTAAAAGGCTGTTTTTGTTCTTAGATTTGTCTAGATCAAGTATATTCATGCACCACAATTTAAAATAAAAAGTAGTTTGAAGTTGAATCATGTGTTCTTACTATGAAGGATGGAAGTACAGTGCCAGATGTTTTGTCCCTGGCCCTGTAAAATCAGCAGTGCGTAGTGTTTAAAGCAAGAAGATAAGAGAGGCCAACTCAGGACAATCCTAGTGCACTGCTAAATGACCAGAGATAGTGTCTTTTGGTAAAGACAAATTTAAAGTAAACAATTAAAACGATATATGGTTAGAAAGGTAAGAAGTTATACTTTATACTTTTACACCATTAAACTAGTCGGAAACATTACTTGATCATTTATAACAGCAGTTAGCAAAATATTAATAGAATGTTAGCAAAAAAGTGTCCAACTCAGAACACAGTGATGTTATATAACTCAACAACACAGGTAAGTGACAACATTTACGGACAGATCTACTCCAAGGATCAAACAAAAAAACTCTGTGGCACTACACTGAGATTTAGTGTGATAAATCTCTGGACCTCGATTTGAAGAAGTCTCTGCAGATGTCCAAATCAGCTCAGGAAAAACTTTGGTGTCCAAAAAATCATCAGGAGTCAGAGTTCAGAGCAGCAAAATGACTTTAATGACGGCAGAAAAGGAGAGCCGTTCAAAGTGCACACAAGTTACACCAGAAAAACTCTGAGTTACATTGGTCTGTGCTCCTTCATTTATACTCTAAGGCCTGCATAGGTCACGCCTATTGACCATCCCCTTTACATTCGGCCAATTACATTACAACTCTCCTTACGTCGGCTGTTGTTGGTCCATAAGGAATTTTGCAGATCTATCGGCGCCTGACACCGGATTCACTGGTGTCTGTCTCCATGTCATCACATGCCCAAACATATATTTTTTAAAAGGTTATCCTTCATTCTTTTTACACTATTGTTTCCCTGATTTCTTTTGGCCTTAATTTTTTAAAAGTTATTCTTGCCTTATTTCTTAACGCTCTCTTGAGGTTATTTTTAAAAAATAATAAGGTTTAATGCAAAAAAAAAAAAAAAAAAGATACCACAGATGTGTACAGTGCACAGTATGTACACATTTGGGCTGTGATGTGTAGACTGAAAAATAAAATGGAGGATACTGCAGTTTGGGGAGAATTTTGAAGGTGCAGTTTCTCAACCTGCTTGTAGGTGTCATTCATTTACAACAGACACTGACTAGGGTCAACTTCCACACCTCCTCACAGCATACAGAGGAGCAGTGATAACTGATATTTCTCATTGGTTGTTCCAGTGCTCATCATCTTGTGGGAAAGGCCTGCAGTCCCGTGTGGTACAGTGTATGCACAAAGTAACTGGTCGTCATGGTAACGACTGCCCAGTTACACTGAGACCACCAACTTACCGACCCTGTCACCATGGTACCTGCAATGAGAAAATCAATGTGAACACCATCACTTCCCCCAGGCTAGGTGAGACACTCATCACAGCTTCAATCTTCCTATTGATTTTAATTTGCATGTTTGTTTTTTTTTTGTTTGAACCATAATAAAGCAATAACATGGTGTTCTATCATAGTCAGATCAGACAGCAGCCAGCTACACAACCCAAGAGCCACAGGCTCTGAATAATAACCCACCTTAGCTTTCCTACTAAAGTCTCCTTCTCATCTAACTTACAAACATGAACACACATCTTGTCCTGCACCTTAGTTTGTTAAATGAGTCACCAAACAAACATTAAACCGCGACAAATGCACTGCTAACGTGACTTAGAAGGCTAGATGGCTAATTAGCTGCAAACAGCATATAAACATACCTGAAATGTCACTTTGGTCCCATTAGATGCTGGTTAGAGAAACTATTTCCTCTTCTTTGAGTATCATTTACTGAAAACTACAATGACCCATTGTTTTAGGATGACCTTGTTTTGAAGTTTGTTCAGACGATGAACAAGGACGTTTCCTCATAGTGCTAGTAAAAGTGTATACGATTATATTCAGCTTCAATCTTGTAAACAAGAACATGTAAGGTTATAGATATCAAGTAACTACCTTAACAGTAAAATTGATTAATATATGCATATCCACCCAAGGAATAAATTAGACTGATTTAACTTAACTTACACATTTAAATAACTGCCATTTTGGTAAATCTGATATTGAAACATCTGAACACTTGTTCTACAGCTGTAGATGTATCAAGAAAATGTAGTCAGATGTTTATGATTGGCTTCATTCTAAAGAAACTAAATGTAGAAGTTCTTACATTTAAGAATGTTTGTTGTGGGGTAATTGTGGAGGACAAAGAAGCTGGATTTGTTGTAAATAATGCAATTTTATTGGTGAGATAAATAAAAGCAAATGTATTAAATCAGTCCCTTTGTGAAATATATTTTAAATTTGTAATTGAGTTTTCATATACCAAAGCTAACCCCTTGCTTTCTTTTAGTTCTATTTATTAGGACCTGAGCACAAAGTGGTGTAAAGGCCCTATTGTATCTGAAGGAATTATTATTATTATTGTTATTATTGTTATTGTAATTAGGGCTAGATACAAATTATTATTACGATACTTACTTGCCAAACTCAATTGCAAAGATGATATGCTTGGACTACTCGAAAACTCATGAAAGTTGTCAGATGTGGTGAAAATTGATATCTAATATGGATGTAGCAAAATGGCTCGATAGCACCCCCTAGAAAATTTCAATTTTGAAGCCCCTTCTTTAAAATTGAGATGGACAAAATTTGGTATGCACATGTATCATGTCAAGATGCACAAAAAAGCCTCTTGGAGCAATACCCTAAATCCATCCATCCTAAATCCGTATTTTAACAAACTCCTAAAGATTTAACCCCACCGACTTCAAATTTGGTCAGTCATCTAAAGGCCTTGGTGATGAAAAGTTATCAAAATCTTGAGTTTTCATTGAACACCCTTGATGTGGCGATGCGTCGATGTTCGATGTTTCGCCATGAAACAGGAAGTTGTTGTAACTCTGCAGTATATCATCCAATCTGCACCAAATTTCTCATGCTTGGTGAGGGTCCTCACCTCAACACATCTATGTGTCAATATTGAGTCATACTCATAGGCCTACCTACTGGCAACAGGAGGTTACAGGTGCTGTGCTTTTACAATCCCTGCCTAAGCAGGTTGAACTGTCAAATTTGGTCAGATTGTGAGTTTTCATTGAACATCGTTGCCGTGGCAATGCAGCAAATTCCGATGTTTCGCCATTGTAAAAACAAATTGTTTTAACTTGACTCCACATTGTCAAATCTTTCCCAAATTTCACATTTGATAACAGTCCCTTTCGTAAAAGACCTTTACGATGAAAAGTTATCAAAATCTTGAGTTTTCATTGAACGCCATTGCCGTGGTGATGCGGCGAACTTTGATGTTTTGCTTAAATGTATATTGTCCAATCTGCCCCAAATTTCTCATGATAAGGGTCCTGACCTTAACACATCTATGTGTCAATATTGAGTCATAGTCATAGCGCCACCTACTGACAACAGGAAGTCAGCCTTATAGGACAAACATCATATGATTTACATGGAATTTACATGATGTGGTCTACAGATGATATGCAGCAAAATGACGTATAATTAGTGGGTGTTCTCTAGCACCACATAGTGGACACAGGAAGTGATATTTAACTTGTTTGTGCAATGTTCGATAACAGCCTGATACTGAACACATCTGCATGCTCTGATTGCAGTGCCCCCCAACGTGCGTGAAGGTGCGAGGGTCAGATCATAGCTGCTTGCAGCTTCAATTATTATTATTATTATTATTATTATTATTATTATTGTTCTCCCCAAAGAATTGCATTTTTGAGTGGCTAAACATGCTCGAAAATTCATGAAACTGTGCAAATGCGTCATGAAGTGGCAAAAAATTTGATATTTTATGGGTCTTGGGTGTGGGTGTGGCAAAATGGCTCAATAGCGCCCCCTGGAAAATTTTAAATTTGAAGCCCCTCCTTCACAAATGATGTAGATGAACGAAATTTGGTTAGGCACAGGTATTATGTCCAGACGCATAAGGGAGCCTCTTGGAGCCAGACCCTAAGTCCAACAGGAAGTCAGCCATTTTGAATTTACTTAGCATTTTCGTGCAATTTTTGGCATTTCCAGGCATTGTATTTTGATGAACTTCTAGATTAAACCTGATTAAACCAAACTTCAAATTTGGTGAGCGTTATCTAAAGACCTGTGTAATGAACAATTTTCAAAATGGTGAGTTTTCATTGAACTCTGTTGTGGCAATGTGGTGAACTTCGATGATTCACCATGAAAAAAAAAGTTGTTGTAGCTCAAATATACATCACTCAATTTGCCCCAAAGTTCTGGTGCTTGTTAAGAGTCCCGGTCTGAACACATCTACATGTCAACATTGAGTCATAGTCATAGCACCACCTACTGACAAAAGGAAGTCAGCCCTATATGACAAACATAATCTGATTTATTTTACATGGTGTGGTCTCCACATGATATGCAGCAACATGACGTATAATTAGTGGGTGTTCTCTAGCGCCACATAGTGGGCACAGAAAATATTTTTTTTTATATTTAACTCCTTCATGCAATATCCAATAATCATGAAGATGCATAAGCACTTCAGTCAACCTCCACTAAATATCTTGCTACATTAATGACCCTCTTGTGTAGCACTTCCTACTGGCAACAAGACATTCAGCCTTATGTGACAAACATCATCCGATTCACATGAAATTTACAAGGTGCGGTCTACACTTGTTATACAGCAATATGATGTATAAATAGTGGGTGTTGCCACATAGTGCACACAGGAAGTGATATTAAATTAATTTGTGCATCGTCTGATAAGAGCCCAGTCCTGAACACATCTGTATGCCCATAATAAAATCACTTTGACTGCAGTGTGCCCCGTTGTGCGCGAAGGTGCAACGGCCCAATCATCGCTGCTTGCAGCTTTAATTCTTCTTCTTCTTCTTCTTCTTCTTCTTCTTCTTCTCTGCAATGAAACACATTTTTGAGGGGCTAAACATGCCCAAAAACTCACAAAGCTTTCCACATGCGCCAGAAGTGGGGGGAAATTGTATCTTTTACAGTGATTGTGTTTGGGCGTGGCCAGCGGGCTCCATAGCACCCCCAAACACAGGTCCATTTTAGTAAAAGTTTCTTTGATCTTAATGAAATTCAGTGGGATCATTGCTCTCATCATTATACATCTTGACATCATTACACAAATGACGTAGATGAATGAAATTTGGTAGGCACATGTATCATGTCCAGATGCACAAAAAAGCCTCTTGGAGCCCTACCCGAAGTACAACAGGAAGTCAGCCATTTTGAATTTACTTTGCATAGCAAATTTCAATATTTCGCCATGAAACAGGAAGTTGTTTTAGCTCTAATGTACATCGTCCAATCTGCCCCAAATTTCTCATGCTTGATAACGGACCCAACCTGAACATATCTACATGTCGATATTGACTCATAGTCATAGCACCACCGACTGGAACAGGAAGTTAAAGGTGTTGTACTGTGCTGTAAGCCCCCACCTTTAAATTTGATGTAGATAAACTAAATTTGGTAAGCCAATGTAACATCTTCAGACTTTCAAAAAATGTTGTATATAAAGATGTTTATTTCCATTTGTCAGCATATACCTGAAGAAGCTCGTTGACCGAAACATTGTATATATTATCTATCTTTATTGAGCAAGTGAAGACAGTGTGCAGGTGTCCCTTCTTTTTAGTACATCTACTCCACAAATGCACCTGTCACAAAGACTACACAGGTGTGCAAGAGATGTTTGACGATCTGTGATATAGCCACTTGCTTGTTGGCTATTTTTTTCTTTTGACACCCTGGGTACTTGCCATTAACTATATCCAAAGATGAGCAGTTTTCAAGAAGTCAGTGCCTTAACCACTAACTGCACCTCTATCTTTGAATTCTCTCAAGAAGACATCGAGAGGATTCTAATTCTTAATGAAATCCTGGGAGTGACTATGTCATCTGATGAATTCAAAGTCAAATTGGAAAGACTTTGTCAAAAAGAGACACGTGCATGGCTCCACATTGAACGGATATTGGAGTAACAAAAAATCCCAAGAGGGTTATGCATTCAAAAAGCCCCTACTATTGGGAAGTCTGAGAACTTCATGAAAAGATGGGGAAATATCCTAAACAAATGCTCTCTGGACTTGATGCTTCTTATAATTGGAACGAGTATCCACCGACGCACAGCAACTAAAGATTGAGAGTCAAAAACAAGAGGAAGCGCTAAAACAAAAGTTTGGTCATGAATTCACATCTGTTGTATCAACCATAAAAGACTCTGTTAATAAATATAGAGAGAAACTTCATGCTACCAAACTAAGAAAGTACAAAAGAGAAACCGATGACTACTTGAAGAATGAGGTGTATGAGTGGGAGATTAAAAGGCCCTCCTCCCAACCTACAGGTGTGCCAAGGCTTTCCAGCACGCCCCGTAATGCAAGTGCACTCCAGGACCACAGAGGACGCTGCTTCGGAGATGAATCATCCATAGACAGTGATTTTACCATGGACAGTGACTCTAGTATTCCACCCCATAGTTCATCTTTAATGGGTATGCACAAGAAGTCACACCAACACAAAAAAGGCAAAAGAGGTGCAGACGGGGGAGACACACATCTAAGAAAAGAGCGCCGTCCCTGGACACGCAGCTTCTCCAAAAAACGGTAATCAACATTTCCTCGAAAGAACTGTCTAATGACCAACTTTCTTTGTTGTCTAAGAGGCTATCATTTGTACCCAACAGCGGTGTTATCAATACATTTGGTTTAAAAGACTTGTTTAAGTGTTTTAGACAAATTAAGTTGGAACACTTCTTTTCCTAGTTCAGTCGCAGTTGCCTTATCTTCTAACAATTTTAAACCAAAAAGCACATTCTGCCCTAATTTATCTAATCCCTCTATTAATACATTCTGCAGAATTGTAGAACAGAACGTTATGAAAATGAATGAGCAGCCTCTTCAGTGTTCCCATAATTTGTCTCAAGGTGAAAAGACTGCCCTTTTTTGAACTCATAGGGATAATGATCTTGTTTTTAAACCTGCTAATAAGGGTGGTGCTTTAGCTCACAAATATCGATTACAGATACTTTCTCAATTAGCAGAAGACAAATTTTACAAAAAGTTGAAAAGCGACCCTATTTCTCCATTTCAAAAGGAAATATTGACTTTTTTGGAAAATGCAAAGCAAAACAGTTTTATTTCCAAATCTGAATTTGATTTCCTTTATTGTGAACATCCCATTCCACCCGTTTGGCATACTTTGCCTAAAATACATACATCCATCAATAATCCACCAATGTGTCCAATTGTGGCACAAATTAATTCTCTTTTTGTCCCAAACATTACCCTCTTATATTAGGGATTCCACAGATTTTATAGAGAAAATTTCAAATATTTCTAATCTTCCTGGTGATGCGGTGTTATTAACTCTTGACATTACAAGTCTTTACACCAATATTTCTCATGGGGGGGGACTTGAAGCCCTTTGCTTCCAGTTAGAGAGTGTGACAGCAATTTATAATTGACATGGAATCATATGTTCTGAAATACAATTATTTTAGTTTTTACAATGATTTCTACCTTCAGGTCTCTGGCACAAGCATAGGTTCGATTTTTGCACCAAATTATGCTAATTTCTTTATGGGTCATTTTGAAAATAAGTATGTATTCAATCCGGCTGTGAACATACATCATCCGAAGATTCTTAAGTGGTTTTGTTATATTGATGATATCTTTTGTATATATCAAGGTAACTGTGATGAAGTACAAGAGTTTGTCACCTTACTGAATGGTTTTGACCAAAATTTGAAATTTACATTGGAGTCTAGCCATGAAAAGGTACATTTTTTGGATATGTGGATAATGAAGAATAATGGTTGTCTATCTACCAAATTATACCAAAAAGAAACTAATAAAAATACACTCTTATTGGCTACTAGCCTCCATCCTACTTCTTTTAAAAGGTCTTTACCTATTAGTCATTTCTATAGATTGAGAAGAACGTGTTCCTCTACTGATGATTTTATTGAGAAATCTGTAGAGATAAAGTCTAGGTTTGCACAAAGAGGGTACTCATCCGATTGTATTGAGGAGGCTTTCACATTGGCTTTAAACAAGCCTTGTGATTTATTGAGAGAGCAACAAAAAAGAGAAAACATTTTCTGTAACATGCATTACCACATATTCTCCTAATTCACATATCATCAAGTCAGTTTTTAAACATTGGCACATCCTGAGTTCAGATTCTGAGTGGCACCAATATTTAAGGATCCCCTCCTTTTTTCATATAGACAGGGGAAAAACTTGGGAGATTATTTAATTCATGCTGATTTTCAGTTCCAGAGCACTGCGGCAGTGTTGACCAACTTGTGCACCCATGTGGTATACTTGTGACATTGTCCTGGTGGACTTGTAGGCAAAATGTCTACACAGCTTAAGCAGAGAATCAGTGGACATAAAAGTTCAATCCGTAGAAATGATCGGGATTATCCCATTGCAGTCCTATGTGATGGCTTTTCCCTGATCTTGCCCTGACTTAATATGGAAGAGTTGATCCTCGTGACTTTGATGTAATTTCATAAATTTATGTAATTTAGTCTACCTACTTACTTACTTTTTTCTGTATTTTCTATATTTCCTTATAGTGAACGATAAACTATTACTTAATGTGATGTTATATTGTAAGCCTATATGATGGCTTTTCCCTGATGTTGCCCTTTGTTCTTATTCTCTCCACTCTCAGGCATTTTCCTTAACCTCCTGCCTGACCTAATATGGATGTGTTGATCCTTGTGACTTTGATGTAATGTCATAAATTTATGTAATTTAGTCTCACTCACTTTTTTCCTATATTTCCTTATATGTTTGCAATTGTTTATTGATAATATTATTGACTTACTATTGCGCTGATAAATGTGATTTTAATATTTACATTACATTTTTAATATTTTCCAGATATATCATACAAATTTGTATCTAAATGAGGTCAAATGATGCCTTGTGAATTGTAGGAGTTCACTCTGAGCCACAAGGTGTAGCCTATTGCCATTAATGAAATGTTTGTGATTATTGGTCAGTTAACCAGGCCTTTTGTATATAAAGATGTTTATTTCCATTTGTCAGCATATACCTGAAGAAGGTTGTTGACCGAAACATTGTAAACGTTGTAAAGTATCTTTATTGAGCAAGTGACGACAGTGTGCGGGTGTCCCTTCTTTTTAGAACATCTCCAAACTTTAAAAAGTCTCTTGGAGCCATACCCTAAGCCCAACAGGAAGTCAGCCATTTTGAATTAACCAGAAAAACTTCAAATTTGGTTGGTGAAAAAATGAAAATGAATAAATTGCAAAGCTTTTGAGATTTTATGGAATGCCCCTTGACATGGTGGCTGGTCAATTTGCATGTTTCACCATGAAACAGGAAGTTGTTGTAACTCGACTTTACATCGTCCAATCTGCCCCAAATTCACATGCTGGATAAGAGTCCAGAGCTGAGGACATCTACATGCCCATGCTGACACATAGTCATAGCGCCACCTACTGACAACAGGAAGTCAGCCTAATGTGACAAACATCATCCGGTTTACATGAAATTTACATGGTGTGGTCTGCACATGATATACAGCAACATTATGTATAATTAGTGGGTGTTCTCTAGCGCCACATAGTGGATAGTGATTTAACTCCTTCGTACAACTTCTGATATTCATGAAAATGCATATGCATGTCAGGAAACCTCCACTAAATGTACTTCTGCATTAATGACCCACTTGTGTAGCACCGCCTATTGACAACAGGAAGTGAAATCTAGATAACACATATATACACAATTTCCAGTACGCCATCTCCAGCATCACATGGCACACGTCCACAAGGCACATAATATTTTCCTCATTCAGGCAGTTTTCAATGGTCCCAAAAGTGAAGGTTTTTATCAAACATGGGTCTTGGGCTTGGGTGTGGCAAGACAGCATGATAGCACCCCCCTACAAAAAAAGTAGCACTCGTGGTATGTTTTACCTACATGTACAAAATTTGGTAGGCACATGTAATATCTCCAGACTTACAAAAAAGCCCTCTGGTGCCACGCCCCAAATTCAACAGGAAGTTGGCCATTTTGAATTTAGTGCTCATTCCATTGCTCAGACCATTTACAGGCACTTTATTTTTACAAAGTCCACATAGCGGATTAACAGGATCAACCTCAAATTTAGTCAGTGAAGTCTATAGACCTTAACAATGTAAAATTGTGAAGCTTTTTAGATTTGTGGAACGGTGTTGGCATGGTGAGGCGGACAACTGCATGTTGTGCCAAGCTGTTGTAACTTGTCCAATCTGCAGCAAAACTGGCATGTTTGATAAGAGCATTGTCCAATCTGCAGCAAAGCTGACATGTTTGATAAGAGCCCAGGCTTGAGGATTTCTACACGTTAGTATTGAGTCATAGTCATAGTGCTGCCTACTGGCAACAGGAAGCAAGCCTTATGCTACAGACTTCCTTTGATTTACATGAAATTTAAAGTATGTGGTCTATATTTAATATGCAGCAATATAATGTACATTTAGTGCATGTTTTCTAGCACCACATAGTGGACACAGGAAGTGATATTTATCTCCTACATGCAATGTCCAATATTCATGAAAATGTATATCTATGTCAGTTGTCCTTGGTAAAGGTATTGCTGCGTGTCAACTGACTTCCAGTAGTGATACCACTCCAATGCGCATGAAGTTCGAGGGCCAGTTCATCACTGCTTGCAAGTTTACTTTTTTGTTAGATTTGCTCAGTATTTTTGTACAACAAAAAAACCATATGAAAATGAATACCATATTTTACAAATGTAAATTCATAAATCTAAAATAGTTTTTAATTACTCAGTAGAGAAACAAAACCTGCATTGACACCTACATTGACAAACCTGTTAAAATGGCTGAAATATCTTGGTTTCAGTTATTAATGACTATTTAAATAAATGTATTATATTATTAAGATATTATTATTTTCCTTTAAATAAAGGAAAAACTATTGGTTGTTGTCAAAAAAAGGTTATGGAATGAACTTAATGACTTGTCTTTTTAAATAAAGTTTATATTACAAAAAGTTTTGGCGAATGGGAAAAAACACACACACTGCCATCAAGCCAAATACAACTGCTGTGAAGGTCACGTGTCCTCCATGTTTGAGATCTGCCATCTTGTGTCTGCAGCCAAGATCTCTTTAACTTTTTTGCCGGTATGGCAGTCTACTCAGCCTTTCTTGTTCTACTGCGTTCCTCAATTGTTTTCAGTATAGTTGAGCTTGGAGAGTGAGCTCTCGTCAGTTGCAACTGAAAACAGCAGAAAGACTGTTCACACTTCAGTGAAGGTACAGTAGAAGGTACTGTGGGAAGATCCTCCACATATTCTCTAAGTATTTTACCATGCCATCACTCATTTAGTGTTCTTCTCTGTTGGTGCATTTAATCAGTGATTAATTAAGGTAGATGCAAGCCTTTAATATAATAATATTAAAAGCTTAAAGTAATGATAACCAATAATGTTGTTGTCCTTAATTTGTTTTGCATTGTTGTGCATGTTTTGTACTGTACAGCACATATCACACCCCAACTCTCCAACAGTGGTTTTAACTGCTTCTTCCAGCCATGACAGGATTTTTCTCTCACCTCAATCAAGCGATTTACCTAACTGAACCAATACTAAAAAAGTAACATATCAGAACACCTTGAGATTATTCTTTTTCTAACTTCTTCAGAACGCACAGAGAAAATCATCCTATTGATAGAGGCATCAAATCAGAAAATACCAATTTGATACATCTGTATGAAAAATGTTTTTTTTTTGTTTTTGTTTTTGCTTGGAGGACTTACTGTAACTGTGTTTCAGCTTTTGTACATTGACCTCCTGCCTCTCTCCTGTCCCGCCTCCAGCTGCTCTGACCTACAAATGCATGGGGGACCAGTGGACAGTGTACTGCCATGTGATCAGAGAGAAGAACCTCTGTCAGGACATGAGGTGGTACCAGCGCTGCTGTGAAACCTGTAGGGACTTTTATGCTAAGATACTGCACAAGAGCTAATGACCAAATGCACCTACCATACTCCAACTAGTGCCTTTTTTGTAAATGTTTTTAATATTGTTAAATGTTATAAGAATACAATTTCTATTATTGATGGAACTTTTTGTATTTACAAAAGAAAATGAGAAGTGAACACGGAAGTGTACGTTTTAAAAGGGCTTGTAAGTTTCTAAGTTTTTATTAAGACTTGAAAAAGTCCAGTATTTCTTTTGCTGTACACCAAAAAACTAAAGAAAACAACAACACAAATGGGAGAGCCTTTAGAAAGCTAATCCAGGGGGCTTTGTTGTTTAGAATGATTTAAAATAAGTGCTTGATTTTAAAGTACACCTTTTGTGCCAGGTGTAGCAGATAACATCAGATTATGAGTTAGTAAGAGCTCTCTCTTCCCATATCCTCCTTAATGCTCTGTTAATATTTTACTCTGTTGTACTGTATTATGGCTAATTGTTGCAATTTCCAATAACTGTTAATAGGTTTATATAAGTAAAATGAATATGATACTTAGTAATAATTAAGTATAATGTAATAATGTGTAATTATTGATCAGGAGCCATGGTAAAATACTGTAGGATTACAGTGAATCAACCCAGCTAATGATAGGAGAGCCACTAATCCACAGGTCTGTTGGAGGGCTGTGGATAGCTCATGTAGCAGAACATGGTCGGAGCATAAAGATACACTCTATAGGTACGCGGTTGTGTTATGTTTCTTTTCAGATGCAGTCCAGTCAGTTGAAATAAAAATCTTCTTGGGGAGGTAGTATGTCAGTGCAGACATATTTTAAAAAAACATGCAGTTTTTCTACAAAAACAATTAAGACGTCAGTATGCTTCAACTGATGTGCTTGTTGGATAGTGGAACAGCACCTGAAATACCCTCCCCACACACCTTTCTCATGGTGGACTTTGGGTGGGTGCCAGTGACCGACAACATTCCAACTTTCCTACTTTCCAACTAACAATCTGAAAATCAAGCCTTTATGGCTGGATGTGTGGCCATAAAGATGATAGCAGGATTTAAACTACTCCCTCTTTTTTTGATTTTTCACACAACTACTTCAGTCGCTTCTAGGTTTTTTTAGACTTAATTTCAGCAACATGCACTGTTCAAATAGTATGGCACAATTATAGCAACAAGGTTATATTGCAATAATTGGGATTTACATAAGCCTTTGTGCTTGTTTTATTATCTACAGTAGATTTGTGAAAAAAATATTTAAAAGTTTTGATATAAATTATGAAAGTTAAAACTTTCATCAGGGGTTTGAATATTTTTTCGTCAGGCCCGGATTTAGCCCACAGGCCACCATTTGCCTACCTCCGCTGTATGTGTTTCCACTGCGGCCTCTCAGCAGGGGATAGCTGCTGTTGTGCTCCTGCTTGGTAACAGAGCCTGCCACAGCCAACCTGAGGTTGTCTTTTCTCAAACCAAAAGCCCTGTCTGTGCTGGTGTGGAATGAAGGATCTATTCTTAAAAGTCCTAATTGTTTCTAAGTTTCCAACAAAATCTGTGGTTTAGATTTAAGTGTCACACTTATGTTCCTGTTCCTACTCCAGATATCAGCCTTATTTTGTTTGCTGCTCATTTTCTGCTGTATTTTCTGTTCAAAGAGAATGAAAACCAAACATTTCCTGCTGTTGCTTCACACCAAACCAGCAGCATCAGTTACATACCATCTCCTCAAACCATTCATGATTTTGCACTCTGTTGTTAACACAGAAAATGACACTAGTTGTTTCAAGAATGACAAGAACTTCAGAGAGAGGTTCAAACCCTGCCTACTTTCATTCCTCCACAGGCCTGGCCAATCACTGTGTGAAGTGGGTGGGATCATCTGCTTCAGAAAGTTGCAAAAATTGTCAGATGCAGCCTTCCCCTGATACTGCCATGGGAAAGAGGGTTT
Organism: Scomberomorus guttatus; assembly: GCA_038419695.1. NCBI lineage: Eukaryota > Metazoa > Chordata > Actinopteri > Scombriformes > Scombridae > Scomberomorus > Scomberomorus guttatus. The sequence goes on from CM076445.1 coordinate 2,097,559, forward strand.
TAGATGCTAGTAGATAATCTGACTGTTTGAAGCATACTGAGGCCTTTAGACAATGCACATTAAAAATTAAGTTGATGACAAAATATAAACCTTTCAGTCTTGTCTTGTTACGCAAAGAAATAATTTAGTTCATATTACATTTTACCATTACATCTGACAAATGTAGTCCCTGTAATTGATGGGTTTTACACATCACCTGCACTATAGCAGTTAAAAGTTTTGGCACATATAACGAGAAATAGACAGCCACATTAACTTGAAAGACAATGTGATTATCATTAAAACATATTGATTATTATTGAATTTAAGCTGAAATTCTGCCTTTAAGCTGCCCAATGCAATCAGCACAGTGGTCTAAGTAATAAATCTATGCAAGAACAGCGATATACATTGTAATGAATTTCAACTAATTCAAGAAAAAAAAACAATAGGTTATTATCCAGACCAAACCTGAAGGTGGTCTTGCATGGCCACACTCCTAAAGAGCAACTTAACAGCAGCTGTAAACCTTGTTTTTGCTGACCTCCAGTGCTTTAACTTTTCCCCTTGCTGAAGTGATACACGTGTAGTTATGGAACCTGTGTCATCACTGTTGGTGTGGGTTACAGGTGCAACAAACTACACTTGTGACTGCACCTAATCTGATTGATTGACAACTGAGAACTGGCATTACTAGAAGACTCATTGTCAACTTCTGTGGTGCCTACTAACTGAAGAACATATAACCTATGAACATTATAAGGCATTTTCCCCCCTTTTATCAAAAAGTCCACATAGTGTTAGCTATCAGCAAAGTAAACTGTCTGTTTACTAGCAAGTTACCCCAGCTTGCTAATGTTAGCAATTCCCAATGGACATCACTGTTCATTCATGTTATTTCAACACCTGCTGAGTCATCGGCAGCTCTCACACACTCAATGTTGGCTTTGTCTTGCATTCTAGAACAATAGGGAGCTAGTGTTAGCTGTCTATTATGTCTTCACAAAAATTATTTTTAATTTCAAGCAAAATTCCAAATTGAACCAATGCCCTTTGACTTGTGACACTCCATGTTTGTTGAGAAGTCCACCAGATATAATGAACACTATAATGAGCAGGTGTAAACCCTGTGATCAGGTCTTTGTATATTCACGTTCTATCCACATATGTTTTAAAGATCATTTTTCAAACATTTAATATTAGCACTAAATATCTGCCATCATCATCATCCTTAAAGTTTAACCCTGTCAACTCTTTTCACATAGTCATAGTTCAGTTTCTGTGTGTTACAGAATGCTTATGTGTCATGGATCTTCCATGCATCTAGGTGTGAAAGTGTGTGTCTTTGTTAACACAAGAAGCCTCAGTCTTCCAAGGGGTTTGAATGGTGCTATCTTATGACCTGTTTCACTACTGTGGAATTAAGCTTATTGTCAATGGTGGTCCTATTGTCATTGTTAACAGTTATCTGTTTTTGTATGTTGTGGGATTATTTAATAACATCACATTGTATTGATGAGGTTTTTTTTTTTTGGTGATGTAGTGCAAATATGCGCTACATCAGCATTATTCTCGTACTGTACTTTTTTAGTTGCACATACAGTATGTTTGATACATAAACTGCCACTACATGTATTTTATGGTGCTGATTTGGAACAGAGTAAATAATTTGTTTATACAGGCACTTAACCATTTGTCTGTTGTTCTGTGTATTAGTCACTCTATACTTGTACTGCCATCCACTTTGTGTCCAGTATACCATTCTGAGCAAGAACCTGAATGATTAGATCAAATTCTATATTTCAAGTCTACTGTAAAGCGATCCTCTTTAATTTGGTTACATAATAAATAATGTGATTTTACATGGAAAAAGAAACCTGTATGACCCACTACAGTATTAAGCTATGTGCATTAAACCAGAATGCAGACTGTTCTTTGACGACTCCTCTTCCTGTCCTCACAGCACCTTGTCATACACTGCACTGTCTGCTCTGTGCTTCAATATGAACATGGCCAACAGGTGACATGGCCATATGACAGGCTATACATCAAATGTTTTGTTTGTATACATCTAGGTATAGGTCATGATGTCAGGTATGGCAAGGCCAGTTTATTTGTATAGCACATTTCATACACAATACGCAATTAAAAGTGCTTAAGATAATGTATTAAAAACATTAAAAAGAAAAACAACATAAAAAAAATTAAATGCCAATTAAAGAATACTGAAACTCAAATATTACTGGTAACCACATGCAGTGGCCCTTTCATGTTGAGGTTGTGAAGTAAATATCTCCGTGTCGTTGTCAGCCAGTGTTGACACACCCATAGAGACAAGCAAGAAGTGGCGAAGGCGATGTTAAGAGATTTGTTCACTTCCATTGGGTCTGTTATTTTCTATGTAAGCCTGCACACCAGCGGCAGTTTGACATGCGTCCCTGCGTCAGGATAACGCACTGTCCTATTTTCCCAGCATCATGGTGCATCAAGTTCCCAAGAAAGCAGTAATTCCAACATATTCACTCCCCAGATAAACACATTCTGGGTACTGCACTACAGCTGCCCTGCCCATACACTCATGCCCCAGATGGGCAAAAACACCCACAGTTTGCAGATGGTTAATGTATAGTAAAACATTTTAGGCAGATGTTTTAACAGTCACCAAATTATCAGACACCTGTATCAAATGTTACACACTTGTGCAAAGTGGCAGTATGTACAACATTACCAAATTTTGTGTCAATCCAATTTAGCATTGAAGAGTTAAGTGATTAAGGCCAGGCCTTCAAAACTTTTCTAATTAATTACAGAGAAATAGTAAGTGATTCCAAAGAACAACCACATAAGCTTTGTTTGGGGTCATCTAAATATGATATGTACAAAGTTTGGATGAAATATGTGCCAACAGAAGCAAAAAATCCAAAATGGCAGAACTTTTTTTTAGCCGCAGATGGGCGTGGCCTATATCAGTCCACTTGGCATCATCCAAGGAACACACTATACAAATATTGTTCGGACAGAGTTATTAGCCAAAACATAAAACATGTAATAACTGACCACATGGTGGCACTGTTGGTCCCATTTTTTTATATGTTAAACATGTCAAAATGGGACACCTGTCCAAGAAGTTTGAACACTTTAGCACTTTTAGTTTTTGAGATAGAAACTTTCAAAAATTGCTCCCATAGACTTTCCATTAAAAATTTTAATATTAAAAAAAAATTTAAAATCATTGAAACATGTTATAATAAAGAAAAGTAATAGCACACATCTTAACGAGATGTACATTTTGACATATACATGAGGTTTGTACGACAAATCGCATAAGACTAGTTAGACACCAAAAAACTGTGAAATAATATAATAATAATAATAATGACTAGAAAATTCTGCAATTTCTGAAGAAATTGCTTGTGAGAGCTGCAAGTTGCAAGCTGCTGCTGCTGCTGCCGGCTGCTGTCTGCTGCTGCTGCAGATTTCTACTCCAGCAGCAATTTCTAAAAATTTTGTAGCGCCACCTACAGGTGAAATTGTATCAAATACCCCAGACTTGTTCAGCATCCCCATTTATTTAACTTTGTTTAATTTGTTACCATGAAATATTATATTTAAGAGATATGGAACCCTTATATGTAGTATTGTGGGGTTACACTAATGGCCACAAGGTGTGGATATTGGTGCCACATTTCAATATGTTGTGCACATTGACATGGAGAACTTGTATATCAAGTTTCGTTTCATTAAAGACACCAGAATTGTAGAAATATCAAGTTATACTATTACAGTAGCGCAATCCAATTCAGTATGCACTTAACAGAGTTATGGCCTGTTAAGTGCATCAGGCCACCCCTGCAAACGTTTGGTAACCAATTACAGATAAACGGTAAGTGATACCCTAAAAGGAAGTCATAAGTTTTCTTCGGGGTCCTCTAAATATGGTATATATTAAGTTTGGTAAAGATTAGATGAAATGTGTGCTAAAAGAAGAGGAAAAAGTTTTTGCCAAAAGATCCAAAATAGTGGAAAGTTTTTCCAGGCACAAATGGGTGTGCCATATATCAGTGGAATCACCTTCATCCAAAGAACACACCAAATTTTGTTTTGTCACGCCTCATGGGTAATGAATTATTAGCCAAAACCTAAAACATGTAAGAACTGATTACATGGTGGTGCCATAGGTACCATGTTTTAAAATGTTAAGCATTTCCACATGGGACACCTGTCCATAAAGTACTTCAGCAGTTTTAGTTTTTGAAACATTCCTCCCATAGAATTCCCATTACAAATTGTAATAATTTAAGGGTTACTATCTTTAAAAGTATCAAAGTATCTGCTCATGATAGCAGTATTGTCCTGGAAGAAGCTGATTGTTTGATATTTGAATGGTTTCTGTAACTGAAAGTATGCAGAAGTAGATAGGGACTGAAGAAAATGACTGTGAGAGATGGAAGCTGTTAGCTGCTGGTGATGCTGCTGCCACTGCAAGCTACTACTCCAGCAGCAATTGTTTTAAATCTCTTAGCACCACTTACAGGTGAAATTGTATCAAATGCTACACACTTGTTCAGCATCCACATCTGTACAACTTTCCTGACTTTGTGAAATCAAGTTGTATTACAAAATGTCTCTAGGAAAAGCCTTAAAAAGTATGTTAAAGGAGGACCATTGAAGTAAGAATAATCATAATAATGAATATAATGAAATGCATATTTGTCACATCAAGTCATGTAAAAATATGTTAATGTGGTAAAAGAAATGTTTAAGTTTGCAAAGTCAGAATGAATGCAGGGATTAAAGCAAGAACATATTTGTGAGCCAGAAAAGTGTCCAGGAGGAAAAGTGTAAAATGTATTGAATTAAGTAATATATGAATTTAAAACTGCTATGCCTGAAATCAGGCGTTGGTGCCTGAGAATTTTAAGCCCTGTGAATGTACATGTACAATGTGTACAGGTATAATTTTGTATAACTTGACAAGTTGTAGTGAACTAGGGGTGGGTGATATGGCCAAAATGTTTTATCACGGTATATGTAATTTGACATTATGGTAACAGTATACAGTTAAGCCCTAAATTATTCATACCCATGCCAAATTTTGATTTATAGTAAATTTTTATTTGACCAATAGGTTGGTAGAATAGATGGTAAGACATTGTGTTAGAGATGTTCATGATAAATTTGAACTATTTCTGTTTTTTAACATTTTTACTAAAATGCCATGTCCAAAATTATTCATACCCCTTGAAATTGTCGCAAATGTTTGCAAATATGCAAGCTTCAATACCATTCCAAATGGTCCTCGTAATTTCTACCATGTTCTAGAGCATTCTAATCAACTATAAATTGAGAATAGCTGATGCAGTAGTCAGTTACTAGTCAATTGCAAGTCATGACTAAAACCAAAGAGCTTAGTGAGGACCTCCAGTTGTACATTGTGGCTGCTCACAAGATGGGAAAAGGCTAAAAAGCCTTATCCAAGTGTTTTCAAGTGCCAGTAGCCACAGTGCAAAGCATAATCAAAAAGTACAAGGAGTTCCACACTCTGAAAAATCTCAAAGGGCATGGTAGGAAGCCAAAAGTGACCCCTGCACTGGCAAGAATGGTAGTGTGAGAGGCCATGAAGAATCCAAGGATCACCACCAAGGCCATCCTGGTGATTCTGAGCAATTCTGGTACCAACATCTCAAGGCAGACACACCAGCAGACACTGCACAAGACTGGTCTCCATGGACACCGACCAAGGAGGACTCCACTTCTCCAAGACAGGCACACAAAGCTTGCACAGCCTTTGCAAAAGCTCACCTGGACAAAGAAGAAAGCTTTTGGTCATCAATTCTGTGGTCAGATGAGACATTTGGACACAGGGATGTGGCTTTCATTCAGCGAAAGAAAGGAGAAGCATTCAACCCCAAGAAGACCATCCCCACGGTCAAGCATGGTGGTGGGAATGTAATGCTTTGGGTTGTTTTTCAGCCAACGGCCAGGCAACCTTGTCAAAGTAAACGGCATCATGAGAAAAGAGGACTACATTAAGATTCTGGAGCCATCAGGCAGTCTGCAGAAAAATTTTGTCTTGGGCAGCATTAGACCTTCCAACAAGTCAATGATCCTGAACATACAGCCAAAGTGGTCAAGAAATCATTAACAGAAAACAAGTGGCCAAGCCAGAGTCCAGACCTGAATCCCATCGAGAATCTGTGGAGGGAACTAAAGACCAGAGTGATGGCAAGGAAGCCTTCCAACCTCAAAGACCTGCAGATTGTCGCAAAAGAGGAATGGTAAAAAAAAACAAAAAAACATAGAAATTGTTCCAATTTTTTCATTTATATCTCTAGCACAATTTCTTAGAGTCTTTTGTCACATGCTTATGTCATTTCCAACCAGAAGAAACCCTATTGGTCAAATAAAAATTCACTATAAATCAAAATTTGGCATGGGTATGAATAACTTTGGGCTTAACTGTATATCACATATAGTAACTGTAATAGATCCATGCTGCTGACCGGATTTTCAGAATAAATTGATGCCTGACATTCACAAACAGATCAGTTGGACAAGCTGCGAAAAGAGGAAAGATGGCTTTGCATAGTAGCCTAAACATTTCTCCTAATAATTAGTACTAGTCATTTATATTTGAGTTCAAAGGGGTTTCAAAGATGCTATTATTGGAAATAATATGATTTTTTAGGGGTATAATAGGTATAGGTATAATAAGTAACATAACATTTTATATTTTAATCAGTGTTCTTTTTGTTTTACTTGTTAATTAAACATTCTTACATATAATTATTTATAAAATTATTTAATGATGAGCACGTGGGTGTCATTTTATACAGCAATGATAATTTTGTCCACAACAATGTTTAAGTTGGATCATTTGCAGATGAACTGCGTCACCCTACAACAGCTCCAGTTACAGTCCGCCAGATGTTCCACTACACTTCCGGTTGCCTGTGACCACCTGCTAGCGTCTGTGGTGAGTTGAATTTTCTCTCTGCTCAATAAAGGTTATTCGTGATATTAAAGTCGAAAATAAATCATAAAAATTAAAATAACGGGTTGGCAAGTAGATATTGACGTGAAATATGACAGGAAATGAAATATAGTTGTTCTTTTCACAAACAGCGTACATTACAGGTAACAGGTGCTAGTAACTTTATAGGGCCCAAGTCTCTTAAATTGCATCCACATTTCACTCACTTGCTTCTTTTCCTTGCGTCCCTTCCACCGCGGATGCATGGAGAGACGCAAGGAAACGATGCGAGGAGAGAGGAAACAATGAAATACGTTTTAGAGAAATGAGTCCTCCTTTCCTTTAAAGCGCCACGTCGTCACGAAACGTCCGTTTCTGATGACGGCGGCAGCTGATCACAGCTTGATCAGCTGTCAGTTGGCTTTACACAGCTGTGGCGAAATTGATGGAGTTTATGTCTGCACACATGTGCACTGTGCTGACACTAATAAAGGTGCAAAGTTATCACTGCCAGCAGCTGTTTTCTCTCTGCAGCCTGTTACCTGTTTAACAAACACCTGCACATGAATAAAAACCTGCATTCAGTATTTATGTGTACTGTGTCCTGCTCAGAGGCACAGGAACCATTTCTACTGACAGTGTGTGTTCATATCATTTATTAATTATTTGAGCGTGTATTTATTGATATTCTTATTGTGAATTCATTATTTAACAACCCAGAATGTGATTAGAGTGTATTTTGAACACTGGAAATTATTTATTTGGCTAAATGTTTCAGGAAAATTTTAGATGATGTAACTTATATCAAAATCCAAGCTCAGGAATTTTCAGCTTCATGTGACTGAATGGATTGATAACAAAAAAAAAAAGTAAATTGTCTATGTTTTTTCAACTGAATTAGGACCATTTTGCACCACTGAATCAAAAAATGAGATCCATTTTTCTCAATCAGGTCAGGTTTTTGTGCTAATTTGATTTTGAAAAATTCAATCTTCTGACTAAATTGATTACATTTTTGTGACATTATAAGTTGATTTTTGTTAATATTTCTCATCCAAAAAAGGTTTTAGGAGAAAATGTTACAATTACACATTTATCACATTGAATAATAGACATTGATAAAGGTAAGTACATGTAAATTGAACGTTACATGTTTCTTCGAACCTCTCGAATGCTCAGCAGCAGGGATGTCTCTCTTCAGAGTCCAACAGTAATCAGCCATCATGACTCCATCCCAGCATCCCTGATACCTGGTCTTCATCTCTTTTATGTCCTGATGGAATCTCTCCCCCTGCTCATCACTCATTGATCCCAGATTCTCAGGAAACCGATCCATATGTGAGAATAAGTAATGCATTTTGATGCTCATGTTGCATCCAAGGTTTCTGAAAGCAGTCAGCATATTGGTGACAAGTTCTGCATAGTTCCTGGCCTTGTTGTTACCAAGAAAGTTCTTCACGACCAGAACAAAAGCCTTCCATGCTTCCAGTTCCACTTCGTTCATTGAGTTTTCAAACTCTCTGATGAGCTGACGGATTTGAGGACCATCAAAGATGCCAGCTTTCAACTTCTCTATGGTTAATCCTGGAAAAGCATGGCACAAGTAAGTGAAGCAGCCACCATCCTTGTCTAGAGCTTTGGTGAACTGTTTAATCAAGCCGAGCTTGATGTGCAGCGGTGGGAAGAGTATGTTGTCTCTGTCTACCAGAGGATTGTTGATGACGTTCCTTGCTCTGCAAGGTACCAATTCCTCCCGCACAGGCCAGTCCTTCTTTGTGTAATGCTGAGCAGTGTTCCTACTATCCCACATGCACAGAAAGTATGGGTACTTGGTGAAGCTGGACTGTTGTCCCAACAAAAAATTCACCATCTTCAGGTCAAAACAAATAAGCCACTCATGCTGATCATAACAAATTTTCTCCAGCACATACTTCAACGCTTCATACTTCTCCTTCAGTGTAGTCGAGTGAGCAAGGGGTACAGAGGCAAACTGGTTGCCGTTGTGAAGCAGAATACATTTCAGCGATCGCTTGCTGCTGTCAATGAACAGTCTCCATACTGTGGCACTCCAAGCTTGTGCAGAAGCTGAGCAATATCTGTACAGTACACTAAGTCCTTCTCTTCAAAGAAAAAACAGAGGAACTTTTGAGGTTCTTTTCCTTCAATCTGGATGCCAATAGCTCGGCAGAGGACTTTGACAAGCTGAGATTGCAAACTAGATCATTTAGCTCCTTTTGGGAAAAAGGATGTGGAGCATCATCGTTAAGAACCGCTTCTTCTTCATCTTCTGGAACACTGGAGGAATCTTCGTCACTGATGTCAGGAAGTTCTCCAAAGACAGGTACTGGAATTTCATCACAGTGAGCTACAGGACGACGTGCTGATTCAAGATCAGGATACTTGAGGCTGCTTCGGTTCTTTCTGTTGATCCCAGTCACATCATTTACTTAATTAAAATAAGCTTTGTGTAGCTTAGTGCAGAGGACTTTTTAAGACAAATTGAGCCACAGATGACTAGAAAATGTAGACAGTATGATGTTTCTACATTGTCATCTGAAGCTGCTACCTTCAGTTGCCAGTTTGTTACGAATGTATTTTAAACCATAAATTGGGAAAGTATTCTGGTATGAAAAAATAAATACAACTTCTTTTTGTATATGGTCAATGAGCACAGCTCTTATGTGTGCTCAATTACTCACCATAATATTCAGACAAAAATGCATTCAGGTTTCTTTATATTTAAATTTGTGTATGGATTACAACAACCAAATACACATTGAAAAATGAGGTTTTAAGAGAACACTATACTTTGATCGATGTACCACACATACAGATTTTTTAAAAATGCAGTCTTTGTACATTGTCCATTAAACATATTCAGAAACTTGGATGTAAATGTCACTTACCAATCCAACTCGTTGTTATGAAAGCCATGTTAATTACCATGTAAGGCATATTGATGAGCTGATCAGCACTGATGACATATCTGTGGCTGATTCATTAATGATTTTATCGAGTAGTATGTGACAACACAAAATTAATGGTAATATTTTACTACTGATATTTTTTGACATTTCTAGTCTCACTTGTGTTTAGTCAGAGTTTAGTCAGCTTCAGCATATTTTGTACATTATAATTGTACATTATTTTCAAACCTGTCAATTACAAGGGCCCAGCCGGCAGTGGCAAGAGGTTCCCATGGAAGCAAATGTGTCACAGGGCATTTAAATACGTGAGAACATAGTCACACGATATATCATTTTGTCCAGAAGAAGCTCGGCTAGTTGGCTAGGGTAACCAGTTCTACCTAAATGAAACACAAGTCAAACACCAAGCAACTGATTGATCGTGTAGCATTCTGAAAGTGGTGCATGTGCGCAGTCACCGCATTTCTAATATCTTTCATTTCACACTATCCACAGAGATTCCACAGATTCCAGCAGTATAACTCCTATCACTGTCCAAAATTCACTGAAAAAACATCAAAGGACAATAAAACAGACTTCCCTTTTTACAACTACAAATTCTGTCTTACCTTTGCTGTTTTTCTAATCAAAAGTTGTGTCTGGGCGCACAAAACTACTGACTACTGCAATGTCTCTGGGTCATTTTGAGTTGATTACGGCGATTCTGTATTCATTTATACAGAATGGGGAAGGTATTGCAATTAGGCTACCTCCTAGCCCTCCGTGCAATGACATGGAAGGCTAGTGGTTGAACCGTAGTATTGACACAGATTTACCCAAAGGCACTTCCTGCTAGAGTTTGTGACCTTTCAATAGAGGGGTGAATTGTCCAAATAGACCAATGGGTTCCCGAGATATTGATGGTTATTTGTTTAGGTTAGCTGAGATCATTACTGACATTACATTAGATTTAGATTAAATTTGATATCATTACGAATAGCTAATTTGGGGATTCCACTTAAACATGACTACTAAAACCTGTCCAACTTTGCTCTGGTTTACTTTATTAGCATCAGTCTTGGCACAGGTAATGCTCAGATATCGTGCTGTGGTTTGCTAGACGTTTTGGGCTGCAACTGCATAATTCTAAAGGAAATTCCATTCTCATACTGTACAGTTTTGTTAGGCGGAAATGAAATCTTTCATTTAAACTGTGTTCTATCTTCATTTACTCTGACCCAGTAACAGCTATAGTGATGCTTACACCTCTGCAGAAATCTCAGAAGTGTTACCTTTATTATGAAAAAAAGATTATTCATATAGATCTTGTAGTTTCAGAAATGTACTATATTCATTTTGGGTATGTCATTTTCAAGCAGGGGTCTGAGCCAGAGGCCTAGGGATTAAGAGGTTAATCTCATTTTGTCATGTGCTTTTACAATGTTAAATTTAACCACCAGACAATAGTTTTGTCGATTGTAACTGATTATATTCATTTTTGTCTTTCTTGTTTTCTTTGTTTGTTGTCTTTATCTGGTTTTACTGGGCATTGATGTTGGCTGGCTCTAAATGGTGAGTTTACAATTCTTCACAATCAAAAATAAAAAAATGTTGTCACCAGTCTTATATTTGTCAAGCAAAAGCAGGGTGCTTAAAAACTATTTAAAAAAAATTAATAAAAACTGAGAAATGAATAAAATTATTAAGAAAAACAGTGAATTGAAATTGTGTAGAAATTTGCGAATATCTGCAACATAACATTGTGATGTAATGTCTATTTTTAAAGATGTTAGTATTGTTATAATTATTATTAATATTATTATTATTATTATTATTATTATTATATATGTTAATATGAATGAAACAATTTATGTAATAGAGTTTGATATATTAAAGTCAATTTCAAAATAATTAGAGGCAGTGTTACCCATACATTCATTTACTTGTGGCGGCCTGCCCCAATCAAACTTTGCTCTTTTCTATTTTTGGAGCTGTGCACCCCAATCTTGCACTGTCTCTTCATCTTTCTCTCTCCCCAAACAGATGGGGACACACCTGCACCGATTCATTCTCCCTACACTGCACATAAACAGCTCTCTCTCTGAGCTTTTTCCCTGCAGTCATGTCATCTACACTTGAAGCGTGGTCTTGCTATCTTCACTTAAAAAATTTAACATTTCAGATTGAATGTGTGTCTACATCACTTTGTAAAGTGCTGACCATAAACAAACCAAGTTACTTCATGGTGCATTCAGGTGCACTTCGTAAACTCTGAAATCTACATTACTTTAAGCATGTGAGACTTAAGCATGTGAGACTTAAGCATGTGAGACATAAACTCAGAAATCTATATTGAAATGGCCACAAAGGTTGTTTAAACGTTTTTTTTTCATTTTCTTTTGTTGAAATACATGTCATTACTTTCTTCTTCTTTCACTAGAGCATTTTTAATAATCACATAGCAAAGCTAAATCTTAGATTCCAATCTTTCTATAAAAAAATCAAATCAAATTGTTAGCATCAATTATCAGCAAACCCCAGCATATTGTTGTACAATGATTCTCTGGGTATCTCTGTGATGATTTTTCATGTTGTTTTACTGCAGCATTTTAATAATTACATGCTGAAATCATAACAATAATATCCCATTCATTTCTACATAGGCACATTTTAAAGATTCTATTATCAGCAAACTATCTGATAGAATGTTTTTTCATTTGTATCTTTATACTTTTTGGTAAAGTGAATTAGATATATTCACTTTATGTGCCAACAACCAAATGGATTAAATCTGTTGAGTAGTAAGTATTGAGCCTAAGTATTAGTAATAGACAACCAGAAAACAATTGTTAAATTTGTAGGAAACATGTTCAACACCATGTTTAATAATTTTGTACATGTGATATAAATAGTAATTAGGAAAAGACATTGATTCATTAATAAAGTTGTCATTTTTTCAGATACTACAGTGTGTTCGAAGGACTGCTGCTGACAATGCGTCACTTAAGGTTGATGAGGTATAATACATGAGAGGAGACAATGATTTGGAATCTGACAATTTGATACTGATTGTTTATTTCATGATCTGATTGTGTAGTGATTTAAAAGTGAGTGTCAGTTAAATATGTCCACTGAAATGCAATCAAAAACATACCTGGCAACTAATGTAAGTAAAGTTTATGAAGGTCAATGTCTGACAGATAGGAAAGGTTTTCATTTACAAAAGTTGACTGCATTAATTTCAAACCATATTGCATTCAGTGAACACTTTATTAGGTACCAGCCGTGCAATCTCAATCTCAATTGTACCAGCCGTGCAATCTCAATCGTAATTTATTGTAATCTGTGCATTGATAAATACTTTTGTCAGTGATGTCTCAGACAACATCTCACAGGATATTTCTTGTAAATTGTCAAAATATGGCAAAAATCAAAGGAGAAAATTAATGAGGAGAGTAGCAAAAGTACTGATCAAGTACTGATGAAAAGTACTGATCACAAACTTGGGAAAAAGGTTAAACAAAAAAGTTAAACAAACAAAACAATGAATTCATACAATGGAGGGAGCAATACATCAACGTTACAAAACAGACAGACAAGCAGAAGCAGTACATTACCTCTCGCTACAGAAAAGGCAGTCGATTCAAGGACAAGCAAAAGCAGTACATTACCTCTTGCTACAGAAAAGACAGTGGATTTAAGGAAAAGTATAGAAACAACATTGCATTTAGGATAGTGCATAACATGAGATGTGCAATGGGAATAAAAAGAAAATACAGGCTGATTAGACAAACACGCCAGACTGGCAACACTTAATCAAGTCTAATCAAAGTGACATGCAATATCAGTTTTCAAGTCACAAATAAAGAATGGTCCCAATTGTGTCTGCACAATATGTCACAAAGCCTCATTTCCCAATCAGGTCATATTTTGCACAAGGTCAAAATATGTCAAAAATCCAGATGTGGTTGCAGCATGCCTCCACCTTACTGGAGTCATTATCTGCCCTTAGGATGTAGCATCCCAGTAGCTCAATGATGCTATTGTTTCTATAAAAATCATGAAGTTGCAGTCCATAATCCTCTTATGAGTGGTGATCTGCAGTCACAGTTCATTCATGTTATTCACTAGAGACTGTACACTGGCGAGGAAAATGCTGGGTAGGATAGCCAATGAAGAGTTTGCCCTAGCTTAGCCCTTAGCCTTAAGGGCTCTTACCCCCTTTGTTTACACTCTCTCTTGGCCAGCAGACCCAGGTTAATAGCCGCCGTTGTCATGGTATTTCGCTGTTACTGGTGAATGGGGCCATTTTTGGTCAACAATAGCGCTGAAGGAGTTATTTTAAACCCAGCTGAAGTGTCTGTTGATGAGTAGATTTGGTGTTAAGGCCATCCACTCATGTCTCGCTGCTAGTGCAGAACTACTGCAGGAGCCATGCCTGTGCCTGCACTTGATCCAGTCTCACCCCCGCTGCCTTGGGCTGCATTGCAGATGCTACTCTGGTGCCTTCACCAAACTGGATTGACATACTCCTGCAGCTGCTACATCCAGCCTCTTGTTGGCACTTTTCAGCAAAGAAATGAAAAACGTTGACACTGAACTGAAAAAAGTTAACATAATGATGATTGATGATGAACATTACATTTTACTGAAGAAAGTCCATATTGTTGGGTCGCTGATTGTAAGCTGGTTGGTTATTAGCAATAAAAATAATTATCCGATAATTATTAATTAATAAAAAATTATTTATTAATATGAACAAACAACTTACTTTCTGAACACAGGGAGAAGTTCAGCTCATCCAGCGAAGGTTGACTCTTCAATCGATGGGGGAAAAAGTCCACGTGCGCGGGGTTACCACCTTTAGTAAGTTGGCTCACGGAGAAAGCAAAGCTTCCTCCAGCGCTGTTATGGTGGAAAGGCGATGTTGAATTCGCGCGGCCACTTCTTAAAGGGGCGGTGACATCACGGCTGTGTTGCCATGACTCCCGGTGGTGTTGGTGGGTCTCTGCCAATCAGAGACCAGGGTTTGAGCTCCCTGCTGAGAGTTCTCACCTAGGTGCGAACTTGGCAGAACATCATGGGAGGTGGAGTCTGTGAGCAGTATTTTGGTGCTGCTCCTTTGTTTCAGGGGACAAAGGAAGCCTCATGGTCAGGCTTCAGAGGTTACATGTAGGCCTGTCTTTGTCTGACCACATGGTTGAGGCCCAACAATATTAAGCTACAAAATATGTGCCAAATTAAACAGTGGCTTTATTTTTGTTATGTTACTTGTCTTACACCTACAAACAAGGCCTATTTTAAATTGTATATTTTTTAAGGGAGTTCAGCATGAGTATTGTGAAATTCAGAGGTTCAGAGACTGGGCACTGGGCAATGCTGGGGGTGGGCCACCTTCAGCATTTCAGAGCTCAGAATACTGCTTATTTTTTCACACTTTTGAAACCTAATTTATATACTTAGCAATTTTTTTAATCTTTCAAATTTGGCTGGGTGGTTAATAGCACTTTTTTGTGCTGTGAAAAACTAGATTGATTGAGGATTTGAACATTCTGTCCATTCATTTCAATGGAGCAAAATCACCAAAAAACCAAAGTAATGGCAAAGAAAAGTAATGGCAATAATGTCCCAATTGTCATTATTGACATTACTGAATGTAATGATGTTTTTGAATTAAGTTTCTAGGTTGAATTATGTGGAACGAGTAGAATTCCAAAAAAGTGGGCGTAATAATAATAATAGTAACTACAATAGGCAATTTCTGAAAAAATTGCGTTGTGAATGCTGGAAGCTGGCTTAATTTTGGATGAAGAAGTTGAAGCAGTATGAATAGTTGAAAGACTTGCGCTAAAAGGGATAGCTGGCTTGACTTTGGATGAAGAAGCTGAAGGAGTATGAATGATTTGGAAAAGTGAAAAATGGGTGTGTCAAATTAGAAAAGCTTACTCAGCTGTGTTGAATGGTTTTAAAAAGTATGAATGGAATGTAAAAGTTGAATAAACCTCCTAATGTATGAAAGATATGTTAAGGTTAGAATGGAGTATGAATCAGTGGAGGAGAGTTGAAAATGCATGAAAACGAAGCTGAAGCAGCTAAACTGAATTGCTGGCTTAACTCTGGATGAAGAAGCTGAAGGAGTATGAATGATTTGGAAAAGTGGGAAAGGGGTGAGTCTAATTGTGAAAACTTAAATCAGTTCAATAGTTTCAAAAAGTATGAATGGGATTTCAACGTTGAATAAAACAAATGTATGAAAATATGTGGAACATTTTAAACTTTGAATGGAGTATGAATCAGTAGAGGAGAGTTGAAAATGGTAGCTATGTTGAATAGTTTCAAAAAGTATGAATGGGTGATGAGGAAGAGGAGTAAGAAAAGGATGAGGAAGAAGAGAGAGGAGGAAAAGGAGGAGGAGGAAGAGGAGCAGAGAAGAGGAGGACAAAGAGGAGGAGGTGAAAAAGGGAAGAAGAGGAGGACAACAAAGGAGGTGGAGGAGGAGAGAAGAGGAAAAGTAGCAGGAGAAAGAGTTGGAAGAAGAGAGAGGAAGAGGAGGAGGAGGAGGAGGAAGAGGAGAAGAGGAAGAAGAAGAGGAGGACAGAGGAGGTGGAGGATGAGAGAAGATGAAGAGGAGCAGGAAGAGGAGGATGAGGATGAGGGGAGAGGGACAGTGTGTGTGTGTGTGTGTGTGTGTGTGTGTGTGTGTCTGCGTGTGACAGACAGACACAGAGGGGGGGGGGGGGGCAGAGCTATTTCTGGACCTGAAATAGCTGTAAACTGCTAAGTACCTCAACATTAATCCACCAATCAGAACAGAGACTGAGTCACAGGTTGCTATGGTGACACAGCAGCGGGGGGAGACACAATCACCCATATCAAATCAATTGGATAATTTCAGCAAAGAAGCCAAAATCAACAACAACAGCAACTTCCTATAACTAAAACTCACATCGAAGAAATTTCTTCAGTGACCTGAGACGACAGTGGTAATACTCAATATGTGAATACGTGTTTGATTTAAAATAAAGGAGCAGTGGCAATTTACTTACACCTATCATCTCCGTTTTTGACAGAGTTTCCCAGGTTAGATAACATTGACACTGTTATGTCAGCAGACAGTCTCTGTCTTTTTGGGTGATTTATTCAAAAACCGTGAGTCCTATTTCAATGGAAGTAACACTGGATGAGAGAGGACAAATTTGTCTACATTCTGATTGTGCTTGTATAGCAGAAGCTGTGGGAGTAAGATCATAAAGTCTTGAACATTTTTGATGAAATGTTTAGGCCTGAACAAACAGTGCGTGATGTCACAAATTACATCACCCAATGTCTGAACATTCCATTCAATAAAACACTAATGTAAAAATCTGAGAAGGGCTGAAAATTTGATCAAACTTGATTGTGTGAAAACCGTAAAAAGATTAATAGAATTGTTGCATTCGCAAGTATAATAATATTAATAATAATAAGTGATAACATACTGTTATTGGGAAAATGTTTTAGAAACGTCAGACAAAAACCTGTTTCTTCTGTTTTTCACTCTCTCTGCTGTATAAGCAATGTTCTGGGAGCTTCTAACATGAAAAACACCAATCTGTTACCATAGTGTAAACATTTGCATATTCTCAAATTTCAATGACTAAAAAAACTGCTTTTTTGGTAGGTGTTTCAGAAAAGTCATGTTTTCTTCATATTTCTTCTCTGTTCAATCTCTCTGCTGTGAAAATGGTGTCCTGGGAGCTTGTGTTCAGATTGTCTGCTGTAAAAACAGTGTCCTGGGAGCCTCAAACAAAAAGGACAACTTTCCACTTCTAAGGTGGAAAAATAGCATTGTTCCAGCCCAAAATGGTAAAAACATTGATTCTGTTAAGAGTTTTAAGTAATATACTGTATATCTGTCCCATTTTCACTTTTTCTTATGTAAAAATACTGTTCTGAGAGATTCACACAAGATAAGCTGGTTCCAAAATTGTACGAATTGCACATTATCATCAACACAGCTCACAATGATCAAAATCCAGTGTCTGGGGAAATGTTTCAGAAAAGTCAGACAAAAACCTGTTTCTTTATGTTTATTCTGTTCTTCAATCTCTCTGCTGTAAAATCCTGGGAGATTCACACACAAAAAGGATAACTTTCTAATTCTAAATTGGAAAAATAGCATTCTTCCAGCCCAAAATCATAAAAACGTTGATTCTGTTAAGAGTTTCAGGTAAGACATATCTGTCCCATTTTCACTTTTTCTGATGTAAAAACACTGCTCTGAAAGCTTCTCACAAGAAAAACTTATTGTCATCTATGGTGTGTTCTATTCTTCTTTTTAATTAAAAAAATGAAAGAGTAAATTTTATAATTAAAAATCAGCAATTAATTAATGAATTCATATAATCAAACAATTTAACAGCACTGTAAATTCTTTCCAGGATTCCACAAGATTTAACTGCCATATGTCACATTATAATACTGTACCCTGAATACTGTGACATCAATGCAGGCATGGACATTACTGGGAAATTTGAATTTGAACCTGCACTTACAGCATTGTGGACATTGTCAGTTGGGACTGTTGTTCTTCATATGTTGAGTAATGAAATCAGGTTTGTTATCTAATGACAGGGTTATTATTTTACCCTTTAAATTAACTAGCATTAGCTGTTTGTCATATGTGTTTTTAAGCTGGAGTAAAGAGTAAGAACACAGAGACATGGTAGCTAATTTATCGTCCCACTGGTTAAGTTTGAGCACGCTCAATTTTTAATAGACTCATAAGTGACTTTCCTCGCAATGTTAACCTAACTTTAAAATGGCTAATGGCTCTCTTGTCCTGCTGCTTCCCTCACAGCATTACTGCCATGCTGGAAGCTGTAAGGTAAGCTGAAAATTTAATGTTGTCATGTTAACATTTTTATCAACCAGAGGAATAACTGATTAATAACTGATAAGTGATTTTTTTCATCGATACAGCTTACAAACAGTCATTTTGGGATGTGTTTCAGAAACATCAGACAAAAAACTGTTTTCTTCATATTTCACCTGTTTTCACACTCTGCTGTGAAAACACAAGAAAATCAACTATCTACTTCAAAACATCAAAAACAGTGATTTTCATAGGAGTTCAGGAAAAACAGAAGAAAACCTATTTTCTTAACATCTGTCCCTTTTTCACTGTTCTGAGAGCTTCTTACAAGAAACATACCTATCTCCTTCCGTAGCGAAAGAATTGCATATTGTCATCAGCTAACAATGATCAAAAACAGAGGTTTTC
The DNA here is from genome assembly GCA_038419695.1 of Scomberomorus guttatus. Classification (NCBI taxonomy): domain Eukaryota; kingdom Metazoa; phylum Chordata; class Actinopteri; order Scombriformes; family Scombridae; genus Scomberomorus; species Scomberomorus guttatus. The sequence continues at coordinate 2,116,679 of CM076445.1, forward strand.
TGGTCATTCTCTTGTACAGCCGGCTGTGAGTCGAGTTCGCAGGGACTGTCTACAAAGTGCAACACTGGAAAGAGATACTGTATGTTGAATGTATATTTGTTTCTGAATGTTGTTAACCTCACACAGCATATATATATCCAAAAGCATTTATTAAAAAAAGGTAAAAGATCAAAAACACACAATCTGTAATCTTATCTAAAATGTTCTAAAAGAGTAAAAACACACAATATGGAATCTAACTACATGTACCTATATACAGAAGTGTGTGTGTGTGTGTGTGTGTGTGTGTGTGGAAACAATAGCAAAATGGCTGAAGTCACGTGGTGACTGAGCACACGGTATGCAGACAACATGGCCAACAAAGAGAACCACAGAGACAAAAGGCCAGACCATGTGGTGTCTTGAACCACATGTGCTGCCTGAAGCCAAATGTGCAAAGTTGGGTTTTAAACTTCTTAACTGTGTGGGTCTCTGTTCAAGGCCAATTGGTGTAGGATAAAGGTGCCAGGTTAGGAAGAGGTTAGTTCCATGCGAAGCCTAGTTACTGGATGTAACGTCTGTTAAGCATGCTAACGTTAACTTAGCAGGGTGACTATGCAATAACCTGACCATGAATAGGGCATCACAACAATAGTTCAATAAATAACATTAGCCAAGTCAAAACATGTACAATGCATTGATTGAGTTAAACAGTCTTGTTTAGCTGTGCTATGCTACACTATATGTTGCTAGGCTATGCCCAGTTGTTACCAAGTCCATGGAGGGAGAGAGTTGCCTGGTGGTGTGCTGCTTCTTAACTGGCAAATCCGTGGACGAGTCAGGCTGAGAGGAGTTTAACTCCAACGCTGAAGGATGCAGGCCATGCTGGGTAGTTGGTGCTCCAGTTGTGCAGGTCAGATGGCCCAGGTCACTGAGGAGGCTGCTGATTGTGCCTTTTGTTGTCGGAGTTAGCAGCTCAATGCTAACTTGCCTTTGTTGCTGGATCCTAAGCAGGCTCTCGCGTTGCTGCTTGTTCAGGAGAGTTCTGTGTGTGTCTGCTGTGAGCAGGCTGATGGAATAATTATGTAAGTTATCTCGTATCTGCTGTGTATTATCATTATTGTGTTGTATTTGACGCTGTCCCACTAACGGTGGGACAGCACGCTGTTCTGTGTTTGATTTGTTCTCAGGGAAGATAGCAACTGACCAAGGACTCAGCATACGTATATGCGACTCGTATGCTCAGCGTATGCTCAGCATACTATCGGTATGAAGCGGAGACATCAGGAGGAGCTGGAGCCAGTCCGGACTGATTCCAGCCAGCACTTCATGGACAATAAGTTATCCTACACAAACAAGGACAGATGACATGTCACCTTTCTTGATAATGTATCTGAAACACGTCAGTGCTACTGCTACTTTCCCCTTTCCCTTAGAGCAGTAGTACTCCCAGTAGGAACTCCCAAAATGAATAAATAGAGAGGGTCCGGCGAGATATGCCTCAGAGCGGTTGGAGATTGTAACTGAGCATATCTCTGTCCGTTCTCCTTGCAAGTATAAACTCTAACGCTGTGTCTCTTGTCCTCCTTTGTCCAGTATTTTACAATGTTTTAGGTTGCCTGAACCAGACATTAACTTGGTCCTTCGAGCCGGATGCCAACATACTTGAGGATCCCAGCAGGTGCGGTGGACTCCAGAAAGGCCGTGGCCACGGCGGGCTCTGTAGTGTGAGCTCTTGAGATCCTTTTTCGAGGACTGGACATCGACCTGTCTGCTGGGATCTGACGGTTGACGGCATTCCGAGAGGGGGAGGGACAACAGCGGTGAGTAGAGTTTGGTTAAAAGAGCGAATGACTGAGGTTCATTGCGTGTCTTACAAGCCCTGAATATTCTAGACCCTGGCAGGTAACGAGGGACGGCGGAGTCCGAGAAATTCCGCGTGAGGACGGCGGAGTCCTGTGGCGCACTTAAATTCCGTGTTTGTTAATTGTCCGTGTTTGTGTTGTTAACTGTAAAAGTAAAGGACGGCGGAGTCCTGTAGCGCACTTAAATTCCGCATTTTCTGTTTAATGTTAAAAGAAAAATAAAAGGACGGCGGAGTCCTGTAGCGCACTTAAGTTCCGTATTAATGTTAAAGTTTTCAAGTCATCAGTCTGTCTGTGTCCTTGTCTGCGTAAAACCCACGGTAAAACAAACTGTGTGATTGTGAGGGTGTGTGGAGATTAAAATACCACTAGGTATTTTGTCTCATTCCAAAATAGTAGGGTTATGGATGCAAAGGCAAGAATTCTCCACTCGAAAGAGTTGAAGTGAGAATTACCACAACAGGCACTTTTATTGTTGTCCTACTAATGTCCTACTAGTGATGACATATATAGCCGCATGTCATCATTCAACCGCTGGCTGTCGAGGTGGTGTCCAGAAAACGATGTGGGCTTCATAGACAATTGGCGGATGTAGTGTCTGAACCGCTACATTGGGTTTTATTACTGAGGAATGTTTAAGTACGAGTAAGAAAGTAACAGACCCCAGGCCATAAAGATAAGGTCCAAAAGTTTAAGGTTCAGAGGTTAAGGTCTCCAGGAAATTAGTTTTTGTGTTTCCTATGGTCATCGGTTTAAGGTGAGATCAGTTGTAGATAAGGGTTATTGTTTTACCTTGGTATCAGGATAAACAACTAGCCTATATAAGTGGGGATTCAGAACTGTTAGGTAGAGTGATTCGCATTGGCCCTGAATCCTCTCCAAGCAGTCCATGGTGCTTGTTTGATGCTGAACTTCCTTGTAAATAAACCTTATTATACAAGAAAGACGGTGTCAGCGGAGATTCCTTCATCATCTTCACATCATCGCTACACAATAAACAACAAGAATTTGGCGTCACGAACTCCGGACGTGTTGTGACCTGCGGCGTCGCCGACATCTTCAACGCACCTACTCCCGCTTCAAGCCGGCAAATACGGTGAGCATTTCTCACATGATTGGGCGCTGGTTTGTTCGTTGGGGCTGTTGTGTGTTTGCTGTCTGATCACACCGTAAAGGATCATTTGTATGTGCATGCCATGCTGTGTTGATGCCTGGAGTGATGCTCCGTTCTAAATTTGGTTTTGTTGCGTTGTAGACAGCGCAACAGGAGGGAGTACAATAGAGAAGATAGAAAAGAAAAGTTGAAGTAAAAAGAAAGGAAGAAGGATAAAAAGTGAAAATAAAAGAAGTGAAGAAAATAAGAAGTTGAAGTAAAAAGAGTAGAATAGCCTAATTAGTAACGATAAGGTGAGCTAAATAACACCATGCGAGATTAATGAAGATTGGGCCCTCACCTTCTTAACGGTAAGACATGTGTATATTAGTCACTGCGTGAAAGTTGGCTTTAGGAAAATAGTCGGATTTGGTTAAATAGAAAAAAGTAAAAGTAACAGCCCTGGGCCCAGGGGAATTTGGAAAGGTGAAAAAGAGGTAAAGTAAAAGAGAAAATAAAAGTAAAGAGAAATAAGAGAAGATAAAGAAAATAGAGAAGATATGATAAAAGTAAAGAGATAAGGAAATTAAGAGAAAAGAGGAAATAAGAGTTAAAGAATAAAAGAGAAATAGGAATGAAGAAATGAGGAAATAAGAGTTAAAGGAAAAGAAGCCGCAGATTTGGACAAAAGCCCTCTGGGAGGCGGTTTTAGACGGGCCTAAAATCCTGGAAAATCACTAGGTGAATTTCAGGTCAGTTCTAGGAACTGGAGGTGTAGATTGAAAAATTCAATTGTAAGTTCCCACTCGAACACTAGTTGACGAACAGTGTCTGAAGCAGCCTCTCATTGAATAACTACGCCTCATAAGGTAGCATAAATTTAGTAGGAAGGAAAAGAGAGAAAAGAGCGGCGGAAAAAGCATGCTATAGGGAAAGTATGAATGAGTCGACATTGAGAATTGAAGTTTGAGTGCTGTTTGTGTCTTTGGGATGATGTTGAATTTGCTGGGTGTTGTGTGAGCTTGCTTGGTGTCTTTCTTTGTTTGATGACCGGTCCAGCTGTGTGTGTGTGTGGAGCGAGTCTCCTCTGTGGTGTGGAGGTTGTATCAGCTGTGTTTCAGCTGTGTGTGGAAGGCTGTGGCATGGGTTGGTTTATGGGGTTTATGTTAATGTGATAGTTTATATACCGAATAGATATATATATATATATGTTATAGTGGAGAATGGGAGAGTTAGTAATTCATAAGGAAAGATATTTTGTCTTTTATTGTTAAAAACTTATGAGCCTTTTTTGAGAGGACTTTTTGTATCTGTTAAAAACTTATGAGCCTTTTTTGGGGGACACTTTTAAATTTGTTAACGATTATGAGCCTCTTCCGAGGACTTTTTTTTTGAATTAAGAAGAACGTATGAGCCCCCAAGAAGGACGTTCAAGATTTTGAAGAGAAGGAAGAGAAGGGTGAGGATAGTTTGTGTGTATGAGTATATGTAAAAATACCTAATAAGTAAAATAGAAGGAAAGAGGAGTATTAGGAAAAGTAGTCTGTTGGCAGAGTTAAGAATAGAGTGAATAAACTAAAATTTTTATATTGAAGATACTTGGTGTTTGAAGGAAAAAATCTGATGTAGATGAAGATGACCTAGGTGTTGGCGGATAATGTGCTCAAATCATATTGAATTGCCTATTATGTTGTGTAAAGGACCTGTTGGGTTCATAAGATATTAAATTCTTGTCTGTTTCTTCCCTTATCCATCTATGATGTGTGAGAGTTGAGGAGACGGAGGTGTGAACGGGAAGCCAGCTGGCCAGTGCGTCACATGGATTGAGGCTCGCTGACGACAGCGTGTGCAGCTCCTGAATCCAGTCTGATCAAGGCCAGTGCGGTTTTATCCACAAACTCTTTTAACATTTACCTGCATTCTAAACGTATGTATGTATACTCATTTATAGTTATTATTGTTGATACATATTAGTCTGCTTGTACTTATCTCAATTTGGGGGTTAATAGAGCATGTCCATCTGTTTATACATACATACTATATGCTGTAGCTATTTAAAAGAAGAGACTTGGCAACAGACTGACCAATTAAGGTATTTAATCAATTAATGGAGTATAATTATTTGTCTTAAGTTTGGTTGGGAATTGCAGACGTGAGTTTTGTTATCTGTGTATGGTCTGAGCTGCATTAAGGATTTAATATTGAGACTATTTGATGATTTGAGGTGAATGGGTGATTGTTTTGTTGGGAATAGGAATACATTTGGTGATGGTTGGTCCCCTAGGAGTGCAAGATCTTTCGAGGGTTGGACTTTCTTTTATTTGTAGGATTTGGAGGAAATCATATTTACAATTTCATAGATTATTTGTGTGTTTGGTCAATATTAGATGTGGACTTTGGACTGTGTTGTGAATTGCTATTACATTAAAAAATTTTAGATTCCTTTAGAGTTGGCAAATTTATTTCATTTTTATTGACTGCAGTAAATTAGTAGCTTAGAAAAGAAGGGTATTACAATGTCGAAAGAGGACACTAAAATTTCAAAAGTAATTACTCCTGTTGAGGTGGTACAGAAGAATAACCCTTTAATTAAAGGCATTGCAAAGATATCAGAAAAATGGCATAAGCGCTGGCCTGAAATTGACCAACCATGGCCAGTGGAGGGGACCTTTAATCCAGATGTAATCAAAACAATGCAAGTGCTTGTGTCTACATATAAGGCGGAATAAAAGAAAGGTAAAAAGGGGGAAAGGTGTAAAGAAAAGAGACAAGTAGAGCTTGTCATTCTCCAGTTGTTCGAAATGGATAAAAGTTGTACAAGATAAGAGAAATAGAGGTGTAGAACAAATAGAGAACAATGCAAAGGAAGTAGAAAAACTAATGGCAGAAATTAATGCACCTTTTTCACATACGGACCCAATAAAGAGACCCCCTCCCTATGAGAAGGAGGTGAAGTTTATGGAAATTTATCCCCAGCTCCCAGTGATCAGTCAGGAGGGTAGCTATCATATTAGAGATGAGGATGATCAAATAATAGAAACTGGACAAGCGGAAACAACTATAAAGATGTATCCAAGTTCCAAAAGTAAGAAGAAAATGACACGTCTGGAAACTAAGGGTGAGCTGCGGATCAGGAGGATGGAATTTGGAGATGATGATGATCAGAGTGACCCGGAGGAGATCTTGGGAGCATATGACCCTGCAGTCAGGCGGATACTGGCTAGAGCGGAAAAGAAAGGAGATAAAACATGGAGGAAAGATAACTTAGGAGATGATGGCTCTAATGAAAGTGAGAATGGAGACAGCGATGAAGATTTGGAAAGCAAGCATCCTTCGTTTTCGAGAGGGTTTTCTCCAGCAACATCCAGTACTAGAATAGAAGAGGATGAACAGAGGGCTTTAAGAGAGATCGAAAGAAGTATAGATCAATGCCTTTCATACTTGGATAAATCTACTAAACCAGAAAGCCGGAGAATATTGGAAAATCAATTAGAGGAGCTGCAGATACAGAAGAAAGAGTTGCGGAAAAAAGGCTCCCAAAAATCGGACAAGAAATATACATTGCGTTTAAGAAAAGGGAAAACACCAGAGAAGATGTGTCCAGTGGTCATCCGGGGACAGGATTTGGAGTACAAGCCTTGGCAGAGTACAGATATGTTGGATATATTTGAGAAGTTGCCTACTCTCCAAGATGGAGCATACCCTTGGATTTCAAAGTTGGAAGAGATTATGGTGGGAACGCAAACAGCTATAGGAGATATTAAGAGACTTTTGGCTAATCTCCTTGGGGTTCCGGCTATGGAAGAGATATTACAGAAGGCTGGACTTAATCGATATGTGGGGACTGCTGTGAACGATTCAGAGTTGTTTGCTGCAAATAGAGGCCGAGTGTGGAGAGTACTGAGAGATACATTCCCGACAAATGTACATCCTGATAATATTCTTATTGAACCACTGGGACAGGAAGAAAACCCGAGGGCATATGTATCGAGAGCCCATCAAGTATGGAGAAATGTCACAGGAAATGACCCGGATTTGAATCAAATGGAGCAGTCGATTTTGCGTGCCAAAATACAGAAGGGACTGCCCCTGCCAGTGAGGAGCAAATTGGCAGAGGTGGTTGGTCTTGGAAGCATGGCAAAGAGTGTCTATACAGATCATATAGCCCATCAAGTGGAGCTATATAGGAAAAAGGAACATGATCAGAAAGAACAGGACCAAGAGACTCTCAGAAAGCTCAATCAAATACAACTGGTGGATAACAAGAAGAAAGAGAAGAAGCAGGCTCTGGTTATACAGAGTCAGCCTCCGGTAAATCAACCATTAACACAGCCACAGCAGAATCTGGACCAGCTTCAATCGTCCCAGCCATTACCAGTGGTTCCAGTTGTTTCCTGCCCACAGCCAGTTTCTGGTCAAGTGCAGACCTGGAGAGGAAGAGGTCAAGGAAATTTTGGTAGAGGAAGAGGAGGAAGGTTTAATCCGAACTTTCAGCAGCCTTTAGAAGTATGTTATAATTGTGGACAGTTTGGATGTTTTGAAGATAACACAGAATCCTCAGAGTAACACGCCTTTGTTGCCTCTAAAGAAGCCAGATGATTCTTATCGCCTGGTACACGATTTGAGAGCGGTGAATGACGTGGTAGCCGATTTTCCAGCAGAAGTGCCGGATCCTCATACCTTGTTAGCCCAAATTCCTCCAGAAGCGACACATTTCACAGTGTTAGATTTATGTGGTGTATTTTTTAGTATCCCACTTAGTGTAGAAAGTCAGGGTTTATTTGGGTTCACGTATAATGGACAGTTTTATGAGTACAAGAGATTGCCACAAGGATTTAAACAATATTTTCAATAAAGTATTGAAGGATGATTTGGTAGGGATAGAACAGATATTAAAAAGCACTGTTGTACAATATGTGGATGACATTATTATTTGTTCATCAGATGAGGAAACATGTCACAAGGACTCAGTTAAATTATTACAGATACTGGCAGAAAAGGGGCACAAGGCCTCTCAGAAGAAGCTGCAGTAGTATTGTCGTTGAGAAGGCTGAAATAGTACCACAGCCTGCATCTGCACAGCTTGCTGAACTTGTGGGGCTAACTGAAGCATGTTTGTTGGCGGAAGGTAAGCGAGTGACAATATATACCGACTCTGCTTATGCACATAACGTGTGTCACTTGTTTGGATCAGTGTGGAAGAATCGAGGGTTCAAGAAAACGGATGGTTCTCCAATATAGCATCATACTCAAATAATGAAACTGTTGCATGCTATGATGAAAGAAATAGCGATAGCTAAGTGCGCAGCACATAGAATGGATGCGTCAAGAGTCACCCAAGGGAATAAAGCGGCTGATGAAGCTGCAAAAGCAGTCACAGGAGCAGACAAATTGGGCAAAGTTTTTCTGGTCACTCATGAAGTAAACTTAGAAGACAATATCACGGTTAGGGATGTGATTTAATGCAGGAGATTATGTCATAGGCAGGTGCACTATCTGTCTGAAAAAAATGTTCGGAGGGGTGTGATGGTTCCTCCTGGTTACATTCCGACTCCGAGGGGTCCTATGCGTGAGCTAGTTGTGGACTTTGTGGACATGATAAAACCAGTTGAAGGTAAGAGATATATGCTTGTCGTGGTGGACAGCGTTTCGCGATGGCCTGAGGCTTGTCCAATGAAGCAAAAGGATGCTCAGTCGGTTGCCAAGTTTTTGTGTAGAGAGGTCATAAGCAGGTGGGGACTTCCTGATCGGATATCCTCAGACAATGGAAAAAGAGTTCGTGGATAAGACGATAAAATTGATTTTGCAAAAATTGGGAATTAAACAGTGTCTTGGAGCAGTCTATCATCCGCAAAGTCAAGGGATTTGTGAAAAGATGAAAGGTGTTCGTGAAGGTGTTCGTGAAGGTGTTTAGAAGGAAGTGGTTGAAAGTTGTGGGTGATTGTTCACTTGTTTTGTGTAATGTTACATGGGAAGGAACTGGATGGTCTGTGAGTGTTTGGTTGCAGGAGAAATTAGGACCGTTGGGAGCAGTAGTGGTTCAGATTTTGGTAGCAGTTCTACTATCGTTGAGCGTGATGTTTTGTTTTTGTACGCTGCTGTTGACCTTTGCGAAGGTTATGATATTGAGATGGGTTGGAGTTGTGATGCCTGGAGATCGAGTTCAGATGCCATTATTACATAGGACTGATATGGATGGTGATGAGGAAGTGGTGATAGACGGTGAACTGATGGAGAGATACCCCTTTTGAATGGTTTATCCTATTATAGTTTTAACATTACTTTTGTTTAGTTATTTAGTAGTTTTTACTATAGAGTGGTATGATTAAGGGGGGAAATGGAAAATAGAACTCATAATTTGGGAAAAATATGATACTGTGAATGTCATATCTACATATAGGGTGTCAATTTGCATTTGATGTTATTTTCTCTGTTCTTTTTGCAAAAGATACTGGTTGGTGTTCTTTTCTTTCCTTTTAGAACGATATTGGGGAAAGACCACTGTGAGGGTGGTTGGTTGTTCAGGTACCCCGAAGTATTGAAGGGATTGAGACACTCAACAATGGACAATAAGAATGGATTGGAGGACTCTGAACAAGGACACTGTGATACAATGTTCAGTTCCAACATATCATCGACACTACACTGAGAGTCGACGCTGCTGAGGAGCTGCAGAGTGATACATTTTTCATGAGTAATATCTTCTTTGTTTTAATTGTTTGAAGAATGATGTTTTCTGTTATTGGGTAAATATATTGGAACCTCAGATGTTTTCTTTTTTTCTTGGTGTTTAGGGATATTGGGGCTAGGCAGGGAAAGGTCCATTGGAAGGTGCGATGGGTCGACCAGCCTGAATTTGGACATTGTTTTGGTTTTATTTTTTGAGGTTTCCATATGTATTTGCTTAAGTCATATCCCTACACAAATTGTTAGAATTCCTCTTTTTAATTGGGCTGGAGTACTTTGTGTGGTCGCCTGAGGCAGAGGGACCGTGAGAGAATTTTCCTGTCTAGATTGCTTGATGGACATTTCAGGAAAGATGGCTGCCTGGCAGGTTTTTCGCTCTCACACTCCATAAAAGTACAGTTAAGGTTATACAGTAGGAGGAATTGTTATTTTTGTCACAGTTGTAAACATGTATGTTTTACTCTTTTGTTTTTTCGAGACTGTGTAGTCTCGAAGGGGGGAAATATGTAGTGTCTGAACCGCTACATTGGGTTTTATTACTGAGGAATGTTTAAGTACGAGTAAGAAAGTAACAGACCCCAGGCCATAAAGATAAGGTCCAAAAGTTTAAGGTTCAGAGGTTAAGGTCTCCAGGAAATTAGTTTTTGTGTTTCCTATGGTCATCGGTTTAAGGTGAGATCAGTTGTAGATAAGGGTTATTGTTTTACCTTGGTATCAGGATAAACAACTAGCCTATATAAGTGGGGATTCAGAACTGTTAGGTAGAGTGATTCGCATTGGCCCTGAATCCTCTCCAAGCAGTCCATGGTGCTTGTTTGATGCTGAACTTCCTTGTAAATAAACCTTATTATACAAGAAAGACGGTGTCAGCGGAGATTCCTTCATCATCTTCACATCATCGCTACACAATAAACAACACGGACTTTTTGGGGAAGACCTGGTCTGATTAGGAGAGACGGCATACATCCCACTTTGGATGGAGCAACTCTCATATCTAGAAATATGGCTGAGTTTATTAGACCAAAACCATGACAATCCAGAGTTGAGACCAGGAAGCAGAGCTGCAGTCCTACACGCTTCTCTGCGCTTCCATTAGAGCAGTTACCCACCCAACACTACATAGAAACGGTGTCTGTCCCCCGACCTCTCAAATCATTTAAATCAATTAACTCTAAAGTAAACAGAAGAGGAATCTTTCATAAAAATCTAATAGAAATTAACACCACCAATGTCACAGTGCAACAAAATAGGAGAATTAAATGTGGACTCTTAAACATTAGATCTCTGTCTTCCAAAGCTGTACTAGTAAACGACCTAATCTCGGATTATCATATTGATCTATTTTGTCTTACTGAAACCTGGCTGTGTCATGAAGAATATGTTAGCCTAAACGAATCCACTCCTCCAAGTCATATTAATACTCACATTCCTCGAGACACCGGCCGAGGAGGTGGAGTTGCAGCCATTTTTAACTCAAGCCTAATAATCAACCCTCGACCTAAACTTAATTATAACTCATTCGAAAGCCTCGTTCTTAGTCTTTCACACCCAACCTGGAAAACTTTACAGCCAATTCTATTTGTTATAGTGTACCGCCCTCCTGGCCCGTACTCTGAATTTTTATCTGAATTCTCAGAGTTTTTATCAAACTTAGTCCTTAGTACAGATAAAGTAATTGTAGTAGGTGACTTTAATATCCATGTGGACGTCGATATTGATAGTCTTAGCACTGCGTTTATCTCATTATTAGACTCAATTGGCTTCTCTCAGAGTGTAAATAAACCTACGCACTGTCTTAACCACACCCTCGACCTTGTTCTGACTTATGGCATTGAAATTGATCATCTAATAGTTTTTCCACAAAATCCTATTTTATCTGACCATTACTTAATAACTTTTGAATTCCTATTAATAGGCTACACGCCATTAGACAAAAACATCTTTACTAGATGTCTTTCTGATAGTGCTGTAGCTAAATTTAAAGAAGCGATCCCACTAGTACTAAATTCAGTGCCATGTCTCAATACTACAAAGGAGTCTTATGCTAACTTTAGTTCCTCTGAAACTGATAATCTTGTTGACAGTACCGCAAGCTCCATGCGAACAACACTCGACTCTATCACTCCTTTAAAAAGGAAGATAATAAAACATAAGAAGCTAGCTCCATGGTATAACTCGCAAACCCGTAAATTAAAGCAAACATCGCGAAATTTTGAAAGGATTTGGCGTTCCACCAAACTGGAAGAATCTCGTTTAGTCTGGCAAGATAGTCTTAAAACATATAGGAAGGCCCTCTGTAATGCCAGAGCTGCCTATTACTCATCATTAATAGAGGAGAATAAAAACAGCCCTCGGTTCCTTTTCAGCACTTTGGCCAGGCTGACAAAGAGTCATAACTCTATTGATCCATGTATTCCTATAGCTCTCAGTAGTAATGACTTTTTGAGCTTCTTTAATGACAAAATTCTAACTATTAGAGACAAAATTCATCACCTCCTGCCCTCAACAGGCACTGATTCACCCTCCAATTCAGGAACCTTAGAAATAGCTGCTAAACCCGATATATATTTAGACTGTTTCTCTCCAATCGACCTTTGTGAATTAATTTCAATGATTTCGTCCTCTAAACCATCATCCTGTCTCTTGGACCCCGTCCCAACTAGGCTGCTTAAGGAAGTCTTACCCTTAGTGAGCACTTCTTTACTAGATATGATCAATCTGTCTTTAGTAACAGGCTATGTACCACAGTCCTTTAAAGTAGCTGTAATTAAACCTCTTCTTAAGAAGCCTACACTGGATTCAGCCGTTTTAGCCAACTACAGACCCATATCTAACCTTCCCTTTCTCTCTAAGATCCTCGAGAAAGCAGTTGCCAATCAGTTATGTGACTTCCTACATAACAATAGTTTACTTGAGGATTTTCAGTCAGGTTTTAGAGCGCACCATAGCACAGAGACAGCATTGGTGAAAGTTACGAATGACCTCCTAACTGCATCGGACAAAGGACTTCTTTCTGTACTTGTCTTGTTAGATCTTAGTGCTGCATTCGACACCATTGACCATCACATCCTGTTACAGAGACTGGAACATTTAATTGGTATTAAAGGAACTGCATTAAGCTGGTTTAAATCCTATTTTTCAGATCGACTTCAGTTTGTACATGTTAACAATGAATCCTCCATCCACGCAAAAGTTAGACACGGAGTTCCACAAGGTTCTGTGCTTGGACCAATACTGTTCACCTTATATATGATTCCTTTAGGTAATATTATTTGGAAATATAGTTATTGTGTTTGGCCCTCAACACCTTAGAAACACATTATCTAATGACATAGCTACTCTGGATGGCATTACCTTGGCCTCCAGCTCCACCGTAAGGAATCTGGGAGTTATCTTTGACCAGGATATGTCCTTCAGCCATCATATAAAACAAATTTCAAGGACTGCCTTTTTTCACCTACGTAATATAGCAAAAATCAGGCACATCCTGCCTCAAAAAGATGCAGAAAAACTAGTCCATGCATTTGTTACTTCTAGGTTGGATTATTGTAATTCTTTATTGTCAGGCTGCCCTAACAAGTCTCTAAAGACTCTCCAGCTGGTCCAGAATGCAGCTGCACGTGTACTAATAAAAACTAGGAAAAGAGATCATATTTCTCCTATTTTAGCTTCGCTACATTGGCTTCCGGTAAAATCCAGAATAGAATTTAAAATACTTCTCCTTACTTATAAAGCTCTTAATAGTCAGGCGCCTTTATATCTTAAAGAGCTCATAGTACCTTATTACCCCACTAGAGCACTGCGCTCCCAAAATGCAGACTTACTTGTGGTTCCTAGAATAACTAAAAGTAGAATGGGAGGCAGAGCCTTCAGCTATCAGGCTCCTCTCCTGTGGAACCATCTTCCAGACTCAGTCCGGGGGGCAGACACCCTCTCTACGTTTAAGAGTAGGCTTAAAACTTTCCTTTTTGATAAAGCTTATAGTTAGGGCCGGCCAGGCTCGCCTTGGACCGGCCCCCAGTTATGCTGCTATAGGACTAGACTGTCGGAGGACTTCCCATGATGCACTGAGCTCCTCTCTCCTCTCTCCTCCTCCTCCTCCTCTCCATTTCAATGCTTCATGTACCATTAATGCATGTTACTAACTTGACTTCTTCCCCGGAGTCTCTGTGCTCTCTCATCTCACAGGAAGATCCAGCGCCTGAATGGTGGGCCACGGCTGTGGGGACTGTGGCGTGGTCCCGTGGATGTCCTGCTTCTATTTCTATTTCTGCTATGATATTATTGCTGCTATTATAAATTCATAGCTCTACTTACATTACTGCTGTTATGGTTATTGTTTTTGTTGTTATTATACTTCTCTGTGTCTCTCCTCACCCCACCCCCCTCTCCCCTTCCCCCGTCCCCCTCCCTCCTTCTTTCTCTGTAAACCCAACCGGTCAAGGCAGATGGCCGCCCACCTAGAGCCCGGTTCTGCTTGAGGTTTCTTCCCGTTAAAGGGGAGTTTTTCCTTGCCGCTGTCGCCAAGTGCTTGCTCATGGGGGGAATTGTTGGGTCTCTGTAAATGAGTACGGTCTCGACCTGCTCGATGTGTAAAGTGCCCTGGGATAACTTTTGTTGTGATTTGGCGCTATATAAATAAAATTGAATTGAATTGAATTGAATTAATACAAAACCAGTTTTTAGAATACCCTAGGTATTGACAAAATGGGCCAAAATTTTCTAAAATGGGGAGCAAAGCGAGCAAACAAAACGTTAAAGATGAACTGTCCTCAAAAGACTGGAAATACATCGAAATCCGGGATCCTGGTAAAATTAAACATTTGGACAAATGGATAAATAAATGCGAATTTAATGGCCGACTAAATACGCAAAAAATGATCGCGTTACAGGATGCAATTAAAACAAAAACTAAAGGAAATCCTAAAAAGATGAAAAAAGAAGGGTATGAGGATACAGAGTTTTGGAGGAAAGCGGCAGAAAGGAGAGAAGAGGGAGACAGAAAGTACAGGAGAGAGAGAGGAGAGAAAGGAGGAGGAGAGAAACAGACAGTTAATGTTTCACAGGAAAGAAGATGACGAGACAGGGTCAGCAAGTAAAAGACAGGACAGAAAAGAGGAAGAAGAAGAGGTTGCAGTAGCTGCACCAGCACCTAGAAGACCATTGTATCCTCCTTTACCAAAAGAGTCTCATGATCTACCGCCCGGTTATGAGGATAAATCAAACAAAATACAAACTAGGAGTCAGGGACCGCCTGAATGGGACTGGTCCAATTCTTTAGGGAAAGTAATGTCACCAATAAAGAGCAAGGGACAGCAGCTTCCTGCTCTTACACATAGTGCAAATAATGTTACAGATGCGTTTCCAAGTACTTCAGCTTTCCCAATGATTGAAGTAGCAAATCCGTTAGTGGATGACAGTGAAAACAGAACTATGTTAGTCTATAGGACTTGGACTATAGAGGATGTTAAAAAAGCAGTAGCTGGTGTGGCTAACTTTAAAGAGGATGTTGATCAATTTTGTGTTGACATGGAGAGTATTAGACGCTCTTATCATCTGAATGGTGAAGAAGTGCAGCAAATATGGATGGCTGCGTTGGGGCCAGAGTGGCATCATGTCAGAGGGCAGTGGGACCCTATGGGTGCCCCCTCAAGTGGTGGAAGAAGAGGGTTGGCTCACGATAGTGAGACTTTGAACCACCAAGTTCACCAGCTTATGGAGAGAGTTACTCAACGCTTTAAGCGTAAAGCTAACTACATTGAAATAGGGAGAGTGAAACAAAGAGATGATGAGCAGTTCGAAGACTATAGAATTCGAATGACGACTGCTTTTAAGACCCATAGCGGGTTACCAGAAGATGGTGATGTGAACGGCACATACCAACAGCAGCTAAAAAATGTGCTACATGCGGGGTCCAAAGACGGGGTACGCGGTTGGGTAACTAGACATTACATAGGGCTGTCAACAGGGAACCTAGAAGAGTATGTTAACCATGTGATACATGCTGAAAAGGTTGAAGAATCACCGGCATGTGACAATAAAAACGATGTTGATAATGATGAGATAAATGGAGACATTTTAAACCTACAAGATTTGCTTTCAATGGATGATGTGAAACCTGAGATAACGTTGTTGGTAAATGGAAAACGTATCACTTTCTTGTGTGACACTGGGGCATGCCGAAGCACCTGTAAAGAGGTAATACCGCAAGCTAGACCAAACGGTAACCTTGTGATGGTGAGATCTGCTAGTGGAAAATTAACTGAAGTTGAAGAGTCTGAACCAGTGTGGATGAGAGATCCATCTGGATTATCATGCCACCTGTCCATTCTCATGTTTCCGAGCTGTCCTGTTAATCTGCTAGGAAGAGATGGGTTGTTGTTGTTGTTAGGGCTAGCATTAGTGCCTACGTCTGAGGGCTGAATTGCAGTAAAAAGAAAATCAGAACTGCAAACAGCAAGTAAAATATTTAGGCCATAATCTGAGTGCTGGAGGAAGAACAATAGTAGAAGATAGAAAGACTGCAATCCTGCAGGCTCCAAAACCTTTGACAATGAAATAAATGATGGCGTTTCTGGGATTGACCAACTACTGTAGAAATTGGGTGCCAAATTATGCTGAAATAACGGCTCCCTTACAAAAACTAATGTATGAAGAAAACCTTAAGATGACATCACTGCTTAAATGGACTGAAGACGCTGAAAAGGCTTTTAATGAAGTTAAAAAGATTCTAGTGTCAAATACAGCGCTAGCATTGCCAGACTACAACAAACCATTTGTTCAAATGGTTGACTGCAAAGGTCATTTTATGACCTCTGTGTTAGTACAACAACATGGGGATAAAATGAAACCTATAGCTTATTTCTCATCCAAGCTAGACAGTGTAGCTTGTGCCTTACCTTACCGCTGTCATTGCGGCATCTATGGCAGTGGAAACAAGTGCGACTATAGTATTATTTCACCCGTTGACGCTGAAAGTACCACATGCTGTTTCAGCACTATTACTACAGACAAATATGACGTTTTTGTCACCTGCAAGACACCTTGCATGTCTACCTTGTTGTCTCAACCACATCTTACTATTGAAAGATGCACGACTCTAAACCCTGCTACTTTACTACCGTTACCTGAAGATGGTGTAAAGCATGATTGCCAAGACTTAGCAGAACAAATGGCAAAAAGTAGAAATGACTTAAAAGACCAACCATTACAAATAGGAGAAGTTTTGTTTGTAGATGGTTCATCAAAAAAGAATGAGCAAGGGAAAACACAAACAGGTTACGCGGTAGTAACTGAAACAAAAGTGTTAAAAGCGGAACAACTGCCTTCACATTATTCTGCACAAGCTGCAGAACTAATAGCATTAACTGAAGCATGCAAACTTATGAAAGACAAAATGACAACTATATACACTGACAGTCAGTATGCATATGCTACTGTGCATACCTTTGCTCAATACTGGAAAAATAGAGGTATGATAACTTCCTGTGGAAAACCTGTAACACATGCTGATCTGTTATCTGACTTACTACAGTCAGTACAGTTACCAAAACAAATAGCTGTATGTAAGTGTGCAGCGCACACTTCGGGCACTGATAATGTATCTTTAGGGAACGCGTTTGCAGATAAAACCGCAAAAGCAGCAGCAACAGGACAATGTCATGTGCTACACTTGGAGAAAGAAACAAACTTAGATGACACAACGCTTAAAGAAATGCAACAACAAAGTCCACAACGTGAGAAAAATTTATGGGAAAAGAACGGAGCCAAAATAATCGACAACATTTATGTATGACCTAACAATAAACCCATCCTACCAAAAAATGTATACAAATGGGCAGCAATATTGAGCCATGGTGTTACACATGTCTCAACAGGAGGGATGGTAGGACAAATAAATCAATATTATACCACTTATGGTTTTAACTGTTATGCAAAAATATTGTAGAGCATGTTAAATTACACCTGACTCATTGCAAGAAACTCATTTTGGCTGAAAATTCCGACAGGGGCGGTGAGCAAAGACTGATAATAAGGTGGATGCAGACGTATAGAGTCTGTGTAAATCTGAAAGTCAGTGAAGTGTTACAAGACACCAAACGAAGTAGAGGAACATTTCAGCCGAAATGACTCTTAGATGGCTGTGTGACATGATCCGCTGTGGGGCGGTGTTTGTCATGACAGTCCTGGTCTTTCTGTTTGTATGGTATGCGTTGGAAGCACCAAAACCTGACACATAGACTGGTTATATCGAAATTAATGCAAAGATAAACATCACTTCGAACCAAACTCATTACGGCAACGACACGGGAAAATTATATAGAAGCAAACGAGAAGCAAATGATAGGTCAAACTGTGGAGATAATAGAGCGCATGTAAACATACCGAGAGCATGCTTGGCTACAAACAAGATCACAATGATTAAATTTCCAATTAAGGGTTTCAGGACTAAAGGAACTGAGAGTTTCACTGACTGGACATGTTCAAATTTATGGTACCTGACAAATGATCGACAAAAAACTGATTGGAGTACGTTAGAAGCGGACCCGACAAATCATGATTGGTCAGAATATACTAGCGATCCTATAGCACAATATCAACGATCTATTATAAAAATGGACTGCACCGACAGCAACATAATAGTGACTGTGAATCTTACTAATGGACGAACTATCAGACCGCGGGGACATAAAGGGCTCGGGCTCTGTTGGAACTTTGTGCTGTGGGGATGATAAAAAAACGGAATTGATCCACATAGCTACCTACAGTTGTGTGACGTGGATGAAATGTTAAAAACATCAATTAGGGAAACCGTGGTGTCCGTGCTGTGACGGAACCTTCCGTGGATGACTGGTTTCAGATTACAACTGGAGTATCTGGAACTAATAACAATTGGCTGTTAATGGTAGAACAAGCTGCAAACATGACAAAGACTGATTGTGTTGTTTGTATGGGTGCAAGACCACTTTTGCAAATCATACCTGCTGCAATCTCATCAAAATGTGTAACTGATGTTATGAACGCGACAAACCCAAATGAAAACTGCAAAATATGGGATTCAGTATTCCCAGTGACTACAGCGGCAAAGAAGAAGCCATTGGTTTCCAAAAAAGTTGCTCCAGGCAACTTCACGTGTATCAACATGACTGGGAGCGAAAAACAGCGTCTAGGTAGCCTTTCAGAAAAATGGTGTACTGACATTATATCAATTACTAGAGACTTCAACCCAGTGTCTCGAGGAGACATCTGGTGGTGGTGTGGTGATGAAAGGTTGTTTGACAATTTACCTAGAGATGTGATTGGCTATTGTGCTATTGTGACGCTACTGTTACCTGTAACTGTAGTTCCTATGTCAGTTGAAGACTTACTGGATAAGACTAATGACGTTGTGCCAAAACATTGGCGCCTTAGGAAACGATCTGCTCCATGGTTAGGAGGAAATGACCCAACTTACATTGATGCTATCGGCGTTCCACGGGGTGTACCTAGCGAGTATAAATTAGTTAATCAGATCACGTCTGGATTTGAATCAAGCATTTGCTGGTGGTGTACTATAAACAAAAACGTAGACAGGATTAACTACATCCACTACAACGTTCAAAAACTTGGCAACTGGACTGAGAAAGGGGTTTGAGGCCGTGCATGGCCAACTGGCTGCTACTTCCCTTATGGCTTTTCAGAACAGAATTGCGCTGGATATGTTGTTGGCTGAGAAGGGAGGTGTGTGTGCAATGTTCGGTGAACAGTGCTGCACGTTCATCCCCAACAACACAGCCGCTGATGGCAGCCTGACGAAGACAATTGAAGGCTTGCGTGCTCTGAATGGCAGAATGAAAGATCACTCTGGTGTTGATACCAGCTTGTGGGACTCCTGGATGGATGCCTTTGGGAAATATAGAGCCCTAGTGTCCTCTGTCTTAGTCTCAATTGCAGTGTTTGCAGCCATTTTAACCTTGTGTGGATGTTGCTTTATTCCTTGTCTGCGAGGCCTATTGAACAGATTGATAACTACTGCTATTTCACCCATGGAAAGTCATATAGCTCAAATGTATCCTTTGTTTGAACGCGACGAAAGTGACGAAGATGACGATGATTTTAAATTGAATGATCTATTTTCCATCAACGATCAGTAATGTAGTCAACATAACCTCTGAGTGTAAACTTATTTGTGCTCATAAAAATGACCTTACAACCGAAAATCATGTGAAGTGGTTGATTAAGTGATATGAGAATTTGAGCAAATATGTGATAAACAGGAGGGAAATGATGGAATAATTATGTAAGTTATCTCATATCTGCTGTGTATTATCATTATTGTGTTGTATTTGACGCTGTCCCACTAACGGTGGGACAGCACGCTGTTCTGTGTTTGATTTGTTCTCAGGGAAGATAGCAACCGACCAAGGACTCAGCATACGTATAAGCGACTCGTATGCTCAGCGTATGCTCAGCATACTATCGGTATGAAGCGGAGACATCAGGAGGAGCTGGAGCCAGTCCGGACTGATTCCAGCCAGCTCCTGATAGCTACCTACGAGAGAGCAGAGAGCTGAGGAGCAGAGCTGCTCCTGCAGCAGCAGTGTGAGAAAGAGAGGTTGCTACTGCCTTGTGCAGCAGCAGTGGAAGAAAAAAAAAGAACAGACTTGCTGCTGCTTTCTGCAGCAGCAGTGGAAGAAAAAAAAAGAAGAGAAGAGGACTTGAAGAGGGGGAGCTTTGGTTTTGTTAGCCTGGGTCCATGGGTGGAGTTCACACCTGGGGCAAACAACCAAGGGCTGTAGGGGGTGGAATTTCTTAAAGACTCCCTTTGTTTCTTAGAGTCTGGAATCATGTAGTTGGCTGGTGAGACCCAACAATAAAAAAAAAAAAACAGCCTTTGAGTGTTGCGATGCTATCATCTGTCTATACAGTGACAGGTTTGGCCAGAGACTTGCTACTCTTGATGTTCTGGATGTAGGTATCAGATGGACAGTGTTATGGCCAGGGGTGGTTTTGGAATAGTTGCATATGCACCTTTAACATTTCCATAATACTTGTCTAATATTTTGTTTTTCCTGGTGTCACATTTTATATATTGTTCAAAACCAGGCAGTGCAATATTCCGGCTCCAATAATTAAAATCTCCCATGAAATCTTCAATTCACTCTGTAGCAGGATCTGGTTGTGGTTGTTTGGCAGCTGTCAGGTGTGGAGGATGAACTGCCAATGGAAACAGTTGAATTTCTGTTTGAAATGTAAGGGCAGATCCAGAGATACTGACCCAGCATGTCAAGCGATCCAGGAGAATCGTGTGCTCAACAGTGTCAAAGGCTGCACTGAGATCTAGAAGAATTTACCGGCATCCGCAGCACAGAGGAGGTCATTTGTCACTCTTAGAAGAGCTGTCTCTGTGCTGTGGTGTTCACGGAACCCTGACTGGAATTTCTCAAAAATATTGTTTGGTTTAAAAGGAAATAATCTGATTAAAAACTTTTCTAAAATCTTAGCTAAAAAAGAAAGCTTAGAAATTTGCCTAAAATTATTTGGAATAGTTGGGTCAAGACCAGGCTTCTTAAGGAGTGGCTGAACCTGGCATGTTTAACAAGACTGGACTGGGACTGTGCCTGCGGCTAGAGAACTGTTAAAAATCATCAGTATGCTAGGAACAACTGTTACAAATGACTGTTTTAGGAGCTTTGTTGGAATTATATCAAGCTGACAGCTGATTTGGGAAGAATTTGTAGCAAGCAGAGGGGTTAACTACAGAGTTTATGGCGCTAAACAGGATCCTGGAGTTATGACTGCTCTTGGTGATGATATCTGAAAGGTATTTTGCTTTGGCATCTTTAACAGAGAATTGGTACTTGATTAGAAGCTCCTCATAGATTTCATAGGAGACATGCAGTCCATCTCTTATCCACCAACGCTCTGCTTTCCGGTAATCCCTTCTAAAGGAGCACGTGGATTCGGTCAGGCAGGGGTCTGCATTAGTCTTCCTAGCTCTTATGGACTTATGGAAGAGGTCTATTAATTCATTAGTGTTTAAAAGGGTAGAGGCGGATTCAGTAACTGGGACTGTGGAATTAACACTACAGGCACTGGAAAACAGGCTGGGTGTGGAAGAGTTGATTATGCGGGAGCGAGTTGAGGCAGGCAGTTTTGGTATGGATAGAGGAAGCTGAGTGTCAAATAAAATAACCTTATGGTTAGACACACATGTCACGCAGAACAAAATCGCTGAGCAAAAGGCCAAAGGAGTATGATTTTTATCACCTAAAATTACAAGCCTGTCATATCTTGACATGACAACAGGGAGCTCAGAAAATTCACCAAGAAAGGCTCTGTTTTGATTTGTGGTCTGTAGACTATAACACACAATACAAGTAATTTACCATTTAGCACAAAACCCAGAGATTCAAAAGTAGAGAAAACACCAAATGAAGCAGGAGAGCAGGTTAAAATATTCCTAAAGATTACAGTAACACCACCACCGCGACCAGAACGCCTCAGCTGATGGAGATATGCATAACCAGGGGATGTGGCTTCTATTAGTGGAATGATATCTGTATTTAGCCACATTTCTGTGACAAAATATATATCCAGCTTATTGGAGGAGATAATGTCTTGGCATATAAATGATTTATTTGATAAGGACCTTACATTCAGTAGGGCAACTCTGGTTAGAGTTTGAAGAGGTAAACTGGTTTAATAATGATTAGATTATCAGAAATTACACCTCTGCTCTCTGGGCTGTCATAAAAAAAAGTTGGGCAGGAGGGGGGGCCAGTGGCACAGACCGGAAGTGAAGGAAGTGAAGGAGAGGACAGTGGGGGCAAAGACGAATAATTAATCGTAATGTTTTCCTGCAACTGCCTGTTGCTAATCCTGACAGGGATTTTAAAATTGTCATTTGATGGTCCGAGCCGGGTAGAAAGTGTACCAGTATAAGAGATGGAACCATTGTGGTAGGGACCACCTACAATGGTTTTCAAAAGGTATGAAATATCTGGGGATAGAACTAAACCCAGATATAGGACAAATTATTACTGCTAATATGGAAACACTACTAAATAAAATTCAAGTTAAACTAGATCATTGCTTGATATTATGGGGGAAAGTAAACATACCAATATGTATTCCACAGTAATTACTACTAAGATATATGTATATATATATAATATGATAAAACACTGTCTGGGACAGAAGAAAGCCCAGAATTCAAATGGATAAGCTATGTCAGCCAAAGAAGGGAGGAGGTCTATCATTACCAAACATAAAATATTACAGTATCTCTTTTGAAATGGCTAAGCTTGATAGACACTGGGACGGAATAAATTCTGAATCAGACTATCAGAATTGACTGAACAGGAATTAACTTCTCCTTTTAAACCTATTGAGGCTCTAGAACAAACAACAAAAAAGGAGAAAAATAATATGATGAACCCCATTTTAGCATATTCAAAGATAGTTTGGCAAGAAGTACATAAAATATGTAAGATCTCTCATAATTATCAAAAATATGCATCCATAGGGTACAACCTCAAAATAAAAATAGGTAAACAGACAGTTTATTGGGCTCAGTGGTTAAGAAAATGTAACAGAACACTGATTGACCTGTTTGAAGAGGGAAATTTTCTTTTCTATAACAGAATGAGGGAAAAATATAATATGGAGGGATACAGCCATCTTTGGAAATATTGACAGATTAGACACTATATTAAAGGGAAGGTTCACTTCCATCAAGAAAAAAAATCAATAGAGCACTACTTACAACTACCAACAATGTTTCATAAAGCATCAAAGTGGCATGGGATATGTTCCAGGGTAAATAACAATGGTTGTCAAAACCTGACTTGGGTTGTACATTTGATGAAGAAACATAGGAGAGGATTCTTTTTTTTAACAAGCCAGAGGCAAATTTATTCAATACAAAAAACTTCATAGATATTATTACACCCCAACAAGACTCAATAAAATGGGTCTAATTAAAGATGTTATGTTGGAAATGTAAAACACAATTTGGTACATACATCCATGCATTATGGGAATGTCCCATGGTCTCTCCTTTGGGTGAATGGTTAGAGTGTGAACTGCCCAGATTACCAAAGCTGCATCTCCTTGGGGACAAAACTGTAATGCCGCAGTTGAGTAAATTCACATTTAGATTATTAACACCTGGCTTAATAACCTGTGTCCGGCTGATTCTTAGATGTTGGAAAAAACCTCAAACTTCTACACTGAAAATGTGGAAGGAACAAATGATGGAAACTGTTGCATGCGAAAAGATTCTGGGAAGATTAAACTGAAAAAATGATGATTAAAGAACAATGGGACAGCTTTAGTGGGTCTAGTATGTCCATAACCCTGACAAGAATTTGATGGTTTGATACAGTACATCTGTAATTATTGCCATGTACTAATGCTCACCACATTATTATAACCAAATAACTGCCTAACTTATATCAATGTCTGTTCAGTTGCCTGTCTGTTTTTTTCTGTTTCTGTTCTGTTTTTTTATTTTATTTTATTTTTTTTTATTGGCATTTTCTTTAAAATTTAATTTTTTAAAACACTTTGAGAAGATCAAATTTTAAACCTTTTGCCCTGCTGATTTTATGTCAATTACATATTATTTTATTATTATTATTATCATTATGTACTATGTACTATAATAATGTACTCTGAATGTTACTGTGACACTATTGCAGGCGTGGACGTTACTGTGAAATTGAACCTGAACTTACAGCATTGTGGACATCGTCAGTTGGGACAGTTGGTTATCTAACTAATTGACAGGATTATTATTATACCCTTTAAGTTAACTAGTATTAGCTGTTTGTCATATGTGTGTTTTTAAGCCGTAGTAAAGAGTAATCACACGGAGACACGGTAGCTAAGCTAACCGTCCCACCTGGTAAGTAGTACCTTAGAAACATTAGCTAGCTGGTCAGATAGTTTTTGGAGTCTCACTTTGAACGTTTTGACCATCATCTGTTAGCTAGCTTTTGTCCGTGCTAATGGCTTTCCTGTCTTGCTGTTTCCCTCAGAGCGTTACATATATGAAGTTGTAAGGTAAGCTGAAAATGTATTGTTGTCATGTTAACGTTTTTATCAAACAGAGGAATAATGATGCGTGATGATTTAGGATATAGATTCAGCTTAGTAATGTTACTGTTCCGTCCGCTGTGTGTGTGTGTGTGTGTGTGAGAGAGAGAGAGAGAGAGAAAGAGAGAGAGCGTGAGTATATCCACCAACCAGCATTTATTTTAGTGAAAAATCCAACGGAGCTGTGCTGTTGGTTAATTGACATTACTGTATTACTGTTCCATCTGCTCTGTGTGTGTGTGTGTGTGTGTGTGTGTGAGTGAGTGCTCACGTGTCTGTATGCCAGCATGTTTTTCCAGTGTTATGGCGCAACTGCTGTGCTCCCTGAATAACTGAAAAGGTGTTCAGGATGATCTTGTGTGAAATCTTGTGAGATCTGGTTCCAAACTTGTAGAAATTACATTTTATCATCAAAACAGCTCACAATGATTAAAATCTGGCGTTTTGGAAAGTGATTGAGAAATGTATGTATGTACATTGTTTATTCACCTTTGTCTGTCTTTCACTGTTTCTAATGAAAAGAACAATGTCCTTTTAGCTTTCAGCAAGAAAAGCACCTATCTGCTTCAATGTTGGAAAACTAGCGTTTTCAAAGCAAATCCAGCCCAAAATCATCAAAAACAGTGATTCTGTTAAGACTTCCAGGAAAGATGTTTTTTTATTTGCATCTGTCCCTTTTTCAAGTTTTTTTTAATGTAAAAACAGTGTTCTGAGAGATCCTTAGAAGAAAAACAATGATCTGGTTCCAAACTTGTAGAAATGACATTTTGTCATCAAAACAGCTCACAATGATCAAAATCCGGCGTTTTGGAAACTGAATTTGCAAACTGAATTAAGAATACAGCTCTTAATCAGGTATTTAAAAGGGCAATTCCCACATCTCACAGTGCCAAGAGTCAAAATTCTAGTGTGTAATGTTAGCTAACTAGAGAAAATGCCCGCTAGCCATGATGCAAATTTTCTCCATGTTCAACTCTAATGCTGAAACGTTAGCGATCTAAAAGTCTAGCTGCAATGCTAATTAGTGCCATGTAAAATCCAATTTGATTATGCTGAAGTGTTAGCGACTGGATTTGAAATGGTTTTGTCGCTGCCCGAACTGACTTGAACATTGAACGAAAATTTGCATCACGGGCTAGAAGTTGACTCTGGCACTGTGAGATTGGGCAAGCAATACACACGTTGCACTGCTACGTTCACAGCTATACTGCCAACTTCATACTCTCTGTGTGACAGTGAGGTCACACGCATATATTTATGTCCGATTATAACTGGTTCTTCGGATCAGTGTGTTTATGTTTATGGTAGAAGTGAAAAGGCAACTGTCATAGAGAGGGTAGAGACATGATATTGTTTAAATACGGGGATAACGGCGCATATTTTCACAGTCTCTCCTGGAAGACATTAATAGGGTTGCACTCTGTCATTCACATATTAAGTAATTTTCATTGGTATTTATCTGAGCTTTGTCTTAATAATAATATATGTAGATACAATGTGGCTTTTTGAAATTGAACAACCGAAAGAATATCCTTCAATTTTATAGTGAAAACATCTCTCTAAAGTTGTCAAAATTAATTAAAAATATGAAATACTAAACACTCATTTGCTTATGTGTTTACCCCATCAAGTCTGTATTCAGTAAATAAAAGAACATCTTGATTTCCAGCTGAAGTGTGCAGAATATTTGCACCATATGCTGGCAGGACTCTTGGTAACCGCTGTACCACTGCAAGACATCAGTCAAGCTATACAAGATCATACTTCTGTTTGGACAACACTGCTCAGATGGTGGTACCAACAACAGAAGAAAAAGACACACTCAATGCAGCTGGCCTTGGGGAGCAAAGACTCACTTTTTCTTGGTAAGTTGTTAAAGGGCATAGTTGTTGATAGACTCAGGCATTACTGTATATTCTACGTAGTATGGCCTCTTTGGACATGCTGTTGATGAACATATCTCTTTGTTTCATCTGTAACAATCGCTTAGTAAAGATGGTTTGGATAAGGTTAAGGACAGATTGTGAATTTAAAATTTTTGGATGTCATTTGCTCTCAATTCTTTTTACAGGTGATGAAAACTGTGCAGAGGAGTTCAGAAGTCACATTCTGGCAGTCTATCCAAAACTGAAGGACTGTGGGGGGTTTGAGATTTTAAAAAAGTCAGGGAAGACCAGGAGCAAAAAGCTTTCTCTGATGCCTTGCCCAAGCACAGGGTATACCATTAAATAAATCAAGAATCACGTCAAGAGTGCTCTTATCTACATATGTCCAATACAAAAAGACATTGATACAAGTTTTAATGAGTTTACTGATATTTTTGTACACAGAAACAGACTGTTCTAAAATACTGGTATTGTCCTTTGTATTTTGTCTGATGACAAACAATAACTCCTAAATTCTCACTATAGGTGGAACCTCATTCAGTTGTGTTTTGTCCGTCTCAGGTCCTTAAAATATGCTGGACTGATGAATGGCCTTCATCAGCAACCTTAAATACTCTTGAGTGGGTCCACCACCATCTACTGCACCTTCAGATGTTTTTTCACTGTCAACAAAAACCACATCCAATCTGGCCTCTGGATTGAAACGCCACCGTCTGAAGGCCTGAAGCATACTCCTCAGTATGTTGCGGATATTGCCAGTGTAGTCTCTGCATATGTTGTTCTGATTGCTGGTGGGACATGAAGTGTGACCAGTCTTCTCCCCAAGTCGGTTAAAAATGGTTCTCAGGTCAGTCCTGTATAGAGATAAAAACGAACATTAAAAAACTAAACTAAAAACCTAAACTTTGTAAGACATACCTTTTCTTGGTCTGCAAGCAAAGACTCCTGGTACTCTTGATCCTGCTGACAACATATGGATCGCCATTAATCCAAGGACTACTAAAATTTTTAAAAGTAATAAACAGATGGACTATTTATTAAACAGAATTTAAGATATTTTTCAAACACTATTGAGAAAACCATTGAATATCTTGACTTCTATGTGAGGGGCTGCACGTTCAAGATGTGGTACCACTTTTGGGAATTTCATATAAACACTTAAGCAGTGTTATAGAGTATGTAGATTAAAGATGTATGGATTTCCAGGTCACGAGCATTGGCTCATCTTCTGTTAAGTCAATGATCTGTAATGTTGCAGCATCTGTGGATGATTGATCGCTGTCCAATTCAACTGGTTTGGGGGTGTGGCAAAATTCTTGGGTGTCTAGAGGATAAATGGTAGGTGATGCTCTGCTGAGCTCACTTGCAGACCTTTAAAAGACATTGTAATGAGTATTCAGAACCAGATACTCCAAAGTAAAAGACAAAATTTTAGACACAGGACTTGAAGGAAAATAATGTTAAGATTTCATAAGAAAACTCTGACTAATATCCGAATGTGAATCATTCAACTGACCAAAACAGTTCCAATAGTTCCAATATATTTAAAATAAACAGTAACTGCTACCACAGTACATATGAACATCAAATTAACATTAAATCATTTGATTTGATTTGAGTTTTCAATTCAAGAACCTAAGCTATGTACACTAAAAAAGTTCAGTCAGGTACATTTAAAGGCTCCGCATTGTACATCACTGCCTGTGATTTACACCTGTGTGAACGTGATTGGATATTGGCAGCCATACTATACTATTCAATATAGTAAAATAGAGAGATATTACAGTAGGTAAGAAAAGAACAGAATTTCTCAGACACAGGCTTGGCTCTTGCAAACATCATTAACCAACATTCAGTGACTGATAATAGTACATCTTTTTAAACTGATGTAGGGGGAAAAACACAGTTAAGGTCCTGTGCATACCTGCAATGTTTGATATGATCCTTAAGTTCACTGAAAAAGATATCCTCTGCACAAATCAGACATTTTTCTTTGGGCCCAGACACAACTGACTCAGGTTCCACCTATTGTGAGAATTTAGGAGTTATTGTTTGTCATCAGACAAAATACAAAGGACAATACCAGTATTTTAGAACAGTCTGTTTCTGTGTACAAAAATATCAGTAAACTCATTAAAACTTGTATCAATGTCTTTTTGCATTGGACATATGTAGATAAGAGCACTCTTGATGTGATTCTTGATTGATTTAATAGTATACCCTGTGCTTGGGCAAGGCATAAGAGAAAGCTTTTTGCTCCTGGTCCTCCCTGACTTTTTTAAAATCTCAAACCCCCCACAGTCCTTCAGTTTTGGGTAGACTGCCAGAATGTGACTTCTGAATTCCTCTGCACTGTTTTCATCACCTGTAAAAAGAATTGAAAGCAAATGACATCCAAAATCTTTAAATTCACAATCTGTCCTTAACCTTATCCAAGCTTTTGTAAAGCTTTGTCTTTCTAGAAGAAACTGAAGTCATCATAAGATGAGAGAGAGATGAGAGAGAGATAAGATGGTAACTTAATTGTTACTTTAGTTACACACGTGGACAAAATTGTTGGTACCCCTCAGTTAATGAAAGAAAAAACCCACAATTCTCACTGAAATCACTTGAAACTTACAAAAGTAATAATAAATAAAAATGTGTTGAAAATTAAACAATCAAAACCAGCCATCACTTTTGAATTGTTGATTAACATAATTATTTAAAAAAACAAACTAATGAAACAGGCCTGGACAAAAATGATGGTACCCCTATAAAAGATTGAAAATAATTTGACCAGAGGGACATGTTTAACTCAGGTGTGTCCTTTAATTGACATCACAGGTGTCTTCAAGCTCATAATCAGTCAGTCTGCCTATTTAAAGGGTGACAAATAGTCACTGTGCTGTTTGGTGACAAGGTGTGTACCACACTGAACATGGACAACAGAAAGCAAAGGAGAGAATTGTCCCAGGACATTCGAAACAAAATTATAGACAAACATCTTAAAGGTAAAGGCTATAAGACCATCTCTAAGCAGCTTGAAGTTCCTGTGACAACAGTGGCACATATTATTCAGAAGTTTAAGATCCACGGGACAGTAGCCAACCTCCCTGGACGTGGCCGCAAGAAGAAAATTGATGACAAGTTGAAGAGACGGATAGTTCGAATTGTAACCAAAGAGCCCAGAACAACCTCCAAAGATATTAAAGGTGAACTCCAAGGCCAAGGTACATCAGTGTCAGATCGCACCATTCGTCGTTGTTTGAGTGGACTTCATGGGAGACGACCAAGGAGGACACCACTGTTGAAAGCAAATCATAAAAAAGCGAGACTGGAATTTGCAAAAATGCATGTTGACAAGCCACAAAGCTTCTGGGAGAATGTCCTTTGGACAGATGAGACAAAACTGGAGCTTTTTGGTAAAGCACATCAACTCTATGTTCATAGACTCAAAAATCAAGCGTATGAAGAAAAGAACACTGTCCCTACGGTGAAACATGGAGGAGGCTCAGTTATGTTTTGGGGCTGCTTTGCTGCATCTGGCACAGGATGTCTTGAATCTGTGCGAGGTACAATGAAATCTCAAGACTATCAAGGCATTCTGGAGAGAAATGTGCTGCCTAGTGTCAGAAAGCTAGGTCTCAGTCGCAGGTCATGGGTCTTCCAACAGGACAACGATCCAAAACACACAGCCAAAAACACCCAAGAATGGCTAAGAGAAAAGCGTTGGACTATTCTGAAGTGGCCTTCTATGAGCCCAGATCTGAATCCCATTGAACATCTGTGGAAGGAGCTGAAACATGCCATCTGGAGAAGACACCCATCAAACTTGACACAACTGGAGCAGTTTGCTCACGAGGAGTGGGCCAAAAT
Organism: Scomberomorus guttatus; assembly: GCA_038419695.1. NCBI lineage: Eukaryota > Metazoa > Chordata > Actinopteri > Scombriformes > Scombridae > Scomberomorus > Scomberomorus guttatus. The sequence continues at coordinate 2,147,128 of CM076445.1, forward strand.
ACCTGTTGATAGATCTAGAAGGCTCATTGACAAATATAGAAATCGTTTAATTGCAGTGATTGCCTCAAAAGGTGGTGCAACAAAATATTAAATTATGGGTACCATCATTTTTGTCCAGGCCTGTTTCATTAGTTTCATTAGTTTCATTTTTTTAAATAATTATGTTAATCAACAATTCAAAAGTAATGGCTGATTTTGATTGTTTAATTTTCAATAAATTTTTATTCATGGTTACTTTTGTACATTTCAAATGATTTCAGTGAGAATTGTGGGTTTTTCTTTCATTAACTAAGGGGTACCAACAATTTTGTCCACGTGTGTATTTGTGACATTGAGAAAAGATAGCAGTGGATACCATAAAAGCACTTATCACAGCACTGACTTTATGTCAGTGTTCCCACTATTTGTAGCCTTTCAGATTAATTATATTTGTGTAGGTACATGATTGTGTCAATTGAATGTGGCATCTGATATTTGTACAGTTGTAGAGTTGATTTGTACTGTACGTAGTGGTTGTGATTAGGTTACATAAATATTAATAAAAAGAATATTTTGGTCGGAGTAATTAAGAAATGATCATTTATTTCAAAGGCTATTCTAATAATGTTTTTCTTTTTTCTCTTTTACAGCTGTATTGCAAACATCTTGATGCCAACAACACAGACACACATACACACACACTAAACCAACAGCACTTTTAAGAGCCACTCTCTCTCTCTCTCTCTCACTCTCTTTTTTCAATCACTCTTACTCACTCTCTCTTTTTATCACTCTCTCACTGATGTCTTTCAATTACTCTCTCTCTCTTGTCCATTTCAATCACTCTCTCTTTCACTGCCTCTCTTTTAATCACTGTCTCTCTCTATTTATAAATGGCTGGAGGATCTCAAAAAAACTGCAGGCAAAAAATATACTGTGGACTTAAAATTTGTAATTTTTGTAATCATCCACAACCCAAACACGTAAGACTCCAAAAAAGACAAATTCAAAAGTCAGCAGAAGCAGTGGTTGTCATCTATGAAAAAAACAACATCAAGTCCCACATTCTTGATGACGCTGCCATTCTGGTATGTACTATAGTTTACAGAATTATTCACCATTCACCAAAAGTGCTAAAATTTTGTTTTATTACATAGGCTAAAAAAATGAACTGGTATATATTGCCTCACATCCACAGTATTAATGTTATCAGTAATGAGAATATAATTTATGGTCAGTGGTTTTTCAAACAGAATGAACTATTATGTCTAGTAAGTTGAAACTCATAAGTTGAAATTCCCACATTTAATTATTTTTTGTGGTGCCAGGATATTGTACATGTAATATGATGTATTTTCTAGCTTTGCTGTTACTTCAGGGCAAGCTTGAGGATAAATTCAGCTGTAAATTAGTTTTGCATATTTATCTAATTGATCTCTCTACCTCTCAACAATTCTTTTTTTCAGCTTGAGAAGTTGCATGCCCTGGCTTAAAGCCCCTGCTGCTCATTGCATATCCGCCAAAAAGGTTGGCAGGGACATCAAAAACCAAAGTAATGATGCCAGTGCATGCCCACCTTAGCGCGTGCTAAGAAGGGCCTTGAGAATGTGGACGCCATCTACAAATTGATGGTTGAAGGTGAGATTGCATTTATTTAATAACCATGGAATGCACACACATGCATATATTGACTATCTGTTGTACAATTTTTGGTCTTGATTTATCCTGTACATTTCCAAACTGCAAAGACCAGAAATTATGATCTGGCTGTAGCCTAGATGCAACCTAGAGTCACTTTAAAGGGCTGGTATTGTGGAAAGCTTTGGGATGGATTAGGGTGATGGTAGTGTTGCATAGTCTGACCTCCACAGCACCAGTGCCAGCGCTGGAGAAAGGTCTGGCTGCACCCACTATCACTCTGCTATAGGGGGAAAAATGTTCTGACTTATTTGTATTCATTTAAACCAAATCACAATTGTCTTGGGCAGTGCAGGATGCAGCACTGTTGCCCTAGTAAAATAGTGTCAGGGGGAGCTTGTTTGAGCCTTGGCATTAAAATGGCAAAATCTCCATAAAAGAAAATGCCACATAAAACAGTAAAAGAAGTATGTCGAATATGTTATACAACTTTTACTGATAAAAAAGACAAATAGATAACTTGACATTTCAGCATGTAGGATGCTAGCTTGAAGTTTGCTGTTGTTTCATGTAGCGACGGGGATTTTGAAAACAGTAAAATGCAGATAGTGGAAGGGGAGGAGAATGCCAACTGAAATAGTCGGCCAATGGCTGCATTCATAACTTCTGTAGTCAGAGTTTGCATTCCAAACTTCCAAACAGCCTGCTGGAGGACAGAGGGGAGTCTAGGCTGTAAGGAAATGGATGGATTCCCATTGTTTTCACAAATATTTTAAAAATGGCTATCTGAGACATACTCATGCATTGACAAATGTGATCCATCATTTAAGTGAGGTGACCACTGTATCGTTTTCTTAACATGATGTTACAATGCTGGTAACTATCACATTTAATTGGACTATTTTCTGTTTTTCCCAATTACTTCCCTCTGGTGGCTAAGTAGCTAAAGCCTGCAGGAAAGTTTGCTACATGTCACTAGATTACGTCATGTGCTACTTTGCATATCTATGATGTCATGATGTAATTACATACATATAAGATTTTTAAAAATTTAAAAGAAAATTAAATTAAATTAAACTGACTAGCTAGTTATTTCACTAGCTGTTGTTTTCAAGCAGCTCCTCAATGTGCATCTAAATCTATTTCTAATATTAAAAAACTCCTTTATGAAGTATCATGAATAGAGAGATGATCATGCACTGGAATAAATTCACTATTGTTAACTCTAACTCTAAAATGAAACTTAGTAAAATTAAATCAGTTATAATAAAAACAATAAGGATCAGTGATTGGTCATTAGGTTCACACATTCACAGCTCATTCACGACTCTGGCTAATGACTGGTCCACTGAACGTGCTGCTGCTCTGTCCCACCCACTGAACAGTCAATCCAGAGAGCCACTGCATACAATTGATTGTCCAACAATGCCCAGGAGCTACTAATTGCCATTGCAAATAAAATTCCATTTCAAATTGCAATTCTCACTCAAAAGAGAATTGCAATTTTGAGTGAGTCAATACATTTTTTTCCACAAGTGGTTATGGTCTCATTAGCTAATTTTAACATTAACTGTGTCATTAACGGGATGTAACTGTTATAAAACAGGGTAGTTTTCCGAGTGATTGACAGATCGCCTTTTCAGTGAACGACAAGTTGTCAATTACATGCCAATAGCAGGCGAAGCAGTGGCTTTGTGGACAACCCTCAGCTTCTCTCTGGTTCCTTGGCCTTGGTGCCCTTCATGAACCTGTGGGAGACATCACACTCACTGCATACATCTTTTTTTACAGTCTAGGTTGATCCATAGACTGTATAAAAATAATGGACGTAGCCACCATGACATCACCCATCGGTTTGTGGATTCCTGTTTTGAAGCCTGGCATTTTGATTGTCGCCATCTTGGTTTGTTGGAGCCAGAAGTGATGAGAAGTGACCATAAAGCAGGGTTTCTGCCAGAAAAGTTGTTAGGCCCCGGTAGTGGTGGCAGGGCCTGGGGGGGATGGGGGGATGGGGTGGTGTGAGCAAAACATGTTACCATGTGTAAAGGTGTTACTAGTGATACACAGTGTTTGGGCACTGTTATATTACTTGCCCACCACACCCACTATTATTTTGCCTTCTTTATAGAAGTAAAACCCATTTACCTCATTTTCACATATCAGCAGCCACGTTCATTGAATAAAAAAACTCTAATTTGTAAAATACTAAGCGTGTTATTAATACTCTAGACGCTACAGGAGTACAAGAGTACAACACAGAGTAGCAGAATGAGACGTCTGTCCTCCCTCCTGCTCTCTTCTGTAAACACACGTAGCTGTTAGCGAGCAGCTGCTCTCATGTCTCCCTGGGTCTTGGTGCTTGTTTTTGGCAGAAACTCTCCTGCTCTCTGCCTGCTCAGCCTGCTCTCAATGTGTCTCTCTTCGGGTGGTAGGTGAGTAGCTCCGGTCCTGGTTCTAAGCGGTGGTCATCCTCTGGCTCATCCCCATGTCTGTGAGCAGACTGGTGTCACCACAGCCAAATCAGGTGTTGCGGTGCACTGCTGCAAGGTTGAGCAAAAGGTGTGGGGGGTGTTGGAGTGTTTATTTGTGCTCTAGAACATAACTGCTGTGAAACAATCAGAAAATAATGTTTTATTGTTCACCGGCTTTCTCGTTACCATCACTCCCTCTCTTCTCTTTAGTTTGCTTGACCACAGCTGCTCTCTATCTTGGTGGTCTCACCTCTATCTCTCTCTCTTTCTCTCTCTCTTTCTTTCTCTCGTCTTTTTTAAAAATGAGTTGGGAAGCCAACATCAAAGTCTAACTTTACTTTTCAAGTTATCAAACGAGCAGAAATGTCCTCCCCTCCTCCTAGTCTTTGTCTTTGTCCTCCCTCATGGCAGGGTTACAGCTTCAATCAGTCTGATTGGAGTCTGCCTGCGTTTGGCCCTGTAGGGGGTTAACTCAGGCTGGCCGCTGGGCTTGCAGTACACTGGCGGAAACCCTGGAGAGCGTAGTGCTGGGGAGGAGCTCCCCAGGGTCCAACTACAGCACCTAACGCACCACCATGGTAGCAACTTGTCAATCACAAGGTAGCCGCGCCCTAAAGCATACTCAGCTTTATTGTCTATTTTACTCTAAATGGGACCATAATTTACTAAATTAACATCATGCTGTATTGAAGAAGACTTGAAACTAGCGATTGAGATCATAAACTCATTAGGAAAGTGTTTACTGAGGTAATAAATCAAGTGAGAAGTAGGGTCATTTTCTCATAGACTTCCATACAAATGGACTTCTTTTTGGAGCCAGACCATTAAAGAGAATGCAGGTTTAAGGCACTTTGCATTGACTTCACTTTCCAGACCCACAACTACCCATTTGGGTTGAGGGGGTTAGGGGTTGCCTTTTTTTGCACTTTGGCCTAATTGCATATTATATATTGTATTTTTGTCTTCTATGTCCATGTATAGCTTGGACAAGACTCAACCCAGACCAAGTAGAAGACCCCCACACACTGCCACCGCCCCAAGACCCTCCCAACCAACTGCCTCAAGAAGAGAAGAGCTTTGTGTTACATTTGGTGCCATGTGACCCTTCACCCATCACCCAGCCATCACAGCAGGAAACAGCAGAACCATCATTGATCCCTGTACAAAAAGTACACACATGCTGCACATTTGTGCGAATAATATATTCCTTACAATTACAGATTGCCCTCACAACCAGCTTGAAATGTTCCCTATCCGTGAAATACTAAAGACAAGGAACGGAAAGGTAGGACAATGCTAATGACTAAATGGGTGACAGTGTTTCCTCTCCATTAGTTTAGTGATGGTTGGTCATCACAGCAAGAGAATTACAACTAATGCTATTGGAATTCTCAGTTAAAAAACCTAACTGAGTTCAATTTCACTTAAAAAGCAACAAGTGTTTAAGGTGTGTTAAGTGTTTATGAAAACAATACTAAAACTGTTGGATAACTTTTCTGAATTTGTGTAACAATTATTGTGACAGAATCCTCGCACTGTTTGCATTGTCGGTCAAGGACCTTGTCAAACCTTGTGAAAGTACAAAATTCAAATAACATATAGATGTACCATGTCTGCCTGCACAGGGGAGGACAGAACAGCTTTATGACTGGCAGCCCTGCACCTTATGGTACATTGATTAGCTTTTGGTTATGTGCAATTAAATCTAATTTATTACTGGTGTTGGGCCTCAACCATGGGGTTAGACAAAGGCAGGCCTACATGTAAAACCAGAAGCCTGACCATGAGGCTTCCTTTGTCCTTTGTCCCCTGAAACAAAAGGGGGGCAGCACCAAAATGCTGCTCACAGACTCCACCTCCCATAATGCTCGAGTTCACACCTAGGTGAGAACTTGGCAGGGAGCCGAGGATCAGCTGCCGCTGAAACCCAGCTGACAGAGCGCCAACGGCCCTGTCAGCATCCGAACCGGATCAGGACGGAAGAAACACACACCGTATCGCTTTATGAAGCGAGCACGTAAGAGGCTATGTCTGGACAGAGACAGAATGAATTGTGTGTTTGTTAGCTTTTAGTCTTAAGCTTAATTGATATTGTGTTGTTTGATTTAACGGGCCGCCGAGTCCCTTTTTCCTGCTATACTCTGAGGAGTATTTAAAGTTTGCTGCCTGTTTAGTTGTGTTAACCACGCTAGACTGTTTTTGTGTTTTGTCCCACTCGGGACTGCTGCTGTGTTTGTGCCATCGTGAGTGAGAAAGTAAGTTGTTTGTCGATCAAAAATCAGACAACGTGCGTTAAAGACTGCCGTCTGCACGCACGCTCTCTGTGGACAAACAACCACTGCTCTCCCCTCACGATCGTAGGATTTCGCCGTGAGCCGGCGTTTCTTCTCCTCTTCTCTTGCTACTAACCCCCATACACACGCACATACACATACACATACACATACCTTTTCTTACACATCTGATGGTCAGATAACGTGGGACACAGCGCTGCTCTGCCCTCGTTATTTACCATCAGACACGTGTTTGATACATTGAATTGGGTGAACGCAGAGACACTGACCCCCAGGCGGCGTCATCTTGCTATTGTTATAACCGACACTACGGTCATAGCTGCTATTCGGCTATCACGTGACTCCATCTCGCGAGATCACGCCCGCTGTCCTTGACATCGCGTGATGTCATCTCACAGATCACAGTCGCCATTTTGTTCACACCCACAGAGACACACATACACACACACCCCCACCCACATGCACGCTCCAGCTTGCATGTGTTTCCATTGTATATAGTTGTATTATTGCCTAGGTAGTATTAGATTTTAGGAGTGTCTTATTGATCAAAGCATTTGCTAACTTGTTAACTTGCTATTTTTTAATAAATAATAGACTTAAAGAGAAGTCTTTTGTAATTATTGTGCTTATTTATTGTAAAAGGTGGCTGATTGAGAAAGAGGGTCAGAGCTTGAATTCATACCTTCATTGTTCACTTGTGGATGCTGATATCCTCAGATATTAGCATCCCAAGTGAACCTTGTTAATGAGACTAACTTATTGTTTGGTTATTGGCCTCGGTTTCCAGGTGGTGCCCTGTATTATTAATTTATATTAATAATTTGATTTTTATTAATTAATAATTATCTGATCATTATTAATTACTGCTAATAACCAACCATCTTACAATCACCACCCTAACAAGTGGTGCTCCTGTATAAGGCTCTCTCACTATAAATCCCCAACACTGGGCTGTGCCTTTCTGTGCCTGTTTTGTGTACTGTTTACATTTGGTAAATGGTAAATGGACTGTACTTGTATAGCGCCTTATCTAGTCTTCCAACCACTCAAAGCCCTTTTAACACAACGAGTCAATTCACTCATTTACACACAGTCATACGCTGAATGGGTACAGGGGCTACCATACAAGGTCCCAACCTGCCCATCAGAGGAAACCACACTCACACACACTCACATATCGATGGCGGCAAGCTACCACGCAGGGTGCTGGCACAGCCATCGGAAGCAATTTGGGGTTCAGTATCTTGCCCAAGGACATTTCGACATGTGGACTGAAGGAGCTGGGAATCGAACCTCCAATCTTCCAATTAGTGGACGACCCGCTCTACGTCCCGAGCCACAGCCGCCCCAATTGTGGGGATTGTTGGCAGGCCACTGCCTTAGGTGAAGTTTGTTAAAGAAAATTATTAATACAAAAAGGTCAGTGCTGTTTACAATTGTCAGGATACAGATATGCTGTACTGTGCATGCACAGCCATATGAAACCACAATTGAAGCTTATCTAGTGAAGTTTCAGGAGCAAGACCACACCTCAACCACACCTCTTCCGGCAATCCCATAAATACTAACCTAACCCTCTCCCCCTCTTTACTCTCGCATTCTGCATTAGAACCGAGAACGCTCCACATCGCCTCGAGCACGCACGATCAAAAAAGCTATCTATTAAGAGCTATTAATCATCTACTCACCCATCGATCATGGATTTCGTATCCTTATCCCCGTCGGACGACAATCTTTTTGGGCGGATCCAGGACGAAGTCTCTACCGGCCCTTGTGCCGAAAACTTCCCTGCTGCGTCTGTGCCTGAGACCCCACTTTCCGTGGTCCATAAGCCGTCCAGGAAGCGGGCGACTCGGGCAAGCTCTGTCTTATCTATGGTCCATATCCCACCCGGTTCATCTCTCCTCAACATCCAAGAATACAGTTCACCTGAAGAATCCTCCGAGTCTCCCAGCCCACCTCCCTCAACAGCGAGAGGATGAGGCAATTTGAGGCCAGTCCATCGACATCGCCATGGGTCTCCAACTCCTTCACCCACCAGGATAACTCCAGGCACCCGCCATTGCCCCGACACTGGCTGCACAACTCGCTGCATCACCACACTCCAGCAAGGTCCCATGACGGGCAGCCTCCTTCCAAAATCTCAGATTGGACAATACCCACCCTTCAAAAAACCTTAAAAGAGAAAGGTATCTCATTCCATCGTTCAGACAATAAAGCAAAACTTTTCAATAACCTCATGTCAGCCTCTCCTACCCACCACCCCGCCAAAACCAGCGCTCTTCCGGGCAACGTCACCACCCACACCCCAACATCCCATCATGACATCAGACCCTCTGTTAAAGACACAGAACACCCTTCAGCCCAAAGCCAGAGGAAAGGACAGAGAAAACAGGGATCGTCAGCTGGACCAAGCAACACCAGAGCTCCAGTGGCCACCTCCCACCAATACTTCCTACATTCACCTACTTCAGAAGCGCCAGGCAACGTAACCCCAGGACCATCCACCTGCCAAATGAGTTTTCAACACCAGCGTCGGCAGAATACAACATCCAGGGCAAACAAAACAGCAGCCACTGCTACCCAGTTCCAACTACATCAGCCAATGATGGGGGCTTCTGGCAACGGGATGCCAGCGCCCCCCACTGCCTCCTTCCTTCAACCACAGCAGATGGCAGTAGCGGGGGCTTCTGGCACCGAGATGCTGGTGCCCCCCGCTGCCTCCTTCTTTCAACCGCAGCAGATAGCCGTAGCGGGGGCTTCTGGCACCAGGATGCCAGTGTCCCCCGCTGCCTCCTTTCTTCAACCGCAGCAGGTGGCTGTAGCGGCTTCTGGCACCAGGATGTCAGCGCCCCCTGTTGTCTCCTTCCTCCAACCACAGCAGCTGGCTTCAGTGGGGGTTTCTGGTACTGGGATGCCAGCTCCCCCCGCTACCTCCTTCCTCCAACCGCAGCAGTTCGCTTCAGCGGGGGCTCCTGGCACCGGGATGCCAGGATCCTCCGTCTCTCAGGTCCATCAGTCCCTGCAGCTCTCGTCAGCCAGAGCCGTTGGCACCGGGATGTTAGCACCTAGCTTTTCTTCACAGCACCATCTCACCCAGCCTCCTCCTGCTCCATTCCCGCCCATACCGAAACCTTTCAAAACCGAGCAAAAGTTCCTGCTTTCTCTCGCCTAGTATCGGTGGCCCCACCGGCTCCCCTCCTGTACCCCTGAAGCCAGTATCATCCACCCCTTCCGTCATCTTCCCCATGACCAAAGGCATTGATTAAAAAAGGCCGGCCCATCATGCACCAAGGTGGTCGGACCATATGCAACAACTTTATAGATGCCGGATGCAGCATGTCCCAGTGCCGCTTCCTCCACATATGCTCCTTCTGCGGAGGTGGCCATGCCCGCCCTGCATGCCCACACAACCCCACGTCACAGAAGTTAGGTAATACCTCTCCACGCCGATTAACATTACCGCTTTAGAGGTAGCACTGCGCAACCACCCCAATCCAGCCTTCGTTAAGTTCCTGGTAACCGGATTTAAGGAAGGGTTCCACCCTGGTATTACTGCTCAGCCGTTCGCCTCGTTTGAGTGCAAAAATCTTCAGTCAGCCATAAGTGACCCAGAGTCAGTTGATCGCCTGCTCTCCAAGGAAGTCACAGAAGGCTTCATGATCGGCCCATTCTCTCATCCTCCTTTTCCAACCTTCCTGCACATCCCTCGAGTTCTTAGGAATCACTCTTGATACAAATCTGTTTCAGGCTTCACTCCCAGTCGAAAAGCTCAACCGAATCAGTCTCCTGATCTCAAATTTCCTCCTTGCCCCGTGCTGCACCAAACGCCAACTTCTCTCCCTCCTTAGCCATCTCAACTTCGCCCTATGCACCATCTGCCAAGGGCACGCTTTCCTATCTCACCTGCTATCCATTGCTTCTTCCGTCCCATCACTCTTGACTCCCATCTCTCTGGACAGTTCAAGCCGCGCTGAACTCTGTGCCAACTCTCAACCTTCTTGCCAACTGGAACAGGATCTCCTTCTTTTACTACGACCAACTGACTCATCCTCACGACATCCATCTGTACACTGATTCCGCTCCTTCAGCCGGTTTTGGGGGTTTCTACAATGGAAGATGGTTCGCAGCAGCATGGCCCCCTGAGCTGGCAAATGAATGACAGGTCGCCTCCTCCCCCCTCTTTGAAATCTACCCCATAATAGCCGCCACCGTTCTCTGGGGCCATGAATGGTCCCGCAAGTCCGTCCTCATTTACTCAGACAACCTAGCAGCCATAGACATAATCAACAAAGGATGCTCCAACTCCCCATCCATCATGCCTTTCATGCGCCGCTTAACCTGGCACTCGGTTACACACCATTACATCCTCCGTGCAGCTCATGTTCCCGGTCACTCAAACGCCATTGCTGACTCCCTTTCCCATGTCTCATTTCAGAAGTTCAGAAGCTTGGCTCCGCATGCAGCCAATCAATCCGGTCAGCCCACGCCAGTGTTCTACTTCAAGGTCCAATCGCCCCTGAATCCCTTCGAAATCCTCGCAAGCTACTTGTCATACCGGAAATCTCAGAGCTCAACAGCAACAGACTCTCTTTTCCTTTCAGAATCTGGACAAGTGGCTACCCGATTTTGATTCTACCACCACTTCCAACACATACTCTCCTTGTCTGGCATATCTTCCATTCATTACTCTGGTCATTCCTTCAGAATCGGAGCTGCCACATCAGCTTCCCGCGCTGGCATTCCAGAACATTTCATACAACGCATGGGTCGATGGTCCTTCCAAACGTATCATTGTTACATCCGTTCGGATTTCAAAGATCTCAAATCCGCTCAAGCTCTCCTTAAGTAACTGGAGGTTTTTGGGGGTTCGTCGCTGCCCGGGAGCCGCGGCAGATTCCCACCGTAGCCTCCCCACACCGCATCCAAACAAGCAAGCAGAACAATAATAAGAACAAACATCATCACTCGTTCTCAATAAATCATTTAAACAAATCTTGTTGATGGTGTGGTCCTTGCTAGTGAAAGTGAAATTCACTGTTTATTCATAATTACATTTAATAATGCAAAGTAGAAAAGTTATGAGGATTACATTGTTTACACAACATTTTTCAATAATTAAGCAGACAGCTAGTCTTCATTTTAAGCATTTTTCAGGCCATCATACATGGACTGTTGTCTTTGGGCTTGGGTCAGGCCACACAAAATTAGCCATCTCATCTGCAGATGGCATCTGAATGTCCCCAAAGGGATCTGTAAAGTGGCACTTTCAAATGCTATCTTATCGCTTGTCTTAGAATATGATGTGCCTGTTTAAGTAGTTTTTATTCACTTTTTATTCGCTCTAGAACAGGGATGCAGTCATTTAAGATTTTGATGGTACCGTTATAACGTCACGGTTTCAGGATTTTATAATTATTACACTATGGATGGAATAAATGAGTATTTTTTAATCAGAGGTTTTATTGTATTTCTCCACAACATTTTGGCATTTTAAGCTGCTACACTGGGCCCATTTTTGTTCCAGTTGTATTCTGCTTATCTACATTTTTTTAACACAATTATCTGGTTATCTGGCAAAAGCAACAGTTACTGTGAGGAACATTAACATACCATAATCTCTGCTTTTTTTAAGAGTGAGAACAGAAACATGGTGTAGCTTAGCTGTTGCAGTTACAAAATTGTGATGTTAACAGTGATATGGGTTAATCACTGCATTCCTACTCTGAAACACTAAATACTAAATACAACAGCCACACCGCACTACTCTTCTGTTCTAAACAGTGTATAATTGTTGCAGTAATAATAATCAATTCAATGTGTATTACTAATAACTAATTCTTATTCACCCTCCCTTCCTTTTATTTATTTATTTATTTATTTTTTCTCAGTGGAAAGACCAAACAAAAAGCTTAATTTTATATATTGGGCCTTCGAAGTGCTCTCTGAAACTAGACCTGGGATGTGTTGTGTCCAAAAAATGAAAAAATGAAAAATTTGTCACAGAGCTAAACCAAATATATTGTTGGAAAGGTCTCGACCTGGTGAGTAAAATATGTCAGTATTAAGATTCTACATGGCTCCTACTTTGAAATGCTGTCCTTTGAACCTTGACCACGGTGCATGTTTTAAGGCTTATAATTCCGCAACAAAAGGGGCTGCAGACATGGGACCAACTGTTATAGAGAGCTCTTGACCTCAGCTATCATGTCATAGTATAATCAACAACTGGGGGTGCTGTAAAATATGGTTAAAATTCATTTTCACCCATTTAACAATTAGATATTTAAAATCTGATTACACAAAAGTGTTTACTATCCCCTTAAACTCCTCAGAGTACTCTCAATTCTGTATTTACAACTTCCAATTATAGGAAAAAAAATGTTTTTTTAAAACTACAATTCCCTAGAGCCACGCCATGCAGCTTGGTACAAATCAGCACCACAGTTGTAGTTCTGGTTTGCAAGGTAGGGTTGTAAATAGGGTTGTAGAAAGATATATCTAGTGAATATATCAAATATCTAGTACAGCCGAACTAGTAATTACACTGCATCTAGATGATCTATGTTAAGAAAAAGTAAAGATGTTGGTTTATTTCAGATATTTTAGCTTGTATTCTAGAAATGGCGTTTTTGGGATGGTAATTCTTCTGGTTTGTAAAGTAGAGTTGTAAATAGGGTCGTAAAAAGATATATCTACTGAATATATTAAATATCTAGTACAGCCGAACTAGAAATTACACTGTATCTAGATATGTGTTTAGAAAAAGTAAAGATGTAGGTTTATTTTAGATATTTTAGCCAGAACAGGAGTCAAATGTGCCGAATCCGCTCACAACACAGAACGCCATGAGCCACGTCATCCAACGTTGTGTGTGTGTGTTCCAACATTTTATTCTGTCAAATGGGTTGTTTTTGTTTACAATGTGGGAAAACTTTTTGCTGTTCACTGTCCTTCACATGCATACATGATACAAAAAATCTCCGGTCAGAAGCCTGCACTAATCATTCATTCATACTAAGGAGAGGGACGGGGTGCCCAGCTCCCGGTGAGACTATTGACCAGGACGGATTGTCCTCAGTTCGCCCCAGCTGCGGCATCCCAGCCCCGTAGGGTCAGGCACACCACCGGCCCGTCTCGCTAATGTATATTGCTTATGAAACAAGATGTAAGAATATTCTTGATTGCACATATTATGTTCCAAAAAAGTATAGCCCCACAACAAGGTCCTCGGCCAATAAAGTGATGGCATGATTCGTAATAGGACAACCAAAAATATCATTCAAATATACATTGTCTTGGAAAAATAATTGTTATAAACCCTGTTAAATAAATACCTCCCTCTCTAACCTATAGGCTATGAGTCATAACCCTTATTAGTTTTGGTTTAAAATGCAAAAATCAAAGAGCACTATTTTCGAACAGGTTTGTAATGAAAATGGTAAATGGACTGTACTTGTACAGCACCTCAAAGCGCTTTTAACACTACGAGTCAATTCACATATGCTGAATGGGTACAGGGACTACCATACGGTACATAAGGTCCCAACCTGCCCATCAGAGGAAACCTAATCATTCGCACACATTCATACACTGATGGTACAGCCATCAGGAGCAATTTGGGGTTGCCCAAGGATACTTCGACATGCGTACTAGAGGAGTCGGGAATCGAACCGCCAATCTTCCGATTAGTAGACGACCCGCTCTACCTCCTGAGCCACAGCCGCCCCAGCCCTTTATAGATCATTTCTCCCATGCAAAAATGTTGTATCATAATCTCTGCCTCATAGGACCACTGAATACTTGGCTGGCATGAGTTCTGACCTTTTATTAAAATCTGTTGAACCTCCAATCACATATAGGCCTATTCACTGAGAGCGATGCAAACAATTTCAGATTTACTTATCATTTAGGGATTTGTTTCTCACCAGGTAACCCAGAGGGGCTCCATATAACCAAATCCTACCTGTGGAAAGCCATGGATATCAGTGTCAACTGCCAGGCTCCATCATGCAACACAGCAAAACCATTTTAAGCCCCTACACTATTAGCAAATATTTAAATAAGTTACTGAAACACTGTTTGTATGTGCTACTTGAATGTAGGTGCATAAATGTTGCTTGTGAGACTGCCTACTAATGCAACTTTATGCAAACTTCTATTTACAATAATGCACTCACGTTAATAGTTCATAATTAACAAATGCGAAAACACTGACAAGAAAACAACAATTGTATAGTAATTGTGTTTGAGTAACATGGGGCTGTTTAATATAAAGGCAAGACAAGTTTATTTTGTACACATTAGCAAGTCAAAGTACTTTACATAAATACAATATATAGACAAACAAATATTCACATTACTTTGAACTGATAGAAGAACAGGATCAGAACATTATTGTTAGCTTTTAGTTAAGCTTTCACTATCAGACCTTACATTGGTATTGCAACTGCTTATGAGTCAGTCTGCCATTTCCAGATGATAGGATGAGTTTAGACTTCATCTGTGATCTATTTACTGTAGAACCAGGTAAGTGAAAACATCTTCAGTTTTTCTTTAGATGACAGCAGATTGTTACTTAGCGATGGCTTACTGCAATAATAGTGATGACATGACTAGGCGTAGTACAAGTACCTGGATGTGAGGCCCTCTGACAACCTGTCTTTCTCAAACCATACAGAGAAGATAATTAAAAAGTCTAGGTAGCACCTGTACCATCTGAGGCAGCTGAGAAAGTTTAAGGCCCCGCCTGCAGTCATCAATGCATTCTACACAGCCGACCATAGAGAGCTTCCTCTCAGGGAGCTTCACTGCCTGGTACCGCAGCTGCTCCATCCAGGGCCATAAAGCCCTACAGAGGGTGATGCAGAAAGCATCAGTAGGACCACCCTACACACCCTGCACATCTACACCACATGCTACAGAAACAAAGCATAATAAATAATGAAGGAACCCACACACCCCCACACCCACAAGTTCAGGCTGCTGAGGTCGGGAAGACCACTCTCCAGCCTAAAGGCACAGACAGTGAGGCTGAGGAGAAGCTTTCTTCCCCATGTAGTCAGAATATTGAACAGCAATAAATGAGTCACTCACTGCACTTTGAACTCTAAACATAAGATGATCATGCTGCAGATCCCTGAACTGTTTTACATCATATATTCACTTTCCACTAACACTTGTTTACTTTATCTGATTGCACCTTCCTATCACTATTTATTGTCGCTTTTGACTATTAGTAATAATATTTGTTTATGTATTTGCAGTGTATATGTTATATAGGAATGTACAATACTGTATATATGTACTATACTATTTTTATCTTTTATTCTTTAATCTTACCAGCTTGTCTTGTTTACTTTATTTATTTGCACCTTCCTATTACTATTTATTGTCACTTTTGACTATCAGTACTAATATTTGTTTATTTATATATTTGCAGTGTGTATGTATATATATATATATATATATATATATGTATATATATATGTATACACAGTATATATAATATTTTTATCTTTGATCTCCTTTTCATCTTTTTATCTTTATTACTATTCTATTCTTATCTTTTATTCTTTAATCTTAACAACTATAAGCTAATCTAGGAGGGCATAAAGTGTATTTCACTGCACATTGTATTGTATGCTTTATGTATGGGACCAAGACCTTTGAACTTGAAGTTGACATTAGTGAATACATACTGTATTAGAAAAGCA
This sequence comes from Scomberomorus guttatus, assembly GCA_038419695.1. Classification (NCBI taxonomy): domain Eukaryota; kingdom Metazoa; phylum Chordata; class Actinopteri; order Scombriformes; family Scombridae; genus Scomberomorus; species Scomberomorus guttatus. Next base: position 2,163,226 of record CM076445.1, read on the forward strand.
TGATTTCATGTGAGGGATGTTTTTTCTTTTTATAATTAATAACTTAGTAAAGTAACTAGTTAGTTTCAAAAGTGATTTCCTCCAACACTGGTTTCCATTAGGCCTGCCCTTCTACCACCACACCAAGTTTTGACGGTTATGTCTCAACCAGAAATAAGCTCCCCAGTGCCTCTGTGTCCTTTGGCAGCAGCCTTTACATGTCTTCTTCCTCTGACTTGGGGCTTGTGAAGCCATGGTCATCCCACTCCTCAATGTCCTCCTGTATGTGAAGTAGATCAGATTCCATAGCGACTATACCACTGTACGCATTTACAGCCTGTTTGTGTTGACTTTGAAGTGAGTGCCACTTCCAATTGAGGACACTGTAGAGCCCATGTGTAGCGTCCTCTGTCAGGTCATTAAAATCTGTAGAGGAATTGTGGGGAAAAACAGAAAAGAAAAGATGATACATCACACAACAGCAAGGCTCAATGTAAACAAACCATGACAATTGCAAAAATCTTTGCATTCTACAATGCTACACATGTAAAAACACTAGAAAATGGGTAAATCCATCTTAAACTGAAGGATGTTAGTAATTTGGGGTACCAAATGGGACATGTTGATTAATGTTTTATATTTGTGTATCTAAGTACATTATTTACGTAAATACATCAAATTTCATGTAACCTTTCAGATAATTCAACTTTTAGATTGTGCACACTGGTGCTGAATAGCTGGAGAAAAGCAGAGTTCTATGTATACATACAGGAATAAATAAATCTAACGTATAGTAAAGATACATTATTGTCTGAACAGAAACTTTTGGAAAGAATAATTTTCCTTCAGCCTGACACTATGAGAGATGTCTTCTATTCGTGTAAGACATGCAATGTCTCGGACATACTGCTGGTCTTGATGCTCTCCAAAGTCTGCCCTCTGAGTGCCTCCACTTGCACTTCCTTCAGAAGGTACATGATGTACTGAGACATCTCTTTCACCAGGATGCTCTGCTCCTCCTCTAAGCGTTTCAGCAGCATTACCTGGTCAAAGACAGACCTCTTCAACCTGAAGGTGTTGCCTTTAGGTTAAGGAAAGGAATGGAGTAGTGGACAATGAATATTTATTATTATAATATATATATATATTATTATTATAGAATTATGTGTATTTCTGAGACACAAATCTTTGTAGCAATGGCATTGGTTTTCTAGAATGTAAACAATTTACCATAGGCATAGACTATGGACATCGACTAAAAGAACAAGCCAAACTAGCAAATATCATACCATCTTCATGTCTCTCCCATGGTAGGATGTAGCCCTCTGTCAGACTGCAAGCCAACTCCTCATCAGTCTGATCTTCTTCCACTATGGTGTTGTACTGCAAGACCTTTTCACGAAGCTTCGTCTTCAGCTCTGTCATTTTCTTTCTCTTTTTTTGTCTTGCCTGGTTGCTATCTGCAAAGTGAAACAAAAAGAAATATGTGTGATGGTGCCAGAATGTTTTTGTTGTTTTTGAAGTGTATTTAAATAACTTGGTTTGACAACAAACCATGGTGACAGTACAAATCTTGCTTCTTGTGCAAAAGGGTTACAGTGATGCTCTCAGTATCAGCCCTGAGGTCTTCAGTACACCCTGGAGCGTAGACTCTTTCTAAATAGGTGAAACAAAACAATGGGAGAAGAGATACAATCAATGACAGTCTCATTTTCAATATATAGGGACCTTCTAGTGTGCATATAAAGGTATAGTCATTAACAGATGTATATATGAAAAGTACTGTACATGTTTTACCTGTGACTGCCCATTGCCTGACATCACACACCCACTGCTGTATGGTCTCCTGATCAAAGTTGTGCTCCTTTTGGATGTTGCTGAGGCTGGCAGCTTCCACCTTTGCCCTCTCTGTGATCTTTTGAAGAAAAAAAAATAACAAAATGTCAGAGCAAAAGTTCCATGCAACACCACAATGCAAGCTTTCAGTACACGACCTTCATCAGAACAGGTGAAACATTAAATGACACCATCTGTATAGACACCCAAGAGGAGGTGTGGATAAGAGAAAAAATATCTATATAGCTGTGAGGTTACAAGCTTTTAAAAGTGCAGGCATTTGTCACAAATATGAAGTGTCAGATGGGAAGACCATTTTATTTTTGCCCTTACTTTGACATATCAGTGGGCTAACACTCTATGAAGGTTGTCCCTCTTACTTCTGTTCCAACCCATGGCTTGTTGTGTCAGCATGTTCACTCTTCCTAATTAAAACAAAAATGCATCCACAAGCCAAAACATAAGGATCCACATCAAAAAGGCAATACTGAGTGAGACATAGATAGACATGACTAGACCCAATCATTAAAAGTTAGTTGAACTGGAATTACAGTAAAGTAATACAGTGATAACTTAAAATCTCTGTAAAAACACTAATCAGGGCTGCATTATCAGTGTGTACCGTAAGTTTAATACCAACCTGCCTTTGTCATGTATTTTGTGGCAAGAGCTGCCCTGGAGAGAAAGCTGTTCACATATAAAGAAAAATATTACAATTCATGTTTTGTCTCCATTACATAACAATATTACCAACACATCATAGATCTTAAACTGGATAGTTTAAGAGAAAACACATATACTGACTTAACCTACGAATTTGGGACCCCTTCCTACAATATACATCATTTTGCGTTGCTGAAAATATGAACTGCCTATCTTTCATTTTAACTCAGACAAAAATAATGTGCTTCATCCCTAACACCAAGTTTGTCACTTAAATGACAAATAAGTAATTTTAGTGTGTTGGTTTCTATTAAGACTCTATTAATCTCTAACTGTATCCATACAGTTACAATAATGACGTTAATGACATACCTGCTCCACTTCTTCTCCCACTGTGTTTCCTGCTCCATCCTGGCTTCTGCCACCCCATCTCACCTGCAACACAGTGTGAGAAGTGTTATACGGTATTACTTTAGAAGTTTGATGATGTAACATAATTCAGTCATGCATGACATGCACAACATTTAAAAATCCTTTGCATTAAAGATTGAATGTTTTATTTATATTAATGTATTTGAAAAGTAACATTATAAATGGTCTCTCATTTGGATGTGAAAACAAAATCCCTGTTCTACAAATTTACACAAGCAGCTGAAAAGCAGTTGGTGAAGGTTAACACACAGCACATTATATTAGCCTGCCCATTATTTCCCTGTAGCTACTGTCACACCAGAATTTAACTAATTGCATGTACCTTGTATTTTGCCATATGGGCTTTAGCATGCACAATGCTAAGAAATGGCCTCATTTCTGTCAATGGCAGAAGCTCTGGTAACCCCTCTGCTACTTTGTTTAGGTAGGGCCAGTACCTAAAAAGCAGAAGCAGCATTTTGTGAGTGTTAAGGATCAATTTTTAATTGACATGACAACAATATCAATATAAAATGACTACCATAACTGTAAAGCTGAGGCACAGGACATTTTAAACATGGTGATTGATTTGCAATATGACAGTGAAGATTACCTGCATGTAACTTCCATACAGAAGAAGGTAACATTTGCCTTCTTTGACATCTCTCTTTGAAGAAACATTGGATAGGCAACTATTTCTCCACAGCAATGGTTCAGTCCTCGTAAGAGAAACCCATGCCTGATTAATCAGAACAAAATCTAGTGATTAATAATCAACTGACCCAGCAACGCCTGGATCAAGCACACATCTCTGTCATCTGGGTGCCTAAAACAAAACATGCTACAAAGGATGGATAAATACCACTCTGCAATCAAAAGTGACCAACGTTTTTCCTCAATCCAAAAAACGCTAACCTCATTCTCAAAATAACGCCTAAAACCCCACAATTTTAATACAATTGGCCACAGCAACTGTCATTGTCACTGTTCAAACAAAATGCAAATGCTTAAGCACATTTCACAAAATACTGACATAATATGTTGATGCAATTCTCCTTTGACCAAGACATGCTGGTCAAAACAAATTGTACTTTTGTCAATCAGCTATGTACATTTCACACTCGCACTTAAGAGTTTTGAGAATAAGGTTAAAATGAAGTTAGTGTTTGAGAAAATCTAAGCCATTAAGAAAAACTGTAAACTACAAACATGAGTACCAAAACACAATATTTGAGGAATTATACTTTACACTTTAATAGGACTCTGTAATGTATTGTTAATCTTAACATACTCTACCTTACATACAAAACTGAGGATGACCATCTTCATCCACCACCACAGCAGTTGAAGGGGGAATGGGTTTGAGAAATCCATGGAACACAGCCTCTCTGTCATGGAAGATGTTCCGCTTGTGGGCCTCCATGTCACAGGTTGCACAGAGGAACTCCATGTCCAGTGGTACACAGTCCAGGCACTGAATAACAGCTTCTGCAGCACAGCATTTGTGGCACTTTTGGATGACTATTCTCTCAGCTGACAGTTTTGCATCGACAAACAAACAAATCTGTGAGAAGCTGCCTTTGTGCCCAAGCAGAAGCCATTCTGTCTGTTGCCTCTGGAACCTGGACTGTAGTTAGAGTGTCCTTTAACTCTTGGAGACGTGTTTCTAAAAAATTAAACAGCTGTTAAGTCATCCTAAAACCCAAGGAAGGTATGGTGGATGTTAAGAAAGTATATCAAATCATTTCTGAGTTGAAAAAAATATGCTCTAGTAATAGCAACATGCTATAACTAATTGCATCAATAGCAATATTAGCAAGTGATACTTCTATCAAACATACTTTAACTTGTCATGAGACAAGTCAATACTCATGATAACGATTGCAACAAGTATAGTTCCGTTTTACTGTGAAATTGACCAAATCTACTGCTTAATTATGATTAACAAGATGAGTAAATAAATCTAGGAATGGGAAAATTACAGTGAAAGTCAACTGCTGTAACAATCAATACACTCACCAAGAGTTTTTTTGCTTAACCCTTTAATCAATCTAATCAGGCTCTTAAAATATCTTCTATTTTAGTGTGAAAAAGGTTCACACCCTTTTGTCAAAGTGCTATCTTCAACTCATTATTAGAATAGCCTTTGCTATCCTCAACTCACATACTGGTACCCACCAAAATAAGTATTTAATTAATTATCTTTATTCTTACACTATAGCAATTGTGGCATAGTAAAGAACAAACCTGATACGGGGCTTTGTGTTTCCCGATGTTTCTCGGGTCTGCTTGTGACCACTGGATTCCTGCTTGTCTTCTTTTTTTCTTTGAGGAAAGGCAGGGTTTTCCATGCCCATGGCCTATATGTTTGCAGAGTTGGAGATTTAACTTAACAAGTATAACAACAAAGTTGTAAGATACAACATAAGACAGCAGCATTCTTCAACAGTTACATAAAAGGGTCTAACTGACCCTTTACATTACATCAATAAACAGCAATAGCAATTGCAGACGTTGGGATCATTGGGATCATCAAAGACCCTCACGTCAGAATTGAGGGATATGGCGTACAAATACAAACAATACAGACACAATATACAAACAACACAGAAAATGAAAAGAGAGAGAGAGAGTGTGATTTAAAGAGACAGTGAGAAAGAGAGTGATTGAAAGAGATGAAAGTAAGAGAGAGAGTGGCTCTTAAAAGTGCCGTTGGTTTTATTTGTGTGTGCGTGTGTGTGTGTTGTTGGTGATGAAGTGTTTGCAATACAGATGTAAAAGAGGAAAAAGAAAAACATAATTAGAATAGCCTTTGAAATAAATGAGCATTTCTTAATTACTCTGACCAAAATATTGTAATTATTAATATTTATGTAACCTAATCACAACCACTACGTACAGTACAAATCAGCTCTTACTGTACAAATATTAGATGCCACATTCACTTGACACAATCATGTACCTACACAAATATAATTAATCTGAAAGGCTACAAATAGTGGAAACACTGACATAAAGTCTTGTTCTGTACTGCTGTGACAAGTGCTTTCATGGTATCCACTGCTATCTTTTCTCAATGTCACAAATAACTAAAGTAACAATTAAGTTACTATCTTATCTTATGATGAGCTCAGTGTCTTCTAGAAAGACAAAGCTTTACAAAAGTATGGCACCATTGTGTGCTCTATCTGTAGGTTGGTGGTCGTCTCTCTATTTGATTATGCATTTATTGTTTTCTGACCAGCTGATTTGCGAAGTGAGTGGCCAATTCAATCCTCTGGAAAAATTCCAGGGCCACGTTTTATTCCAGTCCATCCCTGATGGTAGTAATCTCCATAATTATTACACATCTGACATTTGCCTTGCACTTTGAATCTCACTTTAACCACTGCGACAACTGTTAATGACTGTCTTTACAACACATGGGAAAATAACATACATGCGTTAAACTGATTTTGGCAGCTGGTGCCACACTCTAACCATGCCATCGAGTTGTCATTTAGCTGGCTAGCTAGCTATATCTCGAATCTGCTAAGTGATAAAATAGTGATAAAATAAAGTTTTCTAAACTAGAAAATAACATTAACCACCGCCCATTGAGTGACGTTGTTGAACCAGGGGATTCGTGTGTCCAACACGACAAGGATCCTGATTGACTTTACATGGGCATGGTTTCCATGTTACCAGTATGTAATTTTTGCATTCCATGCTGGTGTTAAGACGTCGTGGTCTTTTCACATATTTCTGTGAGATCAGGTTGATTCCAGAACCATGGGACATTCCTATTATGCATGCATCCAACATAAACTGTCTTTAATTAGACACATTTTATTGAGTCTGGCTTCTCTGATATATTTCCCATTGTTGGAAAGAATCCTCTCCCATGTTTCTTCATCAAATGTACAACCCAGGTCTTTTTCCCATAACATCCTAAGGTTTTTACAACCATTGTTATTTACCCAGTTACATGTCTCATACCACTTTGATGCTTTATGAAACATTGTTGGTAAGTAGTGCTCTATTGATTTTTTTCTTGATGGACGTGAACCTTCCCTTTAATACAGTGTCTAATCTGTAAATATTTCCAAAGATGGCTGTGTCCCTCCAGATTGTATTTTTCCCTCATTCTGTTATTGGAAAGAAAATTGCCCTCTTCAAACAGGTCATTTAGTGTTCTGATACCTTTTCTTAACCACTGAGCGCAATAAATTGTCTGTTTACCTATTTTTATTGTGGGGTTGTATCCCATGGATGCATATTTTTGATAATAATGAGAGCTCTTACATATTTTATGTACTTCTTGCCAAACTATCTTTGAATGTGCTAAAATAGGGTTTGTATTATTTTCTCCTTTTTTGTTGTTTGTGCTAGAGCCTCAATAGTAAGGAGAAGTAAGTTCCTGTTCAATCAGGGTCCAGTCCGATTCAGAATTTATTCCGTCCCAGTGTCTGTCAAGCTTAGCCATTTCAAAAGAGATACTGTAATATTTTATGTTTGTTAATGATAGACCTCCTCCCTTCTTTGGCTGACAGAGCTTATCCATTTGAATTCTGGGCTTTCTTCTGTCCCAAAGACAATGTTTTATCATATTGTTATATCTTAGTAATTGCTGTGGAATACATATTGGTATGATTCCAGTTAGGTAATTTATCTGTGGAATTATAACCATCTTTATTGTGTTTACGTTCCCCCATAACGTCAAGTGTAGCTTACTCCAATTATCCAGATTAACTTGAATTTTATTTAACAGTGTTTCCATATTAACAGTAATAATTTGTCCTATATCTGGGTTTAGTTTTATCCGCAGATATTTCATACCTTTTGAAAACCATTGTAGGTGGTCCCTACCACAGTGGTTCCATCTCTTATACTAGTACACTTTCTACTGGGCTTGGACCATCAAATGACACTTTTAAAATCCCTGTCAGGATTAGCAACATTAATTAATTGTCATTAATTGTTCCTCTTTGTCCCCAGTGTCCTCTCCTTCACTTCCTTCACCTCCGGTCTGTGCCACTGGCCCCTCCTCCTGCCCAACTTATTTTTATGACTGCCCAGAGAGCAGAGGTGTTTTTTCTGATAATCTAATTATTAAACCAATCAGTTTACCTCTTCAAACTCTAACCAGAGTTGCCCTATTGGATGTAAGGTCCTTATCAAATAACTAATTTATATGCCAAGACATTATCTCCTCCAATAAGCTGGATATGTTTTTTGTCACGGAAACGTGGTTAAATACAAATATCAATCCACTAATAGAAGCCACGCCGCCTGGTTATGCATATCTCCATCAGCCGAGGCGCTCTGGTCGTGGTGGTGGTGTTACTGTAATCTTTAGGAATATTTTAACTTCCTCTCCTGCTTCCTTTGGTGTTTTCTCTACTTTTGAATCTCTAGGTTTTGTGCTAAATAGTAAATTACTTGTATTGTGTGTTATAGTCTATAGACCACCAAATCAGAACAGATCCTTTCTTAATGAATTTTCTGAGCTCCTTTCTGTTGTCATGTCAAGATATGACAGACTTTAAATTTTAGGTGATACATGTCTGCTGTCCTACCAAATTTTTCCACCGTGGAAGTAGATAGGTAATTTTCATGTGAGAAGGTCCCAAAACAGTGCTTTGACAACAGAGAGAGTGAAAACAGGTGAAATATGAAGAAAACTGGATCTTGCATGACATGCTTGAAAAACTGAATCTGATGATCTGATGATATTTTTCCACCCCTTAAGTAAAGATTTGATTTTATTGTGAGAATCCCCCAGGATACTGTTTTTACAGCAGAGAATGTGAAATGTTTTGTATGACTTTTCTGAAATACTTCCTAAAATGCCGGAGTTTGATCAGTGTGAGCTGTTTTGATGATAACATGTAATTTTTACAAGTTTGGAACCAGATAAGTGTTTTTCATGTGAGAAACTCTCAGGACAGTGTTATTTACATCATAAAAAGTGAAAAAGGGACAGATGTGAAGAAAAAAAGTAATATGTCTTTCCTGAAGCTCTCAAGATGCTCTCAAGTTGCTTTTGATGCTTATGATTTGGGGCTTTTCTTGTTGAAAGCTAAAAAGACACTGTTCTTTTCAGTAGAAACAGTGAAAAACAGACACGTGAAGAAAAACTGTTTCATGTCAGACCCAGCCCAAAATCATCAAAAAATAATGATTTTGTTAAGAGTTTCAGAAAAGACCGACTTTACCTCTTTTCTTCACATCTGTCCCTTTTTCAGAAGTATATCTCTGAGATGTCTGATTTTACCCCAATACAGTGAATCTGGAAGGAATCTTTTTTATGGTGATAGAAATGAAAAACTCAACAGACAAGATGTTCTTTTTATCTAGTTAAGATGTTAAGATTTAAAGGAACATTTGCAACTTTCTTTTCAGTTCATAATAAACTGTAGTAATGTGAATATGTTGTATGCAGAAGGTCGGCCACCCCATGACAAACAACATATTTTTGTGATTTTTAAATTGAAAACATGTAATAACAGCCTATAGGATAGGATATGGAAAAAAGTTACTGCATAGTTACTTTTTATGATATAAATTGAAAAAAAAACCCATCATTGTGGCATTTGCAAAAGTTTTGGGCACCCTACATAGTCAGTACTTAGTAACAGTACTACCCCCTCTGGCAGATATCACAGCTTACAAACGCTTTTTGTGGCCAGCTAAACGTCTTTCAATTCTTGTATTTGGGATTTTCTGCCATCCTTCCTTGCAAAAGGCTTCTAGTTCAGCAATATTCTTGCTGTCTCATGCACAGCTCGTTTAAGATCTACCCACAGCTTTTCAATTATGTTTAAGTCAGGGGACTGTGAGGGCCATTCCCAAACCTTCAGCTTGTGTCTCTTGAGGTAGTCCATAGTAGATTTCGAGGTATGTTTAGGATCATTATCCTGTTGTAGAAACCATCCTCTTTTCAGCTTCAGCTTTTTTACAGACGGTGTGATGTTTGCTTCCAGAATTTGCTGGTATTTAGTGGAATCCATTCTTTCCTCCACCCGTGCAATGTTTCCTGTGCCTCTCGCTGCATCACAACCCCAGACCATGATAGATCCACCCCTGTGCTCAACAGTTGGCAAGGTGTTTTTTTCATGAAATGCTGCTCCTTTTTTTTTCTCTAAACATACCTTTGCTGATTGTGGCCAAAGAGTTTTATTTTACCTTCATCAGTCTACAGCACTTATTTCCAAAACGCATCAGGTTTCTGTAAATGTTCCATTCCATACTTATGATGTTGGATTTTGTGATGAGGATGCAGGTAAGGTTTTCTTCTAGTCAGAGTATTTGTAAAGCTTTGAAACTGGCACCAGCTGACATTTCCTAATAACAATTGTGGACATGCCTCAGGCCTAATGGGTTGATTAAGACCTTGTATAAAGAATCTGAGTTTGGAACTCTTCTGTTGCCCAAACTTTTGCACATGCCATATTTTTTTTCAATTTATGTCATAAAAAGTAATTATACATTAATGTTTGCAGAATTTTTTTCCCCATATCCTAGAGAGGCTATGTTTACATGTTTTCAATTTAAAAAATCACCAAAATATGTTATTTGTTACGGGGTGGCCAAACGTTTGCATACAACTTTTGCATAAAGAAAGGAATAGGTTGAGTTGACTGCAGGGGTGTGACCAGAGAAATTGAAGGCATTGTCTTTAAATGACTGTGTAGTTTGAATGGAAATGCTAGTTGTTTTAATGTCCTACCCAAACCCTAACACTGACAAACATTACATGTTTTCTTGCTGTAATCATTCCTCCTGTTCATACTGACCATTAGAAGATCCCTTCATATAATGCACTTACAATGTAAGTGATGGGGACAAAATCCGCAGTCCTCCTTCTCTGCAAAAATGTATTTAAAAGTTTATCTAAAGCTAATATGAAGCTTCAGCGTCCAAATGAGTCAAATCAATTCAATTTCAATTCAATTCAATTTTATTTATATAGCGCCAAATCACAACAAAAGTTATCTCAGGGCACTTTACACATCGAGCAGGTCGAGACCGTACTCATTTACAGAGACCCAACAATTCCCCCCATGAGCAAGCACTTGGCGACAGCGGCAAGGAAAAACTCCCCTTTAACGGGAAGAAACCTTAAGCAGAACCGGGCTCTAGGTGGGCGGCCATCTGCCTTGACCGGTTGGGTTTACAGAGAAAGAAGGAGGGAGGGGGACGGGGGAAGGGGAGAGGGGGGTGGGGAGGGGAGAGACACAGAGAAGTATAATAACAACAACAACAATAACCATAACAGCAGTAATGTAAGTAGAGCTATGAATTTATAATAGCAGCAATAATATCAGTAGCAGAAATAGAAATAGAAGCAGGACATCCACGGGACCACGCCACAGCCCCCACAGCCGTGGCCCACCATTCAGGCGCTGGATCTTCCTGTGAGATGAGAGAGCACAGAGACAAGTAGATATCTTTCAACGTTAGTCTTTTTAGTGCCAGAGTCCCTTTTACTTCCACCACAGCTCAACAGGGAAACACTGTCTGAGGAAACACAAAGACGGAATTTGATGCTAAAAAGAAAATGTGTAAATGTGGCAGATATCCACTTGATAACTCTGACTAACTCAGACTGATGAAGCCTCATATAAGCTTCACATCAACTTTTAAATACATTTTTGTACAAAATGACTGTATGGACACACTGTGGATTTTGGTCCCCATCACTTACACTGAAAACACATTTAAAGGTGATCTTTTAATAGCCAATATGAACAGGAGGAATGATTACAGCGAGGAAAACCTCTTTCACTGTACCTGACTGCTGGTCAGGCTTGAACTTGAGCCAACTATCAATCACAGCTGTTAATTAACGCCCACACAGCAGACATCAAAGCTACTATAAGTCTTCAGATCTTATTAACAGAGCAATAATTTCCAAAATGACCACCAGCTCACTTATTAGAGGGCCTGAATTTAGAGATTGAGACCATAATGACTTGTTGGAAAGAATGATTGACTTAATATTTCATGAGAGAAGTGATGCTTTTTGAATGTAAGTCAGTAGGAGTTGTATGTTCTGGGTGCCAGCATATGGGAGAGTATATGTGGTAGCCTTGGATGGGTAACAAAGCTGTCTTCATTATTTACAATTAGAGTTCACTCTGACCCTGGGTGCCCCACTTTTCCCTCACTCTCAGGTTGCATGATCTGTGCTACTGTATAAGAACTGACTGTTTCTTGTGTGCCTTTAAGTTTTTAGTGTGCCTGTATCCATGTATACACTGTGCCAAAGGCTTCTCTGATATCAGATATTTATTTTCAATAAACCTCATGTAAGCATCAACTGGAGCCTGTGGAGTTTCTTCATCTTTATTCTTCATCAAAAGTGATATTGGACAGAGTACAAGAATTTCTCCATCACACACATACAGTGAAATTGATATGCATTATATCTCTTGGAATATTATAAGAAAGGTCTCATTTACAGACTCATGCATAGAATTTAGCTTGCTGCTTAAATTAGTATGAATGTAGCAGTGCAGTACAGTAGATATGAATGTTTATGGTTGGAGTTATTGGCGTTGTAAGGTTAGGACATCTGGCTCAAATTCTGTTGTTTGAAGAAAGACTATCTAGCATCAGTGTATACTGTTCTAATTAAATGTTTCATTATTGACATGACTTTGTGTTTTTATGCAGTAATACAGGTAGATGTCCTTGTGTCTGCATGTTAAAAAATCTTAGTAAATCATAAGTTCATCAATTTAAGCAATAATAAGCCATCAGCAAAACCTATATAATTCAACTGCAGTTATAAGTGTTACTCAATAGGCTAATTAATAAATGGCTATCATAGCAATCCATTAAGTTTAGAGTTGTAAATGTTAAAGTAAGTTGTTTATGAAAAGATTTTGGTAAGTGGTCAAACAGTCCATTGGAGGGGTTCCTGATGAACTAAAGACCTAAAATACAAAGCAAGTTTGATGCTGGAGGAGGATTCGATTGCTTATAAATGATCAATAAAGTATTAGTAAATTATGTATTAACCAATAATAAAGCCATTAATTAATGCAGATAATAAATGCTTATAAACGGCAAGTGAGTGGTACTGTAAAAATATACTGCAATATATAATACAAATAAAAATAATGACATATGAATAAATATTTTAAAAAATATGTACAATAGCCCTTCAGCCATTTCTGCCTGTTATTGAGAGAAATAAAAGAAAAAAAGATCAAACTATGGGTCTTCTTGGAAAACGGACCTTTCATCCCTCTGTCTAACCCATCTCCTACTCCCGCGGCACACACAGTGTCCAGCAGGTGGCAGTAAGCGTGTTTGCCAACCGGCAATAACATCTACGACAGGAAGAAGGGACGGAAGTGCAATTGGAAACATGGCGGCCTCCTCAGCAGTGTCACTGTCGGTAGGTTTGGAGCATGGATGTATGTAGAGAGGGTTATAATACGTCAAATTCCCTCCGCTTTGTATGTTCATATATTCACGATAAATTTACGCCGCAGATACTTCGGTAGTGTCAGCACTGACGCGGTGGACGCGCGGCGGACGCGCGGTTAGTATGCGGACTGCCTGCAGGAGCGTCCTTCGCCGCCTGCAGCACTGTGGGCCGCTGACGGTGTGGAGGCGGCAGCTCTCCTCCGGACCCCCCTGGAGGCTCCTGTTCTTCGGCTCTGATCAGTTCGCTGTGGAATCTCTAAAACTACTCACATCCAACAGGTGCGGTTCCTGCACAAGTAGCCCAGGCTCCTATCTTTTATTTTATAAAGAGCTGATGAAGAAATGATTGATGATATTATTAGACATGAATAATGCCAGGCAAGCAGAGACAGGACGAAGAATATTGCTCACTGTTTTACTCACTGCTGTGTTACCATGGTTACATATATACTTAGTAAAGATCACTTCCTTGACAGTTCCAAGGACAGTTCATGTTCTGAAGGTAAATTTAATAGAAGTTAAGATTTTGAATTTGATTTTCAAAGATCAAATATCTGTTTTTAAAAATCCAGTGGTTGGTCTGTTTGTCACAATAAAGGCACCTACTATTATAACAAAACTTTATTATTATAACAAATTTCATAATTAGGAAATAAATCATATCCAAATCTGGCCCTCCAACAAAAACAGTTGACCTTGGAACAAAAGCTGAAACTTTTCCCTTTCATAGATGACATCAAATTTTTACATGACACTTCATAAATGTACATTAGATAGCAATGTAAACACAGGGCTCATGTAAATCCCAAAGAATATGATCTGTTAACCTCGTCACGTCATGATATTTATGACGGATACAAAACATCATTTGGCTGATCTGACCATAACAAATTTGTGCATATAACAGTACTTTGCATTATCCATAAATGAAGCAGGCCACTGTTTATTGTGTGTGGATAAGCTATCAATTACATTTCTAGTCTCATGTATGTTCATGTTTGAGTCATTTTTTGCCAAATCAGTATCAACATAAGCTGCTGTAACTCTCTTTGCCCCTTACTAATGAGAATCATGACATCAGTTTTGACATCAGTTTTATTCTTGCATGATTTCAAAGAAATAAGTATTAAAAACATATTGGGCTGTGTTTTCACTGTGCCTGTAAGACTGTGTTGGTCCCCAATTAATAGTGTTTTCTATTTAAAACGAGATATTTTCTCATTTTAACGAGGTTTCCATAATGTCTTTGTATGAAAAAAGCAAAAAAAAAACATGCATAGATGTATTGCACAGCAACACTTACATATGCATATCTGTATTCAACATATGTGCACACGTCTGCTTAAAAGCAATTTTATTAGATTTTCATGTTTCATTCAGTTTTATGTTCATGTTTCGATTTTTGTCCCCCGACTGGGACCACTTTTGGCCAGGGACACAACGTCACCAAAAAAAAACCCTCTTTGTGTTTCCTCAGACAGAGTTTCCCTACAGAGCCCCTAAAGTCCTGTAAGGTGATATTTTTTATCCTGCGTGAACAAGTTATTATCTTTTGTGAACAAGTTATTTATCTTGTGCTCACAAGATAATTTACTATAAATTCATATGCATCTCTAACGACTTCAGATGCACACAGCCACCATATAATGGACAGAACTAAGCTAATGACCTCGAAATGTCATACAGTGAAATTCTTGCTGCTCCTGCACGTAGACACGGGATTGTCAACATACTCTGCGGAGGGAGGTTCTTCACCTCCATGTTGTGCCTTAAAACCGTTCAACGAAGCCTCCACAAAGTGCCTTAAAACAGTTTAATGCACACCTACAAGTTGATTATTATACTTTTGCCAACAATATAAAATAAAAGGATTTGCAAATTTTTGGTGAACGTTTTGCACTCAAAATCAAAAGGTTATGAAGCAAGAGCTTACCATTGTCATTTCAACGTGCCACACTGTACTTGCCGCCAGCCTGAACCAAGGCATAACATTACACATAATGTAATTGACACCTGATCAACATGAACAACATCTCAGTGAAAACATACACTGTGTGCTCTATTGTGCTTTTTTGTATAATGAAAAACAAAAAAGTGTGAATTTCAACATCTCAGAAAACATGCACGCCTACTGAACAATTTGAGGTTTGTACTATATCCATCACCCAAACTGAGATGTTTAGAATTGCATTGAAATCACTGCAGAGATCTGGATAGTTATGATAATTAATTGGTGACACGTGATAGCATCCATGTGTTTGCTTGAGGATGAACACTGAAATTTGCTGGTTTCAATGAAATTGACAGTGATGTTACTTCCAAACAGAAGATCAGCCCCAGTACAGAAGCATAGGAAGAGCCGTAAGCCATTCTCATCCAGTTCCCCAAAATATCTCTTCATGTGTCTGGCCACACAGCTCTGTGCTGTATTCATGGATAGTGGAAACTTCGAGATGTCTTTTACATGCTTTGATGTTGGAACTTGCTGTTGTACAATCTCTGCAATTTCTGCGGTGTCAAAGCTGCAGTGAGACCCTTTAAAATAGATCTCCAACACTCAATTACAAACATGGGAGTTTGTATGAGGGCCTTGTGACTCAGTTGTGTGACAAGTGCAGAGATGTTTTCTTCAGTTGGAATCTGATGGCATTCATGTGAATCTAGAATAGTGTTTCTAAACGGGGGCGGTACCGCTCCTTCATTAGAAGGAGAAATTTACTCATGCATATCATCCATAATTCCAAATATGTGCATGCATCCACTAAAAAGCAATTTGGCTTGATTATCAGGATTTAAGTCGTATGTGCAAGTTGCTGTTTTTGCCGTCTGATCGGGACCACTTTAGGCCAGGGACACAATGTCACCGTCTAATCAATGTTTGCTGGGTTACATTGTTATCAACAGAGCTAAGATACAAACTACCATCCATCAGACTGTATTTTTGGCAGTGTGAGAAGATGATATGGATCATAACATTAGTGGGACATATTACATATTGGGTAACTCACTAACTGAATGTTGTCATGGCTACAGCTGTCACCCCTGCCAAGGTAAAACCCTTAGCTGCCAATAGTCACTCAGTCAGTGTAACACTAGCTGTTCAGCATGGTGAGTGACAGTAGAAGCAAAAGTAAAGTCATTTCACCTCATTTGAAGACATGTTTCCTTTCCTGTCTGTCCTGGTCAGTCTGTGTCAAAGTCTGTTCCCCTTCAAATAGTGTTTCCCTCCCGTTAGAATAGTGTGATACCCTGTGCCAGCGTCCTGTAATTACCACTTGTGGCAGCAAAGGCAGCTGTTGCTGCTGTTCAGCAAAAGTTACATAGTCTCACTTTAAAATGACAATCTCTGAGTAAGTTGGTGGCAGGTCAGAATTACACTTGGCTATTGTTGGGTTTGTGTTCTCTCTGAAAGCCGTAATCTGTACTCAACCAAGGATCATTTGTGAGGGAGTGTTTCTGTGGTTCCAACAACTCCAAAAGTGTGATACATTTTCTCTGTAGTGGACTGCGTCATGTCAATTTCAGTCACATCATTTATATGATAACTTTCATTCATATCATATCAACAATTCAAGTTCGTCATTTAATAGTTTTGAACCAGGACCTTCAGTATTTGGATTAAGAAGCTTGTGAAAATGTGTTGTTTCAATATGCCACATACATATTAAATCAACAGTACATATCTTCTGCTGCTATGTAAATTGGAAAAAGTATTGGATCAGATTCGGTATCAGCAAATACCCAATATTAAAAGGATCGGGGGTAGAAAAGCTTTGGGACGTTCAGTTCAGTTCAATACAAAACTAGGGATATACAGTGCTATTTTTAGGGTTAGTAGCTCAACAGCCACTTATTATCAACAGTAATTACATTATGATTGTTTCTGTGGGTTTCACAAACTTTTAATAAGCCTTTAAGGAGGAAGTAACGAAAGTTGCTGTGTATCACACCTGAGCCAACCACAGTGTTCTCAGTCACCTGTGAGGGGAGCTCCTTCACCAACAGCTACTGATATGATCAGTGATGGTGGTTCAGTGTAGTCAGTTCAGTTTAAAGATTAAGTGTTAAAGATTAGTTCATACATACACTGAATACCTTGAATGTTTTCATTCATGTTCTTGGAGAAAAGCTGCTTTCTGCAGGTTTGGTGTGCAGCATTAGTTACAAACTGAACTCAGTTTGAGCTTGAGCTGTCTTTTTGTGTAAGATTGAAAAGCTGGCTGACCCTTCAATCCTGCTCTGTAATACAGGCCCCAATTTGTAATATTTGAACAGCTAGTTTCAGATTTAAATCATAATTTTGCCAAATGTAGACTATTTTGTTGTGACAAAACTCTTGTGTGTCTTGTGTTTAGACAACATTTAAGAAGTTTGGCTTATTTTGTTATCCTGACAATTCCATTTCCAATAGGATATTTGGCCTTAAACCCTAATCTTTGTCCTACTAACCTTCATGTTCTGTTTGTAGGAGCTCCTGTGGAGGGATAGTGGAGTCCCTTGAAGTTGTTACTTTGTCTGGTGACATCCCAGTGAAGAGGTTTGCTCAACAGAACCACCTACCACTCCACACCTGGCCTCTTGGTGATCTGCATGGACAGTTTGATGTTGGGGTGGTGGTGTCTTTTGGTTGTTTACTCCACGAGAGACTTATCAACAAGTTTCCATAGTGAGCATTTTTTGTCTATAAGTGACGTGTTATATAACCTGTGGACTGTTTTTCTCTGCTGTGGTCTGGCTGCAGTATAGGAACAAGGCCACATGATCCGGAACATTTCATGTTGTCGGTTAAATATGATGACACTGTCCTAAGTACTCTCCGTACCCTCCTCTTACCCTCAACTCACTGAACCTATGACTGACCTGTGATTTCTATCTCATAATCTCCTAACTGCCACTGGAGGTCAGTTATCCAAGCAATTTATTTTAACATTGGGTTTATTTTTGTATCTCTGGCCATTGATTCCATCAGTTATGATAACATTGTGTGAGAGAGTGTGGCCACATCGTTAGAAATACGTCAGACAGGTAAGGAAACACTAGTTGTCAGACAATCAGACAGGTTGGAGAAACCTAACGTGGATGGTAAAATGATAACCCAAACTGTTTGTTGTAAACATCCATCACAGTTTGCAGACCCACTTCCTGCTTCAACTTTCACCTACTGTACTTGTACTTGTCAGAGTGTGCATGCAGTTTTCCCATGTACCTATCGACTTGTTTCGAACCTGTCTGATTGTCTGTTTGTGCAAGTTGTAGGATTTATAAGAAGGGGCGTCTACATACTTTTGGTCTTACTTACTTTTTGTACTTATAAAACAGCTCATTAACCTCAGTTATTACACAAAACATTTAAAAATTGACAACTTTTGGTAAAATAAACTTGGAGCCCTGGCCAGTACATACACTTAAACCTAGAGTCTAATCCACACAGAGAGTTTTTGTGGGTCATTGACAGCATTAAAATTATAAACTGTGTGTGTGTGTGTGTGTGTATGTGTGTGTGTGTGTGTGTGTGTGTGTGTGTGTGTGTGTGTGTGTGTGTGTGTGTGCGTGTGTGCGTGTGTGCGTGTGTGCGTGTGTGCGTGTGCGCGTGTGCGCGTGTGCGCGTGTGCGTGTGTGCGTGCGCGTGTGTGCTATTTTATTGCAGCGGGATCTTGAATGTTCACCCCAGCTTGCTGCCAAGGTGGCGAGGTCCAGCACCTGTCTTCCACACCATCTTGCATGGTGACACTGTGACAGGAGTCACTATCATGCAGATCCGTCCTCACAGGTAAACAGAAGGAAATCCTCTTCTTCCTGTTTTTTCCTTCATACTAACAAACAAAATATCTTCATATTCCAGGTTTGATGTGGGCCCCATTCTCACCCAGGACCTCCATCCTGTCCCTGAGAATTGTACTGCTGATGAGCTTGGAGCCGCTCTAGCCACTAAGGGAGCACATCTGGTGAGTTGCTGAAACATTCCTGGTACCTTATCCTCTGACTAACAGGATGGTAACATAGTTGCTGTATTTTTTTTCTAAACCACAGCTGATTGACACGTTGAGAACGCTGTCGGAGAGAATGGCAAATATAACGGAGCAAAGTCAGACAGGTGCAACTTTTGGTACGTAACTCTGAACTACAAAGACAGTCCTGCTACATATAAATCAAGAGGAATTCTTCCAACTTACACCTTCCTTCCCTCCAACAGCCCCGAAAATCCATACATCCATGAGCTGGATGGTGTGGGAGGAACAGACTTGTGACCAAATTGATCGTTTGTATCGTTCCGTTGGATGCAGGGTAATGAGGACATTGTTGTTCAGTGAGAGCCATTCAAGACTGTTGAATATCACTGTAATGATCCCTCTCTCTGCCATCAGATACCTTTGAGAACCATATGGATGGGCAGCACAATAAAGCTTCTTGATTTTGTAGGAAAATGTCACATTTCATTATCAGGTAAGTTTGTTCAAATCTGATTTATTTGACCGTGAAAATATAGAGGAATTGCACATTTTTTCCAGTTATTATCAGGTTTATATCCTGGCTTCAGAAAGAGAAATAAGCATTTATCCTCGCTCTGAAAATTTTGAATGTGCTAGCTGGGTTACTCTGACAGAAACTGTGATACTGGGGTATGTGAACCTGATCCAGGTTTCTAATCTTATTGTCAACAAATCTCATGTTTGGAGCCAAACCAGCAACTGATCTACTAACAAGTATTGTGTGTGTATCCAAAGCCTGATATATTCCTCTGTGCTGTTGTTGTCCAAAACAATTAAAAACATGTCAGTAAGTCACACCGCTACACTTTCTGAGATGTTCCTTCTTCCCTGAAGACAGTGGCTACCTTAGTTTGTTTAGAAATGGCTCCAAAGAGTAATAACAGTGATAAGTTAGTAACCCTCAGGAGTGAGGTTCCTTGTATGGCAGTATGCCACTGAGCATATGCAGAAACACAGTTCTGTTTACAGCTTCGCTAGCTTGTTGTGCTGCATATCACAACCTCTTGACTTTGTACTAAATTATAAATACACACGTGGACAAAATTGTTGGTACCCCTCAGTTAATGAAAGAAAAAACCCACAATTCTCACTGAAATCACTTGAAACTTACAAAAGTAATAATAAATAAAAATGTGTTGAAAATTAAACAATCAAAACCAGCCATCACTTTTGAATTGTTGATTAACATAATTATTTAAAAAAACAAACTAATGAAACAGGCCTGGACAAAAATGATGGTACCCCTATAAAAGATTGAAAATAATTTGACCAGAGGGACATGTTTAACTCAGGTGTGTCCTTTAATTGACATCACAGGTGTCTTCAAGCTCATAATCAGTCAGTCTGCCTATTTAAAGGGTGACAAATAGTCACTGTGCTGTTTGGTGACAAGGTGTGTACCACACTGAACATGGACAACAGAAAGCAAAGGAGAGAATTGTCCCAGGACATTCGAAACAAAATTATAGACAAACATCTTAAAGGTAAAGGCTATAAGACCATCTCTAAGCAGCTTGAAGTTCCTGTGACAACAGTGGCACATATTATTCAGAAGTTTAAGATCCACGGGACAGTAGCCAACCTCCCTGGACGTGGCCGCAAGAAGAAAATTGATGACAAGTTGAAGAGACGGATAGTTCGAATTGTAACCAAAGAGCCCAGAACAACCTCCAAAGATATTAAAGGTGAACTCCAAGGCCAAGGTACATCAGTGTCAGATCGCACCATTCGTCGTTGTTTGAGCCAAAGTGGACTTCATGGGAGACGACCAAGGAGGACACCACTGTTGAAAGCAAATCATAAAAAAGCGAGACTGGAATTTGCAAAAATGCATGTTGACAAGCCACAAAGCTTCTGGGAGAATGTCCTTTGGACAGATGAGACAAAACTGGAGCTTTTTGGTAAAGCACATCAACTCTATGTTCATAGACTCAAAAATCAAGCGTATGAAGAAAAGAACACTGTCCCTACGGTGAAACATGGAGGAGGCTCAGTTATGTTTTGGGGCTGCTTTGCTGCATCTGGCACAGGATGTCTTGAATCTGTGCGAGGTACAATGAAATCTCAAGACTATCAAGGCATTCTGGAGAGAAATGTGCTGCCTAGTCTAGGTCTCAGTCGCAGGTCATGGGTCTTCCAACAGGACAACGATCCAAAACACACAGCCAAAAACACCCAAGAATGGCTAAGAGAAAAGCGTTGGACTATTCTAAAGTGGCCTTCTATGAGCCCAGATCTGAATCCCATTGAACATCTGTGGAAGGAGCTGAAACATGCCATCTGGAGAAGACACCCATCAAACTTGACACAACTGGAGAAGTTTGCTCATGAGGAGTGGGCCAAAATACCTGTTGATAGATCTAGAAGGCTCATTGACAAATATAGAAATCGTTTAATTGCAGTGATTGCCTCAAAAGGTGGTGCAACAAAATATGAAATTATGGGTACCATCATTTTTGTCCAGGCCTGTTTCATTAGTTTCATTAGTTTCATTTTTTTAAATAATTATGTTAATCAACAATTAAAAAGTAATGGCTGATTTTGATTGTTTAATTTTCAATAAATTTTTATTCATGGTTACTTTTGTACATTTCAAATGATTTCAGTGAGAATTGTGGGTTTTTCTTTCATTAACTGAGGGGTACCAAGAGGTTGTGTTATTTTGTACAACAAGCTAGCGAAAACTGTAAACGGAACCATGTTCCTGTGCTGTGGCAGGGACTATGTTATTGCTATTTTTACTCTTTGGAGTCGTTTCTAAACAAGCTATGGTAGCCACTGTCTTCAGGGACGAAGGAACATGTCACCCAGTACAGCAGCGTGACTGATTGACATGATTTTAATAGTTTTTGGAGAACAATAAAGGTCTATGGCACAGAGGAATAAGATATATCAGACTTTGGATACACACACAATACTTGTTAGTAGATCAGTTAATTGTTGGTTTGGCTCCAAATATGAGATTTGTTGACATTAAGAAAAATATAGAAAATCCCCAGCATTATACTTTAAAAAGAACACAATTTCTCAGAAAAGATGATGAAACATTCCTGCCACAATAAACCATATTCTGCTACATGTTCAGTTAAGTTCATCACTAAAAAAGACTTAATTAGGAATATTTTCAGAAGAGTTAGAGGCCAGGTGATATTGAGATTTGACACAGTCTGTTGCACTATGCTACTCCAGTAATGTGTAACCTCAGCACCATGACCCTGAACTGTCACTCACGTGTTTGCAGATCAAAGGAGGAAACCAGTCCCTGGCACAGTGAGCTATCAGAAGGAGTCCAACACCCTGGCTGTCTTGTGTAAGGTCTGTCCAGCACTGTTAAACTCAATTAAATTTATTTTGTTTAGTACTGACAATGGCCTAAATCTGTACACCTATTCCTCTTTACTCCATCCTTATCACCACAACAAAACATTTCTCTTTAAAAAGAGCTGGGTGATACACACAATTGTATTCAATAATTTGAATTAGTATTTTCACATGTGAAATGTCCTGAACAGTAGAGTTCAGATGGTTTAACCTGCACAAATGTGGCATCTTATCAGCTTTGTAAAATAATGTGACATGTTGTAATGTACATTTCCACAGCATTAATTCTATCAGTACAGCAACTCATGACTCTGCTGCTCTCACTTTCTCTTTTTAACACAAATACCATCCCTATTCACTAACCAGGTTAAGATGACTTCTACATTGGTGTTATTTCAACTGGTGTTAATCTACATTCCATGAAAGTCATCAACAGCAAGTTAAAATAGGAGCAGATGAGAAAATGCAATTTGACTAAAATATGATCAAATGAACAATTAAGAATAAAGGCCTGTTTCAAATAGAGGTCTGGTTCTTGCCTTGTAATGTTTTGAATGGAGTGACAATAGCACTGCATTCCTTTTCACCCTTCAGATTTATGTCATTCTGATATTTATTTGTGGCACATTTTTGTTGATCGGGGTTCCCTGTTGCAGGATGGTTGGGTGGGCTTCAAGGCAGTGCTCCTGAAAAAAAGGCTGACAGCAACTGACTTCTATAACGGCTACTTGCACCAGACACTGAAGAAGGTGACACCCCATCAGACAGCTGAAGGCCTGTTTGTCAGTAGAAAAGGAGTAATGGAAGCTGATCAGATGAGAGAGAAGTCAAGATAATTAATTTATTACTCTTGTCTGCATGTACAAAACAGGATTACTGTATTTAATACTTGCAATAAATGAATGTGCTGCTGACTGATGGATACCAAGAACAGTCATGAAAATGTATCTATATAAATATTAAAATTACTTTTTTTCCATGACTTGAAAGATTTGATTCACCAGTCATCTTGAATGCAATGCTGTAGTATTGGAGCGTCTGCATGGACGGATTATCAAGACCATGGGCCCTGGACACAAACTTGCCATGGGGCCCTATCTACACCAGTGTGCCACCACCAGACCCAGAGCTACAGACTGCACAAACAGCAGTGAAACAATACCAAAATAAAAAAATACCTAAGCCACTCGCTTTCTGCTGGCCTCCTTTGAAGAGAAGACATTGCATTTTTGGGTGTCTCAGCATACAAAGATACAGTCTTAATGCAATGTAAACTTATATATTATATTCACTGTAATTGACAAAAACAGTACAGTACAGACAGTAGCTTTGATGGAGGCATGTTCTGTCTAATGCATGATCTGAAATGTATCAGTTCAACAACACGAGTTCTGTCCATCTGGTCTCTGGCATGGGCAGAACTCCAAACAGATTGTTGAGTTGCTTGTGCATAGTCAGTGGCTCACTGAGACAGCTGACTGACTAACTTATCAGTAACCACATTAAAGGTTTCAACCTGAAATTTGCTTCTCCATATCATCATCTCATTGTTTCTGTACACACAGTACAATCACACAGATGCACTGTGCTATGACAGGTTCATTCTTGGCCCCTTGTGTTGTGGTAGCAATGTGAGAGAGCACAGCCAAGTTTTATCTGAGCCTATAAGCCAGTAGTCCTCCCACCACGTCATCCACAGGAGACAGTGCTGTAGCACCCTTACTAATATTTAGCCTACTAACATCACATTCCACCTGTTTTTTTGTGAAAAATATACGTAATTAAATTGGCAACTTTACAAAACATTCATACAAGATCATAATTATACTCTACTACATTTTTAAATTTACATTTACATATTAAGAGCAACAAAAAAGATCTCAAGGCCAAGGGCCCGATTGGCATAGAGCCCTGAGCACATGGCCATGTCTGAGCATCTCAGTAAAAAAATGCCTGTTGTAAGAAGAGTAGGCCTAGTTGACCAATGTTAATGTAGTTTACTTTATTTAGAATGATAATTAGTGTGAGAGCTGGAACATAGCTCTCACACTATGTTCGTTCTTTATTGTGTGATTTCAGCAATCATACTTTGTTCTTCTCACTCTTTATTCTTATTCCACATTCCGTACATTTTTTTTGGCCCTTTTTAGCTGCTGCATACTTTGTGCTGTAAAAACCATTTATATGTCAGACTGTGCAGCTCATTCAGCAGATGCTTGTATTTTTCTTTATTGTAACATGTTTCGGTGATTTTATATAAATTTTTAAAGTATTAAAATTTATTGGAGGAATTATCAAACTGAGTTGGAACCTTTGTCACTTTGAGACTCAACTGATTGGCCATCCCTTATCCTACAGACCCCAGCGGTAGCTGGGAGCACCAGCAGCAGCAGCTAACAGCTTCCAGCTCTCAGATACATTTTCTTCAGGAAATGCACATTCTAGTGTTACCATTCCATCAGCCTAGGAGCCTATAAAAACACATCACTGCAAGGCTATATACAAAGTTTATTTACCCATTGAGCAGACATGTAGTGTGTTTACATGCACATAAGTAACCAGCTTACAGTCAGCTTTCTCTAGAAAGCTGATTTCTTAACTGTCATGTAAACGAGAAACGTGGTTACTGTAATCGGGGTAGTAGATTAGGAAACCTGGTTTCCCCAGGTAAAAAAGGTTGGTGTCTCTGCAATGTATACACATAACAAGGTTTCCAATCAGCTTTTTACATGTATGCATGTACATAACACTGCAGACAGGGAAAGCAGCACACAGCAGAGCAGCTGGATGAAAGCAGAGATCATTACACAGAGCGATGCGTACTCATATTTAAAATAATTCCATCTAAAGTCTAAAACTGAAACTAAAACGAAGTAGTCTAAACAAGTTTTCTCCTGCTGAACATTTGTGAGGAAGAGCACCACTCTGTTTGTCTGTCTCTGTCATTGCACTGTCAGGCTGCTCAGAAACAGACACACACCTAAAAAAAAACAAAAGTCAGGAACCAGCGTCTTCTAATACATAACCTGGTTGCTCTGAGTAACCTGGTTTAATCTTTACATACATATACCATTGACCACTAGAAAACACCAGGGCTACGTCCTGTAGTGTGTGGGCAATACCAAATTAGGAAAATCTGTAACACTTCATTTTACGGTTCGCAAATTTCATGGTAATTAGGTGATAATTAGCAAGTAACTTTTGAAAATTTTGTTAAAATTACCCCAAAATGACCCCAGCATTTACCTTGAATTTCAAGTGAATAAAGTAATAAAAACAAACTACTGAAAACTAAACTGAAGCTAAACCAAATTGGACATGAAATTCAAAAATAACATAGATATAACAGGCTAATTGAAAAGAGAAAACTATTATAACGTGTGTGAGTGTTGGAATTGCTTTATGTCTACAGGTTCACTCAGTTTCCTAGGTTCACTAAATTCACTAGGTTCAAAGGAGATTAGTGGTAGCAGACTCTACAAAGAGAGAAGACCTCCAGGCCACAAAAAACACACACGACCACTGACTTAGGAAAAATAATGGAAAATATATTTATAAAGGCATTCTGTCCTGTTTCATTTTCCTGATAGCTTCTTTTTATACATTCAAAATATCTCTTTAGAAAAAGCTAAATTTCTTTGATGCAAATATTTAACTCAATTATACCACAGAAATAAAATTAAACACAAATGAATGTACAACCAAAATTGCAGTAAATTAGAAATTAGGTAGTGTTCAACGCTCAGTGCTTCATACACAAATTAAATCCTCTATTAGACCAAAATGCGGAGTTATCTTTGATCAGGATATGTCCTTCAGCCATCATATAAAACAAATTTCAAGGACTGCTTTTTTTCACCTACGTAATATAGCAAAAATCAGGCACATCCTGCCTCAAAAAGATGCAGAAAAACTAGTCCATGCATTTGTTACTTCTAGGTTGGATTATTGTAATTCTTTACTGTCAGGCTGCCCTAACAAGTCTCTAAAGACTCTCCAGCTGGTCCAGAATGCAGCTGCACGTGTACTAACAAAAACTAGGAAAAGAGATCATATTTCTCCTATTTTAGCTTCGCTACATTGGCTTCCGGTAAAATCCAGAATAGAATTTAAAATACTTCTCCTCACTTATAAAGCTCTTAATGGTCAGGCGCCACTATATCTTAAAGAGCTCATAGTACCTTATTACCCCACTAGAGCACTGCGCTCCCAAAATGCAGACTTACTTGTGGTTCCTAGAATAACTAAAAGTAGAATAGGAGGCAGAGCCTTCAGCTATCAGGCTCCTCTCCTGTGGAACCATCTTCCAGATTCAGTCCGGGGGGCAGACACCCTCTCTACGTTTAAGAGTAGGCTTAAAACTTTCCTTTTTGATAAAGCTTATAGTTAGGGCCGGCCAGGCTCGCCTTGGACCGGCCCCCAGTTATGCTGCTATAGGACTAGACTGCCAGGGGACTTCCCATGATGCACTGAGCTCCTCTCTCCTCTCTCCTCCTCCTCCTCCTCCTCCTCCTCCTCTCCATTTCAATGCTTCATGTACCATTAATGCATGTTACTAACTTGACTTCTTCCCCGGAGTCTCTGTGCTCTCTCGTCTCACAGGAAGATCCAGCACCTGGACGGTGGGCCGCGGCTGTGGGGACTGTGACGTGGTCCTGTGGATGTCCTGCTTCTATTTCTGCTACTGATATTATTGCTATTGCTATTATAAAGTCATAGCTCTACTTACATTACTGCTGTTATGGTTATTGTTGTTGTTGTTATTATACTTCTCTGTGTCTCTCCCAAACCCACCCCCCTCTCCCCTTCCCCCGTCCACCTCCCTCCTTCTTTCTCTGTAAACCCAACCGGTCAAGGCAGATGGCCGCCCACCTAGAGCCCGGTTCTGCTTGAGGTTTCTTCCCGTTAAAGGGGAGTTTTTCCTTGCCGCTGTCGCCAAGTGCTTGCTCATGGGGGGAATTGTTGGGTCTCTGTAAATAAATGAGTACGGTCTCGACCTGCTCGATGTGTAAAGTGCCCTGAGATAACTTTTGTTGTGATTTGGCGCTATATAAATAAAATTGAATTGAATTGAATTGAAATGCACTTATTATCAGTTACTGGTTCTTGATAGTGTTTGTTTTCCCTTTGAACTTTCCCTTAAGTTAACTTGAGGTTATTAGTCTTATTTGGTCTTGAGTTTCTTCGCTTCAAATGTTCCTTTAACATTGTTTGTCAACCTTGACTTTCTTTACGACATCAAGTGTAGTCAGTTTTTAGCCTGTCTTGGGCCCAAGAAGGAAAAAATAATCTGAGATCTCAGGAAAAATAAAAATAAAATAGAATGCTCCTTAGTTCGGTTCCCTTTGATTTGGTTCCTACTGCCCCCTTGGAACAGCGCAACATCCACATGTCAGCATCCCGACAAGATGAAGGCATCCACTAGCAGTGATGACGATCTGGATGGCAGACGAAGCAGCACCACTCACAGATAGAATTGTCCCTCAAAAAAACACACAAAACAGCCCTAACACAAGTGTGCAGAGCAGTTATCACAGTCTGAATTTCCTTGTTTTATTGTCCATCAAATTAGAATTACAAGAATTAAATCTGCACCCACACAGAATTAATCCCTTACAATGACTAAAATAAACATGGTAACACTTTCTATGATGCCCATGTCTATAATGCATTATAAATATACTTATGTGTTATGATCTGCTTATGAGCACTGTGTAATTACAGTTAAATGCATTTATAAATATTCTTAATGTTTTATAACAATGATCATAACACATTATAAAGCACTATATAATGACTTATAAGGTCAAGTATATCAATCATTTTATAATGCATTATAATCACTTATCACTCACCGAGTCACTTTTGTTGATCAAACGTTTACATAAAAGTAAAACAAACAACTACAGCTAAAATAGAAATTGTTTCAGATATTATTAGGGGTGTAACGGTACACCACATTCACGGTTCAGTATGTACCTCGGTTTTGGGGTCGCGGTTCTGTACAATTTCGGTACAGCATGAAAAAAAGAAAGGTAGAAAATAACATTTTGGTCTTTTACTTTGAAAAATGTAATCATCCAACAATGGCTTATTGACCATAACTATTACTGAAACAGTTTAGTTGTGCTGCAATGGAAAAGGAAAACAACCTTTCTGCTTCTTAAAAAGGAGTCAGGACACCTGCTGACAGTTGTTTTGTGCAGATTTATGGTCTAACTGTATATAAAGTAGTTGAAACAAGCTCCACCTAATGATGTCATATAATAATATATCAGTTTTCGGGACGAAATACACAGATCAGCTAAATATTAATTAATAAAAATTATTAATATGAATTAATAATACGGGGCACCACCCGGAAACCGAGACCACTAACCAAGCAATAAGGTAGTCTCATAAACAAGGTTCACTTGGGATGCTAATATCTGAGGGATATCAGCATCCACAAGTGAATCATGAAGGTATGAATTCCAGCTCTGACCCTCTTTCTCAATCAGCCACCTGTTACAATAAATAAGCACAATAATTACAAAAGACTTCTCTTTAAAGAGTATTTATTAAACAATAGCAAAGTTAACAAGTTAGCAAATGCTTTGATCAATAAATCACTCCTAAAATCCAATACTACCTAAGCAATAACACAGCTATATACAATGGAAACACATGCGAGCTGGAGCATGCATGTGGGTGTGAGTGTATGGAAGTGTAGATGGGTGTGTGTGTCTCTGTGGGTGTGAACAAAATAGCGACCGTGATCTGTGAGATGACATCGCGCGATCTCAAGGACAGCGGGCGTGATCTCGCGAGAAAGAGTCACGTGATAGCCGAATAGCGGCTATGACCGTAGTGTCGTTATAACAATAGCAAGATGGCGCCGCCTGGGGGTCGGCATCTCTGCATTCACCCAATTCAATGTATCAAACACGTGTGTGATGGTAGATAACGAGGGCAGAGCGGCACTGTGTCCCACGTTATCTGACCGTCAGATGTGTAAGAAAAGATGTGTGTATGTGCGTGTGTGTAGGTGTTAGTAACAAGAGGGAAAGGGGGAGAAGAAGCGCCGGCTCACGGCGAAATTCTACGATCGTGAGGGGAGAGCAGCGGTTGTTTGTCCACAGAGAGCGTGCGTGCAGACAGCAGTCTGTGACGCACGTTGTCTGATTTTTGATCGACAAACACCTTACTTTCTCACTCACGATGGCACAAACACAGCAGCCGTCCCGAGTGGGACAAAACACAAAAACAGTCTAGCGTGGTTAACAACAGCAAACTTTAAATACTCCTCAGAGTATAGCAGGCAAAAGGGACTCGGCACAACACAATAGCAATTAGGCTTAAAGCTAAAAGCTATAAAAACACACATTTAATTCTGTGTCTGTCCAGACATAGCCTCTTACATGGTCGCTTCATAAAGCGATACAGTGTGTTTCTTCCGTCCTGGTCCGGTTCAGATACTGACAGAGCCGTCGGCGCTCTGTCGGCGGGGTTTTGACGGCAGCTGATCCTTGGCTGCGTGGCGAGGGAAACAGCAGAGTCGACTTGGTTGAAGAAGAGCGGGGCAGTGAAGTTATCCGCGTCTCCGTGAAGAAATCCTTTTCTTCCTTCTGCAGGCAGTGAGAGCGCTGGGTTGCAGTTGCATAGCATATTTCATTTGAAAAGATCTGTGGCCCTACAGCATCGTTGATAATGAAGGCTTTTGGTACATGATGCACACAACTGAGCCCAGGTATACTATACCATCTTGTTGCCTTTTTACTGAGAAAGCGGTGCCTCAGCTTTACCAAGAGACAAAAGAAAAGGTCATGGAAGCTTAAAAAAGCACACAGAGTACTACTAACATGTAATGCATGGACTTCACGAGCAACTCAATCATATCTCACATTTACCACTCACGTGTCTCGTGTTTTACAAACTAGAGTGATGCATGAAAGCCACACAGGAGCAAACATGAATGAGATGTTTCAGATTGTTGCACAGGAATGGGGGCTCCCAACCGCCGACATGGTACCAGTTACCAATAACGCTGCTAACATGGTAGCTACTACACAGCTGGGCAACTTTAAACATATAGTTTTGCCCATCAACCTCGCCGCACAGAGAGCTCTAAAGCTGTTGCCTGTGTCACGACTGCTGGGGTGGATTCGGAGAATCACAGGATTTTTTCACCACAGCACCACCACAAATCATGCCCTTGAGCAGAAACAGAAGCTTCTGGAGCTGCCAGCCCATAAGTTGAAGACGGATGTGGCTACAAGATGAAATAGCGCGTTCGAGATGATAGAAAGATTCCTTGAGCAACAGCCAGCCATTTGAGCTGCTCTCCTCTCTCCTCAAGTGAGAAAATGTGTAGCAGACATTTCCACACTAAAGGAAACGGATGTCACCAATGCAGAAGTAGCTATGGCCTTAAAGCCAATGAAAGAGGCAACCAACATAATGTCTGAGGATAGCACACAGATTATCAGTGATAGCTCCACTGAATGCACAGCTACTCCACGACACACCAATCGTCCAGGAAATCAAACAGGCGATCCACGAAGATCTGGCCAAGAGATACACAAGTGTGGTGGAGAAGAATATGCTCCACACTGCCTGTACCCTGGATCCTAGGTTTAAAGCACTGCCTTTCCTCTTCCAAGGTGACTGCTGAGGCTGCAGCACTTATTTACACGTAATTCTTGTGTAAAAAAATTATTTGTACTACATCAGAATTGTGTGTGCTTATGCTTAATAATTTATAATAGATTTCACAAGCACAACCATATATAATGTGTGTGTGATAAATTGGTGTATCCCTACATAACACACACACACACACACACACACACACACACACACACACACACACACATATATGGTTGTGCTTGTGAAATCTGTATTTAAGTTATTCTAATAATAAGAATATGCGTATGTCATGTAGTGGGACCCTAGTTTATATATACAAGAAATAAGACACTGAATTTATTTAGACTTATTTGTTGACTTTGTTTTTGTTTTCTTGTGGCCTTTTCACTGTAGCAGGAGGAGCCTGAGGACCATGCTGAGGAGCCAGATGGCCCAGGCAAAGGCCTAGATGATGATGAAGAAGAAGGCCCTGCCCCCAAAAGAAGAACATCATCTTCTTCACTGGTGAATCTATTGGGCAAGACGTTCACTGAAGTCAGAGTTGTTTTCCCTACATCTGCCCACACCAGAGCTGAGGAGGAGATGAAAAAGTATCTGGAGGCCTCCCCACTATCACTCTCAGAAGATCCCCTCAGCTGGTGGAGGTACCACGACACTGTCTTTCCCCTACTGGCCAAGTTGGCTAAGTGTTATCTATGCATCCCTGGTACTAGCATTGTGGCAGAGAGGGCGTTCTCAACTGCTGGGGACATATGAACTGCACAGCGGAGCATGCTCACTCCAGAAGTCTGAATGTTTGTTTATCCATGTCCTGACTGCCACAGTTCAAAAAACTGCTGAAACTAACAGCTTAAATAGAAATACATTACAATACATTTGCAGCATTTTTTTTGTTTTTGCTTCAACTCCAGCACCTGCTAAACATCTTTGTTGGGGATGTGCATTTGTCTACTTCTCTTACCATGACAGGTTACTCACATTCAAATGAAGATTAACAGCTGAATTTACGGGTAGTCATGTTAGGAAGTTTAATACACCCATTTTGTGTTATTGTGTGTTCCTAACTTTGTCTGAAAGAACAGGAGGAGAAAGAAGTGTTTCAGATGGAGACATCTGGCTAACAGTGTTTATTGTTTATTTTATTTGAGTCCATTGACATTGAGTAGTAAATGTTTACATTTGATTCAGTGTGATTTCTTTTCTTTGAGACCTATAAAAGTGTCTACTGCAGTGAAATGGAAAGAGTAACTCAAAAGAGCAATCTAGAATCAAATCTATGAATGTATTGAATTGAGAATTGATTCTGAATCAAGAATCAAATCATTTTGAATTGTGAATCGTTTTGAACCCCAAGAATTGGAATCAAATCGAATTGTGAGATTTCCTGAATTGTGCACCCCTATTATTTGGTGTCTCTAAATGGCCTTTTTTCAGACATACACTTAGAAAAACATATGTAAAATATTCATTTTCTGTGGTATTGTTATTAAATTTGAACTTGGACTAGATAAGGCTAAATGCAGTGGTCCCATTGTGTCATCCACAGGCATCTGTTTGCAAAAAAATATTCAGGCGGAAATAAAAACCTTATACTTCAGTGTGAAGCAATGAAATTCCTGAGGAATAGGCAGATATAATACATTACAAGCTGGTTATAAGTCACTATAAATTGTCATTGTTTGCTTTAAGTAAAGTGAAAAAAATACATCATTAAAATCTATGCAAGAACAACACAAAATGCTGTAAAATTAATTTATTTGTTTAGCGGGTCATAACAGACAATCAATTGTGTACTCCAATTTGACAATGATTTGACTGAATGATGGACATTTAGGTTTCACTAATGTAATGTTTCCCCAAAAAAACTCACTCTAAAGACTGAATTGTCTCAAATTATAGATAATAGGGGTATAATGGTACGTGTATCTGTGTATTTCATCCCAAAAACTGATATATTATTATATATGACATCATTAGGTGGAGCTTGTTTCAACTACTTTATATACAATTAGACCATAAATCTGCACAAAACAACTGTCAGCAGGTGTCCTGACTCCTTTTTAAGAAGCAGAAAGGTTGTTTTCCTTTTCCATTGCAGCACAACTAAACTGTTTCAGTAATAGTTATGGTCAATAAGCCATTGTTGGATGATTACATTTTTCTCTCACAACATATTGAGAGAGCCTGGCGTTCTTATAAGGAGAACATCTACCGCTTCAGAGAGAACTGAACAGCCACAGAATTCAGATTCATCGAGTGGAACCACTTGGCCAAAAAACATTGTGATGGAGTGGTTGGACGCCTTTTTAACGATATCAGAGTGTTATTTAAGGTGTAAAAGTAACAACACAAACGCTGTGTTTTCATGTCAGAAACCTTGTGAAAATCAACAAGGTTTGTACTTCAATTTATTTATTTAAATTTTGGGGTAATTTCAAAGAAATTTCAGAAAAGTTACTTATTATTTATCACCTAATTACCATGAAATTTGCAGACCCATAAAATGAAGTGTTACTGGAAAATAATAAAGAGTAATATTTACCCCTATTGTTAAGGCAAAAATGTTGACAATGTTTCAGTTTTAGTTGGATTCTGGATGGAATTATTTTAAATATGAGGGTGCATCACTTTGTGTATTGATCTCTCCTTTTATCCAGCTGCTCCGCTGTACTTTCTCTGTCTGCAGTCTGTTGTCATACACAGACAGCAGTGTTCTCCAGGAGTCTACCTGTGGAAAGCAAGTTTCTCTAATCCCCTACCCCGATTACAGTAACCAGGTTTCTCGTTTACATGACAGTTGAGAAATCAGCTTTCTGAAAAGCTGGTTTTAACTGGGTTGCTGAAGTGTAGGATTCGTCTGGAGTTTTCAAGGCTTCCTTGATTAATCTTGAGGTGAACATAATGTTATTCAAAAGGCATCAGGCAAGCCTTGCATTGTGCAAAATCCTTAACAATGTCCATACAATCAAACTCACTGGATAGTGTGTCCATTCTGTCTCTCCTCTGCCATGGTGCAAGTAATTGGTTCTAACTGTAAAAAGGATCTCTGCTGTTGTGACAGTGACAGTTAACGTCAGGAACAATAGCAGAGCAAACATTGCTGAATGTAGATATGACTGCATGGTGATCCACAATAAACATCTTTGCTCTGATGGTGATGACCTGTTGCTAGTACACACTTTGTCTGTATCTTTTCTAGGGTCCGGGTATAACAGGAGTCAACTAGTTTTTAAATAGTCTCACAGTTTTGTTAGCTTGGCAACCGTATCCTCCAGCTCTGTCTTCTCCTTTCTCTACTGAAATCTGCTTTTTTTGACAACATCAATGTCACATGATGAAATGGACACTAGACATCGGACAGCAGCATTTACCAGCAACCACTACATATGGTAAACAAAAACAATGTCCACAAGATATTTAACTGAATAACTTACACAGTTCATTTCTTCATAATATACTATATAGTTAAATATACATATAATGCTAAGATACAGACATCATAATATGTAATAGTTTTATAGTTACACTTATTTGGAAATGTAATAGCAACCATGACATGAGTTACCTTCTTTGAAGGTAACTGCTATGATATACATACAAAGGTGTTTATATTACTTGTATGTGTCATAACCATGTCTAACATGCCAGGAGGCTAAGGACCCGCGTGCAGCTGGGGGTACACCACCTACAGTGCATTCAGAAAGTATTCAGACTTTTTGCACACTTTATTGTGTCGTAGATTTAATTTTAATTGGATAAAACTGCTATTCCTACCCATCAATCTACACTCAAGAACTCATTATGACAAAGTAAAAACATGTTTTTAGACATTTTTGCAAATGTATTAAAAATCAATAATAAAATTAAAATAACAAAATATATTTATGCCACCAGCATGATTTTTTTTTAAATGCTATGCTTAAAAACTTCCATAAAGTTATAAAAATTATGAATTTATTAAAACATTTAGTTATTAAAACATTCCAAAATTAGGTTTTGAAATGTGGAAAAATTTTTTTTTGGGAAGTCAAAATTCACTGGTCAAGTCAAAGTCACCCCTTTAAGTAATGCTGAATACACCATTTGATTCTTATCACTGTTTGATTTGATGTGCCCTTACTGAGTGTTAAAGGGTGGATGTGTACTGTTTTTCTGTCAATGTGTGGGTCTCTTTCTCTCCTTCCCATTTTAAAGCTCATTGCAGTCTGTTATTGCCACTGAGGAATGGTTCAGGTGGGTAAGCTTCTCTCTGGTAATTTAATCACACAAGTGGTTGAAGGGTTGAAAGTATGTTGGCTTATTTAAATATATATTTACATCAAACTAGTTTACCCATAAAAAACTCAAGATATATAAAAAGAGAAAGAACATTAAAGCAGTTTTTAAAATTCAATGAATCTTTTCCTGCCCATGGTCTGCCATCCAGTGCTTTCTCAGTCTGATCTCCATCTGAGTAAGTTACTTTTTAGGGCTGTGTTTTAGTGAATTGGCCTTTAGTGTCAGGGTGTCATCCTCATCAGAGCTTCATTAGCTATCTAATGCTGCCATCTGATGGTTACATAACCAGTGCTGCATGCCTCCATGGAATTCTACCATACCGGTGTTTCATTTAACCAGATAACCAGTTAAATCAGGCTTATTTCAGTAAGTCAGACTTATTGTTTTGGTAAATTCAGTTCTAAGTTAAGTGATCATAGAATCATCCCTCCAGACTAACCTGGTCCTGGTCAGGTTAGTTTTCATGCTTAGCTTCACCTCAGGTTGAAACAGTGTTACAATCTATTTGGCAGACTGAAACAGCATGTCTCTCCAAAGTTCCATCCCAAAGGTGCTTTTTACAGCCTGTTTACTGCACACGTCAATATAGCTCTCAAGCTATATGCTATATGTCTGTATATTTACATGAGTGCACAGTCTTTCTCAAGTGTCAGTGTTTTGCCCATAGTGTATTTTAAAGGAAAAATCGGTAGCTGCCTCTGTAAGTTGCCATGACAATTTGGAGACCAAATATAATGCTTGAAAACAGGCGCGATGATGCTCTGAGCCAAATAATTGTTTAACATTGTAAATACACTGATCAATCACTGGCCAAAGTATATACACTATTTTATTGTAAGGTCAAATATGTGATATTTTTATTACTTGAATAGAAAACTGCACTCAGTGTTGCTCTGGTGAGGAAGGTCCAGATGTGCAGTGACCACGCTGAAGACAGTATACAGTATATAACAAAACTAAGTAAACCCCTGGTCAATATCACTAAAATGTAAAAAAGTAATTACAAATCCTTTCCATTTAAGACAATTTGTTTTTAAAGAAAACCCAAGAATGTTTGACTAATGAAGCTATAATGAAAGGTCCATATTTAAGAATGAACTGCAACAAAATCATTTTTTAATATTTTGTATGCCTGCCTTTTGATGACAGATTGTATCTGATGATACCAGTCTTTATTTCTGATGACACATTGGATCATTGTTTGTGATCATTGTCATGTTGGAAAATTCCTCTCCTGCCAACCTTCTTGAGACTGGGAGTCATCTTTTCATTCAGTATTTGGGTTTGCAATCTTGCATTCATAGTGCCATTTATAAACGTCATCTCCCCTACACCTTTTGCACTCATGCAGCCTCATATCAGCACACTCCCACCTCCATGTTTCATGGTTGGCACTGTGCAGTCACTGTGGTAGTCCTGGCCAGGTCAATGCTAAACATGCCAGAACTGTCTGATCCAAACAAATTTATTTTTGGTTTCATCCAACCAAAGAATGTGCTGCCAATATTCATTAGGCTTCTTTTCATGTTCTTTGGCAAAGTTTAATTCTGCAGTTTTGTGCCGTTTTGTGAGCAGTGGTTTTGTTTTTGGATATTGTCTGTAGAGGCTGACTTCATGAAATGTCCTTTGCACTGTCTGAGCAGTCACTGAAACACCAATGTCCACAGATAATCCTTGTGCCAAGTTTGTTTTTCAATGCAAGGTTGCGTAAATAGTGAATTGTGTGTATTGCCATTTTTTTGAGGACGGCCACTGTACCTTCTGTTATTGGTAGTATGGATCCGCCTGTACCTCCTAACCACTGCTGCAGCTGTGTTTTAGCTTCTGTTCAGTAGCCTACTGATGATCTTGTACCCTCTCTTGTTCAGGCAATTAGTCTTTATTGGAAGTCACACCTAAGTGTGCTCACTTTTGTTTCGGTGTTCAGAGGTGTATTCACTTTTGTTTTGGTGGTCACAGGTGTACTCACTTTGCACTGAGGTTGTACTTTGAGGCCTGTATTTTCTATGTAGTCTATCTAACCTGTTTGTTTTTAATTATAAATAAGATCAATTACCCTACACGTCACCCTATAAATACTACAATTATTGTAAGGTGATATAATTTTGAATCTTTTAACATTTTAGTGATATTGCACAGTTGCACTCAGTCATTATATACTGTATATGTGTCTTCTACTGTCTTCCTCAGCTCACTGAGAATCATCTATGCCTGTTACACTGGATGTAATTATATCTAAAATATCCATATTTGCATTCTACTGGATTATCTTTGCATGATTTACAATTCAACTCTTTATGTATCTTATACTGACCCTTTACACAGCCCCTCAGCCTTTGTCTGAAACCAGCTGTTTCAGCTCCTGTCTTTTTAAGGCCCCCCTCCTAAAGCACCCACTCTTCAGATGCTACATAAACAAACTATAGTAGGAAGATTTCACTTTTTTCTCATTCTTTACTCAAAATGTCAACTGTCAAATACATCTGTACATGTTTGAGCTGGAACCTGATCCAAAAAATGACAGTGGACAACATGGAAAAAGCTTAGCAACAACCTTAGCAACCAAGGTTACGGAAGGGATGGCCATTTGTGGGCATGCGTGAATGATCTGATGTCAGTTTGATGGGGAAGTAGAGGTAACTTCGCAAAAAAATCGAGCAGGTTGGCTTTTGACTTGGGTCATTTCTACATACGTTCACCTCAAGTTTTGGAACTTTGACATGTTTAACATAGACATCCAACATTAACAGTATATAAATGACAGAAAATCACAGAAAGCGTAATGTCTCCTTTAACTTACCTAATGGGTCAAAATTCAGGTTTTTTTGTTTTTGGTGACTTGGAAGGATTCTGTCTGATCAGCAGCTCTACATTTTCTCTTCACTTTTAGTGAAATTATAGTTTGATCCGTCGTCCCCACCAGAGGATGCTGATGACTTTCAACTTTGCTGAACAGAAACAACTACTTTTAATGCTGGGACACATCAGATCTGGGGGTGAATTGGTTAAATACATCTTCTGCTTTTACAGATACTGTCTTCTATGGAGCCCCCGAAAGGTCATGGTGGGAATTTTTTTTTTTTAAGTACATTTGCTAACCCTAACCCGACAGTTGGGATTTAAATCTGGTGTTTTTAATCAGATATAACAGATATCATACACCAGGAGTTTTGGAAGACCTTTGGCTCAGCCAGCCCAGCCCTGTCACGTCATCATACACACACAACCTGCATGTAGTGTTAGACCCATTAAAAGTTATGATAGTCATAATCGCAGTTAGGTCTATAGCATGTCAGCGCTATGGCAGCAGATGATCATAACACAGTGTAGAGAACTATTTTAACTAGCCTCTGCTAGTTATTGTTTCATTAATAGCAGCAATGATACAAACTTGCAGCGGAGCGGCCACAGCTGAGGGGTCGCCCACTTGCTCACAACCTGTAACTAATAGATTTATACATATATCATAATGCAGCTCAGCTTTTCTCTATGGACCAGAGGGAATGCAAAACCTATTTGCGAGGTAATGCAAAAGTAGTTCAGAAAGACCTAGACCTTCCACCAGTTTTTATTTCTTTTCTGAATGATAAAACATATTATACCATGCAACAGCTTAAGAGACCTGAGCTACTGTATCATTCAAATTCACACTTCAAATCAGCATATTTTGTGCTGATGAATAGCAATATGCAAAGGTAAAAGTCAAACACCTTTTCAGAGAGGTAGCTCATGCAGTGAGCTAAGGCAGTGATCTTGGTTAGGTCCTGCTCAACAAGCTGGACTCCAGATAGATGACTTTACTAAACCTGGGCAGGAGAACATTTAGGTAGCTGAGTGTGATATATTTTACAATATATGTAATTTAGTTTGAATTTTGCATCTATTGCAATTATAATACCTTAAAAAGTTTGAAGAATCTTGAAGTAATCACTGCAAACTCAGTTTTGATGAAAATTAGTCACTGTTCAGAGCAGAGCTGAGTATGTGGGTGGCGCCCATGAAAAATTTGCCAAATCTTCCCTGCCAATGCCAAACAGCTTATTCTGTCATTGACTCGTTTGGTGTTTGGTGGATTGGATGATTGAAGTTTGAAGAAACAAGACATATTGGCAATTTAACAATTTGTTCATTTAACAAACAGGAGCCTCAGTAGCATACACAGCCACAACAGCCTGGCACCTCCTCCTCATGCTGGTCACCAGCCTGGTCACACACTGCTGTGGGATGGCATCCCATTCTTCAAACAGCATTTGTCGCAAGTCAGCCAACGTGGTTGTGTTGGTCACTCTGGCACGAACAGCACGCCCAAGCTGAGCCCACAAGTGTTCAATGGGGTTGAGGTAAGGACTGCTGGCAGGCCATTCCATCCTCTCCACTCCCAAATTCTGGAGGTAGTCTCTGATAAACCATGCTCTGTGGGGGCGAGCGTTGTCATCTTGGAGGATAGAGTTCGGTCCCAGACTGTGGAGATATGGGATTTCCACTGGTTGCAGAATCTCATCTCGATATCTCTCTGCATTGAGATTGCCTCCAATGATGACAAGCCTCGTTTTTCCAGTGAGAAAAGAGATGCCGCCCCACACCATCACACTGCCTCGACTAAAAAATGTTACTCTATCAGTGCAGCAATCAGCATAGCGTTCTCTGTGTCTTCTCCACCCTTTGACCCCATGATCCAACTGCTGTAGGCAGAATCTGGACTCGTTGCTGAACATAACGTTCCTCCACATGTTCAGGTTCCAGTGCATGTGTTGCCGACACCAGCACAAACGGGCCTGACTGTGAAGGGCAGTCATGGCAGGCCTCCTGGCAGCCCTATGAGACCGGAGACTGGCTGTGTGCAGTCTGTTCCGGATAGAAGACAGCCTACGATACTTAAGTGCTGACAGGGTGAGGAAACGGTCTTCTTGGGGTGTCGTCTTCTTGGGACGCCCACTTCGCGGCCTGTCTCTGACATCCCCCATTATATGGAACTTGGCCTTCACTTTGGAGATGGTACTAGGGCTCACTCCAAATAATGCTGCAACTTGGTTTTTTGCGGAACACCAGCTTGAAGTTGCCCTATTGCACAGGCCCTATCCAGATCAGTCAAATGTGGCATGCCGATTTTTGGAGCAGACACCTACTGACCACTGTAACAGAGCCCATGCTCACAGGTGCATCATCACCTGGGGTGACAATGTCAATAGCAACAGCAAAATAAGTTGTTTGGCAATGGCAGACAAGATCTGGCAAATTTTTCATGGGTGCAACCCACATACTCAGCTCTGCTGCTCATCCCACAAATGCATGTTCCTTACAAATGTGGCACCATTTAAAAGGGAAATAAACAGGATTTCCAACGGTATAAGATTTATTGCCAAGAAGCATTGTTACAACAAAGAAATAATCTACCAAACGCAAATTTCCTTACTTTTTGTACTAAGTTTATATATATATATATATATATATATATATATGATGAATCAAAATTTCAAATCTTCGGTTCATCACGGATGGTTCCATCAACTGTCAAACACGGAGGAGGATGGTCTGGGGCTGTTTTGCTGGATCCAGGGTCGGTGACTTGTACAGAGTGAGCGGCACCCTGCACCCTCTGGCATGCGCCTAGTTGGTCAGAGGTTCATCCTACAGCAAGATAATGACCCAAAACACAAGTCCAAGCTATGCCAAAACTACCTCAGGAAAAAAGAACAAGATGGTAAGCGTGAAAACATGGAGTGGCCAGCACAGTCTCCAGACTTAAACCCCATCGAGCTGGTTTGTCCAGATAAACTGGACAGAAAAGTTAAAGCCAAGCAACCTACAAGTGCCACATTTATTGCTGGCCCGTACTCTTAATTTTTATCCGAATTCTCAAAGTTTTTTATCAAACTTAGTCCTTTGTACAGATAAAGTAATTATAGTAGGTGACTTTAATATCCATGTGGACGTCGATATTGATAGTCTTAGCACTGCGTTTATCTCATTGTTAGACTCAATTGGCTTCTCTCAGAGTGTAAATAAACCTACGCACTGTCTTAACCACACCCTCGACCTTGTTCTGACTTATGGCACTGAAATTGAACATTTAATAGCTTTTCCACAAAATCCTATTTGATCAGACCATTACTTAATAACTTTTGAATTCCTATTAATAGACTACACACCATTAAAAAAAACATCTTTACTAGATGTCTTTCTGATAGTGCTGTAGCTAAATTTAAAGAAGTGATTAGTACTAAATTCAGTGCCATGTCTCAATACTACAAAGGAGTCTTATGCTAACTTTAGTCCCTCTTGTTGATAGTACCGCAGGCTCACTGCGAACAACACTCAACTCTATCGCCCCTTTAAAAAGGAAGATAAAGCATAAGAAGCTAGCTCCATGGTATAACTCCCAAACCCTTAATTAAAGCAAACATCGCGACATTTTGAAAGGATTTGGCGTTCCACCAAACTGGAAGAATCTCATTTAGTCTGGCAAGATAGTCTTAAAACATATAGGAAGGCCCTCTGTAATGCCAGAGCTGCCTACTACTCATCAATAGAGGAGAATAAAAACAGCCCTCAGTTCCTTTTCAGCACTTTGGCCAGGCTGACAAAGAGTCATAACTCTATTGATCCATGTATTCCTATAGCTCTCAGTAGTAACGCCTTTATGAGCTTCTTTAATGACAAAATTCTAACTATTAGAGACAAAATTCATCACCTCCTGCCCTCAACAGGCACTGATTCACCCTCCTATTCAGGAACCTTAGAAACAGCTGCAAAACCTGATATATATTTAGACTGTTTGGACCTTCGTGAATTAATTTCAATGATTTCGTCCTCTAAACCTTCATCCTGTCTCTTGGACCCCATCCCAACTAGGCTGCTTAAGGAAGTCTTGCCTTTAGTTAGCACTTCTTTACTACATATGATCAATCTGTCTCAATCTGTCTCTAGTAACAGGCTATGTACCACAGTCCTTTAAAGTAGCTGTAATTAAACCTCTTCTTAAGAAGCCTACACTGGATTCAGTGTAGGCTTCTTCAGAGACAGCACTGGTGAAAGTTACGAATGAACTCCTAACTGCATCGGACAAAGGACTTCTCTCTGTACTTGTCTTGTTAGATCTTAGTGTAGCATTCGACACCATTGACCATCACATCCTGTTACAGAGACTGGAACATTTAATTGGTATTAAAGGGACTGGATTAAGCTGGTTTAAATCCTATTTTTCAGATCGACTTCAGTTTGTACACGTTAACGATGAATCCTCCATCCACGCAAAAGTTAGACACAGAGTTCCACAAGGTTCTGTACTTGGACCAATACTGTTCACCTTATATATGATTCCTTTAGGTAATATTATTCGGAAACACTCCATACTCCATTTTCATTGCTACGCTGATGATACCCAATTATATTTATCAATGAAGCCAGATGAATTAAATCAGTTAACTAAACTTCAAGCGTGCCTTAAGGACATAAAGACCTGGATGACCGCCAATTTTCTGCTACTGAATTCAGACAAAACTGAAGTTATTGTGCTTGGCCCTCAACACCTGAGAAACACATTATCTAATCACATAGCTACTCTGGATGGCATTACCTTGGCCTCCAGCTCCACCGTAAGGAATCTGGGAGTTATCTTTGATCAGGATATGTCCTTCAGCCATCATATAAAAGAAATTTCAAGGACTGCTTTTTTTCACCTATGTAATATAGCAAAAATCAGGCACATCCTGCCTCAAAAAGATGCAGAAAAACTAGTCCATGCATT
This sequence comes from Scomberomorus guttatus, assembly GCA_038419695.1. Classification (NCBI taxonomy): domain Eukaryota; kingdom Metazoa; phylum Chordata; class Actinopteri; order Scombriformes; family Scombridae; genus Scomberomorus; species Scomberomorus guttatus. The sequence continues at coordinate 2,206,501 of CM076445.1, forward strand.
TGTTACTTCTAGGTTGGATTATTGTAATTCTTTATTGCCAGGCTGCCCTAACAAGACCCTAAAGACTCTCCAGCTAGAGATCATATTTCTCCTATTTTAGCTTCGCTACATTGGCTTCCGGTAAAATCCAGAATAGAATTTAAAATACTTCTCCTTACTTATAAAGCTCTTAATGGTCAGGCACCATATATCTTAAAGAGCTCATAGTACCTTATTACCCCACTAGAACACTGCGCTCCCAAAATGCAGGCTTACTTGTGGTTCCTAGAATAACTAAAAGTAGAATGGGAGGCAGAGCCTTCAGCTATCAGGCTCCTCTCCTGTGGAACCATCTCCCAGATTCAGTCCGGGGGGCAGACACCCTCTCTACGTTTAAGGGTAGGCTTAAAACTTTCCTTTTTGATAAAGCTTATAGTTAGGGCCGGCCAGGCTCGCCTTGGACCGGCCCCCAGTTATGCTGCTATAGGACTAGACTGCCAGGGGACTTCCCATGATGCGCTGAGCTCCTCTCTCCTCCTCCTCCTCTCCATTTGTATGCTTTCATGTACCATTAATGCATGTTACTAACTTGACTTCTTCCCCGGAGTCTCTGTGCTTTCTCGTCTCATAGGAAGATCCGGTGCCTGAACGGTGGGCCATGGCCGTGGGGACTGTGGCGTGGTCCTGTGGATGTCCTGCTTCCATTTCTGCTACTGCTATTATTGCTATTATTATAATAAAGTCATAGCTCTACTTCTATTATTGTTGTTATGGTTATTGTTGTTGTTATTATGCTTCTCTGTGTCTCTCTCCACCCCACCCCCCTCTCCCCTTCCCCCGTCCCCCTCCCTCCTTCTTTCTCTGTAAACCCAACTGGTCAAGGCAGATGGCCGCCCACCTAGAGCCTGGTTCTGCTTGAGGTTTCTTCCTGTTAAAGGGGAGTTTTTCCTTGCCGCTGTCGCCAAGTGCTTGCTCATGGGGGGAATTGTTGGGTCTCTGTAAATAAATGAGTACGGTCTCAACCTGCTCTATGTGTAAAGTGCCCTGAGATAATGTTTGTTGTGATTTGGCGCTATATAAATAAAATTGAATTGAATTGAATTTATGGGAACTTCTGCAACAGACTTGGGAAGAACTTTCTGAAGAATATATTTGATTTCTATTGTAGAAAGAATGCCATGAGTGTGTTCAGCTGTTCTGCCAAAGGTGGCTACTTTGAGTCAAAAGTGTAGAATACATTTTGGTCTATAAATTGATTCCACGATTTCTTTTTCAACTCAAATTGCTTATTTGTTCTATGCTTTCATTTCAGAGTGCAATGACACAATAAACTGAATAATTTTCAGTAAAAAACTGGAAAAAGTGTGGTGTTCTAAAACTGTGTGTGTATATATATATATATATATATATATATATATGATGTTGTGGTGCTCTAAATAAACGTAATACATGATACATTACCTCATTTCATATTTTCATATAGTTGTTTTTATTTGATTATACATAATTTTGGGACTAAAAGTCTTGTTAAAGCCCCCCTCCTCTTGAAATGCGTTTTTATTTTGTTCTTACTGTTCCTTCAGTTCAGGAGACATCTTGTGTCCAGGAAAACTTTTGAAGTCAACATATTTGCATATTCATAGATTCTGGATTTTTCAATGAGGGAGGAGGAAAGGATTTCTAATTAGAGAATTGAACTATCATTGTATTTGAACATATATGGAGGGGACCTTTTGCAAGTTGAAACTCTGATGTGAAAACTGAACCAAAGTAACTGGAGAATACTATAAATGGAAAGGCCAGGTTAAACCAGCTTTGGCATGTAAATATAGCCAGTTTTGAGTTCATGGACCACCACTGGCGATTCACCAGCTACTCATCATCCTCATACAGGACTTCATCTATGAATACATCATTGTCGTTGACAGGGATTTCCTGACACAGCTGCTCTTTGAAGGCCAAGGCGATGGTATAGGGCTTTCCTTTGGGGTGTCTGATGCAGCGCTCCAGGTAGGTGTCGTAGAAGCCCTTCCCACGTCCCAGACGCTTCCCTGACCTGTCAAAACCTAGGCCTGGCATCAGGATCAGGTCCAGACCTCCTGGATAATGAGAACAGAGTGTGAGGCTACATCCATACCAATATGTTTTCATTACAACATATAAGTGTTTTAAAATGGAAATGATCTCCGTCCATGAGTGTTAGCACCGTTTCAGAGTTGATCTCTGTTCTTACTAACATGTCTGAAAATGCATTCCACATGATCATTCAGTAAATCAGTATGCATTGATCTATAAATGAATGTAGATTATTCTTACAGTATCTGTTGTCCACAGCTGTTTATACTGTATGAAAAGAAATTCTCCTTCAGTTCATTAAATCCCTGCAGCACCTGAAGGCAGCAGGACTGATATGGTGATAAATCCGCAGCCTCTGAGAAGTGCCACGACAGATCACAGTGCCGTTATGCACAGCTGTTCACTGTGTTTACCTTCATTAAGTCACCTGATGTCACCAGGCTGCTGCAGTATAACCACCCACACCTCTACACACATCAGACTGGTCGGTTATAACTCGATCTTCTGCTTTTTTATGATGTCAGGTTAGCAGGGCTCATCAGCCTCTTTTCCAACTTACTTTTTAGCAAAAGTAAGTTGCTAAAAAGTAAGTTTTGGGGAGCTGTCATGACATCCATATTTATATACAGTCAATGGTTAACCCCTAATAACAGAGTTGTTCTAATAAAAGCATGATTTCTGGGTAAAAAAAAAAAAAAAAAAAAAAAAAACTACTTCAAAGCTTACCTGATTTACAGTTTTACTGGAAGTTACAAAACCTCAGAGAATTGAATGATTTTACTAATGCTTCAGTTTATGCAGCAGGATGCTACCAGAGCAGGATATAGAAACTTAGATGTACATTTTAGTCATTAAGCTGATGCTCTTCTTCAAAAGGGATATGAGAGCATTTTTGTTTCACCATGATACTCCATTTTTAATGTTAAAGGAGATGATGTTAAAGCAAAGGACTTTGTTTTTACCTGACCTTTATGGTTTACAAAATTTGTAATTTCATAATTTCATATTTTTTCATGTTGACACCAAATTTCATGTGCAAATACAGTGTATCTTCTAGTATTGTCATATGACATTTGGTTAAAATCTGATGGTTATTTTTTAAATCTATTTCTATTGAACAAATTATACTGATCCCATGGTCTCACAGTGTCTCTCTAAGGCACTCTAAGTTATCTGATGCTTCCATCTAGTGGTCCGATGGGATCATTTCCCCCTTACCCACCTACATAGCATATAATTTAAAAAAGAACAGAGAAATTTGGTGGAAAGAAAACAGGTATAGTTTGTTCTGTCTTTGGAAAAATTGTTTGTTTCTCTCAATGGCTGTTGACACACCGGTCTTATGCTTTTTCTGTTCATGTCCACCACCCACGTTTTTTGTGTCTGTCCAGCTAGAAAAACACCTGAAATGTTTGCTTCTGTCAACTCTATTCAATTCAAAGTACTTTATTTGTCCCTAAAGGAGCAGTTTGAGGCAAGTAGGTTTGCAAACAAAAGTACACATATACACTCATTTACGAAGACAGAAAAGTGTCATTCAAATATAACAATGTTAGAAAGAGTCTATACACAAGGGAGAGAAAGCAAACATTCTTTTGAAAGTTTGTTTTCCCTACATGGCTGATTCCATGATTATTTTCGATCCAGTTTGTAGCATCATTGCACTGGAATACAACCTACAACACTATTACACTGTATGTGTATGCATAACTAGTCCATGTCCTGTAATAGACTTTGCTTACCTACAGCTGAAGGGTTATAAAGATATTAATGTTGATATTACTTTTAGGCCTGGAGTCCAGTCATTAATGAATCTGCCTCCCAGTTTGCAAAAAATGAGTTCTAATCCCAGGCTGGGCATGGTGTACTGTATGGCTCAAAAATATTGTAGGGGCTTCACAATCCTTAACATAGACTTAGTTTCCAACAATCTCCGTTCCTCAACTTCCTCCCACAGACTCAGCATTTTCAGTATGCCATCGTGAGGCTAAATTATTTAGTTTATTCTAATCATTTTCATCTAAATTATATTAAAGAACTTTGGAAAGATGGCGTTGTGTGGTAAGGCAGGTGCTGCCTCGCTGCAAGTGGTAACATATTCAAAAGCAATTTGCTTCATTTCATGACTACTACACTGATTGTCATCTATATTGTGACTCTTGTTGCCAATTCAGTGCAGCCGTGTTTAGTCAACACACTCAATCAAGATCAATGCACGGGGAATGAAAACACCTGTCCCAAACATCTAGTGCTTCCCTTGTTCTGTGGATATATGGGCATATGCTTGCCTGTTGGAATATCTGCTTTATATTGCAATGTTCTTAATAATGGAAAAGTGATCATCCCAAATACCACTTCCAAAAACAAAACAACCAAATGCAAGTCTCCCAAACTCCAGTGGAAACTTTCTGGATACCCGTTTGTCACACTCCTGTTTGTGGGGGATGTGCATCTTAATGCCAGGCCAACTGCGAGGAAATCAGCCCAGATCGTCATCATCCAGTGGCACTCACAGAGAATGTACATCACTATCCTGGCTTGGATGATATTACACCTTCAATGGCAAATCATGAGCAATGGGTAAATTCTGCATCACCAAACAAAATGCAAGATAAATCCTGCAATTGTGAAGCACTGCGACTTTAAACTTCTCAGAACAGCGAACCAGGCTTGCATTCTCTCTTCTTTCATGGCTAAACTTTGAACAACTATACATGATTTTATGAGGAAAGTGAAATGTAAACCATGCCAAAGAGACCATCTACCATGGTTAAATGAAAAAATACAGTCACTCATGAAACAAAGGGACCATGCTCTCAAGAATACGGTGGAACATGAGAGGTGTTTATTTACCACACTGAGAAATAAGGTTGTAAAAAAGCTCAGAAAGGCAAAAGCAACATTTTTCATTAATGTTACTGGTGAAGCAAAGGGAAATGCCAAAGAAATCTGGCAGAATTTAAAGAAATTAACAGGGAAATCTAATACCATTAATAAAACAATAGAACTAAATATAGAAGGAAATGTGACCCATGATCCATGTAAAGTGGCAACAGCATTTAATACTTATTTCATTGATTCTACAAAAACTCTGACCTTCCCTGGATTGAATTATTCTATCACTCCTTTGAGTACTGATGCTCCCATTCTGACTTTTACAGAAGTGACCAACTCCAAAGTACATATGATTATTTCCTCTCTTAATTATTCAAGGGCAAAGGATGTACATGGGATGGACACAGTATTTTTCAAAACCCATAAGGAGGCACTCATTCCTCCTACTTCAAAAATTGTTAATTGGTCCATTAATGAAGGAGTGTTTCCAAGTGCCTGAAAAACAGCAATAATAACACCAGTGTTCAGGTGAACACATGGTCCTTAGTAACTACAGACCCACCAGAACCATCATCATTCCGGCAATATCAAAGATTGCAGGAAAAATGGACTTGAACAGATAATATGACATTTGAATACCACTTCCTTCTCACTGCATCCTATGCAATTTGGGCTCCACTGAAACTGCAAATTGTTTTCTTAATGGAAAATATTTAGGTCAAATTGGACGAGGGAGGTATAGGGTCCGTCTTTCTTGATTTAAAGAAAGCCTTTGATACAGTTAATCATGAGGTTCTAATTACCAAGTTATTAAAGTTTAATATCTCTAATTGGTTAACAAACTCATGTTTACACCTCAATGTCAGCAAAACTGTATGCATGCTTTTTTTTCAAAGTCTGCAAATAGAGATCCAGACCCAGATGATATAGTAGCAGGGAGAAGACTATCAGTAGTGCATGAGTTTAAATATTTTGGCATAATAATAGATTCACAACACACATTAAAAAAGTTGTGAACAGAATCAAATTCAATTTGGCATATTTTAGACACATTAGGAGCAATTTAACTACTGAGGCCTCAAAGTTTTCCATCAATGCCATGATTCTGTCTTACCAGCTGGACACAGACGGGTTGGATCACATTACAATCAGTAACACTTTATAGGCAGGCTTTGAAGACATTGGATAAAAAGTCAAATTCATATCATCACTGTAAGATTTTAACCAAATATGATTTCTTAAACTGGAAAAACATGATCAAATTTGCAGATATTTTACTTGTGTATAAAATTTTTCATAGTCAAAATCAAATCAAAACTCATCCTCCAGAGGGGACTGTAAAATACCACATAGAAAGAGTACCTTTGGGCAGTCAGCCTTTTCCTGTCAAGTAGCACATAGCTGGAATACTACCCACAAACCTAAGGAACATCACATCTCTCAACTCTTTCTCCAATCTACAAAACAGTGGTTACTGGACAATCAAACATGCTGTCATAATATAGAGTAGTGGTTATGTCATTGTTTTACTATTTGTCTGTGCTTATGTGCTCTTCTATGTTTTCTTTTAATGTGTTTTATGCCATCAACCTGCCAGGGACTGCAGATGAAAATTAGCCCGTATTGCTAAATCTGGCACATTTACATGATGGACCCAAGTGCACATGTTAATTAATGTGCATTGTCCTTAAATATGTATGTATGTAGGTATGTATGTATGTATGCCTCTGCCAACCAGTCAAGTTGCAGTTTACATCCATTCTGTCCAGACTCATAATATTTGTAGTGAAGACTTTGAAGGCATTTAATAAAAATCACCACAGTTTCAAGGTGGGCACCCAGGATTAGTGCCACCAATTCAGTATTTGACCGAATGTGAAATATGGTCACAATCTCCACTTTTTTATGGCATTGAAAAAGGGCCAGAGAAGTGTCTTTGCAAAACAGTATGATGTCACAGTGAAGTTGATCTTTGACCATTTGGATATAAAATGTCATCACCTCCTATTCCATCCTATTAGACATTTGCGTGAAACTTTGTGCAAATTTGAAGAAATTCTCTCAAGGTATTCCTTAGATATTGCGTTCACGAGAGAATGGGACAGACAGACAGACGGACAACCTGAAAACATACTGCCTCCGGCCACGGATTTCGCTGCAAAACCTTATTGATAAGCAGTTTGCACAACTTGCTCCAATAATAGCTCCAGTGTATTATAGATAAAAGCAATGTTGAGAATAAGCACAGTACACTGGAGAAGAGTTGTGCATCCTCTTTATCAAAAATATATAGATTTAATTTTAGACTGTAAATAGTGTGTGTGTGTGTGTGCTTGTGCGCACATATGCTTACCTCCAGCCAGTGCTTCCTCTCTGCTGTTGTCATCGTCAGCAGGCTGTTGGATGTTCCAGGATGTCAGAGGCAGCGTCTCCATGTCCTGCAGGCTGTTGAGCTTCAACATGTCCATGTGGCTGCTGTTGCTCTCATATCTCGGAATGAAGCAGCTTTTACCCCCTTTAAGCACATCTTTGATGATTTCCCCAGTGCGCACTTCATCATCCATGCTGAGAAACACTGCAATCCGCTTACAGGACACATACTTGGGGTGTCTGAACAGCTAAAAGCAAATGCGAGGAAAAGAAAGTTAGAATCAGTGACGTTATCAGAGCCCAGGAGCAGGGGCAAGGCTGGATCATTAAAGACCTTCAGGGGCCACAAAGGTCCACTGTGCAGCAATTATTTTGTGGTGATTTAAATAACTGCAAATTTGTTTGGTAATATACAGCAGTAAAGTTAAATATAATTGAAAGGGTCTAATGGCAGGTCCTGCATTTTTAAAACCTTTATAATTTCAGTTTTTGTTGTGCTGACATGATGCATATTTCCTAAATAAAATTCTGTTTAATCAAATTACCAGAAACTAATACACAGCAATCCTAGGGCAGGAGGGTATTCAAAAGTAGGAGTTTGGTTTCCTTGGCTATAGGTAAATTATAATGAAGCTGCCATGTGGTAGCTGAGGTGAAGGTGGCTGGGTACAAGAGGGACCTATGACTAATTTTTGCCCAAAGGCCCCACAAAAGGTTTTTTTGGATCCCAGAGTATTCCCAGAAAAATCAATATTTTTGTCTTCAATGATTCTGAATTTCTTCACAGAAGCCAAAGCTTGATTCATACTTAAGTAAATGCATGGTTTCTCTTTGATAAATACACTATACCAACAACGGAAAAGACTGAAGCCTATGTTCAGGTGTACAGGGCAGCTGTGCCCAATCTTAAAGTGACAATTGGTTTTGAATTGTATTGTACCATTCCCAAAGATTCCACTCTTAACAGCCTACATCTAAATGCCTACAATGCTGTCAGGACAATTAAAACTGACCATACAGCTACACTAAGACCAAAGACCAATGAGCTTTCACACAAAAAGTAATCAAATTCAACCACACTTCAACACTTATAACAGTTTATGGTAAACAAGCATCAAAGGAACATAAGAAACTGACTGTCCCCCAAATACGTTAAAGGAAAATTGTGGTTCATTACCACAGTCTTATTCTTACAACTATCGGTAAAGACTGTACTCACCAAAGTAAGAACACAGTGCCATTGCAACGACAAAGTCATGATTGGGAAAGAAATACAAACAGAAATCAGTAATAATTCCTTTACTGAACATGAAAAACAGGAGGATGCACAACTACAGTGAGGACAGTACAGTAGGTCAAAGTTGAAGCAGGAAAAACTGTGATGAGTAAAATGTTATTGATTCTTTAAAAATGGACCAAACTACAGAAACAAAACCCAAGTTGTAATAAACTGGAATGATCCTTTAAAGAATTTCATTTCCCTTCAGTCGTCTTTTCAGACAGAGCTTCCCCTCTGCCTTAACTAGCTCAAATCTGAACTATTTCCTACCTTACACCTAAACTGTACTTTAGTCTTTACTTTTCAGAAGGTAAGTTAAATATACAGTGGGGGAAATAAGTATCCCACACGTCAACATTTTATTCAGTAAACATATTTCCAGTGCAGCTATTCATGTGCAATGTGCATTTAATTAGAATGACACAGGAAAAAAGTATTGAACATGCTTCTTGAAATACTTGGAGAAACCTTTGTTTGCAATGACAGCTTGAAGACACTTCCTGCATGAAGAAACTAATCTCTCACAGTGTCCAGGGGGGATTTTGGCCCATCCTTCTAAGCAGACAGACTTCAAATGTTGGAAGATTCTGGGGGGCTTCTGGTGAATCTTTATCTTCAATTCCTTCCACAAATGTTCAATTGCGTTCAAGTCAGGTGATTGACGGGATTGTAGGTATGGCATTTTTAGGGTCATATGCGGAGCCATTTCTCCTCCAAACATGGGGCGGCTGTGGCTCAGGAGGTAGAGCGGGTCGTCTACTAATTGGAGGATTGGCGGTTCAAAGGTATCCTTGGGCAAGATACTGAACCCCAACTGCCATCAGTGTATGGCACATTCATTAATGTATGAATGTGTGCGAATGGTTAGATTTCCTCTAATGGGCAGGTTGGGACCTTGTACCCATTCAGCATATGAATTGGCGAATTGACTCGTAGTGTTAAAAGCGCTTTGAGTAGTCAGATGACTAGAAAGGCTCTATACAAGTATAGTCCATTTACCATTATTGCCAAAAATTTCAATTTTTGTCTCGTCTGACACACACATTCTTCCAGTAATCTACAGGCTTCTCCAAATGTGTATAGCAAACTTCAAACAAGCTTCAACATGTTTTTTCTTCAGTAATGGAGTCTTACGGGGGGGTGATCGTGCATGGAGGCGGTGGCGGTGGAGTGCACTGTCTCTTGTTTTCTACTATTATACCTGCTTCTTTCAGGTCTTTCTGGAGCTCTTTTCAAGTGGTCCTTGGGCTACTCTTCTGACTAATTTTCTGACTGCCCGGTCAGCAATCTTGAGAGGAGCTCTTGCGCATGGCTGGTTGATGGTGGAGTGTTGATTCTTCCACTTGCAGTTAATGGCCCCAGTGGTGCTTATGGGAACATTTAGGAGTTGAGAAATCAGTCAGTAACCTGTGCCATTCCTATGTTGCTCAACAATCTTGTTGTGAAGGTTTTGCCTCCACCCATCAAGAGACGGTTTTTGTGTGACAGCTTGGTAACAAATGATGCATTCACAGATGTCTAACTCTGTTGAAAAGAGTGGAAGTACTAATAGCCAGATGCACTAACCCAGCTGATTGTAATTAGCACAGGTTAGAAGACTAATTAGTGGAATCACCTGGTTCAGTGCTTTTTCTTACTGTGTGTTCAATACTTTTTCCCGGTGTCATTCTAATTTAATGCACAGAACTTTTTTTTTACTGATTGGAATGTTATGATTTTGTTAGTTGTGTTGCCTTATTGAGTTTATACCCATGTCTGGTCTTAATTTCATATGAATAGCTGCACTGGAAATGTTTAGTGAAAAACAAGTTGAAGCATTGAAAACTTATTTTCCCACTGTACATCATAATTATATAAAACATATTGTTATAATTAATTAATTCTTAACAATCACAAGTTGTTTGGTTTCATCTCATGTTCTTTTAACTTGAACTGTGATGAGTTTACGTGATTGAGGCATGTGACAGTTTCCTTTCTTTAGGAAGCATCTAAATAAGGACCATGATTATCTGTACTGAATAGGAGAGGGAGTTAACAGAAATATTTAGCACATTTTAATGACACAATCTGCACCCTTGTTTACATTATTTACAATTATTATAATTATATATAATCATTTTTTTCTCACCTCATTTCTATGTTATTTAACAGTGTAAAATCCTGTCTCGCTGCAAACACTGGACACAGGTGAAGCTAATGTAATAAATTAGATTAGGTACCTGCTATTGAGTTGGCTCACTGACACACTCACTGTAAATGTGGCTGAGCATCATCAGGTCAAAATGTCTGTTGTCAAAAGGTGTCAATGGCGACAGGGAGCATGTTGAGAGTCAACAGCTACCAAAGCAAGACTTCACTCCAAAATTAGATAGCTTAGTAGTTGTTTTGGTTATCAGTAGTTACACAACAGCTACCACTTAACTTAAAACTTTAAAAACTAATAAGATACTAATCACTTCGGCACTGTTTTCAAACACCAAAACCACTTTATTTCAATAAACTATCAACCTAAAGCCCTGGCTTACAGTAACTGCCTCCTCACACCCTGCCATGTTTATCCAGAGGAAAACCTAATAAAGGCAACTTTTGATCTTAATTAGAGCTTCGTGTTCCACTAGATGTATGCCGAACTGAATGGATGAATGAATGAATGAATGAAGGAAGGAAGGAAAAAAATCTGGTCATCTTCCAACACTTATGGGTTTGATCTCTATTAAGGTTGTGCTGAATTGGAAAACGATACAATTTTCCAATTCAGTAGTTTGTCTTCTGTTCTCCTTTCTTGCACACAGATAGTTAGGCTAATACTCTTCTCTACACAGTAAGCGTTATTTTAACCGTCCCTTACCTTTTGTGAAACGACTACAGACTGTCGATGTTTCTCTTGGTCACTCAACACAGCAACCCGTCGTTTTATTTCTTTTCTCAGAGCTTGCTTAGCTGCACGCAAGGCGGCCATTCAGCCTCTGCTAACTTTACGTCACAGTAAGAACAGAAGAGGATTTAACAAAAAGGTCAGTGAAGCGTTTATGCTTTGGTGTTTGCTTCGGTTGTCTGTACTGTGGAAGAAGAGATTTCGACATTTGCACCGTTATCGCTTCATGCAACTTTCCACTAGTTACACATTAACCGGTATATCAACACATGGCAGGAGTCGGAAACGGTGACGTTAATCACACAAAGTAGAGTCAGCACATGACGCCGCGGGTTGTTGTTCTTTTTGTTCTTTTTGTTCTTCTTCTTCTTCCTGTTTAATGGCGAACTGCCACCATTCGGAGCACTATCGCCACCAACTGTTGAATTATATAGATCTTAAATCATTATTATTAAATCCGTATTTTGTAGATAAGTGAGGACATGTTTTAAAATACAGTTTCCAATCCTCACATCAGTCACAACTTCATGAATTGCTTCCTGAACTTTTTTAACAACATATGTCACAGGGTAGTATGTTAAGTTTGTAGTCAATATGGTTTATTGTGTGCTGTGTTGTGTTGCTTCCCTTTTTTGTGTGTTTTGTGTGAAGCGTTTTTTTCTTTGCATGAACTTTAACCCATGGACACAGACAACTATGGTGCCGCCCCCTGTCATCCCCCCTGCTGCAAATTGGCGATTGGCTGCAAATTGATATCAGCTGGGTCCATTTAGGACGGGATCTGCTTTTTACCAGGGGAATACACTCCCTGTTCCGGGTCGGCATGCGAGCTGCTCTGGCTAGGACTGGCAAGGACGAGTTGGCGTGCTTCACCGTGGCTGTGATCAGATGGGTTTTGCTGCTGCTGTATTGTGATGAGCCGATACCACGATAAGTAAAAGGAATGAGATCAACCTCACTTGAGTACGCGGTGTGAGTGGGCTTTGAAATACAGACGAGGCCATCACTAATTGTGACGGTTCGATTTGTTTCAGCGGATCGACGACAAGCGGAGAGACAGCAGCACTGAAGAGGAAGGAGCAGCGGAGACAGCCAGCAGCCGACACCGGGACACACCCCCGCCACAGACCGTATTGAAAAGAGACTCTTATAGATTGGCCCCTGAAAGACATTGAACTGATCGATTTCCCCCAACTCCCACTTTTAATTTAGGATTGATTTTAGCTGTTCTACTGTCTTATTCTGGACAATTTTACCTGCATTTTAATAAATTGTTACTCTTGTAAAGACCCTCCTCTTGTGTCTGTGCTGGTGTGGCCCGGGGATATTTTATTACAACCTGTGACACATATTCTATATTTCTATATTTCCAGATTGCCTCATCGTCTGCAAAAAGTGATTTTCCAATATCTGGACTGACCTGCATATATATATATATATATACATACAGTACAGGCCAAAAAGGTTGGACACACCTTCTCATTCAATGTGTTTTCTTTATTTTCATGACTATTTACATTGTAGATTCTCACTGAAGGCATCAAAACTATGAATGAACACATGTGGAGTTATGTACTTAACAAAAAAAATGCACACTCTTGGCATTCTCTCGATGAGCTTCAAGAGGTAGTCACCTGAAATGGACTTCTGCACAACACAACAGATGGTCCCAACCCCATTGATAAAGCAAGAAATTCCACTAATTAACCCTGATAAGGCACACCTATGAAGTGAAAACCATTTCCAGTGACTACCTCTTGAAGCTCATCGAGAGAATGCCAAGAGTGTGCAAAGCAGTAATCAGAGCAAAGGGTGGCTATTTTGAAGAAACTAGAATATAAAACATGTTTTCAGTTATTTCACCTTTTTTTGTTAAGTACATAACTCCACATGTCTGATTCCAGGCAAATTAAAGGGTCCATAGTACTACGCCCTCTTCTAAATCCACTCTGACATGGTGTAAATAAATATTTTTTTTCCATATGGTATGTTAATCTGTCCGTTATCATCTTCTCCATGGTCTTGCAAATATGTGATAGAGCTATTGGCCTATAATTATCTGGGCAGGTAGGATCTTTCCCAGGTTTTTTGATTGGAATCATAACTGCTTCATTCCACACTACTGGAAGCTTGCCTTCCCCCCAGACCTTATTATATAGTTATAGTAGTGCAAACACACTCAGATTATCTATCATAGAATAGCATATGCTGTCTTTACCAGGAGCTGTTTACATTTACTCAGGGCCCTTCTAAGCTCATAAATAGTGAATGGTACATCCATAGTACTCTGGGAAGCATTTCTTTCCTCATATACATTAGGAAATTTACTTAGCGTTTGTTGTCTCCTGATCTTACCTTCTTCCAATAAATGATCTGAACTGTGGACTTTAACAAAGGTCTTGGCTAACATTTCTGCCTTTTCCATATTCTCACATGTAACCTCTGTTTCTTTCTGTAACACCGGTAGATGTTTATCCTGATTTATTCCCCTCATCCGTTTCGATCATTCCCCAAACTTTATCTAACAACAAAATCCTCTCCAGTATGATCTTTTTGCTCCTTTGATTGTTTTCCTAGCTACTGCTTGAGCCTTTTTATATTCTAATAAATTCTGCATTGAATGGTTCTTTTTTAATTCTCTAAAATTCCTGTTTTATAAACACTTTTATAAACACTCTTATTCCACCATGGCACCATCTCTTTCTTTTTACTCATACTTTTTCCGATAGTTTGCAATGCTCCCTTCATTATGGCTTCAACAATGTTTCCATTTATTTCATCTACTTGTCCTGACATAGCTACCTTACTAAACTCTAGATCACAAACACTTTTACATTTCCCCCAGTCCACTTTATCAAGTGTCCATCTTATGACCTCATCTAGCTGAACAGTATTATTTATATCCAACTTAATTGCAATTGGATAGTGATCACTGCCAATAACATTATCATTGAGCACCTCCCATGTACTAATACCAGCTAATTCACTAGAGACCAAGGTAAGGTCAATAGCTGATTCAACTCCATTGGTGAAATTGACCCTAGTGCCTTGCCCATTATTCAAGCACACCAATTCTTTTGTTTCCATTAATTCCTCTATAACCTGTCCATTATAGTCTATTTCCTTACCTCCCCATAATGTATTCTGGCCATTGAAGTCACCATATAACCTTATTTCCATGTTCAAGTCTCTTCAGTTCCTCAATCCTGAGTCTTCTACATGGATTATATAAATTAATAATATCTACCTTTCTTTTATTTGTCCACATCTCAGCAGCTACTATTTCTAATTCAGTGTTATGGTTAATTACTACCCTCCTGTAAGATATTCCTTCTTTGACAAAAATTGCACATCCCCCTCCCTGAACATCATCTCTATCTTGTCTTATTATATTATACCCTCTAATATTAAACTCCAAATGAGGCTTCAACCAGGTCTCTTGAGTACAGATAACTTTATACAGATAAGTGGTTTATTGTTGAATTGCTGTATGTATTTCTTAAACTCTTGACCATTTGCAATAAGGCTTCTGGCATTCCATCGAAGAATACAGAAAACCATGATATTAATCGCTACACTGCAACAACCCATCATTGGGAATAGGGAGTAACATTTCGTGCAATATTTCTACAGTCAGATCTTTTATGCCCAAATATTCATCTGCTGCATCAACTATGGTCTTCAGTCTTGATCTTTTCTTTGTTTGTTGCATGGAGATGTTCACAACCTTTCCAATGAAGGCCACAAAGTTAAATTTATCAACAATCAAGGTGTTTTCTTTAACTTCACACTTATGTGAACACTGCATGGGACTTGGATTATGCACCTGTGGTAGTCTAGGGAAGTTACTTGTGGAGCCTGTGTTTAGGGTGACTGGATTCGGCTTTACTGTCATATTTTGCAAAATGTGCCTAGCAGCTTCAGCATATGGTACTTTATGTAGCACTTTATGTCTCTGAACTTCCCTTGCTCTTTTTTGAACTTCACATCTTTGATAAGCAGCATTATGCTCCCCAACGCAGTTACATTTCAATTTAGCATCAACTGCACAGCCACCATATTCATGTTCACCAGCGCATCTGGCACACCTCGGTTTTGACTTGCACTGATCTGCCACATGTCCAATTCTTTGACATTTAAAACATCGTAGAGGTTTAAGAATATATTCTCTGAATGGAAAACTCATGCACCCAATCATTACTTTTTCAACCATGTTTTCCTCAAACTGAAGGACAACAGATAGGCTGTCAACTATTTTGCCCTGAAAACTAGTTGGAAGGCATTTCACTACAGTTACGTTATCCCCTTTTATTTTTTTTCTGAGGTCCTCCAGACTGATTTCTATAGGGACTCCACTAATTACTCCACACATCTTGCGGTTTACCCCTGGGACATGACTTTTGACTTGTACTCTATTTAATGTCTTCATCTTCAATATTTTTCCTTGCTGGATGCTATTTGTTGCTTCTATCAACATCCTTCGTTTGCTCAAAAATCTTGCTTGCTTTATCGAACCAATTTCTTGATGGATAGCTTTCATAAGTTTCACTGGAAACAAGTTGTTATTGGACTGTTCTCCAAACTCTATGATTACTTTCCATTCTTCCATTTCATTTACTGTCTTTGCTTTTTTCACATTATTGTATTTTTCTGATTCACTGTGACTAGATTCGGAACTCTTCTTCAACACATTCTTAGGTCTTACAACTGTCCATTCTCTTTGATCTTCCTCCGATTCACTCATCATTCATGTGTTCTGTGCTGAATAAATGTATTTGCATGTTTAGTCTCACAATACCAGACATCGGAGATCTCTGCCTACTGAAGTCTGGGGATTTCTAAATGCACGGTAGAGGCTTGAACGGCGGCGAGAGCGGCTGCTAACAAACCTACACATTTTGTCAAGGACACTCTTTACCGGAAATGATGCTCTCCTGCTTCTCCATAGTGAACTGCATGTCATGAAGGGCTGCCCTAAAGACTTTGGATTGGTTCTGCAGTGCAGGATTTTTTTTTTACTCTCTAATTGTTTCCACCCAGTTTTAACAACAAAACCTGGGAGATTGTCCTCAGTCTGTATGAGCAAAGTGTTTTAGATAGACCTGTGAGTCTATTGTATGTTTGCTATCCATATTAATGTGCCCTCTTGCTTGGTGAGCTGGCAAACCGCTGCACATTAGCTCACAGTCTCTCTCTCTCTCTCTCTCAACCTCTCCACTCTGTGCGTGCTCAACTTTGCCTACACACTCGCTCAATCTGTCTTTATAAGCTTTATAAATGTGCCACAAAATCAACCAATTGGAGAAGGTAAATTCTGATTGGCTGTTTCGTCTCCAATCACAACGCTTCCATAAGAAGACAAAACAGAGGGATTTTAGATTTCCAGCCACCAGGCATGACAGAATCAAATGTTGAAAACAGCAACAATACGCCACAGCATCAGGTGAGTTATGAATTTCTAGTTTTGTGATATCACGTTATTGTATGAATACCTTTGACAAACCCTGCTTCCAGGATGTTGTAGATAGTTCTTTTAGTGATCTAACTGGAGACACTGAATATTGAAGGAACAAATTAACTTTCTTTCAGCTTCTGGGTGAATCTGATGTGTCAATTACAGCCTCCTGACATAATTAAGCTAGAAACAATCTGCAACATGAAATGTGGGAATAGCAATTAAGTTGTGTCATAAATGAGGAAAATATTCAGCACAATTGCAAACATTTCTTTCACCTTGCACAGAGATAAATAACTGTAACCTAATCATGTATACATTAAGGGGAAATTATGACAAAACTAGGCATGAAAACTATATCACATGGCAAGGAAAAGAATACATACCTTGAAGATAAATTAAGGAGAGAGCTGTGGTGGTGACACCCATTAACCTCATAACTACCAAGACTGTCGTTATCTAAATAAACTGGTTACTTCTTAAACTACAGATTGTACACTAAAATGATAACACAAAACTGCAGCCATATAACTTTTCTGAGCAGCTGTGGTCCTCACTCTTTCTCTGGCTTCGACTGTGCAGGTTTCTAAGAGAATAAAACAAATTGATAAAACTACCCACCAGAGGGTGCCTTCTCCACACCCTGACTATCTACAGGAGGCAGCAGACCTCCCCTCGTAACACAGGAACAAACTAAGGCTTAATCCCAATGTCCCCCTAAAATGCCTAAATCCTGAACCGTCATGGACTTAATTGACATCACCTGGTAATTGCTTGAGTGGGAGAAGCTGCAAGGGTTTGAAATGGTATATAATTGTTTTTTTTCGCTTCCGGGCTTCCCCTTATATAATATAATGCGATGAACTGTGGGTAATTCCCTCAAGAAGACTCTGCAGTAATGCGGACTTACAGAAAGTGTGCATAAAGGGCTCAAAAAATCTGCGAGAGAGCCCTCATGCACTTGATGATTTGAGAGTGGGACAGCCATAAGCACTCATGGACTTAGCAGGAATGTGCCTCAAAGTCTGTGAGTGTGGACATTGGGATTGGGCCTAACCCATTGTTCCGCCAGCACCATTGTATCCGATCTCAGCTGTAGGTGAGCCTTTTGAATAGGTTATTGTGGACTGTGTTGGTCCAGTAATTTCTAGTAATAGTTTCTGCTGACTATCATGTGTGCAACAACATGTTTTCCTGAAGCTATACCACTGCGTAAAATAACTGCTCCTGTTGTGGTTAAAGCTTTGATCAAGTTTTTCTCTGTTTGGGTTGCCAAAGCTTATTCATATTTATGTCATGAATCTTTGCTCAGGTTCTCAAGCAGCTTGCAATAAATCACGTTCATTCGAGTGCATATCATCCAGAGTTGCAGGGCGTGCTTGAGCGATTTCATCACACACTCAGGTTAATGTTATGTGGATACTGCTTGGAATTTGAAAAAGACTGGAATTATGGGGTTCATTTGATGTTATTGCAGTGAGAGAGGGTGTGCAGGAATCCATAGGCCCGTTGAAACTATTAAAAGAAAAATGGCTGGGTAAAGCTGGACCCCAGAATTTGCTTGACTATGTGTGTGGCATTTTAAGTTGCACTGTGCATGTGAGTTAGGAAAAGATAATCTGAGTGCTGCTCAAAAGAAAATGAGGGGCTGGTACGACAGACAAGCTGAGAGCAGAGTTTTTGCCCCAGGTGAGAAAGTGCTGATTCTGTTACCGATCCCTGGTTCCAGTCTGCAGGCTCACTTTAGTGGCCCGTATGTTGTCCAGAAGAAAATCAGTGACTGTGATTATCTTGTTGCTACTCCGGACCGAAATTGTAGGAGTAGGCTGTGTCACGTTAACATGTTAAAACCTTACCATGGGCATGAGGATGGACCTGGCTGTGTGGCATTTAGCCCTCTGTGGAGCTGTCTAGTGCTGATCTTGGTAAGCCTGTTGTTCCATCTGTGGTACAGGGGAGGTTACAGAACTCGGAAATGTTAACTAAACTTGATTCCCACTTAGATCACTTACCTGATTTTCAGCGAGCAGACATTGTAGATGACATTGTTGTTGATTTTGTCACACAAGCCGTTGTTTTCTGATGTACCTTTATGCACGACTGTCTTGCAACATGATATTGACGTAGGTGATTCCCCACCAAATAAACAGCGGTCAGAGGTTGACTACAGGCTTAAACACGGGATTGCTGAGCCCAGTTCAAGCTCGCGGAGTTCTCCTTGTCTCTTGGTTGACAAGGCTGATAAAGGCTGGTTAACATTGTACTGTCTGGTCTCTCTGGGTGTGAAGCTTACTTAGATGGCCTGGTCTGGTGTCCTCTCTATAGGTTGCTGGTCACAAGGTTGAGCCAAATGTTTTCCTTCGCTGTGGCTGTAACACCCGCTACTCTGTCTATGATTAATTCCACCTGTGCTTTTTCTGATTTGACAAGTCAAATGTCTGCTGTGAAAAGAGTCTATAGAAGGTGCCTCAAACTGAAGCAGCTAAATGGAATTCAGTCATCATTCATTTGATTATTCACGCCTGTGCTCACATCAAAATATCTTGTGTGAAAAGCAAAACTAGTTAGGAAAGAGAATTCAAGAGCATAGGTTTGGTTTCAACTTTAGTACAGTTGGGATATTTTTTGTCAGATGACCAACATCACAGTTGTGTATGTGAGCATCTCTTATCTTTCTGCACACATGCGCACACATACTGAAGAGCTTAATTGACTCTTCAAAATGTTCATTTTTATGTTTTATATTAAAACATATTTGCTTATATAATTTTCCTAAAAGAGGAAATTTGCATTTGCTGCAGCTACATAGGAACGCCATTGTTTTGATGATGTGTAAACACTTAAACATTCCAGGAATTATTGGTTAATGATATGTTAATTATTTAGGCTAATGGTTTTCTAAACATCTGTAGAATTCATATGGCATTCCTGGAGAGAATTAAACAATTCAAAGAGCAACAGGTATGGTTGTTATTGGTACTCTTGCAAACGGTCTAGCAGGGATAAGACCATGACCAAGATCAGAAGCATTTGGTCTCCAGCAACCTGCTAAACACCAAGTTTGCTAAAGACTGCATGGCAGAGGAATGAAAGGGGTAAGGTCAGAGAGGATTTGATCAAAGTCTTCAACGGATGTTATTTGCTGCTAAAACAAACTCCATTCAAAAGCCTACTGTTCTGTAGCAGAGCAACTGTTTCCAGGCTATTACATGCAACAGGGACAGTAAAGATCAGCTTTTATTAAGACGTATGACACAGTATTATGTGGACACATATTAGATTAAATGTACCCCACAAATAAAATATGTCATATGTTAAAGAATATGCACTGGTTATAATATAGCAATATTATTTGTCTGAAATCATAAATACAACTTTTGAATGACGTTTGGTGTAACCGTCCTCAATGCAAAAGGAGAAACATTATCAGTGGCTGGCAGACGCTGGCAGAGACGATGGACTCTGCTATGTTGTCTTTATGCTAAGATAAATACTATTTAGTAAGTTACAGTTAGTAAAGTATTAGTAAAGTTGGTTTCTCCACAGTAAAAGTAGAGGGTGTAGTAGCTAGATAGGAATCCCAACGAAACACCTTGCTCTGTTAATTTAACTTATATAACTTTTTTTCTGTCTGACAAACAGTACAGTTAAACTATGTAATGGTCAGATTATAGTAGCAGTGGCAGTTTTTAGGCTTGATAACTTATGCTTTGAGTCTTTGTTTAGTTTTGGTCAACAATATTTCACCCTCTTAAGCCTCTTCAGTCCACTCTTCAGCTAGGTTAAGTCTTCCACTGTACTTCTCAGTGTAACACAGTAACCTAATGCATGGTTAGTTCTGTTTTATGTTTGTGGCAATAACAATGAAAATAAACATAGTTTTACCTTCAGACAGGAAGATTAAATTCTTGTGCGGTAATCTCAACCTTCAGATTGGGTGTAAATCCAGTTGAGTGCAGTTCAGCCTGGCCTTCATTTGTTTATTAGAGGGCTAGAGGGTTCTTATGACCTCACAAGTCAGTAAGATAGTGACAGTTTGAGGAAAACGAGTTAATTCTCTCAGCAGCTGAAGGTTCCTGACTTCAGCTATGTTTCATATACCAGCACTGTACACAAGATATAACATTGTGGATGCTGTTGTCGGAAGAGAGAGTGAGTTTAGTAGCAGTGCATTGAAGACAGTTGGAATACAACAATGTTAATATGTCAATATTTCACATAAAGATTAGCTTAGAGTGAATACAGATTTGTTTAGCGAAGGGCTTTAATCATCCCTTTAGATTCACATTAGGGATTGTGAGGTCAGACATTAGGTTGGGAACCAGTGGTTTAAAATCCCTAACTGTAAAGTAGTTAAAACTAACTTTACCTCGACCCGCTACAACTTATGCATCAGCATTAACAATCTCATAATGTCATATATAATAATGCAGAAAACTGCAGACTTTTACTTTTGGTACTTTAAATTAAATTTAGCTAATAATACTTCTGTACTTTAAGCAGGATTTTGGTGGAGTATAAAAGATCTTATTAATACTTTCACAACTTTCAGGACTCAGAGTCCCAGTCCTCTCCCAACAGAGACTCTGCAGTAGGTTGTCTTCCAGGAAACTGCAGGAAAAGCAATAGCAGATGTTCAGTAGAGCACATGTTCTGTTCCATCATCACTCCATGCACAAAAATGTTGGAGGGTCAGCAGCATTTCGCATTCTGTCTTTGACTGCTTTGGTTGTGGTGTCTACATAGCAATGGCTGTATTAGGCAACATGACAGTGTTAGACTGATATTGGGGATATATGGAGTTCATGATGCGCTTTTATTAAAGGATGAGTCCTGTTTATTACAACACTTTTGTAGTTTGGCCAGCGTTCCTATTTGTTATAATAATGGACTCACTGTGGCAAGATTGCCGAAAAGAAGTCAGACAGGGCTAAAACATGAGAAGTCTTAAGACACATTTGGATCATAAATTTTGCATTTGGCTCCATCTTCAAGTGATGTATTTATTGCTCTCCAAGCTTCTCCAAACTGACACACACACACTCACAAGTTTGCCAGAATGGTGCATTCGAGAGCAATCAAGACTGAAAATGACTTCTAAAAAAAACTCAAAAGTTTTTATGAATAAGACTTTTCAAAGGACAACAATTGTGTCTGTTGCTGTGTCTGTAAATTGCTGACAGCAAAATTTTTTTCATATTCTAAAGGCCTTTACATAGCAGGTCCATCAATTTCTTCTGAAACTGTTTCAGATATGCATCTGACTCTGTGTGTTTTTTGGATGACAGGTTTAAAGAGACAGAACAGTGGAGGTTAAACAAATCATAGAATATATAAGATTTTACAGAGCTGGTCTGTGCACCAACAATTGCTGAGGATATCCTGTATGTATGGACTGCTGAATATGAAGCACAATTAACATAAAAATATACACACATTTCTGTACAGTACGGTGCCCTTTCCCCTCAGCATATGTTCTCCTGTTGTTGGGAGTCAGGCAAGCATGTTTTTTTTTCGTAATTATTTTCCAGGGAGGTATCCACATGGTCTATTTTAAAGGATAGGTTTGCACATTTTCAAGTCTGTTTTGAAACAACAGTCAGGTGTCCATATGAACTTCGGAAGTTTTTTCTTGCTGTAATTAGGGCTGGGCGATATGGCAAAAAATGTGATCACGATAATTTTTTCCATATTGATCAATCTTGTTTGGTTACATTGTAACCATGTTTCTCTGAGTGAAGAGACTATCTCTCCACACAGTTACATATTCCATATGTACGCTGACCGTGTAAGACACACCGTGAGGAGACCAAGGAGACAGAGCAGAGCAGCTCCTCATGTACACCCCAAGATTCCTGACCCTGGTATTCAAATGAGAGGTCCCCACCACCAGAGTACTCTTAACAGTGTGTGTCAAAACAAAAAACCCCTGCGAAATGCTATATACACGTTCCTTGGCTAGTGACACCACCAGGCGCTGTGTATCACTGCCCAAAGCTCAGGTGGCAGACGCAGCTGTAAGCATGGCCAGCAACGCAAGATGTAAAGGCTGGGTATGAAAGGATAGATCAGATGGCCCACCCTCTACTAGGCCAATTGACAAGGTTACAGGACATCTCCCTGGCCAGGCCAAGACGGGCCCACTGGCATAGGGGCATAGTGAACATGTCGTCTAAGACATAGTGGCACCTCCCCAAAGGAGGTGCCAGCAGCCACATTCAAGCAATAAAATCTGGCAAACATAGACAGACACGACCATGTAGCAGCCGCACAAACCTCCGAGAGGCCCGCTCCCACCACAGGGCCCAGGAAGTTGCCACACCCCGTGTGCGTTCTCACTCCCCCCGGTGCCAGGATGCCAGTCCCCTTGTAAGCCTGCTGGATCGTTTCCACAACTCAATGAGACAGCCTAGATTTAGACACCGGCTGACCCAGGCACTGGGACATTCCCTTCCCAGGTGGGGCAGTGGGGTTGCAACTCTACTGATTGATTCAGGTAAAAGTCCGAGAGTACCTTTGGCAGGAATGCTGGATTTGGGCGCAAGATCACACCCACATCATCTGGCAGGAATTCGACAGCAGCTCTCGTGCGTCAACAGAGCCTGTAGCTCTCCCACCCTCCTAGCTGATGTCACTGCTATGAGGAATGCAACCTTAAGTGACAACCACTTAATGTTTACAACAGAGACCACCTGGCGATGCAGTATGGGTCGAAATGTTGGCTGGGGTCTTCCACCACATGAGGGCCACACAGCCTCCTGGTGACCAACACCGTGGCCCGCAGGTGTCTCTGTGGGCATAGAGACCACCAGGTGTAAGAGACACCTCTGTACCGGATGCATGTGCAGAAGAGACAATGGCACCACATGCACTGATGCTGCCATTACGCCTAAGAGGCATTTGACAAAGCCTCCAAGTAACCTTGGTTCCCAGCTGAAAATAAAAGAGGCAGGTCCTGAGGGATTTGTGCCTCTCCCGTGTCAATGTCACCAACCCAGCCCTGGCATCCAACCTCATGCCTAGAAACTGGGTGGTCTGTGCAAGCTGTAGTCTGCACTTTTTTGTGTTGATGTGTGCCAACAACACCAATATATGGCAGTGACACTGCTCCTCTGTCAGTATCCTGGGACCCTGCTGCTGCAGAGGCCCTAAGACCACATCCATACACCTTGTGAAGGTATATGGCCCCTGTGTTAGCCAGCTGGGTCTGGTCTACCATAGTGCCATGCATTTTAGTCAACAAAGTGTCCATCATTCTGCCGTTCTTGCTTGGGCAACTACTCTTCCCAAGGACTGACTTAGATGGAGACACCAAGGCCGCCAAAGCCTGGTCCACAGGAGGTATTGGTCCACAGCCTATCCTCTCCCGATTGTGAACTGATGCTAGGCATCTACAGAGCCCAGACAAGCAACCCGACAGCATCTGAAACTGCTTTCAGACGCCATGTTAAAGTCGGAAAGAAGAGGCATCAGGAAGCGTGTGGACTGACCCCGAGCCTCATCATCAAAGTGGGAGGGAGCAGGCCCCTGATCAGACGGCAGTTCAATATTCAATGCAGCAGCCGCCCTACTTAGCTTTGTGCTTAGCCTAGCTTAGCAGTTAGCTTTATGAATCCACAGTTAAAGCAGCCTCATCAAAATGATGGAACGATGAAAAACTGCTGACTGACTGGCTGTTGTTGCATTTATTTCTTGCTGT
The DNA here is from genome assembly GCA_038419695.1 of Scomberomorus guttatus. Taxonomy (NCBI): domain Eukaryota; kingdom Metazoa; phylum Chordata; class Actinopteri; order Scombriformes; family Scombridae; genus Scomberomorus; species Scomberomorus guttatus. Next base: position 2,231,069 of record CM076445.1, read on the forward strand.
GTGATAGGCTGTTAGATCTATCCATATCGAGTTAAAAATGTCCAAAGTTTATCATCATAATTGATATAACTTGTATTGCGATCCCGTATTGAAGTTGTTTTATTGCCCAGTCCTAGCTGTAATCATTCCTTCTGTTCATACTGGACATTAAATTGTCCAAGATTCCTTCCTACCACGCTTTCAATGGAAGTGATGTGAAAGAACAACGCTGTTCTGTGCAAAAATATATTCCAAAATTTATCTGAAGCTAGTCTGAGGTTCAGCAGTCTGAGTTAGTCAAACTAAACAGGTATCTTCCAAAGTTAGTCATAATTCCCTCTTTGTGCATCTGTAGACTGTAACTTTGGGAGATACCTGTTTGGTTTGACTAACTCAGATTGCTGAAGCCTCATATTAGGTTTAGATGAAGTTCTAAATACATTTTTGCACACAGTGAGGACTGTGGATTTTGTTCTTGTGGCTCAGGAGGTAGAGCGGGCCATCTACTAATCGGAAGATTGGCGGTTCGATTCCCGACTCCTCTAGTCCGCATGTTGAAGTATCCTTGGGCAAGATACTGAACCCCAAATTGCTCCTGATGGCTGTTCCATCAGTGTATAAATGTGTGCGAATGGTTAGCTTTCCTCTGATGGGCAGGTTGGGACCTTGTACGGTAGCCCCTGTACCCATTCAGCGTATGAATGTGTGTGAATGGGTGAATTGACTCGTAGTGTTAAAAGCGCTTTGAGTAGTCGGATGACTAGAAAGGCACTATACAAGTACAGTCCATTTACAGTCCATTTACTTACACTGGAGGTGTATTAGGATGGAATCTCTTAAAGGCCAGTATGAACAGCAAGAATGATTACAGCAAGAAAAAACAGTTTAATGTTCACTTGGGCACCTGACTGAACAAATTTGAAAAATGATGAACCTATCCTTAAATGTGTTTTGGACCAATACTGATCAATGTTTTGTGCAATATGTACTGTATGTACAGACGGATGACAAATTAAAGGAAATACCAACATAAAGTGTCTTAGTAAGGTGTTGGGCCACCACGTGCCACCAGAAGAACTTCAATGCGCCTTGGCATTGATTTTACAGTCTCTGAACTCTACTCGAGGGATGAACACCATTCTTCCAAAAGATATTCCCTCATTTGATGTTTTGATGATGGTGATGGAGAGTGCTGTCTTATCTCCCCCTAAATCTCCAAAAATCTCCCATAGGTGTTCAATTGGGTTGAGATCTGGTGACTGCGAAGGCCATAGCATATGATTCACATCATTTTCATACTCATCAAACCATTCAGTGACTCCTCGTGCCCTATGGATGGGGGCAATGTCATCCTGGAAGAGATCAGGATAAAAATGTTTCATCATAGGATAAAGGTGATCACTCAGAACTTTGTATTGATTTGCAGTGCAGTGAACCTTCCCTGGATATATATTGAGAGCCTCATATGGGAGCACCACTTGTTAGGGTGGTGATTGTAAGCTGGCTGGTTATTAGCAATAATTAATAATTATCAGATAATTATTAATAAATAAAAAATAAATTATTAATATGAATGAATAATACGGGGCACTACCTGGAAACCGGGACCAATAACCAAACAATAAGGTAGTCTCACTTGGAATGCCAATATCTGAGGGATATTAGCATCCACAAGTGAACAGTGAAGGTATGAATTCGAGCTCTGACCCTCTCTTAAATAGCCACTTTTTACAATAAATGAGCACAATAATTACAAAAGACTTCTCTTTAAAGATATAACAATGTTTATTAAACAATAGCAAAGTTAATAAGTTAGCAAATGCTTTGATCAATAAGACACTCCTAAAATCTAATACTACCTAGGCAATAAAACAGCTATATACAATGGAAACACATGCAAACTGGAGCGTGCGTGTGTGTATGTGTATATGAGTGTAGATGGGTGTGTGTGTCTCTGTGGGTGTGAACAAAATGGCGACCGTGATCTAGGAGATGACGTCGCGCGAGAATTGGGGGTGACTGGCGTGATCTCGTGAGATGACGTCACGCGATCTCAAGGACCACAGGAGATGGAGTCAAGTGGAAATCAAATAGCGGCTATGACCGCAGTGTCGGTTATAATAATAGCAAGATGGCGCTGTCTGGGGGTCGGCGTCTCTGCATTCACCCAATTCAATGTATCAAACACGTGTCTGATGGCAGATAACGAGGGCAGAGCGGTGCTGTGTCCCATGTTATCTGACCGTCAGATGTGTAAGAAAAGATGTGTGTATGTGCGTGTGTGTGGGTGTTAGTAACAAGAGGGAAAGGGGGAGAAGAAGCGCCGGCTCACGGCGAAATCCTACGATTGTGAGGGGAGAGCAGCGGTTGTTTGTCCACAGAGAGCGTGCGTGCAGACAGCAGCCTGTAACGCACGTCGTTTGATTTTTGATCGACAAACAACTCACTTTCTCACTCACGATGGCACAAACACAGCAGCAGTCCCAAGTGGGACAGAGAAGTTAACCGCGTCTCTGTGAAGAAATCCTTTTCTTCCTTCTGCAGGCAGTGAGAGCGCTGGGTTGCAGCAGCTGCGGTCTCTCTCTTGGATCCAGTGATTGTGTTCAGTTGAACACAGGGAGAAGTTCAGCTCGTCCAGCGAGGGTTGAATCTCCAGTCAGGGGGGAAAAGTCCACGTGCACGGGGTTACCTCCTTTAGTAAGCTGGCTCACGGAGAAAGCAACGCTTCCTCCAGCGCTGTTACGGTGGAAAGGTGATGTTGAATTCGCGCAGCCACTTCTTAAAGGGGCGGTGACGGCTGTGTTAACATGAATCCCGGTGGTGTTTGTGGGTCTCTACCAATCAGAGACCAGGGTTTGAGCTCCCTGCCAAGTTCTCACCTAGGTGCGAACTTGACAAAGCATCATGGGAGGTTGAGTCTGTGAGCAGCATTTTGATGCTGCTCCTTTGTTTCAGGGCACAAATCGCATATGCGAACTGATTTACTTTGTAAAATAGCAGTCACTTTATCAATATATTCATATGTACAGGTAATACAAAGGCAGACTATGCAGATGTGTGTGTGTGTGAATTCTTCTTCAGAGACTCCAGATGTAGACCATTATCAGGACATTATGTACAGTATGTGCCCAGGAATACACCAGCAGAGGATTGTAAACAGGCTACGTGGATGTGAATGGGAGAATTTAAAGTGAAATGTCCTTTTTTTTTCAATTCAGGTTCTTCTTCTACTGACAGCAGTATTGGAGAGTGTGTCCTAGCACAGTACTCTGACAGTACTGCAGTCTCTTTACCAGCAGCTATATCCCCTACTGATACAGAGTGTGGACACAGCAGGTATTACTGCCTCATCCTTGCACTACTGTCAACCCAACCTTCTGATGAACAATGAATAATAATATTACACTATACTATATATAGTAGCATTTCTCAACGGGGGTGGTACCGCCAACCAGGGGGCATTCAGACATCGGGGGGCGCTGGAAGCAATATTTTTGAAAGGGGGGCTTTGAGGTGTTCTTGGGGGGCGTTTGTGTGTGTCTGTTTTTAATTCCAGTTTAGTTCTACATTCGAATGCACATTTTCACAATTTTATCATCACACTTCAGGGTTTTCCTATGTTTTTTCACAGCGCTGTCAAGTGTATTTTCCTCTGTTTTACGTGTGTAACTACAGTCAAATTTGTATATTGGGCTCTGAGCGCTTTGAAGACGCGGGTGACCTATGGTCAACACTGTACCTGAATGCCTCCTGTGTAGATACAGGGACCACTCGCTGATGCTGCTCTGCTAAACGTGCTCTGTTTTCTGTGTAGACACGGGGAAACTATGCTGAGTCTCTACTGCGTTTTGCTGTCATTTATGGTCGCGCTAGCTTCTCTGTCCTCTCCTCTGCTCTATTTGTCGGTGTTTGTGTTTAGCTTAGTTTGTAACGGCTATTAAAATTTGACAAATTCTTGTAAATTTAGCTACTGGCTAGACTTAGCTACTGGTTCAAACCAGCCCCTCCTCTCAACCAGCAGCAGAGGGAGGAGGACAGGAGGAATGCCTGATAGTGACTGATGTCTGTGTTCTTCATTCTTTCTAAACTTCACTCAGTATTTTAATGTCAGGAATACTATTTATTTTACTGACATTTTTGATTTCTTTCCAGTGAGATATTATTGAATTTATATAGTGACTTTGTTGATGGAAACATTACTCCAATAATTACTAATTATTGCTGATAGCCAAACTTGCAGCCAAGGCCCAACAATCCCCCTACCTTTTAAAGGATAAGGCTAGCGATTTGCTGTATTTTTCTTATTTTCAACAAATCTCGTGCAAACCCAAACCAACAATGAATTCAAGTATTTTGTGTGTATCTACAGCCTAATATATCTTATTCCTCTGTGCCATAGACCTCCACTGTTGTCCAAAACTATTGAAAATATGTCAATGAGCCACACCGCTGCACTGGGTGATATGTTCCTTCGTCCCTGGGAAGCAATAGTCACAGTAGATTGTTTAGAAATATTTTCAGAGTAAAAACAGTACAACAATAACAACAATACTTGTTAGTTGATCAGTTCATTGTTGGTTTGGCTCTGTGCATGACATTTGTTGAAAATAAGAAAAATATAAATCAGCAACCTTATCCTTTAATGTTTACACTGTCTGTTTTAGGGTGTGACTGCAGATGTGGAAATGTGTTCTGCAGCATACATCGATACTTGGACGTTCACAACTGCACCTTCGACTACAAAACTGAAGCTGCAGAGAGGACCAGGAAGGACAACCCCATCATTGTTGGAGAGAAGATCCATAAGATCTAAAACTATTCAGAAAATAAACACAAACATCAACCACTCTTATCACTATCATGCCACTCCAACCTTTGGGCAACTTAGTTTAATTGTACCTTGATTATTTTTTCATCTTTGAGTGTTTTGGTATATGAATTCTTAAATAGTTCATAATTAATTAATCAAATTAATTAATCAAGCCCTGTTAGTGATCAGAAATTGTCAAACAAAAACATGTTGAGGCTTCTCAAAGGGCTGTGTTTTTGAAATGAAGGGTGATAAATACTTATAAAAATATAAATATTACTGTAATTATTTACAACTTTTATTCAGAAATAATTCAAAATCATGTCAAATACAATTTCCTTACTATCTGTTGCTGTCTTCTTATGTTGAAACTTTTTAAATTATTTTTTCTCATTAAACTACTTTCACATTAAGCATTTTAGAATCTCCCTTTTAAAAAAACAAACAAATAAACAAAACTTTTCCTAAAAACAAATAAGGCTGATCAGTAGAATTGTGCTTAGTCATTTACCAGGCTGTTTTGCATTAACATCCAGAGGTCTGCATTAGGGTGGATACTACAGACAGCATGTGATTGGCTGTGCAGTGGGAGGCAGGCCTGTCCAAAGGCTACAGTTAAACATCTGGAAGTGCTTACTACTGCTGCTCAGTCACCCAGTAACTCAGTCAGATTGAGTGGAATACCACAGCCAAAGAGATGTCCTTCATAAAAGTAGAAGCAACGTCTGATTTCTCCTTCCACAACCTTCCTTATGGAATATTCTCCACGTCTGATAATGTAAGTGCACTTTGCTTCTTTTCTACAGGCTACAAGCAGTGATGTGTTGTGACACCAGTCAGAATAAGACACTAAGGACTTTGGTCACAATTTTCAAAATAAAACTTTTAGAAAAAAAGTGGTGCATTGAGGAAAGATGATGTCTACGGGGAAATATAGAAAAGATACTTTTAAAACTTGCTAGTTATACTGTGGTGAGGTGCACCATGGCAGGTATGAGTATACCGGAGATCCTGGTCTTTTCTATTGTTATCATGCTACCCCTAAATACTAATGTCTAGACTTACACTGTAAATGAAACTACAGTAATGCACTAAAATTGAAGTAGGTATATTAAAGACATGACGTGTACTAAAAACTAATATAATACTCAAACTGACACATAATGAGGTCACTGAGTAAAAATACTTAAAAGAACAGATCCACAAAAATAGATTAGGTGCAGTAGAAGCATGGATCATCTGAAGTTCTGCTGTTGGGTGCTTTATTTCTTCAGCCCAAATGTCGCATTGGGGTTGCCATAGGAGACCAGATACTGGACCTCAGTGTGATATTGTCCTTGTTTCGAGGACCTGTGATGTCCAAACATCAGGATGTCTTTGACCAGGTATGTTGGTTTATAATGTTAATCACATGTGTTACTCATGTCATATACTTTTATATTCTTTTATCTGGCATCAATCACTAATACTGGACAATATATGATAGCAAACTGATGGTGAGTTTACTATGTCCATCTTTGGTGGTGTATGTTTGAGCTAGGTGCATCTGAACCATAGACATTTACGTAACATTTAAAAATTGGTATACTGCAAGTCTAATGCCTCGATCAGATTACACAATGTCAGCCTGATAGTGGCCTGGCAGATGTGGGGTGCTGGAAAAAAAAATTAGTGTTGGGTGCAACACCTATGTAGTATCCTATGTAGTGTATCATAGTAGAAGACAACTAGGGCCCCTCACGACGCCCTGACAAAAAGATTAGCATGTCAGAATTTGTTTGTCTATTCTCATGTTTTACATGATGTAAATAGTGTACCTTCATAAAAAATGGCAAGCTCTGATTGGTCGGGGTCCAACATCTCTCAGCCAAGTCATGGCAAAAATGTATGACTTTATAATCACCTAATGTGACACAGTGACAATTTTTGATGGATGACAAAAATGCACAATTGTGTGTGTGTGTGTGTGTGTGTGTGTGTGTGTGTGTGTGTGTGTGTGTGTGTGTGTGTGTGTGTGCATGCATATGAAAGAAAAAAGGGAGCAAGTGCACGCACACACACAGACACACACACAGAGAAAGAGCTGCAACATGTTTACTTTATTCAAATTGAAAACAAAGTGGTATAGGGGCTTATCTGGCATCTTCTTTCATTTTAAACTGATATTTTAGATATCATTTTGCCAAAATACATATAGGATTACATTTAATATTTAAAATTTAGATATGATCAATTTTCTAAATAAATGTTACAAGAAAATAAATGGAAGAATAACCAGCACTACTCTATTTGAAGTGCCTCTCATCTGAGATTCGGTAGCTCTTTTCTCCTTTCAGCCTGTGATTTCAAGAGTGTCCTGCAGCTAATGACATTATGCTTCAACCTTTCTTTAAACCTTCCCAAAACTTTTACTTGTATTTATACTTGTATTTTAGATCAACTACAGCCAGACTGTTATAAACATAGTTACTCAAGTAAGCCTACTGTTCTTGAGTACAATTTTGAGGTACTTGTACTTAACGTGACTGTTACAATTTTACGCAACTTTATTGTATAAGCAAATATTGCTTCACTACATTTTTTGACAGCTAGGTACAAGTTACTTTGCATATTTATATTTTATATACAAAACATAGGATCAGTCTATAAAATAAGATGCATTGTTATAGTTTAAACTGCCAAACAGTATATAAAGTAGTTAAATCGTTGGGATGTGCTGATGTGCTGCGGTAAGCATATTGTCTAATTTCCGGTTGCTGGAGCTTCAATGTTGTCCTCTTTGTGTTGTTGGTAGCATTTTTGCACCTCAACCCAGTTAATTTTGCTATATTCTTCATTATTGTGGCGAATTACCCACTGTACGTTTAAACGTACCCTAGTTCTGCTCAAGCACTCTTAGCTTTCTTCTTCATTTATCAACTTTCTCACTAATTTGACAGTTGCTAGTTACTTTAGCTTAGCAGATAGCTTAGCAGCTAACGTCGCTTAGCTCTCTCTTGCTGGTGTGTCATATGTTTAGCTATTTCTCTGCCTCCTTTAGTTATTATGGTACATCTAATAAATGTTGTTTATTTGCAGTGTTGGAGGTGAGGCTCAGTGAATTGGAAGCACGGCTCCACACCATGGAAAACCAATCATTAGCTACTGTAGTTAGCCAGCCCCCAGTAGCCAGTGTGGGCTGACCTAGCGTAGCTTCTACTCCCCCAGTAGTTCCCGAACAGCCGCAAAGCCAGGGTAGCTGGGTGACTGTCCAAAGGAAGCATATCCCTAAACAAAAGTCCTTGGTTCACCACCAACCAGTTCACATTTCTAACAGGTTCTCCCCCCTCAGGGACACACCCGCTGAGAAACCAACTCAGGCAGCTCCATTGTGAGAAACGTGAAGTTAGCGACACTGGTGGCCATAGTATTTCTGGGGCCAGAGTGAGAGAGAATCAAATTTAAAACTGCTGGTGAAGGATAAGTGTAAATATGGTAAAATCATTATTCACATTGCCAGTAACGACCCCTGATTTCACCAATCAGAGGTCACTAAAATTAATGTTGAGTCAGTGTGTACATGCAAAGATAATGTTGGACTCTATAGTTTTCTCTGGGCTCCTGCCAAATCTGGCTAGTGATGACATTTATAGCTGCATGTCATCATTCAACCGCTGGCTGTTGAGGTGGTGTCCAGCAAATGACATGGGCTTCATAGACAATTGGCAGATGGAGCTGCTCTCATGTCTAGAAATGTGGCCGAGTTTATTAATAGACCTTGTCAGTTTATTAGTAGGCCAGAATTGAGACCAGGAGGCAGAGCTGCAGTCCTATACGCTTCTCTGCATGAATAGTTGCCCACCCAAAACCACATACAAACTATGTCTGCCCCCTGACCACTTAAAATAATTAACTCTAAAGTAAACAGAAGAGGAGTTATGCATAAAAATCTAATAAAAATGAACACTGCCATTGCAATAGTACAACAAAATAGAAGAATTAAATGTGGACATTAGATCTCTGTCATCTAAAGCTGTATTAATATAAGATTATCATATTTATTTATTTTGTCTTACTGAAACCTGGCTGTGTCATGAAGAATATGTTGGCCTAAATTAATCCACTCCCCCCAGTCATATTTATACTTACGTTCCTTGAGATAATGGCCGAGGACGTGGAGTTGCAGCCATTTTCCACTGTTCTTAGTCTCATTGCTGATCAATGGTCAGGTCAGGAGAGAAGAAAGTGTTCCGGAGACTCTGAAGTCTTATAGTGTAATGTTTATTGAAGCTTGATCAAGGAGAAATAGAGACATTTGTAAGTACAGCAGGTAGGTGCATGAGTCGGTCTCACATTCTGCCAGCTCATGCCTGTGGTCAAAGTAAATGTAAATGTATTAACCTGTGTCACAGCACAGGTCTGGTCTGGGGCCACTGTTGTCTGATTATGTCAATGGAATATCAGCGGCTAGCTATCTGTGATGTCTAGGAAGCAAGCAGTCAGTCTCTCTGACCTTGGTTACTAGGCACCGTCAAAATAGGCTGACACCTGCCTTCCTCAAGCAACCCAAACAGCTGCCTCGCATATCTAGGAGAGACAGTGTCTTCTCTGTTAAGATTTAGTGCGATTACTGTCTATGACCTCAAGGCGTTGCAACAAAGGAGTTGCAACCTTTAAGGATAGAAAATTCCATAACACCTATTATTGCACTACATGCCATTAGACAAACATGTCTTCTCTGATATGGCTGTAGCTAAATTTAAGCAGGGTTAGTACATTCTACTTTTGGAGACTCTAGGAACCACAAGAAAGCCTGCATTATGGGAGCGCAGTGTTCTAGTGGGGTAATAGGTACTATGAGCTCTTTAAGATATGACGGTGCCTGACTATTAAGGGCTTTGTTGGTGAGGAGAAGGATTTTAAATCCTATTCTGGATTTTACAGGAAGCCAGTGCAGAGAAGCTCAAGTGGGAGAAATATAATCTCTTTTCCTAGTTTTTGTTTTGTGTACATGTGCAGCTACATTCTGGACCAGCTGGAGAGCTAATGTTAGCGAGCTAGCTATCTAACCCTGGCAAAACATGTCTATCTCTCCCAGCCCACTGGTTGAAAATGGCTGCTTTAGAGGGAAGGTTTCACTGCAAATCAATACAAAGTTGTTCTGAGTGATCACCTTTATCCTATGATGAAACATTTCTATCCTGATGGGAGTGGTCTTTTCCAGGATGACAATGACCCCATCCATAGGGCACGAGGGGTCACTGAATGGTTTGATGAGTATGAAAATGATGTGGATCATATGCTATGGCCTTTGCAGTCACCAGATCTCAACCCAATTGAACACCTATGGGAGATTTTGGACCGACATGTTACACAGCACTCTCCACCACCATCATCAAAACACCAAGTGAGGGAATATCTTCTGGAAGAATGGTGTTCATCCCTCCAGAAGAGTTCCAGAGACTTGTAGAATCAATGCCAAGGGGTATTGAAGCTGTTCTGGCGGCATGAGGTGGCCCAACACCTTACTAAGACATTTTATGTTGGTTTTTCCTTTAATTTGTCACCCATCTCTAGCTACTCTAGATGGCATTGCCCTGGCCTCCAGCACCACTATAAGGAATCTGGGGGTTATCTTTGATCAGGATATGTCCATTAACTCCCACATAAAACTTCAAGGACTGCCTTTTTTACCGACATAACATTGCAAAACTCAGGCACGTCCTGTTTCAAAAAGATGCAGAAAAACTAGTCCAGACATTTGTAGAATGTAGAATACAATTTAAAATCCTTCTACAAAGCCCTTAATGGTCAGGCACCATCATATCTTAAAGAGCTCATAGTACCTATTACCACCACTAGAACACTGCACTCCCCGAATGCAGGCTTACTTGTGGTTCCTAGAGTCTCCAAAAGTAGAGTGGGAGGCAGAGCCTTCAGCTATCAGGCTCCTCTCCTGTGGAACCATCTTCCAGTTTGGGTCCAGAAGGTAGACACACTCACATTTTAGGTTAGGCTCGCCTTGGACCAGCCCCTAGTCATGCTGCTATAGGATGAGATTGCCGAGGGACTTCCCATGATGCACTGAGCTCCTCTCTCCTCCTCCCCCTCTCCATCTGTACGCATTCATGCCCCATTAATGCCTGTTAATAACTTGGCATCTTCCCCGTAGTTTTGTGCTTTCTCATCTCGTAGGAGACCTTCGGCTGCGGACCAACTGCAGCCCAGCTTGACACCCATCGCTGCTGCTATTATTATTAGTCATTTTTGCCCACTGCTACCGCTATTATTATTAGTTATATTTCTATTATTATTATTATTGTTGCTGTGCTTCTCTGTGTCTTTATCTCCCCTCTCCCTTTCCCTGTTTTCTCTCAACCCAACTGGTCAAGGCAGATGGCCACCCACCTAGAGCCTGGTTCTGCTTGAGGTTTCTTCCTGTTAAAAAGGGAAGCTTTTCCTTGCCTATCGCCAAGTGCTTCCTCATGGGGGAATGTTGTGTTTCTGTAAATTATAGAGTATGGTCTAGACCTGCTCTATGTGAAAAGTGCCCTGAGATAGCTTCTGTTGTGATTTGTCGCTATATAAATACATAAAACTGAATATTGGCTTCAACTCTATCAGCTTGATCAGATTGATCAACGTGGGAATACTACTTGAACAACATGAACGCATCGGTAATAATAATCAATGATATTGTATATATATATATATATATATATATATATATATATATACAGTACAGGCCAAAAGTTTGGACACACCTTCTCATTCAATGCGTTTTCTTTATTTTCATGACTATTTACTTTGTAGATTCTCACTGAAGGCATCTAAACTATGAATGAACACATGTGGAGTTATGTACTTAACAAAAAAAGGTGAAATAACTGAAAACATGTTTTATATTCTAGTTTCTTCAAAATAGCCACCCTTTGCTCTGATTACTGCTTTGCACACTCTTGGCATTCTCTCAGTGAGCTTCAAGAGGTAGTCACCTGAAATGGTTTTCACTTCATAGGTGTGCCTTATCAGGGTTAATTAGTGGAATTTCTTGCTTTATCAATGGGGTTGGGACCATCAGTTGTGTTGTGCAGAAGTCAGGTTACTACACAGCTGACAGCCCTATTGGACAACTGTTAAAATTCCTATTATGGCAAGAACCAATCAGCTAACTAAAGAAAAACGAGTGGCCATCATTACTTTAAGAAATGAAGGTCAGTCAGTCCGGAAAATTGCAAAAACTTTAAATGTGTCCCCAAGTGGAGTCGCAAAAACCATCAAGCGCTACAACGAAACTGGCACACATGAGGACCGACCCAGGAAAGGAAGACCAAGAGTCACCTCTGCTTCTGAGGACAAGTTCATCCGAGTCACCAGCCTCAGAAATCGCAAGTTAACAGCAGCTTAGATCAGAGACCAGATGAATGCCACACAGAGTTCTAGCAGCAGACCCATCTCTAGAACAACTGTTGAGGAGACTGCGCGAATCAGGCCTTCATGGTCAAATAGCTGCTAGGAAACCACTGCTAAGGAGAGGCTACAAACAGAAGAGATTTGTTTGGGCCAAGAAACACAAGGAATGGATATTAGACCAGTGGAAATCTGTGCTTTGGTCTGATGAGTCCAAATTTGAGATCTTTGGTTCCAACCGCCGTGTCTTTGTGAGACGCAGAAAGGGTGAACGGATGGATTCCACATGCCTGGTTCCCACTGTGAAGCATGGAGGAGGAGGTGTGATGGTGTGGGGGTGTTTTGCTGGTGACACTGTTGGGGATTTATTCAAAATTGAAGGCACACTGAACCAGCATGGTTTATTTTTCAACAGGACAATGACCCCAAACACACCTCCAGGCTGTGTAAGGGCTATTTGAGCAAGAAGGAGAGTGATGGAGTGCTGCGGCAGATGACCTGGCCTCCACAGTCACCGGACCTGAACCCAATCGAGATGGTTTGGGGTGAGCTGGACCGCAGAGTGAAGGCAAAGGGGCCAACAAGTGCTAAACACCTCTGGGAACTCCTTCAAGACTGTTGGAAAACCATTTCAGGTGACTACCTCTTGAAGCTCATCGAGAGAATGCCAAGAGTGTGCAAAGCAGTAATCAGAGCAAAGGGTGGCTATTTTGAAGAAACTAGAATATAAAACATGTTTTCAGTTATTTCACCTTTTTTTGTTAAGTACATAACTCCACACGTGTTCATTCATAGTTTTGATGCCATCAGTGAGAATCTACAATGTAAATAGTCATGAAAATAAAGAAAACACATTGAATGAGAAGGTGTGTCCAAACTTTTGGCCTGTACTGTATATATATATATATATATACATACAAAAACAACATAACACTGAAATGGGCAATTCTGTAGCACAATTACTTAGATATAAGTAATTCAATTATATAAGATATAATTTGCTTCAGTTTTAGACCCTTTGTCAAGCTTGTCACAACTGTGTTCAAATAGCCAGGGATGTAAATGGGGCAAGGATTCTGTTGGTAATACATTTTCATGTAACTTTTCAGGAGTCAGTTTGTTATATATACATAGAGAGATAGAGTGCTGAATAGCTATAATAGTGTGGTTGAAACAGTTTGCTTGAAAAACTGATTAAATACATTTAATTAAAGATGACATTTTTCATGAAGAGAAATGGTGGTCTTTGTATTGGAGGACAAAGCATCTTCAAAGAGGTTTAGATTTCATAATATATGACATAAGAGTAATTGTCTGTGTTTGCAAATGTGTGCTCACACTTCATTTGGTTCTCAAATGGTTAATGAGTAAAAAGGCAGGGCTGGAGATAAGTCTAACCATCAAGTACCACAAACAAATAAATAGTCATAATTCCTACAAAGAGGGTAGCTGTGTGTAGGTGTGTGTGTAGGTGTGTGTGTGTGTGTGTGTGTGTGTGTGTATGGTCAAGTTTTTGAGCAGCTATTTGAAAGAGGCAACAGTAAGGGTAAGTGTCATGGCAGTGTGACACTTTATAACCAATAAATAAAACCTAAAAGTGATATAAGTATATTAGTACATTATCGGCTCCAGTTACTACATTTTTTATGATTTTTTTAACCCAGCCAATAATGTAATAACTTATTACATTATGTGCCAAAAGCTATTACATTATTGGTTTAGAAATTTTATTACATTATGGGAAAGTTATTACATTATTGACTTTTATTACATTTAGAATGGAAAAATTGTTACATTATTGGCAGTTATTACATTATCGGTAGTTATTACATTATTGACTGCTGCACACCTTGACCCTACTGTTCATACCCAAATCTATGTCTATGCAGTGACCATCCCAGAGGACAGATATATTGTGTAGTCTGATCCTGGCATTAGTCAACTTTACATAACACTTGTTCAAGTAGGTAATAGGTGTAAAATCAAGCACAGTGCTGTGATATATATTAATATTCTAATCCTTATCTTTACCTCCCTACCAGCCTACACTAAATGCTTTCATGGCTCTGGGTTATGAGGCCTGGAGGGAGACCAGGAGGACTTTGCAGGTCTTGCTGTCAGCCAATGAGAGCACACTGAGAGATGATGTCAGCCTTCGGAGCAGGTCAGTCTGTTCATGCAAGAGTCCACACAGTAGGCTTTCATTGTTTTCACCAGGCTAATACTTTGTAGTTCTGGTCACACTCCAATCAGTGATGTCACATTAGAGCCCAACCGATACAGGATTTTCGATATTTGAGGATTTTAAAATCAGATATTCATTTTTTGATAGAAACGATAAAAGATAAACAAATATTTTTGATAACAGACTCTTACAGACTTATTGAAGAATTCTGATCAAGATATGTACTTAGCGGGACATTTTGCAGTTGAAAAATAAACTTGTTTTACTGTCAAAAACATAACAGCAACTGCAACAGTTTTACACCGCTCAGCTGCTGTGCTGTGAGTCATGAGAGAAGGTGACTGACCCCAGCTAACTGTAGCAAAACCAGGCATGACTGATACAACTGCTGTCAGGATTATTTATCTTATACAAAAAGGTGAAATGACGGGGCGTGGTTTATTATCATTAAGTTTCCAGTCTCTCACATGAGGGATGTGCAGTTCTTAAAAGCCAATCACTTCATGCAACAGATCAGTTGATATGACATAAAATGAAACTTATGGACCTCCTTTTAGGCTTTTACAGCCCCACCTAATTTCTTAACTTCCTTTGGGGAAATTAGGTTATTGAAAGTAATATTCATGGAGGTTAATGATGTAAAATATAATAACACACCAGCTGCATATCAGAATAAGAAGCATTACTCAAAATTTTAAAACTAGCTAATATTGGGGTTGCTATAAATGGATGTTGCTTACTTGTTGTTGTTACTATTATTATTATTTTCTTTGTTAGGTTGTGGGTTTGTTCTTTTTTTTGTGACCAGCACAACTGGAAGTTAAACATGGATGCTGGAAAAGCTGGAGAGGAAAACTACAGATAGACTGCCTCTGTGAAAAACGTCTTTCAGAATAAAAGAAAAATAAATGCCTGATATGATCTCTCTGGCTGATGAATTTGAAAATGACTGAGAGCTAATTAACAGTATATAGATGATTTATTTCCTAAAAAAACACCACAGCAGGCCAGCAATAGTCACTATGGTCAACTATAATCCCTGTGGTTAGACATCTTGGATCCACTGTATATTTTGTCAAGTTTCTGAATGCCCTCTGAATGCACACAAAATAAATGTTTTCATAAGTTCATTGGAAATGTCCTTTCATTGTCTTTCTGTCTCTGTCTCTACAGAGCATTCATCCATCAGAGTGCAGCCACCATGCATCTTCCTGCAGACATTGGTGAGCCTCTCCTGTGTTCTGTGCATTAAAACTGTTGTTACCCCCATGCCAACAGGAGCCAAGAGTGTCATTACTGGTTACTAGTTTTATAGTCACAGTTTGAGTGACTCTATAAAGTACATAAATAAAAATACAGATATAATCATGAAGGTGGCCTTTAACTGTTATTATGCGCTCACAGAGAAAAGTTACCACCTTTCCTGCCCTGGGTTTTGTTTCTTAGGCTTCCCTAACCTGCCAATTAGTGGAGCTTTGTGGGGCTGTAAAAGCCTGACAGGTGGTGCAGCAAACACTTCACATGCCTGAAAACAATTCCATGCCCTCCTCTGCAATGTTTTTGAAGAAAATGATCTCTATTTACAGGTGAAGAAGTGTAATTAAAAGGTGCTAGAATTGTATAAAGATGCTAAACCTGTAATTCAGTTAGAGCTTATTCAGTGACAGTCCTCTCTATACAAGAACTGATTTTCTGTTAAAAGTGCAAATACACTATATGGCAAATGTAGGTGGACACTCAAATTCATGTGGCATTCTAACATTATACCCATATGTGATACTTGAACATGTCTCTAATCTGCTGCTATACAGTTTTGTTTTGTTTTGTATTTTGAATCCCAACCTCCACTCTTTTGGGAGGGCCAGACTTTGGAACCTCATTCATGGGATCAACCAAAGAGCATTAGTGAGGTCGGCTGCTGATGTTGGGTGATAAGGCCTGGCTTGCTGACAGCATTCCAGTTCATCTGAAAAGTGTTGGTCGGGGCTGAGGTCAGGGCTCTGTGCAGGCCAGTCAAGTTCTTTCACAGCAAACTGGGAAAAGCATTTCTTAATGGAGCTAGCTTTGTACATGGGGAAATTGTCATGTTGACACAGGAAAGGGACAAACACAAACTGTTGCCATTTGTTGTTAGAAACGCACTGTTGTTGAAAATATCACTATATTCTGTAACATTAATATTTCCCTTCATTGGAACAAAGGATAAAAACCAGGGAAAAACAAACCCAGATCAGAAGTACACTAAAGTCTGTTGACAGGAGTGTCCATATACTTTTGTACTTTTGTACACCATGTGGTGTACATTATATCATTGTCAGGTCGCTATCAGAGAATTCAATTGTAATTTTACAATTCTAATTAAAAAGGCACAATGACAATAAATAATGCAGGAAACAGCATTTACATCAGCACCAGGGGGTACTGTTTAATGACTTGTTACTTTTCTATTACTGGACATGACTTGGCTCATTCAGTCAGATTTGTGCTGATAGACTTCACTAATGAAAGGATGGTATATTCCAGCCTGCTCCTCTCATGAACTCCCCTCTCTGTTTTTTCACAGGCGATTACACCGACTTCTACTCCTCCAAGGATCATGCCACCAATGTTGGCGTCATGTTCCGGGGGAAGGAAAATGCTCTGATGCCAAACTGGTACACTGTCAATAAACACTACACTATCAGTTGTTGATGAATGGTTGATGGATTGAATAAAAAGGCTTGCTGAGAGGCCATGATACATTCCCAGTGTTGGGGGCAGATATTGAGAAACATCCTGAAACAGTTGACCAAGGCTCTCAGCAAACAGTGATATGTGGAGGGACACTACAAGGTTTCTCTAATTGATTTGGGCCTCAGAGCATCAGTGTGCATTTAGACACAGCAGTAGAACTTTCAGAGCATTCCCTGCGGCACATCTCAGTCACACAACACAGACAGACTTAATTTAATCTCAAACCCTGATGAGAGGAATGCTAAGGCTGCCTGGGCAGCTATGTCACTGAGTCAGACACGCTGTACTTTGTTAAGCAGATGATTCTTCCTGTCTGCCAGAGGTTCCCACCATGACAAGTCAGGCAGTGTTGTAGGATCAATCTTGCTGCGCAGCAGTAACTGATATGACTATATATTGGACTGTGAGATATAACTTCACAAATATCTTTAGGTAAGAAGTTTGCAATTCCCCCAACCATCCCTGCTTTCATCAACTTTTTGAAAGGTCAGCAATATAAGCTGTCCATGTCAGATTGTTTTGTATTTTGAATCCCAATAATTTGGCTTTGGTGACCTCTTCAGCTAGTTACCTCCCTCCAGTGTAAGTTTTAGAGAGCATGTGCAGTGTTGATGGTGTGGCTGTTACTAATAAACAGCATTTTCCTGTAGCCTTGTGGTGTATGGGGCACAGGGACTGCTATAAAACCTGACAGCTTAGTGAAATCTTGCAACAATAGCCTGACTCAGCAAGTCCCGGAGCCGGGGAGAGCAGCAGGTGAGCCAACTGTCAATCACAGCTGTCAATCAATGCCCACACGGCAGCCATCAAAGCTACTATAATTCTTATTAACAGGGCATAATTTTTTCCAGAATGACCACCAGCACACCTATTAGAGGGCCTGAATTTAGAGATTGAAACCATAATGACTCTTTAAAAAAAATGATGAGAGAACTTGAGGCTTTTTGAATGGTAGTCATTTGGAGCATGTAGTGGCTGTCGGTGGCCCTTTATAGTGCTTCTGCATTGGCTTCAGCCTCAAGCCGTGGTAGTTGCCGCTTGGGATGAATCCTGACTTTGGTGACTTTTCCCCTTGCACCAATTTGTCCAGTATTTTGTAATCTTAGTCTTGTTTATACACGACTAAAAGACCAACATTGATGTAGGTGATGTGAAGCAAATGCAAATTAAAAAGCTTTGCTTTGTGTTAATTTGATTATTGTTCTGTGCAGGTTGAGGCTTCCAGTGGGATACCATGGTAGAGCATCATCAGTGGTTGTTTCTGGGACCCCCATTCACCGTCCCTCAGGCCAGATGAGACCTGATCAGAGTAAGATCCTGATGGAACATCTATATTATTAATTTATTGTTACTCAGTTCAAAATCAATAGTATATCTACTCAATACAGCTAAGCTTGCACTCACCATTGGATGAAAAAAAGCATATGCTCCCAATATGCATTTGGCTGTTTAAAACATTGTATGTGTTCAGTGATCATGTTTATAGATACAGATTTGGATTTAGAGAAAATTCTTCAACCTGATAGGCTTATAAAATACTTTAAAACACAACAGTACAAGTACGCAGACACCAGCTACTCATACAGTAGCTGATAACCACGTTTGCACTTTCCTTTCTCTCAGCGAAACCCCCAGTGTTTGGCCCGTCAAAGCAGTTGGACATTGAGCTGGAGATGGTGATTACAGTGTTTACTTTGTCTAATCACTTGTGTGTTTGTAATGTTTGAATAACCCTTGAAATGAAACTTCATTTCAACATCAGAGCTATTTGAAAGAAGGGCTTGAGTTGCCTCCTCTCTGTTAACTTTTTCAATCTGTGTTATTCAATATTGCACAGCACCATACATCAGTATTTCATTGCTGTTATATTTAAAAGTGCTTTTTCCCCTCTGATTAGGCCTTCTTTGTTGGAGGAGGGAACCAGCTTGGGGACCCAATTCCCATCGAGAAAGCTCATGAACACATCTTTGGCATGGTACTCATGAATGACTGGAGTGGTAAGAGCCTCCACACAACACACTAACATTCTTGTTGTATGTGTGTGAAAATGGTTTACGGTTCCTACACATCATGGAAAGCCTGGGATTATGTGACAAAATGTCCTGAAAAACAGGTTTTCAAATGTGGAAGGAAATTACAATTAGAGTTATTATCTGATCTGTCATAAGCGTCAAGTTGTTGTTAAAGGTTGTTTTTTTGGCTTTTTTAGCTGTCTTTTATTTGACAGCTGAAAGTACATAGAGACAGAGAATGGATAGAGAAGAAAATAACATACAAAAGCCAGCAAATGAAATTTCTGCTGTGGTCATGTACGGGTTAAAGATGACATACTTTCTTTAAGGTCCTCACAAACACACAATACAGACTCTAAGGTATCAACGGAAAGGTTCTCAAAACGTGGGGGAAGACTGGACAAAGTGGTTGTGCTGAAGTAAAATACATAAAATAAAACTTGGCAACAAACCACAATCTCTGAAAACAAAAACCCAAACAAAAGATCTAACTTGCTTATCTACAACGTGACTTCAACAAAAACCATTACAGTGGAGGCACCACCCAATAAACCTAGTGTATATAAGAAAAGTTAACTATGTGAGTGAAAATGTACAGGGTGCCCCAAATTACTTAACGTTCTTAACATCCCACCATGTACCTTTTATATTCTTTAATAACTTTTAACTAATAGAGAACCAACAGCTCATAAACAGACAAGTTTACAACTAAGAAGAATCTGAACAACTAACAACTACAACAAATCCAGAGAGTGTATTTTTAAAAAATTGTGTTTAATTGTGGTGCTAGGTGGTTGGATAGCTCACTAAAGCTGTATTTTGGAGCTGATGCTGATATTAGTAAAGTTTGCGCGACTGTACTAATGTTCAAATCAATCACTAATTAGCAGTGATGTTTCACTTAGAAGCACACTTGTTCCTTATTTCAGCTCTGCATTATAGATGTTGATGCAGTCACTTCTTATTTATTCATATTAAAATGGTTTTAGTCAGCCCCCATCAAAACATGAATGGGAATATTGTACTGTATGTATTATTGATTCAGCTGGGAAATCTCTGGAGATGTATGGTGCTGTTTCTCTCTCTTATTCTCTGTAATATCACCTCTTTCTTTCTGCCTCAGGGCCCTTTCACAACTATCTTGTTTCGTCCAGACTTTCAGACTTTTCAGTTTGATCCAAACCAAATTACCATGGTCCGGACCAAACAGCTGAACTTTGGTCTGACAAAAAGAGGTGGTCTTGGTCCGGATCAAATTGAACCATGGTTCGATTTGTTTCTAGTGTGAAATCATTTTTTTGGATGGTTTGGACTTTCGGGCCAATTACCGGAAGTTTTGGCAGGCTATCATCAGAACCGGAAAAAGGAAAAATGATGTATGTATGTATACAATGTAACAAAAATATGAACCTTGATTCAGACTTTCAGGTGTAAAAAAGGCCCTCAGTTTTACTGTAGCCGAGCAGGGAAAAACAAGATACAGAGGGAGACCATGTTAACTGCAACAGAAAGGCAGCAGTCAAACCAATCATCTATCAAATGAAATGACATCCCTGTGTTTCACGATATTTCACTGATTGACAGTTGATGATAGTAATGTACCAAAAAATGTAGCATGGAAAAGGCAGGGAATCACAGACCACTTTGCTTTAGCAAGAAACCTTTTGACATCTAACTTTATGTAAAACCATTCTTTCTTTATTTGTGTCATGGTATGGCGTTGTCTTTTTTGGGGGGGGGTTCCCCTCATAGCCTACCACTAACGACACTACTAAATGTGTTCTGTTTTCATCTGCGTGTTGAGACAGTGGCATATTTTTGACAAGTTGACATCATCACAGGTTAACTAAAGAAGCCTTTTTGCTGCAGATTCTCATACATTTTAATATCATGGCCCTCAAATGGACACACGGTAAACTTCACAGATTTTCAGTAATTAATCATAGCTCCAGGATCCCTAAGGTATAGAGCATGTCATGATTGTATGTGGGGAGATCATAGATATGGTAAAACATATTACAATTTCAATTTCTAGTGATCAGTGAAAAAGTATAGTGGAATTAAACAGTTTCTCATTTTGCCTCAGACCTCCCCTCAGGAAACCCTGCTCTGGATCCACCTGCATACATTTATCAGCAGTATGTATGGAAGAGGGAATGTGTGAAATCAGATGTGGACTGATTTGAAGCAGTTGTCTTACTGTATGTATGAGAGCAGTGATGCTGACAGTCACACAGTGAGACAGCAGCCAGATATGATATAAACAACATATTATATTGGCTGAAGTTTTGCTGAGGTTGAAATAACATTTCTGGTGTACAGAACTTGACCAAAAGCGAAATGTTCCTTAAAAATCTGCTCAGAGGAAACTGTATTTGATTTATTTTTGATGTGATTTATTCATTCGTCTGATTAATGAGTCTGCAAAACACACCAATCCAAGGGATAATATGTGAGAATACTTTATTTCCAACATTGTCCTAAGATGGTAAAAGATAGGCACAAAACAGGTAACAATTAAACAATAATCATCAATATCAGTAGTCTTAAAAACCAGAATTACATCAGTACTAATCCATAAATAAGCCTTGGCCAGACAAAACACAAACTGACATATTATTATTTACTGCTAAAAGTGAAGATTTTGGGGGGGGGGGGGGGGGGGGGGGGGGAATCCTTCAATTTTACTTCTACTCAAAATTCTTTTGACTTAAAATGTTAAAGTCTCCCTCCACCTAAAAAATGTGTTTTAATTATTTTTCTTTCACTTGGATGTTCTCTTCTCTGTGCAGAATTTGTTTTCACATTCATCTGCTGAAGGAGGATAGTTTCTCTCATTGAAAATCTCATTGAAAATCTGAGTTTAAGGGGTGGGCCTAAGAGCATGATTTGTGACATCATAACTAGTCTGGAGGCTAATCGCAGTTCAGCATGCAACTTACAAAAGTGTGATGTAGAAAGTTGAAGCCTCCAATGCACGTACA
Source organism: Scomberomorus guttatus (assembly GCA_038419695.1). Lineage (NCBI taxonomy): Eukaryota > Metazoa > Chordata > Actinopteri > Scombriformes > Scombridae > Scomberomorus > Scomberomorus guttatus. Next base: position 2,253,161 of record CM076445.1, read on the forward strand.
CTGAGAATGGACTTCACAGTGAAGGAGGAGACATATTTTGTCCAGCAGCTAAACTTTTGAAATGAACAATATTTGCATATTCCTCAATTCTGTATTTTTCAATGAGGGAGAAGGAGTAGGTTGAATTTCAAGGTTGTTAATCAGGTAATTGTACTTATTTTGAAAAGTCATTCGACTGATCTATAAAAATGTTGCTCTTTGTCACTCTTTACTACTTGTCACTTTAACATAAATTCATTACTTTTGTCCATTTCATGATCCTGCTTCAAACCAGGTTAGTCCTGCAGCATTGGTTACCTATTGGTGATCTGCCCTGATTACCCCGGTTAAAAATGAGCCAGCTTCGTGATCCCAGAAAACTGAGTCAAGCCAAAAGACAGCTGGCTAACCCACCAATCTTGCTTTGTGATACATGCCCCTCTGACAAGCATCATAAAATTACATTCTTTTTTTTTTGTACTTGCACTCATATGGCACTCGGCAAGTGCAGAGCCATAATAGACCTTGTCATAGAGGGAAACGCACAATTGTTACTGATACACACCCCTGAATTGAGCAAGGACTGATTGCTAGTTTCATAGTCTCACTTAACCCCTTAATGCCGATTGTCGCGAATTCGCATCATACCGTTTGCATTCCGACTGCAGCCGCGATAGCGTATGCATTCCCCCAATGCCGGTTTGTGCATTCTAAATACGTACCTAGGAACCTTTTGCAAGCAATGGTTTACTGTAGGACCGTTTTGAGTGTGACCTACATCCGGTTCATGGAAAGCTGCGTTGGACGTTGAAAGTGAGTTTCAAAAGAAGAAACATTGAGGTCCAGCTAAGGCTATTCCAACACAGGAGGTGTGCTCAGATGCTGTGGGTAACTGGCCAGTGGTTGAAAGGGAGCGGCAACGCTGCAAACGCCCAAAATGTAAAATGCTCAAAGTGCAATGTTATCACACGAACAACAACTGCTTTCGTGAATTCCATGAGTAAGGGCCAAAGGGTCCAATTCGGCCCACTGGATGACTTTTTAAGGTGTGAAAAAAGTGGACACAGACTGTTTGTTTGACACCCCTGTTCTAGTTGGTCTCTAGTTATAGTATAGTAGTTAGTATATAGTTATAGTTACTTAGTTATAGTGTAAATAATAGTGTAAATAATTGTAAACAATTTTGTGGCTTCAATAAAAAATTTACCATTGGTTGTTGCTAATTTGCATCATACCTAAATGTATATCTATTTTATGTGCTATAGACAAATTAACAATCTCTACTTAATTTAGCATCAGCTTGAAAGCAAAAACACAAATATTTATAATAATTATTTTTTATACAATTGTAAATAAATTCAGTGGTTAAAGGGGATATAATTAATATTTACAACAATGTTTGAAATGATAACATGTAATGTGAGAGGCATTGCTTGTAGTGATGAACCTTCAGAGAATTATCAGCTGTGCTTGTTTTTACGGAGCTTTATAGGGCTGTTTCATTGTTTAGCTGTCCGGCTGCAACTTTTTGGCCCACGGTAGGCAGCTGTTTTCAGAGAAAAACCTCTAAAAATCCACTGTACACTACCTGCTCAGCACCAGACACAGACACAAACAGACATAGTTAGCGACTAGCTGGTGAGCATATTGGAGCATTTGGCAGCTAAAGAGTTAAAATATGAATATTGAATATTGGACTTATATTCACCAGGTGGACAGAAACATGACTCAAATAAATGATAATGTTGCTCCGTAACTGCTGGATGTGGAAATACGCATACTGTTTACTAACAAGTTCAACATAACAACTTAAAAACTGATATATCAGTGTTTTGTTCACTATTTGTTTGGTAAAATGGTAAATGGACTGTACTTGTATAACGCCTCTCTAGTCACCCAACCACTCAAAGTGCTTTTTACACCTTGAGTCAATTCACCGAACGGGTACAGGGGCTACCATGCAAGGTCCCAACCTGCCCATGAGCAATTTGGGATTCAGTATCTTGCCCAAGAACACTTCGACATGCAAGTTTTAAAGACATGATATTTTGATGTTACATAAAGTGTATTATGATACGATATTTTTTATTCAATATACTCATCATACACACATCAGATAATTAAATCTAATTCAATAATTAAACTAAAAGTTACAATACCTGTGAATTTAACCTATAGTGTTTCTAAAATGTCCCTTGAATGGAAATTTAGAGTTCACTTTCTCCTACACGCTATGCAACATATCCTCTAGATAAACCCTCAATATTTCAAGTAGAGACAATCATACTGGTGCACAGATACTTCTGTGCAGCAGGCCAAGTCTTTTTTTTCTCACCACAGCAGTGTTAAAGATTTTTCAGTCTGTGACATTTCTGCTGAATGTGCAGCTTGAAAGTAAACTGACATTGTTTTCATTTTGTACTTGACTGCTGAAGCCCTCAGGAGATCAGTCTACTGAGTTCACCACAGGCTCTCTATGAATATTTGCCATCCAAAAGTTCTACCATGGAATGGCATGCTAAGTTAAATGTCCCTGTTCCTCCTCTTCCCTCTGTTCTCAGTGGTGCACTGTGGTTTAATTGAAAAGTCATTTCTTAAAGGCTCACAGCGGGCAAGGGAAAGGCTTGTCCAATGAGCCGTGTCCGTGTGCGGCATTAAAGCTCTTACAATGGAAGATTATCTCACTGTTGCTTCATTAGCTTCACAGAGGAGACCTATGGGAACACATGGGTGTAGAGGGGATCTGGCATTACTGTGTATTTCCAAGTAAAGTGCATTACATTACATTGCTAGGTGCATCCCAATGTGAGCTTTTACACTGATGCTGCATCCCACATCACTCTCTCATCTCTCATCCTTCCCCCTCTGACTCTGTTTCCATGGAACATCAGCAGAGCTGAACTGTGTCCCAACTGCACACCACATACTGACTGTATACAGTACGTTGTATACAGACCTCCTGAGGCCCCATTTTCACCAGGTATTACCTTGTAACCTGTATCTGGTTACAGGTTAATACTAATACTACTAACCCACTTTTAACTCAAACACATCTTCCTGGCAGAAGTAGAAAAACAAGATAGCAGGTAGATGCAAGCAAAGACATCAGAAAATAAAGGACCTTGTTTTGGCTTGATCACTTTGAAGTTAGACAGGAACAAGTAATGTGTGCAAGTAGACATACGTTGAGTCTCACTCCCTCAACTATTTTTATCTAACTTCCTAAAACCGAATAATTTCATTCCAACTTTTCATCAAGTGAAAGTCATTATCACTTTAAGTGACTTATTACTGAGACATGGCAGCCAAATCTACCAGACAAACCAAAAAAGGGCAGAGCATCATAATTAATCCTCCCGAAGGAGTACATCTGAACTAGGTACGTCGCCTTAAAACCGTGTGACACACACGTCGTCTCCCTGTATGTCACCTTAAAACACACCTACTAAGTACATCGCCAGCTGTATGCCGTCGCCAACTTTATTGAGTGAGTTCATTCAATACATGTTTTTATATATGTTAAAATGTCTTAATGTAGTTTAATTGTATCTATTTGTGTATAATTTTGAGTTTATTTTATGTATTTGCTAACTAGCAAGTTAATGTAATGCTAATGGAGTTTTGATTTATTATTTTGCCTTCCATCTCTACTTTTTTGTTTAGCACTTACATTGGTGTTGAAGTGCAAGACAGCTAATTAAACATCTTGAGACCATCAGTCAAGGCTTTCTTTTTTCATTTGGATGCTACACTAAGAGAAACCAGCGTTACACTGTTATAACAGTGACAAAAGTCATGAGTTATTTGTCCTGAACTTATTTTATCACTCTACATAGCCTATTGTTATTGCACATAATATTAAGCTTAATCCTGCAATTCTATACCCTTAAATGCACAACTGCAGACAAACATACATGGTAAATGCACAGTAGGGATAGGGGTCATTTAGGCTCTAAAACAATTGTTAGGCTTCCAGTATCACATAGGGGGGAATAGAGAAAAGTAGATAAAACATGTAGCCTAGATGTTGATCTATTTTCAGTATTGAAAAAATTGTGCATTGGCTAGACAAAGGGAAGAATGAAAGTGCCATTTGGAATATACAACAGAAAAGAAAAAAATCAACATTACACAAGTTAACCAAATAAAAAGGGGAGGCTATAAATTAAAGTTGTCCTTGAGATATCTTCTACAATAATATAGCATAATCTCATGGCCTATGGGCTAGTCAATAACATATAGTCATATTATAAGGTATAGCTATACTCAAAACATTAACACGAATATATGTAAAAACAAACTCACTCTAATATCTAAATATATAGACCCCAAAATTCATTGTGTTTTGTGCTGCTTAATAATAGGTCAATCAGAATTTTTTATACAGGCTAAGTCAAAAGATCCAGGTCCTAATTGAACAATGTTTGAGGGGGAACTTCTATTTTGGATTTTATCCACTAGATGGTGCCATTGTTTATTGATTGTTGGAGTTATAAGCAATGTTGCAATGTTGGAGGAGCTATTTCGTCCCATTTTCCCACAGACAATGTTAGTGACACAGTTTAAGCACTTCTACATCCATCCAACAGATAGTGAAAGTATTCTAGTTAAAGTGTTGGAATGCTACTATACAACTAACCCCAGTGAGAGGGGCTACATGCAGAGGTTGTGGGATATATGGTTGCTTTGAAACTCAACATTTAAGCTGACAAAGAAACAACTACTAGCTCAGTGTTCCAACATCTGCAAATGGCAACTGTTATCACAACTACAGATTGATGAGGTACAACGAACATGCTACGGCAAGGGGAAGCCAGGACAACAGGTCAGAAAAAGGAGATATCATCATCATCCCCGATTACCAAGGGCTAAGACAAAGTACCCTCTGAAAGTCTGCTAGAGGACATGAATGCAGCACTACATACTATCCCTACTAGGACCATAACCATAACTGAGACCAATCAGCTGATATACACCACAGCAACAGTGATCATAGAGATGGTTGGCTACAAGATGAACACCATAAGCCACAAAGAGCATTACCTCCCATAGAAAAGGAGGCTGGAGGCCAAGATCAAGGTGACAAGGAGAGAAGTTAGTCAACTCTCAGAGCTACAGAAAGGTGTGGGGACGAAAGGGATACCTAGGAAGTACAACAAACTGTCTATACCTGAAGCACTGGAGACTGCCAAGCAAAGGCTCACAGCTCTGGCTACCCGCCCGAATCTAAGATACACAGGAGAAGCAGAAGCCAGGAGAAAAAATAGGATGTTTTCCACTGAACCATCCAAATGTGCTCTCAGGAGCAATGTAATAATACAAGGTGGGTGGGTTAAAGCACTTGTGTACTGAACTCCAGACGTGTCTTCAATTGCTTAAGTTAAGGATTGTTAAAACAAAGTAATACAGAATAGAACATCATCATGTTCTCAGCTGATATGAAGCACAGATGCATAGTTTATTGGTAACACTATGTTGGAGAGAACTTTAATGATGAACTCATATCCTTCTGGCTTGTTTTTTTTTTATATTAAACTGAAGAAATTATAACTGTTTAATCTGTTCAAATAACAACCCTCTTTGGACCCATTATTGTTGAGGGCCCAACCACCTGTGAGCAAACCACTTGTGCCACAATATTCAAGACATTTCAAGGAACTATCAATGGAGACTGTCCTTCCAAGGCTTCCAAGACATCCACACTAATACGTTTTTGTTTTAAAACACATAACCTTTGCTACGTTTAAGCCTAGCGTCCACATACTCCAGGATTGTGGTTTAGTCTGGCTGAAACAGAGACTTTTGAAAACGATGACGCAGACACCCATGATTGCTTCCCGATTGGGTCTTATCAGTCACAATGTGTCCCTCCCTGATTTGTCTCCTATCACGTGACCTTTTTCCAGAAGAAAACAAACAACATCAGCCTTGACTACCAGTGCTTAATTCAACATGGATAACAAATTACAGGCGTTGCTGACCTTGTTGTCTATGCTAGCAGCTGTTACTTTTCACCATTGCTGTTCTTCCTCCGTAGTATTTTCTGCAACTAAGCAACCGACTGCAGAGTAGACAGTACAATACAAGACAGACAATAAAATCTGCTTCTTGTTTAGACTGGTACGTGCCTGGCCAGTGAATGGTCATGTGATATGATTTTCAGGCATGTTAGTATGGACAGAGATTATTTTCTAAAACAGTGCTGAAACACTTGTGAGATCGCTTTTGTTTTAAAATGCCGTTTTAAAATGAAAACGTATTAGTGTGGATGTAGTCTAAAAAAAAACAAGACAACAAGAATTAGCCCCAAACTACACATATTTAAGTTCAAGTGACAGCAACCTCTAGTAGTTGTCTAATTATGACAGGAGCATCATATGAATTCTTTGTTTCCTGGCTTTAACAGAAGGGTTCAAATTTCTGGTCTACACCTGTTATTGCCCGGCCAATAAGTAATACAGCACCATTACCTGCCTACTTGTACACAAATTTGTGTGGTTATTTTCAGCCCGGGACATCCAGGCGTGGGAGTATGTTCCTCTGGGTCCTTTCCTTGGGAAGAACTTCGGGACAACCATCTCACCATGGGTTGTCCCCATGGAGGCATTGTTACCTTTTGCAGAGAACAACACTGTCCAGGTTAGTACCAGGGTAACCACCTCCGCCAATACACAGTTTGGAGAGCTGTTACTGTTATTTCCATGACAAAAACTAAGTATTAGGATTCAAAATTAACCACCTGAATTCTATACTTGTCAAGGCAGAAAAACTTCTTGAAAAGCATTTAGACCATCATGGGACAAAAACACATTCCTGAAAGTTATACTTATGAAAGTCTATGAGTTTGCTTTTATTTGTTTGAGGTTGAGTTTCTTACTAAAATCTTTGTGAACAATCTACTCACTGTGCTGCCACTGTAGTCCAGGTGAGAGAAAATCTAAGCTGACAGATAATGTTGATATGCTCATCAGAGTAGCCTTCAAGTATTACTATGTGCATGTAGTGAGTTCTTTGAGGAGTTCTTTTACTGAAAATTTACCACATTATGTATTAAGTCTCTATCAATTCAATTCAATTCAATTCAATTCAATTTTATTTATATAGGACCAAATCATAACAGAAATTATCTTAGGGGACTTTTCACATAGAGCAGGTCAAGACCGTACTCTTTATTTCACAGAGACCCAACATTCCCCCATGAGCAAGCACTTGGCCAAAGCGGCAAGGAAAAACTCCATTTTAACAGGAAAAAACCTAAAGCAGAACTGGGTTGTAGGTGGGCAGCCATCTGCCTTGACCAGTTGAGTTGAGAGAGAGAAAGAAGGAGGGAGGGGTTTGTAGGTGAGGAGAAGGATTTTAAATTCTATTCTAGATTTTACAGGAAGCCATTGCAGCAAAGCTAAAATGGGAGAAATATGATCTCTTTTCCTAATTTTTGTCAGCACACGTGCAGCTGCATTCTGGACCAGTTGAAGAGTCTTTAGCCTGATAATAAGAAATTGCAATAATCCAGCCTAGAAGTAACAAATGCGTGGACTAGTTTCTCTGCATCTTTTTGAGACAGGATGTGCCTGATTTTTGCAATATTACATAGGTGAAAAAAGGCAGTCCTTGAAAATTGTTTTATGTGGGAGTTAAAGGACATATCCTGATCAAAGGTGACTCCCAGATTCCTTACAGTGGTGCTGGAGGCCAGGGTAATGCCATCTAGAGTAGCTATATCATTAGATAATGTGTTTCTAAGGTGTTTAGGGCCAAGCATGATAACTTCAGTTTTGTCTGAGTTTAGTAGCAGAAAATTGCAGGTCATCCAGGTCTTTATCTCCATAAGGCATGCTTGGAGTTTACTTAAATGATTGGATTCATCTGGCTACACTGATAAATATAATTGGGTATCATCTGCATAACGATGAACATTTTTGGAGTGTTTCCAAATAATATTAGCTAAAGGAAGCATATATAAGGTGAATAGTATTGGTCCAAGCACAGAATCTTGTGGAACTTCGTGTCTAACTTTTGCGTACATGGAGGATTCATCTTTAATGTGTACAAACTGAAATCAATCTGATAAATAGGATTTAAACCAGCTTAATGCAGTTCCTTTAATGCCAATTAAATGTCCCAGTCTCTGTAATAGGATGTGATTGGCAATGGTGTCAAATGCAGCACTAAGATCTAACAAGACAAGTACAAAGAGAAGTCCTTTGTCCAATGCAATTAGGCGGTAATTTGTAACTTTCACCAGTGATGTCTCTGTGCTATGATGCACTCTAAATCCTCAAATAAACTATTGTTATGTAGAAAGTCACACAACTGATTGGTAACTGCTTTCTGAAGGATCTTAGAGAGAAAGGGAAGGTTAGATATAGGTCTATAGTTGGCTAAAAATGCCTGAATCAAGAGTAGGCTTGTTAATTACAGCTACTTTAGAGGACTGTGGTACATAGCCTGTTACTAAAGACAGATTGATCATATCTAGTAAAGCAGCCTCAAGCAGCCTAGTTGTAAATGCAAATAGAATTGGCTGTAAAGTTTTTCTGGTTGGGTGTGGGAGACTAAGAACAAGGCATTCAAATGAGTTATAATTAAGTTTAGGTCAAGGAAACTCAACAGGAATTTAAGTATAGTTAGTGTATTAATGATGAATATATATAAATAAATATATTTATATATATTCATTGTTAATGAAGGTTTGGTGAAAGTTCAAGAAGGAAGATCTCTTCCCTTGCATTCTGTCTTTATCCCACTACGGGTGAATGTCTATTTCCTCCTGTTTTATCTGTCTCTGTCACATCCTGCTGCTTTCATGTAAAATGTAAGATGTACAGATATGTACAGATGAAAAACAGTTTTGATTTAGCAGCACATCCCTGTGTCGCCACCCTTAGGATGAATGTAACATTTTTTTGTCTCACTAGTGGTGAAATCCTCACTACAATAGACAATAGAGAAACTGTTTTGCTTTTCTCCATTTAGCTTTGTAGACCTGTCTCATCTAGTTTCCCCTCTTCCTGCAGGATCCAGAGCCCCTCCCCTACCTGCAGCACCAAGATGCTTACACCTTCAACATCAACCTGTTTGTGTCACTAAAAGGTACTGTACACCAAGTGACTATCATCAAATAAACCATAATGGTTTTACACACACACACACACACACACACACACACACACACACACACAGAGAGTCGCGTTTCCATCACTTCAGAGGACAATACATTGACTTACAGTCATTTCCTGGGGACGTACCCTAACCTTAACCAAAACCACCACATGCCTAACCCCAACCCTTACCCTAACCTTTACATAACCCTAAACTTACCTTAACTTTAAACCAAGTCTTCACCCTAAAATTAATGACTTACGTTAAGGGGACTTGGTTTTTGTCCCCATACGGGAGGCGAGTCCCCATGACACAATTTGAGGCTTTTGTGCTCTCTGTGTGCTGAAATGTGGAGAAAAGCCTGAAACACTGGAAACTGCGCCGCTCACTCATTCAGACACAAAACAAGGGCAAATTGCACTGAGCTGCACAACTTTATGGGCTGGCATATCAGTAGCGCCCTTAGTGTCAAAAGTAAAAGTACTCATTATAGGGTAGGATAGTCCTGTCAGTGTCTGCTGCTCAAAGTGGAGATAATTTAACCACTTTTATACTGTTGGTTAGTTTAATTTACTGCGCAACAATGCAAAATACTATTTATAACTATTATTGGTTTGTAAAATCTTAACCAGCTGTCAGATAATGTAGTGGAGTACAATATTTACCTCTGAAATGTAGTGACGTAGAAGTAGAGTAAAGACAAGTACCTCAGAACTGCACTTAAGTACAATAGCAGTAAACAGTTAACTCCTACCCCTGGACTGAATGATACTGCACATGTCATAGTTAACAGTAGTAGTAGTTTAAGTAGTTTTAGTTTAAGACTTAAATAAACACTGCTTATGATCCCTGGTTGAACACAGCGAGGCAGGAGTAATGTAATATGTTATGAAAACATTGTCTGTTTGCTCTTCTAGGACAGGGCATGGTAGAGCCAGCAACCATCTGCAAGTCTAACTTCAAGGTAAGAATCTTGTATCTGTATTGACCCACGTCCACTATAACACTCATTGCTACATTATAGTAAATAATACAGCATGTACAGAGATTTTGAGGCCCTGGGCAAAGAGTTTAGTAAGTGTTACCAAAAGATAATAGTAGGGTTGCAATTAACAATTATCGTTATTATCAAATAATCTGTTGATTACTTTTTTGATTGATGAAGGGATTAAGGATTTGCTCAATAAAATTATTTTCTAATAACGGCCCATCAACTTTCACAAAAGCACAAGATAGTGTTCAACAAAGAGACCAAAACCCAGAGATATTTTTATGTCACATCGTGATAATATAAAATACATTTTGAATTTTTTCTTGATAAATTATTGATTAAACAACTAATCGATAAATAATCGATAGTTTTAGTTCTAGATAACACTAGTGGCATTAGGAATGTGGTGTACTAAGAAGTAAGAACGTGCACCACATTCTGTAAGCCATAAAGCACTGTAATTAATAAACAATTAAAATACAAATAAACTTATTTTTATCAAGTGATATTACACATGCAGGTAAATAAACTATATTGTTAGGTTTTAGGCATATTTACTAAGACATCTGCAATATTTTATTCCTCACTTCAGCTGTATTCTCAGTTATTAAGAACCCTTGTCTCTAAACCTGGCCTCTCACTCTTCAAATGGGCACTCACATGGGGAAAATGTGATATTTCCTTCTTTTTCTACAGCCCTGAACTATTTTTTGAGTTTTGGGTAGATTGTTGAATTAGGGATATGCTATGACTATTTTGAAGTGGTGGAATTAATACTGATGCATCAGTATGTAGGCAACATTTTACTGTTGTAGCTAGTTGAGGTGGCGCTAGTGTACTATATACAATTTGGTAGTTTAGTCCAGTGGTTCCCAAACTAGGGGTCGGGCTTCTCCAAAGGGTCACAAGATACTGTAAATCTGAGGGGTCATGAAACAATTAATGGGTTAGGAAAGAAGAAAAAGCAAAGTTCTGCCACACATATTAGGATAAATTCTTCAGACTTTTCTCTAACCTTTGCTTTTTTGTGAAATATTTGAAAGTTTTACCTTTCATGTCCTCAAACAATTATTGAAGTGAAACCGTCTGAAAAGTTTGAGAGGAAATGTCTCTTTGGTGGAACTGCTAACTACTCATTGATATCTGAAATATTACAAGAAGCCCCAACAACACACTGCTATTTTTTCAAGGGGTCACAAGCCAAAAAGGTAACTAGTAACTAATGCTCTCAAATGTAATGCAGTAAAAAGTACAATATTTTTTTTGGTCTGAATTGTAGTGGGGTGGAAGTTTGAAGTAGAATGAAATGGAAATACTCAAGTAAAGTATAAGTGTCTAAAAAATGTACAGTCCTTGAGTAAATGTATTTAGTTTGTCAAAAGTAAATAACATTTACAATAATTCTTGGTTAATAAGTTACAACACTTCCTGCTGCCACTTAGGACCATCAGTATTTAAAGGGGACCTGTTATGCTTTTCCTTATTTTCAGGCATATATATAATGTTACAATGTCGGATGTTCAAATTAAACACGGTCAAAGTGTCAAATAATGAGGTAAATGTATGTAGAAGTAATCCCTGTGAGCAAAAAAGCACTGGCTTCAGACTGCTCTGATTGCCCGTTTTCAAACGTTTTTTCCACTTTCAGCCCGAGCTGATGTCGGCTAGTGACAGATTTCTTTATATAGTTATCTGCTCCACACTCAGCGTGCGAGTTCACTGCTCCGCTCTGCTAACATTATGGCATTTTCCATTGTTTTGGGAGTAGTCATGCTGTGCCATGACTGGAGTGGAGCTGGCACGCTGTGAGTGTTTTTCCATTACACAGCAGGCAAAGTAAAATAAGTAGTTTACCTGTTGGAGGTGTGCTGGTTGTCTGCAGCTCTTCATCAAATATCATCATCACTGTGGCTGTTTCTGCTTGTACTATTCCTCCCCACATTATTTCTAACAAAGAGCTCCAAATATGTCCATATGTTCGCCCATTTTTTAGCACCACTAACATAGCGCTGCTAATTTGGTGAGGAACATGTTTAATTCTTCACAATAAAAGTCTCCCATTATTTAGCTTTTAATATGAAGCAGTGAAGCAGGAAATGTTGGGTTTGCATTGGTGGTAACTTAACACAACTATGATACGGCTGCCTCTCAGCAGGCTTCTGGAAAGCTGGCCAATCAGAACAGAGTGGGCTCATCAGGAGGGGGGCCTTAAAGAGACAGGAGCTAAGACTGCCTGTTAGACACACAGGCTGAACTGAGGGGCCAGTATAAGATAAATGAGGAATTTTTTAACTGTGAATCATGCAAAGCTACTCTAGTGGAGTCCCAGAATAAAAAATAGAGCTGGGAATGAGCATAATAGGTCCCCTTTAAAAAACATAGTTTGTACAGTTTTAACACAGATGTTAGGGGCTGTGTCCACCATAGTGTTTTTTCCCAGCTGAGAATGCCAGGCGCTCTGAAAACGCCCATCTGGGAGTGCTGGAGAGTGCTTTGGAGGCACAGCGTTTTTTCAGCTGAGACGCTTTGGTTGCTATGATACAGAATATCTGCGGATGTACAGTTAATTTATGTATTGCAAGTACCTAATTTCGCAGATAGTTCATGTTATCAACAAATACTGAATGTAAACATGTCAGCACAAGGTAGAGTAATTGCTCTGGCCCTTGCTCTGGATGAAGGGAAAGCTGAAGCATGTAGGGACAGACAATGAACCCACCAGTCTGTGTGGGTTCATGCGATTTTGTGGGTGAGGAAACATCTCAGCGAGTTAAAGAGCTGAAGTTGGACGGAGCCTGGTAACTTGGGAAACATCCATTGTTGTCATAGTTCAGTGCTTGTACATGTAGGATGTGATGGTTGGTCTTTGTGGTCCACTCTTCCACTGTGATTGGATGGCTGCGTAAAAAGTGACATTGACGAGTGCAGTGTTTTACCTAAAGTTGAACATTTTTCAACTCTCGCGACCAGAAAAAAAACGCCAAATGTGCAGCACTCAGTGCAGAATAGACACTCAACCCCTCATCATGCTGCAGGTATTTGTAGCAGTGTAAATATGCAACGCTCCCATTGCAAACAATTAAAAAAATACATTATATATACCTCAGTGCTCTCAGTTATCAGCAGCCTGCAGAGGCAGGTCTGACCTGCATTGATCCAAATGAGGAACCAATATGTATTTACAGTCTGTCTCTCCCCATTTGCTTCCTCTTTCCTCTCCATCTGTCTGTCTTTCTGTAGTACATGTACTGGACCATGAAGCAGCAGCTTGCCCATCACACAGTCAATGGCTGCAATGTCAGACCAGGAGACCTGCTGGCTTCTGGTACCATCAGTGGACCTGTGAGTGTCTGCATGTGCAACTCTGTGTATTGTGAATGTGTGTGTGTGCTGCTAAACTGTTGTCAGATGTCAGATTAGCTATTAAAACAACAATAAAACAAACAACATGTAAAATTATAACAGGCAAAAACATTAAGCAGCTGAACAGAGGATAAAAAGTTAAAAGACATGCAAAGCAATTACAATGTTAAGCAGAAAATCGGTGCAAACATATAATTACATTACATTACACAAGACAGAGGTAAACAGACAGAAAGCCATTATGGTAAAGTCAAGTCTGACATTTCATGCTTACAATGTTGAATTGAATGCTGATCTTAAAAATACTGAATTAAAGCTCTGTGTGAAATTTGAAAAGTTTGGATTTTGATGATCCCTAATTTGCCCTTTCTTTTACACATCAGCTTTTTTTTAAAACTTTTATGGGTTTCACACTTTATCCGCTTGTTTTTATATGTTATACATTATATATTGTCTCTTTAACCCCTCTTTCCTTTTCTTTCTCCAGTAAACCTCTGTTTTAAAGTTCGCCCAACTGATGTGATCTGGTGACATTAAAATAATTCAAAAGATGCTGTAATCAAATAAAATGTATACGCACCAGGGCTTTAAACATCTATGTGACAATTCAGGCAGTTCCATAATGGATGATGCATAAGGGGCCAACTACAGAGTTTGTCTACCTGTCTCTCTTGTGTTTTATATGTACAGTACATTTGTAGTATACTTATATGTACTGTATCCCAACAGGACCCAAAGAGTTTTGGCTCCATGTTGGAGCTGTCATGGAGGGGATCTAAGTACATTGATGTGGGAGGAGGAGAAACCAGAACTTTCCTGGAGGATGGAGATGAAGTCTCCATCACAGGTTAGACTGAACCAGCACAGCAGCGGCTCACTGGATCATTCACTGGAAACGTATAGAGTGTCACCATTTTTCTGTCGCTAATAGGCATGAATGTTACCCACTAAGATCTGACTGGACAGTAGTTGCTTTTAGTGGCACTACACCAGAGTGATTGTGTGTGTGTGTCTAGAACCAGGCTACATAATCATACTGTATGTTCATAATGGTAAAATAAAATGTTTATTCCTCTGTCTAGGTTACTGTCAAGGCGATGGATACAGGGTGGGCTTCGGATCCTGCATGGGAACCATCCTCCCCTCCCTGCAACACTGAAACACACACAGTTATTTATGTGGGAATTTTATTGTAGAGCATAAATACTGAAAGAATACAGAATCTCCCTATTTTCACCATCACTGTCTGTAAATGAAGACAACTACAACTGCAAACTCTGCTCACTTATTATTCTTCTCTCTCCCTTACACACACACATGTTCACACACATTCCTCTGTGAAAATGACGTGATAGCAGCTTTAGTTAATAATTGATGTGCATTTCTCAGAGCTCTGTAGAGTTGTACAATGACCTTGTTACTGAAATCCTCAATATATTCACCTGCAATATTCACCCAGCAGAGGGATTCTCCCACATCACGTCAGTGTTACTGTTGTACCAGGATCAGTATTATTGATGTTTTATGTGTGTTGGTCCCTGATTTATAATGAAATCATCCATTTATAATCTTATTGTGTTTATGTCTTTTGTTTTTCTGTTGCCTCACTGTGTCTATTAGATGCCTGCAGTCTTTAATCACATCTTTTATTACTTAATTTAGAGAGACATTACTGATTACTTTACATGTTAGGGTATTCTATATTTTTCTTATTGTCATCAAATCCCATGAAATGACCAAACCTTCTATGAATTTTACTAACAAATGTTGTGTTTGTAGCAAAGCCTGATATATCGTATTCTTCTGTGCTGTAGAGCTCCATTGTTGTCCAAAAACTATTAAAAACATGTCATTGAGCCACACTGTTGCACTGAGTGACATGATCCTTCATTACCTTGAACACACACACTGTAGTTTATTTTGCCTCAGTCCCACACATGCCATCCTGCTGCCAGAAGTACTCACAAGAACACCTAATGCAGATTCATCTGCCCCTGAAAAATAGAAAACAGATGCACTTGTAGTCCCATCACTCTGTTTATACAGCATGCCAAAAGTGCTGTATCACTTAGCATGTCACTAGCTTAGCCGCAGTTTAGAACAGGTTCAGCTGAAGTGCACCCCATGCATTGGTTTAAAACCCAGCTGTTTGCTATTCAGAAATTGATACTTCATCAGCTATTTAAATCTTACTTGAACCTGATCTAAACTGCAGCCAAGCTAGTTAGATGCTAAGTACTTGTGTTCTGTTATTTGTATAAGTTGACCAACAAATTAACAGATAAACTAAAGCACTGGATTGAAATTTTTGATTTAACAAAAGAGCATTTTTTTAAAAAGATTTACATCTTCAGTAGGAACCAATGGGCTTGGGGCTGAGAGACACAGACAGAGTGGGGAAGTCATAAAGTATTGAGAGATTAACTAACACATTGTTGGTTTTGTCTTTTCATGGGATTTGTTGTCATTAAGAAAAATATAGAATAACATTAGACTTCTACTTTTAGTCAATTAGCTAACTATGAGGAAACTGTAGTGAATTTACTTTTAATGGTGTTATAATTGTGCAGATGCAAATCAGCAGACTGATTCTCTTTTAGAAAGGTGAGAGGTGATGAATAAATAATCAGTGAGGATAAAAACCACCACTGCTGCCAGTAACAACAAATCAAACTGTTCTTACCATGGCAGCTGAGGCATTTTAGATCTTTCACACTATGTTTCTCGCTCTCTGGACTGTCTGCATTATGGTGCTGTCGTGCCCTGATAGACTTGGATGAACTTGCTAAAAGTCATCAGTGCTCTAAATGTGAATTTTATTGCTGCATTAACTCAGTGAGAATACAGCTGTGTGTGTTCCAATCCATTTGTGCAGCCATTTTTGCATGCATTTCTGAGTGCATGTGGAACTTGTTTGCATGTTTTCACTGCTGCCTGTCTGTGTGGTCTGCAGCTGCTCTGGGAAGTCACGGTGAACATACTTTCACTGAGCATCAAAACTGCTAGAACAGCTGGGATGCAAACCCACAACTCCATTCTCAGACCATAGATGTAGTTTACATAGAACTCTATATGAAAAGAGAATCTTTTGACACAAATCTGATGACACATAGTGATAGTGTCTGCCCCTGGGTTGGAATATGCAGCTGAGGTATGGGTTTGGTGACAGTAGACTGTGTAAGGAACCCCTCATGTGGGACATGTACAGTAGTTGTTCATGTGTCAGACAATAGGGTGCAGGGTTGCTCTGTTTGGGACTATCTCTTCCATTTTAAAGTGAGACAAGTACCAGATGCTTCCCATTGAAAAGCATGGGGAAGAAACTGCATTGCACTTTGTCAGAGGTAGGGAGGTTAACCAGATACACATTTGCCAAACCAACCACTTAGCTGGTATTCAGACTGAAATCAGTCCTGTGTTAAAACAACAGCAACTGTTTTATCTTTCAATTTTACAAGGTAAGCAGTAGAATACAGTGTTCAAAGTAATCCACCAGGAATGTGCACTTGCATGTATGTGATTGGCCAACGCTGCACCATCCCAGATGACCTCACAACAAGCACTGTGTTGCCTGCTCTGAATGAAAGTTCACCCAAGCCACCAAAACAGCAAGGACCGCCACTGTGGAGCCCTATGGTTGGCACCCCTACCACGCTGCTGGATTGGGCTTCAACCTGCTGTGAACATTTCGATTGTGATGTTTTTGTCTTCTTGCTGGAGTCGGTTCATAGCGCATGCCCTAAACGCCATAAACTGCCTTCCGTTCCATAGCCTTGGTTGCTAAGGTTGTTGCTAAGGTTTTTCTGTGTTGTTTGTGTTGTCCACTCATATTTAAGATCGGATTTTGTCTCAAACATGTATGGATGGATTTGAGAGGTTGACATGAAAGCAGTGAAATCCTGCTACTATAGTTTGTATTATGGTTTGTTGACGTAGCCAACCCAGTCATATAGTGAACATTTTCTGTGTATTTGTGTATTGTGTGCTTTAACTCCCTGAGTTTGCTTGTGGTTCTCTCTCTCTCTCTGATGAACCTGCTGTGGTAGCTCTACGTGTAATGGGCTGCAGGTGAGCCTCCTTGAATGGCTGAGTGAACAATTGTGTTTGTGTGTGTGAGTAAGTTGTTTCAGGGATTGGTTCCAGCCTCAGAGCCAGCCAGCCAACATGTTGTAAAATATTGTAAATAGCAAGTATTGCAAATATATAAATAACAGTCCAGGTTACATAGGGGTCAGTAGCATTTTTTAAAAATCTCTTTATTCCTGAATTCTGTTAGGTCGGTGATTTGTATTTATGTTTCTTTCTGTTTGAGTGGGCAATTTTAGGTTGATTTAGTTAGCTTTAGTTCCCCTTTGTTTGTTGTTTTGCTGTTAACCCACCATGAAGTCAAAAGTCTGAAATAAACACTTAAAGGGATGCAAATCCACGTCAGGGTCTGATTAACCCTGGATTCGTCATCTGTACGCGGGTATCTAATGTTGAAAGATCCGAAACATCCAATGACCAGGATGACATCACTGATAATGTGTTCCAGTGCATCGCAGGGTGTATTCATCAATCAAAACTGATTTTAGTACGGAAAATGATGTGAAATGTGATGTCCCCAGAAGGAATCTATATTACCACTACATCTGGAAATTTAACATTATGTTGGTATTGATGAACAAGATTGGCTTTGTCAGTTATGTGAGTTAAACTAAACAGAAAATAAAATGCATTTCTATTTCAGATTGTCCCTTTATATCATGATTCAAGAAAGATGTTAGTCAGTGGAACTGAAAAAAAGAAAAACAATGCATGGCCACTAAGAAAATGTGCTGTATAGGTATATGCTTTTATACTGTGTTTCTAGTTTGTTTTTGTGTAAAACCTGTTTTACCCTCTATGGAGCGTAGTGTTAGTTCAGGCAGGTGAGCCTCACCATCATTGGATTATTCACAGCTGTGTGGCTAGTAACATCCAATCATATTCATTCAGGTGTACAGTGCGGACATTATAAACTGACGCCATCACTTACCCCGTTAATCCCACTCATATCAACGCTTTTTGCTGCTGCAGCTGACCTGATACAGTTCCTGCTTCTAGTTTTGGATGACTTTATTAAGGAGGTAATAATTGCAGTAAATAATCGCAGCAGGCAGCAGCTACATGTCTGCTGCTGAGCTGTGCTGTTGCTGTTCAGATTCAATTTGTGATGAGTATGAATTATTGGAATTTATGGTTTCCACATGCTTGCAAGTGATGTGCTGCTGACTGCTCAGTGTGCACTGATCTGTGTATTCATTTGCAGCGTAGTATTGTTGGATATATAGTGAGAGAGCCTCATATGGGAGCACCACTTGTTAGGGTGGTTGGTTGTAAGCTAGTTGGTTATTAGCAGTAATTAATAATTATCAGATAATTATTAATTAATTAAAATTAAATTATTAATATGAATTAATAATACGGGGCACCACCCGGAAACCGGGACCTATAACCAAACAATAAGGTAGTCTTTACAATAAATGAGCATAATAATTACAAAAGACTTCTCTTTAAAGATATAAACAGTGTAGATGGGTGTGTGTCTCTGTGGGTGTGTGAACAAAATGGCAACCGTGATCTGTGAGATGACGTCATGCGAGAATTGGGGTGACTGGCGTGATCTCGTGAGATGACGTCACGCGATCTCAAGGACAGCAGGCGTGATCTCGCGAGATGAAGTCACGTGATAACCAAATAGCAGCTATGACCGCAGTGCCGGTTATAACAATAGCAAGATGGCGCTACCTGGGGGTCGGCGTCTCTGCATTCACCCAATTCAATGTATCAAACACATGTCTGATGGTAGATAACGAGGGCAGAGCGGCGCTGTGTCCCACGTTATCTGACCGTCTCATGTGTAAGAAAAGGTGTGTGTATGTGTGTGTGTGCATGTGTGTGGGTGTTAGTAGCAAGAGGAGAAGAAACGCCGGCTCACGGCGAAATCCTTCGATCATGAAGGGAGAGCAGTGGTTGTTTGTCCACAGAGAGCGTGCGTGCAGACGGCAGTCTGTAACACACGTTGTCTGATTTTTGATCAACAAAAAACTTACTTTCTCACTCACAATGGCACAAACACAGCAGCAGTCCCGAGTGGGACAAAACACAAAAACAGTCTAGCGTGGTTAACACAACTAAACATTCCGCGAACTTTAAATACTCCTCAGAGTATAGCAGGAAAAAAGGACTCGGCGGTCCGTTAAATCAAACAACACAATAGCAATTAGGCTTAAAGCTAAAAGCTAACAAACACACAATTCATTCTGTCTCTGTCCAGACATAGCCTCTTACGTGATCGCTTCATAAAGCGATACGATGTGTGTTTCCGTCCTGGTCCGGTTCAGATATTGACGGGGCCGTCGGCGCTCTGTTGGCGGGGTTTTGACGGCAGCTGATCCTCGGCGGCATGGCGGAGTCAACTTAGTTGAAGAAGAGCGGGGCAGAGAAGTTATCCGCGTCTCCGTGAAGAAATCCTTTTCTTCCTTCTGCAGGCAGTGAGAGTGCTGGGTTGCAGCAGCAGCGGTGTCTCTCTCAGATCCGGTGATTGTGTTCGGTTGAACACAGGCAGAAGTTCAACTCGTCCAGCGAGGGTCGAATCTTCAGTCAGGGGGAAAAAGTCCACGTGCACGGGGTTACTTCCTTTAGTAAGCTGGCTCATGGAGAAAGCAACGCTTCCGCCAGCGCTGTTACGGTGGAAAAGCGATTTGCGCAGCCGCTTCTTAAAGGGGCGGTGACGTCATGACGGTGTTGCCATGACTCCCAGTGATGTTTGTGGGTCTCTGCCAATCAGAGACCAGGGTTTGAGCTCCCTGCCAAGTTCTCACCTAGGTGCAAACTCGACAAAGCATTGGGAGGTGGAGTCTGTGAGCAGCATTTTGGTGCTGCTCCCGTTGTTTCAGGGGACAAAGGACAAAGGAAGCCTCATGGTCAGGCTTCAGGTTTTACATGTAGGCCTGCCTTTGTCTGACCCCATGGTTGAGGCCCAACAGTATCTTGCTGTATGTTCATCTGAGATATAACTCATTTAGTTTTGGGGGATTCACTTTATCATCAGATGCCTTGTCACTGCTCAGATTCTTTGAGAGTTGAGGGAACTCATGTCTGAGACCGTGGGTAGCATTTAATTTGTTGAAATCAGACCGCAGACCGCAGCCCGTGAAAAGGTAGTACGTTTGCATGCCACGTCTCTGTAAATAAAAGCAAGCACCACTTCTCCTCATGATCGCTGAGATCTTTTGTTCTTTGGTGCTTCCACCTCATTTCTCCTCCTACTAACCATGCACGTACACACACATGCACACACACACACACACACACTTGGTGAGCAGATAATTCTGCAGTAGAGCTTAGCCCTGTCTCCAAATTATCTTATTGTTGGAGACACGTGTTGAGCCGGCAGACACCATTAACCATTGTCTCTGTTCAAATCTCATGGTCACGTCTGTCATCTTGCTCCTCCCCTTCCTCTCTCACACACACACCACCACCACATGCTCTGCCATCTCAATCCTCCACTGTTATAGCCTGTTTGTGTTGTCTCATGTGGCTTTGTTTTATGATAGGTGCGATTGGCCATTGTTTCCAACCACAGCCTCAGGCCCTGTCTGCTTGGCCTGGTTTCTCCTCTGCCTGGCATCCATTTGGTGTGGTGCCCTGCTGCGGTGCTTCGCTGCTCTTTCCCATTGTTGCTTGTGGCTGTAAAGGCTAGTCGGTCTGCGCTCAGGAGTGGGTGTGTGTCGGCCTGCTGACAGCTAGCTAAAGTCTGGGTCCCAATTGTGAGGTTAAATTAATTTAATTTAATTTGACAACTTTGTGTGGGGACCTTCTTATTTCTCCTGGTTTTCTATTCAGTTGGGTATACTTTATGGTTTATTTTTCATTAGTTACTTTATGTAATTAGTTCTATGACCTATATTGTTTAATATGTTGAATTGAATTTGGTTTTGTTTATTTCTTTGATTTGTTTCATGTGTTTTTGATTTACATCGTTTCAATTGTATAATGTTTTCATTTGTTTGTTAGCCTATTTTTTGGTTTAAACCTAATTTGGTTAGACTAAAGTTAATTCTTTTCCCTTAGTTGAATGTTTTGGGCAATTTATGATTTTGTTGTAAATATGTGCTTGACTGCCAACTGTATTTCTTGGTTTATTTTGTTTCTTTGGGTTTTGGTTTCTTTGCTTAGTTAACCCCACTAATTTGTTGTCTCCTTTTCAGTTGCTGAGAGCTGCTGGTGGTGGTTCCTGGTGTCCTGATGGTGGTTTCCCCTTTTTCTGAGTGTGTGTGCTGTGCACCCCCCTTTTTGTTCTTTGATTTCGACTCACATCCCCCTACTGATGAGCCTCAGCACAGATAAAGTTCCCCCTTTTTGTGTCCCCTTTTTATGGTGTGAGTGAGAATTTTTATAGTTTTTAATAATCATTGTATAGTTATAGTTAATTGTTATAGTAAATAAATGTTGTTGACTGGAACCACGTCCTGTCTCTCTTTGTCGGCAAAATGAACCTCAGTGCCTTGTTGGTTGTTTTATCACAACCCTGATTACTTTTAGGGTGAAACTCCCTAGGTGGCATTGTCGTAAAACATTCTAGTTACTCTTTACTCGCTAGTCTTTCCCCTCCCTCGTCGCACCACATAATGTTAATAAACTGTTATGCCTTCAAGAGAAGTTGTTTTGGTGTTTTGCATACATATTGTGGTAAAGGCTGGTTGCGAGAGTCAGTGCCCGGACTCAGCCCTTCACTGTTCACCTTTATAGATATTAATATCTCTCAGATATTGACATTTTTAAAGTGATACCCCTTTTTGAGACTGTTTTCACTGTTTTGGATATTGGTCCCTGATCTCAGGGTGGTGCCCTGTTGTTATTAATTTACATTTAAAACGTTATTGATTTTTAATAATTATTATCTTTGATAATAATTGATTATTGCTAATAACCAAACCTGCTCCTAACTAAGTACCAACATCAGAATATAAGAAAACACCTCAGGGATACAGCAAATGGGTAACATTTTTAATGTTTATTTCTCAAACACATCTGTAGCAAAAACATGGAACTATTAACATTTTGAGAATTAGCTGTTTTGAGCAGTCTTGTCAGGGAAGCGAGAAGCAAGATTGGTGAAATCAAAGTAGAATTTTCTGGCTATGAGTTTGTAAATGTTAATAACCTCATTATGGTCAATTGGGATGTCCCTCAATGGACAACAGCAGAGTATCTGAGACCATGTTTCTAAGCTGGGTCCTGATCACCTTCAGTTTGGAAAGTGATCGCTTGACTGATGCAGTTGTCACTGGCTATGTCGTATATTTTTTCAGGAGTTTTGTCAGCTTTAGAAGACTGTGTCCACATCATTTTCTTTAAGGCACGTAAGCTTGGATATTGCTGGCAGGAAGAGCATATGAAGAGTGGAACACCTTAAGTTCAGTGACAATACTGTCTGTCTGAAGTACACTTGCCCCCTTGCCTTTGTCATGTTTTTACCCCTATCAGAGTTCAAAGTTCAAAGTATCTTTATTGTCTCTTTGGTTTGCAGCCAGGATATACAAAAATTTGCACACATCATACAAAAACACACAAAACATCAAAAACACTGATGGACAGCAACAAACAACGGGACATAGTGGGCAGATTGACTTAAAGGAGTACATTCAGCATCAAGGTCAAAGTGCAGAGGTCAAGTAAGCAGTCTGCAAATAAGCAATCTCCAGACATCAGTAAAATACTATCTACCATTTAACAATTGAATAGCACCAGGGACAAATGAAACCTTGTATCTCTTAGTCCTCTTAACTGGGACCCTCAACCGACAACCTGAAGGTAACAGTTCAAACTCTGTCTGTAGGGGGTGAATTTGGCACTCCAGAAGGGAAGTAGCTTTTCTGAACACCTGCCTATTATAAAGGTCAGCAAGCTGGGCTTGAGTCCTCCCTGAAATCTTACTAGCCACTTTGATGAGGCTACTGAGCCTATTTTTATTGGCCAGAGTCAAATTACCACGCCAAGCAATAATGCAGAACATTAAAACTGATTCAATAAAATTTCTATAAAAGGCAGTCAGCATCTCAGAGGAGACATTAAAAGAACACATTTTCCTCAGGAAAAAAAGTCATTGTTGGACCTTTTTTGTCATGGAAGCAACATAAGATTCAAAACACAGTTTGTTGTCAAGAACAACACCCAGGTATTTATAGCTGTCCACCAGCTCAATGTAGTACAGGACTAGGAGGAGCCTTTCTAAGGCTGATTATCATGTCTTAGACACATTTAGTTGGAGAAAGGAGTCATCAGACCAAGATACGAAATCATATACCACAGGCCCATGATGTTGCTCCTCCCCTGCAAGAAGACTTACAATCACAGAATCATCCACAAATTTGATAATGTGTCCGTTAGTGTGGTTGCCTCAACAGTCATTGGTGTACAAGATGTAGAGTAGTGGAGGGAGACAGCAGCCTTAAGCAGAACCAGTGGAAGAGTGCAGCTAAACAAGTGTTTATCTGAATTACAACCAGCTAGGGCAATGTTCCTATTGCCTTTGTCATTAGACCTAGTCATAGATTTCATACTGTTCCAGGCTTCCTTTAAATTGTTACTGCCCAGCTCAGCTTCAATTTTATCTCTGTACCTGAGTTTAGCCTTTTTGATTTCTGACCTGATCTCCTTCTTTGTTTCCTTAACTTACATTACCTTTATTAAAAGCATTTTTCTTTTTACGAATCAGACCCTTAAAGGCTGATGAGGCCCATGGTTTGTTGTTAGGAAAAATTGTGACAACCTTGGTGGGAATAACATTGTCTCTACAAAAAGAGATAGCTACACACAGTGTCTGTTAACTTGTCTATGTTGTCCGAGGATTCTGTAAACACCGATGTTTGATTGATGTACAGGCACACACCCCCTCCCTGTGATTTCTGTGTTTCCTCAATGTCCCAATCCAGCTGTATAGGAGCCCCGAAGCCATTTATATCCAAGGAAGTGTCAGAGTCCGACTCTGTAAGCCATGTTTCCGTGAATGCCATGAGACAAGCATCAGTGTATTCACGCAGATGACTGACATTCCCATGTAATTCGCCCATGTTATTCCTTGGTGATTGGACGTTTTGCAGTTGCTTCCATAAACACTGATACACGCCACCTTTCTTCCCTCTTTTCCTGATATAGGCTACTTTCTTGAAGTCATTTCCAGTGATCACAGGATCACTAAATATCTCCTGGTTTATGTTAGAGATCCATGAGGAAAGTGTAGGATCCAGGGTGTGGCGATTCCATTGTAGATTTAAAAGAAACTTGCATGTGTACTGGATTGTTTGGGAGTGTAGGTGACTCCAGGAAAAGTTCATGAATATCACCAAAAGCAAATAATATAAAATCTCCATCTCTGAACCAACTCAAAAAAACATTTATGACTTAAAAACACTCAAAATGTAGCCCACTTAATTCAATTCAATTCAATTCAATTTTATTTATATAGCGCCAAATCACAACAAAAGGTATCTCAGGGTACTTTTCACATAGAGCAGGTCAAGACCGTACTCATTAATTTACAGAGACCCAACAATTCCCCCATGAGCAAGCACTTGGAAAAACTCCCCTTTAACGGGAAGAAACCTCAAGCAGACCTGGGCTCTAGGTGGGCCAGGTCGGCCATCTGCCTTGACCGGTTGGGTTTACAGAGAAAGAAGGAGGGAGGGGGAGGGGGAGAGGGGGTTGGAGTGAAGAGAGACACAGAGAAGCATAATAACAACAACAACAATAACCATAACAACAATAATAGTAATAGAGATATGACTTGTAATAATAATAGCATTAATAGCAGTAACAATAATGGAGGCAGGACATCCACAGGACCATGCCCCAGTCCCCACGGCCATGGCCCACCATTCAGGCACTGGACCTTCCTGTGAGACGAGAAAGCACAAAAACTCGCATACTTGCATACAAATGGAGAGGAGGAGGAGAAAAGAGGAGCTCAGTGCATCATGGGAAGTCCCCCGGCAGTCTAGGCCTATTGCAGCATAACTAAGGGCCGGTCCAAGGCAAGCCTGGTTGGCCCTAACTATAAGCTTTATCAAAAAGGAAAGTTTTAAGCCTACTCTTAAACACAGAGAGGGTGTCTGCCCCCCAGACTGAATCTGGAAGATGGTTCCACAGGAGAGGAGCCTGATAGCTGAAGGCTCTGGCTCCCAATCTAGTTTTGGAGACTTTAGGAACCACAAGTAAGCCTGCATTCTGGGAGCGCAGTGTTCTAGTGGGATAATAGGGTACTATAAGCTCATTAAGATATGATGGTGCCTGACCATTAAGAGCTTTGTAAGTGAGGAGAAGTATTTTAAATTCTACTCTGGATTTTACAAGAAGCCAATGTAGCAAAGCTAAAATGGGAGTAATAATTTTTCTAGTTTTTGTCAGTACATGTGCATTCCGGACCAGCTGGAGAGTCTTTAGAGACTTGTTAGGGCAGCCTGATAATAAAGAATTGCAATAATCCAACCTAGAAGTAACAAATGCGTCTGCATCTTTTTGAGACAGGATGTGCCTAATTTTTGCAATATTATGTAGACGAAAAAAGGCAGTCCATGAAATTTGTTTTATGTGGGAGTTAAAGGACATATCCTGATCAAAGATAACTCCCAGATTCCTTACAGTGGTGTTGGAGGCCAGGGTAATGCCATCTAGAGTAGCTATATCATTAGATAATGTGTTTCTAAGGTGTTTAGGGCTAAGCACAATAACTTCAGTTTTCAGAGTTTAGCAGCAGAAAATTGCAGGTCATCCAGGTCTTTATGTCCTTGAGGCATGCTTGAAGTTCAGTTAAATGATTTAATTCATCTGGCTTCATTGATAAATATAAATGGGTATCATCAGCATAACAATGAAACTTTATGGAGTGTTTCCAAATAATATTACCTAAAGGAAGCATATATAAGGTGAATAGTATAGGTCCAAGTACAGAACCTTGTGGAACTCCATGTCTAACTTTTGCATGCATGGAGGATTCAATGTTAACATGTACAAACTGAAGTTGATCTGAAAAATAGGATTTAAACCAGCTTAATGCAGTTCCTTTAATGCCAATTAAATGTTCCAGTCTCTGTAATAGGATGTGATGGTCAATGATGTCGATGCCGCACTAAGATCTAACAAGAGTAGAGTAGTAGTACAGAGAGAAGTCCGTTGTCTGATGCAGTTAGGAGGTAATTTGTAACTTTCACCGGTGCTGTCGCTGTGCTATGATGCGCTCTAAATCCTAACTGCAAATCCTCAAATAAACTATTGTTATGTAGAAAGTCACATAACTGATTGGCAACTGCTTTCTCAAGGATTTTAGAAAGAAAGGGAAGGTTAGATATAGGTCTATAGTTGGGTAAAATGGCTGAATCCAGAGTAGGCTTCTTAAGAAGAGGTTTAATTACAGCTATTTAAAGGACTGTGGTACATAGCCTGCTACTAAAGACAGATTGATCATATGTAGTAAAGAAGTGCTAACTAAGGGTAAGACTTCCTTAAGCAGCCTAGTTGGGATGGGGTCTAAGAGACAGGTTGATGGTTTAGATGACGAAATCATTCAAGTTAATTCACAAAGGTCAATTGGAGAAAAACAGTCTAAATATATATCAGATTTTACAGCTGTTTCTAAGGTTCCTGAGTTTAAGGTGCCTGCCTCCTGCCCTCAACAGGCACTGTTGAGGGAAGGAGGTGATGAATTTTATCTCTAATGGTTAGAATTTTGTCATTAAAGAAGCTCATAAAGTCGTATATAGGGTCAATAGAGTTGTGACTCTTTGTCAGCCTGGCCAAAGTACTGAAAAGGAACCTAGGGCTGTTGTTATTCTCCTCTATTAATGATGAGTAATAGGCAGCTCTGGCTTTACATAAGGCCTTCCTATATGTTTTAAGACTATCTTGCCAGACTAAAAGAGATTCTTCCAGTTTGGTGGAGCGTCAAATCCTTTCAAAATTTTGCGATTAGGATGAGACAATAAAAATGCTCTCTGACTCAAGGAACCTGCTGCCACACAAGCAGTGCCCTCCTGGGCATCCTTCTAATTACCAAGGAAGTTGCATTCACTCATCTCCATTTGTTTGTCTGTTAGCAGGGTTACTCAAAAGGTTCTCTTCCAGATTTCATAACAGTTTCATGACAGGATCATTTTAAAAACTTTTTAACCTGCCTAGGCAGGGTTAAGTCCTACTGGGCATCCCTCTAATTGCTAATGGCTAATGCAAATGTACCTTTATTCCTCATCTCCTGCCTTGCTGCCTCTAGCTGCATCTTGCAGATCCCTTTGTATTGTCTTCCATTTTCTATCTCTTTTTGGCATTCTGTAATCATACGGTAACCCAATGCTAATCTCCCTCTCTACAAGTGCAAATTAATCCAAGCTAAAGGGTTGTAAACACTTTTTGAATAAAGAATACGTTAAGGAATTCCCTAAAGATTTGACTACACCACAAGGTTGATTGCCAGTTTGTACCAAATATTAGTATAGAGATTGGCTAAGTATGTATCTAGCTAGCTAGCAACTATCCATATTGTTAGCATGTTATAGAGCTTTGGACATGCCTAAACATAAAACCAATTTAGAAAATACAGTTGACATAGATTAGTAATGCATCGTTAATAAAATTTAATCCATACACTTGTTTTAATTGCAAAAAGCCTTGCTACGTGACCTACCACACAAATTAGTAGTAATATCAAGCTTACAGCTTAGACTGCACTGACCCAAACAATCTAAAGGGGGTGTGACTTAGCAAACTAGTGAGTAGTACTGTAGTAAAATCAACTGAATGGAATAATGTCAGCTACAACAACTACAACACGTTTTTAAGGGTGCTTTGTTTTCCTAATGGTCAGCCTACATAAAGGATACATTAATTTATACCATAATGGCCAGTTTACTCCATCGTAAGGGCATCTTATAGGGCAAATTATCTCATGTTCTTCACTGGAAGGGCACTTCACCGTGTTTTTCTCCCATACAGTGCACCCTATAGGGCACTTTACCATGTTTTTGCACCCATACAGAACCTCCAGCTCACACCATTACAACGGCACCTCCTTAGGACACTGCATTACAT
Source organism: Scomberomorus guttatus (assembly GCA_038419695.1). Taxonomy (NCBI): domain Eukaryota; kingdom Metazoa; phylum Chordata; class Actinopteri; order Scombriformes; family Scombridae; genus Scomberomorus; species Scomberomorus guttatus. Next base: position 2,281,704 of record CM076445.1, read on the forward strand.
GCATACTCTTCACTTAAAGGGCACATCATGTTTTCTCACTTTTGAGGGTTCTTTTCAGGGCACTTTCACATTTTCTTCCACTGAAAGGGCACCCATTAGGGCACTTCATTCTAGATTGTCACATATAGAGGCACACTATAGGGCATTTAATTCTGATTTACCCATAACTAGGACAGTCATTACAAAACTTTGGTATGGTATGGTGTGTGGGAGGGGGTCCACCAGTGGGACCAGGGGGAGTTTCCCCCACCTGAGTCTGCCAGTGGGACCAATAGACATTTAATAGATGTTTCAGAACATGCATAACAGATTTGTTTATCAGTTTTCTCATATACTATAATTTTCTCTACAAACAAGATTGATAAGTGGTCCAGATGTGTTGTACCAGGAGTTTCTCCACACGGCAAAAAAAACCTTATTTGACCTGAAATCATAATGTCTTTTAAATATAATACAGAAATTAACTAAAATAAGATATATAACTTAAACTTAATGCAAAATGAATACTCTGTTCACCATATTATCATCATCATGGCTGCCAGTTTAGTGAGAGGTTTTTTTAGATATGATGATTTTTATTTCAGTAGTTGTTGGAAACAGCTGCCTGGCGGTCATAATCATTGTGTTACAGCTGACAGAGTAACATCACATAGGCTAACTTCATGATTTCACTTCATGATATGCACATGTATGTGTATGTACTGTATATATGTTGGTTTATTGCACTATACAGGTAGGCTGGTGGTGTTCATGAACAGGGCCCAAAAGCACATCCTGATTTTGCCAAGTGGTTGTTGTCCTGAGACCAACATTTTTATGATAGCCCTGGGACAACAACTGCCTCAGGCAATCAACATTTGTGATGACATCACAGAGAGCCCTGCTGCTGATACCTGCAAAATAATTTTTTTCAAGCAACAAGCTACAGTGAGAGGATCAAAAATCTACCCAATATGCTGAGGCAACTCCTAGTGTCCTGCCATTGCCCATAATATTGCTTTGTCTATTGCTATCCTTGGGTTAGGGATACTCTGGGCAATTTTTTGGGCAATATGGCAAAATTGGATATATTTTAATACCATTAGAATAATAAAGCTGTAGGAGCAGACTAGTGTAAACTAATAAATTTTAAAACTTTCATGTTGAGGTCAACATTCATACTGTATGATGGTCTGAGGGCAATATGACATGGCAACATACCTGCCAACAGGAATTAAAGTGAGCTGTAGGGAAATATATACCATATAATGTATCTTGGCAACAAGAAATGGCCATATAATAAATGCTGCAGTGTTCTATCCCTAGCTATCCCTGGATATCTGCAAAAGCAGATATCCAGGGATAGCTAGGCACGCTATAAAAATATCAACATCTTAATATTACTTTCAGATTGTTTAAATTTGAACAAGAAAGATGGCAGGTGGCAACTTGACTAACTGTTAGCTCACCTATGCAAGCTAATGTTACCTTACTTCCATTGTGGAAAAATGTTCATGTAAAAAGCAAATATGCATTTTAATATAATCATAATAATAAAGCTGTAGTAGCAGACTAGTGTAAACTAACAAGTAAATTTTAAAACTTTAATGTTGGACATAGCACCTTGTAATTTGCGTATCTTTGCACAGCCGTTTTTACCTCCTTTTTTGTTGAGAGGTTATTTCTATTCTTCCAACTGATTATGATTTTTTTCATAGTGATTGTTAAGGCAACCAATGTGGGATGTTCATATTTCAGTGGCGATTCAACAAAGGAAAGTTCTCCTAGCAGACACACAGATGGGGAGACTAGAATGCTGCGACAGTCCAGAATAGTTTACCTGTAATGTTCGTTCAGAATGTGTGAATGAGTGGGCAGAGCCAGGTGGCATATAAATAGCCATCAGTATTGTTTAATGTACACTGTGTGCAGGTGTTGTTATCTGTAAGTTCCATTTTGTGTAGTTTATATTGAGTGAGGTGAACTCTGTGTAGAATTTTGTATTGAAAAAGTTGTCATTTGGTATTATGGAACATTGAGAAATTTGAGAGATTTTTAGACAAACAACTTTTTCCAAATCACGGACTGGTAGTGGGACATTGTTGAAGTTTGTAGATTTTTGAAAATGGGTTTTTCGTGACTGGTTATAAGTTTAAATTGATTGACTATTTCTCCTGAAGATAAACAGAAAGGTAAAGTGAGGAGGAGATGAAAGTTCTGTACTGTGGCTCTGGCTTCCTGCTGCCTGATGGTCCAGTCCCTAATCAATGGAGTCTGCTTGTTTGTGTACAACCCAGTCTCACATCAAAGTATGTAATAGCTACATTGGTCCACAGCGCCCGCATCCACATGATGTGACTGTTGAGTTTCTGTCTGTGAAAACAAAAAAAGGCCTGCCATTCCTTTTATTCTCAGTGGAAAATGCAATATTTCAAGATAGTTTTGGCTATAAAATGCATTTTGATAACATTCCTAGCAAGAAATGTGCATTTTATTTCCATAATCTTTGTTCAGTGAATCTATATGATGTTTAGTTTGTCAGTTATTTTGAAGATTTTTGCAGGCTTTCTATGGTTGCTATGTTGGTTGCTATGGACGCTGCTATCACTGAAACCATGTAGTTGCATGTTGTTTGAATCATTGTCTTTGCATTGTGTAGTTATCTGAGTTATCTGAGCTATCTATGTTATTTGTGTTATTTTATGTAACTGTTTGATGATGTTCTTTCAATAAAAAATGTAGATTTTAGAGCACCCCAGGGCTTACTATTATATCTGCTATTTACTTTTTTACTATTACTGAATTTATTTCAAACTGATTAAGATTTTTGTGTGCAGCTGGTTCAGTGACCCCCTCCCCTCCCCCATTCACACACACACACACACACACAGGGAATTGTAATTTTTTTAAAAATGATTAGTGTTTTTCCTAGAATTGGAAGTTGTAAATACTGAATTGAGAGTACACTGAGGAATTTAAGGGGATGGTAAACACATTTGTGTAAGCAGATTTTAAATATCTATTGTTAAATGGGTGAAAATTTATTGTAACCATATTTTACCCATATTTGACAGCGCCTTCAGTTGTTGACTATATTCACATGATAGCTGAGGTCAAGAGCTCTCTATAACAGTTGGTTAGGGTTAGGGTTAGGGCTGAAAACACCAACCCGTTCTCATTCCCAGGTTGTCAAATACCAACACATGCATAGGCTACTATTTACACAACCCTGGAGATTTTTTGTACCTTTATGATTCTTGGTTTTGGGATTATATGTCAGCATGACATAGCCCATTCAATTAGCATCTGTTTTATCAGCCAATGCAAGCATACAAAAACTGTGTCTTGGCGTTTGCTCCCAAAAAATGCAACACAGAAGATAAAAAAAATAGACAAAAATAAGGTAAAAATAATAATAATGAAATAAACAAAGTAATATTAAAATTAAATTTGAAATTTGAAATCTATTTACAGAATAGTTTTGAAATGGGATATAAAACTTGAAATGAAATATTGACTGTACAAAGGAAATATGGACTGTGCTATGGACAAAGAAATGAAGTGTATGAAATATATGAAGGCAACAAGAGCAGAAAATAATTAATAAATAACTAAATTATGTAACAGTGGAGGTTGAAAGCAATGCACAATCTAAAGTTCAGTTTGATGAAATATATGAAAGTGACAAATGCAGGGATTAAATGAGGGATGTGAAATGTAAAGTCCAGTTTGATAACCACATCTTCATCCCGTTCATATGGCCAATATTAATAAAGACTTTATGTTTTAAGAAAAATGATTTCATATTAAATATCCTCAGCCACATATTCTTGGAAATATAAAATTAAATGAGCAACTTCACATTTTACAATCACAGGCTATAAAACGCTTAACAGAGATAGTGGCATTTGGATTTGAGTTGCAGCAAACCAGTAGCCATTTGAAATGGAATGAAGCCCACCGACGGCCCAAAAGAGTAGTCGAACGCACCAAGTCCGCCCACAACACAATGCAAATGTTAAAGATATCATTAAAAGAAAACCTTAAAGTCCATGTAAAACAATAATAAATACATGTTATGAGTTTGTCACTCCACAGAAAAATGTGTTATTAACCACCCAGCCAAATTTGAATGATTAAAAAAATGGCCAGGTATATAAAGTTAGATTTCAAAATAGTGTAAAAACGCTGGGGGCGTGTGCGCTAAAGGCACGGCCTTTAGCGCAACTGAGTCTCTGAGTTGACAACACTTGTACCAAACTCCTGTATAAAAATACACACTTAAAATAGGCCTTATTTGTAGGTGTAAGGCAAGCAACATGGATGATATTTTAAAAATAAAGTAATGTTAGGAGCCACTGTTTAATTCGGCACATATTTTGTAGGTAAACGTGGACTTATTTCAGTAAAAATGTAACTTAAATGACTAGTTAACAAGCGAACCATCACCAATCATCTGTGTCTTAAATTGTCACTTTTTTCAATGGAGTTCAGTGCACTTAATGTTACTGACTTCTCTGCTGAGAAGCGGCTTCATTGTGGCCCGTCACCCTTGGAGCAACTGCCTCTCACACTGTGCTCTTTGGTGAAGTGCTGCACAGCAAATGCTCTCCCTCTGGCCGGGGACCTCCCGGCCGCACAGCTGGTGCTGAAGCCAAGCTGCTGGCGGCGCCACCCTGACAGATGCTTCAGCTGGGTTTAAAATAACTCCTTGAGCACTGATGTTGACCGGAAATGGCCCGATTCTCTAGTAACAGCGGATTATAAGTGAATCCCAGTTGTCTTGGACGAAAGTTTGTAAAACTACCCGGTGTAAAAATAGTAACTATGAGTATGTGCAGCTATAGTGTTTATATAATGGGGGAGGGGTCATGGTACTCACCCCTCTACGTCAGAGAGAATCCTGAACACAGAAATGATGAAAAACTCTCCACAATTCAGTACTACATAGTTCACAGTCTTTTCACATGTTTTCAGCAGTTATTTTCTAACTGTATAATGTATAATGTGCTTGAAAATTAATCTCTCATTTTCCTTTACACAGACTTTAACACAGTGACAGTGAGGAAAATACTTCTGGGTGGCGGGTCCTAAGGTCAGCCAATCGCAAAGCTTCAAATTCTGGATTTCAAATTCAATTCATACCTGGGGTGCTCTAAAATGTTTTTTATTTAAAGAACATCATCAAACAGTTACATAAAATAACACAAATAACATAACAGCTCAGATAACTACACAACGCAAAGACAATGATTCAAACAACATGCAACTAAGTGGTTTCATCGATAGCAACATCCACAGCAACCACCATGACAACAATATAAAGCCTGAAAAAATCTTCATAGTAACTGACAAACTAAACATCATATAAATTCACTGAACGAAGATTATGAAAATAAAATGCACATTTCTTGCTAGAAATGTTATCAAAGCACATTTTAATGCTGAAACAATCTTGAAATATTGCATTTTCCACTGAGAAATAAAAGTATGTAGGCCATTTTGTTTGAGCAGACAGAAACTTGAGTCACATGATATGGACACAAGCCAATAGAAAAGAATAGGCCAAAAAAACTGTAGTCATCTCACAATTTTAGAGCTGTTATTGTGAAACTAATACAATTTGTGCTGTGGACCAATATAGCCATTACAAATTTTGATGTGAGACTGGGTTGCTGTGGACGCAGAGAGGAGAAATCTAGTGTGAGCCTCACTCAGAAGGCAGAACTGGTGATGCAGGAGCACCTTAAAATGCCAACTAATTACCAAGTATTGATTCTCATTAATATAACAGCAGGGAGGCCTGTGGTGGCCATTTAACTGTGACACACATACTGAAATACTCTCAGACACATCTGCCAATGTACATGGACAGAAAGCTCACCTAAGAGTAAATGGACTGTACTTGTATAGCGCCTTTCTAGTCATCCGACTACTCAAAGCGCTTTTAACACTACGAGTCAATTCACCCATTCACACACATTCATACGCTGAATGGGTACAGGGGCTACCATACAAGGTCCCAACCTGCCCATCAGAGGAAAGCTAACCATTCACACACATTCATACACTGATGGCACAGCCATCAGGAGCAATTTGGGGTTCAGTATCTTGCCCAAGGATACTTCGACACGCGGACTGGAGGAGCCGGGCATCGAACTGCCAGTTTTCCGATTAGTAGACGACCCGCTCTACCTCCTGAGCCACAGCCGCCCCAATAAGAGCAGGAGAGATTTATGAGGTTGGGACCCAAAAATTCTCGGTCATATCGTATCATAAATTTTTCAGTAGTACCTTTCTAATCCACTATTCTCCTTGAGATGTGATACACTTGTCCCAGCACTTTTCCCAGTCCTGAAAACATTTCCTGTAGTCATCTTTTTTTAGTGAATCTTCTCCTTTTAGTCCCAATTTTAGTTTTACTGTATGTATACACTAACTAGCAGCAAATATGATAACTGCACCCTACTCCTGTGCTATTAATGCTTCTGGGAAATTTTGTGTCCCCCCTTGTAGATATCAGTCTAGATTGTTTACTATTGATTGTTTGTTACCTAAAGGAAAATGAAGCATTGAGCACAACATTAGCCTGAAGCTGACCTTTACTTTGAAAATGAATGTGTGTGTGTTTGTGTGTTTAGTCCAGAGTGCATCATGTTTTTATTGGGGGAAATAAGCAATGGGGAAATGGATTTTTTTTTATATATAATATGAATGATATTTACAGTCCAAACGAACTACCACACCAGCTTGACCAAAGTAACATAGGGTCTACAGTATGCCAAGAAACTGTCAGACTGCTGCAGAGAAATGAGCGACAGTGGAAATGGAAGGTTGTGCTGTGCTCTGCATGATTAATCGAGGCTGTGTGATGGAAAATGAACCACTTCCTGGAAAACTGCTGGCAAGTTATTAACCAGTGGAAAGAGGCAATTCTCTAACCAGGCTGACAGGCTGTGAAAATGAGACTTTCACTGAATAAAGCCTCAGTTTCTAATTTGGTTTGCACTGAGAACTTTCTATTGTGTTTAATGGATCAGGTTGCAACAAGTTTATATTGAACCTTTGAGCAAGTTTCTTCTTTCTCTATGATCAAAGTCATAGTTTTAATGATTGTAATTTAGATTCTAGTGATATTAAGTTAAATCATGCTTCATCACTTATGTTCTCTGTTTACTCTTGCCATTTATTGCAATGGTCTGATTCTCCATAATGATCTTCAAAAGTAGATAGAAAGCACATACACTGTAAAAAAGTATTTGCCTAAAAGTCAAACAGATACTAGAGCCTGATTTAAGCAAATAGGCCTTTTTCACAGGACACATTTTGACATGTCAAGGTAGGAATTATAATTTTCTCTTTTGTCAGTATAACTCTGACAGACACTATATAACACATGATTACAGTTTATCTGTTGTTAAATTAATTCCCTAGTTAGCCACAAAGCTAGCTAATGTCATGGCAGTAGAGTAAAGCTAATGAGTTGTTAACATGTTGCATTATAGTCATTCTGCCAAACTGATGTAATGGTAAATATATCCGCAACTCACATTTCAGTACGTGTTAGTACAGTTAATGAGTGCTTTGGAAACACGTCTAATTTTCAGTTTCAGGTCGCAGTGCCTTTTCAGAGTTACTGATCCCCTCAGCTAATGTCTGATCATCATAGAACAGAACAGACTAGAACTGTAATATTAGAGGGATTAATAGGCAGAAAAACAATAGAATTAAATGTGTGCACATTGAGACAAGTAAATGACAGTTAAAGCTGGATTCAGTTGTTGTTGGTCTTGTTTCTGCAGCCACGTTTACTCTCAGTCACTGTATCAGTTTACTGCTACATTAAAGATGGCATGTTTTTAAACTGCACTTTGAAACTGCTAACATTAATAGTGATTGGGAAATGCTTGTGTTTTGTATTGAAAAAAATTGTTCTGGCAATAGTTCAGTCTTTGGTGACAGGCTATTGTAATCACAGTAACTTAGTTCAGGCTACCTATTATAGAATAAAATATATTTTTGTCTATAAACCCTTGCTTTCTAGTCAATAATCATTTATAACAGTAATAATAATAATAATAATTCTAGTGAAGTTTACTGTTGCAGTTGCTGTTAGCTATGTTTTTGATGATAAATGTTATTTTTCAAATGCATAATATCCTTCTCAGTACATATCTTGGTCACTAAATGTAAGGGATCCTTATCAAAAATGTTCAGGCTCTAATACATAGATTTGTCATCTTAAAGACATTGATTGACATCAAGTAACATTCAAATCCTGAAATCACATATACTCACCCCTTTTTACATTCATTAAAATGAAGAAAAAAGGTCTTGGGGGAAATATCAGAAATGCTCCTTTTTGTCTCAACCGGCTGGAGGGGCATGTCTGTGTTTTCTTGACAGCAACTGGCTGACTGAGCTCTGGCAGGACAATGAGAAACAAAGTAAACAAACTGTTGTAGTAATGGGTTAGGGTTAGGTGTGTCGCCAACAGCTACCATGGCTTGAGGCTGAAGCCAGTGCAGTACCTTAAAGTGCCACCGACAGCCACTAGATGCTCCAACTGACTCCCATTCAAAAAGTCTCAACTTTTCTCTAGAAATATTAAGTGAATCATTTTTTCAAAAATAAACCACAATGGCAGAACATGTGAACCTTTTCACAAAAACTTCTTTCTTTAGTGAAGCACCACTGAGGGTTAAAAAGGGTCTAAATTCTTTCAACTCCAATAGAGTGATTAGTGTAGCTCTCCCAGGTGGTATAATCAAGAGTAGCAGCCAGGCATCCATGAAAAAGGGAATTTAGAAGTTAGCAGTAATCTAGCGAGCTAGTTGGTGATATGCCATGTTCTGGCTGAGGTATTTCTAAAAAAAAAAACAGCCAGGTTTTGGAGGGTTAGTGAAGTTAGGCAAGTTGATGTATAATGATCTGCCAGCCCCTGGCTATCAACAGAAGTATTGTTAGGCTAATATAAACACAGCACTGGCAATGTCTTTTAGATGTGTTAAGGTGAGGGTTAAATTGTTTTCAATATAGAGTCACGTTGAGGGTCAGTCAGTGAGGTACAGCACCTGCCATTGCCCAATCGGCAGAGACAAGTGCCACCATATGTCAGCCTTGTTGATTCGGGTGGAGAAAAATGTGTCCCACACCGATGTGGAATGCATGTGGAAGACTGCATAAACACTGAAAACAGATTAAATTGCAGCCAAGAGAGTGTCTGAGATGACACCAACCACAACACGAGGTTAGTAATTAATTTGAAAGTAATGCTGTCTGACGTTGTTGCATGGTTTGAATTATTTGCTTAATGTTATGTGGTTTAAAGCCATTGTATTATGTGAAGATGAATCATATTTATCAAACAGTGCTAACATACACTCATGGTGTGCTGTAGTACTACTGAAAAATCATAAGCTTTATCTTCATACCGAAATCTGAGTTAGCCAGACAGTAATTCATCTTTTCTGAAGTGTTAAAATATTAGCCCTGAGGCTGTACACTGTGAGTTTTTAAAAGCTTAGCTTAAATGTGTGCTATAAATGAATAGTGCTAATAAAAGGCTGTTAAATTGAGATAGTAATCTCACATGAAACAATCTCATTTACTATTACTCATTTTATTACCCACTTTATACTGTTATTTCAGCTGGAATCAAAAGACCTGTGACCCAGGAGGACAAGGAATGGGTACTGGCATCCTTGTTACAACTTGGGGGTTTTACCGGGATGGGGTGGATTTTTCCAGAAATGCCTCAGGCATGATTTATGTCTTTTGTGCTTTGATATCACAGATATCAGACTGTCTGCTTTAATTTAAAGATATTTTGTATGCACTATGTAGCCAAAAGTATCTGGCCACCTCACTGAAACCTCATTAACTTACAAGGAAATCAACTATTTTTATTTGTAAATATCTAACACTGTTTGCTCAACTTTAAATCTAGACACTCCCTATCGAGACATCTGATGGGCTGGTGACCAGCCCAGGTCAGCATCGTGTGGTTGATCTGTTCCTTCATCCTCACCACTGGTAGGGACCATTTGTTTCTTTTGTTTAGGGGTAAGGCTGAGGTGGTCAGAGAATCGGAAAGTCTTCCCCTTGTTCCAAGCAATTTAGCGATAGCCCAGCAGCTTTGCCATTGAGGAAATGAGAAAGTTTTCATGCCTAAAAAAAAGAAAAGAAAAAAAAGAAATTGATGATCATTATTCTTTATTAGTCATGTGTACAGTTACAGTGAAGCAGTCATTGGCAATGAAAATCTTAAATCTCAGGCTCCCTCCAACAATGCTCAAATGATATGTATAGAAAATAGAAACACGCAAGTAAAAGTAGCTTTCATGTCCGCAGTGTGGGCATTGATTGACAGCAGTGACCGTTGCTGCTCTCCCCCATTCCGGGATTCACAGTGAGTCAGACTATTGTCACAGTATGTTTAATGTTTCTTGAGTATGATACCTGCCCTGTTAGCACAGTTTAACTAAAATAGCTAATGTTAGTCCAGTTGTGCAGCGCTCAGTGTTCCCAGTAAGTTAGCGTTAGCTTGGGTCCAAGGTAGCAGGGTGTGTTTCCAGAGCGTGAAAGGCAACACCCCACACTCCTCATTTGAAGGTCCTGGCTCAGAACGGAAAAGATGGTGCCAATCATAAGCTGCAACTCTGGGCTTCAAACCAGCTCCAGTGTCACCAACAGGTGATGTCACACCTTGCTACATCCATCTTTATATACGGTCTATGGGTGTCGCTAACAGGGTTTTTGAAGAGCAATGACCAAACCAGCATCTAACTGAGGATTAAATATCTAGCCATTTGTAAAACTCACAGATAGGATTTTATAGCTCTGCAAATTTTTAATGGCAGTAACTGTTTTATCTTACGCTGTGATGATTGCAAGGTAAACAGTAAAAATTGAGCCCAGTTCAACTTTTTCCCACTGCATCAACACACTGCCCCTATTCAAATAAATGAGAGGGCTGCGTTTTTCATGCAGAGCTAATTTTGGTCTGAATACCACCTTCGTGAGGTGTTGTTCCTCCATGAGCCTACAGAACAGCTTCAGTAGATTCTCCAAGTGTGTGGAACTGGATTAACAGCATTATTCTAAAAGGTTTTCCCTCATTGGGTGTGTTGATGGTGGTGGTGGAGAGCGCTGTCATAAATCTCATAGCTGTTCAGTTGAGTTGAGATCTGGTGACTGTGAAAGCCATAATATATGATTCATATAATTTTCATCTTTATCAAACCATTCAGTGAATCCTCTGCATGCAAGCATCTGGATTCAGTATATTTTACACTCATTTATTCAGGTTTTGCCTTTAATTTTACACCATCTTACATGCATCCAAGAGGCAGTGTTAACAAAGATTAAAGCAGTGCTGTGTCTAAGTATTGGTCTTCATATCCAAATTGGTTAAAATGTATATTTTCCTGAATGTCAAAGAGTTTTTACCCCATCAGCCTCTAGTCAAGTAAAATGTCAGCAAAACAACAGAATATACTCAACATGAGTGGGATATTTTGGTCCTCTTTCGGCCTGAATACCCTCCAACCACATCACCCATTCCACACCCCCACCCAACCACCCCATTCTGGCTGAGAGTCACGTTCCTGGCTGCTTTAGAGCTTCAGAGCACCTAGCTCGGAATAATTAGTCAGGCACTTTCTGCACTCCAAGAGCCACAGGGATGGCCTTCCTCCTGTACTCCAGCTCTGTCAGCGAGACACCTGTACATCTCTGTGGAAGATTTAGAAGACAATTTCACACCTGAGAGGGAACTGTGGGAGAGATATCCTTCAGATAAGAGCAGCAAGGCTCTGTGGTTTTGTCAGTCACATCGCAGAGAGAGGTTTCCTCAGCCCTGGTGGTGCACCTGTAGACATCTGACAGGCCAATACACCACTGCATTCCAGATGAGAATGTGGAAGTGTGTGTGTACCTAAATGAAGGTTCATATAACATACCAGTGTGCTTTAACTTTTTGGAATGAATGTGTCAAAAAAAACTTAATTACAAAAATCATTGACCCCCTGGTTCTTGTGTTTACCATGAAACTTTAAAGGAAAATTCTGGTTTATTTCAACCTGGCATATGCTAAAAAAAAGTTATAAACAAGCTAATGAAATGAATGAAAGTTGGCGCACACACACACACACACACTGGACTACGTGTGAAATATGTAAATGCCAAAGAGATGTTATCAGGAGGCACACACACACTGCATATTGCTGCATATTGAATGCTGTAAATGGTGCCCTGTGCCCCATAAGTATGCTCAACATGAGAGTCAGGCCAACCTTTTCACAGAAACTGGGCTGAAGCAGACAGGAGAAACAGGACAATTTAACTGTCAAGGCAAATTAAATCACTGTTTTACATTCTCATAATGTAGAGCTGACCTCATAATCATAATATACTGTATGTACCTTCAACCTGACCTTCAAAGCCCTGTTGAAGCTTGAATGTGCAGAATATGCCCTTGAATCTAAGTGTCACTGGAGATTCTCATCTCTACAATTTAGTCTATTATGTGAGACAGAAATTGATGAAAAAGGCTAGCAGACAGTTCCCCATGGATAGGAACTGAATGAAATTTCATCAGGCTTTTGGTTTGACCCAATTACATGTCCAAAATAATGTGAGATTAGCTTCTTGTTTCATTTATGTTCAATTATAAAGCACACAAAAGACAGGTACTTATGGCATTTCTGTAATTCACAATCATCTTTATTGTCAACACACTGTATTCCAGTCATTTTTTAGATATGAAGCACCTCATAGATCCAAAATACTGCACACTCAATCACACATGCATTCATACATTCATTCATTCATCCATGTGCTAGCTAGCTTAGAGACTGTTAGGAGGCCTATCAAAGTCTTGAGATGCAACACTGAATTTAGGATCCTTTAGGCCTTACTGTATGCCCTCAGGATCCAGCTGCGTCATGTTCATGGACCCATCAGTATTTCAGTGTTTTTCTTCAGCAGACACATTTCTAATGCAATTTAGATTATGCTTAATCTCATTGTTATACAGCATATTAAACAAGAGGTTATTTCATAACCTCCACTCAATTTTAAGTTAAGCAAGTCAGTAAACTGCTGACTTTCACTGACTCCCACCATCACCTTTTAAAAAAAATTTAACCCTGCTGCCTTAAGAGAAGCATAATGTGCCATTTTCCCATCCACAAAAATTTGTCCAAGGAAGGGAAGGTAAAGTGCCATGGTGGCTGATATGGAACTCAGCATTGTGCTAAATGGCCCTTCTATAGTTTACTTTAAGCTTAGGCACTTCATAACATGCAAACTGGCAATCATTTCATACATGATAAATGCTTTCTGTGCAGATATATAAGTCAGAGACAGATTCAATTAACAGCAACAGGAACACCTCAGCTTGTTCAAAACTAATGGCTGAGACAGGTAAGGCAAACAAGGCCAATTTATGAGTAGAAGCAACAGAGTGTGGGTGCAATAGTTCACACTGCCATTATGGTGTTTAATTAGTCTCAAAACGCACACATAAACACCTGGTGCATGCACGTGATACGAGCACACAGAACAGTATCTGCAAACTGAAAACCATTCTCGCGAGGGAGCATTTCTGCTCTGCGAGCGCACAAAACAGTATCCGTGAGCGGAAAACCATCCTTGTGAGGGCTGATTCTCCATTTTTTTTTACCACTTACACAATTGAAAAATGTTAGGCATCATAGCAAAAGCTTTAACACTGTTTAAATTTTAATTTCATCCAGACCAACCACTATACTTAGACTTGTCAGATCTGGACTATATTACCAAAGAGACTTCAGACAGTCATTAAAACACAGTTTCAGATTTGTGAAACCTTTATTTTATTTGTGAAAACACAAAAAAAGGCAATTTCACTGATCTTGCAGCTAGACATTCACAGCATGATCCCACGTCTCTCATTGGTTATGGCCATGTAAAGCTCCTCATTCTCACTTAAAAACAAAGGTAGAAAAGTTATTTTTACCTTTTGAAATACAATCACATAATATCTTTAAAGAGTAAATCTTCTAATGTGTCTAATGTGGTCTGGATGGGAAAAAATCAGCAAAATTGCCCTTTTTTTCAGGTTTCACAAATCTGAAACTGTGTTTTAATGCATTTTTGGAGTCTCCTTGGTAATCTAGTCCAGATTTGACAGGTCTAAGTATAGTGATTTTTGATTTAGTCTAATGTGGTCTGGATGGAGAAAAAGTAGTGAAATCGCCCTTTTTGTGTTTACATAAGCAAAATAAAGCTTTCACAAATCTGAAAGAAAGTGGGTTTAAACAGTGTTAGGGCTTTTGCTACAATGTACACTTTTTCATAAGTGTAGTGTTAACAAAACGTAGAATCAGCCACTAAATTATTTATCATGTTTCCCTTTGTTCTCTCAGGCAACTGCCTGTCTTCGACTGTGTCACTGACCAAACCAAACAGCCAATCAAAGGTTATGGTCAGTATTCTAAGTGACCAATCAAAGGAGCAGACTGTCTATTCCATCCCCGCCTCCAAAGTCTCAAAAGTCAACTTGGCGAATGAGTAAGTGTTGAGCAGTTGCAAGCGTGTAGAGAGGATCGAGCTTGCGCTCGTCACAGCCCCGTACCCGCGGGACCACATTTGTGCACACAGAGCAGAAATGCTCTCTCACAAAGATGCTTTTCTGCTTGTGGATACTGTTCTGTGCACTCGCAGAGCAGAAATGCTCTCTCACAAAGATGCTTTTCTGCTTGTGGATACTGTTCTGTGCACTCGCAGAGCAGAAATGCTCTATCATGAGGATGCTTTTCTGCTCGCGGATACTGTCCTGTGCATTTGTATCATGTGCCTGTTTTTTATGTGCATGGGTTTTGAGACTAAATAAATGTCGTATTCTTTATAAAATATACAAAACCTGCCTGTCGCTCACAATGACATCACTCAACAAAGGCCTCCCTACATTTCATCGATATCTTGTATGATTTAAAGGGACACTCCAGTGATTTGGATTTGTACTTCCATACAGTTTGGGAACTTGCAAGAGATGCATTAAAAAATAATGGCCAAGGTCAAAGCAGCAGAGGCTGAGATATCCTGACTTTTACTCCTAGTATGGGTCAAGCTCCAAAAACCCAGGATCCTATATTTCCCATAATGCAACTTTCTTTCTCACTGGAAAAAACACCCATGTTTTTCAAACTCCATGCCCCAAGTTTGTAACTTGACATAACCCTTATGACATCATCATGATTATCAGGTCCAGGTTGTGTTTGAGAAGTAAGAAAATCTAATTCAAAATCACATTGACGTTTGCAATAATGCAAATTACTAAAAATGCTAGGCTAGAACATTACCTAACTCAACATGATGTGGTGGATTTCATTCAGTTTGTCTAGACAGGGAAGGTAAATTTTAAAAGAAATATGAAATATTATTGTTTATTTTATATTTCAGTTTTTAGAGACTTTAATATACAATTTCCCATAAGCCTTAGACCATC
Organism: Scomberomorus guttatus; assembly: GCA_038419695.1. Lineage (NCBI taxonomy): Eukaryota > Metazoa > Chordata > Actinopteri > Scombriformes > Scombridae > Scomberomorus > Scomberomorus guttatus. The sequence goes on from CM076445.1 coordinate 2,297,176, forward strand.
ACCAGCTTGACAGAGGGGGCCAGATGGTTCAGACGTGTCTGTAATAACAGCATGACAGAGGGGGCTGAATGATGTAGATTTTTTTAGACATCAGATATTACAACTAAAAGGTTACGTTAAAAAAAGGTAAATCTGGAAGAAACCAAGTTACAATTAGTCTGCGTGTTGCACTGTTGTTCACTGGAGCTTTAGTTTTTTGTTGCGGAAGATCATAAAGGTTTCAACTTTCGATAGCAAGTGCTGTAGTAGATACTTATTTATCTTAAAATATGGATAGTAAACCCTAAGAACATTTTTCTGAAAAAGGATTAAATCTAATACTTACTCAGAGATTGCATCAAGTTACAGAAGCTAGTGGAACTGCTGCTAGACCTGATGTGACATTGGACTTTGGCTTTCAAAAGCTTATTGGTATTACCCATGACTAATAAACCGACTTTGACATGGAAAATCAGTGGAGTGCCCCTTTAAGCTTATCCTGTCTTATGGAAATCAAGTTTTGGTAGACTGTTTTTGTCAATTTAACCGTTAAGTGATGACAACATTAAATTTCGATTTTTGCCTCCAATCCTCCAAAATGGTAGAGTATCTTAGAGTGATAGGCTCCATGCTAACACTTTAGCATACACTAAGATGAGCAAAAGCACTAACCCTGACCTACATGGCCTCAGTGTCACGTCGCACACAGAAATGCTAATGCCTATATTTTCATCACATAACAGCTATGTTGATCAAACTATCTCTTCAAAGCTTGTATGTATTCCTGGTTTACTACAACTTAGCTATTGTTTTTGTAGTTTTGGCCATCATTTCTATTATGGCAACAACTGCTGGGATATGGGAACATGAGTAGTCAGGTTGTGAACAAGCTAACAGTTCAATCAGGTATCTAAACCACTATGGGAAGTATGGTAGCTCAAATTTGAAGCAGGGAGTCTGTCTGAAAACTATGATAGTTTGCAAACAGTTTGCAAACATTTTGTCTTTCAAATACACTAAGTTTGGCTAACCTGGGGGCTTGTTTCCAACCTGTCTGATCATCTGACTGCTTGTGCTTGTTGATCCATCAGACTTTGTCAGCATGTTCCCAGATCTCAGAAGCTAGTACAAAATATAAGACCCAAGTTGTAATAAACTAGAATTATCCTTAAGTCAGGCTAATGGCTCGCCAACAATTATAGACTGTGGATTGTTTTACTTTTTTTTTCATGATAGGTTGTCTCTATATCAACCACACTGTTGTTTTTTGTTCCATTTTCCAAGCTTCTGCAAGCTGTAAAAACACAGCCTGTTTATATTGCCCCAGAACTTTACAGGTCTTGTATTTTTTCTTCATCCTCAGTTAATTTGTCATTCCAGTCTGTACAGATGTAAAGGGAAAGTGCAGTCTGTTGGTGTCCACTTGACGGTCAGCCATCACTGACTGTGTTTGTCCATCAGGAATGTAAGGCAGCCCCAGGGCTCCTGAAGACATTTCTAGGTAGATACAAAAAGCCAAGTTTATGTGCTTTATTCTGTAGTGGTAATAGTGTCACCCCATCAATGGTTTTGTCAGCAGCCAGAATCCCAGTAGCTGCATGCTTTCCTTCTCCTCTTTGCTCCATGTGTAGATAAAGCAATCATTATATTTGATCCTCCCAGTATACATTCTACTAGATGTGTAGGTTGCTTGGTTATGTCTGGTTTGTATTTATTTCTCTTCTCTGAACAAAAAACATTCTATATAGTGCCAGAAAGGGTTTTTTTAAAACGGTTCCAGAAAGTTTCAGGACATGGTTCTTTAGGCTTGTACTATAGCAGAACCAGTCAAGAAAGTGCATTTTAAACAAAAGAGGTTCTGTACCAGAAAGGATGTGTATTTTTCAGTAATACTTCATTAATTTAGAACAACTGAAAGGATTCAAACTGGCACTGTTAAAACAACCTTTTAATATATACTCTGATTTACCAGATTTTTTGCTTGCTAGTTTTTTTAAACTAATAAATGAAATGATTGTGGAGTCATACAGAAGCCTTGCCTCCTCACAGAACCTTTGAAGAGCCCTCTTTTCTGTGGGGGTTTTGTCATGCATGGTTACATGGAGGAACACACATACACCATCAGTCATCCAGGTGCTGCTCCTCCCATGTGGAGGTGGGGATAGCGCTGTAGGGGTCCATGATGACCTTGGCACAGCGGATGATCATGGCCACCAGCAGCAGGCAGAGGAAGGCGATGCAGGCCAGAGTCAAACCCTGGTCCACGTCCACAAAGGCTGGCTCCGCGGTGCCCTCCACCTCCATGACTGCTGCTGTCTGCTGCTGCTGCTGTCCTCAACAACGCCTACACACCCTGCTATCATCCTGAAAACCCAACTGGACATACACAGAGAGGGGAGGGAAATGGATATGTTGAGTCATATAGAGGACAGAGGGATGGGAGCAGACTGGGATCAAAGCCATGACATCATCACAAAAGCCATTACAAAATGTCAAAAGTACCTGAGGTGTCCCTTTGTGAATCTGATCACAAACCCTCAAATACTGTTGGTTTCTAATCACAGTATGTGAGAGGACTGGAGCAGCAGCCTGTAATCATTCTGCTTCCACTGCTCTGGTTTTTCTATTTGCCGTTTCCAACACACTGAGAAAAAACCAGCTCCAGTTTTTTCTATAGAAAATTTTGTGAATGCTGCATTATAGTCTGAGTAGATATTACAAATTTGCTGCAAATAGTCAATAGTGCTCTATCATCAGGTAATTTTCTGAATGCCTTAGGACTGCTGTCTTCAAGACTCCTTTAAAAAAGAGTAGTCTTGATTGTGACTGACAAGTAGACTCTTTTTCAAAAATGGTGGATGGAAACTTTTTACTTTTTGCATGCAGGAATATATCGCAATCTGTAGATTTTGTGCATCAGTTTGCTACCATCTTTAACAACATTGATGTTTGGGAAATTTATTGTGTCCTATTATGGGTCATTGTAATTCAATGGAACGTCTCTAATAGGGCTATGTCTCCCTGCCAAAGTGAGAAGACATCATCAATATATCTCCACCAGATGGTGATTCAATTCAATTCAATTCAATTTTATTTATATAGCGCCAAATCACAACAAAAACTGATTACTCTCATGGCTGTAAAGATAAAAGGCCCTATCTTACACCCAGCACCAAGCAGCACCAAGTGCAACGCAAGTGTCTTTGCTAGTTTAAGACCGACGTAGTCTTAAAAGGAGGTGTGGTCAGGCGCATTGTTGGCGCATTGCTATCTTGAAGCGATTGCGGGATTGACCAACAAAAACCTGGTCTGAAGTTAATGGCGCAGTATTTCACTGTTATTTTAAGGTCGCATTATCAAGATTTCTTCCATTCGTTACTCCAGACACTCCTTCAGAATCGGAGCCGCCATTTCAGCCTCCTGTAATGGCATCCCAAAGCACTTCATACCACCACGGGCCGTTTCCTCCCTAACGTATTATCACTACACCAATTCAGATCTCAAAGTTCCCAGATCTGCACAATCTTATCTTAAGTAACTGGAGGTTTTTGGGGGTCCGTCGTTGCCCGGGTGCTACAGCGGATTCCCTATAAGCTTCCCCACAACGCAGTCAGATCTACGCACAATGATTGTTTTTCTTAATAAATCATTTAAACGCATCTTGTTGATGGTGTGGTCCTTGCTAATGAATTTGGGGACAAACTCCTTTATATGATAGTCAACAAAACTTGAAATTCTTTCTCAGAATCAGAATCAACTTTATTGACCAAATATGTTTAAGGAATGTGACTATGGTTTCTAGTGGCTGTCAATGTACTTACACACAACAATCTTTAGAAAGATACATAGGGACAACAAGCCAAACAAAGATAATTAAAATATCACTATTATGTACAAGTGGGTGAAAAAATAGATACATACATATAGAAACAACAAGTAGACAACAACATACAATGTCTATATACAGGTGGAACTGTTTTTGTAAGCTGTAAACAGGAAACAAATAGTGCAATGGTGTGAAAAGTGCAAGGAGTGCTGAAATAAATATTGAATGGAGCAGTAACATAGGCAGAAATCACAGTATGGGTGGGCACAGAGAAAATCAGGTGGGCCTAGCTTGTCCAAGACCAATCATACTTTATAGGTTCTGAAATGCACGTTAACCAAAAAAGGCCATTACAACTATACTTGCCTGAATGCACCACAGTTTAATCATACAAGCCTTATACATCATCAGATGTAATGTTACAGGCACCAAGACAAACATTAACAGCATCGCATAGCCTGGTATGGCGGCCACATATTCACACACACACACACACACAGCTGACAGACGCAACAGCATCATTAATCAACAATATGGATATAGGTACACCTGCACCAACATGACACTTAAACATAGCCTGGCACAGCAGCTACAGAAACAAGCACACACACACACACAGCTGACAGATGCAACAGCATCATTAATCAAGAGTATAGATAGAGGTACACTGGCACCAACATGATACTTGAACATAGCCTGGCACTGTAGCCACATATTCACACACACAGAGCTGACAGAAGCAACAGTTCAGCGTATGGAAAGAGGTACACCAACACCAACATAGCCTGGCATGGCAGCCACATAAACCACACACATGCACACACACACACACAAACACACACACAGGTGAGTGTCCCTGAAAGTGACTTAAGTCATAGACACAAATACACACACATACACACACTGCTACTTCAGGTCCTGGGAGATTGTAGAACCCAATAACCTGAAGGATTCCACAGCCGACACAGCGCTGTTGAGTATGCAGCAACATCAGCATAAAATCCAGTTGTGCACCCAACAAAAACTATACCCAATAAACAATGATGAAATAGGCAATAGGCTACTACAGTCAGAAATTGTAAATTAGCTTACTTTTGATGATTATAGCAGGAGACAACAGCGCTTGGTGTTCAACACTGAAATTATTTCATTATAGACCAACGATTCAGTCAGTTCTCTTTCAAAGGAGAGCAGGGACTAAGAGTTCAGTCTGTATGTCATCACTGATGCCCTGATGCCAGTTTTTATCTGACTGACAGTTGAAGAGTCTTTCAACAGTACAGCTTGTTGCTGCTGCTGATGGAGAAAGGGCTGAATTAGCAACCACGTACATGTCGTTAGTACTTGGTACTTGTTGAGGAGAAACTGGTGCAGGAGGAGGTGTCTGGGTTGAGAATGATGGCTGAACTTGAGCTGAAATCTCTTCCTCTTGCTCCTTACTACGTCTTTTTGATTTGTTTTGCCATGGTTTTTATCTTAAACTACATTAAAAGCAGCTAGCTAGCGGAAAGTAAGCTTCTGTTCCTCTGTGCAATGCACACTGAATGAAAGAGGAGGAGCTGATTGCTGCTCGCAATCTGGCATTTGCGAAATGCAGTGCCACTCAAAAAATCTGACCTATCAACATCATCATATGGTAAACAAGCAGCAAGAAATGAGAATTGTTTTATTTTTATTGGTCACGTAGTCAAATAATTGAAACAGTATTCATTCACTGGATAATCCAGTAAAAAAAGGAAGCCTTCTGATTGGCACTCAGGCCCACCCAATCAGAAGGCTTCCTTTTTTTGCAGCTATGTGCCAGAAATGGAGTGCTGGAATAAATATTGTATGGGTAAAAAAGTGATGTTACTTTATGTACATACAGCACAAGGTTATGTAGACTACAGTATATACAGCTCAAATATACAGTAATGGATATGTATACATGTTATTGCACATTTTGTATTTTAAGTAAATAAATATATATAAATGTATAGGTACAGTGGGTATTATAGTGTTACAGGGTTATTGCACAGTGCTGAGTTAACTGTTCATCAGGGTGACGGAGAGGGTGAAGAAACTGTTCCTGTGTCTGGTGGATTTGGTGTACAGTGTTCTGTAGTGCCTACCAGGGGTAAGTTGGAACAGGTAATGCCCAGGTGGTTAGGGGTCTGCAGTGATTTTCCCTGCCTATTTCCTGACTCTGGAGGTGTACAGATCCTGGATGGTGGGCAGGTCGCCACCAATAATCTTTTCTGCAGACCTGACTGACTTTGTAGTCTGTTCCTGTCCTGGTGGAACAGACTACACAATTGGTGGCCGATCCAAACCAGACAGTGATGGATGTGCAGAGACTCCATGCAGTATAACTGGATCAGCAGCTCCTGAGGCAGGTTGTACTTCCTGAGCTTGCACAGGAAGTAGATGCTCTGCTTGGCCTTTTTGATGACTGTTTTGATGTTGACTTCAGCTCCTGTTGACCCAGAAACCTGAAGGATTCCACAGCTGACACAGTGCTGTTGAGTATGGTGGGGGAGGCAGAGGTGGGTTGGGGGGGCAGTGTTGGGGGACTCCTCAACACTGTTATCCCCACAGTTTTGAGCATGTCTTTTCTGTGTCACAATGTCTTTTCATTCCTAGTTCAACATTCATCCTTGCCTGTTTCTCTTCCCTGCCATATACTACTCTTCTGTCATTTCAGATACTGCCACACCCACCTGTCATGCAGTTACTCCTGTTCTCACCATTCCCCATCATCTGACCTTCCTTTGCCCCCCTGCACACCTCATTCCCCTTCCCCAAACAGCCCAGTAGTATTTATACTGGTCCATTCTCATTCATTCTCCGCCATTCTTTTCATTCTTGTGCCTTTGCCATTTGTGTTCTAGCCAATTCATCCTGCCAGTCTGTTTCCTTGCCTTCCCTTTGGGCTTTTGCTACCCTACCTGCTCCTTTTCAGTTAGATTGCCTGTTGCCTGCCTGGTTTTTGTTTACGATTAAAGCTCAACATTTTATCTTACCTGCTTCGCCTGCAAGTTGGGCTTTTGGGTCCGATTCTGTTTTTACTGAGCCATTACATTTTGTGAGATCATCCACACCCGCTATTATTGGACCTCCTGGAGGATTCAAAGGATTTTTGTGTATCTTAGGTAAGGTATACAGGTATGGCTTTAGAGGATTAGTATTTAGAAGAAATTATGCCACTTCATGACTTTGAACTCAAGAACAGGAGCTATTTTGGATGAAATGGTAACTACTGTATACATGCAACATGTGTGGAGTTCCCCAAGGCTCAATCCTTGGGCATCTTTTATTAATATTTACGTGCTTCCATCAGGCCAAATTATCCAAAACAATAAAATCAACTATCATGATTATGCAGGAGACACCCACATTTATCATGCTCTGTTACAAAGAGACTACAGTCCCATAGATTCAGCCCATTATCTCTGCGTGAGGCTTGTGGTTCTCACCAAAAATAGACAGTGAAAATGATCTGTTGATAATTATAATGACATCATACCAGCAACATTACATAACTGACATTTTTCACTATAGTTTCAATGTCTATAGCTGTAGAATATCACAGATCATGAAAAACATTTTTTTTAACCATTTTAGTAATTGCATGTTAAAGGAGAAAGTGGAGGCTACATGTGTACTATATACTGTATTTCCTTTGCAGCAAAAGATAAAGCGCTATGGCTGGTCTTTAGTTGGTTGAATGAAAACAAAACAAAAAATGAATTATTATTTAGGAAATGCAAATAGATTGACTAATAAAAACTATTTGAAGTTACATTACATATAAAAAATAAGAAAATAAAATAAAATAAGTAGACCCAGTTTTACAAAATATTTCTACTTCTAATGTAAATTAGATAGTTCTCAATAAGCCCACCCCTGTAAACCTGTAGAACAGAAACCCAAAACCCCCCATGGAAATGACTTTTAAAATGAGCCAGGCCAAGTGAAGAGGTATTGCTGTATATTCTTTATGTATTTATTGTCATTATTCTTAGTTTTGTTTTGTTTTTTACAATTAAGCACACATTACTGAACCTTTTACTGTCTAAATTAAATATAAATGAAATTTATAATGAAATGAAATGAAACATTCTATTATACATGGCCATAAGCAAAGGCAAACTCAATGTAGAAAGATAGGGCTGGCAGGAGTAGCGCAGCAGCAGCAATGCTGTCTGTGTGGACACCACACACGCAAGACAGCAGGTTGCAGCCAATCACCTTCTCACCATAGAGGATGATACGCTGCGGTCTGCTCTTGTCCCTGGCAGTTGCAGCAGCATAACAAATGGTGATGGAGGAGGTGAGGATGGACTCAATGATGGTAGTGTAGAAGTACAACATCATTGACTTTGGCAGGTTTAACTTCTTCAGCTGCTGCAGGAAGTACATCCTCTGCTGAAACTTCTCAGTTATGCTGCTGATGTTCTGCTCCCACCTGAGGTTCACCTGAGGTCCTGGGTGATGATGGTTCCCAGGAAGCAGAAGGACTACACAGTGTTGACTGGGGAGTCACATAGGGTGATGGGGGCAGGTGGGGCTGCGTTTCTTCTGAAATCCACATCCATCTCCACTGATTTTGGAGCACTGAGCTCTGAGTTGTTTTGTCTGCACCAAGTCACCAGATGGTCAACCTCCCACCTGTAGGTGGTCTCATCCCCACCAGAGATGAGCCCAGTGAGGGTGGTGTCATCCACAAACTTCAGGAGCTTAATGGACTGATGACTGGAGGTGCAGCTGTTGGTGTACAGGGAAAACAGAAGTGGAGAAAGAAGCCTTAAGTAGAATTGGTGCTGATGGTCATATGATTTCACTACTACAGAGGTCAGGGCGATGGGTCTGTAGACGTTAAGTCCTGTGGTCCTTTTTCTTTTGGAATGGGGATGGTAGTATAGGATTTAAAGCAGGCTGGCATGTGGCATGTCTCCCGTGAGGTGTTAAAGATGTCTGTGAACACCGGAGACATTTATGATAATGTCTACCTGACCGAAATATTGCATTTATAATTGTGATTGATTGTACTGTTTTATAATAATATCTGTTGCTCTTTATTACTTTTCACATTATTGTAAACTCAGGACTTTTGTCCTTTAAGTCCCCAGAAGGTTACTATGGTGATCTACCCTGGTTAAAAGTGAGCCAGCTTCATGCTATCGAAAAACCTGAGCTAAGCTTAAAGATAGCCAGCTAACACACTAATCTCTCTTTTTGATACAGGCCGCAAATCCCTCTGCGGGGATCCCCCCTGTGGCTGTGATCAATTCTGTCTTGACAAGTACATTTTCCCCCAGTCGTGTTTGTGTGTGCATGTGTGCATGCACGTGTGTGTGTGTGTGTGTGACTGATGAGGATTGTAGGATCAAGCTCAGAGGGCACACTTTGGCACCCCCATTGAAAAGGAATCAGATAAATCTGTTGTTTATCTATTATTCATCCCTTAGTACATACACTGTTTACAGTTATCAAAGCACCCTAATACTTACAGTGAAGCTAACAAAAATGAAAGGTTCTATTCCTTTTACCCTGAAGATATGAGTATATAACAGCAGCATGAATAAGTAAGACTGAAAACTTGCACTCATTTGACAGGTAATTTCCTGCATTTCTTTGTTGCACTAAGTGAGAATCTTTTAGTCCACAGAACTGCAAAAGAGCCCTTCACCTTTGGCATAGATGGAGCCACAGTTTTCAGAGTTTTTGGCAGTAGCAGATGATGGAATGTGTAAAAAGTACGTTGAAAAAAAGCATTCCAGTATGTTATCTTCTTCAGAGAGGGAGAAACCATAACACTGCAGGCTAGTGTGTGAAACAAAACTCTTTGCAAGCTTTCATTTCACTAAAAAGTCAGGTGACTTTACTAACTTGTTATTGTATGGTTTGGAAGCATTTGCTATATCACTGCTAGCAAAAGTGAACCAAAGTTTCCTCAACATAAATAAGGAAATGTCCAAAAATTGATGTTAGCATCATGACAGCAACATGACTACGGCTTTGCTCTCACTGCACAGAAACATTGCAGTGACCCAGAGGTTGTTGAGTCCTCTGCAGAAAAACAAGGCCAACATGACCTACCTTTATGCATGAGGCAAGCTTTATGCATGTATTGTCTTCGTGCCATTTGAATAATGATTTGAAATGACAGTACAGGGGTTGTATTCATCATTGGGCTTTTTGGTAGCTTTGATGATGTTGCCTGAACTGTTAAACATGAATGCAAGTTTCCTACATCAAGGATGGAACTCACTCATTTGACATTTAGGGAAATATGCATATTTCCATTCTAGCTGAGATTAAGATGAGAAGATCGATACTGCTGTCGTTGTCATGACGTTAAATATGCATCTACTCACACTGGCTAGTTAGCTTAGCTTAACATAAAGACTGGAAACAGGGAGAAGCAGCTAGCCTTGCTCTTTCCAAAGGTAACAAAATCCACCTACCAGCACCTATGATGCTCACTGATTAACAAGTATCTTGTATCATCACATAAAGGACCCCAATGGAAATAAGTCTTGGACTTGGACATATCTATTAGCTGTGTGTGATTTAATATCCCTTTTCTTGTAATGTGCAATAAATACACTAAACCTCCTAGCTGAAGATCTAGATACCTGTAGATCTAGATTGCAGAGGACAAAATGTCTTTCCCATAACTAGAAAAATAAGTGAGTGCATGAGGACCTCAATTTTGGTCCCCATGGGATTAGACCATCATTTCATTTCAGTTACATACTGGCCTTCAAATCTCTGCAGTATTATGGGATGAGGAACCTGCAGAGTTGCAAATATGAATAGACCATTTCAAAGATGAACCTGAAGTTAATGCTATAGCGTAATGCTATTATGTGGGTGGGTTATGGTGTCTGTGGGGGCAGGGGTTGTTGGTGATGAGGGGGCAGGGCTGAAGAATGAGACGGAAGTGAAGCTCCTTGTTTATGATGATGCAGGGCCTGTTCTTGTTACAGGGAGTGGCCTTACATTAAAATACCAGTTTTGAGGAGCAGAAATATGTGGACTTGGCTTAAACCATTCAGGGCTGAAACAGTGGCAGCACTCGGGACCTACAGGATGGACCCAAAGCTTTGGCACTTCACTCACAGCTGTTGTGTTCACTGTTGCTGTTGACGTGAACACAAATGAGATGCGCACTTTTTACCGTAAGTGTTGCAATATAGGGGCATTTGCGGGGATACAGTGATTCGTGACTTAAAATGAATGTAGGAGGAGGGTAAAGTGGGGGGCCCTCCTACTTCCAGTGCCAGTAGCTGAATTAAACAGTGGCTCCTAATGTTACTTTATTTTTAAAATATAATCCATGTTGCTTGCCTTACACCTACAAACAAGGCCTATTTTTAATTGTGTATTTTTATATGGGAGTTTGGTACGAGCGTCGTCAACTCAGAGGCTGTTCAGTTGGGCCGTGCTTTCAGCGCCTTCAGTGGACACGCCCCCGAGCAGAGAATACTGCTTATTTTTCCACGATTTTGAAACTTAATTATATATTATATATTTGGAAAATTTAAATTCAAATTGTGGTGGGTGGTTAATACATTTTTCTGTGGTGTGACAAACTCAGAACATTTATTTATTATTGCTTTACACGGACTTTAAGCTCCTTACCATCTAGCAAATTAACCGATTTAACTAGCTAATGTACATATATGAAACAGACTGAAGCTGAATGTTATTTCACCACTAGGATTAGTGTGTTAACCAAAAAGTGTTTGAAATGATTTAGGAAATATTATTAGCAGCCATACGACAGTGTTGTATAGATCTAAAATAGTATTACAAACACATCTGCAGCATCTTCACAGTTAGCCCATAAGTAACTTTTCAGTATTAACTATCACGTTACAGCTTGTATCTTTTTGGCATATTTTTTAAATGTATTAAAGCTTCAATTTTAGGTTTATATAAATATAAAATAGATATGCGGCTGTGGCTCAGGAGGTAGAGCGGGTCGTCCACTAATCGGCTTGATTCCCGGCTCCTCCAGTCTACATATCCTTGAAGTGTCCTTGGACAAGATACTGAACCCCAAATGGCTCCCGATGGCTGTGCCAGCACCCTGCGTGGTAGCTTGCCGCCATCGGTGTGTGAGTGTGTGTGAATGGTTAGATTTCCTCTGATGGGCAGGTTGGGACATTGCATGGTAGCCCCTATACCCATTCAGTGTATGAATATGTGTGAATGGGTGAATTGACTCGTAGTGTAAAAAACGAGTGGTCGGAAGACTACAAAGGCACTATACAAGTACAGTCCATTTACCATATGGAAGTCGTGTGTGTATTCTGGATTTACATTACTGAATGTGCATTCTGGTATATGTGAGGATGGGCCTCAATTATACCCACAGCCAAGTAACTTATATACCAGGTAGTTAAGTTCTTAAAGGTGCTTTGCTGAGCTTTATGGGTGTTACTATACAAATTAAATTTAATGTCAATGATGCCCATTTCTCAGGTTCCCCAATACCTGATGCCTTGTTGACCCGGGCAACATCCGAGCTGGTATGACTCTAGAGTTTGCGGTTCCTTAGGTAGGCTAGCAGCATTAAGAACCTTGCCTAAGGGTCCACACTGGATATATGTTACCCCGCCCGGACTGGGATTCAAATCCCAACCTCCTGCTAAAGTCAGTAGTGTTAACCACTGAGCTATCCAGTCACCCAAGACTGCAAGACCAGGCAGACCAACCTGTGCAATGCCAGGATTGACTACAAGAAAGCCTATGACACATCAACAGGACACTAAGAGCCTTCATCAAGAACTCAATGGGGCTGTGGAAAATGACTCTGGAGGTCAACTCAAAGCCAATTGCACAAGTTACCATCAAGTGCGGCACATACCAAGGTGATGCACTATCCCCACTGCTGTTCTGCATAGGCCTGAACCCCCTCAGCCAGATCATCACAAAGAGTGGCTACGGATATCGGTTCCGAAGTGGAACAACCATCAGTCACCTCCTCTACATGGCTGACATCAAGCTGTATGCCAGGAATGAGCGACACATTGACTCACTGATCCACATCACAGCTACAAATACCTTGGGATCCTGCAGGCAAATGGGAACCATGAGGAGACTGCAAGTCAGCCAGCCACAGCCAAATACCTACACCGAGTAAGGCAGGTCCTGAAAAGTTGGCTGAATGGGAAGAACAAGGTACGAGCCATCAACACGTATACCCTGCCAGTCATCAGATACCCTGCTGGTATAATAAGCTGGCCAAAGGAGGAGATAGAGGCCACTGATATCAAAACAAGGAAGCTCCTCACAATGTATGGAGGGTTTCATCCCAAGTCCAGCACCCTGAGACTGTACACTAAGCGGGACGAGGGAGGCCGAGGACTGGTGAGTGTCAGAGCCACTGTCCAGAACGAAACAACCAAGATCCAGGAATACATCAGGAAGATGCCCCCCAAAGATGAGCTGCTAAGTGAATACCTCAGGGAGAAGAAATGTGCAATACACATATTAGTGTATAATTACTTTATTTAATTGAATGAATGGATTGATATTATATATCTATATATATTATATTTTGGTATGTGAAAGTCAGAAAGAGTACAATAAGATGTAATACAACTATCACAGAAGATGGAGTAGGCTATGGTAATGTTTCACTCTAATCTGTTTCTATGATAATTATTATTTTAATAATACAGATATTTAATATTTCAAACATTAATCATTGATATACAGAATTTACACAAAATTCTTACACAAAATTTACTCTTATCTTTTAGCTTCAACAAGCACACATGAATTTTGTCCAGAAAATGTAACTTTTTCTAGTTTAATGTTGTTGTTTAAAATGTTTAATTCAATCATTCTAACCATGTCGAGACTAAGTCCAAGTCTTAACATAGTTATATATGTTGCCAAACTTGGCCACCTCACTGACGACTAGACCGTTGGAGGCTCTGCACAGACACTGCACCCAGCTTTGCTAAAAAATACTGTTGTTCCAGCATGTGGCTCCCCAAAAGCCACATGCACACTGATGTTTTTACATTTCTATTTGTGTACAGGTTAAACAAACTAGATATACAGTATGTTAACTAGTGAGCAATAAAGTTGTTGGTTGGTGTATTTTTGAACTCTGGACAGAGCCAGGCTAAATGTTTCCCCCTCCATCAAAAGAAATTAATGTACTTACATCAGAACAATGTTTTTTCAGTGAACAGGAGTAGTCCCCACTCCTCCAGAGAGCACATTCAGACTTTTATAGAAGAATAGCCTATGTTCAACAATTTCAAAAGCTATGCAAACTCAGCACCCAAGCAACCTGAATACTGGCCAAATACTATTTCACAAATAAAAAAACACAAATGATGCTGATGCAGTAACATATGCACTCTCTTCACCCTCCAGCTGGTGAAACAACAGCTGAATGTCTCTGTGGACAAGTAGAGAACAGTAGATAGTCCCTGTGAGAGCAATAGCTCAGTCGCACAAGTCTTGAACTTTGAGACTGGGGCTGTTTTCAAAACCGCCTATTAACGTACTGCCTACTGCATACTCAATCAGTATAGACTGTGTACTGCCTACTAAATAAAAGATTAAGTATGCCATTATTAATAGATTGTTCACACTGAAGTATACAGCCAAGTATCCCAGAATGCATTACACACCAACCGGCAACAATAGCGGAGATTTTAAAGCAAAAATAAAGCTGTTGTCATTTTCGCTGTAGGACTGTTAATATGTCACTTTATTAGGTTTTAATATTTTTTCAGGAAAGTAACCATGTAGATTCCCAGTATGTGCTCAGTTTATCCAAATAACTACTGTTTGGAAATTTGCTCCAATGTTTTCGGAGATGTGAGGACCCGCCTATGGGAACCGCTAGCCGGGACCAGCCGGTCATCTCAGCTGCTAGCATCCTGACTCCTGCTTCATCATCCGGGGGAGAAAATGATCTGAAGAACTGATCTGTACAGCTCTTCTGAGATTTTCCGCTGGCTCTAGTGTCTCCGCAGCATTTTGATATATTATATAAGTCCTTTTGGAAGATAAATGTTGGTCTAACGGATGAAATCTAAAAACTGTAGCTGCCACATTAGTTTGTCTCAATGTAAAGTGAAGCTTCATGTTTTTACTGGACAGAACAACAGCGCTGCCTCTGGGGCTCTACAGATATCAGCACATTTCAATAAATATAAATGTATTAAAATGAACAGATCAGTCTCTATTAAATTTTGTTTTATTTTATTAAGAGATACATAACAGTTTGGATTGTTATTACAGCTACATTAGAGACTGAATAACATAATTTACTGCATCTCTCTGTCAATGAGGTTATTTTTTTGGTGAGAAAAAAGTGTTAGTAGAGCTTTGAGTGAGATTATTTTGTCACAGTACAGTCAGGTATATCGCCATATAGGAACATGATTTCAGTTGAGGGTGCTGTGCACATTTATGCATTAGGCACAGCAGTGTAACTTCATTGATTATTTAAAGCTCCCGACACACTGACAGGATCGGTCAGGATTGAATTAATGTTCTGTATTCTTCTACACATCCAAAAGGTCAGCTGTTACACACACAGTCCAGGTTCATACAGTGAAAATGTTTGGAGTAAAGCAGCAGTCCTCCTGATAAATCTTGAGCTCCATCAGAACTGTCTAAAAAATATTTCAGAAGCGAAAAGTTTAATTTTATTTCCCCTGGAGTTTCCTCAGTCCTATCAAGTTTATTACTACAGTTTTTAGTTTTGCTGCTTAAATGTCCCACAATATTTGCTGCAGTACTGCGCACATGGAAACGTGTACAATTAGGAAAGCAGCCTCTATAATCTTTAAATCGTTAGAGAAAACACTCATTCATCAATACAACATACAATAAAGACTGGAAAGCTCGCGCAGCTCAACATAATTTAAAAAGCAATATAGCCTGCAGGGACTGGTAGAGGTGAAGTGTAATGTCCACACTAAGTGGCTGCGTTGCGTTCCAGCTCTATAGGGGCTCCACTATCTTTATGCACAGTGTCTATTTTTGCAGGACCGGTTCGGACATGACAGAAAAAAATTTATTATTGCAACAACACAAATGGGCCTATAGGTTGCCAGCCACCTGGAGGCGGGGGTTCTGCAGCACCCCCAGCACCCCTACTTTCCATGGCTATGGTCAGGTAGGTGTGTTGAAGACTTGGCAAGTTCAACTTGGGAGTACAAACTTGAGGACGGGAGGACCCTTAATATAATAAAACAAAATTTAATATAGATAGATATAGATAGACTGATCTCTTCATTTTACTATATTTATATTTATGTAAATATGGCGATATCTGTACATATAGAGCCCCAGAGGCAGCGCTGTTGTTTACCGGACAGTAAAAACATGGAGCTTTACATTCAGACAAACTAATGTGGCAGCTACAATTGTTGAGACCAACATTGATCTTCCAAAAGGACTCTCTCAGGAGTCGGGCTGCTAGCAGCTGAGATGACCGGCTGGTCCCGGCCAGCAGTTTCCATAGGCAGCTCCTCACATCTCCAAAAACATTGAGCAAATTTCCAAACAGGAGTTATTTGGATAAACTGACCACATACTGGGAATCAACATGTTTACTTTCTCGCCTGAAAAAATATTAAAACCTAATAAAGTGACATGTTAACAGTCCTACAGCGAAAATGAGAACAGCTTTTAGCCTGGCTCATCTCGCCATTGCGCAATCTGAAGAGACGCAATGCATGTGGGGCAGTTGAGTATGTCCAGTAAGCTAACGCTGCATACTTAGAAATTCTTGCTAATGTAGTATACATCCGGGCATTTCTCGCATACACAAAATTCACATACTATGTGTTGTGGAGAAATTGCTGATCAGTGGTCAGGTCAGGAGGGAAGAAAGTGTTCAGGAGCCTCTGAAGACTTTTAGTGTAATGTTTATTGAAGCTTGATCAAGGAGAACTAGAGACACTCTCAAGTACCAGAAATGGTCAAGGTGTATGTATTTACCCGTGTCACAGCACATTCTGGTCTGGGCCACTGTTGTCTGATTATGTTAATGGAATATTAGCGGCCAGCTATCTGTGATGTCTAGGAAGCCAGCAGTCAGTTCCCCCGGCCTTGGTTACCAGGCAATGTCGAGATTGGCTGACTCCTGTCCTCCCAGAGCAACCCAAACAGCTGCCCTACATATCAAGGAGAGACAGAGTTGTCTCTGCAGTTACTGTCTATGACCTCAAGGCCCATGCCTGACCCTGAGTTGCAACCCCTAAGGATAGAAAATTCCATAACACTATGCAGTTGGAACACACCACATACTCAATTTGATGTCATACTTAGTATAAATAGTACGTTAGTATGTAATTTGGAACACACCCTGGGGGTCTGACCTGACCCGGGTCTGATCTGACTGGTTTGTGATGTCATCATAGAGAGCCTTGCTGCCGATGCCTGCAAAATTAAAAAGAAAAAAAAAGAAAAAAAGGAGGTAAAAACAGCTTCTGCAAAGATGCACAAAATTACGTGCATAAGGTGAGACCAACATGAAAGTTTTCAAATTTACTTATTAGTTTACACTAGTCTGCTACTACAGCTTTATTATTATGAGGATATTAAAATGTATATTTGCGTTTTAGATTAATGTGAGAAAGCCTGCCTAGCCTTAACGAATGGGTTAACGACGACATCAAAGCCAGTGTCTGCATGCACTGCAGGACAGAGCAGGCAGAGCAGCGGAGCTAATTCTGGACACTTCTGAGTTTTCCCACTGTTGTGCATAAATGACTAGAATGTAAGTTATTTCCATGTTGTCTTAGTGTTGTCACGCAGCATTATTTAGTGGGTTTGTTTGTAATTTGAGTTGTTTACCGTTTTTGCCGTAATTGTCTTTTAATTACCCAGTTCGTGTGGAGGGCACCGCATGGTTGCTAATTTGTGTTAGCTTATCAGTGTGCTACAGTTGTGGTATCTTATAAATATGTTTAAATATGAAGCTCTTAATTTAGTTCTGCCATCAGGGTTTTCCTACATTTACGAATTATCTGTTTAGTTGCTAAGAGATATATTTGCCTTTCATTTAGATTTAAAGGTCTACAGTAAATAGCTTTATTGCTGTGAAATTATTGTAACTCACATTTATGTTATTCTTATATATTTTGTTATTTCTCCCTTGTAGACCACACATACACACACACAAACTTACTCAACCTAATAAGTCTCCTACTGTGGAATATGCATGTCTTCTGCACAGTCTACAATTAACCTCCTAAGCTGTGGATCCTCTCTCCTGTCCTGATTCTTTGACAGGAATCATCTCCATATCAGCCAACCCAAACCAAGACTAGACCAGACTACTGTAAACTAATAAATACATTTAAATTTAAAATTTTCTAACTTTCATGTTGGACATTGAGGTCAGCATTCATACTGTATGATGGTCTGAAGACAATATCATATAACAGAGAATAAAGCAATCAGCATCAGAATAAAGCAATGATGACATTAGGTAACTTTTTTGGGTAACATGACATGGCAACATACCTAACAGGAATTAAAGTGAGTAGGGAAAATATATACCATATAATGTATCTGTGCAACAAGAAATGGCCATATAATACGCTGCAGTGTTGAGATATCTGCTTTTGTAATACTGCCCAGAGTATCCCTAACCCATGGACAGCTAGGCACGCTATAAAAATATCAACATCGAAATATTACTTTCAGATTGTTTCAATCTGAGCCAGAAAGATGGCAATGCTCATCAGTTTTGGCTGGTAGCAACCTGGCTAACTGTTAGCTCACTTATCCAAGCTAATGTTACCTTACTTCCATGGTGGAAGAAAGCTAATGTAAAAAGCAAATATGCATTTTAATATCATTATAATAGTAAAGTTGTAGTAGCGCACTAGTGTAAACTTACAAGTAAATTTAAAAAACGTTCATGTTGGTCTCACCTTGCAATTTGTGCATTTTTGCAGAGCCATTTTGTTTGTTTGTTTGTTTGATTTTGCAGGCATCAGCAGCAGGGCTCTCTGTGATGACATCACAAACATTGATTGGCTGAGGCAGTTGTCCTAGGGCTATCATACAAAATGCTGGTCTCAGGACAACAATTGGACAGTTGTTTTCTGATATAACCACCATACTAATACCAACAATAACAAATTTGTTTCCACATGTTGTTCTTTTGAAAATCGTAGACCACGATGATTGGTTAAAGTTCTTTCATGTAGTGGAGTTAGTTAAGTATTAAGCAACTCTGTGCTTCTGTTAACTCCCTGTGCTTCCGTTAGCACATTAACACACTTTTTCAGCTTTCCCCTGCGTGTAGCTGGGTGCTTTCTGAGTCTCTCTAGGTCAGTGGAGTGTGCCGGGCTGCAAAGCTAGGTCTCATTCACAATGAATAGCAGTCTATTGCTGTCTATCCACTGACGCAGTAAACCAGTATACCATGGTATGAAAATTGACGGTTATCATACCATGTACATTTGCTTATTACCAGTTTTGTAAAAAAAAAATAAAAAAAAAGCAACCAAACAGAGAATCTCACCTGCACGTGCGCATCTCCTTCCCTCCTCAACTGGCGACTGGAAGTTGAAATCAGCAGCGTGGGAATATTTTGGATATTGCAAAAACGAACATGGGGTTGTCCTCGAGGACAGATATTCAATTTGTAAAAAATGTGGACACAAAGTAGCTGCCAAAGTAGGGAACACTTCCCTCCGTGCAGATCAAAGTAAGTGTCTCATTTATAACTTTAATCCCTAACGAAAAAATGTTAAAGTTTGAACGCTTGATCATAAAATGCGCTAATGAAATAATTTTCCACATCCCGGCTCCTGGCTACATCTGTGTTGTCTGTCCGTTCAGTAACCTCTGACTTACAAACAGACACACACTGACCCCATAAAGAAAAACACACAAACCTTCCCGCCTCGGGGGGCTGACATAAGTGAATGTGTGTGAGAGTTAAAGGTACAGACAGGATCAGTCTGGCTGTGCTGTCGTGCACCTACAGTAAATGGGCAACTATTTTGATAATCGTGACGGCATTTCTCACTATTTTGAGAATTTTTACAAACTAAACAATCGATTAATAGAGAAAATAATGAGCAGATTAATCCATAATGAAAATAATCATTAGTTGCAGTTGGATACAAAATAGTTCAAAAGAGCTCCACCTCAATAAAATCCTGCTTTTACATTAATACATGAGTAATAATAATTTAATTATATGGAGCTTAGTGAAAGTTCAGTCAGGAAGACTATCTTGCATGCCAGGTGTAGTTCTATTGCTCACACCACTCTGTCATACTCATCTTTCACACATGCTCACTTTTTTTCCTAGCTGTCAATGCCCAGGGGCATAGTTTGAGTTTTAGTTGTCACCAGCTGATCACTTCTATCCAATAGCACAGCAACGCATTTTCATTGTTAGCCTATCATCTGGTTGCTGTCTTTTTAAATATGTCTCTCTCTCTGCTTTAGTCTGGCATGCAGCTGTTATACACGCCCCTCCACCTCCTCATCTCCACCCAGTCTCTGCAGGATCACCAGTCCCATCAGTCCTATCAGTCCCATCACTTCATCGGCTATCTGTCTCATCTGAATTCATCAGCCACCACCACCACCAGTGTCTGGACTCCATGGGGGATCTATCTCGGGGCTGCTCAAGGATGATGTCCTTGTGGAGTCCAAGCACCAAAGACTTATGACTATCATTCTATTTGTATAATGAACATCATCTTTTCTCCATTCACTTGTCTCTCCTGATTGAAATTATATATATTAGTATAACAGTCACAGGGGACTTTTTTCTTCACTGAGTATTTTTACTTTTAATACTATAAGTAAATTTCCTGATATTACTTATATACTTTTACTTAACATTTTCAATGCAGGACTTTTACAGTGTGGTATTAGTACTTTTACTTAAGTAAACGATGTGATTACTTCCTCCATCACTGGTGCTAACACGCAAACCAGGTTTTTACACATACTAACATTAAAGAAAATTGTTTCAAGTTTCAACTATAATAAAGTGTTTGTTCAACCAAAAAGAACTTCTGTTTTCATTCTTTTAAGGGTCATTGTAACTAATAATAATAATAATAATAATAATTGTTAAACACTGTATACCGTGCCACTGTGAAACCATGATATTTTCTGCCAGTTATACTGTAAAAATCTCATACCGTTGCAACCCTACTGTACACAGTTAATTAATGCAATATATAACACTGACAGGAGCCATGCTGTTGCCAATAACACTTCTTCACTTTTACTTAACATTTTTAATGCAAGACTAATTTTACATAGTTGTATTGCTACTTCAATTTGAGTAAAGGATTTGAATACTTCCAGAACTGAAAACAAGAACAATTAGGAATCTTTTATATTTATTATATCTTACATCATATCATATCTACAGGTATTAGCGGCCCTCGAAAGCTGCAGACTTGCACATGGACATCCAGATGTTCATGCACTTAAATATATATGACAATTGGTCTGTACACAGAAGCATTCCACACATGCACACCAGAAAACAAGGTGGCCCCTGTGATTCAATGTGAGCATTTGATTGCCAACCTTGAAAATTTGCTGATGCATGAACCCAAGTTGAGGTGAGATTGTGAAATTTGATGGTATAATCTGGAGAAGAGAGGGAAAGAATGAACTGGTGAAGTTGAGTGCTGCGGACTGAGATAAAATATGTGTCTGTCTTATCACTTAAGCTGTAATTTACTGTGACACCCAACCAACAGCCCTCCTATAATTGACTAGAGTGATTAACAAGCTGCAATCACACTAAGTACTTTGCCTCAAACAAACACAGACACACCCTTGACCCTAACTTTAACGTAACCCTAAACTTATCTTAACTTTAAACCTTTAAAGTCTTCACCCTAACATTAATGATTTATTGTTAAGGGGACTTGCTTTTTGTCCCCATAAGGGAGGCGAGTCCCTACAACATGACTGTAAACAGATTACACCCCCTCAACATGAAGAATACCTGGTACACACACACACACACACACACACACGTACAGTGATGAAGTCCTGGCAGTGGCGGATGGAGAGTGTGTCAGTTAGACAGAGAAACAGAGCTGGAAAGGGGGGTTAGCATAAGTTCAAGCAGGAAGACTATCTATTACTCAATCATTCATTCTCATTCCTCTCTCTGTCTCCACCACTTCTCCTGCTCTGGTATCAGCTGATTAGTGGCATTACTTTTAGTTAGCAAATCTGATTCTGCCACGATTTCCATCAGCCTATCACATCTTAGCTGCCAAACTTTAAATCTGTTCTTCTCTCTGTCATTGTCAGCTGCCATTTCAGTGCGAATTGTCGTGACCCTCTGCCACCCCATTCACCTCCACTTCATCAAGTCAGTGCCAGGTCCGAGATCGCCAGAAGCCGCTCTTCTTCTCATCATCCAGATCCCAATATTCCCATATTCATCACCACCACCAGTGTCTAGGAGAGATATCCTATTCTACTCACGCCTTAACTTTCCCCTTATAAATATGACAACATCACGATGGGGTCTAATTGCCAAAGAATTTTCACATTTTCATCTCATTATGTTCAATTAAATCATTGTCACCTTAAAAAAATGAAGTCTCTCCTGATTTAAATAAAGACTGACTTTGGGAATGCAGAGCTGGGAGTGTGGAGCTAAAGTATTCACTCAATTACACTTAAAATGGCAATACAACAATAGTAAAAATACTCTGTTACAAGTTCTACATTCAGAATGTTATCGACAGGTCCCCTGTGGAGTTTTTGACCACTAGTAGCACTAAGGAGCTATGTTTTTATTAGTGGGTTCCTATATTGTTTGCTCTTGTGCATGAGGATGCACCCGCATGTGGGCAACACAATGCACATTACTGCCAAACACTTTCCACTGATCTAGAGGGGGTGGTTACATGCCAAAAATGCAACAATGCAGACCACAATCCAGCAAACGTTAATGCAAACAATGCAGGTTTTAAACTGTTAAAAAACTAGTCAAATTTAAAGATACTGACACTAAAGAATATCACAATTAACTTTAAAAAACTACTATGTGCAACTTGTTCTTAATTGTAGGACTCCTCCTCAAAATCTTAAATTTTCCAGAAACAATATTGAGGATATGACCTCTGTGTCCTCAATAGCTATGTCCTTCTCAGCAAAATGTAACCAGAGTAACCAAGAGTACTTGTTAGTGTATGTTTTATTATAATGTACACTATATTATTTTTCTTAATGCATTAACATGTAAGCAGCATTTTATGTTGTAGATGGTTGAGTTGAAACTAAGATAAATGTAGTGGAGTTGAAATCACATCAGGGAAGCATGTAGAAATGCAGTATAAAATGCAAATACTCAAAATGTTTTTAAATACAACACTAGAGTAAATGTACTCAGTTGCTTTCCACTACTGCTACTACTGTATAATAACATAGAGTTTTGAATAGTTTTTTAGAATTGACCTTTCAGAGCATGAACCTTTGTTTGGAGAAATACAAAATGGTTTTTACTGATATGAAAATGTGGTTTAAAGTCCACCAAGGTCAGGTTCCTTTGGGTGCTGCAGTATTCTCAAAGGGCCCCTCCTCTCCTCTTGTTCTCTTGTGATAGAGGTGAAAGTTTGTGGCCAGCGTACCCATCCATCACAGCCCATCTGCCAGCCCGAGGAAAGGAAAAGAAAAAATCTGGGGGGGCCGGGGGGATCAGGGAGTAAAGGGAGAGGCACAGGAAAGAGAGGCTTAGTGAAAAGTGGAGAGGAAAATATGGAATTACGTCCTCTCTGGCTTGGAATACTGACGAGAAAAGAGAAATGGTTTACAAGAGGAGAGTAAGACTGACAGGAACTGTGGGCCATGGGTTTATCAGGAGGTAAAATAAAACTTCACAAGACTGAATCTACAATAGAACATAATTTTATTTTATAGTGCAGGGTGTTTGATGAAGAGGATAGATTTGTTATGGATGTTTTACTGATGGCACTTATTATCATGGTAAATAAGAAAGATGCTAAATTCTAACCCTGACTTCTGATAATAAAGTAGATTAAAACACCAAACTTAATAAGAATAAGAATAAGAATAAGGTTGGTGTTATTCATTATTTGTCTTATTGTCAACAAATCTCATGTTTGGCTTAGGGGTGTCGCGATATACCGGTGTTGACGATAACCGTGATATTTAAAAAATGAAATATTAATATCACGTTAATCATACACATATGATAATATTGTATAAATAATCCAGCGCCTCTTAAAACCCCTTAACGTTCTGACAGCCCGTCCACGGGCCATCACATTGTTATGTATACAACCCCTGTCTTTAAGTGGGTACACATCTTTGGAAAGCTAAGATTCTTGTGATTCGATTGATGCAAACTATTTCAAGATACAATCACAACAGCAGGTACAATCAACACCTCTGTCAGACCACCAACAAGCAAACAATTACTAAATTCACGCTACTCACCTACTCATATTACTCCACTGACTGATACAACAAAAACAGTCTTACTACATTGGCAAAGGTCCAGCTGATCCAATCCAACAAAATATTTAGTCCACAACACGTTATTACATCAATAAATATCCATGTTGCATCATTTCAAATTAGCCGGCAGATGTCCTAATCTTCCAATGTATTCTCCATCATAACTTGCATTAGCATATAAACACTAGGCACATCTCTGTATCAAAATGGCAGCTGTACTCTGACCTCACTTGACCCAATAGGAGCTTCCATGTCCTGTCCACAGCCAACAAGAGTCTGCATTGAAAGAGTAGACCTTTCGTGTAAAGACCGAGCCGATAGGAACAGATTCTGCCGATGAGTGGTGCTTCAAATAGCCAATGAAATTCTGAAGATTACCACATGCTGCTTTGTTTCCCTGTTGAAACTAAACGTTGTGCTTATGAAAGAGTCAAAACAAGTGCTATGGTGGAAAAGCAGTTCACATAAAAAGTTAATCACAGCAAACTACTTATATTTCCATAATTTCCATGTTGTGGCTTTATAAGAAGCAATAAAACACTATAATGTGTTTATGTTTCAGTTACTCTGAAGCAGAGGTTATCTGGTGTCCCTAAATGGCCTTTTTTTGGAAGATGCGTAGACATACCCTTAGAAAAACGTGTAAAATATCCATTTTCTGTGGTATTGTTATTAAATTTGAACTTGGACTAGGTAAGGTTCCATGCTGTGGTCCCATTGTGTTTTCCAACTAATAAGTCACAGCTATAGGTCATCTGCAGGCATCTGTTGGCAAAAAAAAAAAAAAAAACCTTATACTTCAGTGTGGTCAATCTTCTTTCAAACTTGTTGTGGTTACTGACTCTCTCTCCACCTCCCTACACTCTATTTTGAGTGTAATTCATTTGCCAGAAAAGAGGCAAAATACACAATAAACAAAGTTAAAGATGATTTGACTGATAGTGTTTCTTTTTTTTTTTCAAATTTTCTATAGATATCACGATAATATTATTATCAGGAACTATTTTGGCCATGATAATCGTGTTGTAAAAATCTGATGTTGTGACAGCCCTAGTTTGGATCCAAACCAACAGTGAACAGATCTACTAACAAGTATTATGTGTGTATTTAAAGTCTGATATATCTTATTCCTCTGTGCTGTAGACCTCTGTTGTTGTCCAAAAACACACCATTGAGCCACACTGAGTGACATGTTCCTTCATTACCATGAACACACACACACTGTAGTTTATTTTAACTCAATCCCATCCACACACCATCCTGCTGCCAGAAATACCCACTACAGCTATATCACACAGCTCACACAAGAGTGCCAGTTGTCTGCTGTGCAACTCAAGATCTTTGGTTTTGGTCTTTTGATGGGATTTGTTGATAATAAGATAATAAGATAATAAATATAAAATAACGCCAGCCTTATCCTTAAACTTTTATTTCCATACACAAACCAATCCCTGGTTTGCTTATACTGCCTATTAATGCCACAAATGTCCTTCCATTTCACTGTCGGTGTTGTGAAACTCTAGAAGTAAACAACAATTTGCTCATTTTTCTTTCTTTTTAGAAAAAAATGTTTGTCCCCTATAAAGGGCTAAATCACTAAAAATTTTAGTCATAAAAAAAGCTGTGGGGAGATTTGTGACTATTGCTCAGGGATTGGACAGGGCTGTAGGCAGGATTCATGAGTCCAATAAATAAAGAGTCACCAAGAAGAAAGCTGCTTAAAAATTTCCATTTCAAATCCAAATCATTTAGATTTTTCATGTTTTATCATGTATTTCATGTGAGGTAGAAGTTACATTATATTTTCTGCAGGTTTATTCATTTAAATGGAACTACTCTTTATTAAACTCAAAAATCAACCACTCTTTTAAGGAAATTCCTCTGAAAACAGCTGCTTATAAACTCAACCAACTAAACTTCCCCAAACTTCCAGACATAAAGCTCTAAATGCTGTTTCAAAACATTCTCATGCTCACAATTCCCTGGTGTAAAAATACTAAACCATTCATTCTTATTTATTTATTACTTTTGTTAATTAAGAGTAAACGAATTTAAATATACAGTGTAAAAATACTAATTACTAATACTATTAGCCTATTTTTTGGGGGTTATTAGGCACTATGAAAAGATAGTTTAGGCAGGTAGGACCTCAGGCTGCATTCAGACCGAAATCATCCCTGAGTTAAAACAATGCAAGGGGCTGCATTGATGGTGGTCCAATGTTTAAGGTACTGGTTCAAAATTTTTGCAGGACTACCCTGCTTTGTTTTGTTGGTCTGAACCTCAGTGTGATATTATTGTTGCTATCTGCTTTCATGTTAAGCATTTTATGCTGCATTTTATGCATGATTTATTACTATTATTAAAGTTTATTATTATGATATATAGACTAAAATGTGTTACTCAATATTCTTTAGATAAAAAAGTAAGTAAAGATTTACTTCAACTACATACCCTGTGTAAATTATAAGTTTAGTTAGTATAATGGAACCAGTGTGAATGTGAATAAGAAAGTACAAGGCATATGGCGAGAGACAAAGCACACATCTGCTGTAACTGCCACATTCATTGTGTCTTCATTGTGTTGAGTAGAGCCAGATGGGAGGAGAGAACCCCCCCCCCCCCTCTTATTTGCTCTGCTCTACAGGAATTGGCCTTTCACTCTCCCTTGCTTTTTTCTTCCTCAGGCTGAACAGAGCTGAAGTAGTAGCTGGGGAAGAAAATGACAAAGCCGGGTCCTGTCATTCCCACAGACCAGGCTACAGTGGAAAGACTTCAGTCCACCAGGAGTACAGAGGAGATATGAGACCTACAAGGAGGTCTGCTGTCTGAAAGCACACAGCTCTACAGCCCCCACATGCCCCAGCATCTGATACAAACTGTCACTAAAATGTCCACACTGCTGCAGGTAGCACCATACCACATTCTGCACTATCAGGAGGGTTAGTGTAGAGTTATGCATAAGAGGGGGAATTGTCACAAAATATGTTGGCATGAATAAATAAACCACCACTACACACAAACCAATTCAGACCAAATCAAAACTGTCCTACAACACTCAAATTTACCTACTTACAGCAAGGTAAGGTGACTCAAACCACAGAATAACACCCCCCACCCCAACCCCTTAATACAACATAAAGCCCCACAAGCAAAAAAAACTCATTCCGTTGATTTAGCTAAAGGCACACTAAAATCTAATAAGCCTGGGAAAACAGTGGTTGGCTTCCCTAGTAGTGTCTTGTTTCTTGGCTGATGTGCCTAAGCAATCACTCCAAGTTTTAGTCACTCACCAAACATGAAGAATCCAATCAAACACCAAATAAAGGCAGGCCTCAGCTGCTGTCTCTCAGGTGTGTCTCATTGCAGAAAGAAAAGCCCAGGTGAGCTTCCAGCCCCTTTAGACTCTGCCCCTTGCCTGGGTCCCATTGCTAGACTGACTTTTACCTTCCCTTCCACGTACGTATAGAGAAGGATAAAAGCATGTCAGTCCCTGAACCTCCAGGCTATGTAAGGGCTGTTTGACCAAGAAGGAGAGTAATGTAGTGCTACATCAGATGACCTGCCCTCTACAACCCTACAACCTAAACCCAAGTGAGATGGTTAGGGATGAGTTGGACCGCAAAATGAAGGAAAAGCAGCCAACAAGTGCTCAGCATATGTGGGAACTCCTTCAAGACTGTTAGAAAAGACTTCTAAGTGACTACCTCATGAAGCTGGTTGACAGAATGCCAATAGTTTGCAAAGCTGTCTTCAAAGCAAAAGATGGCTACTTTGGGGAATCTAAAATATAAAACATATTTTGGTTTGTTTACACTTTTTGCTTTCTACATAATATTTATATAAAAGGGGAACTTTAAGATTGGTTAGGGTAGAATTAGGTGATCTAATTGTACAAACAGCATATTCATGCAGGTAAGCATATGTGTTTTTACTTGATCTGAATGACTACACTCAAAGGCATGGTGAGAAGGCGAAACATGATAAATTATACAAATGGGTATATTTTCAGACAGTCTCTCCTTTAAGAAATTCATGGTGTTGCACTTGGCTAACATAGCCACTCTGATTCTGTTAAACAATCTGTTAAAGGTCCAGTGTGTAGAATTTAGTGGCATCTAGTGGAACAGACTTGGCAGAAATGGAATATAATTCATAAGTATGTTTTAATTAGTGTAGCCTACATGAAAATAATAATAAAATAACAGCTGTGTTTTTATTTCCTTAGAATGAACCCTTTATATCTTCATAGGGAGCGGGTCCTCTTCCACAGATGCCACCATGTTGCACCGCCAGGTTTCTACACTAGCCCAAACCAAACACTGGCTCTAGAGAGGGCCTTTCGCGTTTGTCATGAGTTTCGCGGCCACTGTAAGTTCTCCTACACGCTTGGAAGGGGAGGGGTATTCAGTTTGTTGCAATCTGCAACCTCACCATTAGATGCCACTAAATCCTACACACTACACCTTTAAAGCATGTGTGTGAATCATACACATGCTTTAAAGGTGTAGTGTGTAGGATTTAGTGGCATCTAATGGTGAGGTTGCAATCTGCAACCTCACCATTAGATGCCACTGATGCCACTGATAATATGCCCAGAGGCTCAGCATCCAGAAATCCAGTAGCAGATCCCTCCAGGCAGGTAAAAAATAAACTGCAGCCATCTTGTGCTCCTGGAAATGGCACAGTTTGAACAAAGATCTATGTGGTACTGTGGAGTACTGTTGCGCTACTTAGACTGCACTGTCTCACCCAGCCCAACTCCTGCTATCATCAGACAAAGTAAGCAAAGACAAAAGACAGAAAAAAAATAGCAACAAATCTGGCAACAAGAGATCAAGTAAAGACAGAGCAACACTTCTTGCTACATGGCAGCTTGTAGAAAGACACAGGGACCAATAACTTCATAACCAAAATTCAACTCAAATAACAAGAATCTTACAATCTCAGCTCAAACCAAAATTCAACATTTACTTAATATTGTAACATTATATATCTTCCTGAAAATAAGGAAAAGCGTAATAGGTCCCCTTTAACCAGCGCAGTCATTTTGTTTAGGTTTGTGTCTGAGGGTAGATGTCATGTTTACCATTAGTATGTGTTACAGCTTACTTTAATAATTGGGCAAAAAATGAATACATGAATACAGTATATGTTCTCTACTTCACTGGTTATCCACACATGAAAAGTGGCACAGAGGAATAAGATATATCAGACTTTTTGGATACACACACAATACTTGCAAGTAGATAAATTCATTGTTGGTTTGATTGGTTGAAAATAAGAAAAATATAGAAAATTGCTAGAGTTGTCCTTTAAAGTTACTACAACGAGTTTTTAACTGGTTATGAAACAGCATCATGATGCCTCTAATGCCTCTATATGACCTACATTAGTAAACGAGAACATCAGTGAGAAGACTGGCTATTTCTATATAGTTATTCTTAATGCCTTCCACCCGGTTGGAAACCAGATGAAATGATTTCAGACTGGAAGAGACAATGTTTACATTACATATAGCATTGTAGCATGAGGGAGTACAAAGACGTTACTAGGACGAGGGGAGGACATTACTCTTCGTTTGATAATGTAAAAAGTAAAGTTAGACTTGTCAGCTTCCCAACTCATTTTTAAAAAGATATGAGAAAAAAGAGAGAGAGACAGAGCAGTGGTGGTCAAGTGAATGAACAAAGGAGTGAATCTGAGAAATGAAGCATTATTTTCTGATTGTTTCACAGCGGTTACGTTCTAAAGCACAAATAAACACACCCACACCTCCACACAACTCTACAGGAAGGTGCCGCATTGCTGGATTTTGTGTGAATGCAGCCTTACATGTAACCTAGCATATGAACGGGACTAAAACAAAGTTTACTTTGTTCACCATCATCATATTACAATTATTAATGTTACATAGCCACAAACAGATGCGTCACCTCATTGCTATACATCCTGCAAACAGCTGTGTTTAAAAAAGAAAAATAGTATTAAAAAATAAGTAGCATCTTTCTTTCACTCACTTCCAAAATAAATGCACGCGTTAACTAAGATCTTTACGACATGAGGCTGTGGTGCTCATGTCGAAAGTTCCTTGTAGTAGAGTTGGAGTCAGGATATTCTTAGCCTAGCTGAGCATAAAGACTGGAAGCAGGGGGAAACAGCTAGGCAGCCTGGTTCTGTCTAAAGTTAAAAAATATAGCTACCAACAATCTAAAGATCACTAATTAGTATGCATCTTGTTTGTTTAAAATGATAATGTATGGTTTTTTTAGCCAAGTTGTGTGCTGGAACTATTTATTGATGAACAACAGCCAGGAGTAGTGACAGGCAACCAGTGGATAGAAGTGGCTGCATAGAAGTGCTACATTTCTCTTTTTGTACAGATTAAAGAAACAAGATAGACAGAGACAGGCCAGCTGTTTGCCCATTCTTCTAGCCTTTATGCTAAACTATAGGCTTACTGCCACTGGACCTCAGCTCCATAATTAAAGGCATGAGATTGGTATTGATGTTTTTGTCTAATTCTCAAAAAGAAAGCTAATGAGCATATTTCCCAAACAGCACCTACCACGCCTTGAGGCTTTGTGACGTGCAGTAAGACTGGTGGAGGACAGACAGACAGACAGACAGACACACATACACACACACATACATACACACACAGAGACTGAGACAGCGAAGAAGGTCCTGAAGAAGCTCCTATCTGCCCAAATATCAAGAAGACAATGTCCTTTGTTGTTAAGACCTCGATTCATTCTCTGGCTAGCTGCTAGCAACTGATGACTTCTCTTATCTGCATCCCAGCATGCAAAGTGAATCTCTTACACTGGATTAAAATTAAGCTTAAAATGATGCTTTTACCTCTGCTGAAAATCTGGAGTTTGCCTCAGCCAAGGTTTGCAGTTTGACCTCATGTTAACTGTAACTTACTGTAACACATACAGAAGACGTGTGTGTGTGTGTGTGTGTGTGTGTGTGTGTGTGTGTGTGTGTGTGTGTGTGTGGCACAATGGCCACACACACACACTGATCAAAATTAGAGAACACTTTCAGATACCTCCCAGTTATTGGTGTTAATCTGGCACCTGGTGCTAATTTCCTTGATTATCTGTCAACCCCTATTTAACTGGCAGCCTAACTTCCAGTTTCACTGACTCTGCAAGATGGTGGGCTGTTCTAAAGTGACTGAAAGCCTCTGGCAGCAGGTTGTCCAGATGAAGGCCAAAGGGATGACCCTATCAGCCATAGCAAGACAAGCTGGTCGTTCCAAATCTGTGATTTCAAGAATATTGAATCTTTACAACATCACAAACTCATTCAAGTTCCCCAAGAAGGCTGGTCGTCCATGGAAGACAAATACAAGAGAGGACAGGATACTGCGAAGGATCTCAATGGGCAATCGTTTCCACACTGCAGCTGGAATTGCTCGCCAGTTCAGTGCTGAACAGGGTAAGGATCTGTCTCATCATACAGTGTCTCGACGTTTAAGAGCATTTGGACTGAAAGCCCACTCTGCAGTGACCAAACCTCTCATTAGCAGAAAGAATCAAAAGGCTAGACTAAGCTTTGCTGAGGAGCATGTTGTGTGGACAGAGGAGAACTGGTCCAAAGTTCACTTCAGTGATGAAAGCAAGTTTAATTTATTTGGGTCCGATGGGAAACATTATGTTTGGCGACAAACTGGAGAAAGACTGAACCCAAAGTGTGTAAAGACGTCAGTGAAAGTTGGAGGAGGAAGTGTCATGGTTTGGGGCATGTTTTCTGCAGCAGGAGTTGGGCCTCTTATACAGCTACATGGCAGAGTGAATGCAAATGTTTATCAGAACCTTCTTCAACAACATATGGTTCCTTCCCTGCGTTCATCACCCAATCAGCCCACAGTATTTATGCAGGACAACGCTCCATGTCACACAGCAAAACAGGTAAAGCAGTTCCTTGAAACTGAAAACATTGAAATAATGACACGGCCTGCCCAGAGTCCTGATCTCAACCCAATAGAGAACCTCTGGAAAATCCTTGGCGACAAAGTTATGGCCAAGAAACCCACTACAGTCACCGAACTGTGGAGGAGACTGGAAGAAGAGTGGACCAAAATCACACCAGAGCAGTGTGAGAGACTAGTGCTGTCCTGTGGCCGCAGATGTGCTGAAGTCATTCAGAGCAGAGGCCTGTACACTTCCTACTAATTGCTGACTGTTGTAACCTTCAGAAAATTCAGTTGTAATCTTTTTCATCATCATTGTTGTTCTCTTATTTTGATCAGTGTGTTTTCTGCAAAATAATGTTTTTTGTTGAAATGCCTTAGTTATTTTGTGGAAAAAGTGTTCTAGTAGCATGGTATAGACACAACAAAAAGTCCTTTAACTGTTGAGCAGTGAAGATGACATTACTTCAGAAAAAATCAGTTGTTTATAAATTGTTCTCTAATTTTGATCTCCAGTGTATGTATGTTGCAACACACAAAAAAAATGCAATTTAATTTCAGTTGAACTTTAAACAACAGACCATAACCACAGATGGGGGCGGCTGTGGCGCAGGAGGTAGAGCGGGTCGTCTACTAATTGGAAGATTGGCGGTTCGACTCCCGGCTCCTCCAGTCCGCATGTCAAAGTATCCTTGGGCAAGATACTGAACCCCAAATTGCTCCTGATGGCTGTGCCATCAGTGTATGAATGTGTGTGAATGGTTAGCTTTCCTCTGATGGGCAGGTTGGGACCTTGTATGGTAGCCCCTGTACCCATTCAGCGTATGAATGTGTGTGAATGGGTGAATTGACTCGTAGTGTTAAAAGCGCTTTGAGTAGTCGAATGACTAGAAAGGCGCTATACAAGTACAGTCCATTTACCATGACAATATAGAGAGATTTTGATGAACAATTAGATTTCCTGTAGTGGCAGCCTGACAGCAAATGTTATATTGTTAGCCCCACCACTGGTGGGCCATGTCAGTACTTGTTCTGTCTGACACTTTAAAGACAACTTCTTTAATTTGTAATATGTATTAAGTCCCACCTCTGGCCCAATGTCAGCTGAGATCGGCTCCAGCTCCCCTGTGACCGTCTAGAGGATAAGTGGTAAAGAAAATGGATGGATGGATGTTGAGACTAGATTTTGGGGCAGGAAAACAAATGTGACTTCATAACATGTGGAACAGCTTTTTACATGTAAACAAATCACATATAATGTAAGTATATGTGATTTCACCTAAAATGTAAAACCTCACATGAAAACATCAGTTTCACATTTAATATCAAGTTTTTTTTAAAACCTTTATTTACTCAGGATAGTTTCTCTGAGAGCAACGCTCTCTTTTTCAGGAACACCATGATCACATTCACACAGTTACACATTCATTCCAGGAAACTGCCCAGTACAACCATAGTCTGATCCGCCAGTCACTGAGCAGCTCCACTGGAGATATATTAACATTGTTGGGGTTTTATAGTGAGAGAGCCTCATACAGGAGCACCACTTGTTGGGAGGTGATTGTAAGCTGGTTGGTTATTAGCAGTCATTAATAATTATTAATTAATAAAAAATTAAATTATTAATATAAATTAATAATACAGGGCACTACCCGGAAACCGGGACCAATAACCAAACAATAAGTTAGTCTCATTAACAAGGTTCACTTGGGATGCTAATATCTGAGGATATCAGCATCCACAAGTGAACAGTGAAGGTATGAATTTGAGCTCTGGCCCTCTTTCTCAATCAGCCACCTTTTACAATAAATAAGCACAATAATTACAAAAGACTTCTCTTTAAAGATATAATAGTGTTTATTAAACAATAGCAAAGTTAATAAGTTAGCAAATGCTTTGATCAATAAGACACTCCTAAAGTCTAACACTACCTAAGCAATAACACAGCTATATACAATGGAAACACATGCAAGCTGGAGCGTGCATGTGGGCGTGTGTGTGTGTCTGTGAGTGTGAACAAAATGGCAACTGTGATCTGAGAGATGACGTCACACGATCTCAAGGACAGCGGGCGTGATCTCGCGAGATGGAGTCACGTGATAGCCGAATAGTGGCTATGACTGTAGTGTCATTTATAACAATAACAAGATGGCACCGCCTGGGGGTCGGCGTCTCAAACACGTGTCTGATGGTAGATAACGAGGGCGGAGCGGCGCTGTGTCCCACGTTATCTGAACATCAGATGTGTAAGAAGGATGTGTGTATGCGTATGTGCGTGTGTGGGGGGGTTAGTAGCAAGAGAAGAGAGAGAAGAAACGCTGGCTCACAGCGAAATCCTACGATCGTGAGGGGAGAGCAGCGGTTGTTTGTCCACAGAGAGCGTGCGTGCAGACGGCAGCCTGTGACACACGTCTGATTTTTGACTCACTCACGATGGCACAAACATGGCAGCAGTCCAGAGTGGGACAAAACACAAAAACAGTCTAGCGTGGTTAACACAACTAAACAGGCAGCAAACTTTAAATACTCCTCAGAGTATAGCAGGAAAAAGGGACTCGGTGGTCCGTTAAATCAACAACACATTGCAATTAAGCTTAAGAAGCTAAACGCTAATAAATACACATTTAATTCTGTCTCTGTCCAGACATAGCCTCTTACGTGCTCGCTTCATAAAGCGATATGGTGTGTTTCCGGCTCGGATACTGACGGGGCCGTCGGCGCTCTGTCAGCGGGTTTTGACGGCAGCTGATCCTCGGCTGCGTGGTGAGGGAAACAGCGGAGTCGACTAATTGAAGAAGAGCGGGACAGAGAAGTAATCCACGTCTTCGTGAAAAAAATCCTTTTCTTCCTTCTGCAGGCAGTGAGAGCGCTGGGTTGCAACAGCAGCGGTCTCTCTCTTGGATCCGGTGAATGTGTTCGTTTGAACACAGGGAGAAGTTCAGCTCGTCCAGCGAGGGTTGAATCTTCCGTCGATGGGGGAAAAGGTCCACGTGCACGGGGTTACCTCCTTTAGTAAGCTGGCTCACGGAGAAAGCAAAGCTTCCTCCAGCGCTGTTACTGTGGAAAGGCGATGTTGAATTCGCACAGCAGCTTCTTAAAGGGGCGGTGACGTCACGGCTGTGTTGCCATGACTCCCGGTGGTGTTTGTGGGTCTCTGCCAATCAGAGACCAGGGTTTGAGCTCCCTGCCGAGTTCTCACCTAGGTGCGAACTCGTCAAAGCATTATGGGAGGTGGAGTCTGTGAGCAGCATTTTGGTGCTGCTCCCTTTGTTTCATGGGACAAAGGACAAAGGAAGCCTCATGGTCAGGCTTCAGGTTTTACATGTAGGCCTGCCTTTGTCTGACCCCATGGTTGAGGCCCAACAACGTGATAATAATGCGTTAATGAAAATTTGTTTTAATGCCACTAATTTTTTTGACGGCATTAACGCAGGTTCTGTTATGATGACCCCCGGATGACCACTTGTCTCACCTGTAGGTTAGCCATCTAGCTTTAAGTCGGATGGCGACTAGCAAGGAACAGTGGATTTAAAAAAAGGTATTTTTAATGGCAAGTTCAGCTTCAAAGCCCTGTCACATGGGTCTGTCGACAAGACCAAGGTAATTTGTAGTTACTGCCGATGTGAACTGAGTTACCAACAGAGTACATTTAGTCTTAAATACCATTTGCTAGTGAAGCACACAGCTAATGCTAACGCCATGAACCATCCTGTTTGTAGCAAACCCTGCTTGATAGTGTTCGAGGGAAACCCATGGACAAACCTGTAAGCAGCAGGCTTTCAACAGCAATAGCTAAATGGATGGCTACAGCTTGCAGGCTAACATTGTGGAGGACAAGGGTCCACATGAAATAATTCGGATCGCATCCAATGACTGCACTTGAATTGCCATCAAGAGCCACTGCCATATCAAAGATACACAACTTGCATGATGACCAAAGAGCAAAAGTAATTTTCTTTCTTATGCTCCCTTTCCACTGTTTCCTGCTCCCTTTACTTGTTGTTTTGTTTATTTTGTATTATCCTGTTTTTATCCCATAGCACAATGGGATGTTTTTGTGAGCCTTTATTTTTCCCTATGTGAGGTTGGACACAATTACATGTGTGATTCACATTTGAAGCGAGGGAGTGATCTTTAATCAGTACTGAAGTAATGTAAAATTTTGCTGGCCAATGCGCCCATCTGTTGCCTGTTGGGCTTGAGTTTGCCATAAGTTATGATTTGAGCAAGAACACATTGGATTTACTCAATTCAATAATGGACATTGGTTGCACACAGATCATTTGCTTTGGCAGTGTTGGGGCTCAGTTAGAAGCAGGTTTGGTTATTAGCAATAAGTAATTGCTAATAAGATAATTATTCATTATTAAAAATCAATTATTAATATGAATTAATAATAATGGGGCACCAACCTGAGGTCAGGGACCAATAACCAAACAGTGAATGTTGTCTCAAGATGGGGTGTTCATCCGAGAACGTCAACATCTGAGAGATATTGACATTGACAGTATATATGCAAACAGTCACAGGAAACTTCTCTTTAAAAGCACAACAAAGTTTATTAACTTTAGCAATATCAATTATGAATCAATAATGCTTCAATTAACAAACATCTATCATACAACTACACTAAAGCAAGCAATCATAAACAACAGCGGTTATAAACAGCAAAACAACATAAAGCACTATACACAATACAGAGGTGTGTGTGTGTGTGTGTGTGTGAGTGAAGGGTGTGAGACATACATGGATGTATAAAGAGAACTGGATACAGCGTCAGAGGCAGGGCCCTGTTCATTCCTATGGAAGTTGCTTAGTGGTGCATGAAGCCAAAAAAGTTCAAATTCTTCACATTCTTCTTCCACATTGTTTCCGCATCTGTGGGGCCCATAGAGCATGCGCATTAGTGACTTTCGCTGGCTACTTCCGGTTTAGCCCTCCAGGTAACTTGATTGGGGATAAAACAATTCAATTGTGCGGCTAATCAGACTGAATGGATCAACTTCTGGTAGTGAGACAATTCAATTCGCGGGAGTTGTGACGCTCAAAAAAATTACATTAATATGATTTCACAATGTAAGTCTATGGGAAAAAGTCTTTGTAGGCCTAATAGTATCACATGTAATTTGTAATTACATACAAATATTTGTAAAACTTTCCTCAAGCTGATAAAAGCAATTTAAAAATCTGTGACATCATCACAATGTAAAGTCTATGGGCCAAACGGGAATTCGCAGGAGAGGCCAGCGGGAGAAACAGTACTGCGCATATTCAGTGGGCCACACAACACAGAAGCAAACCCAGACGAAACTAGAAACTTTTTTTGGCGTATACGCCAGCCGAGCAATTCTCATTGGATTGAATAGGCGCCATTTTTGGTGTGGTATCCAGCTCTTATAATACATCCATGCCACCAGTCAACACGTGCCTCTGATCACCACAATGGCGTTGGACAAAGCTGAGCATCTGTGTTGCTTAGCAACAGTTGTCTTATTACAGAGTAGCGTGTGTGAGCGTCAAAACGTGTGTGAGTGTACATGCAAGTGGGGTAAGTAGAGAGGAGAGGGTGGAGACACCAAAGAACAAAAGATCTTAGTGATGAAGCAGTGCTTGCTTTGGGCAAACACAAGCCAGTTTAGCATGATAAACAAAACCAAAACAAGTAGCAAACAACAATAATACTTGCACAATATTCACAGCAGCAACAACCAGACTCACGGTCTGTTAACTACAAAACAACAGCAATTAAGCTGAAAATAACACACACTCTAGTATCCTATCTCTGCCCAGACTTAAGCCTCTTACTTGTGTCGCTTAAAGAAGCAAGTAGAGTGTGTGCCAGTCTGTCTTTTGGGTCCGGCTCAGCTCCTTGGGCTCAGATGCTGATGAAGGTCGTCTTCACGCTCTGTCAGTAGGCTTCACGGCAGCTGATCCTCTGCAGGGTTGCGGAGGAAACAGCAAGTCGACTCACTTTAAGATGAGTGGGCACAGAGGTTATCCTTCGTCTTTCTTCTGCAGGAAAGGTGGGAGCGCTGGGTTGCTTAGGATCCAGTAACGTGCTCAGTTGAACACAGAGAAAATCTCTACTCATCCAGCGAGGTTGAGATTGTGTGGCCTAGTTACAGTTTAACTTACATACAAGAGTTACTTCTTCGTAGCCATGGAAACAGCTGGAAGCAGTTACCACAGCTGGAAGCATGGTTTTGCGAGTGTCTCAGGTGTTTATACTCTCGGTGACGTCACGGCCGGGAGGGGGGATCCCCGTGCGTTTCTCATCCAAGAGGAGCAGAGAGTTTGACTCTGCCGGATCTCACACCTGGGTGTGAGTTGAACAAAGCATGATGGGAGTTGAAGTCCGTTTGGAATCATTTTGTTTGACTTGGTACCTTTCTTTGTTATCACGCTTTGTTACTGCAAGCAGGCCTGCCTTTGTCCCATGCATGTGGTGTATGAGGCCCAACAGCAGCAACTTACAAAATTGTGTTAAGTCAACACAAACTATTTATGTTCAATCAATGATGCAAAGTTATTTAAATTTGAATCAATAAAGTAAATTAAACTGTAGGATAATTTTATTCCAACACAATTAAATCCTTTTTATTCCAGCTCTATTTGATCATTTAACTCCAGCAATATTTGTTATTTTAATATTCCCATGTCAGTTAAATGTTTTCATAATTGCAAAAATCAAATTTAATTTAATACATTTATAAATACTGTAATATATTTATAAATATAATTTAATGTAAATATAAAAACTGATTTTAAATATAACTGCAATAAATTACACTTACATTTCAGCAATCAATTGTTTTCTTGCTGTCTAATACTTTTGAATTAACTTTTTCTTAATAATTATTAACATTACCCACTTTTTTATATTGAAAATGATGAGACAGTTTTGTTTCAAAACTTTTATTCCAGAACCTGGATGAACAGCAGGTGTCCCCACTTTAAATGTGCCAAGTTAAAATATCACATATAAAATGTCAAATATTTTCAGCAAGAAAAAGCACTTCACTGCAGATACCAGTGTTTCTACCTCGTGACACCAATCTGTTTCATAAGGAATAACATTTCATGCTTTGAACTTTTTCAATTATTCGGCTGAGTCTGCTTCTTAAAACACTCCTCCAAAGTGTTTTAAGCTGCATCTCCCTTGCAGCTGTACCCCAAACTTTATCTTGTTGTCTGTCCTACCCCTCCTTCATTTTAACCCCCTTCTTCCCCCAGTCTTCTTTCCCTTTCCTCCCCTCTCCCTGATTTATAGGCATCTGGGTATAGTTCACACATATCCCTGAACAAGAAAAGCACTGAACAAGTGCACCTTAAATGCGCCATGCATTAATGTTAAGACTATTCACCAATGTATCACATATGACCAAATAAAATAGTAATATCAAATATGCAGAGAACTGCACAGCAAATGGAATATTAAGAATCAAATATGCAAAGAACTTGACAGTAATTATAAATCTAAGATATCAATAACCCTGGACTGGTGGTAAGAGAACCGGCCACACCACTCAGTCCAGGAATGTAGAGCTATAGGTTTCTTACACATGAATTTTCTAGGAACAGTGAGCCAAGAACAAGAGCAGTGAGCTCTCCTCAATGGTGAATTTTAGTTTTCAAGCTTTGGGCCTTTCCTAATAGTTCAGCTGCATCTAACTCCATTATGACCTTTTGAATAACTTGGTGTAGCAGAGTTTCAGCGGGTACCTCATATTTAAAAAGGTATAAAAAAAAAAGTCCAAACAGCATGGCAGATGCAAGGGCCACATTCTCCAGATCATGAAGCGCCACCACACCCTTGAGGATTACTCCCACATCAGAATAGTCACTGCTGAGAGTCCCTCTGGTGACATAGGTCCCCACTATTGTTCCCTCACTGGCACTTAATGTGTTGGCCTCAGTCATGTCCTGGTGAAAGGAAAAGAACTTCTTTAAGTATAGG
Source organism: Scomberomorus guttatus (assembly GCA_038419695.1). Lineage (NCBI taxonomy): Eukaryota > Metazoa > Chordata > Actinopteri > Scombriformes > Scombridae > Scomberomorus > Scomberomorus guttatus. Next base: position 2,337,334 of record CM076445.1, read on the forward strand.
TTCAATTTTTTTTACTTAGACCTAATTAAGACATGGCATTTTTTAAGCCACACAGACAGATTATTTCAACCATTACCTCAGGACTAAGAAATGCAGCACTTTGCAGCATCTTCTCACTCAACCTATAAACATCTAACAGCTATCGAATGGACGTGGACATGACAACACATGCCCCAGCAAAACAACAAGAAAGGAACAAGAAAGGCAAAGCTAGCTAAACAAAAACAGGGTAATGGCAGAAAAGTGAAGGAAAGGACAACATTTTTGGGGTGAGGCAGAGACCTTAACAATTGATCTGTGGAGGTTGGATATTGGAGGGAAATGCAGGGAAGTGACAGAATGATGAATAGCAGCACATCTCATAGAACTCAATCGGACTATGCTCTGTATCATATAAATGGTTAATATAAATAATGCGGTACATTGGCAGACCTTAATCAGAGTATTACCTTAATCGCCGTATTGGTCATTATCGGATTATTACTGTCCATATAAATGCAGTAATTTATACCTTAAAAAATGATCTGCTACTTGAAATCAACATGCTCATAATATAGTCGTATGTGTGTTCATTATCTATACCAGAGGTTTCCCCTCCATAGAGAATCCAAAGGTGGGTGCCACTATCAAATTTTGTGCCTCCCTATCCTGGCTTGGTGTAGCACAGTTTGCTCTATTCAATTGAATTTACTAATTTGACTGCAATACCAGCATACTCCACTGTGGCACTATACTATAATAAGCCCAGTCCACCCAAAAAGTTACTGGCAAAGTAGAAGACCTGAGTTTGCTTTCACCTGTGGTTTTCACCAGCCTTGCTAACAGATTGTAGGCCAACTTAGATTAAATCGAGTGAATAAACACTGTGGTGAAACGGTTTCATCACACCGGTGAATGGTAATGTCTTTTGCACCAAAGCAACTCACAACATTTCATTAAATTTGTTTCTTCAATTACATTACATGAGTTCCAAACTTACACTAAGACAATTTTTGAAGTCACAACAAAGGCTATTTTCAGCTTTGCGGGTGTGGCAGTAGTGTCACAGACAGTTGGAGAGAATAAAGGCAACAGGTGAACTGCAATGACACTACATGCTCTAGACTAATGAGCAAAGCATTAGGTCCTACTCCTGATTCATAGTTCACCTTACTATGTAAAATAATATAAGCCCCACAGGTGGAGGATACTGAAGCCAGAGGGAGACAGAGTTGTACTTAAGACTATTGTATTATTATTTTATAGTGTCTCTGCAATCAGAAAAACACATTTTAAGTGTTGATAGACCATGTAAATTATAATAAAACCAATTAGAATCAAATGCAGAGTCATACAAATTTCAGCACTTAAGATAAAATTCATTAAGAAGGATGTATAAACATTCTTTTTGCCGGCCAGTTGGAATTACCATGTGGCTTTGTCAGAATAATAAGACAACACACAGATATGTCTGGTAAAATGAAGTTCTTATAACTTAGGCTACTTATTTTTTTAAACATGTTTAAACAAACTTATTTATTTTTTAGAATGCAGCAAAGGCACTGCCTACTTTTGCACACACTCACGATGTACTACTGCAACAGATCCTCAGGATCTTTGGTGATGTAGATGCAGAGTCCTTTTATGATGCAATCCCTGCCAGCATTTGATGTCCTCAAGGATTAAAACAAAGAACATGACATTTTAATTCAAATTGTCAGTAGCAGGGATGAAAGTGGGCAAAGACAAAAAATCTGAAAACTTTTCTGTAGCAGTTAACTTGTAATGCTGGCATCTGCATAAACAATCTGAAAACCCAATAAAATGCAGAGGCTCCTCTCTGTTCACCCATGGAAAATAATCACTGAATAATTAAAGCATTTTTGCTTTAAATAAAACTGAAAGTCGACATTACCTGTTGTTGTTTTATGTGGTTTGTGACTTAAGTGTGTTTCAATCTGCTGTAAAACCAATTGCCCCTGTGAGGACAAATGAAGTTATACTTGGCTTGACTTGATAACCATTGCTGAGTGGCAGCTTTATAACAGTAATCAGCTCATGATTTGAATCACCCTCTACAGTAAGCAGCAAGTTGTATTTTAGGTGCAGGTGCATCCCTGTTTTAGACATTTCACATCCTTAGTTTAAGTCCAAATGAAATAAACTCCTTAACATGATTTTCCACCTTGAGTGATATGGAGTAGTCAAATTTTGGGATAATTGACCATTGTAATGGATACTTATAAACCTTCTACTGACCTAATGCCGAAAGGGCAAAAATGCAATTTATAGTTAAATAGTTAAAAAGTTCTTACTGTCATCATGGCAGCCATGTCTTTAAGCTTTTTGCCCTGCTGCCCCAATCGCTTCGCAAACACGCTCAGCAGATTTGCAGATATAGGTCAAGCTGTGACAGAAACCTTGACTGTAGAGGTATGGATGTGATACACTTCAACTCTGTGTTTATCTGAAATAACATGAAACCATTTGTTAACAACACGGCCCACTGACATATAGACAAAACATTTGTTACACCAAAACTACACCTGCTAACCACATCACTGCATGCACCGCGCATATTTAGTCATCATTTGATTTCTGCTATGGAATATTCTGAACCACATCCTAATGGAGCCAAGCATTAGTCTAACAGTTGCATATACCATCTACAGCACAAGAAGTCACACCATTATTGAAAGATTATTTTACTTACCTCCATTACATCAAAGAGAGGTGGCCATCTCTCATACATCACTGATCATGGGAGCATCATGAATATATTCTGAAAATATAGCAAGTAAAAGTTGTCAGAAGGATAAATACTCAAGCACAAAAACCCAGAAAAAATACTTAAGTACAGTTAGAAAGTATTTTTACTTTGTTACTTTACAACGTTTTGGATTAAAAACTAGTGCCAAATCCCAGGACTACACAACTGATCAACTGAAATAGCCATCTGCAGAGCCCTGCCATGCCATTAACAGAGTGAATAAAAAAATGTATTCTCACCACAAAAACTTGAGCCAACAGTGAAAGTGCTGACTCCAGGAGGCATTCACAGACTGAGTTTGCTTGTCAATCTGCAGCAACAAAGAGCAACAGAAAAAACCCTTCAACAGTGAAAAACTGTATTTCTCTAAACACATATAGTATACTAGAGGGAAACAGATTATGTTTTTTCAAGGCTGATGCCAATCTTTTTATAGTAGAGCAGCAAATAGTCAATATACAGTATATTTCTGCATCTGAAAATGTAAATGACACCATTACTCTCTTCAATGTACAACTGCAGTCAAGCCAGCCTCCACTTAGAACAAGACTAGGTCAAAACCTAGTATATGGTTGGACTGTGTATGGTCAATGTGTGAAACTGTGGCCAATTTGTTACAGGGATAGTCAGTGATAGTGTCTATAATGTCTATAATTCCTGGATATTAAACGTTCATCTGCAATTTTCTGTAGTGGTCCCAGTAATATTTGTTGTTAGTGTACTGAAGTAGCATCACATGACATGGTTAAGTTACATTTGAGTAAAAAAAATGCATTTGCAAGAACAATATTTTCCACTCATACCTTGGGATGTTTGATTTGAAAGAGAACTGATTTTAATTCTAATTATAACTATTCTAATTATCTGTTAACTGCTCTTTCATCTGTTTCACTCTGTGGATGTCTCTCGTTCACTCTGTATTGAGTGTTTTGTCAGAGTGATGGTTATTTGAGGTGCTTTAACTGTGTGCTCTCCCTCATGCCTCTATGAGCCTTTTTTCTGCCTCTTCCTCAAATCCAGCTCACCTGCAGAGCAGCTGCCCTACACTAAACTAATATAACAGATACATCGCATGTTTTACCTGCAAGAATCATGTTTTAATGCTGTTGTTTATCGTTTGTGATGTGAAAAAGAAATAAAAAACTTGCAACCTGGTATTAGTTCAGTTATAAAATCCATACACACTGTGGAGTGTCTCTCCTGCTGGCTGCTGACAGCGCTGCCAGCTGGAGAGTCAATCACACTGGAGGAGGAGATGGCAGACATGCTGGTATGTGTCTGTTTAAACAGAAGTTTAGCTCACTTCACTGCATTTAACACCACAGCGGACAGTGTCACAGCTTGGAGCAGGAAACACACTTACTCTGCGTCGTGCTGCTTTCCCCCACTTCCATCCCATGCCAATTCATTTTGAAAGAGCAACGGCCAATGCGGAAACTCCAACACTGGGCCAGCCGACCAATGGTGAAACTTCATCACTCACTCACTCACACAAGAACAACTACAGTTATAGAGCTGGTCCGTGGCTGCTCTAGCCAAAAACATGGTCAAACTAGCCCCCATGTTGTTTTGCAGTATGTGTATATACACACGTGGACAAAATTGTTGGTACCCCTCAGTTAATGAAAGAAAAACCCACAATTCTCACTGAAATCATTTGAAATGTACAAAAGTAACCATGAATAAAAATTTATTGAAAATTAAACAATCAAAATCAGCCATTACTTTTGAATTGTTGATTAACATAATTATTTAAAAAAATGAAACTAATGAAACTAATGAAACAGGCCTGGACAAAAATGATGGTACCCATAATTTAATATTTTGTTGCACCACCTTTTGAGGCAATCACTGCAATTAAACGATTTCTATATTTGTCAATGAGCCTTCTAGATCTATCAACAGGTATTTTGGCCCACTCCTCGTGAGCAAACTGCTCCAGTTGTGTCAAGTTTGATGGGTGTCTTCTCCAGATGGCATGTTTCAGCTCCTTCCACAGATGTTCAATGGGATTCAGATCTGGGCTCATAGAAGGCCACTTCAGAATAGTCCAACGCTTTTCTCTTAGCCATTCTTGGGTGTTTTTGGCTGTGTGTTTTGGATCGTTGTCCTGTTGGAAGACCCATGACCTGCGACTGAGACCTAGCTTTCTGACACTAGGCAGCACATTTCTCTCCAGAATGCCTTGATAGTCTTGAGATTTCATTGTACCTCGCACAGATTCAAGACATCCTGTGCCAGATGCAGCAAAGCAGCCCCAAAACATAACTGAGCCTCCTCCATGTTTCACCGTAGGGACAGTGTTCTTTTCTTCATACGCTTGATTTTTGAGTCTATGAACATAGAGTTGATGTGCTTTACCAAAAAGCTCCAGTTTTGTCTCATCTGTCCAAAGGACATTCTCCCAGAAGCTTTGTGGCTTGTCAACATGCATTTTTGCAAATTCCAGTCTCGCTTTTTTATGATTTGCTTTCAACAGTGGTGTCCTCCTTGGTCGTCTCCCATGAAGTCCACTTTGGCTCAAACAACGACGAATGGTGCGATCTGACACTGATGTACCTTGGCCTTGGAGTTCACCTTTAATATCTTTGGAGGTTGTTCTGGGCTCTTTGGTTACAATTCGAACTATCCGTCTCTTCAACTTGTCATCAATTTTCTTCTTGCGGCCACGTCCAGGGAGGTTGGCTACTGTCCCGTGGATCTTAAACTTCTGAATAATATGTGCCACTGTTGTCACAGGAACTTCAAGCTGCTTAGAGATGGTCTTATAGCCTTTACCTTTAAGATGTTTGTCTATAATTTTGTTTCGAATGTCCTGGGACAATTCTCTCCTTTGCTTTCTGTTGTCCATGTTCAGTGTGGTACACACCTTGTCACCAAACAGCACAGTGACTATTTGTCACCCTTTAAATAGGCAGACTGACTGATTATGAGCTTGAAGACACCTGTGATGTCAATTAAAGGACACACCTGAGTTAAACATGTCCCTCTGGTCAAATTATTTTCAATCTTTTATAGGGGTACCATCATTTTTGTCCAGGCCTGTTTCTTTAGTTTGTTTTTTTAAATAATTATGTTAATCAACAATTCAAAAGTAATGGCTGATTTTGATTGTTTAATTTTCAATAAATTTTTATTTATTATTACTTTTGTACATTTCAAATGATTTCAGTGAGAATTGTGGGTTTTTCTTTCATTAACTGAGGGGTACCAACAATTTTGTCCACATGTGTACTAGGCATTCCAGTAATAGCGTGTAAGAAGTGACTTCAAAATAAAAGTTTGTGATCGTTGCCTGCCCTGTGGATTTTTTAAAATTTTTAGTTCCTGTTTTTGGTACATTTGCCTGGATTGTTTTGTTTCTCTGACTTTCACCTAGACTGTGTACTGGCTTTGGGACTTTTGGCTTAGTATAGACAGTGTGGAAGAAAATGTATTACCTAATAGTTTTAGTTTGTTTATATTGTAATATTGTCTTTTCTGTGTCCTGATTAAGTTCCTGCATTTCTGTATGACATTAAGCTCTGTGCTGTGACAAAATATTTTACATTGATAAACAGATCCCTGTGTGTAAACTCTTTCAGCTACTCATCCTGAAAGATAGCTTTTAATGCCAATGTAATATCTCTGTCTGTGTTGGGATAACAACACAGACAGAGATATTACAGATTAAATCAGACTGTATTGTTAGCCTATCCAGGATTTCCTGAGTTCTATTCACCTTTGTTGTCACTCAGACCTCTCGATTAGTGTTCTAATTTTGGGGACTGGGCCACAGCCTGGTTTGGAGGGGGGTCTGATGACTTGGATGACTTGAACTCCTTTTCATCAATATATACGTTGCTCTTGAGGTTCTCGGGAAATCGGCTCTACTTGGGACTTAGTTGCATCCTCCTGAACATGGACCTCATACTCTAACCATTCAGATAATACAAGAAGAGATGGAATTGGCTTTTCAAGAGGATTGATGAAGCGCTTGAAGTTTGCCCGCATGTCATGAGGTAGCTTAGCAAGCAGTCGAGTCACATTTGAGCTCTATGCAACCATTCTCTCCAAGCTCCTCTAGCCTTCCCACCAGCAACCTGACTTTCAGTGCAAACATCCGAAAGCCCTTCACGTTGTCATTCTTGATTGCGGGTGCATATAGGACTTCAGCTATTAGCTGCAGAGCTAGCCTGTGTGGTTGACCATACTGCTCTGTCAATGAGTCCATGGTATCACTGTAAGGATACTTGCTGTTGCTATATGAGTCGGCTATGAGCAGTGTTTCCTTCAGCTTCAGATGATCGACAAGAATCTGAAATTTAAATCTCTCATCAATCTCTCTTGCATCAGCAGGGAATATATTATCAAGGGCAATCTTCAACCTCACAAAATAACGAGGATCATCCTAAGGGATAGAAGGCATTGGTCCACAGTAAGTTTTTTCTTGTCCAGGCGGAGGAAGCGGATGGCGATAACTTCTCCCTGTACTGGACCTTACTGGTGATTGACCCTGACAGTGAGGTGACAGCTGTCGGGTGGCCCTAATGGTTTTGTTGGCAGTTTGTTGTCCTTGGGGAGGAGCGGTATGGCTCCATATAATCTGGAGTGCATACCTTGAGTGAGGAGGGGTAATGGGCATGTTGCTAAACAGACATCATATTGATATTTCTCATGTGTTTGGTGAACTCCTACACAGAGTCTGGTTGTGCACTTTGCTGTCTCCATGGTGGGTGTGGTTGGTCCTCCTCCCTGGCTAAGGCAGACAATGGGAAGTAATCAACTGGTGATGGTGGAGAATACAGTATATCTGTTTCCTGATATATGACTGGAGGGGGAGTTTCAGGCCATGGTAGATTTTCACCGTCATTGTCCATAGGCATGAAAGCCTGACTGATTGGTTGGGATCTGCTCTGGGTTACTGGGGGTGCTGACCTGTCAACTGTAGCTTTAAAGGGGGTTCTATCCTCGGTACAGAACCCAGTTTCCTCTGTGATAAATAGGAGAGACCTGTGGTATATCTTCCCTTGAAGCTGAGATAGTGATCAGAACACGATGCATTTCTCTCCTTGACTGATGATTTTCTTCCTTTATCTCCTGGATAGCTGAGCATTAGGACTCCTATCCAGAGCAGATATGTGGTAGGCACCTAACTGTTCAGCTCCATAGAAGGATACTCTGTCTGGGGTATGGTGAGTTGTAGACTCATAATGTCCCTCTCCCTCATTGGAGTGGCTGTGCATTATGAATGAGTGTGGTGGTAGTGGTATCTGCCGTCCTACAAACTCTACCTCATAATCTACAAGATAGCTTGGTGGGCATATAGTCCGGCGAGGACACACTACAGGAGTTTCTTCATCATGAGAGGACATCTTTGCTGTGGAAATTACAGAATTTCCACAGCAGAATCCGGCTGGAAGGACCATTCGATGGAATTGGTTATGTGAGCCCAAGCTTAAAACCTCCTATTTATGAGAATCCCTAGGTGTAATTGTTTAAATGAATTACAGTCACCACAGAGTGTCTGGTAAGAACTGGAGAAGAAGAAGATATCCTCAATTGGTGCTTTATTGACTAACATACACATAATGCAAGCCATTCTGTATATGACTGTGAACTAACATGGTTTCTGCAACATAATAAAGTAGGAATAGCATGCATTAATTATCATCACTCACTATGCAATTTACCACTATTCTACCCACATGAAATTACTATATAACTACACTGAACAGAAAATATAAATTCAACTGATGTATCAACAACAGTATTAATATATTAAGCAAACAGAGAGCTTGCTCAGTTATGAAAGCAAAGTTACTGCACTAAGGTCTTTTCGCTGTTGCTGAATTGATCCACACATACATTAAATGAAATAAATGAGAATTATACACAAAACGCATTAACTTCCCAAAGTCATGGATTTTACCAGGCAGGAAATAACAACAGTAATATTGGCAGTGAGAGTAAAGGCGGGTGTTGCGCTGTGAGTTGCCTGAGTCAAAGATGTTACTAGGATGAGGGGAGGACATTTCTCTTTGTTTGATAAGGTTAGAAGTAAAGTTAGACTTTTCTGTTGGCTTCCCAACTCATTTTAAAAAAAGACAAGAGACAAAGATAAAGAGAGAGAGCTGAGAGCACCAGTGAGCAAGAGACAGAGAACAGCTATGTTCGAGTGAGCTAGAGAGTGAATGTAGAGAGGGAGCGGTGGTAATGAGAAAGTCAGTGACAAGGGCTTGAATGTAACAGACATTCATTCATATGTAAAAGTTCCACACTGCAGGTTTAAACCCTTTCAACAGAATTATTTGTTAAGACTTACAGTCTCGTGGATGCAAAGGATCTCTCAGTCCACAAAAGTCTCTAAATAAAAGGAATCCAGGACAGAATTATTGGAAAGGAGATAAATCCTACAAACGAGGCAACTCACTTTGATGTGGCGAACTATCAGCAACACACTGACTGCTACAGAGCAGAAGTTGGATATTGGATACAGCTGGTATTAGTGTCCTTCCCTGATTGGCTAAGGATTTAATTGGTACATAACCTTACATGGTGGCACAGAAAAGAACCTACTGAAACTGGCTATTTTATTTGTCCACAAGGAGGGTTAGATAATTAGATTATAGATTATTTAATGGCCCTAATGCTGACCTTTTGAACAATTAGCCCAGCCCACAACCCACTTTTTAGGTTAGCCTTAATATAATAGTATAAAACCTTGCTCTGAATGTTTATCTTCAGAAGAGATTTCATGACTGCTGTGAACTCTCTACGCTGTGCAGTGAAATGCTCATGATTACCATCTGTTTTCTTCTGAAGCTTAAGTAAAGATTTTCTTCAGAAAGAATTTTCTTCAATTTGGAACCTGGGTGAAGTTTTCTTCACCAAAAGATTTCTTCTAAAACGGTTTTACTTTGGGACATCCAGTTTCCATCTGATGGAATAGGTACGAGAAGAGATGTGCGCCTACAAAATAATCTCCTAACAGACATTTGAACCTCCAGTAACTGGAGTCACATAATGGTAAAACGTTTGATATGAGGAAAAACTCACGCAAGGGAAAAGTCCCTTCGCAGTCAGCAGTCCAAAGATGGCGGACAACACAACAGAGACCATATCCAAGACCACACTTTCTCAACAAATATTAAGAGAAGAGTTACATCCAGAGAAACAGTGCTAGCTCGGATAAAAGCTGAGATTTCAATATAATTTAAGGAAATTAAGACAGATATATTCTCTCTTCGTGAAGAAACAAAAGTTGACATATCGGAATGCAGGCAGACAGAGCACATCGCACACTAGCCCCGAAGCCAACCGGAGAGGAGAGGCCCCATGCCATACTTGTCTACCTGTATTACTACACAGGTAAACAGAAGATACTGGATCTCGCCAAAATGAAAGGCCGACTCACATACAAGAGAGCTCAGGCACACATTTTTCCAGACATGAGCCCTGGGGTCAAGAGACTGTGTGCCGTGTTCAACCTAGTGAAAAGAAAACTCAGAGATGCCAATATTACCTACAGCCTATTCTATCCAGCCAGACTCACCATCACCATGGACGGGAGTTGACACTCCTCATTTTCTTCAATTAGAAGATTGCTAAAGTGGACTGACTGCCATGCAAGTAATGTTAATGGAAGCAGTTTGACATAAACTCTTATGAATAACTTGATAAGGGGCTGATAATAGTTACTGAGTGATACAGTGCACCATAACAAACATATTTGAGATTAAGCCAAGACAGCCAAACTGACTAATTTATTTTCTAGTTAATTTAATCTAATGTTGCAGCCTTCTGTTTCTGTCAGAAGGCTGCAGACAACCTTCATTTAAACATCATAGCTAGTATAATGATCCACTGAAAATAATGACAGAATAATAATAAAATAATTCTGTATAAAATAATACAGAATGATAATATATGATGTTACCATAGACTAGTTAGATACACCAGTAAGCTGATCCATTGACAACTCTCTGGTGATATATGGTCTACAGACTTGCTCCAATTTTCATGAGGGTTTTGTCTATCTGTTTCATTAAAACAGTCAGAGTAAGCAGGCCCAGGGGAATGCACAGTTGACAGATACTCTGGACTTGTGATAAATGGATATAGAAGAGTGACTAATTATTCATCTTTTTTCCTTGCTGTTACTGTTACAGTTGTATATTAAGGAGGAGCTTAAGAACCACATCTAGTTTTTTTCCAAGCTGTGTAAAACAGCAATGAATCTTTGGATAAGTGTTTTTTTCCACTACTACTTGTTTGGGAAGTGGTGGGAAAGTGAATGTTGAAGAGATCAGAGTTCAAACTTTGATGTGTACTGTATATACATGTGTCTTTCTGTCTCCCTTTCTTTTTTTTTTTTTTTTGGCTGGATGCATGGATACTCATATACCCACATCTTATCCTTTACAAAACTGGATCATAGACAGAAGTATGAAGGTATCCTTTAAGACTGGTTAGGAAAGTGTGGTGCAATTTGTCACCTGGAACTGTGAAGGCTTGAACGGAGCTGTGAAACAAGTCAATATACTGGCTCATCTAAAGAAGTTTTGCAGGAAACCCATCTTAAAAATCATAATTGATAGAGATATTCCTTTTACTCCATCTGATATAATTTCAGACTCAAATAGTAGATATATTATAGTAACTGGGAAAATCTATAATACCCCCGTTACACTGGCCCCCAACCATGATGATGAGAAGTTTATGTGTTCAGTGTTAGCTTCCTTAAGCAAACCTTAACACCCTAAAACCTAATTCTAGCTGGGGACTTTAACTTTGTGATGGATCCAGTATTGGACCGATCATCAGACAAACAGCAATCTTTGTCTAAATCAGCCAAACGGATTCAGAATTTTTTGAACACAGCTAATATAATAGACCTTTCGAGATACATACACCCAAATCGATATAAAATGTTTTTTTTAGTGGGGTATGAAGAATCTAACATTCCCCAATAAGCATGCATCCAGAACCTGGTGAATGGACAACAGTTTACTATCCAATTAAACACATATTGAATTAAAAGATCACAAATAGCTTTTTATATGCAAACTAACGAAACCCCAGATGTTTCTAAAAGGTATGTTATGGGAAGCACTGAAGGCTTATATTTGTGGCCAAATCATCTCCCACTGTGCGCAACTGACCACAATACAAAAAAAAAAAAGACAAAAATTAATTGAACAAATTTCAGAACTAGATCAGCAGCATGCAGTATCTTCTACTCCTAAATTACTTGCAAAGAGGATATCTCTGCAAACTGAGTTTAATCTTCTCTCCACAACAAGACTACTAAATTAAGAGTATCTGAGGCATCAAGATTAATAACTGAAATTTGCACAGGTTCTGGCTGTATAACAAAAGATCAGTTAGAAATTAATCAAGAATTTAAACAATTTTATGTTAACTTATATACAACAGAATCAACAAGGAAAGCTGAAACTAATTTTTTTGATAACCTGAACACCCCTACCATTAGTGAGGGAGATAAAAACTCTTTAGAGGGACCTATTACTTTGGAAGAGGTTATTCTAGCAATACATAGCTTACAATGCTCAAAAGCACCTGGGCCATACAGGTATACACCTGAATTTTATAAGACATTTTTTGCAGAAATCGCCCCTCTCCTTCTAGATGTTTTTAATGAATCATCAGAAAGGGGCCTTCTTTCAGCAACATTTTATCAGGCATCAATGTCTTTAATACATAAAAAAGGTAAAGACCCACTTGATCCAATGTCATATAAACCAGTGAGTCTGCTAAACATAAACACTAAAATTTTAGCTAAGATAATGGCCATTCAATTAGAAAATGTGCCCCCAACAATAATTCATGAGGATCAGATGGGACTTATTAAAAATAGACAAATGGTTCATAATAGATTATTTGATATTATATACTCACTCTAACCCTATTATATACTCATCTAATTCGAGTTCCCACTCTGAAATACTTCTTTAGATGCAGAAACCCTTTGACAGGGTTGAGTGGGATTATCTCTTCTCAACCCTGTCAAGGTTTGGATTTGGCTCCACATGTTTTTTAATGGATCAAACTTCTTTACACCTCTCCTATGGCCTCAGTACAGACAAATAAGCTCAGGTCTGACTACTTCAACTTTAACGCTATCTAATAGACAGGGCTGTCCACTATCTCCACTGCTTTTTGCATTAGCAATCGAACCTCTTGCAGTCTCTTTACGAACCTCACTGGAGTACAGCAGGATTTTTAGAGGAGATGGGGAGCATAAAGCCTCATTGTATATGAACGATTTATTAGTGTATATTTCCAACCCTTCCAAATTAGTCCCTGTAGTAATTTCTGTTTTAAGTACATTTGGACAAATTTCAGGATATAAGCTCAATATAAGTAAAAGTATGTTGTTCCCAATTAATGTTCTAGCTGATCAACAATTTTTTGAAACTTGGCTTTTTACAGTTTCAACCCAATTTAAATACTTAGGAGTCAATGTCACTAAAACATTTGCAGATCTTTACAAGGAGAACTTTATTCCAACAAACAACACAAGATCTGCAGAGATGGTCCCATATACCTACAGTACAGGCCAAAAGTTTGGACACACCTTCTCATTCAATGCGTTTTCTTTATTTTCATGACTATTTACATTGTAGATTCTCACTGAAGGCATCAAAACTATGAATGAACACATGTGGAGTTATGTACTTAACAAACAAAGGTGAAATAACTGAAAACATGTTTTATATTCTAGTTTCTTCAAAATAGCCACCCTTTGCTCTGATTACTGCTTTGCACACTCTTGGCATTCTCTCAATGAGCTTCAAGAGGTAGTCACCTGAAATGGTTTTCACTTCATAGGTGTGCCTTATCAGGCTTAATTAGTGGAATTTCTTGCTTTATCAATGGGGTTGGGACCATCAGTTGTGCAGAAGTCAGGTTACTACACAGCCGACAGCCCTATTGGACAACTGTTAAAATTCATATTATGGCAAGAACCAAACAGCTAACTAAAGAAAAACAAGTGGCCATCATTACTTTAAAAAAATGAAGGACAGTCAGTCTGGAAAAATTGCAAAAACTTTAAATGTGTCCCCAAGTGCAGTCGCAAAAACCATCAAGCGCTACAACGAAACTGGTACACATGAGGACCGACCCAGGAAAGGAAGAGCAAGAGTCACCTCTGCTTCTGAGGACAAGTTCATCCGAGTCACCAGCCTCAGAAATTGCAAGTTAACATCAGCTCAGATCAGAGACCAGATGAATGCCACACAGAGTTCTAGCAGCAGACCCATCTCTAGAACAACTGTTAAGAGGAGACTGTGCGAAACAGGCCTTCATGGTCAAATAGCTGCTAGGAAACCACTGCTAAGGAGAGGCAACAAGCAGAAGAGATTTGTTTGGGCCAAGAAACACAAGGAATGGACATTAGACCAGTGGAAATCTGTGCTTTGGTCTGATGAGTCCAAATTTGAGATCTTTGGTTCCAACCGCCGTGTCTTTGTGAGACGCAGAAAAGGTGAACGGATGGATTCCACATGCCTGGTTCCCACTGTGAAGCATGGAGGAGGAGGTGTGATGGTGTAGGGGTGTTTTGCTGGTGACACTGTTGGGGATTTATTCAAAATTGAAGGCACACTGAACCAGCATGGCTACCACAGCATCCTGCAGCGACATGCCATCCCATCCGGTTTGCGTTTCATCAATCATTTATTTTTCAACAGGACAATGACCCCAAACACACCTCCAGGCTGTGTAAGGGCTATTTGACCAAGAAGGAGAGTGATGGAGTGCTGCGGCAGATGACCTGGCCTCCAGAGTCACCGGACCTGAACCGGACCTAGTTTTGATGCCTTCAGTGAGAATCTACAATGTAAATAGTCATGAAAATAAAGAAAACGCATTGAATGAGAAGGTGTGTCCAAACTTTTGGCCTGTACTGTATATCATTAACTGGGTGGGTAATATAAGGATGATGGTCTACCAGCTACAAAAACAACCTCCATTATGGCTTAACATAGAAAAGGTGTGTTGCTCCCCCTCTTCTCCTTCAGCTTTGCTTCTCTCAGCTGTATCTATCATAGTTCTTCAGCATGTGCAAGACATGGCCTCCTACAATTCAAGATAATACATCGTTTACATTTGTCTAAACAAAAGCTCAATAAGATATTCCCAGAAATAGATCATTCATGCAAATGCTGTGGGCTTGCACCAGCATCATTAGCTCATATGTTCTGGAGTTGCCTGAGGATATCAAATTATTGGAGAAATATTTTTCAGACCTTATAAATAATTTTGCATAGACCTATTGAATTAGATTCCTTGATGACAGTTCTAGGAATTATAGATTCTAACATAGTAAAAAAACAGCATGGAACATAATATAGTATCATTTGTCAGCCTACTGGCACAAAGATTGATCTTACTCAATTGGAAGCAGAGAACTGCACCAACACATTCAAATCTAGTGAAGGATGTAATAAAACAGTTGGAACTAGAGAAAATTAAATTCTCTCTGAAAAAACAAGAAGAGAAATTTTACAAAATTTGGCAACCTTTTATAGATCACTACAATTATATCAAATTCTCCGACAAGAGTTAAGACGATCCCTTAGAACTAGTGAATACATTTTTGTATTTATGTGTATATATTAGGGAATTAAGGAACAGTGCTCTAAGGCATCTGTCACCCTTCCTATTTTCCTTTTTTTGTCCCCTCTCTTCTCCATCTTTTATGGAGGGATATATATGTCATAATCTGTACTGACTGATCTCAAATATTACTAATGAGAGATGAAGGTTGTTAAACACAATTATAAAGCCAGTAATGTAAAATGCCTTTTGTAATGGTGGATAGATTTTGGAATGCACATTTCCCAAATGTAAAACCTATATTGAATATGCTTCTGACAGAATGTAAGGCATATTAAAAATAATACACAACAACAACATAACAAGGGACACTGGAAATTGATAACTATGTCACATTTTATTTAGATCCTGTTTGTATTATATACAGACGTGCTATGGCCTTTTTTAGATTTTACATTATTTTTTCCTCCCTTTTCCTTTCTTACTTTTTCTTAATTCATTTTATGCTAGTTTACGTTATTGTTATTATACTTTGTACATATGTGTACGTGTACATGTGTGTAGAGGTTTGTATGTACTGTACAACATTACTATATTTGTACAAAAAGACAATAAATACAGTTTAAAAAACTGCCTGTAGAAACAGGAAGTTTCTTTTTAATAGCAATCTGAATTCAGAGGGAACAGAGTGTCACTCAGAAAATATCAGGACAGGCCGATGTTGAATTTCAACATTAAAGCCCTCTAAACCATCATATATGAGCTGAGGTGGTCTACTATTCTGAAGTGAAATTGGTCTGTGGAAACAGGAATTTTCTCAATGACAGTCTGTCATTTTGTTGCTTAAAAGTCAGATTGGTCCTTGGAAATGTATTCTTTATATTAAGTTTGACTAATTATTCACACAATTGAATTGACAAAGCCTTGATTTTCAAAGCCTAAGTTTTTCTCAGAAATACAGTTTCCAGGAGTATTTTTTATTACTATTCATTTTATTTATTAATTAGTCTTCATTTTGTTTAATTTAGTATTTATGTATTTTATTCATTTGTTTATTTATTCATTAATTATTGACTGACTGAATGAATGTGAAGTCACGTTCACTGGAACGTTGCTTTTATTTTATATATACACGTACCGCAAAAAACTATAGGGGCTAGTTTGACCATGTTTTTCAAAGTGGAGGCTGGCTTGACCGCAGTAATGTACATCAGTGTTTCCCCCAAGAGTACCTAGCTGCAGACAAAATGGTGGCAATGAAGGCACACATCTTGGACAGTTGACAGGAAATCATGTGATTCTAGCAGCACAAGTTGTTCTTCTTGTTTTTTTCCCTGTGAAGTAGTACACAGATTTAAAAAAATATATACAAAGAGCTACTGATGAAAGACAGTGACCCTTGGAGCACTTTTATTGCATCCTCTGTTGTCAAAATCAAAATGAACCCAACTATTATCTTAAAATAAACAGACAACTTTTATGTTTGGGGTCAAATTGACCCCAGAAATTTAAACCTACAAGGTAAGAGAGGAAATTTGTGCTGGAAACCAAAAACCAAACAGGGACATTTGTGCACATTTGTATTCCCTCTCTATCAATTCAATGTTAATTTCAGAAGGGCTTTATTGGCTTTATTTGCATGGGAAACATGCATTTACATTGCCAAAGCAAGTGTGAAATAAAAACAAAGAGAACTGTGATTTTGTGCTCTGTTAGTTTTGTTTTTATTCAAAAAATGCAGTAGTTGCACCAATCTGCCTCTTAGTCACAAGGTAGCCCCGCCATAAAGCATACCCTGCTTTATCATCTATTTTACTCTAAACGGGGCCATAATTTACAAAATGAACCCATACACTCATTAGGAAAGTGTTTACTGAGGTAATAAATTAAGTGAGAATTAGGGTCCTTTTCCCATAGACTTCTATACAAATGGACTTCTTTGGAGCCAGTGGAGTCACCCCCTGCTGGCCATTAGAAAGAATCCAGGTTTAAGGCACTTCTGCATTGGCTTCACTTTTCAGACCCGGACTGAGACCCAGACTACCCACTTGGTCTGAATCCAGAGAACTGAAAGAAAAGAAGAGAGACAAACAGTTAATATGACAAAATGACATAACAACTAAAATAAAACAACTAAAATAAAACCATAAATCTTGATCATCTGTACACGTGTGTTGTGTTAGTGATCTGTGATAATAGGCATCACTCTCCTGAGGTAATTTAGCCGGAAACAGCTCATTTTCTCGTTGAGAAAAAGGCACTAAAACCAAAATCAGTGATAATTTTTAATACATTAGCAACAAACATTCATTACTCGTCTAATATGACTTAAAACATCCATTCAGTTTGGTCATTACCGTCTATTCAAACTACTGAGAGATTCTGCTACTCTGTGATTTAGCAAAATAGCTTCACTTTGACTTTTACAACCGGTTAATCTTCGTTTTTACTACAATCATCTACCAAAACACTGCAGAGAACTGCACAGGAGCAAAGCAACTCTGACAGCTGAAACTATATTAAATTAATTGCAAATTATATAATTAATATGCTGAATTGAGCAGAATCCCTTCATGATTAATAACATATCATAAACTTAGACAAAGAAAGTGTGGGGGCATTGTTAAAGTGACTTTAACCAGTAACACATACAGCCTACATCATGAGTTGGTTTCCTGGACAGTGATTAAGCCAGGCCCTACACTACAGATGTTTAGTTGTGGTAAAAGTCAGGCTAAAGTCAACTGCGTGCTTCACTGCAAGCTCTAATGTCAGTCGTTAGCCAGACTGAGCATCCGAGCAGCTAACCCCTGCTGCCCATTGGCAAGCTAATGTAACATGATTCAAACAGTTTGTACTAAACAGTACAGTATCCATTTTACACTCATTAAAATTCTGGATTCATGAACACAAATATTTTTAAAGAAGTTCTTACATAACATGCAACAGTGAGACAGAAATTGCTAATGTTAAATGCTTGGAGCCACTTAGCATTTTCAAATGTATTTTCTCCATATGGGTATACCTACACTCACTGGCTTCTTCAGTATATTAAAGTTTGATAGACAGCATTGAATAAAACCTTAGAAAAGCCAACAAACTTTTTAAAAGATCCTTAATAGACTCTGTATCTTACCGCTGTAAAGTCCTCCCACCTTCTCGCCTTTTCTGCCACAAGTGGACTACACACATGTGCAATGCAGATGTTCACGCAAAAACAACACGAGGAAGACCAACTTCCGCTGCTAAGGTCATGTGATTTCCGTTCAACTGTGGAGGTGGAGGTCCAAGATGTCTGCCTCCGTGTCCACCATTTTGTCTGCATCCAGGTCCCTCTTGGGGGTGCTGTGCAGAAAGGTCAGTCCACCTTATGTGAGCCTTGTCAGGTTAGGCTACTGCCAGATTGACAACTTACTGCTAACTTTTTCCTCTTCACTGTCATTTTCTTTTCTCACTCTCTCACACCAGCCACAAATTTTTTTTGTGGTGAGTATACACACACACACACACACTATATATATATACATATATATATATATATATATATATATATAGAGAGAGAGAGAGAGATAGATAGATAGATAGATAGATAGATAGATAGATAGATAGATAGATAGATAGATAGATAGATAGATAGATACCCACCACCGAACTTGAGCCACAGCACTATGCACATCTGACAGCAACCTCCAATTTGTTTGTGCAGTCACAACGCTGTCTTCCTGTAGATGCCAATCTACTGTGCATGTGTGGAATGAGTCTTCCAAGTGGACTCCACAAAGTAGTATAAACAGAGCAACTATACATCCACGGTGTCCGCAGCTGTCTATGTATGCATCTGCATGGGAGTATATCTATGGCTTGACCGGTCACAACTTCAGCTGGTGTTACTTAACAGAGCCTGCTAACTCGGTTGGCCTCGCAACTGTAGGCCTAACATTAGCCACCTTAACATTAAGTACCACCTAATAATGTCCTTAACCTTCAACACTAGAAAAATAACTCAATAGCCTACCTTTAACGGCACAAGCCCAATAAAGTAATCTTCCAACTGTCAAATGACCACCGCAAAGCACTCAAACTCTTCATTGACCAAAGCTAATCCTAATGCTATGTTAACTATTTTTGCTAAAAAATGCTAACTTAGCAGTAATGGCATCTGCTTTGAAATTTTCACAAAGGAAATGTGGACATGGTGATTAAACAGTGCAAGAGCAAATAACCTCATTGCAGTTCATTAACTTATGGTGGCGACTCTCAAAACATTATGTTACACATTAGCCGATATTCAAATTTATTCCAGCCATTCATACTTACTGAGCTGAGCTGAGTAATTGCGTGACCATGGACATGACAAAGCAGCAAGCACGTCTGTCTTCTTCCTCAAATTCATTGTGCGCAATGCGCAATTGTGTGGGATATCACAAGAAAAATTAGTACTGATACTTGATTGACTCACTTTATCCCAACATTAACTAAACAAGTTCATGTACTCTCTCTGCATACACTGAAGATTCTACACAATTCTATTACATTTTGCTTCAAATGCTGTACCTGTTTCTGACAATCTTTGTAAATCAATTAACAACACAAAACAATGGCATAAATGCATACATTTGCACATTGCGAATGTTGCGAATGCATGGCAAAATTTTGAAAGGATTTGGCGTTCCACCAAACTGGAAGAATCTTGTTAAGTCTGGCAAGATAGTCTTAAAACATATAGGAAGGCCCTCTGTAATGCCAGAGCTGCCTACAACTCATCATTAATAGAGGAGAATAAAAACAGCCCTCGGTTCCTTTTCAGCACTTTGGCAAAGAGTCATAACTCTATTGATCCATGTATTCCTATAGCTCTCAGTAGTAACGCCTTTATGAGCTTCTTTAATGACAAAATTCTAACTATTAGAGACAAAATTCATCACCTCCTGCCCTCAACAGGCACTGATTCACCCTCCTATTCAGGAACCTTAGAAACAGCTGCAAAACCCGATATATATTTAGACTGTTTCTCTCCAATCGACCTTCGTTAATTAATTTCAATGATTTCGTCCTCTAAACCTTCATCCTGTCTCTTGGACCCCATCCCAACTAGGCTGCTTAAGGAAGTCTTGCCTTTTGTTAGCACTTCTTTACTAGATATGATCAATCTGTCTCTAGTAACAGGCTATGTACCACAGTCCTTTAAAGTAGCTGTAATTAAACCTCTTCTTAAGAAGCCTACACTGGATTCAGCCATTTTAGCCAACTATAGACCTATATCTAACCTTCCCTTTCTCTCTAAGATCCTCGAGAAAGCAGTTGCCAATCAGTTATGTGACTTTCTACATAACAATAGTTTATTTGAGGATTTTCATGTTTTAGAGCGCATCATAGCACAGAGACAGCATTGGTGAAAGTTACGAATGACCTCCTAACTGCATCAGACAAAGGACTTCTCTCTGTACTTGTCGTTAGATCTTAGTGCGGCATTCGACACCATTGACCATCACATCCTGTTACAGAGACTGCAACATTTAATTGGTATTAAAGGGACTGGATTAAGCTGGTTTAAGTCCTATTTTTCAGATCGACTTCAGTTTGTACATGTTAACGATGAATCCTCCATCCACGCAAAAGTTAGACACGGAGTTCCACAAGGTTCTGTGCTTGGACCAATACTGTTCACCTTATATATGATTCCTTTAGGTAATATTATTCGGAAAAACACTCCATAAATTTTCATTGCTACGCTGATGATGCCCAATTATATTTATCAATGAAGCCAGATGAATTAAATCAGTTAACTAAACTTCAAGTGTGCCTTAAGGACATAAAGACCTGGATGACCGCCAATTTTCTGCTACTGAACTCAGACAAAACTGAAGTTATTGTGCTTGGCCCTCAACACCTTAGAAACACATTATCTAATCACATAGCTACTCTGGGTGGCATTACCTTGGCCTCCAGCTCCACTGTAAGGAATCTTTGATCAGGATATGTCCTTCAGCCATCATATAAAACAAATTTCAAGGACTGCTTTTTTTCACCTACGTAATATAGCAAAAATCAGGCACATCCTGCCTCAAAAAGATGCAGAAAAACTAGTCCATGTATTTGTTACTTCTATGTTGGATTATTGTAATTCTTTATTGTCAGGCTGCCCTAACAAGACCCTAAAGACTCTCCAGCTGGTCCAGAATGCAGCTGCACGTGTACTAACAAAAACTAGGAAAAGAGATTATATTTCTCCTATTTTAGCTTCGCTACATTGGCTTCCAGTAAAATCCAGAATAGAATTTAAAATACTTCTCCTTACTTATAAAGCTCTTAATGGTCAGGCGCCACTATATCTTAAAGAGCTCATAGTACGTTATTACCCCACTAGAACACTGCGCTCCCAAAATGCAGGCTTACTTGTGGTTCCTAGAATACCTAAAAGTAGAATGGGAGGCAGAGCCTTCAGCTATCAGGCTCCTCTCCTGTGGAACCATCTCCCAGATTCAGTCCGGGGGGCATACACCCTCTCCACGTTTAAGAGTAGGCTTAAAACTTTCCTTTTTGATAAAGCTTATAGTTAGGGCCGGCCAGGCTCGCCTTGGACCAGCCCCTAGTTATGCTGCTATAGGACTAGACTGCTGGGGGACTTCCCATGATGCACTAAGCTCCTCTCTCCTCCTCCTCCTCTCCATTTGTATGCTTTCATGTACCATTAATGCATGTTACTAACTTGACTTCTTCCCCGGAGTCTCTGTGCTTTCTTGTCTCACAGCAAGATCCAGTGCCTGAACGGTGGGCCATGGCCGTGGGGACTATGGCGTGGTCCTGTGGATGTCCTGCTTCCATTTCTGCTACTGCTATTATTGCTATTACTATTATAAAGTCATAGCTCTACTTCTATTATTGTTGTTATGGTTATTGTTGTTGTTGTTATTATGCTTCTCTGTGTCTCTCTCCACCCCACCCCCCTCTCCCCTTCCCCCGTCCCCCTCCCTCCTTCTTTCTCTGTAAACCCAACCGGTCAAGGCAGATGGCCGCCCACCTAGAGCCTGGTTCTGCTTGAGGTTTCTTCCGGTTAAAGGGGAGTTTTTCCTTGCCGCTGTCGCCAAGTGCTTGCTCATGGGGGGAATTGTTGGGTCTCTGTAAATAAATGAGTAGAGTCTTGACCTGCTCTATGTGTAAAGTGACCTGAGATAACGTTTATTGTGATTTGGCGCTATATAAATAAAATTGAATTGAATTGAATTTGCATAAAGCAAGCATATCTTATCCACTCTCATGTTGATGTTGTTGATGAATGTTGAAGAGTATTAACACTTGAAGGATGTCCCTTTATGGTCAATTTTGAACAGATAAAAAATGTGTGATTAATTTGCAATTAACTATGGACAGTCATGCAATTAATCACAATTAAATATTTTAATCGATTGACAACCCTAATATTCATATATAAACACATCAACATCTTCCATGTATTGAACTGTGTTTCCAGTGGGTGCAGCTCTGAATATTGACCCATTATTAGTTTGTATTTTAACTCTGGACCAAATACAAACAAGAGGAAACACACTGCATTGCATGCCTTGTTTGAGGTCAGAATTTATTAGAATCAATGTTAGTAATCATTATGAATGGAAATAAATGGGAGCAATACTGACCTGCTAGAGTAAGAGCATATAACAGAAAATAGTCCTGACCCCCAGTCTCTTCACTTTCCTAACCTCCTGCTAGAGCCAGTTTCCCTTTAGAAAGGTTTAAATGAAGCCAATAACATAGTAGGCAGCGTAAAAGGATATTTAATGATGCTGCACAGAGAGGGAAACTACAGTGCACACACTGCAATGATAAAACTGTTGGATTCAAACCCAACTGCGACTGTTACTACAGTTGCTTTACACACAATGCAAGTCAAGTTCAGCTGTGTGCTGCATTATATAGAAAATATATCATACTCATATTATTCTTATTTACTTTCTTACAGAGAGTAAGATGAGAAGATCAGTATTAATCTCTTGTCTCTGTGTTAGCTTAGCATAAAGACTGGAAGCAGGGGGAAACAGCTAGCCTGGCTCTGTCCAGAGTTCAAAATGCAACCAACACCTCTAAAGATCACTGAGTAACACAGTGTATCATTTGTTTAATCCGCACACAAACTGAAATTTTGAAATTTTTTGCTGAAAATCAGTTGGGTGCAGTGACTGTGCACAACTTCCTGAAGTCTGAACCACAAACTGTCTTTATTCTAGGTGCTCTTTTTTACCTGGACGCCAGACACTTCACTGACAGACCAAGGCCAAATGAGCTGCAGGGGATCAAGGACTATTGAACACAGTGGGTTAATTTCACTGTAGAGATTTGCACCTGAGTTCAGAGATTTCATAACTTACTTCACCATCAAGATGATGGAGATGGAGGGAAATTATAAATCACCATTTCATCATCAACTCCATCTTCTGATGAAGAATGTGTGATGCAGTTGGAACCTCAAGAAAAAGTCATTTATTTTGCTTGTCATTTCCATCTTCTTCAATGTGAGGAATTGCTGCTTTTCTCTGTTTTTTTCTCTCTTATAGACTGTTGTTTGGACAAAACAAGACATTTGAGGATGTCACCTTGGACTGTGAATAAGTGCAAAGGGCTTTTTTCACAATTTTTTATATACATTTTATACAGTAATAAATAAAATGATTAATCGTAAAAATAATTGAAAGAAGCTGATAAAGAGAATAATCGTTAGTTGCAGCTCTAGCTGAATGTATGACATCGCTTATTATAACTAAGCAAACCGATCATCCCAATTCTAGTATATGATGTGTTTCTAATGTCCCAGTGCCGCTTAGAAATCAGGAGAAAGTTGCCTGAAGATACCACTCTTCTCGCAAGCACCTCCCCCTGTTCTCCAGCATAGGAACATTTGGTTGGCCCAATCTAAGATTAACAACTAAACTCAAGAAACAACAGCCCAAATAGAAAGATTACAATTACATTTAGTAGTTATATATGTTGATTCCACAGTCCACTCTACAAATCCAATAACACAGACAGTTCAGAACATCACTGACCGTGATCATCCAGCACAGCCTGTATCACAATATGCACTAACAAATGGAGAACTGTTGCCTGTGCAGTGCAGAGAAAGAAAGAAAGAAAGCGAGCCAGACAGAGGAATCTGAGAGCCTCTTACCTGCTTCCCTCACATCCTGCACGGCTGCTGTAGGTAGGACAGCTCCTGGTCTGTACTGAGGTACCGCTGCGGAAGAGAGGGCTGTAGGTGAGGAGTGGAGGGAGGGTGGCAATGGAAAGGCTCGATAGGGGGAGGGCAGATGGGTGGAAGGGGGCAGATGGATTGGGGGGGGGGGGGCAGTCACTGGTGGCTGCTGCATCCCCTCTCTGCATACTGAGCCCCACAAAGAGAGCAGAGCCAGGCAGAGCGCCACACATCCCTGCTCCTGCTCCAATCTTACTGCCTGTGTGTGAAGGATGCAAGAAGGATGCAGGAAGTGCAGTGAAGTACAGTATCATAGCTGATTACTACCAACTGGGGATGAGGTATACACACTTCAGTGAAACACATGTATGTGTGTATGTGTGCTCTCGTACATATACATTCCAAAACCAAACGCCTTTATAGAATATAGAGATAAATAAATTTAATGTTATGCATCTTCACTTCTACAAGGAGGTACAGCATTCTGAGTTAGATTTACAGTTTAGGATTAAAATTAGGTTTAGATGGGTAAAGTTTAAACCTGCATTAAAGGATGAGTCCAAACCAACAATTGATCTACTAACTAGTATTATGTGTGTATCCAAAGCCTGATGTTTTCATGGTTTTCACATAACCAAGTCACACTGTTGCACTGGGTGACATGTTCCTTCTCTAGATAGATATTAGAGTACAGAGTATTTTATTAATACCAAAGGGAAATTACGAAACTATGATCACACACACTGTAGTTTATTTTGATTCAATCCCACACACACATACACTTTTCTGCTGCTGAAAATACAGCACCAAATGTGTATTCATCCGCAGCTGAAGATAGTCCACAGCAAAAGCAACTATTTCCTCCTGTTACTGCACAACTACAGTTACCAGCTGTTTCAGGAAACTACTGAAACTATATATTTGTGAGCTGTTTTTCAAAATTTACTTCTTCAGTAGGAAACAATGGGCTTGGGGCTGAGAGCCACAGACAAGAAGAAGTCAGAAAGTATTGAGAGACGGACAAACACATTGTTGGTATGGTTCTTTTTTATGGGAAAAAATAGAACAGCATCAACCTTATCCATTAATCAATGTTTTTGATATCAGCAACAAAACAAGTGATTCTGTGTTTGGGTATTAAGGCACATTTACTTCATGATTCAGCCTTTCTGGTCTCATTAGCACATCTTTCAGTCACAGCAGGCTGCTGTTTTAGCGTAAAAGCTCTGATAAACCCATTGTAGACTGACCAAGTGGCCAGTGAAGTAGCCGAGCATCCAAACCAGGGAACCAGGTAAAAAGATAATGATCAGGGTGGATGTCTGCTTTTTATTCTGTTGCCCGTCAAATAATGTAAAGTCTCGGTTGTAGATCTGATTGGACAAATTGCTTCTATTGGCCAGTTTTAGCCTCATTAAGTTGGAAAATAATTAAATATGGGTTATCAGCCACTTAGCCCTCCCAGTGCATGCTGGAACAAGGTCATGAGGGTTGGGGGCTGATAACTAATATGTGTTTTATAAAGAACTGGCCATCAATACTATACTATCCTAATATTGATTAAATTCAGCATGAAGAGATTTTTATTATTCAGGATCAGAATCAACTTTTTTTGTCAACACATAGAATAAATAAGAGTAAAATCAAATAAATTTTATTGATCCCACAGAGAAGTTGTTGTGTCACAGCAGCAGAAGTACAAAAACAGATGCAAAGTATAGATAAGGAACTGAAAAAACTTAATACACAGAAAACTATACACATTAAATGAAGCATGAAAAAACATAACTAAAAAAGTACTGAATATTTTACACCAAACACAAGTAGTATATGTAAAATGTTTTGAGACAAAAATAATTCAAATTAAAGGATAGGGTCACTATTTTTTAAAGTATGTCCTAAAACGACAGTCAGGAGCCAAAATGAACTCTGAAACATTCCTCCTGTTCATTAGAAGATCTCTTTATAATGCACTTACAATGTAAGTGTGGGGGGATAAAATCCACAGTCCTCCTTCTGTGCAAAAATGTATGTATGTAAAATTTATTTGAAGTTTGTCTTTTTGTGTGCTAAATTACTTCTTTTTGTTACAATCCTTCCACTGCAGCTGAACCAGAAAACACTGTCCATCAAGACACAAAGAGGGAATTTTTTACTAAAAAGTCTAATTGTGGAAGACTTACTTTATTTAACTAACTCAGACTGCTGAAGCTTCATATTAGCTTCAGACTTGTAAATACTTTTTTTTTGCTAATTTTTGCTCAAAACAACGACTTCAGATTTTGTCCCCCATTACTTACATTGTTAATGCATTTGGTGGGGAACTTCTAATGGTCAGTATGAACAGGAGGAATGGAGGGAAGATGGAATCTAACATTTTTTTAGTACAAAATTTGTGGTCGATCAGAAATTGCACTTGAGGGAATGGAATTAGGTGGTGGATAATACGACTTCAGTTGTCAAATAACTGTCCTTACACAGAGTGGAGGACTAATGTATGGAAGATGCAAATACAACTAAACATTAACTTTAAAAAAGCTAAACAGATATAAGAAACCATAATATACACTCATTTGCCAGTTTATTAGGTACTCCTAGCTAAAACTAATGCAGCCCTGCCATAAATCCTACTAGTTTTTGTTGTATTAGACTGCATTAGTTTTAGTTAGGTGTACCTAATAAACTGTCAACTGAGTGTATATCTATATACAGGTGAACATATCACTATAAAGTGCATATACAGGGTTTTGGTCTGGTTGGTATAGGTTATATTATGGTAGGCTACCTTTATAAGTCACCATTTCTAAATGGTTGGTAAATTGTAATTGACTTCAATAAAGCATTTACTAATGCTGTATAGAGTTTTAAAACCAGTAATATGAGGAAATTGACTACTGGAGAAAACCTGTGGAGAGTCTGGACCAAAATCCATTTAACAACAACTTATTAACATTTATAACTTCAGACTTGGTGGCTTATTAGAAAGTGTAAATCTATGAATAGACTGCAACATTCACAATTTGGCAACCCATTTTTGATTCTTAGCAATGGCTTAAAAAGCATTATTAAATAATTTATTAGTCATAATTAAAGCCCGTGGTAGAACGTAACCCAATACAGTAATACTACTTTATACTTCTGCTCCATTTAATTTGAGAAGGAAATATTGTACTTTTTCTCCACTACATTTTTGACAGATATAATTTCTTTTCAGAGTAGGATTTTACAAACACATATGATAATCTTATACAATTTGAAGCATCATTATAGATCGAAATGCCCCCCCCCCCCAAAAAAAAACAAAACAAAACATACAGCAGTAAAATAAAATAAAATAAAACTTTCACTTTGATCTGCTATCTTAAAGCACAACATGTTAATATATTAATAATAAGGATCAATAATAACGATCAAATTATGTACGTTACCAAATAACGCCGACTGGTGCCATTCCGCATAATGACTACTTGTGATACTTCAAGTGTATTTTGCTGATATTCTGTCGCTACTTTTGCCAAGTATCATTTTTAATGCAGGACTTTTAGCTACTTGTAATGGAGTATTGTTATCATGTGGTGTTTATGTAAGTCAATTATCTGAATACTTCCTCCACATGAAATAAATCCATTACTTACAATATGTAAACCTTTATCAGAAAGTGGTACCAAAATGATTCAAAATTTTACTGTATGTATTTATATTGTAACATGTTTTTATTGGCAGGTGGAGATTGTCATTTTAAGCTTCATCTGAGCAAACTGGTGTGGTTATATAAAAAAATGTGTCTGCTAAAATGAACTCAGGTTTGTGACTGTGAGAGGGTCGCTGCTACTGAGCCCCTGAGTCACGAGCTTAACCACACTGTTCCAGTAGTAGTGGTCCACAACGGATTGCTTTCAGTGGCAAGAAACAAAGGACAGAACAAGTAGAATGTAAACGTGGACATCAACAGTAACATCTTAACAAAAATGCCAACCAAACATAACACACAGAGTAGCATTACATTTCAAACCTCATACATCTTGACATTACATTCATCACTGCACCAGTCACACTGTAGACTATAACATTAATTTATTCAAGCAGCGCTAAAATCTCGCGGTGCTACCATTCAGACATCCTACATTTTAATAAGTCCGTTCTTGAAGGGAATTTTCCTGAAATATACACTAAATATAATTTCCGTACAAAACACAGCCTTTTATCATTCTGTTGCATCCAGATTATTATTCCTCCGCGTTAACGGATGTGAGCCGAGCCTTGCGTGCCAATCCCGCGGAGTTTAGACGGTCTCTCACGGGGCTCTCCAGCCGTATTGTGCGTCATCTCCATTGCTGCCGTTTTGTTATTTTTCTCCGTTGAGGAAACATGGCAACTCCAGCCGCGGTCAACCCGTCCGGTAAGTCAGCACCCAGTTTGTTATTGGTGTTTACTAATGTTATGTTACAGTAGAGAAAAAGACGCTGCGTTTTTGTTCAGTCTTGCTGAAGAGGGTCGAAGCCGCCGCCAGGCCGCCGAAGCCTGGCTCCAGCATCCATCCCCCTTCCCCCACTGAACCGCCGTTCACAACACTGCTATTCTTTACAGATTTACGGCAAACTTAATGGCCGAATGTTAAAACGACTTCGTTGTTGTGTAATTATTTGCATGCATGCCCCTTTGGTATCGTATATTTTGCCGATGTTCTTCTCGGTAAAGCTATCTTTGGCGTTCATTTCATCGACCCTTTGCTTTCCTCACTCTCAGTGATACAAAAGGTTATTTTGCATATCGTTGCTCTACAGCATTGCCCTTGTTCTATTACTTCGGGGGCTTTTTAACATCTGGAGTAAAAATGAAGCCGGGTTGACAGTGCCCGCTATATTTGTATTTCTCTGTTCCTCGCCTGTTGATTCCATATTGTATAGAAACAACGGTTTAGAGATGTTCGTCCTAGTATACCGCGCTCATGGACAGCGAAATGCCAAACCTTATTTAAAAGTAAGGCAATTTAACAGACTTTTCCTTGAAGCTAGAGGCACATAGCGAAAAGAACATCACTGAAACATTTCACGAACCTTTAAATGTAGTTTTGCAATCCGGCATATAGCCACTAGGCTACCAAGTGACCTGTATTTGAATAATGTCTAAACTTTAAGAATCCATGCTTTTCACTCATTCCTCACCCTCCGGTATTACCGGAGTTTTAGTTTTAGGTATTAGTACGGAGTTGCGTAAATCAGTTATAAAAGTTCAGATTTAATTGGAATGATTGGTCTTTGGTGGTTCACATGTTTGCCGAGATACTGTATTTCAGTGTTAAGATGTAATAAGTATTGCGTGAAGCTCTACGTGCTATGTATATTTCCCGGTATGCTAAGAAATAGTAAATTGTTAAATTCTTAAACGGAGTTTGGCGTTATGTTCTCCCAATGCGCAGTTTCTCTGAGTGGTTTGAATTTATGTTCACTATGGAAAGTATGAATATCAACTGAATTTTTTATATATGTACCTTAATAGAATCACAGTTGGCCCTTCTTACCTCCAGAGTAGACAAAGTAAAGTCAGTAAATGAATTAAACAAATATACTGTAACAATCTTGCTATCATTACTTTGTTTAATTTTAATGACTCCAATATGAGGTTAATAATTAAGCAGTTTTCAAACAATCCAGTTAATCATTTTAATACGGCCATGACAATACAATAAATTAATTACAATTGAATTAACTAATTGTACAAAATGTATTGAACCAATGCATGCCACTGTCTGTGAACATGGCTTAAAGTTATTATTATAAAAAATCAAGGTATAAATGACACCACATGGCAACCTTTGCTTACAGCCTCTCCGAGTAGGACTTAATGAATATGTGGGTGAAAGAAAATAACTCAAAAAAGGATCTGTCCAAATTGGGAAAGACAGGCAAAGTAATTATTCTTGTGTAGATGACACAGTCTCAGAGCTTCTGAGACCGCTGAACAGGTCAACCATACTCTACCTCATGCTCTGTGTCACTTCATTGGCAATGTAAATGAAAAGGGAATATAAATAAAGAACTGGCTGGTTATTGGCACCTTGGCTGCATACAGAGTGTTGAGATGAGGTGTTGGTTGGAATGAACAATGAACAGAGGAGAAAATAGCACTGTCAGATAATAAATGGCCACTGTGAGAAGACAAACCAAAATCCTGCCTCCTTTCCTTATCTATAGAACTGGCTATCTTGTCAGTTATTTTAGATGAGAGTCATATTGTATTGAAACAGCAGCAAACCCTCCAGGCCTGTAAGTGCTTGTTGTACTGTAATGACCCACTCAAATGTTGGGTGGAAGTGTGTAGTGAGAGCTACGTGCAGTGTCTCTATCCAGTGATGACACCCAGTTAGAATTAAGTCATGCCTAATGCTGCTGCTGTTGTAGCCAGAGGAGGACAGTTAGCCTGCTGATCCAAGACCAGCATTACCGCTTCCCCTGGCATGGCAGTACGATCAGGTGCAATGATCTCAGACCAGATCACCAGGGAAGCGGGAACGCTGTGTCACTGTAAGATTATCTCCAGCTGGCTGTCACCCAGATCCAATTGGTGTAAGAGCATGTTAGACATGACAAGTGAAATGATCTAATGTGGGTTGCGTGTTTACAGGGGACAAAGATGATTTCAGGGCTGTAAAATATACAGATGGAATTGCAGGAGGTATGACTAATCAAGTAGTCAAGTCATCAGATCAATAGAAAATTTACTTGTCACCGTTTTGATCAGTGACAAGTAATTTATCAAACAAAATGTGTAATATTCTCTGATTCCAGCTTCTCCAACATGCGGATTTGCTGCTTTTCTCTGTTATCTTGAACTGAATATCTTTGGGTGAAAAAAAATGCCCATCACAATTTCCCAGAGCCCAAGGTGATGTCTTAAAATGTAAATTAACCTGAAAAAATAATAGATTAATCAAGAGAGCAGGGTTTTTCCTGGCCCAGAATCAGGTGGAGGTGGTACCTCATAGTTTTAAAAACCATTTGTGTGCGCGTATGTGGGCCAATCTTCCAATACTGATAATTGGTCATTCATACCTGTGTTTGACAATTTCTCTTTAATCTACCTACACATTTCAAGGAGCACAATTTCAGTTAAGCTACATAACCTCCAAATGATGTAGCCTACCACTAGTGCTGCATTTAGGCTTAATTGTTTACATTGTTTACAACTCCACAGTCAGACTTTTGATTTAAACAGCAAATGGGGGTGATGGTGAACTTGAAATTATCTCCAAAATATGCTCAGCTAATTTGAAAAGATGATGCCAATGTAGGCCTTGCCCTTGAAATTGTAAAAGCCTATCCGTAGCCAAAATAACATCTTTTGGATCTGGGGGTAATACAACTGTTGTTCTCACTATATGTTTGAGATTACATTAAATGGTGTGATGAATAACATAAGACAGATATGGCTGAATATGAACATAGCTGCTGAAACAGTGGAAGGGTTCAAACACATCCCTATAGGTCTACATGGTCGACAATATAGTGGCACTATAGGTCTGATATTACATTTAATGGTATGATGAACAACATCAGGCAGGGCTCCAGACTAACTTTTTTACCACCGTCCTGAAGTGAATGTAAACCTTCCCAAAATGAAATTGTTGTTCCCTTACTTTGTAAAGCAAGACAGAGTTTGCCTGGGGTCCCCAAATCACTACATCCGCTCGTTGATGTATGAGTGTTTTCTTTACAGATTTACTTAAAAGATTAGAGATGCTGCTTTCAGTAATAATAAACGTTTCCATGGTGAACTGTGCCTTTGCAATACAGTTTCATACTTATGTAGCCTACTATGTATGCTGCCTGCTGCGGTCCCGGTCTGCTCCTGATAACCCATGCAGTCTGGAAAGATTGTAACATGCTGAGTGCACCAATATCTCCAGCAATCTCTCTTGTATAATTGTAGAAACAATTGTTATTAGTGTCTGTATATTTATTATACTTAGTATTCAAGTATTTCCCCTTGTTAGTTTGCTTAGTTGTGAGTCAATAATTTGTGCCTGGCGAAAAATGCAGCAGACTGCAGCTCTGCAGCTCTGCCCTGCTCTCTGCTATGTTCACATTTTAGAGAAGATTCCTGTCTGTCCTGAACACATTTTCTACCATTTCCAGGATGAGGGGACGCCATTAGTCTTGAGCCCTCAGGCAGATATGGCTGAATATGAACATAGCTGCTGGAACAGTGGAAGGGTGCAAACAACTCTCTTTACATAGACACAGTGCAAGGATATTTTGATGCGATTTTTCCACGTGTAGCACTCTAGAATCACAATCATTTATAATTAGATCATCTGTTAAGTCAATCACATTTCTATAAAACCATGGAACCAAGTTCACATCACACTTCTATGTACTTGCATTTATGTGTTAATGTAAGCTGTGGTTGCTCTGCAAGAGGGCTGGACTTAGTTGTTTTTATTTTTTGTGGTCTTGTCCTGTTATTAGAAACATACAATATTTATCCTCATTGTTTTTGTACATAACAAAATTCAATGCCTCCCCTCTTAAAAACTTGAAGACATCTTTGGACATTGAACTACAAAAAAAAATATATATTTTAAGATGTTTTAAGACTTTTTAAGGATCCGTGGGGACCCTGATTTTGATAGAGGCGGCCTGGAAATTGATGGAGGTGCCCGCCTCGAAATTCTCTATGCAGGAAAAACCTTGCAGAGTAATGAACAATGAAAATAATTAGTTAGTTAATTGCACCCTAGTTCAATTATACCTACAGTACCAATCAAAAGTTTGGACACACTTTCCCATTTACCTGAATGAAAAAGCGTGTCTAAACATTTGATTGGTACTGTATGTGCCGATACAAATGCATTGTATCTGTGACCTTCTGAAATTGAAAAATATGTCTTGCACTATCTCTAGTAGTAATAGGGTATGTCATTTATTGAATATGTCTGTAACAGAATTGGGCAATATTAACAAGAACATGGTTCTGATATGAGTATCATAATATGGCAAATGCTAAATTACATTTAAAGTAACAAAACTGATGTTCAGTTCAATGAGCTGTGTTACATTGTTATGCATCACATCACAAAACTCTTCAAATATGTAAAACATTAATAACTGGTTTTCTCACTTTGTTTTTTTGGACAGCAGAATTTTGTAAAACCCAACACAAATCATGATCATCATCATGATCATATCATCACAATACAGTACCACTGAAAGTTCATAAATGAAAGTATTGAATTATCGCCAAGCATTTTATTTATTTTAGTTAGTAATACTGGTGCTGGAGAAGTTGAATGTTCTGTAACACAAACAAGCATGAAAATGTCACGTTACAGATGTTGCAAATGTTCACAATTGAAACCATGAAAAAACAACACAGGCAAAGTTTTTAATCAGCTCATTTTGTCAGCTTTCTTTGCTCACAGAAACAAGTGACTCAACACTCAGCACAGTTTATCATCACTTATGACACTTTAACAAATACTGTTTTATTTCTGTTTTTGACCAACATTCAATATTAGGGGGATAACGATTCTCCAAATCCATGGTTTGGTTCATACCTCTTTATTTGGGGGGCAGGGGATAAGATATTGAGTAAGAAAAAATAGGAAAAACATTTCAGGATTTTAATAAATAAACTACAATTTGGAATATCAGGAACACTGTGAAGGTAGATTAACTTTATAAATTAACTTCACATGAATTACCTAAGTAAATAAAAATAAATAAATAATAATTAAAGCTGCTAGCAGCGATGAACGGGCCCTTGCAGCTTACGTGCGTCAGAGACTCCCTCTGACGCATGTTAGTTGTAGCACCGATACTGGAGGTCTGTTGGCACAGTTCTGAATTTTCAGGATTATTGGACACTGTGTGATGAGTAATATATTATTTCCGGTGTGCAGTATGTGGTGCTGTAGATTGCATATTGGTAATTGTGTATGTATATATTTGATAAACTATGTGTCATTTCCTGTTGCCTAACCCTAACCGTACACAATACTACATAAGTGAAATATTAATGCTGCAATACATTTACCAGAAGGCGACTGACATGGATATACATTTTCAGGAATATTCAACATTTCATGTAGAGGATAAATATCACTTCATGAGTCCACTAGGTGGTGCTAGAGAACACCCACTAATTATACATCATTTTGCTGTATATCATGTATAGACCACACCATGTAAATATCATGTAAATCAGATGATGTTTGTCACATATGGCTGATTTCCTGTTGTCAGAAGGTATGACTATGACTAATTGACATGTAGATGTATTCAGGCCTAGACTCTTAACATGAGAAATTTGGGGCAGATTGCACAATGCAAAGTAGAGCAACAACTTTCTGTTTAATGCCCCAAACATGTTTTAAAACATGTCTCTGGCACGCCACACCAGGGGCATTCCATGAAATATAAAAAGCTTTGCAATTTAGCGTAGCAAAAAGTCTTTAGATGTAACCTACTTAATTTGAGGTCGCTAGGAGGAGTTTGTTATAATACAACTCCTGTCAATGGCTTCATTTTGAGAAAAAAAAATGCACAATTTATTCAAAATGGCTGACTTCCTTCCTGGGTATGGCTCCAAGTCAGGAGATGGTACATCTGCCTACCAAATTTCATAAATCTACATCAAAATTAAAAGGTGGGGGCTTTGACTTTGAAAGTTTATAGGGGGCGCCCTTAAGCCATTTTGCCACACCCACGTCCATTACCCATATCTGATATGAAGTTGCGCCACTTCTGATGCATGTACAAAGTTTTGTGAGTTTTCAAGCACCCCTAGCACCTCAAAAACGCTAAAAGTAATTAGGAGGCATTAAAGAGCTGAAATGCCATGCCCAAGCCCAATTTTGATACTAATTGAAGTATTTAGTTTGAACATATATGTAAAGTTTTGTTAGTTTTCACGTATCCTAAAGGTCTCAAACATGTGTTCGTAAAATGAAAATTGACACACGAAATCCAAAATGGCTGACTTCCTGTTGGGCGGATCATGTATTATGTTGAGAATGATGAGAGCAGTGAACCCACTGAATTTCATGCACATCAAAGAAACTTTGTTCCAAAATGGCCTTGCGTTTGGGGGGTGCTATAAAGCCTGCTGGCCACGCCCGAGCCCAGTCACTACAGAACTTTTCAATTTTTGCCAGTTCTGTCATGTGGGACCTGGCACTTTTGTTCCAGGCCCCTATTATTATTATTATTATTATTATTATAAAAAGCTGCAAGCTACGATGAATGGGCCCTCGCAAGCATCGGAGGGAACGGCAGCTGTGGTATCAATGCTGGAGGACTGTTGATATGGCTGTGAATTTTCAGGATTATCGGGACACTCTGTGAATGGGTAAAATATTATTTCCGGTGTGCAGTACATGGCGCTGGAGATGACATATTAGAAATTGTATATACATTTGATAAACTATGTGTCATTTAGGCCTCACTTCCTGTTGCACATAGGCATCGAGAACGCCCACTAATTGTATGTCATGTTGCTGTGTATCATAAATTGCGGAGCAGGTGGACACAAATGCAGAGAGAAAAGCAGGGCTGAAGAAAACCTTCTTTATTGCTGAGACTTGCAGGCAAAAAATAAAAGCAGGCTGGGCTGAGTAGAACTGAATACAAGAAACAACTGAGCAGGCAGCACAGAACTGAGCAAACATGACAGGAAGGAACAGAATTGACGTATTGATCAGACAACAAAACTGAACTTAAAGGCTGGGTCTATCTGGAGGTTGGTGGTGAAGGCTGAGTGCAGAGCAGGAGGTGGGCAGCCGGAGATCTGACTTAGCATCAGCGAAGATGGCCGACTGGAGATCTAGAAGGTCTGGAACGTCGTTGGCTGGTTGTGCTGGGCAGTGGAAACTCGGGGAGCTGGGCCACTGAGAGTATAGCCGACTCTGGAGAAGGGTCCACCAGGGATGCTGCAGACTCTGGAGGTGAAGCCACGGGGGATCCAGGAAGTGGAGAAGTTGCCTCCTTGGGAAAACTAATCAGGCGAACTTGGCAGCCAAAGGAAACAGCTAAATAGGAACCCAAGGACAAGGGACTCCCTGACTTTGGGCAGGCAGGGACAAGACGGTTGCAGCTCAGAAGTAGGGGGCTGTTGCAGCTCAGGAACAGAGGATTGCTGCTGTGGCCCAGCAGGAACAGAGGATTGCTGCTGCATGCCAGCAGGAACAGGTGGTTGTTGTAGCTGCTTGAGCTGGTGCTCATCTACTAATTAATGAATTAATTAATCTGAAAGCATCTTACCTCTCTCTTCAGACTAGCAAAATGCAAGCTTTCTACGGACGTGGCAGTAGCAATAAGACAAAGACAAAAGCAAGAAGAAACCAGCAGCCAGCAACCAGTAAAAACCAGCCTAGAGTCTCAGATAAGGCACTCTTTTAAATTTTCAGTCTGCCTGCCCAGAAGGTGCATCCTGTACGTCACTGGGGCATGGCATATTGGGCAGCATGTCTTGTGCCTTATGCTGGTTTGCCCAGTGATCATTTGTTGGGTCAGTTATTCAAGTCCTGAAAATTAGAGTCCACAGTGGGATTAAAGTTGGTGCCAGCTTGTCTCTGTGTGTGATTGGCTCTTAGAGGTGAGTTATGATAACCAATGGTGGGGGTCGTTTGTCCAAGTGGTACTACCTTTTCACACTGGGGTGTGAATTGGTCTTTCCATCTTGCTGGCTCTTGTAGCTTGAAGGATCAAAGGCGGTTTGGGTCAGTGGTCTGGTTTAGTGAACATGCAGGAGATAAGGGGTTCCTTATCTGTTCTTTTCTGTTTTGCAGGATGTGGTTTAGGTGGTCTAGTCAGTGAGGAGTTTTGAACTCTCACTTATGTATTATTGGCCAGCATTCCTTGGGGGTTGAAGAAAGAGCTGATCTGTTGTTTGAGGCTGGTACTGTCTGCCTTTGAAACATGCAGGGACTTTACCCCACATGCCTGTATGAGAATAACAAAATGAGGGGGAGGCGGAGTCAGGTGCAGACTTTACCATTAAGCAAGGTAGGAAACTGCCTGGGGCCCCCAGCTAAAAGCTATATTTGGGGGTCCCAGCTATAGATTTATTATGGTGTTTAGACATGAAAATGATTGAATTATGTTACTATTTTAACTCATTGTACCCTGAAATAACTTACAAAAGGCCCCCAAAGCACTTATAACTAAGCAACTGTATACTTCAGAGGAAAACACCACTACTTACTTGTTATGTTGCAGATTCAGATTTTACTCACAAAATATAACAAATAAAATATGATTTATTATTCATTAAACTATCTAGCATTATATAAGAATTAAAAGCTCCACCTTGAACACAAGTTAAGTACATGTAAGCACTTTGTGCTAATAATACCTGACAGCAAAACGCAGTAGAGACTCTCACACTGAGCTGAAATGAAACATGCATAAATAACATAACGTAAATAACATAAATAAACATACAACACAAATAAATAAACAGTCTACTGCGTTTTTCTGTCATTTATAATCACCATCTTGCAGCGGTGGAGACTTGGAGAATTGATGTTAACTACATTCGTTACGTTACTATACGTACAATGAAAGCTTTGCAAGTAAAAAGCCAAGAAGAGTAATTTAAGATGGACAGAGTCCAAATGACGAAAAATATTGTCGTAAAGAGTGTGATTTGTGACACAACAAAATAAACGAAAGAGCATAATATGAAACGATAGATGTTTTTCTATTGCGATATATATCGTGTGACGGTATATTTCGCACAGCCCTAGCACAAACTGTACAGATTAAGTCCGATTTCAACCCTAAATTGGTTGCCCCAGACTACTTTTAGTATCGGATACCGAATTTCTGCCAGATGGATTATCCTTTCATGTGAAGTTAGGTCACCAGAACACTAGGCTTGGGCGATTGGACGAATATATTGACTATCAGCGATTGGCTGAGTCCATTGCCGGTTGTCTTTTTTGGAAAATTTTTTGCACGATTTTAACTAACTTACTATAATATTATACAAGTAGCGTAGCTCCTTTAAGGGATAGCTTAGTGCATAGGTGTGTGATGGTGAGGCTGGCGATCAGAGCAGAATATGAAGTTAGTAGTATAGCTGTGAATGTAGCAGTGCAGTGTGTGTACAGTTTAGGCTATTTGTCAGTGAATAAATGCTACAACTCCTCAAGACCCAAGCCAAGTTCCTGTGTCTTGCTTGCCACCTGCTGATTAAAGTGAAGGGGGCTTAGCCCCAAAGTTATCGACAATGGGTTAGCCTAACCTGACCAGTTTCACTTAAGGTGGACTGACCTTTAAGCTGGATGAGCTATTCTCATTGTAGTGACAATCTCAGCCACTCGTAAACAGAGAACGGAGAAAAGTCAGGCTGCTGAGTCTCTCCCGAGTCCCCCCGTGCGCTGCACACCCAGAGAATATATTGGCAATCGGCAGTTGTTGGCCAGTAGGATAATTTTGACATGTCACCCAACCCTACAGGACACCCCACCAATCAAATCAGACTGCTTAAAAAACCAATGCATCTCTTTAAAGTCCAGGTGTAATACTTTGAAGTGCACTGAAGGTTGTACATCATCAGGGTTGCAGTCATGTAATAGAGTGCCTTTTATAGATTGCGAGGAGAAAGGCAGCAGTGTGAGTGCTGTTCCTGCCAGGCTGAATGACCACACTGATTGTCAGACGAAGCGGTCTCCTCATCAGATTACGCTAGTTTAGAGCCGTGTGTTACTCATACCCACTTCATGAATGAATGATGGAGGACTGCGCCTTGGAAGGCCCTGCATTGCAGTGTGTTTGTGTATGTGTGTGTGTTTCTCTGGAAGGAAAGATGTAAGGGGGGAATGCACACTGTATCAAATATTAACTATGTTACTTGGTGTACTGGGGCATACCGTAGGGTTTGTTTGGCCTATCCATTGCATCTGGCTGAATGAGTGAGTGAGTGAATAGGGGAGGGGAAAACAATTCAACTAGAATGGATTTGTGGATGAGTGAGTGAGAAAATAATGGGGTGACAGTGAGAGAGAAAGAGATATATGAGAGGAAGATGGAGGCTGAATTGGCACGCAGTGTATTTCCTCTCAGCTAATGACAATGTCCCACAGCACAGCGACTTCATATTGAATGGAACTGCCAGCACATCCTTCACTGGCTTCATTACTGAATAAAAGCTTCCTGAAGGGCCTGAAAACTGCGTGTGTAATTCTAAAACATCATCAGATAGAATTTGGTGTCCAGGCTGCTGTTAACTGGAGCCTCAGACGGCGGTATGTGGGCCTGTGTAAATCAATTGTTTTACGAGTTCTACGGATCCTAGTCCTCTTGTGGAATATGGTGTGGAAACAGACTGAAATAGTCTTTCAGAGCTGTTTTGCCAGTCCTAAAATCCAAGTCTGAAATGATTCTCATCAGTTACCCATAATAATTTGCTTATAGCAGTAATATGAAATTTAAAGTGCTAACAGTGAAAAGTCCATTCATATTAGTTGTGTCAGTGCTGTGGTTTAACTAAATGTACATTGCTTGTAGGTGATGTATGATGTCCCAAATGGATCTGCAAGTTTGGTGTTTGAGACAGAAATACTGTGTCAGTTATCACAGCATGATGTGTTAGGATATTTACTCAGATATTTAAAAATGGAATCCCAGAACAGAATCCTATAATTAG
Organism: Scomberomorus guttatus; assembly: GCA_038419695.1. NCBI lineage: Eukaryota > Metazoa > Chordata > Actinopteri > Scombriformes > Scombridae > Scomberomorus > Scomberomorus guttatus. The sequence continues at coordinate 2,377,485 of CM076445.1, forward strand.
GACTGGATATCATTTGAAATGCTCTGATACCAGTTTGAATACTGTGTGTGGGTTTCTTTACTGATGTCAATGTCCTACTCAAATTGAATTGTATGTTTTTGTCTGCTACAGCATACATATCTGGGGAAAAAAATCAGAAACCAAAAGAGAGAATTTTTTTGAATTTCATGATGACTTGTCTATACAGGTTACATGTTTTTCAGTCATCTGTTTAATGCATGTGTGTCTGATAGAACTATTTTTTATCAATACAGCTATCTACACACTTGTGCTATACACACATAAATTAATGTAAAATAGATCTATTACTGTATAACAGATGTAAAAATATGTTTTACATCTTTTTACATCTATTTCAGTAATTGTTAGGTGTAGCATGCTTCAAAAAACTGCCACTTGTTTAAAGCTGCATTTGAACTTGAACAGTATTTTTTTTATGCTGGGATGAAGAGAGCCTGTCTAGGACTTTCTGCCACAACAGTTACAGACTGACAGCCCTCTGTACAAGCATAGAAAACTGCTCAACGGCTGCCCAGATAAATTCTACAAATAGGAACACTGCAGGTTTAATGGTGTATGTAGCAACTGCCTCTCACTCTCTGTTGGTCTGCTGTTTCTGTTGTGTCTTCCAGAGATGGGCAGTGAGTTGCCGGGGACAGTAGCGATGGCGGGGGCAGTCGGGGCAGGCCAGGCGAGGATGGGAGGAGCTGTGCCGGGCCGCGGGGGCAAGAGGAGATCGGGAGGGTGAGTATCTCTACTGCTGCCAAGTTAACTATTACAAATGCATCTTTTACTGAAGCTCTTCCAAACAGTTTCTCAGGAGGGTCTGAAAATAACACCCCAGTCCCCAGATGCTGATAAAAGTTTAATTTGGGTCACCTGTCAAATTAGCTAGTAGCATTTTGAACAGTGGTATTCTGATGCCTAGGTTATATACAGTCTTTTTTTACAGTTTATTATTATTTATCACTTATTACAGTGTTGGAGAAAGGAGAACAACATGTCAGTCATTTACATCATCACGATGTGTGTGAAGCAGCTATGGAGCGTCACTGTTCCTTTTGGACTTGCTCACAAAAGAGAAAAGAAAGTGTCACCTCTATCAAGATAAATTAATTACTTTTCCATGTAGCTGCAAATGACTTGGAAATGGCAGAGATGTTTATTAAAAACAAAGGCAAATTCATGATTTGTTGAATATACTGAGGTGTAAAGGTTAACTGATATGTATCAGAAAACCCATACAAAACTCAGATATTTGGCTACATCAATAAACAACCACAGATCTGACCCAAATTCTGCACAAAATTTGGAAAAAAGCGATGTGGCTATCAAAACCGATTGTCCCAAAGTCCCCTCTCTATCTCCCTCTCTGCAAGGTTCCAGTAGCCTGTGTGTGTGTGTGTGTGTGTGTGTGCGTCCATCTCTCTCCTGCTGGCTTGCTATGTTTCCCAATCACATACCTGCTTCAAATCATCTATCACGTTCTCACACTGAAAGAATTTAAAAACATTTTTTAGAACCGTAACAAACCTTATGATTTATTTAGGATTCAGTCTGAAAATCTGAAAAAACAAAAGTTATGTTCACACCCATGTTTACTTTCTAGAAGTTGTGTTTGTCACTGCCTTTGCAAGTGAATTGCTACATTTCTTGGTATGTAACTGCCACCAACTGCTGATCAGTGGAATAGTGTGAAACTGATGGCAGGAATGTGTGTCATATCCTGTGTGCATGCGTGTTACAAACAAATCTGGGACCAACTCGTAAAAACATGGTGTCATAGGGCTACTTGTGGTACAAAACTCCACCGGGTACTTTTAAGTGGTATTAATTATATATTGTAATAATTATAGATATTGATCAATATGAAATATTGCCCAGCCCTAGGTAACAGTGTTTCATTTTTTTCAGGTCTGGTTCTATAAGCCTAAATCCCCCAAACAAACTCATTTGAATCAAAATACCTTTGTGGCAGGTTAACCACCTCTTTCTTTCCTAATGTTTCATTTTGCAGCCTTCTGTCAGTTATCCAGTAGGTGCAACGCCATACAAGAGTTATCCAACAATCAATGATTAAATATTTAAAAAGTGAGGTAACATAGGCAGCACAGTGGCAGAAGAGCAGGTGCTGTCAAGTCTCCATGTCACTGCCCCTCCAGCATTCAGTCTTTGGCCAACAATAGAAACTCTGGCACTGTTGCTTCAGTCTGCCATGGATGGCTGTTGTTTTGTTTTTTCTGTCATTAGTTTTCATTACATTTTGCAGAACTAGGCAGATACCAGGAAATAATGTGAGACACTGGAAACATCAAAACTGGACTACAACAGAAATTATATATCACTCCTATCTACAAATGGAGCTATTCTTCACAGGTCTTGAGGTACATTAGAAAACATTTCTTGTTCCTGAACCTTTTTGTTAATTTCCTCCAACATTATGTTGTAAGGGGGCTTTGCATTGCACACACAATGTGCTTGTATATTAACTTCTGTTTTTCTCTTTTCTGCTTGCATGCAAATAATCTAACCTGAGCTGACACTTGATGTTCCCTGTACATCATGAAAGACTTTTATATGAGTGATGGCTAGAGTTTTAAAAATTGTATGTAAATGGACATTTTTAAAGCAGTACCTAATTTGAAAACTGGCAGAAGGACAATTTAATTGAATACAAATTTGTATGCTTGTATTTGTTTTTAATAAAGTTTACAATCTCAGCCAGTAATATACTCCTCAATAGAAGTGCTTTAGGTCTGATTTCTTGCTTTTTAACTATGTGTTTGCATGCACATCTGTGAGATGCAATTCAGCACAACTGCTGGGGGAAGTATCAGAAAGTAAGGTCAGTAGTACACTAGGATCATCACAACACAAGTTTTTAAGACAAACTCATAGGGCTTTACCGTAACTACCTGCATTTAAAGCCCCCCCCCCACATTAGTGCAGTAAGAGCATCGACAAAGGACAGAAGTAGGAAAAACGGTGGGGCTCTTTTGGACTCGGAATGTGTGTTTGTGTGTGTATGGAGAGCGCTGTACAAGAGTTCAGTGCCTTGTAAATCTAATCCTTGGGGGCCAAAGCAACGTATTTAATTCATGCACAGGCATTAGGCCTACACAAACATGAATAAACAATACAGACCTGGATCTAGGCAATATGGCAAATGGCACAGGGGGGCAACAGGGACTTTTGTTGTCTGTGCCATTGTTGCTTTATTTATTCAGCTCTGTGTGTGTATCGGTATGTGAATTTGTCCTGAATCATCACGGTACGGATGTTATGGTTCAGTGCAGCAGTCGTATGAAGAATATGCTCCATGACCCAAACAATTACTGTGTTAGGCGTTAGGGTTAGGCGATTCATCGATTTTTTTTTTTTAATTCTGATTTTGGCTTCCAACAATTATGAAAACAAGATAATTGAGATAAAATGATTATTGTGCTGCATTCCGTTTTGTGTTATAAATCCAGCCCACCCCGTTCCTTTACAGCGGTATGCTTTCATCCCTCCTTAAAAGCAAAAGTAAGCAAGACATGAGTGGCACGTGAGCGCACTCTATCTGTTAATAAATTCAAAACACATATACAGCGGGATATTTGTGTGATTTAAACAGCTATCTGTGATTAGATTATGCTTCACTAAATGCAACAGAAATAGACTGGGAGCTTAAAATTTTTTTGCCATAATCGAGCAGCCCTAGTTTCCATTGTGGCGCAATTCCTTTTCTGAAAGCGTGCTGCTCACATAAAACATGATAAAACCTGGTCTGACTGACAGACCGACTCTTCACATCGGTGTGAATGTGAAACTAAAGCAGTGGGATTAAAATCAGGGTTTTTATGAACCGTTGAGTGAATTGGGCTAATTAACATTAGCAATTTTATTTCCAGTCTGTCTGCAATGATGCACCAGCTGGTTTTGTTCCATTTCTTAGAAAGGATCCCTGATTAACTTTCACACAGCTCTGTCAATTCAGATTTAATTGGCTAGCAAGCTGTTTTGTGTATTTTTCTCAGTAATATCAGCGGTAGTGGATGCTAACAGGCAAAGCTAACAGTGTGTCAGTATTGTTGCATTAGAGCAGTCCAGCAAGGGGCTGCTAACCAGCCTGGGAAAACTACAACTGTGGTCACAAAAACAAGTAAAATTACAACTGTGGGTCCATGTAAAGTTTACCAGTTCAATTTTATATATAAAAAATGAAGTTCAAGCTACCATCTTGCCATTCTTGCACAGGCTTTACTTGACAGCTTCCCACCTTGAGTGTGATGTCAGCCTGGGCAGGAAGGCCTGCCCAAAGACAGTTAATTGACAGCTTGGCCCTTCAAGGAATAGCAAAAGCAATAGGGAAAAGAATAAGGAAAAATAAAGGGATAAAAATAAATAAATATAAGTAAGTAATTTATATGCATACAAATAAATAAATATATACAGAAATAACTGAGATAACTGAAATATATGTATGTATATATAATATATGAAAAAGCTTATAATTGTTCTTTTATATTTTGTTATTTGTCTTCTATTTCCACATACATTTAATATTTTATTTATTTCTCTTTATATTTCCACATTTATCTTCTTATTCTTTTACAGATTTATTATTTTTTATGGCAATTCTATGACTCCATATAATACAGACGCGGTAGTGACAGGGAAGCCTTGTGGGAGGGGAGGTTTGTCAACACACCACAGAAGATAAGAGCCAAGGGTTCATTTACTCCCAGCGTAGCTGCTAGGAGGAGTGGGAGCATTTTGCTTCATTAATAAGTTTGTTATTGTGTCATGTTATCTGTGATTACTTAGCGCTGCACTCAACACACACACAGATCTGAGGATATGTGTTGCAATGATGAGCATAATCCAATAAGCTGCATTTGAAAAAGAAAGAGAAATCACAAAAAAGTGGCATAGGAGTTAAATTAAAATTTCCCAAAATTTCCTTTTCCTGTATGAGAAAACCCTTTTAGTTATGGATACTAGTGGAACAACATCCACCTAGGAGAGAGGGAGGTATTGATATGTTTTTCTATTTGTGATCTTCCTCCCTGCATTATTTTAAACTGATGTGCTGGCCAAATAGTGTCAAATATGGGACTCATCTCTCAACACATCTTGTTGTGTATACCTGTTTTTATTAGATGATTGCACTGCTAAAGTTCTGCTAATCTGTATGACAAATACATTGCATTTCCTTTTAAGTGCTTCACAATAAAAGCCTCCAGCCGGTGGAAAACATTTGACATAAACCAGCTGCAGCAAAAAATGTTTGGTTTGCATCAACAGTAACTTAACACAGAAAATACAGCTCAGAGGCACTGTTAATAGTGAGCCTCACTCTTAACATAATAGATGAAAGTGTGAGCAATCATGTAGAAGTTAAACTAAACTCAGAGCAGGACCTTTAGAAACAGATTTCTGTCTAGTCAACAGCTCTGATATGCACGTGTTGAGCCATCAGTTTAGCACAAGACACAGCTTTGGTGTGTCTCAGGTTGGCCATGGTGGTCCCTGCTATAAAGAAGCACCACAACAGGGCTGGTCAGTGCGGTTATCCCCTGCTGTGAGGCTGCACTAGAAGCGGTGTAATGGTACATGTATTTGTCCCGAACTGTAACTGTTACAGTTTGGTGCATGCAGTCATACGAAGAATATGCTCCGTGATCCAAACAATTACTGTCAAAATAGTTTAATAATCTACTTACTCTGATGTGCATAACAATAATTCCAGAGCGAGTTCCACGTGGAATAATTTGGCAGTGCACCACTTAGCTTTAGCATGCTCATTGATGTATGCTAACCGGCTTAGCCAAGGCCTGGTTACCCTGTTTACCCTGTAGTGTCACTGCCATCAGATTGACAAACAAGAGACCCATAACACTGACCAATTGCATCACTATTATTAAAAAAATGACCTGTCTCCCTCCCCTCTCTTTGACAGTTGGCTTTGAGTGAAGCCTTTGAGTGAAGCTGTTATCTCCATAGTGAAACAGTACTGCATCTCCACATCCCCCTCCCCTCTTTGTGACGGTCATCTTCCTGTCTCCCTCCCCTCTCTTTGACAGTTGGCTTTGAGTGAAGCCTTTGAGTGAAGCTGTTCAGAACAACAATAAAAACATTTGATTTCTGATGTGGTCATTTCTGACGTGGTCTCACCAAATCAACAAAATCTGAGCATGTCAACAAAATTGGGCAGTTTAGTTGCACTGCTACTGCAGTAATTGCGGCAGCCTAAAGGTGCTGACGGAATGAAAATAATTACCTTTGACAAATGCAAAGTATATTGTGAACTTTGTACTAGGGCTGATACTGGATTTTTGGGGCTGATGCCGATATCAATAAAAAATTCTGATATCAATATATCAGCCAATAATCTTATATATACAGAATATATACATAAATGCACATTTTTTGCAATGATCCCTCAAATGTGGTTATCAAACACTTGTGACAAAGATATGTAATGGAGGCATGATATTTTACAGTTTACTTTATTGTATAAAATTACATCAGCGCACTGGAACAGTAAACGTCACTGGGAATTTAATAACTATAAAAACACAGAACAAAAAAAACATGTATGTATATATATTAAACTTGAATTAAGAAAAAAGATCAAATATACATAAAATGCTGCCTATATAACTTAAAAATCAAAAAAAAAATTTCAGCATATCGGACAACATATACGCGGATACCGATATATCTGTGAATAATATCGGTCGGGCTCTAATAATAAATGATCAGTATCCTCTTACTGTGTCAAATAATACTCCATTTGACACAGTACCACTTCAATGCAATACATAGATTACAACTTTACTCTTTAATTGTTTTAACAGTTTCAGCATAACAGAAAATTGACCGGTCTTATTTTAATCAGTTAAAATGAATGGTAGGCAAATTTTGAGTATCTCAAAATACTGCAAAACCAAACCTATCAGATGTTCACATACTGTCATGTATTGTTGCATTCCTGCTCTTGAACTGACTTTCTCAAATGCATTGATGTTGGCTTTTTCACCCATCATCAAGACACAATGGCTAATTCTTGTCACAGATGGTTGATTTCAAACTGTGTGTCCCAGTGATTTGATCTTAGTGCTAGGGTAAAAAAATGGTTCATCACTTGTGCCTTTGGTGACATGTTGAGATGGCAGCATCAGCTCTGTAATGAGGACCCATCCACTGCTGGCCGGGTAAACAGATTGATCAGTTTTATTTGTGAGCAGACACAACTTTGTCCGTTTGCAGCAGCAGAACCAAATGAGCAAGAACTTTTATTTTTTGACTAGAAACACTGGGAACTCAGCCTTAAGACAGCAATAGTAGTAGGTAGTAACTGTGTTTTCTGTGGTTGTTTCTCAGAATGGACTTTGATGACGAAGACGGAGAGGGGCCTAGCAAGTTTTCAAGGTGAGAAAACCAAAAGCAGACAGCTGTTTAAAAGTAGTTCACAAAGATTACACAGTTCCTGTTTGAGGGTATCCGCGGGCATGATTGGCTACACTGCAATGTTGAAATGAACATACCGTATTTCCTCTAATAGTGACCAGGGCCTTTAATTACATCAACAGCAGAGGGTACCAGGCCTTTATTCGAAGCAGGCTTATATTACAGAGAGGCCTTTATTTTTAATTCCCTCTGTTTGATAAGTATATTTGCTCATATTTTAGTACAAAACCTCCTTGTTTTCTGATCTGCTTCTGTTTGCACTGTTAAATTTTTGTTACCACATTACTGATAATCCACTTACTCTGACATGCAGAACAATAATTCTGGTGCTTGACTTCCACCCGGAACATTTTGACAGTGCAACACTTAGCATGCTGGTAGCATACTCATGGATGTATGCTCGCTGGCTTAGCCAAGTTACCCTGGTTACCCATGCTCATGTAGTGTCGCTGCTGTCATTATTATTAAAATGCGCTGTTATGCCCGTATTTAAACGATATGGCCTCTCCCCGCCCCCCTCCCCTCTCTGTAACGGTCGGCTTTGAGTTAAAATAGCATGATTATATTGTTGAATTTATTAAATTAAAGCAGTGGAAATGTACATTATGCTTACAGGCACCAGGAGTTTATCCACCCTTGTTTTTTCCCTGGCCTGTTTTTGGGGCCAGCCTTTATTTGTGTCGACCACACCCCAGGCCATTATCAGAGACCAGAGAGGCTTTTAATTGACTACCGTATTTTATTTGAGGAAATATGGTATTAAAATGCCAGATACAACAAGAGGATCTATTGTTCACTGTTCTCTTTGATTTTAAAAAATGATTATTAGTACAGTATGCATGTGCTTTTTCAGTTTTCATGTATAGTGTTAAAGTGAAGTTTTGTTAACTAAATTAAATTGGTGATACATTAATTTCAGGTAGCATTAAAAAGTCTAAATTTGTCTTTGAGAACCCTGCAGATACCCTGTGTTTGTAATAATGACTGTTCCGTGGATACTTCATGACTCACTGTTTTTTTCCTCCATCAAAAATACAGTGCACTGTTTCAAATTCCTTTCAAATGTTTTTGTTTTTTTAAGAGTAAGAGTTTCACTGTCACTGCATCTCAACCGTCCTATCACATTTAATTTATCTCAACTTGTTTCCCCTTTTCTTCCTTCTCATATTGTGTGGTGTGTAAATCTGTAGGATGTAAGTGCTTTATTCCTGCGCTGACAACACCACAGTGGATTTGTTTCTGTTAAGTTGAGTGGTGGCAGTGGAGAGGAGGAGCTGCTCTCTGCTGAACACAGGAGGAACTGCACTCTTAATAATGGACAGTAGCATTACATGTACGATTTACTGGAATACAGGAATGCTTCATGTTCATACTGTGAAAGGGTTTGCCACACTTTGTACATTCCCTCAAAATAGCTAATTTACTGATTCACTGAGCTCTGGTTCACTCTCCCGCTCAGTAATACACAGTGTTTTGGGGTAAGAGGTTGTGATGCAGATTTTAGGCAAACACACAAAGTATGACTCTTCATACACTGGCAGTGTCAAAGCTCCAGGCTGTGCACCAACAGGATATCATAAATTCTCTTGATTTGAACTTACTTTGGTACATTAGTGTCTAGTAGTTTTAGTTTTGTACCCTGTCCTTATTCAGAGTAGAAGAGAACACTTTTGTCACTGCACCCATTACACCACTCATTGGCAGCTGTCTTTTTCAGCTCTAATTTGTATCCATGTTGTCACCATCACACTTTGAACCATCTACTCTCATTAATATGTGACAACCATTACATGTCAGGATTATGGATGCATTTCATCTGCAGACACATACATTGTGTTACATGCTGTCTCCTCTCTTGTCTGTAGGTATGATGATGATCAGATTCCTGGTGGGGATAAGGAGAGATACGCCAGGTAGGCCTAGCCAGCTGGGGCCACAGAGGATTTTCCATTCAACAGACTGTACACCCTGCACAGCTTATACTTGTTCTGATCAGAACAAAGTGAACTATTAACAATTGCTGCCAAAAAACCAAGAGGGTTCATATACCAAGATATTAGGTCATTATTGGTATTTTTTAACAAGTGTATTACCCTGTTAGTGTTTTTTTATCAGATGTCTGGCCACAGAAACCATTCCACTGTGGTTTGTGAGTAGTTCACTAAACAGGTTTTCAGGTATCAGTAGGACTGGGCGATAGAAACAATATAAACACTGATGAGTACATTGCTTGACAATGTACTAACAATTAATTAAGCTGTTTCTAACCAATCATATGGCAGTCAATCATAGGTCTTTTAGGAACGTCCCCCAAAATAGGTACAGTGGGGTTGGTTGAGTTAGCAAAGTTCACCAGATGATGTTGTCGCACAGAAAGTGACAGCTCACCAGTTCCAACAACATTAAATATAAAGAGCTGCTGTGGATAAATGAGGTAAGGTAAGACATCGGTAGTGTAGTGCTACTTTGGCTACTTAAAGCCCTGTTAGGCCACAAAATGGATGAGGCAGTCGCAAAAGAAAGAGTGATGAAGTATATTGTCTATTCTACCAAAAATCTGTGTCAGTAACAGCAGTAATTAGACACATCCCCTGGAACAAACAGCGAGGCACTCAGAGAAACAGCACAGAACCAAACTGCAACATTACTATCTGCAAATAAAAATAAATACATGAACACAAATAAACACATTAGACAAGATATTTTGTTATGGTCAAACACAAGGAGCTGAAATGCATGTTAGAAAATGAGGAAATCAAACTGAACATAATTAACCCAGGATATAAGCTGCAAACATTTCACACTGTGTTTATACAGATTTTTTTTGTTGAACTATTTTCATGTTCTGTGTCTATTTTACATGTGGTATCAATGCATTTCCCACTCTGAAGAGAATATATTTGAGGGGAAACTTATTTTTTTGGACTTTAAATTTATTTATTTTTGGCATGAATGTTGGAACAAATGATTAATTGACAGCTTAAGTCCTCAGTGAAAGTGTCAGTATATTAACAAAGTTAAGGCTCAAGGTCTGCAGGGGATTTTGTCTCTGAGGCAAACAGTTTCCATCTTTGCCAAATACAATGTACATGATTCCTAGAGGCCTGTAACAGCCTTCTTTGGCACAACCTTTGTGTCCTCCCTGCTATCCTAAGGAAAATTCCCTCAATCCAACTACAGTTTCTCTCAGAGCCTGCTGGCTGACCTGCTTTGTTGAAAGCAATTTTTTTATATTGCCTCAAAGGAAAACAGATAACAGAAACAGATCATAGGCTGCAGTGTAAGGATGTTGAGAAAATCAGTGGTTAAACTTAGTCAAAACACTGGAGAGGTATGAACAGATGCATCCTAGCCGTTGATCTGCTTTCATTTGTTCAAGCAAAGTGTCTAAACTTTTCTCTCTGTTTTAGAGAGAACCACAGTGAGATCGAGCGGCGCCGACGCAACAAAATGACCCAATACATCACTGAGCTGTCAGACATGGTCCCTACCTGCAGTGCCCTGGCCCGGAAACCTGACAAGCTGACCATCCTGCGCATGGCTGTCTCCCATATGAAATCCATGAGGGGCACTGGCAACACATCCACTGATGGGGCCTATAAGCCCTCCTTTCTCACTGAACAGGTGCTGTACTGTCACAGAGCCTGTATGATTGACTCCCATTTCAAACAATTTCACTGATGAAATGTATCAACTAATCATTGCAGCTCTAACCTAATCCTTCTATTTTGAGATTTTTTATACGTTTTTAAAGAATGATAGATGATGTGAGTTGATGACATTTCTGCTTGCATATATATTTTTATATTTACATTGTAGTGCTATGATTCTTCAGGCTTTCCCATCACTCCATCTGACAGCACTCATACACACTCATACTCTGACACATTTGATTGCTACCAAGTTTTTGTTAAACCCATCTGTACAATGTAATAATTGTTATTATGGCATTGTCTGTAGGTGCCATGGCTTTTTAAAACCAGGGTTTTCCCTGCCTATCTAACTCAAAGGTGGGCCGCCTTTGTATTACTGGCTGCCACCTTTGTTGAAAATTCCGGCATGTGATGTTGACGGAACAAAAAAGGTGGAACTCAACTGTGAGGGCGGTGCGGCACTCGGACAGTCTACAGTGTGCACATGCTAGAGTTATCTTGTATTTCATCTTCAAAAAATGCAGTGGTTGCAAGCATTTTTTGATTTAATGACTAAATAATTACCTTTGCAAGATGAACATGAACGATATTGTGAACTGTTGTCACTCAGAGACTAACGTTAGTGGAGCAGAATAGTGAACTCCAGTAGTAACAAACGAGACCAGCTGACCAACACACACTGCAGCATTAAACAAACCAATTCTGAGGTGAAGAAAATAACTGTCTGTTTTCACCTCAAAAACCCTGCACCCGCTCAGCATCTTGGAGAACGATGGCTTTACCTGGAGCTAACGGTGCAGGAGAGAGGCTGCTCTCCACTGCTGGAGACATGACATTATTAACACAGCGGAGCACTACTTCTCCCGCTCATTTTGTTATTCTTATAAAGGCAGGAGACTGTAAGATGCGTTCAAATTAATTCATTAATTAATGCAGTTTTTAAAATAAAAGTTTTTAGTTTAAAGTTTTTAAAATAAAAAGGCTGCAGACCATTTATCTTATCTGCCAGTTCTGTTTCATATTGGGCCTTATTCACTGATATGTGCTTCAAAACGTTCTTACTATGCACACAAAATAAGTGTCTGCATATTTGTTACAACAGAATTGATCTAAATAAATGCGCCAGGTGTGCATCATTTTTCGAAAGCAGAGTGGCCCTCCCTGTGCCACTACTGACCTGTCAGGCTGTGAGGACACTGAACAGGCTGCTGGTTAACCAGCTGCATATATCACAGCCAAATCTGATGCTGTCACATTCCAGTATGGAAATTCTGATATATAAGCTATTGTCATCTAAAAGTGGGAACTGGACAATTTTAATATATTAATGATTTAATTACATTTATGATGATGATTTATGGATTACAACGTCTTAGCTATTAATTTTATAATTAGTAAATAAATTGGGTATTATTAACAATTTCACACTTATAACGTATATTTAGGCCCAGTCATCTATCTGCTAAAGGAAGGAATCTCTGCTCTATGTCTGTGTGTCTGTATGTCCTCTTGAACCGTTCACCCAACTGACTCCACACTTGGTGGGTGTATGGCTGGGGACCCAAGGGAGTGCAGTGTCGAATTTGGTGCAATTTGGACACACAATATCTTCAATATTAATGAACTTTAAATAAACCAGCGATCAGCAAGCCACTCCACTCGGGCAGGGTGGAGCTTCAGGGCTCTGCCAACTGACTCCAGCATGTCAGAGAGACCAGAGACGAGGCGTGACACGAGTTAGAGAAAAGTGCTCTAAAAGAATGACTTACTTACAGAATAACTTATATTACATATAAAAACCTTGAAAGTGGTGGATTTAACCTTTCACAGTCTGTTCAGTGGATGATGTAAATCCTCTTGCCAACCACTTTCTGTGTTCAAAATATGTGTACTCTTTCTGCACATGTTGGCCACCTGAGTTAGGTCAAAAATTATGAGAAGACACATCATTTGTCATTTATGAGTGTGTCCTCCACATGGGAAACATCTTTGAATGGGTGATGTCCTCATAAAACCTGTCCTCTGTTTAGGTATTGCAATAGTGTTGCATTCTGATAAAACCGTTGCCACATAACAATAACACAGCAGTAACAGTGCCAAGCGTGCCTGTCATGGAGACCTAACCAAAGCTGCTCACTACTTTTTACAATGCAATCTGGGCCTTTTTCCAAGAAACTGGAACAGTTTTGACATTGAGAAGCCTGGATAATGACTTCCTGGGCAGATCACTACCTACTAATCTAGAGAGTGGTTTGAGACATACCTAGAGCCTGATGATTTGAATGCTCTAGCTTTAAGTTGACAATAAAGAAGCTGACATGCTTCTTCAGCATATCTGACTTTTACACTTGTGTGTAATTATGGCTCATTACTGAATGTAATACAGTATACAGATGGTAATAAATGGGTTACCTTCTACACTTGTCTGTCTTTGATCTTGTGTGTGTGTGTGTGTGAGAGAGAGAGAGTGTATGCTCATGGGCTAATGTGTTTCTCTGTTGGCTGTAGGAACTGAAGCATCTGATCCTGGAGGCGGCGGATGGCTTCCTGTTTGTGGTGGCAGCAGAGACAGGTCGGGTGATATATGTGTCGGACTCTGTGACGCCGGTGCTGAATCATCCCCAGTCTGAGTGGTTCGGCAGCACTCTGTATGAACAGGTCCACCCTGACGATGTGGACAAGCTGAGGGAACAGCTCAGCACTTCAGAAAACTCCATGACAGGTAGAATAAGTGCTGCCACCCAGAATGGCCATTATGTTTTTTCTTTTTTGTTCTGCCTTTATTCATTTTCTTAGCTAGAGAACTGACAAGAATAGCTGCTGCTTTTAGTAGAGAGTGAGATAAAAGTACTTTTACTTTTCTAACAAATACAGTAGAGTCCAACCAATACTAGACTTTTAAATGGGCTCTGTGTTTTCTTGTATACAAATAAAGTTACTGTTTACAACACTAAATAACAGCATTATACTGTTATTCTACAGTATCACTACTGTAATTTACTTTAACAGTTAATCACTGTAAAAATGATCAGTGTACTGCTGTTGAATGTGAGGCTCACAGTGTTTTACTGTAGCTCTGCCTGCCAGTAATATACAGTATTACAGTGTTGCTATTGTAATCTACATTAGCAGTTGGTTAGCTGGAAGCTAACCAACGGCTCCAGAGGCCGTGTAAACAAACTATTGTAGAAGGATTTCACTTTTTTCTCCTTTTTCTCATTCTTTACTCAAAATATAAACTTCTCAAATACAGAATCTGATATATCCGATATCCGAAATATGAGAGTGGACAACAGCCCATGGAAAAACTTTAGCAACAAAGGCATTTGTGGGCATGTGCGAATGATATGATGTCAGTTTGATGGGGAAAAGAGGTAACTTAACAAAGTTGGAAGTTCAGAGCAGACTGAAGCCCTGGCTTTTTGACTTGAAGGAGGAATTTTTACATTGAGACAATACGATCCAGAAAGTCAAGTTGGAGTAACGGATTAATGCATTTAAAGGTTTATCAGGCACTAAAACACAGCACTGCAGTTTGTAATACCCACAGACAGGATTTTACAACTCTGGATATTAGGGGTGGGGGAAAAATCGATTCTTAGATGCATCTCGATGTGGAAGTGGACGATTCTGCATCGGTTCAGAAAAGTTAAAAATGTGTTGTTGAGGGAAAGAAAAAGGTGAAACTCAACTGCGAGGACAATGCAACTCTCGGACAGTCTGCAGCGTGCACACACTAGAGTTCATCTTCACAAAAGGCAGCGGTTGCAAGCATTTTTTGATTTCATGACTAAATAATTACTTTGCGAGATGAACGTGAAGTATATTGTGAACTTTCTACGCCGTCACTCGTTAGCGGAGCAGTGAACTCCAGCAGTAACAAACAACACTGGCTGACCAACAAACACCACAGCATTAAACAATGTAACCTAAACCAACTCTGAGGTGAAGAAAATAACTCTGTGCTCAGACTGTTTCACCTCAACAACCCTGCACCCGCTCATGCCTGGGACACACAGCCTACCTCTACCTGAGCAGCACGTGTTGCTGAACTGCTGTGGCTCGCAGGCCTGCAGTGTCCACACAGACAGTGTTGCTGCTGCTGCGCTGCTACTGCCAGCCCTATCTTTCTACATAGAGTTTGACTTTGATAATGGCCATCAATAATAGAATGTTTCATATCATTTTATTATAAATGTAATTTATATTTTGTTTAGTCAGTATAAGGTAAAGAAGCATTTGCTTGTGAAAGATGAATAAATAATATGTGAGGTCAACGCAGCTTTCTTTCTGACGGGCTGTGTGGCCCAGGCGTCACGCATGTCTCATCTGGACTGTGTGGCTTCTCTAATCTGTTAACATGGGCACTGAAATGAAAAGCAAAAGGTTCCACGACGCACATGACCTTCTCACGCCTGGGCCACACAGCCTACCTCTACCTGAGCAGCGCGTGTGCGTTGCTGAACTGTTGCAGTTCGCAGGCCTGTAGTGTCCACACAGACATCTTTGCTGCTGCGGCGCTGCTACTGCAGCTCTGTCTTTCTACATAGAGTTTGACTTTGATAATGGCCATCAATAATAGAATAATAGAATGCGGCTTTCTTTCGGGCATGGTGGGGTCTGGTTGGGGCTACTCTGTGCCAGCCACATACACTCCTCACACAGGATGTTTTATTTTATTGATTATATTGATTATTCCACTAGTTAAAACCCCGCTGTCACCGCTCCAAATGAGGAAAATCCCCCCAGACGACACCAAGTTCCCCAAACGAGCCAAACACACTCTGACAAACAAACCTCCAAACTAACTGTCAGGAGGGAAAATGACAACACCAAACCTCCATCTGGAAGCAGGTGAAACAACAGGCAGGAGTCCCTGTTTGAACTAATCACAGAAAGCAAGCAAGAGTCGAGAAAAGAAGCTCTGTGTGTCACCAACTCTGCGTGCTGGAGTTCCTCACCAGAGAGGCGCCCTGTCCCAGCGTGCAGTGCGCAGGCTGACCCGCAGTGGTGACACTTCATGTCTGTGACATATTCTATAGCTATAGACATTGAAACCATAGTGAGAGGTGTAATGTTGCTAGTATGTTGTCAATATGACTGTCAACAGATCATTTTCCCTGTCTATTTTGCTGAGAACTGCACGTGTCACAGGAAAAAAATAGACCCTGAATCTCTAGATGACGCACTGCAGCAGTTGCATGTGCAACGCACAGCTCACACGGACTGTGTGGCTGCTCTAATCTGTTAACATGGGTGCTGAAATGAAAAGCAAGACGTGACACACATGCACTTCTCACGCAGGCTGTGGGTCCCAGCCTTCAGCGTCTTGGACAACGATGGCTTTCCCCGGAGCTTACGGTGGAGAGGCTGCTCTTCACTGCTGGAGACATGACGTTAATAATAACACAGCAGAGCACTCCACCTCCACCTCAGTTTGTTATTCTCATACAGGCAGGAGACTGTAAGATACTTTCAAATGAATTAATGAATTAATTAATGCAGTTAACCTTTTAAAATAAAAAGGCATCGGACTATATATCTTATCTGCCAGTTATGATGTTGTGTTGCAGCAAAAGTTGAGCCCAGTTCGACTTTTTTGCCGGACCCTGCAGTGTTTTGCCGGGGCTCTCTGCGTTGGAGTTCCCACTGCGTCAATGCACTGTCCTCATTCAAATGAGCAAGAAGGCTGCATTTTGTCACACAGAGCTAATATCGGTTTGAATGCAGCCTGTTTCACAAATAAATGCTAAATCAAGTCATGAGAGGAAGTGACTGACCGTAAAGGCTAAAATAGGCATGGCTGACACAATTGTTTTTTTTTTTGTACTCAGACCTCATGTCACCTTCTGAGTTGGGACTATGAGAATACATTTTAGATCATTTCTAAAATCAGGGTCAGTCCAGGCTCCAAGTTTCAAGATGTCATTTACATTGATAAGGTTACATTCAGGTTACATTCAAAATATCTACCACTGTGTTAGAACACAGAAAGCTACCCTTTTGGCTATTACATTTTGAAAAATGTATAAAGTCAGCATGGATGTTAGGATTAGAATGTCACTTCTTTCTGGCTGTTCTGAAAAGACAAATCAGGATTTGCATTTACTTAATGCTGCTTTAAATGATCTATGGAAATGGTAGCTCAAAAGATTTAATAGAAATGTATTAGATCATATTCTGCAGTCAGCCCTGAATGTGGTCAGCCTCACTGCAGTGTTGTGCTTTTCAGCTGGGTCTAGTGGTAGCTGGATACAGCTGATCTCAGCTGGTTAAATGGCTCGATCTGATGGACAGAATCAGGACCTTTCTATTAAAGAAACATTAAATGACCCTAGTAGAACTGATAGAATAGTTTGATTGTTAATCTTGATTAATATGGATGTGAATTTCAATTCAATTTTATTTATATAGCGCCAAATCACAACAAAAGTTATCTCAGGGCACTTTACACATCGAGCAGGTCGAGACCGTACTCATTTACAGAGACCCAACAATTCCCCCCATGAGCAAGCACTTGGCGACAGCGGCAAGGAAAAACTCCCCTTTAACGGGAAGAAACCTCAAGCAGAACCGGGCTCTAGGTGGGCGGCCATCTGCCTTGACCGGTTGGGTTTACAGAGAAAGAAGGAGGGGGGGGGGACGGGGGAAGGGGAGAGGGGGGTGGGGTGGGGAGAGACACAGAGAAGTATAATAACAACAAAAACAATAACCATAACAGCAGTAATGTAAGTAGAGCTATGAATTTATAATAGCAGCAATAATATCAGTAGCAGAAATAGAAATAGAAGCAGGACATCCACGGGACCACGCCACAGTCCCCACAGCCGTGGCCCACCATTCAGGCGCTGGATCTTCCTGTGAGATGAGAGAGCACAGAGACTCCGGGGAAGAAGTCAAGTTAGTAACATGCATTAATGGTACATGAAGCATTGAAATGGAGAGGAGGAGGAGGAGGAGAGAGGAGAGAGGAGCTCAGTGCATCATGGGAAGTCCCCCGGCAGTCTAGTCCTATAGCAGCATAACTGGGGGCCGGTCCAAGGCGAATGACAATCATTCAATGATAAACTGTGTACATCCCCAGCTCAGACCCACCAGGACACACTCGTTCACATTCTTCACAGTCCAGGCCTGATTGTCCTACATAATCCATATTTTCTTAAAATGGACTGAGCTGATGTTAATAGGTTTATACTAAAATCAAATAAAAATGCATTTCAGGAAATTTGACATAACAGTAGTTGGGGACCTGTTGCATTTGCACACACAAAGTACATTATTATCTTTGAATATTCAAAAATGTGTGGCAGCCCTGTACATTGCCGAACTTGCACCAAAATTACAACTTTACATCTGGGGCACATAATTGATCAGTATACCTGATTTTGTGACATTTGAGAAAAGTACTCCTGAGAAAATGTGTTACCTATGGGTGCAATTGCACTATTTCTGGAATGATAAATCTGTAACACAGACTAGATGTGCCTACTAAATTTTGTGCTATTAGAAGGAACTATTGCAATGTACACAATAATAAATTAATAATAATTCTACATTCACTCTCCAGACAATCTTTTGACACCAATTTTGTCACTCTAAATTAAAAAATCAGGAACCAGTGCGAAAACGTGGGTTTCACATATTTCACAAAATTAAAAAAAAAAAAAAAGTTGGTGGAAATTGGCATTTCCTATACTAAGGGATGCAGCTCAATATCCCGATCACATTAATATAAAGTACTTGAATGTTCTATGTATGTTTATCTATATGTATGTACTGTATATCAATATACTATATTATGCTGTCACTGTGTCTTGTGGCCACACCTGTGTGCTCCAGATTGACCTTTCTTTTAGGTTTAGAAAGCAACATTTTGATCAAGTTCACTGTGGTAAATTAGAGTGGTGTCGGTCCAAGTAAATGTGTTTATGTTGAGTCACTTTTTCTTTCACAATCAGATACAGTCCATATAGACTCTATGGTGTGAAATAATTTTGTTGTAATTTTAAATGAGAAAGTATTTCTTATCCTCTGACTTTGTAGCATTGCTATAAAAAGTCCAAAAAACAAAGATGAGATGCGGAAAAGTCAGAATTCTTTACATGTGGGTAACCTTACTAAATCCTCTTGCCGGGGCGATCTGCACCCCAGGCTGGTAGTTTGACACCTCTGGTCTAAGGAAAGATATTATTAAGACATTACTGGTAAATGTAGAATCCAGTGTTTTTGGAGGAACTAAAATCAGTCTGCTTCAGTTTTTTTGCTTTTAAAATGTGTCTCTTGTGAGTCCCACAATTTTATGAAAGTGCAAAAATGAATTGTTAAAGTACCCCTTAGATGAAATAGTCTAAACTCAGACTCTAAACTCAGGCTCAGGCCATATCAGTTTTAGGCAGAGATTATAAATTCTGCTGTCCTGTCAAATTATTTCTACCCTGTTTACCCCACCTTTAAATATCATTTATCTTTTTTCTTTACCCAGGGTTTTGCTCTTATGTTATAATTCCAGATGCACAAGGACATTGTGTTATAAGGCACTGTGTGTGCCCTCTAGTGAGGACTGCTCACTGAGAGTGCTCACTAGAGGGCAACATTGTCTTGTTAAATCTCTTTCCCTCCATGGTACCATAGAGCTTCATAGCATTTCAGTTTGTATTTGTGTCTGTCAGTCTGAATACCCAGCAGGGCCATGTAATCCACATAACTCAGTAATCTCCATCAAGAGCTGTGACAGATGAAAATACACACACAAGCATTCACAAGCACATACACAGCCTTTGAAGTCCCAGCATTTCTCAGAGTTAAATTTCATTCAGTGAAGTCAGTGGAACTAAAGCAGTATGTTTTGGAGGCTCTGTCTCCTTCTTTTGCTGCTTACTGTTTGAACTTTGTTGTGTGCCTGTAGCAGGACTGCATGTTTTTCCAGCTCACTGACGTGGAAGGACTGAACAACATTAAGCATTTAGATGTGGAACAAGTGATTGTTTCCTGCACACCAGTTGTTGCTGTCTGTAGTTCATTGTGGTGGGAATAATATGTAAGTGATCCATTGAGTGTTTTGGAATCTTTTTCATTTTACTTCAGAGACATTAAGACTGTGTTGATCTTGTGGTCATGGGCATCATTCTTGAAGTTTTTGGCCATTAAGAACCTACAGTATTTTTCCTACTGAGGCTGCTTAATATGGGCCCTGCTCTTAGCTCAGGGAAAAGCCTGTGAAGTACATTTAAGATCACTGTGAGACACTAAAACTGATGGCTGAATCCAAATGTCTGGACTTCCGCACATTTGCAGTTGAATGGCTCTAGCTCTCAACTGCCCTACATTTATCTTCAAAGACAAGACAATTTTTTCATGTTTGATTTTGAAGTTTACTGATGTAGTGAGGTCTTGATGTTTCACACACACAGAATATGCATAGGCCAAATGATTTTATCCAGCAAACCAAAAAGTCTGACCACCTACAACATGAGGATCCTCAGCTGATGTGATTATAATATTAGAAGTGTTCAGATAGTCACAGGAAAGGGATCAACCTTTATCCACTTTTATTTCTCCTTCAGACTCTCTCTGTTATACGTACAGCATCTGCATAAATGTCAGTGCCGCTATAAACGGTTTCGAAAATTTCTTGAGTTGGAGGATGGTTACAGGGTGAAGAACTTCTCATGAATATGACAGTAAACATATCACAGTACATATGGGGTCCAGAAGTACAGAGGGTGGAGGTTTGGATTCAGCCTGAGATTCTTTTGGTGGATTTGCACTTCCTTCAACAAGTTGGCAAGGTTTACAGCAGGTTCGTCAGACCAAACTGTCAAAAGTTCAACATTTTGAGAAGGACAGTGCGCTTATTGGATTTCTTCCTGGGAATGAGATGAGGAAATGGATATCAATCTCATGGTTGTGTGTTAAGTATGATTAGCTTAGCTTAGCATGAAGATTGAAAGAAGGGGGAAACAGCTAGCCTGGCTCTGTCCAAAGCTCTACACCTCTAAAGCTAAAGTAATTAACACTTTGTATCTAGCTTATGTAATCTGTACACAACAGAAATGAAAAAATGAGAATTTGTGGATTTAGGAAGAATCACATGCTGGAACTATTTCTTGATTAACAACAATGTATCCATAAGCCTCGTGCTTGTGTGCAGTGTCTCCAGCTACAGTGCGTGCTATTGAGCTATAGTAGTCTCTGCACAGGCACGATGGTAACAAAAGTAGCAACCTCACTGTGACAACAAGACGTCAGGAAGCTGCAGCTGGTTTTTACATTTCTGTTTGTTAGCAGTTTAAAGAGTGTCCGTCTATCCATAATGGATAAAGATGCTTTAAAGATGCTGTCCCTCACTGGGTACAGGGGCTACCATACAAGGTCCCAACCTGCCCATCAGAGGAAATCTAATCATTCACACACACATTCATACACTGATGGTACAGCCATCAGGAGCAATTTGGGGTTCAGTGTCTTGCCCAAGGACACTTCGACACGCGGACTGGAGGAGCCGGGAATCAAACCACCAATCTTCCAATTAGTGGATGACCCACTCTACCTCCTGAGCCACAGCCGTCCTCTGTCTCATACCTTATATCGATAGATTCTCCCTCAGTGTCAGCCTGTCATGTAGGGAAATATGGATGTAGTAGAGAGAGTTACAACCTAAACTTAGCTGTCAGAAACCAGTAAATACAACATTGATATTTTGTTCTTGAAAATGGATGAACAGGTACATGGTGACGTGTGGGTGGGACTGGGAGGAAAGAATAGAAGGGTGAATAGATTGTGTGGTTGAGTGATATGGCTCCTGTTTTAGGCCTGTCTGGTTATTGTCAAATCACAGTGGAGAACATATTTTTCAAGCTCAGCAACGGCTCCACTCCTGCTGAATATGTGGCACACTGGTTTTTTCTTCATGCTCTCATATAATTTGTGGTGGAAACATTACAACAGTAAGAAATGTCATTGTTGCTGATCGGTTCATTATTTCTCTTGTGTAGAAACATTACTGCCAGTAATAATAATAATAACTTTATTTATATAGTAGATGATTTATGTCACACTTGCCATAAATTACACCTTGACAGCAAAACTGAACACACACTGAGAGAAGTAGCACATTACAAGATACAATCAGTTTTCTGCATCCAGAGCACAAGAGAGAGTGAAACTAAACAGAAACTTTATATGTCCTTTCTTCACTGAGGTTACTAATTAACAAAACAGACAACATTTAAGTAGAAGGCACATTCAGATATTATGTACAGTGTATAGACAGCTGGAATGTCATTGTCCAGAGTCCTGTCTTTAACTGACTAGATACTCTGATGTTGGGGGACTAACGCGAGACAGCTTTACTGTAATAAAGAAAAAATTAAAAAAGTAAAAAAAAAAGTAAAAATCTGTACAGCAGAGGCAGAGTTATCCTGACTTTGTGTATCTAGTATGAGTCAAGCTCCAAAAGCACTTAATCCTACACTTCCCACACTGCAACCTAAGTGTTTTTTTTTATACTAGATTTACCTGACTGCTAAAAGCATGTCTTTCAAACTTTCAAAGATTCACCTGTGATTAGTTCTTCTGTCATAGTGACAAGATGCCAGATTGCTGAAAATATGAAATATTTTGAAAGCATATGACATTTGGCTGTAATATTGTGCATATTAGGATTTACACAATGAGCATGTTATTAAATGTGCTTGAGAGTAATACAAAACCATTAGAAAAGCACTGTAATCCATTTTTGTCACCAAGGCAAAGTCAGTGCATCACTGGGTCAAGCAACAAGAAATGTTGTGAGAAAGAAAATGAACTCATTGTTTTCAGAGTCTTCATTCAATTATTTTCATTCAACAATTGAAGCAATTGAGAAAAACTGTAATGACCCAGCATACATGGTTGAGAGAGAGAGAGTGAGAGATGTGCTTGTTTTCTGTGTTCTTTGGGCAAATAGTTGATGATGTAATCTCGTCTGTTATGTGTTTACTATGGTCATCAGCTTATTTTCCTGTAACTGCATCTGTGTGGAAGAACACCCTCATGGCCATGTGTCACATTCCAGTCAGCTACATATTTGTGAGATGCTGTGAATTCCTTTTCCATCTGGAAGGGATCAGTCCTGTTCTAATGGTGATGGAGCCTGATTCTGCAGGTTATAGTAACAAAATAAAGCTGTGGGGTTCCACCTTCCTTTTTTCTTCCACCCTGCACAAACTTAACCTCAGCCCCAGTCCTTCACCAAACCACCTAAACCATGTGGTCAAGGAACACAAAGACCTTTGAGGTGGTTTCAGGGGTCTTAAAAGAACTTCTATTGGGTCCCTTGGCAAAATAAGGAATAGTTTGACTCTAATTGAATTCACCAAATGATATTAATACTATACTATACTATACTATACTATACTATACTATACTATACTATACTATACTATACTAATACTATAAAAGGTTTCATTGTCACAACCTCCTTACAAAAGTGTAAACAGTTCTTCTAAAATGTGAACACAAATTCAAGGCTTTGAGGGTCAGTCTGAACTGTGTGTGTTGTTGAGGGTTTTGGAGCAGCTTTGCTCTGGCAGCCCCAGCTGTCTATTTGGGATTTCACAGGAATTTCTTTCTTTTCATCTTAATTGCAATGCCAGTAAATAGAATTTGTTGTGGAAATGAATTTGCGTTTAGATCATGCAAATGGCACTCGGATGTTAGTCACAGTCTGATAAATGGGGCCAATATGGGCCTTTTATTCTAAGCTCAATAAAACACCCCTTCGGATCTGATATGATGCACTTTAATGACGTGCTGAATTGAATTGAATTAAATTGGATATTTTAATTATATTGGAATAGATATGGGAACAGGGAACAGTGTTTTGGAAATTCAAACCACAAATAAAGTTGACAATGAAGTAACATATTTGCCATGGAGATCTCCAAGTGTAACAATTAAAACTTGGCTGTGCTGTTTGTGTGTTAACAGGACGGATTCTGGACCTGAAGACAGGAACAGTGAAGAAAGAGGGACAGCAGTCTTCCATGAGAATGTGCATGGGCTCCCGACGTTCTTTCATCTGCCGCATGAGGTGTGTTTTTTTATGTCTGACTGTTTGTGTGTTTTATCATTGATTTGGTTTTCATTCTTTGAGCAGTCAGAGGAGGACACTAGATGGAAGATATTAGTAGAGTTAGAAAAGTAGGGCTGAGCAATATTTTTGAAGTCAAAATCCTAATATTGATAAGCTAAAAAAATGACAATATTGATATCCATATATGAATAATAAAATCCAGAACAATCATATTAATATTCAGTGCACTGAACTTTTTCCACCGTTATGCATTACATCAGACAAAATCCCTCACACATGTAAAATGACACCGTATTAGCTCTTTTCCACTGCAGGACCTTACTAACTTGTAACCTGAACTTTAAGAATCTTGTGAGGCTTTGGTACGAGGTTCTTCTTTGTGTTTCCACTATATTTTACAACCTGGGATGATTCAGATATACACACGTGGACAAAATTGTTGGTACCCCTCAGTTAATGAAAGAAAAACCCACGATTCTCACTGAAATCATTTGAAATGTACAAAAGTAACCATGAATAAAAATTTATTGAAAATTAAACAATCAAAATCAGCCATCACTTTTGAATTGTTGATTAACATAATTATTTAAAAAAACAAACTAATGAAACAGGCCTGGACAAAAATGATGGTACCCCTATAAAAGATTGAAAATAATTTGACCAGACGGACATGTTTAACTCAGGTGTGTCCTTTAATTGACATCACAGGTGTCTTCAAGCTCATAATCAGTCAGTCTGCCTATTTAAAGGGTGACAAATAGTCACTGTGCTGTTTGGTGACAAGGTGTGTACCACACTGAACATGGACAACAGAAAGCAAAGGAGAGAATTGTCCCAGGACATTCGAAACAAAATTATAGACAAACATCTTAAAGGTAAAGGCTATAAGACCATCTCTAAGCAGCTTGAAGTTCCTGTGACAACAGTGGCACATATTATTCAGAAGTTTAAGATCCACGGGACAGTAGCCAACCTCCCTGGACGTGGCCGCAAGAAGAAAATTGATGACAAGTTGAAGAGACGGATAGTTCGAATTGTAACCAAAGAGCCCAGAACAACCTCCAAAGATATTAAAGGTGAACTCCAAGGCCAAGGTACATCAGTGTCAGATCGCACCATTCGTCGTTGTTTGAGCCAAAGTGGACTTCATGGGAGACGACCAAGGAGGACACCACTGTTGAAAGCAAATCATAAAAAAGCGAGACTGGAATTTGCAAAAATGCATGTTGACAAGCCACAAAGCTTCTGGGAGAATGTCCTTTGGACAGATGAGACAAAACTGGAGCTTTTTGGTAAAGCACATCAACTCTATGTTCATAGACTCAAAAATCAAGCGTATGAAGAAAAGAACACTGTCCCTACAGTGAAACATGGAGGAGGCTCAGTTATGTTTTGGGGCTGCTTTGCTGCATCTGGCACAGGATGTCTTGAATCTGTGCGAGGTACAATGAAATCTCAAGACTATCAAGGCATTCTGGAGAGAAATGTGCTGCCTAGTGTCAGAAAGCTAGGTCTCAGTCGCAGGTCATGGGTCTTCCAACAGGACAACGATCCAAAACACACAGCCAAAAACACCCAAGAATGGCTAAGAGAAAAGCGTTGGACTATTCTGAAGTGGCCTTCTATGAGCCCAGATCTGAATCCCATTGAACATCTGTGGAAGGAGCTGAAACATGCCATCTGGAGAAGACACCCATCAAACTTGACACAACTGGAGCAGTTTGCTCACGAGGAGTGGGCCAAAATACCTGTTGATAGATCTAGAAGGCTCATTGACAAATATAGAAATCGTTTAATTGCAGTGATTGCCTCAAAAGGTGGTGCAACAAAATATTAAATTATGGGTACCATCATTTTTGTCCAGGCCTGTTTCATTAGTTTCATTTTTTTTAAATAATTATGTTAATCAACAATTCAAAAGTAATGGCTGATTTTGATTGTTTAATTTTCAATAAATTTTTATTCATGGTTACTTTTGTACATTTCAAATGATTTCAGTGAGAATTGTGGGTTTTTCTTTCATTAACTGAGGGGTACCAACAATTTTGTCCACGTGTGTACATCATGTTTTGTAGGTATGTGAAAATAGTGTCTGATCTTCTTTCACATGACATGAACATGAGAAGTTTATAATGTCATGGATGAATCTTTCACAAGCTAGTTGGTGGCACAAATCCACATCCATCATGTGGAACAGCTGTAAAGTTATACTGTTTGCGCCACTGTGTGCACTGTTTTATCTTTAATTTGTTTCTGCAATGTTTGGTTTTGTTGTATCCCCATCCCCAGGAAACAGATATTGTTTGATCAACAGCACTACTCTTGCCAACCCGTGAAAGTACCTGGAACTTGAATTGGGTATCCCGAAAGTGGATGAACAGTGGGAACAAAGCAGGAGCAGAGACAATGGCTAGAATGTTATGTTTCATTACTGTCCTTCAGTGGAAAGAGCTATATGATTATATTAACACAATACAACTGAAAGTCCTTAAACAATAATGATAGTTATGGCCCAGTCCTAGTAAAACAACACTAAAGCAGGCTTCAGCCTGCTGTTAGAGAAAGATTAACTGTAAGCTATATTTAGCCTGCTGTACTTACGGGAAGACACTTCATCAGGTTTAGGAGCTGGGTGAGAAAATGACTGCACAGACGGCTTGTGCCTGTATATTTAGGTTTATTATATTTCTTTTTACATTTTTGTGCTCATTGTGTGTGTTTGTGTGAAACTAATAAAGGGGCATTAAGATACTATCACCTAACAGTAGAGGCTGAAAGATGTCATCCCATCTCCTATATTTGGAATGTGATGAAAAGAACCATGTTTGCACAGCAAAATAACTAAAGCTTGAAAAGTTAATTTCTTCTACCGCATGCAGTCAATCAAAGACAGTGATTCAGTCTGTGTAACAAGGATATATAATGTGTTTAAGTTGAAAGACATTATGGTTTTAACTTTTACCTAGAATCCTAAAAGTTTACGTCAGTGGAATACATGTGGTGTTCATAGTGTTGCAGGTAGATAACTGTCAATAGTGAGTCTAGCTGCCTGTGGACTGACCACTCGCTCACTGCTGTTTAGGACAAAGTTTTGGAACTTGCTCCTGAGGTTTGATTTGACTCTTTGATTTCCTGTGTGGCAACACTTTCCTGCCACTAATCACACTGACACTAGAATTTGATTTAGAATCGTGAGTTTTTTTTAACACACATTTTACCATTTAAACTTTTTCCCAACCATTTTGGCTTGAGACAGTTTATAGTTAAACAATGTTTACTTGCTACCATTCCTATACTGTGGTGTCCAACCCCCAGGTGGGGGACCACTGCCTTAGCATGCAGCTTTCCATTTTTGTTTCCCTGAAGTAGCTTCTAAAGTAGTTAAAATCTGACTGACAATATCATGTTGTTGCAGCTCCTCATTGGAGCAGTATTCATTCAACAGAATGAAATATGGGAGTTTGCCCATTGTCATGGAATTGTAGATTCATATTGTGTGTTTCCAAAACAGAGGCTTTCCCAGGGGACCATTAAACTTTTGAGGAACCTTTTGGTCTATTTATGGTCCTTGTGGTGAGATTGTTTTGCCAACAACTGTTTCTAAGGTCAAGAATGAATTCAGTCTTTTACATACAAAATTCTTTAAAGAATTTTGGAAAATGGAAAATGAGAGATTTCTTTTCAAACACGTTATACACGTTAAAAAAGAATTGCTGAAAACACGTGTACTGTAGTACTGAATTGTGGAGTTAGAGCCATCACCATTTCTGTGTTCAGGATTTTTTGGGCGGGCCTGAAATGGTGGTTCTAGACGTAGAGGGGTGACTAGCATGACCCCTCCCCCCTCTATATAAACATTAGAGTTGCACATACTCATCTGAGACAACTGGGATTCACTTCAGAATCCCAGTTGTCTGCTGTTACTGGTGAATGACCATTTTCGGTCAACATTATCGCTCAAGGAGTTATTTTAAACCCAGCTGAAGCGTCTGTCACGGGTGGAGCCGCCAGCAGCTTGGCTTCAGCACCAGCTGTGCGGCTGGGAGGTCTCCAGCCAGAGGGTTATCATTTGCCGGGCAGCACTTCACCAAAAAGCATGGCATGAGAGGCAATTGCTCCAAGGGTGATGACCACAATGAAGCCGCCAAGGACGTTTCAGCAGAGAAATCAGTCATGTTAAGTGCACCGAACTCCATTGAAAAAAACAATTTAACATACTGATGATTGGTGATGGTTCGCTTGTTGACTGGTCATTTTAGTAAATGACCATGTGGTATGGTCCACATTTACCTACAAAAAAGGGTGCTGAATTAAACAGTGGCTCCCAATGTTGCTTTATTTTTAAGAGTTTGGTGGAGTTTGGAGCTGTGCTTTCAGCACCTTCTGCAGACACGCCCCCAGCGTTTCAGAGCAGAAAATACTGCTTATTTTTCCACCATTTTGAAACCTAACTTTATATACCTGGTGATGTTTTTAATCATTCAAATTTGGCTGGGTGGTTAATAACACATTTTTCTGTGGTGTGACAAACTCAGAACACATATTTATTATTGCTTTGACTTAATTTGACTTTAAATTTCAACCTGACATATTTGGAAGTTTTGGGATTCACACCACAATTTTAAATGAAATTGTGTCAATTTGAACAAAAGTTTGGTTGCACAGCATGAGTTGGTAGATTGAGATTCATATTTTTGCTGTCCATGATAACATGATTACATGTAATGATTGGTCAGCCAGCACAGATGTCTGTATTTCCTACCTTTAATTTGTCTCAGTGCAGTTTTAAAGTTACTTGTATTTTGTCTATGACACGTACTGGAATTGATTTAGTGCAAATGTGCTTGACAGTGGAATTGTTGTTCTGTAACCCTAGCCTTGAATCTAGACAGCTGTGACATTCTGCACACACCAGGCACCTTAATACCAACAGCAATAGTACAATATATGACTTGTACCTGCTTTTTAATTTGAGATGTTCATGGACCCATAACTTATTTCACACCACATGAACCTGGAGCCATGTACCTTTTCATCCTGATGTAATGGCATTATTTCTACTCTTCAGAGGTTGTTGGTCAGATGACTGATACTTCCATACTTCATTGATAATCAGAGGTGACTTGCATTCTATAGTCAAATAATTATTGCTGTCTTTTGGACATTACTCCATTTCCACTCCATAGCTTCTGACCCCTAACAAACCCTGTTTCTAGCTAAATTAGTCTCTTTCTGTTCCATGTCAGGTTGTCACACAGTTTGCCCCATAGCCATCATTACTCACTGGCTACAAACTGCATCAAAGCAGCTTTGACTGCCTCAGGGGCTTGGAAGAGCTTGACAAAATAACACACCAATAACACACCAAGTTTTCTCTGACATGCTGTGGTTTGGTTAGAGCCAGAGAGTTTAGAACCATCAGGGGCTGCTATTGCCTTGTTTTGTCTGGATCTGTCACAAAGGCCCGCAAGTTGCTTGAGAGCCACAGTGTGTTATGTTGTTAGGAATTTGTTGGACCGGCATGTTCTTCTGTTCTGTTGCTATTCCAGGTTGTGCATAATTCAAACAACATGCTGGCGGAACTGTCTGAAAGACTGCAAGCAAAGAGTGAAACACAACCACTTCTGTGACACATACATAAACATGGCTGAGAAGAGCACAGTGTGATCTGCAGGCTAGCATTTCAGGGAAGCCATTATGAGATCCAGACAGGCTTATGTAAGACCGGCCTTTCCACTGAAAAACACCTGCTGACTATACTGCTGGCCACCAGGAAACTCAGCTGGAGCCAGAGCCTGCCTCCACTCTTCAAACTTTAGTCTGTAACCTATTTGACTCAGGGTTCATTCTATACATTTAGCAGGGATGACATGCAAATAAGGCCTCTTTTTGGCCAAGACATGAGAAGGACCGGCCATGCAATGTGTGGTCACTGACTGAGTGCAGGCAGGAAAGCTGAGGGGCAGATCTTCAATCAGCCTCATTGTGCTGATCCTGTTTTTAAACAGAGGGTAGATTTCGCTGTTTGTGGGAATTTTTAAATCACTATTTGGTTTTACAAATAAATGGCATGTTGAAGCCATAGTGAAGTAGAACAGTGTGGAGAGGTGATTATTCTTTATTTGAATAATTGATTCATTGTTTAATCTATAAAATACCAGAAAATTGTGGAAATTGCCCATCATAGATTTTCAGAGCCCAAGGTGATGTCCTCAAATTATGTCCAACCAAAACCCACAGATATACAATTTACAATGATATAAAAGACATAAAAGCAGCAAATCCTCACATTTGAGAAGCTTGAACCCACAAATGCTTGTAATGTTTCCTTGATAAATGACAGTTGATGACTAATTATACTAATTGATTAATCAGTCAGTTATTTCAGCATTACACCTAATCCAACCCCCTAGTCCTGTTGTACTAAAGCATCAGTTTATTAGAATACACTATTACTGGAAGTATTGAGCAGAAGGTAAGTCTTCCGTTTATCTACCCCAAACTCAAAGCTAGTAAACATCATCTATCCAAAGATGAGATTCCTAAGAAAGATGTGTTATTCTAAAAACTAATTGGGAAAGTGCAAATAAGTAAATACAATGAAAGGTTTTTTTCAGTTTAACTCAAGAAAGAAAAACTAAGTCATCTGAAAGTGTCTAAAATTTCAAAGTAAAACAAAATTTAATCTAAAATGAATGTGTAATCTACACTGAGAATGGAATGAGCCACAGTGCACACATGCAGTGTGGGCATGGAGGGGGTTGTCCTTGGTACATTTGATTGAGGACAAACTGAAGTTTTTTAATACAGTCTCAAAAAATCTGAAGAATGACCATCATGTCCTGGAAAATAATGAGATGTATTGAAAATGTTTTTAATGTGCAATGATGATGGTCAGGTTGCCATATGAACTGTCACAGGCATCCCCACAGCACCTGGCTTCTGGAACTGGCACTCTGATTGGGGATGATGTAAAGTTGAAATAGAATTGGGTTGATGTTTACAGTGTCTGATAATGATTTTAATACTGTAGGTCATCAACAATAAACACAGTTCAGACTCAACCCATCAGAGTTTGCATGAAACTGAAATCAGCTGTACTCAAACTGAGACACCTAGATTTGTTTATAATAGAGTCCAACCAATATATATTGGTCAGCCAATATTACCAACCGACATTGGCCTATCACAGATATATCGGTATCGATATGTTGTCCGATATGCGTCAATATAGTTATAGCAGGATTTTATGGATATTTGATTCTTTTTCTTAATTTAATAGTTTAGTTTTATATATACATACATGTTTTTTTTGTTCTGTGTGGTTTTTTCATTTATAGTGACTTATAATTATTAAATTCCCAGTAAAGTTTACTGTTGCAGTGCACTGATGTAATTTTATACAATAAAGTTTATTTAAACTGTAAAATATCATGCCTTCATTAAATCGTTTTGTCACAAGTGTTTGATAACCAGATTTGAGGGGTCATTGCAAAAAATGTGTGTTCAATGTATATATAAGATTATCGACTGATATATCAATATCGGAATGTTTTTACTCCCTAAAATCAGGATCGGCACTGGCCCCAAAAATCCAGTATCGGTCGGGCCCTAGTTTTTAATCTTGACTCTGTGTTTAAGTTGAGCCTACGTTTTCAAATGAGACCTCCACAAAATGGTGTTGGGCCTCATACTCCATGTGCATGAGACAAAGGCAGGCCTGCACACAGTCACAAAGCCAAAGCCAAAGCCAAAGAAAGGCGCCAAAGTCAAACAAAAGGAGTCCAAAACGGACTTCAACTCCCATCACACTCTGCTCAGTTCACACCTTGGTGTGAAATCTGGCAGAAGCCCCAAACTCTTGTCTCTCATTAGTGGAGACGCTCCAACACCAGGGGAAGTCACAGCGATGCAGCGTCTTTAACTGAGTCGGCTCTCCTGTTTTTTCCTGGCAACGCCACGAGGAACAGCTGCTGTCAAACCCGCTGACAGAGTGTGAAAACAGCCCTATTAGCATCCTAGCCAAGGAACCGAGCCGGACTGAAAGATGGACTGTTACATACTCTATTCGCTTTCTTAAGCAACACAAGTAAGGCTAAGTCTGGGCAGAGATAGGTTATGAAAGTGTGTGTTATTTTCAGCTTTAGTGTTTTTGTTTGTTGTGAATTGTCCCTTTGTTCTGCTATACTTAGAGGAGAATTTGAAGTTTCCTGCCTGCTTAGTTGTGTTCACCACGCTAGACTGTTTTTATGTTTTGTCCCACTTGGGACTGTTGTGTCTGTGCCGCTGCGAGTAAGAAAGTAAGTCACTTTGTCAATCGACAAATCAGACAGCATGCGTGACAGACTGCCATCCGTAGATGCCCTCTCTCTCTCTCTCTTGTTACTAAGACCCACACACACCCACACACACAACACTTGCACCCTTTTGCACATATGGTAGACAGATCACGTGGGACACAGTGACGCTCTGCCCCTCGTCATCTGTCATCAGACACGTGTAGTTTGGTAATGCACACTGTAGAGCACAGAGACACTAGCTGGCACCATCTTGCTATTGTTCTAACCAAGACAATGCAGTCACGTCCGCCACTTGGTTCTCACGTGATGTGACTTCCTCACGTGGTCATGTCTGCCATTCTGATTCTCACGTGACTTCATCTCACAAGATCACGTCTGCCATCTTGCCCACAAACACACACACACACATACCCATCTACACTCCTAAACACGCTACACATGCACGCTCCTGCTTGCATGTGTTTTCACTGTACATAGCTGCTGTTGTTATTGCTTAGGTAGAATTAGATTTTAGGATAGTGATTTATTGATCAAAGCATCAGCTAACTTTGTTAAGTATGTTATTGTTTAATAAACAATATATATCTTTAAAGAGAAGTCTTCTGTGATTATTGTGTTTACATATTTTGAAAAGTGGCTGATTGAGAGAGTCAGAGCTTGAACGCAAATCTTCTATGTTCACCTGTGAATGCTGATATCCCCAAATATTTGCATTCCAAGTGAACTCCTTTTATGAGACTACCTTACTGGTTATTGGTCCCAATTTCCAGGTGGTGCCCCGTTATTATTAGTTAATATTAATAATTTTATTGAATGATTCATTATTGATAATGACCAAACCTGCTCCTAATCAAGTCCCAACCATGTTTTAGTCTCAAGGTTGTTGAAAGTATCCTAGAATTGTCTTGATTTCTGTAGAAGAGTGGGAATTCTGGGAAATGCACCTCTGCAGCTCCTAACAATCCTGTTTCACTCTATACTGCTGTGCGGCGGCCGCACCATCAGTGTGTGGGCCCTATCTTACACCCGGCGCAAAGTGGCACCAAGTGTGACACAAATGTCTTTACTAGTTTAAGACCGAAGCATTTGTTATTTTCCCGTCCAGCGCCCACATTGTTTAAATAGCAAATGCACACCATTGGCGTGTTGGTCTTAAAATGAGGTGTGGTCAGGCGCATTGTTGTCACATTGCTATCTTGAGGCAGCAGAAAGCGATTGACCAACAAAAACCTGGTCTAAAGTCAATGGCGCAGTATTCAGTATTTTAAGGCCGCATTATCAAGATAGTAACATGCGTCTACATAGGCGGGTGTACAACACATGTACACTCTTGTTACACACACACACGGACGTGTAGTGCAAATGCAAAAGATTACAAATAAATAGGATTACAATGTGAACGATTATTATTGAGTACATCAACATATTTTTAAAAATACATGTCATAATGGCTAGTCATAATATTTATCAGAATTAGCTAATTGCAGTAATGACGGATGAAATCGTCTAGTTATTTGACCAAATCATGGCAATACACATAGGTATTTAAACAGACCCATCAGGTTGAGGGTTTCTGTCAAGATCCAGCAAACAGATATCAACAATGGATCAGACACAGATCGACTTTCCTGCTACATCAGTAAATGAGGACATGAGGAACACATGGGGAAATAAATGAGGTGAAAACAATGATTAAACTAAAGAAGGAAATAACTCTGGACAGTTCCTAGCTGCTGTCAGCAGCTGATCAGTGCCTTGGAGAGCTGATCAAGTCCTGACAACTGTGTATGATGATTTTATACAGGACTAAAATGAATGATTTAATTTCTGAACAATATTTAACAAATACTCTTTGACATTTTGGAGATTACAGTGATCAGGTTTCCATACTTTCAGCATTAAAACACCGCTCATTTTACCTGTTACTCCATGACTGAATAAAACAATTTTAAAGAGAACCAAAGCTGTAATTAAAAAAATAAACCTTTTCAAAAAACAAACAAACTGGTGGTCTTCTACCTCCTCCACGATGGGGCTGGCCACGGGAGGGTCCAGGAGCAGCAGGGTCCAGTGCGCTCATAATCAATTGTGTGCTTTCGCTTTGCACATGAGCAGATCTGCTTCCTCTGCAGAGAAGCGTTCCTTCTTACTACTTGGCAAATGCACCATTATAATAGCAATCCACCAAGGTGCAAGCGCACCTGGCTTTTAAAGGGAATGGGAGATGACACTCTGATTGGTTTATTGCATGTTACGCCCAAAACAGGGCCCTGTGAGTGTGTGTGTGAATGATTAGAAAGTCCTGATGAGCAGATTGGCACTTTGTATGGCAGCCTCTGCCATCAGTGTATGACTGTGTGTGTGAATGGGTGAATGTTGGCATGTAGTGTAAAAGCGCTTTGAGTGGTCAGAAGACTAGAAAAGTGCTATATAAATGCAGACCATTTACCATTTATTATTTACTCCAAACAGTGAGATTTGAAATGCCAACCCAGCACAGCTCCAGAGACTTTAGATGAACATTGTTGTGATTATGCTTTTGTACATGACATGTCCTTTTAAAATCGATCTCACAAGTATCTCTAAAACATTTTTTTTATATCTTTTTTAATGATTTGATTTGATTTGATTTTCCCCACAACTGTAATATTAGATCCTCAGTAAAAGACCATTAGACTTCTTCTATCTTCTAACAGAGAGAAAAGGCAGCTAGAAGTGGCATGTACTCAGAACTTGTCTTTGGGGACAGTGTTTGTGAAGGATTACCAACTACAGCACAATGAAACAGGAGATGGGATGGTATTGCTGTCCCTCCAGCATAAATGGAACCTCACCAAAGTCCTTGAAGGAGTACCATTGGCTTAGTTACACAATACAGCATGGTTTATGTGAACTGTGGTTGTAATAAGCCTCATGAAACATTGAAAGCATTGAAAAAAAGAGGGGTTCATGTGACGTGTTAATAAGTACCATACTTATTATTGTGTTTGTCATGCAGTTGTACAGTATGTTGCTAGTATGATACATGGATGCTTGCTGACATCATGTAATGCTATAGTGTAACAAATGTCTTCTGTTGTGTGTGTACAGGTGTGGCAGTGCTCCTCTGGATCACATCTCCTTAAACCGTCTGTCTAACATGAGGAAGAGATACAGGTACAGAAACGTTTCCCCTAAACATGTTTGTGATCCATGTGCATGTCCATCGTTCTTGTCTTCATTTTTGACCACGTTGCGTGAATCCATCTTCTTTTTGTTCACAAGCCAAACATGTTTTTTTAATACCCAAGTAAAAAGTTTATTTCTGACCTTTAACAATGTAATACCAATCTATGCAATGTATAAAACTGCCTTGCTGGGAAGTGCAGAAAAATATGAATGTTTTTTTAGATAAAATTAATGATGAGTCAAGTTTTCGTTAGCTAACCTCGCTAACACAGTCAATCATGCTGAAGTTGTCTCACAGTAAAAACCTACCCCTGCCATCCCATTTTTTTTGTGAAACACACACAGAAAGTGTTGTTTTAGTATCATCCGTAGCTTTACAGATTAATCCAGACTGCAGCAAATGAAGTCCATTTACCAAATTATCTTTCACTCGCTGCAGCAAATGAATAGTACAGGAATAGTACAGACTAGGCTCCTGCTGCAACAATGCACAGGTTTATAGTAATGAATGAGGTAATATCATTCACAGACCATCACTGTGGTGCCACACCAGACTAAATGTAGCAGTAATGATGTAAAGATATATTGACATTGGTGTTTTACATTTTAATTGTCCTGTTAATCTGGTGACACTTTGCATATAATATGAGCAGACAGGACTTAAATCAGAGTTACAACCTCTTTAACAGAGTTCAACATCTTTAACTCTGCTCGGGCAATGTTGGAATGTATAAAAATATTCTATTTAAATAAATGATTAAATTGATAAGAAAATGTATTAAGGAATCCATAGGGGATCCCTTCCACTCACAATTATCAGTGATTAAGCTGTACAGAGATGATGACATACAACTATAAAATAAGTTGTAAAATCCATCACTTATTGTCATTATTTTCCAGCTCACCCCTGTTTTCCCGCAGCACCCTCTCCTACACCAAATGTCAAATATAATGCAAGCATTAGAGCTCTTTCCTTAAGGACCCTGACATGTTTGAATAGAGCCATTCTGGAACATGGATCTTTAAGTGCTTCCAAGCCTAAAAGTCAGCACTTGAACAGGCAGATAAAGACAGCAATGTTACAGATTCTCTCTCTGTCTGTGTGCGTGTGTGTGTGTGTGTGTGTGTGTGTGTGTGTGTGTGTGTGTGTGTGTGTGTGCAATGGACAGGAATGGCCTTGGACCATCAAAAGAAGGAGAGGCTCAGTACTCTGTGGTGCACTGCACTGGCTACATCAAAGCCTGGCCCCCTGCAGGTGAACAAACACGCACTCATACATATCCTCAACCCTATGTTCTAGTCTCTACTCCTGTTTAACCCAAACTTCACCTCCCTGCATGAGTCTTTACCCACAGTAAGTGTGGCCTGGTCTAACTTAGAGCAGCTGTGTGTTCTGCACAGCTCTGGATCAGGGTTTAACCACAGACCCACAATGGTCTGCATGGTTCTGGTATCACACCCAGGGTGTGTCAGAGCAGTGTTTTTTAAAGACAGTGCTCCATCCCACGATATAGTGCACTGACACAGGGCAAAGCAAAGATTTAATCTCTTTGCCTTTGTGTGAATTTGACTGCTGGAGTGTTTTTGCAGTCTGTTTTTTGGCTGATGAATTTCCCAACTGACAGTACAGACGTTTGCTTTAACAACAAGCCTGTGTGTGGAGTGTGTCTCCTTTACCAGGAACTTCCCAGGATCTCCAGGTGTTCCTTTTACTTAACTCCAGATTCTCTCCTTTCTGCTTCTGTCTCAGAAAGTGGAGTCACACAGCTCAGCATAGCAGCACAGTTTTTACTTAAGTTGAAACATTTTCATCTTGAGCTTTTTGCATTCATGCTGCCTCTGAATATCACTTAATGTTGTGAAGTGGAACTGCTGGGGAGCATTCACCACATATATTATGGGGTGAAACTGGAGTGGATTTTTTTCCAGCGTGGATCAGCAAGTGATACTGATACTGTTACACTGTGATAAAAAATGTCAAATGATAGTAGTGTCATCTGGAAACTTCACAACAGAGTTCTCTCGATGTCAGGGGGTGCAGTCATGGTTGTACAGGGGGAACAAGAGGGGATGATTTGTCCTACTGTACTTGTTTCATCCACTTGGTATTTGTCCAAAATCTATTCTTCACTTTCTCTGTATTTAGTCTTAAAGGCATTTAGATTATAGGTGTAACTCCCTCATATCAGTAGACAACCTGCTAATATAATGCAAATATCAGCCTCATACCATCCATCAGTGTAATGTCAATGTGGCTGACATGAGGCACATCAGATAGAAAACAAACAAGGCCTCAGATGCACTCTTTAACCTCAATACACACACACACTGCAGTGTTTAGAGAGTCAGGGATTGGTACGCACCCCCTCAGTCTCAAACCATGTGTCTAGATGGCTGATGTGGTTAACTGGGGTTATGGAACTGAACAACATCAAGTACCACACAACTAAATCTGCTCTTATGACTTTGAAGTTATGCTGGAATATCTCTAGGCAAACACACATACACACACACACACACACACACATCATATGTGTGTTGAAATCATTGACATATGCTTCACTTCCTTGCACTAAAAATACTCCTTTGGAATGTTCTGGACACAATGCTGCTGGCAAACATTCCTCAGGCGAGACACACAAACACACACTCATAAACTGCAGATGGATACTAGAGCGCTGCAGACATAGGCGCCTGAGCAATGAAGCAAGTGGAGCAAATGCATCCTCATTATTCAGTTAGGGGGAGCAAAGTTGTGGCTTTGCTACCCCACTTTTTTTCTTTTTAAAAATAAACTTATCATCATACAGTCCCCACAATTAGGTGATTATATTTAAGCAGCCTATATCAATGATCATTTTACTAATATAATATCCAGTCATTTAGTATTGGGTTGTTGGACTTGTGAGACACAGATGAAGAATGAATGGTCAAAATCTGTGCAGCAGAGGCTGAGATATCCTGACTTTTAGTTCCTAGCACTGTTGGGGTCAAGTTGCATGAACACTCACATACTGCAGTTAAGGTCTGCTGCCCTTCACCAAATCAATGCACTGCAGTAACCTAACTGATGGACAAAGAAGGCTTAAAATGTAGATTGGGTTGATTCAAATCTTGCTGACTGCAGGTGACTGTAACTGTAAAGACAATTTACAATGAAAGTTTAAAATAGAAGGTTTTGATGAAGATGAAGAGTTTGCATTAAATACTAATACAAAAGAACTGCTTACATTGGCACTACAAAATGGATATTACCAGTAACTGCAGTTTTACTAATATTAAGAAATGTGTGGTTGTTTAATGTAGCAAGTAATTCTTCAAGTAATGATATGAAGAAAACATTTATACATGGATTCTAACAATACTGTTTGACATCCATTTTTTCATAAAAGGCCAACATTGATCTCATATATCACCTTAGTCTCAGTCACTGTATTCTGCTGAACTGATCTATTGGACCAGATAACAACAACAACAGAGAAGGTTGATATACACACGTGGACAAAATTGTTGGTACCCCTCAGTTAATGAAAGAAAAAACCCACAATTCTCACTGAAATCACTTGAAACTTACAAAAGTAATAATAAATAAAAATGTGTTGAAAATTAAACAATCAAAACCAGCCATCACTTTTGAATTGTTGATTAACATAATTATTTAAAAAAACAAACTAATGAAACAGGCCTGGACAAAAATGATGGTACCCCTATAAAAGATTGAAAATAATTTGACCAGAGGGACATGTTTAACTCAGGTGTGTCCTTTAATTGACATCACAGGTGTCTTCAAGCTCATAATCAGTCAGTCTGCCTATTTAAAGGGTGACAAATAGTCACTGTGCTGTTTGGTGACAAGGTGTGTACCACACTGAACATGGACAACAGAAAGCAAAGGAGAGAATTTGTCCCAGGACATTCGAAACAAAATTATAGACAAACATCTTAAAGGTAAAGGCTATAAGACCATCTCTAAGCAGCTTGAAGTTCCTGTGACAACAGTGGCACATATTATTCAGAAGTTTAAGATCCACGGGACAGTAGCCAACCTCCCTGGACGTGGCCGCAAGAAGAAAATTGATGACAAGTTGAAGAGACGGATAGTTCGAATTGTAACCAAAGAGCCCAGAACAACCTCCAAAGATATTAAAGGTGAACTCCAAGGCCAAGGTACATCAGTGTCAGATCGCACCATTCGTCGTTGTTTGAGCCAAAGTGGACTTCATGGGAGACGACCAAGGAGGACACCACTGTTGAAAGCAAATCATAAAAAAGCGAGACTGGAATTTGCAAAAATGCATGTTGACAAGCCACAAAGCTTCTGGGAGAATGTCCTTTGGACAGATGAGACAAAACTGGAGCTTTTTGGTAAAGCACATCAACTCTATGTTCATAGACTCAAAAATCAAGCGTATGAAGAAAAGAACACTGTCCCTACGGTGAAACATGGAGGAGGCTCAGTTATGTTTTGGGGCTGCTTTGCTGCATCTGGCACAGGATGTCTTGAATCTGTGCGAGGTACAATGAAATCTCAAGACTATCAAGGCATTCTGGAGAGAAATGTGCTGCCTAGTGTCAGAAAGCTAGGTCTCAGTCGCAGGTCATGGGTCTTCCAACAGGACAACGATCCAAAACACACAGCCAAAAACACCCAAGAATGGCTAAGAGAAAAGCGTTGGACTATTCTGAAGTGGCCTTCTATGAGCCCAGATCTGAATCCCATTGAACATCTGTGGAAGGAGCTGAAACATGCCATCTGGAGAAGACACCCATCAAACTTGACACAACTGGAGCAGTTTGCTCACGAGGAGTGGGCCAAAATACCTGTTGATAGATCTAGAAGGCACATTGACAAATATAGAAATCGTTTAATTGCAGTGATTGCCTCAAAAGGTGGTGCAACAAAATATTAAATTATGGGTACCATCATTTTTGTCCAGGCCTGTTTCATTAGTTTCATTAGTTTCATTTTTTTAAATAATTATGTTAATCAACAATTCAAAAGTAATGGCTGATTTTGATTGTTTAATTTTCAATAAATTTTTATTCATGGTTACTTTTGTACATTTCAAATGATTTCAGTGAGAATTGTGGGTTTTTCTTTCATTAACTGAGGGGTACCAACAATTTTGTCCACGTGTGTATGTTGTTAGCATTCATGGCTAATTAGCTGCATGGATATCAACATGTGTCACGTTGCAAGCAAATGCAACCTCCAGGGCTGAAAAATGAAGCAAATGAGGAAAAACTGCAGTTCACGGCCACTTGAGGCTGGCTCCAAAAGTCAATCCCCATAGACCCCCATGTTAAAATGCCCAACTTTACAGCAGAAATAAACATGCTTACAGCCTGGTAAAAAAAAAAAACAGTTCCGGTCTCTATAGCTAATTTCCCCTTTCATGAGATCTGTATGGTGATTTTTTTATAACTCATCCATTCAAATTTTATTAAGCTGTAAAGTTATGCATAATTAAGGACGTGGCTGCTTTGAGTGACAGG
Organism: Scomberomorus guttatus; assembly: GCA_038419695.1. NCBI lineage: Eukaryota > Metazoa > Chordata > Actinopteri > Scombriformes > Scombridae > Scomberomorus > Scomberomorus guttatus. The sequence goes on from CM076445.1 coordinate 2,418,635, forward strand.
TCGCTAGCTGCTAGATGGCTTGTTTCAGCAACCATGCTTCATTTGGCCCGCCTCAGCTCCACTTCTTTGCCCGTTTTGGATTAGCCAGGAGTAAGGAGGAGCCCCCCCCCCTTGAGCTTCAGAACAGCTTTTCAGAAACCAATGGGTGATGTCATGGTGGTTACATCCATATTTTTTACAGTCTATGGTTGCAATTGGTGTAAAGAAACATTTGAGCTTTGACAGAGGTACATCTTTAGAAATTTTAGACATCTTGTCAATCTACTTTCAAAAGTCCTTCTGGACTTTTTAAATCAATCACATTTAAGTATACATATGTCAGAAATGTAATTTAATGTAAAGCTAAGGCAAAGTCAGTATCTGCCCCCACCCAGCTTCAGTTGTGAAAATGCCACAACACGACCACATAGTTTTAGATAAAGAGAAAGTGAGCCATCACAGTGTACAATGCCACTGTGATTAAAAGTTGCTGATGTACACTGTGTGATTTAGCAGGACTTTATATTTGACTTAGTACAAAGCAAACAGTTGAATAGTTAATATGGGAGAAGTGCCATTAAAATGGAACTGATTTGTTATTCGATTTTATTTCCCCTCTTCTCCTCTATTAAATGATTAGTATTACACAGAGAAGAGACAGTTTGAATGAAATATGTCAGTAGTCAGAGTCTGGTATTGTGGCTGAAATCAATCTTGTATTGTGGAGACTTAATGTTGAAAACATGACTAATATATCATTGCAGAGGAGCAGTGGCTGTGTCTGGCAGTACATTACTTCTGGCTGCTGCAAAGTTCAAGTAGCAAATGGAAAAATAAGTGTTTACACTTTATGAGAAATGTCTATTAAATGGGACTCAACACCCTCATTGTTTCACACCCTCCTCTTTCTCTCGTTCCTCAGGTATGACGATACCAGAAGAAGACACAGAGGCAGCTCAGACTGGAAAATACTGCCTAGTGGCCATCGGAAGACTGCAGGTGTGTGTAGTGGCACAGTCATTTCAATCACTTTAGCCCCCTTGACACATGCATACTATCCCTGAAATGTTCAGGGATTCAACATTTCCTGCATGGAGTCATGTGTGAATGGGGGCAGGGATTGATATTCAGGGAAATCTGTACCACCAGTTTCCTACCTCAAGACCTAGTGACATTTCAGGGAAAATGCCGGTATGGCTGTGTTGTGAATGAAAGCAGTAACATTGCAGGGACAAGCATGTAAAGGGTTACGTCCCTCTGACAAAAGACGCTTTCACATGAAGCAAGCAGACCAATCACAAGACTCCCCTAATGATGTATTTGAATCTGTGACTTGTTTACGGTTGCCTTGCCAATGCTTTCGAGGGTGATTTGTGTCACAAACTTGTTGAATATTAAATACATCACAAGAACATTGGCACCAAACAGCTCCTCACCCGCCATGTTCCTGAAAATAATAAGAGGCACATCCGGCCTTGCCCCATCTCCTTCTTCTTCTTCTGTTTGAATTTTATGGTGGTTGGCATCCATAAGTGTTGCATTACCACCATCTGCTGGACTGTCCCTTGCCCCATCTATTCTGACATTGCCATGGCATGTGTGAAAAGGCGCAAGATAGGAATGTTCCTGAATGTAGCTGCGTGTGTGAATAGTCAAAATCACTAGCGGTGCCAGGAAGGATATCCCAGTAATAGGTGTGAATGAGGCTTTTTATTCTCCTCCCCCGTTATATGGAACTTAACCTTCACTTTGGAGATGGTACTAGGGCTCACTCCAAATAATGCCGCAACTTGGTTGCGGAACCAAGTTGCGGCACCAGCTTGAAATTGCCCTATCACACGGGCCCTATCCAGATCAGTCAAAGGTGGCGTGCTGATTCTTGGAGAAGACACCTACTGACCACTGTAGCATGGGCACCTAGGGGTACCAGAAGCTCAAAACAAGTGTCAATAGCAACAGCAAAATAAGCTGTTTGGCATTGGCAGAGATTTGGCAAAATTTTCATGGGCGCAACCCACATGCTCAGCTCTGCTGCTCATCCCACAAATGCATGTTCCTTACAAATGTGGCACCATTCAAAAGTGAAATAAAGAGGCTTTCCAACGGTATAAGATTTATTACCAAGAAGCATTGTTACCACAAAGAAATAATCTACCAAACACAAATTTCCTTACTTTTTGTGCTAAGTTTAGTATTTTTATTAGGATGAGGGGTGGACATCTCTTGTTGTGTATTAATGTTGAAAACTAAGTTATGTTGTTGACTTCCTGACTAGTAAAAATTGTGTTGGTTACGTTCTAAAGCAGAAGTAAATAACCAGCAAACACAGTGTTTGCTGGTTATTTTCTGCTGTTTTAGAACATAATCACCATGAAACTATCAGCAAATTAAGTTTTATTTATATTTTTCACACTGCACACACATTGATCACATTGTTCACTGCATTTCTCCCTCTTACCCTCCCGATTACATCTAACTCAGACATCAGTCATGCAACTGTAAATACGAACAACTGTGGACATTGCTTCTCAAATGCCACTGTTGTTTTTTAAAACCATCATCTTTTTTATTTGCCTAATCTTTATAGTTCATCGGATGTGATGGAAAATGAAAGTTACACATTTTCAAATGTCAAAAATCAGCATCAACTAATAAACATGACAAGTAATCACAGTAATCACAAGTAATCACACGCATTTTCTCCAGGAAATTCTTTTGTAGTTGGCACTTGAGGCTTAATCTTCTTAGTCCTGATATAACTGAGTAGGGAAATAGATTATTTAAATGATACTATTAGAATCTATTAGCTTGAATTGCTGTTGAAAGTTTGTAGTTTTCTCTTGGCCTGAGAAAGGGGCTGTGGTCTCTGTAGTCTACTGTCAGTTACAATGGATTCTAGTGGTTTTCGTAGTGTAGAAAACATGGTCTGACAAATCAAATATTTCTTTAGGTGTTAACAATTAAGGAACTATTTTATAAAAGATGTTAAGACTGACCTCCATATTGTTGTATTTATACTCCAATTCTCCCTTCCTCTTCTTAATACCTTCATCCAAATGCCTCAATGATATATCTTCAATCTGCCTGTCCCCCCCCCCCTCAGGTGACCAGCTCTCCAGTCTCTATGGATATGAACGGCCTGTCGGTGCCCACAGAGTTCCTGTCACGTCACAACTCTGACGGTGTCATCACTTTTGTCGACCCACGCTGCATCAACGTCATTGGTTATCAGCCTCAGGTTAGCTAAGAGGATTGTAGAGACTTTGTACTGTGAATGTCATGAAAATTCATAACGGGGATAGGGATGTTATCAACTGTTTGTAAGTCTTATACAAAGGAAACTTTCCCTGTCCTTTATGCAACATATTCATATGGCACCATTAACCATTCATGAGCTTTTAATCAAGTTCTTTTTCCTTATTTCTAGTTAAACGTGGTCAGAACATTTACTGTAACTTCAGAGGCCTGTATTTGCAGCAGGTTGTAGCGCTGCAGTCTGAAACACATTGCTCCACACCTTCAAACACACCTCCATTCATGGGCGTCCTCCGTCATCCACCCACAGTCAGCGCCTACTCCAATGGACGAAAGCCACCGCATCCCGCGCGGTTTTCAATTTGTCCGCCAGGAGAAGTATTTAGGATAGGTGCAAGTCACCGGTATTGGAGAGGTAGGAAGAGGAGAGTCCCGAGGGTCGAAAACTGAACAGTGCATAGTGTTGTTAGCGTGTGTTTAAGTCCACGTTGGATATATGCTTACTGGAGTCCCGTCGTCCCGTGGAGTGGATTGGGTATTTCTTGACTTGGATCAGCTGTTTCAAGCGTCCGGAGGTGCCGGGTCCGGTGGAGAAGACTGACCGACCGACCGACCGACTGACAGACTGACACATTTATTTTCAACTTCGGTACAGTGAGTACCCGTTGTACATTTTGTTTTCGTTGTTCTTTTCCTTTTGTTTGTACTGCACCGCGACGAGAGACGCTGGTTTATTTGAGTTATTTCCTTATTTTTTGTGTGGGTGTCCGCGGTAAAACCCGGAGCGGATTTTTTGTTTTGTTTTGGCCTATGTCTGAACTGAACGGTGGGTGTTGGAAAACCCAGGAACAGACCGTTCCCAACCAAGGACTGAACTGAACTCTTGTTTTTTGGTTAGTCCGGCAGTGAAAAAAATATATATATATTCACATTCTGAAAATCACCTTGCAGGTGTGTTGATTGCTTATTTTTTTTGCTGTGTTAAGCTGCCTGTTTATTATATTTGTGGGGGTTGACTGCATTATTTTTGTTCTGTTTTATTTTATTTTTTTGTCAGACTTGACTCTGACTGGCACCCCGGCATTTTTTGTAGTTGACCCGCTACAAGGTTTATATCACAGACAGGCCTTAGTTCCTAGTTTCCTGTTTTATTTATTACTTTAGTGAGATACCATAATGTTCTTTTGATAAATTCAGTCTAAAGTACATTTCCATCAGTGAAATATCAGTCATGTAATACTCACCACTCTGCTGCTCTCACTTTCTCTTCTAACACAAATACAGTTTTCATTCACTAATAAACTCCAATTGTTTCTACATTTTTTGACCACTGTTAGGTAACATCAATGAGACTCAACACTTACTAAACAGATTTTTTACATTAAAATTCTTCCAGTTGCTCAAAGAGCATAATGCCGCCCCTCCCTGGTAAGCTTTTAATGTGAAAAACATCATCAATTAAAACCGGTTTTGGCCAAAAGTGGTGATTATGGGATGGGAACCTCCAAATGTCAGACATAAATGTGAGATGATCTTTATTTGACTTGTTGACAGCGACTCATTTAAAAGATTATTAATTGGGACATTTTGCATGAACATACCTAGACTTGAGAGGTGAAATCTATATTTTGTATGATTCATTTATTTTTCATTTTTTTAAACTGGTTACATGATATATTTATGACGCTCAACATAATTGCTCCTGTGTATAAGGAAAGATGGTCTGTTGATGTTTAATATAAACCTAAATTATTAATATAGCTGCAAGTGGCAATGGACAGGGTCCAAGCATAAATGACAGTTTTCGACTTAATATGACCTTCAGAAGAATTTGAAAACATGCCACATGCCATGAATATATAAATTGCCACATGGTTGGCAAGTTTGAATTGGACACCTTGGGATTTGAAACCTAGACCTTTGTATCCCCAGAGAAAATGACTTACTGACTGCGCCACTGGGAGCATGGCCTTCCACAGCCCTTGAGGCAACGACAACTTGAGGCAATGACATCACAAGTGCAAAACTGGAGCATTTTTGTTGGTTTAACTTAAAACGCTTACAGTCAAAATGTTGGTGAGAAAATATGAAAAAAATCACACATCATTTAGCTGGTTTTGGGTGTATAGTAGTTTAAAAAATTGATAAAACAGAAAATGTTGTGCATACAGTACAAATTACATCAAGATATTGAATATCACTGCGGACTCACCATTTGACCGATCTGAACACCATTTGAAACATTTGATATCTACCATTTAGAGAATGTCTGTGTCAATTTTGGTAGCATATGAATGAAGACTTGTGGAGATATAGATGTTAATTGATTTTGCATATTTTGAAAAATATAGAGTGACAGAGTTCTGAATTGACCATAGTTTTGCAAACTTTTGTCACAATTCAGTGGATGTGCTGAAAAAAATCTCAGCTCTGTAGGACATACGGGTGATTTATTTTTATTTTTTGAAGTTTGGAATGTGAAATGTCTAGAAATTTAGATTTGTTGTAATTGGCCATGCCCACTTTAATTGATTACCAGATTTTATGCATCAACTGAGTCATCACCCTAGATCGTGCAAACCAAATTTATACAAATCCAGGCAGCTGATTATGAGATGTAAACTTTTCACATTTGTGGTGCCCTCTAGTGACAGAATATCGCTTGGACCTAGCATCCGAATACATGGACCAAGTTTGGTTACAATAGTTTAAGAGAGAGAGAGATGCTTTGCTGAAACATGGTGCAAAACACAACGTTACAGATCTTTTAGGTAATTATGAGAAGTGTAAGCGAGGCAAAAGACATCACCTGCAATAGTAGCACCAGGATGTTGACTACAGCTCATTTAACAGCCACGTGTCACTAATGAGAAGGAATTTCTGATTTCTACATACAGAACTTTTAAATATCTGACATGTAATTTATAATATCACCTGCATTTATAACATCTTCAATTACCTGTCGTCTTTAAGGAAAAGGTTAGCCCTGAGTATTCAGCCCAGCCCAACCTTCATTTCATGTCTTGATGAATGATTCACTTTATTTTGAAATCAGAGGAAATTAAAGAAACACTGACTTGGAACTCTGTTAATTTATCGCAAAATGACATTCAGATCTAATGTCATTGCAACAGTGCAACTAAAGATACTCTGAAGAAGGCTCTGCGCTAAAACACGCAAGCATTTTGCTAATGTGATGTGAGCCAAATAAACAAGTGAAATGTTAGTACCTTGTTCTCCTTGACTAGGACATTTGAGATGTGTGACCTTTTTATATTTTTGGAACATGCTTACTGGACTTTGGGTTTAGGACTCCACTGAGAATCCCATTGTTGAAGCGCAACCTCCTTTTCCAATTCAACAATGCAACATCATCTTTTGTGTTGTGACTCCAGTTTTATCCTTGATTCAGAAGTCCTTTTGTGTTAACTGTGTGTACCAGCCTTCTCTTAGTGTAGCATTAGATGTGATATCTGTTGTTGACTACCAGATTATTTATTAGAAGAAAACAAATCAATGCATATTGCTGTCCTACCTCTCACTGTAGAGTATGTAATTGACTGTTATCCTGTCCTATAGGACCTGCTGGGGAAAGATATTTTGGAGTTTTGTCATCCTGAGGACCAGAGTCACCTGAGAGAAAGTTTCCAACAGGTAGGACTGCTGGGCCTAAATTTCTCTGTATTTGACTCATGTGTAAAGAACAACAGCAGACATTTTTTTTTAAAAATTGAGAAGAATATGAAGGTAGTATTGCATGTCATAGATGTTTCCCTGCTCTACCACACCTGTTTCAAATGAATGAGTTGTTATCAGGCTTCTGCAGAGCTTGATGACGAGATGATCATTTGAACCAAGTGTGTTGGAAGAGGGAAACATCTAAAACATGCAGGGCTGCCCCAGGACCAGGACTGAAAAACACTGCAATAAACAGTCCTCATGAACAGCATCACAAAACTCATATGGCTAGAAAAACAAAGCCAGCATTAGTAAACAAGCACCAATATATTTAAGCCCACGGCACCCTGATTTAATAATTTATCCGTTTTGAATAAAACAAACCTGAAATTAAACTAAAATACCAGATTTCAGTCACAGCATAACTCCAGGAAGCTCCGATAAATATGGCCTATTACTCACACACTTAGAAAACACCATTAATCTCATATTAAGTGCATATTCATGATATAAGTGATCTGATCCTGATCTGTCATTTTTCTAGAAGGCAAAACAGAAGAATATGAGGAATCAATGCACATGTTTTAGTATGAATGTATCTTCCGCTGACTAATTAGTGTAAGCTAACATAACAGTGTAATTTGTTAGCTAGCTTAACATACCTTTCAGGAAGCAAGAGCTAAGAAATGTTGATTATCAACGTAGCTGACCACCACACATATTTAAACTACTGTATAAACAAAAGTATAATGGTGGGTGATATCAGAAATACCTTAAACATCAGGTGCCAGCTCCTCTGCTGAGTCACAATGGTCGGGTAATGTTAGAAGCTGGAGATTTGAGACTGGAGTTTTTGTTTCTTTTTTTCTGTTCGGGTGCCAATGGACAGGACAGGCGCCGAAATGAACAAATAAGGTCCGGCTGCCGGACCCTTCTCAAACAAGCTCCTTTGATTGGCCAGAAGGGTTCTCTGATCTCTGAACAGTGCCCACCCCTGGCTCTACAGGTACACAAATCACTTTTGCTCCACATTTCACTGAGATATGTGGTGCAAAGGTGAGAGCGTGCGGAACTTGTTATTTGTGAGTGAAAAAACAGCATTTGAGTCTTGTAGCGGCATATTCAAGTAGTTATAGTTATTGACTGTTCTAGAAAAATATCCAAGAAAAAAAATGTATTTGTGAGAAAATATTCTACAGGTGTGCAACTCTCATTCCATGAATTCACATATTGATTTGCGGATGTGCAAATTTTGTCCATGACTTCACATTATTTGATACGGGTGTGTGAATGTGTTTTGCACTATATTCACTGTAGCAACTGTAGCAAAAATGTGACCGTATGAGTTTCTTGTGCACCTGCAATGAAGAATTTGAGAAGGTGTAACTGTTGTGTTTGTGGGAGAGACAAAAAAAGTTTGCAACTCCTAAAGCATTTTTTTCTGTGACTTCAAATTAACCTATACACGTGTAACTATTTTCTACAACTACAAATTCCACTGTCACAGGTGCTCAGTTGTTTTGCTCCAATAATACCTTCATAGAAGGGGACAGAAAAAAAAAATTAAAGCTACAAGCAGCAATGAGCGGGCCCTCGTATCTCACGTGTCAGAGGGAGTGGCAGCCATGGTATCGATACTGGAGGTCTGTTGACACAGCTCTGAATTTTCAGGATTATCGAACACTATTTCCTGTGTGCAGTACATTGCACTGGAGATGACATACTGGAAATTGTGTATAGATTTGATGAACTATGTCTCATTTAGGCTTCACTTCCTGTTGCCCGTAGACAATACTACGTAAGGGAAATATTAATGCAGAAATACATTTACCAGAGGGAAACTGACATGGATATAAAATTTCATGAATATTGGACATTGCATGTAGGAGATAACTATCACTTGTGACTACTATGTGGTGCTAGAGAACACCCACTAATTATACGTCAGGTTGCTGTATATCATGTGTAGACCACACCATGTAAATTTCATGTAAATCGAATGATGTTTGCCACATAAGGCTGACTTCCTGTTGAACCCACCGAATTTCATGAACATCAAAGACACTTTGTTCCAAAATGGCCCTGCGTTTGGGGGGGGAGCCCAATTACTACAGAACTTTGCAATTTTCACCAGTTCTGACTTGTCTGCCAATTTTCATCATCCTAAGCCCCTCAAAAATGCAATGCCGTGGGGCAAAAACCACAATAGGTTCCCTTTAACTATATAAAGAACAGCTATCATTAACATTACACACAGCTGCACATTTAAAACAGCACAATAACCAATACACAATAACTTAAAGATTGAGTAAACCATCATCACAGTGATATCTCAGACACCATTATTAGAGTCAGAGAAAGATTGTTGATATTTGAACTAAACACCCAAACAAATACACCCTTCCCTTCATGCTCCTTCAGAAGCTCCACCGCCCAAACTCATGCATGCGCATTGCCAAGGCAATGACCAAAAGAGGAATCTAGAGCAATGCGTCAGCTGTAGAGTCATTTCTGTTCCTCTCACACATTATCACAAGCAGAAAAATAATTTCGTCTAATGTGAGCACAACAGTCCACACTCTTCGCCTATCTGCAGCCTCCCCACTTCTCACTCAACCTGCATTCAACATCTCTGTCTACAGAAGCAGCCGTCTGTCAGCTGCAGCTCCTGGGGAGCTGAGAGGACAAACTGTCTTTACCAGGCTGACTGACAGCAGAAATTTACTGAGCCAAAATAGAAATTGACCGTGTTTGTATTTATTGATTCATTGATACGTTTAATAAGTTGAGAACACATATACAGCGGGATACTTGTGTGATTTAAACAGCTGCCTGCTTAGATTACACTTCACTAAACGCAACAGAAACAGACTCGAGTCTCCATGAGACTGTCTCTGATTCAGTGTGGATTGATACATTTAATAAAATGTTCTGTGAGAAAACGCTATGTAAATTTGCTACAGCCTCTCTGTCTCCAGTTCACCAGCCCTCCCCCACCAGTCAACGGGTGCTGGAGATGGGAGACTGTCATGTCCTCACACAGACAGCTGCTCTGATGACTTCCCCCTGTCCTGTGCACAAACACAACAAGTTGCTGATTAAAAAGTGTATTGGATTAGAACCGCTGACTTTACCTTGTCAGAAGGATGATCAATAAATAAATTTTATAGTGCACATATTGAAACAGACTTTACAAACAGCTTCACAATTTAGAATAAAATGGAAAGATTATAGACATGGGGAAATAACGACTCGAGTGTAAATCAAGAGTGATGTTTATAGATGCACCTTTGATTGACACCAGTTACAGTGGATCAGTTATTTTACCAATACAGTGGAGACTGCAAGAATAATACAACACAAAAACACTTTGACACCAGGAGATAAGAACAAAAAAACAAACAACATCTCCTTTAGGGGGGGTAGCAGTAAGGAGATGATCATGAGGTTGATGTACATATGAACTCAAAACAAATTGAACTGAATGTTATGTTAAACAATGAAGCTGCATGGTGTTTAAAATAAAATTAAGTGTTTAAAACGTCCATGGTGGACTAGAGTGAGTCAATAAAGTGATGGGAGTTATTATGTAGAATGAAAAAAAAAGAACTTCAATTTGGGACAATGGTTGTTGGTTGGGACAGTTGAAAGTAGAATTCGGTACAGTTGCGGGACACTGGGGAAAAAAGTTAATTTCGAGCTCTGCCCTAATGATAGTAGGTCACTTATATATTTGCTACACAAATGACCTGTAAGATCCTGTAAACCTGCGCTTTTTGTTAACACTTACAGGTTTACGGTAAAAACAGATTTTACAAATGGCTTTAACAAGTACCTCTTCATTTATTATTATTAGTTATTAGTTATTAGTTGTTATGCTTAAGACTAGTCATCATCAGTCTGAGGACTAGACCTGTGAACTATCAGATCACATTACGCACTACATCTAAAGGAAAAGCCATATTTAGCCAATTACAAACACAATTGAAAGCGCATAAACATGCATAGACATAAAAAAGATTAGATACAAGATGTAGGACATACAGTACCAGTCACTCAGAATTGCTGCTCCCACCCAGATCCCAGCTGGATCCCAGCTGGCTGCTAGACGGCTGCTAGACGACTGCTGACCAGTTCCCAGTCAGTTTCCTGTCACTGGGAGTGCCAGTTGATAACCAGTTCTAAATTGTCCATTCCATCGGAATCGTATGCCCAGAGCTTATCATTTCCTCTTATCAATGCCCAGGCATGTGATGTTGACAGAATGAAAAAGGCAGAACTCAACTGTGAGGGCAGTGCAGCCTCCAGACTGTGCACGCACATTTGAGTTATCTTCTGCTATCTTGTAATTCATCTTCAAAAAAAGCAGCGGTTGCAAGCATTTTTTGATTTAATGAGTAAATAAATACTTTGCGAGACAAACGTGAAGTATACAGTGAACTTTCTCAGCCGTCACTCAGAGACTAACGTTAGCAGAGCAGAGCAAAGCAGTGATCAGCAGTAACAAATGACTGAACAACACACACTGCAGTATTAAACAACTTAAACCAACTCTGAGGTGAAGAAAAAGAAAAGAGAATAGAAATCTTGGACAGTGATGGCTTTCCCCGGAGCTAACTTTACAGCAGAGAGGCTGCTCTCCATTGCTGGAGACATTAATAACACTGGAGCATGCCACTTCATTTTGTTATTCTCAAACAGGCATGAGACTGTAAGATGCTTTCCAATTAATTAATTAATTAATCAATGCGGTTAACCTTTGGTTGCGAACCATTTATCTTATCTTAGTTTCATATATTCATCAGCATGCAAGGTATGAAACGCTGTGTAGGCCTACTTTTTTTCCACACAGAAAATTGACCAGGAATCGATAAGGGAGTGGATAAAGAATCAAACCGATGAGCAGAATCGATAATGGCATTGGTATCAATAAAATCTCAACAATTCCCATCCTTAGTCACCATGAGATGGCGCTTCATCTACATAGCAGTAAAAGTAACTGTACAACAATGCTTCATTACAAGTAGGGCCTGACCGATGCCGGATTTTTGGAGCTGACGGCGATACCAATATTAGGGAGTAAAAAAAATTCCAATATTGATATATCGGCCGATAATCTTATATATACAGAATATATACATAAACGCACATTTTTTGCAATGATCACTCAAATGTGGTTATCAAACACTTGTGACAAAGATATGTAATGGAGGCATGATATTTTACAGTTTACTAAACCTTATTGTATAAAATGACGTCAGTGCACTGAAACAGTAAACTTCACTGGGAATTTAATAATTATAAAAAACTATTTAAAAAAAACAGAACAAAAAAACATATGTACTGTAGGAGTATTAATACTTTATTATTTAATTACCTCGTTATTGGGAACACCACCTCCTTTTTGGTTAGGATTTGTTAGTGCCAGGAGGAAGCAATAACCCTTGTTCAATTTAATCAGTGAATCGGTCTAATCATAAGCTCTTGTTCCAGTCAGTGACCTGTCTACTACTCTTCAGAAGAATGCAGAAGAATGAAATGTCTGTCTTGATTAAGACAGACATTTATTATATAGCAAAATGCCTGCAGAGCACATGATATACGTAGAATAATACACAAAAGAATAATAAATAAAAAGAATAATACGGCCTATAAATGATAATAAAAATAATAATAAATAATGAAGGAATTATTCAGCAAGAGTGGCTCGAAGTGTGTGACTCAAGGCTAACGTATTGCAACGGGAAAAGATGAAGAAATCATCTTTTTAAAGAGGTCAGTTCAGGGTCCAGGGGTGAGGCATTCTCCATGTCTCTCAGTTTGAAATTAAAGAAAGGCTGTGTTACCCATGAATTATCTTTGAATCATTGGACAACATATACGGCAACTACTACAACTACAACTAATGTTAGCGGAGCGGAGCAGCAAACTCCAACACACACTGCAGCACTTAAACAACTTAAACCAACTCTGAGGTGAAGAAAATAACTCAGTGCACAGTCTGTCTCACCTCCAAAACTCTGCGCCTGCTCAGTATTTTGGACAGCGATGGCTTTCCCGAGAGCTAACGGTGCACGAGAGGCTGGTCTCCACTGCTGGAGACATGACGTTAATAACACAGCGGAGCACTCCACCTCCCACCTCATTTTGTCATTCTTATACAGGCAGGAGACTGTAAGATGCTTTCAAATTAATTGATTCATTAATTAATGCAGGTAACTTTTTTAAATGAAAAGGCTGCGGACTATTTATCTTATTAGCCAGTTATGTTTCATATTGTATTTCAGTGGAATAAGGACACTAGTGAATGGTTTGGCACACAGTGTACTGGAGCAAGAGACTGAAAATAGTGCCCCCTTTTCTATACATTCAAAGAAGAATCAGTTTTGAATGGAGAATAGATTCTGAATCTAATCAGCACCAAGTATCGTGATAGTATCAAATTGGGAGATAAGTATGTCGTCCCAGGCCTACAAAATAAACAGTCATTTGTCACAACCTTTATTTTTCATCTTTTTGTTCCATCTTGGTATAAAATTTAAACACTTTTGTCTGTCAAATCGTGTTTTTTTCACTTGAGTACACAACACTCAAACCATGTACACCACACCACGCACATTCTCCAGCCTTTGCCACCTTTGTCTCAAAAAATCCAGGGAAAACCCTGGTTTCAGTAACAGTTTCCACTGCAGCACAACTAAACTGTTTCAGTAATAGTTTCCACTGTGGCACAACTAAACTGTTTCAGTAACAGTTTCCACTGCAGCACAACTAAACTGTTTCAGTAATAGTTTCCACTGTGGCACAACTAAACTGTTTCAGTAATAGTTTCCACTGTGGCACAACTAAACTGTTTCAGTAATAGTTTCCACTGTGGCACAACTAAACTGTTTCAGTAATAGTTTCCACTGTGGCACAACTAAACTGTTTCAGTAATAGTTTCCACTGTGGCACAACTAAACTGTTCCAGTAATATTTACATCCCATGAGCCATTGTTGGATGTTTACATTTTTTAAAATAAAAGACCAAAAGGTTATTTTCTACCTTTCTTTTTTTTCTGCTGTACCGAACGTACCAAACTGTGAATTTTGTGTGCCATTACACCCCTCAACCATATGTGTCCATGGCTTGGTGTGGTACAGTGAGGCAAAGGCGCGTGGGCCTGTGGAAAGGAATCAACACAATGTGATAAAACACATTCAAACAGTTGAAACATGTACCTTAAATTGTTGTACTACTAAATATCTTATATCTAAATCTTTAAAAAATGACTGTATATAGTTACTTATCTTCAGTAACTAAAACAAACTTAAAATGTTCAGTTTGTGGATTCTCTGAGGGAACACAGTAGAAACCTTAACATGAGGTTCATGAGATACCACTACAGACTAGTATTGATATTCAAAGTATGAATATCAATATAGCTAGATGGGATGATATGGACACTGATGCAGTTTACTAAGCCCCAGAGACAGTGATTAAAATATTTCAAATAACCACACAGTGGAAATGATGGCTTAATTGTTTGTCCTGATAGTGTCCCTGCTGTTTATACAGTCTGTTGTGTAACTGGAACAGTTGATATGTTACTACTGTAAAATGTGACAGCACTGTTAAGAAATTGAGTTGTTTTTGAGTTGAGTTAAAAAAGCTAAATAAAATGAATATGATAAACTCTCAATCTCTCAAAAACAAGAGGCTTTGTAAAAACAATCTCACTAGGTGGTTTTTCTGAAAAACAGTTTCTATGTTAATAGCTCTTTCTCTGCACGAGGACAATGTATGCAATGTCAATTATTTAAGAGGGGTCAAAAGCCTGGACAGCCCAACAACACTTGAACCTGCATGCTAATTCTCTGTAACTACATTTTGTTGACTAAGCTCTTCAAATGTCTGCTCTTCAGCAGACACATTTCTAATATTGTTTACACTAGTTTTTGTCTTTTACAGCAGATTGAAAACATGTTTGTATTATAGTTATTGTATCAGTGTGGTGAAAGAACTTTGTAGCTCTGTTTGCAAGCTGTTCTGGCAAAAACAGACCTGGTGTAGTAAAGCTAGTGGAGTAGAGAAAAGAGCTCGGCATGAGACGCTTTGGTCACGTGTCAGGTGAACATTGGCACAATGGTTGGAGCAACAACAGCTTGTCTCCAGCAGCCAAAGCAAAGCCAGAACATGGCAGAGACATGTTTGGTGGACACTGGGGATTGAGTGGTTATATAGATAGACATTTTTTTTTGAAAAAAAAAATACTATATTACTCATGGTATCTGCCCAGTTGCACAGCACACCTGCAGAACAGCCGCTCCACACTAAACTCCTATAAGAGCCCACATGTAGAGTCTCATGTTTTACCTGTAACACTCACATTTAAGAGCCTTTACTGGTGCCTGACATGATTTTATTTATGATGTGAAAACATCAGATTTCCACACAGACCAGGGGCCTCATTGATCAAAGCATGTCAAAGCATGTGTAGAACATGTTCTAAATGTGTATAAAGGAACTGTACATACCAAAACAAAATTGGCATTTATCAAACATGCGCTCACACATATTCAAGAAACGAGCAATCATAAATCTCACCTGTTCTACATCCATCTGTAGGTACAGGCTCATTTGCACACAGAAACACCCCAGAATGCCAAATATGGTCAACACTTCCCTGTGAAAGTCCCAGTAGCCTTAATGTAGAGATACTTGTTGTTGACAAAAGTAGCATATCTTCCCAGCATGCACTAGGGCAATGTACTTCTGGACATGAATACTACATTTAGTGTGTTACTGCATTGGTGTTATCTTTATGTTACACTGTGTTCTACAATGTGTCCACTGTTTCCATATTTGTTGTTATACAATTAGTTGTTCCAAGTAAATGTTATTACTGCGAGCGATGTGCTGTAATGTCTGTATCCACTGGTGGATTTGGTTTAAATGCTATAACGCCTACTGATACCCTGTAAATATACTGTAAAAGTTTTTCTCCATGAATCTGAGACTGCTACAATAACAAATGAAAATTCTACTAAATATTAGTTTTATTGTTTTAGTCATATTGTTTTATTTGACACTTCCACAAGTGGCTTGTCCACAAGTAAATAAATAATGATATTCAATTATATAATATATTATCATAAATAGGGCCTGACCAATACTGGACTTTTGGGGCCTATACTGATATGGGGGAGTAAAAAAATTCCAATATCGATATATTGGCTGATAATCTTATATATACAGAATATATACATAAACTCACATTTTTTGCAATGATCCCTCAAATGTGGTTATCAAACACTTGTGACAAAGATATGTAATGGAGGCATGATATTTTACAGTTTATTGTATAAAATGACATCAGTGCACTGAAACAGTACACTTCACTGGGAATAATTATAAAAAACTAACTAAAAACTAAAAAACAGAACAAAAAAAACATGTACTGTAGGAGTATTAATACTTTATTATTTAATTACCTTGTTAGTGGGAGCACCGCCTCCTTTTGGTTTTGGATTTGTTAGTGCCAGGAGGAAGCAATAACAAAGATATGTAAGTGACAAAGATATGTAATGGAGGCATGATATTTTACAGTTTAATAATAAACTTTATTGTATAAAATGACATCAGTGCACTGAAACAGTAAACGTCACTGGGAATGTAATAATTATAAATAACTATAAATTGAAAACACAGAACAAAAAAAATATATATATACATATATATTAAACTTGAATTAAGAAAAAGGATCAAATATACATAAAATGCTGTCTATATAACTTTTAAAATTTCTTTAAAAATATTGGCGCATATTGGACAACATTTACACTGATACCAATATATCTGTGATAGGCCAATATTGGCTGATACTATCAGCTGACCAATATATCGGTTGGACTCTAATTACAAGTAATAAAATTAATAAAAGTAAAAATTTAATTCAATTCAAAAATAAAAGACTCAATTATAAACTAACATACTAAATTGTGATGTTTGTGTTTTCTCTATCTCTTGCTGGTGTTCCCAGCTTGCTTTAGCTCTCTCTTTTTCTCTCGTCTTGAAATGTCGTCCCCTCTTCCTAGTAATATCTTTGTCCAGCCTCATGGCAGGGTTTTACAGCTCTGATCAGTCTGATCTCCAGCTGTGACTGGCCACCGCAGCATGACGTCAGGTTGCATTTCTCCAAAAGCTGACTCTGGTTCAACTTTCTCACCGCAGGTCGCTGCATCGCCCCTGTGGCCCCTGCGGCCCCCACCCATGCAGCCTAAACGCACTACCCCCATTCAAATGAATGGGAAGACTAGCGTTTTCGCCAGCACCTGATTTGGTGTGAAATCAGCCTTAGGGATGTCATTCTGCAAGGTTTTTCAACAGCAGCAGAGGGCCATTAAGCAAAACAATGTGGCCAGCCAAACAGATGTGGCAGCAAAAGTAGCATGTCCATAGTGTGTACATGAGGATAGGGTAGCTGTAGACCAATTCACACTTGACTGGGGGGGACCAAGTCGGCATGTGGTCGGGGGGGGGTGCACTAGGTTATTCAAAGTCATCATATTTTGGATAGAAAAGTGACCTAATTAAGAATTAAGTCTGTTGAGGAGTGACAGTGTTGGGATGGAGGCAACAATCTCAGAGTTCTTCACCTGGACAAATACATCTAAAACTTTCTGAATGCAGATACTATTAGAGGTATGGGAGGAAAAGTGGGTTAACTGATCCAGGCCTAGGTTTATCTGAACAGCTAAAAGGTTCACCTCTGCAGCTCCAGTCCCAGAGCACAATTAAAAAAAGAAATTTATTTAGTGTGTAATGAGGCTTATCTTGGACTTCGAGCTACTAAAATGTCCTGACAGCTCTGATGGAGTTCAAGTTTCATCCTGCTTTATTACAAACAATTCCACTGTTTAAATCTGGAATCAGTGTGGAATAGCTGACGTATCGGATGTGTAGAAGAAGACAGAACATTAATTACAGCATTACTCAGACTGACAGTAAGCAGTGTGATTCGCTCAGAGGAGGAAGATCCAGTGTATAGCAGTGGTACCAGCAGCCTGCCACAGAGAACACAAAATCCACCAGAAACCACCACTATAGGAAAGCTCAACTCAACCAGTGTTATTGAAAGGGCTCCTCAAATATCTGCAAATTACACTCCTTACACTCTACCCAGATGAAACTGGTTTTGTCAACAAGTTGTAAAACTGAATTGCAATAAACGCCTCAGTGGCTTGTGAGTTCTCACTTTGTTCTAGGCTCAGAGAAGACTGCCTTTTCTCCTGGTGAAACACTTCACTCAGGTGATCACAATGGAAATTAAAACTACAAACTTGAAGGAAATTGGAATGGGATGAAAATGATTTAAAGCTATTACCTCTGTAGTTTTATTCTCTGTTACTCCTTGACCTCCAGACACAGGTGGATTATTGTGAGTTCTTTAAAACAACAATATTCATCAGTGGGTCTCCTCATTCTGCAGGTGGTGAAGTTGAAGGGTCAGGTACTGTCGGTGATGTACCGTTTCCGTATGAAGAACAGGGAGTGGATGCTGATCCGAACCAGCAGCTTCACCTTCCAGAACCCCTACTCTGATGAGATAGAGTACATCATCTGCACCAACACCAACGTCAAGTAAGTAACTTTAAACCAAGTCTTCACCCTAAAATTAATGATTTATGTTAAGGGGACTTGCTTTTTGTCCCCTTAAGGAAGGCCGGTCCCACAACATGATTATGTAAACAGATTTATGTCCCCACAACATAAGGAATACCTGGACCACACACACTAGGGCTTGACTTTAAATTTACCTTTCACTTGCCCAGGCACAAAAGTCACTTGTCTGGTCACTTTACTTTTTTCATTTTGTTTTCGAATGCAGAATTCAGATGAAAAAAACAGTTAAAAGCATCCAAACAGTCTCAACATATAAATGATTGAATTTATGAATTTTATTTAAGCCATTACTTCCCTGTTAATGATCTTTTCATTTGATCCTGAATTGTAAGGCACTTGTAAAGTCTGTTTCAGTATGAGCTCTATAGATTAATCATTGATCATCCTTCTGACATTTAATAATGATGATTGACAGTATTTCCCCTAGGATGTTTTTGGGGGGTGGTAGGCCCCCTGAAACTACTAGTTTTGTTGTGAGATGGGCATGTCACGGCCACGTTGTTTCGACAGTGTTGTCATAGATGCACACAGTAAGGCGGTTGTCCGTATGGGTGTATTTCTCTACACTGAGCTGAAATGAAACAAGTGCACACAAATTAGGTAAATAAATATTAACAATATTTACTTAAATATTAAAAATACATATTAACAATATTTATTAATTTTTGTAAATATTAACTATTTAAATATTAGCAATATCTATTTACAACACAAATAAACGTAAGGCCTTATGGATGATAGATGGACCAATCAGTCTCAAATCTCGATTTTCACACTGTCTATATGGTCCTTAATATAGATCAACGTTTGTAATATAACAAAATAACAAAACTGACTTATGGGAAATTAATTTGCTCAGACTTAAAGCCAAATCAAGACAACAGTTTGACTTACAAACGAATCAGTCAGATAATTGATGATGAATCAGCATTTTGTTACTATTTACTACTAGTTACTATTTTTACACCGGGTAGTTTTACAAACTTGCATCGGAGACAACTGGGATTCACTTCGGATTATCCGCTGTTACTGGTGAATGAGGCAATTTTCGGTCAACATTAGTGCTCAAGGAATTATTTTAAACCCAGCACCGGTTAACGTGGTGCTGCCAGCAGCTTCTGCTTCAGGACCAGCTGTGCGGCTGGGAGGATGGGTAGAGACAATGGCAGCCGACACCGGCCACCGCCTGCCAGTTCGGCTTCAGCACCGGCTGTGCGGCTGGGAGGTCCCCAGCCAGAGGGAGAACATTTACCAGCAGCACTTCAACAAAGAGCACGGTGTGAGAGGCTTTTGCTCCAAAGGTGACAACCTCAATGAAACCACCAAGGCATGACAATTTATCATACAGACGATTGGTGATGGTTCGCTTGTTAACTGATTATTTAAGTTACATTTTTACTGAAACAAGAACACATTTACCTCCAAAATATGTGCTGAATTAAACAGTGGCTCCGAACATTACATTATTTTTAAAATATCACCCACAACCAAAGCCTATTTCAAATTGTGTATTTTTATACGGTAGTTTGGTATGAGCATTGATAACTCAGAGGCTGTTCAGTTGGCCTGTGCTTTCAGCGCCTTCAGCGGACACACCCCCAGCATTTCAGAGTAGAGAATACTGGAAAGAGAATACTCAAATTTGGCTGGGTGGTTAATTACACATTTTTCTGTGGTGTGACAAACTCAGAACACATATTTATTATTGCTTTACACAAACTTTAATAAAGTTGTTGTGTAGTGTTAATACCTGCCTTAAGTCCTTTTATATCTTATGCTTTGACTTTTGTTATTGGGGATGCCCTTTAGTTTACATTTGGATAACAGATTGTGCCTTTAAAAATATTTACCGAACAGTAATTCATCTAGATACAGGTGTAAGTTCCTTACCCAGTTTTTTCTCCTCTGGAGGCTGGGAAGACTTTCTACCAGATTTTGGAATCTGGCTGCATTAGTGAAGTCAGCTGCTGATGTTGGGTGATAACAGCTCAGGGTCAGTGTTCCAGTTCATGTGTTGGATGGGGCTGAGGTCAGGGCTCTGTGCAGGTCAGACAAGTTCTTTGACAGCGAACTGGGAAAAGCATTTCTTTATGGAGCTGGCTTTTTCCAGGGGGGAACTGTCATGTTGAAACAGGAAAGGGACAAACACAAACTTTTCACACAAAGTTGGAAGCACACTGTTTTCTAAAATATACTTGTATTCTGTGGCATTAAGATTTCCATTCAATGGACTAAGGGGCCCAGACCAAACAGGAAAAACAGCCCAGTGGTAACTCGTATGTTGAGATGGAACCTTCCATCATATGCGCTGCATGTTGATGACTTTTCTTTGATGTCTGCTGTTAACGGGTGCTAAATGTATCATTTAGTCAATAAATCAATATCAGTTTTGACTCAGTATAACAGCCATGAGCAAAATAAACTCCAGTGGTTACTACACAGAATGCTTGTGTCTAGTGCTGCTACGTGGTTTTATGGCACAAAATAAACAGGAAGAGGGTGATGGTTTCTGAGTATGAAAGGAGCTAATGCTATCAGAGTTTCTGATTATAGTAGAAGATGGCAGCAGAAGGGAAAGGCCATCATAACTGATATAACATTCTTATTCTTTTAGTATTGCAGGCCTGCAGTTGACCTCACAGCCTATTACAGCCGCCATACTTGCTGGCAGAAAATAAGCTATTCTGTGGGCTGCTAGGATGTAGATGATGTAGAATACTGACTACCAGAGGTGGGAGTAAGTCAGACATATGCAAGTCACAAGCAAGTCTCAAGTTACTGTGGTGAGAATCAAGCTAGTCAAGTCGAGTCCCTGCTATGACCCCTGAGTCATGAAATTCTGATTTTAATCAGTTAAAAGACAGTGGTCATGAAAAGTTTTCAACACTGATAAAAACTCTTGCAGCCTGGTTACACCTTATAAATCTTACTGATATTTGACATTTTGTGGCAATCAATAACAAGCCTCCTAAATGAATAACAATGGAGAGTGGGACTCTGAAATTATAATATAGCCCTATAGCTCTAAAGGACTCTAAAGTGAAAACAGTATGACATACAATAGTTTAGTTAAGCCTCCTGCCCTGGCTCCCCTCCAGGAGGGTCACACCATTTCTCCTTGGCATCATCTACATATATTATATCCTATTATCATTATATTGTTAGCATCTGTCTAAGGTGTTTCTCATTGGACTTTTAGCTACTTAAAATAAAAAAAAAATCCTGACAGCTCTGATGGAGCCCAGGATTTATCCATAAGGGCTGTTTAATTACACGCTGTTTCACTGTATACTGTACACTGTGTACTGTGTAGCAGAACATAGAACATTAATTACCGTCTTGTTGGCGTGTTAATGAAGTTACCGCTGCTGTGCCACTTGCCACGTGTGTAAATGCACACATCACCCTCTCAATTTAATGACGGACTTACCGTTTCTGCTGCTGTGTGATGCTGCAGGTATTTAATAAAGTCAAAGGAAAGAATCTGACACACAGCAGCTGTGAGCAAAAAACAACAGTACTGATGTTTCTGCAACATCCTGGATACATTCAGTGACACCAGAACAACATTATTGTAAGATTTAGACATTAATCTAACACTTTTCAGACCTGTATTCTGATGGAAATTTCAGTAGATTATGTTACAGGTGCGAAATACAAGTACAAGAAGCTAAATAAGTGAAAGTTGATTTGTGATGTTGGGGAGCTCTGTGTGTGCATCTCTGCTGACTAAAGACAAACTGTGGTGTTTGTGCTTTCTGCACTTTTCATAATGGACCGATCTCTGTGCTTAAAAGTGGAGAAAAGCCTGAAACACTGGAAACCGCTTCACTGACTGTAGTAAGCACCATATTTCTCCCCCTCCCTCCGACACTCCACATTAAGTTCCACTCTGTTACATTAAAATACCAGTTTTGAGGAGTAGAAATATGCAGCTCGGCTCAAACCATTCAGGGCTGAAGCAGTGGCAGCACTCGGGACCTACAGGATGGACCCAAAGCTTTGGCACCGCACTCACAGCTGTTGTGTTCACTGTTGCTGTTGACATGAACACAAATGAGACGCAGGAGGTTTTCTGTGAATGATAAACATCCAGTGCATTTGGAGTCAGTTTCAGAATATTGAGGGAACAAATTAGCTTTCTTTCTTTGCTTCTGGGGAATATTATTTTTGGACTAGCCCCCTCCATGATAGCTGCCTCCTGCGTTGGCCTCTGTTGGCCTGCCGCGTCCTAGTAGGTTGCCAGGTTTGCGTACTAGAAATCACCCAATCATGTTTCAAAAACAATAAGTAACATCTAAATATATAGAAAAACGAAAAATATTTTTAAAAGAATGTTAAGTCCTTTCGAGTCATCTTTCTCAAGTCTAAGTCAAGTCTCAAGTCACGAATACCAAGTCAAAGTCAAGTTTTTTATCAGTATAAGTCAAGCAAGTCTCAAGTCCTCAAATTTGCAACTTGAGTCTGACTCGAATCAAGTCACGTGACTCAAGTCCCCCACCTTTGTTGATTAGTGAGGTAGCTAATTTCATATTAGCACAGTATCGATTAAATATCAAGATAATGATGCACATTTTCAGCCAGTTTCTCCTGGAAGGCATTTATTGTATTGTACTCTGTTGTTCACATGAAAAGTGACAGAAATAGTTGTGTCAAGAATGAAAAAAGAGAGCTAGAGAGAGAAGTTCAAACTCTGGCTCCTTTCTCACCCCAGCACACCTGATCAATCACTGTGTGCAGTGGGTGTGAATGTCAGATCATTTGTTTTGGAAATGAAATGATCAGACACAGCCCCCCTCAATCCAATGTCAGAGTATACTGGCCCTTAACCTAAAGGTGCTTTACTTAAGTTTCAGAAATTCCTTCTCATTAATGACACTGGTGGCTGTTCAGTGAGCTGTATCCTGTTGCTCACACTCACGCGTGTCCTCGCACTCCATCAGCACAAGCAAGCAGCGGTGCGATACTATCACCTCTTCCTAACATTTTGCCTCTTCCTCTTCTGCTGAAGCCTCGCTAAGCTAAGCTAGCAGTTCAAACAGCTTTGAACCACCATCTGGACCATCAGGTGGAGACTCAGGGAACTGAAGTCACTGTTGCTGCTTTTATTGTTGGCAGTCAGAAAAAAGACACTACTGGTCATGTGAGTGATGCTCAAGCTGTTATGTGACATGAGTAATTCTGCACACAGAGAATGTCAGCTAGATTCCACATTCTAGCTGCGACACAGCTGCTGGAGCTGATCACGGCCACTTTAGTCAATGCTTGTAATTCCACCAGACGTACTGCAGCACATTTCAGAAGCCTCCCAGAAGCAGCTCTGCTCCGCTAAAAATACACACTTAGTCTATTTTTGATGGAAGCCGCTTCAAGCTGCACAGAGCAAATCGAGCCAGGCAGGGAGTCAGACACAGGAACAGCATAAACGAGCCGGTCATTTTTCAAAATAAAACACCCTGTGCAGACTCCTGATTGTATATCAACAATAAACACAGTTAAAACATTTAACATTTAACTACATAGCCTACTTACCAATGGTAGAAGCACAAACATCAAGGAAAAAGGACCAAATCAACAGCATGTCAACATCAGGCAGGCTCCCGTTGGGGTATGACGGAACAAAAACCGCGTCACAGCCAGAATGCAATGCAGGCATGCCTGATAAAATCAAGACATAATTCATATCCTCATGTAGGAAACAAGGTTTTCCACCACTCTAATTTGACCTGAGATGTCAGTGACTCATATTTCTCACCTTACTCTATTCTTAGTATCAACCCTGATGCTTTAGCTAGTCAAGAATAATACTGATTCTATCCAGACCTTTGCAAAGAAGCAGTATCTGTCCCCAGACTGTTCAAGGCAACAGAGGTAATATTTACCTACTTTAATTGATTTCCATGTTGTTAATATGATATGGAGTGTCAGTCCCAATAAACTTAGCTGCTCAGCTCTGCTGCTCCAACAACAACAGGGATGAAGGGATGAGGGATATAGGGTGTGGGATGAAGGGATGAGGGTGAGAATCAGGGTTGAGGATAGATGAATGGAAGTGTATGGCTATGTACCGATGCTGGCGGCGGGAAGGGAGGATGGAACCAGGGGGATCAAGACTCTGAGTAGCGGAGCTCTCTCTTCAAGCAATTGGCTTGGATGCAGCCCCAGTGGTTCCTGTATTAAAACAAAAGAGAGAGAAGGTTAGAAAGGGTTTTGGGAGGGAAGGATGTGAAAACTGAGACAAAGGGGAAAGAAACAGATAACGTGTGCCTAAATACTCCTTGTCCTTTGTAGGTATGAGGCATGGTCTTTATTCCCGAACTTAGTTATAAAACTTCATGTAAACACAAGGCAGCAGACCACATCACTGCCTCAATCACACTGTATAAATGTCTGAGAAACTTTAGTAACTGTATTATGACTAGGGCTGGGTGATGATGACAATCACAAACACTTGTTCAGTCAATTACTTAATTTGTTCCCAAAGGGAAAGTAAACTTGACAATGTGGATTCGATGACCTAATAGGTAAAAACATTCACTTTGATCTCATTAGTAGTTCTATGTAAAAGAATGTGATAAATAAATTGAGATAAACATGTATAGAAATTAACATACACAAAAGATGGACTATACTATGAAATAAACTTCTCAAAATGTCTGCATATAGTATATTGTGTATACAATTTAAATAACACACAGTGACTTTTCTGTGCATGTAGCTCTTTACCTCCAGTTGGCAGGGATTTTAAACCCAAACATATGATTGTCTGATTGTCCTTATCTCATAGATGACTACTACGTGGTGATAATACATGAGATTCTATATCCAGTGACATGCAGAGGTGTCAGGCAGTAGGGGGCAGTGGTGTCACTGTTGATTTACTCATTGGGCTTCAGCTAAGACAGGAAATAGTTCATACTTTGAGTAGACAGGCACAGCCTTATCCAGGAACAGATCAACATGGATTGAGAGGCTTGCAAACGGACTGTTTTCATCAGGTACATGTACTCAGGTTCTTTATCAGTGTCCCTCAGTCTCCACGTGGTAATATTTCATGTCCTGTTCCTCCTCTGCTGTCCTTACAGCCATTACCATGCGTTTAATAGGCACAAGTATTAACAGAATACATGCTTGATTTATGAGGGCTCTGGAAAAAAAAGATCATTTATCATAATACCACAAAGAGCAGAAACAGATGCTTTCTTTAGCTCCTCACAGCATGATGAATACCTGTGTGTTACCTCTCCTCTGTGTATGTGTGCATGTGCATACATAGATACTGTATATGTGATATTCAAGTGGGAGCACAGTAAACATTTGCCTGACAGTGCACATTAATGAACTGTATGTTGAATGTGTGCATGAGCAGCTCAGTGTGCACACAGTGACCATCTGTGTGTAACCATGGTGGTGCATGTTAGGAAAATGCTCATCTGAGTGGTGTAAGTGTCCTCTACTTACATGCAGTCTGCTCACCAAATCCAACCCATCTGAAACTGAAAAAAATAGGCACAGCAAAAGACCAGACCAGCCTGAGCAGGAACTCACAGATGTTCAACCAGTCACTTCCAGTAAAATAGAAGCCAATCAGCTAACAGGGATCCATCTAAATGCATTTCCATTGGTCACATTGGACCAATGTTGCTGGCACAATTGTCACTTTAACTGCTTATTGTTGTACAGTCGGAGGAAATGTCTAGCTCATTTTATTTCTTGTCTTCGTCAGTAATTGTACAATTTAGTTGCCAAATGGTACAGTTTCCCCTAATACACCTGGCCAATCTTATCAGTTAAATGGCAAATGGCTAGCTGTTGATTTGAAAGCTTGGAATCAACATCATTCCTGATGTATTCCTGGATCTTGGTTGTTTCGTTCTGGACAGTGGCTCTGACGCTCACCAGTCCTCGGCCTCCCTCGTTCCGCTTAGTGTACAGTCTCAGGGTGCTGGACTTGGGATGAAACCCTCTGTACATTGTGAGGAGCTTCCTTGTCTTGATATTTCTGGTCTCTATTCCTCCTTTGGCCAGCTTATTGTACCAGCAGGGTATCTGATGACTGGCAGGGCGCACGTGTTGATGGCTCGACCTTGTTCTTCCTATTCAGCCGACTTTTCAGGACCTGCCTTACTCGGTGTAGGTATTTGGCTGTGGCTGGCTGACTTGCAGTCTCCTCATGGTTCCCATTTGCCTGCGGGATCCCAAGGTATTTGTAGCTGTCCTGAACATCTGCAATGCTGCCTTCTGGTAGTTCAACCCCCTCGGGTCTGTATAAATATATATATATATACTGTATATATATCTATATCTATATATATGTGTGTTCCTTCACCCAGAAGGCAATGGTAACCGTAGTTTGTTTAGAAATGGCTCCAGGAGAGTAGTTCCTTGTACGGCAGACACCACTGAGCATGCGTGGGAACACAGTTCCGTTTACAGCTTCACTAGATTGATGTGCTACATATCACAACCTCTTGACTTTGTACTGACGTTCTTTTGACAAATGTACAATGTAGCACAAAGTCAAGAGATTGTGATATGTAGCACAGCAAGCTAGCAAAGCTCTATAAATGAACCCGCGTTCCCACACATGCTCAGTGGTGTCTGCCACACAAGGAACTTCTCTCCTGAGACTGAAAGTCTGATCGCTGTTATTAGTCTTTGGAGTCGTTGCTAAACTACCACTTGTTGCTTTTATACTGCATATAATGTATAGTGCATATAATTTTTTTCCCACTGATGACATGTCTTACGACAGTCGTTCTTGTACACATAAGCATTTTAAAATGAACAGCTTCTGCTTGTTTCTTACTTCAGGAGGAACACTGACCCTGTTTTTTTAAGTAAATACATCCGCAGACACATATTCGCTTATCTGATGATAAAATGACTAATATTGTGTTATTTTATCTGAGACAAGTAATAAATAAAAGTGTATTGCTAGAAGACAATTATATAAATTATATAAATCGGTGGATACTTAATCTTACATCTGTTTCAGAAATGGCATACGAACATATCCTAAACCCTTATTTGAACTTTTTCTTGGGCAGTTTTTAGTGTCTGAGAGGTGGTGATTTAAATCTGTCATCATAGATTCATATATTTTGGTTGTTGTACTGGATTTCATTATATTGTGAGGTGAGTGTGTGGGTGTTGCAGGGAGGGAGGATATGGCTGGTAAAGTCAAATGGTTCTTAATTCACTATAATAAATACAGTATATACATAAACATTCATTTTTGTTATCTACTTCTGCATGTAGACCAAAATAATCAACAAAAGTGATAAAAAAATACAGAGAGGGGAAGTGTTTCTTCATTCCTTTTTGAACTAAACAAATAGCCCACTCTGTGCTTTTTGATGAATATAAAACTGAAGAGTCTGCAGTAAGAGATCAGAGACCATTTTGGTCTTGAAGTGAAGTGATCCAACGGTATTACAGGAGCAGACTATCTAATTCCAGAAACTTTTCAAATGAAGAGAGCTTGGGCCTGCGGCACTCAAAACAGGCACTGTGGGATTGACAGGTGGATTGGTGCCACATTGGCAGTAATGCTGGTGTTGTACTGCACTGCTGTTTATAAGATGGAGTTGAACCTGATGCTCTCATTTAACCAGTTGATCTGCCTTTGATACCTTGCCACCACTCGCCTATGTCAAGAGTTTTGGGTGGTGACTGAAAGAATGAGATCATGGATACAAGCAGCAGAAATGAGTGATTGACTGATTGTATGTTTATTTCAAACATGTAACAAATAACAAAACAAAAAACAACACAAGAATAACAAATAAAATCAACAGTAAACATTTACAGCAACTTCTCAATAGCAAGGTCTCATAAACACAAATAAACAGTATAAATAAATATTACGTCCAAAATGAGTTTTCTTCATGGGGTGTCTGGGCTTACCTAGGTCTCAGAATGCTTCAAAGTATTTGTCACTTTCTGACCAGCTGTGTCAATTTTTGTAACGTTTTCAAACCAGCAATTCAACAAGCACACCAGCTTCACGCAGTGATTGGTCAGGTGGGGCGGGGTTTGAACTTCTCTTCTCTTTTTTGATTCTTCATACAACTTCTTCCATTACTTTTAATGTGAACAACTGAGTGCAACACCAAGAGCAAGAATGATATATCAACCAATATGAGCTTTTTGCAGATATATCAGTATTGGTATATACAGTCAGCAAGCAATAATAATAAATATAAAGTAGAATTATCACCTTTCTGACAATGTCAGCAAAAACTGAAAATATATAAGCTTCATAAAAGCAGAATTTATGTCAGAGCTGTTGTATTGTATTATTAGGCAAGATGTTGGCCAAGAAGTAACTAGAAATTGCAGTGCAGAAAGCCAATCTAAATTTCAGGTAATTTTGAAACAGTGTCACCATAGTTTGTGAACTGTAAACTGTAAGATGTCCCAACAACAATAAATGTTCATGTAAAAAAATACTATTGGCAGATACAGTACAGGCCAAAAGTTTGGACACACCTTCTCATTCAATGTGTTTTCTTTATTTTCATGACTATTTACATTGTAGATTCTCACTGAAGGCATCAAAACTATGAATGAACACATGTGGAGTTATGTACTTAACAAAAAAAGGTGAAATAACTGAAAACATGTTTTATATTCTAGTTTCTTCGAAATAGCCACCCTTTGCTCTGATTACTGCTTTGCACACTCTTGGCATTCTCTCGAATGCCTATTTCACCTTTTTAATATATCAATATCAATATCATTAGTGGCCTCAAAAAGAGGTTGGGCTATGCTTTATACTACCCAGGTCATCTGAAGCATACCTCAGTCATCAGAGACAGGGTGAGGAGCTCACACATCCAGGAGCTCAGAGTAGAACTCCTGCTCCTGCACATTAAAAGGAGCCAGATGAGGTGGATCGGGCATCTGATAAGGATATGTCCTGGACGCCTCCCTGTGAAGGCACATCAAACTGGGTGATGACCCTTGAGCAGACCCAGAACACACTGGAGGGATTATATATCCCATCTGGTCTGGGAAGGAGGAAGGAGGCAATGGACATGGCTGGGCAGAAGGGCACCTGTGTTACTTTACAGTACTTAGCCTGCTGTCACCACAACCCAAATGGCACAATTGGTGCACTTCCTGGGGAAGAGGGCACTGCTTTTAAACATCATCAACTCAAGACAAGCGCATCATCAGTTAAAGACACATCTTCTAGGCGGGTAGCCCTGTTGTAATGGAAATGCAAATCCCTGCCGCACTGGGCTGACGTGCTGAATCAAACCGAGTCAAGCCAAGCCAGCACATGTGTATGGAAAAGGCCTATACCTGATGGCATCTCTTGTTGTTTGCCTTTCCCAAATCTCAGTGATACACAATGTGTCTGTTGGTTTCTGTTTTGCTCTGTGGATCTCACTGCTGCTTTGATTCAATTTTGCCGAATATCTTTATAGCCATTGTTTTCCTTCAAAATACAAATGAGCTCAGAAATAGTTAAATGGACCAGTGTTTTCTTTTTTAGTACCAGACACAGGCATTTGTCCTGGTGAAAGGTCCTCGAACAAACATTGCATTGTATAAGTATAAACTGTATAAGTGATCTATATAATAATTCAGGATCATTTGGTTATCATTAGAGATGCTAGAGATGTTTGTTGTGGATGATCCCAATATGATAAGCGATAATTCTATTATTACAAATGGAAAAATGTGAAGATGACAATATGAGCTAACTCCTACCATAAATGGAGATATAACTATATATTAATAGATTTACATAATTTGAATATAGCATCAGAATCCACACAAATGTACATGAATGTCTCCCAGTTGTCCTCCACAGAAGTATTCTGGCTTTCACTGGGGTATCGTGGGTATTTCAGTGTCCCCTGCTCCATGAAATAATTTGTCATTGACAGGTTATTATTATATGTCTCGTTTAATGTATGTGTCTATTTGTAGTCTGAGATGCTGATGGTGTTCTGTGTATTGCAGGCAGCTACAGCAGCAACAGCAGGCAGAGCTGGAGGTTCACCAGAGAGACGGACTGACTGCCTACGATCTTTCTCAGGTAACCTGTGCTGTGAACCTCTGCTTCAAAACCACATCAGGACCCCATTTTGCTGGTCAGGAAGGCACCTTTCAGTTGGAATAATTAGACATAATTACTAAATAACCAACTCATTTGAAGGTGTTCATAAAAAGATTTTAGCTCTATATTAAATCACCATGCATTAATGTACAGCTGCAGTCCACATAGCTAAATAAATGGACAGATAAACAGAAGTTTGTCCATAGAAGTTGTACTATGTACTCATATAGTAAGTTGCATGAAAAATGAAGACTAATGGTAAATGGACTATAGTTGTATAGCACCTTTCTAGTCTTCTGACCACTCAAAGTGCTTTTTTACACTACGAGTCAATTCACCCATTCACACACATACACTGAATGGGTAGAGGGGCTACCGTGCAAGGTCCCAACCTGCCCATCAGAGGAAATCTAACCATTCACACACACTCACACACCGATGGCGGCAAGCCACCACGCAGGGTGCTGCCACAGCCAGCCATCGGGAGCAATTTGGGGTTCAGTATCTTGCCCAAGGACACTTCAACATGTGGACTAGAGGAGCCGGGAATCGAACCACCGATCTTCTGATTAGTGGACGACCTGCTCTACCTCCTGAGCCACAGCTAATGAAGCTTCTTACATCTAGGCCTGTATTTATCAAGTGTCTCAGATTAGGAAATAAGTCCTAACTGGCAAAAAAATCTGAGTGCTCCAAAATTGTAATAAACTGGAACTCAGTACATTTTGACAAAGCAGAGCTTTGATGACGGCACAATCAGGAATGTACAACAAAAATTTTTTCTTTTTTTCTTTTTAATTGCTGCTGTTAATTCACGTGTAAAATATTTGGATGGAATCCCAGCTAGTGAGACATGTTGTACATGTATCTGTGTCCTCCACTCTCCCTTCTCCTCACCTCCACACTCAGGTACCTGTTGCCAGCGTCAGCAGTGGAGTCCATGAGGCAGGGAAGAACATTGACAAGACAGAAGCCCTGTTCTCCCAGGAGAGAGACCCACGCTTTGCTGAGATGTACACCGGCATCTCTGGCTGTACGACACACACACACACACACACGCATAAACAAACAGAAACATCAACATACACTTCTTATAATGGTTGCTAGTTTAGCTTTTATTATTAGGAGTACTATTTTTAGTATATTTGTTTTTGTATCACCTGCTGTCTGTCCTACCTGTTATTTCTATTATTTTGAGTTTGGTTGTGTGTGTGTGTGTGTGTGTGTGTGTGTGTGTGTGTGTGTGTGTGTGTGTGTGTGTGTGTGTGCGTAGCGGGAGATAAGAAGATGATGGTTCCCTCCTCTACAGCAGGAGGTCAGCAGCTCTACTCCCAGAGCTCTCCCTTTCAGCAAGGACACTCTAGCAAAAGCTTCAGGTACATGTCACTGATGTGTGTTAGTGCATGTGATGCTCAGCAGGTTACATCCATTACTAATCTGGCTAAGTCTCTGTTGTGATGGCAGTGTGTCTCTATGGAGAAACCTGACCGGACCTCTTATTTCTCTTTTCTCTTTGTGTGTGTGTGTGTGTGTGTGTGTGTGTGTGTGTGTGTGTGTCCCTTTGTGCACACAGTTCCTCTGTGATCCATGTTCCCAGTGTGAATGACATCCAACCATCAGGCTCATCCAACCAGAATCTAGCTCAGATCTCCAGACAGCTCAACCCAGGCCAGGTGGCTTGGTCAGGCAACCGACCCCCCTTCTCTGGCCAGGTACATTGATACACACACATACACACCGTCTGTATCAATAATGAAGTCAGCAATCTCTGTGGTTGCCATGATTGCCAAACTCATTTTCTGTGCGACCTCCTTTACCCCAGACTCCCATCTCCGGTGGCTATTAACAGATGGACTTTTCCATTTGTGTGTGTGTGTGTGTGTGTTTCACAACCTTGCAATCTTCCTTCTACTGGTCCAGTACGCACTCTGATAACTACTCACACACAGCTGCACTTGTTAGGTCATTCCACTAAACTGAATTATTTGTTGTCCAATGATCTCTAAATGTGACACAGTATACAGTAACTAGACCCAGATGATGGGGGGGGGTTACCACCTCTAAACACAGCAGACATTAAGGAGAGCTAACATCATACAGGGTTTCCATGTATCCTGGAAAATCTGAATAACCTGCAACTCTTCAGGTCAACCTTGTTATTTGTTTTGTTTTTTTGCATATTTTGTTTTGTTTTTTCACATTTTGTGACGCACATTGTATTGCATATTTTATTTATATTTTTTTATATAAATAAAGTATTGCACAAGTATCAATACACAAATACCTAACCAGGGTTTTTATTTTATAGTTTGGCTAACTCATGGAAATAATGTTAGTTATTCAGATCAGCCTGAATAAAGCAAAGTTTTTATTTATTTATTATCTTTTATTTAACTTAAAGACAAAAAAATACTTTAAGTCATCATGAATTTCATGTGAACCTTCAGGTTAAATTTCCCATAAACCAGTCCATGTAATGTTAGAGTGTGATTGTTAAAGGTAATACTGCAGCTCTGACTTTGTTCTAATAAATTTACAGTGTCAGATCATTCATGTGTATAAAATATACAGTATATGACTATGAATTCATTTCTTTACTTTGTTCCAAAAAACAAGAAAACAAAGACTGTTCAAACTTGAAAATACAGTTTTTGCACATTCCATGACTAATAAAGGCATGAATAAGTAAACAGTTTGTTTTCAGGAAACAACTGTATCTTAGTGAACCTTGATGTGACTGTACAGTTAAAGCCGTGTTATATTGTATTTCTAATAAGTATCTCTGCTATCCAGTCCAGTAAAGCCCAGTCCAGTCCTTTTGGTATTGGTTCTGGCCACAGCTACCAGACTGACGCAGCTTCCTACAGTCCCCTGTCATCCCCTGCTACTTCCTCCCCCAGTGGCAACGCCTACTCAGGACTGACGAACCGCAGCACAGCTTTTGGTGAGCCTTAATCTTTTATCCTCATTTATGGCTGGGTGATCCTGGATGTCTCAAATGTATGGTGGAACATTGATGTGCTGTGATAGTCTTTGTGTTCTTGTCCTCGTTTATGTCTGCAAATATAATCTTAAGAACATGGTGACTAAGGAAGAACATGTGAGCAGCACAGGTTCTGTTTAGTAGATAATCTTATTAGGTAGGATGTGCAATATGACTGAAATCAATAACACACCACAACAATAATATTACATATTGTTCCTCTGTATCATATATATAAAAAATTTTATTTAAAGTAATTCAGTTAATTAAATTTTTATGCATTACATCAGGCGAACTTTTGCATGTATAAACTTGAAATCATTCGTTTAGACAACAGAATTTAAACCAATAGCATAATATATGTTCCACTCAAAGTCATGAAACAAATATACTGAATTATTACTCAGGTCTATAATAAGGTTTTGCATGGCCTCTATGAATACATTTTCATTCCATGGGCAGAACATTTGTCAGCTCTACAGTGTCACTGTTTTGGAAATAATAAACAAGAAACCTGATATAAGAAGGAGAAGGAAATGTGTAACTTTACCCATGTTGTCACCTTCTCCAGTGGAGAGAGGTGAGTAGAAATTTTAAGTTGTTGGAACTACAACAGGCCAAAGGCAAAGGCCAAAGGGTAGAAAGATAAATATTTTCAACATGGGGGTGAATAATGTTGCAGAAGTCTTTGCATGGTGGAAAGCCCCAAATTTAATAAAATCTGCGAGGTTGCATTGCTTCTTGTGGACAGGTAATATACTTGCAAATAATAACATCATTCAGCAGCTCAGATATATCACCTTTATTTTGTTATTGACCAGATATATGACCTTTATTATTTATTATTACATATTTTCTTACTAGCCTTGTGTGTGTTTGTTGTTAGGTAGGCCAGCTAGTCACTTTCCAACTTTCCAACAAGATCACAGAATCTGCAGTCCTGTAATAAAGTCATAGTGTGTGTATAGATTAATCTGCCATCTGATTTATATGTTGTGCCCTAGTTACACACCATCACTGGCTCAGTTGAACTGAATATTTTCATTGACAGTGGAATAACATTAAAGGGAAATCTTGGATGTCCAATCAGTGTTGATGGTAAATGTAGTCAATTGAAGCACTAAATTCCTCAGTGCGTGCTATATTGCCTGAGAAAGCAGAGTTTTTGAGTTTTCCTGCTCAAGGAGCCGTGCTGACAGTGCCTACAACAACCAGAATGCATTGCACGCCTCTCGTCCAATCAGCTATTGGTGTTGTGTTCACAGAATGTAGCAGGTAAGTACAGTAAAGTACAAGTATTTTACTGAAGCTTATTTTCATTTACAAAACTTTTTTCATCATCGAGTCTGGATATTGTAACAAACAGCGCACTGGAGGGGCTAGATATACTTAGCAGCTGCAGGATCAGCAGTGGTCATAGGTGGGACATCTAGTGACAATCGCCGTTCAATTATTTAGAGTATTCAGAGCCCAATATAATGTTCTGTCAGTAAACAAAGTCCAATTTACGAAAGCACCACAGAGTTTGTTGAACCGCAGAGTTTTATGTCTGTCTCCATTCTTTCTGACCGTCCATCCTCACTGGTCACCAGGTTGATGCTGCAACGCTACCCCAACTGCAGGCGCCTCTGTCTGTAACGTAGCTCTGGTGGTGATCACTTCCTCCACCACATTGTTGTGTCTGATTCCACAGCACTATATTCGGCCTCATGAATTGTAAGAGTTACGTCACATCTCTCTATAACATTCTACAACATTCTATTGTAAAGCGAGTTGTTTTTTTTTGTGTGTTAGATTCTGCTCTTCTGGATGAATCATGGAGAAATTTAGCAGCTTAGCTTAGTTTATCTTAGGTGTGGCTCTCACTCCGGTCCTCCTCCGCAGTCCACACTCTGTAGAGTCTGATTCCACAGGGCAATGTTTGGCCTCTTATCATGAAACTAGTTTTCTTCCAAATCTGCTGATATTTTAAAGTATGTAGTAGTGTGATATTTTAGTGCCAACTCACCACCAGGTGGTGATCAGTTGACAGCTCTGCTCCTCTCTTTACCCGACTGTCCAATTAGCCTTGCCGCGGTAGTCCATGTTACCGGTGTTACATGGTGTGTGGGCTTACACCAATTACATGACTTGCCCACCGTTGTTTTGCTTTTTTTTATAGAAATAAAACCCATTTAGTTAATTTTTGGGTATCAGCACCCATGTTCATCAAATAAAAAAACTCTCATTTGTAAAGTATTAAGCGTGTTATCAATACTTATCCGGACGACAGACGCAACAATTATAAACTGAAAGTGTCCGCTCCGTGACCATCTGCAGCAGCAGCAGAGTTGCAGCAAAAAGTAGCAGAGTGTGACATCTGTTCTCCCTCCTGCTCTCTGCTGTAAACAAACATAATGCTAGCTGTTAGCAAGCATCTGGTCTCATGTCTCCCCGGGTCTCGGAGCTTGTTTTTGGGAGAAACTTTTCAGCTCTCTGCCTG
The DNA here is from genome assembly GCA_038419695.1 of Scomberomorus guttatus. Classification (NCBI taxonomy): domain Eukaryota; kingdom Metazoa; phylum Chordata; class Actinopteri; order Scombriformes; family Scombridae; genus Scomberomorus; species Scomberomorus guttatus. The sequence continues at coordinate 2,454,753 of CM076445.1, forward strand.
CTAAGCCTGCTCTTGGTGTGTCTCTCTCCGGATGGCAGACAGGTTGCTCCGGTTCTGGTTCTAAGCGGTGGTCATCCTCTGGCTCGTCCCCATGTCTGTGTGCGCCACAGCCCGGCTGTACACGCAGGATGACCCGCTGGTGATCCTGAGCAGCAGCAGCCTGAAGCCTGCTGTCACTAACTCCTAAGTAAGGGGAAGATCTAAACTAAAAATCTAGTGTTAAAGAACAAAGTAAGTGCTCTACGGATGAGCGTCAATCGACGAATATGTTATCTTGTAAAATGTCCAGTGTAACCGGTAACACTGGTGTTGTCACAAGTTTATTAACTGGTAGGAAAGTTTCTTCACCATGGCAACTCTACAGTCCAAGACATGCAGCCACAGATCTGATGACACAACTACAAAGTCGATCATTGATCTTTGGTCTAAGTTGTTCTACTCGGTACACTTACGAAAAACCTTATGCTTGAACATGGTGTTTGTTATGGCCAATCCATGGCTAGCACAGAAGTCCAGTAACAATGCACCACTCGGGTTCAAATTGATTGATTTATTGATTTTATTTGACAATTTCATTTTTAAAAAACCAGCTCTGACATGGCATTGAGTGCTTATATAAAAAGAAAAGTCAGGATAACACAATAAAGCCCAGAGACTTATTTCCATTGTGGTCCATTTAGGGATGGGGGGTGTGCAAGGGAGGGGTCAAGACGGTGGATCTGACAAGGCAATAATAGATCAGATAATAGACCATTATACCATAATAGACCATTCCTCCCAATCACCCCCCTCCAGGTTTCTCCGTCATTTCTCCATCATCGTGAGCGTTGAAGTCCCCCAGCAGAACTATGAACTCATCAGGCTGCACCCCCTCCAGGGCCCCGCCCAGAGACTCCAAAAAGGCTGGATACTTCGAACTGCTGTTCAGTGCATACACACAAACAATAATCAGAGTCTTCCTCCCAGCAACACATAGTCGCAAGAAGGCAACCCTCTCATTCTTTGGGGAGAACTCCAAAACTGTCCATCCCCTCTCCAGGAGTTTGGTTCCAGAGCCGGTGCTGTGCATAGAGGCGAGCCCAACTATATGTAGTCGGTACCGCTCCACCTCTAGCTCCGGCTCCTTCCCCACCAGGGAAGTGACGTTCCACGTTCCTAAAACTAGTTTACTATGCCTGGGATCAGCATGTCCAGGTCCTAGCCCCTGCCTGCTGCCCGTTTGGCAATGCACCTGACCTCCTCCTGCAGTAAGCTACAATAGATAGCAGTGCTCAGGTGGGTTCTTTTAAATTGACTCTTGGCAGGTACTTTATTTTTATATGTCAAAAAGTTTCCGATGCCAAATGTCCACCACAAGTAATGAAATCTTCTGCATCTACACCTCAGTGTGCTGCTGTACAGCTACCATTAGCTGTTTATAATTCATATTATTGGCATACTTATTGTATATGCAGAAGATCTGCCAAAAAAAGATTGTATCTTTAGATGTTAAAATGAGACCAGGTTACAGTCCCTACATATTCAATTCAATTAGAAAAACCATTTCCTTGCTTTCAAACCTACTGGCTTATTTTGGTCCTGGTGTAGAGGTAATTACATGGATGGGGAAGCAAAGCAGACTCATTAATGTCACTCATTAATGGTTCCATCCACCATTTATACACATCATTCAGTGTGGCCTTCAAAGCTATTTTTTTCACCTCACACTGCTTTATCAGCTTATTCACACCAGCCTTTTATGAGTGCCATGAATAACACAGCAATGCATCTGATAAGTGCTTCTAACACTACTTAAGAAAAACTCTTGAGACAGACAGAGACAGAGACAGACTGGCACAAATGAAGTTGTCAGATTGCCTGCACTGACTTGTCTGCATGTCTGCATGTTGGTGTATGGCCACAAAAGAAGAATACTGAGCATCATTACATTCCAAATAAAACCCCACTTGCTTAGAAACATAATATCTGTGTTACCAGTGTCTTAAAAATGTAGTTGTTGTGGTCCACCCTGCTGCGGGGATGGTGATAGGAGGGTTGTTCATGTGCTGGTGGGAGACACCAAAATGTGACACTTGAAAGTCAGTTGTAAGTCAGCATTGTATACAATACCTTATACCATGTGTACAGTACCATGTATCAGCTTGCTTTCCTTTATTTTTGCCCCTGTAGGTAATGTAAGTAGTGTCTTGCAAGCCCGTGTGAGCTGGACATCTTTTGGGCACATGGCACTTGAATGCAGATCTTCATTCATTCATATCCACAAACTTACTTCAATTTATTTTTCCAATTTTCACACCTGCACATGAATGAACTGTTTTAATAAACATTTCAATCAATTTCCTCACAGACCCCTTTCAAAAGAAGACATAATAAATAGATTAACATTTAGGCTGCCTGTCCGTAGTATTGTACATATGAGCTATATATTTGAAACTTCTAGATAAATGTTCAGTTATATACATACATATCATGTTGAATGTGCCAACAGAAGAAATAATGAATTGTTGAGCTTTTTCAGTGTTCAATAAATATAAACTGATATTGAGTCAGTGTGACATCACCTGGGTATCTCTGTTTGGGCTTGGGGACCACAAAATTATAACAGAGAGAGACAAACTGAGGCTATGGAGTTGGAAAGATGAAGATGTTTACCAGGCAGGTTTAGGTATTGTGTATTGTGTATATTTTAGCATTTGGAAGTTTGGAGTTTGACACATAAAAGGGATTAAATGTAAGGATGTCTTTGCATCTGCTGCTTCGTGATCATTTTGACCACAGATTAAATGACCTGTCCCCTACCTTTATGGAAGTGCAACACTACATTTATAGTAACCACCTAGATTTTAGACAGCACATTGCTTACACACCTTTAAGTTAAAGAGAGCCATCTTTTAGTTAAAGCAATCACAAAATAAAAAATTAAATATTAAATTGAATCATTTGAAAATATACTCAATCCAGAGCTACAACAATGAATCAATTAGTCAATTGCCAGAAACTATTTTTATAATCGAATAAGCCTTTTTTTAATCAACATTTCTCTGGTTTCAGCTTCTCCAGTGTGAGGATTTGCTGCCTTTCACTGTTTTATATTGTAAACTGAATATTTATGGGGTTTGGACTGTTGGTTGGACAAAATTATACATTTGATGACATCACCTAGGACATAGGGAAAATGATGTATTTTCAGTTTTTTTATAGACTAATGATTAATCAAAAAAATCATCGGATTAGTCGATAATGAACATAATCTTTAGTTGGGCTGCAACTGAACACTGAAAAATCTCCAGGCTCCTTATGGAAATTGTTATTCACTCAAATTTAACATAAACAAAATAAGTACTCATGTGTCTTTACCATATAAAGATATGTTGTTGAAGTCTAACCAATCCCAGACTGTGTGTGTGCGTGTGTGTGTGTGTGTGTGTGTGTGTGTATTTGGCTACATACCATAGTGTCAAACATTTAATGGTGCAGCTTGACCTCAGAAACTCAATATCTGCTTTAGCCCAAAGGACATATTCATTTAAATGAACATCACCTCCTACACACACTTCATCTCACACTTTCTGGTGTCTTACTCCACATAACTTCAAATAGCCTTATTTTCTCCTTAAAATTATATTTAATTCCTGACTGATGATGTCACACACTAATGAAAAAAATGGAATAAATTCTGTTTGATTTGACAGTTGACATCTTTTTGTAGGGGATATATATACATATACAAGCTCTGTGTTGGCTTCATATTCAAAACAGTTGCCCTTGGTCAAATTAAATAGTTGTGAAATATGCTACTAAAAATACAATGCAGAAGAGATTGCTGGGGCCCAGAGACATCAGAGACAAGAGTCCACAGCCACTCTGTGAAGCTGTAATGCTCATTATAAAGAAAATCAAAATTGGACAGCATGTTTCTCCTTCTTTGCAAAAAAGCAAGAAGTAAGATACAAGTGAGAGAAATAAGGAGGCAAGTAAGGGAATCAAATGGTAGATGAAACAAATAGACAACTCCTTCTCAGCTGAATTTTGGCACAGCAGTGCTTTGACCTGCTTTGAAATGCTTCATTCATTCATGGCCAATATGGCCAAAAAAGTAGGATCACAATTTGTTCAAGCATGGAGATGATTAACTGATTTGTTTTCCCTGCAAAATGCTCAAAAACTAAAATATGATATATATGATGAGAAATATCTATATTTTAGGCCTACATGAAAAAAACAGTTGAAGTAAAAATAATATCATTATGCATATTTTATGAATATGGGTTATCCTATACAGCTATGCACTGTCAGGACCAGAATGTACAGCAAAGTAGTACACAAACATCCTTTACAGTAAATAATTACTTCCAACACAGACCGGGTCAAAACGCTTGTGCTTCCTGACAATACATCAGTTTAATATCTGAAGAGTGCTAGCTAGCTTGTGTTAGCTTGTTAGCTACATGGCGGGGACAGACAGAACAAAGAATCTTAATGCTGTACAGTCGACTGCCCGCGCTTCACCTCATAACTACAGATGATGTTTCAAAGGGGTGGGGGAAAAAATCAATTCTTGGATGCATCCCGATGCGGATGTGGACGATTCTGCATTGATTTACAAAAGTCAAAAATCGATTTTCTAAATGTTAGTTAATAACATGATGTTGACGGAAAGAAGAAGCGGAACTCAACTGCGAGGGCAGTGCAGCTCTCGGACAGTCTAGTCGGTTGCAAGCACTTTTTGATTTAATGACTAAATAATTACCTTTGCAAGATGAACGTAAAGTATGTTGTGAACTTTCTACACTGCCACTCAGAGACTAACGTTAGCGGAGCAGTGAACTCCAGCAGTAACAAACAACACTGGCTGACCAACACACACCATAGCATTAAACAACGTAACTTAAACCAACTCTGAGGTGAAGAAAATAACTCTGTGCTGTTTCAGACTGTTTCACCTCAACAACCCCCACTCATGCCTGGGACACACAGCCTACCTCTACCTGAGCAGCACGTGTTGCTGAACTGCTGTGGCTCGCAGGCCTGCAGTGTCCACACAGACAGTGTTGCTGCTGCTGCGCTGCTACTGCCAGCCCTATCTTTCTACATAGTTTGACATAATGGACATCAATAATAGAATGTTTCATATCATTTCATTATAAATTTCATTTATATTTAGTTTAGACAATAAAAAGGTCAAGTGTTTGCTCAATTGTGAAAAATAAATAAATATGTGAGGTGAAAGCTTTCTTTCTGATGGGCATGGTGTGGTCTGGTTGGAGCTACTCTGTGTCAGCCACATACACTCCTCACACAGGATGGGTTTTTTAAATTGATTATATTGATTATTCTACACGTTAAACCCCCGCTGTCACTGCTCCTAGTGAAGAACATCCCTCCAGACTACACCAAGTTCAAACGAGCCAAACACACTACAAACAAACAAACCGCCAAACTAACTGTCAGGAAGGAAACTGGGGAAAATAACACCAAATCTCTGCCTGGAAGCAGGTAAAACAACAGGCAGGAGTCCCGGCCGCAGTAGCCGCGCATCTTAGGTGTGTCTCACGTGGGCTGTGTGGCTTCTCTAATCTGTTAACATGGGCGCCGAAATGAAAATCAAGAGTTTCTGCGACGCACATGCACTTCTCACGGAGGCTGTGTGTCCCGGGTGTCAGGGTCTTGGACAACGATGGCTTACCCCGGAGCTTACGGTGCAACAGAGAGGCTGTTCTCCACTGCTGGAGACATGACATTAATAACAACACAGCAGAGCACTCCACCTCCCCCTCAGTTTGTTATACTCATACAGACAGGAGACTAAGATGCTTTCAAATGAATTCATTAATTAATTAATGCAGTTAACTTTTTAAAATAAAAAGGCATCGGACTATTTATCTTATCTGCTAGTTATGTGTCATATTATATTTCAGTGGACTAAGAACTGAGAAAAAATAATGTATAGAAATTAAAAATTTTGAAGCATCAAGATGCATCAGTAATCGTTTCATCATCGCACCATAGCATCTACATTACTTTTCGACTGGAAAGAACTTTTTAGTACACATTGTAACAACATTCTTTATGTAAAAACAAAGTTCATATCAACGAATCAATTTATTACCCAGCCCCTAATTCATTCATTCTGAGGGGAACATGAATGTATGTTGTCACAAACCGGCTCAGTGTATGTGACAAAGAGGGGAAACAAGCCAGGTAAAGGGCCAATTGAATGTTTTATTAGAAAATCAAAACAACATAACTATTTACAAGAAGCGACCCTCCCTGACTGCCAGCTCCAGCAGGAAGTGGTCAATTGAACCACTGCAGGCAGAAAGGGCAGGGTCGTAACAATGTACAAAATTTCATAGGAATCCATCCAATAGTTGTCGGACCATTTGACTCTGAACCACAGTGCTGGACCTTTTTACTGACGCTACATCGCCTTCCGCAGAGCCACAACGCCACTGTGGCTAAAAGTGGAATCCTAGAACACAAAAGGCTTTTGAAGCTGTGCTTTAGTGTGTGTTCAGTCAGTGATGGCTCATCAGCCAGCTGCTCATGACTTCTGCTGTTTGTTGTCCACATGGCTGTAGGAAAAAAAGCATGTCCAGTATGCAATGGCTACTTGATGGCCTTTTAATGGACACGCACATTAGCCAAATGGAATATCTCTCTCTACAGCCTCTTCCTGTCTATCCTTTATTTTCTCTCAGGCTGATTATAGGCCCTTAAGATTTTTACTCTCCATCCATTTTACTCTTTCTTTCTTTCTTTCTTTCTTTTTTCTTTTTTTCTCTCTATTTCCCTGTCAGATGAAGTCAGTTACAGCGCTACCATTCATTTGCTCAGTTGCTGCATGTGTTTTTCAGAATTAATTTATGATAAGCCCTTGTTTTTCCTTATCTGTCATGCTTTCCACTCTAGGTATACACAAGCAGCCTCCTATGTGTTAGGTTAATTACTTTTCCATTTGTATTTTTTACATGTGCTCTCTCTCTTCCATCCATCAGCCTCTTGCTGGTATCTGCATGGAGATGAGATGAAAATTCTGTTTATTATTGTGCAACAGCAAGAATGTTTCTCTGCAGGGGAAGGCAGACAGCTTATCAGTCTGCTTTGGTTTAATGTACTCAGTAGACTCTCAAAACAGCCTCGCAGGGATGAGTGTGCCTGTCTGTATATTCATATTTTTGTGTAGCGAGGAAAGTGTATAGCTGCAGCTCAGCATCGTCAGTTCAGTCACATGTTGGAGGAAATGGTGTATGTGCTACTAGAAGAAAGTCACCAAGTTCTTTCTACAGCTGTTAGTAAATTGTGTTGATATAGACTACAAAGAATATTGTATTTTTGCTGTTGTTTGTAAATGTATTCTAACATATTTTATTGCCATGACACGCAATAACAAAAAACAAAAACCTCACAAAACAGCCAAAGCAACTGTAAATTTAAGCTTCACAGAAATAATTAATCAGATTTGAATATTTAGTATTTATGAATTCAACAGTGTTTTGTTCAGTTTGTTCAAGCATTACGTATATGAAAATATGCATATATTCAATATATAAAGCATTTGTTTATTTATACAGTATGTGGTGTGTGTGTGTGTGTGTGTGTGTGTGTGTGTGTGTGTACAATCCATGGGAGGGGGGCAACCCTATTTTGCTGGAGGGGCCTGGACCCCCTGGGACACTGACACTGCTCCTGTGAAACTCCTGTTTTAGTTTACTTTTGCTGCCATTGCTGATAATCCAAACTCAACATTTCCTCCACGCTTACCTTTTGTATTGATAATTCAATTCAATTCAATGAGATCCACGTTGAAAGGAAGTGCCTGCCCCTCTTCTTTTGTGTAAAGACTGAGCCAATTGGAACAGATTGTGTTGATGACTGGTGCTTCGTATAGCCAAGGAAATTCCAAAAATGACCATATGTAGCTTTAATGGATTATAAAAAGCCACAACAAGGAAAATTATGTAAATTTAAATAGTTTCTGTGTGTTACTTTTTATATAAACTGCTTTTCCACCATAGTATTTGTTTTGACTCTTTTATATACACAAAGTTTAGTTTCTACAGGGGAACAAAGCACTATAAAGTGTTTATGCTTCAGTTCCTCTGAAGCAGGGGTTATTTGGTGTCTCTAAATGGCCTTTTTTTTGGAAAACGCCTAGAAATACCCTAAGAAAAACATGCGTAAAATATTCATTTTCTCTGGTATTGTTATTAAATTTGAACTTGGACTAGATAAGGCTCCGTGCTGTGGTCCCATTGTGTTTTCCAGCTAATAAGTCCCAGCTATAGGTCATCTGCAGGCATCTGTTTGCAAAAAAATATTAAGGAAATAAAAACCTTATACTTCAGTGTGTTCAAACTTCTATTACTCAATGCCAGTAGCAGATTCTGACAGTTGGGGAAAAACTTAGTGTGTTACCTTTCAAAAGAGACCAAAACCATGCATGTACTCCTAATGGTTTAAGAACACCTTTCAATTTACTTTAGGTATGCCTTGACTAATTTTAAGAAATTTAAAGGATTGTTCTTAAGAGCCCCACTTATTTGAATAACTTGGTCATTATTTGATACAGTCCATGTTATTTGAAAATTTACTATATTACCTTGCAAGTTGTATTCTTTTCACAGTGCAAAAAGCTTTGAATCAGCGTTAAGATAACAGCACACCACACATCCCACTGATATCCAGAATAATAGTTGTTGTAGTTAATACTACTACTGTTCATGTTTTGCTCTGATATTATTAAACTTAGTTTGTCAGCAGTGCTAAGTTGGAATGTTTTGAACTTTGGGTCAAAGTTAAGCTCTTGGAATTACTGTGAGAGTAACAGCATCCAGAGTAGAATATTAGATGAGGAGCAAGGGAAGCCTCTGGCCCCTCCACAGCCTGCAGAGCGTGAAAGAGAAATGTCATCCTTCACAGAAAGGGATTTATCTAATAGTCATGTAAAAAGTCTAACAACTACTTGTGTATCTGCCAGCATAGAAGAAAAACCACCTTAACCACTCTATTGGCTAATGCTCTCCTCTTCTCCTTCCTTTGGTCTGCTGAAGTTCAACACCATCTGTAACATAGAGCTTCATAAACATCTTAAAAGGAGAATGAGTATTTTACTATATCTATCAGCTACTCAGTTTATGTGTACATGATAGTTTGTTGCAGTTATGTACATTTTAACCACGTATTGTTATAAGAGCTAACAGTTGACCACACCAAAGAATGCTCCAAACTACCCTAAATTCTCATTTAATGAGTTATCAAATAATGGCCGAGTGTCAAATAATATCTGGGGAAGTTGCCAACACAAACAAATAAAAAGCAGTTACTAATAAAGGCTGTGGAATTACCTGTAGCCTACTACTACAACAGCTCACATGTTAAATTTGGTATAATGTACATTTCCAGAGCACTAATTCCATCTGTACAATATAGTCATCGTATACTCGCCACTCCGTGGCTGAATTTTTCATTTGAACAGAAATAATATTTTCATACTCTTAGACTTTTAATGTGAAAATACTGGAGCAGTACTTTGAGTTTCATTCATGGTAGTTTAACATCCTTCAGTGGAAAAAGGTGGAACACCTGACGTTATTCTTGTTCAACTAGTAACCATTATCTGCTGTTACTTCATTTATTACCACTACTCTCTGGAGTCTCCTTGGTAATCTAGTCCAGATTTGACAAGTCTAAGTATGGTGGCTTTTGATTTAGACCTGGTCTAATGTGGTCTGGATGGATTTTTCTGTTTTCATAAGAAAAATAAAGGTTTCACAAAAACAGTGTTAAACAGCGTTAAGGCTTTTGCTCTGATGTCTATCACTTTTTCATAAGTAAGTGGTAAAAAAAACTGAGAATCAGCCACTAAATATCATTATTTATGTTTCCCTTTGTTCTCTCAGGCATCTGCCTGTCTTTGACTGTGTCAGTGATCAAACCAAACAGCCAATCAAAGGTCATGGTCATTATTCAAAGTGACCAATCAAAGGAGCAGACTGTCTATTTCATCCCCACCTCCAAAGTCTCAAAAGTCAACTTGGCGAGCGAGCGAGTTTTGAGCAGGTGCTTGCGCGTAGGGATGGTCGAGCTCGTGCTCATCACAGCCCCATGCTCGTGGGACCGCATTTGTGCATTTAGAGTAGAAATGCTCCCTTGTGAGGATGTTTTCCGCTCACGGATACTGTTCTGTGCACTCATATCACGTGCATGCACCTGGTTTTTTATGTGCACAGGTTTTGAAACTAATTAAACGTCATAAAAGTGGGCATTTAGCAGTCAGTGAGGATCTAATGAAAGATAACTGAGTTGCATTATGGGAGCCCAGCCAATACAAGGGACTAAAAGTCAGGACATCTTGTCTTTTGCTGCTTCAACTTTGACCATTCTTTTTTTTCATCTGTCAAAGTTCCCCAACTTGATGTTCAGTGCTAAACTGCTTGAGTACCAATCAGGTGCTGTAAAGAAAAAGAAAGAAAAAAGACTGTGATTTGATAAATAATGAAGTAAAATAGAAACTTATTTAAAACACAGGATAAGAGCAGCAGCAGCAGTAAAATCAACACTAATAGTTTTAACAACAATCAAAAGACCGTCAAAGTAGGTGTGGTAGTAGATACTCATGAAATTCTGGTTAAATTTGAATTTGTTCATTCTACAATAACTATTTAATCAGTCTAACTGCACTGCTTTCACTGAAGACACTAACTGGACCTTTTTTGTGCATCTGGTCACATGTATGCCTGTAACTCTCTGTGTGTTTCCAGATGTGTCAGGGGAGAGCAGTCAGAGTGGAGCCCAGTTCCAGGGTCGTCCCAGTGAGGTCTGGTCCCAGTGGCAGAGCCAGCATCACTCCCAGCAGGCCGGGGAGCAGCACACACACCCCAACCCCAGCCAGACTGAAGTCTTCCAGGTAAGACACACTCTCACACTAACATGGTGCTGCTTTTGGACTGTTCTGTGTGTCAAAGTGTCTTCCAGCTGCTGGCTGCTGACCAGTCTACACAGAGAGTGTGTGTGATATGTGTGATATCACCCCCCCCCCCCCCCGTGTCTCTGCAGGATATGTTACCCATGGCTGGAGATCCCACCCAGGGAACAGCCAACTACAACATCGAGGACTTCGCTGACCTCGGCATGTTCCCACCCTTCTCTGAGTAACCCCCACACCCTGATGCTCTGCCCTGGCCTGGCCACCATAGACAGTGGAGGAACTGGACTGATGTTTGCATTTCATCTCTTATGTTCTGTCTCATGTTTCTATATTGCTGGCCCACCAACACACAGCTGATGTGCAGCACTGTGAATGTCTGGGTGCATTTGTCATTCATGCAAACATACAAACACACACACAGTCCACTCATGTTCAGGCTCCAATGCCTGCAGTATGTATCTGTGAACATACACATACCTCATTGCTGCAAGAGGAATCCTGCTGTCAGATGGAAGCTACATCAGTCAACATGTCTTCACAGTGAAGTTGTCTCAAGCTCTGAACAAATGCAGATGAAGTGAAAAGTGTAGTCTGTGATGGTCAAGTCACTGAAACTGTAGAGATAAGAATCTAGAGTGAAGCTCTGTCCAGTCAACGTCAGTATGACCAGAGGAGGTCAGTCATGTCATCATAGCTGTAATTGTAAAGGACTAGTACCAGTGTTATACAGTATTATATAGATTTTACTCTTTAGATTTGACTGGATTAAGTTAGCTCAAGTTTCTGAAACCCATGAAAAGATCCTGAGAGAGTTTGTTTACACGTGTATATTTTACCAGACGCCTACAGAGATTAGAATTAATGTGCTGAGCTGAGTGTGAGCATCACATCATCACATCCTGCTGTATGTCTCACTACAGCCTCAGAAGTACAGTAACTGTTGGTGTGTAGGTGTGCGCACTGACAGTCTTCGACTTCCTAATGTGGCAATAACCCACACTGGGTCACATGTTTAACCTGCTGGTGTCATCAGTCAGTAGGCTGGTGTGGCTCACGTGTCAGTACATAATGTCACAGTGACTGCTCTAGTGTTATTAGAGGATGTATATTTATTTCACAATGACTGAGAAAAAACAAAGTGGACAAACAATCTTCAACTGAATCATAAAACTGTGTATGCATAGTTCTGCTGTTTGTGCAAACAGATTTTTAAAATCTTTCTCTATGCTTCAGGCCCTGGTGTCAGTCTAGACAGGACATCATTTATATCAGTACAGTAGGAAATGACCAATCTCCTCCTCTGGTAATAACTGCAGTGATTGGATAGAAAATCAGGCTGATGGAAATGCCGAGAAATCCCAACACTACTTGTTAGGGCTGTGCGATATGATGATATATATATACATATATATTGTGTGATGATAGAAAACGTCTATTGTTTCATATTATGCTCTATCGTTTATTTCGTTGTCGCGAATCAAACTCTTTATGGCAATATTTTTCGTCACTTGGAGTCTGTCCATCTTTTGAGCTGATTACATTAATAAATTACTCTTCTTGGCTTTTTAATCACAAAGCTTTTATTGTACTTACAGTAACATAATGAGTTGTTGTCAACTCGAGTACTTCTGGTTCCCTGTCTCTCCTCTGCTGCACTATGTGTGCAGCACGCACACGGAGGGCTCAGCCCCACCCTCGCTGAACCATAGAGAGCAGAGGAGAGTACCTGTTATTTACCTAATTTATGTGCACTCGTTTCATTTCAGCTCAGTGTGAGAGTACTCGAGGTGATGACAACTCAACTTGTTACGTTACTGTAAATCCAATAAAAGAGTACTTTATTAATGTAATCCATGCAAAAGATGGTCAAGACAAAACGAGGAGCTCGTATCTAAAACTTGTTCCTACTTCTGTCGTATTGACATGGTTTGGGTATGAAAAGTCTGACACAGATTCATTGAATTTACAGAAAATGTGCTATATCGTGATATGTATCATTATCTGGATATGAAATTACCTATATCGGGATATGAGATTTTGGTCATATCGCACAGCCCTACTATCTGTTCCCACAGACACACAGTGAGACTTCTGTGAGCATTGAAGATGTACACCTCCATCTGCCTCATGCAGCCTCTTGCACACCATCACTGACTCTGCCAAACAGCAGCAAGGGAGGAGAAGCTGTTGTCCTCACTGTCCTCATCAACCTTACTGTGTAAAGTCCAGCTATATGTAGTGATGTCCATAACTCTAGAAAAAAACCTGATGCGAGGATAGAAGGATTCTATGTATAAATTAAACAAAATTAGAAAAAAAAACTCATCGCAGACAGTTGCTAAGCTAAGGCTTAAAGTGCACTTCATAAAGCTAACTGCTAATCTCACCAGCCTGCTTTAAAAGGGAAAAACCGCCATACCGTCCAAGCAAAGCGCAGTATTTACTAGTGTATTTGGTGTTCTTCAGCTCTCGCTGCTTGACTTTATTACTTTATAATCTTTTCAACTATTAAGAGACTGAATAATACTTTCTAGATTGTATAATGTCTCTGACAGGCGGATGGGAGATCCTTGAACAGACATCGGAGTCCTTTTGCTAAAGATCTCAAATTGATGTTTTTTGTAAATAATGTGATTTTTATGTCGACTTGTGTTACTTTCACACAGTACATGTTTTTTGTGTAGGTTTTAATAATATTGTGTGCAATGTGAGTACATATTTAACTATTGGTACTTAGTTAGTCTGTCAATTGTACATTGAGTTCTAGACCTGTATAAATTGTGTAAATGTGACCCATTATTTTTGTGTAACAAATTGTGCTTGTGACAATAAATTGTTATTGGTTACGTGGCTTCCATTCAAAGTTTTAGTCCTCCATTTTTCGGCCATGTTTCACGTTTGAACAGATTTTTGAAGAGTGTTTATTTTTGACCAAAAGAAGCATAGCAAGAAGTAGATAAGATCAGTAGATAAGAAACAGTTTTCACAGTCATACCCCATATGTTGATGAGATTTAAAAGCAGATCATGTGTGTTTGTGTGTTAGTCGTGAAACATAACTTAGTACATGTATTAAAATACTGTACTTGGTTACCTTTCAGTCGATTCACTCGGTACAACTCACATAGTATGGGATGTCACGCCCCCACGTGACCTGACTGAAGACACCTCTATTCATGCATTTAAGGCAGATGATCTGTGGTGACGTATGTGAGGCCCTGCCTGCACATACACAACCATCACCACAATCATCGTTCAGTTGTTACATTCTTCACCTCTAAGAACACCTCTGCCGAATAATGCTAGCTAGGTACAGCTAGTTGTTTCTTTAGTAGGCTACTGTCAGCTCGAAGTTAGCTTAGCAGCCCCTGTTGGTGCCACTAGCTACCCACGGAGCACTAATTTTGTGTGTGTGTTACCCACGGGCTTTGTGTCTCGGTATGAGCACCAAGCCTAAACAGGCGAAGAAGGAGTCTTCTGTCCACCCCTGTCCTCAGGGATGCGGCTTCTCTTTGCACGAAAAAGACTAGCACAAGGCATGTCCCATCTGTCTGGGGATTGTCCACGCCAGGAGACCGTTGACTGAGCCTGAGTCCTATGTGTCTTGTTGCCAGCTCTGTCACTCAACCATGGAGAGGCGGGTCATGTTCGTGGAGAAAGTGCTGGGAAAAACTACCATCGCACAGCAGCTTTGTCTGAGTCCAACAGCAAGGAGCTTTTGGTCGAAGTTCCCACTGGTAACTAGGCTGACCACATGGAGTATGTTGAGGGGTTAGCCAAGTATGAGCTGGAGCCCTTTACACCGTTGGGCTAGTACACCGCCATCCCTGAGTTGGCCAGGACAATACATCTTCTTCTCACCGTGACGGCCTGCAGCTGAGAAACTGGAGGTGGAGTGGCCCTCTCCTCCACCAGCTCAGAAATCATTGTGGTTAGCAGGGTTTTTCGTTCCCCCTGAGCCGACAACGGTCAACAAATTTCTGTCTACCTGCGTCACGGTACCCAGCTATTGACAGTATTTGGATCTGGATGGAGCTGAAAAAGAAACCCAAGCAGCCAGCCAGCACTTGGAAGCCTGCGGTACCATCGGCTCCCCCCAAGAGGGTAGTGCCTCCAGAGGGGCCCAGCACCTAGGAGGAAGGAACCACACTCCTCCTAGCTCTGGGTCCTTCTTGCATGTCAGCTCTCCTCCCTTGGAGGGAACCCGGTTTACTACACCAGGGCACCCCTGTAGGGAGGTTGTCTTTTCACAAGGTGGTGTCCACAGATGCCTCCCTGAGGGGTTGGGGGGCTCTGTGCAACAGTGCAGCAGTGAGAGGGGTCTGGACGTTTGTACAATGCAAGCTCCACATCAACCACCTGGAGCTATTGGCGACTTTCTTAGTTCTAAAGCATTTTCCCTGTTCTCTTCCGTAACAGACCACAATGCACCTCTGGGAATGGATGCGCTAGTGCACCTATGGCCCTATGCATTTCCCCCAGTGGAATAGATATTGCCTGCTCTGGAGAGGGTGCGCCAACAGGGTCTGTCCCTGCTCCTGGTGGCCCCTTGGTAGCTGGCAATGTCATGGTATGCTGAGATAATCAGTCTGCTGGCAGCTAGGTGCTGGCAGCTTCCTCTCTGCAGGGACTTCCTCTCCCAAGTGGGAGGAGAGGTGATTCATCCGTGCCCAGAACTGTGGTGGCTGCATGCCTACCTGTTGAGAGGTCCAATTTAATAGCTAAGGGTCTGCCCCCGAATGTGGTAGTGATGATCCAAAGTGCAAGGGCATCGTCTAATAGAGAATAAATGGCGGGCGTGAGAGCAGTGGTGTCAGGATCAAAATGTACTCCCATCTCAGTGCTCTATTGTGGATGTTTTGACATTCTTTCAGGAGCTACTAGATAAGGGTCTCTTCTTTTCCACAATTAAGGTCTATTTGGCAGCTATATCTCCCTGTCATATTGGCTTTGATTGAGTGATGCCGCTCATCCTCTTACCTTGTGTTACTTAAAGGGAGTCCACCAGCTGAGGCCTGTGGTTAAATCCAACGTCCCCTCATGGGTTTTGACATTGGTGCTTGGGGCTCTTTGTGGGCCTCCTCTTGAGCCCATTGAGTCTACAGATATGAAATTTCTTTTATACAAAACTGCTCTGCTTCTGGCTTTGACCTCTGTAAAACAGGTGGGCAACCTTCATGCTTTATTTGTGCATCCTTCTTGTACCCAGTTCACTTCGGATGGCTCCAAGGTTACGCTGCACCCAAATGCGGCGTATTTGCCTACAGCCTATAGCTCTATGGCTTTTGAGCTGTTGGGCTTTTGTCCCCCTCCTTTTGCATACAAGGAGCAGAGGTTGCATTCCCTGTGTCCTGTGAATGTGCTATGCACCTACATAGACTGCACCCACAGTGTGTGCTTATGTGACCAATTTTTTGTTTTACATAGACACCCAGAGTGTGTGTTAATGTGACCAATTGTTTGTCTGTTTTGCTAATCCAGCCAGGGACAAAGCCCTGTCTAAACAGTGGCTTTCTCACTGGATTGTGGAGGCTATCTCCCTAGTTTACAACAGCAGAGGTCTTGCGTCGCCTCATGGTGTGAGGTCAAATTCGACCAGGGGCATGGCAACATCATGGGCTTTGTTTAAAGGGGTATCTGTGAGTGATATCTGTGCCGCAGCCAGTTGTCATCACTGCACACTTTTGTTCAGTTTTATCGTTTGGATGTAACAGCCCCTTTGGTGTCTCACTCTGTCCTTTTCTGCTGGGTCTATGATGAACTGGAGTGCTGGAGGTTTGAGGTGAGATGTAAAAGCAGTTCAGTGGCTGCGCTGCAGAGCGTGAATACATGTCCCATACTATATGTGTTGTGCCAAGTGAATCGACTGAAAGGGAACGAAATGTTATGACTATAACTTCTGTCCCCTGAAGAAGAGGAACAAGGTACAACATTAGGTTGCCCCGCTGCACAGCTGGGCTCGGTGAAGAGTGGCTATTGAAATGAAGGATGACTGTGGTGACAAATGTATATGTGTGCAGGCAGGGCCTCACATACGTCACCATAGATCATCTGCCTTAAAGGCATGAATAGAGGTGTCTTCAGTCAGGTCACATGGGGGCATGGGGTAGACAATAGAGGCATCATGGTCTCATACCTAAATAAAATATAAAATAGGTTCCCTGTCAGCTTCCAAAATGACCCATAACACTGTTGAAAAAATTATTCATGAGTGTTTTCTGACTTCAGTGGTTAATATATTGTCACAAAAACATGTTTAAGTTCAGGAAAAGACCATGGTTGTAGGGGGAAAAAAGCAATACACATTTCTAATAAGGTATCCTATATGAAGAGTTTATAAGACGTAGATAGAGTCCTTTATTAATCCCAAAGGGAAATTAAAGTGTTACAGCAGCCACTTGACATAAATCAAAATACAAAAACATACAATAGTGGTACCTGCCAGCCACAGACAATAGCCACAGGCCAAGTCAATGGTGGAAAACCATCTGGCACCACTCAAAGCATCCAAAGATTCCTTAATGCAGGGAAGAGGGAATGCATCTTTCTGAGTTTTGGCATTGAGCTGCCAGTAATCCACACAAAGCCTTATCGAACCATCCTTATTCCACACTATCACCAAGGTAGAAGAGTATGGACTACTGCTTTCCCTGATTATGTAATGCTGCAATAGCTGTGCTATGTGCGTCTTGACTTCGTAATACTGATTTGGGGGTATTCGCCTCATCTAGCACTGGAATCTCATGCTCTATCATGCTTATACATCCCAAATCCATATCTGACTTTGCAAAAACCCCAGAATGCTTACTCAAAAACTGCCTCACTTTCTGGACTTGTTCAACAGTAAGAAACCTGCAAATTCCATTGCAGCTACCTCTGGTGGCAGCCCCAAGCCTGTTCAGACAACAAGACCTGCTTATCCATAACATGCAAGGAGCCAAGCCGAGTCTAAGGCTCAAGGTGCACCACCTTGTACCACCAGTACCGCAATGTGTCCATTCTCAACTGGAACTTACGCATATAACTCACCTGGAAGGCTCTCTTCCTCCACACCCAGCAACTTGACAAACACGAATGAGCATGAAGAAACCTGACCAGGTGGAACCAACACTGACACAAAGCACAATGATCCAGCCATAATACTAACAGCAACCGCTGAATAGGCAAAACTGGTAGCTGAAACAACCTGCTCAGGTTGGCAAACCGAAAACGCCAAACCCCAAGCTTCATCAAAGACAGACAAAGGGCTTGAATCCTGCACAGTCCCTGATACTCACTGCTCCATCTCATAAAACTGCTTTATCACATTCATGCCTAATATGCAAGGGACAGCTCTTTTACGATGTAATGCTGCGGCATCCATGCAATCCTGGACAACAAAAACTCCCCTGCCTTTTGTGATTTTGCCCAGGGTGCAAATTATCCTTCTCAAAGTAACCCAGGTAAGAAATGCCCAAAACCATTGGCCGCAGACAGGGAGAGCCACTCACAGTTTTTGAGTGTTGGATGGAAATGCCTCTGGATTAGTTGAAACATTTGACCCAGAATTCAGGAGGCATTTAAATTTTACATCACCTAATAAATCATCCACAGTTGGGCATTTGCCAACTAAACATTCATATTCAACAACATTTGAAATCGCAAAGTGTGAACCCAATTGGACCTTACCTGCAGCTGGACTCATCACCACAGGTGGAGAAAGTTTCCCTGCTGCTTAGCTATATTGGCAGACCTATCCCAGGAGACTGCAGTGTGCAGTGCAGGAGCTACTTTTCAGGTGGGAGCCGCTGACCAGCATTGTCATGTAATGTCATACATTTAAAGCATATGGGCTGACCATTAGCATCAAATCTTGGCTGTTCCTCACGACCTCCTGCCTGACACACAGACACTTTCTGTGCTAAATCAACAATTTGGGCCTGCTGTTGCTTCAATGTGCTTACAGCAAGGCCCTGCTGCTGCTTTAAAGTTTACAAAATTTGCAACTGTGCTGTCAAAGTTTCATTCATGTTCTTTAAGGCTGCCTTTTCTGCCTCTACCTTCTCTTTAAGGGCCTGTTGGTCCTCAGACTGCAGGTCTTCCATTTTCAGCAAACAAGAACCAAGCACCAAAAACACAAAATGGGCTTGACTTCACCACTTAGCTGCATGAGCAACACAACTGCCAATTCTGGCTCTTCTTGTCACCCAATCTTCATGAGACCCACTGCCTTTGGTCTAAAACCTACTGCCACCCCTAAGTCCTCCCCCTCAAGCCCTAGGCCCAACCAACCTGCCACCTTATGCTTCCTGTTAATAAAATGACCAAATCCTGTTCATGATGCCAAACTGTGGCACCCACCAGCCACAGACAGCAGGTTCAAGCACGGTGAAGGCAAAGATGAATAGGGAACAATGTTATTAATTATATTAAATATTATATTAATTATATAATATTTAAATTATATTAAAAATACCAATCTTTATTATACAAAAATATAGTTACATAAAATTACTTTGAGCACAAACAGCAAGTTGGTTGGCAGTAATACATTAAGGATCTGCACCTTATCTAACAACAATTGGATCAGATTCACAGGGCAAAACAGCACAGAAACTAGTGCAAGAGGAGCTCACAATCTATACACTGGGCAGTGTGCTCTCCCCCTCCCCCGTCCCCCTCCCTCCTTCGTTCTCTGTAAACCTAACCGGTCAAGGCAGATGGCTACCCACCTAACCGGTCAAGGCAGATGGCTACCCACCTAGAGCCTGGTTCTGCTTGAGGTTTCTTTCCGGAGTTTTTCCTTGCCGCTGTCGCCAAGTGCTTGCTCATGGGGGGAATTGTTGGGTCTCTGTAAATTATTGAGTACGGTCTCGACCTGCTCAATGTTCAAAGTGCCCTGAGATAACTTTTGTTGTGATTTGGCGCTATATAAATAACATTGAATTGAATTGAATTGAATAGTGCCAACAGGGTTATCAGACCAATTAAAAAGAAAACAATTCAATCAAAATAAGCAAAAAAAGGAAACACCAAGGCAGTGGCCCACTAACTGCAAATACAACAAAATGAAAACATGATTAACTTCATACAATTTATCCCCCCAAAACCAACCAAAAAGAAAATCAGATTTCCCCAACTACTCTTATACACAAACACTCAAGGAGCTCTACAAAACACATGGACATCTAACATTAGATTTCCACGATGCAAAATCTATGATGAAACTAATCAACTGTAAACATACAGGTTCCTCGGAAAGGCGGTCCATTAGCATGCCACCGCTATTACACACCAGATGTCCACGTGCAACTAAACTCAATTTATTCTCATTAGTGGTGTGTTTAGTCCACTGCACGTGGTGTGCCAGCAAGAGGTGCCCTTTATCACCCAATCACTGTTTGTGCAATCACTTACAGGTCCGGCCAGGCCAACTACCCCCACTGTCAGTTCCGCCTGACTACACAATTAAAGGCTAAATTATTTACTAGATAATAATAATGACTAGATAGACTAACTCAAATATAGGATATATAGGATGTAACCATAACTATAATATACTATTTGCTGAGTATACACTGTAGACAAATGTTTCAAGCATTTTAATAATTGACTGATGCTGTCATTTTTCTGGTGAGGACAGTCTCATACAGAGGACCCTACAGATGCTGATGCTGTGTTGAAGAAAGCATCATCACATCATGTAACTGCAGGTGTGGACATGCATGGAGACATCATCAGGTGTATGTGACACTGAGAAGGTCCACTGACAGAAATGTGTGAATATCATTAATGTTTTTTCTTTGCACCTGTCAGTCACTGAGGCCTTCTATAAGCAACAGCTTTTGTAGATAGCACTTTACATTACAGCTCATGAATAACAAGGCAATGAGGGGTGACATCTTGCTAACATGGTAATACTGGTGTTCCGAAGGGTTTCTGTTACAATTAGAATTCTTGTGTTTTAATCTATTTTCAACCATTGTGGAGCAGCCTTCATGTCTGTCATGTCTAACACATATGAAACAGCCACAGTTTCTCATGTAGGATTACTAGACCTGTGAGCAGCTGTGATCAGCGTCCTGCTGCAGACACACTGCTCTCTTTATGTCCATAGGGCAAGTCCATGAGGGACGATGCCACACTTATCTTTATTACAAGTTTGTAATTTGTCCAAACTGTAAAAAGCTCCTGCCCTATGTCTAACCACTTCACTTTTTATGTCAGTAAAAAATTCATTATTATCAGTCCTTGATTTTTTTCTGAGCCTTGTTGTTTTTGGAGCAATGGAATAAGGTGGCCTGGTCTGATGGATCATGTTTTCTTTAACATCATGTGGATGGTCGGGTGTGTGTGTGTGTTGTTTACTTGGGGAAGAGATGGCACCAGGATACACTATGGGAAGAAGGCAAGCCGGCGAAGGCAGTGTGATGCTTTGGGCAATGTTCTGCTGGGAAACCTTGGGTCCTGGCATTCATGTGGATGTTACTTCACCTTCCTAAACATTGTTGCAGACCAAGTACACCCCTTCATGGCAACGGTATTCTCTGATGGCAGTGGTCTCTTTCAGCAGGATAATGCGCCCTGCCACACTGCAAAAATTGTTCAGGAAAGGTTTGAGGAACTTGACAAAGAACTCAAGGTGTTTCCTTGGCCTCCAAATTCCCCAGATGTCAATCTGATCGAGCATCTGTGGGATGTGCTGGAAAAACAAGCCTGATCCATGGAGGCCCCAGCTCGCAACTTACAGGACTTAAAGGATCTGCTGCTAATGTCTTGGTGCCAGATACGAGAGGACACCTTCAGAGGTCTTGTGGAGTCCATACCTTGATGGGTCAGAGCTGTTTTGGTGACACAAGGGGGACCTACACACTATCAGGCAGGTGGTTTTAATGTTGTGGCTGATTGGTGTATAAAGTAGGGGCCCATTGATAACAGAGGTGTGTGAATATTAGGACTTGCACTTCATTTATTTTCTTTTGTTAAACCTGACTGCCTTCAGACTTAATTAGACCTGATACCTGATCAGCTGAGAGTTGAGAAGGTTGACACATTTACCACTGCACACTGTTTATAACAGAGTATTTGAGTAATTATTGTATCTCAGTATGATGAATTGCTTTGTGCTATCTCATAAATGCTCCATTAAAATACTGTACATTAAAGAGAATTGGTTTCAGTGATTGAAAAACACTATGAAGTATGAAGATAAACATACATTATATTTACACAGTCAAATTGTTACCCTGTACTGTGTGTACATGGTTGTTACTGTAACAGTATTGTAGTGACGACTGCTTACTTCACTTTATGGAATTCCACAGGGGGGTTGAATAAACTTTGTTTTGCTTATACTCGTCCGGATCAAAACTGGCTTTTCACCTCTGATTAGCAAAAAGTGTCAATCTGACACTTGCCAGACTGAGCACCGGGACTCTCCACCTCTGGGAGAGAGCTTGTCAAGATGCCTTGTCAGGATAACAAGATTAACAGCAGGACTAGAACCACTTAATGACTCTTTCTTTGATTCATCTGACTACAAACCACAGTAAAAGGTCTGAATACACAGACAAACTAAAAGGATTACTTTCCCCTGGGACAGAGACTTGAGTTTCTTTATATGAGACCGAATACACGTTTCATTGAGTCAATGAATGGAATTAAACAAATGACAATCTCAACCCCCCACCCCCGCCCCTGCCTTGCACACATGTACACACACACACACACACACACACACACACACACACACATACATACACGTACACATGCAGATTGCATTCTTTCTTTTATATATTGTGTGGTCAACTAGTTGTTTTAACCTCCTGTTCATTTATTAACAGTATTGGAAACTATTTTGATAGTTAAGTAGTTAGGGATATTATATAACTGATTTAATGATGTTCTGAAATATTGCTGTTTAACTCATGGGTTGTTTTCTTTTTGAATGTTTGGGTAATGCATTGTACCATGCAATTCATGTTTTAAAGTCAGCATCCTGGAGGAACTGTAATTACTCACTTAGGCTCCTCTTAGTTCTTTTTTCTTTTCTCTGTGTTATGTTCATTATTACTACCTCATTTATTCATTTATTCATAAACATTTAACTATCATATATCGTCAAGTTTTTGTCTGGGAATTTTTCTTCAATGCAGAGACTATAGATCAATGCATCTGAGAATTTACAACTTTGGTTATGAAACTGCTTAAGCTGGTTTATTTATTTCCCTTCAATTGAAGGGTGGTGCCCCATTTTCTTATGAGTGCAAAATTTAATACTAAATGTAGTAATGATACTGCTACATAATTGGTTCCCCGTGCTAGGCAGATAGTATGTGAACTGTTTCTGCAAATGAAGTAATATAGATAGTCAAACCTTGGGTGTGCTATTATCAAAATGATAGTGAAATCCCCTGGTGAGGTCAATAAGATTTTACCATATCTTATTTCATCTTAGGTAATTACATTTTGTTTTGGCTTTCCACTGGGTGATCTTAATGTGTGTTGCTTGGCTTTCTGTGCTTGTGGTTTGTGTTTGAGTATTTTAAATCTTGGTAAGCCGTAATCTTTGGGTACAGTAACTCATAATTAGTGCTTGTAAACTTGAAAATTAAGCTTAGTGTGAGTCTTGAATTGAATTGTTGTAATTGCAACCTGAATTGTTTCAACAGTGTCGCTGTATGCGAGGAGCCTGTATGGTGAGTGTCAGTTCCTGCACTGTGCCAGAATTGTTAACTAATTGTTTCTCAGAGTTTACATGCAAAAATGTTGCTGTACTCTTATTGAAAAGGCCTGTTTGGCGAGTTCCAGTTGTTGCCAAAACTGATAACTTAGTCCTGAATATTAGTCTAGCTTTGCTGCGAGTTTCCAGGGAGTTGTGACATATTCAGACCCTTTGGTGTTCCCCTTGTTAGATTAACTAACAAGAGGGGACGGCTGCTCCGTAGCAGTAACGGGTAAATATCTCTGCTGAGTGTGAGACCAGTTGCTAGAGCAATGGTCTTAAACCAACACATGGCATACTCAGTTAGCTAATTATCTCAGGTTCACTGTAAGGCTTGCCAAATTTAGCTTCTGATTCACTCTCTCAGTGTGGCTGTTCCTGGATACCTGGGTTTCTCAGTCTGCATTGCTCTCAGCCTTGATACTATAGGGTGTGCTCATCAATTGGGTGTTCCAATTTTGGGAGTTACTATACCTGGACCTAGTCAATTTTGAGTTCTACCCAGATGGTGATCATTGTT
Source organism: Scomberomorus guttatus (assembly GCA_038419695.1). NCBI lineage: Eukaryota > Metazoa > Chordata > Actinopteri > Scombriformes > Scombridae > Scomberomorus > Scomberomorus guttatus. Next base: position 2,478,905 of record CM076445.1, read on the forward strand.
CACCATTGACAGCTTAACAGGGTTTTCCAATTTTGACGCACACAGCAACAGAGGTCTTAAACTGTTCAACTTTGAGTTCTATCCCTTTGAGAACTAACCACCTTAGAGTTACTCATTGCTGTTGACTGCTGATTGTGAGATGAATTCCAAGGAGTACATTACTGGGACTTAGAAACAACACAACAAACGATACTGAGTTAACTTCGCCACGGATCGAGAAACTCTTCTCGGTCTCGGATTAGTGTCCCAAGACAATGGCCACTCCGAAGCAGCGGGATCCCTGCGTATTCGCCGGAAGAAAAGACGAGGTTGCCGCGCCGGCATCATACACTGATTAAAAAGAAACCCTCACAAAACAGCACTACCATCTATTCTACTATCAAACGTCCGCTCTTTGGAAAATAAAATGGACTATCTCAAGCTGGATCTAACCACTCAAAGACACGTGAGAGAATGCAACGCGATCATCCTTACTGAGACGTGGCTTCACAACAAAATTCCGGACAGCGCCATTAAACTGGATGGATTTACAACATTCCGCGCAGACAGAAGCCACGCCAGCACGGGTAAATCTCGAGGAGGTGGTGTGTGCATTTACATCAATAACAACTGGTGTACAAACGCTGCAGTTATTACATGTCACTGTTCAGAGAACATCGAGTTCTTAACCCTCAACTGCCGTCCATTCTACCTGCCGCGAGAATTCAATACCGTCAACATCACAGCTGTTTACATACCCCCCAGCGCCAACACAAAAGAGGCACTCTCCATTCTGTACAAGTCTGTGAATACAGTACAAAACACACATCCGGACTCGGTCTGCATAATCGCTGGTGATTTTAATCAGGCTAAACTGAAAACAGTAATGCCACACTATCACAAGTGTGTGAACTTTGCAACAAGGGGAGAGAACACACTTGACCAGGTCTACACCAACATCAGACAGGCCTTCAGAGCTGTTCCCCACCCCCAACTGGGTTCATCAGACCATACCACTGTTATGCTAATCCCAGCCTACGAGTACGAGAAGTAAATGGTAAATGGACTGTACTTGTATAGCGCCTTTCTAGTCATTCTACTACTCAAAGCGCTTTTAACACTACGAGTCAATTCACCCATTCACACACATTCATACGCTGAATGGGTACAGGGGCTACCATACAAGGTCCCAACCTGCCCATCAGAGGAAAGCTAACCACATTCATACACTGATGGCACAGCCATCAGGAGCAATTTGGGGTTCAGTATCTTGCCCAAGGATACTTCGACATGCGGACTGGAGGAGCCGGGAATCGAACCGCCAATCTTCCGATTAGTAGACGACCCGCTCTACCTCCTGCGCCACAGCCGCCCCAGAGAAGCAAGCCGATCAGGGCCTGGCCAGAGGGCTCCACTGCAGCTCTACAGGACTGTTTTGAACGCACAGACTGGTCTGTTTTCAGGCCAACCAGGACGTCAACCTTACCGAATATACAGACTCTGTAACTGGAGACATAACAAAATGCATGGAAGATGTAACCATTACCAAGGACATTACAGTGAGAGCGAACGAAAAACCCTGGTTCACCAGGGAGGTACGTGAGCTCTTGAGGGCACGCAACGTTGCTTTCAAGTCTGGGGACAAGGAGGCCCTAAAGTCTGCCAGGGCCAACTTGCACCGCGGCGTGAGAGCAGCCAAGCGTGCATATGGACAAAAAATCAATTCGCACTTCACTGACACTAAGGACTCAAGACGCCTGTGGCAAGGCATCTAGTCAGTCACAGACTACAAACCATCCCCCCCACCGTGCGAGGACAACACAGACTTCCTCAACTCTCTGAACACTTTCTTCAGCTGGTTTGAAGAAAATAACACCACAACACCTACAAAGACCCCCGTCAGCCCTGACAACACAACACTTCGACTGGACTCAGCGGACGTGAGGAGGACCCTACTCAAGGTGAACCCCAGGAAAGCTGCAGGTCCAGACAACATACCCGGGCGCTTGCTCAGAGACTGTGCGAACTCACTCACAGATGTCCTCACAGATATCTACAACATCTCTCTGGATCAAGCCATCATACCAGCAAGTTTTGAAGCCACCACTATCGTACCACTACCCAAGAAGTCACCAGCATCATCACTGAACGACTATAGACCCATAGCACTCATTCCCATCATGATGAAGTGCTTTGAGAGACTGGTAAAAGCCCACATAACATCCACCCTCCCCACTACCCTGGATCCATACCAATTTGCCTACCGCCCCAAGCGCTCCACTGATGACGCCATAGCAACAGCACTCCACCTCTGCCTGGCTCATCTGGAGAACAAAAACAGTCACGCGCGGATGCTGTTCATTGACTTCAGCTCTGCGTTCAACACTGTTATCCCCCAACATCTGGTGAACAAGCTGAGTACAATAGGCATCAGTACTTCACTGTGCAACTGGCTGCTGGACTTTCTAACAGGCAGACCGCAGACAGTCAGAGTCGGAAACAACTCCTCAGCGACCACCATCATAAACACCGGGGTCCCGCAAGGATGTGTGCTGTCCCCCCTGCTGTTCACGCTGATGACCCACGACTGCTGTGCCAGATTTGAAACGAATCACATCATCAAATTTGCAGATGACACAACAGTGGTTGGCCTCATCAAAGACAACGATGACTCAGCATACAGAGAGGAGGTACAGCAACTCATCAACTGGTGTGAGAAAAACAATCTGCTTCTCAATGTCAACAAAACAAAAGAGATTACTGTGGACTTCAGGAAAAAACAACCAACACACATCCCACTGATCATCAACGGCAGTGCAGTGGAGTCTGTGAAAAGCACAAAGTTCCTGGGAGTGCACATCACAGATGATCTCTCATGGTCTACCAACACCACCGCCCTGGTCAAGAAGGCGCACACACGACTCCACTTCCTGCGGAGGATGAGAAGAGCCGACCTCCCCACATCTGCACTCACCACATTCTACAGGGGTGCCATTGAGAGCATCCTGACCAGCAGTGTCTCTGTCTGGCATGGCAGCTGTCTAGCTGCAGACAAGAAGGCGCTGCAGAGGGTGGTGAGGACAGCAGAAAAGATCATCAGATCACCACTACCAGCCATTCAGGACCTGTACACTTCACACTGTTCCAAGAGAGCGATGAACATTATCAAAGACCCCACTCACCCAGCGCACAAACAGTCACAAACTCCTTACTACAGTCAGGGAAGCGCTACCGCAGCGTGCAGTGCCGCACAAGTAGACTGGGAAACAGCTTCTTTCCACAAGCTGTCAGACTCCTGAACTCACAGATGAAAAGTACATGAACATTTCAATTATTCACCATGCCGTTGCACTTTACCCTTTGCACCTTTATACTGCATCTGTACTACAGGTCTCAACCTATATGACCACTGATTGTACTCTCTGCTGCTGCTTATGTGTGTGTGTGTGTGTGTGTATGTGAGAGAGAGAGTGTGTGTGTATTTTATTGTCCAGGTGATTTTTGGTAAATATTGTGTGTGTGTGAGTGTGTGTGTGTATTTTATTGTCCAGGTGATTTTTGTAAATAGTGTGTGTGTGTGTGTGTGTGTGTGTGACTTTTGTAAATATTACATTTATGTTTAGTTAAACTGCACATTGGAGACTGGTCAAACGCAATTTCAAACTTCTGTGCTAACCCTGTTACATAGATTTTTGACAATAAAGTACACTTGACTTGACTTGACTTGACTTGAGATAGGACATTACAGGGCTGTATGGCTGAGACTGTAGTTTCAGGACTAGCTTCTTTGGTGGCTGTCACAGTGAGGTAGTAAGTTCCTTGTGTTTCTCAGTCTGCACTGCTTTCAGCTTTGACACTATAAGGTATTCCACCAATTGGATGTTCCAGTTTTGGGAGTTACTGTACCCGGACCTGGTCAATTTTGAGTTCTACCCAGAAGGTGATCATTGGTCACCAGTGACAGCTTAACAGGGTTTTCCAATTTTGACGCACACAGCAACAGAGGTCTTAAACTGTTCAACTTTGAGTTCTATCCCTTTGAGAACTAACCACCTTAGAGTTACTCATTGCTGTTGACTGCTGATTGTGAGATAGGACATTACAGGGCTGTATGGCTGAGAGTGTAGTTTCAGGACTAGCTTCTTTGGTGGCTGTCACAGTGAGGTAGTAAGTTCCTTGTGTTTCTCAGTCTGCACTGCTTTCAGCTTTGACACTATAGGGTATTCCACCAATTGGATGTTCCAGTTTTGGGAGTTACTGTACCCGGACCTGGTCAATTTTGAGTTCTACCCAGAAGGTGATCACTGATCATCAGTGACAGCTTAACAGGGTGTTCCAATTTTGACAAACGCAGTAACGTGGGTCTTTACCTGTTCAATTCTGAGTTCTATCCCTTCGAGGGCTAACCACCTTAGAGTTACTCATTACTGTGGATTGCTGATTGTGAGACAGGGTATTACAGGGCTGTATGGCTGAGACTGTAGTTTCAGGACTAGTTTTGCTATTACAGTTAGGTAATCTCCCATATTGCAGTGAGAGATCAAACCATTCACCTGACTTAACTTCAATAAATAACAAGCAACTTTTTTGTTATTCACATAGAACCCCTCTTAGTTCTAACACTCATAAAATAAAAATAAAAATAAAACAGAAGGAGCCTATATAGGCTCAGTGTTCACAGAATAACTTGAGAATTAAGCACAAATGCTTAAGGCATGTGCAGGACAGCTTGCAGAAGTGTTCCAGCACCTTTTCAGTCTCTTGTTGAGACTGAGGAGGGTGCCCCAGCTGTGGAAGACCTCCACCGTCCTGGTGCCAAAGAAGAAACATCCCAGGACTCTCAATGACTACAGGCAAGTGGCACTGACCTCGCATGTCATGAAGGTCTTTGAGAGACTGGTTCTGCAGCAGCTGAGGCCCCTGGTGAGCAGCTCCGCGGACCCTCTGCAGTTCGCGTACCAGGCCAAAGTTGGTGTAGACGACGCCATCATCTACCTGCTGCATAGGGCTGGCTCACACCAGGAGAGGTCAGGGAGCACAATGAGAGTGATGTTCTTCAACTTCTCCAGTGCATTTAACCTTGTGGAGAAGCTCTATGCCATGCAGGTGGACCATGACATGGTGGCCTGGATTATGGACTAAAGTACATTCGACTACAGTCAGATGTGGAGATAGGAAACACTGGCGCACCTCAGGGAATGGTGTTGTCACCATCTGATTGTACTTCCTGCAGAGGCTCTGGTCCTTTAATGTGTGAAGCAGGCTACTGGGGATGTGTTCTTTATTAAGTGGAGATGATGTGAAGATGATGAAGGAATCTCCGCTGACACCATCTTGCTTGTATAAAAAGGTTTATTACAAAAAAGTCCAGCATCAAAACAGACAACATGGATTGCCTGGAGAGGATTCTGGGCCAATGCGAATCACTCTACCTAACAGCACTGAATCCCCACTTATATAGGCTAGTTGTTTACCCTGATACTAAGGTAAAACATATGGTCCTTATCTACAAATGGTCTCATCTGTTTAGACTATAGGAGAGACAAAGACCCATTTCCAGGGGACCTTAACCTTTGAACCTTAAACTTTTGGACATTATCTTTATGGCCTGGGGTCTCTTACTTAAACATTCCTCAGTAATACAAACACAATGTGGCGCTTCAGACACTACAGATGTTTTACTAGTCAATGGTGGCCAGCATATTGTTTTTTGCTGTGGTGTGCTGGGGAGGCGGAATCAAGGCTGGGGAGCTGTACAAGCTCAACAAGCTGGTGAGGAAGGCTAGCACTGTGGTTGGACTGCAGCTGGAGAGGAAGACGAGGGACAAAATCAACAAGATCCTGGGAAACCCCTTCCACCCCCTCTATGAGGAGCTGTGGCAGAGGGGGAGCACCTTCAGCCAGAGGTTCACTCTCCCCAGGTGCAAAATGGAGTGGTTCAGGTGTTCCTTTGTGCCAACAGTCATCAGACTGTACAACAGTGCCTGAAACTAACATCAAGATGGCAAGGCAGTACAAAAGAAAGACAAATAGAGGCTCAGCTTCCTTGGATGATCTAAAGACAGCAGCAAGGCAAATGTCAGAGGGGAGGTCCATTTGGTCTGTGGCAAAGGACCACAAGATAGACAGAATGACACTGAAGAGGTATATCAACAAAACAAGTAAAGGAGAAGTTCCCAGAAAGGGGCTATAAAGTCAGTGAACTGACTCAGCAGTGTCTCAACAATATCTATTGTTGGGCCTCAACCATGGGGTCAGACAAAGGCAGGCCTACATGTAAAACCTGAAGCCTGACCATGAGGCTTCCTTTGTCCTTTGTCCCCTGAAACAAAGGGGGCAGCACCAAAATGCTGCTCACAGACTCCATTTCCCATAATGCTTTGTCGAGTTCGCACCTAGGTGAGAACTTGGCAGGGAGCTCAAACCCTGGTCTGTGATTGGCAGAGAACCACAAACACCACCTGGAGTCGTGGCAACACAGCCGTGACGTCACCCCTTTAAGAAGCGGCTGCGCGAATTCAACATCGCCTTTCCACTGTAACAGCACTGGAGGAAGCATTGCTTTCTCCGTGAGCCAGCTTACTAAAGGAGGTAACCCCGTGCACGTGGACTTTTTCCCCCCATCGACTGAAGATTCAACCCTCGCTGGACGAGCTGAACTTCTTCCTGTGTTCAACCGAACACATTCACCGGATCCGAGAGAGAGACCGCTGCTGTTGCAACCCAGCGCTCTCACTGCCTGCAGAAGGAAGAAAAGGATTTCTTCACGGAGACATGGATAACTTTTCTGTCTCGCTCTCCTTCAACTAAGTCGACTCTGCTGTTTCCCTCGCCATGCCACCAAGGATCAGCTGCCATCAAAACCCCGCCGACAGAGCGCCGGAGTACCCGTCAGCATCCGAACCGGACCAGGACGGAAGAAACACACACCGTATCACTTTATGAAGTGACCACATAAGAGGCTATGTCTGGACAGAGGCAGAATTAAATGTGTGTTTGTTAGCTTTTAGCTTTAAGCCTAATTGCTATTGTGTTGTTGTTTTAACGGACTGCAGAGTCCCTTTTTCCTGCTATACTCTGAGGAGTATTTAAAGTTTGCTGCATGTTTAGTTGTGTTAACCACGCTAGACTGTTTTTGTGTTTTGTCCCACTCGGGACTGCTGCTGTGTTTGTGCCATTGTGAGTGAGAAAGTAAGGTGTTCGTCGATCAAAAATCAGACAACGTGCGTGCAGACGGTAGTCTGTGACACACGTTGTCTGATTTTTTTGCTCTCTGTGGATAAACAACCACTGCTCTCCGCTCACGATCGTAGGATTTCGCCGTAAGCTGGCGTTTCTTCTCCTCTTGCTCCAGCTTGCATGTGTTTCCATTGTATATAGTTGCATTATTGCCTAGGTAGTATTAGATTTTAGGAGTGTCTTATTGATCAAAGCATTTGCTAACTTGTTAACTTTGCTATTGTTTAATAACACTAACACTGTTATATCTTTAAAGGGAAGTCTTTTGTAATTATTGTGCTCACTTAGGCTCTCTCACTCTATAAATCCCAACACTATCCAAAGTTTGCTAACATTAGCCACTAACATTAACTATAGCCACCATAAGCTACTGATCATACCAGACCAAGTAAGACTGTAGCAGCAAAACACCAGAGTGTAAATCAAATTGAGAAATGGTGCTTTTTGAATGAATTCATCATTTCAGTTGAGTAAGAGGAAGATTGTGATATTAGTAATACAGTTGGCTATAATAGTCAGCATTCAGAGACCTGAAAAACATACAGAATGAAAGTTGCTCTGAGAGACTTGAGAGATGACTGGTAACATACAGAGAAGACCTGTGAAGTGTATGTGTGAGTAGATACTAGATGTTAGCTCTTGAACTTTGATTTTCTCAGCACCTACTCAGCATCACAGATGTTGTGAAAACACAGCTCATATACTTAAAATGTAATGTAGCATTTCATCTTCCCACTCAGCCTGTGTCAGCTCCACATAAGCCATGAAAACTTTTCTAAAGCCTGTCAAGTATGTGTGGAATGCCAAAGCTCAGATCCGTTTTGTCACAAACACAAACTGGCAGCTCTTGGCATCACTCCCGCTTGGCACTTTAACATCTTTCTTGAGTATCAGCTCTTGAACAAACTGGAAGGTGACTTGAAAAGAAATAGTTTCCCGCATTCCTTCCTGACACAACATGCACTCCAATTAGCCTCTTAAATTTCCCTCTGACATTTGCTAAGCTCTGCAGCATTTGTGATAGACTGGCAGGGAGGTAAGAGAGAGGAACATTTCATTCTCAGGATGTCTTCATTCTGCATATACATGCTGCCGTCGTCTGGCTCCACTCCACATCTCCTGCCTGATTGTCATTAGCTGATAACTGCAGAGATGGTGTTTATTTGAAAAAGTCCCAAGTCAAGTGTTGTAAATAGCATTGAAATGGCATCTGTTCTCTTTACAGCGCCTCGCCTCGGGCCCTGAAACCATCGCTGAGAAACTCTGCTGTGCTGTGAGTGTGTGTGTGTGAGATAGTGTTCAATTTGCATAAGCCACTGAGATGTTATGCAGTGTGTGTGTGTGCATTATGGTTGGTGGAGCATAGCTGCATGCTTGTCAGCAGTCAGTGTGTCTCCATGCTGACAGGTCTATCTTAAATCATGCTGCCGTGAATCTCCTCCAAACACTCTGACAACAGCTTTCAAACTGCAGAGAGAGAAAAAAAACACACAACCCACTGTGCCCATCAACACTGCTGCCTGTTTACCTACAGCTACACACTCTAGCCCAACACAACTTTATTATTTTCCACCCAGCTCTGTCCTCCCTTCATATTCCCATCATGCTTGGGCAGCACTCTGTGTTCACAGTGTGCATATGGGACTGGATATGAAAACTGAGTGTAATCTGTCTGACCACATTGCCTCTGGAGATCATGCAGGTGCTGTGAGGAATGAAGTGGTGCCACAAGTCAACAACAAATAGACTCCAGAACAACTACACATTGTCCTGCTCCTCTAAATGTTTCATAGCACACAAACACTGTTTTTGTTTTTTCTCCTTCAACAGTTGGTTACACAGTTTTCTCATTATTGGGTTCACCTAATCTCACATTCAAAATGCATTAAAACTACTAAACACATTATAGTTCCAGATGTTTTAACACTATTGACCAATACACATATTATGACACTTCCATACAAAAGCCCCTTTCAGACATGCAGCCCTTCGTGTTAATCTGTTGGCAATTTAACATGTTGGTATCATGTCTGAATAAGCACCCAAGTCACTTTTTGGAGGTAACCTGTAACATTTCTGTATCACTGTCAACACAAGTCTGTACTAAATGTCAGATTAACATAAAAAAACACAACAGCACACAGTTAAACATGCAGAGAGAGAAATGTGCATCTTGTTTCATCTTCCAACATCACTGTAATAAGTTGAATATCTAAATCAGCATCCTCTCTATACTTTCCATTTTCATTCATGCCAACTGTTGAATAAATGAATATCCAGCGAACACTTTACATACAATATATTAGCAAATAGGAATTAAAGTAGAGCAGCACCTTAACATCCTGTCATTCATTTCTTGTGCAGATCAAACGTAGAGTAACAGCTGAACAAACAAAAAAAGCTTCTTCTTCTTTGCTATCAGAACATTTTAAACTCACCTCTCTCTCTCTCTGCTCTGTCTCGTGCACCAGGTACCAAATATCACACAAACATTGTCTCTTTCCAGACATGTCCTGTCACATCTGAATAAAGCTGTAAGGACCATTAACCTAAAAGTTACCTATATCTGAATGACAAAAAACATCACTTTAATGGCCTGATGAAGTCAGCAATGTTACCAAAAAGGGCAATACACTCCTTAATGACAATAACTGTGCTACAGCCTATCAACACTCCATCTCCATCCTAACACAACGGTGTACAAATACAGTAACTACGTTCAGCTGGATGTCAACAAAACAAAAGAACTGATCATTGGCACAACAAACACACACTGCACTGGACTGAACCCAACCATCACCTCCACCTCCACCACAGTAAAACAGTTGAAAAGATTGACAAGACACAGTTTTGATCCCCACCAACAATGCCAGCAAGGACATCTGTAAACTCAGAGCAGTTTCTCTTGTTTCTCCCCTCCTCCTCTTGTTGCTTTATAAAAGCATAATTCAGTCCCTCTGGTTGTACTATTGTCCCCCAATCCTTCACCATGCTGACCGTTTAAACAAACTTACCAGCATCACAGACACTGCCCTCTCAGACCTCAACAACACACATAGAAGTAGCAATAACAAATAACACTGATCACCCTCTCACTCAGTTCTTCCCATGATGTCTATCTGACCACAGATGCAGACCTTAATATTTAAGAGGGCTTACTTTGGCAGGAGTTTTGTCCCTTTATATCATAGGAGCCACAACTTAATGGTCCACTTATTAGCTTTAGTGTTAATTTTGTCAGCTATTTTTTATTTAGTCTTAGTCATGTGTCAAATGTCCTTGTTAGTTTTTATCATATATAGTCAACCTGTTGTTTATTGTGTAGCGATGATGTGAAGATGATGAAGGAATCTCCGCTGACACCGTCTTTCTTGTTTAAAAAGGTTTATTACAAAAAAGTTCAGCATCAAACAAGCACCATGGTTGCTTGGAGAGGTTTCAGGGCCAATGCGAATCACTCTACCTAACAGCTCTGAATCTCCACTTATATAGGCTAGTTGTTTATCCTGATACCAAGGTAAAACAATAACCCTTATCTACAAATGGTCTCATCTTAAACCGATGACTATAGGAAAGGCAAAGACTCATTTCCTGGAGACCTTAACCTCTGAACCTTAAACTTTTGGACCTTATCTTTATGGCCTGGGGTCTCTTACTCTCTTACTCTTACTTAAACATTCCTCAGTAATAAAAACACAATGTAGCGGTTCAGACACTACAAACCTCATCTTTTTTTTTGTCAGGTTTTAGTTGACTAAAAGTCTGGGCATTTTAGTCTCATCGTAGTCAAAGAAAACTGTAACTATTTTAGTATAGTTTCAGTCAATGAAAAATGTTAACATTTTAGTCTATTTTAGCCATCAGATTATATTGAACATTTCAGTCAATCTAGTCTTGCCAAAAGCAATATATTTTTGTCATTTTAGTCAAACGTATTTCATATAAGATTTTATCTTATTATTATCTGATGAAATACACAGGTTGAATGAATTAGAATGCAGCTTTGCAGAAAGTCTGATGGTGTCAATTTAAAGAATACATCCAGACATGGAACATGTTCTGATTTGCATATTTATTTTGAACCAACACATTTCTCTCTTTAAAACTACTATTAAACAAGGTTTAAGCAGGGTTTGCCAGAATAACAATAACCATGATAAGGAAAGGTAAAGTTATACACTGCTATTTTAATCAATACAGCTGTCTACACAGGCCGTGTAATGGCTCGCGTGTCACTCGCAATATATATACATAAACGTGACCTGAAGTCTATTTTCCTCCGTTTTATGCAGAGGAAAATATTGTGTTTTGGGCTCTGAGTACTTCCAAAACGGTGGTGACCTACACTCAACACTGCACCTGAATACCTCCAGTGTAGACACACAGACGGAGCCCTCACTGCTCACATGCTGCTCAGGGTACGCCTCCTGTGAGACTATAATATTTTGTCTCCTCTTTTTTGTCAACAAAAATAAAGAGCAAGATTTTGGTAAAGTTTTTATTTTAAGCTATATTTTAGTCTCATCTTTTTGTTGATGTTGATATAGTCACAGTTAGTATTTAAGGACATCGGTGCCATATCGCCATCGTCTTGTCACCATCCCCCCCTTTTCCCCGTCATCTGTCCATCTTTTGTGCAGATTTTTAATAAATTACTCTTCTTGGCTTTTTACTCAAAAAGCTTTTATTGCATTCACAGTAATGTAATTAGTGTAGTTGTCGTCAACTCTTCAGTACTTCACCTAATTCACTGTCTCTCCTCTGCTCTGCTGTGCTGTGTGTGCAGCACACACATGGAGTGCTCAGCCCCACCCGCGGTGAACCACAGAGAGCAGAGGAGAGTAGCGTGACCATAAATGACAGCAAAACGCAGTAGCTCAGCTCCCCTCACTGTGGTTCAGCGAAGGTGGGGCTGAGCCCTCCGTGTGTATGCTGCACACACAGAGCAGAGGAGAGACAGTAAACTAGGTGAAGTACTTCGGTTGATGCGCAAAAGATGGACAGACTCCAAATGAAATAAAAATATTGCTGTAAAGAGTGTGCGACACAACAAAATAAATGATAGAGCATAATATGAAATGTTTTTCTATTGTCACACGATATATATATTATCATATCGCACAGCCCTAGTTTCTAGTTTCTCAGTCTCTTGTCCAAGGTCTTGTTATCTTCTTATCATGTGACTGGCCTTCCATACATTTTGACTCTTGAACTAGCTTACTGATAGAAAAAGAAAAAGCTTGATAGAAAAAGCTAGTAAGTGGACCATGATTATTTCCCCCAAGTTTTCTTGGTTGCGATTGGCTAGCAGGTGGTCCTTCACTAGCTCCAGACAACCATTTAACACAGTATTTTAAAGGATCATTCACCCAAATAACAAACATATTTCTCTCTACTGGTGTCTAGCCCCACAGATAGTTTTGGTTTTATCACTGTGGTTTAAAATCTCTGCAGCTGACTCTTCTACCTTCACCCCAATATGGAATTAGTTTGTGGTGCTCAAAGAATAAAAAAAATTGAAAAACCTTACTGTCAACAGTTGTCATTATTTTTTACCTTCAGCAGCAATCATTCACCAGTGAAAACTGTGGTAAAAAAATGAAAAGCCTGTGAGCCCTCTGACGGCACATGCAGTGTTGGACAGGCCTCAACTGACTGAAAGCAATTACGCTATTACAAAGTACAGCTAATGTAGCACAGCAGTCGTGAGCCTTCAGACTGAAACTGTCATAAGACAAACATCAGTTGCTTGTTTCTCTCTCTGTATCTCTCTGAGCTTTAAGAGCTAATTGGTTGTGATTAACAGACCCCCTGTCAGAGCACTGATCTTTTTAAGAAGAAAAGCAACAAAGCCTTGCCTCACTCACTTTGCTCTGACGCATACTTTAAAGCTCTGGGACTTCTTTGTTCAACTGACTGCTCCTCAGGACTCCAATTACACCCAGTGTTCCTGACTCCCGTCATCGGCTTCATTATAGTGTGTCTCTCTGTTGACGGCTTGCTGGACCAGGAATGGTGAGGCTATCAAAAGAACATTTTTCTTTCGTCTCTGTGGATGATGCACCAGCTGGAGGCAGAGTGGACCTCGCTCTGTCCTTACATGTGGACTGGTGCTTCAGTCACACGATGCTGGTGAAAGTGTGTGTTCTGGCCATGTCCAGGCCAATCAGGCTGCCTGGAAACAGGTGCGTGATGGCAGCGTCCCCCTCTGTCCTTCTGTTCAAAGCAGTTGGTTACTGACCTTGTCTGTTCTTTGTGCTAAGATTTATATTTGCTGAGTTATGGTATTGGAGTTTGATGCTCAGTGCTGTGTACACTCTGCAGAGGTTTATTGTGTAAGGAAGGAAGAAGCTTAGATTGAAGTGAATTATCAGCATTTGATTTCATTTTCGGTTAAGCGTCATTGTGTTTATGTTGATGAGTCTAATGTGCCGTTTCCCCATTAGACTGTATTTCCCACTCCTCAGAGACTCACCCTACTCTGATAACACAATGGCTTTATTAATCTGTGTTAATCATGGCTCATGGGTCAAATTCCATTACGTTTATTCTGTATGCCCATACAGTCTGGAAAGTTTCAACTCCAAAGTCCAAATGCTGAAAGTTCATGCTGTCACCTGCTCAGTATGAAACCTTCAGTCATTACACTGGTCAACACCAAATTTATTGTTTAAGTTTTTTTAGCTGATTTAGGATAATTTTGATGTGCTGAATCCAAAAGTCACATCAGTTTTGCTCAATCAGGTCAACTTTCTGAACTAAGCTACATATTTGTTTTTTGACATTTTTGTTTACATGTATGGGTATTTTCATGGCATATGATGCAAAATTATTTTATATTTCTTGCAATAAACGAATTCTGAAGCTTTTGCATGTGCCAACTTATGACTAATTGTTTTTTTTTATATTACAAGTGAATGAAATGGCTTCGACTAGAAGATCTTGCAAAAATAAGCCTGATGTATTCTGCTACATCTGCGGTGAATACACCATCAGGAACAGGAATCTAGTCACAGGTTTCATAAAGCGTGCTTACCATGCTTATTTTGGTATTAAACTTGGTGACCAGGATAAAGCTTGGGCGCCACACATGGTATGCAAGTCATGCACCGAGTATCTGCATCAGTGGACCAAAGGCAAGAAGAGTTGTCTGAAGTTTGGAATTCCCATGGTTTGAAAGGAGCCGACAAACCATGTCACTGACTGCTACTTCTGCGCTATTGATGTGACTGGGATCAACAGAAAGAACCGAAGCAGCCTCAAGTATCCTGATCTTGAATCAGCACGTCGTCCTGTAGCTCACTGTGATGAACTTCCAGTACCTGTCTTTGGAGAACTTCCTGACATCAGTGACGAAGATTCCTCCAGTGTTCCAGAAGATGATGAAGAAGAATATGTGGTTCTTAACAATGATGCTCCACATCCTTTTTCCCAAAAGGAGCTAAATGATCTAGTTCGCGATCTCAGCTTGTCAAAGTCCTCTGCCGAGCTATTGGCATCCAGAGTGAAGGAAAAGAACCCCAAAAGTTCCTCTGTTTTTTCTTTGAAGAGAAGGACTTGGTGTACTGTACAGATATTGCTCAGGAAAGTTGAAAGCTGGCATCTTTGATGGTCCTCAAATCCATCAGCTCATCAGAGATCCTGAGTTTGAAAACTCAATGAACGAAGTCGAACTGGAAGCATGGAAGGCTTTTGTTCTGGTCGTGAAGAACTTTCTTGGCAACAACAAGGCCAGGAACTATGCAGAACTTATGTGCAATATGCTGACTGCTTTCAGAAACCTTGGATGCAACATGAGCATCAAAATGCATTACTTATTCTCACATATGGATCGGTTTCCTGAGAATCTGAGTGATGAGCAGGGGGAGAGATTCCATCAGGACATAAAAGAGATGGAGACCAGGTATCAGGGACGCTGGGATGCAGTCATGATGGCTGATTACTGTTGGACTCTGAAGGACTCTAACGTTCAATTTACATGTACTTACCTTTATCAATGTCTATTATTCAATTTACAGAAATTGAAGTTTGTAACATTTAATTAATACATTCTGTTAGAAAATTATTTTTGGATGAGAAATATTAACAAAAATCAACTGATAATGTCACAAAAATGTAATCAATTTAGTCAGAAGATCGGATTTTTCAAAATCAAATTAGCATAAAAATCTGACCTGATTGAGAGAAATGGATGTCATTTTTGGATTCAGCGGTGCAAAATGGTCCTAATTCAGTTGAAAAAACATAGACAACTTACAATTTTTTTTTTTGTAACCCAGTGTTATCAGCACTCTGTATGACCACAGCTGTCAAGTACATGCTGCCTGATGGAAGTAATGGGCTTTCGGTATAATGAGAACTCAATTAGCTCTTACAGTACAAAAAGTCATTCTATTTGCTAAACAGCCTACTCATCCTAATAAGCTGATTACAGGTAATGATGCTCATCTTGTAGTCATGTTTACTTTTAGAGTTTTGGACTGCCATGTCAATGTATTTCCTGAATGTTTAAAGGTGTGAAACTAATGCTTTGTCCTTATTTCAAATACCACAGTTAATAGCACTTAGCAGCTTCTTCCAGTCAGCCCACACATTTTCTTTAAATGAACACTGTTTGCATTTCCCCTCATTTGACGGAAGATCATGAAGCCCTCTCTACTAGCAGCCAGAGCTCACAGTCAGTAATGGTCCTCCAGAGGAAATGAAAGGGCCACTTAATTTCTACTACATACTCACCATATTTATTTCTGACAGCAGGTGGGTTCTGATAACCTGCACCCCACACTTCAGAAGGTGTAATTCTTGTAATTCTTTTTCTTGTAGTATTGTATCACCACGGTAACAGGTTGTCATTTAAAATTTTTAATGATGATTTGATAATTTGATTTGATGATTTTTTTAAATGATTTTACCTAATATGAGCCTGTCAAAGGGCAGATGAGAGAGAGGGAGTAGAGATGTGGACGTATGAGAGGGGCGTGCTGATGTTAGAAGCAAATTTTGGTGAGACCGGGATTGACAAATATTTTTATTTTGTTGCAGTCTGTGTGTTTGTTGTCCTAATTAAACTGAAACCAATAGCAATCTCAGTGCACGGTTGTTGACATGAGAAGGGCCATGAGAAGGGCCAGCCCCCAACCACACCATGAGTAAGGTGGCGACGGGAAGCTAGCTGTGCTTGTCATGCTTTAGGTAAGGCCTGAATCCTTTCCTTATTGTTGGCAACTGCAGGCATTCAGTGTATGTTGTGGCCTGTAAGTAGCTGGTTTAGTGGTAATTAAATTCCTTAGACCTAACAACAAATCATTACATTGATGACAACATGAAAATGTTATCAGAACTTATAATAAGTAATAAAGATATAATTGTCTGTGTGTCTGGGGTTGGACACGTCATGCAGCCACATACGATTTGAATGTTGCTGCTTCGTCACAAGCCAGCCTAATGTAACACAAACCTAAAACACCTAAGACAAGTATTTTAAGTAACCAAATATTTCTCAGGTAACATAAGACAAAAAGCCTGTCTGAGAAGTGTAAGGACCTAGTACGGTTGACGTAAAACCTGAAGGCTCTCTCTGGGCACAAACTGTGAAGCCTCTCAGCCTCTGCAGAAAAGTGCGGAGGCTGATGGAAAGCCTCCAGCACCAGGGGTCTGGAGACAAAAGTTTTCACAAGGACTTCAGGCTGGAAGGCCATGATGTGGCTGGGCCGTGGCTAGGCCCAGATTTGGTTTTAAATATAGGTTACACTGACCATTTACTACTCAACTCATACCAGCTACAAGCCCACAGTCCTTTATAATGACACATATGACAATAAATGATGGACAAGGAATTCCCCCAAGATTACAAAACCAACTAATGGAACTAAATGCTAAGTAATGCAGACAAGAACAGAACAGAAACAAGCAACAACAAAGCAGCAGTGTCAGTCAGTGTCTACAAGAAAACAGATTAAATAAATTAAAATGCTGCCACACAAATCTATAATAAAAGCAAACATAACGTTGGCATTTACCTCGCCTATCTCATTATTGCGCAATACCCATCACGAAAGGCTCAACACATCGAAGCGAGGGTTGCTATTGAGCTGGATCTAGAGCATATCAAACACAGAGGGTAAAGTACAAAGCAGCTATATCTCAGTTTAAAAGTTAAAATGAATGCCTACCAGAGCACTGCACCTAACAATCACAACCTGTCACACCAGGGACCAGAGGGAAAAGCAGCATACCGAGTACGGCTTATTTATTAAACCAAACCAACTGAAAACACACAAGTAGGAGATGGTAAGTCAGCACCACTGCTACGTACATGCACATCATGTGCTGTATGATTATTATAATATTATTATTATAATAGCTATTATAATATTTTCAGTAACTTCACTCTTATGCAGTATAGTGTCCCCAAAATCACTTCACACATCAATGGTCTCCTGTTGGTTATACTACAACAATTAGTTTGGAAAAGTGTGCTTTTGCATAATTTTGGGGAATTTAAATATTAAAAAGCTTCACTCTTACACAGTGCAATGTCCCCAAAATCACTTGTCACACAATCAGATTGATAATGAAAATTTGTTTGGTTTATTTTATTGAAGATGATTGCACTTCTTTTATTTGTGTGTGGGTGTGTGTGGTCTGCTAAGTAAGGCCTGTCTAGCCCTACAGTAGCCCAGAAGGGACTGGCTACACTGAGCCAAGCTGTATCCACAGAGAGAGCACAGAGTTCACTTACTCTCTTGGCCAAAGCAATAGCCAAAAGGAAGGCTGTCTTCAAACAGAGGACCTGCAGGTCAAGGCGGGACAGGGCCTCAAAAGGGAACACACAAAGTGCCCTGAGAACCACCTGAAGGTCCCAGGTGGATAGCAGAGGCTGCCGATTCAGCCAGCTCCTTCTCACCCCCTTCAAAAATTGCAATGCCAGGGGATGAGCTCCTGGGGACAGCCCATCACACTTGTCATGGGCAGTGGAAATTATTGCCAGATAGCCTCTCTTAGTGGATTCTGTGCCAGGGTAAAGAGATGTTGAAGGAATGAGACGTCCATCTCTGCCCGTCTAAAGTGAAGCTACGTCTGCTCCACAACCTGTGGGTGTAAGCGTCACTCACCTGGGTGGGGACCCCCCCTCAACAGCAGGTCTGCTGCCACATTCTGGCACCCTGGGGGATAAAATGATAGAACATCTCTGGCATGGTGACACCTGCCCTGTATCTCTCTCCTAGCCCCTGTATTTACTTTAGAACTTTCCAGACCAAAAGTTTGAGTGTTTCACAGAATACATTTCACAAGGGAAACTGAGGAACTGTTCACAGCTCCAACAAATTGTGGATGGTGGTAAAACAGCCACATAAACACCCCAGAAAACAAGAAATAACTATTAAATCTTTTGGAAAATATTTAGCTGTCTATTTATTAATGTTAATTGGCACAGACATTCCTAAATCACAGATGAATTGACATGCATCAGTGCACATATTATCATATAATTTCCTGTTGGTATAAAACAGTTAAGTAGTTATGTATATTAACAGCAACAATAAGAAATATGCTCATTGTTATAAAGTAGTAGACTCCAGGTGAATACAAGGTGCTCTAGAAGTTAAAGTGGTCAGCTATAGACAAAGGGAAGCCTCAGGCACACTCGCACCGAGCCAAAGATGTAGTTGAAATGCCTTTATTGGTTAGGGCACATCAAAGTTAAAAAAGAAGTACAAAAAGAAGAACGCTGATCAGTTTCGACCCACACTGGGTCTTCCTCAGGGTGTGGCTAGAAAGAGGAGGCAACAGGGGTGGAATGTCATGATTTTTTATATAGACAACTAGTGGCCAGGAGGCTAAATTACACAAGCATATCACACAATAAGTATACCACAAGTAGGCTATGTGGAAAACAAGTTAATAGTCACCATAATAATTATAATCATAACAATAAAAAAATAACGCCAGCAACAATGAAAGAAGTAAGCCAGTTTACAAAAAAGTTCTGAAATCTATTTCCTCATTAAGACCTTTATACACCAAAGTATTAAATTTAAAAATCCAATAAGTCTCTCTCTGAAGTAACTCATTAAGACGATTGCCACCTCTGATAGACTGCTCCACAAACTCAATACCCTCCACTTTCAAAAGGCTATTGTTGCCGTTATGACAGTTACGGATGTGGCGTGCCATAGGGTAATACACATTATTGTTTTTTATGGCATATTTGTGTTCTGCAACTCTTTCTATGTAAAAACATTCACATGGGCAGGTGAGGCGGTACATAACATGTGGAGTTACAATTAATAAAATGTTTATTTTTATGTTTCTTCCTTGTCTTGAGATCTACAAATTCCTTCTGTTGCATAATGTTAGAGTAGTGATTACAAGTGGTTTGCATGCATTTGAAAGCCTCAATAGGTCTCTTGAGCCAGTGGCCTTCCCTCCTAACTGGACGATAAATGTATATAAGTCTGTCCTTTATGGAGGGGGCTTGTTCATAGCAGCAGGTGGGAGGAAGTTGGAAAATCTCCTTCAGGAAGGAGTCGCTCCTGAGGATGTCCCAATTAGACAGAATGATCTGCCTGATCTGCTGAGCCTGTTTGCTGAAATGTGTGACAAAATGTATACCTGAAGTGTCTTTTCTCTGTCTGTTTGATTGTTGTAGGAGGTGATGACGTCCAATGGAAGCTGTCTTTGTCCGAGATGTAGAGATAGCGGTCTTTTTGTATGATCTGTCTAAAAAGCATTTAGTCATATGTTGAGACTGTATATGAAAATCAGAGTCCAGGTTGCAGATCCTCCTCAACCTTTGAAATTGACCATATGAGATATTATTTTTGAGGTGGGGGGGATGAAAAGACCCATAGTGCAACAGAGAATTACGATCAGTAAGTTTTCTAAATAGTGTAGTATGTAATTTATATGTATTATAAAAATCCAACAAATCATTATGACTACCACTGTAAAGAAGAAAAATGTCATCTATAAATCTACCATACATTTGAATGTTTTCACTAAAGCGATTCATTGCAGGGTTAAAGACATATTCAGACTCCCAAAGTCCAAAATAGAGGCAAGCATATTCAGGGGCTAGTCCCCATTCTGGTCTCTTTACATTGTCTGAACAATCTGTCTTGAAACGGGTACACGTTTTTATTCAACACCCACTCAGTAAGTTCCATGATGAAGCCTGTAGGGGGTGTCAGTCCCTCTCTATCTGACAGATAATGACTGACTGCTTTAAGGCCATCAGAATGATCAATATTAGTGTATAATTCTTGTAACCATTGTAAGAAAGAGTTGCATCCATTGTAACAATACGTCCTTTACAAAGTATGTAGGAACAATATCCAGGGGGCAGATGGTGGACTTTGTGTGAGAGGTTATATCATAAATGTAGGAGAGAGACACAGGCTGAACATCATTAAGGATGGCAGAGCAAGCAGACACCAGAGAGGGATCGTAGGCAGGCGATGTGATATTAAATTGCATGTGATCAATTTTTGTGGAGAAAAAATTTAAAAAGTCCTCACAAATGGCCGTGGTGGTCGGCACAGAAGAGGTAGCAGCAACAAAGTTGAAGACTGAATTAACTGCGTGGAACAGAACTTTGAGACTGTAAGAATTTTTTGAGATAATGGTGGCAAAATATTTTGCTCTTGTAGCTTTGACAGACTGCTGATAATTTGCAAGCCAACCTTTCAATATCTCAGTGAACCCTGCAGCCTATCTTTTTTTCCATCTATGTCCTGCCTTTGTACATAATTGCCTAAGAGCAAGGGTGTCATTAATCAGTCAGGTCTGAGTTTTGGCTTTAGGTTTTCTAACTTTCAGAGGGGCAATAGAGTCCAAGATGTCTCCACAGATTGAATAAAACTTGGTGATCAGTTGGTATTCAGCTGAAGGGGTTGCGCCTCAATATTGCTAAATAGAGACGAGGCTATGTAAGCATCTGAGAAATTACTGGCTGTAGATGGATTTATAGCACGAGAGTAACAAGCAGGTAAATGAGGATTGGGGACAGTGTGACACAAGATGGAAAATTTGATTCACTGATGGACTAAGACACCCAAATCCTCTACATTCACAGAGGCAATGGTCAGAGGAAGCGTAAAAACTTCAGGGTATGGCCACGGTTGTGAGTTGGGCTGGCAACCTCCTGTACGAAGATCAAAGAATCCATAGTTCCAAGAATTTCAGTGGTGCTGGCATTAGATTGAATGTCTACACGGAAATTAAAATCCCCAGAGATTATAACAATTTATGATAAAAACTCAGAGAATTCAGTTAGGCCTTCTGTTTGGGCAAGCAATACACAGTTACACATAGAACAGGGTTTGTACCACCTGTTTTAAACATTAAAACCTCAAAACTGGAGTAAACATTAGAACCAATGTTAGTACACAGGTGGCATTTTAAAAAAATGACTGCAAAACTTCCTCCACTAAGCCTGGGTGAGCTAAAAAAGTCATAATGTATGTAAAATGTTAATCTGCTAAGTAATTATTAATTACAGCTGTAAACAAATGCAGCAGAGTAAAAAAGTGAAAAGAATAAAAGAAGCCCATACTTTACTCCAGGATCACTATGTGTGACAAAATGATTTCAAATCAGTCATCTACTGACTAGTACTTTCTAGTCTCCTGGATTCAGTTGCACCTCTTACTACCAAAAAAAGGCTCTCATAGAGGTCTACACCCTGGTTAACTGAAGAAACACGTGCTCTTAAGCAGGCATGTGTGGGTTAAAGTTACTTCTTCCTTAAATTTAGGTGACCTTCGTCATCATGGCAACAGTAAACACCACAGGTTTAAGGTTAGGGGACAATTGTAGTAATATTTTTTAAAAAACTGTCCCAAGTCAGAGTTGGAAATATAATACTTGCAATTGGAAATGGAAAACGGTCTCCCATGTGCAAAGTCCACTTTTTGCAAGTTTGGGTTAATCCAGCCACCCAACCCGCCACCTCTGAATGAGGAAATTTGTCAATTTATATCGACTTAGCTATAGGTCCTTTCTGGGCGGCTGATACCACAACTTGTTGTGTCATTTTTCTTGGGAGGACTGTCTCCAAATTATAGGTAGTCATGGAATAAATTGTCATTGCTACACAGATGATACTCAGCTTTATGTGCCTATAAAGGCTGATGAACATATTCAAATTATTAAATTAGAGGCCTACTTGGCTGCTGTGAAAAATTGGATGTCACATAATTTCCTACTTCTAAATTCTGATAAAACTGAGATGTCATTGGCCCTGCTTGACACAGACATCTATTTGATCAAGTGACAATAACTCTCAACAACTGTGTGATTTCACAAAGTGTGACAGCAAAGAATCTTGTTCTTACATTTGATCCTAGTCTCTCTTTTTATCAGCACATCAAAGAAATCACCAAGACTGTCTTTTTTCACTTACACAACATAGCTAAAATTTGGTCTTTCCTGTCCAGAGACTCTAATACATACCTACACACCAAATATTGATTTCATTTAGGTTTCTTCTGTTTACTGAACTTTGTATGAAGTTAATTGATAAATAAAAACTAATCATGGGATTATTTTTGAAAGCATCCTCCCTTTACATTTAGTGCCTAAAACCTTTGAATAGTATTGTATGTTATCAATTCACTTTATAATTCAATTATAATTTTACCATCCTGTTTTTTCATGCTGTATTTCTGTAATTTTGTTATCTGGTGTATTCTGTACACACATTCCTGTCTGTCCGTCCTGGAAGAGGGATCCCTCCTCTGTTGCTCTTCATGACATTTCTTCCATTTTTTTTCTGTTAAAGGTTTTCTTTTTAGTTCTTCCTCATTCAAGTGCTATACCAAAGATAAGAGTCAGGGAACAAAAAGGCCCAAAAAAAGCTACGCAGGTTAGGTTAATTGGTGCCTCTAAATTGCCCGTAGGTGTGAATGTGAGTGTGAATGGTCTCTATACTATATGTTAGTACCCTGCCTCTCACCCAATGTCAGCTGAGATTGGCTCCAGCTCGTCTCGCGATTCTCTAGAGGACAAGCGATAAAGAAAATAAATGAATGAACTCTAACCACCACTTACAACAAATAGGATCAGTGGTGAGGAGCCTCCAACACAGAGCAAAACCACAGTGGTACCATACCAAAGTTAAGAGCCAGGGAACAAAAAGTGAGAGACTGTTCTCTCTCTTAGTTTTGGTTTGGCATCATCATATGGTTGCTAACAAGTCTGAGATGAGAAGATGGGCTCATTATGGGATTTTTTAGGGGTGTTGTTTTGACTCTCTGTAGTTTTATGTGTGATATAAGAGGTGAAGGGGGTCTTGTGCAACAGATCACTCTCTGGTCCATCAAAATCTTTCAGCTGCTGAATTTAGGAGTCTTGCTGGTAAATGGCCCCTATAGTCAAGGTCCTTATAGTTACTTAGAAAGATATTTTTTTAGCCAATATTGCAAGTAGCCTTTGAGGGCTCATCTTGGTTAAGGATGTCCAAAACCTGACTTAAAGACAATCTACGTTAATAGTGAGAACCTTTAAATAGGATGTACAACTATCCTAGATATCTATGCCTATGAATGTATATATGACAGTTCCTCTATGGTTTTACCATTTTTTTTGTGACTAGTGGAAAAATTTCTATTAGCTGCAAGCTACATAGACAACATTTTATTACTTCAGAATAATATAATGATACTAGACCCTTTCAAGATTGTATCTACCAAGTAATTTGTTATATCTAACCAATACCAAAAGTTACTAACCTTCTGTTAGCCCTGAATCACAGCTTTAATGATAGCTGTGGTCATTTTCTGTCATGGGTTTGTGAACAGGGCAAACGGGAGGAGGACCCAAAATGCAGACAACAAAGACAGACTGGACAGACAGGAGAGCTCAGGTGGATGGCCCGAGAACAGAACAGGGGCAGACCAAGGATTCTCAGGCAGATGGCCTGGGGGCTGGAAATTATGACCAGAAGGCAGGACAGATGGGCGGAGCTGCTTAGGAAGTTGACCAGAAGGCAGAACAGATGGGTGGGACCGCTCTGGAGGTTGGCGACGTAGGTGGGACCACTCTGGAGGTCGTCGACATAGGCGGGACTGCTCTGGGGGACAACAGGGTGGAGACCCTGAGGGCAAAGGCATCGGCGAAGCCACATAGAAGGGTGGCCAAGAGGCTGGAGGTTGGGGGAGATGGCTGACGACTCAGGATCTGGCTGGACGTTGGTGGAGACGGCCAACTGTTGATGGTCTGGCTGGGTGTTGGCAGGGGTGGTCAATGGCTGGAGATCTGGCTGGGTGTTGGCGGAGACAGTCGACAACTGAGTTGTTGGCCATCTCCACCAACATCCAGACATATCCTGAGTTGTCAACTGTCTCCGCCAACACCCAGCCAGATCTCCAGCCATTGACCACCCCTGCCGACACCCAGCCAGACCACCTGACAGCCCAGGAACTGGCTGTCGACAGCTTGGAAACTGGCTGGGCAGCAGCAGGGGCCGTGGCAGGGGTGGCCGACGGCTCGGCAACTGGTTGGGTGACTCAGTGGTGCAGGGCAACGCAAAGGCAGAGGAGCTGGGCAGCAGAGAAAGCCAGACTGGCTGACTGACCAAGACTGGTAGAAAGAAAAGGTATCTTCAAATGCTTCATATCCCTAAAATCTGTACAACCTAAAAGCTAAAAGCTTATGCAAGTCAATAAAACATAATAATTAATAGAAGTATTGAAATTGTCATACATTAAAAAAAACATACATACAAATACATTTTCCTTAATATAGAAACATGAACAACATATTTCTTAACACTCCATAAGTTATTTGAACTATGTACATTTTTACATTTTTTGAAATATGCTCATTTGTGCAAAGGTGTTTTGATAGTTTCATCTGCAATAGAAAAAAATCCCCAGTGCCTACACTGGTATTTTTTTCTTATTGTGATGTCATTTTCTTTTCATTGTCTTAAAATGCTTCATATCCCTAAAATCTGTACAATCTAAGCTAAAAGGCTATGCAAGTCAATAAACCATGATGACAGATAAAATTATTGAAACTGTCATAAATTACAAAAAAAAAAAAAAAAAAAAAAAAATCTGGCCTATGAAAACGGACCTCAGGCAAGCAGATTATAAACAGGCAGAAGGTCAAAACTAAAGGAATGCAGGAACAGGTAACAGACAGGATCAGGATCAGAAACAGGAACAGGAATAGACAGGATCAGGATGGCTAGAACGCAAGGGAATGAATGACCAAGGACTGGTATATGTACAGGGGGAGCTAATGAGGGAAAGGACAGACAACTGTGAAGTCGCAACAGGTTAGCAGGTGGGTGTGGAAACCAGGCAGGAATGTCTGGGGTCATCTGGTGGACAGGTGGAGAATGGCAAAGACCAGAGAGGAGAGTGTGGGGCTGGAGGCAGGGACAAAGGCAGAAAGGGAAAGGTAAACACATGAGGCAGGAATCGTGACAATTTTCACATCTCTTCAACAAAAGCTGATGTATTATATGTTAAAAAGTGTATTTATAAATGCTTATAAAGTACATTTTTAGCCCTAAAAATCAAAAATGATTTTTCGTCATTGTTGTGACATATACTGTATTTACACTGAATATGAATTGCAAAACTATCCCAGAACCTAGAAATGTGAGTCCAGTATCCAGTTCCTACAATACACCCATGGGATAGATGGGTCAATGAAACATCAGACTTTAACAGGAGATCGTTGTTTGTTTCCCGTTTACAACCACAAGTTTCACATTTCCAGCTGTGAATCAACACTGTTTTTTTCAAACCCATGACCATGATCGTCCCCTAACCTTAAACCTTATTTTAACCCAAACTATGATCTTCCTAAACCTAACCAGACATAAAACATAGTGTTGTCACATCATAAAACATATTTTTCAAGAATGATTTGTAACATTTTGGAAGGCACAGATAAATGATGTCGTCCTGCTGATTACAGCTGATAGGGGCGCCAGATCAGAAAATGCTTGTATGTGTCGTTCTGGAGTGGACCTTTGTTGGTCCATGTACTGGTAAGTACTTAAATAAATGTACTTAGATACTTTCCACCACTGGTTGGAGGTCCTGTTACCAAC
The DNA here is from genome assembly GCA_038419695.1 of Scomberomorus guttatus. Taxonomy (NCBI): domain Eukaryota; kingdom Metazoa; phylum Chordata; class Actinopteri; order Scombriformes; family Scombridae; genus Scomberomorus; species Scomberomorus guttatus. The sequence continues at coordinate 2,505,195 of CM076445.1, forward strand.
TAATGAAATAAATCTAAAAAAACAAAAACAATCCATATTATAACATTAAACACATTATACACAAAGCAAATAACTCATCTTCTCAGTACAATTTCAATGTATAAACTTGAACTCTTTGGAGATTTTAAGAAGTGCCATTTGAATACTGAGACTATACAGACTGAGTGGAGGTAAGGAGAGTTGAAAAAGGACAGCGCGCGCACACACACACACACACACACACACACACACACAGATCCCTTTAGAACTGCTGCAACTACACATGGTTGACTTGTCTTTGTGGGGTGTTGGTCTCCATTGAGAAGAGACAAATACTCCACTCCTCCCTCTCTATCAGGTGCCAAGTAGAGTCTGCATGGATCCTCTCTCAGAATAGACCTTCATTGTTGCTTGCTGAAATAAACTCTCATTAGATTCAAAACAGCTTTGCAGAATTCCTCCACTCATTGTCAGTGTCTGATGCAGAGGAGAGATTGAGCTGCTTGTCTTCCCAGCAACAGTGACTCGGGTACATTGGCTCTGTCTGTCTTCTGTTGACTTAACCCACTCTGATGATGAAAAAACATTGTTATTGGTGTGTGTGACTGTTGTGAACAATAACAGTCTGTGATCCCCGTTCTATTGTGACCGTAAGTTGCTGAGTGCTGACATTTACGTAAAGCTGCTTTTATTGTGGTGTCTGGTGAACTTGGCTTTTATGTTATTATGCTAATACAGGTGGCTGGGGTTATAGCAATAAAAGCTGATTTACTCTCACATTGTTGTAGACTGAGTGATGGGGAAACAGTCGTCAGCTTTGAGAGGGGAGTGTACTGAGGGGGTGAGAAGGATGAATGATCAGTGGAGAGAAGAGCAGAGAGACAGCAGGGTGTTCTCTCACAGCTTCTGACATGATGATGGACATGCAGTATATGGCACTGCTGTATAGCACTGTGCTTACCTTAAAGGACAAAACCAGTTTTTTTTCTGCAAAAAAGAAAAGACACATTAGTGCTAAGCATTTTCTAAAGCACACACCATAACTGTTTAACTATTTTACTAAGAACTAAAAATCAACCTCTATCCATGTAGTCAGTTTTTATACAGTTGTATGCAAAAGTGTGGGTACCCTACATAGTCATACTTATTAACACCCTCTCTGGCAGATATCACAGCTTACAAACGTTTTTTGTAGCCAGCTAAACATCTTTCAATTCTTGTATTTGGTTTTTTTTTTATACCATTCTTCCTTGCAAAAGGCTTCTAGTTCTGCAATATTCTTGAGCTGTCTTGCATGCACAGCTCGTTTAAGATCTACCCACAGATTTTCAATTATGTTTAAATCAGAGGACTGTGAGGGCCATTCTTAAACCTTCAGCTTGTGTCTCTTGGGGTAGTCCAAGGTGGATTTCAAGGTATGTTTAGGATCATCCTGTTTATCCTATTGTAGAAACCATCCTCTTTTCAGCTTCAGCTTTTTTACAGAGGGTGTAATGCTTGCTTCCAGAATTTGCTGGTATTTAGTGGAATCCATTCTTCTGTTGGGCCTCAACCAGACAAAGGTCAGACAAAGGCAGCTCACAGACTCCGCCTCCCATGATGCTTTGCCAGTTTGCACCTAGGTGAGAACTCTCAGCAGGGAGCTCAAACCCTTGCCTCTGACTGGCAGAGATGCACCAACATCACCAGGAGTCATGGCAACACAGTCGTGACGTCACCGCCCGATTAAGAAGTGGCTGCACAAATTCAACATCACCTTTCCACCATAACAGCACTGGAGGAAGCTTTGCTTTCTCCGTGAGCCAGCTTACTAAAGGAGGTAACCCCGTGCACGTGGACTTTTTCCCCACTGACGGGAAGATTCAACCCTCGCTGGACGAGCTATGTTCAACCGAACACAATCACTGGATCCGAGAGAGAGACCGCTGCTGTTGCAACCCAGCGCTCTCACTGCCCGCAGAAGGAAGAAAAGGATTTCTTTCACAGAGATGCGGATAACTTCTATGCCTCGCCGTTTACCGACTGAGTTTGAGACTGAGACTGAGTTTCCCTCGCCACGCTGCCAAGGATCAGCTGCCGTCAAAACCTCACAGACAGAGCGCAAGGACAGCCCCATCAGTATCTGAACCAGACCAAGACGGATGAGACACACATCTAATCGCTTTGTGAAGCGATCACGTAAGAGGCTATGTCTGGACAGAGACAGAATTAATTGTGTGTTTGTTAGCTTTTAGCTTTTAAGCTTAATTGCTATTTGTTGTTTCATTTAACGGACCACCGAGTCCCTTTTTCCTGCCATACTCTGAGGAGTATTTAAAGTTTGCTGCCTGTTTAGTTTCTGTTAACCACGCTAGACTGTTTTTGTGTTTTGTCCCACTCGGGACTGCTGCTGTGTTTGTGCCATCGTGAGTGAGAAAGTAGAAAGTTTGTCGACCAAAAATCAGACAACGTGCGTTACAGACTACTGTCCGTACGCAGACTCTCTGTGGACAAACAACCACTGCTCTCCCCTCACAATCGCAGGATTTCGCCGTGCGCCGGCGTTTCTTCTCCTCCTTTCCCTCTCTTGCTACTAACACCCACACACATGCAGACACACATACACGCACCTTTTCTTTTCTCACATCTGAAGGTCAGATAATGTGGGACACAGCGCTGCTCTGCCCCTCGTTATCTACCATCAGACACGTGTATTTGATACATTGAATTGGGTGAATGCAGAGATGCTGACCCCCAGGCGGCGCCATCTTGCTATTGTTCTAACCGACACAGCGGTCACATCCGCTATTTGGTTCTCACGTGACTTCATCTCACGAGATCACGCTAGTCACCCCAATTCTCACGTGACGTCATCTTCCAGATCATGGCCGCCATCTTGCCCCCCACACACAGACCCATCTAAACTCCCATACTCACACACACACATGCACACTGCCGCTTGCATGTGTTTTCATTGTATATAGCTGTATTATTGCTTAGGTAGGATTAGATTTTAGGAGTGTCTTATTGATCAAAGCATTTGCTAACTTGTTAACTTTGCTTTTGCTTAATAAACACGGTTATATCTTTTAAAGAGAAGTCTTTTGTAATTATTGTGCTCATTTATTGTGAAAAGTGGCTGATTGAGAGAGAGTCAGAGCTCGAATTCAAACCTTCATTGTTCACTTGTGGATGCTGATATCCTCAGATATTAGCATCCCAAGTGAACCTTGTTTATGAGACTACCTTATTGTTTGGTTATTGGTCCCGGTTTCCGGGTGGTGCGCCGTATTATTAATTCATATTAATAATTTAATTTTTATTAATTAATAATTATTTCTGATAATTATTAATTACTGCTAATAACCAACCAGCTCCCAATCAAAAACCCAATAACAAGAAAAGATGCAGGCCTGAACCCTAGTCAACTGGACACACTTTCTGCAGTAGCTCCACTTGTCCCCCACAGCATTACTCACTCGATAATGTGGTTGGGGTCAGCCTGCTCTGGTCCTCCTTGCTTTTGTCGCCAATCATGCAGTAAGCTCAGCATTGGTTTCAGTTAGTTTAGATTAACAAATAGACAGCAACAAATCCAAAATACTTAAGAGATGAGGGTAATCCTTCATACACTCATCACAGTTTCAAAAACAAACGTCACGCTATTATCTGCAGTACACCAACTTTCATATCTGGTGGTGGTGCAACATTCCACTGTGCAGTGATGCTCGCACAAACAAGACCTTCATGGAATAGTCAATAGAAGAGAACCTTATCTGCGTCCTTATCATAACATCTAATGTCAGAAGTAGCCAACAGCACATCTACACAAGCCTGATGCATTTTGGAAACAAGTGCTGTGGACTGATGAAGTTAAAATAAAACTCTTTGGCCACAATCAGCAAAGGTATGTTTGGGGAAAACAAGGAGCAGCATTTCAAGAACACCTTGCCAACTGTTAAGCATGGGGGTGGATCTATCATGCTTTGGGGTTGTGTTGCAGCCAGTGGCACAAGAAATATTGCACAGTTGGAGGGAAGTGTTGGGTCGTTGAAACTCATGCAGGTGGGAGTGTGCATGTGTGTGTGGGTGTATGAGTATGTATGGCAGTGTCTCTGTGTGTGTGGGCAAGATGGCGACCGTGATCTGGGAAGATGACGTCACGCGAGAATTGGGGTGACTGGCCTGATCTCGTGAGATGACATCACACGACCTTAAGGACGGCGGACGTGATCTCGCGAGATGAAGTCACGTGAAAACCAAATAGCGGATGTGACCGCTGTGTCGGTTAGAACAATAGCAAGATGGCGCCGCCTGGGGGTCAGCGTCTCTGCATTCACCCAATTCAATGTATCAAATACACGTGTCTGATGGTAGATAACGAGGGGCAGAGCGGCGCTGTGTCCTACATTATCTGATCGTCAGATGTGAGAAAAGAAAAGGTGCGTGTATGTGTGTGCGTGTGTGTGGGTGTGGGTGTGCAAGAGAGAGAAATCCTGCGATCGTGAGGGGAGAGCAGTGGTTGTTTGTCCAAAATCAGACAATGTGTGTTACAGACTGCTGTCCGTACACACACTCTCTGATTTTTGATCGACAAACAACTTACTTTCTCACTCACGATGGCACAAACACAGCAGCAGTCCCGAGTGGGACAAACACAAAACAGTCTAGTGTGGTGAACACAAACTAAAGAGGCAGCAAACTTTAAATACTTCTAAGAGTATAGCAGACAAAAAGGACTTGGTGGTCCGTTAAATCAAACAACAAAACTTTAAGCAATTAAGCTTAAGAAGCTAAAAGCTAATAACACACAATTAACACTGTCTCTGCCCAGACATTGGCCTCTTACGTGATCGCTCATGTAGTGATAAGAGTGTGTCTCAGTCCGTCTTGGTCCAGTTCGGATACTGACGGGGCTGTCTTCACGCTTTGTCGGTGGGTTTTGACGGGAACTGATCCTCGGCGGCATGGTGGAGAAAACAGCAGGTCGACTCAGTCGGTAGACAGCGGGGGTTATCCGCGTCTCTGTGAAAGAAATCCTTTTCGTTCTTCTGCAGGTAGTGAGAGTGCTGGGTTGCAGCAGCAGCGGTCTCTCTCTCGGACCCGGTGATTGTGTTCAGTCGAACACAGGGAGAAGTTTCAGCGAGGGTTGAATCCAGTCGGTGTCACAGAGTCACAGTCTTGTTTACATGTATGTCATTGTTGAATCCTAAACTTGGCCTTAATGCATTTGTTCATACAGTGAGGATTAACTAATAATAAGAATTGTAATCATCGCTTAATCAACATAGTACATCAAGCTAAAGTAGCCACATAATATATTGTTATCTCTCTTGATGCTGAAAAAGCATTCGATAGGATTGAATGGAATTACTTATTTGCAGTGCTTAACAAGTTTCGGTTAGGAGAGGAGTTTATGAAGTGGATTTAGCTTTTGTACTCTGCACCATGGGCAAGGGTTATTGTAAATGGAATACACTCACAGGATTTCCTAATGGAGAGACGAACATAAAAGCTATCCCCTCTCCCCACTATTGTTCGACCTGGCTATTGAACCACTCGCAGAAGCTATAAGAGCTCATGATGATATTCAGCAAAAACATTCAGAAAACACCCCCACCCCCCAACCCCCCTCTACCAAAATATAACATAAGTTGTGTTTTCCATATGATTTGTCAGTTGTGCATATTTTGTTTTTGTTTTGCTTGATGAACTGTATTGTATAGAGGATGCAATGCACTTTAATATAATTTTGGACCCAGTTTTGCACTCTCTTGACTGTGTGCCCTGTGTTGACTGATGTCCCCTTTACTTTTGTAGCAGTAAGATTACATTAATTCTAGGGTGAGTTTTTCTGATACATCTGTCTCTGGAACATGCCCATGCCCATACTCCCTGAGTGGTTGGCCCAATCCCAATGTCCACATTCACAGACCCACAGACTTTGAGGCGTGTTCCCACTAAGTCCGCGAGGGCTTAGGGCTGTCCCACTGTCAAATCGTTAAGCACACACTTTCTGTAAGTCCACATCTCTGCAGACTTTGCCTAAGCGAAATACCCACAGTGCATAGCGTTGTGACGTTTAAGCTTCGTTAAATATGGGGTTACCAGGGGAAGCCCAGAAGTGTTAACAAAAAAAAAAAAAGGTAAACAAACTGGCATGTGGGTGTTCAGCCTGGCATAGTGGGTGCACTACTATGCCTAAATTTACAAAGAAACACTACTTTAACATGGTCAAGCAGAACCTAGAGCCCGGTTCTGCTTGCGGGTTCTTCCCGTTAAAGGAGAGTTTTTCTTTGCTGCTGTCGCCAAGTGCTTGTTCATGGGGGGAATTGTTGGGTCTCTGTAAATTAATGAGTACGGTCTCGACCTGCTCTATGTGTAAAGTGCCCTGAGATAACTTTTGTTGTGATTTATATAAATAAAATTGAATTGAAAAATTAACAAGGATCTAAGATACATAAAAACACATGAAATCTGAGGAATGCAAGCATAGGCTATATTACACACCTAGTTTATTCATCAACCATTTATTTTAATTTTTGCTTAGTGATGCTGTTTTGACAAAAACGAGTAAATTGATTATTTGACAATTACCTCTCGTCCACTCTGTAAGGCAAGAGCCTGGAAGACATTCAAATCAGGCAGCCGGTCACTTACTTGACTGTCGTGCACATGATTATTTTATGTGTTGGACATTAGCTGTTTTACAATTTGTTCAATGTATTATGTGCTTTATGAATGAGCGGTTTACTGTTTTTGTCTTTTTCTATTTTTGTATAAGTGAGCTCACTAAGACAAATTCCAATCAATCATGTTGATATGGCAATAAAGTATTGAATAAAAAGTCCCAAACCCACAATCATACATTTAATGTTTTGGTGTCATCAAGATAATATGATATGTCGCAAAATGCTGTCCCATTCCTATTTAAACCATCTAGAGCCCTTGCAGCCTCTCGCACTCAAGTACTTACCAGGTGATGTCAATTAAGCCTATGAGGGTTCAGGGCTTAGGGTTTAGAGGGGACATCAGGATTGGACCGTTCTCTCCCTCTCTCTCCCTGTATGTGTGATTGTTTGCAGGTGTGCCGAATCAGAGCAGAGCCACACCAGCTGCATCTCAATAATGCCCCCAGACCCCCCTAGGGGGTTTGCATCTTTGTCATGTTTTGAATTTAAAGGTGCTATATGTAAGAACAGTCCTACCCATCCTGTCTTATAATACCACTTTGTACCTCAAGAGGCGACAGTGAGTCACTCTAGTGTCCAGACTGCCCTCAGTCCAAAATGAGAGGATGAAGAAGTAGCACTGCCCAGAGCAACCGGCAGCAAAGGCCAAGATTTCGAGCCAGGCTAAAAGCTGTTGTAATTTTTGATCTAGGATCATTATTACCATTTAGATTCACAATATGTGGTCAATTTAGATGGGAGCAGCTGCTGGCCAGCCAGGCATCTTGGCCGCTAGCAGCCCGACTCATGAGATGATCGGCCGGTCAACATGTCGTCATACCAGGGAGAACATGATCTCAACGGATCTGTGCAGCTCTTTGGTAATTTACCGCTGTCGATTTTAGCATTTTGATATCTTGACGATGCCATAGCACAGATTCACTGTAGGCTTCTTCATCCTCTCATGTTAGACTGAGGGCAGACTGGACACTACAGTGACTCACTATCGCCTATTGAAGTACAAAGTGGTATTACAGGACAGGCTGGGGCTATTCTTACATATAGCAATATTAAAAAGAGCAACCATTTTCTTTCCAAGTGTTATAAAATGCTGTGCTCCCTTGCCACAGAAACTATTGAAAAGACCAAATCAGCATGGAAAAGAGACTTGGAAAATGATTTGAATGAGGATGATTGGAATGAAGCCATAAACTCAATTCATTCTGTCTGTAATCAGCTATGTGGAGCACAGTTTAAGATTTTTCATAGCCCAGGTTTCCCAGGTCTCTCCATTGTGCATAAAATGTATACACTGCCTCCTATATACATTGTTTTTGGTCTTGTCCTATAATTAAATCTTTTTGGGACAGTATCTCTGTGGAACTTTAATCTTCCATCGGAATGTAAATGCTCATCCATCCCTTCTTCTTCTTAATGTTAATAAGGGGACATTAGAGCTAAATGAAACTGAATTTAAACTTTTGGGGAAACTTTTGTTACTTGCAAGGAAATGTATATTACTTAAATGGATTGAGTCTAGGCCCCCTACATTTAATATGTGGTACAATGAAATACTGTTTTTTAATCATGTCACAGGTGATTGGAAATGCCTTGCTTGCAGGATTGACCAACTGCCTATCAAATTTTCCTTTATATGTATCATATCCTTTTCTTTATTTTGTTATTCTTTCCCTCCTTTTGTAGTATGATGTATCCTTTTGGGACTACTACCTAATTACTCTTTGTACTACTTTGTATTGCATTAGGATGATTTATCGTCTTGCATGGGACTGGCATCTGTTTTTGTTGTACAGCATTGACTGGGCATATTATTTGTGGTGTTGTTGTAGATGTTGTTGTCTGGGTTGATGGGATTAGGGTGTTGGGGTAGGTGTTATTGTCAATATATTTTTGTTTTGTCTTACATGTACGGTGTTAGTGGGTTCACTATTGACATAATGAAATATACTAAACACAAAAAGGAAAAAAAAAAAAAGAATTGTAATAAAATATTTCAGCTCTAGCTCACGGCTACCCGGGACTGCTGATACTTCATCTCCAGAATGAAGAGAAAGGGTTTGATAGAGGAATGTAAATATATTCTGCTTATGTTCAGTATATTCAGCTTGCTTTGATTCTTCCTGCTCATTTGAATTACAGATTAAATCTCCTGAGTCACAACTACTACTGCTATGTCTGCGACTGAGGAGCCAGAATTCAAATGTTGCCATGTGAAAATATTGTTTGATTGTTAGATCAAGAATGTGGCTTAATAATGGCGGTCCAGGCAGATATTTTATACGATGAATGTTTGTCTTGATTTCAGCCTTTATTTCATCAGATAGTCTCATGGAGATCATTAGTGCAGTGCCCGTTCAAAACGTGCCTGTTCAGAACAGGCCGATTGCTTATTATATATGTATCAACTGACAAACATATCAATTAGAACAATAAAGATTCAATAAATTAAATGGTTGTAATACAGGCAGAAACTTCACCAGTGAGACTAAACAGAGGTTGAACCGTAGAAGGAGTTTACAGCCTTCCATTGGTTGATTCTGCTGCCAATCAAACGTATCTGTGCTCTTGGGACGTTTGATTTGAAAGAGAACTTATTTTAATTCTAACTCCCCCTGCTCTTTCATCTGTTTTACTCTGCAGATGTCTCTTGTTTTTCACTCTGTATTGAGTGTTTTGTCAGAGTGATGGTTATTTGAGGTGCTTTAACTGTGTGCTCTCCCTCATGCCTCTATGTGCCTGTTTTCTGCCTCTTTCCCGGTCGATGATCATGGAGGCTGCAGTGGAAATTGTAAATGAAAGTTTTGACAGCATTTTGGTTGTAAATTCAGGAGGCTTATCTCCGCACAGTTACTGTAGTTACAGTCAAATCAAGTGCACCTGCAGAGCAGCTGCCCTACACTAAATTGATATAACAGCTACATAAGTCAAATGTTTTACCTGCAAGAATCATGTTTTAATGCTGTTATTCATCATTTGTGATGTGAAAATGTCAGTGAAATAAAAAGTGTGCATCCTGCTTTTAGTTATAAAATCCAAACACATCACGGAGCGTCTCTCCTGCCAGCTGCTGTCAGCGCTGTCAGCCGGAGAGTCGATCAAACTGGGTGGGAGAGGAGGAAATGGCGGGGATGCTCATATGTGTCTGTTTAAATAGGAGTTTAGCTCACTTCACTGCATTTAACACCAGAGCTGAGAGCGTCAGAGCTCAGAGCAGGAAATGCTGCTGTTCTCTGCTTCCATCATCTTGCGCTGATTCATTTTGAAAGAGCAACAGCCAATGAGGAAACTCCAACACTGGGCCAGCCAACCAATGGTGTAACTCATCACTCACTCACTCACTCACTCACTCACTCACTCACTCACTCATGGACAACCGTGGTTGGGCTAGCTGAAAACGTCTGTAAAATCCCTCACTTTGAACTAAAAGGTATCACAACACAAAATACAACTTTGAAAAGTCAAAGTTTTGTGAATGTTTTAAAGTTTGAATGGGGTCTGTAAGATAAGGGATGTCCAAGCAGTTGATTTTCAAAGGTTCCAACTGAGTTGGATCCAATTCTCCCATAGACTGCCATTATAAATTTTGATTTAAAAAGTAATATAAAATTGCTGCTGAATGAGCTGCACAGTTTGACATTTGAATTATTTTTCTAGCACAAAGTATGCAGCAATTGAAAAGGTCCAAAAAGTATGAAATGTTGAATAAGAAGAAGTAGTGGAACTAGGAAATGCAGTTTCTGTAGAAATTGCATGTGATTGCTGAAAGCTGATTTAGTTTGCATTGCTGGAAGCTGAAAAGCATTGAAAAATCTATCAAGAGTAAAATTAATGGAATTGGTGGAATTGAATCTACACCCTCATGTTTATAAAGCAGACATGCTATGCACCAAATAACATGACACAGCAATGCAAGGTCATATTTTTTTATTTAGACTGTCAATTGCATGAAATATATGGATTGAAATTTTTCCAGACAGAAAGTTTTCTTGGCTATTATGTGCATGTGTTTGTGCATGCCAGTATCTGATGTTGTTTTTGTACATATTGTTTTTTTTTTTTGTGTGTTTGTGAGATAAAGACAGTTTTGAATTGTGAATGAAACCTGAAGGTTTAAAGTGACTAACAAAACAAAACAAAGAAAGAGAGGGGGAGGGAGGTCTCATCACAAGAACTGTGTTTTGCAGTCTTATTCAGCAGATTGACAGCACGTGTGTGTGTGTGTGTGCATTTTTTCACCTTCAACTCTACTGAGTTCTGCCCTAAACAGGGTTTGAACTCACAACCTATGGATCTAAAAGGGGACAGAAGTGGCAGGATCTCAAATCACTAGACTACTCAGACATGCTTCATCTAGCAGAAAAAGATGAATTTAACATGCATATGAATCCACGTTTTAAGTAATACTAAAGAGCACTCAAGTCACATTGAATGATGGTACATGATAAAGATCTTAAGCAACTTTGTTCATAAGAGCAATATTATGAGGAGCACTGCAATGAGTGGGTGTCGAACACAGAAGCTTGTCAGATTCCAGATTCAGGCTGGACCAAAGTGACTGACATTTTGAATGACTAGAGCCATTGCACCTGTGATAGTTGGTATGGTGAGTCAGTGGTTAGCATGCATGACTGGCAGGGCTCTATACAGGTATTCCCTGTGCAAAGTTTTGTTGTCTAGAAACAACAACAGCACTAATCTTATTTTCAGTAATTTGATCTTGTTTTAAGACTTCTGGTGACTTAATATCCTGATTTATTTTAAGAAATCTTAAAATGTGTTAGTGAAAATTACTTCCTGCACTGGCAGCCAAATTTACTTGTTTCAAGCAAAAGAAGGCTCAAGATGTTTTCACTTAAATGAGATATTTGCAGTGTGCAATCACTAATGACAGCTCTCTTCAGCTCCACCACTACTACAACCCAAAGTATCTGACTTGAAGTTTACAACAAAGCGCCCCACAGTGGTTCAGACTAGGTCCAAACAACTAGTGGATTCACTGACAAAACTAAGCATTTGCTTCAAACATCATCCTTCACATGTTTTTTGCAATTTTAAAGCAAACTCCACTGCTTTGAATGCCACAGCTTAAGAATAGTAAAACACGGCTCAAGGCTTTCAACCAATGCCAGCTGAGAGGCAAAACACCACAATTGTCATTGCACATGGAATAACGAAATCTCAAAACAATATATTTTCCATCCTAATTTATGCAAACAGATATAGTGCAAATGTATGTAATATGCTACAAAAAGAGCTCTAGTAATGAAGAGGACCTTCATAACATTAACAATAGATCAAATGACTCTGTGTAATGTAAAAGGGGCCAGTTGTAGTGAGGAACCCACAGAGAATTATCACAAAGTGTCTTCAGTACCCCATTTACACCTTGCATTAATATGCAATCTGTATCCAGATATCCTAACTGAATGAGAAAGAATTCATGTTAAAGCAAGGTATAAATGCACTGAGAACACATTGATCAACCAGACCTCATCAGGAGCTGGTCTGATTGTCACATTGTGATCAGATCTCAGCCTGGTGTAAATGCAATCTCTACAGCGTGGCCAGCAAGTTGAAAGGTCACTTAACTCCACCTCTTCCTGCCAGTTTAATGTCACATTCATATCATGAGAGGAATGGTAAGAATGGGAAAAATTCCATTCAAATTTAAAATGGTTGATTGATGATTACAGAGTTGGTCAGTCACTATGAATGACAGACCTCGGCTGGTGTGAAGCATCCTTGTTTGATAGATTTCCAGACACTTTCCATATTATGAAGCACCAAGTCGGATATATCGGAGATTTCAGAAAAGTCATGGTTTCCCAGTCATAATTACACCTTGAAAGTTGGTGTGAATGGTATTTACAAGTTGGAATCTCATTATTACGATAACTCCGATATGACACGAATGCAGCATAAGCAAGCCTGCAAGTAGTAGCAGTAGCTATAAGTTTCTATGACAGAAAATCAATGACAGCTTTGCATTCTCTGACCTGGTACGCACCATGTTTGTTGACAAGTCCACCAGCCCACCCAGCTAATTTGCATATTTAGATCACTATGTGGGTAGAATCACAATAACACTTAATACCAGGTGTAAATGCAAAGGCTCATATATTGGATTTCATTATCCAGATATAGATTACATGTTAATATAAAGTGTAAATAGGGCCTTGCTGATTTTTGCTTCTCAGCCCACAAACTTTGTTCTCCAGTCTTGATTACAGCAGCAGTAGGCAGCAGTTTTTCCTGCTCAGCACCAAACAGCAGACAAAGTTAGAGACTAGCTGGTGAACATAGTGGAGGATTTAGCAGCTTATGAACCAGATATTTCTCTCAGGAATTGGTGGAGGACAAACTAGAGCTAAAAGGAGAGTGAATATTTGACTACATAAATTTTTGCTTCACCAGAAATTCAGCACTTTTATGTTGTCACTATGACTTCACAAAAATTAGCAATGTATGAAGCAATCAATCCCAATTGGCTATTAGAAATGAATGAACATGTTATTTTATCTGTCATGTTTAATAATGCAGTATTGTAAGGATATGTCATTGAATGTCTGGAGCTGGAGATGAATTTCTATAAATTTGTATTATCTCTGAATGTGTTTCGGTGCAGACATTCACACTCTTCCAGTAGATGGCAGTAATGACTCCACATATTTGTCATATTTAACCCCAGTACCAAAATTCACCAACGTCATGGTCAGAATTTAAACATATTTAACACAAATTTGCCCTCTGATATGGTCCCATTTAAAGGCACAGGAAGCTTCACATGTAGTCTCTCATAGAGCTGGAGTCATTGGCCTGCAGCCAGCCTCCGGCTCTCAGCAGTCCCTGTCTCCAGATAAACCAGTATGCAGGGAGCATCCTGCCTCCTACTGTCCTGCCTGGAAAAGTCCTTAGCCAGATCTAATCTCCAAAAACATTCTCTTCAGATACTGTTTCCCCTCAGGCTCTGACTGAGTCTGTAAAACATCAACAGTAAATAACCCTGAAATGGATGAACCCAAACAGGCCTGAGATCTGTCAGAGGACTGATATCATAATCAACCCTCAGGGGCTGGAACCAAGCTCATGTCATGACCCCTGCTGCTGGAGAGAGGAGGATTCAGTAGGGTTCATCAGCCGATCATACATGCCTACACTCCCCACTCCAACCTGAATTTTATTGATAACTTTCAAAGATCTTCAAGACCTTGTGCCTAGTTATACAGCTTTCAAAGGGTAAAGGATAAGACTGTCCTTATTTTAGTCTTAGTTTTCCCATGAAAAGACCAAAACCAACAATGTATTTGTCCGTCTCTCTTTATTATCTGAGTCTGTGGCTGTCAGCCCGAAGACCATTGGTTCCTATTGAAGACATAAATCTTTAAAAACTACTCAAAAACTTAAAAAGGTACCTGGTTACTGTAGTTTTTAGCAAATGTTATTCAAACAGGAGAAAATAGTGAAGTTGTTGGGAACTATTTTCAGCAGTGAATGAATCCACATTTAGAGCTCTAGTGAGTATTTCTGTCAGCAGGACGGTGTGTGTGTGTGGGACTGAGTCAAAATAAACTACAGTGTGTGTGTTCATGGTAATGAAGGAACATGTCACCCAGTGCAACAGTGTGGCTCACTGATGTGTTTTTTAATATTTTTTGGACAACAATGGAGCTCTATACCACAGAGGAATGAGATATATCAGAATTTGGATACACAATACTTGTTAGTAGATCAGTTCATTGTTGACTCTGTACATGCCATTTATTGACAATAAGAAAAAATATAGAATAACAGCAGCCATATCATTTAACTGATTGTTGATGCTTTCTTCTTGATTCCTTCTAAGGTCAAGATTAAGCCACAAAGGTGAGTGTGCCTCTGTTGTCCGGGATTCTATGCTGTTTTTCCACAGGCCCAGTTTAGCCTGCTTTAATTGAGCTGAATTGTGCAAAACTGGGAACATACGCATTTCAACTGCATCGTCACAGCAAAAGAGCTCCTGCCTGGAGGCAGAGCCGAATTCAGCCAACCTGTGATGGTCTCCTCTTTCAAATCAAGTCATGTCTTGCACTAAACTAATTGTCGAAACACGTGTGTCTGTGCTGGTGACAAAGGGAAAGCTCTGTCTTTAAAGGTTATAAAAATACATAAAAAACTGTCCATAGACAAAACCAGCAGGAGGCCCTTATTGGGAAGTAGTAATAGGAATAGGAATAGGAAATGCAATTTTTGTGTCACTGAGTTAGCAAAACAGTGTGGTTTGCGTGAACCAACACACCTCATGCCAACATGTCATCAACACCTTGTGGAAAAACAATTGCTCTGTGCCACAATGGCTTCATGGTTGCAATTATCCCCACCCCTACTGACGAATGGCTCTAGGCTCTGGAATGACCCACCTGTGGAGATCAGGGCAGCATGAGCAGTTTCCTCTTTTAAATCTCTTAAAAAACAACTTCATCAAATGTGCTTCTAAGGGATTCTATTACCATTTTATTATCTTTGTTATAGTCTGGAGTGCAGCATTACTCAGTTATCTCTAAGAAAGGCGAGGAACTGCTGTTGCAATTAACACTTTAGATTTGGACCAGAATCAGTTCATAGTACAATAAAGTGGTGCTATATATAATTTTCAAACTCAAAAAAGTGTATTTACCCTTTAAATATGTGCATCAGTCCTCAACTAACAAGGTGAAAGACATTGAAAATCAGGGTTCGCTTATGTCTTGTGTTTATAATGTCCGGAAAGGAGTCTCCTTTTTCTGTCATCCTTGCAAATCATTTTGTTTTTAGCTACACTTGCATGGACACAATGGGGGCAAGAAAGAGAACAAACACTTCATATCGACATTTAAATTAATCATCAGACTATAAGGTGAAAGGTTGAATTTAATTGGACTTCAGATGTTTCATGTTGGCAGGTTCATGATCTCATATTGTCTTGTTTTCTTCTAAATAAATAATGTGTCCAACAGGCCCAGAAATGTGTCTGTGCAGGGGCTTTGTTCCAGGCTCTGCTATAGAATAAATTTGTATGGGTGTGACATTTAAGGTTGAGACTCATAAATATTCTACTTATGCGTGAAAAAAAAAAACTTTAATAAATATCTGTTCCAAAAATATGACATGGTGTTGAGCAAATGGTACTTATTTCTGCTGTATTTGTATTGGATGCTTGGCCCAGACTCCATCTCTGCAGTCTGTTAGATTCTAAGACATTAGACTATCTAGTAATGGCTTTCCTCCTCCAGGCTATGACAAATGCAGCCGGCTCCTGTCTCCATATGGTTATTAGTGACAGTGCTGAAAAGTGTGTGTGCTGCGAATTCTCCTCTCCGTCTCAGGTGGGTTTGAAGTGCCTCAACTATCTAAGGACATGCCTTTGCTGTCACTGGATCTGAAGTGTCTCTTGTGGTTTTATGTGTGCTGTACTCGTCAGCTGTGATGTACTATAATAATGACATCTTGTGTTCTGTGTTGTAAGTGTACTGCCTGTTGTATGTTTGTTGGTGTATGAGTTTGTCAGATAGGAGTGTCAGATGTGAAGAACACAGTCTTCATGTCCAACCAATTTGCACTCACAAATATGTGTTGTAGGGAACATGATGCTGCCAGGATTAGTTTTTTTCTTTTTTTTTATCAGCATAAAGAAATTGTTACACAGAGCACATCTACAAAAACTTCACTGTCAGTGTACAAGTATATGTTTGTGGCAACTAAAGCATGATTAATAATTTTATTTGGGCATTTCAAAGCACTTAAAGGATAAGCTGTGTGTGTGACTCTCAGTGAGACTGTCCTCTCAGGAAAAATGACAGAATCGGTCCTGTAAGAAAGTGCACCAAAACAACATATGTTTAGAAATAAGGTGATGTTATTATATAGCAACAAACACTGTGTAGGGAGGAGGTCGGGGTCAATCAATATGTAGCAACGGTCACTCAAAGTTCCTTTTTGTTTCACCTCCATCATTTTGGTCATGTGCCACTAACATATTAAGGAGAACAAGTATGTTTTCTACCGAAACTTTATTAAAAAAAACTGCACTTGTCATGCCGCCAAGTATATTCTGTGTCATTTAATGTTGTATTCTGATTTGTTTGTTTGTAGATGTGGGCTGTAGTGGCAGTCACACTGGGAGAATTTGGTCTTAAATTTCTGAGTGTCAGAGTTTTGCCTCAGGTCGCTTTGGTCGCCAAAGCTCCACATCGGTCATCAGTGGCCATGTCTCACAGTGCAATCAAGGACCATTTTGGATTGACCAAAGATTTGCAAAAAACAGTTTCTGGTGTAAGAGTCCTGTGCTTTGTACTCAAACACTCGACGTCCTAGGACTGATGTGCAAAATGTTGATACTGGATGACTCTACAAAATGCCAAATTACATTTAATGCAAACATTTGTACATTATAGGAGGCAGGGCATTTAACCTTGATTCAATCCTCTGTGTCCAGAATGTCCTACTACTCAACTAAAGAATTTATATAAAACTCAAAAACCTGAATGAATGTTTGTTTTCCTCCTCTTAAAATTGTCATGGGGATCATTTAAAAGTGTTTTGTATGTTTTAGGGTAACGGGATATTCAGTTTGATCATGTGCTCACACAATATATATATATATATATATATATATGTATAATATTACAATAAAAAGCACAACAATTAATACAAGTATTAATTATTTTACAATTAAACTTTCTTATTCTAGTTCACTGTTGCATAGTATGCTCAAGTATAAGCAGCACTTGGCAACTCTACCTGAATTAATAATAAACAATGAATATCCAAAATGCACCCAATAAATCTAAAATAAACAGTGACTAATGACTATGAATTGACATAAAAAAGAATAAATTAAAAAACAAACAAACGAAACAAAAGCCGAAGAGGATATCCGGTTGTGCCGGAAGACCGGCTTGTCTCCAGGACAGAGAAATGGCCGTTCTCTTTCTTACACTACATTAGCAACAAACCTCGACGTTTAGTAAGTAATGTGTTAGAAGGGCGGAATAATTTAACCGACACCAGTCGCTGCACTAATGTTTGCTGTAAAATAGTATGACCTTAAATCCTCCGTTTCTGTTAATCTGTAACCTGCATGAAGTCTTAGTTTTGTTGTTAGCTAACGTTACCTGCCAGCCGGCTAGCGCGTTAGCTGCAAAGCCGAGAGACCGAGACACCTGTCGTCCCAAAAGTGTAACCTGCAGCCTGCTGATGGGAAACAAGTAGCACCTTACACCAGAAGAGAACTGTCTTTGTGGCTCTATAGACGTTAATTGCCCGGGTTATCCCGCGCCTAAATGCCCGAACAAGGCCCCAGGATGAATGGGTTTTCTCTCGGCGAACTGTGCTGGCTGTTCTGTTGTCCGCCTTGTCCCAGTCGCATCGCGGCCAAGCTAGCTTTCCTCCCACCGGAGCCCACGTATTCGGTGCATACCGATGCTAACGGGTTAAGTAGCTTACATTTAACGGAACGGGCGGACTGGCAGTACTCCCAGCGAGAGCTCGATGCAGTGGAGATGTTCAGCACCAGAAGCAGCCGGGGTAACCGGGTCGGCTGTATGTTTGTGCGCTGCGCCCCGAACAGTCGGTACACGCTGCTGTTTTCCCACGGTAACGCCGTGGATCTGGGACAGATGTGTAGTTTTTACATCGGCCTCGGCTCCAGGATCAACTGCAACGTGTTCTCCTACGATTACTCCGGCTACGGAGTCAGCACCGGCAAGCCATCTGAGAAGAACCTGTATGCGGACATCGAGGCGGCCTGGCAGGTCCTGAGGAACAAGTGAGTATGAACCAGGAGAGTGTTGTGGATCAGCAGATGTCCTCAGCACACAGGTATTCAGCTAGTAAGCTCCACCCTAAAACATGTTCAGGACACTTAACACTAAATGTTCCTCATTTTAACATTTAAGTGAAAGTAACGAAACAGTCTGTTGGATACATTGGTTTCCCTCCTTTCATACAATCTTAACATACAGTTGCATAGGAAGCTACCACATACAGATGGCCTAATCCAAAATAGTTTGAAGCAGTATAAACAACTTGGACTCAGAAAGCACTGTGTCAGATAGAAATAGTTTCTGTGGTATAGTACTGCCAAATATTATGTATACCCCTTTGCTATGAATATTTTCTGCTAGCTATCTCACAATGCAGTGCTTTACATTTTATAGATGTACATGACCATTGTGACTCTACAGCTGTCCATGATGATGATACATAAGTGTGTAGAATCTTAATTTACTGCTCACTATAGTACAAACTAAACTATTGTGGGTCTGTTTTATATAGAGAGTGGTACATGGGTGAATGAGGGAGTGATTTATGACACACTAATAGACACTCAACAGTTTACACATTCCATTGTGGGAATTTTTCAGGGCACTATATAGAGCATAAATTTACACTCAGAATTCAGTTACTCAAACAAAATGGCGAAGGGTAATCGATAGTCGGTAGCCTTAACAATTGATTATCGATTAATCATTAATAATTTATGGAATAGGGTGGTGTTTCTTTCCATTATAAAACCATTTTAACCACTGATGTGACCTGTGTTTGATGCCAAATCAGAGTACATTAGGAGTTCAAAGAACCGATCAAGTAAACACAAAGTTACTTGAATGATAAATTAAATAACACAAAATTATGACTTCATTTAAAAATTATGGAGCTCTCACTCCCATCTGTCGCTGTCTATTCAACAACTGGCTCAACAAAATCCAGAGTATTAAACACAGCAAACAGCTGCACAACTTCCAGCTTCGTTAGAGGACATAAATTAGATCAGACTAGATGTGTTGGACATATCTAGTCTGATTAATTGACATATCAATTAATTAACAAATAATCACAATTGCTGCAGCCTTCAACAGGAAATAAATGTAAAACAAGTAACTCCAATCTCCCACAATGGACTACAGATTGACTGGTTTTATATGAAATAATACTCATACCTGATCTACATGAAGGAGTAAGCGTTAGTCCAGCTGCTGGAAACCGCTGCTCAGCTGGGACAGAGGTCCTACTTTATCAGTCCAGGAAATCTTTTAATATTTAGACCCACTGCCATCACTAAAATGCATTTATACTCAAAGCAGGGGAGGGTAACTCATATAGTTCATCACTTTTGTGTTGATTTTTGTTGGAAGAATGTGTAATTGCAGTCCTGGTTGTCCTGACCTGCTCGCTGTTTCTTTTGAAGATGCTAGTTTAGCATTAGCTAAACCTCAGATAGCTAGTTAAACTGGACAGACACCAGACAACAACTCAGTGGAATTTTCACAACTTTATGCTGCAATGTTCATCAACACGACTGCCTCGGTGAACAGAGCAAGGCCACTGCAACGTTTTCTCCCTTGGATGGCAGGGATGTGTGTTTGTTTTACAATTACCATCTTATTAAACAGTAAGAGGCTCCACCTAGTAACCGGGGACAACAGCAAATCTACAGTACATTTTCTGACAATTATACCGCATGTCCCTTGTCTTCTGCATTATCGGTTAATATATTTTTAATTGGTTAAATTATTAATGGCAATTAATTGATAATCAATGAATCATTGACTTCCCTAGTAAATAGTGCACTCTGCAGTAAATGGGGAGTGATATCGGACACAACCTGGCTCACTATCGCATTATCATGAACACTTGAATAGAACAGAGCCATTGTTAATGTTATTAGTAACACCTGTGCTTCTCCTACTTTGACAAGTACTTTGACATAATGTCTGCTGTGAAGAAAAGCTTTTTCTTTCCATGCATTGAGGTGTTTCTTATCAAGTTGGGAAATAAAATCTTACAGCGTTGTATTTAACAGTTGTTTGTGTTCAGGTGGTCATCAGTCACTAGTAAAAATGTTACATGTACTGGGCCAATGAAAAGGCCACTACAAGGTGAAAATTAGGGAAGTGAGACATAAACTGCACTGTAGGGGTGTGCATCTCTCCCTAACCCTGATCTGATACGTATGGGCTGCAATACGATTCAGGGACAATACAGAATGATTCGGTGCGATACAATGCAGTCTGATACAGTTGTTAAGATTTGTTCAATGTAGACATTCCTTTTCCATCATAAATTAAAATAAGTCAATTCTATGAAAGTTGCATTGCTTACCTTCAAATATATATTTCATAAAAGTCAAGGAATCTAAAGTATTTTTGTTACTTTATGGCAGAATTACATGTCATTGTGTTCATTACTTTTCCAATAGACACATATAGACAAAAAAAAGACTTAATGTATGAACAAACATTTTGACATTATGAATATAAACTGAAGTCTGTCTCACACACCTATGCCCAGGTGTCTCACTTTAATAATAAAAGCAGCATTTCAAAGACATTAATTTCCTTGTTTCATAATGTCATAAGTGCTTCAGCCCAGTCATGTGAACTCAAGAGAGGTAAGGTAACGCAACAGTAACATAAGTGCAACATTTCACTGAAAATAGGATACAATAAAGCGGCAAACTGTAAGCTCCTCTATCTTGTTTTATCTCCTCCATCTCATCTTATGTCATTTCACTTCATCTCATTTGTCTAATTTTATTTAATTTAATCTAATTTGATCTCATTTCTCATCTCATTTTATATCCTCAAATATCCAATGAATGAAGCCCTAGCTTGACGCTCTAACGATTCCCCTCATCTGAATCCACATAAAAAAAAATCTACAGGACCACTCAGTGGTTGAACTGTTTACTTTAACACAAAAAGGTATTGGTACAGAGCAATTGTCCATTTCCAAAGTTATCAAAGGAGAGAAAAAGGAAGAAAGGTCAAAAAACCGTGTGGCTCCACTCTCTGCTTGCCTGACTACTACTTCCTAACCACACCCCCTCCTCCCGTAATAGTATCAAAACACAACTAAAGGTGCACAGTTACTAGAAAGCAACAGTCTTAGTCACCTGTACCCAAATATTTCAAATGTAATATAAAGGAGATTTTATGCATTTTAATCCGCACACATTTTTAGTGTAAGAAATAAAACAATTAACTTGTTACTGTAAATATGGACTGTAAATGCATCAACCTGTAAATGCTGTAAATATTCCTTTTCAATGAACCATGTAAATTGTTGCTGCCTTACATATGAACTTAAATTATTGCATTTTAATTAAACATTAATAATCTGCATTTAGGCTCCTACACTCATCTGTTCTTTTATCTCCCGCATCTCATCTATCATCATATTTCATGTCAGCATTTCTTATCCCATTTGCTTCACTTCTACCTCATCTCATTTCTTTTCTTCTCTTATCTGATTTTCGCTCGTCTCATCTGACACTCTCATAATTATCATCTAATTTTTCTTTTTTGCCTATTTTATCAAAATTTATCTCCTCTTTTTTCATCTCATCTTTTATTTCTTTTCAACTTCCCTGTCTTATCTCATCCCAGCTTCTCTTCTCTCCTCTTCTCATTTCATTTTATTATAATCTCCCCTCATCTTACCTCGTACCTCATCTCATTTAACCTCACGTGCATCTTATCTTGCCTCATTATTTATTTTGTCTTTTTCCTCTCATCTCATCAACTTCTTTCCCCCTTTATCAAACATTATCTCCTCTCTTATCTCCCCTTTGTCTTTTTCTCCTCTTTTATCACCACCTCTTCTTTTATTTCACTTCAACTCCTCTCTCTAATCTCACCTCATCTTCTCTCCTTTTTATTGCTCTCATCTGCACACCTCAATTCATCTATATAATCTACCCTCATCTGCTTTCACCTCATTTTATCTTACCTCTCATTTTTATCTCGTCATGTCACATCATCTCCTTTAATCTTATCTTATCTGATCATATCTCATCATTTGTCATTTCATCTCATCTCAGTTTCCATCTTTGTTTCCTGCAGCTGTTTTAAAGTGGAGTTGATTCATTCCCTTTGAAACAGTGCCTGCCTCCACTCCTGAAAATTAAATCCTAAAGTCCTTCACAGAACAAATTGTAATACATGTTTAATTAATAAGGCTGTTGTTCAGTTTGTTGCCTAATAATAAAATAATCACTAAGATGAGACACAGACTCAGCCTGACTGATTTTACAGGCTAAAGTTAATTAACTGGACAAACAAAGATGAAGGTGAGAGTAGTGCTGTCAATCTTCCTCTGTAATACAATTTTAATATTCAAGTTATATTTGAATTTTTAATACTCAAATTTAGATTATCATTAATATTTACTATGTACCTATACACTGTATACACAGGCTTAAAGGTCCAGTGTGCAGAATTTAGTGGGCTCTAGTGGAACGGACTTGGCAGAAATGGAATATAATATTCATAAGCATGTTTTAATTAGTGTATAGGGAGCGGTCCCCTGCCACGGAGCTCGCCATGTTGCACTGCCATGCCTTCAGGAAAATATGATGCCGCACAGTCGTGTCTCCTGTATCATCCTGAGCCTGAAAAGGTTAAATTAAATAACCAATGTTTTATTTAGACATATTCTGAAGGCTACAGCTGTTTTTATTGCTCCTTTACATTGGTTCTGTTCTTTCAAAAAATTGGAGCAGTTATCAGGTGTTTTCCTTCCAGCTATCACTATGTAGCCTAGTAATTTAGCCTGTAATTTAAAGTTTTAATTAATTGTACATGAATTTTAAGTTTAAACTTAAAGGCCCCATGAAACGGAAGTTAGAGCGTCTTTAGCTTCTGTACTGTGTACGTATTTGTACAGTTACAAGAGGGATTTAAATCAAATCCTTCACATTTGATTGGACCGCTAAAAAGTGGGCAGGGCTTACAGAGTTAAGTGCGATATGGAGCTGCAGAGAGAAACAAACACACATCTCTTCCCATCTCTCTCCATGTTGCTCTGTTAGCTACTAGACCCACAGGTGAAGTGCAGTTTTATATGATGGGTGTGGCTATCTGTTTGCCCAAAGTCACATGTGATTGGATGAACTTTTGTAAATGCTGCGGAGTGCAGGATGAATCCTCAAACATTTAAAACTGTTTTACAGGAAGAGTAAAGACAGGGATTTTGATGTAAAAATACACTGATACTGATTTTTCTTTTACATATTTGACATATAGTGAGATAAATGAACAGTTAACACAGGGCCACAGAATTAAGGGACACTGGGAAAATATATTTTTCATTTCATCGGGACTTTAATAATTTCTACATATTGATAGCTGACTTCTTCATATTTGACAATTGAGATGCTGTGTGTCATGAGTAGTTGTCATCTCCTCAAAATAATGCTGGAGTGAATAAGGATGTCCAGTTTGATGAATTACATTCCTCCGTCCTTGCGCCTCTTATTTGCATCTCTCTCTCGCATCCTCACTGGGATGCAAGAAAGAGACACGTTAGCCAAATGAAAAGCATGCAAGGTGTAGTCTGCAGTACTGATATCACAGCTGGTGTACAGCATGGATTGGGTGCTTTCCATTCAGCTAATGCCGGCCTTACACCAAATGACTTTTCAAGCGATCCATCAACCAGCACATATTTTAGTGAGAAATCTTAATTTTTGAAATGGTTCACCTCTTATTCCCACCGTCTTCTCCCACTAAAATAGCGCAGCTAACCAACGGAGGCTGCAGTGAGTTGAGGCGACAAAATCCAAAATGTAAAGTTTTGTACGCAAGTACAGTTTATCTTTATGGATTATATTGATGCCGAATTGACAACAAGACTGTCGACATATGACGCCTTTTATCTTGTAAGGAATTGTTAATGTCATATTTCTTAAAGGGAGTTTGGTGTAATATTTTCCCCAGAGAGTGCAGGGGGCTTAAGTTTAATTCAGACTGCTCATATGTATATTTTTAAACATTTTGTCACCACTACAGAAACACCAGGTAACTGCTAAAGTATGTTTAGGTTGTCTGACGTTGACTGCTGTTAGTTATTGGTTCGATTAATGGTTTACTGCATAATAATGTGTTTGTATTGGTTACTGACAGTGGCTGATTGTACTCAGTTTCTAATGGTAAATGGTTGCCCTTTGTGTGCGTGTGTTTAAACTACTTTCCTAACATGATGTGCTTGATGGTGTTATTAATGACTCCTGGTGAAACTTGAAAGCTCAGCATTCTTATCGTCCTTTAGCTTCCCTTTTTATAAGTCACATTAACTTTGATTCACCCAGAAAAAACTAATGTTTCTCTGTATAATATGACCTCTTTCAGTCAGCTGCTGTGTCTGCAGTGTGTTTACTGCTTTTTCACACATGATTTCAGGCCAGTTGAAGAAGTTAAACCTGTGACTTTCTGCCTTTGTATAAGTACCCGGGTTTCTGCTGTTTCTACTGTATTTCATTCAGTTTGCGGGTTTCCAAACAGAAATACTTCAACATCCAGCAGCTGAAAGTGCCGTGTCCAGGTAGTTAATGGTTGAAGGTGGTTTCTGTGGGCAGCTGTCTGAACTGTGTAGCTGTTTTAAACTTGTAAAAATACAAGTATTGGACAACATCTTTTGAAATGTGATTGTCTTATAACATAATAAATTAATTTACATTTTCTTTTGGCTGTTTTTTATTTTTTAGAACAAACCACTGCACACAGAAGGGAAGCTGTAGCCATAACAGCTTCTGTTTCTGCTCCATTGTTAAACATTTTTCTTGTAAATTTCTACCAGGAGCAGGATGGGAAATAATCTTAAAAGGAATCTAGTTGTAGTCTTGTAAATAGTGACCCTGCAAGATCCCCAGTTTTTGGTGTGTGTGTGTGTGTGTGTGTGTGTGTGTGTGTGTGTGTGTGTGTGTGTGTGTGTGTGTGTGTGTGTGTGTGTGTGTGTGTGTGTGTGTGTGTGTGTGTGTGTGTGTGTGTGTGTGTGTGTGTGTGTGTGTGTGTGTGTGTGTGTGTGTGTGTGTGTGTGTGTGTGTGTGTGTGTGTGTGTGTGTGTGTGTGTGTGTGTGTGTGTGTGTGTGTGTGTGTGTGTGTGTGTGTGTGTGTGTGTAAAATATAAAACATGTTTTATATTCTAGTTTCTTCAAAATAGCCACCCTTTGCTCTGATTACTGCTTTGCACACTGTTGGCATTCTCTCGATGAGCTTCAAGAGGTAGTCACCCGAAATGGTTTTCACTTCATAGGTGTGCCTTATCAGGGTTAATTAGTGGAATTTCTTGCTTTATCAATGGGGTTGGGACCATCAGTTGTGTTGTGCAGAAGTCAGGTTACTACACAGCCGACAGCCCTATTGGACAACTGTTAAAATTCATATTATGGCAAGAACCAATCAGCTAACTAAAGAAAATCGAGTGGCCATCATTACTTTTAATTTGTCCAGGCAGGTCTGATATAATATAGGCTACAGGCTGATCATTACTCTATCTAAAATATAGCAGAGCCATATATTTCTCATTCTGATCATGCTTCCTAATGTTCCATCTGACAGATAGTCTAAGTGCCACTGAAAAGAAACCAAGAGCGTCTCTTCCCACCTAGCATTAAAAATGAAACCTTTCATTGTTCCCTGACTCTTTGGAGAGTGACCTGCCCAAGCATAAGACAGTGTTAATCATTAGGCTCTCCTTAGGGGAGCCAAACACCTGAGGAGGAGTTTTATGTTTATTCAATATCTTTTTAATTACATTTTGTGGAAAATCATTAAGACTATGCCCTTAAACATCAATTTGATTTCATAGTGGTATGCCTATTACTCAGCCTTCAGGGCTCAGCTGAATTGGAGCAGCAAGAAAGACTTTGAAGATAAAGATTTGTTTGCACAAAGATCAGTTGGCTTGACATTTTGATAATTGTTAAATGAGTTTATTATACTTGTTCTTCCTCATTGAAATTACATTCCCTCCACCAGGCTTTGAAGATGCACTCCCTGATGTTGTTGTACCGCCCAATGATGCCCCCAAACCCCGCAGTTTCTTCACATACACAGATTGTTTCAGAACATCACTGTGAGCTGGAAGGAAATTTAGGGATTTGGATTGCAATTCAAATTAGGGAGTGTGTTCTAAAAGAAATAAGTGAAGTATCACCTTTTCCATTTACCATATTCCAATAAGCCAATTTATATTAGCATAATTTTCTGTCGTTAGTGTTGCAGAAACCTCATCACATTGGTGTGAATGTGAGCTTTGGTTTTGAAAGCAGCCCAGGCTGAGTTTCCTCTGGTTTTATTGAGACGTAAATACGAACCATGGAAATGTCTTGCCTCTGAGGTTAGGCTTCATTCTGCCCATGCTGGACATTGCTACGTGTCTGATGTGGCTAGGGTTGGCAGAACAGGCTGTATGACCCTGAATTGATTACTTTAGAAGAAAGTGTTGGGGAGTTCTATGGATAAAGACAAAACCAAGTTACGATGACGTTTATTTCAGCATTTTTGCCAACATATTATGTGCTTCATTGAATGAGAAGGTGCATTAAACACCTTACTTTGGAAATGGAACTATGGTGCCAATGTAGAGTATGATGGGGCAGTGCCATTATTGAGTTCTTCAAGGATTCCCTGTGGAGTTTTAGTTGTAGCGTCTGTCATCCGAATAAATATTGATAATATGCTTGATAATTTACAAATTAGAGTTTTTTATTTGATGAACGTGGGCACTGATACGTGACAATGAACTAAATGGGCTTTGTTTCTATAAAAAAAAGCAAAACTACGTTATGGGCGTTGGGCAAGTAATGTAATCGGTGTATGTCCCAACACCGTGTAACACCAGTAACATCGACGACCACGGCAATTGATAATTGATACTCCCCTTGGAGAAAAGTGTTATCTCAGAATACAGATCTTGCATCAGGCTGCCCTCAGTGTATTTAAATTTGAGTCTGTTTGACAAAGACCTGAGCACACCCACACACAGCAGAAACAGCAGCAGGTGATACCTGTCAATGGGCTAAAGACAGTATGACACAGTAAATACTTTTCGATTGTCTGAATGGGCACCATGTCTTTCCTGATATAAAATACCACTATCTGTGATTTCTTTCCTCCGAAAGTCAAGTCAGAACATGTTTGAACTAAAAGTTCACTTTTAGTTAAGGAAGAGGAAGAGACAGAGTTGGTAAGGGCTAACCTTTGTAACCCTCTAAGTGGGGGTTGGTCAGTGATGCTCAACAAACTCAGAAAGACCTCCTGAGAGACAGTTTCTGACCAAACATCCAAAAATTATGCCCTGAACTAAAAGCATAAAAATGACCTCTGGGGTCATTTGAACCAGGAGAAAGGATTGACAACTCTGTAAACATGGATGGAAAACCCCCTCTTTTGGGCCTCTTATCTTTCCCAGACCAAAGCCTGCTTGGTCTGGGAAACTTGCATTCCTGGAGTCTCCCTGCAAATATGAGCCAAACTTGAATTTCATGTAAATTAAATTTCTAATCATTATGCAAGTCATGCAATGTTGTTTGTCATGTAAATACACAAAGAGTGCTATAACTTTGATAGGTGTGTGATTACCTACTAAGGAGATATTAAACTTTGATTTTCTTACCTTTTTATAGCACTAGTGCAGTGCCCATTCAAAATGTGCCTGTTTGGAATGGGCCGGTTGCTTGGCCTCCAGCCGCTACTTCAATGCATAGAAGTGCCCCTGCACATAGTGGAGCGGCTCGCTGATCACTGGTGTATTCAAAGTTTATTCATATTAAACCAGAGTTTACACTAGACTTTTTTTTTATGGCCAAAATGGCCGTTAATATTCCAGAATTACGGCCATGGAACAACTACCGGACATATGTTTAAATAGCCATATAATAGCCTACATTTAAACAGCAATAAAACACAAAACCACAAACACTGTGATGCAACAAATGTATTTTAGTCAGCAGAATGAACTCTTCACAAACTTTACAACCTGAGCATATAGGCTACAACAGTAAAATAAAACAAATAGCCTTACCATTGTTAATTAAATGCAGCCATGCGGCAGGCTGCAGTTGCACCACCACCTCCACCTGCTGCAGTCTCCGCGAGCCTGCCTCTCACCAGGGCTGGGGAAAAGTTAAACCGGATGCATAATGTGTCCGCACTCTGCATCTGCAGATTCATCCACGCAGGAACCAAACAAAAATATGCTTCGGGACAGTTTTGGGAAGGTGGTGAAAAAGTTAGTTTCAAGACCTGTAAGTTACTATAACTCCCATGCACCCTGCTATAAGTGAAACGTTGGCCTAAATTTCCTCAGTCACCATCATCTTTTCTAAATGTTTACACGTTTCTCCCATCCTCACCGGGGCTGGGGAAAAGTTACATTTCCTACTGAGTAATTACAGGCTATTTAACCGTGGAGCTCTGGGCTGATCCATTTGTTTCACTATGCAAATGCTGTATGTAACATTACCTGAGAGAAAACGGTAAGACTTTTCGGAGTTGTGCTAACTGCTGTTGAGCCAAAGCACAGGGCTGTTGCTGGAGTGTGTGGCTTTTGAATCCTGTGCCACACATGACCAAACACTCAGTGAATCTCTCAATGTCTTAACAGCGGAGGCAAAATCAAACTTTTGCATAATATAAGTTTATATTTAAGTTGTCTTGGCAACATATCTTATAGGTCATGCAATATTAGGTGATTTAATATGCTATTAATGAATTTATTTATTTATTTGGCAAAATTGCACCAAATTCGACACTGCACTCCCTTTGTTCCCCAGCCAAACACTCGCCAAGCGTAGAGTCGATCGGATAAACGGTTCAAACGATATGCGAAGTACATACAGGCATACAGAGATTCCTTCCTTTAGTAGATAGATGTGACAATACTGCCCTCCAGTGGTAAAAAATTTAGAATTTCTTTTTATTTAGATTTAATGAATGCTTTATGTGGTAACTATGCAATTGTATTTTAAAATCTGTGTAACTTTTGATCTGTTAACCTCATAGATGATCATATTTTACTAGTTAAATTAGATAAGTAGTTGTATTGAAAGAGTGAATTTTCTGAAGTAATAGAAATGTAAAGTGTGAAGAATTTCAGGTTGAAGTTTTTCTAGTATTATTAAACAGTCATTGAAGTAAGGGTTATGTTGAATTTATATTTTATTTATTTTTTATTTATGTCTGAAAAGTTTAATCTAGTCACATAGTCATTGCTTTAACTTTATTTCATTTCACTACAGTATTAAAACTTTATTTCAGTGTAGATGGTTTGCGAAAGTTGAATCAATTAAGGTTGGATGTCTAGAACCTGAGAAGTTGTAATATGAAGGTTAATGTTATGTTGATATAAAAATTGACTTTTTACAAAATGAATGTATAATGTTGAACTGTTTTTCTGAATTGTTTACAATATACGGTACATGTAATATTCAGAGATAGTGACTCAAGTGTGAATTTTGTGTTAAAACTCAAAACTTAATTCCCCAGTGTAAGAAAGTCATTTGCCATCTCAAGTTGAAGTAAACCACACCTTAAAAGTCCCTGAAACAAAGAAATTGAATATTCATCAGTAATTTGTCGCAAAAACGTTTAAAACACACCCAAAACTCTGCCCATTTTGTCCAAACTTATAAAAAGGCTGGAGAGGAGGAGATCTCTGCGGATAACCTAAAAAATCTGTGGTGTAATACAAACGGTGATATATCCTAAGTTGTTTAACACATCTAAATGTAAATACCAGGAAATAAAAGCTGACATTCTGAACTCTTGTTTCATACTCATCTTTTGATCTTAAACCCAAATGTCTTCAGTGAACAACAAAAACAAGGGAATTTGCCTTGCTGTTCCAATACTTTTGGAGGGGACTGTAAATACTGTATACGGACAGGATTGGACTTGGTATCAGCAGATTACTGATATTAAAAGGCTCAGATCAGGGCAAAAAGAACTTGATCAGGGCATCCCTAATGACTACAGACTTTCAGTTTGAACAAAATGATGTAATTAAAAAGAGGAAATTTCTCTCTTCAGTTTCCATCTGTTATTTACCTTGTTCACAGCTTAAACACGGTCATCAGTGGTACATTTAGCAGAATCCAAATAATTCTAGCTCTTGGAGAGCTTCCCAAAGAGTGTCTTTGATGTTACGTTGTTTGCCTTCTCCTTCCATTCTCTTTTGTAAGTAATGATGAGCTGTTGGAAGTGTTTTGTTAATGATTGTATTTTCAGACAGGGTGGTTTGAAATCAACTTGCACTGGGCTTCACATCTCAAAATATGGATGTTGTTTTCATCCTTCATAATATTGCCGCTGGCAATCCACCTGAATGCCTCAGGCATCAGTCTAGGCATACCCACCAGCTAGGACTATTTAGTAATTATAATCAGAAGTGATTTGTAATGCTGGTTGCCACTTTTGTACTAAATCCTTTTTCATACAAATCCCCCACAAGGCTTTAATGAAGTAGAATCATCCAACCTGAACAACACAGCTCTGAATTTTATCAGTGCTGATCAGGAAACAAGTGACATAATGCTGCTAAATTCATACTCATCTGAAAGGACCCTGTAATGTGTTTCCTGTGTTGGAGCTTAAGGAACACGGCTGGTTATCAGTAATAATTCATGATTATCAGAGATAATTATTAATTATAAAACAGATAAAATTATTAATTTTGATTCATAATTACGGGGCACCACCCGGAAACCGGGACCAATAACCAGACAGCAAGGTAGTCTCATAAAAGTGTTCACCTTGGATGTGAGAGTCTGACTGACGTCCACATTCAAGGTGAACAAAGAAGGTTGAGTTCGAGCTCTGACTCTCTCAATCAGCCACTTATCACAATAATCATGCACAATAATGACAGAAGGACTTCTCTTTAAAGCTATAACAGTATTTATTAATCTCCACAAAATCAACAAAGTTAACAAATGTTTCGATCAATTAACACTGCACTACCAGCTAATACTACAACAAATACACAGATAACAGCATAAACAAGTTCCACATGTGTAAGCAAAGTGTGTGTGAGTGGGTGTGTGTGAGTGGGTGTGTGTGCAGGACCAGGAATGGTGGGCGTGATCTGACCAGCTGACGTCGCGCAACCTTACGGTAGCGGGCGTGACCTGGTGAGAACGTTGCATGAAATTTGAGATGGCGGGCGTGGCCTTGTGAGGAAGTCACGTCACGCGACAATGAACCGGCGGAAGTGCCGCGGTGTTCAAATAGTACAATAGCAAGATGGTGCCACCTAGCAATCGGCGGCTCTGCACTCACCCAATTTACGTTAACAAACACACGTGTCTGATGGCGGATAATGAGGGACAGAGCAACGCTATGTCCCACGCTATCTTACCGCCAGATGTGTAAAAGGGATGTGCGGTTATGTAGGTGTGTGTGTGTGCGGGTTAGTAGGAGGAGAGAGAGAGAAAGGAAGAAAACCGACTCTCGGCGGAGTCTCACGACCGTGGGGGGAAGGCAGCGGTTACTTTATCTACAGAGAGCGCGCGCACGGATAGCAATCTGTGCGTACGTTGTCTGGCGGTTAGCGGATAAAGTAACTTACTCTCCTCTCATGGTGGTGCAAACACAGTGGTCCCGAGCGGGACAAAACAACAGTTTAGCGTGGTGAACACTAACTAAACAGGTAGCAACTTCAAAATTACTCGCTAGAGTAAACAGGCAAGGACTCGGCGGTCCGTTAAAAATCAACAACACATTATAAGCACTAAGCTTATGAAACACACATAAAATATTACAGTCTCTGCCCAGACAACCTCTTACTTGTGTCGCGCTTGATGGCGAACTGATGTGTGTTAGTCCGTCAGTATACACCACGGGGGCCTCCGATGTGTGGTACTGGCGGTGCCGTTTTAATTCCTCGAGGATAACGGCGGCTGATTTCTCGGTGGGGCAGCGAGGAAACTCAGGGTGGTCGACTTGGAGCATAGAAGTTATCCGCTTCTCCATGAAGAAAATCCTTTCTTCCTTCTGCAGGTATGGTGAGGGGGCTGGTTTGCACACAGCGATCTCTCGCGGATCCGGTAATTGTGTTCGGGATGAACACGGGTCGTGGTTTCGTCTCGTCCAGCGAGGGGAGAAACTCCAAAAAGAAAAGGGGGAATAGGTACACGTGTAAAGTTACCTCCGTTAGTAAATCTGGCCGGTGAAGAAAGCGAACTTCCTCCTAGCTCGGTTACTGTGGAAAGGCAACGGTAACTCCGTGCAGCCGCTTCTTAAGGGGACGGTGACGTCATGGCTGTGTTGCCATGACTCCCGGTGGTGGTTGTGGGGCTCTGCCAATCCGCGACCCGGGTTTGAGCTCCCCGCTGTGATTTCTCACTTAGGTGCGAACTGGCAAAGCATTGTGGGAGGAGGGCTTTGTCGACAGCTGATCTTTTGTTTAAGGGACAAAGGACAAAGGAGGCCTCATGGTCAGGCTTCAGGTTTTACATGTAGGCCTGCCTTTGTCTGACCTCATGGTTGAGGCCCAACACCTGTGTCCTTCCAAAGCGACTGGCCTACCAAAAATAATAAGCTAGACACTTGAGCCCTGGTCCTGCTAAACCACACCTGAGGCTTTTTCTATCATTATCAACAAATTATTGTTTACTGAGACAAAGGACCTGCCAGAGCATTCAAAGATGGTGAGTTCCTGTTTGTCTCCTTTTTTGAAACATGATTGGTTTTAAGTCCATTTTAATTCCTCCACAAGTGTTTTTTTTAAATTTAGTGTTTCTCTTTTCTTTCATTCCAAATGATGCCACTCCTTAAACTGGGAGTTTTAAGAGTTAAAGTCCCCCTCCACTCAAAAATATGTTTTTCTTCTTGTTCCTTCAGTTGAATGTTTGAGCTTCACTGTTCAGAATGACGTATGTGCAGAGTTTGACATTAGAAGGCTGTTTTCACATATATCTGCTGAAAGTGGAAATTTTCTTTGTGCTGATTGAAAATCCAATTTTAAGGGTTGGGCCTATGAGCATGATTTGTGACATCACAACTATTTTTGAAGCCAATCTTGGTCCAGTATTCAACTTACACAAGTGTGATGTGGAAACCTGAAGCCTCCAGCGCACATACACTGAGAATGGACTCTGGTAAAGTTGGAGACATCTTGTGTCCAGCAGTTAAACTGAAATGAAACAATATTTGAATATTAATAGACTCTGGAATTTTTAATGAGGGAGAAAGAGGAGATGCATTTTATGTTTTTTTTTGTTTGTTTTTTTTACATTATTGAGTATTTTATGTCTTAATAGATTTCTGGAGGGGATCTTTTTAAGGAGAAGGTGAAGGAGTTTCCCCTGCAGTGATTCAGGGTGGCTCAACATTTTAAAACATTGTTTTAAAATGTTTTCAGTTATATGTTATTTCATTGTACATAGGATAAATACTTTTTGATACTTGTGAGGTTATTTTGTGGCTGATGTAGGCCTACTCTACTTTGGAAGTACCATGCATGGAACGCATGGGAAGCACACAGTTACTACTCCACTCAAAGATGTAAATAACCTACAACAAAATGGGGAAAAAACTAAACGTCATGGTCAATGGGAAATCCTCTGCAGTAGAACTTAAAGAAAAATGATGCAGGGAAACACATTGCTAGGGAAATAATCACTTTGTTGTGTACCAGTTTAGTGACAATATGACAAAATAACTGTCACACTGAAGCAGAGTAGGTTAATTAGCAACTCAATGCTAAACTCACCAAAGAGCTTCAGACTCATGAGAGGCAAGAGAGATCCTGCTAGAGGTCTTTACGGGTCCAAAATGTTGGACCCAATCCAAAACGGACTCATGAAAAAACCTACCTGAACCGGAGGTGCATAAATTAATTTTCAAAAAAGAGAGACCCAATCTGAGGGGGGCTCGAGCACAGCCAGACCCAACCCGAATAGACCCGAACAGAGAGAGAACACAAACACCTGCAGCAGCCTGATATGGTGGGAAAGAGCAGCAGTATTATTATAATAATGCCCTAAGAACGAATGTAAAGTCATAGAAATGAAAGTTATTTGTTCATATGCTTCAAACGCACTTATAATATTATATAATATATAGTAACTGAAATTCCTATTCCACCTCCTGTAACAACAATAAAACCTTCTGTAGCCAACTTAGTGACAAAAATAAATGTTCTAATATATTTACTCTGTATTTTATTTAATATAAATTAATAATAAATTGAAATATAAATTGAATATAAAATTCCAAAAATTCATAATTCATTTTACATCCTAAATCTTGTAGATGACTGATTTTCCGAAATAATTTCGGCTTCAGTTCTCTTATCAGAACTTTTTTCTCATCTTTGTCAGCTATTTGACAGTTGATACCACATGCAGACATTGAAACAGCTGATGCTGTTTACCTCCTTGTTTTCCTTTTCCTTTACCTTGTTCCTCATGTCAATTCTCTTCATTTCACAGTGTACATTCACCCTCTCCTTAAAACATGCCATTTTCCCCGCAGTGATTGTGAGGTAAGACATGATCTAGTGTAGGGATGGGTATTGTTAGGATTTTATTGATACCGATATCCGTACCAATACTGCTTATTGATGCCGATACTTATTTATACTCTTATTAATACTACTCTCCATAATTTGGTGCAAAAAATAGACATGACATGAAAAGATGTGAAAAGATTGAACAGTTATTTATTTACGAACATAACAGTTAAACAGTAAATTAGAAGTGCTTAAAACCAATGCTGAGTCCTGAGTGATCTCAGACTGAAACGCTAATAGTTGCATGGGTGTTGAAACTTGTTCAGATTAATTTTGATCACCCTTAGCCCATTTATAGACTTTATTTTATCATTAAAATATAACTAACAATTAATATAATGAATTGTTCACATTTCTAAAAAAATCAATCAGACAGCATTTTGTGGAAAAGTCAAACATTCAGTGTACAGTTTTAATAAACTCAGTACTGTTTTTCAATACACTGACTCCTAATTGTTGATTGTATACTGTTTTGTCTTCATACAATATAATTATCACTTATTGTTATTGCACCATTGGTTTTGGCTGTGATGCCCCAGTAAATTTGTATTTATCAAAGGTAAACAGTGTTAAGGTGCATTACCACCACCTACTATACTGGAGTGTGAACCAGAAAGAAATGGAAATTATTTAAGAGGTGCTGGATTATTTACATGATATTACCATATGTGTATTATTGACATGATATCAATATTTAATTTTTTAAATATCATGGTTATTGTCAATACCAGTATATTGCAACATCCCTAATTAAGAGCAGATGATATTGTATCAATGGGTTGTAATATTAATAGAATGATTTTTATGACTGCCATATTGACAATTATACATTGTTGTTTTTTTTTCTAAATACTTTAGAAGTTGCTTGTAAACAAGTTTTACTACAATTTTTGAGAAATAAGGGAGAATAGAGAGTGGGCGGTAATTAGAAAAGATAGAGGGATCATCCACTTTAAATAATGGGATGACTTTAGCTAATTGTAAAGGTATTGGCACAATCACCCTTCATAATGATGGAGCAAAATCATAGGTCAAGGGTTTAATTATAGCATACCTTACATCTTTAACTAGATTTGCATCATAGAATTTCATCATGCCCTGCTGAGGAGCCTTGTAATCTTTCTTCACATCTCTCTTTCAGACTGTTAAATGTGAACAAATGAATTGCACAATGAGTAATTTCCTTTAATAAACTCTAGAGCAGCCATCGTCATCTAGTGGGCCATGGAAGCAGTGGTACTGCCAAATGGTTAAAAAGATTTTTTTGGTAATTTACCAAGCTAGTTATTTTTATATCTACATGTGCTCAAGAATTTACATAAATACATCAAATTAAAATGCACAATTTCAGTGACCAGTTACGTATTAGATAGAGACAAATGTGTTTTGCCACTGTTAGCTAGCTGGCTTTCTCTGTGGATCCTGCTTCAGACATGGCACTATCCACTGTGTTGGAAAATGAACTGATGGAACTACCAGCAGACAGCAGCCTGAAGCTTCAGCTCACACAAGTTGACCTTGCTTATTCTTGATACTGGCTGCCAGTCAATATCCCTCTCTGTCAAAATGGGTAATCAAATTTCTGTTGCTTTTCACCACCACCTATTTATATGAGTCAGGGGTTACCATTGTGACTGTCACAAAATCAAAGACAAGGAACAAACTGAAAGCAACTTGGAATGCTACTCTGCATGTCAGCCTCTCACCCAGCCCACCATGACTTGATCTCATTATTTCCCAGAAGCAAGCCCAAGTGTCTCACTGAGGATAAGCAGAATATTTATTTTGGTCATTACAGCTGACAGTGGCATAACACATATTTACAGCCCAGTTTTTTGTCATGTTTTTTTTTTTTTTTTTTTCGTTTATTTGGGAAGGTGGTCCTTGGAAATTTTTTAACAATCAGAAGTGGGCCTTAAGTTACGAAAGGTTGAGAACCCCTGCTCTGGGGGGCATCCACTTTTGTTTGGAATTTTTCCTGCCAGAAAATAACCAATATTAACAAAAAATTATTGAACTGGGCTGTGAGAACAATTTATCACCATCCACCATGGAAGTGAATTTAAATTTTAATGATTTTTTTCTCAATATATAATAACTGATAGTTATTGATAGTTCTCCAAGTTCTCTTAATGTCATTCTGTGATTCTATTAATTTATTAATGTAGTACATTTTCTTAGCATTCCTAAATATCTGAGAGAATTTATCCTTATAGATTAGAGACTTGCATATTCCAGGAGTAATGAGTCTTAAATAGCTTCTTTCTCATGTGGGTGTGATTTACAGACATGTCTGTTTACTACAGAGGTGTGGTTATAAAGGCAGTTTTATTGGTGTGAACAGAACTCCCCATGCACAGCCAGTATTTTCAGTCAGGTGCTGGTCAGTCACAGGAACATCTTAGGTGAAAA
Organism: Scomberomorus guttatus; assembly: GCA_038419695.1. Taxonomy (NCBI): domain Eukaryota; kingdom Metazoa; phylum Chordata; class Actinopteri; order Scombriformes; family Scombridae; genus Scomberomorus; species Scomberomorus guttatus. Next base: position 2,542,568 of record CM076445.1, read on the forward strand.
TCTAAATTAACCACCGCACACTGAAATGACTCTACTGTGACTTAATTAGGAGTGAACAACATGTTTTGCCTGTAGCTTCTTCAGGTTCGCTCAACAGTTTTATTGGCTTCAATCCAAGCGGGTCTGAAAAGTGAAGCCAGTGCGGAAGTGCCTTAAATCTGTATTCTTTCTAATGACCAGCGGGGGGCGACTCCACTGGTTGATAAAAGAAGTCAGATTGTATGGAAGTCTATGAGAAAATGACCCTACTTCTCACTTGATTTATTACTCCAGTAAACACTTTCCTAATGAGTTTATGATCTCAATCGCTAGTTTCAAGTCTTCTTCAATACAGTATGATGTTTGTAAATTATGGTCCCATTTAAAGTAAAATATACAATAAAGCAGCATATGCTTTAGCGTGTGGCTACCTTGTGATTGACAAGTTGCTACCACGGCAACAATGTTGATTACGTAATCAGGTGAAGTGGTTTGATGAAGAGATGGAGAAGCATGTAATTTTATGCTGAGGGAAGCCTTTTCTGTGTGGACACAGGACAGTGAGAATGGCTCTGATCACCGCTGCACAAAGCTACTCAGCGCTGTTTGTCAGATCAGTAATCCTGCAGCACGAACTGTGTGTGTGTGTGTGTGTGACATGTATTAGACGAGAACAATGTAGTAAAGTTTTCACAAGCCTTGACAGTATGATTGTCTATTTAAGTCTCCTCTTATAGTAAGTAATGTTGTTGTTAAAGCCTCATATTAATTTATACATATTTTAACGGTTAACTTTTATTAGATTTTCCGTTTTGGGGGAAAAAGCAGTACTGGTATCCCCATAAACAACATGTTTGAAATTATTGTAATTGTGTCAATATGATCATGACACTTTGAGTCTTAAACCACCCCTTCACCAGAACACTAATACTGACTATCACCATTGCACAACTGTGGTTCTAATCATCAAGTTGTCTAATTAGCCCCTAGTCAAAACTGTGCTGTCAGTCCAGTGTTTTGTGAGTTACAGTGGGGCAAAAAATATTTAGTCAGCCACCAATTGTGCAAGTTATCCCACTTAAAAAGATGAGAGAGGCCTGTAATTTTCATTATAGGTACACTTCAACTATGAGAGACAAAATGAGAAAAAAAAAATCCAGAAAATCACAGTCTGATTTTTAAAGAATTTATTTGCAAATTATGGTGGAAAATAAGTATTTGGTCAATAACATAAGTTCATCTCAATACTTTGTTATATACCCTGGACATGTACTGGCTTAAGCAGGGAGACACGTCTGGCACTGCAGGATTTGGGTCCCTGGCAGCGTAGTGTGTTACTGATGGTAGCCTTTGTTACTTTGGTCCCAGCTCTCTGCAGGTCATTCACTAGGTCCCCCCGTGTGGTTCTGGGATTTTTGTTCACCGTTCTTGTGATCATTTTGACCCCACGGGGTGAGATCTTGCGTGGAGCCCCAGATTGAGGGAGATTATCAGTGGTCTTGCATGTCTTCCATTTTCTAATAATTGCTCCCACAGTTGATTTCTTCACACTAACCTGCTTACCTATTGCAGATTCAGTCTTCCCAGCCTGGTGCAGGTCTACAATTTTGTTTCTGGTGTCCTTTGACAGCTCTTTGGTCTTGGCCATAGTGGAGTTTGGAGTGTGACTGTTTGAGGTTGTGGACAGGTGTGTATTATACTCATAACAAGTTCAAACAGGTGCCATTAATACAGGTAGCGAGTGGAGGACAGAGGAGCCTCTTAAAGAAGATGTTACAGGTCTGTGAGAGCCAGAAATCTTGCTTGTTTGTAGGTGACAAAATACTTATTTTACCGGGGAATTTACCAATTAATTCATTAAAAATCCTACAATGTGATTTCCTGGATTCTTTTCCCCCATTCTGTCTCTTATAGTTGAAGTGTACCTATGATGAAAATTACAGGCATCTCTCATCTTTTAAGTGGGAGAACTTGCACAATTGGTGGCTGACTAAATACTTTTTTGCCCCACTGTAGCTGGTAATCTGTGGGTACTTTTTCCATCCATGTGTGGGGTCATAATCTGCTATCAGGACAACTGCTCAGTTCAGTTGCTGCTTATCAGAGGCAGGATTTGTCCAAGCTAACACCCAAGCTTTTATCTGAAGAGCTGTTATGATGGCATCACTTCATAGGACAAATACAACCCTCTTGTTCCAATCCTTTGTCATGGCTGTCTGTTAATCCTTCTGTGTGTGTGTGTGTGCGTGCGTGCGTGTGTTTGGAGGGGGTGGGATGGCGGTGGGGGGTGGCAGAGTGCTGCTAACAATTTCTACTCTGCCTCTCTCTGCATTCCTAGCACTGTCTTGAGATGGGAAGGTTTGCTTAAAGCTTCCTCCCCAGATTGTGAGTTCTGGCAAGAAAAATGCCATCCCAGCTCTCCTCCTCGCTCCCTGACAGACTCTAGACAGGCCTGTTTTCTGTCAGCACTGCCTCTCACCCTGCAGTACTTAAGCAAAATAGCTGGGGAAAACCATACCACTGTGCACCACCCAGTGCACACTTGACACCACACATCTCCCTTGGCCACTACAAGATTTTTCAAGTGAAGAATCCAGACGTAATCTGTCAGCATGATGTTTTGCAATAGTACATGGACTGTTGATTTGTAGTTATGCACACTATCTATTCAATCAATTGACCTCCCCTTCTCAATATTTAGTGGTTTTACTGAACAACAGATCATTAAACATCCACTCTAAACATCAGTCATTACGTTAATTTAAAGGGCTGGTGTTGTGGAAAACAAGAAAAATGATCTTTGGGATGGATTAGGGTAATGGTGGGCCCTCCTGTGCTGTAAAGTCACCTAATTCTATTTTAAGTTATTTGAAATTTTACAATTTGCGGCTCAAGAGCAAGCGTGTTGAGGCAGAATCCATTACTACGTCACAACAGAAAGTCAGCTCAAATATGCAGGAAGCTTTAGCATGTGCCCACCCCTGCCGTAACTTCTGTAACTTAGTCGGAGTTTGCATCTCAGACGGATGATGAGCAAAGCAGGACACTGGAAGTGTTGCTGGTTGTTCAGCAGCTAAAAAGTCTTTACAGCCTTCCAGAGGATTGTATTTTAGGTCATGAATGGCTGAAATTAATTTTTGGAGACAATCTTCCCTTTGTTATCGGCAAGTGGTTGTGTGTGTGTTGGGCACATTTTACAGCTGACTGCTAACAAGACTCAGTACACTGCAGGATCTTCAACTTCTTCATTTTCAAAAGTTTTAAAACATCGTTTCTTTCTGCTACTTACCTAAAGGAATATATCTGTGCTAAAGCTAAGCTAGCTACCTCAGGCTATGTTTGAAAAAAGTACTTTTACCTTGTTATGAAACTTAGGGTGCTTTGACACCTGCCTTGTTTAATTTGTTTGAATCAAACCCTGGAGTATTTATCTCCTTGGTGTGGTGCATTTTTGGGCAGGTGTGAACACAGCAATTGCACTTGGGTGTGGACCAAAACAACTGGACTGAGACCTTGTTGAAGAGGTGGTCTTGGTGCGGTTACAAACAAACTCTGGTACTGTTCATTTGTGGTATGAACGTGATCAGACCTGCAGGAACCATTGCTCATCTTTTGGATTAAACCAGCTCCTGTAGTCAGCTGCGCTGTGCATTATGCTCCCTTCTTCTCTTCAGCCGACTGAAGGCAGCACATCTTCTTCGCATAACGTAAAACAACATATTGTTCTCTAGACATTGCCCTGAAGTCCATTCAAATGTGCCATTCTGCTCGCATATTTTGGCGTGGTATATGGCCCAAACGACTGGATGATAGTGAAGATGAAAATGAAGACGAAGATGACTACAAGAGGTAGATTCAAAGAAGAGTTGATTCAGTAGATTCACATGATTTGAGTCAAGTGAATCACATGTTTTGTTATTTTTGGCATAGGTTTATTTTATAAATAATTTTATTTAAAACCAATATATAGACTAGATAAGAATGGGGTTAAAAACATGTTCCATCATAAAATAACCTTGCTTGTCATTGAAAAAGGGTGCATTTATGTAAAACAGTACATTACCCATCATTGTGGCATGTCTTGATAAACCTTACAGTGAAGGTGTCAATAAATAAAATAATAAATAAGGTCTAATCCTTAATTACAAAAGTTGTGATCAGTCAGGAATAAATATTAATAGCTATTTACAGATTGTGTGGGCTACAATGCTCATGTTTACAGTCGGGTAGGCGAACTCATTAAAATATGAAATTAAGATGATGGAATAGTGCCATTAGAATGTGCCAGAGGCCACCAAATTTGGGCTTTTACGGCCAAAATATTTCTCTCTGGCATGCTGCAGGACCCCCCTAGCTGGCTACTTTTTCACATTGGCTGGCTATTCCTTATCCTTGTGTGAGATTTAATTGAATAGGGCTTGTCTGTGTGTTCCACAGGTATGGTGTAACACCTGAGAACATCATCCTGTACGGTCAGAGCATCGGCACTGTGCCCACCATTGACCTGGCTGCTCGCTATGAATGTGCTGCTGTTATCCTGCACTCCCCACTCATGTCAGGACTACGGGTGGCCTTCCCCGATACACGCAAGACCTACTGCTTCGATGCTTTCCCCAGGTGAGTGTCACTCTCTCACACTCGCATGTACACACCACAGCAACGGCTACCTGGGCAACTAGTAACCATGTTATACAATGCAGTTGTCACTGTTGGCAGACATACTGAAACACCATGTCCTTATGTGAGTGTGCAGTCTTTCTGACTAGAAATGGATATAGATAGCTGATGTCACCTTTGGGCTAGCTGTTGTTCAACTAGCCTCTCTAACTCAATACAATCTCTCACTTAGATTTTTGTTTTTATTGCCTTTCTGAAAAATAAATGAATTAATGAATGCTATCTACTGCAAAGCGTATTTTTAGAAGTTTAAAGTTAAACAATGATTAATTTGTTAGTGTATAAAAAAACTACAGCTCCTCGTAACTTGGTTTCTTCCAAATACAAGAGATCTCTCTCTCTCTCCTGATGTCATCTTTCTCTTTTAGCTATAATATCTGTCTAGCAAAAGTCTACACAGTTTGGTCCTCCCTGTCCTGCTATTGGTTACAATCATCAGTGCGTTTACATGCACTTACGTAACCAGGTTACTCAGAAAAACCAGGTTACGTGGGTAATTAAGGAATGGGTTTACATAGTAGTAGTAACCTGCAGCGGATCAGTAACAAACCTTTCTTAACCACCTTGTTTTGGAAGTGTGGCTTGATGATTTAAATTGTAAACTTTTTTTTTTTTGGTATTTGTGTCTGTTTTCAGAGCAGCCTGACAGTGCAGTGAGAGACAGAGTGGTGCTCTTCCTCACAAACAAACAAATGCTCAGCAGTGGAAACTGATTTATTATACTTCTACAGGCTACTTTGCTTAAGTTTCAGTTTTAGTCAGACTTTGGATGGAATTATTTTAAATATGAGCCATGGCCAATCTACTCATTCACAGGTCTATTCTGTCGAGATGGTGACATTTTTAACCCATGATGGTTGAGGGCTTGTGGAAAATGGTGCTAAAAACTAAAATATTAAATAAACATTAATTTTTTTTAATTCATTGTTTTTAATTGACCTTGTCTACACATATGAAATGAACCACATAACAGACTTTTGAGTAAGGTTATGCTCCAGGGTTTAGTAATTTGCATTATTGCAAATGTCTGTGAAATTTGAATGAGATTTTCTTACCTCTGGAACACAACCTAGAAGTTCTGGTTCTACTTCAGCTCTCTATTGATACCAGTCAGGACTGCAACTAATGATTATTTTCATAATCAATTAACCTGTTGATTATAAACATCAGAAAATGATTTCAAATGCTGATTACAATAGGAAACTCCTTTTTGGTTGCTTGTTTGTTTTGTCAGTGTTGTGGTCACTACCCAAAGCTTGTGACCATAGTTGAGGTGGAGTGTATTGTAGATGGACTGACCAGTTAGTAATCAACTAGTCAAATGACAGTCAACATCACAGAGTAACCCACGAGTGTAGACATCATCCAAGGCTCCCTCAAAGGTTCAAGTTGTTCCTTTACATTTACATGTTTTCCAAGTCTCTCTTGTAGCTGACTAATCAACATCATCGTTCTTGCACCTGTACAGACAATACAGATCATTGTCACATAGTTGTTATAATAACGTAGGTGGATGATTTGATAGCATAGCCATTGTTCCTGAGTCTGCCAGCTTCATTTCCAAGTAGTTATTTGTGCTTGGATGGTTAATCTTAATATTCTTGTTGGACAGCGATCTGACAGACTGAACACTCATTCAGATTCTTCCTACTCCTACCGTGATATGATCCCAAAAAAAAAGCGCATTTCTTCATCTTTTTTTAGAACTCTTGCTTCATTCATAAGCATCCCTTACTTGGACATTTGTGATAATGTCATAACAGAAAAACAATTTTTTTGAATGACTAAAAAGGCATCGACTTGCAGTCAGGGAATTCATAGCCCATATGCTACAAAGCAATGGCTTTTATATACTTTATGGAACTTCTGTTCAGTTAAATCCATCTAGCTGCAGAGGTGCATCTTATTCCGCCTGCTTAGGAGTCAGCAAAAGGAGCATGTTATTACTGTATATTAAGTGTTGTCAAAACAGAATATTAGGAAGGATTGATCATTTGAATCAGTTACATCAGTTAAACCATCTGTAAAATTAGTGATAATGAAACAGTGGATGTTAGACAATCTAATATAGCATACTTTATTGATGCCACACCCACTGTTTTGGAGGAAAGCGGCTATTACTAGAGATCTATGTGGGTCATATTGCAGTGTTTCCACTAGGATTTTTTTTCGGGGGGGGGGGGGGGTAGGTCCCCATGAAACTACTGTGTTGTCGGGGGGCAGCATTTTCATATAATTTTGGACTATTATCATTACAATATTTATTAAAACAACAACACAGGTTGTACTTTTTCACTGTACACTCAGACATAAGCAAGAAGAAAAATGAAACAACTGTGCTAGGGACGGGTATGGTTAGAATTTTTTTTTTAAATCTCACTAAAGAATTGGGTTTTCTTTAAAATTATAATTTAAAAAAAGAATAAATTCAGAACAGGATTAGAATAGATTTATATTTTAAATCTAACAAAATATTGCTTCTAGAGCAGCAACAGTAATGTTTACAACAGCAAAGTCACTATATAAACTTAATAATATCTCACTGGGAAGAAATCTAAAATGTCAATTAAATAAATTATATTCCTGACATCAAAATACTGAGTGAACTTGAGAAAGAATGAAGAGCACAGACATCAGTTAGTATCAGTCTTTCCTCCGGTCCTCTGTCCTCCTCCCTCTGCTGCTGAGGTGATTCATTGTTGCATGTACTGCTGGTAGAGGGAGGAGGGGCTGCTGTTAATTTTACAAGAATTTGACTAGTTTTAATATATGTGACAAGCTAAGATAAACGGTTATATTACATACAGACAGCTTTGGTATGAGCTTGTTCATTACAATTATAGCTGTTAGCCTGACCAGCGCATTGTGGTTGTGTAAAACATACCGGGAGACTGCGGACAAAGCAAATGAAAATGTTGCTTTTCCACATGAAAATGTTGCTTTTCCACATGAAAATGTTGCTTTTCCACATGTTTGTGCTTGATAAATTACTCTTACTGGCTTTTTACTTGGGAAGCTTTTATTGCACTTATAGTAACGAGTGTTGTCGTCAACTCGAGTAACATGTTATCTTCACTTCACTTGGTTCACTGTGTCCACTACTGTCTGTCTCTCCTCTGCTCCGCTGTGTGTGTGTGTGTGTGTGTGTGTGTGTGTGTGTGTGTGTGTGTGTGTGTGTGTCAAACACCAACACAGAGAGCAGAAGACAGAGAAGCTAGTGCGACCATAAGTTACATAAAACACGGTAGAGACTCTCAGCATAGTTTTGTTCTGTTCATTCGGCTAAGGCACTGTTGTCATAGATGTGTAAGGCAGTTGATTGTATTGATGTATATCTGTACACTGAGCTGAAATTAAACAAGTGCACATAAATTAGGTAAATAACATAAACAAACGTAGACTATTCTGTTGGCGGGGTGGGCCGCCCCTCCAAGGCAATGGTAGGGGAAACACTGCATTGCTGTGTGTTAGGAAACATTCCTATGTTTTAACAGTGAGTTAGGATGTTTTCAACAGGTGGTGAACCCAGAGCACAAGAGATTACAGTAAACAAAGAATCAGAAATGCATCAGGCCTTACATGGCCAATAGCGCACTTATTTGCAGAAACGCATAAACCTAGAAACGCATAAAGCTAGATTGTTTGATATCGGTAAAAATATTGGTAGGGACAATCCAGCAACACCTTGATATTGTTAGGGACATGTCCCTACCATCCATACCCAAACCTATGCCCATGGGAATGACACTTGGTCAGCTTGTCACATAAGTGAGTTTGGGAGCAGAATATTATTTGTCTGGATCCATTTCAGGGATCAACATTAACTTTTTGAAGCACTTGTCCTTTGGACAAGAAAATTTGCCTTTCACTTGTCCAGGCACAAAAGCATCCAAACAGTGTCAACATATAAATGATTCAATTTATGAATTTTATTAAAGCCATTACTTCCCTTTTAATAATCTTTGCATTTGATTCTGAATTACAAGGCACTTTGTAAAGTATGTTTCAGTATGAGCTCTATAGATTAATCATTGATCATCCTTCTGACGTTTAATAATGATGATTGACAGTGTTTCAGGGGGGTGGTAGGCCTTGTCAATATTCAGTTTCTATACAACAATCAGACCAGGAATTTTAGATGACATCTCCCAAAGTTGTTTGAAAAACATTCACCCTAATAACAAATTACACTATTTTTGAAGGATGAACAAAATGCTCCATACCTCAACTGTAATTTAATGTCACAATACTGTAGCAACTGCATTATTATTCATCTTGACCATGAATCAGTCCAATGTTGTGTTCAGAAATGCGAAGAAGTCAGTAATTACCAAACACTGAACTCTTATAAGCCTTACCGCTGATTGTGTTTAAACCAAGCACAAAATGCCACATTTAACATGTATTCTGTTTAATACAACAGTTGTGGCATCAGCATGTTTTGACCAGATACTGATTTTTAGACTTCTTCACAGCTGAGAGGTTATTATGATACAAGGTTGTTACCAATGTATAATGTCACCTCGGTTGGTTCATAATTTGGTCACACAAGGGATCACCGCTTGTATGAACAGTCAGAGGATGTTAAAATTGAATGAGTCTGCTGTGTCTCCACAGACTTGTAGTCTGCAGTGTAGAATGGCTAGGAATATTAAGTGTAGATATGAGGGAAGTGTTATACATTTGGTCCTGCTTGTTCATTGTTGTCTATATCTGTGTTTAGGATCTATAGGTGTGTGCGTTGAGTGGGGTAAGGCGGTCTACCTTTCACAGGGCTGTGAGAGGACAGCTAGGAATAATAATTTAATTAATACTTATAATCTTCATCCTTCCAGTGCTGATTTCATCGCCATTTCAGTTGTTGCTCCAGTGCCACAAATGTTCTCCTGAAGTACCTGATGCACACAGTCAGCCATGACACTGACAGACTTGTCTAAGGTCAGCTTGCCTATATGTACAGGCAGATTTTGTTGTAGTGATGTTTGTCTGTCCCTCTTTCGGACAGTTCAATGTATGTAAATCCAAGATGGTGACGCGGATGGTTGCCTCGGTGATGCACTCTCTAGTATTTCTTCTGTTTTTGTGTTTTTGTTTATTTGTGCAGTCTTCAGTACTCCCTTTGTATTTCTGCAGATTGTTGTGTTGTTATTTTGTGTAAGTACATTGAGAGCCACTAAACCGGAGTCGAATTCCTTGTATGCCTAAACATACATGATCAATAAAGATGATTTTATCTGATTCTGATATTTATTTAGAATTGTATGATCCAATACTCCAATACCAATACAATAATGTGATTCCAAGCAGATTCAACTCAAGATTCAGTTGAGCTTTGATTGAACTTTTTTTTGTTTTATTGTACAGGACCAGTCAAAAGTTTGGACACACTTTGTCAGTCAAGGGAATGGAAGGTCTGTCCAAACTTTAAATGAATTAGAGTGTGTGAATTTTGGCTGGAATTAGCTAGAGTAATAAAAATCTTTATTTCAGTTACAAAGACCTAGGGCTGAAGGATTAATCATTTTTGTATCAAAATTGCAGTGTAAAAAAGTGCAATTTTCAAATGTCAGCTATAATACCATAATACTGGCATATTTATTCAGTTGTACCTAATTAATCAATATTCTCTGCTTGCTGGTGTCTGTCATTTACGTTTAGCTAAAGATGGTTTCTTTGATGCTTGAAAAAGATAGAGGGCTTTGTCTTTTTGCTGTTCAACATCAGAGTAGTGAGTCTTTCTCTTGATAAATGGTGGAGGTGATTGCATCATGTCAGTTCCAGACAGGTAGCATGCAGTTCAGTTGTTGTTGAGTGTAAATGACAGACAGCTGCGGGTCATCCTCTGATCACAGGTTTGGCGGTTCAATCCCCAGTCCCTCCTGTCCACATGTTGAAGTGTCCTTAAGCAAGAGGAAAATTGTCCAAAGCACAAAGTGCTTTGGACAATTAAGTAGAAAGGACAATAAAGTAGAAAAGCGCTGTGTAAATGCAGTTCATTTACTACTTGCCATTTACCTAAAAAGCTGCAAATCAGGATCTGTGGAATTCTGAACTGTAAAGAAGTCTGTCCTGTCAGTCTGTGATGGTAAGGTTACATTAGCATAAGCAGCTTAAGTGCAGAGCTGTCAAAAAAAAAATCATTAGGAGTCATATATTATTATCGTATTATTGAGTAATGTAAACTTTAGGTTAGAATTTACTTTTACTAAATTCATTTTTAGGTTGAATTTAGGTTGATGTGTGATTGTTTTTTGCGTTTATACAAAGATTTGTAAAATGCCAATCAAAGGTGCATTTATTAATTATTCTGTGATTAATTTGATATTTCTTTTAATTTACACAGGAGTCAACATTTTATTTTGCTGTTATATATAAATATTTTTTTTATTTTATCCTTAGTGAAGTCGGTTTAGATATGAAGGCTACAAACTAACCATTGATCACATTTCTGAGATATAACTGCTGACAATGGTTTACAGGTCTATGTGATGAATTAACAATGTGGACGCTGCAACACAAGCAGTAAAACGGCGCTTTTTATTTCCTGTTTGTTTCATTGACAGGTGTACAGACTGGTGGAGCAGGCATCATGTTGATATGAAAACGGCTGGTTCAGGGCATCTTCATTCATTTATGGCTTACTGTGGGAGTGGAAATGAGGCTTGTGCACATGCGCCCAGTTTCACAATGACTGAGATGTATAAAACGCAACCATGCGTATAGTCTTGCTCTTTTTGGTCCTGCTCTCTCCCGTCCTCCTACCTCTGCGCCTCCTGGTACAGCACTGGCAGCTGCACTTTGCTGTAGTGATACACTGTGTACTGTGTATCCATTTGCTCCCCTTTCAAAATATTGCTGCCAGACAGCAGAGAGACCCATCTCCCCTCCCCACTAACTTTACCCAACTAACCTCCTCCTCATCACTTCTTTCTTCTTTGATCAGCTAGTCTTTAAACTCATCTGAAAATTCAAATGTGATTTGACAGACAAGCAGTGGAAAATGGAGGAATGGACGTTTCTTTGAGGGAATTCTATCCAAATATGTAATGTTAATATCTCTGTGAGGGAATCTGTCAGTTGTCTTTGAGATTGACAGCCTTTACACGTCACTCTGCATAGTAAGGCCCACCTACAGGGAGAAGAAAACAATCTGTGCATGTAGAATAGCTACTATCTTTGTATCAAGATGGATCTTCCAAATATTGTTTTTTCACAGATATGTGTCCTTGCGTATTTCTATCAAGTGATTGCGTTTGCTTTAACGTTACTGTGCGTTACTCGTGTGAAGTTGCAGGACTGTTTTCCCTTCGGCGAATGATAATCCTGATCTGTGATCAGCATTGCTTGCTTTATTGTTGAAATCTACCCAGTGCTTGTTGTTATAATCATTATGCTGACATTACTAGGTAAGTGCAAAGTTTCTTGTTTATATGCTTTACTCACAGGTGTGTGAATTGGATATGAAGCGTCCATAGCGCAAAATAATGTTAGTTTCTAAAGAGGTAAGACGGAGCCCTCTCCTCTCATCTCCTCTCCTTAAAAAAAAAATAAAAATAATAATCAGCAATGGTGGTCATATACTGCCGCTACTGATTTAATAATCACAATAATCACATAATCACTGTAGTTATATGTAAAACAGAAGACCTGACTTGGAGTGTAAAAATACACTTTGAAATATGGTTACGTGCGTGAAACACTCATGTAGACAGTAGGGATGCCACGGTAAGGACATTTTCCCACCGGTTAAACTCATGCAAAACCAGTGTTACCGGTTACACTGGACATTTTACAAGATAAGATATTTGTCGATGACACTCAACTGTAGAGTGCTTACTTTGATCTTTAATGTTAGATTTTTTTGTTTAGATCTTCCCCTTACTTAAGAGTTAGTGACAGTGGACTTGAGGCTGCTGCCAGCGGGTCATGTACAGCTGGTCTGCGGTGCGCACACAGCCACGGGGACAAGCCAGAGGACGACCGCTGCTTAGAACCAGAACTGGAGCAACTCGCGTGCCACCTGGAGAGAGACACACTGATAGCAGGTTGAGCTGGCAGAGAGTTTCTGCTGAAAACAAGCACCGAGACCTGGGGAGACATAAGAGCAGCTGCTTGCTAACAGCTAGCATTACATATGTTTAAAGCAGAGAGCAGGAGGGAGGACAGACGTCTCACTCTGCTGTTTTTTTCTGCAACTCTGCTGCTGCTGCAGATGCTCACGGAGCAGACACTTTCAGTTTATAATCCAACTAAGTATTGATTACACACTTAATACTTTACAAGTTGTTTATTTGATGAACATATGCACTGATATGCAAAAATGGACTAAATGGGTTTTCTAAATGGGCAAAACAATGGTATGGGCGGTGGGCAAGTAATTTAATCGGTGTTAGCCCGAACACCGCGTAACACGGGTAACACAGACTACCATGGCAAGCCTAGCAGACAGCTGTATTGATTAAAATAGAAGCTCTGTCAGATGTGCGTGAGATGGTGAAAGACCTGTAATGTTAATAGAAATGTATGTTGTAACTATAACTGAAGCTCCACTCAGTGGCTAGAGATTTATGAATGGTGTCTGGCTGGATGTGCCTTTAGAATTGTATGATTGGTGGAAAACTACTACTGTGGAAATACATAAGATGTCTCCTCATTCACTGTAAAATCCATTGTGTATGTGTTTGTGCACTGGAGGCTTCAAGTTTACACATCACACTGGTGTAAGTTGAATATTGGACCAGGATTGACTCCAAACTATGCTTGTAGGCCCACCCCTTTAAAATTGGCTTTCCAATGAGCACAGAGAAACTTTCCGCTTTCAGCAGATGAATGTGAAAACAAACTCTGCACATACATCATTCTGCACAGAGAAGCTCAAACATCCAACTGAAGGAACAAGAAGAAAAACAAATTTTTGAGTGAAGGGGGACTTTAAGAAGCTGGAATCAGAGAATTTGGACTTTTTTTTTTTCCTTAAAAAAATGACTCCAAACAATTAATAGTTGGCAACTAATTGATCAATCAACTAATTGTTGCAGCTCTATTTATAGTTTAAGTTACTTGCAAATGTTGACAGCTAAACATAATTAGAATCTATGAGGGATTTGAGAGGATTCTAATTTGATACTGGACTCATTTAGTAATATGCTATCAAACACTAACAGTCAGTATCTGCTGCAAACCAAATGTTTACCAGTGTGACAGTTTTTAATCTGTGTAGCTGCATGCTCATATATATATATATATATATACAAATGTAGGGGGAGATTACCTGCATGTGTGACAGACATGTCTGCCATAATTCTGCCTGTATATCCCAGCTATGGAGTGAACAGGGTAATAGTTTTATTCAATCTGGAAGTACATTAGCTCACAATGTGTTAATCTTCCAACTAACCTCTACCTTAATAGCAGGGCACAGCAGAGGCTGAGCTGCTATACTTAGTTATGGGTGAGGGTGATTAGTGAGGAATTAGTATGCATGGCAGGGACTTTGCACAATTCCATCCCGGCCACAAGACAGGGCTGATCATCATTTAGCTAACTCAGTGTGTACTGTGTACACACTGAGCTAGCTAAACATAAACTGCAGCATTAAACAACTTAAACCAACATAAAATATAATTCCCTTTAGAAGATGAACTTTGGTCTCAGAGTAGCAATCTCATTTAGAAGGTTTAGTTTTAGATCTGGTTTTATTGTAAGTATACATGACAGTGAGGATAACATGTGTACAGATGTATTGAAGTGTAATCACCTAGGTTTGATTGAGCTGGTGTCAGCAAGAATGCTTCCTAACTGTGTTCTTATGTTCTTGAGAGTTTGGATGCAAGTTGGACCTTAGAATACTCTGTATTGAGAAAGGTTCCACTTCAGTGCCTTTTCCACCATAACAAGTCAAAATAGTTTGACTTTGTGAAAGTTTCAGTCCAACAGACCCTTAAAACACGATATCCTTTGACCCTCTTGTCAGCCCACTGTCACAGCTCAATGTTGTCTGTGTCTTTCATTCTAACATTAATTTCTTTCCCCTCCACAGTATTGACAAGGTGTCCAAGGTGGCGTCCCCAGTGCTGGTGATCCATGGTACAGAGGATGAGGTGATCGACTTCTCCCATGGCCTGGCCATGTATGAGCGCTGCCCTCGCGCTGTGGAGCCCCTGTGGGTGGAGGGAGCCGGCCACAACGACATTGAACTGTACGCCCAGTACCTGGAGAGACTCAAGCAGTTCATCTCCTTCGAGCTTCCCACCTCCTGAGGGAGCTCAACACTCAGGCCAGGGTTCATCTCAACACAGCCTCCTCCTTATCATCTCCCAACTTCCTCTCTTAGCAGATGGGGCAGGGGGGGAGTAAACTGACTACAACATTCTCCCCTATCCTTGGAGCCATTTCAGGGTGAGAATGTCAAGTGGACTGGAAGAGGAGGTGGTTTTAGAATGTTGAGGTGCAGCTGAGGGTAAGGCCAGCCAGGCATGGAGCTTAGATATAACATGTAGTGTCTCCAAAACCTGGCTGGTGTTCCTACATGCGGACCCAGTTTGCTAATCAACTCGGGCCTGGACAGTGTTTGCACTCGCTGCTCGCTCCAGATTCATTCCCCACTCCCACTCTCTCCCTCTGCTCACTCTCTCCCCCTCACCTGTTCTGTGTCAGTGTCTCTCACTGTGAGCTTCAGTCTGTCACATCCTCTGTTTCTCCCATGATCCCCGCTTTCCTTTTGACAGAGAGTCTTTGCAATGGTCAAGCTTGATTTTTGTATTCTTTTATACCAGGTGAAGAAGTATCGATTTTGCACCTTGAGATACAATTGAAGTTTTTTACTTTTTCTGTATTTTTAAGTTACCATTCAGGGTTGATCAAACAAATGCACTTTTAATGTGCAGGTATTTTCAGGTAATGTTTTTTTCTGGGTTCATATATGTATATCTTGTTTTCTTTTGTTATTGGCATTCCATGTTTTTCTTAATTGCAGGTAGAACAAAATGTGTTTTCAGTTGGTGTGTATGTTTAAAAGCTGTTAAACCAGAGTGCACTGCTGCACATCTGGCCTTTGTAGCCCTGATGCAAGCTGTTCTCTTCTACAAGGAGAAGATAATGCCAGACTTCATTAAGAAATCCTGCAATTTACAATATGTCTTGCTTATTGGCAAACACACATACAGTTCTGTGAGAAAATTACTTAAGGCCTTGAATCATGTTCTGTAAGCTGCTGGTAAATTCAGCACGCAAACTGCACATTCAGTTCTTAGTTCAGAAAAATCTCAATTTTTAGAACTGGTTAGCCTGTTTATCATCATTATACAGTGTGCACCAAACATGTTAATTGACAGTTGACAGAATTTAATGCTGAACCTACCAGAGAATCCAAACAAATCTAGCACCTGGTGAAGCCATTGTTGAATCAAACTATGAGGGTCATTTTGTCCATCAGATTTGCCATAAAGCAACACAGCAATGAACATCCCAAATGTTGGGTAATATGGACACTTACCTCAGTAGAAGAGAGAGCAGCAGCAATCAGGGCAATGCTTTTGTTAACTGGAGATCATGTGTGATAAGACTTGACAGCAGTTTCAAACAGAAACACTCTTGACTCAGTACTGTAAACTAAAGCCAGGGAGCATGTTGCTGGGTATCCCTGTGGACAGAAGACGAGTGTTCTCGGCGTGTTCCCTCACTCAACTGTAAACTCTGCTCCATGCCAAGATATTCAAGGTGAACATGCTGTTGCTGGGTTCTTTTATCAGTCATTTCAAACTATAAATAAAGCCTTACGTATGTAGACATTTCTCCCAAACTTTCCTGTCGACTACAGCAGGGCTCTCGTGGTCTTCAGGAGGACTGATAACTGCTGCTATTCATCAGAGGAATCAATCAATCACTGTGAAAGCCAGACAGTTTAGGGAATATGGAAATGACAGCAAGGTACTAAAACCAAATTCAGCCTGATCACCGCCATCCCCACACTGTCGGCTGTGTGTCCCTGTTTGCAGTAAGGAGAGGCAACAGCCAGAGAGGCCCTGCTTTACCAACAGCTTTGCCTGCTTAGCCCCTGTGACAGTTGGCTCTTATTCCAGCTCAAACTCCAAAGACATCTGAAAGAACCACATAGGGGAATGGGATGCTGTGGAACTAAGCATCGCATGCAAATCACATCTCATCATTGTGGACATTTCAACTTGTATCAACTGTATTTGAATCATTTTTCTTTACCCCCAGCAAATGAAAAAAATGAAGTAAAACACTAAAAAATGAAGTTAAATAATGATGTAAAACAAAAACATAGTAAAACACTATCACATTGAAGTATAATGCTGAAGATGTTTTGAGAGAAGGATCGTGTTTGAGGGATATTTGCATAGCAACTTGTGATAATCGTTTGATTACTCCGTGTACTGCTGTGAAGTGGTTTGTCAGTTGGGTATTAGTGTTTTCTGATCATAGCTAATGTTAATGGGCTATGTTGTTGGATGATGAGCCCTCGACCATCTGTCTAGTATATTTCCTCTAGCTCCTCTTTTTAAAGGAAATGAAGACTTTGCTTTAGTCATGATTATTGTTTTGATACTGAAATTTTTACGATTTTCCAGTCTAAATGTTGATAGATTTACACTGTCTCTGAAGTTGGTTTGTACAATAATCCTCTGTAATGGTATACTTCAGTATCTTCTCTATACATATTAGCCCTTAGACAGGGCAGTCTAGTCTCTTTGATTTTAACACTGGAATTATGATATGCAAATGAAAGGCAGATAAAGATAGTAGAATCAGATTTTGATAATAGTGTGTAAAACAGAAGAAATAAGCCTTAAATATGCCATAAAACAGATTGTCCTTCATGTGGTTGTTGTTGCAAGAAGGCAGCACAATGGATGTTTTAATGCTTATAATGGAATAAAGGATGCATGAAAGTTTGTGTCTTACCTTAATGTTTCACTGTGTTAAACAGATACAATACAGAAGGTCTGTACTAAGACACTCACATGTTCCAGGCTTCTCTTTAAAGGGCCGGTTCACCTAAATCATGAAAAAAAAAAAAAAAAAACGTTCATCTGTCTGCATGGCTATATA
Source organism: Scomberomorus guttatus (assembly GCA_038419695.1). Lineage (NCBI taxonomy): Eukaryota > Metazoa > Chordata > Actinopteri > Scombriformes > Scombridae > Scomberomorus > Scomberomorus guttatus. The sequence goes on from CM076445.1 coordinate 2,560,298, forward strand.
CCACATGAGGAAAGTAAGAAAATATGTTTTTTGTAATTTGGGTGAACCAACTAATTTCGATTATGTCTACAGTGGGTTACCACCTCCAGTGGGGGAAATAAGTATTCAACACATTGACATTTTTTTCATTAAACATATTTCCAGTGCAGCTATTCACATGCAATTAAGACCAGATGTTATTAACTCAATAAGGTAACAAAGCTATAGAAATAACATAACAAATAACATTTCAATCAAAGCCTTTGTTGGCAATGACAGCTTCAAGACGCTTCCTGTACAAAGAAACTAATCTCTCAAAGTGTCCAGGGGGGATTTTGGCCCATCCTTCTAAGCAGACAGACTTCAAATGTTGAAGACTCCGGGGGGCCCACTGGTGAATCTTTATCTTTGGTTCCTTCCATAAATATCAAGGTTCAAGTCAGGTGATTGACTGGGCTATTCCAACACCTTTATTTTCTTTCTCTGGAAAGAGTTGAGAGTCTCCTTTGCAGTATGTTTTGGATCGTTATCCTGTTTGAAGGTCCACCTATGTCTCATCCTCATTGTCCAGTCCCATACCATAATGCTTCCACCTCCAAACTTCACTGTAGGTAGGTATTTTTAGGGTCATATGCAGAGCCATTTCTCCTCCATACATGGCGCGTAGTGTTATTGCAAAAAATTTTTAATTTTTGTCTCGTCTGACCACACCATATTCTTCCAGTAATCTACAGGCTTCTCCAAATGTTGTGTAGCACACTTCAAACAAGCTTCAACATATTTTTTCTTCAGTAATGTCAGTCTTACGGGGTGATTGTGCATGGAGACTGCCGGCGGAGTGCACCGCCTGTTGTTTTCTCTGTGACAATTGTACCTGCTTCTTCCAGGTCTTTCTGGAGCTCTTTTCAAGTGGTCTTTGGAATTTGGGCTACTGTTCTGACTAATTTTCTGAGTGCCTGGTCAGCAATCTTGTGAGGAGCTCCTGTGCATAGCCGGTTGATGGTGGAGTGTTGCTTCTTCCACTTGCAGTTAAGAAGGAGTTGAGAAATCAGTCAGTAACCTGTGCCATTCCTATGTTGCTCAACAATCTCGTTGTGAAGGTTTTGCCTCTACCCATCAAGAGACGGTTTTTGTGTGACGGCTTGGTAGCAAATGAAGCATTCACAGATGTCTAACTCTGTTGAAAAGAGTGGAAGTACTAAAAGCCACATGCACTAACCCAGCTAGCACAAGTTAGAAGACTAATTAGTGGAATCACCTGGTTCAGTGCTTTTTCTTACTGTGTGTTCAATACTTTTTTCCTGTGTCATTCTAATTTAATGCACAGAACTTTTTTTTTACTGATTGGAATGTTATGATTTTGTTAGTTGTGTTGCCCTATTGAGTTAATATCAATATCTGGTCTTAATTTCATATGAATAGCTGCACTGGAGATATGTTTAATGAAAAACAAGTTGATGTGTTGAATACTTTTTGCCCCCACTGTATGTCTGCATTTTGTGTGAAACTTATTGGGAACTCACATTGAAACTCTGCTTTCTCAGTATAACAAATGTTTTCTTATCGCCCTTGCTGATATAATGGTAATAATACTTTTTAATGCAGTCATTGGTCTGAAAATTGAACACTCACTTTCTCTAAAAACAAATGTTAGACTTTCAGAATCAGAAAGGAAGTATTGTAGCTGTAATAGGGGCGGCTGTGGCTCAGCGGGTCATCCACTAATCGAAAGATCGGCGGTTCAATTCCCAGCTCCTCCAGTCCACATGTTGAAGTGTCCTTGGGCAAGATACTGAACCCCAAATTGCTCCCGATGGCTGTGCCAGCACCCTGCGTGGTAGCTTGCCGCCTCGGTGTGTGTGTGAGTGTGTCTGAATGGTTAGATTTCCTCTGATGGGCAGGTTGGGACCTTGCATGGGAGCCCCTGTACCCATTCAATGTACGAATGTGTGTGAATGGGTGAATTGACTCGTAGTGTAAAAAGCGCTTTGAGTGGTCGGAAGACTAGAAAGGTGCTATACAAGTACAGCCCATTGACCATAATTCATGAGAATATCCTGATCCAAGTGTTTTTGATCAATGGTGGTCATTTAATGTTTGTTTGTGTCTGATCCAATACTTAGGCTATATTTACCCAAGTGACACACTCAAGCTACAGCTTGAAAATGAGATAAGCTAGACCTTTATTCATTCCCTCAAAATCCTGTGCCCAGTCCACTGATCTCTCTGTCACTCACCTAATAATCATCTTAATTCTGAGTGTGCTATGAGCAACCAGCTTACTATCTTACATTTAGGAATAAATCACCAGCCAGGAAAGGACACAAACATTATTACTGTTCACATTTGACTTTGTTTAGCTAAAAGCTTTCATCATGTTTACTTGTAACCTTTGATAAATTGATAAGTGTGAATTAGTGTTGTATTGAATTAGACATAAAGGTTAGTAGAGGTAATGACTTATCTGTGCAAAAGCTGTATTTTTTTATTCTATGTGGAAAACATCCTCTTATCCAAATGAAATGGACAAGTTATCCACAACCAGCTGTATGAAGGACAACAGGATAAAACCTGGATCATATACAAAGACAATGACAGTATATAGCAAATACCCAGTAAAAAATCATCAGGTACCAAGTTACCACCTTACACCAAACATTCATGTTTTAATAAACACTGCAGCCTTGAGCTTTCTTTTTGTAAGTCAGATTAGCAACATCACAATCAAAACCTGCTCCAGTACCACAGAAAGTCCTGCAGTAAAGGTTTTACCTAATGATACACTATTTAGTGCACCCAAATCTTGGTTGCTGTAACCTGTTGAAGTTCAGCCATTTTTTGTTTAACTATAAATTAGAAAATACCATATCAGAGAAAACAGCTTTATTAGCGAATAAAGTAATGTTAGCTCATTCACCATGTGCTGTTTAATGTTTCTGGAGCTTGTGAGCAGCCCAACACATCACCACAGCGTTCATGTTTCCACCACCTGCTCCAGTTCACTGGTCAGCGATGCAGTTTCCCACTCTTACTTTCCCAATCCCAGTGTCCAGCAGAAGATCTGCATTTTGCTCAGTTGTAGTGTCTATCTTAAAGATCCCCTCCACACATACAGACATATAAAAATTCTCTGCTTGGAACAATAATGTCTGTCTAATATGGTTTTTCCACAAAAAAGTATAATTACCACTTTAAAAACCTTAAAATGGCATCTACTCCTTCTCCCTCATTAAAAGTCCAGAATCTATAAATATGTAAATATTTTTCATTTCAAAAGTTTATCAGCTGATGTCTCCGTCATTGTAAAGTCCATTCAGAGTTTATGTGGACTGGAGGCTTCAAGTTTCTACATCACACTTGTGTAAATTGCATACTGGACCATGATTGGCTTTCAAACTAGTTGTGATGTCACAAATCCTGCTCATAGTCCCATCTCTTAACATGAGATTTTCAATGAAAACAGAGAAACTTTCCACTTTCAGCAGGTGAATGTGAAAACAACCTTCTAGTGTCAAACTCTGCACAAACATCATTCTGCACAGTGAAGCTCAAAGATTCAACTGTAGGAACAAGTAGAAAAACACATTTTTGAGTGGAGGGGGACTTTAACTGAAATATACTGTGTGTTTGTTTTTTAACTTTAGTGGCACAATTGAAAAATAAATATTTAAAAAATCTATACAAATAAAATAAACTACAATACTATATAAAAGTATATATTGTGGTTTTACACATGTTAATTCTGTGTATCAAGAGGAAAATTTGCCATTCTTTATATGGCATAGTGTGCATTGTTATGAATATAAGATTTTTCAAAATAAAAAAAATGTCAATGTACTGAAAACAATCATTCTTGTGTCAGAAAAATAGCAACAATGTCATTTACAGTACCTCAATAATGAAACTAAAAATATGGATGGCAAGCTTTTACCAAAAAGTCTGTTACAGTGAAAAGTAAAGATGAGGAATAATTTCTTTCTAATGATTACAAAAGTACAAGATCCACCATGTCCACATATTTTGCAATAAAATAATTTGTAGGATTATTATAATGCAGTACTTTAAATGTATGTCTTTTGCTTTATTAGGTATAAGGAAATATTCAGGTTTTCCTTTTTTATCAGTAAGAGAAGCCCAATACTAAATTGTGTCTGAAGATACTTTTAAAGCAGCTTTGATCATAATAGCTGCAGAATGTGATGTAAACTGCACTCAGATGACGCAGCCTAAAAAGACTTCTAGTCTGCTGCCTACAGTCTGATAACAGAGCATAATAGTCTCTAATTTTATGAATGTAAATGTGCAGAGGACAGGAACAGAAACACCTGATAGTATCAAATATCAGCTGTTTTAGAGATGAACATATTGAAGGTTTCAGTGAGGTTTAGATCATGTGACTAGGACCATGGCAGCAGTTGAATGTCTCCTGCTGTTCAGGACAGTAGCAGTGTGTACAGCAACATTATCACCTCAGAATATGAGAACATGATGAGGGAACACACTATTCTCTGTTCTGAACTCTGTTTGCAGCCTGCGGTGCTTCTTCACCTGGACATTCTCATTGTTTTGTCTTGAACAGAGGGATTCTTTGGAAGATAAGAAATATTTTGAAGCCAACACTAGGGGTTTCCACTGGTGGTAGACAGCAGTTACACTAATGAATGTAACTGTGGTCTGTTAAACTATATTCAATAACATGTCAATTATCACAGTGTTACAATGCTTGCTACGATGGAGCTTATGCGTTCATATGTTGTATGAACTTCAAGTTCATCTCAAGATTTGATCTACAACAACCTGTGCAGCTTCCCTGAGTCTCTGAATTAAGATCAAAAAAGTTGCAGGTGCACTGTTGCAGGGATGAGACAGAGTGAGAGAGAGGGACAGAAACAGAAACTGATGGAGTGAGATGGAGACAGCTACAGCCACAGTTCCAGCTTGACCTCACTGCTCTCTATTCATATAATTCTACCACAGTAACATACCGTTTCATTCAGTGAAATAATATCTTTTCAGGTATTGGCTATTTTCTGTTGTCGTTTACCTGCAGAAGTAGTATAGTATATTTTTGTGTGTGGACCCCTACCCACTGCTCTCCCATGCCATATAGTTTTAGAATAGAAGGAAGGTATCAATGTTTAAGTCGCACAAGTCACATGAGAGAAATATGCAGTCAGGCCAAAGTCTTGGAATCATGGAGGTCAGAGCCGGTGCTTCTTTGTTGTCCCGCATAGCTAAAAATGTATCATTGATCAGACACAGTAAATAACATCATAGTGCATAAAAACACAATTAATATGATATCTACATACACACCTGTATGATCACCTGAATCTGTTTAAATAAGGGACTGTAGGAAAATGATTGTGGTGGGGACCCTTCCACGAATATCTCAAAAGAATATAACAGTTTTGAGTCCGTACAGTTATTTTCACCATTAATAACTAAAAGTGCATATAGAATTTAAGACAGTGGACTTTATAGTTAAACCTTAAATCTGCTCTAATTCATTGTTTTAGTAACAATGACAAACCCCCAGAGAATTACCATCAACTCTGCAGTTCCCCTCAGCTCTACTGAGACTTTTAGCCTCTTTCAGCTCATTGTTTTGGTTTTACAGCCCACAACTTTACTGTTTTGGCTCACTCTCAAGCTCTGAGCAGCTTTGTTTCCAGCTGCAGCAGCTGTTTTCAGAGAAGAAGCTCTGATAAACCCACTGTACACTACCTGCTCAGCACCAAACAGCAGACAGACACAGTTAGCTGAAGACTAGCTTGTGAACATAGTGGAGCATTTAGCAGCTAAAGAGCCAGATATTTCCCTCAGGAGTTGGTAGAGAGCAAAAACAGAGCTAAAAGAGAGTGAATATTGGACTTACATTCACCAGGTGGACACAAACAGGACTCCAAATGAATTATAATGTTGCTCTGAAACTGCTGGATGTGGAAATAAACAACTATTTGCTAACAATATTATCTATAACAACTTTATAAATTAATATGTGTCAATGCTGTGTTTACAGCTTGTTGTGCTGCTAACAAATCACTTCATACAGATTTAAGCCCCATTATGCTTCCTTTTAGCATTATACCAACCCTATCAAAGGTGAATGTGTGCTTAACCCCAGACAGTGTTCATTGACAATGTTATCAGTAAATGGCGAGCTTTTAAAAAACAATGTATTTATTTGTATCCATGTATGGCAACTTCTACACATGGTTAAAAAAACCCAACATTAATTGTTGTACCACGACGGGACATGAGCTCCACTCCCTACGGCATTCCCTACAACACACACACATCCCTCACACTCCAGTCTCCACACTATTACTGTCTGCCTGCATCGCCAAAGATGTCAAATTGTGAGCTGCAGGATTGTCCATTATGAAAATATTTCCTTGGAATACTGAGCTGAAATCTATTTGCACACCCAACAGCAGTATGTGCATTGTCTTAGCTCATCACTTGTTGATACTAATGTTTAAAGAAAAAAACTGGGACACTTACCGATCTGTAGTTGGACTTTTATCCTGGGTTCGGCTTTACTAAATGACTACGTCTGTCCCGCTGTGGCCTTTTTAATGATGTACGTCCAAATATATCTGATATATATGATATATGATATATATCGGATTCTTCTCGGTTTGTAAAAGCCAAACCTGTAGCCAAGGACCAACACCCACTACAATAACCTAACGACCTTTGACCTGGAGCTTCCCATAATCTGAACCTCTGAGAACCTGTGGGGCAGCCGTGAGAGAAAGAGCGTTGTGAAGAGGGGGAGCTTTGGTTTTGTTAGCCTGGGTCCATGGGTGGAATTCACACCTGGTGCAAACAACCAAGGGCAGTAGGAAGTTGAGTTTCCTAAAGACTCCCTTTTTTTCTTAGAGTCTTGAATCGTGGTTGACCGGTGAGACCCAACATGGGAAAGACCTAAAAGGCTGGAATATTGCATCCTAAATGAGATAAACTCACAGTACAGGCAATAAACTGTGTAAAAGTTGCTATCATAATCTTTTTTTGCCATAAAATTGGCAAAAAAAGATCCAGACTGAATGCAGCATCTTTGTGTCCTGATGTATTCCCTCTAGAAGTAGGAAGATGAAGCCCTCTGAGATTGCACCACTCGCACACATCTTGTAACGCCTCTGCCTCAGACACAGTAGATAACATCAGAGGGCATGCATGAAAACAGCACAGTATAAAACATGCACTATATATATACACACTTGCTCACCTGAGTCTGTTCAAATAACCAATTGTCATAAGGATCACAAATTTCTAACAGAGGATCTTTTGTCTGCTGATGTTAAAAATGTTAATCAGAGGGAAGCAGCCTGCCCAAAACCCTAAACCTAACTCCTCATTGCAGGTGTGACTGCTATCACTCTGTAGTGTGTGTGGTTGTTATATAACTGAGACTGTTGCCTCTGCTCTTCCAGCTGTTTTAACAATATGGCAACATGATTCCTGATCTTTGTGCTGAGACTGCAGAAGCACCCGTACATATTTGAACCCAAATGCACTCTACCAGACTGCAGAACATCACACACACTAACACCAGTCCTCCTCAGTTTCCTCTAGAACAACAGTTTGCTTTTGTACAAATACAGTCAGTGTGTGTTTAAAACACAACCTCAGTGAACATTCTTCACCATAAATAACATAAAATAATAAATAACATAAATAACACACAACAAAAACAACAGTGCAACAACAGTACAAAACAGTACAACAAAAAGTAAATGGCACTGCACAAAATATGATACATGTTAGCTGTGTACCAGTATCAGTATCAGCTGATGGGTTAGATAATAGTAAATACTACTGTTAGCCCAAGAATTTTATTTTCTTGATCCCAGACTTTATTAGTTGTGATGTTTCACTTCATCACATCATAGACAAGTAGTAAATAAAGCATCAGGTTAATGATAAATATATACTGTACATATTACTTGTAACATTTGTCTGTCATAATATCAGCTGGCTAACAGCCTACATGATGTGACGTTATTGTGTTGTTCAGAAAGCGTGGTGTCCCAGTGAACCTCATAGATTTTTCACACATCTGTTTTGAGTTTAGAGGACAGAATTACTGGATATTCCCTGGAATATGTGCTATAACCATGTATCACCTGTAAGGTGCGCTGAAGCACCACTGCTTAGCTCAGCAAAAATGGACAATTCATTATTGTTAAAGCAGCAATAAGGTGCTGCCAATCAGTGACTTTAAATTCTATATGGGTTTATTATCAACAACATTAAAATGTGAACACCATCAAACCCACACAAAACTATATTTAAACAAAGAGCTAACATATGACACATATTCCATTAAGAAAAATGGCAGCTAGTAGCAGTGATAATACTAAAACTAAACAGTTAGCTGAACAGGTAGTGAAAAAGTATTGCTGATAAGCTTTTATCCTAACCCATCAACCACCAGCACGGGATAAAAGCACAGAAGCTCTCCACACACAAGTAACGTTAGCATGAAAACAATAAAGTAATGTTAGCATATAATTCCTGCTGTTTGACTACTGTACAGGACAGACGTCGGCAACATTCATAATGTTAGTGCTCTGAAAAACTGAAATTCCACCTGCACACATCTCACTGATGACATTGCAGAAACTTGTGTGTCTGTAGCTACCAATAAAAATGGGGCGCAGTATCTGGGGCGCAGAGAGCTGTGTCCTGTGGAAAATCTGAAGCAACCAGTTAGAGATCAGCCTCAGGTCACCTGCTTGCCAAAAGTTGAAAGACCTACATACACATTCATTTGGCCGGCACCCCTCACACAGGACGTGTACGCTTTGATACAAAAATGAGCCAAATACAATTTGACTATGAGACTCAGAGTACAAATAAATATTTTTATTTCATAGTTATTTCGTAATATATAATTAATTTATGTTTAACATGTTTTGATAGAATTTCTTCTCTGGATAAGTGGAACGCAGGTGGCACCCCAGAACCCCACATTAACCAGCTGCCACTGATGGGGAGTACTACTCAGCCTGTAAAAACACTTGTATAAAGTCTTCTGTGTCTCTGGATGAGCTGTGTCAAGCCAGACAGCCTGATGATGTCATCATGAAGTTTTCTCAGTCTGAGCTTGGAGACCACACATATATAACAGACAGGCAGTGTCACAAACTAGGGGCATGAAGTTTGATAGATGACTAATACTTTAAGTCTCTCAATTTAGCATTTATAAGCAGTATATGAACAGTTAATAAATGAATAATTTATTAAATGTTTATATAAAGCTTATAAATGCTAAACAGGGGGACTTAAAGTAAAATGTCACAGAAAGATGCTTGTATTTATCAGGTAGGGTTGATCTAACAAATAGATGCTGCCCAGTTGCATTATGGGACGTGTAGGATTGAGTGGTTTTGGAGCTTGACACATACTAAGGTCTAAAAGTAAAGCTTGTCTCTTACAAGCCCCTCACCTTTATGGAAGAGCAATAATAAATCGTTGGAGTACCCCTTTAAACTGGCCCATTTCATATTATGATTTACCAGTGACTGATGACCACCTGAAACTAAACTCTTAACCATCTGAAATGAGACTCAACTAATATGACCAGATTGATGGGTGGACTTTTCCTTCAAGCTCACATTCTCACATTCAAATGGTTTACACAAAGTGATGGATTTCCTTCATCTGTTGTAGTCTCTTCCTGCCACTCAGCGCCGTGTTTCATTCTATGCAAATAAGTCATGGCTCCTTTTGCTCCTGTGATATAACCACTGTGATTGTTATCATTTGAATCTAATCTCACATACAGACACTCATTATGGTTGGATAGATTTGTGATGTGATGTGTCAAGCAGATGTTGAAGACACAAGATGTATGTATCCATCACTGAACAGTGTGTTTGGATCTACGTGTGTGTGTGTGTGTGTGTGTGTGTGTGTGTGTGTGTGTGTGTGTGTGTGTGTGTGTGTGTGTCAGTGAGACAGTGAGACAGCTGTTCATGTTTTGGACTCAGTTAACAACACATTAACAAACAGGGATGAGAAAATGAACTGAATCTATGGGGCTTATAGTATATATATATATATATATGGAAGCAGGTATATATATATATATATACCTGCTTCCAGGTGATATATGGTATATCCTCTGGAATAAAACTGAAATCTTGAAACCTTCCTTATGTTATCTCCTGTGAGTATGAGTTACTGCTTTCAAAGATAATACATGAAATAAAAAAATCAAAAGCCATTTTCCTGTTTTGTTAAACTCCTTACGCTCAGAATGAAAAGGTAACAGAACCATAACTTTAATGACAAACTAAAATCTTTACCAGCACATTACTTGATGAATGTTTAATATTAATATTCATTTTGTTACTACTCTGTTGTACACCTTGCTAATGTTTCAAATGTTAAATGCTAATATTATTTACACTTTTCTTTTTAAAAGACAGTAGATAAATTAATTTGGGATAGCTTTTTGAAAATAACAGTACAGTAATCTGAAAATTAAGCCCCAGTTAGAACAGTATAACAGAATATGTATAGTGAAACTGTTAGGCAATAATAGAAGTACAACATTTTCTTCATGTACTGTATACAAACTTTATGATTATTTATTGCTGTCTATTTTCAGCACTGTGTGGACAGCTGAGAGGAATTTAAAAAACTGTGCTGTTGTGAAGCAAAACTAAGACTTGAAAGCTGCTGTTTGTGTGGGAGATGCAGCAGTTCAGCGGCGCACATGTGCTGCTGAGGTAGACGCAGCTGGTGTGACCCAGGCGTTAGTGGGGGTGGATGGTAGCATGCAGTTGGAGGGCTGTTGGGAGGAAGATAATCTGTGGAACAACAAACCTCTCCACGAGTATGTGAGAGCTGAATGAAGCTCAGTGTGAGTCTGGAGCAGCAGCCACTCTCCATCTACACCAACTGCTGCTGGATCTAAGTTGCTTTCTGAGCACGGTTTCTGAGCAAGGTTTCAAAATGTTTGCTGCTTCTTCCTGAGAGTGATGGCTGGCAGAAGAAAGCATACACAACTAACCAATACAATGCCAGTAAGTTGTGTGTGCAGTGTTGCAGGTGTGTGTTTCTGCACTATAGACAACTCACCCTGTCACTGATTATCAATCAGAACATGGGGATTTCTGCTTCGAACTAGGAAAAATTAAATAAATCATCTAATTTAATTAAGTTGAAATTTCTGATATGTCTCAACTTTGAAATACATATCAGTAAAATAATCCAAATTAATTCACTGTACAAACATTAAAAAAGTTGTCCAAATATTAATGGTGTCACAGCCCAGATTCAGTGAGCTAGAAAAGGAGGGAGATCACACAAGATTTATAGAGTATTTTAAATATTTTATTCAGAGCTAAGGGCCAAAGTAACTTAATAAATAAATATGTAGTCTGTAAGTCATTGGCGTTTGTAGTGTTGACTGGATGTGTAGTGTAGGTAGGTGGTGATGATGAGAGACAGAGACAGAAAGGAGGAGCCAGTTTAAATAACCTAAGCCCAGTACTTGCCCAGGTGCAAGACATCAGACTAAATGGCTCCACCTATCTCAACCTACAAAAGTGAAAAAAAGACACAGTACAGCAGGAGGAGCACTGAAAGTTACAGAGGCTGTCACAATTGGGGTGGGTAAGGCATCCATGATCTTATTCCAGACAACACAGGCTTAAACATTTCATAAACCTTGAACCACAGCTAAGCCAACGACGGGACAACAGTCCAGGTGTGTTCTGGTTTTGGGTTTACAACTTATGACAACAATAGTTGAAAGGGATGTTTTCTTTATTGTGATTGTAATGATGACATCCTTCACATTAGAATCCAGTTCATTAATACTTTATACTAATGTTATTCAAGTGTTCCTTTTATCCCAAGTATTTAGTGTTCAGAATATAATAGCATCTGTCACCTTTACAACACAATACAGTATCAGTTACAATAAAACCACAATGAATAAATCAACAAATACATGAAAAACAGGAGACACAATTAATATTAAGCTTAATACAGAAACAGCATTCTAAATTCATCTGTTGTGTTCTGTCAAGTATCAGTCATCACAGAAAATGAAAATGTAGCTTTGTAATCCAGAGCAAACAAATACACACACACTACATCCACAACATCTGTCTGCCAAACATATCTCCCTCTCTTTCCTGTCATGAAAACCTAACATCTGGAGAATAATATTATGACAACATACAGTATGAAGTTCTCATGTCCAGTTACAGTCCCACATTCACACTGTGGGAACTAAAATACACCCATTACTTACTACATCAAACACTTTCCACACAGATCAGCTCTCATATCTTTGGTCTATGTATAAGGCTTCTCTGTCTTGTCCGCGCGTGAGTCTGTGGCAGCACCCTCATGATCCAGACACAAACTGTGAAAGAGGCACTTGATCTCCTTTTGGTTCATAACTCTAATGAGGATGAGATGTCGAACCTGTGGAAGTGTCAATCAACAATACCAAAAGCTGAGCAGTTGCCAGGCAACAACGAAAACTCCAAAAAATTACTGCTGCCAGCAAAGTGATAGTTCAGCACATCCTCCCCCAGCAAGTTTGACGTTTTCCGCACTTAGAGTTTTGTATGGGTTGGTAGGTGGATTTTGTTATTTTTGGATAGAGCCAGGCTAGCTGGTAACCCATTTTTAGTCTTTGTGCTAAGCTAACCAGGTACTTGCTGTAGCTTTTCTCACCTAGTTCTCACCAGAAAGTGAATTTTACAAAATACATTTAAGTTGCAATCTTGAGATAACAAGCCTACAAATTAGTTGATACACTGGAAGATTTTGGTTTCCATAGCAGCCAAATGTTACAGCAGATTTCACTGCTTTTGGGTAACTGTGATCAGAGAAGAAATGACAGTCTGATCTCATGTAAAAAGTCAATATTACTTCCATAATTGATGTAACTTCATAGCAGAAGCAACTCAAAGTCAAATTGTTTATAAGCTGTAAAGGAAGACAGATTGATGACAGCAGGATGATGTGATGTGAGCTTATTCCACAAACATACATCCACACCGCTTGCAGACTGCACTGTAGTGTGATGAGATAAGGAAAAGTGCCAGTGGCACAGGGAGTCCAATTTCATGCAAATCAGTTTGGCATGCATGGCATTTCTTCCACTTCATTAAGTCGAGCATGCCACCGTGGCCAGTTTTATTTGGTAAACTGCCAAACTGCGCTGATGATTCCTCTTCTTAATTCATGAACAGTGTCTCTGGTCCTGAGGCACAGGACCCAGCAGCACCCACTCATTTGGGACATCGGCAGAGTGACAGTTTTCAACCACATGATCTGCATGTTTGAGTCCTCAAGTGTAGTCAGCATGATGCTGAGTCTGTACCTAAGAGATGTTAGCTGTTAAAAGTTTGTCATTGTACACCATAAATATATCTCGGTTCAATTAAGTACTGTAGCTTACTATAATGATGTTTTATTAAAAAGACCATTATGGAGATAGTTGACTGTAGTTTGAGTGCATTCTTTTAGTTCTGCACCACTGTAGATAGTTTTAGATTTACTCTCAAAAGTACTGTTAATGTTACCTTAACATAACCTTTGGATGTTGCTTTTATGTAAGTGTTTCTTTCTTCTGACTTTTTAATAGAACTACAAGCAGCAGCTTTGAATGGTTTCTCTCATGCCCTGTTGAAGCACTGATTACAAAACAGGATGCCCTGCATCGTGAATTGAATCTCAAAATAAATGCTGGCACTGCCCACTGCAACTCAAAGACTCAAAAGTTGCCCAGCAAAGCTGGAAGCTGAGAAATATTAAACTTGATGCAAATATTCACTGACATGACAACCAAACACACTTGTTTTAATTCCCTCGAGATACAAGTTGTTGTCAACTCCAATGAACTGCTTACTTCAAAGCTGGTGAAGATTAAGACGTGATGAAACCGACAGTGACACATATGTACATGGTTGCATACATACATTCATACGACGACACATACAGTATACAGTGAAATGACAGTTGCCTTAGGACAGACAGAGTGAAGGGCATAAGTGTAAGTTGAAGTGTGTAAACGAAGAAATGGTATTTAGGTTGTTAGGGTGAGTGTGTATGTGTGTGTGATGAACAAAAACAAAAGAAAGGAAAAAAGAGACAGAATAAAAAAGAGAAAGAGAGAATACATGCATGAGGTTATAGAAATTTAACGAATCAAAAAAACTATGCATGCTGTATGTGTGAACATACCATCAAGCTGTTTGTACTCCTGCCACTTAACCTGCAAGTGAAGGTAGCTTTTAGCTACCATTAGCCAGCTGGATTTCATCAATGGATCTCAAAATTCAACTGGATCTTGTTGACAAAACCCACTAAGCTTTGACTAGATCCTAGTGACAAAGATCTATCATTAATTGAAACTGTTCAGCTGAGCCATTTTCTGGCTCAGCAGGTCACCTGCTCACAGTGCTGTGTGGTCAGTGTATTAAATGATTTGGTTGGCAATTTTCTATATTTTTGTCATTGTCAACAAATCTTCATGCAGAGCTAAACCAACAATGGACTGATCTACTAACAAGTATTGTGTGTGTATCCAAAGTCTGATATATCTTATTCCTCTGTGCCGTAGACCTCCATTGTTGTCCAAAAAAAACTATTAAAAACACGTAAATGAGCCACACCGCTGCACTGGGTGACATGTTCCTTCAGCCTGAAAAGAGTGGCTACCATAGCTTGTTTAGAAACGGCCCCAAAGAGTAAAAACAGCAATGATCTGCACTGACCTGGTGCACTAGGTGAGAAATTTACACACAGTCATGTTTTTTAATAGTGCAAACAAACACCAAACAGCACAACTAGGTACCAAATACCAGAAAGTACAAAAATCACAGACTCACAAATATTACCTACCAGGTGCGGCACAAACGGGAAAAAACGGCCAGACGAGCCCCCAATATGTCATAACCCGGCTCCTAGGCCATGACAAATGTGGAAACGGACACAACAGATGGCAGTAAATTGAAGATACGTATTATAATAAAGTAAACAACTGAAAAAATAATTACAAATATGGAGTGTGTCAGTCAATAACATCAGTAATGTAGCTGTGAATGCATGAACCATGAAGTGTAAGGTGTTGTGGAGTAAAAACAAAACTAAACTAAAAACAAAAGCCTGCAGCTGCTGGCTGGGATGAGTCAAGGTGAGAGAGACCGTACAACCCTGGCAGTTGGCCTTTTATCCTATGGGAGCATTAGGCCCAGGTGTTCTGAATTCAGCCGACTGCCACACCCACATTCTCCCAGATACCTTTATGGACACAAGAATATAACAATAACTCCACACCAGCATCAGTATGGTTGAGGTAGGTTAGGCAGGGGCCGTCATATAAATGACTGCAGATATTTGTGCCAACTGATCAGCGAACAGTACAGAGGAAAAGAGGATAGCAGAATCTGCGATGCTGGTATCAGGAATGGAAGAGTCCAGTCCATAGTCTAAATGGAGACAGAGGTTTAGAGGTTTGTTTTTTATTATTCTCAGTAATTATATTTTCTAGCAATATTGCTCACCTCACATTCATCTAAGGGAAATTAAATAAAATGAAAATGCAATGAAATGTCACACACAGACAGAATAAAGAGTAAGTTTCACAGAATGGAAGTTACCTGAACACTGTATTTTAGTACTGGAGTAATTACACATTTCTCCTACACCTGTAGTGATACAGATGGGTGACTAATAAAAGCAAAAAACAACATTAAGTGTGTCAGTTAGTCTGGAAAGGCTTAAGTGCTCCTAGTCATAGACTCTCCAAGTATGTATGCATTCTTCTAAAAGATAAAAGACCTCATTGGGTGTGTTGAACAGATAGATATAGTCTTTATTATCCCGCAGGAAATTTGTTTTCACAGCCTGTACATACACAGAAACATATAGATAACCACAGCACAAAGTACAGATACACATAGGCTACAGATACATAAACACATGACATTCATTCCCCTGCCTGTATCCCAACACATATACATGTATCACACACACACACACACACACACACACACACACACACACACACACACAGATAAGTCTGGATTAATACACTAGGTCAGCAAGGCAGTTTGTTCAGTGTTGCTATGACAGAAGGGACAAGACTTCTGCCAAAGCGAGTCCTGTATCTGCGGCCTGACGGCAGTAGTGTGAGTTATGGAGGCTTGTTATGGCTCTGTTGTTCATGTCTGAGAGACTGGATGTAGAAAAGTGGATGATTTTGGAGACAGAATGTGTGATTGTGGTAAGTTTGTTTTAGTTGGAGATGGCTAATATGGTAAAAAAAAACAGGGAGAACAGTACAGCAGGATGGGTTGGATTATGCTTTTGTAAAGCAACAACAGGAGGTGGGGGGCAACAGAAAGTGCTCTGAGTTTGCGGATGACGTGGAGTCTCTGCTGGCATCGTTTATGGATATCAGTGATGTGTTGATCAAAGCTGAGTTTATTGAGTCCAAGATATTTGAAATTGTTCACCTGTTCTACTGTCTTGACGTGGATGGAAGTGGGGTTCTGAAGTTGATAAAGAGGACTGAAGCGAAGTTGCCAGGTGATTCCAGATGTTGGAGGAGGGAATGGAGGAGACATACCACAGCATCTCTGTCCTTCGTTTAGCCCTGTAGGCAAACTGATATGGGTCCAGCTGTGGTCTGATGGTTGGTAGGATGGTACACAGGATCAGTTTTTCCAAGGCATTTCATGGCTATTGGGGTGAGTGTGACCGGTCGGCAGTGGTTGAGTTAAGAGAGATGGGGGCTCTTGGGTACTGGTATAATGGTGGATGTTTTCCAGAGGGGTATTGATGGGTATAGAGTTGCAAAGTGGGAGGGTCTGCTGGTTTCCCCATTCTGTATTCCCATTTCAAAATTTTCTTTAAACGACATTGTTAATATTACTTAACATAGAAACTCAGGACTCTCCCGGATGATGTAACGATCATATATGATTATATTATGACCACTAGTTTCAATTACTTCAACTTCATTTCTGGCAAATCACATTTTGTCTGTAATGTGGTGGACGGTGTAGAATACTACAATACCCATGAACCTCGGCTGTTGTTGCTATGGAGAAGAAGCCATTGGCACGAATCAGTGCATAATGAATTCAAGACACTTTGTCACTGAAGTTGTAAACAATACATATAGTAGTTGCTGAATTCATGAAATTAAAAGTAAACTGATTTAATCTACAGATTGTAAAATAAGTTTTCTCAACACTGTAATCCTTAGTTTCTGCCTGCCGTTAACAGCACACACAACTGAATTTTAAGTCGGTGATTGTCTGTTTCTTGCTGAAATGCACCTTGGGGGTCGTAGTTAACTTCTACCACAAAATTTTTATGTACACAGTCTTGTACCTTTGACTTTTTACTAAAGATGTTTTCTAACGTAGTTGTTCATCTTTTGTACAGATGATTACAGATTATTACCTCCGGAACCAGCAGCAACCAAAATCCCACTTCGCAACTTTATTGATGCTGTCCTGTAGGATTCCCAGATGATGGAGTAGAAGATCGGGGTAAGCTCCATGGTGCAGAGCTTGGCCCTGGTGGCTTGCCAGGTTTGCACCTGCCCAGCTGCTATTGGACATCCTCCATTGTGAAGGGTGGACATGTGGGCTCATGAGCGGGGAGGGCACTAAGCAGCTCCTCACAGGCAGCAGAGTGGTTTTGGATGTCAAACCATGTGAAGAAAGTGTTCAGAGTGTTAGCAAAGGTGGTGGGGACTGTGATTGTGGAATGATCTTGTATTGATTCACAATACAAAGTTAGTGTTGTTACTTTATGAAAGGCTTGTTTTGTATTCATGTTGCTAAACTCCTACTCCAATCTGTCCTTATATTTGAGTTTGGGCTTGATAATGTCATTCTTGATCTGCCTGTTGATCGTTTAAAGGGAAGCACAGTCCCTGCATTGAAATGCCTTGTGCTTTTCTTTCAGGCTGTGCTTAATATGGGAGTGATCCAGTGCTTGGAGTTAGTATATTTTTTAAAAGTTCTTGTGGGTATGGGTTAGAATTAGGGTATGATAAGTGATATTCTGTTATCCAGATCACCTTGATAAATGTGCCAGTCTGTGCATGCCTGTGAGCCCTGTAATGTATGTTCCCACATACTGGTGGAATTAGGGCAGAACACCATCAAGTCTGCAGTTTTTGAAATCACCTACAATAAACACCGGGGCTTCGGGATATTTAGGCAGCATGGAGCTAGCACTCTCAACTACTAGCTCCGCTGCCACTTTGGTGTTAGTGGGTGGGATGTAAACACAGCCGATGACCACAGTGGGGAATTCACTCAGGAGACAGAAGGAGCGTAATGACAAGGTCAACATCTCCATGTCTGGTGGACAGACCATGCTGTGTGTTTTGATGTTATTACACTACCTCTTGCTGATAAAGATGCAGACCCCACCGAGTAAGGGAGACTGGGCTCGGTATCTGGGACGGCCTTGTTGAGCCAGGTTTCAGTCAGGGCAATGATACAGGTGTCTCTGAAGGCCCTTCCACCCAGCACTTGGTGTGCAGTAAATAGAGGGGGTCTAAAGGGAACGCTTCCTCAGTCTGGTGTGTACACCTTCTCATCTACCTCTTTTCCTTGGTTGGATCTCTGATGGAAGGATAACTGCTTGATCAGTGCTGCACTGGTAGTGCTGGTAGTGCTGGTAGTGCAGACGTGTTTTCCTCAGCTTTCTGCTTGCTATATACTTTGTGCTATTTTTTCTTTCTTTGCATTTTCTAATTTCCTAAATATTCTTCCAAAGAGAGCTATTATCGATTACACTGGTGCTAATGAAAGCATCTATAGTGGAATCGTAGAATGTAGCAAAAGTTTACGTTCGGGACATGAGAAAGTTTCAGAGCCCCATCACAGACTTAGCTGCTCGCCTAGCCTAGCCTAGCCTAGCACAGCATACAAGCTTCTCCGACCGGCAAAAGACAGTGTAAAAGCTATGTCTCCAAACCCTGCAAAGTCGGTAAGCTGCATGGACTGTAAGTGACTCAGTGAGAGGATAAAAGAAGCTTGAAAAAAATGGAAATGCTGCATCAAATACATGAGAGCGAGTAATTCATTAACACTGTAGCAGCTAATATACAAGGTACAGAGCTACCAAATTCTAACGGACAGACACAGACCTTTATACACAGGACTACATCAAATGTAGAGCATCCTCACATGGACTTACCCGACATAATCCCCTGAAAGTGTTGCAACACCACTGGATTAGCTGTGGAGGCTCCCAGGACTTGGTCTAACGCTGTCTGCAGCTCTGGACTAGCTACAGAGGCTCCCACACCAGCCTTCCCTAATGATGCTGCTTACTGGCACCACACAGGAGCTGGGCCGAAAACATCAACTCCAGTTCGGACTTGGTCTGACATTGTCCTCCACAGAGGCAAATCCAGCAGGAAGTCAAATTGAAGAGAACCAATGCTCACTCCACCACCTGAATTCTCATTGCACAACAGGTATGATCCACTGACTCAGAATGAAATGTGTGATAATACTAACTGTATTGAACCCAGACAAGCTAATCAAACCACTAGTACTAAGGCTAATCAAAACCTAAGAAATAGCCCCAAAACCACAGCTAAGCCGAGGGCCAGAGGAACCATTGCTAACCACATTGAACACAAGGAAGCTAATCTGAGGGCCAGAAAAAACAGTGCCAACTCCCCACCTGAGTCAGGCACTATTTTGATTGGGGACTTTATAGCCAAGCATGTAAAAATGGCAAAGACTGAAAATCTAACCATGGATGATACAACTGTTGAGGATCTGACTGGGCTGTTGCCAGCTATCCTAACTACACGTCCAAGCAATATCAAAGTTATTATCCAAGCTGGGTCTTTCGACATTCTGCAGAAGAAAACTGGCTCTGAAATCCTGAAAAAGATTTTTCCCTGCTACTGGATAAACTGAGCAACTATAAATTGCAAGATACATTAATTTCTGGACCAATTCCACCTTAGAAAAAAAGAATCAAATCTTTTAGCAGACTCTTTGGCCTGAATACATGGCTAACACCGGCGTCGTTCACCTATGGGATAAAGTTTATTGACAATTTCAATATTTTTTGGAACTGTTAACTGATCGCTTTAAACCTGATGGGGTTCACCCTACTCAGGGCCAACCTATGTCATGCCCTTGGGATGCTGTGCTCAAACAAGACTGTGTGGATAAGTGCGAAGGACAGCTCACTCAAGCAGACAGATATCGAGGACATGGAGGGACTCACACGCACTAACATGCACGTGCGGCCAGAGCGGCTACCAAAACAAAGAACAGAGAAGCTCGGATAACAACACACACAGAGGAAGTGTGACATCATTCACTGCTCAGGTCACCACTCCACTATATCCTTACATAGCAAATAGTTATTTGCTAAACCTCCATTGAGGCTCAATGTCATTTATTGAACCTTTAAAACTCTTAGTCAAAGACAGACATCACCACTCTACTGGAGACAAGACAGACCCCATGCCACTTCCTTTAATATACCGGTGATCTTAAACAACTATCGTAGCAACCACAGACCATCTGTTACCTGTCTCAGGAATCTTAAATTTGTCAGTGTTCAGCAACAACCAGTCTCGTCTCCTATCACAAAATCCCCACAGCCGAAATTCGCTCTTTGTAATGTCAGATCATTGGCTAACAAATCCTTTTTGCTTAATGATCTGATAATTGAAAAGAATCTATATTGTATGTTTTTAGTTGAGGCCTGGCTAAACAGCACTACTGGCATAGTAACTCTGTTACAGGCTTGTCCTCCAAACTGTAATTTCTGTCAGTCAGTCAGACAAAACAGGAAAGGAGGAGGGCTTGCAGCCATTTTCTCTACACAGTTTGTGTGTGATGACATAGACTTGGGTGAATTTATATCATTTGAATATCTTGCTCTTGACCTCAAAGCAGAATTATCAGTGCTCATCATTACATTATATGGGCCACTAAAATATTCCTCACTATTCCTACAGGAATTCTCAGAATTGATCTCACCTTGTATCACCACACATTATGGGTTAATCCTGAATGGAGACCTTAACATTCATATTAATAAAAAGAATGACTCCAAAGCTGTGGAGCTTATGAATTTACTGGACAATTTTGAACTCACCCAACATATAAATAAAGCCACTCATCAGCATGGTAACACTCTAGATTTAGTAGTAACAACAAGGTTAAACATTGATAAAGTTTCAGTATTTCAGAACTACCTATATCTGACCATCATTATGTGTTTTTTTTTATGCCAATCTAACCTTAACAAAGACTAAAAGGAAAACTAGGCTCACAGTTCACTGTAATATATACAAAGAAGCCATGACTGTCTATAACAAAGCAATACATCTGGCAAGAAAGGATTACTTTTTCAAGATTATTATAGAGAATACTGGAGAATATTATTCCCCACTATTGACCAGCTACTCAACACTGCCCCCACACCCCTGCAGTTCTCTGCATCAAAATGTGAAAAACTTGCATTGTTTTGTAATAACAAAATTACATCAAATAGAGCCAGTATAGCTGCTGAAACACAGATGATCTCAGCGAATCCTGTAAAAGTGATGTAACCATGGGAACATTCACCTGTATTACATTAACTGAGCTTTGCAAGACTGTCACTGAATGTAACTCCTCCACCTCATGTATTGACCTTGTACCTACAGCATTTTTTAAGCAGGTGTTCGACAGTGTTTCAAGTCATGTCCTTAACATTATAAATACATCTCTTCAAACAGGCATCTTCCCAGATGCCGTCAAAAGAGCTGCTGTTAAACCCTTACGAAAAAAACCCAACCTAGATGGTAATGCACTGACCAGTTATAGGCCGATATCCAACCTTCCATTCATTAGTAAGATACTTGAAAAAGACAGTTTCAGGGTAAAGTAAATTCTTTTCTTAAAGAAAACTGGAGGAATTTCAGCTTTAGAACAAACCACAGCACTAAAAATGCTCTTACTAAAATAATCAGCAACCTCAGACTAAACTCTGATGAAAATAAGGTCTCAGTTCTGATCCTATTAGACCTAAGTGCAGCGTTTGATACGATTGACCATGATATCCTAATCAATCATCTTGAAAAGTGGGTTGGTCTTTCTGACTGTGTTAAACTGGTTCAAAACATACATCAAAGGGAGAAAGTTTTACGTCAATCTTGGAGATCATGTGTCTGAGGAACATGACAACTGCTTTGGGGTTCTACAAGGGAGCTTCCTCAGTCCATTATTATTCTCACTGTACATGCTGCCACTTGGTGACATCATTAGAGAGCACAATGTATGTTTCCATAGTTATGTGGATGACACACAACTGTATATCTCTGCTGAACCAAATGATGCTGCAGATAGAAAATCCATTACTACCCCTCTTCTGGCAATAAATAAATAAATGAATGAGCAATAATTTAAGTTAAGTTAAATGAGGACAAAACTGAAATCCTTCTAGTCAGCACCAAAACAAAAAGAGAAATGCTGTATAATAATTTGGGAAAATTAACTCCCTGGATTAAATCTGAGGTTACAAATCTTGGTGTTATCTTAGACTCAGATCTAAGCTTCAGGTCCCACATTAACAAGGTGATGAAAACATTTTTCCACCTTCGAAACAGCTGTAGTACGACCATTTATAAATCAAAAAGATGCAGAAAAATGGATTCATGCCTTCATTTCAAGCTGACTCGGCTATTAACCAGAACCAAGAGGAGAGAACACATTAGTCCAGTTTTAGCCGCTCTGCATTGGCTTCCTGTAACATTTAGAATTGACTTTAAGGTCCTCCTTCTTACATACAAAGCCCTTAATGGTTGAGGACCAAGCTACATTGTTAACTCCCTTGTTAACTATTTGCCTTCAAGAACACTGCGATCATCTGCTGCTGATTTATTTGAGGTTCCCATCAACAGCCAAAAGAAAATCTATATATTTTAAAAGGAAGCTAAAAACGTATCTCTTCACTTTAGCTTTTAACTAACTTTTCTCTCAGTCAGCTTCACACTTATGCACTGCTGCGCTTCTTTTAAAATGTATTGTACTTGATTTTATACATGTATGCATTCTGTTTTAACCTTGTTTTTATTTTAATTTTATTCTTATCATTATTATTCAGTATGTATTCTATTTTGTGTCAATGGGTTTTATCTTCCACTTTATGTTACACATTCTATCTATTTTAGTTTCACTTTATTTTATCTTATTTTATTATTATCAAGAGGGTTTTATTTTCCATCTTATGTTACATGGGTGCTGAGGTCAGCAGTTGGTAGATTTGAGAAAAAAGACTCTGGTGTTTGTTTTTTAACCCTCTCAGTGCCACAAAGGGTGTTTTTTTGCGGGGCAGCTTCGGGTTGCGTCCAACACAGATAAGACCCACAGTGAGGTTAAACCTGTGGGAAGACGTTCTGGGGTAAGCTGAAAGAGGCTTATTTCTGTTCTGTTCCATCTATTCTCAAATACATCTCCGCTCTGTGTATCATCATCCTCTGTCATATAAGTCTCCACCAAGTCTACCAAAGGTCTTTTGACAGAGAAGGTGATTTTTCTTTGGCTTTGCTCCCTCAGATGCTTAAAAAACAAATAATAAAGCCAAATACTAGTTCAATATATCCACTGTAAATTGTAATAAATGTATTTAATTCAACATATATTAATGGTTATCATTGATCAGATTACTTCATGTGACGTCATGTGTGATCACATTGGGTTTTGGTTTTCAAGACCTTTTAAGATTTAATTCTATGATCTTTGTGATTTTACAGGTTTAAAAAACAGTATGATGTTAATAAGAACCAGCGAGTTTGGGATCATTGCAGTGTTGAGACTTCAGATTAGCTTCTCATTCTTTCATTATTCTTTTAGTATTGTTTGAATATCAAACAAGCAACTAACAGCCACATGCTAAAATCATAGCTTACTGTGTAAAACAGTAGGAATAATTCAGTGTGATCCATGACATGGTGTTCAAAACATTAGCCAATCCAACAAACAGTCTGATTTTGGAAAACATTTTCAAACTCTGGCATTGACAGGAGGCTCAGTTAGTGGACTGTGGTTGTCAGTTACTATGGAAACCAAACGCTCACAGTCTCACTTCATATCTGCCCCAGTCCTTGGCTAAACAAGCTAAATTAAGTTTTCAGATCAACTTTAACAGTGAACACTATCTGTGAAATAAGATTAGCTAACAGTATGTTTCGTTTCACCTCACATTTTGTACATTGATTGTTTAATTGTGGTAATTAATGTGAGGTGAAATAATATCGGGGGAAAATGGTGTTACCCATTCATGTAGCCTACACTATGCATACCTACACAAACACTGTATTTATCATGCTTACAAAATTATTTGAATGCCTGAATGTTACTTACTCATATTTAGTCATCCTTTTTACAGTTTTGTTTTTAATAGCTTTTTATTAATATTTTATTATTTTCGTCTCAGTGGCTTGAGGGGCGAGTCTGTGTCTAGCCCCTTTTACACAGCCTGTACAAGGTGGGAATACTGTGCCTTTATTCCGCCTCGTTTGTCTGTATAACAGAGTTGGGGGGATAGAGTTGCTCCACCAATAAGCTGGCTGCAGAGGTAGTCATAGAGTAGGAACAACGTCTGTGTAAAAAGGGACAGCCGGCATGGTGGGACAGGGAGCTGACAGGGAGCTGACTCTGTTGTGTTACATGTCATACTTCTGAATCCGGAACACTGACATGCCAGTAAAAGCACACAGGGGGCCAGCATTATGCCGGCTTGGTTTGGTTCAGTGTAAAAAAGCAAAGGCAGCTTAATTATGGATCTTCTTTACGGCTATAATGCGGCATCTCTGTATAAAAGAGCCTTTTGATTGACAACAGTTTGAAGGCTGAGTGCCAGTGTTACACTGTAAGCAATGGAGACAAAGTAAACAAACTGCTGTAGCTACAAGTCATGTACAGACAGTGTGTTGTTAGCAGTGGTACTGAAGAGTAAGAACCACACCAAAACCTAACAGGTCCAGTCTGACATTTGCAGCTATGTTTACATGCTGTGCTGCAGCTGAGCAGCTAATTAGCTATCTAGTTGTGTGGTATAATTTTTAAGACTTGTGATGTGCTGAAGAAAACAAAATGCAATGCAAAGTGATGATTATAATATGTTATATTGCATGATAGGCTTTAAGAGAACATTGAAGAACATTTTGCTGCTCTGAACTCTGACTCCTGAATGAATGATGAATGAATTTTTGACACCAAAGAGAAGTTTTTCCTGAGCTGATTTGGACATCTGCAGAAATTTCTTCCAACTGAGGTCCAGAGATTTATCACAACAGTTGCTAACTGACATTAGTGGTGCACCTTTTCCTGGTGAATGTTTGTTTGGTGGCTCATTCAACAAGTTAAGGTGCAGGACAAGATGTGTGTTCATGTTTGTAAGTTAGATAAGAAGGAGACTTTAGCAGGAAAGCTAATGTGGGTTGTTGTTCAGAGTCTGTGGCGCTTGTGTTGTGTAGCAGGATGCTATCAGGCTCAGTGTGACCATCTGCTCTGCCTATGATAGAATGCCACATTATCACTTTATGAAAGATTTGATTTTCTGTATTGAAATAAGCACTCCAGCTATGTAGATGGTGGACTGACAGTATTCAGATCGATTGATGCAAAACTAGGGGGCACCATTATGAAACAAACAAAAAAAAACTCCTTTTTGTTTCAGATTTTTTTTTCTCAAAGGAAAACACAGGACTAGTTACATAGCAGATATGTTGCTGTAGACAAAAAATAATAATAAATAATAAATAAAAATTCCAATTAATTAAAACATTAAGAGATGAACTTTTCTTTGTCTTTTAAGGAGGACTTGTAACGGTGGGGGGGACATAATAATAATAATAATAATAATAATAATAATAATAATAATACATTTCATTTATAGAGCGCTTTTCAGGGTATTCAAAGACACTTTACATAAATTAAAATGATCATAGAAAAACAATACATGAAAAGCATATATCATAGACTAAAAACATATAGCATAGAAAAACACACTAAAAAGTTATGACACACATAATCAATCAAACATTAAAAGCAGTTTTGATCAGTGATTTGAACATGGACAGATTGGTGCAGTCTCGGATATGTGTGGGGAGAGAGTTCCAGAGGGAGGGGACAGCTATGGAGAAAGCTCCTGTGTGGTCGAGGTTGATAGGTTGGCTTTTAAAATTATTTTTGATTTTTATTTATTTGTATTTTATATTTTGAGCTTAATTAATTAAATTTAATTTGTGTGTGTATTTCTTCATCAGTATTTTTATTTGACCTAGCATCCTATTCTAAAATCCTGGCTACGCCCCTGCAAATAAGTAGGCTTACGGAGTTCCCCCAACACACACACACACACACACACACACACACACACACACACACACACACACACACACACACACACACACACACACACACACACACACACACACAGTGGGCGTGTCTTTCCTCCAGCTGGAGTAAATAGAGGCGGCGCCGCACTGTGCGCCTCTGACAGGGAATGGCTGTGTCTCTACGTTCCGACACCGGCTGACACATAAGCAGCGCTCCGCTCCATCACTGCACTGCTCCGGGCTGCGTGTCTCCCAGGCTCCGGTACTGGCACGGATTATATGCTACAGGTCGGTAGGTCTCTGTGGACTCTTTTAACACCCTTTTTCAGGGGCGTGGGCATGATGTGAGTGGGGCATCCCACAGAACGGGTACGTGAGGGCGTAATGTGGCCGTTGTGAGCCACAGGTGTGCTGGAAAAGATCCGTGTCGGTAAATACGATTTCTGCGCGGGTAGCGTGCGCTGCTGGAGAAGGAGGCACAGTTCACTGCACACTGTCAGGGCGGGCTGGAAAGGGTCGATCCGTGCATCTTGTCAGCGTGTAGTGCGGGCTGAACTGTTGAACGCACGTCGCCTGTCCTGCCACGACTTTAGGGGCAAAGGTAAGTGGACTCCCGGCCAGTGCGCGCTGATAGCACCGCTCTGTTTCCAGCCTCGGTCTGTCTTTAACAATCACTTCCTTTCGCTGTGGCCGCACCGCGCGTGCAGCCAAGTGCAAAAATGATTGTTAATAACAAAATATAGCTACTCTCCATCAGCACTCATATCTGTTGTGGCTTTATCTGAAGATATGACTAGAACGCGGATTTTTAATTTGCAGACAGTGAGATAAGCCACACGTTTAGCCTGATGGACCTTTAAAAATAACTTTAGCTTAAAAGGTTAAGATCTTAAAAACAGGAAGAACAATATGCTTTTCTGAGACTATAACAGGTTCAATTTGGTGGTTGTCGTTCACCGCCAAATCATCGGTATGAAACCAATCGTCTGCGGGTTTCCCTTCTCCTCCAGTCTATGAACAGTGCGCAGTCTCCAGCGGTGGTTCTCCGGCTCCAGAGAAAACAAGTGGACTCTGCTCCCCAGCCTCCTTCCAACAGGTTAGTGGACCATTTTCTCCTTTAATGTCTGCAGATGTGGTGCTGCTATCAGCTGTTGTCTGTACAGAGATGTAGCCATGATTTTAGAAATACTGAGGACAAAAATCCTGAACTTTTCTTTGCTTTTTCTATTTTTTTTCTTCTTATTTTAACTGTTTAATCATATTTTCTGTTTTTTTTTGTCTCCCTACAAAATGATCTAAGTTGATTCAGAGCCCTCCCCACAATACCAGAATTATTTTGGAAGAAAATCTGGCATATTTCAGTTTTTTTTTGTTAATTGAACAAATATAACTCTAAAAAATATAGAAATTAGGCATGCACACAAAAAGCCAAATTTCCTGAAACATTTCTGAGAACATGCCAGCAGTGTCCCAATGGAAGCCTTGTTTAACACATCTAGCCTGTGAATTTTTTATTTAATAACGGTTCTTTGGGCGTTTCTTTAGCTGCTTTAAAGCATTTACAAACACATGAGACTTTCCTACAAACATCTGAAAATGATTTCAGTTTAATACCATATTATTAACTCTACCGTGGCCCCACACAGTATCACCTGATGCCAATTATTCACTATAACATTGTGATGATGGTTATTACTGGACAGTTACTTGGATGCTTACCTGCCTAGTACTTAACATGCTTGTCATACCTTTTTCTTTTGCCTTCACGTGTAATGGAGCTTATCCGTACTACAGGCAGCTGGGATTCTGTGTTTGTGACTGCAAAATGTGGGGAAGTAGAATGTGTGCTTCAGCAGATGAAATGATGATGCCTTGAAGCTGTCTGTGTCTGACTGCTGGCTTTCCTGTCCAGAGAGGCTGACATGATGACTAAGAGGAGAAAAACACTGTAACAAAGAGTAGGAGTAGGCTGAGAAGAGTGGCAGCGATGATGATAGTGAGGAAGTGGAGGAAAGCATTCTTGTGGAGAAATGTTTTGTTCTCCACAAGTGACCCGCTCTGTAAAAAAAAGAATGTTACACAGCCAGTCATGGCTTAAACTACTAGCTAGAACAGGTTGTCAGTTTGGTTGGAGTTGATGATGGTGGTGATGGTGATGAAAACATGGAATATGAAGGTGTGTTGAGAATCTTGAAAATGAACCAGCTGAGAGAGAGAGAGGTGTCTCCTCAAGGTGTGAAGCTGGAGTGAGGACTACACAAGCTGAGGTTGTAGCACTGCCTTTCATCTATGGTTTACTTGTAAATGTACAAGCTGTTGCATGATCTGTTGTGTGTGACTGGCGTGTGTCTGTAGGAGTGTGTGTGTGTGTGTGTCTGTAGGAGGCTGAGAGATTCCTTTTCTTACTATAGGCTTGTATTGCTTATGAATCTGCAGCTGCTCTGTTGTGTCTGATCTGCTGCGACTGGTCTGAGTTCAGCTGCTGACACAGAGACTCGGTCTCGGAAGGACAGTGCAACATTTTACTGCTTCCATTTTGATTTTAAAGTCAGACTGTCACATTTGAAAGCTGAAATAGCAAAATCTTCCTCTGACAAATGATGACATTGTATGCATAAGCATTGAAAAACACCCTTGCTCAATTCAGTACACTCAGAGGTTTTACTATAGCCTTACTTGGTCTGGTATCAGTAACATGCGGTGAAGTCTTTGTCTGGGTAGGCAGTGACCTATCAATGTGACATATGTCCTCATTCAATTAATGCAGCAGCCCGAGTTCATATTATGCATGAATAGATAAAATAAAGTCTACATTAGTTATAAATCAACAAATATGCCTAGGGCCTACTGCAAAGTCAGTCAGATTTGGAGCTAATGCACAATCAAACCTAATCAATGGACACATCTAGCTTACAATGTGTTCACACATTGTAGACTTATACAACACAATAAACGCCTTTGTGTCAGAACATGGAGAGAGAGAGAGCACCGATAAGTAGAAAAAAGCTTCTTCTTCTTTTTCTGGCTGTTCCCATTAGGGGTCGCCACAGCAGATCATTCATTTCCATCTCTTCCTGTCCTCTGCATCTTCCTCTGTTGCTCCAACCTGCATGTCCTCCCTCACCATATCCATAAACCTCTTTTTTGGCCTTCCTCTTTTCCTCTTGCCTGGCAGCTCCATCTTATCTTATCTTATCTTATCTTATCTCCATCCATCTTAATAAGAAAAAAGCTTATTCACTCCTATAACAAAATGTGCAAAAGCGCACTGATAACCACACACAATGAAGGTGAAAAGGTTCTCTCCGATACCACATCAGATGTGGTAGTAGAAGGTTAGAAGTTAAGACTAGTTTCAAAAGTTTTGTGGCCTGAGGTACCGTATCCTGCAGATCATTGTCTGTCAAAAAAGTATGCAGCTGTACAGGCCTCATTCCTTAGACTGTTTGTGAACAGTATAATCCCACCAAATCAGACTTTAATCTAATCAGATCAGAGAATTTTGCATATCTGGACAGGCTCTTCAATTTGTGATCATCAAATTTAGCTTTAGTTTCTTTTCCTCTCATCTCTTACAGATTTGTAGTGGCGGGTCTCCTTATTTATCAGTTTTAGTTCATTACTTTTCTGTTCAAAACAATCATAAAAACTGTCAAACTGCTCTAGCTGATTGTTCAAGGCACACATAGTGTCTCTGATGCACACAAAGCACAGGCCAATGTCCATTGCCTTGTTTTGAAGATGAAACAGCACATCTGTCATGCTAAAAATGCCATTGTATGCCATTAGGAGAAAACAGGTGAATGCTTTTGAGAGCCAGAGATCAAATCTTGAGGCCATAGTGAGGGTCTCACCATTCCAGTCATCTGAGTTCTCCATCATCTTCTGGAACACTTGGTAGACTTCCTGAAAAATGATGCAAGCCCTTCAACAGCCAATTTTACACTCTGGAATGAATTTTGTTGATTGTGAAAGCACCAAATTCAATTTATGCACATAGCAATGCGTAAATATGGCTTCAGGCACTTTCTCTTTGATTTTTGCCTGTACCCGGTTAAGCTCTGAGGCCATCACTGCAGCCCCATCATATGTTCGTGTGATCAACTTCTCAACACAATTATACTTTTTCTAATACATCCAATACATACTCGGATACTCCCTGTGCACTTCATTAGTCATGTCATCAAATCCCAAAAAGGCTTCTTTTACCTCACTTGCGCTGTTGACATATCTCAACACCACTGATATCTGAGCCTTGTTTGTGATATCCGTAGTTTCATCCTTTCAACTGCAACAAAGAATGCTGCTCGTATGTCCTTTTTTTATGTGAGCCCTGATAACCTCGGCAATGGCTTCAATTAAATCATTCTGAATCTGATTTGACGTGCTGGTAAACACATTTGAGGAGTTGAAATGTGTGGCTAACTTGTCATCTTTTTCTGCCAACACATGCAACAGTTCAACATAATTTCCATGATTGGCAGAGCTACTGCTCTTGTCGTTTCCCAGAAAGGCTAGCTCTTGTTTGGCAAGGTAACAGGTCACATTAATGAGGCTTTTTAAAAATTTCCTGTTTTCCTTTACTTTTGCATTGTGCACGCTGATATGGAGCCTGCGCTGCTCATCCAGGGCCATGTCAATGCAACTCTTGCCGAAGGTTTTCAAGGCAATCTGAGAGTGGACATGGGCTATGTGTCCCCCTTTCACCCTCATGCTGTCGCTGCTGGAGGAGAAGAGTAGGCATGGAAAGCCAAAAAGCTTGCTAGTGTGGCTGCAGCCACATAGCCAGTTCTTCTTTTGGTACAACTCTGTTCTGAAAAGTTTGTGTAATCTTTTGTCCCTTCCGCTGGGTAAGATCCTGCGGGTCAAGTACTGGTTTCTCATTAGCAACCACAGCTCTTTTTTCTTCATAAGACAATGTTGAAAATTTTTTAAATAAAAAATATCCATGCTGACAGCCGCCGTTAAGCAACCCTGCAAGGTGCTAGGGAAGGGTCTTGCATTCAGGAACGGTAGTTTTTAGGAGCAAGCTGTGGCAAAAGGAGCATACTATACTTTTAAAACAATTATTCTGACTAGTTTTACTGGAGTATGTGTAATCCTGAGACAAATTATGAATAATGAAATGTTTAAATACAATTAATAAAATTGATAAAAATATGAAGAAATTATCAATAAATACAACTATTATGTAATATCAACATGTCTTTTTAGCTTTGGTGAGGCACTGCCTACCCTAACCTCACATCACTTTCTAGTATGACTAGTTAAATTAGTAGTAGCTAATGTTTTAGATAGATATTGCAGCATTACCGACATCAGTTTGATTCTGACTTCTATGGCTCCTCTCTACTTGTAGTACTATTACACTATATTTTAATATGTCCAGAAAAACAACAATTTAATGGTTTTTATCACAAAAGTCAAAACGTAAGCACAGCATATCTCACCAGGAGACGGGTTGTTATGTCCTGTTTGTGGTCCCTTTCCTTTCCCTCTCAGACCAGTCTCCACCTGGTATAAATATGTGATGTTTTCTGGATAATGACATGATTACAGAGTAATCTGTATCTTTTCTTAACCATGAAGGGTTTTATATTTGCAAGTCTTTCTTAGAGTCTATGGGCCCAGGGAGGGCTGGGGAGCGAAACACTAATGCGCACATGCAGTGGGCCACACAACATGTGAGAAAACCTGGAACCACCTCCAGATGTGGTCCAGACAATTGATTGCATTCCAATTATTTCAACCTCATCCAGGTACATTGCATGTTAATACCAGGTGGAAATTGGGTCAAAGTCATGTCCTCTAGTGATGGCGTCTTTAAAGCAACAAAGGAGTTTTGGGAAATGAAGGGAAATTCAATGTCCCAGTATCTTGTAATTGCCACTTGTGGCCACAGTGTCTGCTGTTCAGCAAAGGTTACATAGTTCTCTCTTTAAGTGAGGGAGATCTTTGAATGAATGAGTGTCTGTTTTGCTGCTCTGGTTCACTGATTGATAGAACTGGATGGTGACTTAATCCAGCTCATGAAAGTTTGACATTTGTTGCTCTAAACACTGCCTCTGAATCTCTGAATCTTTTTAATATAACAGGGTATTTAGTATGAGTGATGATGTTAATGAGTAAAGTTGCAGTTGAGTTAATTTGAATGCAGTGCTGCTAATTAAGACCTGATGTTAGGCCATTAAAGATGCATCTTGAGCATGTCTGACAGCAATTGAGTACAAAAAAGAGGCAAAGTTCTCTGCTGCTGAACCATAAATACTGGTTGAAAAAAACAGCAACTGCAATCACACAACTGTTTTCCTGCGAAAAAGGAAGGATGGCTATTGGGGAGAAAATAACAGTTAAATAAATCTCCCAGCTCAAACCTGAGCATTGTATGACTGAGAAGCCTGTGAAATGCTCTCACATTCTGCTGCAAACCCTGTGTACATAAACCTCTGAGTGGCTGGTTGGTGTTTCCTGGGATTTCTCTGCTGCACAGGAGTTGATGACTTTTATGCTTTTTATTTGTTTGAAATGGCTTAACTGGTAGAGAAAAGAGTACAACCTTCAAAAAACCTTAAGCTGCACTTATCAGTTTTTTAATATTAACAATGGATGAAATTACTTTGTAATATGAAAGATGACAAAGTGACAAGCCCTCTGGGAATTGCCATCAATTCTGCAGTTCCTTTCAGCTTTAGCCTATTTTAGCTCATTGTTTTTGTTTCTGGTCCAAAACTTCTGCTCTTTTCACTTCAACTTTCTTTCTAGCAGAAGCAGGTAGCCATTTCAGAAAATAAGGTCTAATAATATAATGATAGGCCTAGCACTGACAGACAGACAGACAGACAAAGTTAGCAACTAGCTGGTGAAGAAACATTTAGCAGCTAGCAAGAGCCAGGTATTTTTCTAAGGAGTAGATGGAGACCAAAACAGAGCTAAAAGGAGGGTGAATTTTGGACTTAAATTCATCAGGTAGACACAAACACAACTTCAAATGAAGCTCTTTGTCTGCTGACATGACATATTACACATGACTATGTGTAAAAAGGCAACTGGTTGCTAACAAGTTATCAAGAAGAACTTTATAAGATGATACAATGTCAGCTGTGTTTTCAACTTGGTCTCCTGCTCCCCCAAAAATCAAATGAATGCAGCTTTAAACTTATGCATTTAAGTGCTTGGTATCAATATTGGACACAAAATTAAAAACTGAAATCCAAAGAAGAAAAAACACTGCAAACATACATGTGCGCTACATACATACCTTTACTTTCCTCTGTATTTTGTTTTTGTCTAATATGCATGTTTACTTACAGTGCAAGTTGTATGTGCTCCGTATTATCTAGCAAAACGTTTAAGCACAGCAAATGGGCAAGCATAGGCTATTGACAGATCTTACACATTCTAAAACACATGCACGCACACACACACACTAAACCTTTTGGCCTTTATTATATTATGTCTATTAAAATCCTTTTCTAATGTATGTAACACAACTCTTGGCAGCAAAAAAAGCCTTTACCTTCCAGTTTAGGTTAGAGTTTCCACACACACACAAACAGTACAGTCAGAGGGAAGATCTGGCAGAGAGCTGCCACCGTGGATGATTGGGCAGGCAGCCAAATCCATAGTTTACTTGAGGAAACCATCAGCTCTCTTGCCTCAATTGAAAGAGGAAAATGTGTTTTTCCTCTGGTCAGGAGGGGAGCAGTCACTCTGCTTTCTTCTCTGCTCTGCTTTGGACAGTGACTAGCTCCATGTTCGTAGGTGAGGCTGTCCAGACGGAATCTAGAAATATATTTTTTTGACCCATCCATCAACTCCGTAATGGGCTGTGAAATTGTTTAGAGCAGTTGTTTTACTTGCCCTGCTACAGAACCTAGGTCAACCTGTCTTCCCATGTTCTTAATTAATTAAATAAAAGAGCAATGAGGGGCTTGCGTGGATAACTGGGTGTAAATTGATTCCAGGCCCTGCCCTGGAGCTACAACAGACAGCTGCTCTTGCTTTGTGTGCGAGTCTGTGATTTTTGTGAATTGATGTGATCCAGACAGACAAAATACAGACAGATATCCAACTCTGCCTGAGTGTCCACATGCTGCTGCTGCTGCTGCTGCTGTGTAAAGCTTACATACAGCAGCCGCTTAAAGCTGACATTAAAAGTACACAACATGGCCATGTCCTCCAGACCGTGTTTAGTTTGGATCCCAAGAGTCCAATTTAGATCAAAGCGCTGAGAGGAGGGGTTTTAGTGCAGTGTACACCCACTGGAATTCTTGTTTACCTACTTGTTAATTTGCAAGATTTGAGTTTACTGTACCACCTTTTGTAAGCTAAGAAAAGATCTCTGACAGATAAATAATACACATATTGTCAGCACAGTCATACAATTGCTGAATGGGCAAAGCTGAAACACATTATGTTGTGGATACAACAAATCTCAAGCTTTCCTTGCCACAAACTGCTACCTGTTCACGACACGTGAATGCACTGTAGCTAGCAGTTGTTTTCAGGAACGTGAACAACTTTGGTTAGGCTGAAGGTTCTCAGCAGAGATTCAAAGTACGCTACCCCCTCATTAAAGCATATCAAATGACCACTACAGAAAGCCACAGAAACAATCATAATGTGATAACTCTGTCATAAATAAGTAGCTGATGAGCTATTAAATTTCTGTGCAGTGCTTGTACAAGCTAGTTTGGTACTGAACTGAATGTGACAGCTTTGACTAGCAACAGACTTAATGTACTACTGAACCGAAGACAGTGAGAATCAGCGATGGACGTCTGGTCATATGAACAATGATGCACTTACTTTTGTACGTATAGAAGTACATTTGAACGGCGATGCAACTGTTAGAAAAGTGAAGTGATTCCAATCAGCAGAGTGATTTATGATTTCCACCTCTAGATGGTAACCACCTTCTCTGGAAAATATGAGTTCTGGTCCAAAAATATATGTATTTGTTTTCTTTGATGACAAAATATATGTTTTCTTTCATGAAGATCTCTGACTGGAGGTCATGGCTTCTTTTCTAGTGGGAACACTGGCTGCCAATTATTGAGCACCTAAACTCCTCTGAATTCAGTTTCATGGAGCCTGTTTACAGCTGGAAATCTTCTCCATGAAGTCTCCTCATCTACATTCACACAGAGTAGACTCCGACATGAACATTGCTGGATGGTGTTTTGTAGTATCAAGTGCGAAGCTGCTGCAGGGCCTTTATGCAACAGGCCAAGAATGTCTCAGCAGTGATTAGTAGTTTTAAAGCAGAATCAGATCAGGCATGGAGCTGTCGACAGAGATAAAGAAGCTTGTCTGTGCTCTGGAAACAGCAGATCTCAACACGATACCACTGCACTGACCCTGTATTAATGGCGGCGGAGCACACATGCACACACACACACACACACACATACAGAATGTCCTGCTTGTTTATCAAGTCTTACCTCTAATGTGCCAAGATATGTGTTTGGACAGGCAAGCCTTGTTATCCACATATGGAAGGACTCTAAGGTTTGTGTGTGTATGTGTGTGTGTGTGTGTGTGTGTGTGTGTGTGTGTGTGTGTGCGCGCGCATGCATGCGTGCTGTTGGTGATGAATAATAAAGGTGAAAGTGAGAGCAGTGGTTTTGCCTGCAACCACAGTCAGACTGCCTGTGACAGGGAACATTTGCAGTACATACATTAGAGCAGGGAAGACTGCTCAGGTTAACAAAAAGAACTCCTGTGTCTCACTGTGTGTGTGTGTGTGTGTGTGTGTGTGATGCAGCTGCATGCAGAGAGTGACTGTGTGTTTAAAATTTGGTTTTAGCAAGAGTCAAACAGAGCTTTGAAGTACTTTCTCGTGTGTCATAGCCCTTTCCTCCACTGAGTGTGGCAAATATATTGATGTATGAATGAGTCTGATGTCACGTGATTGTCAGTACTTTTTTCAAACAGCCATTAGCTGGTACTGGGCATAGAAAACTGGAACCAATATCTTTTACAGAGCTGTGTTCCACTTTGTGTGTGTCTGGAAGAGAATTAAAAATACAAGAATTAAAGGGTGAGTGAAACCCTCAAAGTCTACAGGTATTGTTTTAGGATCTGGAATTTGTTTTTTTTATGTGGTGTCCCCATTTTTGCTGTTAAGTGCTCATTGCTGTGGTGTTGTTCCACCTGCCAGTTGAACAGAGGGCTTCAAGGCCTCCAGGATTTAAAACTGTGAAATCTCAGCAAATTTAATTCATTACAGTGTACAATGGATTAGAACACTGTATCATGAACCTGTTTCATCAGTTAAGAGCAATGGCCTAATCTCAGCTCCTTTTCAGCTCACCAGACAAGGCTGTCCCTTACCATTACCATGCACAATCCAAAGGGACAAGGATATTACAGGTGTTCTAACTGGTGATGATGATTTTAAAGTAAATATGCATGCAGAGGATATTTTGTTGATCTTGTCCAATCCATACCAAAAGTCCTAGAAATTATTAAATCATTTGGCAGTTTCACAGGTTTTACAGTTGTTGGGCCTCAACCATGGGGTCAGACAAAGGCAGGCCTACATGTAAAACCTGAAGCCTGACCATGAGGCTTCCTTTGTCCTTTGTCCCCTGAAACAAAGGGAGCAGCACCAAAATGCTGCTCACAGAGCCCTCCTCCCACAATGCTTTGCCAGTTCGCACCTAAGTAAGAAATCACAGTGGGGAGCTCAATCCCGGGTCGCGGATTGGCAGAGACCCACAACCACCACCGGGAGTCATGGCAACACAGCCGTGACGTCACCGCCCCCTTAAGAAGCGGCTGCACGGAGTTGCCGTCGCCTTTCCACAGTAACCGCGCCAGGAGGAAGTTCGCTTTCTTCACCGGCCAGATTTACTAACGGAGGTAACTTTACACGTGTACCTATT
This sequence comes from Scomberomorus guttatus, assembly GCA_038419695.1. Classification (NCBI taxonomy): domain Eukaryota; kingdom Metazoa; phylum Chordata; class Actinopteri; order Scombriformes; family Scombridae; genus Scomberomorus; species Scomberomorus guttatus. Next base: position 2,597,546 of record CM076445.1, read on the forward strand.
CCCCCTTTTCTTTTTGGAGTTTCTCCCCTCGCTGGACGAGACGAAACCACGACCCGTGTTCATCCCGAACACAATCACCGGATCCGCGAGAGAGCGCTGTGTGCAACCCAGCCCTCTCACCCTACCTGCAGAAGGAAGAAATGATTTTCTTCACGGAGAAGCGGATAACTTCTATGCTCCGCTATTTACCGACCAAGTCGACCACCCTGAGTTTCCTCGCTGCCCCACCGAGAAACCAGCCGTCGTTATCTTCGAGGAATTAAAACGGCACCGCCAGTACCACGCATCGGAGGCCCCCGTGGTGTATACTGACGGACTAACACACATCAGTTCGCTATCAAGCGCGACACAAGTAAGAGGTTGTCTGGGCAGAGACTGTAATATTTTATGTGTGTTTCATAAGCTTAGTGCTTATAATGTGTTGTTGATTTTTAACGGACCGCCGAGTCCTTGCCTGTTTACTCTAGCGAGTAATTTGAAGTTGCTACCTGTTTAGTTAGTGTTCACCACGCTAAACTGTTGTTTTGTCCCGCTCGGGACCACTGTGTTTGTGCCACCGTGAGAGAAGAGTAAGTTACTTTATCCGCTAACCGCCAGACAACGTACGCACAGATTGCTATCCGTGCGCACGCTCTCTGTAGATAAAGTAACCGCTGCCTTCCCCCCACGGTCGTGAGACTCCGCCGAGAGTCGGTTTTCTTCCTTTCTCTCTCTCTTCTCCTACTAACCCGCACACACACACACACACCTACATAACCGCACATCTCTTTTACACATCTGGCGGTAAGATAGCGTGGGACATAGCGTTGCTCTGTCCCTCATTATCCGCCATCAGACACGTGTGCTTGTTAACGTAAATTGGGTGAGTGCAGACCCGCCGATTGCTAGGTGGCGTCACTTTGCCATTGTGCTATTTGAACACCGCGGCACTTCCGCCGGTTCATTGTCGCGTGACGTGACTCCCTCACAAGGCCACGCCCACCATTCCTGGTCCTGCTCACACACCCACACACACTCACACACCCACCCATACACACACACACACACACACACACACTTTGCTTACACATGTGGAACTTGTTTATAGCTGTTATCTGTGTATTTGTTGTAGTATTAGCTGGTAGTGCAGTGTGAATTAATCGAAACATTTGTTAACTTTGTTGATTTTGTGGAGATTAATAAATACTGTTATAGCTTTAAAGAGAAGTCCTTCTGTCATTATTGTGTTTGTTTATTGTGATAAGTGGCTGATTGAGAGAGTCAGAGCTCGAACTCAACCTTCTTTGTTCACCTGTGAATGTGGACGTCACTCAGACTCTCACATCCAAGGTGAACACTTTTATGAGACTACCTTTCTGCCTGGTTATTGGTCCCGGTTTCCGGGTGGTGCCCCGTAATTATTAATCAAAATTAATAATTTTATCTGTTTTATAATTAATAATTATCTTTGATAATCATTAATTATCACTGATAACCAGCCGTGTTCCTTAAGCTCCAACACAGTTCCCTATAAAACAAATTGGACCAAAAGTGAAGCCATACCTTTAAATCACTGTACATACTTAACTGATCTTGGACTAGATCCACCAGTAGAGGGGATATTTGGATAATATTTGAGTGTAATGATTAGAACACCTATTAATAAAATATTTGATTTGAATGCACAATCTTTATTACATTCTATAAAGGAAGACCTTAGAAGGTGGTCTACTCTGCCTTTGTCCTTATGGGGCAGAGCTGAAGTGCTGAAGATGAACATTCTCCCAAGATTAACTGTTTTATTTTCTTCTGTTCCTTTGTATATTCCAAAACCTTGGTTTTATAATATAAACAGAATGTTTTCCTCTTTTCTGTAGAAGGACAAGAAGCCTAGAATTAATCAAAGAGAACTATCACTGCCAAGAGATAGAGGGGTCTTGGAATCCCAGATGTGTATCTGTATTATCTTTCATTTAATGCCAGATATCTTCTAATTTGGGGCTATAAAAAAGATAGAAACAAAGGTAGCTGGGATTGGCTGGAGGAGTATCTTATAAAGGACAAGAACAAATCGATCTCATTATCATCACTGTGGTATCATCCTGTTCCACCTACAAAGCTAGATAATGGTATTATTAAGTTCTTGTGTGACATTATTAAAAAAGTTTATTAAAAAGTGGTCAACACAAGAACTGCTTTAGCATCTTGTCCAATACGGCACAATACAGCAACACAATATTACAGAAATTTTACAAGAGATTTTATCCCTTGAGGAGCTATAGAAGGGACTTTCTTACAGTATGCACAATCAATTTTTTCAAAACTTCCTAAAGAATACTTTGACTATAATTATGAGACAGATAAACAATTCAGGTCTTTAGCATCAGACAGACATACTGTCTCATGTCTGTATTGGATGTTGATTCACTCCTCCTTGAATCTCTGCATTCAGACTTAGTCCCAATGGGAACAAGATTTAGGGGTTTCACTCACCTCTGCAGAGTGGGAAAGAATATGGATGGACCCTGCAGTAATTTTCAAGTCAGTCAGATTCCGAGTTACACAATTGAAAATCCTTCACAGAGCGTATATCACTCCCTCCTCTGATCTCTGCTGACATGGTTGTGGACAAGTGGGAACTTTGATTCATATGCTGTGGCACTGCCCTGCAGTCAAGTCCTTTTGGACAGGGGTGTTTCATTCGATTTCAGTAATAATGAATATAAATCTCTCTCCTTGTTCTGTTGTTTGCTTGCTAGGGTATAGGGCTGCACAGCTAAGGTAAAAAAAAGACAGGAAATTAGTAGGCCTAGCCTTTTTGGAAGATTCATAATTCAAAATGTTGAAACATGGTTGCTTGAAATTTTTAATCTTCTTGGTATGGAATAAATAGCTGATATGATCAGCGATACTAAATACAATTCTGGAATGGATTGGGATCATGTTTGGAAATGCGTTTCAGCATTGTGTATTTGCAATTAATACAGACTAGTACTGAGCAGTCCTATGTGAATTTATTTTGAAACCTTGGTTCCCCCTATATAGGTCAAGTAGACCCTATGATAATGAAATGAATAATTAATTGTGAAGCACTGTGCTGTATACCCCCCCTTCTATTGTATGTGTTGTATAATCTGTCATTGTACTGTTCTGTACTTTTTGTTATTGTTGTTTTTGTTATTGTTGTTGTGGTTGTTGTTTGTTTGTTTCCTCTGTTGTATGTCTATCTTGTGTAAATGTAAAAGTGTAAATAAAAAAAATTACTTACAGTGGATCTGCAATCAATGGCTGTGAACATGGATGTATTATAAGAGCTGGATAGGGCGCCGCTGCTCAGGCTTGCAGCCAGTTTTTCCCAGTGGTCACTTGCGGTATTGCAGTGAAAAATCCCCCTATGGCCCAAAAAGCATTTTCCCCATAGACCACCATTGCAAAAGAGACGTCTGTAAAACTGTTGACAGGACACCTCAAACTGCAAACTCTTATAATACATCCATGGCTGTGAAGCTAATTTGACATAGTGGCCAAACTGTGTAATTACAACTTCTGGGTCCATTACGTGATGCACACTAGCCCAAAAAGCATTTTTCCAATACACAGTCATTGGAAAAGGAACTGCTGTAAAACGATGAATACATTTTTTTTATGTGTCACAACCCCTGAAAATTACTCGTTATTATCAGAATTTGATCCATTTGGTCCGACAACATTTGGAAAGTCTAGAAGAGACGCACAATTAAATTATTTTATCCTGATTCAAGTGAACGGAGAGTCAACCAGAAGTCAGCCAGCTTGGCCGGTGGAATTCTCTACTGAGCATGCTCTATAAAATGTGAAATGTGGAAGCGTGAGCAACATCTGGGTAATTTCTTTACAACCAGAAGCTGATTTTTTGGCTTCATGCACCTCTGAGCAACTTTCATAGGAATGAACGGGGTGCCATCTTTGAGTCCGGTATCCAGTTCTTTTTAATACATCCATGGTCTTGACAGAGCTGACCTTTGAGAGGATGGAGAGCTGGAGAATCCAAAATAGAGGAGGCTAGCTTGTGCGCTGTGTTGCACCATTCACTTTTATTTAACCTCCTCTAATGGAGTGAGGAATAGCAATGGTTTACAGACAGTTATGAGACAGAAGTCAATGGTACATATACAGACCCTTTCCAAAAAATTTGAATATCATGGAAAATTTTCATAATTTCATTAAAAAAGTTAAACTTTCATAGATTATAGATTCAGGGCCCACAATTGAAACGATTTCAAGTATTTGTTTACTTTTACATATTTTGGGCTTCCAGCTCAAAAAAACCCATGAAAACAGGAATTCAGAAAATTAGAATACTGTGAAGAAATCACCATTCTCAGTTTTTGCAGAAAAAAAGAAAGAAATTAGGATCACATCAAATCAATCAAAATATGGTACTTTCTAAACGATATGTCAATGTTCAATACTTGGTTGGGAATCCCTTTGCCTTAATCACTGCCTCGATGTGCCGTGACATTGAGGCAATCAGCCTGTGGCATTGCGTGGGAGTTATGGAAGCCCAGATTTCCTTGATGCTTTCTGTCAGATCTTCTTTGTTTTTGAGTCTGGTGCCCCTCATTTTCCTCTTGATAATACCCCATAGATTCTCAATGGGGTTTAGGTCTGGGAGGTTGGCTGGCCAGTCAAGCACTGTGAAGCACTGTGATGGTGTGGGCATTAAACCAGGTTTTGGTGCTTCTGGCAGTATGGGCAGGGGCCAGGTCCCCTGCCCAATTCCTGTTTTCGTGGGTTTTATTAGCTGGAAGCCCAAATTATGTAAAAATAAACAAATAAATACTTGAAATCGTTTGAATTGTGGGCCCTGAATCTATAATCTATGAAAGTTGAACCTTTTTAATGGAAATAAGTAAACTTTTCTATGATATTCTAATTTTTTGGAAAGGGTCTGTATGTCTTTTGAATAAACTATGGGAAGTTACTGTCCTATTAGTGACCAAGCTAAGCTAGTGAGCAAATAAGTTTGCTAAATGCTTTATTTTACCTCTTCAATAACTTATAATTATTGAATGAAATATTGTGTAATGGTGAACAAAATGCCAGGTGGAGGTAAACAGAACAGCAGAGAGAAGTTCCGGGAGCCACTCTGTCTGACTTGCACAAGTTAGCAGTTAACTCAACTAGCTACAGCAGTTCAACAGCTAAGCCCTGTGAATAGTCAGTATGTCACAGAGCTTCTGGCTGCACCAATGTCACATGGAAGCGACTGTCACTTTGTGGTGTGACCATGGCATCAGTCAACACTCAGTGGTACAAACAGGTTTGTCGACAAGTGTCTCATGGGAGTTATGAGATAGTTCCCCCACCACGGGAAAACATTTGTTTGATTTAAGAATTACTCTGCCTTCATCTAAATGAATTTGGAGTTCAGAAATAGGCATTTCTGTAAATCAGTGTGATGTGCATCATGGCTGCCAGTTTACTGAGAAGTTTGACAATGTTTTTTGTTAGATTTTTGGCATCAAAACTAATGTAAATCATTAGTTGTTAGGAAAAGTCTCACACTCCAACAGCTTCCCAGAGTCTTTAACTTAGGTTACTGTCCAGGGGAACATCCTTTGTTGCACCTTAAAGTGTAACATAATTGAAGTATATTCTGTCATCCATCATCTCCTTGGCCGCCTCAAGTCATGAACCAGAACACTGCATCTAGCTTCATATCAAACTATTCTCTCTTTATTTCTGCCAATATTTCAAAATTGTTTCTGGTCCCTTATTATGACTAATGATGCTGCTAAGTGCTGATTTTCGACAGCAGGACCTAAAGCTTTACACTGTGAAATCCTTCTTTTTACCTGTGAGTGACATTTTTGTGAATAAACAGGTAGCCTTATGTAGCAATTTGGGTGTATTGATTACATGAATGATCAAATGTAACAAACACATACCTACTCATATACAGGTTAACATCATTGCCTCTCTTTGGCAGCCTAGAGTGAATCTACATCTTTTCACATGCACATCTATAATGAGCTTCATGTTAATACTGAAATTGAACTGAATTGTGGTGCATTTTTTCAGGGGTAGCTAGGAGCAATTGGGATGCAACTGCTTGGACCACAGAAGCAAAACAGTAAGCTGGACTGTTGATCTTCAGTGAGATCAGCAGGACTGGAAACCAGCTAACACCACAGAGTCATTAGATTAATTTAAATACAGATTTATACAGCTTTAAAACTAATATAATATGTAATATGTGTTTGTGGTAAGGTAGGCTTTGGTAGCTTGTCTATTACTTCAGTATGAGACACAGATATGGGGACGTATATGACACCAGGTTGATATCAGCAGCATATCAGTGAATATCTGATCCCTCTTTTTATTAAAGCATAAACAGCTGACACATGCGCAGTGACATTACTGTATGTATTCCATCCAATATTCTGGACTTTCTCTTTAATTCTTATTAATCTCTCTCTCTCTTTCTCTCTCTCCTGGGTTTCCTCTCTGTTGGTCGGTCCAGAGCTGCTATCAGACATGTAGTCCACAGGGATTATTTTTCAGGAGGCAGAGAAATGACTTTGTCAGTTTCTCATCACGGCTCACTCACACACACACACACACACACACACACACACACACACACACATCTTATCAGGATGGTATGTGTAATGTCACACACTCTAACACCCACTATAGTTTTTAATATTCATCCATTAACACAAAGGATGTGCACATTGTGTTACTACAGTGTGTCCTTTCTCTGCTGCTGATGGGTTTCATCTCTCATCTGTATGCTGGCTGTCAATCATTCCTCCTGGCTGCTGTCACAGCATCAGGCCCTGTCCTGTCTGCCTTCCACTGATGTGAATTTGAACGTACATTCTTGGAGTGAAGCTCAAAATATTTTGTTCTTGAAAGATAGCTGCTTTAGATATAGTATGATTAGTCTTTTTAACAGTTATCTGGCAGTGGAATGTTTCATCTCCTTTAACATTTCCTACATCAACCGCAATAGCTACCATTCAGGTTCCTGAGGTCTGGACCTCTGTAACTATATGTGTGTTTTTGTGAATGAAAGTGATTAATAACATTATTATAAAGAGACAGTCCACCACATTCACACATCAAGTTCAGCGTATTAGTCATCAGAAGTACCAGTCAATCAGTGAAACAGTTTTATGTCTCTTGTAACTAAAAATTATTTTCATTATCACTTAGTCATTATTTTCTGATTAATTGATTAGTAGTTTATTGCTTTAATAGTTGGAAACTAATTAACTAATCATTGCAGCTCTATGAGCTTTCCAATATTTGAGAAAATAACCCTGATGATGTCATCATTTCAGCTTGGCCTTATAAATTACACATTTTTAACAGAGCCTGTAGTACAAATTGGGGGGTGGAGTTTGAAGGATGTGGGTCTTTTTTGAGAGTTCCTTGGTACAAGAATTTCATTGTATAGATTCCTGTGGTTCCTATACAGATGACAATAAACTTGAACTTTTTGCCAGACTTTACCAGTCAGGAAGTAACAATGAAAGACACTCTCCAGTTGCATTATGGGAAATGTAGAAGCCAGTGTTTTTGGGGGGTAAGACCATACTAGGAACTAAATGTCAGGATATCTCTGATTCTGCTGCACTGATTTTTAAAATTTGTCTTGGTTTGGGTCGATTTTCCAAAGTTCAGAGTGCTGTTTTGGTTTGTTGAATTGGTTGGGTATTGTTTTTGAGACTGAACATGTGGAGATGGACCACACTGATTCTTTTCTAAGGGTTTCATACAGTTTTGTGAAGTTTTGTTTTAAGTGAAGGTTTGTGAATAGTGTTGTTAGTTGTCAGTCAGCTGTGATTTTAGCATTTGGCTAGCTAGTTGCTGGTTAGTTATTAAATAATAAAAAAAAACAATGATAAAGTAATTTGAAATCTCAAATATGGCAGTGATAACACCTAAGCTCTTTGGTTCTTGTTGATGTCATAGTTTCACACAAGGTTTTGTGATGGCAAGGCCCCCTTACAACCCCCCCATAATCTAATAATATGCTACCCTGCTTATATTGTAATTAGTGTGAAATTATTATTTAAGTAGGCTAAGCATTTCATATTAAATTTAATATATGAAGAATTTTACAGATTTATCTCAACTTGCTGCGATATTTTTAGCAAGTATTTGACTTTATTATTTATTTACTGCCAAAAAAGAGTTTTTCCTCTTGAGACAGGCTGGAGTCATCCCTTTTCTCTCAACATGTCTTGAATATATTGCATTAAGATGTTTTACAGGAAAATGTGTATAATGTGTGATATGGCAGATTGACCATATCTAAAAGAGCTTTCACATAGACCTGAGAGATTTCATATAATATCAGAGCTAGACTGCGTGGTGTGGCTGACGTGATTATTTCAGAGGAGAATATCAGGCCCACACATCATTAACACCAGTCCTGTTTGTCTTTTCCAGCTGGTCAAGGCTTTAACTGCTTCTCTCCTCATATATTCACCAGCAGCAAGCACAGACTTAACGCCCCGTGTTTTGAATTAATGTTGGTGGTGAAAAAGAAAGAAACACAAGAATTGATTAAATCTCTTCATCTGTTCTCAGTCATTGGTGCGCAGTCACGCCAAGGTGATTGTGAGGATGCTTGCAGCGCAACATGGTTTTCATCTCAGCCCCTATCCATTATTTAAAAGATAGCAGGAATATTCAGCTCACCAGCTGTGCTGTGACCTCACGATCCTTGCATCGATTGCTACTGACACTGTTGTGTGTATGTGTGTGTGTGCGCGCGCCAGTGTGATGAGGGTAAGGATATAATTTTACTCAATAACTTCAGTGGTGTCTGTAAAAGTTGTAAAAGCGGCCTCATCTTCCCTTGAGGAGCTGCTAACCCACCTAAAGGCCAATTCATGATTTCTGCATTCTGCATCCGTAGACAGCTGTGGACTTGCATGCGGACTGCAGACCACGGATGCGATTATGTAGTTCCATACATACTACAATTGAGGTTCCACGGACACATGTACTAACTAGTAAACAGGGTTGCAGCATGATAACTTTCCAGATTTGTAAAATCCAGTCTGTGAATAATACAAACTGCTGTGCAGTATTTTTCTGATCAGCCTTAAATGCAATAATCTGTTCAGCCATCCAGACTTGCTGGATCGTATTTCATTGTCTCACCAGCACTTTAAACAACATGCCCCCACCAACACAGCCCCTTGTATTGTTTTACACAGAGCTGAGGAGCTCCTGTATGTTGCTGAACAACAGGAAAAGTCAAAATAAGAAAGTGACAGCTTAATAAGAATAGGAACAGTACATACATACAGTAGACGAGACAGGTATTCCTGTCCTGGGTGGATGATGAAATTTATGTCACGCAGACCAACACAGACCCCCACGGCCACGCAGATGCGGAAAACAAGAAAAGATAAAGCCAGAAAATTGTTGTTGAAGTGGAGGGTTAGTTTTTCCAAATAAGAGAAACATTTTTTTTCTCATTTACCTCTATGGGTAAATTTTATTCATTTTATTTCTATATTTCATATCTGCCTTCAATACCTCATTTCCACCTGGGATTAACATGTGATACATATCTAGATCAGTTTTCTGGGTAAAGTCAGTTGATCATGCATTTTCTCCTGGTATTAAAAAGTGTTCTCATTATCTCCATTATGCCTGCATAATGATCATGGATGTATAAAGAGAACTGGATACAGCGTCGGAGGCAGGACCCTATTCATTCCTATGAAAGTTGCTCAGTGGCGAATGAAGCCAAAAAAGCCACTTTCTGAAAACATACTGTGCACGCTCTATAGGCCCAATGCGCCCATGGAGCATGCTCACTAGAGACTTCTGCCGGCCAAGACAGCTAACTTCCGGTTTAGCCCTCTGGCTAACTTGAATGGGGATAAAACAATTCAATCGTGCATCTTTTCTAAACTTTCGAAATGTGATCGGACCGAATGGATCAAATTCTGATAGTGAAACGAGTCATTTTGTGCATTTTGGTTGTGACAATCAAAAAAATGTATCTCCTGATTTACAGATGTCTCCTTTATAATGTAAGTCTATGGGAAAAAGTCTTTTTGGGCCCAGTAGCATCACGTGACGTTGTAATTACATGGTTTGGCCACAATGTCAAATTGGATTAAAAGCCAGGCACTGTTCCTGTATCCAGTTCTCCTTATACATCCATGATCATGATTGGATCTCAATGTGTAAATTAGGAGGGTGGAGCTGGCAGACATGGGTCATGGGCAGTGACCACTACAATGTGAAAGGTAAAAGTTATGTGACAGACAGACATTTGTAGGCTGCTTTTTATTAGTCTAGGTTACTATTACTTATACTGCTAGCTCAGCTACCCCAGTGGTCATATGTCACTGTTCTTAGTGTCATAGTGTCATAGTGGTCCCTTCTCCTGAAGTGATGCTGCTGTATGGACTCTGCTTATTTTTCCTTTTTAGAGGAAGAGCTTGTCTGTAGCTTTCTGACTGACAGCTTGAGATTGCAGGAAGAGGTGGAGTTAGGTGACCTTTCAAAATGATGGGTGGATTTTTTTCTTTACAGATGTTATGTACACCTGGCTGAGCTCTGATCACAATATAAGCCAGACCACCTCCAGGGAGGCTGTGGCTCAGCAGGCAAAGCATCCACTAATTGCAGGGTTGAACTTCCTCTTTCCACCAGGGCAAACTGAATCCCAAATTGCTCCCAATGGTCAGGCCAGCACCTTTAATGGTACCCACTGCTATTAGTATGTGAATGGGTGAATGAGAAGCGCTTTGATTAAAAGTACTATATAAATGCAGCCATTTACCACTTATGGTGGAGATTTGGGTGGATGGATGGACATATGAAGTGTCTGACTTTCACATCTCGTCTCCTACTATCAGTCAACGTTTGTTTCTTTATAGTGTAAAGAGTATTCCACTGATTTAGCATTACACTCCTATACATTCACAAATCAAACCTGTTGCAGTAGAACTAGAGATATCGTCTTTTTTATTCCACGCATTCTTATTCCTTGTCAAAACCCACAATGCAACTTGACTTGATTCACTTGTGTGTATGCTAGTAGCAGCTATTGTAGCCTGGAGCTGATAGCCTCAAGCAGAGGTCTGGTAACCTCACTTCTTTCTAACTTTACACCCCCATATTTTTTTATCTTCAAAATTGTAGTCTTCAGCCCGAACTGACGATGACTCAAGTGACATCACAAGAACAGAAAATGATTCTATGTGTTGTTCTGGAAGACAATAACAAACATATTTGAATGATTCAGGTTGGAGGACCTGTTGGAGGAAACTAGAACATGTTCTGTAGATTATCACACTGGACACTGTATCTGCAAAGAAATGTTTTTTTAAATGCTTTTTTTAATGCTGTGAGAACCACAGCCAAGACTCCCTTCCCCTTACTTGTATTGGGGTAGGGGCAGAAATTAAATATCTCAAAACCTTCACAAATAAAATGAAAACTATCTTCATGGAGAGATACCACTAGAGGGAAGAGAGCAAATATATTTTTCTATAATTTGGGTGAACTGACCCTTTAAAATTCAGCAGCGTCAAACCCTTAGTAATTTGTATTCATGCCTGGTTGGGACCCATAAGAAGTTCTAGGGAATTAGTTTTCTAGCAGGCTGAAAATGTTCCATGTTCTTTGCTGCTGCCTCCACCTACAGGCCTTAACTTGGCCTGTGTGTGTGTGTATGAGATTGCCCTCCTAGGGTGAAGGAGATGACAGGGAGAAATCTTTTCAGATTGCAGTAGCAAAGTACAACAGTGTGTGTGAATATAGACAGGCATGTGAGGAGCATGCTGTTTGCTATAAAGTTTGAATTGGGAATTGTGTCTAGCTTCACGCAGGCAATACTTTAATCAAAATAGAGGGATTATTGTGGAGGCATTGCTTTGAAATGTTGCCCTGAAACACACTTTGACAGACACAAACATTTTCATAAGCATTTATGGGATGGCTGTGGCTCGGAGGTAGAGTGGGTCGTCCACTAATCAGAAGGTCGATGGTTCAATCCCCAGCTCTTCCAGTCCATATGTCGAAGTGTCCTTGGACAAAATACTGAACCTCAGCCTCTGCCATCAGTGTATGATGGGTGAGCGTTGGCATCTCTTATAAAGCACTCTGAGTGGTTGATAAGACTCGAAAGGTGCTATATAAATGCAGGCAATCTACCATTTACCATGGCTGAACTGGTTGTGCAGCAGACTTTGGTGAGGGCATTAGCATTTGTCGATAGTGGAGCGGGTGATGGCTCCCCAACATTTGACAATAATTGATTCAGGGAGAAAAGTGTATGATTTTCTTTTCACGTCTCTGTGGTAGATTCCAATTATCTTCTATTTGTCTGATGCAGATATTTTCTCATTCAAATACCAATAGACAGGCGTAGGATAATGGCCAGCTCAGTGTCAAGCTGCTGCCACCTCTCTTCTGTAAAAGGTTTTTTGTCAATAAACGACGCAGTCAAATGAAGGCCTCTACTCCTCCAGCTCATAATTCATTCTGATGTCAAATCAATGGCTTTAATGATGTGTATGCAGGCTGGCATGTGTGGATTTATGCACAATCTAATGTGCATGCGTGTGTTGATAGTATTACAGAAGCTGGCTGTAATCCTATGTGTGTGAGAGCAGAGTAGGTGTGTATTAGCAAATTAGCTATTTACAGATAGAGCTGCTACTCCAAGTCCTCATAGCCCAGGGCTCAATGTGTTCATGTCTATAGCTTCCAATTATAACATCAATAACGAGTATAAGTTACGTATAGTATAGTATAGTCTGTGCAGGTGCATATCTCCCAGCACCGCATCACCCAAATCTGGAGCCTTTACTGTACTACACTATTGGGAAAAATGATTCTTTTAATATGCCGTATTTTGATTAGATTTCCAGTTGATCTCCCAACAAGAGCAGTTTGTTGCATTTGTCATTTCATATTGCAGTATTTACAAGTTGTGTTTTTTATATTACTGTAAATTCTCATATAGTGACTGGGGCCTTTAGTTACTTTACCTGAACTGCAGAAAACCAGGCCTTTATTTGAAGCAGGCTTATATTAGGGGCAGGCCTTTATTTTGGGTTTCCTGTTTTATACTGTAAGTATGTTCTATCACATTTTAGTGAGAAAACAATTTTGTCTTGATAAATTTAGTATAATGTCCATGTCCATGTCACTAACTCCATCAGTCCATCAGTCATGTATTCACCTCTCTGCTGCTCTAATTTTCTCTTGTTTAAACAGAAATACTGTTTTCATTTACTGATTCATTCCAGTCTACTTAGCTGTTTCTTTTTTGTTTTTGTTTGGTGTTAAGCTACTGTCAATGAACTCAACACTTCCTGCACAGATTTTTCAAATTAAAAGTCTTCCAACAGCAAAAAATTAACTTGAAACATCTGCAGGAAGAGTCAAGTTTTATCGGCAGTAGCTCAATATTATTTGAAAGAAGGGCAAAATAGAGATGAATGGAAAAGAGTTAGTGAGTGAAACTAGTGTGAGAGACAGAGTGGAGATCCTCACACTCTGTTAGTTTGTCCAATAGAAGAGAGTCAAACTCATTTCCATGAGGGCACAACATTGTTGTTAAAAAATATAATGCAACTTACTGAATGCCAGCTTTAATGTGGTTTGGCATGCCATAAAAGTACAGCCAGTGTGTGACTGACAGTTGAAAACGGTGGGTATATTCAGAAATTAAATGTGACACAAAGTCATATTCCAGCCTTTCACTACATCTGCAGCTTAATGAGGATAATTGCATATTTAGAGGTTAAATTTTCCACCTCACACCTAATACCTTGAATAGGTTAATGAAAGAGGCAGAACATCCTGTTATCTCTAATCTAGTCAGGGTCAGGGGGGTCGACAGGTATTCAGCATGCATTTAGCAAGAAGCAAGGTACAGTCTGAACAGGTTGCCAGTCTATCACATGACTGACACACACATATGTAACATATTCACACTCACAATCAATTTAAAGTTTCTAGTTTGCCCAGTCTGCATGTCTTTAGAATGTGGGAGGAAACTGGAGCATCTGGAGGAAACCCACAGACACTGGGAGAACAGGCCCCAGCTGACAGGTGACAGTAATAACCACTGAGCAGAACCAGACACATAATTTTATTTCACCTAAATAAGCACTTCAAAATAGCCAACATAAGAGAAAATCTGATTTAATTTCATAAATGCTGGTGGAATATCCTCTGCAGCAGGTCCTGAGTCAGCTGGCTGATGAGAGTGTTTCTTGAGAAAGGATCTTTCTTCAAAAAGAATTTTACAGCACTGCCTTCAGAGTCTATCAGTGTGACCACGTAGGTTACCTGATACAGAATAAAGCTTCAATAAGCTATGTGATTTATTTTCATCATGCAAATCAGATGCCTACTGTGTAGCATGATTATCAATTGAATGTCTTGATTGTGATACATAAGACACAGCTATTCCCTTGATTCACAAGTCCTGAACTGTGAAGGTGCTCTTTAATGAAGAAATAATTAATAATAATAATAAAAGAAGACCGCCCATAATGGGCAAGCAAACAGTAAAATAGTGCAGACTGCAAGGAGACTGTATTATTTTATAATCCAGTTTATCAGGTTTTAGGTTTAAACTCACTCTCTTCCAGCTTTTTTGTGGTCCACATCCATCTATACACTATTTCATTCAAATTTAGCGTTTCTTTTAATGCTGGAAAACTTGGCAAGGCAAACTGATTTTACTGGATTTTGGAACGCAAAATGCATGAATTCAGAGGTTGCCTACCATAGTATAGCTGTTGTGCTGTCCTCTGTATTCATTCATTCTTTCAATGTCTGCTCTTTTTGACGATTGAGGCTAAAAAATATCTGTCCATTGTGCAGCTTATGTGCTTATACCTGAAGGAAGGTGTTGGGCCACACTGCATTTTTCTCACTCAGAGGGAGTCCTTAAGAGACTCAGTCTCCCTGAATTCCCTGGGTACTTCACACCTAGACGTCAACTCTGCCCCAGCTTTGAGCTACCATTGATCACTGTGGCATGTGACCCATGATGTCATCCAGTTAACAAAACCAGAGCTCCCCCTCTCCACATTCTCTTTCTCCCCATTGCTGCTGCTGTGAGCAGCAGGAATTGCTCCTCTCTTTTCTCCTTACTGCTGCTTAGGGAGCTGCTCAGCTCTCTGCTCTCACATGTGGCCTGCTCACAGCAGACACACACAGAAGTCTTTTCTTTAGGGCAGAAGATGCAAGTGCCTGCATAAGACTCAGTAACCAAGTTATCTAGTGCCAGCAGCTACTACACAAGTCTGTCGGCTGATTTTACAAGCACAGGAGCCACGAAGCAGAGTTCGCTTGCCACTAACTTTGTAAGGACTGAGCAAAGGAGCGACCAAAGCATAGCGCAGCATAGCATAGCAACTATCAATGTACATGTGTTGATTTGGTTTAATGTTGTTCAGTGAGCTCTATTATTGTGATGTGCTACTCATGGTCAGGTTATTGAATAGCCACACCGCTAAGTTGATGTTAGTTATGCTTCACACATGTATTCATGGGACTGAAGTTATATCCAGCAACTAACACATTTTGCATACAAACTAACTAACATCTTTTACTTGGCACCGTGTCCTACACAAATAAGCTTTAAACATAGACACACATTTACAGACTTTTGTTTCTGACCAACGCACGTGTTGGTCAGCATACTCAAGTGCTCGGAGGCAGAACAAAGAAGACACACTGGCTCAATCCCACACCAGCCCCTACTTCACCACCAAGTGTCACTCCAAATCCAGTTACACTCGCAGATGTGGAGGGCACTTCTGATGAAGGGGGAGGGTATAAATGGATAGCCAAATTATGGGATGCACTTGCCACTCTATCGAAACAAGGAAGCAGCCGTCATCATGGCAACGGATAGATGTTGTGCTTGCATGGCTGTTATGCTGTTTCATAGACATATAATCATATTTTTGAAAAACAAGGTTTACAAAGTGACAGATCAACTTCATTAATTAATTAGGCTAGGTCAACTATTTACTCCCATGCCTGTTTGGCATTTCTCTTTTTGGTGAGCCTGTACTGATGCAGACTCACTATTTAAGGGGTTTCACAGTCCATTTACACTCTGCGCTAATTTGATTGGGACGGCCTTTAATAGGGGCTGGTTTGGGATTGGGCCCCTCTCTCCTCACTTGTGCCTTCCCATGCCATGTAGTTCCGCCGTCATCTTTGTAGTTTTCCTTGTCAGCCATCTTTGTAGTTTTCCTTTGTCTCAGCCAGCACATGGTCTGACTTCCACCATTTTATTTTTGTCTGCTTTCCTACATACACACACACACACACACACACACACACATACACCTGTATATAGGTACATTTAGCTAGATTACATATTGTGTGTTTTTTCTTTTTCTATCTTTTAAATAAATACTTTTAGATATATGTGCTGTCTGTTTAATGTTGCATGAGAGTGAATTTTGCCAACCTCTGCTATGCAAAGAACCCCAGAATCCTTCAACCTTTACTAGCTATTGATATGATAATTTTAGTTATAGTATTAAGTTAATTATTAATCAGAGTTCCAAATTGATAGCTTAGTAAATTTTATGAGATTGAATCAATCGATTGGCTATCTTTTTCCTGACCCCAGGGTGGTGCCCCATTATTATTCAATTCAATTCAATTCAATTCAATTTTATTTATATAGCGCCAAATCACAACAAAAGTTATCTCAGGGCACTTTACACATCGAGCAGGTCGAGACCGTACTCGTTTACAGAGACCCAACAATTCCCCCCATGAGCAAGCACTTGGCGACAGCGGCAAGGAAAAACTCCCCTTTAACGGGAAGAAACCTCAAGCAGAACCGGGCTCTAGGTGGGCGGCCATCTGCCTTGACCGGTTGGGTTTACAGAGAAAGAAGGAGGGAGGGGGACGGGGGAAGGGGAGAGGGGGGTGGGGTTGGGAGAGACACAGAGAAGTATAATAACAACAACAACAATAACCATAACAGCAGTAATGTAAGTAGAGCTATGAATTTATAATAGCAGCAATAATATCAGTAGCAGAAATAGAAATAGAAGCAGGACATCCACGGGACCACGCCACAGTCCCCACAGCCGTGGCCCACCATTCAGGCGCTGGATCTTCCTGTGAGATGAGAGAGCACAGAGACTCCGGGGAAGAAGTCAAGTTAGTAACATGCATTAATGGTACATGAAGCATTGAAATGGAGAGGAGGAGGAGGAGGAGAGAGGAGAGAGGAGCTCAGTGCATCATGGGAAGTCCCCCGGCAGTCTAGTCCTATAGCAGCATAACTGGGGGCCGGTCCAAGGCGAGCCTGGCCGGCCCTAACTATAAGCTTTATCAAAAAGGAAAGTTTTAAGCCTTCTCTTAAACGTAGAGAGGGTGTCTGCCCCCCGGACTGAATCTGGAAGATGGTTCCACAGGAGAGGAGCCTGATAGCTGAAGGCTCTGCCTCCCATTCTACTTTTAGTTATTCTAGGAACCACAAGTAAGTCTGCATTTTGGGAGCGCAGTGCTCTAGTGGGGTAATAAGGTACTATGAGCTCTTTAAGATATAAAGGCGCCTGACCATTAAGAGCTTTATAAGTAAGGAGAAGTATTTTAAATTCTATTCTGGATTTTACCGGAAGCCAATGTAGCGAAGCTAAAATAGGAGAAATATGATCTCTTTTCCTAGTTTTTGTTAGTACACGTGCAGCTGCATTCTGGACCAGCTGGAGAGTCTTTAGAGACTTGTTAGGGCAGCCTGACAATAAAGAATTACAATAATCCAACGTAGAAGTAACAAATGCATGGACTAGTTTTTCTGCATCTTTTTGAGGCAGGATGTGCCTGATTTTTGCTATATTACGTAGGTGAAAAAAGGCAGTCCTTGAAATTTGTTTTATATGATGGCTGAAGGACATATCCTGGTCAAAGATAACTCCCAGATTCCTTACGGTGGAGCTGGAGGCCAAGGTAATGCCATCCAGAGTAGCTATGTCATTAGATAATGTGTTTCTAAGGTGTTGAGGGCCAAACACAATAACTTCAGTTTTGTCTGAGTTCAGTAGCAGAAAATTGTCAGTCATCCAGGTCTTTATGTCCTTAAGGCACACTTGAAGTTTAGTTAACTGATTTAATTCATCTGGCTTCATTGATAAATATAATTGGGTATCATCAGCGTAACAATGAAAATTTATGGAGTGTTTCCGAATAATATTACCTAAAGGAATCATATATAAGGTGAACAGTATTGGTCCAAGCACAGAACCTTGTGGAACTCCGTGTCTAACTTTTGCGTGGATGGAGGATTCATTGTTAACATGTACAAACTGAAGTCGATCTGAAAAATAGGATTTAAACCAGCTTAATGCAGTTCCTTTAATACCAATTAAATGTTCCAGTCTCTGTAACAGGATGTGATGGTCAATGGTGTCGAATGCAGCACTAAGATCTAACAAGACAAGTACAGAAAGAAGTCCTTTGTCCGATGCAGTTAGGAGGTCATTCGTAACTTTCACCAATGCTGTCTCTGTGCTATGGTGCGCTCTAAAACCTGACTGAAAATCCTCAAGTAAACTATTGTTATGTAGGAAGTCACATAACTGATTGGCAACTGCTTTCTCGAGGATCTTAGAGAGAAAGGGAAGGTTAGATATGGGTCTGTAGTTGGCTAAAACGGCTGAATCCAGTGTAGGCTTCTTAAGAAGAGGTTTAATTACAGCTACTTTAAAGGACTGTGGTACATAGCCTGTTACTAAAGACAGATTGATCATATCTAGTAAAGAAGTGCTCACTAAGGGTAAGACTTCCTTAAGCAGCCTAGTTGGGACGGGGTCCAAGAGACAGGATGATGGTTTAGAGGACGAAATCATTGAAATTAATTCACAAAGGTCGATTGGAGAGAAACAGTCTAAATATATATCGGGTTTAGCAGCTATTTCTAAGGTTCCTGAATTAGAGGGTGAATCAGTGCCTGTTGAGGGCAGGAGGTGATGAATTTTGTCTCTAATAGTTAGAATTTTGTCATTAAAGAAGCTCAAAAAGTCATTACTACTGAGAGCTATAGGAATACATGGATTAATAGAGTTTTGACTCTTTGTCAGCCTGGCCAAAGTGCTGAAAAGGAACCGAGGGCTGTTTTTATTCTCCTCTATTAATGATGAGTAATAGGCAGCTCTGGCATTACAGAGGGCCTTCCTATATGTTTTAAGACTATCTTGCCAGACTAAACGAGATTCTTCCAGTTTGGTGGAACGCCAAATCCTTTCAAAATTTCGCGATGTTTGCTTTAATTTACGGGTTTGCGAGTTATACCATGGAGCTAGCTTCTTATGTTTTATTATCTTCCTTTTTAAAGGAGCGATAGAGTCAAGTGTTGTTCGCATGGAGCTTGCGGTACTGTCAACAAGATTATCAGTTTCAGAGGAACTAAAGTTAGCATAAGACTCCTTTGTAGTATTGAGACATGGCACTGAATTTAGTACTAGTGGGATCGCTTCTTTAAATTTAGCTACAGCACTATCAGAAAGACATCTAGTAAAGATGTTTTTGTCTAATGGCGTGTAGCCTATTAATAGGAATTCAAAAGTTATTAAGTAATGGTCAGATAAAATAGGATTTTGTGGAAAAACTATTAGATGATCAATTTCAATGCCATAAGTCAGAACAAGGTCGAGGGTGTGGTTAAGACAGTGCGTAGGTTTATTTACACTCTGAGAGAAGCCAATTGAGTCTAATAATGAGATAAACGCAGTGCTAAGACTATCAATATCGACGTCCACATGGATATTAAAGTCACCTACTGCAATTACTTTATCTGTACTAAGGACTAAGTTTGATAAAAACTCAGAGTACGGGCCAGGAGGGCGGTACACTATAACAAATAGAATTGGCTGTAAAGTTTTCCAGGTTGGGTGTGAAAGACTAAGAACGAGGCTTTCGAATGAGTTATAATTAAGTTTAGGTCGAGGGTTGATTATTAGGCTTGAGTTAAAAATGGCTGCAACTCCACCTCCTCGGCCGGTGTCTCGAGGAATGTGAGTATTAATATGACTTGGAGGAGTGGATTCGTTTAGGCTAACATATTCTTCATGACACAGCCAGGTTTCAGTAAGACAAAATAGATCAATATGATAATCCGAGATTAGGTCCTTTACTAGTACAGTTTTGGAAGACAGAGATCTAATGTTTAAGAGTCCACATTTAATTCTCCTATTTTGTTGCACTGTGACATTGGTGGTGTTAATTTCTATTAGATTTTTATGAAAGATTCCTCTTCTGTTTACTTTAGAGTTAATTGATTTAAATGATTTGAGAGGTCGGGGGACAGACACCGTTTCTATGTAGTATTGGGTGGGTAACTGCTCTAATGGAAGCGCAGAGAAGTGTGTAGGACTGCAGCTCTGCTTCCTGGTCTCAACTCTGGATTGTCATGGTTTTGGTCTAATAAACTCAGCCATATTTCTAGATATGAGAGCTGCTCCATCCAAAGTGGGATGTATGCCATCTCTCCTAATCAGACCAGGTCTTCCCCAAAAAGTCCGCCAATTGTCTATAAAGCCCACATCGTTTTCTGGACACCACCTCGACAACCAGCGGTTGAATGATGACATGCGGCTATACATGTCATCACTGGTCAGATTTGGCAGGGGCCCAGAGAAAACTACGGAGTCCGACATAGTCTTTGCATATGTACACACCGACTCAACATTAATTTTGGTGACCTCAGATTGGCGTAATCGACAGTCATTAACGCCGACATGGATAACAATCTTACCATATTTACGATTAGCTTTAGCCAGCAGTTTTAAATTAGATTCTATGTCGCCCGCTCTGGCCCCAGGAATGCATTTGACTATGGTTGCTGGTGTCGCTAACTTCACGTTTCTCACTATGGAGCTGCCAATAACCAGAGTTGGTTTCTCAGCGGGTGTGTCACTGAGTGGGGAGAACCTGTTGGAAACGTGAACTGGTTGGAGGTGAACCGCGGGCTTCTGCTTAGGACTATGCTTCCTTCGGACAGTCACCCAGCCGCCCTGGTTTCCCGGCTGCTCGGGAACCACCGGGGGAGTAGGAGCTATGCTAGGAGCTATGCTAGGTCGGCCTGCACCGGCTACTGGGGGCTGGCTAACAATAGTTACTGATTTGTTTTCCATGGTGCGGAGCCGCGCTTCCAATTCACTAAGCCTCGCCTCCACCACTGCAAATAAACTACATTTATTACATTTACTATTGTCACTAAAGGAGGCGGAGGAATAGCTAAACATATGACACACCGAGCAAGAGAGAGCGGGAGAGTGGGAGGGAGAGAGAGAAGCCATCGTTAACTGTTTAGCTATGTTAGCTGCTAAGCTAAAACAGCAGAGCAAAAACAACTACCTGCTACGGGATTAGCAAGAGAAGTCGCTAAACGAAGGAGAGAGCTAGGAGTGCTTGTGCAGAACTAGCGTGCGTTTAAATATACTGCAGGTATTTTATCCACAGTGATGAAGAATAAAGCAAAGTTTAGCTAAGCTGAGGGCAGCAAAACATTATCGGTAAACACAGTCAACAACCGGAAGTGACACAATACGCTTACCGTAGCACGTCAGCACGTCGACTCAAATGGCCGACGTGCCATTAATAATTAATAATTATTAATTATTATTAATCATTTTTATTGATTTTAATAATTAATAATTTTCTTTGATGATCATTAATTGTTGCTGATAGCCTAACCAAGTCCCAACAAAGGTGTGCTCTGCTGTTCAAGTATTTCAAAAGTTTTTCAAGTTTATATATTAAGCAGCATAAGGCTGCATTCAGATCAAATCTGGCAATCCGGCACGATAGGGGGCTTTGGTGGTGGGGGCGTGTTATTTGAGGTACCGGTGAGACAATGAAATACGATCCAGGAAGTTGAGTTGGAGTTACAGATTAATGCATTTAAGAACTTATCAGAAGCCAAACCAATGCAAAGTGTTTTATCTTTCGTTGTGACAGTCACAAGGTAAACAGTCAAATACGATATTCACATTACAAAGTAATCCCCCAGGAATGTGCAGTTACATATATATGATTGGCCACCACAGTGTGATGTCTGGTTGCGTTCTAGCAAAAGTTTATTCCAGTTCAAGTTCTTGCTGGCCGGCCACTGCAGTTTTTTGCTGAGCCCTATGGGGTCCCCACTCCCTTAGCATAAATGCACCCCATTTTAATGAATGGGAGATGAATGCTAGATTTGGTCTGAACATGGCCTAATGAGTATATTTCAGTCTGCCAGCTGGCATGGAATTGGTTGTTACTGTATGTGAGTGAAGAATATGTACAGCGTTGATGTTTTGCATCTGGGCTCCTTCCCCACAGGGAAACACCAAGCTCAGGACAGTTCCTAGGGGAACATTGACTCAGGGTGTCAGTGTGCTTCAACTGAAGTGCTTGTTGGATGGTCGAACAGCTTCTGAAACCTCCTGCTCACAAACCTTTACGATGCGGAATCCAAGAGGCTGTATCCGACAAAGCTGTTCACTTCACGCAGCTAATGGCTTCGATTGGAACGTCTCTCTCAAGTTCTTTTTTCATTCTTCACCTTTTGTGTGTGCCAACAAGTGCAACACTGTTAATGCTTTTGAAGAAAGACTGGCCGAAAGTGTGCACCATTATCCCCATATTTGAAGGATTATTATTTCTGGCTCTTCTGTTGGCAGACTTTATTCCATTGAATTCATGAAATAAAGTCTGTGCTACATCTTTATCAATCTAAAGTGTTCCTGCTTCTTCTTCAAGTTACTATACTTTTTATTCCACTTAATTGGTGCTAGAAAAATCAGTGTATTTTGATAGAAATGGCTGTTATGTGTGGGGTGTCTTAGTCTTAGCGTTCACTAATCCAAAGGTGTATTCCTATAGCTTTAGGTAACTGCCAGTGAGTTAGGAATGCCCTTGTTGAGTACAGGGATATTGAAATATCAACAGTATCAGAGGCTAGATCTCCTGTGTTCTCATCTTGGCATAATCTTACTGTCTTTGTTGTTCACTGATCTTCCTGTCTGTCTTTCTGTCTGTCTGTCATCTAACCAAATATTAAGACACACGTCACCTTTAGCTGGAGGCAATGTGATCTTCACACAAGACAGAATACTACTGGTAACTCTGCAAGAAATCTCACTGGATTGTTTGATCACACTGCAGGATTCATATCTCAGAGGACTAAAATGATGCTGATGAGGAGGATGATAATAAATTGGCCCAGACTGCTGTAGGTCATAGCCAAAATTCTCTGACACTGAGCCACAGTGTTTGGCTAACCACATTGCCAAAAGTAATACTATCACATAGCTTTTTTCTATATGGGAACGGTAATTTGTTATGATATTTTTCCATTACACCCTGAAAATTGAATAAATCAAAGGCATGGGAGCTACTATCAGTGACCATTAAACTTTCCTCCTTTTCTACCAGAGCTAAAGCTGTATTTCTTGGTAGGTGTCATTGTTGTGACTACCTGTGAAAGTAATTATATACCATACCAAACTGTTAAAGGAGGCTGAGATTAGTGAAACATTCAGTTTGTCTGTGATCACTCAGATGTGTGGGAAGTACTGTTGTGGGCCTCTCTGGTTGCTTTTGAGCACCATTCTCCCTTAAAGTCTCCCTTAATTTGAATCCTCTGAACCAATCCCCATCACTTACAAGCTCTCCAAACACACCACCGGATCAATTATGCATGGAGGCTCAAAGGCCCAAATGAGAGTTCCAAATCTCTCTCTCATGGAAATAGTTTGTTATTTAGAAGTTTGAAAATTATCCCTGTATTTTCTCTGCTGTAAAGTGTTGCTGGTGCTAATTCTTTGTATTGCATTGCCACTGGGTGGGCAGGCGTTTTTTAGCACGGAGGAGTCTTTTTGACATACTTAAATATCCTGCTGTCTTTTGATTTACTGTCACATTCAAAATAAATTAAACATGCATTGCCAAAGCTAACTAAAAGCCACTCTGCTGGAAGTGTGTGTGGGTATGTTTACTAAATCCACTTTATTTAATTTGGTGGCAGAAAGCTTGTAGCTTTAAAAAGTTTGAGGTTGGTCAGCCTTTGTTTTGCTTTCAGACTAGTCCAAAGGGAGTAGACAGCTACATAGAGAACAAAGAATGAGTATATGTAGGACTTAAACGTTAGCCACGCTAACATCCACACTGATTAATCTGTTAGTGTTTATAATGCTGATGTTTAGCATGTTACCATGGTCACCATCTTAGGCTAGTGAAATAGCATACTAACATTGCTAATTAGCAGTAGTTAGGTAGAGCTGAGAGGTTTTGCAGGTATTTTATAAACCAAAATAAAATTGAAAAATTTACATTTTAACCTGATGGTAGTGTTGGATGAAAGGTCAGGAGACCACCAGTTGATCCATCCTCTGAGGACCTTGAATGTCCGGTCGATCAATCGCCATTGCCATCCTCAAAGCCCTGTCGCTAACATGACTAAATATGCCCATCACAGTTTCCCAGACCTCAAGCCAAACATGTGATTTGAGTCCTTGTTTTTGTCCAAAACCCAAAGATATTCAATTTAAAACTAAACTAAGCACAAAAAGTAAGGACATTTGTGTTTGGTAGATTATTTCTTTGTTGTAAAAATGCTCTTTGGCAATAAATCTTATACCATTGGAAAGCCTGTTTATTTCCTTTTTAAATGGTGCTACATTTGTAAAGAACATGCATTTGTGGGATGAGCAGTAGAGCTGAGTATGTGGGTTGCGCCCATGAAAAATTTGCCAAATCTTCTCTGCCATTGCCTAACAGCTTATTTTGCTGTTGCTATTGACACTTGTTTTGAGCTTCTGGTACCCCCAGGTGCTGCCAATCACGTGCCTGATTGGCTCCTGATTGGCAGCACCTGTGAACATGGGCCCTGCTACAGTGGTCAGTAGGTGTCTGCTCCAAGAATCGGCATGCCACGTTTGACTGATCTGGATAGGGCCCGTGCGATAGGGCAACTTCAAGCTGGTGTTCTGCAAAACCAAGTTGCAGCATTATTTAGAGTGAGCCCTAGTACCATCTCCAAAGTGAAGGCCAAGTTCCAGATAATGGGGGATGTCAGGGACAGGCCGTGAAGTGGGTGTCCCAAGAAGACGACACCCCAAGAAGACCGTTTCCTCACCCTGTCAGCACTTAGGTACCGTAGGCTGTCTTCTACAGATTTGCAGTCACGGTTTGCAGGACGATATGGCCGACAGTTCTCTGCCCAGACAATCCAGAACAGACTGTACGCAGCCAATCTCCGGTCTCATAGGGCTGCCAGGAGGCCTGCCATGACTGCCCTTCACCGTCAGGCCCGTTTGCGCTGTGTCGGCAACACGTGCACTGGAACCTGAACATGTGGAGGAACGTTATGTTCAGCGATGAGTCCAGATTCTGCCTACAGCAGTTGGATCATAGGGTCAAAGTGTGGAGAAGACGCAGAGAACGCTATGCTGATTGCTACACCAATAGGGTAACATCTTTTGGTGGTGGCAGTGTGATGGTGTGGGGCGGCATCTCCCTCACTGGAAAAACGAGGCTTGTCATCATTGGAGGCAATCTCAATGCAGAGAGATAGCGAGATGAGATTCTGCAACCAGTGGCAATCCCAGGATGGAATGGCCTGCCAGCAGTCCTGACCTCAACCCCATTGAACACTTATGGGATCAGCTTGGGTGTGCTGTTCGTGCCAGAGTGACCAACACAACCACGTTGGCTGACTTGCGACAAATGCTGGTTGAAGAATTGGATGCCATCCCACAGCAGTGTGTGTCCTGGCTGGTGACCAGCATGAGGAGGAGGTGCCAGGCTGTTGTGACTGTGTATGGTTCTTCCACACGCTTCTGAGGCTCCTGTTTGTTAAATTAATAAATTGTTAAATTGCCAATATGTCTTGTTTCTTCAAACTTCAATCATCCAATCCACCAAACACCAAACGAGTCAATGGCAGAATAAGCTTGGCACTGGCAGAGAAGATTTGGCAAATTTTTCATGGGTGTAACCCACATACTCAGCTCTGCTGCTCATCCCACAAATGCATGTTCCTTACAAATGTGGCACCATTTAAAAGGGAAATAAACAGGCTTTCTAATGGTATAAGATTTATTGCCAAGAAGCATTGTTACAACAAAGAAATAATCTACCAAACACAAATTTCCTTACTTTTTGTGCTAAGTTTATATAGAACAGTGAAAAGCAGCACATTATTATATTTGAAAAGCTAGAACCAGCAAATGTATCAGGCAATACCAGTGGTACAGACATATTATATACTGTATATACACATCTATCAGAATGCTGATCAATTTATAACCCACCACACTCAAACTCAGAGTCCACTTCCTAGCTATTTTTGGCCCATTCATATCTCACATCAATGAATAGAGGTGGGTTAGTTGTTATCATGTGACCTCAGTATGGAAATTCAGTCACATAATCACAGGTAATTGTATATTGGGGCGGGAGTGGGGGGGCAATGTCCTCCTTGATCAATGTCGATGACCTTTGACCTCTTCCCAGTGGATGCTGTGAGTGGTTTTGTTGTTGATGTCTGTTCATTCAGTCTCTTGTCTAAAGTACTTGCTGTTTCACTAATGTAGTGTTCCCTGCACTTACTAAGTAACATGCATTTTTATTAAACTCATTAACTTAAATTTATCATTTAATGAGGGTCTGGAGTTTTCTCTAGCCCCAGGCTAGTTGCACACTTCAACTGATGTATAATTCAGCCTTGGTAAAAACTGACCAAAAGAGGAACAAATAGCTTAGTTTTGGTTTGCTAGCTATGTTAAAGAGAGATAGATCAGATAACAGTGTTCAGAGATGCAGAGACCCCTTGTATATATTTTACCTGCTATTACATTATCATAACTGAAATTTCCAGTTAAACATCCTTGGAGCTGTTAAATTCTTCCGAAGGACCTTGTTTCTTGCTGAAGTGAACAGAGCGGAGCAGTTTAAAGCTTAATCAGCCATGTGTTGTTGTTTGAAGTCTTACATACACAGACATCCACCTGAAGTGTGACAGACCAATCATAGCTCAGCTCTGTTGTAGGTCTGAGTCTCCCTCCACCAACCTGTAATAGGGTCATAAGCATGATATCATTATGATGTACGCAAGGTATTTTTAGATATAATTCTCAATTGCTCTCTGACGAGCACTAAACACACACACACAGCAGAGCTGCCACACTTCAAAAAGAGAACTTGCAATCCAAGCTGTCTGAAGTGCCTACTTAAAAACTCTGCTCTGTAATTACAGATGTACAGTAGATGAAGCCCTCAATCATGTGGCGGGTCTAGGACTGCAGGGAGCCTTCAGAAGCTGCTTCACACACTTACACGTACACACACACACACACACACACACACATGCACACGCGTGCACACACACACTGACTGTGGTGTATGCCAGAAAGAGAAATATATCCCAGAGCAGTGAGGAAAAACAGCTGAGATATTCTTGTCTTCAGTTGCAGCTATCAAACATTATGCTCTGACTGGGATGGATGTGTTGATATTGGCCTAGATGGTTGGCAGCTGTAAGTTAATTGCATTCATACAAACTGTGTGTTGACTGTCAGAAACATTCCTGTCATAGTTTAATGGCAAATATAATTGAGCCTGGAATCATGGCTCCATTAAAAGCCATTTTTTCACCCAATCACACACAGCCATTGCATATTGAGCAAGCCCTTAAGTGAACTGATGCTGAGCATAACATTACTGACATTATATACTGTATATGTACAGTAAATACTATATATATAGGAAGCTGGTCCATAGAGGTAGAGGAGGTTGCTCCTCCTCTATTTTTGAGAGACAAGAGGATCAAAATATAAAAAAAAGAGTAATTGGTTGAAATAAACCATTACCAAATCTCAGTCATTTATAAAATAATTTTTCTCTCTTCTTTGGAAAAAATACATTATTGAAATTCTCATTAAAATGCTTCAACAGCGACACTTGCAGGGCAGGTAAGAGGGGAAAGAGCAGTGTGTGTGACGTGGTGAGAGGAGAGCAGGGGAGGACGGGCTCCTGCTGTCCTCCTTAGGGCAGGATCTTTTATATCAACTTAATGTACTTCATTTTTTTCATGCTAATCTGATATTGACCAAAACACCTAAAATGAAACTCCAGTGTAGTATGTCTTTCCTAAACAATCAATAACCAGAATACAATATTGACATTGCCTTGATCCAGTGACAGTTTCCAAATTTCATCTTCAACTTTATACCACTGTATAAGGTAAAGCATAGATAGATTATTATTTCATACAGTGGCATATTACATTTTATTTACATTACATCTTTTCAGTCCAAATTTCCTGTTTTCAGATTTACGCTTCCCTTTTTTTATCGAGCAGTAGATAGCTACTTGCGTTAGCCAACACAACAGTTAGCCTACTGTAGCTGCCCTGAAGGACTGTTAGGGACTGTTAAGCTAACAGCAAAAATGGGCTTCAGCTGTCCAGGCTGGACCCATGGCAGGACGATGTGCTGCTGCTCTGAAGTGAACTCCTCCCATCAACAATAGAAAGTTAACAATATAAAACAACCAGGAGAGTTAGCTTGTTTGTCATTGTTGCTAATGATATTAGACTTTTTAACCAGCAGCGACAAAGTTCTGTTAACAAACAAACAAGATGACCAACAGAAACAAATGCAGTGGGACATTATGAAATGGATACTTCATCTCCATGAAAGAAAGAAGACATCAGATGACGTAAGTCAGATACAGCTTCTCTCTCTCTCTGTCTCTTTGGTGGCTAATTTCTTCTCTGATGGTTAAATGTCTCTCTGTGGCTGTTGTGTTAATTTATCTCCTTAACAAGAATGCAGCAAAGAGATGATATAATGTGCTGTAGGTAGTTTGCTGTTGAAGAGTTACAGTGAGCTGTCTGGACTCTGGAATTTATCCAGTTTTTGATTGAATGGTTGTTCAGTCACCTGTTGATGTGTGATTTGTGAATGAGTGTGCAGGAGGTCTGGCTGCTTATTTGTGAGAATTTCTTCATTGTAGTTCGCTTTTAAGCTCACCCATATATTGAGTAATAAGCTTAAAGTAACTAGAATTAAGACTTTTTAAATACTAAAAGCAACTAGAATAACAGTGTTAACATGTCAGCTTTGTAGGCTATTTTTCTATGTTGTGCATATAAATAAGAGCGTGTAAGTCATGTGTTTGATACATGCATTAATAATGATGTGAACCTACACTTTTAGATCTGTGAATGTTTTTAGTGTTCAATCTTTCTAGCATTCAGTACTTATCTGTACATGTATCAGATTATAAGCTTTGTGGTACTTTATATATTTCTGTATGCTAAGAAAATAGACAGGAAACACATTTAAATCATGTGATATGTTTTTGATGAGAACATAAATCTGTTGTCACAATAGAACAATACTATAAATTTGAAGTTAACTTTGTTTAACTTTGTTGGTAAAATAACACATCTGAACCACTCCAGGGCTAAAATGAGCCCTTCTCTGTTTAGAAACAATATGTATAAATGTCAACATTCAGGCATAATAATCACTACAGAATAGGGGTGGGGTAAAAAATTGATTCTGAGATGCATCCTGATGCAGACGTGGACGGTTCTGCATCGACTCACAAAAGTCAAAAATTGGAAAGAAAAAGGCGGAACTCAACTGCGAGGACAGTGCAGCTCTCGGACAGTCTACAGCATGCACACACTAGAGTTCATCTTCACAAAAGGCAGCGGTTGCAAGCATTTTTTGATTTAATGACTAAATGATTACATTTGCAAGATGAACGTGAAGTATATTGTGAACTTTCTACACTGTCACTCAGAGACTAACGAACTCCAGCAGTAACAAACAACACACACCACAGCATTAAACAACGTAACTTAAACCAACTCAAAAAATAGGCAAGACCCCAAATCTCTAGATGACGTGCCGCAGCAGCCGTGCGTCTCATGCACGTCTCATGTGGACTGTGTGGCTTCTCTAATCTGTTAACATGGGCACCGAAATGACAAGCAAGAGCTTCTCATGCAAGCTGTGTGTCCCAGGCATTATGGTGCAGCAGAGAGGCTGCTCTCCACTGCTGGAGACATGACGTTAATAACAACACAGCAGAGCACTCCACCTCCCCCTCGGTTTGTTATTCTCATACAGGCAGGAGATTGTAAGTATTGATACTTTCAAATGAATTCATTAATTAATTAATGCAGTTAATTTTTTAAAATAAAAAGGCATTGGACTATTTATCTTATCTGCCAGTTATGTGTCATTATGTATTTCAGTGGACTAAGAACTGAGAAAAAATTATCGATAATCGTTTTATCATCGCATCGTAGCCCTCCGAATCAGAATCAAATTGAATCGTGGGGTGCCTAGAGATTCCCACCCCTAGTACAGAGGCTATTGTTAAATACTGTATACTCAACTAAAGTCGTTCCTCAACAGCAGGTATGTGTTACAGGCCTCAGGCTGAGCCTGTTGAGCACCAGGGAGCCTTAACTACTATTGGCCAAATGTTCCTAAATGGTCCCTGAGGCGACACCAAAGGCCAGAGATCACATCACACAGCAGTGAAACCCTGCGTCCTGGTTTTTGGCTCTCTGTGCTCTCCTAACTCCCTCAGCAGTGGAGGATTTACAGTTCTACTAATGGTCAATCAATTTCAAAACCTGGAGGAAAAAAAGAACACATCCAATTAAAGTGAGCTTCCGCCCTGCAGGGGCCTCTTAACGAAGAAAAGGAGCTTTGGCTGAGTGTTGACCGCAGGCTCCCAGCCTCTTAAGCACTTACTACAGCCAATTGAATACTTCTCATTGTCTAACAGAAACCAAGCCTCATTCTATTCATTCTATGCTCTGTATAAATTGTCTGTTTTTGACACAGTGACAGAGAGAAAGAAAGGCCAGGTCTGATTAAAAACAACAGCCTGTGTAATATCTTGCAGGAAAAGACAGCTCCTTTTGGATTAGGAGCTCCAACAGGGTTTCTGTGCCCTTTCCCTCACTGTCTGATGACAGAATTTTAGGATAATACCCACTCCAACCACAATGTAGTTGCAATGGCAGAGTGGCGCTGTCCGTATTTCCGCTTGATAACTCCACCGGAAGTCTAGCAACTCCAGAAGAAACTGACTACATGAGCTATCTTTCTTGTAGCTTAGCAACACACATGCTGAAGGTGTGTGTGGTGCTTTATGTCCGTCATGTGTTAATTCAAGGCTCCCTTGTCACGTTGTTTGTTTGGAAATGCTCCCGTTACATCCTGAAAGTTATAATGGGTTCATAAAGACCATTTTATGTACACATCTAGTAATTGGTTTAAGTTAAATAGTGTAATGCTCAGTCTGCTGGCTTTGCCATTTTACTTTTTTCTAAGGGATTTCCCCATTGTATTAATATGCTATCATGCTAAGCAAGGATTAGTGTACTGTCAGCCCATTAAGTTTGTGACATTAAGTGTCATGTTGTGAAACAACTTTATTAAAGTCAAAGTCCTGCATTCAAAATGTATGTAACAGTAAACATTTTCACACAACTCTCCTCCTCCAGAGCATCTGTCAGCTGGACACAGAAACCACACTGATATCAACCCTCCATTAATCCCAGTAAGACAGTGAGCATGCAGATCCCCAAGTGTAAAAGTAATGGAGCATTACTGGGATGAGTAACTGTAATATAATTACTGAATTTCAAATTGTAATTCCTTACACTACTCATTACTGAAAAAAGTAATTATATTACTGTAATCTGTTACAAAGTAATGCATTATTGCCCAACACTGCTTGTCACACAGGTGCCTAATAGAAATTATACCCTTGGATGACACTGGTGGGTATGTATTAAACATAAATTATTATCACACACTGGTCCAACGCAAGTACAAGTATAGCTTTTTTCTGGGCAGGAGTGTTAAAAAACCTTTGATTTATATAAAATCAAATCCAAATGATATGGTGTCAGATCCCTGTGGCACAGCTCCTCACTGAAGTCAGTGAGTCAAGCTGTCAACAAATCTTAACTCCTTGCTATGTATGTCACTCCATTTTAAATGTATGTGTAAAAAGACCATTTCAATTTATATTTGCAAAACATACATTTGGTATATGGCATCAACTACAAGTGGGCAGGAGAATATTACAAAGACAATTAATAATTGTGATTACCTGAAACTATAAAAGAAAATGGCTACAGAAGTTCACTGAAATAATAAGACAAAGAACAGTAATATATACATTATCTTGGACAAAAAGACAAAAAACATTGTCAAGGGAAAAGAAACATTAAAGAAATTGAAAGGTAAGAAAGTCATCCTCAAAGAGTAATTAAATCAGTTCACACCCACACACTTCATTGTTTTTATGTGCATAGGAAGACATAATTATACACAGTGTCAACCTGATCTCTACATCCAGTCCACAGTAGTGGAAGCTCACTGTGTCTGTCAGGAATAGAAAACCAGAGAACGAAACACTGGAGTTACAGGCAGTCCCTGTAAAATGAAAGATTCAGGATCAGCATACAAATTCAGTGTTTCAGTGCTTCAGTGTTTGTCTGGGAACAAAATGTACAACAAGTGACAAGTGACTACAAGCAAAGCAAGCAAGACTAATGATAAACAGCTCTGCTTTGAAAATGGTTGTGTGCTGTACCACCTAAAGTGATGTACCCTCCTAAAGTTGCGTTTGTTCTTTAGCTGCAGCGCATTATATGTCACTCTCCTCGCTTTGTCATGGCTTCCATTCCTCATCCTCTCAGTCGGAGTTAAAGCCTCTTGCATATATGGCAGTATGTGGTAGCAAACCTGCTCTGTGCCATGGTGTGTGCATGTATTTGTGTATGCACTTATAAATTACCAGCTTGTGATTATCTGAGCAGTAGAGCTGCCGCAGTTACCACATTACCGCAGTAACGCAATCACGTCATGCCCACAGCACAGTCAAGCTGATCACCGCTTCACTGCCGAGTGAGCGGCTCAAGTGATGGGACACTAGTTATTCTCTCAGGCTTGACATTAGGCTTGCTGTGGTAGTCGGTGTTACCGGTGTTACACAGTGTTCAGGCATACGCCGATTACATTACTTGCCCACCGATCCCACTGTCATTTTGCTTATCAGCACCCACGTTCATCAAATAAAAAAACTCTAATTTATATATTAATACTAAGCGTGTTATCAATACTTAGTCGGATGATGGATGCTACAATTATAAACTCAAAGTGTCTGCTCCTTGACTGTCCGCAGAGTGAGACGTCTGTCCTTTCTCCTGCTCTCTACTGTAAACACACGTAGGTGTTAGTGAGCAGCTGCTCTCATGTCTTCCTGGGTCTCAGTGCTTGTTTTTGGCAGAAACTCTCCGCTCTCTGCCTGCTCAGTCTGTCTCTCTCCAGAAGGCAGGTGGGTTGCTCCGGTTTTGGTTTTAAGCGGTGGTCAGCTTCTGGCTTGTCCCCACGTCTGTGTGGGCCGCAGCCTGGCTGTACATGGAGGATGACCTGCTGGTGATCCTGACCAGCAGCAACCTGAAGCCCGCGTCACTAACTCATAAGTAAGTGGAAGACCTAAACTAAAACTCTAACATTAAAGATCAAAGTAAGCACTCTAGAGATATCGAGCGTCATCAACGAATATCTCATCTTGTAAAATGGTGTAGCCAGTAACACTGGTGATGTCACGGGTTTATTAACTGGTGGGAAAATTTCCTCACTGTGGCATCCCTACTTGACATAAAGAATGATGTGCCGAATGATGTGCTAAGACATTTAGAGACATAAGACATAAAGATAGACATTTAGACCATAGAGGATATAAAGAATAGACTACTAGAGGAATAAATGCATTTGATAAGTTTACTGTATTGGTCCAAATATAAGACAGGATTTTTTTTACCTGGAAATACATCTGAAAAAGTGGGTTCGTCTTATATTCAGGATCTAGGCAATTGTGTGTTCACAACATCAGATAATCTTTTTGAATGGATAAAATACCGGTGTAAAACTGACTCCTACACGGAGTGTTGCATTATGGGTTGTTTGTAGCCTTAATGTTGCTAGGCTAGCGAGTATTTTAATGTCAGTTTATGGTGAGTGTGTTAGTCAGTCAGTCCTAAAAGTGTTTGGTTAGTCCAGTTTAACCTGCAGGAGTTTCTGAAGGCTCATGTAGAGTTTTTCTGCCATGGAGGAAATAAATTCATGATGAGTGAAAACGAGTCCAAAACGAGTGATAAGGATAAGGATAATTTTTGACTGCTTCCAAGAGCCTGGAAAGTGTGAGAGTGTGTGAGTATGTAACTATACTATGATGTAAGTTATATTTAAAAAGTATTTTTCCAAAAACAGGTGTTGGAAAAGGGGGGTCGTCTTACAATCAGGGTCACCTTATATACGGGCCAATACGATATTTATGAACCAATTATTTTATAACATCTGAGGTTTTAATTATTTTCTTTATGGTGGTTACTGCAACAGTTTGAATGGCTTTGCTAATTTGTGCGGTAAGGAAAAGATCAATACCGCGGCAGCTTTAGTGAGCAGTCTATAGTGAGACTAAGATGAGATGGCGTTATGATTGTTAAACAGATATTAGTACTGATGCTTGCTGAGATACAGCATCTCCTGACAGATAGACAGAATTGTTTGATTGTCCTGAAGGTCAAGACAGTAAAGGCCATGAATAGCCTGTAAATCAATAATAACATCAACAATAACAAAACATAATCATGCATGATGTATGTAGTCTGATGAGAATGGCTCTTGGGATTACATGGCTGCTTTGACAGAGATATACTTTGACTATGGCTTATATCTGATATGATGAATCAGATAAATTCCAAAAACCATAATTTGAACTATGTTTTCCTCTTTCTGTTAGCTGTCGGCAGGTGTCATTGATTTTTACAACCCAGCTCTTAGTTCTGTGTGAGCCTGGAGGTAGGGCATCTCACTCCTTCCTTTTACTTGTAATGGTTTTCCAAAACAGATGCGTAGCTCCTCCAAGCTATGTATCCAGTGCTGAGGACACGGTGTTTTTAGGGACTCTGCTCAGGGCTATCTGTGTAGAACTTTAGCCTCGGCACACATTACATCAGTGTCAGACAGAGGATAAAACAGCTGCACGTGGAGGGAAGTGAGCAGTTTCTTACAAGCTTCTGGTGAGCAGCTTCAGAGTAGACTTGATTTAGAGCAGCCTCCTCATCCTTTTCTTCTGTAGAGCCTCCTCAAGCAGAGCTCTCACTGTCATATGCAATACAAGGAGATCACCCCTGTTACCTCAGGTTAGACTGCTAGTACCAATTAGAGAGCTTGCAAACTATGTGGTGCATAGCATCAAGAGTGATGTAAGGCTCTTGGAGCCCTTGCTCTCTCTGTGACACGTGTGCTTGAGGTTTGAGCAGTAGGAAAAGCTTCTGATGAGAACCTGTGAATGGATTGATGAAGGCTTCACACAGACAAGCAGTGTCTATGTGAAACCAACTCCAGGCACACACACTGCAGATTTAATTAGTAAAATACATATGTAATACATTAAATATAACAGGTGGCCGACACTGACATTTCAGATTATGTCATTTCGTGCAGAGACATGGGAATACAGCTAACCATTAGACATGGCTACAGACAACACCATGCACCAGCTCTTTATATCAATCACTTATTTGCAAGTCAAAAAAACAAATCTATCATTGGGATTAATGTGATTTTTTTATACTACTTCAATTGGTAACAGTTTGAAGATGTTTAAGATATACTGTATATGCAGATGGGTGACAAAGGGAAAAACCTGAATAAAAGAGTGGAGAAACATAATGAATGCAGATGCTTCCACACAGGTGCACTGCATGGTACAACTAAGCCGTTAACATCCAATCATGCTATGTGGCATGATTGGATGTATATAGTTGATTAAAATGCTGAGCAGGTCCAGTTGATTCTGATTTTGTGTCAAGCTGGCAAGAGGCAAAGATCTAAGTGACTTTGAAAGAAGGTTGAGTGTTGGGGCACGGATGGCAGGAGCTTCAGTCACAAAGACTGCTCAACTGGCTAGTGTTTCAATAGGAACAGTGACTAAAGTGACATCTACATTTAGATGCAGATGTCATGGGAAAGACATTAGTAAATAGGGTTAGTGGCTCTCTTATGCTGTGTGGGGCATTTTGCTGGCACGGTCTTGGTCCACTTGTCCCCTTAGAGGGAAGGGTCACTGGAAATCAATACAAAGTTGTTCTGAGTGATCACCTTTATCCTATGATGAAACATTTCTATCCTGATGGGAGTGGTCTCTTCCAGGATCTCTTCTAGGATGCCCCCATCCATAGGGCACGAGGGGTCACTGAATGGTTTGATGAGTATGAAAATGATGTGAATCATATGTTATGGCCTTCACAGTCACCAGATCTCAACCCCATTGAACACCTATGGGAGATTTTGGACCGATGTGTTAGACAGCGCTCTCCACCACCATCATCAAAACACCAAATGAGGGAATGTCTTTTGGAAGAATGGTGTTCATCCCTCCAGTAGAGTTCAGAGACTGCAGAATTAATGCCAAGGCGCACTGAAGCTGTCCTGGTGGCACGTGGTGGCCCAACACCTTACTAAGATACACTAGTATCTTAAATACTTTATATATATGTAAAGAGAGAGAGAAAGAGACAATAACAATACAGAGAAGTGAATTATATTAATATTATTGATAATAACTTTAACTCCAGGTAATTCATAATTACTATCCCACAGTCTTGAACTGCAATTAAATCACATTCTAATTGAAATTATGAGGGGAAAAAAGTAAACTGTGAAGCATTATTATTGTCTGAAATTAAAAATATACCCTGATATAAATTTTAGGTCAAAGCTGCAGGCTTGCAATGCAATTGACAACCTGCCTGACAGTTATGTTTTGCATTCCCTTTTTTTCTGCTTTGAAGCTGGTAGATAAAATTTGATCATAATCAAAAAAATATGGTCAAAACATTTAAAATCAGACCAATCTGTAAAAGAAATAGATACTGAACCCCAAATTGCTCCTGATGGCTGTGCCATCGGTGTGTGAATGTGTATGAATGATTAAATTAGAACTTCCTGATGAGCAGGTTGGCACCTTGCATGGCAGCCCCTGCCATCAGCGTATGACTGTGTGTAAATGGGTGAATATGACTTGTAGTGTAAAAGCCCTTTGAGTGGTCGGAAGACTAGAAAGGTGCTATATAAGTGCAGTCCATTTACCATTTACCATGTAACTCCAGTTATGAGTACATGCGTAGCCCTCTAGCCGGCCGTCACAGAGAGGGGAGGGGGCTGGAAGAGTGTCGATAGCATGTAAATGCAAGGATAACGGTGCACCTTTTAATAATAATGATGGCAGCAACACTACATGAGCATGGGTAACTAGGGTAACTTGGCTGAGCCAGCGGGCATACATTCATGAGTATGCTACCCGCATGCAACAGCTAAGTGTTGCACTGTCAAAATGTTCCGGGTGGAACTCAAGCACTAGAATTATTGTTCTGCATGTCAGAGTAAGTGGATTACCAGTAATGTGGTAACAAAAATTTAACAGAGCAAACGGAAGCAGATCAGAAAACAAGGGGGCTTCGAACTGAAATATGAGCAAATATACTTATCAAACTGAGGGAATTAAAAATAAAGGCCTCTCTGTAATATAAGCCTGCCTCCAATAAAGGCCTGGTACCCTCTGCTGTTGAGGTAAATAAAGGTAATACGGTATATATAGTTCAACCATGAGAGATTTTGCCTTATGGTTTAAGTGGGTGTATCAGGTAAATATAGCGCACCAAAGAGCTGTATTAACCAAAGATAGACATTATTGTCTGGTCAGTTTCTTAATAGATTTTCTAGAAACCATACTATATCACTATATAGAGTATATCAGCATTGTGATATAAAATGACAGTAGATATACCATGATAGAAGATTTTATCCATATCACACACTCCACTGTAGAATGTTAACACAGGTTGCTGAGACCCCCAAATTCCCAGAAAAAAATTCCTGAACTCTGTCCTCAATGCTAGCTACGGTCCTGTCTGCAGAGTTTATGGTTTTTGTTGCCCTCATCTCTCCATCCACTATCTCATCCAAATCTAGCTGTTTTTCTCAATTTATTTGCCTTTTCTGCTCAAACTGTAGCATGAATGTGCAAGATTAGCAGTTTGTCACTAGTAGTGCCACCTTTCACATGGTCATTTTATCTGTTGGCCATATTGTGCAGCTTTAATGTCTGTTCTCAGCTGTAGTCTATACAAAGAATATAGTTCTTCATGCTAATAAATTCCATCAGATGTTTATAAATTCTGCTTCTATTAACATCACTTTATCATCATGCTAATGCCATTACTTGTAATTTCATTACCAAAACTCAGTGGGACTGCATTTTGGATCTACTGCAAGGACTTTAAGACCATGATCAATTAGATTAATTTCTCCAATTTTCTGTCTGAAGGCATACTCCTGTTAGACAGAGAACTGGCAGATGGAGTTTAGAGGAAGGCTGGGAAATGGTTCCTGAAGTTTTCAGCTCCCGAGGATGGAATAAAAGGGCTTTATTATGGAGGTTTCCATGAGGTGTGCAGTTCACTGCTTTTTTGAGAAGCGTCCTAGGAGAACCACGGGCCACTGCACCGCTCCTCAATGTCCCTGTGCCTCTGCTGGAACTGGATGGATGGATGAACGGGTGAAAAGACTGCATATCTGGGCTGCTGTACTTTAGTCCATATATGTGGAGAAAAGTGTGAAAAGTTCAATCAAGTGAGTGTTAACATGCTGGGGAAAGAGAAAAATAAAAAAAAACAGGAAGAGAAAGAGGAAAATAAATATAGAGGATCTACCTGGCTGAGGGGATAGTTTTGACAAAATAATGTTTTAAATTACTTCTGAAAACTTTTACGCTTCACTTTGTAAATACAGTATGTAAATAAAGACTGCAATAATGAGAGGGAGACAGTAAGTAGGCGTAGAGAGGCAGCTGTGCTTTTCCATCCTCCTCCATCATCTCTCGGTTTCTGTCGCTCTCTTCCTTTTATCTGCACTGTTATCTGGATGGAATCATACCTCTGAATTTAACACTTGTATTAAATTATGTTTCCTGCTGAATATTTGATACACATCGTGTACGTGGAGGTGACCCCACTCTAGCTGTTCTCTGTCTCCCTCAGCCAGGAAATATTTGGGCCATTTCTTCAGGAATGTTGGAGCGAGGCTCCCCTCCCAGAGTGTGTTAGGGTTCAGCATGGTTACACTGTGTTGTTGCCAAATTAAAAAGAACTGGCTTCAGACTGAGATCCCAACGGAAAGGACAATGTGATCTGAGGACAGTCAGGGTGAAAGGTCAAACGTCTGAACTCTGAAAGGTCAACAAGTGTGACACATTGGCCATTATGTTAGTTTCTTAACTTAAGTAAAAGTAGCAGTACAACTATGTAAGTTGTAAGGTTCTGCCTTCAAAGTGTTACTTAAAGGGGACATAATGCTTTTTGTGATTTTCTGTTCTGCTCCCTGAAAGTCAGAAGCCAAGGCTTCAACCTACTCTAAATGCTCCGTTTGCAAAGTTACCTCTAGTTACCAATTGAACTGACGTCAGATTGTTCACAAATACCCACAAACTGCTGCCCGTTCCGTAGCCTTTGTTGCTAAGGTTGTTCCATGAGTTGTTCATGTTGGTGCTTGTGTTGCGGTGGGAGAGAGGCTACTCTGCAACGTTGGCGCATACTGGCTGCCGTTCCTCTTTTCTAAATTGACAACTGACTATGAATTTCACTGCTTGTGTGATTTACGTGGCCTTCCTGCATTTTACTCAAGCTTTTCATGTTTTCTGTCTGCGTGTTTTGACCGCTCCCTGAGTTGGAATACATTCTATTGAACTAGCAGACTTTTGATTAATCAACGTAAAGTGCTGCCTACCTGCTGTACTGGGATCCATTCTCCGGAGGACAGCAGATGTCTCTTCATCCAGCCTGCTTGCTCAGGGTTGACTGTGGAGTCCTGCTGCTTGCATGCAGATCCATCGGCGGACATGTGCAGGAACTGATCACACCGCTGGCCTTCACCCACACCCTGAGATCTGCCAGCAGCTTGCTCCTCTGGTCCCCCAGTACTAAGCTCTGCAACATGGGGGATGGAACCTTCTGCTCTGCTGCACCACGCTTGTGGAACGGCCTTCCTAACTATCTGAGGGCAGCACAGACCCTAGACTCTTTTAAAACAGACCTAAAAAATCTTTTTATTCAGGAAGGCTTTTTCATCTTAACTCGTTATTGTTATGTTATATGTTTTTAACGCTGTAGCACTTTGAGATTCACTGTGAATGAAAAGTGCAGTACAAATTAAATGCATTTATGTATTTTATTTTTGTTGTTTGCAATGTTAGCAAGCTTACACGCTAAACCAACATGGTGAATATGGTTAACATTATACCTGCTAAACACTAGCTCGCATTATCATTGTCAGCATGTTAGCATGCTGATGTGTGTGATTTAGCTCAAATAGGCTACACCCTAACAGAGCTGCTAGCATGGCTGTACACTCGTCTTGTTAAATAACTACAGTGCAGTCTGTTTTATATGTTAATTCTAGGTTTAAAAATATATGAAAATATTAATCTATAAAGTAACTATAGCCGCCAGATAAATGTAGTGGAGTATGTAGTGGAGTAAGACATGCAATGTAATAGCAAAATATAGGGGAACAGAAGTATAGAGTAGTGAAAAAACTGGTACCTCAAAATAGTATTTACTGTAGTTTTCACCACTGGTATTTAACATTTAAGGACTGTATGGGTTATGTAGCTGACTTGACCTACAGACTTGGACTTGTTGATGGAAAAATTAGCTTTCAGTAACTCAAACAAGTGTATGTCCATTTTCCTAATTTACTGCATGTTGCACAAATAATGCAGAAATGTCCCTCAGAATATTAATCTCTCAAGCACAACTCATTTGGACTGGAGCTAAAAAATGTTGTTTTTGTCTGCAAGGACAGGAAGGATCCTTGTTGTAGATGAGAACATTTTCTTTAATCCCTGGATAATGTGCATGTGTATCTGTGTGTGGAAACTGAATAGTATTCTCAGCCAGCACCGAGGTGTCTGTTACATTCAAGAATCCACTTGTTTTTCCTTTTATTTATCTTCTCCTCTGTCGCCTCTGTTTTCTCTTCTGATGGTTATCACATTTAAAAGCCTGGCCAGTTCCAATCTGTATTCCAAATGATAGATTCCTTTTATTCGCCAAGCAGAAGATTGTTTTACAACAGAGAATCCATCTCCCTCTCTCTCAGTCAGACCTGATGAATTTGGTGTGGGATGCCAGGGCTACTCCAGGGAGTTGCTGGCTCGGAGCCTTTATGGCCGTGATTGAAAGCGAATGTCTTAAATTGTGGCACTTCACGTCAGGCCGGGATAAGATGACTGGCTGAGCTGTCCCCCACCCTGTCTTTGTTTGTCTTCTTCTTGCTGCCTCTTCCCCTCTGCTCTGCCACAATTCTGTATCCATCTGTCTGTCTCTCACTTCCTTTCAATTCCATTCACATCACTTTAGTGGCTCCTTTATCAACCTGACATGTGATTCCATAAATTGCCAAAGCTGAAGGGGACAAAATGAATTACATCCACCACAGAACAATAACAATTAAATAAGAGCAGATTAGCTTTGTGTTAATCTATGCTTTGGCTTCACTTACAGCTGTACTAAGCAAGATTTGTATTATAAAAATATATACTCATAAGCCGAAAGCCCCATTCACATGGGATTTATTTCTCTAGGGGAGGTTGGCTGATCTGAATA
The DNA here is from genome assembly GCA_038419695.1 of Scomberomorus guttatus. NCBI lineage: Eukaryota > Metazoa > Chordata > Actinopteri > Scombriformes > Scombridae > Scomberomorus > Scomberomorus guttatus. The sequence goes on from CM076445.1 coordinate 2,639,313, forward strand.
CTTACTACACTCATTGATTTAATCCCATCTGGAGCACATGTCACTGATATTTCTCCAGCATTAAACTGGTTCTCCCAGAACTCACCGTCAGGTTGATTTACTTAGGAAATACCTTCAGGGCTGCTAACCCTTTGCTGCATCTTTTCAATTTAGCAGGTTACTTAAAGACCGATGATGGGCCGAGCTGTATTTACTGTAGGCTCAGCTGATCAAAAGAAAATGTATCAATGTCAGCTGCTAATCAGTCATTTAAAGGGACTTATTATGCTTTTCCTTATTTTTTAGTCATATATATATATAATGTTACAATGCCGGATATTCATATTAATTGTGGCCAAAAAATCAAATAATGAGGTAAACGTATGTAGAAGTAATGCCTGTGAGCCAAAAGCACTGGCTTCAGACTGCTCTGAATGCCTGTTTTTTTTCTACTTTCAGCCCAAGCTGACGTTGGCTCATGATGGATTTCTTTATATGGACATCTGCTCCACACACAGCATGCAAGTTCACTGCTCAACTCAGCTAACATTGTGGCATTTTTCCATTGTTTTGGGGGTAGTCACACTGAGCCATGACTCCATTACACAGCAGGCAAAGTAAAATAAGTTGTTTACCTGTTGGAGGTGTGGTCGTCTGCAGCTCTTCATCAAACATCATCATCACTGTGGCTGTTTCTGCTTGTACTATTCCTCCCTGCATTATTTCTAAAAGATCGCTCAACAAAGCGCTCCAAATATCTCCATACATTGTTGTGTTGCCCGGTTTTTAGTGCTTCATTTACTCCCATTATTTAATTGTTTAAATTCTTTTAATATGAAGCAGTGAAGCAGGAAATGTTGGGGTTTCATCGGTGGTAACTTAATGTGACTCCGATACAGCTGCCCCTCGGCAGGCTTCCAGAAAGCTGGCCAATCAGAACAGAGTGCACTCATCTGGAGGGGGGCCTTAAAGAGGCAGGGGGTAAGACCTGTTAGAGACAGAGGCTGAACTGAGGGGCTGCATAAAGGGCCAGTATAAGATAAATAGGGATTTTTTAAAACTGTGAATCATGCAAAACTACTCTAGTGGAGTCCCAGAATAAAAATGTAGAGCTGGAAATAAGCATAATAGGTCCCCTTTAAGTCATCAAACATTTGTTGGCTCCAGCTGCAGTGCAAAGGTTTTTCCACTTTGGTGGTTTTGTATCACTGTAAGCTTTATCTCTATGTTTTTTTTGGCGTCCCTTTGGGCTTTATAATGGGCACTTCTGTGGCCATATTAATTTGTTAGGGGGCCCCAGGGCAAACATTTGCTATTGGACCCCTTTTGACCCTCTTCCCACGAATGTATTTAGGGAATAAAGACCATGTGAGAACAATAAAAACAAATAAATATAATCAATATTTGTATATTAGCAATGGATCACATGACTATTTGTCTGTGAAAGGAGATACATGATTATTACCTGACTGCAGTTCCCCTCAACTCTGCAGAGCTTTTTAGCCTCTTTCAGCTCATTGTTTTGGTTTTAGGGACCTCAACTTTACTGTTTTGGTTCAATCTCAGGACTCTTATTAACCCAGTTTCCAGCTGCAGCAGCTGTTTTCAGTGAAGAAGCTCTGATAAACCCACTGTATGCTACCTGCTGAACACCAAACAGCAGAAAGACACAGTTAGAGAATAGTTGGTGAACATAGTGGAGCATTTAGCAGCTAGAGAGCAAGATACTGGTGGAGACCAAAACAGAGCTAAGAGGAGAGTGAATATTGGACTTCATTAGGTGAAAACAAACACAAACACACAACTCCAAATTAATACTAATGTGTGTGTGTTCACCATACCTATCATGATAAATATGTCAGGGTTGTGTTTACAGCTTATCGCCGCTGCCCACAAGTGTTCAAAAAATCTCTTATTGCAGGCTTAAGGTCTGAAAACTATATTTTGACACATGGACCCTCTACAAGACAGGTCCACGAGATTAAGTAAATAATAAGTAATAAGTAATGAAATAAATTATGCAGGACACACACAGCAACAGATGGGGCATGGAAATGTTGTTGTCAGGTGCTGGTTACCTGTCAACCAATACAGCATCAAGGGCTTCTCATGACAGTCCAGACTTGCATGCCTCTGATTAGTCAGAGTCCAATGTGTAGTCTGCCATGTCTCTTTGCCAAGTCACAGCAAGATTTTACAACCCCATGATCACCTAATCTGACACAGTGACCTTCTCAAAAGACTTAAATATTATGTAGTTGGATCTTGGTTACAGTTAATTGGGTTAAAAACACCAGTTTTGTCCAGTTGGTTATTCAGCCTCGGGCACTTGATGAATAAAAATGTCTGCTGCTTCAAAGATGTCTACTGGTGTTGAGAAACTGAACTCACATGCTTCTCCTGCAAGAGGAAAGAAAGCTGTATGGGAGGAAATGGCAGTAAAATAATGCTGACAACCCAACAAAAATGTCAGAGGTTGAATTAATTCTAATAAGTGGAGCTGAAAGCCTATGGAGCATTCTCACACTCTCCTCTGACAAAACAAAAAAATGATGTGTGATTTAAAAACAACCTGTTCTTTCTCAAATATACTCCACTTACGAACGTCTGTCTTCTACGAATAACACCAGCCTCCATGCTGACAATGGTGCTGCAAATTGAACACCTGCTTTTCTCAGACTCAATCACAGACTCAGCAGCCTCTGATGCAGCAGTCAGCCACTAGTGATACTTCAGTTTCTGCTGCAATTTCAATAGAATTATATACTCTCATACGGTAGGCAACCCTTAAATATATATTGCATTAACCCAAGCATGTAATTTTAAGTAGTGGCACTTTTCTGTTATTTTGCTAGTGCAAAACCTTCAGCCCCATAGCAAATATGTACAAATATGTAATGTATTAGTATCTAAAACTCTACCAGCGCCCCTTTAAAGTAGATGTTTACCCCATCATATAGTAGATTCCAGTCCAGAGGTTGGAAACCCTTTTTTGCAAGGGAGACCTGGCCAAGACGCCAGCATAAAAAGTTGCGTAACAATACTAAAAGTCTCACACAAGCTAAAAATAGTTAAGTTAATTAAGTTAATTTTGCTGACTATTACAAGTGGCTGCTAAGCAGTAAACATGAATGCTTTCTTTCCAATCTCTGTTTACACTTTAGAGACAGACAGCAGATCTGTCTTGTGATCTGAGATATTATTATGCAAGGTGAGCTCTGTGAAATGTATTTGCAGAGATGTGATGCAAGTCTGCTCAGAATGGCTTTATAAATAAAAAAAATATCAGGAACTCATTCAGTGTACTGTATGTTCAGAAATGGACAGCCAACTCTAAAAATAGAGAGCAAAGAGACAAATCTGAACGTGCTGTGATGAACAGTCTAACATTTAGAGACACTGGGCCTCATTCACTAATATGTGTGTGGAAATGTTCTTACTTTGCACACAAAATAAGTGCGTGCTCACAGTTGCTGTTGGATTCATGACACATGCGCACCAGCCAATTTTGTTCTTACCACCGTGCATATGTTAGTGAATTAGAATCATTCTAAACTGGCAGGCTCATGCCCGCTATCGGTAATTAGCATACTAACAAGCCCCCATTTCTCTATATAAGGAACGCTCTGTTGTAGTGGTGCAGCAGTGGAGAGAGCGGTCACTCATTGCAAAGAGGGCTGTGGTGGTACAAATGTAGAAAAACTTTACTGCTAGTGAAAAGCAAACAATAGTTTTAGAAGTAGAAGCCAGAAAAGGCAGATCTGGCTGGTAAACATGTCATTGGCACAACTGTTTGGAGCCTGATTGTGAATCCTGTACACAGTCTGCATATCTGTTGCACCACTATCACACAATACATCCGTAACATTATAAAAAGTTGGTAAATGTGTAGATATGTGGAATTGATCTAAATAAATCTCTACTGCTGTGCCAGGTGTGCATCGTGTTTCGTCTCTGTCCACAACAGGCCGTGATGTAGTGAAAGCAGAGTGGCCCTCCCTGTGCCACTACTGACCTGTCAGGCTGTGAGGACATTGAACAGGCTGCTGGTTAACCAGCTGCATATATCACAGCCAAATCTGATGCTGTCACATTCCAGTATGGAAAATTTGATATATAAGCTATTGTCATCTAAAAGTCGGAACTGGACAATTTTAATATATTAATGATTTAATTACATTTATGATGATGATTTATAGATTACAATGTCCTAGCTATTAATTTTATAATTAGTAAATGAATTGTGTATTATTAACAATTTCACACTTTTAAATGTATATTTAGGCCCAATCATTTTTTACATAATTGTGGTTCTAATATACTGTTTACATTGAATAAATATTGACTATATAATTTTTTAAGACCGTGGGATGTTAATGATTTGTGCGAACGCATGGTCTAAGGCAGTTCTAAATTTGTAAGAACAAATTCAGTTTGGAATCCTGGATTTGTGCTTATAATCTTCGTACACTCGGTTTAAGCACAGATTTGTGCGTATGCACTGTTTGTAAATGAGGCCCAATGTGCTGATGTATTCATATACAACAACTTACCATAATCAACGTCTGTCTTCCCCTGAGTAGTAACAATGTCCCTAATGTCTGCAGGATTCCTCCTAGCAACTTGAAAACAACAGCAACTTGGTTTTGTCTGCATGAATAATTCCTTGTGTTGCTGCCTATCATGTGACAGTTTTTGACTTCTTTACCTATTTGCTTTTTTGCTTGATGTGCACGTGACACAGTTACTTCACATCTTTTCCCTCAAAATTCAAATACTTCTTACTTACTTACAAATACTTTTACACACACTCTTCATGCCACATGAAGAGTGTGTTCACATCCAACCTGAAAACAACTGAAATGAAATAGCTGAACATCAGATATGGTGCACTCATGTCTCTCAGTCTCTTCCTCTGCTGTCAACAGTGCAAAGGATTACCAAACCAGACAATCGATATTTGTGGGTGTGCGCAGTTGAGCGACAGTGTTTGTTAATATGTGTGTGTGGCCGTGTGCCACAAGTCAGTGTCAGGCTAATGAATCAGGCACTGAGCTGAAAAACAAGGCTCAGACTGTAAACGCACTGAGGTTGTTCTCCTCTGGCAGCCTCTCCTGACCTCTACCTCCTCACCTCCAGACCTGGCATCCTTCATTCAGTGCTCTACACTCAGGCTTCAAGGCTTCTGTGGTGAGGGTAGTAGCACTATGGTTAGTTTTATGATTTGGACAGTTTCACAATTTTGTGTTGACTGTAGTTACACATGAAAAAGTTAAACCTGAAAATAGACTTGAAGCCTGAAAATATGCTTCTGGTTGCAGTAATGTGCGTATAACACACGTGACACATGAGCTGTTCTGTGGGCTGTGTAGACTGCTGGATTGATTAACATACAAGCATACTGTTCCACCATCTCGTGAGATGGACAACTGAAAAACGCAGCTGAGACACTTTAAGTGTAGACACGATGTCTACGCACTCCTTCTTTGAAGGACCTGGCTCCAAACAGAAAAGATGGCGCCGACCATAAGCAGCAGCTCCAGGCTTCAAATGGTTCCAATGGTTCCAACCAACGGGTGACGTCACACCTTATCACATCAAATGTTGCTTATTTTAAGTCACAGGACACATTGACATATTTACCTGTTGTACACACACCTATGTGTAGGAATATGGACAGAGCTTTAGAGTGCTCAGGTGTGTCAGCTTGGTTGAATAGCAGCATCTGAGGTTTGTTCTTGCTGTGAAGAACAGTGCATCACCCTGAGGATTACCTGCTATGCACTCACACATTCATCCACTGCCTATTGTTTGCCTCTGGCAGCATGCACTCTGTGAATGGTGGCTGGACCCCAGAATATGTCCCAGAGGACGCTGAGCTTATTGCTGCTGGCTGCTAAAACTGTGACTCTCCCAAATGTCAGCTGTTCTGTGATGAAGGAAAAACCGAAGAAGACAAATTGCTCTTTCATTACTGTGTATGTGATGGGTGTGTATAAGCTGTTACTGTCATTCCTGAGCACAGATTTCATCTTGATTTAAACAGTTCCTCTTCCTGTTATTTGTGGGCAACAGCATTCAGTATCTACTATGTTTGAGTGTGATCAGAAGCAGTGGACACACAACCACACACACACATCGGTCCCCTGTTGCTCCTCAAACACATCAGACAAGTTTGGTGAAAGGCTTTTTGTGTCGAGCTTTGTGCAGTCAGAGATACAGCAGCTCAAAAAGGTTCTCCATCTTCTCCCCAAAACACACCCTGTTTCAAACATAAAGCACTATCACAACCCTGCTGTCTATTCAGACATTTTACTACACTGTCCCCTCTCTGCTTCTTCACACCACTACCAGGTACTAAACACTACACATTTCAAAGCCAAAGAGGAACGTGCTGATAAATATTAATGCTAGAATTTATTTTATTTATTTATTTAATTTAATTTAAAAGGGACACCATTTGATGCACCATACTAGATTATAGCTTCAAGCTAATTTGCATCTGTAGTCCCTTAGCAGGTCAGAGCAAAGAAACAACACAATAACAAACAGTACAGAGTAAAATTAACATACAAAGTTATACTGCAAGACATGCGATACAAAACTATAGCACACAGCACATCACCAATGTATGTTTGTCAAATAAAAGGAAGCCTTGAAGACCATAAGATAGAAGATAGGGTTGGGCAATGTCAGAATTGACAGAATTGACATGTGACTATTTCCACAGTGAAACATCGTGATGGACCATGATATCGGGGGGTAAGAAATTACCCTTATTGGCTTTTTACTCTTACTGAACCCTAATAGAATATCAAAATCAGTCAGTGCATAGCTGAGCAGCTTTTAACAGACCTTTAAAGTTGGTTTTGAAAGTGCTGATAGAGCTGCAGCTCTTCACATCGTCAGGCAGGGTTTCCATTGATTTGTGGCTGTGACAGAGAAAGCAGATTGCCCAAATGTAGTGTGGTGAAATGGTATGGTACAATCTCATATAGAGGATATTCTGGAGGATCTAATAGGATTTACTGAGTGAGTGTCACGTAGTGGAGGAGGGGCCAAACCATTAAAATTAAACCAGGCACAAATTTGAAAATAATCTAAAAGGAGTGAACATTGTGTGAACATGCCAATGGCAGTGACAACACTGGATGTATTAAAAGAAAATTACAGTTCATTACAACCTGGATCTTATTTTCACAGTTTTTCCATTATTTCTATTAATAATGATATAACTGTGTTCACCAGGTTAATTGCAGAGGTCTGGGAACACACAGCGACATCACCGTGTGGTGCCCTAGGGTGACCACACTTGAAGTGTCCCCCTCCTCCCATTTTACACATAAAAAAGTGAAATTTACTATGACTATAAAGACTATAGACTTACATGAACTTACAGCTCAAGTACAGGCTCAACACATGTACTACAGAAAAATATAAGACCCAAGCAAAAAACCTGACACCAAAGTAGACATGGGCCTGCAAAAGCCAAACTAGACTTTACACTGATGTTCAAATCTGATTGCAATTCACATACCAATGCAACACGTCATGCTAAATATCATTATTTCCATCATAAATGGCCTGTAAGAGGCCTACATGCAAAACAATTACAGAGTATGTCTAAAAAAATCATTATACACATTTACCAAATAAGGCAAGCCCAATAACAACAATCATTTGAACAGCTGAATGTTCATAGAGTGCCAGGTGAGCTGAATAGCACATTGCATGTGTAATAGCAGGAGGCTGGATTAGTAAAATGGTCTTTAACACATTTTCTATCAGCAATAAAGTGTACTACTATTATTACTGAAATAAACAGCGTCTCTCTCTCTCTCTCTCTCTCCCTGCCGCTGTCCACGCCTCCGTGGTGCTGAAAGACAGCAGCGACTACTTCCCCCCAAAAGGGCATTTTTTTATATCTGTTTTCTTATTATTCATGTTCTTATTAATAATAATACTAAATACAAGTTAAATCAAGTCCTTTATAAATGCAGTTTCTGACAAGGAAAATGAAAAATGCCTTCTATTTACATTTTTCATTATGAGATTTTGAAATGAAAATCAAATCAGCATTCGTTTCTCATTTGTTGATTTCTGTTTTTGAAAAGAAAATAGAATGACTAAAACATACACAGACTTTACAAGCATCACTAACTGAACAACAAGACAAAACCGTTCCACAAATATCAGATCAACCACAGCGTCACATATTTGCCCTTTCTTCACTTTGTGCATGCATCATTGCGTCATTAATTAAATCCTCAAAGTCCATTCCTTTGACTAGTTTGGATTCAATGGCTAGCAGGGAGAGCGCAGACATTCTTCACTCTTAAGTTGAGAGACAGATCTCTTGCCCTCGCAGTTGGTAATGGGCAGGGTGTAACGAACAAGCTTGGGAAAGTAGTCTGTAGCCCATTTTTTTGCAGAATTTTCAGCATCTCCTCGGGTGAACATTTTTTGTCCAGGTCATCTGGATATGTGGAAGAAAGCGCAGCAGTGCATTTACATACACCATCACAGTCTGCATTAGAATCGAACAAAACACCAAGGAGTCCATTCAAGTTCCTGTATGCATCAATGCGTTTAGCAAGACAGGGCAGCAACCTGTCAATGATCACATTGTAGGTTTCCACCTTGAATTGTTGACTCCCATTTAGCCTCACATCATTCTCTGTAGACTCACTGGCAAAGGTTTTTCTTTTTCTCACCCACTGTGTGTTGTGGTGATAGGAGTGTGACACACCCTTCACATCCCAAAATGCCTTTTCAAACTGAAGTTGAAGTAGGTCAAAGAAATCGCTCACATCTTTACAGCTATTGTCAATGCTGTTTACACTGATGAAATTAAGCAGCACAGGGCACATAATGAATCAGGGGATTAGCTTTTTTCAGATGCGCCTGAAGGCCATTATATTTACCAGCCATGTAACTGGTGTTGTCATAAATGGCTAACTCCAGGGTCTAACTCCAGGTCATGAACCTTATTCTTCATATATTCAATAATGTATTCATATACATTATTCTTATTACATTCAGCAAGACTGTGAATAGGCTCAACACCAATGAATCTCTCTGCTACTTTCCCTTCCTTGTTGACAAATCTAAAAATGAATGTCAGCTTGTCAATGTGCGACGTATTGGGGGTTTAGTCTACGATGATTGAGAAGTACTTGGCATGCTGTAGTTTGGCTGCAAACATTTTCTTTACTTTCTCACACATTAAGCAAATTAACTCCTCACCCACAGTAGATGACAGGTTTGATGTCCCTCGTCCCTTTTGACCATACTTCTATATGTATTCTCTTAAAGAATGGATCAAACTGTGCAATAAATTCCAGCAATCCAAGGTAATTGCCATTACTTGATGAGCCCAAAAGTTCATAATTACCCCTGGTGGCCCATGCTCACAGGTGATTCGCAGCACCTGTGAGCATGGGCCCTGCTACAGTGGTCAGTAGGTGTCAGCTCCAAGAATCGGCATGCCACGTTTGACTGATCTGGATAGGGCCTGTGCGATAGGGCAACTTCAAGCTGGTGTTCTGCAAAACCAAGTTGCAGCATTATTTGGAGTGAGCCCTAGTACCATCTCCAAAGTGAAGGCCAAGTTCCATATAACGGGGGATGTCAGAGACAGGCCGCGAAGTGGGCGTCCCAAGAAGACGACACCCCAAGAAGACCGTTTCCTCACCCTGTCAGCACTTAGGTACCGTAGGCTGTCTTCTACAGATTTGCAGTCAAGGTTTGCAGGACGATATGGCCGACGGCACTCATCATTGGAGGCAATCTCAACGCAGAGAGATACAAGATGAGATTCTGCAACCAGTGGCAATCCCATATCTCCACAGTCTGGGATCGAACTCTATCCTCCAAGATGACAACGCTCGCCCCCACAGAGCGTGGTTTATCAGAGACTACCTCCAGAATTTGGGAGTGGAGAGGATGGAATGGCCTGCCAGCAGTCCTGACCTCAACCCCATTGAACACTTGTGGGATCAGCTTGGGCGTGCAAATGCTGGTTGAAGAATGGGATGCCATCCCACAGCAGTGTGTGACCAGGCTGGTGACCATCATGAGGAGGAGATGCCAGGCTGTTGTGGCTGTGTATGGTTCTTCCACACGCTACTGAGGCTCTTGTTTGTTAAATTAATAAATTGTTAAATTGCCAATATGTCTTGTTTCTTCAAACTTCAATCATCTAATCCACCAAACACCAAACAAGTCAATGGCAGAATAAGCTCTTTGGCATTGGCAGAGAAGATTTGGCAAATATTTCATGGGTGCAACCCCACCCTCATCTCACAAATGCATGTTCCTTACAAATGTGGCACCATTTAAAAGGGAAATACGCAGGCTTTCCAACGGTATAAGAAATAATCTACCAAACACAAATTTCCTTACTTTTTGTGCTAGGTTTATATAGAAAATATGACAAATATCTTAAAGGTCTTGTTGTTGTCAATCATTTGGTGCCCCCCCATTGGTGGTGCCCTGGTCACTAGCCCTATCCCATATATGGAAAATCTGGCCTAGGTGACATCAATACAAGAAAATCCAGTTGGGTCAAGAAACACGGACAGTGAGAAGATCAGACATGCTGTAAATAAACCTCCAGGTTAGTCAAATACAGACTAACAGAAGTTTAAATGGCAATATTTAGTTTCTTTACATAGCAACATCTTAGACTTATTTACAACAGCCTCTCCAATAGGCAGTCAATGTCTGCTTTGCATATAGTACAATAACACAACAGTATATTTATTGAGTAGGACAGCATGCTAGCTGTGTAACATTCATGATGCTACTGGTAGAGCAGAGAATTGTCACAGTGTTTGATGTCCATGGAACTACGTCACCATGTGGACCAATACTGCGTGCAATACTGAGTGCATTAAGAGATGTATGTATTGAGGGACGCTAGTGATGTGGCTCTAGTAATGGCAGTGTTGGTTGGTTGGTCAGTCAATAAGTCAGTCCAACACTCTGGTCAAGACTGAAATATCACAACAAATGTTGTCTGGATTGCTGTGAAACATTGGACAGACATTGATGGTCTCCAGAGGACTGATTTTGATGGTCCTATGACTTTTCCTGGCATCGACATACAGGTTTACATTTTTGGTTTTGGGTGAAATGACAATATTGCTCCCCAGCTGATGAATCCTAAAGACTATGGTTATCTCTTCACTTTCATGCAGTGCCAGCATGTAACAGTTTTCACCTATCCAGTCAATAAGATCCAATAATCTCATCATCTACTGGATAAATTGCCATAAAATTAGGTACAGACATTCATGTTTCCCTCAGGATGAACTGCAATAACTTTGGTGATGAACTTTTCCTCTAGCAGCATCATCAGGTCAATTTGTCTAATACTTTGCTAAACTAAGAAGAAAGTAAACATTATACTTGCTAAACATCAGGATATTAGCATTGTCATTGTGGACATGATACTTTCCAGATGTCTGGATGTCTATAGTTTAGTTATTGTGCATCTCCCTTCAGTTCTTCATTAATCATTGTTCCTACCATTAAAGAACTTTACATGAGGTTGGAAAACAGTGGAGTATTCCTTTAAGGCAGTGTGAAGCAGTTTTCACTGCAGGTTTTAACAGACTGTTGAGTGCAGTCCTCCCACACCAACAGGGGATGATTTCTGTAGTCAGTAAATGGCCAGTAGTTTCAGATTTCTGGTCTAACTCTTGCTGTGATCCTAATGAATGTGAAGGAGAGAAACATGCACATCACCAACTCTGCGCTGGATGTTGTTGCAGTCTGTCAATGCAAGTGAGGGAAAATCATTGATAAATACGTTTGAGGTATAGGAAAAGGAGATTGGAATAGTAAATTATGGCAAAAAAGTGGGAGGATGGGTACAAATGCAAAATGAAATCAGTGAAAACTTGGCCTGATCGATCTTCATGAAAGTCTAATAAGAAGGTTGGGTTGCAATGAGTCAATATTAGCAGCTGCTGTCAGAGAGGGACTGAGCTGGGAAAAGAAGAGAATAGATAGGGCTAATGTGGGAGGAGAGGACTGAGTTGTCTCCCCATGTCTCTCTCTCATACACTGCATTTAGAAGTGCCTTATACTTTAGAGAACCAAATCAATCTGGTGTCGACTTTTTTTCTTTGCTCCTAATCTGGAACAGCAGATCGATGTACACGTGATGTGCAATATTCATTCATCAAAAAGATGCCTTATTAATTTCTGGGTGGTTATTTGAAGGGCAGGAGAAGGAGCGTATTGCTTGTCCTGTCTTGTTGGTCTTGTAAGATGAGCTCAAGTTCCCCTTCACCTCTCTATGTAACTTATCAGTGGGTCTTATCTCTGGCAACCACATCATGTCACGCACAAAGAAACTGCCTCTCTGGAAAAAAAAAGGTTAGTGTTTCATTCTCAGAAACACTTTGTCTTGTCTGTCAGACCAGTGTAGGTCAGAGTGTCTCAAAGGCAACACTGTTGTTTTCTGTAATTAAATACAGCACTGGATGTTAGAGCAATAATTGTTCCATTATTTAGTGTTGACACAGTCCTTTGACAGACACACACACACACGAACACACAGTTATTTCCAGGGCATGCACTATTTATTTAACTCTTTTTTACTTTATATTTTTCAGCATGTCTCAGCTTGTCAAGACTGAGATTAAGCTCTGAATAATGTTATTATGATCACGTTGAAACTCATGTGAATGCTGTGTGTGTGTGTGTGTGTGAACCGCAGTACGAGTGTCGACAGGTCAGTGAATTGGGGATTAGACTTGTGAAATGACAACAATGCAGTGGAAGGTATTCAGAATCTGACTGTTGCCTGGTGGCAGGGAGGCAGAGCGCTGGTGCGTGGAGAGGTGGTGCATATTTACTGAGCTGAGAGCAAAGCTGCAGGAGCATAATTACCAGTTTGGAGGGGGAAATGGTTGTTTAGGAACATCTGGATGCTGGTCCACGTATTGAGGACAGCAGGTGTGGTGGACAAGTTTACAGAGCTGCATAACACAGGTATTTATCCCTTCTCCCTAGAACTTTTCTACTGTGTTACAGGACTGATGGTCATGTACAGTAATAGCACATAGAGCTGCCCAGTGAGAGGAGATATTTCAGGTGAGGTGACGGACAGTTGGAGCACTTCCAGAGCTTTGCTGGACATGAAATTGAATCTCCTGATTGAATCATCAGTACAGTATAGTTTTATTTTTGTTTTTCCGACTATAATTTCTGTAAATTATTTTCATCGATTTATCTGATGATTATATTTTCTTGATTAATCTATTAATGGTTTTGTCAATAAAATGTCAAAATGTTGGGAATTTTTTTTTTTTAAACTGATTATCAAAATAGTTGGTGATTAATTTTCCGTCATTCAACTAATTGTTTAATCGACTAACTGTTTTGGCTTTAGTCTTCGCCAAAGTTATAACTGAGATCTGGGAACACTTATTCACTAAAAAGAACAGGTCGAGAATCACGAGCAGTCAGATGATCTGACAGGTTGGAAACAAACCTCCATGTTAGACAAACTGGAAACGCAAAATGAAGGTGAACAGTAAAATTATTCCCCAAATTGTCTGTTGTAAACATCCATTACAGCATACTGACTCACTTCCTGCTTCCTGTGACCCACTGTACTCTCTGTATTTATGCACACTTGTGTAATGAGAGATTACTAGTGACATTTGGGTGTGCTCACGTTCAGTTTTACCTCCAAATGAAGTAGCTAATCTAGCTAAACTAATGGCTTGTGGATAACATGTCTGATCAGGTGCCTGCTTGTGTTTCTCACTACACTGGACCTATTTTTGGTCCAATTGAGATCTTAGCAAATATTTTGAGTAAAATGGGCAGAGCTATGATTATTATTTGTCAGGGCAATGCTCATTGATCAACAGAAACACAGGAACTGTAAGTGAGCCATATCTGACCTTTGACCTACTTTCAAAGATTTTTGAAAATGATTGAAGATCTTAGTGTGACTTTTTTCAAACACACTTATTTACTTTCCTGTCGAGATAGAGGGAAAGGATTGAAACCACTCTCATATGTACAGTAGGTCAAATATGAAGCTACAGCCAGTAGCCCATTAGCTTAGCATAAAGACTGGAAACAAAGGAAAACAGCTAGCCTGGCTCCGTCCAAAGGTGAGAAAATCCACCTACCAACACCTCTAAAGCTCACTACTGAACATGTTATATCCTGTTTGTATAATTCATACAAAAACAAAACTGTAAAAACAGCTGAGGGGTTTTGTGCTGGACTGGATTTCTTGGCCAGGACCGGCTGCTAGGCAACCAGTATAAACTCCAAAAAGTTACTGGTTCAGACCAAGAAATAAACCCCCCACCAACCACCTGTAAAATAGTGAGTTATTTTTTTTCCACTTTGTTTTTTGTACAGATTAAGCAAATGAATATAATAAGTTAAGCTTTAGAGTGGTATCAATCTTTTCATCTAACTCTCAGCAAGTAAAGCAAATAAGTGTATGTCCCAAAAGTATTGAAGTACTACTACTAACTACCATCAAGCTATTCCTTGAAACCTAGTTACACTCACTGTACATCACTAGCATTTGTCACTTAAACACCAAAAAAGACAAATGCAAGTACACTGACATTTTCCTTTATCCTCCTCTCTCTTTTTGGATCATGAACCATGCATGCTAATGGGCTCTCATTCACACACACACACACACACACACACACACACACACACACACACACACACACAGAGTACACTTACTGTTTAGTATCACAGTCTAATTGGAACCCATGCTGGTCTCCACTAATGTTCAAGTCAGTCAGTCCCTGTGCGTGTGTGTGTGCGTGTGAGCTGGCTTGGCCTAGTTTAGAGTGAAGAGGCACCTGAGGATTGCCTCCACAGGTTTGCTGCCTGGCTGAAAAGCTTTAACCCTGCTCAGCCCTGCTGGAGGCGCAGAGACAGATAGACGAACAGATAGATGTGAACTCCAGGAATCACTGATGCAATATTTATAGACTTCATCAAATCTGCATGGAAATTTTCTGCTGGTAACATGCAAGCGGACATATTGCAAAGCATAGAATATTGCTCCAAAATGAGATATTGCTAACACAGCATTAATATTTAAAGAGAAATCACCCCTAGTGATGGTTAGCTATACAGATGATTTTATTTGCAGAATTTTTAATATTCAAGACTAATACTGCCACTCAACAATTAAGTAGCTGTTCTGTTTTGGAGTTTTTTGTTCATATCACATGATCATCATCAGCTGTTCATTTAATCCTGGAATTGTAGGTGCTAAAATTTCCATTTTCCATTAAATAACATCAAAAACATCTGCTAAGGATTTTTTTTAAAGATTATTTTTCAAGGCATTTTTGCTTTATTAGACAGGTATGGTGGAGAGAGACAACAAGGATGGGATATACAGAGAGGGGATGACATGCAGCAAAGGGTCTGGGTCGGAATCAAACCTGGGCCACAGCAGCAAGGACTAACTTGCTGCTGTGGCCCACTGCTGTGGTGAACCACAGGTTAGTGTGAGTACACCAGTACATGTGTGGTTCTGACAGCAGCCAGCAATATTTGACAATTTAGATGGAGCTTGGTCAAACTTTAATGTCAGACATACAGGGAGCAAGCCCAAATAAGCAACTACACTTTAGAAACAAGTCCAAGAAACCGCAACCCGCCCCTACCAATATTTGTAAGCTGCGTTACAGAAAAACAAGCCCAAAGTCACTTATAATAAGCAGACTTTGCAACTGTGGTGTTGGATTATATCACATCAGCAGATGAAAATCAACTACAAAGAGAAAAAAAATGGAAAAAATGGAAAATATTCTTTTCCATGATAACGGAACAAAATCAGCTGATAAAGATTGTATGACATGACTGAAAGCTGAAGAACAGCTACTAAATGGACCTTGAGGTGAGATTGTTTTTTTCAACTACTGTTTCTGAGGTCAAGATTGAACTTTGAATCTCAAGTAAACATCAATCTCCTTTTAAAAAATCTGGGTATTTTTCAATATATTCAAAATAAGTAAAAATTAAAAATAATTAGCCTCAAACATGTATTAGCTACAGTAATGATTTGGGATTCAGGCCTTCAAATGCCAAAATAAACAGGAAAAACTTTGAGTGCAGCTTTCACGGAGTGTTGTGGTTCTTTGCAGCTGTACAGAGCACTTGTATAAACTCCAGCTTAAGACCACGGACATCCAGTTAGAAAATGGCAGCAGGGTAAACAGCACACAAAAAAGGGCTTTTATGCAACACCGGCCGGACGTAGCTCTGAGTCGACTGGGTGTATGTGTGTGTGTGCATGCATCCATGTATTTGCTTTATGTGGGTCAGTGAGATCACAGTGTGGAAGGATTACGCACACACATACAGTACACACACTCATGCTTGGATGAACCTGACACCTCTACTCTTTATCTGCTGGTAAGATGGCAACTTGTGATGGCTGGTGAAATAACATATGGACTTATTAATGTGAAGTTTTTACCGGCCACAGAGGAGGCCTTATCATACTTGCCCATGGAATACATATAGCCTCATGAAGTGTGAAGTGTGTGTGTGTGTGTGTGTGTGTACACGTTTTTCTATCCTTATTGGGACCAACAGTCCTCATGGGGACCAAAGCCCAGTCCTAGTGCGGCAAAACGTTGTTTCTGAGGTCCTGGTTAGGGTTAGGGGTAAGGTGTGAATTGAGGTTAGGTTAAGGTTAGGGTAAGCATGAATTGGTTATGGTTAGGGTAGGGTTAGGGTTACGCTGTACAAAATGAATGGAGTCAATGCAGTGTCCTAACAAGGATAGCTGCGCAAACTTGTGTGTGTGTGTGATTTATGTCAGCTGAGATACCTGAGTGTTGGTGTCATTGCTGTGGAATCTGACAGCTATCACAGGAAACTGCTGCTGCTCTCAATCTCTGCTTTTTTTGGAACATTTTCACCTTACATTTTCACCCTATAAAAAAACCAGGGGCTCTACACACTCTTTTCATCAGATTTTTAAAGTCATATGAACACATGGTGCCCCCATCCATCCATGTATTTCCTGCCTCTTACAGTATACCCAGGTCTGGTATGCTGTGACAGCAGGACAAGCAAGATAGCCCAGATGTGCTTTTGCCCAACCAAATCCTCCTACTCCTCCTGGGAGATCCTGAGGCCTTCAGGTCAGATGGGATATGCAATCCCTCCAGCATGTACTAGGTCTTGCCTGGGGTCTACTTCCAGTTGGACGTGCCTGGAACACCCCCACCTCCACATGTAACCCGAACCCTAATCAGATGCCTGAACCTCCTCAACTGACTCCTTTCAGTGCAAAGCAGCAGCAGCTCTACTCCAAGCTCCTTTTGGATGCCTGAACTCCTCACCGTCCCTCAAGCTGCCAGTATTGCCTCAGGTGGTCGAATTGCCTCAGAAACCCCCTCCCGCAACACCTTTGCGATGTCACAACCATTTCTATAACTTTTGGAAAAAGACGATCTCACATACACACTCACTTCATACAGTGATTGGTCAGCTGTTTGGTGGTGAGAAAGGAGCCAGGGTCTGAACTTCTCTATTTAGCGCTGATTTTTTGCTTTTCTTGTAAACAACAGAGTGCAACACTATGAACGTCTTCCAGGAGAGGCTGTGCACTGTTATCCCCATATGTATGAAACAGCTATGAACAATTTTATGAACACACTCTGTCCTGGTTGTTGACATTATTTTTTACATTACTCCAGTAAAGGTTCGTCTTAATATATAATGTAGCATGCAAGCAGTAATTTATAGGAATATGTAGATAAATGAGTAATATGTAGAGATCCTACAGCTTACCTGTAGAAAGTCTCTTAAGTAATATAATTAGCTCTTCTCTTTGCCTGCTCTCTGCTGATTCGTTGTCTTTCTCACACAGAAAGAAACAAAGGAAGAAAGATTAAACCAGAGGAGTTTAATGAGGTGCGATGGCTGTACATTGACATTTCACACCAGTACTATACATGTGAAGTGTATTTCTGACCATGATGCCTGCTCTAGGGGCTGATAAAGGCACAGTGCAATCAAAGTTAGCTGGATTCTGACATCTTGGTATTTACGTGACATTTACTGGCTGAATTATCACATAAACCCTCCATTTTCTGTTGTTTCACTCTACCGCTTTGTCTTTCATTGGATTTCTTCTGGTTGTATTAGATTTCCCCCATTGTTTTTTCTCCTGTCTTCTCTGTCTTTGCGTTCTGTCTGTCAGCCCTGTCTGTCACCCCCTCACCTATCATTATCACATATTCTTCAAGTTGTAAATAAAATCTATCAGCAGGTCAAGTTTTACATAAGGAAACAAAGGACTGCTAAATTAGATATAGCCGTTGTCAAAGTGATGAAGATATTTTCTTCATTTGCATCTATTTTCTTAAGGTGCAGTGAGTGGACACTGAATATTGCTCCTGGTAACTTTGTTTCTGGAAATAAGACTAATACCCCCTTTAGACTACCACAGTGACACAGGTCAAACCCACATTGGGGGGTGGGGGGGGTTTATCTGAATAGGTAGGTCAGTGCGAATAGGCTGACCCTCCTCTCCACCTCTGGGTTGGATGTAGGTTGGACACTGCCCTACTTTGGTGAACTGCTGTTTCTATCAAGGATCAATGATGGGAACTGATGTAATGTTAAAGACTTTTAGACATCATGTAACCAACTTCCTGAAAAGAGAAGGAGAAAGAGTGAGAGGAAAGACATAAGAAACATACAAGAGTGAGAGAGAAAAAAGAAAATACACGTCAGTGAGCATAAGAGATGGTGCTTGCCTGTGGAGAAAAGCAGAAAGGTGCAACTGAAGCTTAACCTTTATTTGGTATTTATTCGATGTAATTCAGTATTCCTTCTGTGAAGTTTATGGAACTACACTGCAGACTGGAGTCTCAGCTAACAGTGACAACCAGAGTGACAGCTGTCTAAAGTGCATTGAATGTGTGTTGAGTAGACCCGTGTCAGAAGAGTCTACAGTCATGTAACTCATGTGCTTAGGCACAGTGGTGCTTTGAGATAAATGCTAATGTCAGAGTTAGGGATGGGCGATATGGCCTATAAATAATATTGCAATATTTTTAGGCTATATTGCAATACATGATATATATCTCAATATTTTGAAATCTTCTCTAAACTACTCTAAACTTCTAAAAATACTAAACTACTAAATAAAGTACTGTTATAATAAAGTAAAACAGAGTACTGTTATAATTAAATGAATCAAAGTGGAACCACTGGGGCTGAAGCATAGTTGCTGTGAACTTGAAGCTACCGGTCAACAGAAGGTATAGGAATGTCAGTATTTTTTTTTTTGCGAGTATTTGTTGACAAACTGAAGTACTGTACTAATTGATATTTTTGACCTGATTGGGTCGCTAGATGAAAAGTCAGAGAATCACCAAAATTGTAACAAGTCATCCTGAGGATAACATGCATGTCCATACTAAATTTCATTGTAATCCATCCAGTAGTTGTTAAATGCAAACCAAATGGTGGCCCAACTGACAGACTGATATTTCATCCCTAGAAGTGAAACTACTTTGGAAAGTGGAATTTCCGAAGTAGTTTATGGCTATTTAGAGTTTATGGCTAGAGACACATGGACTTGTGAAGACATGTAAGAGCATTGGTTTTCTTTGCAGCAGGTCTGAGGTCTGTTACGCAGTTACCACAGAAGTTGCAGGAAACTCATCTCCATTTCCCCAATACTCTGAAAATGCTTTTGCTTATTCTCAACTGCGAGACACAATGTCATTGTCCCATTAACAACACACAATATACACACTCTGCCTCTGTTAAAATTGCATTCCATTCCACATAATAAGAAGAGCTGCTGAGTGCACCAGGCTCACAATTACGGTCTCTCCAGTATGCACGGCAAGACAATTGTTATTGTGAGCAATAAATTGCCTTGTTTTTGAGAAACAACTTGAGTGGTATGCACAACAGTCTTTTTAAATGGTTAATGTAATTTTTCAAGTTGCTGTTGTGTTTAAAGTCTGACTGCTCTCATGTTGTCTCTGGGTTGTGACTGTCATGACTGATTGGTAAGGACCAATTCAAAGATGAGCTGCCTCTCTGAGGACAAGTAGCACTTTTAGACAAAAAGGCCTGAGCAGTCTTGTAGCTTGTTATTACACCAGCCTGTGATTTAAACCACATGGACACACACATACTCTGTGTGTGTTTGTAACAGAGAGATGGAGCAAATATACCATGTCAGGAATAGATGGGGGGGAAAGATGAGGCATGAAGGAGGTGGATTTTATCTTTAAATCAAACAAGCTTCAGTATTTCACTCAAGCAACTATCGATGTAAATATAAGCAATTTCTGCAGACCGCCTCTGCGTGTGTATGTGTTGCTGATCAATGAAGCACTTGAGTAAAGCTTTCACACATCCTCACAGTGCAGAGGTAGACATGTGACAGCTGACAGAGGGAATCAGAGCAGACAGCAGGGCACAGAAAACAGCTCATGCAACATAAAGATACTCGTTAGTCGCTCTGGGGCTTATTGAAGCACAGCCAAACATCTCAGCACATTCTGCTTTTACATGCCACTTCACTGAAGATTATAGTTGTGTCTGATCATGTGCTTTTTCATTCTTTTCATTCTCTAACTGTCTGTCTAAAAGGTACCTTTACAGTCACTCAGTTTAGGGTTGTAAAACAGATATCAGGGGGATTACTGGGGTGTGAAAAGACAAATCCATCATGTTAGTCTGGACTGTGGATACACAGACACAGTCTGGAATCACATATGTTGCAGGTGAGGTGTGTTTAGCATCCCCATCTCTGTGATTTTTCCCTCTCTCTATCAATATATTACAGGGTCAGTTCATCCAAATAAGAAAAAACTTCAAGCATTAATTGCACACAAGTAAGGCTGGATTATTATATCATATACATAGAGACTCCGAAAGCCTGAGGTTCACTATGTGTCAGTATGTGGTCATTTGACTGTTTGCAGATTTGTTTGTGAACATGCAGGCATTGAGGCATTGTCTTGTAGGGGAACCTGAGTCAAAATGGAGTTATACAACCTTTAGTGTTTCAGTTATATTGTGTTACATTGTGCATAGTCCTACAAATAACTTGTGTTGAATTAAATTACTACAGAGTTACACGCAGAACATCTATGGGCACTTTTTTTCACCAGCCATGCATGCAAGTGGCCACTGGCACTGACTGGCATCACATAGCTGGATCTCTCATCAGGGTGTCCTGGGTGCCAGTGGGCCCTTGTATGCAAAGAAAGAATAGAATATGACTACTAGCACCACCAGGCCCACTGGCATCCAGGACACACAGATGATAGAGCTGGCCATGTGGTGCAAGACAAAGCCCACTGCAAACACAAGGCAAACAGAAGAACTTTACATCAATAAAGTCTATAGTAGATCTTGTTAAGGCAGCCAACTCAAGTCCACTGCTACACTCACATAGCATATTCTTCTAACTGCATCATATATCCAACACGCACTTTTGGTCATTGAAATGTATTCTCTGCTCACTCTTTTGCTCCTACTTATTGCTACTGCAGCAGCTGTTCATACAGTGTTTGAAAAACCCACCTCCACCCAGCATCCACCTGGAGGCTCCGAGTCTACCTTCCCATTGGGGGGGAAGTTGTTATTGTCACTCCCTGCTCCCTGCTGTGCTGAACTTGGTGTTTCCTTGTGGGGTGTGAGGAATGACTTAAATATCACATCAACATTTGCAGCCCTGTCTTTTTACTTAAAATGTCACTGTTGTACAGTGACATTTTAAGTAAAATTGAGGCCTGTCTGCCTCTCAGGGAGTGTTTGACATATACCTGTACAGTGCAGACTTTGTTCTCAAATGACACTGCTGTGTTGTAATTTTTTGGAGATAAATTGATATTGAACGTATACTGACATTTTCTTGCAAAATGTTTTCAGTCAGTGTCTGACTCACAAATCTGACTAGAAGTCTCTTTCTTCTTCTTGCCATTGAAACAAACACTGTGTAGCTTTGTATTTGTAGTACTACTTGCTTGTGTCTTTTGCATTTGCCAGGTGGCTCTAAATGCAAAATTGCTTAATATGTTTTCTCCATTTACTCTTTTTTCCCTATTTCCCTTTGTTTGCTTCACCCAGTACTGATCCACACTGTCAGTATACACAGCACATGATATTCATTGGTGGGAGGGAAATCTGATCATTTCCATTCTATTGTCATTTGTTCTACATTTGTATTTGACTGTGCTCATTTGTACATCTTATTCTTTGACTGGTTCTTAATGCTTTGTGCTGCAGTTTGCTGTTTCATGTTTTTCTGTATTGTAAGACCTTTCTCCTGTCCATTAGCTCTGTATGTGTCTTACTGTCTTGCTCTGAGGACTCAGGCTTTCCCAGTGTGTCTGGGCATTACTCTGATCTTCTCAGACTCACAGTGAGTGCTTTTGACAGCCTCTGCTGTGTTTTTCTAACAGTTTTTGTTTTTGACTCTCACTTTAGCTCTTTAGATGTGTCTGTGAGAATGAGAGTCATGATTGTGATGCCTCAGAGACAGATGTGAAAGTTACAACAGGGAAATCAATTATAAGGACCTCGGAGATGTGAACTGGCCGTCAGCATGTGCTCTGCCTCTGAGGACCCTCGCTGGTCACTGCTTTAAACTTTCAAGTACAGCAGAGTATCTGTGTGTGTGTGTGTGTGTGTGTGTGTGTGTGTGTGTGTGTGTCTGTGTCTGTGTCTGTGTGTATTTATATGTCTATATGGGGCCATATCAGTTTAGTGAATCAGGACTGATCTGATATTTACCACCCAACATCCTAACTGATCACAGCTACTCGATGACATTTCATTCACATTTTCATTCATTACAGAAATGGGTTTGTGTGGTTTTTACTTTTTGTACTTTTCTGTCTTGTCTCTGCTGATTCTGACCTGAGGAGGTTGTAGACAGCCATGTGTCTCTTTTGACACATGGCTTTACCGGGTGTAACATGTGACAGGTTCACGTCCCCACCAGAGCCAGCTCCCATCTGTGCAGGCACCCTGAACCATGATCCTGGCCTGACCCTTGACCCCTGACACCATGAACAGTAGAACCCGCTTGTGCAGTGACAAGGATCTTATCCCTCACTGGCTTTCACCCCTGAATACTGCCAGTTGTGTCAGTTTGAACACAGTCAGAAGCAGTGCGTCTGACTGCTTGTGTTTTTTGCCCCGTTGGTATTTGTTGTAGAGATGTCGCTGTGTTCCTAAATTGTTGCAATTACTCTGGTGAGTACAATGTTATCAATACTGATAGAAATAATGGAGAAAAAACAAAAATGCTAACACTTTAAGCCCCCCTATAGCATTTATAGGGAGTCTATTAAAAGTTAATAAATGGTTTATAACACACTATAATGTAGTTGTAATACAGATATAACCAGGGTGCGATTTGGTCTATATATCCTTG
The DNA here is from genome assembly GCA_038419695.1 of Scomberomorus guttatus. NCBI lineage: Eukaryota > Metazoa > Chordata > Actinopteri > Scombriformes > Scombridae > Scomberomorus > Scomberomorus guttatus. The sequence goes on from CM076445.1 coordinate 2,662,738, forward strand.
CCTCTGCTGAATTATTTGCATCCCCAGTGGGGACAAAAATGTATCCCCCTCATAGTGATTTATGCTGTTCCACGCATTGACCAAATAATATATTTAAAATAAAAGTAACCAATTAAAAAAAAAAAAAACATAAGGGCTGCAACATGACAAGAGTCATTAGTGCAAACAACAATAAAACCAGAAATGGACTTTCACTGTCAGCGCTTGCATGACAATAGAAATGACACAGTGTCTAGGCTACGTGATGACGCAGTGAATGGAGCAGGGTTTGCCTCCTTCCCTGCTCAGATTTGCAGAGATGTGGGTAAAAGAGGCGCGACACGCCGCAGAGGAAAGCAGAAAAAGAAGACAGAAGTCTGTCATCAAAGCAGACTGTTTTCTTAGTCTGACAAGCAGGCAAATACTGTAGCCTGTTTATTTTTATGATGACAGCACGTTGTGCTATTGCATGTTGTGATTACTTTCTATTCAATATTGAAGTTTGCTGTGTGCTGCGCATAGAGCTGAAATAAACAGTGACTTGCAAGAATGACATGAAAAATGAGGGCACGTCTAGCCGAGTATCCACAGTACTGAAAGGAGCATTGGGGGATTTAATTCTGCCATGTTAAATTAGCATTTAAGCTTTTGTTTTATTGTATATGATCACATCTCCTACGTGTCTGCATGAGGAAAGGACAAGGCATGAACTTGACATCACATCGCTGAGAGTGAAAATATCACGCTACTTGATGAATTCAATTTTTAAAAAAATATTCCTGCAAATGCAGTGGTCAAATTCAAGTAATTGTTTTATTAAAGTTCATAATTATTTTATATATCTTACTGTAACAGCGGCAAGAAATAGCCAAATAGGCTTCATAGTCTATATAGGCCCACTGTGGTTGTGATTTATTTTCATTAATTACAACGTTTCAAAAACATCCCCCCTCTTATTTTTCACAAATCACACCCTGGATATTAGTGTTTATTAATGTATTTGTCAACAACTATAACTCTTCCTGTGGGCACTCATAAGCGTTTGCTGCTGTATAAACAGATAATGAATGACATTATAGTAAAGCACAGTTGTAATAATGTAAAATATGTCTTCATAAGAAACAAATACTGTACATTAAAAACACTTAAAATGTCTTTATCTGCTTATAACTACATTATAGTGTTATAAATTTATAAACAATAAAAAACATTTATTGTTTATATACTGCTTATAAATGCTTAACAGGGAGACTTAAGTAAAGTTTTACCATAAAAATAAGATCCAAGCTGTAATAAACCAGAATTGTCCCACAGTGGCCAAAATATCATTTTGGAGGCTGTTCCACCCAAGCAAGAATACATATCCAGGATAAGCGCTGATATTTCTAATGCTTTTAGACATGTTTGATGTGGAGGTGGAAATCATGGCACAAGCTGCCTCCATCCTGCCACTCTGTGAGTCAGTGGCCCTCATTAGCGGACATGCATGCAGGAGGAGGTGGCATTTAAATGGCCATGACTCGTCATTCATTTGACTCAGCATGGCCACTGGCTGCAGGCTTTTTCTCTATTACACTGACTAAATCACTTAATGAGGATTCACAGGAAGATGGAGATGCAAAAGGAGAATGACTAATGTGTCAAAAGAAAAAGGTGAGGAATCTCTCCTGTCTGTCTCTGTGCTTCTCCCATTCTGCTGTGATGGCTTCATTGTCTATGATTAAGGGAACATTTGAGGAAGATGAACCCATCAGTGGAGCTTCTCTCCTCTCTCGCCTCTCTCCCAGGGTTTACAGGAGAATGACAGAATGCAGCCAGCATTCACACCAAATCCAGCAATGAAAAACAGCAGCCCTCCCATTCATTTGAATTGGGTGCGTTTATGCTGAGGGAGAGGGAACCGCATAGGGCTCAGCAAAAAACCACAGCGGCTGTCCAGCAAGAAGTTAAACCGGAATCAACTTTTGCCGAAACGCAACTCGACATCACATACATGCAACCGCACATTCCTGGTGGATTACTCTGTAATATGAATGCCATATTTGTCTGTTTACTTCATGATCATCGTGATGAAAGTGTTCGTGGATCGTATTTCATTGTCTCACTTGTCTCACTGCTGGATTGCCAAATTGCCAGATTCGGTCTAAATGCAGCCTAATGCATGGGAAACTTGGCAAAGCTCTCCTCTTCCCTGTGGTGTGAGGATTCACTAACATCAGTATTTCACTGCTACTGATTTACCAGAGTTACCAGAGTTCTGATCCCAAACATTCCTGCTGACGTCATTAATGCAGATGTTAATGAGTGTCCAAATCATGTTCTGACAGATTCACACTCTCTCTATAGATATTTTAGAAAATACTGTCAGACAAATTAGCAAATAGAAAACTACCACATTATATTTTCTTTATGCAGAGGTATTCAGCTGTAAAACATATTGAAATTGCTTTATTAATTTAATGCAGGCCTAAAGTGTGCACTGTAAGTTTTATAATAGAGTAAAAGACTATTGGATGAGCAGTTAGCTAGATATTGATATAACCATATAAAGATATTAATAACCAGGTTATGTTTTATATAATATCCTGATGATTAAAACCAGAAAAAGTCTTAACAGGGACTAGTGTGCATGTAAAGATACTACTTGAAAGATTATGTTAGTGAAATGACACAGAACAGAAGGTGAGTGAAGTTGAATAAAGTTAGATTTAAAGTAATAAAGTATCATATAATTATTCCGTCAGGGGTGCTAGTGGACTTCTCGTCTAGGGCACCAAAATGTGGAGACTGTAATGCTCTTCAAATTGCCTACATACACTAAAAGTGTATGAATGTGATGAAATGTGCGAATGAGCCAGGATTAAATGTAAAGACACAAGACTCTACAGCCATAATAGCAGCTGTGAGGTTGTAACCTGCACTGAAAACCAAATAGTAAAATAAGTGAAAATTGAACCATTGAATTGATGTTTGATTTTTATCCTTAGCAGTTGTGGTGAAACAAAAGTAAAAATGGTAGTGGTTGTCAAGTTAACATGCTGATCTTCAGCAGTCAATGTGTCTCATGTTCACTGTATAAATTAGTGTATTAGCATGCTAACCTTCGCTGACTTGCAAATTAATGTTTAACACAGTACAGCTGAGGTACTGAAAAATCAGTGCATTATACCAAGCTATTACAATTCATCCTGAGGGGAACAGGAATGTCGATGTGGGTGGCGACACTTCAGTTTGAACCAAACATGACTAGCTTATGGTGGTGCTAGATGAAAAGTCATTGGTACATGTCTGTACCGAATTTCATAGTAGATAGTAGACATTTAAGTCTAGACCAAAGTGGTAGAGCAACAGACCAATCAACCAACCAATCAAGTCATTTCCATCGCATGACTATTCCTTGCAGGTGGCATGGCTAGAGATAGCAAAGTGGCATGGCTAAAAGCCAATTTAAGCAGGCACTGCCTTTTCTTTCTTTGAGATAATTAGACACCAAACAAGTCTTGCAGACTGCTGTGTGTAGGGCAAATGCCCAGCTGAAGCTCTCTAAAATCTGACATTTCAGATGGAAATTACAAACAAATTGCTCCTCAAACTTGCTCTTCTCTCAGTTTTTTGTTTTTCTACAGAGATAATTTGTTGTTAAAATACTGCCCTATGCCCCCATCACATTCACTCAAACTAGTGAACTTTAACACATCCCCAGTCTGAGTGAAAGAGCCTTTGATGGGCAGAGAGTGGGATGCAGTGCAATGAGTGGCAAACATGCTGACCTTCAAATGGTTTTAAGACAGCAGGCCATTACATTGGCACTCCTGCTCCTTAGTAGACTGCTCCAGTACTTTAGCATCCATTTGTGTGTTTCTCTATGTATGTGTGTGTGTGCGTAGATCTGGTTGAATCTTAAGAAAGTATAATAACAACATAAAACAGGCCAAATAAATGAGAGAATGACCTTTCAGCTATTTTACACGTCACATGATCATGATACTGATAAGTAGATCTTAGTTTAGTTTTGGAAGAGTGAAGCCTATGGACAACTTTAAAGTGTATTCATTTGCACATCTGTGGTCTAAATAGTTCCTCCAGATCTCATCTGATAACTCTACATTTACATCAGAGGCTTGTGCATCTCTAAGATGACAAGTGTTTACTATAAAGGTACATAAAGGCATAAGAACATAGTGTCTAATTAGCTTATAACAAAACAATGTGATTCTGTATATTATCATCGATACAACACAATCTATTCTCCCTTTAGACTAAAAACACTCCATCCATCTGGGATGGAAGAATCTTGAAAAACTGGTGTATATATTGATGATGTGTAATTTAGTGATGGGATAATATGTTAATCTGTTAACTGTTACCAGGTTATTTCACCTGTGATAACCATGGTATTGCCTCTTTACATTGTTATAATTGAGCTGTAAAATGCTGCCAAAAAACCTAGGAGTGCAAGTAATGATTATGTTCATCATTGATTAATCTCTTGACTTTACTTTAATTGATTAATTAATTGATTAATTACATATATGAACATTGTAAAAAAATGCAGATCACAGTTTCCCAGTAACATTGACATTAACAAAAGTTACTCAAACGATTCATCAGTAATAAAAATAATTGCCTATTAATTTACAGTCAATTGACTAATCGAGTAATTGACTAATTGTTTCAAATCTGTTTCTTTATCTTTTCACCTGTTTTTGCTAATGCATCAGGGCTTTCAAAGCAGTGCATCATTTATACATTGTCCCTGTTCAACAAGGAAAAATGTCTTATTTCCTCACTCGTCCGCAGGAATCTCATTAGCATGTAAAGATCTTTTGATCAGTCTTTAGATATTTCAAATGGTCTTAGAATGAAACATCTTTCAATGAAACAATCCCATGCCCTGTTCCTGTCATGTCTGCTACATATATGTTTAAATGTGTTTTTGACTGAGCATGTGACAGTAATGATTAGTGCATGTGTGTGTATGTGTGGTATGTTCTTACACCAGCACGTGCGAGCAGCAGGGTCAGAACATAGGTTTTCTGTGGCCTTCTCATATTTCCTCTCCAGTCTTCCCAGGGGGTTCTCACTCTCTAACGCTGTTTATGAAACAACCCTAGACTCCCCTGGTGTCTTCAGCGTAACATGATACCAAACACAGCAAACCAAGCAGGCCCGGAATGACCATGTCTTGGAGACAGATGATTGGCATGGCGGGATTGGAAACATTACAAAACCCCTAATCTTGTCTCTTGTTCTATTTCTGCTGTGGGGAAATGGTCCCCAGGCTGCAGGTCCATGTGACTGGAGACTGTAGTAACCATGACAAATCAAGGTACATGTGTAGAGTTATGTAAGACCTTCAAGTCTTTGGTTTTGCATGATAGACTGGAGAGCATTCAAAAGGCATGGTCAAGTTAAAACAACTGCTCAGAGGTTCAGAGTTCTGCTGTTAGATGCTGCTTCCAGTCTTTGTGCTGAGCTAAGATAAACACATCCTGTACCTCTCTCTGTACTGAACACACAGAGATGAAAAAGACTGCTCATCTGATCCTGGGTGAGATGGAAAACAAGAGGCCTTTCCAAAATGTCAGACTATTCATTTAAGTTTCCCTTCGTGGGAACCCTAACTCGTGGTGCCTTACCTGAGATAAAACCTAAAATAAAGCAGATGGATAAAAAGTATTTCATTAAAACCATAATGTGTTACAGCTACAAGTTACAAAAATGTGTGTCAGATTATCCCTCATGCATTGCACCGCTTCTTCTCAGAGTCCAGCACACATATGTCAAACATACTGCTGGAATCTGCATGATCTGCTCTTTCCAGTGATAGTGGTGTCTCAGATAGACATAAATGCACAATACATGCAATACAAAAAGATGCTCCTTATAACTTCAGATCTGGCCATATACACACGTGGACAAAATTGTTGGTACCCCTCAGTTAATGAAAGAAAAACCCACAATTCTCACTGAAATCATTTGAAATGTACAAAAGTAACCATGAATAAAAATTTATTGAAAATTAAACAATCAAAATCAGCCATTACTTTTGAATTGTTGATTAACATAATTATTTAAAAAAATGAAACTAATGAAACAGGCCTGGACAAAAATGATGGTACCCATAATTTAATATTTTGTTGCACCACCTTTTGAGGCAATCACTGCAATTAAACGATTTCTATATTTGTCAATGAGCCTTCTAGATCTATCAACAGGTATTTTGGCCCACTCCTCGTGAGCAAACTGCTCCAGTTGTGTCAAGTTTGATGGGTGTCTTCTCCAGATGGCATGTTTCAGCTCCTTCCACAGATGTTCAATGGGATTCAGATCTGGGCTCATAGAAGGCCACTTCAGAATAGTCCAACGCTTTTCTCTTAGCCATTCTTGGGTGTTTTTGGCTGTGTGTTTTGGATCGTTGTCCTGTTGGAAGACCCATGACCTGCGACTGAGACCTAGCTTTCTGACACTAGGCAGCACATTTCTCTCCAGAATGCCTTGATAGTCTTGAGATTTCATTGTACCTCGCACAGATTCAAGACATCCTGTGCCAGATGCAGCAAAGCAGCCCCAAAACATAACTGAGCCTCCTCCATGTTTCACCGTAGGGACAGTGTTCTTTTCTTCATACGCTTGATTTTTGAGTCTATGAACATAGAGTTGATGTGCTTTACCAAAAAGCTCCAGTTTTGTCTCATCTGTCCAAAGGACATTCTCCCAGAAGCTTTGTGGCTTGTCAACATGCATTTTTGCAAATTCCAGTCTCGCTTTTTTATGATTTGCTTTCAACAGTGGTGTCCTCCTTGGTCGTCTCCCATGAAGTCCACTTTGGCTCAAACAACGACGAATGGTGCGATCTGACACTGATGTACCTTGGCCTTGGAGTTCACCTTTAATATCTTTGGAGGTTGTTCTGGGCTCTTTGGTTACAATTCGAACTATCCGTCTCTTCAACTTGTCATCAATTTTCTTCTTGCGGCCACGTCCAGGGAGGTTGGCTACTGTCCCGTGGATCTTAAACTTCTGAATAATGTGTGTTTGTCTATAATTTTGTTTCGAATGTCCTGGGACAATTCTCTCCTTTGCTTTCTGTTGTCCATGTTCAGTGTGGTACACACCTTGTCACCAAACAGCACAGTGACTATTTGTCACCCTTTAAATAGGCAGACTGACTGATTATGAGCTTGAAGACACCTGTGATGTCAATTAAAGGACACACCTGAGTTAAACATGTCCCTCTGGTCAAATTATTTTCAATCTTTTATAGGGGTACCATCATTTTTGTCCAGGCCTGTTTCATTAGTTTGTTTTTTTAAATAATTATGTTAATCAACAATTCAAAAGTGATGGCTGATTTTGATTGTTTAATTTTCAATAAATTTTTATTCATGGTTACTTTTGTACATTTCAAATGATTTCAATGAGAATCGTGGGTTTTTCTTTCATTAACTGAGGGGTACCAACAATTTTGTCCACGTGTGTAATCCCCATGATTTGACATTTGTCTGTGCAGACTCTCAGTCATCTAGGGCATTAAGCGGCCCCGGGGCATAAAATTACTGCTGGACCCCGGAGAGAAAACATCCAGTACTTTTCTGCTGAAACAATACCTGGATTACCAAACGCATGATGGGAGCCCAATCCCATGAAAAAATGAAAAACAATCATGACAAAATCTGTTAAAATCTCTTTGCTGAGTAGATTAATTTATTCTGAAAATAACAGTATATGCCATGCCAAGCTAAGACATAGTGACTCCTTTAAATAAAAGCAGTGAACAGAAGTACAGCTGACGGTTCAAAGGATAAAAGAAGTATGCATGATTAGAATTTGAACTACAGTTACATGCAGTTTGGGTTTCTTCTCATTGTTCAGTTAGTTGTGCACTTTTGTTGCTGCCTGACATGAGGTTTCTGGATTTGCTCCACCACTGCAGCCCACAATGTTTGATTCCTTGAAGATCCTTAGTGTTTAACTACTTAGATTGCATTGTCATTGCTTTGGCTATTATACCCCTAGCTTAGCTAAACACTGTGCTCACCACCCCATTATAGAGATAGTGAACACTGAGTGAACATACTTTCCCAAATAGTCCAGTAAGGCCAAAGCAATTCAAACCTTCAACATCATCAACAACCACAACAGTAGTAAATCTTTCTAAATCCTCATTTAGACTGCATGACTTCTTCTGTTTGACCTCTCAGTTTTCCGGCCAGGTCACATTAGTGCAAAACAGTTGAGTGCAGGCAGGTCATCCAGGTTGAAGCTGAAGGTAGCTCTGCACCGCAGGTGCTACCTTCGGGCGTCACGGGCGTCACAGCTTGTGATGTTTACTTTGGTTTAGATCTCCTAACTGAACGTGACACAGCACAAAGATAAGTTAACCCCTTGTTGTTTTCTATGGGACATAAGCAAGATGCTTTTCAACACATTGTGGTAGAGCAGGCATCGCTGGATTGACCCATCAATGGGAGAAAAGGAAAAGTTGAAGAATTTAAAATTTATGAAAATGAAGCACCATAGTGATTTACGAAAAACTGACAACAATAAAGTGATGCAGTGGTCAGGAGGGTTTGGGCAAAGTTAAAATGATGCAAATGTGAGAAGTGGCAGGTTGCTTTTTTACACAAAGCTTGCTAATGAGCAATTTGCTAAACTTGCAAGTGATGTTGGGTTGCAAAAGTTATTTTGGGTCCAGTTCTACTTGATGGCAAAATACCCAGATTCATATTAGATAAAGTGATATCAATCCCCAACCCTACTTTTGAGTATTGATACGACCACAGCAACAAGCAAGAGGCGGCAGTCTAATGTAAACATAAAAAACATATCATAAATCAAAAAAATAAATTCAGTTTACCCTTCCAACAGTTCAACCACTTACCTTCTGGGAAAGCTTTTCAGAGCATCTGCACCGCAATCCATTCTTTAATATGTACAACTACATGCTTGATTGCTTATTAGAAATCCATGAGCATCTATTAAAACAGCTTTATTACCAAACAGAAATTATGAACACCAGCCGTGAGGATTTTCCACCACCTGGTAGCCCCAAACTGGTTCTTATTAATGGTTTATAACTGATCTATAAAGGATGTATTAACCATTAATATAGCCATTGGTTACAATTTATAACCCCTTTGTGAATGGTGCCTTATTTTAAAATGGTACTACAGTAGAATTTGTTAGAGGTATCATTTCAGCTCTCAGTGTCAGAATCTGGAGCTTTAATCTGGAGCTGTAGGCTCTGTCTTTATTAAAAACCATTAAAGTTTCTGTTAGTCAACTCCTGACACTGGTCAAATCTATAATATCTACTGCATGCAAACAGTCGTTTAAGGATGTAAACCAAAAGTAAGGAGTTGTGAAACTAATTATTTTTCAAACCTCTTGATTGTGTAATAATGTGTAACTTCCTAAACACTGGTGATAATGTATAGAGGGAGCAGCCGAGGAGCAGGCGTACTTTTCAAGATGTTTTATGAGTTCAAGTTAAACATCTGGGTTCAGAGCTGTGATGTGTTGTGCCCCGACACATGGTGCTGGATTTCAGTCTCTACTATGACAGTGATGTGTGTGTATGTTTGTGTTGTTAAATGCCTCCTTTTAAATAAATGATAATGACCATAAATTCTCTCCTCACTTCTCTGTTGATTTATCTGTTTGCAGGCCAGCCCGCCTTCTTGCTCCAATAAGTCACATTCAGTCATGCGCGCACACACACACACACATGCACGCACACACAAACACACAGGAATGCTTAATGGAGGATAATTGTTGTACTTTGCCAAGGAGAGACTGCAGTGATTTAGTGTGATGCTGAAATAATAAAAGTCTCTTTCTAAAGATTCTTCTCACACCACAGTGTCATTCCAGTCTTGATTACTCAGATTTACTGCCCCTGTGAAAGACAAGCAGCTTCTCCTGTCTCCTAACATCTTCACTGTCTGTTTTAACATGTTTGTGTATCTCAGATGTACATGCCTGTAAAAGTAATGGCATGCTGGTTTTGTAGGTGGTGTTTTCTATAAAAATCCCCTCCGATCTGCCACCTGCCGCAGCCCTGCAGCTGCTATCTGCTATCTCCCTTTGAAGCAACATGGTTTTATAACCCTTCACACACACACTGGGGAAATACCTACTGTACAGTGGCCATACACTGATACAAACATACTGTACACACATGCCAACATATAGTCTAGTCTGTGCCTTTTGTGTAGCCAGTGGTTTTACTTTTAAGACTCTTGCTTTCATAATCGCATTCCAATCACAGAAATAAATTAAGTTGAATTCTGAAAAACGCTGCAGGTCAAATTGTCATTTTGAAGTCATGTTCATAGTTCTCAATAACACTTCTATGCTGCTGCTGTAAAAAGAAAAAAAAAATCCATCCAATGTAAAAGTAGAATTTTGACTGATTTCTTAACAAAAACGACAATTGTGTGTGTGTGTGTGTGTGTGTGTGTGTGTGTAAATGTAGAGCTCCTCAGATGTGTTTCATTTAATTCTTCAGTGACATCAAGAGCCCGGAATTTGATGGTTTAGATCTCATCTGCTACATGTAACAGATGTTTACTACACACACAGTGAAAGAGTGATAGTCACATCTCTGATGTACTGTATACGTCATAATGGAAGGTAAATGTATGGATTTCTCTCCCGTTCACGTACATGTATACCCCTCAGAGAGATGAGGGCTTGCTAAAGCAAATCACAGTGTGGGTGGGCACAGATAAAATCAGGTGGGCCTAGCTCGTCCAAGACCAATCATACTTTATAGGTTCTGAAATGCATATGTTAACCACAATAGGCCATTACAACTATACTTGCCTGAATGCACCACAGTTTAATCATACAAGCCTTATACATCATCAGACATAATGTTACAGGCACCAAGACAAACATTAACAGCATCACATAGCCTGGTACGGCGGCCACATATTCACACACACACACACACACACACACACACACACACACACACACACACACACACACAGCTGACAGACGCAACAGCATCATTAATCAACAGTATGGATAGAGGTACACCTGCACCAACATGACACTTAAACATAGCCTGGCACAGCAGCTACAGAAACAAGCACACACACACACGCACATGCACACACACACACACACACACACACACAGACACAGACACACACATATGCGCGCGCACACACACACACACAGATGGCAAACAGCAACATCAGCATAAAATCCAATTGTACACCCAACAAAAACTATACCCAATAAACAATAATACTGAAATAGGCAACAGGCTACTACAGTCTGAAATTGTAAATTAGCTTACTTTTGATGATTACAGCAGGAGACGACTGCACAAGATTTGGTGTTGAACACTGAAATTATTTCATTATAGTGGAAGGAGGAAGCACTGCATGGTTCTGATGGCAGGTGAAAGTACAAAAAACAAAATCTAGGAAGTCTTGCATGATTTTTGTCCTTAAGTGGTGCACCATGGAAACCATGGAAAAAAACTAAGGCGCTCCGTCTTCAGGTGATATAATCTTAGGAATTTATTCTTCGAGCATAGGCAATCAAGCAGACCAATGCATATCGACTCCAAGTCTACATCAGGAACTTGGAGTCGATACGCTAAGTTCTTCCTTAATATATTGTCTTTTTTGATCATACTTAATAGAATCTATGATTGCATGCATATTTGGTGTCTGGTCGAATATTTTTGGAAGGGACTACATTGGGAGGACAGGCTAATGATTATTTCCAAGACCTAGATATGGCCCTAGTCTGAGGGGAGATGCTATGTCAAATCATCAAAATCTACTTTGAAGGCCTTTATTTAACATACAAGGACTACCAACTGGGAATAAAGAATAAACTACTGTAAGAAACAACCATCATAGCAAAATGTTAACTTATTTCTTCTCAAAACATTATTAGTTATTATTAGTAATTAATGTCATCTGAAAAAAAAACTGATTATTATTATTTTAGGAAAGTTACAGTTAATTTGCATATTGTGTAAAATGAAACTATATACTTTTCTTTAATACAAATTGCAGCTTTCATCCCACAGTTTATCCCTTTCCACAAAGCCTTGACAGAGTGCTCCTGATAGTGTATGATTGTATGCATCTCCTCAGCCAGGAAAAAATATTATGTGTATATTGGCATTGGCAATTGGCCAAAATTTTTTTTTTTTTTTTTTTTTTGGTGTCTGGTCATCAAAATCTACTTTTAAGGCCTTTATATTTTGAGTGTGAAAGTTAATTCTTGACTGTGGGAACAGTATTTTGGCAAAATGATCTTAAAGGACGAGTTCACAAATTTTTCAAGTGTGTCTTTAACAACAGTCAGTAGCCCAAATGAACAGTGAAACCTGTTTTTCTTGCTGTAATCATTCCTCCTGTTCATACTGACCATTGGAAGATCCCTTCATAATGCACTTACAATGTAAGTGATGGGGGACAAAATCCACAGTCCTCCTTCTGTGCAAAAATGTATTTAAAAGTTTATCTGAAGCTAATATGAAGCTTCAGCGTCCAAATGAGTCAAATCAAGTAGATATCTTTCAACGTTACTTCAACGTCTTTTTAGCGCCAAAGTCCCTCTTTTTGTTATTATACTTCCACCGCAGCTCAACAGGGAAACACTGTCTGAGGAAACACAAAGAGGGAATTTGAAGCTAAAAAGACTGTAATTGTGGCAGATATCCACTTGATATGACTAACTCAGAATGCTGAAGCCTCATATAAGCTTCACATCAACTTTTATATGCATTTGTGCACAAAATGACTGTGTGGACACACTTTGGATTTTGGCCCCCATCACTTACAGTGAAAGCACATTTGAAGGGGATCTTTTAATAGACAGTATGACCAAAAGGAATGCTTACAGTGAGGAAAACCTCACTGTTCATATCGGCTAGACCAGGGGTCAGAGGTCCGGGGGGGGGGGGGGGCGACGCATCTCCCACAGAGTGATCGGTGCTCCCAATGGCCAATCTGACTCTGCTTACAATTACATCCACACTAGTTGTAGAAAATTGTGTACTAGAGAAAACGACACACATTCTGTATCTGCGATTTAGGAGCTGATAGCAAATTCTTGGAGTAACCTTAATGCGTGAACTCTGCAGCAACAACATACGAGACTCTCTCCAACAGTAAACGTCACCATCATTACAAACATTACACTTCATTACATATTGTGTTCATAACATGAGGTATGGGCTGGGTCCGGACTTTGAGAGCCCTGGGCTAGACTGTTGTTTTAAAACAGACTTGAAACATTGTGAACCTGTCCTTTAACTGAAGATCCTTTTCTGGAATTTCAATCACATGTAATATTATTCATCAGCAAATGTAATTCACATCTAGTCCCAAAGCCTATCTTGAACACCACTCTTGTCATGTGATGACAACTGATCATCTCAGTGATGATGTGGTTGAAAACGTAATATTTCAGTTTATATTGTGCTCACATATGTATGTTCACAATACACAGAGGGTGGCAGGTTGGGGTCAATAGGGGCCCAACAGTAAATGTTCTGGCCCGGGGCCCCCTAACAGTTTAATACGATCATATTTAGAAACATCTCTACTTAGTGTGATAACATGCCTCTGTCTGGGTCTCTCTCTTCTCAGCACCTGACAGGTAGTGTCGTTTGGATATGTTGCCATGTGATTTCTGTGAATTGCCTCATATAGATTGACAGTTTGATGAGCTGTGTTATTGGCTGACTGCTTAAATAATAGGTTCAATAATAGGGATAGTCACAGGAGGCCGAGGCCCCATGAAGTCTACTTCTTGAGGGCACACATTTCAATACTGAGATAATGTCTTCCTGTAACTACAGTATGTCCTGCTTTTAACAGATATTTTTAAATGGTAAAGCTCCTGTAGTGAAATTTGTAGAACAGGTTATCTCTGTTTAATGATATCCAGCAGTGCTCTGTTGTTCTTAACAACCAACTGAATCTCTTCAGATTAAAGCCAGGCATCACCATGTGTTTAACCTTAATCCTACTGACACACCCCAGAGGTATACTTTTTGTCACATCTCACAGGTGCTTTATTCTGTCATTCCAATTTTTCATGACTTTGTCAATCATTTTGTTCCTAATGACTTCATATAATTGTTTTCTGTTTTAATGAGTGCTTTTTAAAATACCAGTGTATTGGGGTCCTGGAGGACCCCAGTCAAAAGCATCCAATTCTGCCTATGCAGTTTTAATAGATGGAACTATTTATTGAGTTCATGTTTGCCATGGGTCCTAATTTAAAGTATCACACACTATCAGGAGCACTCTGTCAGTCATTTTGAATTCTTTGTGGACAGATTGTAATTGGGATAAAAGCTGCAATTTGTATTAAAGAAAAGTATATAGTTTCATTTTACACAATATGCAAATTAACTGTAACTTTCCTAAAATAATAATAATCTTTTTTTTTCAGATGACATTAATTACATAACTAATAATGTTTTGAGAAGAAATAAGTTAACATTTTGCTATGATGGTTGTTTCTTACAGTAGTTTATTCTTTATTCCCAGTTAGTAGTCCTTGTATGTTAAATAAGTTGGTAGGATGAGGGTTAAGTGAATGTCGTCTCATTTAAGCCATTACACACTAATACACCATCTCTGAGGACTGAAGGACTGAGATTAAATTATTACGCTTCCAAGAATCACTCCCTACATGGGCATTAAAGTAAGCATCTCAGAAGATTCTGAACAAGAAAGGTTATATACAGAGAAATTTCAGTTTCATAGTTATGTTCAAATCTCTGGATTCCTAAGGGCTTCATATTGCAGCTGGCTCACCACAAATCACAGCATGTCAGCATGTGCAAATGTGTTTGGCTTCATAGATTCATGTCCCTGTTCTGTCAAGAAGCCCTGATGTGTCCTCGTGGCTTCAGTAGCAGCTCGGCTATGCTTGTGTAGGTAGGCCTCAGTATGTGTTATACATTATGGATATGTAATGTGCTTGGGCAGCCACATTACAGGTTTGAAGATCAACAAACCTGTCAAGCAAAGGGGATTTAGCCAGATTAATAGAGGAGGGGAGAATGTTCCATCTTCTGCTCATGACAGGCCAGCTCAACCAACCAACCATTTGATACCTCACCTTCACACATTGGACTTGCTAATATAGTGTGGGCTGGCATTGCTGGCTTAAAGTAAGTGTGTGTATGCTTGATAAAAAAAATCCTCCTCTCATCTGACTTTCAAATGTTGGACCGTTTGGCCAGGCCCCCATAGAAACACGGCACATGGAGATGATCTTATTAAAAACCATCCGTGATGTTTCCAGGAAAGTTATCAGAGCAGCTCCCTATCGTGTCAGGAGTCATTTGTCAGGAAACGGAGATTTGTTAGCCGTTTCGTCTCGCTCCTCGTCAAGCATGTAGGAAGGAGTGTTGTTGCTGTGCATGCAGGCCGTGGGAGGAATGAAATAAATAGGTAGTCAGTTTGTTAAATGTTTTATTGGCTTAGGCCCGCGACACCTCCACAAGGATCAGCAGTTATTTCCTCTCTTCCTTCCATACTCCCTCCTCACCTCTCCAGTTTGCCCAGCTCCAGACACTTGCTCTCAAGGCATTTTTGCAGCTGTTACATTTTTCTGAGGCAGTGATTGGCTGTTAAGGCAATGATTCAGGTCTTGAGGAGGTGCAGGGCTCCAGCCTCACTGATAGTTTTGCATGAAGCTGGGATGGTGGTGTGACTGCTCTATCTCCTGGTTAATTCAAGGTTTCAATCAGGTTTCAAGTTGCTTTTGATTAGCCTGGTGGCTGTATGTGGTCTGCTGGGTGTAGGCTGGGAACATACTTAGGCATTGCACAAACTGCTGGCCTGAAAAGAAGGAATCCAGTTTTAAATGACTGCTGTCATTTTGTGGCCTGAACCCAAAGCATTCCCTGAATTTTTAAAGCTAGAGAGGAAATGTCTGTCGTCCTTCTCCTCTTCCTGTCTCTTGAGAAAGAAAAAGACTGAAAGAATGCAAGAATGTTTGCAGTGTGTACTTGTCTGTCTTTGGTCCATCAGGGAATATAATTTAAGTACCCATGATGATTCTGTGATCTGATGCACTCACATTTATAGCAGGGAAGTTATCTTTACATGCCTTATTTATAAGAAAGTCTGCTGTTTCTCTGTGTATACGTTAAATACATCCTATGGACTTTATAAATAAGTCTGGTGATATTCTATATTTTTCTTTCTTCTTTCTTGTCAAACCAACTACTAACAAGTCTGTGTTTCGAATTCCCACACTAAACAACAATGCTTCTGCACAAGATGAGAATGTAAAGATGGGTCCACGGGTGGGTTCAGCAGGGTCTAAGAGGTGCACTCCAAGAAAGCACAGTGAAGTGAATAGACAAAGAATTTTTTTCCCGAAGCTACATGCCACCCCCTCCTCCTCAACTGGATTCAGAGCTAATAATACATACTGACTGGTGTTCCAGTGTCATCTCACTGTGTGACAGACAAACCAGGGGTTGGGAAACATTCATGGCGTGTTGTGTCAGCATTAAAATGGGCATGCAGTAAGGAAAGCGTTGTCAGTTTAATGAAATAAGAATTTGCCATTCCAGTGGACAGGGGGCATTGTGGCAGAGGGCAGGGCAGGACGCTCAGAAGCAGTTACATCAACATGTATCAGTCCAGATTTCAACCTGCCAGCACTGCACTGTTCTCTGTTTTATACTGTTGTCTTTTCTTTTTGCATCAATAGTAGAAAAAAATCTGTGTATTACTGACTTTCAGCAATTATGTGGCTGTTTTATCATTTATCATTTAGTTCATATTGAACTGACTGACATTTTAAGCAGATTCAACAAAATAATGCATGAAGATCTTTACGCCATATGTTTCTTGGCTTTGAGCTTTGTTGTTGTTTGAACTGCATTCTACAGACAACAGGTGTTTCCACCCTGACAAGAACAACACTCTGGGTAAAATTCTGAAAACCTACATTCAGAAGCATTTGGAATTGGTATTCATCTGAATGGTCAAATATATATTTAAATACCAAACATGAAAATAGCAGATTTGGTATTTTAAAACTGAGCACTAAAAATACATTGCTTGAACTGTGGTTTAGATGTTATAGATTAATATGAGAATAAAAATTAGTATGAGTATTTTAAGACTGAAACCAATATGTTTGGACTGAAGATGTCAGAATGTCATGTTAGTAAGTAAGAAATGTTTACATTTCCTATACCTAATATTTATTTTATTTAAAGTGAAGGAAATGTCTGTCCCTTCACCCTTCATCGGTATCTCTATCCCTCCTCCTCTTCCTCTCTCCTGAGAAAGAAAGACATTGCAAGTATGTTTGCAGTTTGTACTTGTCTGTCATTGGTCCTACGGGGAATATAATTTAAGTGCCCATCATGATTCTTATACACTCATGGTCATGGCTACAGAAGCCAAGTTATCTTTACATGCTTAATGATACACACACCTTATAGTTAAGTAAGTCATATTGACTTTAAAGAGAAGGAATTAATAAAAGCAAAATGCAGACCATAAATGATATCAAGATGTGATATAATGTCAATCTTTAAATTCAGGACTTGTTTTTATGTGTGAATGTGTCATAGTTCATAGCTGTTGAAAATGGAGGCTCCAGCCTGTATGCTGTGTTTTGTTGTTGGGAAACATGTTTTGGGATTCTGTCCTAGTTAACACTGCAGCAGCATGACAGTTGTATATCTGTATGACTGCCTGTCTTGGCACAGCAGGTCTCTCTGTTTGAACCAATATAACTCTATGACCTGCTCTCACTCTGCCTCCTCTCTTCCTCTCAGCGTGGCTGCTGTGGCTCACCAGGAGAAAACGCTTAATTGGGAGAAGTAATTAAAACAAGTGTCTTATATATTTATTTAGCACATCAGTGGGAGCCTGCTGGCTGTGTGCTCTGTCAGCCAGGAGTGAAAATCACAGGCTAGGAATATCTCTGAGGCAGCAGGCACTGGAGCCATTTCCCAGTCAAGATGGATTGTTATCAGCACTGATGGGTGAAATATGTAGTTTGTAAAACGTTTCCATTCATGCTGGTTGACAATATATAGTAAATTACGTACACCATGTCCACCGAGAATATATATAAACACAGTACACTTAAAACATAGCAATTCTAAGTCATTTTAAGTCACTGATCATTGATTAAACTGATATTACTGCTCTACTGTGACTAGCTGAGGCTTCATATGTTGCATCAACAACAAGCAGCAGCTGCTGATTGCAGCTGATTTAGGGTCAGTTTCATTCTCATCCTTTATCATTTGGCAGTTGCAGTAGATGATGATTTCAAACAAAACAATCAATGGTGAGTTGGGTTAGGTTTAGAGTGCCACATGCTTGCAACACTCAGGTGTAGTGCAGCAGCAACAGCTACATGTGGTTTATCCATACCATGACGTGCATGAATTAACATTCTGAAAAAGAGACCCAATCCGAAGGAGACTCAAAAGACCCAAACTTAACAGACCTGAGGATAATTACACCCAATACAAAATGTGGTTGACCTGTGGTTGACTGATATGGGGAAAGAACACCAACTATGGCAGCAGTAATACAAGATGTTTTTCCTGCACTTAACAGACTTCACACTCTGTCTGCCCCAAAAACCAACCCTGGCATAATTTCTAGGAAACAAAAACACTGTGATGAAGCACCATGTGAACAGTTGGTAGCTGGGATCCACTAGGGTATTAGGCATATGAACACAGTACAATGGGACCATACCATACCTGAACTAATCAGACTGGATATAATTTGTGTCTGTCTGTGTTGGGTCTCGGTACTCTTTTTGACCTCTACTGGTAGCACCTACTGTATCTGGTATATATATATATTTTTTTTAAAACTTTTGACTTATTTGAATAGGTTTCTAACCTACCTATCAGTAATAATAACACTATACCCATAACACTATACCCAACAATTTAATTACTGAGATCTGAGAACGAGGTTACACAGCTACAATGACATCCAACAGGTCAAGAAACATGAGCAGTCAGACAGATTGGAGATAAACTCACCAAATGAAGGTGAACAATTTTTGTTTGCAGACCTACTTCCTGCTTCAACTTTGACCTATTGTGCCTACTGTAGTTGTATAATGAGTGACTCACTTTCAGTTTTACCTACCTAGATTACCTAGATGACCTGGGTAAACTGTTGGCTTGTTTCCAATGTGTTCTCACTGCTCCTGTTTCTTCACCTGTCAGATTTCTTTTTGGTGATGCTGTAGTGTTTCCAGATCTCAGCATTTAACTTGTCAGGACAATGTTATCATATCTGATATAAATGATAGACATAATTTGTAATAAACCTTAATATTCCTTCTCTTTTTTGCCAGTGGGGAACCAGGTTAGAAATGTCCTTCCCCTGTGAAGGTGTGGCTCCAAGCACAGTCATTTCAAAAACTCTGCATGGGTGACACAGCTCTTCTTCTCTGTTTGAAGGTGTGTTCATCAGTGGAGTCAGCTTTGGAGTCAGCTTGGAACAAAAAGCTGTGTAGTCCTCTGTGGTGTTACTGTCCATTTCTGACTGAGTGTGATTATGTCTGTGTTTGTAGTCTTTGATGAGGCCTGGACTGTGATGGGCTATAATGACTGAAATGAAAGGGAAAGCCATTATATTGCTCTAACTCCAGTGCAGACAGCACAGAGACTAGAGACACAGAGATATGTGACATATTTGGATGCGTGCTTTTTATAGATTAAAAACGATGTAAATCAGTACCAATTGTAGCCACATTAATATATTTTGTTTTATCTCCTGTGTTGACTACTTCACTGCTTGTGCTTTATAATTTCCCCTTCCCACGCATTCAGTCCTTTTGATTCTCTGTATTGTTTTTGATCTTCTTGCATTATTCTTCTTCTCGCTCAGCATTTTGACAGAAACACGAACACAGTGAAGGTACTTTCAAACAATCAAGGAAACAAAAAAACCCACCCCAACCCTCAGCACCTTGCTCCCCTCTACAGCCCACGTCAAATGAGTTTCATCATTTGCAGCATGTGTTTCAATTTCATCACGCTTACATTTTCAGCTGCTGTAATCTCTGGGCTGTGCAGGGATGGCACAGTGTGACTGCAGGGCTCGCCGAGGATCACACTCCACGCTGTTGTTGATGCTACCACTAGCTCTAATGAGGTCATTTCTTCCTTTCCTCCTCTTTAATGTAACTCTTGGGAGATTTCATCATTCCATCGCAGTGACAGAGGGATTAGAGAGAGACAGAAAGCTGAAAGGGAAGCATGTTGGCCTGTCAGTCAGTCTCACATCACCTCACCTCTGATCTTCTATTGTAGCCAGCAGGTGTCAAAATTAAGCTCTGTGTTGTGTTTGATACACTCAAAATTATGCATATTTCCATGTATTCCAACAGCAGCTGTGTGTGACAGTCTTTGTTTTGAAAAAGAAACGTACAAAAATGTTTTATGCAACATTATTTAATCAGGTAATCTTATTCAGATCAAGATCTTCTCAAGCGAGAAATTAACAGATTAACAGACAATTGAGTTATAAAGAAAACTATCAATAAAAGTTTTAAAAACTATTCAAAACTAGTATAAAGGAGTAATTATCAAATCATGTAGAACTGCAGATAAGATCATTGGGGCCAACCTGAGCACCATCCAGGACTTGCTTACCTCCTGAATCACTACAGAGCACTAAACATCTGCTTAATGTATACAGTATAATGTACACATTGTACAACAGTACGTACATACTGTAATAAACATTTATTTTGCAAGTCTAAGCAGGTTTCATATACTGTTGTAGGAATATAACTACTTTTAGGATTTAAGTTTTGTACTCATTAACATAGGACACCACCTCCCTTAGGAGGAAATTAAATATCGTTACATTTATCAGTCTCATAACCAAGAATTGAAATTCTATCCAATACAGGAACCTCTGTCTTCTGCTTAAAGAACACAACACAGACAACTTCTTACTGATAAATGAGGACATTTGTTTATAGCTAAATGCCTACCAATAACTGAATAAATGAAGCATTAGTAAGGAATACATAATGAAGAAAATAATTAAGCAAATGAATAAAAGATCTTTAAATGGTGAGATAAGCCTTAACTCAGTGATGTGATTTAACGTTACAGTTATCAAAGAACGGTGAGACGCTAGGGGAAAATCAACTTCCCTAAGGGAATTATTTTTTATTTGACATCAACTCTTAATCACAGAAAGATGTGGATTATGCCTACTTGTTGTTGCAGAGATGAGACAGTTTCAGATGACTTCCCAAAGTTGTTGTGTAGTGTTGAGTCCACTGGCATGGTCTACCGGGAGGTGCAGGCCTGTCTGCCTGCAGGGCAGCGCCGTGAAGGAGCCTCAGCTGCCGGCTGTGCTCCCAGGTGACTCCGGATGCAGTGGTTCACCGAGCGGATGAGGGCCCAACAATAGGGTCTACCAGCCGGTCCGGCAGCTTCACTTCAGGGCTGACGGGCAGAGGTCCTGACCAAGGTGTCGCTGGTGTGGTTTTTGGAGGCAGTGAGATGTGGGCCGGCGATACGGCTTCTGTTGAGTCCTTGTTATTTTGTGGCTGAATATCAATAGATCCATAGTCAGTAGATGGCAGTGTGGAATAAAGTATACTAAAACACATAAAACATATTGCGATATGCTCACATACTAACATACCATATTAATTGTCTTCAGACAAAATCCAAAAAATTTAAACTACATTTCAGAGTCCAGTCCTCTGTTCTCTTTGATCTGACTGCAGCCACCAGGGGCCCAGCTGTGTGTTACATTGGTGTGTTTGTGTGTGTGTGTGAATTCAGTCTCTTCTATTGATTTGAACTCCAGCTAAAATAACCAAAGAAGTCATTTTAGTGTCTTTGCATCCTGCTGTTACTTGTCATTATCTTGTCAGACCATCTATCTTGTCAGACCATCTTTCTCTCTGGAGTTTGAGAGCTCAGTGCCTGGTCTGGTCACTGTCATTCTGTCACCCCCACTGGGAGGATGAAAGGGCCAGTACAGAACATGTACAGTATATGACAAAACACAAACTCTGTGTCTCTAACTATGCATACATACAGTAGCTGTATATATCTTCTTGTACATTTGTTCTTGGCTCTGTGCATAGTAGAAAGTATCATAAAGCTACTGGAAACCAAAGTCAAATTCCATGTATAGTTAAACATACTTGGCCAATAAAGTTGATTCTGACCCTGTAGTTACAAGATTTAAATGAAAGAAGGGATGTGCAGTAATGTGGAAGCTGATGAGTGATTGTCATGAGTGATTAAGTGTAACGCACTGTGATTAACAGGGTTTAACTGCTTGAAAGATGAGGCGGGAGCGTACAGTACATAATACCTCCATAATCAAGTAAAGACTATAAAAGTTGACTGACCAATATTTTCACAGTGTAGAAAAGACAAACAGACATTAATTATATACAGAACACCTAGTTTGATGCTTAGAACTTGGATTAGGTGTTGAATGACGTCTACTGAAGTTGTATGATCAGCAATATTGCTACCATTTACAGTTTTAAAACTAGAATAGTCAGATATAATATATGAAGGACCGGTCCAAAACTAAGCATGTGCTGATTATTGACATGTGGTAAAGAGACTTATGATTTTTATCATTTAATGAAAGGTATTTTTCCACTATTTAACTTTTGTTTGTCTATCCATTTTGTCCCCCAAACTTTACAATGGATGGATGACATAACCAAAATCAGACATCCCTTTCATTGTTATAGTATAAAAAATATAATATACATTGGTAGTAGTAAGTATGTAAAAGTAAGTAAGTATAAAATCTAAACTGTACTATAGTTTAATTACACATTGAACTAAATTAAAACATAAAATGTCAATAAAGAAAACTAGGACAAAATATAAAAAATGTTAAAAAAAAGAAAAGAAATTACAAATAATAATTAACATAGTAATAGTGTCAAAAAAGGTAAGAAGATAAATAAATAAAACATAAATAATAAATTAAATATTATAAGCATAAACGTGTGGTAAAATAAGATGCAAAGACATTTTACTTAAATCTCTTTAAATTACTCCTAAAGCACACTAATGTATGCACATATTTCTTATTAGTTTAACTCATCTCAACTACACAACACTTATATCATAAATGTATAATTCATTTGCTTAAACATACTGCCATGGTAAATATGTGACATATGGCCTTTTGTTTGACTTGGTGAGTGTGTGTGTGTGTGTGTGTGTGTGTGTGTGTGTGTGCAGGCACGACTATATACATGTGTGTATATTGTTGCATGTGTAAAAGCAACCAGCATAACAGCCAGTACCTCCAGTGAGGTAACCCTGCACATAATTGTGTGTGTGTGTGTGTGTGTGAGTGTGCATTCTTGTGTGACAGAGTGCTTTCATCTGTGTCTTGCCGCATGTTTTCATGCTCACGCTAACCTTGTTAAGTGTACCTGGATCAGGTTGAGGACAGCATGTTCAGTATGTGACCATGTGTTATTTTCCTGCAACCAAATCCAGACTACTTTTCAGGAAACACACACACACACACACACACACACATACCTGCACCACCTCCACCTACCTAGCTACTTAGCATGTGTGTTCAGACAGGTCTGTTATCAAAACTGACTGACTGGCTGCTGAGTGAACCATATTATCCATTGTCAATGCAGGCCTCGGGATATTGCTAATGATATACATATTTTTAGCACCATGGGTCCAGTTGCTTTGAGTGTCTGTGTTTCAGGGCTGGCCCATGCTTTTTGGGGGCCCTAGCCAGAATTGATTGATGTTTGGCTGGACCAGCCACAGACCGCCCCTATAACCCTGAATGTCTGTCACTGATTGACTCACTGAGTGATGAACTTAACCATTGGTGCGACTGGCCCATTCAGTGCGAACAGTTTCAATTACGTCCACAGGGGATGTTTACAGCGGAGCCCCAAGCGCAGCTCATTGTCAGTGGGACTGAGAGTGAGTACAATCCCAAAATAAAACACACATTTACCGATCGAAGCATCTCACATGGAGGCTCTGACACTATCAGGAGCACCAACCCGCAGATAGAAAGAGATGCAACAGATCGATTTTACCGGCTTACACGGCAGCTAGCAGCTAGTTAGCATGGCTAGCATCATTAGCATAGCCGTGCTGTGCCATGTGTAGCCCATAGACTCTATAAAAATAAGGTGTAGCCACGGCGTCTCTGGTTTAACAGCACCGTGCTGGGCAGGTGACAGGGGTATTTACGATGTTTGTATGCTCTGAAAGACGTCACAGCGCAGATATTAAGTCACACAGCTGATGGACTGTTAGCCTGGCATGCTAATCCTACATATGGATGAGACCATATGTTTACAGATATACGCAGATAGAAACAAATGAAAGAGCAGGGGCAGTTAACAGATAATTAGAATAGTTATAATTGAAATTAAGATAAGTTCTCTTTCAAATCAAACATCCCAAGATATGAGTGGAAAGTTTTGTTTTTGCAACTGCATTTATACCCTTTTTTTGACTCAGATGTAGCTTAACCATGTCATGTGATGCTACTTCAGTACACTCAGGTTTTGACCTAGTCTTGTTAATTTAATGAAGACTTTAATACCCTGTGGAGTTTTCTTATAAACAAACAAAAGTTGACATTCAGTGTTTCTCACCAAATGCATGTGCATCTTTGAGCATTGAATGCATTTTCCACCTCTAAATACATTTGCAAAGTCAGTTTTTAAAACTATTTTCTAACCTGTAACCCTACCAGTGCTCAAAAATGGGGTACAAACAGTACTATGACTTCCAACTTGCCTGTAATGTTAAAAAATAAACCCAGTGCTCTCTGGTGGAAAAATTATGTAATGGAGACACTGTTTCTAAATGACCCCAAACGTATCTTTGGGATTTCTGTTCTTCAATTGCTTGTAACATATTAGCTGACATATATGGCGATACAGACACATCAGTGATAAGATAACATAAACTGATGTATCAGTGGAGCTCTATTTTGCACCTTGCTCAGGAATAGGAACATTTATCCACCACCTAATAGACCAGAGTTGAATCCCAGGCATCAGTGCTTCCAGCTTGTTCAGCCGTGAGTGAAACACAGTATTTGTTGATGGGAAGCCGCTGAGGGATCATGTTCTTATTGCTGCACCAGTGACTCCTGCTGGTTGTTTGGGCAGCTTTTAGGGGGGATATAGTGTGTAATTACATGTAGGTTACACCCTTATTGGCAGGTAAAATAACGTGGACCACTGCGACCCACAGAGATGGTATCTACATATCATCAGATGGGATTTCTGACTTCCAACTTCAAGTGGAATGCAGCATAAGCTTATCAAAATCTTCAGCAGTGGTGTGTCATTCCTGAGGCAGCAATGGGATTGGCTGCCTGTAGACGAGACAGAGATCAAAACATTTATTCAGACAAAAATGTACTTGGGAAAAGTAAGTGTGTATGTGGAGTCAGCAGATTTTCTTCACCTCCATATGGCCGGTGTTTAGCCAGTCCTCAACCAGAGCTGCTGTTAATGCTACTAACAGAGCTCCACCCAACACTTTGTTCTTCCCCAGAGGTATATTATTACATGCTATTCATGGACTCAGTGCTGCTTCTGCAAGAGATTAATTGTAAGTTTTTGTTACTGTGTCCTCCACCCTTAGTTAACTTGCTGGCAAATGTATGTGTGTGTGTCACTGTATGTGTGGCAGGCAGTGTCGTTCAGCAGGGAAAGTAACAATTTCTCCCAGAAGTTCATTTTTAGGATGTGTGTGAGAGAGTGTTGTCAGAGCAGTGCCAGCTTTTGTTCAGTCACTCGGAACTCATAAAGTGTCCAATAACCAGCAGGGCCTGGAAGCCACACAAACACATAAGCTACCATATGGCTTCAGCTCTGTGGCCTGCCCCTCACATAAATGTGAATTTAAAATGGACCTCATAATGTCAATGTTTCTTTACACCAAAGTTATACTGAAGAATTACACATGACACCAGCAGATTTTCTACATGAGCATGTGTGTGTGTGTGTGTGTGTGTGTGTGTGTGTGTGTTGGAGTAGTCTCTCAGTCAGGTAGCTTGAGGGCTGAAGGTGAAAGGCTGAGGATGTGAATGGGAGGTTATCTGTCCCTGCTGGCAGTATGAGCCCCCTGCTGTGGAGAGCAGATATTTGTCCACAGGAAAGCCAATGTCATGATTAAAGGCTGCAACCTTGGCCCAGCGAGCTTGAATTAAATAGGCTATTTTAATAGCAATTTTAATATTTTAATTGTAATATTATTTGTTAATAACAATGTTATTGTGTAGCCTAAATAGTTACAGCACTACAGCCGTGGTCTAAAATCTGTAAGCAGCTAGGAAACAAAACCAGTGTGAGAAACATATTCCGCCTGTCACTACAGGATCTGAGTCAACTGGGGATGTGAGTCACGCATGTGCAAGCGGGTCCACCATCTTGGACAGCTAGGTACAGCAACGCCACCAATTGCGCCTTGTCAATGTACGTCCACTAAAAGTGCTTGTTTTTGCCAGTGAAATGCTCAGATTGTTATTATAAGTGTCTGGCAACATTATGGAAAGGACCATACAGAGAAATAAAACTTTTTTCTTTACCTTTCACTTGATCCAGTCTGTTATTGTGTCTAACCAAGTCTTGCTCAAGGAGAAGAGTTGGGTTGTTGCAGGAAGACAACGGTGGAAATGTGAGTCAGAGTTGGAGAGAGGAGTGCCGGGAACAGTTTCTTGTGTTGGAGTACAGAATTCTGTTTCTGCACTTTGTGATGTGCCTGGGTCAGATATGAGACCAAAAATATTTTTTTATTTCAAAAGTGAAACAATAAACATTGCTATTTTTTACTACATTCATTTGTGTTTATTTAAAATTTGTCATTACCAAAAGCTAGGTTTATATAGGCTGCTGGAAATGTCTGGCCCATCTACATTTCTGGGTTTTAAAATCTGGCCCAGATGAATTTGTAATTGAATAGCCATGTCCTAAGCTTTTCAGATTGTGGTCATGTCCATGCTAATTTAAATGCATGTAAATTTAAAAACTTGTGTGTCAGACAGGATTTCATCCTTTCTGTCATTTTGAGATCATTTTCAAAAACCTTTCTGTCCACACTGAAACACAAGAATAATACAAAGAGGATTCAATACCTTTTTCCTCCTCTTTTAGTTGGCAAAAGAACAAAACCATGCATTGCTTCCAGCATGAAGTGTTAGGGAATGTGTTCTAATAGAGAGACTGCTTAGACAGACTTGGCCAGAGATAACAGATCTTCCATTCTGCCCGGACTCTTACGATCACTTATTTGAGACTTCAGTACAGCTGAAAACACAATACAGGTGTTGACATTGACTTATCTTTCTGGCTGTGGTTTCAGAGTATAGAACAGTGCTTTGATCAAGGGTCAAAACTTCTACATACTAACAGCTAACAGTAATTGCTGGGCTGCTGAATTAAGATATTTGATAAAGTCTCATTTAAATATAATTTATACTCATGTCAATGATAACACATGGACTGTGTTATCAACTGCAAAGTATTTTACGAAGATATTTTTACTATACTTTTGTTTACTATGATAGAAAACTAAGAAAACCAGTAAATAGTCGCAACTGGAATCAATGGATTTTGGGCAATTTACTTAAAAATAACTTAGATACAAACTAAGATAAGATTAAATGTTGACCATTTTTTTGTTGACCAACAAATTGATTAATCAACACATTTTTTCACAACAACACTGTCTCAAACTATAAATAAAAAGTAAAAATAATAATTAAATATTCAGCAAATGTTACAAATACCTTCTGGTGACTAGCTAGTGAAAATAACATCTGGGGGTGGAGGCAGGGTCATGCGTCGCGGAGGCTGCTGACCTGAGTACGTCTAAAATCCTGGTCATGGTCCCCGGTAATACTCAACTTAGAAAGGCCAGACCAGAAAAAAGATGCCTTTTCAAATGTACACGCAGTAGCATAGACATGGACTTTGACAGTGAGACCACCAGACTCAACACACACACTCCCATTGTATGTAGTTCATTCACTAAGACAACCTTTGTCCTGGCTGACTGTCTTACTAACTGTCCATCTTGCCGGCTGGCAGTTCCATATCATGTTGACAGGCCTACTGAGGAATCATGAACTGTGAAGTGGCTGCGTGGACTACTGACTGGCTGCCAGCACTGCAGTATCACCACTCAGTAAAAACCATTTGAACACTTAGAATTCAAGTCAAGACAGAACAAGCTTTTATTATTAATAATGCTAATGATTCTCTTAAGTGGCTTCTGCCAGTGCTCGTGTGTGATCTGTGTGTGACAGCAAGAGTGCATTTGATTAGCAGATGAAATACTACACACTCTTTTTGAACACGAGCTTGTAGACACTACTCAGTGTCATCTGTGCTGGACTACACATCTTTGGCTCTGTGAATCCTCATAACATCTCTTTTCTCTCATGAATTGACTCACATGACAATAAGAGAAATACCAAGCAGTCACCCCTGAAACGGTCAGGTTTATGCAATTCAAAATATGTGGTCAAGGTGGGGTTTGGGTCATGGGTAAAAACCTTAGCTAAAATCAAAAATATCCTTCCCAACAGAAAACATTTTGGCATGAGTGCAGAATGGAACCTGAAGTCAGATGCATTTGTTTATCCATCACCCAAAGCTACACAGCTTTACTTTTTTCCAGCCTGGTTCAATGTGAAACTTATGTTGATTCTTGTCATGAATCCTTTATGTAATCCTCTCCTGGTGGGGGAACATATTTCTTTCATGCATGGAACATCAATGGATATGTTTAAATGCACACCAGTAATGCGATTAAGGCAGTAAGGTGGAGCCATGCAAACATGTCAATACACTACTTTGATTAATAAAATTCTGCTCATTGCTGCAGTAAGCACAACTGCAGTAACATCTATTGACATCCAGTTATCAGAGTTTTCACTGCATTTGCAGAAAACACATCCAACTGCCTGATGATGCATGCCAAAGATGTTTTGTTGATAGGATTCTCCCCTCCTTTATGAACTCTCTAGGCTGTCGACAAATGCCCTGTGCTCCAGGCAGTAGTAATGGTTAGGAAGAGTAGTTGCTACCTTGGTAGTGGCTAATGGGAATCCAAATAAATAAATAAAAATTTACCGAGTGACAAATCTTTCTTTGAGACAACCTGAAAGGTTAGAAAGATTGAGGTTTAAGATATAGCAACATGGT
Organism: Scomberomorus guttatus; assembly: GCA_038419695.1. NCBI lineage: Eukaryota > Metazoa > Chordata > Actinopteri > Scombriformes > Scombridae > Scomberomorus > Scomberomorus guttatus. The sequence goes on from CM076445.1 coordinate 2,691,949, forward strand.
GTAATGATAAAGGGGCATCTCCCACCATTAAGAGACTGCCCTCCCAAGAAAAACGTCAGGATCAATCGTTTATGCAAGAGCCCCAGAACAACATATATTGCTTTCAAGTTACAGAAGCCATCATTACTATGACCTCTGGTGGTCAGTCCACATAGGGAGGAGGTCAGAGTGGATGGTCACCAAAACATCAGACAATAACACGAGAGATCACTGTTCATTTCCTATTTCCAACCATGAGTCAACACTGTTTTTTAAAACCATTACCACAATCGTCCTCTAACCTTAACCATTTGGTTATTATGGTAACCATGATGATGAAGGTCTCCTAACCTTAAGGAAGTAGTATTTTTTAACACAAACCCTGATCTTTCCCTAAACCTAACCAGATCTATTTTTCAACAGTGATTTGTAACGGTTTTGAAAGGCACTGACAAATGATGTTGTCCTGCTGATTACTGCTGACCATTTAATTTGAAGGGCTTGTTGGCCATTTATAGGACTCTGCCCCATAGCTAGTAAATAGGAATTTGAATGACTAGCAAAAGAGTTGACCTATAGGCATCCACTTATCTATTTTATGTCCTGTATCCAGGTTGTGATGGTAACAGGCCAAACAAAATACAGTAGCCCTTACATCCTTCTTCCTAGTCATGTCCTCCAGGGAGATCCCAAGACATCCCAAGACCCCAGAGCAGACAGGATATATAATCCCCTGGGTCTTTCCCCCGGGGTCTCCTCCCAGTTGGACGTGCCTGGAATACCTCCAAAGTGTATAGCTGCCAAGTGCAGATATTGTAGATGGTGAAAATTTGAAAAACCTTGGCACTGGATATAATCTGGGGATTTGCAAAATCATCCAATTGACATTGTTATATGTAAATACTGACTAAGAGGTGATAACAGTTTCTTACAGTCACTCCTCAAAGGCATTCATGGTGTTGCACTCAGTTGTATACACAAAAAATGGTGGACATAGTTGTGTGAAGCCACTTGCTGCATAAAGTAGGCTTGATTGTCAGCTTATATTTTTTGGAAAGTTACAAAAACTGTCTGACCCAGACAGATGCGGTTTTAAAGGCTGTTGGGAAATGCAAAAAGCACTTTCTTGAAACATACTGATGCCTTAAGCTTCCAATCAGGTATGAGAGTCCTAGGATGGAAAGGCTAGAGGCTATCACAGATCACACTTTCTTCTTTCCTCTTGTGATGTTTTAATTTGTTTCCGTTCTTCCGTTTCCTTTTTAGCATATTAAGCCTTAGTCAGTGCCCAGACCCTGAGGGGGGGTTCTGGCCTTTTTTGGGTTTTGCTTCCCACCCAAAATCTCTCCCAGACCCTTCAAGGGGGTTCATTGATGTATTTGTTTAAGTGTTGGACATCTGTTGAGAGAAGCTTCTGAGGGGCTCACATCTGACTAAAATGATTTTAAGATTAAAGTTTATTGTAATCGACATTTGGTCCTTTTTAGGTTTTCATGATTAAATGAGCAGTGTCTTACAATAGTGATCAAAAGTGTAGTATATTCCTCTGAGGCAGCACTGCAGACTGTGAGCCAGGAACACATGCACCAACCAGTTTTCACTGCCAAGTCAGGAGCCTTTTGGTCCTGAGAAGGAAACATGTGAGCCCTCTCATGAGACAGTCCCACTCATTATGCATCAATGGGAATACAAACACAGGTACTTTGAACAGTCCTGTAATCACTCTCACACTGTTACATCCACACCAACAGATGTGTGGATCACTCTAGTTACTCCAGGAATTTAGAGAATCTAGATCTTGAGTTGCTTAAATACATACAGTCTAACAATACATTTTACAGCTTTTTATATATAGAATCACCCAATCAAAAGATATATCCACCAATGATTTTACTGCAAGAATATCTATAAATTGCATAAATCTTTGATGGCACAACACAAATGTATCTGAATTTGTTCTTATTCTTTCAGGTTCACCGTGCAGGATGTTGCTGTGTATTTACCATATTGAGGTGACGATGATGACAAGTCTTCTAACTGCATCCTATTTGTTTATTTTATTCATTAGGAAACTGAAGAAATGGAGCATTTACTCAGATTCTTGTATATTTAGATTTTTCAGCTGGCAGAATTGTTTTTCAATTGAATAAACACTGATGCACAAGTTTGTTCTGCTTACTCTTGTCTTGTGTTCACAGAATGCACAGTCAATAATAATAATAATAACTGAACAGAAAGGGGTGTCTTTCTGATTTTATATATTTATATGTGTTTTCAGTCTGCCTAACACAAATCTGGTGGATCAGATATGCTTTAATTTTAACCCCATGGCAAGAATGAGCTGAGGGCCCCATTTGATCCCCCAGTCTTCACACTATCTGTGGAGGGCAGTACACACAGTAGAATACAAATGGCATCTTAATTATATTAAGCCCCAGAGACCTACTACTCTTATCCTGGAATATTGGCTTGCCCTGTGTTTGCTGTGTATCAGTTATGTTTTGGTAATTTGACTGAATGCAGCTGGGAATATGACTAACTATAATATATATATATGAATAACTAAAATATTTTTTACACAACCACATCTTGGCCCCTCTACATAGCCATTTCAGGTGATGTAGTGTTTTAGTAGTACATATTCCTAAACAAGTTTTCTATTAATCAAATTATCATAATAAAGCCATCATAGTGTAGACCTGGGGCTTTAGGGCCCCCTGGGGGTCTGGGGCCCTGATGCAATTGCCACTTTGCCTGGTTGGTAATCCAGCCTTGCATACAGTTGTCTGTGTCAGTTCCAAAACACCTCATGCTTCACTTGTACAACTGCAAACTGGAGCGTATTCTTTCTGATTTAGTACCTACATCGACTATGTATGGAGCGGTAAGAGCTGTAAAAAGCGCTGTGACTGAACAGATCCAGTGTATACCCTGGCAGAGAACTGCAGCTGCAGTGTGTTTTTGCTCGTGTGAGTCACACATCTTATAATAACCTCAAATTTCTTGCTGAAGTTGAAAACTTTTCAACTTGTGCACATGCATCCTAACCTGAATCTCTGCTGCTGAGGGCAAAGCCTGCACCCATAGAGGTATCTGCTACCTCTAAAGCAAATTTCACTTTGTGTTGTATCTGAATGCGCCTCTCGTGCAACTGAAAGGCAGCACTCACCATATTTTCTATGGACTGGAGCAGAGTGATTACAGAATGCTGCTGCTCACATACTTTGATATCAGGCATTCACAGTCGTCTCAATTTAATTTGATTTGATTCAGTTTCAAGGACTCTATAATTTCTTGTTGAGTTAGTATAGAATTGTTTACAGTCTATGCTGTTCATGGAGTAGCCTAATAATAGTGCTGTGTAAAACATAATGAGAGGAATCATCTTTGCACATTCTCTGAGTGGGATGTTGTCTAATGAATGAAACTATTGTGGAATTAAACTACTCATTTTCACTGACTGTGGTTTCCACACAGCAATTAAATCATTAAATCTGCAGTACCTATGACTGTGAGAAGTCACATATTAGCTAAAATGGACACTTTGCTAACAAAAAGGAATGGAATGCCTCACTTTCTTTTGTTGCAACTCAGGGAATAATCTGCTGCCAGACAAGATAATCATACGATTCCAATATGCTGAGGAGATTACGTGGGAGAAATGTTTACCAGTGATTATTATATAGTGACCTGTGGGTGTACACACATTCCAGATCAACTGCAGAGCATATGCACACATTGCATCCATAAACAGCAGACAGCTGGACAGAGATAAAGTGTGTTGGCAAGAATTACAGAGAGACAAGCAGCATTAGCAGCATAAAGTATAGCAAACAAATGGAATGAAAAATAACAGTGTGTCTGGCTCATTAATGTGTGAACAGTGTATCTGTACATGCATGGTACTGTAAATAGGCCAGCATACTACAGCTGACTGCACCAAGAAACTCCCACTAACTCTGTCACCCGAAGTCAAACAGCAAGCTAATTACATGATAAAATAAATGATGATTAATTATTATAGAGTTCCTTTATGCCTGCAGCCTCTGACTGAGTGCTCCACATGGCAGCATGAGCTAATTAAATCTAATCAAAGCTAATGTCGGATGCTGCACAGTTTACAGCAATTCAGCCAATTTTCTGGAGGTCATGCAGTGGTAAGAGAATCTCCACAAAGCAGAACTACCTTTAGATGAATTAATCTGCTGTAAACATTGTTTGTCATTACAGTAAATGAGTAATTAAAAATGCAAAATGTCACAGCGTGTTTTACAGATTTATTTATGAATCTGTGGTCAGAAGAAACTCCAGCCACTGCTGCCAACTTGGCAGCCAGACAGTGACTGTCCAGACTCTTCACTCATGACGGCTTCTCTCAAAACCTGCTTATTTAAAGACCAGGTTGTGGTTAGGGCCATTTGGGTTCTATATAAATATGTAGTACTGTGGTAACACAATTGCAGATGCACATGCATTTGTGTTTGTCCAGAAACACAAATGCATGGTCAGTGTTTCCCATGCTCAGCGTATCTCCTTCTCTGTGTGTGTGTGTGTGTGTGTGCGTGTGTGTGTGTGCACATTAGTGCATGACATTGTCTTCTTGTGACTTCTAGTGAATCTAGAAAAACCTCAACCTTATCAGTGACTGCAGGGCTATAGTCAAGAGCACTTAATTGAGTCAGACGAGTCCAAGAACAGCCTTTCCAGTCTGCAACAACAGAGCGACCTGTGACACTGGGCCATACAAAACACACAACTGGACTCCCATTGTGCGAACAAAGACTCTACTATACTGGACAGACAAGAGACAAGAGATAGTAGAAAAAACATCCTTAGACCAAAACCAGACTCTAGTACCACGGCTTTGTCACAGAGCACAGTGCAGAGGCAAAGTGTAGTACAGGTTTACATCACCAACATGCCTCAAAATATGAAAATCAAGAATAGCAAAGACATTTTCTGAATGTTCTGTTTAGCTTTATTCTGCCATCGTATATCTTCTTGCCAGGATCATAGTATAATTTTATAATTTTAAGTGTTGTTACTGTTCTGGCAACTCTGAAACAGATGAGCTTTTGTCCATCACAGATTGCTTTCAAGTTATATGGTTACCAGTAACTAAAGGTAGTTACAGGCCACTGACAAACAAAGTCAAAGTTGAAACTGATTAAACTTTGAAGCCCATCAGCAAGTCAGAAAACAGTGGCTAATTTCAGTGCAAAGCATTTCTGCTGCTAATCTTGTGTAGATGAGTTGAGGCCAGATATCAAATAATAACAGTCTGCATCTGTACACACATCAAGGATCTGCTGTCCCAAACCCATTGAAGATAAAGCTAAACCCCACACTTAAAGCTGGTTTTTTGAAAGACTCATCTAGTCTACTATATGGCTGTCCAGAAATCTGACAGACCTCCTGCCATGCTTGTACTCCAGGAAGTCTTTAGAATCACCTAGTTGTACATGACATGCTGACTCTTCTGCTTTTCAATGTGATGTTCTAGGTGCTTTGGTGGCTTCCCACTGTGAACTTGGCACTTCCAACTCTAAAACCCCCGCTAAAGCCCACTGGGAGGTCTGAAGCAACCTTTGAAGGCCTCTGGTGTGAAGTTAGTCAGCAGCGGGATTAGAGAGATGAAGACATGTGCCCTATTTCTGGCAGCTCTGCTGCTACCCAGCATCCAAGCAGGTGAGTTAGGAACATGGTTTTTTATTTTCTTTATTTTCACAGAAATGGTGGGCTGAGGACACTTGTTTTGCTGTTTTACACTGACATCAAATACACATATGATCAATACAGTGAGTTCATCAGTCAGTTATTAGATTCTACTACCCTGTACACTGTAATACAAACTGATTCTCATTATTCAACAGATCAGTACAGATGTCAGGATGTTGTTTGTCAAATGAAGTGAAAACAATGCAGCTAAATCAGACATGAATGAAAGGGGGTAGGTGATTGATAAAACTGAACCTCAGAATTATGTAATCTTGACAAATCTAATATTTTTGAGGTAAATGAGATTGAAAAGAATACTGTCACTTTCAAACATACAGGTACGTATTCAACATGATTTTAAAAATAGTCACCTTATCACGTCCACCGGTCATACACAGTTTGTTTCATAATACAGTACAGTACACTGGCTATTGTCATTGTAATGAAAAAATATGTCACCGTTTGCAACAGTATGGATCTTTATATGTTTCAAGTCCAACTGAAATTACAAGTAATCCTTTATGCAGTCAGAAACCATGTCAGTCATTTTCAGATGTATTGTTAATAGTATTTATTATTGAAGAGAAGAAAGAAAGGTCTTTAGAGGCCCTTCAAAAAATGCTCACTTTCTCTTCAAGAATCGGGCTTGTCAGGTCAGTGTGTGTGTTTGATTGACAGGTTAGTGTTCAGTCTCACAGCCCCCCATTAAAAAGCTCTGATCTTCAATAGAATTTATTGATAACAATAAAAAGACAAACATAATGGTGGTGCTGTCCTTTAATGGGATGTGTGTACTGTCTGACTTAGTGGATGTGGACCACTAAGATAAGCTCTACCACTGATGACTGCATTGTGCAGTCATTCTGCAGGCCTTCCTCTCTCCAGTCAGCTCTCTATTGCCTTTCACACTTTATCCTGGCTTGTTATTTTCTGTCTGACTCACCACTGTACATTATTTTAGTCAGAAATCTGCAGTGGAGTGTACCCAAATGTAGCGCTTGTAGCATCTGCTTCAATTTGTAAACAAACAGTAGCTGTCAAGAACCATGATGGATTAGTCCCTTAAACACCCTGAATGCATCACGACGGGATGTCGTGCCAACACTACAGTCTACTAGTCGAGCAACCCAGTCACATCAAAATGTGTAATAGCTACATTATTAGTTTCACAATAATGGCTCTAAATTTGTGAGATGCCAATTTGTTTTGGCCTATTCTTTTCTATTGGCTTGTGTCCGTGTCACGTGACTGTCAAGTTTCTGTCTGCCAAAACAAAACAAAACAAAAAATGGCTGCCATTCTTTTTATTCTCAGTGGAAAATGTAATGTAATCTTAAAATATTTTAAGATAGTTTTGGCATTTAAATGTGTTTTGATAACATATCTAGTGAGAAATGTGAATTTTATTTTCATTATTTCATCTTCGTTCAGTGAATGTATATGATGTTTAGTTTGTTAGTAATTACAAAGATTTTTTTCAGGCTTTCTCTTTTTGCTATGGTGGTTGCTATAGACGCTGCTGAATCATTGTCTTTGCATTGTCGTGTAGTTCTCTGAGCTGTTATGTTTTTTGTGTTATTTTATGTAACTGTTTGATGATGTGCTTTCAATAAAAAGCGTAGATTTTACAGCGCCCCAGGTATTAATTAAATTTGAAATCCAGAATTTTGAAACTTCGCGATTGGCTGACCCGCCGCCCAGACGTATTTTCCTCCCTGTCACTGTGTTAAGGTTTTCTTTTAATGATATCTTTAACATTTCTCAACACAAAAACACAAACATATCCTTTATAACTCAACAATATGATAGGTTAATGTTATGGCCAGAAATAGTGCTGTTCCTGGCACCAGATCAGTTTCCCCCATGGTTAATGTAGACTTTTCAATGTATGTTACCATTGAAAACCGCTCTGAGAGCAGGAAAGTTAGCTGTTAATTTACTGCAATTATTAACATATTATATAGCATAGCATTCAGGAGGCAGTTTAATACACGCATGATGTGACTGAACAAACATTTTGAATCCATAAAACAAGCTCCTTAAACACAGTTTGAAGTGTTGCATAACTCCCACTGACACTGAACCCAAAACCTCATTTCTAGAATACTAGCTAAAATATCTGAAATAAACTGACAATCTAAAGTCCAGTTTGATGAAATATATAAAAGTGACAAATGCAGGGATTAAATGAGGGATGTGAAATGTAAAGTTCAGTTTGATAACCACATCTTCATCCTGTTTATTTCGCCATGGTACAAGATTTGATCCACACACACACACACACACGCACGTTGGAGTGCTTTATTGGATGCCGTGGCTCAATATTAATTGAGGAAGACTTTATGTTTTAAGAACATGATTTCATATTAATCATCATATCCTCAGCCACATATTCTTGGAAATATAAAATTAAATGAGCAACTTCACATTTTACAATCATAGACTATAAAATGCTTAAAAGAGATAGTGGTGTTTAGATTTGAGATGCAGTGAACCGGCTGCAATTTGAAATGGAGTGAAGCCAACTGATGGCAGACAGCCCAAAAGTGTAGTCGAACACACCAAGTCTGCCCACAACACAATGCTCTTCCGTAGTCTACCGCTATCAAAAACTGACAAAATTTTTTTTCTCAGAATTGAAGGACAAATAATTAAAACTGATGGTCTTAACATTAACCTGTCGTATTGTTGAGTTATCAAGAACATGTTTGTGTTTTTGTGTTGAGAAATGTTAAAGATATCATTAAAAGAAAACCTTAACATGGTGACAGTGAGGAAAATACTTCTGGGTGGCGGGTCCTCTGGTTAGCCAGTTGCAAAGCTTCAAAATTCTGGAATTCAAATTCAATTCATACATCATCAAACTGTTACATAAAATAACACAAATAACATAACAGCTCAGATAACTACACGATGCAAAGACAATGATTCAAACAACATGCAACTACGTGGTTTCAGCAATAGCAGCATCCATAGCAACCATAGAAAGCCTGCAAAAATCTTTGTAATAACTGACAAACTAAACATCATATAGATTCACTGAACAAAGATTTCTTGCTAGAAATTTTATGAAAACACATTTTAATGCTGACACTATCTTAATATATTGCATTTTCCACTGAGAATAAAAGGAATGGAAGGCTTTTTGTTTGTTTGAGCAGACAGAAAGTTGACAGTCATGGGACGTGGATGCAGGCCAATAGAAAAGAATAGGCCAAAAAAACATAGGCATCTCACAAATTTAGAGCCATTATTGTGAAAATAATACGTTTTGCACTGTGAACCAACGTAACTATTACACATTTTGATGTGAGACTGGGTTGCTTGACAGTAGACTGTAGTGTTGCAAGCCACACAGCAGCACTTTGACAAACTTCTCTCCTAATTAGCAAATGTATGCATGAAAATAAATACAATTAAAAACATCAATAAATTCAATTTTTTTAATAAGCAAACATGACATATAAAGCACCAACAAAGAAAGTAAACAGAGCAAAGAAAATGTACTCCTTCCCAGGGGGAAGTCCAGAAGAGAAAGCAGAGCTACTGTAGCGGAATTGCATCACATAAAATACAATTTGTAAAATAAAATGTCGCTAATTGGTATACTTCCTGTTAAAGTTGCTCTTAAAATTTCTTCCAAAATGTCTTAAAAATAAAACTAAAAATAAACTATTTGCATGACTGCATATGAGAAAAGAGGAAAATTAATGTGTGGGATTTTTTTGTTGGGCTATTTGTTTTGTTTTTGTTGTTGTTCTTGTGTAATTTGGATGAATTGACCCTTTAAATTAATCAATTTAATGGCTACAATTTAGCTGTAGTGTAACATCAGCATCAACAATGTGTTATAATCATAAGTAGGAAGTTGGCATCAGTTGGCTATCAGCTTATGGATTCATTGTGAAGAGGTGTTTAAGGGTACTAATTCCTGCATCACATTCATTTCCCAGGATGAGAGACAGTGCTTTGACATAGACAAAGACAGACAGACACAGCTGGTGTGAGGGATGTTTGCCTTCACTGACCTGAACAGCAGGACTGGTTCATTCAGGGACTTTGTATCCTATAACCAATGCTTTGGGTCAAACCAAAACCTCTCTCGCACACACTGAAATACAGTTTAAGCAAATATCATTCAAACATATGCATATAAAAACACTGCAGGCTTGTGTTTGCCTCTATGTCATGTGGAAAAGCAGAATTCTTCTTCTCCTGGCAGACTTGCAAACAGGCATCTTGCCAAGCAAGACCACAACTGATCCTGACCCTGCTCTGTCTGTGTGTGTGTGTGTGTGTGTGTGTGTGTGTGTGTGTGTGTGTGTTTAAGGAATAGTGCTCAAGGCATTAGAAAAGTTCCTCCACTATAAACTTAACACATATCCCTACTTCTCTCTCACTGGCTCTTTTTATTGCAGCTTTATTGTGACTGCAAACAGAGGCTTTCAGAGCTGTAAGCAAATCTTTCTAATCACAACGACGAGTGTCTCAGTCTCAGGCAGATTGGCTTTTTATTGGAGGTTAAGTGACGGGGCTGCATCTCAGTGTAAAGGCTCAAACAGAGGAATGTAATGACATTATGATAAAGAGCATGAATGGATGAATAATATGTGATTTGAGTATGAATTTTGAATATGAGTTTTCATGTGAATTTATGAGCATCTTGTTCCTCTCTGGCCAAGTGATATAAAACCATAGTGAATGTAACCTCTCTTTTTACATGCTCCTTTATGGGTTTAGGAAATTGTCAACTTTTCTGCTCATAAAACCTTCAAAACCCAAAGTTTGCAGAAAAAAGTCTTCATCTGACAGCAACACCAGGGTCTTATAGCTGTTTTTAGGTAAAGTTATTTGCTGCACAGAAAGAGATGATTAGGATAAAGAGAAAAACTGTGTAGTTGCCATTAGATGCAGGAACAGCCATGAAAAAACAAAGACAAGAGCTAAAACATGATGCTGGGATCAGTCTACATGACATTTGTGTCTGTAGAGATTGCACTACATTAATTCAGGTGATCAAAATGACTTAAATTCCTGCCATTACTGGGCTCTAAAACAAGGTAGACAGCAGGTTAAACGCTGACCAAGCTTGCAGCCTTTCATGACCTGTGGGTTTTTTAGAAGTAATAGAGCAGGAAGGGTCTGAGACAGACTGCCAGGATCAGGAGTGTTAACAACAATGAAGAGCCATGAAGCAAATCATAGAAATTGTCAAACTTGGTGAGAAAAGCCAAAAGAATTCTGACATGTTAATTATTTCATTGACACCTCACGAGGCTTCCAAGACACAGAATTGGTTGGTTTTTACCCGACACCACACATCTGTTGGACCTGATCATTATTAGGCTGATATTATTTACTTTGATCCTGGCATACATTTTTTTTTCTCTAGAAAAATCCCAAAATCCGCAGCTAGCCACACTTGGATTGGCAGGTGATTTCTTTGAAATGCAGTGCAGAAACACCACAGCAGTGAGGACTTGGAAACAATGATGGAGAGGGATCATTAAAAAGGAACTTGTATGTGCCTGCTTGGATTTGAAAATTCAGTTCAGTTGAATTCTCTGGCCCCTCCCTAATCATGACATCATAGGCAAGACTCTATTTTGTATATCAGCTGCACACCAAGCTAACTGTAGCCTCAGTTTGTGCTAATGTCAGAATGCTAACATGCTCACTTTGAGATTAACATGCTGATGTTTAGCAGGTGTAATATTTACCTTGTTCACCAACTTAGTTTAGCATCTTAGCATGCTAACATTTGCTAATAAACACTAAAAACAAAGTACAGCTGAGGCTGACGGTAATATCATTAGTTTTGCAGGTATTTGGTCATAAACCAAAGAATTACATAAAAAGACACATAAAAGGGGGGCAGCTGTGGCTCAGGAGGTAGAGCAGGTCGTCTACTAATCAGAAGATTGGCGGTTCGATTCCCGACTTCTCTAGTCCGCATGTCGAAGTATCCTTGGGCAAGATACTGAACCCCAAATTGTATGATGTGTGTGAATGATTAGATTTCCTCTGATGGGCAGGTTGGGACCTTGTATGGTAGCCCCTGTATCCATTCAGTGTATGAATGTGTGTGAATGGGTGAATTGACTCGTAGTGTTAAAAGCGCTTAGTAGTCGGATGACTAGAAAGGCGCTATACAAGTACAGTCCACTTACCATAAAAGGTTTGACCTGGTAATGGTATCAGATGAAAAGTTAGGGAATCACTTAAGTTATTACAATTCACCCTGAGATGGACATGAATGTAGTACAATTTTTCATGGTAACCAATCCAATAGCTGTTGAGATATTTCAGTCCGAACCAGGGGCCAGATGCATAAAACTGTGTAGATTCATGACTAAAACTGTGTGTATACACAAAGCCAGAAATATGCATACACTTTCTTTTCGTCAGTTTTAATAAAGCTGTGCGTATGCATGGTTGTGTTTTATAAATCTCAGTCATAGAGGAACTGGGCGCATGTGCACAAGCCTCATTTCCACTTCCACAATTAGCCATAAATGGATGAAGACGCCATGAACCAGCTTTTTTCATATTAGTTTGCTGCCTCCTCCACCAGTCTGTACAGCTGTCAATGAAACAATAAGGAAAAAAGTGCCATTTCACTGATTGTGTTGCACTGGCGAGGTTCTCCAACAGCAGAACAGCTGTCATTATGCATGATCTTTACGCACAGATTTGCGGCTCTTTATAGCGTCCACATCATTAATTCATCACATGTACTGTAAACCATTGTCAGCAGTTATATCTCAGAAATGTAATAAATGATTAGTTTGTAGCTCATATCTAAACCAACTTTACAAGGTGTGACACAACTAAGGATAAAATAAGAATATTAACAGCAAAATAACATGTTGACTCCTATGTAAATTAAAAGAATGATCAAATTAATCACAAAAGTAATTAATCAGTGTTTTGTTTGTAAATGTGCCTTTGATTTGCATTTTACAAATCTCTGTGTAAAAAATAAAACAATCACACAATCAGTGCAGCTGGTTATCAACATAAGAATGTTTTAGTAAAAGATTCCGTCTCTCACCTTATATTTCATGTCCACCACATCACATCACCCTTAGATAACTTCAGAAAATCATATGTACACCTGGTCTGAAGAATGCGTGAGATGTGCACATTCTCACTGCACATTCTGTGTTTATAAATACCAGTTTATGTGTGGGAAATGGCGTATACATGGTTTTTGTGCATCTGCCCCCCCTGGTGGACCGACAGACAGGCACTACCATTCATAGTCATGTTGCCCGCGTGGCTATAAACACTATAGCTAAAGCTGCTGCCTGCACTGTGTTTGATTTGCTTTGCAATTATATTAGATGAAAGTTTAATGATCCTTGTCATGGGGAAATTGAGCCGTTAAAAAGCAAACAGTGATAGAATACATCAAAGATAAATCAGAAAAGCAAATGAGGATGAAATATAGTAAATGTAAAGAGGATCCTCATTTTCAAATGAATTAAGAAAAATGTAAATGAAAATGTGCAAAATGTGTGAATAAGACAGCCGTTAAGCAGGTTCCAGCTCATTAGCAAATGTGTTGTTAAGACAGATTTGTTTTGTTTAGACAGGGTATGCCATCAGTTCGTTTCCTCTTCATTTGACTCAAGCTTCATCACGGTGTACTTGCAACACATTTCATTAGAACACAAGTGCAGCTGTGTTCACACCTCCAATTCCAGCTCTTTCAGCACCACATTCGTGTTCTTTCTTTGCATTTTTTACAGAAAGGATGATGCAGTGATATGATTTTCATGGAATGCAAGACTTTGGGTCTCTGTTTAATAGTTTATTGATTTTGAGTCATTTATTGATTTTAGCAAGTATGTATTGGTTTTCATGCACAACATACCTACAAAAGGGACTTTTGTAGTATACTGCACACAGAGAGAAGAAAAATATTTGTGTTAAATCCTTGACATCCCCAGTAGATTTTTCACAGAATAAATATATACAGTAAATTAGGATGGGATCATTTGAAATAAGCTGAAATGGAAATAAAAAGAAAACTAAACTGAAGCAGGAAATTCTGCTTGCCGATAGACAAGGAACATCAGAGAAATCATTAGGAGAATTTAGTTTACTTACAAGTGCAAACAAAATGCATGAATATGCATTGCTCAACTGTTTGCACCCCTGAGGAATGAAAAAAGTGGTGCAGCATCCTGTCAAATGTTCAAACCAAATACAAATAATAAGCTAAAACTATCTCCTACTCTGAACTGAGTCAAGAGACCTCTGGAACTAAGTTGAAAGAAATAAACAGCTTCTATTCTTAACTTTGTGAGTAGGAGTAAAAGTGCAGGATTTTTAATTTTATGTTTCTCTAAAGTCCAAAGTTCACTTTTAGCAGTTTGATTAAGATGGGCCCAGTCCTTCAACACAAAAACAAGTGCCTGTTTTGACATTGAATGCAACATTTCTTCCTGCATTGTGTGAGCATCTGATTGATTCAGTACATCATATGATTGGTTGTGATGGCTTCCTTGTCTGGTTCATTTCCTTTGCTTCATCCTCCCCTCATGGTCGGCTGTTAAAAACTGTTTGGAGGCCTGTTTTTTTCAACTTTATGACCAATTAAATTTTCTCTTAATCCTATTTGTACTCAAGTTAAATATTTTTAATCACTAAGTTGATGATTTAGGTTTTTATGGATTCAACACCCAGATTGGCTCATTGCAGTTGAGCATGTAGATTTGTTAATATTTAATTTTGTTTACTGGAGCCATAGTTGTTGTTTTTAAATATTTCCTCTTGTCTTTATGCTGGTTATGTCTTTTCTCAGATCTGGCTCCAACACTGTGAAATGTATTAAACAAAAAATATGAAGCCACAATAGGCCGTGTTGTCAGTATACCATCAGATGGTTACTGAGCTCCAGTGTTTTTGGACTGGTCCACTGAGAACAGGGCAGTGCACTCAGCACAAACACACCACAGTGTAAACAGTGGTGGCTCTAAACAACAGTACGACAGATCATGGCTTTGTTACAGTCCATTATTATCCTGTCTTCACCTATATTTAGAGTTCTGAAGAAACCAGGTGCAGTGCTCTGAAGTCTTTATTTCTCCTGGTTTGTTTTCATGGTGTCATTCTCCCTGACTCACCTGTGTTGGAGGTTTTGAGATTGAGTTCAGGCACAGTTCACCGTGTTGTTAAATTAAGAAAAGAATTCAAAAAGCAAAGCGGCAGGTTCAGCAGTTTTACTCACAGCTGCCAAACATTGAAGTTACTGGCAGCCACATATCTTGGAAGAGTAAGTTCAGACTCACTCAGAAGTGTGTGTGGTTGCTGGTGTGAACAGCTGCTGATGAGGAACTTTTTACTGTATACTGTATGTGACCCTGTGGTTTTATAGTGTAAGCATATTCATTTTATGTCTGTCTCCTTCAGTACTTTAAGGAGGTGGAAATGTAATAAATGGGCATAAGTAAGTCACAATCCCACTCATTTCCAAAGGCACGTTCATTCAGCCTGGTATCACCAAATCACTACACATTTCTTGCTTTTCGTGTGTCATTTCACACCACTTAGGTCGTAAATTCAGTCGCCAAAAATGACCTATAGTTATTTTTGAGTGATAGGGGAAGTGACACATTTCAGATGACATCAATATAATGTGACTGTCTTTTCTTTTATAAGTTGATTTTGGCCTATTAGGAGGAGGCAGGTTGGGTGGATGGCTAGATAGTTAGAGATCACTAGAGAGTTCGAGACCATTAACCGGACATTTTTATCATCATGTCAGGACATTTTTACTGCATGATCTTTCCCTAACCCTAACCAAGTGGATTTTGTGCCTAAAGCTAACCAACAGCGTTAAATGACATGCAAAAAACTTAAAATGAATAGACATGACACGCGAAATGTCCTTAAAAGTGGCATGCTATTTATATGCCATCCAAGGAGATCATGTTGGTTCATTTTCGTCACGAATTTGACTATGAACAAACTGCGAGTGTGTTCAATTAAATTAAATTTTATTTATATGGCGCCAAATCATAACAAAAGTCATCTCAGGGCACTTTTCACATAGAGCAGGTCAAGACTGTACTCTTTAATTTATCAGAGATCCAACAATTCCCCCATGAGCAGCACTTGGCGACAGCAGCAAGGAAAAAGAAAACTCCCCTTTAACAGGAAGAAACCTCAAGCAGAACCGGGCTCTAGGTGGGCAGCCATCTTCCTTGACCAGTTGGGTTGAAAGAAAAAGGAGGGAGGGGGAGAGGGGGAAGTGAAAGCAGCACATTGTAGTGCTAGTCTTAATGTTTTTTATACTTTATTAAAGGGGACATTTCAATTGACATAAAAAGCTTTTAAAAAATAGATTTTGGTGACCCAATACATTAAATACACTTAAAAAGGTCAGCGAGACCGGTTTTGTGGAATCACTCATCTGTTATTATAATTTTATTTTGAGTTTTATAATGCATCCTTTCAATGCAAATGTATCAATTTATAATATCTTTTTTTTTAATTGATCAATTTATTATTTGAATATAATGAAACAGAATAAAACTCTATAATTATTGGTGGCACACTACAGGGTCCATAGTTGAACTGATTTAGCATCTAGCAACAGGGAAACACTGTCCAAGGAAACACAAAGAGGGGATTTGATGCTAAAAAGACTGTAAATGTTGCAGATATCCATTTGATATGACTAACTCAGACTGCTGAAGCCTCATATAAGCTTCAGTGGACACACTATGGATTTTGGCCCCTGTCACTTACAGTGAAAGTGCATTTGAAGGGGATCTTTTAATACAACAGAACAGGAGAAATGTTTACAGCGAGGAAAACCTCTTTCACTGTTCATATGGTTTTAAGACACACTTGAAAAATTGTGAACCTATCCATTAACATTCAGCATGCACAGCAGTCTGCACCTGGGGCGCCATGCCAGTGTCACTACACTTATCATGCTAAGATGGATGGTTTATTAATGTAACACAGACACATAATGGAATACTATCCTGGGTACTCTAGAGTGACAGCAGGACTACAGACAAACACACCAACACCTCCACAGACAAACAGAAGTCACTCACAGACAGCAGAAACCAGCTGATTGCACATCACCACCTATCAATCTGTGTTAGGCCTCTGGGAAATCTACTTGACAGTTCAGATCCCCAACTAGTGCGTGTCATTGATGAATCCATTAGGTGGCAGGGAGATGAGGTAGCCACCACACACACAGGAGAGAAATAGATTGAAAGTTATTGGGCAGACTGGACAGTTACACACTGTGTCTCAGTGTTATCCTGACAATAACAGACACAGACTAAATGGGTTTATCAGTCACTCTTACTCTTGAATGAGCAATCCAATAACCTTGTGTGCTATTTTATCCCCATGTAAATAGTTGGAAAGCTGAGAAAGTTACAGAGTAGACAGGGAATGACAAAATCACATGCAGAGCACTCATTGACAAACCTGCGACAGCTGATCTCATCAATCTGTGATGTTCAGTGGGTTACTGTGTTACTGTCTTACTTATGTTTCCTCCTCTACTATATTTATTTCCACCTCATGATTTGACATCCAAAGACATCCAACACCATTCTTACCCTCTCCAGGAGTGGTCAACCAACAAAGATCACACCAAGAGCAAGGTGGGTAATAGTCTGGGAAGCCACAAGGGATCCCTGGGGTAACATCTAGGAAACTAAAGGCCTCTCTTGCAGTGGCTACAGTCAATGTTCATGAGTCCACTGTCAGGAGAACATTGAACATCAATGGTGTGCATAGCAGAGTTGCGAGGAAAAAAGCCACTTCTCTCTAACAAGAACATTGCTGCCATCTACAGTTTGCTCAATACTACATGGATAAGCCAGCAGGCGACTGGAAAAATGTCGTGTGGATGGATGAGTCCAAAATTGAACTTTTCAGCTTGAATGACAAGTGTTATGTTTGGTAAAGAGCAAACACTGCATTACAGCATAAGAACCTTATCCCATCTGTGAAACATGGTGGTGGCAGTATCATGGTTTGGGCCTGCTTTGCTGCTTCTGGACCAGGACAGCTTACAATCATTGATGGAGCTATGAGTTCCGAGTTCAACAGCTCAACAGAAAGTGGGTCATGCAGTAAGACAACGACCCTAAACACACAAGTCGCTCTAGAGAATAGTTAGAGCAGAAGAAAGTTAATGTTTTGGAATGGGCGAGTCAAAGTCCTGACCTGAATCCTATAGAAATGCTGTGGAAGGACCTGAGGCAGTACATGCAAAGAAACCCACCAACATCCCCGGGTTGAGACTGTTCTGTAAGGAAGAATGGGCTAAAATTCCTCTAAGTCGATGTGCAGGGCTGATAAACAGTTACTGGTTTGGTTGAAGTTATTGCTGCAAAAGAGTTTTAGTGTAAAAATCTGATCACATTTTAGGTAATATTCATGCAGAAATAGAGAAAATTCTAAAGGGATCACAAATTTTCAAGCAGCACTGTATGTATTAATCTGGGTACTTGGTTTGAATCTGGTGCCGGCATCTTCTCCTCTTTCTTTAGTGCCTGGTTACACCAGAAAATTGCAGAGCAAAATTAATTTGTGCGTTCTAGCAAAGCAGCACCGGAAGCTTGTTGACTATTTGCGCTCTTGGTTGCTAACTGGAAAGCACATTAACACTTTTCATTCAAAGGAATGTATTTGTTCCATCCACTTGTGTCTCATAATTGACTGCACACTGTGCCGCATCTCTTTTGTGGAACAATTTGTACTCCAACAGAACAAGGTTATGTCAAATTGGATGGTGTAACACCGCTTACATGATGGCTTTCTCCATTTGGACTCTCCAGTTCTCTCAGTTCTCTCAAAGATTAGACCTGTCAAGAAAAAGTTCAAGTTGAACAATTTGAAAGATTACTTCATCTCTGTGAGCAAATCCATTGATCTATCAAATCCGTTTCAATTAATTCATTTCATTCTGAATTTTTGTTGCTCTAAATGCTGGTGTGACAGGGACACTGTCAACTCCTTACTGAAGGCCGAGATAGCAAGGAATAATTAAAAGGACCAGACTGGGACAAAAATTCAGGCTGGGAATGTCACACCTACCCAGGCCACCTCATAGACCAGGGGTACTCAATTGGCAGACTGGTCCGGATCCGGACCCAAACACAAATGAATCCGTACTGAGACATAAATCTGCATGATTATTATTTATCTTCCACATATGTAGGCTACTTTTTAAATAAGTGCACACAATTAAGTTTCTGCACAGCCAAATCTACAAAGCGCATCACAAAGGTGCTCTTATTTGATCCCCCAGTCACAGCAGTATAACACCACAACTACAAAATTAAACTGACTGAAATCATCATATTAAGCTACAAGCAGAATAATAGTTGAGTAAACAACACAGCAAGAGAAGGCAGAACAAAAAGAAAATTTGACTATATTTGACTAAAAACTATGTATTTTCATATCATTTTTGAGTATTATTACAATATTTATAAAATATATATATTTATATTTTATTTTTTATATATATTATATTTATTTTTTTAATTTTTTTATGGTACACTGTGCACCTGACACCTATAGTTAGGACGAAGCCACTAACCAGCTGTAGGGATAGGTATGGTTAGAATTGTATCTTTATCTTCTCAATACTCTTATTGGTCCAGTTCTTTATCAACACTCTTATTGGTTCTTTTTCATTACTAAATAATTGTTTTTTTTTTAAATTAAAATTTAAAAAAACATACAGACAGCTTTCGTATCAGCTTGTAACAATTAGCTGACCAGCGTGCTGTGGTTCTGTAAAACATACTGGTGGTGGATGGGACACTGCGGGCAAAGCAGTTGAAAATATCGCTTTTCTACATGTTTATGCTTGTTGAGCATGTGGTTTGATAAATTACTTTTAAAATAAATGACTTTTTACTTGTAAGGTTTTATTGTGCTTACAACAACAAGCGTAGTTGTCGTCAACTCGAATAAAACATTATCTTCACTTTACCTGGTTCAATCTCTCCACCAGCCTCTCTGCTGTCCATTCTGTGCCGCTCTTTGTGTGTGTGTGTGTGAGCCCCACCCTCAGTCAAACAATGAGAGCAGAGGAGAGGACAGAGAAGCTAGCGCAACCATAAATGACACCAAAACATGATGAGAACTCTGAGCATATTTTTTGTCTGTTCATTTTAGCTTAGGCCCTGTAAAAAAACACTTAGGCGCTGTGCCTAAGTTTTATAATGGCAGGGAAAATCCTGCATCACTGTGTTTTGCACACAGCCTGGAAAGTTTCCAGGCAATGATGTTGTTGATGCAGGAGGCTTTGCGCGTTGGACAATCAGGTGTCATGATAGGCATGGATCTTACCATCAGTCAAAAACAATGAAAGAGAGGGGGGGACTGCATGCCTACAAATTTGAATTAGTGTGGCTGTCCCATGTTGTTTTTGTTATGATTTACCTTAATAATGTTGTGTTTTGTTTTGACACTGGCCTGACACCCCAGGCCAATCAGCAGACAAATCAAGCAGACTGCTGGGAATTATCCTGGTGCTCCCGATGGCCAGTCCGGGCCTGTAGCTAACTAGTTTGTGAACACTGGCCATGTGTGTAATTACAAAACACTTTCCTAAATTAGACCATTTTGTAGTCACTGACTGCAGGTTTTTTTAAGCTGAGCGCAATATATTGTAGTGTAATATATCATATATCTTGGCTGGGCTGGTGATGGCACTGTTAATCACTAGTAGTTATGTTTCCATTAAGATGGTGATCAAGTTGTAAGCTACTGAGTCTGTGGTGGATTTAATTTGTGAAACAACAGAAGCAACTGTACCCAAAACTGCAGTTAAATTATTCCACAACCAGAAACCATGATTGCCAGAACCATCTGGGATGCCATAAACACACACACTGCAGCCTACAACTCAGGGCTGCAGTCTGGAAACATGGACAAGCAGCAGCCTATAATGTAAAAAGAGCAGTAAAGGAGGCAAAAAGGTACTACGGGAAGACAGTGAAATTCCAGGAGGGCGATCCCAAAAGCATGTGGCAAGGTCTAACAGCTATGACAGATTACAAGCCCACCCCCCACCCCCTCCTTGTCAAGTGCTGATACGTCTCTAGCACGTGAGCTTTTATGCTCGCAGTGAGGCCATCGGTAGCCAGCAAGCAAAAACAGCTGAAGCAGAGGTTAATGGACGGGTGGGTGCACCTTTCATACCTATCACCCTTTCTGAGCACTAGTGCAGTGCCTGTTCAAAATGTGCATGTTCAGAATGGGCTGATTGCTTGGCCTCTGGTATTGCTGCTTCAACGCATAGAAAAATTGTTGATGTGAAGTGTGAATGAGTAGCTTTATACAGTACACCAACAACATGAAAGAAACTAACATCCTATTACACACAGATGTTAAGTACTGTAATAGTGAATATTCTCTTATTTCAAGTATTATGAGTGCTGTATTAAAAAATAAAATGCATAACAGCTTTTGAAAAAGTGTGCATCATAAAATAAAGTGGATCGGTCATATTGGGCTCTTAGATCATTTATTTTCTGTGGCTTCAGTTTGGATCATTTAAGTGTTTGCTCAAAAGATTTGTGCTTATATGAGACATACTGGTTTTGAACTGCCCGTGGGAAGTAGCCTGAGTCTGTCTTCTTGATTAAAAGCTGTGTTTTCGCTGTGTTTTCATTTTTTACAGCACGCCATGTGTAAAACTTTTCTTAAACTGAGCTGATACTAAAAGGTGATGTGAAAACACTGCAGACTACTGATTAATCAGTCATTTATCTCATTCACAGGCTTTCTGTTTCAGAGAATGCTTTCCACCTCTCCCTCTCCTTGCTCCACTTACTTGGTCTCTCTTTCTCTCTCTCTCACTACTCAGCTGCCGTGCTTGAAACACAGCATGTACACATGAGGAACAAACAACATAGATTTGTCCTGTTGTTCTTTGTATTTACTTCTGCATTAGTTGGATATAATGAATGATTGAAAAGGAGAACTGCAGAGGAGGAAAATGAAACAGAAACTAAGAGTGTCCGTCTCCACAGTAAATCATCTGTTGAGTGTTTGATGATTATTATTACCTTAGATCATAGCCGCTGTGAAATAATCAGAAAATAACATTTTATTTTTCTGTCACAGGCTTTCTCTCTCTCAGAGAAAGCTTTCCACCGCTGTCTCTCCTCACCAGCCTGAAGCCCTGCCCCACCGCTGCAGAGTGGAGCAGCTCGTTGATCTCTAGTTTATTCAAAGTTTATTAATGTTAAACATATCGCATGTCCAAATTGCACCAAATTGGACACTGAACTCACCCGCCACTGTGGAGCAGATTGGATGAACGGTTCTCGAGATATGCGAAGCACAAACAAACATACATACAGAAATTCCATCCTTTACTAGAGAGATGACGTCAGGGGGACTTTCAAGCGTGTGAACACCAAGAAAGCAGCAGGACCAGTGGTATCAGTGGGCGGGTCCTCAAACTACAGACCCTTTCCAAAAAATTTAAATATCATGGAAAAGTTTATTCATTTCTATAATTCCATTAAAAAAGTTCAACTTTCATAGATTATAGATTCAGGGCCCACAATTTAAATGATTTCAAGTATTTTTGTTTATTTTTACATATTTTTGGCTTCCAGCTCAAAAAACCCATGAAAACAGGAATTCAAAAAATTAGAATACTGTGAAGAAATCACCATTTACTTCTCAGTTGTTGCAGAAAAAAAAGAAAGAAATTACGATCACATCAAATCAATCAAAATATGGTACTTTCTAAACAATATGTCAATGTTCAATACTTGGTTGGAAATCCCTTTGCCTTAATCACTGCCTCGATGTGCCGTGACATTGAGGCAATCAGCCTGTGGCATTGCGTGGGAGTTATGGAAGCCCAGATTTCCTTGATGCTTGCTGTCAGCTCTTCTTTGTTTTTGGGTCTGGTGCCCCTCATTTTCCTCTTGATAATACCCCATAGATTCTCAATGGGGTTTAGGTCTGGTGAGTTGGCTGGCCAGTCGAGCACTGTGATGGGCATTAAACCAGATTTTGGTGCTTCTGGCGGTATGGGCAGGGGCCAGGTCCTGCTGGAAGATGAAATCTGCATCTCCATACACATCCTCAGCAGAAGGAATCATGAAGTCCTCTAAAACATTCTGGTAGACTGTTGCGGTGACCTTGGATTTAAGAAAGCAGAGTTTACCAACACCTGCACCGGACATTGCACCCCAAATCATGACTGACTGTGGATATTTCACACTCTCAAGCAGCTTGGGTCCTGTTCCTCACCCGTCTTCCTCCAAACCCTTGGACCTTGATTCCCAAATGAAAGGCACACTTTACTTTCATCAGAAAAGAGGACCTTGGACCACTGGCCAACAGTCCAGTCCTTCTTCTCCTTGGCCCAGTTGAGACGCTTCCTACGTTGGCTTGACCCGAGGAACCCAACAGTTATAGCCCATCTCCCGGATGCATCTGAATGTGGTGGTTTTTGAAGCTGTGACTCCTGCCTCATTCCACTCTTTCTGGATCTCTGCCAGATTCTTGAATCTTCTCTGTTTGATAATCCACTGAAGCCCACGGTCATCTCTTATGCTGGTGCATCTTCTCCTGCCACATTTTGCCCTTCCACTAGACTTTCCATTGATATGCTTGGACACAGCACTCTGTGAACAGCCAGCCTCCTTAGCTATGAACTTTTGTGGCTTACCCATCCTATGGAGGGTATCAATGATGGTCTTCTGGCCAGTTGTCAAGTCTGCAGTCTTCCCCATATTGAACCGAACTGAGACAATTGAACCAAACTGAAGCAATTTAATGACATCTGGGGAAACCTGTGCAGGTGCTTTGAGTTTAGTAGATGATTAGTGTGTGACACTCAGTTTAAAACAATCATCCCCTGCAAAATTTGGGCTGATTTCTTCACAGTATTCTAATTTTTCCTGTTTTCATGGGTTTTATGAGATGGACACCCAAATTATGTAAAAATAAACAAATAAATACTTGAAATCGTTTGAATTGTGGGCCCTGAATCTATAATCTATGAAAGTTGAACCTTTTTAATGGAATTATTGAAATAAGTTAACTTTTCCATGATATTCAAATTTTTTGGAAAGGGTCTGTATGTGCTGACCAACTAGCACTGGTGTTCACAATGATATTCAACCTGTCCCTGGCTCAGTCTGTCATACTCATACGTGCTTCAAGAAGTCCACCATTATTCCTGTGCCTAACAAAATAAAATCAGCCTGCCTGAATGACTATCACCCAGTGGCACTCAACTCTGTAGTAATGAAGTGCTTTGAATGGTCATGGATTACATGTGCCCCTCACTGCCCAGCACACTAGATCCACTACAGTTTGCCTACTGTCCCAACTGATAAATGGAAGACACCATAGCACACATCCTCCACACCACCCTATCTCACCTGGACTAAAAGGGAGCTATGTGAGATTACTGTTCATTGACAACAGCTCAGCGTTTAACATTATAGTTCCCTCCAGGCTTGTCACAAAGCTCAAGGACATTGGATTAAACACCTCCCTGTGCATATGGATCCTTGACTTCCTGACAGGCAGACCTGTGAGAGACTGGTAAGAGTAGGTGGACACACCTCTTTTACCCTCATCCTTAACACTGGAGCACCCCAGGGCTGCATTTTGAGCCCCCTGCTGTACTCCCTGTACACACACCACTGTGTAGCTGCTTTCGACTCCAACACCATCATCAAGTTTGCTGATGACACAGCTGTGGTGGGCCTGATCACTGATAACAATTAAAAGGCTTACCTGAAGGAAGTAGAGGGCCTGACCTGCTGGTGTCAGGACAACAACCTACTCCTGAATGTCAGCAAGACTAAGGAGCTGATAGTGGACTTTGGGAAGAAGCAGGGAAGGAACTTCGCCCTCCTTAATATCAATGAGTCCTCAGTGGAGACGGCGGATAGCTTCAAGTACCCTAGTACCGAGGGCCTGACCTGGGCGGTGCATACTGACTCAGTGGTGAGAAAGGCAAAGTAGAGACTGTTTCACCTCAGATGCTTGAGGAAATTCCAGGTATCCCCTCAAATACTGAGGAATTTCTACTCCTGCACCGTCGAGAGTATCCAGATGGGGAACATCACTGCCTGGTTCGGAAACAGCACCGAACAGGACTGCAAGGCCCTGCAAAGAGAAGTTAGTTTGGCTGAACATACAACAGGCAGTGCTCTACCCTGCCTGAAGGATATTTACACCAGGCACTGCAAGGGTTAAGGTTAGGCTAGGAGAGGAGAGGAGAATAAGGCTAGGAGAATCATTAAGAATAGCAACCACCCAGATGATGGCCTATTCTCCTTGGAGTGTATTGAATGGTGTTCCTAATATTTTGACACCCTCATGGTTAATGGAGTGGACAAAATATTAGAAACACCATTCAATATAATGCACCCCAGCACTCACCGGCCACCTAATGCAGTGGCCGGTGAGTGTATATACACAGTCGTTTTCACCCTCAAAACACATCCAAGTGTTTTGTATTTCATATTTGTCCTATAAAAAAAGAAATGTTCCAGCTGTAAAAGATTTCTTCAAGGTGGTGATAAAGCCTGATAAATGCTACAGCGGCTGAGGCATGTTGTAAAATATTTCATTTGCTCTAAAAGTGACTGAATGTTTTCCATCAATTCTTTGTCTTCATACACCTTAGAGGGACTGCAGGGTTGCTACAAGGTTGCTTGTTGATACAGTGAAGGCCATGGAGAAACAAGAGAAAAAGTGACTCACAGCCACATTTTTATTTCATTTAATTTTTCGTGAGGAGAATCTTGTATTTATTTGGTCCAAAATCTCTGGTCTGCCTGCACTTGTCCATATTCATCTGTGTCATCTGCACCAGTTTTTGTTACTCTTGATTGTGAAGTGTTACCTGTTGTATGAATAAGGAATATTAAGAGTTGTAGTAGTAGTAGATCCAAATCCCACAAAATATTCCAGATAGCAGTTTGTGTAACATGTTGTCCAAAGACGTCTAAAGGCAGCAGTGTTTCTACTTGTTTCTACCTCAGCATACCTGGCCAGTTGTTGCATAAAGTGGGTGAAATTAGTTGAAGATTGTTACAGAAAGTTGCAAAATTTCAGTGATTCTGCTGTTGGAAAGGGTGTTTCAGACACAGGTAGACAATCCCACAAGCCCTTTGTTAGAAGTGTGCTAGGACAGGACATTATCAACAACATGAGACGTATCAGCTCACAAATGAATGGATAATTTGTGCTGAGAAGCTAAAGGTTTGTGTTTTTTCCTGTTCCTTGCAGTATGTCCGGACAAGGAGCCGGGACTGCAGCCATGGATGCCAGGACACAGTGAAGACCACCGTGTTACTATCGGTTATGGCAGGAAGGTCCTCCTCACAACTTCAGCTACAGTCCACTCCATCGAGATTCTCAATGGAGGTAAGCCAGTCAAATCCATGTGATAAAAAACTCAGGTGGAAACACTAAAAATTTGCAAAAATCCTGAAAATCACAAAAAGGTTTTTACACTTGGCAGAGGTGTATCGATAAAAGCAACATGCATGTGCAATGGAAGCAGACTTAGAGTATGAATCATTTCTTACATGAAGCATGTGACTTAAATGTCCACTGAAGCTTTGCTCCACTGAACAGACATAATCACATTAGTAACATCCAACCTTTTCATCCAAATGCTAGGCAGTTCACAGTATGCTGATACCTTCATGCCAATGCTGCTTGCTGCTTAATTTACTCAAGATATTTTAAATGAGTTTTAAGGGTATAATTAATGAATATATTTAATGGATTGTAATGTATTAAGGTATATTTAATGCATTATCTGCTTCTTTTAAGGATTTTGTAGTTTGTTAAAAGCCCTTAAAATTGACCAAACAACATTAAATCCATTCCTTAATTTATATTTAAAAGTTCCTTCATTTTTCAATCCCCTGAATTTGCTCCTGAATTGATGTTGATGTTGCTTTACTCCATAAAACTCCCAACTCAACCCCAAATTTATTTAATAAATTTTACATCATTTGTTAATTAGGGGCCTTTCACAAAAAGGGGTTAAGTTTTCTCTTTTTCATATCTCTGGCTACCACATCAAAACCAGTGATTTATATTAAGATATCTGGAAATTAAGGATTCATTAAATTATTTGAAGGTATTGTTGTTTCATAGTGGGGTGGTTTGTGGACTTAGGATGTAATGTTCATGTCCTCAAAGAGTTTTCTGCCACATTTAACTGTAGAGCCATTTGATATAAATGGTCTATTTTCTACTATATGGTCAATTCCTTGACAGAAGTGTCTCAGACTGAAAGATCTTTCGAAGTGAAAAGTTTTGATTGCCTATTTTAGAATGTATTGTGCAAAACAAAGGCACAAATATTATTTAAGAAAAAAAGTGCCTCACCCATTCAGAGAAAAGCAGCACATACAGCAGGTGATGTCTGATTTTCAACAGCTATTCACCACTTCGCTATTGAATCATTGAATTGCAGACCTGGTAACAAGGGTGGTTGGCCAGCTACATCTGTTCTGTGTGTATGTGTGTGTGTGTGTGTGTGTGTGTGTGTGTGTGTGTGGACAGCCTGAGCCCAGGGCCATAAATGGTAGGAAGACAGGAGGTGTCTGAGGGCATTGGGGCATGAAAAACCTGCCGGGAAGCTTCATCACTCTCTCTCTCTCTCTCTCTCTCTCTTTCTCTTCCTCTCTCTCTGTCTGTGTATCTTGCCCATGTAGGAAAGCTGGTGATTGCTGACACCAACAGGCCCATACTGCTTCGAACAAAACACATTCTGATTGGGAACAAAGGAGAAATGCACATCGGAAGCCCAGACTGTCCTTATAAAGGCAACCTCACCATTTCCCTATTTGGAAGGTATAGTTGTGTGAAGTAACTCATGAACATGGTGATAAGGGCAGAAAAGTGTTCTCAGTAAGTGATGCTAATCAACACATTAACATAGGTTATAAGCACTCTAACAATTCAAATCCATTAATACGAATCATATCTGATATGTTGAAACTGCATTGGCCTGTTGTTAAAAACCTAATCCCATTTAGTCAGTGTGGTCATTCTCTGATGTGATGAATCAAATGTAGTTTGACTGATTTGATGTTAATAAGTGAATATTAAACTGGATGCCTTCAAAGGATAATCCTGGCACTGTTTTTTATTTTTCCTGTTAATCAAAGATCAAATCCAACATAGAATGAATTTAGGAACCAGTATTGCCTTATCCCTGATCCTGAACTCCCCAGATCGTAGGCAATCTTCCGGAGTGAATAAGGATTTTTTGTTTCTTTGCATTTGCCTGACATAGTTTTTTTTTACCCACCTTATCAATTGCTAGGCACATTGTCTATTGGTGAGATTGTATTGAGTTTGTATAAGTTTTATGACCTTCTCAGTGACTGAAAATTTCAAGTTACAGGAAATGGTGTTTTTGGACTGGATCAGGGCTAGTATTGTGTGTGTAACTCTAGTGTGATATATCTTATTCCTCTGTGCCATAGAGCTCCATTGTTGTCCAAAAACTATTAAAACCACATCAATGAGCCACACTGTTGCACTGGGTGACATGTCCTTCATTAGAAATACTCATTAGAGCACCACATGTGGATTGATCCATCACAAATGCACTTATTTCTTACTTCCTATTTCAAGTTCATGTCCAGGTGGGGACTATTTTCTGTCCCTCTCTACTGTCCACTCCCAACAAAAGGCAAAATGCCAAAAAAAGTGGCTGATAAAACCAAATGGGGGTGTGTGATCTGAACATGTCTACTATTTGGCAACCTCTGCACTCTGGATCAATGAAAGACTAGCAAGTATCATATTGTTTTTACCCCTCATCAAAGTGAAAACTGAAGTATACTTTGTTGTCTCAAATGTAACTTGTATTTAACTGAATGAATGTAACTAAGTCAATTTAAAGATAACTCTCATCACTGTTCTCAGATTGGATGACAGTGATCAGGAACACAGTTACTTTGGCCGGAAATACATTGGTGTGGGGACCGGAGGGACACTCGAGATCCATGGAGGAAAGAAGCTGTCATGGACTTTCCTCAACAAGACCCTCCACCCTGGAGAGAGCAACCAAAACAACTACCTGTTCCAGAGAAGCTGGGGGAACCGAGGCATCATTATCCATGTCATCGACCCCAAGTCTGGAGAGGTGCTGCATGATGACAGGTGAGGGTGTCCTCGAAGCAGAGGCTGCATCTCTGCTGCTCAACAATCATGAGACTCCTAATTAGAGCAGAAATTATATGGTGGCTGATATCTCATAAACTGTCTAACCACAGGTTTGTAATAAAAGAGACAAATAATCCTCTAATGGCTCTGGCATTGTTTCATGCAAGGATATTAAATTTAGAAAGCGATGCCATTCTTAATATCCTTTCGTGATTAATTATCCATCCCATTTTTATTCCAAATGGAGGTCAGATAAATTGATAAACAGTTTTTATTGCAGCAAATAGATGAAGCTATTTTAGAGGAGGAGGCAGGGCAGTGAACTGCATCTAATCCAGTCTAATTTACTGTTGTTACACCATGTCTGATTTAAAGGTGACAACCATGAAAAGTGTTTGATACAGGGTCATTACAACACATTTCATATGCACGAGTCAATTGCAGTGAGTGATTAGAGAACAATTCAACACTCATTATAAATGGAAAGGAAGAAAATAATGCTTTGAAGTGGGATAGTGTTACACAGTTATATTTGCTCTCTGTGTTTTGCTTTTGTGCTCTTTAGATGTTATTATAGTTTCCACTTTTTATAGAGGTACACTCCCTGATTATGTTAAAGAACCTATATCGTCCCCTAATCTAATGAATTAATAAAACAAAATATTATGCTGTTACGGGAAAAAATGTGCAATATGATATCAGTTGCATTATAACCAAATCAGAGGATCACAAATTAGCTAACAACACCTAACCCCTGAAATTTAAATATAATATTAAATTATGTTAGTTGTCCATTGAAGTCTTCAATTCTGTGACATTTGAAATGTTTAAACTATCAATACTAACCTTATCAGATTCTCCACTGTTCATTCTACTCCAACTCTAATAGTACTACTATTACTGCTGGGCTGCAGCTATTCACCAATGTGTAATACAACTTGAGGTTGAGGGTTGCCAGAAGTCAGAAATCCCCATATGTCACTTTTTCATTCTTTATCATAATAACCCACTTTTTGCAGAAAACACAAAAACCTGGCAACTCTGCATAGATCCCACTGTTAACACCATGACTAATTAAAAATAGTAAGATGGTTTCAAATCTGTAAAAATACTGGTAGGAACAATTCAGCAACATCTTGGCATACACCTATGCCTGAAAATACTAATTTGAACAATTGGCAATTGGCAAATTGGTATAGTTTTTTATTTGGCTCTTATGTGCATTCACAATGTCAAAATGTGCAGTTTCCACAATGGAAATTAATCTTTGATTTTTTTGAGTTTTAATTTTGTTATTAGTGGCTTGTACTCATCTGTTTGAACTTTGATCTGTTACATTAATTAAAGTTTTGATTTTGGGGGAATTTGTCCCTAATTAAGTGTGATGCACCTCTTAGGTTACAGGAGGGCAGGGCACACTATTGGATTTTTTTTTTTGACAAATAATATATTTTTAATAATTAATTATTTTTTTAAATAATCTTCACTTTTATGTCATTTATTAAATTTTTATTTTTAGTGCATGGTACACACACTTTAAATGCATGTCAGTAAATCAGTAAATGTACAGGTAGCTGGTATAATCTGCTGGCATTACTGTCTGACGCACCTCCTCTGGTGCCCATGGGTCAGCTGCAGGGTCATCAGCCAGGAACCACCAATCCTCAACATTTCGCTCCTTTAATCCTGGGACATCTCCTGGTAGTGAGCAGTGACAGAGATGTCTCCCTGCCACCCCCTGCAGCTGGCATCTGGGTTAGGTGTGCTTTCCCCAACACTTGTCCTTCCTCCTCAGCTACAGCCAAAAGCTGCCCTTCTCCACCTCTTCTGCCAGTTCTTCTGTTGCCTTCTTCAACTTTCCTCCTGTCACTCTTGTGCCCCTTAGCAGGCATGTGGTTGACAGCCCCATGAAGCCTCAGCATCCAACCTCCACTGGGTAGATGGTGGTCCTCCAGCCTGCGTCCCTGCACTCAGCAGCTAGTTCTTGGTCTACTTTCGTTCCTAGGCAGCCTCAATCCCCTCCTCCAATGGAACTGTGAGCTCAATGAGGATTACAGCTTTTGCCTTGATGGACCATACTACTATGTCGGGACGAAGAGATGTGGTGGTAATCTTGCCGGGGAACTGGAGCTGCCTCCTGACTCTTATTATCCACTCCTGGTCGGAGGAAAAGAGCCTTGGTGTTTCTCTTGGCCTGGTGCTTCTTCTTCCCCCACCCTCCCTGACAAAATGGTGTGGTGTTCAACTGGTGGTGAACATCCCCTCCTTTCCTGTCTATGCCCCTCCAGCACCTCAGCCAGCTTTCCCAGGACCTGATCATGGCACCATTTGTAGCGCCCCTGTAAAAGTGCAGTCTTGCAGCCTGACAAGATGTGCTGGAGGCTTGCTTTGGGAGCATTACAGAGCGAGCAGAATTCCTCATTTATAAACCACTGTTGGAGGTTCCAAGGTTAGGGAAGCATGTCATAGGTTGACTGGATGAGGAAGCTGAGTCTTGCCTGTTGGATCTTCCACAAGTCCTCCATCCTTGTCACCTCTGATACCACCATCTCCTTTGGCCTTAGAACAAAAATGTGGCACTTGTTCCCACCCTAGTCCTGCCCTTCCTGCCTGGACCCTGTCGAGGAGTTCTTGGTGCTGCAGCCTACCAACTTCTTGGTTGACCTCAGCTTGGGCTTTCTACCTTCGGCCAGTAGGGACCTTGGCGTTTGTGTTCCTCACTGACTGATCAGTGGACTCTCTTAGTTTGAGATTCAGCCTGGTTTTTTCCTGCTTGTAGCCCAAACTGATGAATTGCAGTGGCAGCTGCAAGGTGTTCTTCCCGAAGAGACCTGTTTCAGCAGCCCCAGCCACTTTCGGATGAATGAGTTGGCTTTTCCATCCGTCCTGCTTATTGTGGATGAGGGAATTTCGCTTATTTTCAGAGGCCATGTCATCCTCTTGTAGAGTGTGAACTGATAGCACCACACCTTGTTCTTCCCCGGGAGTTGGCTTTGGTTGATCCTTGCCAGAGCTGCTTCAGCACAGTTCTCCCCATCTGTTTGTCAGCTCTGCTGTATACTGTCTCCCCAGGCTTTTAATGGGTTGCTTAGACAGAAGTGGGATTTTCTCGCCCCCATGACAAAGATGGTGCTGACCCCTCTTCTGAGAGACAGGCTATGCGACTTGGGGGGCTTGATCTTCAATCTTGCCCAGAATATCAGCTCATCCATCCTTTTCAGTAGTCTAGATGTACATGCTGCTGTCTGAAGGAGGCTGGTAACCTCCTCAGTGGAGGTAGCCTCTGTCTGGGTGGCAGTTTGATCCCTCCCACCATCAGACTTACTCCAATGAGGATTATCTCAAAGGCTGGCACAAACAGGATGGGAGAGATGGCAAACCCCATGGCGATTCCCACTTCTAGCTGCTGCCACCTGGTGGTGAAATCCTGCAGGGCAAAGCACATCTGCAGGTCCTTGAAGTAGCTTGCTACAGAGCTCTTTATACAGGAGGGCATGTGGAAGAACATGGTGTAGCTGATCAGCTGGTTTGGAAATAGTCCATAAGCATTGGCAAGGTCGAGCCAGATGATATGCAGGTCTTTCTTCTTGTGCTTGGTCTTCTGGATCTGTTCCCAGATCGGTGCAGAGTGCTCCACACACCCTGGGAAGCCTGGAACTCCCGTCTTCTGGCAGTTGGTGTCAATGTAGCCATTCTCCATCAGGTAGCTGGTCATCCTTCTGGCTGATACCGAGAAGAAGATCTTTCCTTTAGCAGGGAGAAGCTCCCGAATTGGCCGGTGTCTTTTGAGTTCGCTTCCTTGGGGATGCTTGCTTTTTCCAGGCAGTTCTCATGCCTGCCATGGCAGTTGGAGCACCTTGGGGTAGTTCTTATAGAGCATGTAGGGTACTCCATTGGGGCCTGGTGCTGATGAGGACCTTGCCTTCTCCACAACATGCCTGACCTCACTGAGCCGACGAGTGATCTTGCTACTCCTGGCTGGTTCCTTGCTTGCTCTCTGCTTTTTGACTTGGCTCAGTTCTGTGGGAACTGGTGGGAACTTTTCCTTGGTGCTCACATGGGGGCTTGCTCTCTTCCAGTGGGCCTTCTTCCTCTACTACTTCTGTTACTACTACTACGTCTGTTTCCATTGCGGTCATTACCGTGTGATCCGTCATGTTAGGCCCATCTTTCACCCCGCCTCTTAGTGGGCCTGCGGGTTGTCTTCTCTTTGTAGTCTTCGTAGTTGGAGTTGGGTGTCACTCTTTGAGAGACTAGTGGGTTGGGTAATTAGCTGTCCACTCCCTGTGCGTTCATTCCCACCGCCATCCAGTCTTTCCTGGCTGTCCTCCAGTCTTCCCTGGATTCCAACTGCCCTGTTCACAGTAGTCACTGGGTTACCAGAAACTCATGGGTCAGCTACAGGGTCATCAGCCAGGAACCACCAATCCTCAATGTTTCACCCCTTTAATCCTGGGATGTCTCCTGGTGGTGGAGCAGTGACAGACTGGTGTCTGGGTTTGGTTATATCTAATTGCCTTCAAACATTTCCTTTCCTCTCCTTTCCTTATGTGAAACACTTTAAATCAAAAGATTCTACACAAAAAACCTGCCTTGCTCTCTGTTATCTCCTTTTCCAGGTTGCACAGTTTGTGAGTAGAAAAGAGGATTTCAGACCCACAGATCACTGATTTTGGCGGGTACCCAGTGATGAATTTCTTGAAATATGGGAATCAATTTCTAATATGGAAGAGTTGTTGATCAGTACATAGGATTGTTCTACATGCAGAGTGGTTTTCAAAAGTCCTTTGCCCAGTCCTTTGCCCAGTCAGTGTTTTAGGATGAATAGAAGACACAATAATAATACTGTTTCTTTCTCTTGTTCCTCCTATAACCTCCCTTCTTCGCAACAGGTTTGACACATATCGCAGTAAGGATGAGAGTCGTCGTCTTGCAAAGTATGTGGATAGTGTGAAGGTGGGGCTCATAATGGCCATGGTGGTCAATGACGAGGGCTCTAACAACTTGGAGGACTCAGCCAAGAAGAGCCTCTCCAGACTGGGCAGCCAGCACATCAGCAGTCTGGGATTTCGGTGAGCTCCTGAAATATTATTTTTGAAATTAAATGACATCACTATAGCCTATGGCAACTTGTGATAGAGAAGTTGTCATTTTCAGTTCCTGAGACAAAGACAAAACTAATCAAAAAATAATAGATTAATAGATCAATAATCAATAACAACAATAATTGTTAGTCACACCCTGCTGATCAGTACTATGAGCTTAACACTTCTGCTCAGTTCTCCCAATACAATCTCAGAGGTATTCAGTTCACACTCTGTCAAGAAAGAAAATGTGTTGTTTAAGCTCCCAGCACTGTATTGTCGAGAGCATTCTTTTTATTGATGGCTGTGAATTAATGAGAAAATGTTACAGTAACCAGTCTTCAGTATAGTCTTCAGTCTTCAGTCCACTTTTATACTTAAAGAAATAATGTGTACCCTTTTAGGCTAATGTTAATTCATATGAATAAAGACAGTGTGAATAATAATAAATAGTTGTGAATGTGTGGAACTTATATGACAATTGGATAATTGGAAGGAAAATTATCAACCAATAAATGATATGTAACTGATTTTGTATCAGCAATTTTTGTATCTGTGGCTGTCTCTGATGATCATAGACTGGAGGTCATAATTCACCATATGTGTAATTTCCCAAGAGAGAGAGAGAGAGAGAGAGAGAGATGCGTGTATATCAGAAAGCTAATGTGTTTTTGAAGCAAGTCTATGTAACTTTTGAATAACCAAAGAGCACATTCTTTTGCATATAAATGAAAAGCATAATCAGTAAGCACAGTAAAACACCCCCACCCTTAACAAACTCAAGGGTTTTGCCTTTACACTCTTGATATGACCAGTGACTAATGTTAGTTAATGTTGCTTAAAGCTGTAGGCACAGGGCAGAGAAATTAGCTGTAAACATTGATATATTATCACTTTGAAGTTGTTGGTTAAGTTAGCAAACAGTTGCTGATTTACACATCGAGCAGATACAGAGGAACATTTCATTCGGATTCATAAGTTTTGTTGTTTGTCTGACTTTACCCATGTTGCCAGATTGTCTCTGAAACACAATCTACATACACACAATCTACACGTGACATACAATTTCAACTCATCTGTCACCACAACCCGATTTAAGGTGCATGTGCACAGCTGCTCTCTGCGCAGGCAGTCTTTCCTCCTGTCCTCTGTCCTCTCTCTGCTATCGATGTGATTCACTGCCTGCAGGTACTTAAAGAAGCAACACAAGTGGCATTATTGTCATGTCCAGTACTGCCCAACAGCACAATGTAATAGTCCTACTGTTTCAGACAACAAATCCTAAAACCATAATTACCAAATTAAATTGTTTGTGAGCGCCTTCCAAAAACATTTCATATAAGCCACTGATTTGCCACCTGGTTAAGTTTAGGGGGAAAGTGTTAGAGAAAGTTCAGGGTCATAGTGAAAGGAAACCAGCATTGACTGTTGGTAGGAGACTGTGTCAAAGTCAAGATATGACAGCGTCACACTACTTCCTCCTTTGCACATACACATCAGTAAAATATAAACAATTTTAATTTTAAGCATATGAATAAAATGACCAATGCAGGAGCTTTTTTGGTAAAGATGTTGTTATTAATTTGTTAGAAGAAAGCAAAGCAAAAGTCTTAGCCTGGGCCTATTGGTCTGTTGGTTAAGGCACACACCCCAAGATCTCAAGTTTGATTCCAGTGGGACCTTTGTTACATGTCATTCTTCTCTTTCTCTACCTATGTTTCCTCTCTGTCTCCACACTGTCAACTGGCCAATGAAAAGAAATGCCCCAAAATACATATTTGTAAAAACTTTGCTTGGCCCTTTTTTATGGAGACATAAAAAATAAGGCAAAGTCTTGATACATACACAAAAACACACACACACACTCCTACTTCTTATTGAATACTGTGGCAGCTAATCCTGTTGTGTGTGTTTTAGTGATGTTGTATCTCACTCTGCAGAGAGTGTTTGGGAAAAAAAGCGCCAGTGTTAGTATGTCAGGAATGCATGGGAATTGGAAACTGAATCATGCCATGATAACAAAACCCTTGGAGTTTCTGACATAAGGGTTTTCTGAATCTCGAAGAATGTGTACACTTGTACAGTGACACATTCCCCCAACAGGACTCAACTGTGCTCTTTTGTTATTCAGAAAAAAATAGTTTTAAGAAATTTAATTTTAAGAGCTTTACACAGTTAACCACAAGCTTGTATGAATGTGCTTTGCACAAAGCTAGTCATCTGCAGTATGAGAGGCCTTGTTGTGGGCTGAGAGAAGATACTGGTGAATCTTGGCAGTGTGGGCCTTGTGGTTAGCCTCTGAGCCAGGCAGTGTTATGAAACTTA
The DNA here is from genome assembly GCA_038419695.1 of Scomberomorus guttatus. Lineage (NCBI taxonomy): Eukaryota > Metazoa > Chordata > Actinopteri > Scombriformes > Scombridae > Scomberomorus > Scomberomorus guttatus. The sequence goes on from CM076445.1 coordinate 2,728,245, forward strand.
ATGCACTGAGAGGGTTTCATAAACGACATGAGGACAGAGCAAAAGTTAACATTCCCTTTCCCAATTTTCATGTTGCTCCATGGCTGAGGATGCTGTGGAGGACAGAGTAAATGGATGGGAGCGATGGTGAGGCGACAGAGGGATTCCTGCCTAATGACTCTTGTCGCCTTCTCTCCTGACACTGTTGCCAAACAGGCCAACACTGGTGTCATCAGGAGGGAGGCTGTGCAATTTGCGGTGCACCCAGTGACATTTTAATAAGCTGGAATTTATGAGACAGTGTCGACTCTGCAATACATTCTCAGTTATGTAATTTGCATATGTTTACTGCAGCTGCCACAGTGGTGCTGGTGGCAGTACAGAGAAATACAGCAACACACATCTGTGTTGCTTTTTTTTAAAGCTCAGTTAAAATAAATTTAAAGTCAGCCAAGGAACATATACAGATACATTTTTAATTCTGGGGTATGGAAACTCAGATCAATTTGGAAACCAAACAAACAGTGTCAGCATCACATATGTTGAATGTCGGATTCTCATTCTACTTTACCTTATCTCTAATTATACATTTCTGTTTTATGGTGTAGACAATAAAATTTTACTGACTCACTGTAAAGAATGATAATAATTAATCAGCAGCAAGAGTTACTGATCAATGCCAGTCACTCCTCCATTACCTCAATGACTGCTGAGATTTTCTGCTGGCAGGCTGGCCCTGCTCTATGTGGATAGGTAAACAACCTATAACCTACCTAACATTAGCCATACAAGCTAGCTAGCTAAAAGTTGTTAATACATCACAGCAAACATTAGCTCTACATTCACTAATTCTAAACATAAACATTCAGCAGTAGGTTACTGTTACTGTACCTTGTCATCATAGCTGTTTTGTAACGTATACAGGAATGAAATAAGGTTACAAATAGAGCTCTGAGATATGCTACTGTATACAGTGAAGCTGAAGTCAGTTAAATGTTCCATACTGATCAGTTGACTTTACTATTAGTAACAACTAGTTATTTTCAATAAGAGCCCAAAGCTGTAGCTCTGCATCTCTGCTCCTCCAAAACATCTTTTGTATCCAACATGTGGACAGAATACACAAAAAGTTTTATTGAGGTAGGATTTATGAATGTCTGTTGTACTGACTGCGCTGAGCGTAACTAGGTGAAACAAACACTTTACTGTATACTACTACTGATCTATGTACAACATCCAGTCTTGACTTTTTGTAGTTGTTATTCTGTTATTCTACAAGTGAACATGGCCCATTTAAAAAGACTGGGTATCCTTTAAAAAACAACAACAAAAACAAACAAAAAAACCCCAAAACTACTGTATATTTAAACAATATCCCACGACTGGCCGTGGTATATTATATTATTCATTTTCATGTTTTAATTTATTATTCAGTTTGGGTTTGTATTTATATATATTTTACATTTGGTTTTATTGATTTTGATGTGTTTTGCATGGTTTAACTAGTTTTATATGGTTTTATGGAGTTATTATTGTATGGTTTTATAATTATACATTAATTATAAAATTGTAAACTATGACAGTAATTAATATAAGGGCTGCAGCTAACGATAATTTTCTTCATAGATGTATCTGTCAGTTATTTTTTTATTAATTACTTAATTGTTTAGCTTATAAAATGTCAGAAAATAGCAAAAAAAAAAAAAAAAAAAAACATGTCCATTGCAAGTTCCCAGAGCCCAAGGTGGCTCTTCAGATATTTTGCTTTGTCTGTCCAACATTTCAAACCTCAGATATTCAATTTACAATTATCTAAAACAGAGAAAAGCAGAAAATCCTCAAATTTGAGACTCTGTAAACAAAGAACTTAACTGACTTATAACAAGTTTATCAAAATTGTTGCCAATAACTTTTCTGTCGAGCAATTAGCCATTGAAAATACAGACAGGAGGGTCTCTGCTCTGAAGTGGTTATTTGACAGCAAACAAAATGGCAACATTTTTCATAGAACAGTACTGACGCAGAAACATTAAGCATCAGGTGCCATTTCTGCAATTTCTGCTAAATGTTTCTAAAAAGAATTAGTGACAATTTAACTGGTTGAAACTGTCAGATGTAACACACATGCATACAATACACAGTAATGTTTGAACAGCACACCCTGAAAACAACAGATTTTACCAGCTACACACTTTCTTATTAAATTTTAGAGCTAACATCAACAGACAGCTAATGTCAGCTAGCTTATTTAGGCTAACGTGAATTTGCTAACTCGGCAAACTCCAACAAAACAGACACTTGCCTTTTTGAAAGTTTGTTTTTAATAAAATGAACTAGCTAACTTTACCTCAATATTAATGGATGTTGACCTTGGCACTTATGTCTCCACAACTGACCCTAACACAGAGTGCTGAGGAGTGCTGGGATACTGATGACTGGTAGATTGCAGATTGGATGCAGGACTATTATTTAATCCACTTTTTATGTTCTATATAACAACAACAGCTAATATGAAAGTGTTTGAACTACTGCACTACTTTGATCAATTTATTGCAAGAAAGAATATTTAATCAGAAAACAGAATCAGAAATCAGAAAATATTTACTTTGAAAAAGAACATAATTTAGTTGAAGTCATCATCAATGTAAAGCCAGAAGATAGAAGACAAGCAGGTCAAAGAATAGTTAGCAATTTTCACAAATTCCTATTGGGAGTCTTTTTTTCAGTCTTTTAGTCTGTTAGTAGCCAATCACCTCAAACTATGGAAATTATGTTTTTTTTTTTTAGTTTATTCAATCATCTACCATGAAATAACTCAAATAAGAATAAAGTAACCTGTTCATACTACAAAGAACCATATAAAATACCTGAAAAACCATTCACAAAATAAAGAGGTTCTTTATTTGGTCATGGTTCATGGTAGAGCTACCAAGCCTTCTGAACAACCATCATTTTTCTGACAGATGACAGATAGACAAAAGGCATCATATAGGATTTCTATATATGCTCATCATACATTTATGATTTGTACATAATGTTTATGATATGTTCATGTATAAACAGAGAAAAAATGCAATATATAATTTAGTAATATACAGTCTGTGACATATATCGCCATTTATCACCATTATGTGGACATATAGTGGAAGCATATTTATAAACATGTATAAAAAATGTATTATATGGTCCTTTCATTTATGTGACATGATGTATGTATAGCCCATATATATATATAACATGTGTTATACCTAAACCATCCTATCTTTTGAACTGCTTGTATGTGTCTACAGCATATGTCCATATGACACAGTGTCACAGGTATAGGGGCATATATGTTTATATATTATTTTTCCATATAGGTAACTTTAGGTTTTACTGCTAGCTGGCTCCACCTCTCCTGAGCCATTTTTTACTTGGCAGGTATGTGCCAGATAAAACTCTCTCTCTAATGTTCCATCTGTTTGTCTTAAGTACTTACATGTATTACTAATTGTTATATATTTTCCTTGATGCTTTCCCAAAGACATTTTCTAACAAAATAATATTACTTTTGCCTTCTTCAGGGATGACAGTTTTACTAGTTTACTCCGCTCCTTTAGTTGTGGGTACTTACCAGCATTATATTTAGTAATGTGGGTAGATACACAGCCTCTGCCACTAAATGCTACTAAAAAGTTCTGTATTAGGGATAACAACTTTAAATCATATACTGTGCCTTTCTCACAGCAGACATTTTAATATGTAGATAGCAGAAAAAACTACGTGTGTAATCACTAACATGAAGTATTAAGTTGTAGGGTCTGGTTTAGTGTACTGGGACACTTATACAGAACAGAGCCATCATTAATGTTATTAGGGCGTCTTTTTTGTTGTTTGGCTGACTCATAGAATTAATGTTAATTATGTACAGTTGCATAAGTTTGTTTGCGACAGTTAACTGCAGCAGATGAGTTTAACATACGCCTGCTTAAACTTTTACCTTCTATAGCTTAAGACACTGTGACACACTCTTTCAAGTTTCAATTTCTATATAAAAACAATTGATAAGTAAGCCCAACTGTCAATCAACACCAATTTACGTTGCTTTATACTCGACCTTACACCAGAATCAACATCTTAGTAGCCTTTACATTTTTTCATATCACATCAGTTGAGAAACAGCCTTCACTTAAAGAGTGTTTTTATCAGCTCTGTGTCCGTCCCAATACCCATACTTGTGGTATTTGTGACTAGTCAAGTCCCCACTTGTGTGACTAATTTACCGATAACTACCACAGGACCCTAGTACCCGTTAAGACTACAAGAGTGTGGAGGTTTATTAAAGCTCGCGGGGTCATGCTTGACTAATGAGGCCCTCCCGTGGCTCGCACAAATACACTACTGTACATGGCTCAGTCATATATACAGTATGTTGTTTTTCTTGAATGTCCACATAATGAACTAATGAGTAGGATCATCCATACAGTATAACTGCATAGTGGTGGTAAAAACACACATTCAAAAGCTGAGAGGGGTAATACAATTAATAAAGCAATTAAATTGAGTCATCTCCTGTAGAAGCATGTGGCTCTACTGTATATTAAACACACAATATATTTTTATTTTGAAAGTTCTCTGCTAAATATTTTTAGGAACACATCTCTCAAAGCATGTGATATTTAATATTCATGTGTCAAATATGCAATATTAAGTGATATTTATCTGTGGAGATTCTAACTGTTTAGTATTTTTGACATTATTAGTAATATTCATGCTGAATCATAAACTTCAACTTCTTTCTGTCTGTTGATTATTGTCAGTCACAAAACCAGCTTATATCGGCACATTACCGCCAACAACTGGACTGGTGGTGAAATAGGCCATGGTGAATTGTGGGATACACTTGGCTTTGAAAACAGCTTCAAAGCAGTGGGAGATGTGTGCATCAAGTGTAGGTAGGGCTGAAATAAAATCTTAGTTTTATTCAAGGTTGAGGCCAATTCCTGATTTTAATATATTTTTGATTGTTTTATTAAAACATTTTTAGACAGTAAGAATAATAAAAGAGCTGCACCACCTGCAGGCTGTCATCATTATGCATAGAATACAGGTTATCCCACACAGCTACTGACTGTCAGTACCAGATGCTTCAACTAAATACAGCATGGACATCCAGTTTTATAATCATTTTGAACACAGACAGAGCAGAAAGGTCTGTTCACTAACTGATCTGCTGCTGTCTGTGTTTCTTTACAAGACATCAGCTAGCGTTAGCTACTCGGCAGGTAGAGACAAACAGAAGAATCTGAAAAAACTGTTCAGTCGACTCCCAGAACTTCAACTCTGTAACCAGAGATGATACCTCGATAACTAACGCAAACCAAGAGCTCAGATCAGAGTCATTTTCAGTCTGTCCCTTTCTGTTAAATTCACTGAGAGATAGCCAGAGTCAGCACACTACCTGGAGTCACCACAGCCCCATAATCTGCAGCTGCTACACATATAATGTAACTATTCATGTCACAGTTTACAGGACTGTCATGACTCAAAGCAGCTAATGTAGCAGCTATCATCAATATTACTTTTTGACTGAAAAAAAACTTTTTGTTCATAGTGTAATAACTGGATTTTCACCATTTAGACATTTTACACATAGTGCAAAAACATTTTAATTCAACATATTGCCCATCCCTAAGTGTGTGTACTGTGCGTTGACATTTTTCAGACATACTTGCCTAAAATCTCACAACACAAGAACGCGTACTTGAGTGCTCAAGACCGCAGTGTGGGTAGTGGGACAGACCCTCAGACTCAGATACTGTTACACACAGTTTACACACTCACATTTTTTTGACTATCCATCAGAGGTCGACCGATAGTGGATTTTTAAAGGCAGATATAATAACAATAGTTTGGAGCAGGAAAAAGCCGATAGCCAATTAATCGGCCAATATCACACACATGCACTGACCCTTCCTGTTTCTCCCTGACAGCCAGCACGCCATTACCTGAGTGATGCATGCTGGGATAGCTCATTTAATCACCCACACTCCCCACATATGAGTGTCAGCTGCTCACTCTTTATGTCAACATCATTAGAAATATAATGCTACCTTCTGTGTGAGTGCTGACACTGTACCATACAGTGTGTGTGTAGTCTAATGTAGATGTTCCTCACATTTCTATGTGTTTGTCTTCTTCATTTTCCATTTCTGGCTTCATCTGTATCTGTCTTTCTGTCTGTCTGGTTCTTTCTGTTCCTTCTTCTGCTTCATCTCGCCTCTCTTTTTCCCCTACAGGCATCCCTGGACTTTTATAGTCGTTAAAGGTGATGCTTCTTCTGTTGTGGAGGATCATGCTGTCTATCAAGGTAGGAATCCTCTGGCACTGTGTCGCTGCGTTACAATTGCACATTGTACCAGTGCAGAAAACCCTGCAGGATAAACTTGTTACAGTATTATCTTACATGACTAATGGCACCCACAGACTGTGAGATTTCAGCAATCTTAGTAAGTTTATTGCAAGCCACTCTGTGCGACATGGATCTAATAAACGTGGGTACAACATCAAGTTTGATGTATGTAGACTGTACGATGATCACAACTACTGAATCATAGGCTATATCGTAAGTCAATATACAAGAAAACGTCATCAGCATGCGTTATCTATCCCCGCTGCTATAGTGGTAAACAATGAAGCTAAGCAAGAATCCAACTTTCCATGTTATGTCCTTTTTGGTGTGGTCATGATAACAGCTGGAGGACACATCATACAAACAAGGCTTCTGCTGCCATAACTCAACAAGATTTTCTTTGATGGAATCCAAAACATTTCGTTTTGCTCGTTTTACCTCCATCATTGGGTTTAGCGCAAGTGTCGCATTGAACAGTATGTCTTTTCATGCTGCCTTCCTATTGACACTGTCAGAATCTTGTCCCAGGCTATCTTTGGTCGCAAGACTGTGACAACGGCCATCTTTGAACCTCTCTCACAGTGCCACGTAGGACCATCGTTTTGGAGCCACAACCAAAAATATTGCCACGTTTCTTTCACATTGGTCATCTTTCATCTGAGACAGCCCAAAATCACAGTTTACTGGCTTAACAGAATTTTCATAATGTGTGTGTGTGTGTGTGTTTTTTATAGGGACCAAAGCCTCCTCAGAGGCCCGGAGCTCTCGTGTTTTCCAGTGGAGTAATGGGGAGCAATTTACCATCACCACCAGCAGCCAGTGGGAGCAAGGTAACTCTTCTCACACACACATGCACAGAGGCACAATAATGTCGGGAAGTGTTTTACAACAAGTGTCCTGTATTGAGTGAAGTGAATGTTTTAAGTGTGTCTTAAAACAACAGTCAGGTGTCCATATGAACAGTGAAAGAGGTTTTCTTCACTGTAATCATTCCTCCTGTTCATACGGGCTATTAAAAGATCCCCTTCAAATGTGCTTTCAATGTAAGTGATGGGGGCCAAAATCCACAGTGTGTCCACACAGTCATTTAGTGTAAAAATGCATTTAAAAGTTGATGTGAAGCTTATATGAGGCTTCAGCAGTCTGAGTTAGTCATATCAAGTGGATATCTGCCACATTTACAGTCTTTTTAGCATCAAATTCCCTCTTTGTGTTTCCTCAGACAGTGTTTCCCTGTTGAGCTGTGGTGGAAGTATAGTAACAAAAAGAGGGACTTTGGCGCTAAAAAGACTGTAACGTTGAACGATATCTACTTGATTTGACTCATTTGGACGCTGAAGCCTCATATTAGCTTCAGATAAACTTTTAAATACATTTTTGCACAGAAGGAGGACTGTGGATTTTGTCCCCCATCACTTACATTGTAAGTGCATTATGAAGGGATCTTCTAATGGTCAATATGAACAGGAGGAATGATTACAGCAAGAAAAACAGGTTTCACTGTTCATTTGGGCTCCTGACTGTTGTTTTAAGACACACTTGAAAAAATGTGAATGCATCCTTTAAGCTACCTCTTTATAAATAGTGTTGCTGGTAACAGACAGTTAAGTTAATATTTGAAGTTCCCTTTTGTTTTCACTTCAACACACACAAGTGTGTGCTCAACACAAGGCTTTTCACATTTAACCATATTTTTTGCATAGCTGCACTTGCATATAAACCATCTTGTGTGCAATAAACTAACTGTAATAAACCAACTGATTGTATTTAGTCCAATAAGGAATTTTATATGTAGCTTACAACTATAACAAATCCAAATAAGTGTTTGTCAATGTATGGCTGTGGTTAACTTTTGAAATATGTAAGTCGTCATTTAATAAAATGATCACTACAAAGCCTTCTGAACTCTGTGGGCTCCATGTTTAACCAATACAGCTGCCTCTTCTGTAGTTTTTTTTACCACCACAGCCTTTATATTGCTGATATCAATAAATCTCTGAAGTTGATATATGATGAAATTTAACTCTCGGTTTCGTACTTTGCAATCTGTGTCTGGCACATTGGCTGTATATAAATATGGATGATGCTTCTCCACTTCCTGCCACTATGCAAAAGTGAAGCTAAAATATCTCCTTTCCGGGAGCTGCCATCTTGCTTGTGTGAGGTCATTTGGAGCCAGAGTCTGTGCAGTAGAGTCGGGCAGTGGGATGACAGCCCATCGGACACGCCCCCTCAGCTCTCCCGCTGTCTAACAGAGGTTTGAGAGTGGCTGTCACAGCTGTCAATCATGATGTCACACCCCCTTTTTATATTGTCAAATAACAAATTAAAAACTAACTTATCAGAAAAATGAGCACTTGGACAAACATCAGTGTGATAAGAACGACCTAAAATGACAGAAACCATCTTTGGGAAAAATGTACAGTATTTGACGTGTACTTTGATTTTTTAGTTAGGCTCATGTCCTATCCACTAACATGGAGGGGGCGGGACTTATGACCTATACTGCAGCCAGCCTCCAGGGGGCAATCAAATGTTTTGGCTTCACTGTTGGGGAGCTGTCATGACGTCCATATTTATATACAGTCAATGATCTGGCATAGTGGAAAGTATCTTTGATAAGATCATCTAACATGAAGCTAGCTACTTCAGTGTAATGCATCTATTTGGTAGCAGGACTGAGAATAGTTTATTTTCTGCCTGACAGTATGGCGGTTGTTACAGGCTGTGATTTCAACTGCAGGACCTCAGTAAATTCAAACACACAGACAGACACAGGCAAACAAAACTCCTACACTTGTTTCATCATCTCACTTAGGCTCTTTAAATTCTTCCTGAGCTGTAATTGATTAGCCTTGGTGGTATCATCACCACATCATCTTCTCATCAATACGTCTGCCTCAGTCCCAGCCGTCTGGCATGCTGCCGTTATCGACCCTTCCTTTACCACCGCTTCATAGCTGATTCCAATTAGATGCTTCTCATCTCCCATCAGATAGCAGCTCTTTTAATGAAACTGCCACTCTCCAGCATGCAGATACGGACATGTGCACACACATGCAGATAAACACACAGTGGAAGAAGCTGTGACAGCTTCACACAAACATTCTCAGGCAGCCTGACTGTGTGGGGCTTCAGATTGAAATTCAGGCCCACAGTCAAATGCATATCCCCCACTGTGGCAGCCAGACAGAGAACATAATGGGAGAAGAGAGCCCTTCAATTACTCTACTACAAATGCTCTCTGACAGCCTAAATGGACCACAAGTCAAAGCTTTGACATAGATTATTGTAATATCTACCGCTTGGCTGTCTGACCACTGAACTTGAAGCTACTGATGGTGTGTGTGTGTGTGTGTGTGTCCGCGCGTGTTTGCATGTGCGTGGTGTGTGTGTGTGTGTGTGTGTGTGTGTGTGTGTGTGTGTGTGTGTGTGTGTGTGTGTGCGTGCGTGTGTGTGTCCCACAGAGGCAGAGTGGACAGAATGGTTTGACAGGGATGATGAGAGGGGATCTGGAGACTGGGAGAAACTATCGGACCTGCATGAGGCTTATCCAGACCGGCTGTGCAGCAGTCCACTGGACATCCAGGTAAATCTCTTCTTACTTCATCAAACACACATGCATATATGCAGATTCCCACAGATACCCTGTCTACTGATAGATACGGATAGCAAAATGCAGTCTCCAAGCCACAGAGATGAGAGCTGCTGATGCTGGCAACTGGGTAATTATCACATTCTTCTGAAGTGATATGAAACAGCACAATTAGGTTATCAGCAAAAACTGTGAAACTTAAAGATTGTGCCAAGGTAATATTTTTCACACATTACGACTGTTGAGCCAATTATGAATGTAATTTGGGCATGACAACTGATGGGACCAAGTTAGTGTGAAGGCTTCAGGTCCAGTTGCTGCCAGTTGTTATCATAAAGACATTTTTTTAAATGTTTGATATTCGCAAATGACTTTGGTGACCACTGACATCACATGTGTCACCTGAGGGCTTCCGGTAAATTAAAAAAAGAAGGGGAAATGGCGAGAAAAGGCTTGCGGTGTGAGTGCAACTGAAATGCTGATCAAGCTGTAAAGACAATGAACGCCTCTACAACATAAAATCAAAGACCTACCATAGCCTACCTTAACCTGAAGTTAGCTCTGTTTTACAAAGTTAGCTCACCTCCAATTCCCTCTGTAGGCTCTACAGTCCACATTATCCACGCCTGTCCATCCAGAATCTCACCCAAACTCTGCGCTGTTTGTTTTCCTTTTTTGCCTTTTGCACTGCATATAAACAGTACAGGCAGCTGGTTGTTTTCATGTTTGCTTTGGTACAAAAACATCAACAATTATGTGTTCTCACAGGATTTCCAGGAGTGGAGTTCTCTCTATCTCCAGAACTCCAGCCGTTACTGTTCAGTGTGTTGTCTAGTGTAATTACTCAGTTGTAAGGTTTAAGCCCCTTTCCTGATTGTCAAAGAGTAATTCAGTGCAAAATCAGTGCAAGTTGGTGGAAACAATCTTTGTTTGTATTTTTTAGCTAGTCTTCAGGTTTGTCCCAAGCTCAACCCTCAGATCAGAAGATTGGACTGTGTGTCCACTGCACTTTTATTTCCATTGCATGCCCTCCTGTCATGGATTTATTTTTGATGTACTTCACTTCATGATTTGTAACAAAAACAGGCAATGCTAACACGTTAACAGAGATGCTTGTCCAGCAAATCCACCTAAACTTTGTGTTTCAAGCCACAGACAATGACTATGCACATTTCACATATCGTGACAATCAGACTGAAGTGGCATTTTGTTTGGATTTTATTATTCAGCCTGGCATCATGGTAGTTTTTTCTGGGAGGCGGGGTATTATGTTTTGTTTTGCCCTTACCAATCAGTAGTGAGTGGTGTACTGTATCTGCCCCATCTACATCATTTAGAGTCAACACAGAGGCTGCAGTAGTGGTGACTAGGAGCAGATATGGTTAGACATTCAGCTTTTACTCAGGGTCAGGGAATGGAAGTGGACCACTGCTGGGCTGATTGGGAAAGTGGAAACAGTTGTCCAGGAGGGTGGGAAAAGTCAGGTGATAGGGAACGGTGGGAACACAGGGGTTACTGCAGGGCAGGTGGGAGTGGCAGGATCTGAAATAACAGGAGAGTTAGTGCATGGAAGGAGAAAAGGCAGACAAGGATGAAAATGGACTAAGAATTAGCTGACAGTGTTTCAAGCAGTTAAAGTTTGTCCCTTTCATCAAACAGATATATCAAGTTATTAATTCCACTTAACCAGGTGTTCACACTACAAGTGACAAAGCTCCAAAACGGCCAGGTGTGGGTAATTGTTGCCAAGTTGCCCTTGAAGTGTTGCTCAAGTGCTCATTGACGTGGTTATGTCGTCATAGGCTTTTGTACCATATTAATTTACAATTATCTTTAATAGCTAGTAAACATGATTTAGTATTATTAAATAACACACTACCACAGCTAGCTGTTGTGCTTTTAAAAATGTATGTTACATACAGTCCTGCAATAGCTACCACCCTCTGCCAAGCTGCATTTTTTGTTAGCATTATGGTAAATGAAAAGAAAAACTTTAATTTGTAGCACGTCACACAGCGACAAGTGTTGGGCGTCAGTTTGTAACTACATGTCACTGGCTTCCATTGAAAATGACTTGTAGCCTGTTGCTTTGTCTCCAGTAGTCTGAACACACTTTTGTCGCATTTTGTTGAGCCATTTTTTGACACTATTTTTTTATGAATGTCGGTAGCTGGGCAGCCATTACTGCCAACAAAGCTTTGTTAGGTCAACTGTTTCTCCAACAAGTCAAAGATGTGGGTGTAGAATCAGAGTTCTGGATCCAGGCTACCTTCACCAAATTTAAAACCATTTAAAATTTTAAAACAAAGTAACAATATACTGTGTATATAGTATATTTACAGAAATAATGAAATCTTTAAAAAAATGTATTTATTCCTTGCAAAAAAAAAATATATTATCTCTCTGGGCTTGATAAGCAACTTAGGCAGTGGGCACATGAAAGTGTAACAGCTTACTTCACTACTAAGTAGTGAAAAGTGAAAAGTCTTTTAAACACCTTTCAAATTTGGTCAATATATTCATAGATGTAAATAAGTACTGACTTTGTTAAACAAAAATGGGAGAAAGCTTCGGGTCTGTAGATATCTGAGGATGACTGGAATGATATATGTGAGAGCCAGGTTAGGACTGCCAACTCAACATCCTGATGAGAATTCTGCTGGAAGAACATAAACGATATTTTGTGATTCCAAAGTTGAAATTCATACAGCAGGGTTCTCAGGGACAGAGTGATTGCTGGAGGCAAAAAAAAGCCTTTTTCATATTTTTTGGGGTTACCCTGTAATTCTTTTATATTGGCAAGGGTTTGCTAAAGAGACAATAAAAATGTTTGGATAAACTCATGATGCAAGATGAATGTCTCTTTAAGATACTTTTGTCTGCCAGCAAGAAAGCAATAACACAGAAATGGCTGCAGGCAAACACCCCAACAAAGGATGACAGGACTGCAATTATCAATGAAATAAACTGTCTAGAGTAATTGACCTGTACCTTAAGACTACGATATGATCAATATGTTAAATACTGGAAAAATGGTCTACATATACAGTACGGTATGTCCCTATAAGATGTAGTAACCCATTACATATGTTGTTGAAAGACCCTGTTTCTATACACTATCATCTAGCCCTTTCCCTTTGTTGCAAAAAACAACAACAACTAAAAAATTCAAAAGCAAAATGAACAGGTGCACATCTGAATTTAATAAGCCAAAGTATCATCTGTTGTCTGTCTGTTGGTCTGCTCTTGAACACCAAAGTATGTCCGTTGTCAGGAAAAGGGGAAATTGTATTTCTAAGAGCAGTCAGTGTTGGACCAATAACAGTGACTCACTCAGCATCTCAAGTCTTGATCTCATAGTGACCATAAGGTTGCCAACCCTCCCCTCTCTCTGGCAGGCTCCGTCTCACGCTCTCTCACTGCCCAAACAAATCTCACACCAAGGAAGAGGAAGCCACAAAGCAAATCTCAAAAATATAGCTATAGGTTCTGCTGAAAGAGCAATACTGATGTTCTGTTGGATTTCTACAACAGTTTAAAACTTAACTGCTTAACTACTCAGCAGCACTCAGCCAGCCTGCTATTACTGTGCTGCTGGGACATGACAAGGTGAATGTGGATCCAGGCTGGCACCATAAAGCAGCAGCTGTTTGCCTTCCATGAAGATAAGCAGTAGTGCCAGGTCTGCCCACACCGTCTCTAACACCCATACCATTACCATGAAAAATAGCTACTGTGGCCTGCAGCTGCCCTTTTTTATGGCTGCTGTGTAACTACATAACTTGATCAATTTGCTACCTTCATTGCATCTTTTTCAGCTGCTCTAGAATCTGTCCTCTTGTTCTCTTGATCTCTTAATGGAATGTTTTTTCTTTTGCAAAATTAAAAACAATTCCAAACAGATTGTTGGAAACAATAGCCTTCTGACTGTCTTTTACCATATAGCAGATAGTTTCAAATTTATTTTATGTTTTATACATTTCGTGAGAACTGCCATCTCCTGCTTTGCCAGCTCTGTATGTGTCATCATTTTCCTGCTGAGTCTGGACATAGTCAAAGTTTTCCTCAGTTTGCACTTTTCACTGTCTAATTTGCCTCTGTGGGATCTCTATTTTTAGCAACCAAGTGTTTTTTGCTGTCTCGTTCCAATATGTTATGTAATGTGGTTATGATTTGTTTTGGATTATCTGACCATCCTAAGGAAATGTGGAGTTACTCAGTGCCTGAGGCTGAACGTCTGCACTCTCCTCTTGTTGTTCCAAGACTTTGTGCTGTAATTGTAACACTGAGGGTACTGAAGTTCAACAGGTCATAGTTTTATTACTTTTTGGGAGAGTTTTATTAGAAAAAAGGATGTACAGAATTGTCAGTAATTTGTTACCACATACATTTTGAGACATTAGCATCATTAACCAAATTAACCCATATATAAAAACAAGGGAAATTGGCAGCCTCTGCTGGCCTCTCCACTGCCATCAGCTCTGTTATGAAGAGAAATCTATTGGAAAGCACAAGAGCTCAGTTTTTACAAGCATGCAGCAGTAAAGCCTTCACAGATCTCATGTATAATGTTCATATAAGAGAGCAATTTTGAGGTTAGCAGTGAATTCATGTGTGGAAAAATGTTGTATAAATTGGACTGGATATGGGACTCTCACCCTTGCATTACCATAGCTGTTTTACAGCAAGTAATTTATAGATATCTTACAGCTCACTAGCTAACCAACATGACACATGAAATTCTGGTGAGAAATGGCAACCAGCAGTAGCAATAAAGTTAACCTAGACTAGTGTCCCACACCGCATCAGGTACCAGCAAGTAATGTCCCAGGGAGCGGGAAGTTAATTGTTTCATGGGAGGGACAATGCGTGATGACTATATAAATAAAACCTGCAATCAACTGTGGACGTACACACAGTTCCATACATACTACAATCGTTGGTCTGCATTCCACATGTATGTATTAGTAAACAGGGTTGCAGCATGATAACTTTCCAGAGTTGTATAATCCAGTCTCTGAATATTATAAACCACTGTGCAGTGTTTTTCTGATCAGCCTTTAAATGCAATAATCTGTTCAACCAACTGGACTTGCTGGATCGTATTTCATTGTCTCACCAGCACTTTAAACAACACTCCCACACCAACATAGCCCCTTGTATTGTTTTACACAGAGCTGTTTTCAGTCTGAATGCAGCTGAGGAGTTCCTGTTCCTGTTTCTGAACAAGAAAAAGTTGAAGAAAAGCAACGGCTTGATGAGAATAGGAATACAGTACATACATACAACATTTTGAAGTGTTCTTTCATCTTGAGGAACACTGTCACCCACAGTAGGCATTTTTTTTCAGAGAAGACATTTTAACATGTGACAATAGGAAAAACACAGGTGTAATTAATAAAATGAATGATGGCTGAATTCCATTTGCTTCATCTGCTTCAGTCCAATGTGCTTGGTAATACCACTGGTGTGTCACAAAATTTGACAATAATGTTTTCATGTTAGAAATTGGTGATATAAATAGTACCCTGTTTTCATTTTATAATCCATCTTTCCCTTATCCAGGCTGAAACCCATGATGGCATACCTACCAACCAGACAGGAGACATAATCCACAAGAATGACAAGGACTATGGCTTTGTCTGCCTCAACAAGGACCAGGCTCATGGCCTCTGTCACAACTACAGAGTCCGCTTCCTTTGTGGAAAACTCGGTAAGTTTGTCATTTATTGTCAGTCTCTGTGTGTATGTTTGTGACTACAGTATGTGCACTATGTGAGTGTTTTTTACTTCTATGCTTTTTAAATGGCAATGCGACCTGGGTTATTTACCCAACCTAAAATATGGTTAAAATATGGTTATTTTGACCCAGTGTTAGACACACCAAACTCAAGTTTTAGCTTAAAACTGCCAAAAATTCATTGTTACTTGTACAAAAAAATGTGCATATGACATTTAAAACTGCAAAAGATGCACATGAAGTACAACAACCAATAACAAGCTGTGACATGTAAGTTTGAAAAGAGTAGAATAGATTATAATCAGCATTAGTTAACGCAACAGTAAAACTGGGTCCAAACAAGTGCTGGGTAACATTAATCCAGTATTGTGTTGGTGTTATTTTGACCCAAATTGGATACATTTTGACCCAGTGATTTTTAGTGTGTATGTATATATACAGACACACGCTCTCTGGCTGTGCTCCAGAGTGTGTGTTGTGTGTGTGGGCAGGCTGCTATGGTTGGAATGCATGGAGCCCACATCATAGTGCAGGCAAACACTGCCACACGGCCAACTCAGAGTTCACAGGCGCTGCTCCAACCACACTGAGATACCACAGACCTCTGTCTGGGCTTGTCTGTGTGTGTCTGTGTGTGTGTGTTTGTGTTATGTGGAGAGTGCTTGGGAGTGTTGGTCTGATCTTTTGTCAAAGTTTACAATGGGTACAGCCCGTTTACATCATTCCACAATTGCCCTGCACGTACAACGTGTCATAGTACAACTGTATGCTCACTCTCACACTCATTCTAGGAAAACCGATTCCCTTTATTGCGAACTGAGACATGTTATTTCACATCATGCGCATCTGATGAAACAGATACACCTCAATTTTAATCAATATAGCTAGTTTTATGCGTGTTGGGCTTTGTGCACTGCCAAAAGACAGGTGACCTGCACTCAATACTGTGCCTGAACCCATCCTGTGTAGACAGAGGACTGAAGGTGCTGCTGCTGCTCTGCTAACATGCTACTTTTGCTACACAGTCTGTGTAGATATTGTGTTAGCAGGCTATCATGCTTCAGTCATCACTATTCAAATCTGCTTCTGGCCACAGTCCATGAAACCAACTCTAATTACTCAGAATGAACTCTGATGCTTGATGATCAAGTTGCAGCCAAACAAATGTTCTTTAGGCATCCTCTCACAAATCCCATGTTTGTACATGTCTGAGTATTTTGTATCAAAACATCAAACTCACCATGTCTACTGTTTCTCTTTGTATCTCACAAGAAAACACATAATAACAGAGAGAGAGAGCGAGAGAGAGAGAGAGAGAGAGAGAGCAATAATATCAATAATAATAATTTGTTGAATGTTTCAAAAAACTGAATAGACCACAGGTATATTTTCTCAATTGTTATGGATTACATGAACTGATGATAGTGATTTTAGGGGCATCACACTGCTCACACTCCCAGGGAAAGCTCATTTCAGGGTGCTGAAAAGGCCATTCCAGCTAATTGTTCACCATCAGATTTGAGAAGAGTGAGGTGAATTCTCTTAGGTGTCAAATAGGGGATCAGCTCCATACTCTTGCAAGGATACTGGAGGGTTCCTAGGAGTTGGCCCATTCAAGTCTACATGTGTATTTTGGATTTGGAGAAGGCTTATGACCTTGCCCCTCAGGATCTTATTGGGTGTGCTAGGGGACTATGAGGTGCTGAGGCTGTTGCTATGAGTCATCTGTCTACTAAAGGAAGGAATCTCTGTCTGTATGTCTGCGTGTCTGTATGTCCTTTGTGTATCTCTTGAACCAGGGTGGAGCTTCAAGGCTCTGCCGACTGACTCCAGCATGTCAGAGAGACCAGAGACGAGATGTGACACGAGTCAGAGAAAAGTGTTCTAAAAAGAGAAAAGCAGACAGCGGAAACAGAGCTTTTAATCAAGAATGGACACTCTGACCCCATGTCTAGTCAGAAAGCGTAGCGTTAGCAGCACGTTTAGCAGATCAGCAGTGAGTGACTACACAGGAGGCGTTCAGGTACATGGTTGAGCATAGGTCAACCACGTTTTGGAAGCACAATACACAATGACTGTAGTTACCTGCATAAAACGGAACAAATCGTTTCCACGGGCAGTTCAAAACCAGTTTGTCTCATAGGTTAGGAGACTGTGGCGATTGTGAAGTGCCACTGCAGACAAAACACAAATCTTTGGAGCAAACATACCCACTCAAATCCGAACTGAAGGCACAGAAAATAGGAACAATCTAAGAGTCCAATATGATTGATCCACTTTATTTTAGGATGCACATTATTTTATTTTTAAATGTAGCCCTTATTTTACTTGAAATGAGAACAGAACATGTATTTACTATTAGAGTACTTAGCCTGTTATTTATATCATCTGTGTATAATAGAATGTTAGTTTCTTTCATGTTGTTGGTGTATATACTCATTCACATCTCAAATCTACTGTATTAATTTTCCTATGCATTGAAGTAGCGGCTGGAGGCCAAGCAATCGTCCCGTTCTGAACAGACACGTTTTGAATGGGCACTGCACTAGTGCTATAAAAAGGAGCAAGAGTTGTGACCATAATTTCGGCAGGAAGTCAAGCATGTTCACAATGGTTGTCCTTCTCCAGAGTTGTGCCTTGTCACTGATTCTGTTGGTTCAGTTTAAATTTCATGAACAGAATCTCCAGGCAAAGACAGGGTAGAGGGTTTACAGTATGGTGGCCTCAGGATTGCATCTCTGTTGTGTTATTGGCAGTATTGACCTATGAATCCAACATGCACTGGGATGGTTTGCAGCCAAGTGTGAAGTAGCTGGGATTAGCGCAAGCCATTTACCCTCTCCAGGCCAATGAAAGGGTAAATGGGAGTAGCTGCCCCAAGTAAAGGAGTTCTTGGAGGGTCTTGTTATTGAGTTAGGGTAAGATGTAACACAGACAGTCAGATGAGTGCTGTGCCAGTAGTAATGTGGTTGTTGTACCAAACTCTTTTGGTAAAAAGGGGTGCTTCTCTTGATTAGGGTTAGATCAATCTACATTCCAACCTTCATTTATAGTCATGAGCTTTTTGTAATGACCTGAAGTATAAGATTGTGGATACAAGCAGTGAAATGAGTTTCCTTGGTCAGAAAGGGCTCATAGTGGAACCGATGCTCTTCTGCATTGAAAGGAGCCAGTTGAGGTGGTTCGTGCATCTGATGAGGATGCTTCCTGGATTTCTCCCCTGAGAGGTTTTCTGAGCATGTCCAACTGGGAGGAGACCCTGGGACAGACCCAGAATAATGCAGGCAATATATATCCCATCTGGAATGGCAATGCCTTGGGATTCCCCAGAAGGCACTGGAAGACATGGAGGGGCATAAGAACATCTGAGTTTCCTTGCTTAACCTGCTGCCACCACCAGATTGATGGATGGATAGATGAATGATGAAATAGCACACATGCACATATTCTTATTTGAAAGAATAAACATTACAATGTACAGAAACTCTAAAGCTAAGTGACCTCACATGAAGTCTGGCATTCTGTGTACACTGTCAAAATATAGATGATGTAATACAGAAAAAGCAGCCACTCCAAGTGATCATGAATTGAGCTGGCCTGAGATATTGTTATTGAAGGAAACTGAAGGAAAAGAATCTGAGAACACCTTAAAATATGGGAATATGAAAGTTCAGGCAGGCATCTAAAGTTGTGATGCTACACTCACACATGACGTACAGTAAGTCAAATGTTATTCAGTTAAAAGGCTTAGAAATATAAAAATATTGTTAAACCACATTGCTCAGTGCTGCCAAACAAAAATGTTGCTGCATTGGAAATCAGTCTTGGTCTTAAATGTGCTTACATGCACTGTGTACGTGTGTGGGGTTCGACCTTCCCCATGTAGGCTAGTGCTGTGTGTGACTGGCCTGTGTGAATTTAACTACACTGCATGGTGCAAACCCTAACACTCACTGTCTCCCCCTGTAGTTCGTCCGCAGGCCTCCATTACCATCAACATGCTGTCCAACAGCAGCATCCTAGAGCTTGCCGACCAACCAGAAGGCTGGGGATCCGGGGATCGGGTGGTGGTGGCTAGTACTGATTATTCCATGCACCAGGCTGAAGAGTTCATCCTGCTTCCCTGCACTACCTGCAAACCCAACCAGGTCAAGGTCCAAGGTGAGAGAGCCTATGACATGTTACCAAGCAGGGTAACATCAGTGCAGTTAAAATTCAGATCTATTACTGTTAACAAGTTAAGTCTCACACTAATTGGTTTTAGCTATTAACATAAAGTGTAGTCCATAGTGTTCTTTGACATGTTTGGGAGTAATCTTTTGAGAGTAGCTGTTGAGTAAAACTTACCAACTCACATTTTCTTTGCCTCTTTTTAAAGTGACCACTGGCTAAAAAAAGTGGGTCATAGGCCCACTTCTAAAGCCTTTAGGCTCTCATAGGCTCAAACTGACTTTGATACCAATAAGGGTCTGTTTCCTTGTACTCAAAACAAGATTTCTATAGTGTGATTATATATGAATTCTTAAAATGGTGTTCCCCTTTAATTTCCATCCGTTAACAAGGCAGAACTAACAAAGGTGAACCCTCATTCTGCTTTCACTGACTACAAGGCTTCATGCTAGGTTAGGCAGAAAGATGCATATTTTTTAAATCCAATATCAGCTTTGTGGTTTGAATCAATAAACAACTGCTGATAGCAATATTTTCAAATCTGACAAAACTTATCAGAATTGCAGAGCCTATGAAACATTATTAATTGTGTAGTCTTAAAATCCCTTGACCTCAATAACTCACCTTCACTAAACCCCTAAAATAAACCCGTTTAATTGAATTTTAAACCCCAAATATATTTTTCATGTCATTCATCACAAATTTTTTGAATATCTGCGTTTTTCCTATTCACAGTGCAGAAAGACTGCATTTAATCAGTGGACACCACTTGTTTTTATTACAACACACTTTATTATGATTATGATTATGATTATTATTGTTATTATTATTATTATCATTATTATTATTATTATTATTGGTAAAGGTACTGCACAGGTGTAAACATTTTTTTAGGGAAACAATAACAGTCTTGAACTTTTTTGGCAACATGATATATTCAACCAAAAAATACTAGCCTTCTCACATTTTTGGCTGGACCAGCCCTATAACTGCAGTTGTCCGTGAGTGAGTGAATGAGTGAGTGAATGAGTGAGTGAGTGAGTGAGTGAGCGAGTGAGTGATACACCATTGGTCGGCCGGCTGAGTGTTGGAGTTTCCTCATTGGCTGTTGCCCTTCCAAAATGAATCGGCGCAAGATGATGGAAGTGGAGAACAGCAGCGCAATGCAGAGTGATTGTGTTTCCTGCTCCGAGCTCAGCTCCAGTGTTAAATGCAGTGAAGTCGGTTAAACAGACATGTACCAGCATCTCTGCGTCTCCTCTCTACCGTCCAGTGTGATTGACTCTCCGGCTAACTGAACTAATACCAGGTCGCAAACTTTTTATTTCATTTTCACGATGGACAACAGCATTAAAACACGATTCTTGTAGGTAAAGCATGCGACTCATGTATCTGTTATATCAGTTTAGTGTAGGGAAGCTGCTCTGCAAGTGCACTTGATTTAACTGTAACTACGGTAACTGGGTGGAGATAAGCCTCCTGAATTTGCAACCAAAATGCTGTCAAAACTTTCATTTACAATTTCCACTGCAGCCTCCATGATCATCGACCAGGAAAGAGGCAGAAAAAAGGCTCATAGAGGCATGAGGGAGAGCACACAGTTAAAGCACCTCAAATAACCATCACTCTGACAAAACACTCAATACAGAGTGAAAAACAAGAGACATCTGCAGAGTAAAACAGATGAAAGAGCAGTTAACCGATAATTAGAATAGTTATAATTAGAATTAAAATCAGTTCTCTTTCAAATCAAACATCCCAAGGTATGAGTGGAAAGTACTGTTCTTGCAACTGCATTTATAACCTTTCATTTTGACTCAAACATAGCTTAACCTTGTCATGTGATATGCTACATCAGCAAATATTACTGGGACCAGAAAATTGCAGATGAACGTTTAATATCCAGGAATTCACATTATAGACACTATCACTGACTATCCCTGTAACAAATTGGCCACAGCTTCACACATTGACCATACACAGTCCAACCATATACTAGGTTTTGACCTAGTCTTGTTTGAACCATTGCCCCCACCCACAAGGTGTATAAACAATAACAATAAAAAAAGAGAACATAAATCAATCAACTCTAATTAGCACATGTAGGACAGTATGTAAGTGTGTGTGCATGGACTTTGCATGGACATAGTATTTGTTTTACAGTCCTTCTTTGGAGGGCAGAATTGGCATCTCCTCCGCTTGCCTGCCCCAGCTGCAGACTCAGATGGATCAGGACAAGATTCAGCCCTCTGAACAGCTTTCACAAGCAGTGCAGAGGCTGCAGTGGCGGGGAGTTTTTGAGACCAAAATAGAGGAACGGTTTTTCAGCTTAAAATAGTGTCTGTGAGAGTTGAGCTGTGTTTTCTATTCTATTCCAGCTCCTGTGGGTTGCCTCTGTCCCAGCTTGATAATTGAGCTAATGTATATATAATGTATATATACATATATATGTATGTATTTTTGGCGGTCAGGTAGTCTGACAACTGGCCAGATTACCATAAAATATGCTGTAAATATTGACAATGCCAAGATAATAATCCCTGATGTTTCCTGATGACCTTTCCTCTAGTGCCACTATCAGACCAAATTTCCTCTTACACAGAGGTGTTAAAATCTGAGAGACTGATTGTCATGTAATCTGCTGAGTGCATTCATGCTTTCACCCTTAAAGTCTCAAAACAGTTCTCAACAGTGTGCTGGAAGGACATTTGAGGCCACTTGTTGAGGCTATAACAAAATCTTTAAGAGAGGCCAAGCTACAATAATCACAAACACTCATTTTGCACTTAATTTGAAGGAATTTCATTCTAAATTGAAATGGCGAGCCACGTAAAGTCCACTTTACTCTTATAGGACTTAAAACACAAACCACTTTGTTGGAAAGTGTTCCACAAGGTTAAAAGCAAAAGGTGATGGAACAAGAGACAAGCTGGACTAATGAAAAAGACCATGCACATAAAACAAGCAGTCCAAGTACATCATTCACACGGAAAGGTAAAACAGTGTCTTGAATCAATTTCTTAAAATGGTAGTGAATAACACAGTCAGGCAGCTTTTTTCACAGTTTTAGATGTTGGAATCACACTTAGTTTGGCCCTGGGTTTACTTTAATGCAAAGTGCAGGCAGAGCTTTAAAAACA
Organism: Scomberomorus guttatus; assembly: GCA_038419695.1. Taxonomy (NCBI): domain Eukaryota; kingdom Metazoa; phylum Chordata; class Actinopteri; order Scombriformes; family Scombridae; genus Scomberomorus; species Scomberomorus guttatus. Next base: position 2,751,260 of record CM076445.1, read on the forward strand.
CAGAAGAGCAGTCAGACCATCCGACAGGTTGGAAACAACCCCACATGCTAGTCTTAACGACAGTCATAACGGACAGTCACAATGAATGTGAAATTATAACCTAAACTGTTCATTGTAAACATTCATCACAGTTAACTTTGACCTACTGTACTCACTATAGTTCTGTGTACGTATGATTGTCTAACTGCTAGTATTGGTTTCCCCATTTTGCCTATGTGTAGTGATGTCAACGTGTTGTTACAGCACATTGTTATTACAAACAACCAATGTTTGGAGCTACAAAAATAAGTTCTAATAAACTGTAGTTTTCCATTAACTACAACTTCCAAGATGCATTTCAGTCTGAAACATCCAGCTGAAACAGCTTAGATTCTGTTAATTAAATATTCAGCAGTTTTAATCAGTTCGCTTCCAGATTATGCATCAATTTTGGATGAATTCAGCAACTATGGCAAAGTCTGTATGTCTAAGGGAGCAAAGTGTTCTGCTCCTTTAGACATACAGATACAGTGGTAGGCAGTCTCTGGCCTCCCATTAAGCTGTAGGTCTGTGTTTGTGTTGCGTTGAGCATGTAATTTACAATTTGTTTCCTTTTCTTTTTAAGGTCCCGGTAGCTTGTTAAACACACAACAAATAGAATTGGGACGCCGGAGACCGCAATGTTTGGCTTTTCCACCATTTAGTTCTTTATGTTCTTTCATGTAGTGGAGTTAGTGGAGTACTAAACACCTCTGTGCTTCCGTTACCACGGGAATCAAAGTGAGTGTGATTGCCTCCCGCATTGTGTCAGAAGACATTTGCATAAAGTTGAGTTTCTTTCAGCTTTCCCCTGTAGTGTAGCTGGGGGCTTTCTGAGTCTCTCTAGGTCAGTGGGGGGTCCCGGGCTGCAAAGCTAGGTCTCATTCACAGTGAATAGCAGCCTATCACCGTCCAGCTTTTGAGACTATATGTGTGAATGGCCCACTAACTTGCTAAAGTTCTGATGTGAATTTCTTCTCTATAAAAAAAGGCAGCTGTAGCTCATGTGTATTGTAGCATTTAGAGCCATCCGCCATGCCAACGTCTTAAAGTAAAAATATTATTTCTCCAGTTGAAATTATTCAAACTGATGCCTGTAACATAAACTTATAGCATTGTTATATTATTCAGGAGTCTCTTGTGTTTCTATGTTGAGAAACATTGAGGATATCATTGAAAGAAAACTTTGAAATGGGAATTTACAGTGGATAAAATACTGCTGGAACCAGAGTTTGCTCCTGCTTTGCAACTCTATTAAAACAACATCAGGTAATAAATCTTCTCAGCCCACCCTCTGTTTGGCTGCGCTGGAAATGGATACACCAATTGCTCTTCTTTTGAATTCTGTCATCAGAATAGCTGCTCAAGGTGCATTTGCTGCCAATGGTCTATACATATATCGTTTTCAACTGAACTGTTGGAGCTGTGTTGTTAAAAGACACGTGCTATTAACAGCAATAACCACAGGTGTTGCCAAATGAACCAGGGCTGAAATCTTAAGGATTCTAACTTTAATGGCTGTAGTACTATCTTTCTTCTTCAACAAAACGGCAGACATTCCTTCAGGATGTGATCACTTTTATTTATTGAAGTCTCAATTTAGATGTAGTCTATAGTGATTTGGCCTTTCTATCTGCCTAAAAAGATTAAAATCACACACTGAAACCATCTTTATTTGTAGAACCCTTCCGTGAGAGTTAGGCTGAGTTTATGTAGGTGTGTGTGTGTGTGTGTGTGTGTGTGTGTGTGCGTGTGCGTGTGCGTGTGCGTGTGTGTGCGCACATAAACACCCAGTCTGATAGAGGCCAGGTTGAGGGTTGAGACAGCCTAGAGCAGTGTGTGGGAGTCAGTGGAAGGTGTTTGGACTGACTCAGGGCCAAGGGAAAGTCTCAGCCTGCATCCTGGAGGACTGTGTGTTCCTGACTGAGCCCATTCACGCTGACACACACTGGCACGCATGCTACTATGAACACAGACACTTATTTTCTTTCTCTCTTACTGCTTACAAATACCATCATATGTAGGGATGAGAATTGTTAAGATTTATTGATACCAATGCCATTATTGATTCTGCTTATCGGTCTGATTCTTTATCAATTCCTGACCAATTTTCTGTGGAAAAAAAGTAGGCCTACACAGGGTTTTAGTGTCAACGTAACTGTTTTATTATTTCCACTGTTTATCAATGACCTTGCATGCTGATGAATATATGAAACATAATTGGTGGATAAGATAAATGGTGCACAAACAAATATTAACTGTATTAATTCATTAATTAATTTGAAAGCATCGTACAGTCTCCTGTCTGCACTGTTAGCTCTGGGGAAAGCCATCGTTGTCCAAGACACTGAACAGGCGGTTTTTGAGGTAAAACAGACTGAAGTTATTTTCTTCTTATTTTCTATTCTCTTTTTTTATTTTTCTCACCTCAGAGTTGGTTTAAGTTGTTTAATGCTGCAGTGTATGTTGGTCAGCCGGTCTCATTTGTTACTGCTGATCGCTACTCTGCTCTGCTAATGTTAGTCTCTGAGTGACGGGGGAGAAAGTTCACGGTATACTTCACGTTCATCTCGCAAAGGTAATTATTTACTCATTAAATAAAAAATGCTTGCAACCTCTGCCTTTTTTGGAAGATGAATCACAAGATAGCAGAAGATAACTCAAGCGTGTGTGCACTGTAGACAGTTCAGAGGCTGCGCTGCCCTCGCAGTTGAGTTCTGCCTTTTTTCGATCCGTCAACATCACATGACCGGGCATTGATAAGAGGAATTGATAAGCTCGGAGGCATATGATTCCAATGGATTGGACAATTTAGAACCGTTCTACTGGAACTGGTTCTCGATTCCCATCCCTAATCATATGTGCACAAATACACACAGAGTTATCAGACAGAGTTCTTCAGATCAGCCTGGTCAGGTGTTCTCCTGTATGATTAAAATGGCCTTTGTCTTTGTCTCTTGGACATACCCTTAGTGCCAGCAGTGGCTAAAAGTCAGCAGTAGGGTGACGTGACATGTCCTCTCATAGCTGTTGCTTCCCAACACCCATTCACAAGCTGTGGATTCTGAGTCAAGGATGTATTTTCAGATCTCTGCCTGAGCTGCTGGCATTTCTCTCCTGCCCAGCTGCATCACAAAATCAGTCCATTACACCCCTCCCCACCTTCCTCTCTGTTTTTCCTCAGCTCTCTGACATCGCTGGGTGTTTGGCCATCCAAAATGGAAATCCTGTTTTTGTGAGCCCAGGGCTGCACCTCAGAGCTCCCGTCAGTCTGCACCTGACTGTAATCGCTTTCATTAATTCCTGCCCATGTGCCACTTTGCAGCACTATTTTTGAACATGTAGTGATAATCAAGTCTATTCCCCAGCCCCCGAGATTATGCACAAACAGGAGGGTGTGTTGTTTTTGTTGTTGGCAACGTGAGAACTTGGAGATGGCTGAGAGAGACAGAATAGCCTGGGGCTATTTATCAGTTTGAATCCAATAACTTGTGCCTGGGTTTTACATGTTGAACTTTTGACAGTTCAAATGAGTGTAGAAAATAAATGTTGTGGAGAGGATCAATGGCCTGGAGCAGTGGTGTAGGATTTAGCATTATTCTATTTCTGTCCTGACATTTACCTAGCCTTGTAAAGCCAGGCTGCATTTCTCCAGCTCAGCTTTAACCATGAGATTTAACATCCACTGAGAACAAATGCATGTCCAACCAATCAAGAAACTGCGGAGTATCTAGATGATGATCCCTCTCAAAACACACAAACCACATTAAAAACTATCAAAACTTGGTGACACCCAAACAAAGTATGTGGAAAGCTGAAAATCCCACCAATATGTGACAAAACCATGGGCATTACTCTGCTCCTCTAAACACCTCCACTCTTCTGGTTTCAGACTTTCCACCAGATGTTGGAACCTGGCTGCAAGGATTAGTGAGGTCCAATACTAATGTTGGATGATAGTTTAGAGGTGTTGTTCTTCCACACCAAACTAGGAAAAGCATTTCTTTATGGATCTGTCTTGTATTGTCTTGTTGAAACAGGAAAGGGTCTTCCTCAAACTGGTGCCAGTTTCTTATTCAGAATTTTGAAATTGACATCGACTCCATGTAGCTGCCGTGGTTTCCCAGATAGAAAATCAGAAGGAAAGACCATCACAGTACAGGTGATCTGGTCAGGAAGGGTACATGTTTGTCTGAGTGAAGAATAGAACATCATTGATCTCTAATAGCCTTTTTGAAAAGAATTCTGTCTCAAATAAATGCAAATACCATGACATCATTTAAATGCAAGACACTGTCCTTGTTTACTGTTGCATTATTTCATATGCATCACGTGACAAGAATTAGTCATGCCAGGATGTGCCACCAAGATCCATGTAAAATTTAAGGCATGGCACATTCCACCATCTCTTCTTCTCAGTTACTTAAAAGTGCTGTGTTTACCATTGCAAAGTCACTGATCATGGTGATTAATTGATTTTGGTCAGACATTTGACTGTTATAAATGCTGGTGTCTAGGTCCTTTGCCGTCCAGGTCTTTTGCAGAGGGAAAGGCAACACATTTAATGTTAGATTGTGTCTCATTGTGCATGCATGTTTGTGTGGTTGAGAGTGTACTCACATTTGTTTGCATTGTGCCCTCCTCCCTGCCAAGGTTTTCTCTGTGTTGCTGTCATCTTTTCTGTCCTGCTGTTTACCTGTGCTGTCATTAGTCTGCCTGTCTTATAGTATTCTCTAGTAACCATTCATATAATAACTGTGACAATATATTACTTAGTATCAATTAGTTAAAAATGCAGAAAAGGCAGTTTTTATAATGCTTTAATTACCATTTAAACATACAGTAACAATTTCTTTGATGTCTGAATGAAAAAATGAGTGTATCTAAACAAAAAAGAAAAACAATATGGTCAGAGTTCTAATTTTCATGTAATTTTAGTCTCCATTAGATATAGATATTCTTGTGAGCACATAACCTGCAGTTGAATTTTTATCTTACCCCGCTTCCTGTCCACTCACATGATCTCCCTTGGGTGTACCAACCACAGCAACCTGTGTCAGGCAGCATGCCAGGCAAAACCTGCTGATCCCTCATGAAGAGCTATTCATCAATTTATGAACAATCAGTAACTTTGTGCATGAGAGTTAAAAATAACAAGGCTGGTTATTTATCCTCAAAGAAGTACATATAAGTAATTTGAAAAACTGATGAACATGCACTACTTGTAAACTGGGATCTAAAAAAATCCAATATTTCTTGTAAGTCTGCACTGGAATCAAAGTGTGCATTTGTACTTGTACACTCCTGGCTCCGCTTGTGCAGGGAGTAGGAGGAGAAAAGAGATTAGGCATGTGGGTGTGTGATCTCCTGTCTCTCAGATTTCACACTTGAACATTTCTTTGATTTCATTTTTTTTTCCTTGGCATCATTTTGTTTTTCCTAATCAGCACATTTGAGTTGTTAAGGATGTGAATGTGTAGGAGTGGAGGATGTGTGGAGCAGAGCTGTTATTGCTTCTGCACCATTCTTCTTCTTACTCTGTTATTTTGCTGCCCTTTTCTTCTCGAGCATTCCTTTTGGATCCTCCTTGTTCTTCTCAGCCTCACTATCATTTGCTGGGGTGCAAATTGGCCTTCCAAGGAGCTGCACTTTGCAAAATACAGAATACTACTGCTTTCAAACTTGCTGAGGCCCAGTGTGAGTGTATGTGTGTGGGCGGATGGAAGCACAGGTTCAGAACTGGAGGGTTCTGGAGGCCTCGGTATTGTTGGGTCTCACAGGCTGACCACGTTTCAACAAGAAACAAAGGGAGTCCTTAAGAAATTCAATTTCCCAGACTCCTTAGTTTTTTGCACCCAAATGTAAACTCCACCCGTGGACCCAGGCTAACAAAACCCGAGCTCCCCCTCTTGCTCCCTCCCTCAATTTCTCTTGCTCAGATTTCTGCTCTGAGTGTGGCCTGCTCAAGACACACAGAACACTCTCTTCTGAACAGCAGTGACGCAGAGCCTGCCTGATTCAAGCTTAGCATCAGCTGCTACGACACAAAGTCTGCCAGCTGACCCCACAAGTAACCGGAGCCACGAAGTAAGTTAGTGCAGGCATAGAACGACACATGGCTAAAGCACAGGACTACTTAATGTTTAATCAGTGTCAATGTACATGTATTGATTTGCTTTATTGAGTTCTATTGTTGTGATGTCTGTTTATAGTCAGGTTAGCGGATAGTCACATAAGTTGATGTTAGCATGCTTCACACATGTCACATCCAGTGACTAGGCCTTGCATGTAACTGACTAACATCTCTCTTAACCCGGCATCAAATCTTATATGAATTGCCCATACTTTGCTGTAACCAAGGCCCAACAGTATGCTTCAACTGATCTAGGTCATACAGCATGTTGACTGACCAAAGGTTCTTAGATGACCTGCTCTGAATCATCACAATCAGTCATGGAAGGATGAAAAGCCTGATGTCCTGGCTGCATCCCACTGCCTCTCCAATCTCTCTCCAACACTTCTGTGTCTTTTATTCATCTTTGCAGTCTCAGCATGATGAATCTTATAATTGGGGTTAGCGGCCCACGTGGACAGTCCTCAAAGCATTCATGGTGTTGTACTTGATAGTTCACTCAAAAAGTGAAAGAAGTAGTGTGAGGAATGAAAATAGAGACCCTGAGAGAGTTCAAACACTGCCTTAAGGCGGGACACACATTGCAATTGTTGAGTTGACTATAAATCTGATTTGTGTTTGGCAACTGATTGGGCCAAGTTGGAATGAGTCTGTTGGGGTCTGAGGCAGTAGTGCTGACAGTCACTACAGTAAACATTACTGCTGTAGTGTGTTGGATTGTATTTGTCATCTGATCTAGTCTCTGCCCATCATTCTCATTACAATTAATTTAATCATGTTTGATATTTACAACAGGAACACCTTCATCAGTCTATGTTGTTCCTTGTCTCTCCATCCACCATCTTTTCACCTCTTTTCTGTGTGGACTGCAATATAAATGAACAAGGCAAACATTTTGAAGGTCCATTTCTGTTTTGGTACAGGAACATATGAGCTTTTATGTCTTATGTCTTCAGGTCAGTCCCCAGCCTTACTTTCTCATTTACACACCTGGCCAATCATTGTGGTCAGGATTGACGAATAGTTTCATAAAAGTTACACAAATTGTCAGATGCGGTCCCCCTGATTCCATTATCAGAAAGGGGGTTTCAGATGCTGTTAGAAGATCTGACAAACATTATGGCTGAAGTATACTGAGGGCTTGTCTGTTGATTTCATCCACACTAAGCTGGCTAAATCTTGTGTGAAAATCTGTGAAAACTACTTGTGTCCACACTAGTGTTTTGTAAAGATCTCTGTCCACACTTTAAATCCCTGAACAATAAGAAAACAAACTCTTTTGGTCAGCAAACAACGAAACTGTTCCTCACAGCCAACCCATGTATAGCAGTGCAACAGACACAATCTGGTCACTCTGCTGAGTCTCATCTGGTTAAATCTCTTAAATGCACTAATCTATAGCTCCAGCTGGATTTCCTGGATCGTATTTCATTGTCTCATCGGTACCTTTTTCTCAATGATGTTTTCAACTTCCTTTTTCTGGAGTAACGGGGTAAATGTAGTTCCATTTTAGTGACGCACTGGGGATTTAAGGGCAAAGCTTCTGTCCAACATCTCCCTGAAGCTGTATCAAAAGGTAATGTCAAGATTCAAAAATAAATGTGTAGTTACACATTTACAATGTTAATTAGTTTTTAGTTATTAAGTTAGTAGTTAATAAGGTACACCTGCAACAATTTTAGAGAGGACTTTAGGGTCATTTTGGAGGCTGTAGTTGGTAGTGCTGTTTGAACATTAAAACCTGCATGAAGATAGGATTTACTGCAGGGCTGTTGTCAGAATGTAAGATTATGTTTGCGTAAGTGGAGATATATTTTGATTTACCAGCATATGCTCTATACAGTGTGCACTTCACTCCAGTTTTTCTGCCCTGCCACCTGTTTACACACTGCCATGTCACTGTAATTTCCTGTAATATGACAACATGTCATGTCATGTCAAACAATTAACTTTAAAAAGTTACTACTACAAACAGCTAGTCCAGCATCAACATCAAGTGTAACAAATAATATAATCTTACCTGTGTCCGAGGCCAGTGCCAGGTCTGCAGTGAGCTTGTGCATGATAGGGGCAATGGAACAGTTTTGAAACCCATGGTGCTATATTGAGCAGTTTGAAATAGAAGGGCAACCAAATGATTGCACAGAGCTTTCCCTGCACAGCATGAGACTGACATACCTTTCAGCATCAAGTGTCATCTTCTGAAAGAGACATGATCAGTGTTGTTGCTGTAAACTGTACATCCATGTTTTTTTTTACATTTATTTATCTACCAATATCTATGCAATGGTATGAAATAAGGATTACAATCATTGACCTTTAAATAATATTATTTTTGTATCATACTGAAATATTTCTCAGTCTTTGTCCTCAGACAACTCAACAAATTAGTTTTAAAACATATATCCATCAACATTTTATATGTTGTGATTTGTAAAGTTACACCAAGTCACTGACACAAGACACAGAAGAAAACACACTGGATCACAATTAAATTTTAATGGGGGTAATGCTGAGTTTAACAATGTTAACACATCATAATTAACTGCAGCCGCAGCAAAACAAGAAAATGTTAGAAAACTGGTCAAGTGAGAAACGTGAAGGTAATGGGTCTCATTCTTCTTCATTGACTTGTGACATCACCCTCTCACTGTCATCTCACTGTCAACTAAGTTTGTGACTCTTATAGTGAAATGTCAAGGGCAGAAGGGGGTAACGTTGGCAAAGAATTGATCACTGGTCACCTTTCCATCAGACTAAGTGACATCAACAGTGCCAGAAATGGTCTTGATCAGAGACTGTTGTAAATGCTTTTGGGCCCAAACAATGAGACAAATGGGACAAAATCAAAAGAGCTTTAATGAGCAAAAAAGAACGCTAGCATTTTATTTACTACATACTGTATTCCTGTATAGAAGGGCTAGCGTTAAATCTAAACTAATAACCACTAAACATATATTTGAAAGTTGAAAAAATTGAGAAAATTACACCTTACCTTCAAAATCAAATAGGTAGCATTTACTATAGAATGAATTGTCTTTGTCAAGTTTGAACTGAGATGTCAGTAAAAACATATCTGTAAGTCATTTCACATCATCCAATGGAAGTCGTCTGAAATAACATGAAAAGGGAGGTGCAAAGTGGGAGGAGCTATTTCAGCCACACCTGGTTCCAAAAGTAAAAATCGAATTCACTTTTTCAACGTTTCGTGACTCATACTCACACTTCAAAATCAGTAAGAAAACTCTCCTGGTGGTCTTTGGAGCCGTTGCTAAACAAAATACCATAACTATTGTCTTCAGGGTGAAGGAACATGTCACCCAGTGCAGCGGTGTGGCTCATTGACGTGCTTTTAATAGTTTTCTGACAATAATGGAGGTGTACAGAGGCACAGAGGAATAAGATATATCAGACATACAACAATACATTGGATACACACAATATTTGTTAGTAGGTCAATTCATTGTTGATTTGGCTATGCACATGAGATTTGTTGACAATAAGAAAAATATAAAAAATCACCATTCTCATCCTTTAAGTACACAAGATTGAATAAATTGATCTGATAACATTTTATTAAATCTGTATCAGATCTAACGGGATGTAAATATTTTTGTGACTTCCTGTACATTATGAAGGCTGTCCGACTTGACTACAGCTTTTTGTCACTTCCTTCTGCTGCAGCCGCTTGACCTCGTCCACTTCCCAGGTGAGGCGCAGGTCATTTCAACCAAGCCTATTATGACATTATCATTTGGCAATAAGCTGTGTTGGTCAATCAAACACATGCAAGCACACATTCCTGGTCGATCACTTTTTACTGTGAATGGTATTTTCTTAAAATTGTCACTGTGATCATTTCCAGACTTGTAAAATCCTTTCTCATAGTATTTAAAATTTCATTGCTGTGTTTTAGTGTCTGATAGGCCAAACTAATGGATCTCAAAGTCATGAAAAAATACACATAATACACATAATTATAAGTTATAAGTGTTGCCTGTCCATTCCTTTAAAAAGAGAAAAAGTGGTGCTACAAACTTTGCCTTATTCACCATTATGTTCTGCATTGCAGTTATCTGAAACATCTGCTCAGCCACACACACACACACACACACACAACAAAAACTTTTCTCCATCTCTGGTGAGAATGTGCATCTTTTTAGTAGTAAAAACGGTGAAGCTACAGACAGCACCATAAGCAGATGGGTGTATATCCAGACAGCAGTTTTCAACAGATGTCTATATATTGTGTTTGTTATAATGTTTTAATGTTGAGCCTTTGAGCTGAGGTATAGTGTGTGTGTGTGTGTGTGTGTGTGTGTGTGTGTGTGTGTGTGTGTGTGTTTGTGTGTGTGTGTGTAGGTAAGGCCCAGTTCATTCACATGGGTGAAGAGGTGGATGGAGTGGATATGAGGGCAGAGGTTGGCCTGCTGAGTCGTAACATCCTGCTCCGTGGTGAGATGGATCCCGGCTGCTATGGCAACGAGGCCTGCAAATTCTTTGATTTCGACACTTTTGGAGGACATTTGAAGGTACAGTGTTGTCCCAAACTTGTCCTTTACCAAGCAAACAACCAGGTGATACACATATGAGCCAGTTTCCACCCAGATGTCATCGAGTACTGACCTTCAAACCTGTTGCAGACCTATCTGCATGTTTTGTAACAGCTACACGGTGCTCTGTATGTTTCTGTCATTGTCTGTGCATCAAAAACCTAAAAACATTTGAGTCTAGTTTTCCTCAGTGTGTCTCATTTTCATCCAGCATTTTAAATTATAAGTCTTCTAAGCATTGTGACACTACAGCTGGTTACAGCTGTTGTACAATCTATCCTGAGATAAGTGAAAATGGCACAGTTTACATGTTTATAGCAGACTGTAATGCAGAAGACTCTCTTTGAATACAGTTGTTATTCACAAACATGATCTATAAAGAAAACAGCATTAATTCAACTATTTATTTTCATTATTTTCAAAATGAATGGCCTGAGTAGATGTTGTTTTCTTTCCTAGACACGTCCCGCATTGATCTGCCTGATCTGACTGGAGCCAATCATAGCATGTTTAATGGAAATTAATTATACTGAGGCCATTTCCAATATGATGTGATATGAGCTATGTGAATACAATTAAAGAAAACTACTCAAACCATGTGCCTGCATCTGTTGATCAACAAATATAGAGACAGGTCAAAGGTCAAAGTCTAAACCCTAACCTTAAACCCCTTAATATTTATCCATGAAGGCACATTTCTCTATTCTTATTTTGGTTTAACACAAAAACACAAAAAATGTATGACACTGTAAGATATGTATAATTCTTAATGAGTAAGTCTTATTATCAGTGACTACATTTGCCTTCTACAGTCAGTGCGTATGTAGTGGGAACAGTCAAAGGAAGCCAATCCAATTATAACAAACTTTAAAAAAATAAATCAAATGCCAAAATATTTGCCGTGGATTTTTTTTTCTGAGTAGACATCGAGCCTCATACAAGAACCATTTGTAGAGTAGATTTATTCTAAAGAAGCACATTGACCTGATGATGATGGTGTATGAAAAGTTCTTACAATTAATCATGAGGGGAACATGAATGTATGAACCAAAGTTCAAGACAATACATTAAAGTTCATTCCTTGACTTTTTTCTGGAGGTTTCAGCTGTATCACACAATCTTCAACAGCAGATGGAGTTTGCTCAGTTGTTATGGAGATGAATCTTTTCATTCATCCATCTAGAGCTGAAACATCTAATCAATTAATTGATAGACAGAAAATTAATTGGCAACTGTTTAAATAATCGATTAAGTTATCTTTCTGCCAAACATTCATTGTTTCTATTTTCTTAATTGTGAAGATTTCCTGCCTTTATTTGTCTTATGTGACAATCTTTGGGTTTTTGAGCGTTGGTTGGACAAAACAACACATTTGCAGACAGGCTTTAGGAAATTGTGATGGGCAATTTTACTATTTTCTCACATTTTATAGATCAAACAATCAATGAATCGTTAGTTGTTGCCCTTCATTCATCATAAGCTGATGAAAACTGTGTGATGAAGTTGAAAGCTCAGGAAAAAAACTAGTAAGTGGAAGGTGAGTTGCCATTGTTTTGTCAAACTATTCAATAGTAATGGTAAATGGACTGTACTTGTATAGCGCCTTTCTAGTCGTCCGACCACTCAAAGCGCTTTTTACACTACGAGTCAATTCACCCATTCACACACATTCATACGCCGAGTGGGTACAGGGGCTATCATACAAGGTCCCAACCTGCCCATCAGAGGAAATCTAACATTCACACACACTCACACACCGATGGCGGCAGGGTGCTGGCACAGCCATCGGGAGCAATTTGGGGTTCAGTATCTTACCCAAGGACACTTCAACATGTGGACTAGAGGAGCCGGGAATCGAATTGATTACTCTACGACCCGCTCTACCTCCTGAGCCATAGCCACAGTTGTCGAGATCTTTCAGTCAGACAATCAGTGTTGGATCAACTGCCATCACCATCCCTAAAAAAGGATTGCGAGGTGTCATAAGGTGCTAGGCTCTTTGCAACAGCATCATTTGCACATACAAATACTTTATCTAGAAGTACTAAGTCAACTTCTTGAGGCACGACTTTTACTGTTGATATACAATGACCTGGGAAATGACATGGAAATACTTCCATATTTTCCTTTAAAAAAATCAATTTTACAAATTTAATGCTCTAATATACCACTAAAAGTTCAATTAGAGCAAGTTAAGACGCTCAAAAAACCTGTGCTCCATGTACCAGCCTGTCGACCTGTCAGCATGAGGAAAAAAGACAGAGCAGAGGGATGCTGAGAGACAGGAAAGGACAGGAGAAGAGAGAGGCTGTGATTGTATTCCTGCTGCCTTCATGCCTCTCTCTCCCCAGGGCAAGCTATCATATCCTATTATACATTTTCATCACAGGCTCATGTCACATATTTCTCATGCATGGGTGTGTGTACAGCATGTACAAGCAACACACACACACACACACACACACACACACACACACATAGATAGGAAAGCCCCAGTGAGATTTCAGTGAAGCCCTTCAAAATGAACGCCTCAGAGCATTACTCCACCCTTGACAGTCGTGCTGTTACTGTTGCGTTCAAACCTTGTATCTCTACAAATATCAGGTTTTCCCATGATGTGGTGCAATAGTGGCTCTGGTTTGTGAACAAAGCTGCTTTTAGTCACTGATGAAGCTCCATCTGCCCATATCGACTCCTCTGTCACTGCCTCAAACACGTCCTTTCATCCCTTTTGTCTTTCCCTCATTCTCCTTGTCTCGCTGCCTTTTTCTCTCCACCGCTTTATCTTTGTTACATCCCTTTTCTGATCCACTCCCTATATCCCATGTTTCTTATCTTTTCTCCATGCCCCCTTCTTCTTCTTCCTTTCTCCCTTTCCCTTTTTCTTCACTCTTACCTCTATCCATCCTGTCATCCACCTGACTCCCATCACGTGAACTTTGTCTAACCTCCCTCTATCTTATCTTTGTAATCATCCCTCCTTCTCATCAATCCCTACCTCCATCTCATCACCATTATTTTACATTCTCTCTTTTTGTTTTCACCATCATTCCCTTCTTCCTTTCAGTCTCCCTGCCAAAATTTTTTCCCTTTGCTCCCTCCCTCTTGTCATCCCTCCTTACTTCTTGCATTCTTCTATCGCTCCTCCAATCCTCCTCCTTTCTTTCTTTCCTCTCAGCCTTTCTCTTCTTCTTTATCATCCCTCCTCATCTTTTGATATTTTACTTTTATTTTGTGAATTTTGCTTTTACTTAAGTCATTATCAATCTTTTTATTATTTATTTTGTTTGCGTGACTGAACCCCCTGCAGGAATGACTGAAGTTTCATGCTGTCATTAGGTGGAGCGGGGCTTCAGGGCAGTTCATATATCTGGCATGGAGCTGCAGCACATGGGCCAGCAGACAATGGGACACTATCCAGTCCACTTCCATATGAACGGAGACGTGGATGAGAGGGGGGGCTATGACCCCCCCACCTCCGTCAGTGATCTGTCCATCCACCACTCTTTCTCCCGCTGCGTGACCATCCACGCCTCCAATGGACTGCTGGTGAGTTTTTCTTTTTTTATTTGCTTTCACTGTTGTTTTTTTAGGCGGTATGTGTCAGAGACTTCCTGGTCTGGCAACTCCGTAGTAACAACAGGACTCTGCCTTTAGACAGAGCCAGGCTAGATATTTCCCTCTGCTTCCAGTCTTTATGCTAAAATAAGCTAATTGGCTGCAACTTAATATTTAGCGGACAGATATGGTTGATATTGATCTTGTCATCTTACTTCGGCAAGAAAGTATATAACCATTGTTCCCAAAATCTCAAATTATTCCTTTAATGTTATATAACAAGTTGTAGTATGCCGTACCAGAGTTATCTCAGAGCTCATGCTCATCATAACTAATGACATACTGTGCAACACTAACAAAATACAGGACACATAACACGTTACTTCTTGTAACATACTGTAGACCATATAAACATGAAATTAATGTTTAACTACAATAAAAAACAGAAATGTTACAAAAATGCAGTAGAAACAAAGTCAATAATTACAGAGCTGAGTTGCTTTTAGTAACATTTCAAATTTGGCTTTATAGTTTTTATATCATTGCTGTGGACAACATAACTGCGTTTCAGGTTAAGACCATATTCTTTTTTCCTCCCAATGATCCCTTTTCAGTTTTCCCCATCACTGCTCATGTGAGTGTTTAAATATAGAGTCCAAGCCCACAGAAACAGCACTGGGTTATGAGGTAATATTTGGTGTAGAGGCCACAGTCGCTATTGCAGGATACGTGACGCACACTGGCTCAAAGGGGCTTTTCCCATACACAATCATTAGACAAGGAAAACAATGAATAAACTTTTTTGAGCATCACAAACCTTTCAACATGACTGTATATGACGTGAATTTGATCCATTAGGTCCAATAAAGATTTAAAAAGCTGTATCAGTAAATCATTTTTGATTCAGTCCTGTTGTTGGGGGGGTCAGCCAGTCCAGCCAGAGACAGACTCGAATGCTCTATGGGCCAAAAATGTGGAAGCTTAAAGGGGACCTATTATGCTTTTCCTTATTTTCAGTCATGCAGTATATATAATGTTACAATGTTGGATGTTCATATTAAACCAAAGTGTCAAATAATGAGGTAAACATATGTAGAAGTAATCCCTGTGAGCAAAAAGCACCGGCTTCGGATTGTTTTTTCTATTTTCAGCCCGAGCTGACATTGGCTCGTGACAGATTTCTTTATATGGACATCTGCTCCACGCACAGCGCACAAGTTCACTGCTCTGCTCCGCTAAGATTATGGCATTTTTCCATTGTTTTGGAGTAGTCATGCCGAGCCATGACTCCATTACACAGCAGTGCAAAGTAAAATAAGTAGTTTGCCTGTTGGAGGTGTGCTGGTCGTCTGCAGCTCTTCATCAAACATCATCATCACTGTGGCTGTTTCTGCTTGTACTATTCCTCCCTGCATTATTTCTAACTGATCCGCCCAACAAAGAGCTCCAAATATCTCCATATCTTGGTGTGTCAACCAGTTTTTAACACTGCTAATGAAGCTCTGCTAATTCAGTGAGTTTCACTTCCTGTAAATTCTTCACAATAAAAGTCTCCCGTTATTTAGTCATTTAAAAGCTTAACGTTTAAGCAGTAAAGCAGGAATTGTTGGGTTTCATTGGTGGTAACTTAACACAACTCTGATACAGCTGTCCGTCAGCTTTTGGAAAGCTGGCCAATCAGAACAGAGTGGGCTCATCAGGAGGGGGACAGGAGCTAAAACTGCCTTTTAGAAACAGAGGCTGAACTGGATACATAAAGGACCAGTATAAGATAAATACAGTTTTTTCAACTGTGAATCATGCAATGCTACTCTACAGTAAAGCTGGAAATGAGCATAACAGGTCCTCTTTAAAAAACTTTTTTGATAAATGCTCTTGGTGAGTGACCCTCTTTGGAATGAATGGAACACAGTATGCAGTTCTCTCAGTATATCCATGATGGAGTCCATGGACAGAGACTCCAAGATGGCTGGATACTCTGAACTGCTGTTTGACATTTAGACACAGGCAACAGTCAGAGCTTCCCTTCTTGCAATATGCAATCGCATAGAGTTTTTGGTGAAGGAGATGAAACATGGATGACGGAGGAATCCCCCATTAAGAATGCTGGTACATTTAACAAAAGGTGCAGAGATGAGGAATTTTTCTTTGGAAAGTTGATACTTTAACAGCTGACTGAACTTTTTGTCTGCAATTATTTCTCCAGTTAGATTTGCAAGGGGAAATATGAAGTGTGTCATATAAACTTGATGTATCTCGATCCCCTCGCAGGTAAAGGATGTGGTGGGCTACGACACGCTGGGACACTGTTTCTTCACAGAGGACGGCCCAGAGGAGAGGAACACATTCGACCACTGCCTGGGTCTGATGGTGCGAGCAGGGACTCTGCTGCCTTCAGACAGAGACAGCAAAATGTGCCGTTACATCACTGAAGGAGCATACCCAGGATACGTGGCCAACCCACGCCAAGACTGCAGGTACTGTGTTTAACTTCTTCACTCCCACTCTCTGGAGGATGAACTTTGAAGATAATGCACAAGACATTTAGAATATTTCCATTTTTTATGGTATAGCCATAAAAAATACATTGAGTGTTGGGTGAAAAAGGTGTACATAGTATATGTCTGATAGAGATTCAGTGAAGCATTGGAACCAGTAGATACAAAATATGTGATATTGTCATATAGTGGAAACACATGGCCAGTGAGTATTCTCTCCTGCTTAAGCACAAAAATCTGTGATGTTCAAAAGAAAAACATTTCACCCCTCATGTCCACTGGTTGCACCTGCGCATTTTCTGGTTGTGCCATGTCTCCGTCACATTACACATCAGTCTGTTCTTCAGCAGACACATTTTACCAAATAGTTTCAAGGAGTTTTGTTAACTGTGTTTGTGCTTTACAGTAGATTGAATACAGGTTTAGTTGTAGTTACTGTACTATATGATGCATCCTTTTTTATTTTGTAGCTGTATTATAGAAACAAATATTAGAAAAACTGTAGCATTCCTTCTCCTGCTCCACAGACTTTGTCAGAGTGAAAACAATTAGTTTGTAATGAGGGTACATTTAAAGCTTTTCCAACCATGGTGTGCAGTACACATTGTCCCTTTCACATGCAGTGGCAGTATTACATTTGCAGCAGTCTCATTTTGTACATGACTCTGTTACTAATGATAATGGAGCTTCAATATTTACCATGTACCAACACATATACCATTAACCAATCACAGCCTTTGGATGGAGTGTGAAATTATCATTTTAAGAGGGGTGCAGAGCTTAGTGTGGACCAACTACACAAACACACCTCCAATACCACACACGCACAAACAGCGGCAATTTATCTCAGGCTAGTTATGAATTTCTGTACTTCTTCCCACACATTATTACAGTTACAGCAAAGTGGTTTGCTCTCTGCCAGAACACTTTTCAAAAGTTAGGGTAAATATGTAAAATGCTGCACATCCGTATGTTGCTCAGTTAGAGACTGAACAAAGAGAAATTCCAGTCTAGAACAAGACTCTTTCACATGACAGCAGAGAAACTCTTTAAGGCTCTAATTCTGTTTTGACCTGAGGGACACAAAGGAGACAATAAATTTGTTTTTAAAAGACAAAAGAAAACAAATAATCAGTTAGCTGTCTTGAAAAAAATCTAAAACTTTCACACTGCAGAATGAGAGAGGCTGAATGCAAATTGACGATAGCTTGTTATCATCACTTAAAACCCTCGTTGTCTCTCTTGCTCTCTCTCTCTCTCTCTCTCTCTCTCTCTCTCTCTCACACACACACACCCTTTTGTTTGACTGTAGTGCCATTTTGTCACAATTTGTCTAGTTATTTAGAGACTATTGCATCACGTGCAATTATTTTTCATCCATCAAAAGGATGGATGCATTTGCAATTATATTCATACATTTTTAAAGGTCAGCAAGTGATCTGTTACACAAGTCATGATCATATACTGTATACTGATGATAACAAACAGAACAACAAGACTTCTTCTGTATTGTTGTTAAAGATCCCCTCCAGACATGTTTTAAGACAAAAAAAAATTGTCTGCTTAGAACAATAATGTGTGTCTAATATAGTTTTTCCACAAAGAAGTATAATTACCTCGTTAAAATCTTTACAATGGCATCTCCTCCTTCCCCCTCATTAAAATCCAGAATCTATAAATATGTAAATATTTTAATTTTTTTAAAGTTTAACTGCTGGACACAAGGTGTCTCCTACTTCACTAAAACGTCCATTTTCAGTGTTTGTGCACTGGAGGTTTCATGTTTCCACATCACACTTGTGTAAATTGAATATTGGACCAGGATTGGCTTCCAAACTAGTTCTGATGTCACAAATTATGCTTGTAGGGTACCCCCCTTAAAATCTGATTTTCAGTGAGCACAGAGAAACTTTCCACTTTCAGCAGATGAATGTGAAAACAAACTATGTACATACATCATTCTGCACAGTGAAGCTCAAACATCCAACTGAAGGAACAAGAAGAAAAACACATTTTTGAGTGGAGGGGACTTTAAGTTTATGCATGCGAATTAAAGTGCTAATATGGACACAATGTTGCAAAATGCATTTAAAGGTTTATCAGACACCAAACCACTGCACAGCAGTTTGTAATACTCAAACTTATCACAGCAGCAACTGTTTTATCTTTTGTATCTTTTGAGGTAAGCAGCAGAAACACAACAATCATTTTACAAAGTAATCCACCAGGAATGTGCGCTTGTATGTGATTGGCCATCGCAGTGCCTTGCTGGATGACATCGCATTGCTTTGCAGCCAAAGTTGAACCAGGTTCAATTTTTTTGATGGACGACCCTGCGTTATCTTGCTGAAGCTCTTGACTGTGTCATCCACTGCGTGGGAGACGGACTCTCACAAAAGCTCCGGGAAGCAGCTCTCCACTACTCTTGCAGGTGGGATGGTTAACCAGACGTACTGTACATTTACCAAACCAACCAGTTAGTCCTCATCCTCAAAGTCTTATCTCTTGTAAAACTGAAAAGTACTGATAAAGCATGAATCTCAGCCTTGTATCACAAAGCCCAGCCTGGCTCTCTCGATCACATGCACACACACAAACATTTATCAGCAGGTACACTGTTGCCCCCCAGCACCTTCACTCTGTTAGAAAGGCATTATATTTAAAGCATAAAGATGCAGCTTTGAATATAAAGCAGTTTAATCCAGGTCACATGACTTTTTATCTCCCCACACTGCCTCTGCCTTCAGCTGCAGAGCATAAAGGCCAAGGTTAGGAATGCATAATAGCACAGGCTTTCACTGATACGCAGTCATCCACCTGCTCTCCAACATGAACATACTGGAAGGATGTGCTGTTTCTCTCCAACATTACTTAGCCCCTGCTTTCTACTCCTTTCATTTCATTTCTTCTCTTCTGCTCTCCTAATTTATCCAGTTATATACACAATGCACTATAGTCCTAATGAGGCTTTTTGTCAGATTTGTCTGCATCATTGTAGTCAGTAATGATTTCCAAATCCCAGTGTATTTATTACTGTGGTTCAAAAATTCCCATTTAATCAAACATGATTGCACTAACAACATTCCCCACCTTAAGATTCATGATGATTAATTTCCAGTCACTGTTGCACGGTCCCTTGTGGCTCCTTCTGTCTCTTCCCCTGTCATTGTTGAGTTGTGTGTGTGTTGAATTTAAATGCTCAGATGAGAACAATAAATTTTAGTCAGATTTGCTAGCAGCAAGAGACATGTGGGCTGCATGAGGAGGATGAGAATTGTCACTTAAACAGAGCTAGATGAATGTGCTCAGCCTAAACACTTTACGTATTTGAAGTCTGTTTGTGTTTGTGTGTGTCTGTGTATGTGTGTGTGTGTGTGCGTGTACTTGAGCATGCATTCGACAAAACAAATGATCCATTCAAGCCATCTCACAGCAGCAAGCTGTGGCAGTTGGTTGCGTTTTCAAGCATTTATTTCTTCAGTGATGTTTCCATTCACACATACACAAAGCCCCTCTTTTACTAGCCCCAACAAACTGTCTCTAGCACATCAACATACCTGATTCCAGCAAGCAGTAATTTGCTCTTGCACTGAAACCGTTCATTCCCACATCTGCACTCTAAATATCTGATTAAAACTTGCAAAAGCAAGGCTACATGTGCTTGTGTGATTGTTGAAGGTAGTTCAGCTCCAACTCAGTGATAGTACTACTACTTAATACTTTGTTAAGGTTAGAGAAATATTGTGATGGGTTAATATTACTACTTCCTTAAGTTTAGGAAACCTTCACTTGGAAACCTGGTTTAAAATAAATAATGTTGGCTAATGTAGAAAACAGGAAACAACTCCTGTGATAAAGTCTGATGTGGTGTTGACCCATTATTCCACCCCAACCTCCTCCCTATGTGGACTTTGTTGCTCTATAATAACATCACCTTATTTCATCCTTTGCTCCTGTCATAATTACTATGACCTCTCCATTTCCTTCAAAAACACATGGACAACCATATAGTCAATGTGTTTTTAAAGACAAGAAGAACTGCACGTGCTGCACAGTGGTGACATGCAGGTGACATTGTGAACAAACTGATGTGCAGGACAAGCTACAGAATCTCCACATCCAGAACAACAGAACCATATGAACTAAATGAAGACATAAATCTATTTTGTCATGTGTGCCATAGTGCATCATAGTCACTGTGAAATTTACTAGACATAAGTAACACTGCCACTGCCTCTTCTTACTCTGATGAAGACATGCACCTTATTAAAACCTTTACCATGTGTTCCAGACCTCATAGTTACACAACATTAACCCCTTCAAGCACAGGTGATATATTCCTTCTGCATGCACTATAATGGTTAAAAAATAATGATTATGGTATGGCTATCCTGTAGGGATGGCAACTTTGGGCAATTCACCACTTTGGAACAAACAAAACACTGGCACTCACGGATCTATCTTCTTAATGTTATTTATTGTGGACAGAAACGGATGCGTTTCCCCAGAGCGAGCGTTAAAGAGGTGGTGATAGGGACAGATTTCTGTTACAGAGAGAAGCATATTGGATTCATACATTACAAATTGAAAGCCCTAAGGGTTTAAATGAAGAACTGCTTCACATTACAATTCCATATTTAGATTTATGTAGATGCATTTATCCTTGTAATTTATTTAGGTATTGTATCCTTGCTAGTATAAAGTTAATTGATAAGGCCGGATGAGATTCCTTTTACATGCTATTTTTCCTCACTAGATCTTTTTGTCCTTATATTTTTCTATATATTTTTTTTTCTAGATTTTTCTATTTACTCTTCTAAGCATTCAACTATTTAACAGGGTCATATAGCTCTTAATTTAATTAAATTTGACGTACTGTTTGCCCTGTCTACATTTAGATTCTTTATATGTATTTTGTGGATGTATTTTTTTCTATGACATTTTTCTATGCTCTCTTGTGAAATACAAATGACTTGGTCCTACGGGGTCACACAGTCCTTAATTTCTAATTCTTTTTCATGCTATGTGTCCCCAGTATTGGCAGATCCTCTATCAGAGATCTCAGACTTCTCAGTTTACTTAGTAATTTGAGCCCTTTATTCACATTGACTAGGCATTTTGTGCATTTTTGGACATTTGGGTATATTTACTGCCCTTTGGCTTGTGACACCGGTTATTGTTTCCACTGATTACTGAGGTCACATCTCCTTCTTTTGAAGAGGCTACATTAGGGTTGTCCATTCGCAGATGGATCCTATTTTTTAATTATGTATTCTCTTTGCTGATTGGCATTTGATTCTCCCCTGTTTATATATATTGTCATTTCTTCGTTTTTTTTATTACGCTGATGATGGCTTCTGGCTGAAACACGTCCATTTCTGTTGTTTCTGTCCACAATAAATAACAATAAAAACAATAAATTTCTGTAACAATAAATAATAATTAAGAAGATAGATCCATGAGTGCCGGTGTTTTGTTTGTTTCATCCTTACCTCAACTGTGCACCCGATGCTCTACATAAGAATTGGAGCTGTGTGCACCGCTGCTTTGTACCAGTTCACCACTGTCATCCAGAGTGAAATACCTTTTCTATTAGAGAAGTGTCCAAATAAATCAACAAGTCAGTCCATATCAACCTTCCTCATAATTAATATGCAGCAATATAGAGGTCAGTGTATCCATTTTCTGAAGTTCCAACACCAACTGGTGGTTGGCTGACTGAACATAAAGATTCATACATACATAAAGACTGCAGATTCATCTTTGGCATATAGTTTAATTGTGGAACTTAGTTTAAAAATAAAATACCTGTGTACCTTTGCATGAGTGTGTTAACCTGCAACAAGAGCAACAGCGTGAATGGGGGTTTGGGAGAGAGACTGAGGGAAACACAGAACAAGGGGAGAGAGAGGAAGGAGAGAAGACAAGAGGGGAAAGTGTAGAAAGGAGAGGCTTAAGGTGCAGTTCTGTCATTTACTGCACATCTGCCATTTCTATTCATATTCATTCATATTCCTGCTCATTACCCTAATCTGCTTTTTCTCACATACTTGCAAATGGAACTATAATGATTTTCACCTTATGTCTGGTGCATGTGTGAAAGGTGCTTGCTGGGTCACATATATGCACACAAAAACAAACCAAGAAGAATTTGTACCATTATGACAAAAAATAATTTAAGGAGTGAGTAAAGTCCGACATAAACATATAATCAAACAGAAGCCAATATCTGACACATTGATTTAATAATTTACATTTTCTAGAGTGAAGATGCAGAAATATACAGTGGCCCTGAAGGCTCAACGCACTGCACCTTAAAAAATCACATGCAAAAAGGCATCTTCATCAATTTGATAACACATGGGCAGCATTTAGAAAAACCAAAAAAAAACAACAGAAAACACAACCACAAACAAGCAAAAACACAAGCCTGCTGCAGAAGCAGAAAACAACCAAATTCAGAAATGCTGCAAATGTCACAGAAATGATAACAGAAAAAAACAACAGAGGTGTAGTCCAGGTTCCTTGCATTTAAACAATGCATAATAATACAAACTATTAATTATATTAAATAAAATAGGGACATATTATAATATTGAATGTAGGCAATTTTAAGAGGTAATATGAAAATAGGCCAATCATTTAAAATCCTTGCTGATTAATATTTTCCTTTGTCTGTTAGGCATTATTATAAACAAAAAGTGCAAAGTCTAAAAGAGAGAAGAGATGAAAACATGCAGTGGCACAGTATGAAGATTAAAATGAAATGGTCTGTCCCCAGCTCTACTCAAATCTACATACACACACTAACTGAAGTCAGTGTTCACTCACTGATAGGGCTGTTTGTGTACACCTTATTGAAAGATGGCTGACAAGGTTCAGCTATCAACACTATGAGTGCATCCCAAGTCTCTTTATGCCAGCCTTACACCAAACCACTTTTTAAACGATTTCGCTGTCACAGACAAATTTCCAATGTTGGAATAAAATCATGTGTTTTGCTAGAGTTGTGACGCGCTTCCGTCATCTGAATCGTTTGGTGTAAGGCGATCATAAAACTCAGTCCAAGCTGTCTTAAGTCAGTCTTTTTCTCGCCTTGACATTTCAATAAAAGAAAACATGTTTAGTACTATCATAAGTCTTTAGTCTTGGCTCATGCAAATAGTGGACCTAGAGTAGTGAAGATTTATTTTGTCAGATGTTTTTGTCAAGGTACTAGTTCTAGTCTTTTAAGCTCGATCACAAGCTGGTACACACAAACACTTTTCTAACCTGTATCCCTGCGTTTCTGCCATGTTACATAGCTGCACTTTTATAACTTTCAGCTCCTGTCATTGCCACACTGCCACTGGGCAAAACCAGGTGTGAAATCGGGGCAGTGCATGTGGCAGTGGTTCAGGCAACTACCCAGCAGAGCGTAGCCGCACCATGCATTGGAAGTAATGGACTTAGTCTGCACAGTGTCACACTTGAGGGTTTGGCATGAGGGGCATTGTTGTAAATGTTAAAATGTAATGTCTCAAGGCTATTAGAGTCACAAATGATTAAACCAAAACTATATGTCTATTATTTGTCATTTAGACAAATTCCAACTGAAATTAAAATGTATTTCTTGTCTGCTACAGCATACATATCTGCTCTGTAAATTACTTTTCCTGTGTTCAGAAACCAAAAGATTAATTCCATACATAAATGCATTAATTCAATGGAGTACAATTCCATTATCCTTTTATGTAGCTATAGTCCTTGTTTCCATACAGCAAATCAAATTTTGCATAAAGTGATAACGTGGCATTCTATCATAGTCAGAGCAGATGGTCACACTGAGCCTGATAGCATCCTGCTACACAACACAAGAGCCACAGACTCTGAACAACAGCTTTCCTGCTAAAGTCTCCTTCTTATCTAACTTACAAACATGAACACACATCTTGTCCTGCACCTTAACTTGTTGAACGAGCCACCAAACAAACATTCACCAGGAAAAAGTGCACCACTAATGTCAGTTAGCAGGCTTGATAGCCAATTAGCTGCTCAGCTGTAGCACATTAAACAGCATGTAAACATACCTGAAAATGTCACTCTGGACCTGTTGGATGCTGGTGTGGTTCTTACTCTTCAGTACCACTGCTAACAACACACTGTCTGTACATGACTTGTAGCTTTACTTTCTGTAAACAAACTTACTGTCATTCCTTGCGTTGCAACAACAGTAATCTGGCAGCCTGCCAGCTGCTGTCAACCAAACACAGACACCGACACGTCTCTCCAGCCTCTTAGACAAAAAGGAGCATTTCTGATATTTCCCCAAAGACCTTTTTCTTCCTTTTAATAATAAAAAACTATTAACAATACATTTTAACACACTGACTGATTATGTTTGACTGCAAAAAGGAAGGGGATGATTAAATGTGATTTCAGTTGGACTTTAAGATCAGTTTAGTGTTTTTTATTTTTCTCTTGTGGGAATAATTTTAAAGAATTACAAAAAATGTGTTTAGTTAGGTGCAATTAAGCAGTCCTAATATATTTTTGTCAGCCCTTTTCCTCTGCAACTAAATCATTGTATCCTGACCTGAAATGTTTTCCCCAGACGGAAATTAAATTAGTTCAAGAAATGTAGTTTCTCCTCCCTCACAGACTTCCATGTAAATTATTCAGTGGTGCCTGCAGTGTACCAGCATGTTTGAATCAAGCTTATGTGACCTTTACTCCATCTTTTTTCATGTAGCAATCCAGTTCGGCATCAATACATCATCACTTTCACCCCATCAAACAATCTGCTCCAGTGGTGGGAAGTAATTAAGTACATTTACTCAAATACTGTACAATTTCGAGGTACTTGTATTTTACTTGAGTATTTCCATGTGATGCTACTTTATACTTCCACTCCACTACATTTCAGAGGGAAATATTGTACTTTCTACTCCACTACATTTATCTGACAGCTTTAGTTACTTTTCAGATGAAGATTTGACACAATGGATAATATAACAAGCTTTTAAAATACAACACATTGTTAAAGATGAAACCAGTGGTTTCCAACCTTTTTGGCTTTTGACATCTTACAAAAAGCAGTGTGTAGTCGGGGTCACATTTCAGATGTCTATGAGTTGTTAACAGCTCCACCAAATAGTGATTTTTCCCTCTAAACTTCTCACATGGTTTCATTTCAATAAATGTTCAAATGATCCAATATTTCACCAAAAATCAAAGATTAGAGACAAAGTCCAAAAACTGAAAACAGATTTGTGTATTAGAACTCAGAACTTTTTTCTTCTTTCCTCTCCCATTAATCATCTCACGACCCCTCAGATTTATCTGGTGACCCTTTGGAGGGGCCCAACCCCTTGGGAACCACTGGACAAAACTAGCTATATATATATATATATATATATATATATATATATCAGTCAGAGGGACCAAACCACTACGTTTACTGCAATACTTTAACTACATCAAGCTCAGAATACTTATGTACTTTCACTGTAGTAGAATTTTTCATGCAGAACCTTTACTTGTAATGGAGTATTTTTACATTGGGGGGCAGCTGTGGCTCAGGAGGTAGAGCGGGTCGTCCACTAATTGGAAGATCGGTGGTTCGATTCCCAGCTCCTCCAGTCAGCATGTCGAACTGTCCTTGGGTAAGATACTGAATCCCAAATTGCTCCCGATGGCTGCGCCAGCACCCTGCGTGGTGGCTTGCCGGCATCGGTGTGTGAGTGTGTGTGAATGGTTAAATATCCTCTGATGGGCAGGTTGGGACCTTGCATGGGAGCCCCTGTACCCATTCAGCGTGTGAATGGGTAAATTGACTCATAGTGTAAAAAGCGCTTTGAGTGGTCAGAAGACTAGAAAGGTGCTATACAAGTACAGTCCACTTACCATTTACATTGCTGTATTGATACTTACTGGATCTGAATACTTCTTCCACTGCTGGTCGGTTCTAAAAGAGAGTTGATTCTGTTGTCTGGACATTTCTCCCTCTTGTCCTCTCTGACAGAAATCACATTAAGAAGGACTGAGCCTTGATTGAGACTGACTGAGACCTTGATTACACCAGAGCTAATTCCTTTCTCATTCAAACTCAGCTGCAGCAGGGGGTGATGGGTAGAGGAGTGTATACCCTTGTTAAGGCTGCATATTTGAGAAGAGAGGTTAACAGATGAAGGATGTAGCAGAGAGTAAAACCACTTTGCCACATTTCATTTGCAAGTGATAATGTTGGAATTTGAGACGTTTTTTTATGCTTACAAGTTAGTTTCAAGTGTTGTAACTTAGATAGGCATTGGGTCTTCGAATGATCTGCATCATTGTCTAAGGAATCATTTAATTTAATGTTTCTTGCCTCTGCATCAATCAATGACTGATACAGTATAAGTCAACAGTGATTCAAGTTACACTATTTCCAGAGCATGAAAGCTTTTACATTTGCTGTTATGAACACTAGGTGTCCTGTTGCTCTTTGCTGGAGTCAGTAGCTCTGTCTGTCCGTCTTTTCTTCCAACACTGACTCGAGAGCATTGACACTTCTCCAAAGGATAAATTACAATATTTTTAGGTGACTTCTCCTGACCTTTCTTTCTAGCGTCATCATAATTCCAAAATTTCCACTTGTACACAAGAATTTTTTTTTAAAAAGTGAATTTTCCACACAATGCAGAAGCAAAACAGGAAGAATTAGTGTAAAAAAAGGAACTGTGTATGCTCTGGATTGAACTTCAACTCAGTATCCACTTTTCATAATACATCCAGAATTTAGCTCAACATTTTGTATTGTGGGGTGTAATGAACATTGTAGCCTCTTGAGACTGCTAGCTGGGCTGTACCCTGGATGTACAATTGATATAAATTTCCACTTGAAACAAGAGGAAGAAGGTGCATTTACATCCATTTGCTTTTATACGCGTTTTCAATGTTTGCATGAAAAATGCTTGTGGAAATATTTATTGCAAAAAAGTTATCATGTTTGGCTAAAGAGTAAAAGTTGGTATATCAATAAAAGTAAAAGGTGATAAGGTGCCATGGAAACACACTTAATACTACAGGAGATTCAACCCTCCTGACAGTCGGCAGGGGAAATCTGGTCTGGGACCTTGGTTGGTACTGATGTTGGGCCCAGATTATCTGGTAATGTGAAGGGTTTACAGATCCAGTCTTAAACCTTCTGAGCAGCTCGCAGACTCATCAGGGCTGCCCCGATAATTTCAAGCATGTTTGATTTTTAGGAGTTAAAATCTGGATGATTACGTCACTACTTTCTGAGCGGGACCACAATAGCCAGTGAGAGAGAGCTGATGGTGTTGCAAAGCAACGGTAAACATTTTAGCCCTTGAGGCTAACGTTAGCTAGCATACTACTGCTGACAGATATTAAAACTGACAGTTAAAATCTCACCTCCAGGAATGTCTCTGTCTGTATGTCTGTGTGTCCTTCGCGTATCTCTTGAACCGTTCATCCGATTGATTCAACTCTTGGCAGGTGGCTCTGCCACTGCATGTCATGATCAGAGCTGTACAACCCTGCCATGAGAGATATGATGGGATGACATCTCTCTTCGTTTGATAACGTTACAAGTTAGGCTTTATTGCGGGTTTCCTGACTCATTTTAAAAAAGACGAGAAAAAGAGAGAGAGAGGGCGAGCGAGCTGAGAGCAGGAGCAAGTGACAGTGAGACAGGCTGGAAAGCTTTCTCTGAGAGAGAGAGAGAGCCTGTGAATGACAGAAATACAACGTCATTTTCTGATTGTTTCATGGTGGTTACGTTCTAAACACTCCACAGGTGATTTACTGTGGAGACAGATGCTGCACAGTGGGGCGGGGCTTCTGGGCTCTGACTGGCTGAGGAGGACAAAGGCACACGCCCCACTCAGTTAAACTACCCAAGAGAGAAGAAAGAGCACACACAGGAGAAAAAAAAGTGGTGCAGGCAGTAAAACTAGCCAATAGGAGCACAGACACATTTGATTGGCAGCAGAATCATCCAATGGAAGGTTGTTAATTGCTTCTACAGTTCAACCTCAATTTAGTCTCACCGGTGAAGTTTCTTTCTGGATTAAAACCATATAATTTATTTAATCTTTATTGTTTTAATAGATACATTTGTCAGTTGATATATTTATATATATATATGGTTCTCAAGAAATAATAAGCAATCACTAGTGAAACAAACAGAAATTTCATATTTCCATCAAGTTTTCTACATTGCTTTTCACCATTTGAGCTTTGACTGCCGCTCTTTTACTGATGTCATCTCATTGTGTCCTCTTCTTCTGCAAAGGTTTAATGGCCCCGGACTGAAAATTAGCGCCACCAACTGTTCTGCAGCTTGATGAACCAAACCCTAATATTCACAGTATATAACAGTAGTGGAACGCAATGCACATTCATTTGCATTTTCTTTTGCTGATTTTTTTTGGAAATTTTGATTTTCTGATTTTCTGGAAATATTTTGTCTAACTACTAGTCACAAGGCAAAGAACACAGTATGGGAAACAAGGCATTTTACATTCAGTAACTCATCAAGGACATTTAGCTTCTTAAACGCTTCCGGTGGATATTATAATGGAGATGTGATGGAGCCATGGTATTATTAGAACTTAATGCAATCACATGCAGTGGACTTCACCTTGTAGTTTTGTTTTAACCCTCTGGGGACTCATCAGTCACATGCAAAAGCACATATTTATAACTTTTGTAAATTTTTCTGTAAACGATTTACAGTATAAGGACTAGTAATCAATCAGGTAATCACTGTGTTATTTATGGACACTAATAAAAATCAATGTTTGCTTGTGTTGTGTTAGATGAATATTTTATGACCTTATTTATATATTATTGAGCACACAAAAAACTCCTGTTTTTGTGAATTATATCGCTGGCAGCATTTTAACTTTCTCTTGACCAATCACAAGTTGCATATTTTTGCTGTGCAGTAGAGACCTGTTTTTTGTTTGTTTGTTTGTTTGTTTTGATTACCAGTTGCATTTAAAGTTGAAAGATACAGGACACACAATATTTTTTTCCTTTATGTTGGGAAATCTTGAAAAATATACATTTCATTTTCTTTTCCTTTTGTATTTGGGTCTTACATCTATAATGTCAAGTGACATTACTGCAACATACATATTCAAATAACCCTGGTTTTGCTAAAAGAAATGACTTGTTTGCACCTTACAGGACTGAATTTATACAAATATATATATATATAAAATATCCCCCATGTTCTATTAAATGATCCTCAGCCTATTTGTGTATCCACACAAGTCATTTTCTTTCCCTCAGTGACTACCGTCTTTTGTGAGTCAGTGATCACAAAGTTTGTATTTACCATCACATCACTATTTATGTGAAATCCAATAACCAAGCTCTTTTCCCTTTTTCCTTTTCCCAATCCGACACTCTATTTTTAGTGCAACTTCAACTTTCTGGATCGCCAATCCCAATAACAACCTCATCAACTGTGCAGCTGCAGGCTCAGAGGTGAGTCTCTCACTTCTGCCTTCGCTTTCTTCTTTCTCACCGCCCTCTGTCCCCCCTCCACACCACCCCCCATCCCTCTCCCCCGTGTCTCCAGGTGGAGGTCTGTCTCATTACCACGTTGCCAGGTCAGATTAATGGCTGTATACTCCTATTAACTTCAGAATCAAGCAGACAACAGACAGAGGCACTGCCGTAGTTTCACTATGATAGAGTGCCAATTATGATCATACTTCTGGGATTTCACAAGGATATGTCGGGCAGAATGGAGTCTCATTTATCCTCACCAATGTAATAACTTTTCTCATTTGCATACCTGCAAAGAACAACACAGAAACAGACAGGCTGACATGCAGAGTGGCAAAGCCAAGGCAGTCTTTTGTGTGTAAGAGTGTGCACATATTTATGTATGAAGAAAAAGACCCCCTCTGCTCAAAAATGTTTTTCTTCAGTTGGATGTTTGAGCTTCACTGTGCAGAATGATGTTTGTGCAGAGTTTGTTTTCACATTAATCTGCTGAAAGTGGAAAGTTTCTCTGTGCTCACTGAAAATCTGATTTTAAGGGGTGGGCCTATGAGCATGATTTGTGACATCACAACTAGTTTTAAAACCAATCCAATCCTGTTCCAATATTCAATTTACACGAGTGTTATATGGAAACTTGAAGCCTCCAGTGCACAAACACTGAGAATGGACTTTACAGTGAAGGAGGAGACATCTTGTGTCCAGTTGATAAACTTTTGAAATGGGATATAATAGATTCTAGAATTTTAATGAAGGAGAAGGAGTAGATGTCATTTAAAGGGGTTTCTAAAGTGGTAATTATACTTATTTGTGGAAAAACCATGTTAGACAGACATTATTGTTCCAAGTAGAGAATTTTTATATGTCTTAAAACATGTATGGAGGGGATCATTAAATCTTTAAAAACTACATCTTGACAGCCTCTTGTGTGTGTGTGTGTGTGTGTGTGTGTGTGTGTGTGTGTGTGTGTGTGTGTGTATGTGTATGTGTGTGTGTGTGTGATCCCTCAGGAAACAGGTTTCTGGTTTATCTTCCACCATGTGCCCACTGGACCCTCGGAGGGTCTGTACTCTCCCGGACACACTGAACACATACCTATGGGCCACTTCACCAACAACAGAGCTCATTCCAACTACAGAGTGAGTCTGGGGACAGACTGGGGTCTCTCATGTTAGTCTGATGTTTTGTTGACTCATCCATCCACACCAACCTCCTCCTTACATGAACATTGTCACTTTATAATAACTTCACCTGATTTCTTCTTTTGCTTCCATCACATTCGGCCGCTAGAGGCTTTCTGACACTTGAACAGAAATATACTGCATGTCGTTTTGGAGCACACATACACAACTGATCCTGTCATTTTTCTTGGGAAGTGCTTTTCAGAGGGAAAACAAACTAAAACAAATCAGCACCAAAATTAAACAAAACCCAGAAAACAAAAGAACAGAGAAAAAAATAGAATAGAAAACCCGTAAAATAAACAAATGAAACACATAAACATAGTGGAACTGGAAACATAAAACTTTTGGCTAACATGAATGAAAGTCTTGAGCCTGGAGCCAGAAGGGCTGTTAATAGTTGACTGTTAAAAGTTTAGGACAGTTGACAGGGAGTTCCTCTGAATGCATCAAATGTCAGTGTCTCTTAATTTCACACATCCATTTGTTTTCTCATGCGTTTTGATTTATTTTGGGGGTTAATGGTTTAAATCAACAGGCAGAAAGTTTGTAACTGTGCTCAAAATGTAATATGGCACACTTATTTGGGCTCTTCGAAGTCACTAGCACTGCTCAACCCTCTGCACACTGCACTAAACAAATGCATTCATGCATTACTGGTCTCACTCTAAGTAGCTTTTTCAGGAGGCAATATTTTGTTTTTTGTTTTTTTTTACAAGAGTTATGGTTAGTACTATGCCTGTGAAAACTGTTAAAACATGTCTTCAGTGGCTCTGGAGGAGCTTTGTCAAGTCTGAGAAAATAACCCTGATGATGACCATAGTGATGTTATCAGGGTTATCTCAGCTTGGGCATGCTTCACAAACTGAGCACTGGAGTTTGAAAGACACTAGCATTAAACAGGCAAGGAGGGGCTAATGAAAGAAGCTACTGAGTTGCATTATGGGAAGTGTAGGATCCAGTGATTTGGAGCCAGTGATTTGGAGCTTGACCCATTACAGAGATTTAAAGTCAGGATATCTATCTATTTGTTTTCGACCATTCTTTATTTAATCTGTCTCTATGAGAGTCCCAAATTTATGGAGGTGCAATACTAAATTACTGGAGGATCAACCTTTATAAATGTGATATTTTTCATGAGAAAATTATAAAAATCCAATAAATGTTCATCTTTTTTCATTCCTTGGTGGAAAAGTCTCTGAAACAGTATTTAGACTCTGGGACACCAAATGTCTCTCAGTAATAATGACAGTAAGTGCCAGGGTGCCTGGCTTTCCATGGCTTTCCATAGCCAAACATGAGTCTATCACAGTGATCTAAAAATCTTCATTACTAGTTTTTTGGTGTTGTTTTTCTAATGTCTTTCTGGGGCTGAAAACCAGCAGCTACTACAGCATATTGATATATTTGGATCTCATTTCCTTTTTTTAAACTCTAGAATGACATTACTAATAGCTAAGAGGAGAGGGCAGTGAGATTACAGTGTCAGATATGACCTGCTGAAAACAGAGAGGGAGAGCAATGGGTGAATGCTGAGAACAACAAAATAGAGGACAAACAACAGAAACAGAGGAAAGTGAGCCAAAGGAGAGGGATGACATGGAGAGGACAGGAGAGAGTTTTGAGGCGCCTGCGGCATCAAGCACAGCACAGCTCGAGCAGAGAGAGATTTATGAGGTGCTGGTGGAGAGGAAGTGTTATTGTTATCTCCCTCCTTTGTCTGCCCCCAATCTCTTTTCTTTCTCATCTCACTCCCTCTCTCCCTTTTTCACTTTTAATTTGGATCATCCTAATGGGAGCATAACTCATGTCAGGCTGCCACCCCAGGATGTTTGTGAGAGACGAGGTTGCGTCAGGGCTGCAGGTTGGGACTTTTCGGAGCAGCAACACGGGGTCTTTGTTTGAAGCAGGCAACTGCCTGAGGATGGCTTTGATCATTACTACTATTTTTTTTATTTTATATAAGGAAAAGTTATTGTGCTCCAAAAGCTCTCTGAAACAGCTGGTGGTAGCTTGTGTACTTTGATGGAAGTTATGTTGAATGTCTCCAGCCTGGTTATATGATTCACAGCTCCACTAAGTGATATCTGAAACAAAATTGATTGTGGACATTTATCTGTAATTTAAAGTCAGTGATGTATCAGTTACCTCTAAATGGGGAGCGTCCCTAGCTTAGAGCTCTGTTCTGCGTAATGTGAAAGGGTCGCTAGTACTGCCAAACCTACTGAGGATCATATCCAACACTGCAGCTCTCTGAAGCATTTAGTCCCTTTCAGCTCATCATTTGACTTCTCGTATACCACATAACTGCAACCTCCGTGGTTTGATTCTGAACACTGACTCTTGCTGTGTTATACCCCTCTCTCTATTCCTGTTTCCTGTCTCTCTCTGCACTTTCAAAACTGTCAAATAAAGTCAAAAAATGCAGAAAAATCATTAAAATCTTGGTAATTTTTGAAATGATGGGCCCTTTATTTCAGTCAGAGGTGGACAAAATGAGCTTCTCAATTTTAGCCAACATCAATCAAATTGGCTGGCTGAAATGACAAATGTTTTATCAGCTGTAGTTATCTAACATTAACTCTGTGAACTGGTTTAAGACATTTTAATGATTCCAGCTGACTCGTTTGAAGATCCAAAACTTGTAAAAGGGTCTTAAATATGCATTTAATAGCTACATTAAGTAGCAGCAATGATACATTAATGCATTAATGATACATGCAAAGAAATGAAAAATGACACACACAATAACGATGGAAAATGAGCTGATGGTGACAAGGACTTAGATACACTGTTTATTTATCATAACTATGTACCTGCTTTGCCTTCCTGTCACAGTAGAGGGAGGGGGTAAAATTGCTGTGGTGCGATGGGACTGTTCTTTTAAGTTCAATTGATGGGACACAAGAATTTGACCATATTCGACTGATTCCCACATTACTAGCAAAAGGTATCAATGCTAACGATAGCTAGTTGGTACATTTTGAGTTGCTAAATAGTTCAAGCATAGATAGACCCTACTTGCCAAATAGTGTCAAGCAATTCCTAAAGCACATCAATATCAATATAAAGCAAAAATGTTTATACTTTGTTTGGCCACATACCTGATGTCTGCCTCAAAGTAACTCACGCTGACTGTCGAGTGCCTATGCATGTGTATGTAGGAAATTTTGCGTGCATGCGTTCTTTCACCATAGAAAGACTTGGTGCCCACACAGTGCTCGCCACTGCAGAAGGAAACCAGGAGGGAGGGAGGGTAGAGGGCATCACCCCAGAGCACCAATCTCCCGACCTGATACAGTATTTTGATTCAATCAAAATATCCATTTGGCAGGGCAGGCTGTGCACAAACAGGAATTTATTTATTTAAAAAACACCCCAGAAAAAGGGCACAAATCTCCGGCAGCAGCGGCAGCTGCTCAAGCCCCCTTTGAGGTCTATCTATGCATGTGCCAGATGATATAAATGAGAGCAGCTGCAGCTGATTTAATCTGAATGCACTGCTGCTAATTAAGACCTGATGCCAGACTGTTCAAAATGTGTCTGGAAAGAACTGCGAAAGAAATGTGTAAGTCCTCTGCTACTGAGCCTGACTTATTGGTTGAAGAAGCCAATAAACATGTTTCACTGCTACATTCACCACCTACTAATATTTTAGTGCCGAAGGAAGGGAGGAAATAACAGTAGAATAATGGTTTCAGCTCAGCTAAAAGATCAGGTGTTGAATTAAAATTTCTAATAACTGCACTGGAGTGCAGGAGATTTAGAAGCTTGTATCATATTTATTCATATTCATTTCACATTTTACCACACAACAAGATTTTGTTGCAGCCAAACACAATCTGACTCCTCAGTTAAAGGTAGAGTCAGTCATCCTGGAGAAAGATTAACTAAACACCCAAACAAATACACTGCTCCCTTCATGCTCCTTCAGAAGCTCCGCCCCCCAAATTCATGGACATGCATTGCCAAGGCAATGACCAAAAGAGAAATATGGCAGAATTCAAAGCGATGTGTCAGCTGTAGAGTCACTTCTGTTCCTCTCACACTTTATGATGAGTGGAAAAAAAATTCCATCTCATGTGAGCACAACAGACCATCCACACTCTCTGCTTCTCTGCAGCCTCCTCACTTCTCACTCAACCTGCGTTCAGTGTCTCTTTCCACAGAAGCAGCCGTCTGTCAGCTGCAGCTCCTGGGGAGCTGAGAGGACAAACTGTCTTCACCAGACTGACTGACAGCAGAAATTTACTGAACCAAAATAGTTTGCATGTCGGCTCCACAGGAAGAAATCGATGGTGTTTGTATTTATTGATTCATTGATACAATTAATAAGTTGAGAACACATATACAGTGGGATATTTGCGTGATTTAAACAGCTGCCTGCTCAGATTACTCTTCACTAAACGTAACAGAAGCAGACACCGACTGTAAATGTCTCCATGAGACTGTCTCTGATTCAGTGTGGATTGATACATTTAATAAAATGGAATCGTATCTGTTCTGTGAGAAAACACTTTCTATGTAAATTGGCCACGGCCTCTCTCTCTCCAGTTCACCAGCCCTCCCCCAACATTCAACGTGTGCTGGAGATGGGAGACTGTCATGTCCTCACAAAGACAGCTGCTCTGATGGCTTCCCCATCGTGTGCACGAGCATGAACGGCTCCTGCTGCTGATTGGCTGGTGTAGTGTTGTATGGCTCATTCTGAGCTATTGTGTTTACATGCTCATTACAGAGCCAGTGCTGTGTATGAACACCAGATTTTATTTTAGTGCACACACAGAAGGTACAGCTAGCGGACCGTGAGGAGATATTTGCTGAATTTGGCAAAAAGTGTATTGGATTAGAATCGCTGACTTTACCTTTAATCAACCTGCACAAGTGTCTTACACAAGGACAGATCTAAGAGTGCTACATTCTAACATTGCTCTATTTTCTGTTATGTGTGGTCAATGTTTTAACCGCCTGATATATAGTTTATCCTCTTTCTGTTTCAGGCTGGAATAATCCTTGATAATGGAGTAAAGACCACCCAGGCAAACGATAAGGACAAGAGACCCTTCCTGTCTCTGGTTGGAGCCAGGTCAGACTCTCCTTACTCTGTAACAAATAAACAAGCTGAATTACAAGCTGAAGTCTCATCACACCCAGTATAACTTAGCATGATGGATTTGCAATCTCTAATCGTGATGTTTGCCTGTTGATGTTTTGTAACTGACAAATGTTGGGATTTAGTGTAATGCAGAACAACATCAGGGATTGTCACTTTAAATCTTACTTAGAAATGAGATTATTTGCACTGAAATCAACCCAAGTAAAAGTACAAAAGTATGTTACCAGTAAATCCCAGGTTGTCATTATGAAAGGACCAGTGTGTCATCCTGGCCTCACCATTTCAATATGAATACACCCTTCCACCACTCCCTCTTCAGTTCAGTGATGCTCTTCAAAGTGGGGACATCTTGTCTTTCTCACAAAGCTTTCTCACAGATTGCCTTGCAGGAAAAAGGTCAAAGGAAACATAATGGAAAGTGGTCATGACTGAACAGACAAACAAAACACTTAATGACAAATCTACTTAGATTTATTTGATAAAGGCAAATATGAGACTGCAAAAACCCAGTTTTGCCATGCAATATAAAATGCAACAATATCCATTCTAAAGTCTGTTTCACACACGCAGTCTATCCCTGAAATGTTCAGGAACATTACAGCATGTTGTAACATAACACTTTTATTAATATAAAACATAACCTCCTCTGGGCACCACCTCCTAGAAGTAATCTTTAATGTCTGGAGGAAAAATGTAATTCTTGCTTTGGCCAATTAATCAGTCTCAAAACCAGAAGCTCTTGTCCCATACAGTGACCTGTTTACTGTGCTCAAAGGAAACCACAACCACAGCTTCTTAGGATATATGAAGACATTTATTTATAGTTAAACATCTTAAGGATACATGATAAAGCATAAGATAATAAATAAAAAGAAAGAATAATAAGGCCTATAAATAGTTATTCAGACATCGTGATTTGAAGTGTGTGATTCAAGGCTAACATATTGCAACGGGAAATGCTAAGTGCAGTGCAGTCCGTGTTACAGATGAGTCTTCGTGGGTGCAGCGGTATTGACCCACTGGGGAAGAGGAGTCAAGCTGTCTGCTTAACTCATATTTGCTGTACTGCTCTTAGCAAACAGACAGAGATCCAGTTAAAGTGTCAC
Source organism: Scomberomorus guttatus (assembly GCA_038419695.1). Lineage (NCBI taxonomy): Eukaryota > Metazoa > Chordata > Actinopteri > Scombriformes > Scombridae > Scomberomorus > Scomberomorus guttatus. The sequence goes on from CM076445.1 coordinate 2,788,926, forward strand.
TTTCTTCTTCAGGCATTTAAGTTGAGGATTCAGGCTTTGGTTGGTTTGTAGTAACCTGAGTTTAATGCCGAATAAAGTTTAATCTGACTACACTCAAATCTTCAAAAATAAAACACTGTACATAGAAACATGAGACTTAATGTTACAAATAAAAACAAAAAGTAAACTAATTTCAATAAAATTAAAATACGCATTTACTTGTTTGAAACACAAAGAAAAGAGATGTCTTAAGAAATTTCTCATAAGTTTTGGAGTTTCTTACACTGGGGAATTAAGTTTTGAGTTTTAACACAAAATTCACACTTGAGTCACTATCTCTGAATATTACATGTACCGTATATTGTAAACAATTCAGAAAAACAGTTCAACATTATACATTCAATTTGTAATAAGTCCATTCTTCTATCAACATTAACCTTCATATTACAACTTCAGGTTCTAGACATCCAACCTTAATTGATTCAACTTTCGCAAACCATCTGCACATCTTAAACCATCTACACTGAAATAAAGTTTTAATACTGTAGTGAAATGAAATAAAGTTAAAGCAACAACTGTGTGACTAGATTAAACTTTCAAAGACATATTCAGACATAAATTCAACAGAACTAATATAAAAACATTCAATGTGACTATTGTTTAATAATACAAGAAAACTTCAAACTGAAATTCTTCACACTTTACATCTTTACATCCCTATTACTTACTATTAAAATTCACTCTTTCAATACAACTACTTATCTAATTTAACTAGTAAAATATGATCATCTATGAGGTTAACAGATCAAAAGTTACACACTTATGTGATTTTAAAATACAAATACATAGTTACCATATAAACATTTGTTAACTCTTGACAAAAAGAAATTCAAAATCTTACCACTCGAGGGCAGTATCGTCACATTTAGTAAAAGGTAATAAAATCAACATTTAACATATATATAAAGAGAAATTTAATATATATCAGATAAACCCCTTGAGATGTATCATTTTGTTTTCAAGGGGGTCCCAAACAAACACTAACAAAACAAAAAAAGGTACAAGACACAATGATATATAACACAACAATGACACAACAAACAACAGACAAACAGCAAACAACCAAACAAACAACAAACTGGAACAACAACAAAGAGGAAAAGAATGAAAAAAAGAAAAGAAAAGTGTTACAAACCTACTGAAGAAAAAAAAATTGATTAATCTAAAAATAAAAGAAATAAAGGAAACAAATAAAGGAACAGTGATTACTGAAAACACAGGCAATCTGTTTTAAGATGAGAAAACAAAACATTCTTAAATAAACAAAATGATGACAGAGAGAGGATATGTGCAGGTAACTTATTCCAATCAGAAGGAGCCTGAAACATAAAAGCTTTTTTACCAACTTCCTTAGATACAAAGGGGACTTCAAAGAGGATCTGATCAGAGCATCTTAGTGAATAATTTGACATATAAGGAACAAAGAATTGTTTTAGACAATAAGAATAGTTAAGGTTAATGCATTGAAAAATAAATTGTACCAGGAAAGTTGACGGCTTATATCGACAGGGAGCCATCTGCGTCTAACATTGTGCAATGGTGTGTAAAAAAAGAACAAGCTAGTACAAATCTGCAAAGTCTGTTATATATAACACTGAGGGGATGAAGATTTGTTTTAGAAGCATTCTGGTAAACAATGTCCATTATTGGTAATATAATTAACATTAAATGTAAAGCAATGTCTGGAACGATACAGAACATCAACACCAAAATTTACTTTCTTCATGACATGATCAGTGTGTGGTTTAAAGAAGATAGTGATCGACCAGATCAAAAGCTTTGGTGAGATCAATAAATATTGCTGTGAGATGACTGCGATCAGATACAGCAAAAACATCGTTAGTTAATTTTAAGAGAGCAGTAGTTGTGGAAAAGTTAGGTCTGAAACCAAATTGATATTGAGAGATATTATTATTAAGGTACTGTGATAATTGATTATAAATAATTTTTTCAAATACTACCTCAGTAGATTACCACACAACTATTAAAGTTATACCATTGTTTGTGTATTTCCATGAAAAATAACTGAATAATGAAATTTAGGTTTGGCTCAGATTTGCAGAGTTTATAGCTTAGTCTGTTAAGATAAGAGGTGGGGGTTTCTGTCCATATGTTGTTGTTATCTAGTCATTTCTCCTTGTTCAAATGACCCCAGAGGTTATTTATGCTTTTAGTTCAGGCTATAACTCAGTTATTGGTCAGAAATGGTCTCTCAGGAAGTCTGTTCGATCTCCATTTTGTCACAGTGTTTAAACTTTGGGTAACGTCCTGCTAACAGACACTCACTTGGCAAAGAGGTCAGTTCAGGGTCCAGGGGTGAGGCATTCTCCATGTCTTTCAGTTTGAAATTAAAGAAAGGCTGCTTTACCCATGAATTATCTATGAATCATCCAAGATGTCCTACAGGCACAGAAAGGGTTAAGTTTGTCTGATGAAAGATGCTTTCACATGGAGCGAGCAAACCAATCACAAGACTCTGCTGAATAGAGGAGACAGTGGTATTTTCCTAATGTTTAAATATTTTAAATAAAATGTTCACACTCTTTTGTAAATGTTCATTCATGTAACTTTAACTGTATTACTTTCATAACGCCATATTGATTATTCAAAGCTCCATCAGACGCTGAGCCATGCTCTAGCTGATTATTCAAAATCTTCAATCTGACGGAGCTTTGAATCATTGATATGCCTTTATAAAAGTAATACAGTTAAACATTTACAACAGAGTGTGAACATTTTATTTAAAATATTTAAGCACAACACAAAAAATAGCAATGTCGAAGCAACGGCTCCTTTTTAAAAGTCCATGTGTCTGTGCTTGGTGCGACAATATCACAGCATCATGTTGCATTTAACATTGTTATGTTATCTTTAATATCACAATCCAAATCATATCCATAACATTAACGACTCTTCTGGAGTGCAGAGCAAAGTTTTGGTGAGCAGGCATATGGAGAGTGGAGATGCGGGGTGCAGATCCATGGAAAAGTGACGGCAAACTGGTTTGTAATTAAGGATTTAAAATTCACTCGTCACTTGTGCTGATTAACGGGACTCATCGGGCGGACGTGCCGCTCCACCAGAAACATCTCTAATGTAGCTACAAGTAGGAGCATTTATTCACTGACAAATAGCCTAAACTGTACACACACATTCATACTCTCTGCTCCAGTCTGGTAGCCACCGCCACACACCCGCTCCCCCCGCCCATCTATTCCGGCATTGCCATGGCATGTGTGAAAAGGCGCAACACAGAAATGTTCCTGAATGTAGCTGCATGTGTGAATAGTGAAAATCACTAGTGGTGCCTGAAAAGTTATCCCAGTAATTTACCAGGAACTATGTGTGAAAGAGGCTTTAGTATCAGTAACAGAGAAAGAGTAGTTTGACAAAGTGATCTTCTCTAAAGTCTACTTATGTTTTCTAGAGCTTTCAACCACATCTGGCAGTCTTCATCAGTGGTTAGGGTTTGCTCAGTTATGGGGTTGAGCCAGTTGTCATCATATAATCTAAGTATGGAACTGCAGTCCAGACCAAAGCTGCACAGCATTGACTGGGAAGAGGTCAAAGGTCATCAACCCTGAGTCATGTGATATAAGAGACCATCTTTGAACAGAGACAGGGGTTACCATCTTCCCCCTATACAACCACCTGTTATCCTAGGACCCACGTTACTTACATCACAACTGAGCAAACTCCATTCACTGATGTAGTCTGTGAGATGCAGTTGAAAGCTTGAAAAAAGTAAGTGGACCTTAATATCATTCTGTCAATTTTATTGCATTTTATCAAATTTAAATCTAGTAACAAGTCTGCTTATTGAATATGAATCCTTTCAAAGTCCTTATTGAATCTTATTAGGTTTACTTTACAACATTTGCAAGTAACTAAATGCTAAAATAAGTACAACTCTCTCCAATCAGCTTTTGTTGTCTGAGAAAGCAGAAACATGACACTTTTTAGTGGCAGCTTAAATAATGTTCACAACCTATACCTACGACCTGAAAATGCATAATATAATATATGATAATAAATAATAATCACAATAATCATAATAATAATAGTAATAATTATAGGTATTGTACAGTGCAGTGAGTGATGTGTCTTTTCAGTCACATACAATCTTTTAGCTGCAGAGAGCACATTAACCAGGGAACACAAAAACTATTCATTTGAGTTACATTAATTATCTACAGTTTATTAATCTGCCACTTGTGATGTCATTTTAACCAGAGACAGTGATGGTTGGCTAAACATGAAAAGCTGCTGACTATACTGTATGTTTTCTATTGCTCTCAATGAAAAAGAATGAGGAGAGATATGATCTAAAATCTTACTGGCTATCACAACCCTATTCTTAATAAGACTGCAGGGGATTTTTTTCATTGCAGTACTGCCCCACAGGGGCAAATTGGCAGGATTTGCGGACTCACTGTACAGTATCCAGCTCTCTTAATGCATCAAAGATCTGTTTGTCATTTTGACGGAACTCTGTCTTTGTATAAGTAAAGCACACCACCAATAACCACAGGTTCACTAAACCAACCAGGACTGAAATCTTAAGGATTATAGCTTGAAGTTAGAGGAGACTGAACATACAGAACATAAATAAATATCATCAAATTCTAACACTGTCTTTTTCCACTGTGGTTTCTCTGTGGTGCTGTGGTTAATGTTTGGATACTTAGGTATGGCCCCCACCAGGATGCTGACCCCTTCAAACCCAGAGTCCCTGCTCTCATCCACCACTTTGTAGCCTATAAGAACCAGGACCACGGAGCCTGGCTGAGAGGAGGGGATGTCTGGCTAGATGACTGCCAGTGAGTACTGCATGCATGGACGCAGCCAAAACTAAGCAATACTTTGGCCAAATAAATAAATGAGTTGGTACGTGTTTGTCTGAGTGTGAAGTTTGTTAACTTTAAGTGTGACTGTCGCTGAAAATCATCATTTTGAGTTTCAGGCACAGTAGCACAAGTTGTTTTTCTGCATGTTTGATGACAGAGATGAAAGTGAGAAATTCATCCCTATGTAATAATGACTTCTACCCCTTTCTGTGTGTGTGTGTGTGTGTGTGTTCTCTGGAGACCTCAGACTGTGCTCATAGCGATAATATTCTCTCTTTCTTCTTTAGATTTGCTGATAATGGTATTGGCCTCACTCTGGCGAGGTAAGACCCCCCTGCTATTAAGTCACTGTTCATATTTCTGTGTTCTGTGTGTAAAAATAAAGGGCTACTGTGTGCATTTAATGGTGGCAATGCAGGAACGACCCCACCCTCACCCCCCCTTTCTCCCTCTGTCTGTGTGAGTAATTGGAAAACACCTTATATGGAATCTGCTTAGGATGCACTGGGAAACGGAGCGCTTTGATGCAGTGTGAAAACTAATTTAGGGGTGCGATGGTCACAGAGGTGGGAATTGGTGAGAAGTTTTCAACTGACTTTACAAAGCAGGATGTATACTCTTGATGGTACAACCACACAGATATTCTGGAGGTCCATGGTGTGCATAGGTAGAGCAGACCTGAGAGGCATGCAAAGACGTGCTTAAAAGGTGATACACTTCCATAAAGTTGCAGGACTCAAAAAGCAAATTATCATGCAGCAGATCCTGACTTTTAGTCTCTAGTATGGGTCAAGCTCCAAAAACACTGGGTCCTACACTTCCCATAATGCAACTACATAGCACCTGCCTGGTAACGCCCACATCTTTCAAACTCTGTTTTCACAGGCTGAGTAGTACTAACCACAACACATAAACTGATCTTGATGTGTAAAACAGGTGGAGTTTCTGTTTAAACACCAGGATTGTTTGCTTTTTAATTGCTGGGGAAAGGCTGAGAAGGTCATACAGTGTTGGTTTCGCCTGTTCCATCTAGCTGAATAATGAAGGTGAGATGCAAATGAATTAAGGAAAGACTAGCTGAACAGTTCTTCAAGGTTCTGTGTGTATTTCAGCATTGCTGAGCTTGAACACCAAGAGAATGTCAGCGGGGAATGCTCAATGTTAGTAAATACACAAAGTAGGGAAATAAGTGTACCATGTAGGAACACAGGAGCTGAACAAGGTTACTGTTGTACTTTCTCAGTTTGCACTTAGTCTTCTTTGGATTCTTGACCTGTCGGTTCAGACAAACTTCGAGGGGATTAAAACACAGCTGCATAATCAGATGAACCTGACAGCTGTGTAGGAACAAGCACAGGTTTATAGACAGGTTTTATACATGTTTAGCTACTATGCAGCTAAACTGGATGGTAGATGGGCTTACTGTACCTTATAAGCTCCGCCCCACACAGTTGATTCAGAATAATGCTGTACACTCATTATTCAAATTGGTTCCAGCTTTCAGGTTTCTGATTTTCCAGTTCAGTGACCATAGCACTAACTGCTGAGGAAAGAATTTAGAAATACCACTGGAACCATATGCAGTATGATTTATTTTAGTTGATTTCCACTTTTTACTTTTAATACGAATGTACATCATATCAGAGAGCATTTTGCCCCTACAATAATAACTCCATACATTCTACTGCAGTGTCAATAATCTTTTTCTGTAACTCATGGTTATTCATCAGGTCATGTCAGATTTCTACATCACTGATAAACTGACCTCAGGTCTGCAGATACTGGACTTCATACATAGTTTTTGTGATGATGAAAAAAATGATTCAAAACTGAGGCAGATGTGACACCTTTTAGATGTAATTACACAATATTAAATTAGATTGACCCCTATGATAGTGTTGTCCTCATAAGATCATACACGATGAAAGATTTGAATTTATAGAAATTAATAAAATGACCAAAAGCATCTTTGAGATGATCATAAAATCCATTTACAAACTGTTTTAGGCTTAAGAGGTGTTTCCCAAAAGCCTCACAATTTGAGATGTTCTCAGAAATGATGGTAGATTAACCCATTCGAAAGAGAGGCTGAGCATCATAAAAGCTCAGAAACTAGCGAGAGGAAGATCACATGATGTGAAAAGAAGAATAATGATTAAATTAGAAGAAACTAAACCAACACACAATATAAATTAATTTATTCTTTTTTTTTTTTTTTTAAAGAGGACGGTCTTGACCTGCTCTATGTGAAAAGTGCCCTAAGATGACTTTTGTTATGATTTGGCACTATGTAAAAAAATTGAATAAATGAATGAAAATGAATGATGATTAAATTAGAAGAAAATTAAACTAAACCAACACACAATATAAACAAACAATTATTGGTTTGTTTCAAACTGGCCTTATGTTGTGTGTCCACTGACTGATCTGCCTCCTCTTCCTTATGTATTTCTGTATTTATTTTTATTTTTGGCCCCCATAAAAACTGATAGCTCAGTAATAACTATCACTGTGGCTTATCACTATGGATTATGTTGTCTGATAACACGTGTGTTTGCTCATTAATAATGCCTTTTGTTCTCAGTACGGTCTTTATTTATGTGTTGTAGGCCTAATTGAATGTTAGAGATCATCTTTTGCACACAAATTACATACAGATCCATGAACCACCAGTTTTGTACATTACGTGGGATTATATGTTCTTGTACTAAGAGTTTAATACGGTATTTACTTTACAAGGAAACACAATCACAGTTTTTAGTCACTTGAATAATATCTTGTTCTTGATGTTTGAATAACAAAGGAATTCTCACTGTGGGTACAATAAAACAGTTTTACAGTACTGTACTACTGTTGTGCTACTACTACATCTAGTATTACTAATGCTACTACTACTGCTGCTTCTTCTGTCTGTGTGTGCAGTGGAGGAACATTTCCAGATGACGATGGCTCTCGTCAGCAGGTGAAGAACTCGCTGTTTGTGGGTGAAAGTGATAATCGTGGGATGCCCCTCCCTGACAACCACATGTGGGGTCCGGGGGGTGCTGACCTCACTGGCAGGACCCTCCCGCGTGGCATGTAAGTGACAGTTGTAGCATCTTTTAGCTCTTTGTCTTGGTTTTTCAGCCCTCTCTCATCAACGATGTTTCCAGTCACATCAGGGGGCTAAAAACCAAGCCCAAAGAATGCCAATGTTGCCTTAACTTTAGAAGGTGATAATTTGATGTTGTATTTTCTTCTTTCTTTGCTTTCTGTCTCACAAAAATCTGTTGATGCAGCTTTAAAAAGTGAAAAATGCAAAATGTCTAGGTTACATATAAGCATTGTTGTTAAGTATTTAAATGATTATATTTCAATGTGTAGCAGGCCTTAACTATACATTGAGTGTTTACATGCACACTAATATCCTGGTTATGATCAGGTTTTTGGAGTATGCTGGTTGTGACTTTGATCACACTCTGGTTCCAGAGACCTAGGTATGCTTGCTGGAATAGTTGGACAGAAACCTGGATATGTGGCATTTAACTACCTCATCCATATTTCATGTCATTGTTTGCCATGCGCGCAGGTGCATCCTCAGCTTGAGTTAAGCAATAGTAAAACAAACATATGATGATAAATGATATGATATACTCTATGATGATTGACACACTGAAATGAAAGTTAAATTGTGACACCGGTAATGCAGAGGATATACTGTACTGTTGCTCTCATCTTCATTTACTGGTGATCAGACAGAGAAGCCAAATCCAGCAGAATAGTCCACGCAGCTAGAAACCAAAGTTGGTTCACCAGGGAGCTGAATAATAATTCTATGGGCCCTATTTTCTTGGCAGTACAATGAACAGCACAAGCAGCGATATGCCAGTTTGTTATTTTCCTGACCTTGAAATTCTCTTTATTCTCCCATATGTGTAATAATTTGGTGCTTAGAGTAGAGCACATGGTGCACAGGTGGGAGGAGAGACGCAAACACGTGATTCATTCATTCAGGTTTATTCAAATGAAGGAGTGCAAAGTGAGTTGTTGGTATTTTGGTGGAAGGTGAGTCGTAGATGTTGCTCTAAAAATATTCATCTCAGAACCTGAAGTCTGTTTCTGGTGCAACATCACTTTGTATGCATCTTACTTGGAGCAAATGTGCAGCAATAACAGAGTAATGCTTAATGTAACTAAAACTATTTAAATTAAGTTCTCTCTATTCAGTAGATGTGTTTAAATCAGCTTAAAAAATAACGTTTACTGTACATCAGTAAATCTATCTACATTGATCTACTTTAAAAATGAATGTAGGTGATTCTTACAGTATCTGTATTCTTCATTAAATCCCTGCAGCATCTGAAGGCAGCAGGACAGATATGTTGATACATCTGCAGCCTCTGATTACAGAAACCAGAGCACAGTGCCATCATGCACAGTCATTCACTGTGTTTACCTTAAATCACCTGAAAATTACACCAGACACACATCACACTGGTCAGTTCCCAACTTTATTTTTAGCAAAAAAGTGGCATCTCATGTTTTATTCCTCAAATATATCACAGTGGAAACTCTGCTGCCACATCACTTACAATATGATGTGGATAATACGTTGGATTGATGGGATCACATAAATGCTTAACCAACATTTTAAATAATTTATTTCTGTCATCTTTGTATAATGTACAATTGTAAAATTAACAGTTTGAAAACCCACACCATCTTTTCTCTGCCTTCAGATGTGTGGTGCTGTGTGTTCAAATTGTGCCCCTCTGCACCTCCAGACAACTGTACGATGTCCTGAAGCATCTTTCCATTTGTTGAACTACTGTTGTCATACTTCACTGTGATTGGCTGCTGACTAATATTCACCTTCACTTAGCCCTTTTTCACTTTGCACTGCTGGACATACATGAACCAAAAATACACACACACAGTCAGTGCACACAAGGCCTTCCATGCTGCAGTGGTCGTTGCAGCTGCATGGTTAAAATAGGGCCTCATTGTTCTTTGTAAACATCACATCCCAAATATGATCAAAACCAGAATCAGATTCAAAATCAGGATACTAGTGCAAGTGTAAACACACTTATTGAAATATAGTCAGTGAAATGGTGTTATAACACAGACAGATGTAGTCTATACGACTAAATAACTCTCACTTTTCTGCCAAATTTAGCTAAGTTTGTACCTAGACATCTAGACATCTTTTGACTTGCAAATAGAAATATGCAGTGTCTCTTTTAGCAGTAGCTGGGAAAAACTGCATTCACCTATTATGCTCCTCACAGGTGGAATAAGCTTCAGGACTCCCTTAAATTAGACAAATTTTTATCCCTAGAACATTTTAAGATTCTGTTGGATGATGTTTTATATAATAAATGCTCCTTTGTTTCTTAATATGTCTGTTTTATCCCTGTGTAATTGTACTTATATTGTACTGTCATTCTCTTGTTGTGTTTGTGTTGTATTTATGTTTGGTATAAGATTGTTGGTTTTACATTTTTTTACACTTTTTGTTATATGACTTGTTTGGTTGTGTATCTGCAGGGCACCACTGTAAATGAGAGTGTTGCTCTCAGTTGGTTTCCCCTGAGTAAATAAAGGTATCTATCTATGTAAGTCATCCAAATCCTGGAAGGCTTGACAGTTGGCTGTGAAAAGTTGGTAGTTTGCTCCTTCACTAAGAGAAGCAGCTGTGGTCAGCTTGAATTAATGCCAATTACAAAGAATTCTAATGGTGACAGATTTTGTCAAAATATCGCTAAATACACTACTCCTGTTAGTCTACACTCATAGTTTAAGTACACTTTCATAAACTATGAACGTTTTGGAACATACTGATCATACAGATGGACAGTAGAAGTAGATTATTCTGCAGGAGGGTTTGAGTAGCGTCCATGTATTACAACTATAAGACTTTAAAAATGAATTCTAACTGACCACAGATGCTGTTCTTTGTAAAGGAGCAAACTGACAACTTTTGACTGCCACTTTTCAAGCCAGAAGTGGGTGAGTACTTAATACCCCAAAGATAGATTTTGGGTGGAGTACCAGTTTAATAGAGACTGGTATGTGTGAGAGCCAGACATGGTAATCAGTCCTGTGCCTTGGCACACTTGGCAGAGTATAGAAGGAATGTCTCAACAGCAGTATTATTTGAGATTCCTTTATTGTGTGGGAAAAAGAGAAATCCACATTAAGCACTTCTGTCTGGATGCTTCATCTTCAGCCTGGCATTCTTTGATGCAATAAGACAAACTCAGGCACACCATTGCACAAGTTCTCTCATGCCGTGCAGTGCTGAACATTTGATGAAGGCCACTGGGTAGAAAAGATTTTCATCAGCGTCCATGGCAAGGAGTCAACTGTGCACACACTTCTTTTCCCCACTCCAAACACACTAGACTGTGAGTTGTTGTAGTTAGTCTTACTCCTGTTTTCCACTGTACCATCACTTACCAGTGTGTGTCTGACCATGGACATAGCAGACAGACTGGTCATATAAATATATGTGTATAACTGTCGCTGCCTTTTTCAGTTGGAAAAACCCAGGCGTTGCATCTCAAGTATGGTTACAGTATAATTAAAGCTGCACTAATCAGAATTTTTAAATTGACAGTAGGTCACACGATTATGTCTAATATGAAAGTGACAAACCACAGAGAATTATCATCAACTCTGCAGTTCCTGTCAGCTCTGGAGGGCTTTTCCGCCTCTTTCAGCTCATTGTTTTGTTTTGTTTTTTTTCTTTGTTTGTTTTTTTTTTTTTTTTTTTTACAGCCCACAGCTTGGGGCTACTGTTTTGGTTCAATCTCAGTACTCCCAACAACCTGGTTTTCAGCAGCAGCAGCTGTTTTCAGTGAAGAAAGTCTGACAAACCCACTGTACACTGCCTGCAAACCTGCAGACAGCAGACACATACTCAAAGTTAGCAACTAGCAGCTATTTTTCTCAGGAGTTGATGGAGACCAAATCATTTGATTTCTCGTTTTTCTTGGCTCATTGGATACATTTTAGTAATGTTCTTGTTTTTCCAAATTTATTATTTTGGTGTGTACAATTTTATTAAACCTAAGAAATGATGGCCATTACTACAAATATAAGACCCAAGCTGTTAAGCTTGTGAATTCTCCACTATGTTCACCAGCTAGTCTCTAACTGTTTGTGTCTGCTGAGCAGGTAGAGTTCAGTGCTGCTGCTGCTGCAAACCAGGTTAATGAGATCAAAGTTTGTGGTCCCTGAAAATCAAGACAATAAGCTATGAGTGACATCTTTGACATTACACAGAGTTATTTATCCATTGTTCTTAAAAAAATATTGATATGTGCAGCTTCAATTAAAGTCAAAGAAAGATTGATCCTTTGGTTAAACTAAGTAACCATGGTCCAGTTAGTGCCTCCCTGCCACGGGCAGTGGAATACCTATTAAAGAATTTCTCATTGCCTGCACTTACTCTCTGCAGTGGCAATGCTCTTTAACTTTTGTCAAACCATCCAAGTCGACAAAAGGTCACTCTTCACTCATTTACTCATGCTGAATTTGATTCTTCTTTTTTAGGCTTTCTCTGTTTTACTCCAGTCAGTTACTTTCTTCTTTGTAACATATTTTTCACAATATTGTGAATGGAAATCATAGTGAGTGAACTGAAGACAGTATGTGTAAATGATTAAGCAGTGAACTCCTGCCAAGTTGGATCATTGTAACAGAGCAGTTTGGATGAAAATGTACTTTTGCAGACTAAAATGTAGAAGAGAGACCATTGGCACTGTGGAGAACAGTCTTTAATCCTTCAAACAAAGTCTGTACTTCAGTCAGTGATGAAAGTACATCAAAATGAATCAATGAAGCATGACTAAGAAAAAATGTCTAACAGCTATTTACACTGTCCATTATGCAAGACACAGCCACGCAGACTGCCTGACTCAGAACTAACCCAACCACAGCCACATGGTTCAGGTTAGGGAAAGCTTGTGCTCATGATGAAATAATGATAGTATGAGATGGGACTTGAACTCCACCCCAACCTCCACAAATTGACACTACACTATCAACATCACCCTCTTTCCTGCTTTGGTACCAAACGTAGAGAGTAAATTACTGATGGGGTGTGGGTGTGGATTTGTTTCTCTGCAGTGATTTCCCCATCCGGGGCATGCAGATCTATGATGGGCCCATCAATGTGCAGAACTGTACGTTTCGGAAATACACAGCGCTGGATGGACGGCACACCAGTGCTTTTGGCTTCAGGCTCAACAACTCGTGGCAGAGCTGCCCCAACAATAACGTCACTGACATCACTTTCGACCACGTACCTGTGAGTCAGTTTCTCTGTGAAATACACAAAACATCTGGACTGATTCAGTCAGTGACATTGAGGAACTTAGATGTTGTTTTGAGATTAAAAGAAATCAGACCATTCAAGTCTGGCAAATTTTGATTCAGAGGGAGGCAACATTTTGTGAAAAGTAATAAACAGAAGAACATAAAGACATAGATAAACCTCAGGATTGGAGAAACTCATCACACTTGTTAGTGCGGAAAGTATTAATCTAATTTGTATTTCATTTGTTTACAAATGTCTTGCCATGTAAAAAATTTGTTCTCACATATACTAAAGTGTGTCTTATATTTGACAAGAACTTAAAGCTCCACTCCATACATGTTTTAAGATACATAACAAATACTCTGCTTTTAATAATAATTTGTGTCTAATATAGTTTTTGCACCAAAAAAAAGCTCAATTTCTTAGTTATAACCCTTAAACTTACTTCTGCTCTTGAAAAGTCCAGAATCTATAAATATGCAAATATTTTTTTTATTTCAAAAGCTGAACTGCTGGACACAAGATGTCTTGTATAAACTAGTTGTGATGTCAGAGACTGGTATGTGATGTCAGAAATCATGAAATCACACACAGACACTTTCCTCCTTCAGCAGATGAATGTAAAAACAAACTCTGCACTCTGCACAGTGAAAGTAAAACATCCAACTGAAGGAACAAGAATCAAAACACATTTTTGAGTGGAGGGGGACTTTAAATGTGAAGGTAAATGGATGATATATAATTGAAGAACCTCTAAGCTGTCCTCACCACCAGATCATCCTATTTACTGTAAACTTCAGTATCAGATAAAGCCAACTGACTCCTTCAGTAGAATCTAGATATTTGGTAAAAACTGAAAACAGAGAGAAATGTTCTACATGTTTTTTCAGAGGCTTTACTGCCCCACTTCACTGAGAGTAATAACTAGACTGAAAGCACTGAACATTTGGAATTTTCATAATTTTGAATATAAACACAAAATACCATCTATGAGCAGGTGCAAATCTGTGCCTATCCCTGCACCCCCCTCCCGCCTCCTGCAGATCACATCTCGGGTGTTTTTTGGGGAACCTGGTCCCTGGTTTAATAAGATGCAGATGGACGGGGACAAGACGACCATCTTCCATGATATCGACGGCTCGGTCAGCGAGTATCCCGGAGCTTTCCTGGTGAAAGAGGACAACTGGTTGCTCCGCCACCCCGATTGCATCGATGTACCTGACTGGAAGGCTGCTATCTGCAGTGGCCACTATGCCCAGGTGGGTCAGCAGGCTTCACACACACTCACACATCCATCCTCACAAATCAGCTTTCACAAACACAAATCTACTCTCTGTTACTCCCTATTTGGCATTGGTTGATTACATGAATTTTCATATCCCAATCACAGTTCTCTTTATAATACGTGTTCTATGTGAAATTAGAAATCAGTCATGAATATTTAGACATATATTAGTCATCCAACTTTTTCATAAGTTTGTATACATTAGCCTGTGCTATTATGTAACAGTTTTCATGGCCAAATTTGATTTTTATCTTTTTGTATTATTCTTTTACTCTTAAGTCTGAATAGCTAAATTGATAAAATAACAAAAACACTTGCACCATGTTAAACATTAGGTGCCTAGCACACACCAGGGGAGACCAGGGACCATTTAAGTCAAACAATATTAGAAGAAACATATTCTGATAATGGTATTTCCCCCCAAAAAATCTTTTTTTCTAAATATTAGAATCGGTCCTCTATCTCTGTGACTGTGTTTTCTCCAGATCTATGTCCAGACACGTAACCCTGCCAACCAGAACATGCACATGGTAAGGGATGAGTACCCTGATCGGCCCCTGATACTAGAGGGCGCTCTGGGGAAGAGGAAGCACTACCAGCAGTTCCAGCCAGTGATCACACTTGCCAAAGGCTACACCATCCACTGGGACCAGGTGGCACCTGCTGAGGTCACCATCTGGCTCATCAACTTCAACAAGTCAGTGAACACACGAGCTGCACCTGTGACAGCACACAGCACATACAGCACATACTCCACCACCACACCACCTGCACACAACTTAACCTGCATATTTACAGCAGGCACAGTCTAATTTAGTTTGTTTGACCAGGTGAGACTCTTGCATACACATGTTAATTAACATCAGCGTGATGTCAATGTGCCAGATTTAGCCAAATTCATCCTTTTCATCTGCTGGGCAGATTATAATACAAACACAGAAAACATATGACAGGACTTCACAACAACAGATGAGACTAAACAACACAAAAAATACAAAATTGCACAACACACACAGGCACCCAAAACAACAAATATCAAACATTATATATGACATGCAGACTTCAAATTCTTGATAGACAGTTATGAACAGAACAAGATGAAACTATTATTCAGTATCATGCCGGCACCTTAGTTTCACCAGTAATAACCCTTTCAACTATCTAGCAAAAGGACCATAGGCTATTAGTGCCCTGTGGAGTTTATTGTAAACAAACGGTTTGTTTTTTTCTCTTTGAGAGTTAATGTGGTAGTGGAGTCAGGTGGATGTGAGCTGTATTTTGGCTGTTAGATGCAATGTCAAAATTAGTTGAAGAGATTGCCTATTTAAAGGAGAAATTTCATTATTAATGAGTCTTCACAAACTTTAAAATCATCCCAGATAGCATAATTCACCTTCTTGATCCAACGTAAAGCATCCAGCCAATCCCTTACCAGCATTTGACCTGTTTACAAGCCTGCTTCTCTGACTGCATTGAGCAGCCCAAGGGCTTCATCTGCTACAGTCAGCCATCCATGAAGTGAATTTTAGCCTATATTTTTCCTCCAACTCCTCCATCGCACTGTTATTGGAGCAGCACTGAAGCACACAACCAGGGGAGGAAAAGGAGAGGTTGAGGAGGAAGATTTGACTTTTCTTTGAGCATGTTGAGGTGACACTTTTTTGGCCTTCCAGGAATGTAGAGTAGTTAATGTAAAAGTCCTCATGAAGTTGATCATGGAGATTCATTATTCACTTCAGGAACAGTTCAGAATGTGCAACAAAGTAATCTCAATTCAAAAGTCAATTTTCTAGTATTTTTTGAGCATCTAACTACATCTCACATTCCTCATTCAGCTCAGGTGTCATGTGCCGAGGTTCCATACTTACAGTAGGTCCTGTAAAAAGTGGTGGTACATGGGGGGAGATGTTCATCATTCTTTCTGTTCAGGGATGTGTGTCAGCTGTGAATGTCCTCCTTGGACTTTCTCTGGTCTTCCACTGACTCCTGGTCGATGACCTTTGACCTCTTCCCAGTGGTAGCTGTGAGTGGTTTTGTTCTGGTGTTCACAGACAGATGATGTTGTGATGAAGGTGTGGGGCTGAAGGTTTCTGACACTGTTCCACAATCCGACAAGCACTTTGGTAGAATTATATTGATAATATTCAACCTTCATGACGTGGCTGAATATGAAAGAATATAAAAAAAGAAGCATGTATAGAATTACATGAAAATGTTGTGGATGATGAGTTTGGGATACAGGAAATTAACTGACTGGTTGAAGGTATTGTGTAAATGGCAGGGCAGCTTCTGAGGTCACTGGGATGATCCATGGTGAGTGAATGAAACTGATGGACACTGTCAGATCATTCCTCTCACTCCTGCTATTAACCAGGATGCACCACAGAAATGGGGACAGCCTGAATTTGTGGAGGCTTTGTGCTCCTCCCTTCACATTCTGTTTACAGTGTCACCATCAGCTGTTTCAACAGAGTGTCATTTCAAGCATGTCAACTATTCCCCATGGCCTGAGTCCACCCTGACATGGACAGTGGAGAGCCGGAACAGTTTAGTCCCACAGTGCATACACCAATGGCACCACCTACAGTTCACAGAAGATCACAGCAGGTGAAGCTGCAGGGAGAGCTGAAATATTTTAGACTCCAGTAAAGAAAACAGCTGCAGTCTGACTTGTTGAGGGTAAACTAACTGATCATGGATTAAAGAGCCATTATTTTCCTGCTTTATTCAGTGTGGTGTATTGACGTGCAGCTAGTAGAATAGATTGTTGTAGGGGGTTTATATAGTAGATTTTACTTGTTTTGAACTTTTCTGCCTTAACTGTCCAAACTGATAAACTAAGCACACGTATGAACAATGGTGGAAAGTAACTAAGTACACTTACTTAAGTACTGTACTTAAAGTTACTACAAGGAACTTTCATTTTGTGTTCATTTTAGCGGCCTCTGTGGACAAAAGCGGTAGTGTTTTCCTGGAATGAAGACTGCATTTCCCATGAGCACCACAGCCTCATGTCGTAAAGATCTTAGTTAACGCGTGCATTTATTTTGGAAGTGAGTGAAAGAAAGACGCTACTTATTTTTAATACTATTTTTCTTTTTTAAACACAGCTGTTTGCAGGATGTATAGCAATGAGGTGACGCATCTGTTTGTGGCTATGTAACATTAATAATTGTAATATGATGATGGTGAACAAAGTAAACTTTGTTTTAGTCCCGTTCATATGCTAGGTTACATGTAAGGCTGCATTCACACAAAATCCAGCAATGCGGCACCTTCCTGTAGAGTTGTGTGGAGGTGTGGGTGTGTTTATTTGTGCTTTAGAACGTAACTGCTGTGAAACAATCAGAAAATAATGCTTCATTTCTCAGATTCACTCCTTTGTTCATTCACTTGACCACCACTGCTAGCTCTCTCTCTCTTTTTTCTCATATCTTTTTAAAAATGAGTTGGGAAGCTGACAAGTCTAACTTTACTTTTTACATTATCAAACGAAAAGTAATGTCCTCCCCTCGTCCTAGTAACGTCTTTGTACTCCCTCATGCTACAATGCTACATGTAATGTAAACATAGGGTACATCCCAAGTCTCTTAAATTGCATCCACTTTTTTCTCACTTGCGTCTAAGTCCCTCCCTCCGTGGATGCATGGAGAGAAGAAATGAGGAAATATGTTTTTAGAGAAATGAGACGTCCTCTCCTCTGAAGCGTCCCGTGAAGCGACGTCCATTTCTGATGACGGTGGCAGCTGATCACAGCTGGATCAGCTGTCAGTCAGCTTTAACAGCTGTAACGACTTCTGATGTGTCTGCACACGTGCACTGTGCTGACACTAATAAAGGCACACAGTTATCACTGCCAGCAGCTGCTTTCTCTCTGTAGCCTGTTACCTGTATAACAAACACCTGCACATAAATAAAAACCTGCATTCTGTATTTATACTGTGTACTGCGTCCTGCTCAGAGGCACATGAACCATTTCTATGGCATGCGTTTATATTATTTATTGATTATTTATTGATATCCTGATAGTGAATTCATTATTTAATAACCCAGAATATGGTCAGGGTGTCTTTTGAACTCTGGAAATTATTTATTAAGCTAAATGTTTCAGGGAAAAAGGAAATTGTAACTCATATCAAACCCGACACTCAGGACTTTTTCAGCCTCACATGTGACTGAATGGAAATGATGATAAATGATATGAAACATAAATGTGTTTAAACTGTGTTTCTTGCCGACAGACTTTCCCTGACTTTTTTTTATCCATAATAACAGAAATAACAGATCATGAAGAGATGAATATTTCTAATAAATGAAGAAAGTTGTTTATGGTTCTTTTGTTGATCAGACGGACAATTAACAGATTTTTAACTAGATGATGAATCAGAAAACAAATAAAATATAAAACCTGAGAGTGATACACTTGAGTTTACTCTATCTGTCTTCACTCCAGTATGAAGCTGCAGTGATGTTGTGATGTATCAGATCAGTCTGATCAGCTGCAGCGTCCAATCAATGACTGATATCCAATAAGGGGGCGTGTTGGCCAGTAAAAGACTTCTGTGAAGGCTGCTCTCGTGTATCCTCGCTCCTCAGAGATCCCTCCTCGCTCCTCGGAGCAGAAATAAGAGACTTAGGACACCCGTCAAAATGGCGGTCCAGAACAACTTCCGGTTCAGGTGAGGAGCGAAGAAATCAAATAAGAGACTTGAGATGTACCCATAGGCTCTTCTGGTCTGTGTGCCATAAATCATTTGATTTCATGGGGAATCTGACCTGGTGGCAGGCATTTAGAATAACTATATAGAAATAGCCAATCTTCTCACTGATGGTCTCGTTTACTAATATAGGTCATATAGAGGCATCAGACGCATCATGTGAGGCATCATATAGTCGGGGTCACATTTCAGATGTCTATGAGTTGTTAACAGCTCCACCAAATAGTCTCCCTCTAAACTTCTCACATGGTTTCATTTCAATAAATGTTTTCAAATGATCTAATATTTCAGCAAAAATCAAAGATTACAGAAAAACCTTTTCTTCTTTCCTCTCCCATTAATCATCTCACGACCCCTCAGATTTATCTGCTGATCCTTTGGAGGGTCCCGACCCCTAGGTTCTGAACCACTGGACTAAACTAGCTAACTGTATATAAGGTTGTTGAAATTAGCTCCACCTCCAGCAGCTACAACAATAACATGCTGCTTACACACTGATGCTTCAGTATTAATAATCTAATGATGTCATATATAATAATATATCAGTCAGAGGGACCAAACCACTACTTTTACTGCAATACTTTAACTACATCAAGCCGCACACACTGCGGATGAATAAAGTGAGAGTTAGTAAATAAACTGTGCATTCGGTTTAGCAATGTACACAAATTAATAAAGTATAAATTTCAAATATTTGGAAAGTGATCAGTAAAAATGCGTTCATAGGAGCAACAAGACTTATAATATGGACCTCTGACCTTCAGAATAAATGAAGTTGATGGGTTAGATAGCTTTAAAATAAATATGATTTGTTAAATCTTTATAACCAGTAAAAGAAGGCGCAGATTAATAACTGGTGTCAGAGAAGTAGTGAGAGTGTAACAACTATCCTGTATCCTGCATGCTGCACACAACAGACTGATAATCAGCCACACAGAGCAGTGTATAAATGAGACAGTGCAAGTGTCTGTTTGATTGCTAATGCATAATTTATATATGAGGATAATGTACAGGCCAGAGGATGTGTTTACAGGATATTATAGTAATTTTAACTTCAAGTTCAGTTTCACTCGTGAAAAAAAATTAAAGCTCGGGGAAAATATGCTTCTGAATTCCAGATGCATATTATGTATGTTTTGCTTAAACTTTCCCTAAACTCAGTTTAGCAATTTGTTCATACCGTTCACTAATATGTGCATACACTGCACGTGGATTTTATTTTATTTTATTCTACCAATTGAGCCAATATCATCAGCAATTTGAGAGTTATTCTTATTACAAATAAATAATTTGTTTACTTTATTAAATGTCAGAAAATGATAAAAGAAAAAAATTGTTGAAATAGTTTGTTTTGTCTGAACTATAGTCCAAAACCAAAAAAAGTAATTCACTTTATAAAGCAGCAGATCTTCACATTGAAGAAGCTGGAACCACATAATCATTCATCTTTTATTAGTAACTTCTAGCTCTGTTGTCAATTCATGTGATATTTACCTGATTAGACAACGGTAGAAATCAGAGTATAAATTGCTCTGTTTTTTGTGTTTCAGAAATGACTGGATCATTGCGGGCCTCTGCTACCCACAAGGCACCACCTTCACTGTCATTTCAGACATTCACAATCGCCTGACCAAACAGACCCGCAAGACTGGAGTCTTTATGAGGACCATGCAGAGGGAGAAGATCAACCACTCCCACCTGGCCAGAGGCTACTACTACTGGGAGGAAGACACTGGGTCAGACACACACACACACACACACACACACCTTAGCTCATCTCACAAAAAAAGAACTTTACTATTATACTTTTTCTGTATGTTGATTTTTATATAATGCTTTAAGTTAATATAGCTAACACAGAGTCACAGTCCATTCTGATGTTTTCTGATTAAAGCTACACTAATCAATATGTATATATTAACAATGGATAACTGTATTGTGAAAAGTGATGCTCGTAGTGACAAACCCACAGAGAATTATCAACAACAGTTTCACTCATCTGTGCAGAGACTTTTAGCATCTTTTAGATAACTGTTTTAGTTTTATGGCCCACAACTTTAGCCACCAACTCAGTTCTGATCAACCTGGTTTCCAGCAGCAGCACACAGCTGTTTTCAGTAAAAAAAAAAAAAAGCTGTAATAAACTCACTGTACACTACCTGCTCAGCACCAAACAGCAGAAAGACATAGTTAGAGACTAGCTGGTGAAGAAACATTTAGCAGCCAAAGAGCCAGATATTTTTCTCATTAAACTAAATTAAACT
This sequence comes from Scomberomorus guttatus, assembly GCA_038419695.1. Lineage (NCBI taxonomy): Eukaryota > Metazoa > Chordata > Actinopteri > Scombriformes > Scombridae > Scomberomorus > Scomberomorus guttatus. The sequence goes on from CM076445.1 coordinate 2,810,384, forward strand.
AAAAGAGAGTGAATATTGGACTTACATTCATCAGGTGGACACAAATATGTCTCCAAATAAATACTAATGTTGTTCTGTGTCTGCTGGATATGTAAATAGGAAAATGTTTGCAACACATTACACATTAACCACAACAACTTTATACAGTGATATTATGTGAGTGTTGTCAACTGCTGCCCCCAAGTGGCCAGAAACAATCAACTAATGCCACTTTAAAGATCAAAATGAATGGATGATTCTGGTGTACTAAACAGATGTTTTTTTTTGGTTTTCACCATAATTTATGTCCACTCAGCAACAATTGTTTAATAATCTACCTCAAAGAATGTTCATACTGGATTTTGTCATGTGTTGCTTTTTGCAGCTAAAATAAACTGCTATTCTTACAAGACCAAAATATACTTTTGAAAAATATGTAGAGCAAAGCAGAGACGGTAAAGGGGATATATGACAGCAGGAGTGGAAGACACAGTGAGAAGAAGAGACAGAAATAGATAGATGTGGGCTTTGGTAAGTGGGTTAAAAGCTGAGCACACAGAGAAGTTCACCATGTCTAAACCTGTAGTGTGTGTGTTGCAGCTTGCTTTTCCTGAAGGTAAAGGCCCACAACGACAGGGAGCAGTTTGCCTTCTGCTCCGTCAAGGGATGTGAGAGGGTAAAGGTCACAGCCATCATCCCTGAAGGCAGTCCACCCAGCAACTGCATGGCCCAGGCCTATCCCAGACATGCTGAGCTGCCTGTTGTGGATGTTCCCATGCCCAGAAAGATTCCAAACGCCAAGCTGGTGAGAAAGGGGAAGGGTCAACTGACTTTATTTCAGATGTTCTAATGCAGACTTTATTTTATAAGGAGCTTGTTTTTACAGACAGTTTTAGTGAAACTGACACTGTTCAAACCTTTAGAAGAACACAGTCCACAGACTGATTTTACTGCTGACATATTGCATCTGAGTTGATATTTCAGTTATTAACATATGTTCAAACTGAACATATTGAATGTTTTTGTATATTTTCATCAGTCGGGTTTTAAATTTATTTTTCTTTATCTTTACATACTGTATAAGTGCTGTCACTCACACAGCATTTCATTTTATGCATATGATATTATATAATACATTCCACTGTAATTGTCAGTTGTATTATATGAATGTCACACTTTGCTTTATCCTGTTACTATTTCCTGCTGCTGAGTCTCCATTTCCCCACAGCAACCATTAGAAATATTTTTTTATGTCAAAGTGACATTTGCAGCTGTGTTTACTTCATCTCAGATGTTTTGCTCTGTAACTGTGGTGAGAATTAGAGACTTTAAATTGTTTCCAGTGAAATGCCAAATGTTGTGTATTCAGCCCAACTCTGTCCCTTTGTTGTTTTCTCTCAGCACTCACCAGAACACTTCCTGGAGGTCAAACTGGAGTCCTATAACACTCGCTTCTTCCACATCAAGGAGGACTTTGCCTTTACTGAGGTAACCTATGTTTCATACAGTCCACACAAGGAGGAGAGTTACTACACAGCTCAGACTTGGACCATTGGGAATATATATGATATATATATATATGGGGCGGCTGTGGCTCAGGAGGTAGAGCGGGTCGTCTACTAATCGGAAGATTGGCGGTTTGATTCCCGGCTCCTCCAGTCTGCATGTCGAAGTATCCTTGGGCAAGATACTGAACCCCAAATTGCTCCTGATGGCTGCGCCATCAGTGTATGAATGTGTGCGAATGGTTAGATTTCCTCTGATGGGCAGGTTGGGACCTTGTATGGTAGCCCCTGTACCCATTCAGCGTATTAATGTGTGTGAATGGGTGAATTGACTCGTAGTGTTAAAAGTGCTTTGAGAAGTCAGATGACTAGAAAGGCGCTATACAAGTACAGTCCATTTACCATTTACCATAATGTGTATAGTATACTATAAAAAGTATTTCATCTTCATTACTCCAGGAGATGCCATTTGATAGTGGTTTCATTACTACACCCATGTAACTGTATGTTTCACTGATCTCAACAACACTGTCCGGTTACATATCCTGCATACTGCTAACTGTCTGTCTGACACTCTGGATATCAATTAACAATCAGTAAACAAACCAGACTAGCAGTTAGAAGTAGTTACAGTTCTCCACATTAACTCATGGAAGGGAGAGAACACTACTTCTATTTCATCTCCCACTAGTCATGTTTAAGGGTGTTGCTGTTTTGGCTCCCAGCTACTGAGCTCAGCTGCTATCTGAGACCCTCAGCCAGGGCTCAGCGTGAGCAGTGTGTAGGATTTAGTCTAGTCTAGTTCTGGGCTACTGTCGAAACATGACATGACGGGCTCTATGGAAGTGGACCCACTCCCTATGTAGATATAAAGGGCTCATTCTAAGGTAACGAAAACACAATGATTCTTATTTTCAGGTGATTATACACTAATTAAAACATACTTATGAATATTATATTCAATTTCTGCCAAGTTCGTTCCGCTAGATGCCACTAAATTCTACACACTGCACTTTTAAACCAATGAGATACGTGTTGATTAAGCCCTTTTCAGACATGGAATACATAACCCTGCTGGCTTCATCAAGCTGTTAAAGGTAGAGTCAGTCATTCTGGAGAAAGATTGTTGATATGTTAACTAAACGGCCAAACAAATATACCGCTCCCTTCATGCTCCTTCAGAAGCTCCGCCCCCCAAATTCATGGACATGCATTGCCAAGGCAATGACCAAAAGAAATATATGGCAGAATTCAAAGCGATGTGTCAGCTGTAGAGTCACTTCTGTTCCTCTCACACTTTATCACAAGTGGAAAAAAAAATTTGTCTTGTGAGCACAACAGACCATCCACACTCTCTGCTTCTCTGCAGCCTCCTCACTTCTCACTCAACCTGCGTTCAGTGTCTCTGTCCACAGAAGCAGCCGTCTGTCAGCTGCAGCTCCTGGGGAGCTGAGAGGACAAACTGTCTTCACCAGACTGACTGACAGCAGAAATTTACTGAACCAAAATAGTTTGCATGTCGACTCCACAGGAAGAAATCGACAGTGTTTGTATTTATTGATTCATTGATAAGTTTAATAACTTAAAAAAAACTCATATACAGTGGGATATTTGTGTGATTTAAACAGCTGCCTGCTCAGATTACGCTTCACTAAATGCAACAGAAACAGACTTGGAGTGTAAAAAAACACGGGGGGGTCTCTGTGAGACTGTCTCTGATTCAGTGTGGAATGATACATTTAATAAAATGGAATCGTATCTGTTCCGTGAGAAAACACTTTCTATGTAAATTTGCTACAGCCTCTCTGTCTCCAGTTCACCAGCCCTCCCCCACCATTCAACGGGTGCTGGAGATGGGAGACTGTCATGTCCTCACACAGACAGCTGCTCTGATGGCTTCCCCCTGTCCTGTGCATGAGCACGAATGCCCCCTGCTGCTGATTGGCTGGTGTAGTGTTGTGTGGCTTGCTCCAAGCCATTGTGTTTACATGTCCATTACAGAGCCAGTGCTATGTATGAATACCAGATTTTATTTCAGCACACACACAGAAGGTACAGCTAGCGGACCGTGAGGAGATACGGTCAAAAAGTGTATTAGATTAGAAGCGCTGACTTTACCCTTAAAGTGATGACTTTTTGTCATTCAAACATTTACATAAATGTTCCTTGCAGCTTTAGTCAGACATAATCAGACATTTACGGAAAGAGACAATGCACACACCGTATTTGGCACCTGGTGCACGAGAGGGAGCAGAGAGAGAGGTGAGTTTAAAATGTTCTGATAGGAAGAAGCCTTTTTTGTTTGTTCACAGGCTGCATCACTGATGGATTTCAAAACTTATTTTGCTGTTGAAGTCTTAAGTAATGATCATCATAAGTGCGAGGGACACTCACCACTGCTTCCCTCAGTGAATCCACAGATACATTTTCATCATTTTCATCATTTAATGTTATTAGAGAGCAAAGTTTGCTGCTTTTTTATAGAGTCTAACATGCACAAGAATTGAATGACAGGACATTAAGGTGCTACTCTCCTTTAATTCCTATTTGTTAACATGTAAAGCGTTTTGCTGGATATTCATTAATTCAATAGTTGACAAATGGTAAATGGTAATGGACTGCATTTATATAGCGCCTTTCTAGTATTCCGACCATTCAAAGCGCTTTTACACTACATGCCACATTTGCACACACATTCATACGCTGATGGCAGAGGCTGCAACACAAACACTACATAAAGAAAAACTTGATGAAAACGTAATTCTGCTCTGTTCACTGTGTGGGCCGCCATATTGCTGTGACATCAGGTGTGTTTGTCAACGAACTTGAATGGCTCTTGCTTGAATTTCCAACTTGGAATTCCGACTTGAATGACCGTTCCATTGCACTTTTCCATGTTGGAGATAGTTTTTTTGTTTGTTGTTGGTTTGTTTTTTTTCTGAGTACAATGAATTGCAGCATTAGGGCCTTCCAGACCTTCAGAGAAGGCCAAACATATAAGCATTTTAAATGTTATAAAATTCCACAATGGGACGAAAAAACTAGTGTTCATGGCATGTACCCTACTTTATGCTAACAATCCCACAATGCAATATACCACATTTTATAAATGCAAAAAGACTGTAGTGTGACTTTACAGATGACAGTGATGATGCAAAGTGATGATGATTAGTGAGTCAGAAATGGAGTGTCAAAAAATGTCTTGCTCACTGAGTAAACTATTGAGTGTCAAGTGATGTGATGTGATGTGAAGTAGTGAATGAGTGAACTTGGGAGTGATTTCGGACACAGCCCAGCTTTGTACTTAAAACACAGACATGAGACTGATATCCATCTTCTCAGCTACCTCTCAGACAGAGAGAATAAGCATGTTTCCCAAAATGTCTGAACTATTCCTTTAAGACTGCTCTTCTTAGACTTGTTTTATCTTTATCTGCTCAAACCTGTGCCTTACTTATCTTAGAATATGACCTACTGTTTGTTATTTGATGTCAGATGTGATATGCACTTGAGTTTGTGATATTATTGAAGTGTGCTGTGCGGTCATTACATACATTGCAAAACAGTAGTGTGACAGGCTGGCTCTGTTGTGGCAGGTGAATGGCAGGAAGTTGTACCAACCAGACGATGGGGTTCAGTTGACAATAATCAACGGGCATGATGGGAAGGTGGTGGAGAGCAAAGGCTTCAGGAACTCAATCCTACAGGGCATCCCTGCACAGCTGGACAACTACATCAGTGGACTGAGAGACGGGTAAGAAAAATATTGGTATTGGCTAATCATATTGGTTTATTGGTAAATGGACTGTACTTGTATAGCACCTTTCTAGTCTTCCAACCACTCAAAGCGCTTTTATCACTACGAGTCAATTCACCCATTCACACACATTCATACACTGAATAGGTACAGGGGCTGGCGCAGCCATCAGGAGCAATTTGGGGTTCAGTATCTTGCCCAAGGGCACTTCAACACGTGGACTGGAGGAGCTGGGAATCAAACCACCGATCTTCCGATTAGTGCACGACCTGCTCTACCTCCTGAGCCACAGCCGCCCCTTATGTATGAATATATAAAAAACTGAGAAAGATTTGATTGATTGAAAGTTAGTAAGTGGACCATGTTTAATGTTGATAGAAGTTGTATATTCTCATCAAGTATCTGCAAATTCTTCTTACCCTAATGATGACTTCCATCACCAGACTCAAACTTTATCTTCCTCTAACCACCATCATGCTTTAGAGGATGCTGGGGCCTCCACAGATATTAAATTATGTTGCCACAAGGCTGTGTTACATTCAGCTAAATAGGGTCTGACATTTCAGTATCTCACACATGCTGAAGCCTAAAAGACACATGCAGCTACTGTTAGCTAAATGTGAACGCTACAGTGACGTGCTGTCTCTGACTCCTTCCCTAGTTCTATTGTTCTCATGACGTCTAAAGGCCGTCTGGTGACTAGAGGACCCTGGACTAAAGCCCTGGAGAGACTTGGAGCAGACAAAAGCATCAAACTTAAAGGTAACTTAACTAACTACAGTGTATCTGTACCCAAGTGCATTGGGATGAATGTGTCAGCATGTCTGGAATGCGTTTAACAAAACATCCAACACTTTCAACAAAACTGTAGTAGATGGTGCTGTTGTTTCAATGGTTGTAATTGACCCAAAATAATGGTAAAATATTATTATTTCTTCATAAATACAAATTTAGGTAAAACCAAAGGACATATCTTATCCAGAAATACACAAGACACTCCTTTCAAACTGTAATCTTGACAGTAGTTTTAAATATCTTGTAACTGTGATGGATGGCCACCTTAACTTCACAGAGAATACTGACTACACTGTTGAGAAAACCACATAGAGATTGTATATATACTTAAAAAGTTACATTAGTTACATTAATTTAATGTTGGTAAACAAACTCTGGAAATGGTTTATAAGAATTTGGTGGAAAAGAATATGGTCATGTGGAAATCTGATTTAGGAATAAACTGGAACTGCAGATAATAGTAAATATAGTAGTTAGCAACATTATAGGGAAGCAATAGAGTGAGAAATGAAATATTAAAAGAATGAAATATAAAGAGTAATTTCTTTATTGAGACATGGAAATGTTAACACAGGGTCATGTCAACAACTGTAAAAACAGTCAATCTGCCCAATCTGTCTTTATTTAATTACAAGTGCACATCTATTAAAATGACAAAACCAAAAGTAATAGAATGGAAAACAATGGCAGCATCAGAGTTTTGATCAAGAAAAATGAACATGAAAGTATATACTCATAGAAAGATCCAAAAGAAAAGGCTTTACCTAAAAACATATTTTCTCACTTACCCACAGCAGATAGTTATGGCTTTATTGATCCAGGTTTAAAACTCATCTCTGACATTTATGTGTGGATGCTGGGTAAAAAAAAAAAAAAAAACAGGAAACATCTAAGTGCAGAGTGAAAGTGCAGTGTTATAACTGACAGATCATAGAGTACCTTGCCAAAATGTAACAGAACGGCTCTTCATTAGTCACTGAAGTAATTCATGTAAGCAACAACATTTTTTGCAGTAACCAGTCATTATGACATACATGATGTCATAAGAGCAAAAGAGTGCAGTGACGGGTATTATGAGTTACAGAGTGAAGAGCCAGAAGTTCAGAATTGGACTGAAACCCCCCTGCTGCTCAGATGATTTCTCTTACTATAATGTCATTTTGCATCCCTGCAGATAAGATGGCATTTGTGGGCTTCAAGGGCTCCTTTCAACCTGACTGGGTCCATCTGGAGGTGGACACTGACCGAGCCAAGATTCATCAGGTCCTGCCTGTCCCTGTGGTCCACAAGATGAAGCTATGAGTGGCAGGCGCAGTGGGAAGACAGCCAAGAGACTATGTAGCCCCCATATACTGACACACATACTCCCCATATGAATAAACATGCACACACATACAAGCACACACACATGCACACCGCCAGCACTGCAGTGTGACAGTCAGTTACTCCAAGCCATTGGTCCAGGATCAAGTGGTGTCTTTTTCAAGGCTCGGCGCAGAGAAAGGATGATGTGATTCGGTGTGTTGATGAGGGGAAGACCCCAGACTCCCAGAGCCAGCACTGCCCATGATGAACTGTAACTGTGTAAGACCCCCAACAGCAGTAGACGGCTTTAAGGTGACAACACACCCTCTGGTGGCCATACTAGAGGTCCTCAGCTCTTTGGCAACAGTGGCTTACAACAGCCAGAGGTGTCTCCACAGACATTAATAGACATGGTTAATATTGGTTCTGTTTCTGGCTGAACACTGTCATTTCATCACCAACACGTTTGGTCATTGTTATGTTTATACCTTGTTAGCTTGTCTGCTACATAACCATTGGATTTGGTCAACTTACCATTATTGTCATGCTGTAAAAACATCTGTTTTATGCACCAGCAAACATTGACTGTAACATAGTTTCATCTTAACATCAATATTGGCCTATTTGCTTGCAGGCTTGTTAGCAGTCTGACAAAGCCAAAAACCTGAACTGACTCTTGTCAAGCAACACCTTGTTGAGCTTTAGCATATAAACTGACACACAGTTCAACCTTCAAATATTTCACAGTACTCTGTCCTATAACGGACTTCGTTGTTGGTTGACTCCAGCCCACTTGACATCTACAGTGTCAGAATGCTGACCTCCTTGAGCCTATGAATCAAAATCAGAATGTCGACACCCTCTGGTGTCACTTTTGGAGGAGGCAGTTAGATGACACAGTTCGGAGTGTGAAAGCAGTGTTTATAGCTGTTCAGAACAGGCATACTCCAAGGCAGGGAGAGAAGCCTGCCATCATGGACAGTGGCAAGACACAATAATCACGCAAATGGTTCAGTCAGTCTCTCCACAAAGGCATTCAAGTTGTTGTGTGAAGAATGAACGTGACAAGTAGTTGTGTAAAGAATGAAAAGAGATCTTGAGAATGTTCACCTGGATAATCCCTGCATGATGTTGGGGTGCTGGTCAGATTGTGAATTTTGGAAAGTTACAAAAGTTGTTGGATGCAGGTTGAGAGAGGTAACACTTTACCTACAGTCTCACTACAGCACACCTTGTGACATAGGTGTGATTGACGGTTTCGAAAAGTTTTAAAAAATGAATTGAGGGTTACTTGCTGGACAACAGATTGGAGAGTAGTGACTATTTACTAGCTAGGAGCTAGAGATAAAAGAGGGAAATCTAAATCAATTTTTGAAGATATGTGTCAGGTAATTTGCTAGCTTCAATGGGTAGTCTGTATATTCCATCCATCTTTTTCTGGTCAGGGTCATGTTGGCAGCAGGCTGAGCAAAGTTGGCCATGGTGCCCTTATCCCTAGCCACATCCACTAGCTCCTCATGGGTATCCTGAGGGCCAGATGACATATGTAATCCTTCTAGCATGTTGTGGGTCTGCCCTGGGGTCCTTTCCCATTTGAGCATGTCTGGAATACCTCCACAGAGGCATCCAGGAGGCATCCTGATCATGTGCATGCACCATTTTGAATCAGCACACACTATTATTAGCTTTAACTTTTTGATCATTTCTTCACACAGCGAACACTGGAAATAAACATAAATTGCTAATACAAATAATTTGGATACGACTGTAGTTTGTAGGAGACTGGGTTTGCCAGTTTACTGAGTCATTTGCAAACAAACCTGCAATATTACATTATTATCACATTATTATTTAACAGTAATTATTTCTATGAATTATTTTTTTTGGCCTGGTTGTTTGTTTGATATTTACATATTACTAACTACTGACCAATTCTCTGATGGACCTCCATGATGTCAGCCACGGCTGCTAGGCGATTTGTGATGCAACTGCAAAGCCTCAATATGAACAGAGGGAGCAAATACCAAGCAAGTGTGAGCCAGCTAATCAAACACATAAGTGAGTCACTTCCCATGCAGGTCTCTGTGATATGTGACAGACATAGAAGTTGAGTGGTTTGATTGTCCTGCTTTGTTTGACTAAAGTGTTTAAAGAGAGAAAAGAGAAGAAAAAATAGAAACATTCCTTGTTTTGCATCCAAACCAGTGGTTGTTAACTTGCTCTGTTTTATTCCAAGCACTTGCTCACTTGATATTGTGATGTTTTCCTCTCATGTTTGTTTCATATCTGTGTTTGTGATCCATCTGTCTGTGTTTTTGCAGTGAACCAGCAAGAAGCCCACAACAATATACAAGATGAAATTAAATTATCCACTGAATGTTAAATCAGGGAGTTTTTAAATGTGCAATTTCCCCATTTCAAAACAACAGAGAAATCTTTGTTCCAATCTGGCTTGAAAAAGGATTCCCCCTCCCTTTGCCGAAATAGCTGGTCTTTTTTCGGAGGTTGTAGCAGTAATTGAGTGTTTTGTATGTTTAATGTGTTTTTAAAATTCCAGATTGATAAGAGATATATTTTATACTTATTTATTGTACAGACACCGTTGATCCACATCTACAATAAACATTTGAGTTGTAATGTTACTATTGTCCTGTATGTATACTGTATGTAAGAAACCATTATAGCTCCATTTTAAGACTTGTACCAGACACTCACTGCATACATGCATATGACTTGTTTTAACTGTACACCAAATGGATGTGTTGTATATGTGGCTTGAGCTTGTAAAGTGATGAAACTCCACTTTTTCTTTGAAGACTTTTGTACAGAAATAAATGATGATGAACAGTTGGTCTAAGTATCACTATGACTGAAAGTTAGGTCTACATATCTAGTCCTTTCTATACAGCTGCTGGCACAAATGCAGCAACATACTGTACACAAGACTGCATCTTCCTTAAAATACCATAATGTATCCATTATGCTGACATTTGGTCACATAGCTTTGTCAAATCAATCAAACACACAGGTGTCATTTCTAGTATCCATCATACAGTATATATGATATATGATAAAATCATATATCACAATCAAGATCTTACTTTGTGACTTTATCTCTGTGAGCACTTCATTAGGTTTAACATGCTGGTAACCTTTAGCATGTTAGCATGCTAACATTAAGATGTAGCTGTGCCTAAGTACAGCCCTACTAGCATAGCTGTAAACAAAATACTTTTTACAAAGGTTATGCAGGTAATTAACAAATTAACAGATCTAAATTCAGTGCCATCCTTTGTTTCTTTAACCCACATCCAATAATTATGTACATAGCTTTTGTGGCTAGAATTCTGTAAAGCATTTTAAATTGTAATGCGCACATATGGGAATCTATATATTCCATATATGGTTTTATATATAGAAATCCATGGCAGACGTATGCTGAAAAATATGTTCCCATTTATCCTGAATGTTATGTGGCCTTTTCAACAGACCTTTATTCTTCTGAGAAAAGATACGTCTTTTTTTTCTTAATAATTTTTAATATAAGATCTGCAAACCATCAGTTTCTTTTTATGACTTGCAGTGTTTCTTTTTCCATTTTGCTGAGAGAAGTTGATTATGCTTTTGTGCTGAGGTGACCTGTCGGTACATCATGATCAGCTGTCTGTATGACATCACAGTATCTTACCATCATTACTGATTATATCATTTACAAAAATAATTCATTTTCAAACATTATATTTGAATAACACAATATTTGAATTGAACATTTGTTGTTAATTTTATGTGGTTTTCCATTCCATATAAAATGAAATATTTTCTGTTCTAGAATTTCAAAAAAGGAGTCATTATGGCTGGGTAGACATCAATAAATATAAGAACTGTGATAGTACCAGGGTGTCTTGTAAGCCCATATAACTGATAGATAGATATAGTCTTTATTGTCCCGCAGGAACAGTTGAAAGTTTTAGATTTTTAAATACCCAATTTCCAGTATTTCAAAGACCTACATTATCAGATAATATAGAAAAATATAGATCTTGAATCAATTTTTGTACTGTGCTGTGTACTGTTCTGATTTGGAGATAAGAGAAGGCTTGAGTCATCAGCACACATTGATACTTAGCAGTCAGCAGGTGAATATCTGGAATATCTAGAGTTTTGATATTTGATCTAATCCTAATGGATTAGCATTTCTAGTGAGTTCTAACAATGATGATGATGAGAGTGGGGGTGGTTTTGAGTATTTATGTTCACTAGCGATGGACAAAAATATGGTTTTGCATACATACATTTCTGTTGTTCAAATTAAAGATTTCATTTGTTTCATGTAATGCATACCACTGAATACAGTTCATCCAAAACATTTGGATTATATTTTTATCATTTTAAAAGTGATTTTGCATATGTTTGTTATATGTAGATACATATCAATATTGAAAAACTTCAGTAATCATAATAATACAATTAATATATTTCATACACAAAATGCAGCCCAATGGTCTTAACAAATAAAAAAGCAGACAATTTTACAGTTACAACATTACAATGCATTTAAAAAGAAAACAGGAGTAAAATAATAAACAGTACAAAATACAAATAGAATATCATTTCCATAACTCACTTAAATCACTTTCACCATCATCATCTCAATAATTGTAAGATTGGGCAGTCATGTGCATAATCAAGAAATGGCAGTGGAGCAGTAATTTACAGTATATAGTAATTGATTTAAAACATATTGTCCAGACCTAATGTTCTGCTGTGGAAAGGGTATTACATTTTCTTTGTTTAGGTCTTAAAAAGTATTGGCTTTGATTTGAGCTTTTTTTTTTACCATATTATACCAATTCTAGCCTCCCTTCGCTGGCTCCCTATCGATGTTAGATCAGACTTGAGAGTGCTACTAATGTCTTATAAAATCCTAAATGGATATACTCCTCCATACCTGTCTGATCTCCTTCAGTCTTATATTCTCTGCTCTCTGCTCTCAGAATGCAGGGCTCCTGTGTGTCCCCAGAGTTAAAAATAAGTCAGCAGGGCCTTTCCCTATCAGGCCCCCTTTCTCTAGAATAATCTCTCTCTCTCTCTCTTCCAGGCTTCTCTGTACTGGACCATCGGCCATCCTGGGACCGCTCTCCTTCCCTCGGCTGTCGGTGCCATTTCCAGTTTTTAGATCTGGATGTTCATCCTGCAGGAGATTCAGCCTGAACCTCTTGTATCTCTCTCCCCTGTATGTTGATGTCTTGTCTTTCTCTCTCAGTGTGTGTGTGTGATGTGAGTCTCCCCTGTGTATGTGTCCTCTTCCTAGGTCTCCATGCTGATGGAGGTTACATGGCTCAGGTCCTATCTGATTGGTGGCACCTGGAAGTTGTCACCTGGAAGATTCTTCATATATATTATCAGTATATCTATAATTTTGTCAACCTGTTTGTCCATGCTGTATTTCTGTAATTTTGTTATCCAGTTTATTCTGTACACATATCATCTATTGCTTGTCTGTCCACCCAGAAGAGGGATCCCTCCTCTGTTGGTCAAATAAAACGACCATGAATAAAAGCTGTTTGATTGCAGTGTAGAATATCTGAAAGGACTCCTTTAATTCTACAAGCTATACATTTTGCCAATATTACATCATAGTATTGTAATGTTAGTATGGAAGCTCTGAGAGGCAAGTGAGAAAAAAAATATTTCTGGAGATCCAGTTTCTAAGTCTGATCTAAATTGTTTTCTCACCTGTGTTTATGACTTAAGAACAGGTGAAAAAAAAGTTTTGCCAGGATAATATTTCTATTTCTAATTTATTTTTTCATCTGTGAAAACTGGTGTCATGTCTTTCTTTTGGCTAGAAATGTATTGTAATCGGTGCTAATCTGCTGTTAGCATTAGCCTGCTAGCTAGTGGGCTAACATATTGTTCATAGCTAACCAACAGCTACAACCTAAGTTAACTTGACTGCATAGTTAATGTTAGTTTACGGTAACATTAATCATGGTAACGGTGTCACTTCACCCCTTATGAGTGGGACATTTAGGCACTTGCTAAGGTAATAGGATAATTTTGTACACTTAATGATAGCTGTACACAACAAAATAAGCACTCTGGATACATTTTGATTTTGGCAATTTAAATGAATATGGTTATCCAAATGGGAATCCAAACACCACTATCTCTGTTAAGAAAAGATGTTTTTATAGCCTGTGATTGTAAAATGCGATGTTGCTCATTTAATTGTATATTTCCAAGAATATGTGACTGAGTATATTTTTAAATATAAAATCATCTTTCTTAAAAAATAGTCTTCCTCAATTAATATTGAACCATGGCATCCAATAAAGTACTCCAACGTGCGTGTGGACTTTACATTTGACATCACTCATTTAATCCCCCATTTGTCACTTTCCTATATTTCATCAAACTGAACTTTATATTGTGCATTGCTTTCAACCTCCACTGTTACATAATGTTAATTATTTATTAATTATTTTCTGCTCTTGTCACCTTCATATATTTCATACACTTCATTTCTTTGTCAATATTTCATTTCAAGTTTTATATTCCATTTCAAAAGTATGACTATTCTGTTCTGTAAATATAATTTCAATTTTAATTAATTTTTTTAATTTTAATATTACTTTGTTTATTATATTATATTATATTATATTATATTATATTATATTATATTATATTATATTATATTATATTATATTATATTATATTGATAATCTTCATTCAGTGAATCCATATGATGTTTAGTTTGTCAGTTATTACAGAGATTCTTGCAGGCTTTCTATCGTTGCTATGGTGGTTGCTATGAACACTGGTATCATAAAACCACGTAGTTGTAACTGTTTGTAACCTAGATTTTACTGCGCCCCAGGGCTGAATTGAATTTTAAATCCTGAATTTTAAGCTTTGTGATTGGCTGACCAGAGGAGATCAGTTTCCCCCATGGTTAATGTAGACTTTTCAATGTATGTTACCATTGAAAACCGCTCTGAGAGCAGGAAAGTTAGCTGTTAATTTACTGCAATTGTTAACATATTGGTAAGCATTCAGGAGGCAGTTTAATACATGCATGATGTGACTGAACAAACATTTTGAATCCATAACAAACAAGCTCCTTAAACACAGTTTGAAGAACTGCATAACTCCCACTGACACTGAACACCAACCAAAACCCCAACCCCTAACCATATTTTACCCATATCTGACAGCACCCCCAGTTGTCAACTATACTCACATGATAACTGAGGTCAAGAGGTTTCTATAACAGTTGGTCCAATGTCTGAAGCCCCTTTTGTTGCTGAATGATAAGCCTTCAAACATGCACCAAGGTCAAGGTTCAAAGGTCAGTATTTCAACCTATATTTTTGGAGGACATAATCACTGTATGATCAATAAACATGAATAATAAAACTCATTTTGGCTGTTGTTTTTATTAGAATATACATGAATATATATGTTTAGAATCTAAACTTTAGATGTTGAAGTTCACATGCTTATAATATGCAGCATTGGATGAATGTTTTTTGTGAACCTGAATGTTGCAACAAGTGTTTGCCAGAGAAATGTAAAAGAAATTGACTGTTGCAAACAATAGAAACCACAGGTGCCACACTTTTTACCACACGTTGCTACAACTGTTTGCCAGAATGCTAGCAGAACTGTGCCACAAAAGGAATTTGCATGTGAAAATAGAAGTTTGTTGCAACAACACCAGAGGCTTGCCACAACTGTTTGCCAGAAGGCAAATACTTTTGTAAATGAGGCTTTTCAACAACTGATTCACCCAGAAGAAGGTTGTCTTATGCTACCAGTAAGGATGCTATTGGATGCTTTCAGACTGAGACACTGAAAATGTACTTTTTTAAAAACTGTTTCATTGTAAATAATATTCAAATGTACAGTCCTTGAAGACTTTGTATAATGGTGTTAATTCAGTCAGAATTCATCAGTTTGTGTAAAAGCTGTTAACAAGACAACTAACTAGACTGCTAACTAAACGACTGAGCCCCCATACCCCTTATTTTACATGAATTAATTTAGTGCTGTGACTCCAACATGCCAATAAAGTACTACTAAAGTACTTCTACTACTAGTCTGATAAAACAACAGAAAAATATGTACTATTATACATGTTTATTAGTTGATCATATAATACAAGCTTTTCAGTATAACATTCAGAAAAAATGTATAAAAATTAAAATTCTGCAACATTTTATTTAATAAAACAAAATGCAATATACAATTAATCAAAAAAGGTCAGAAATGAAACTAGGGATATTTAAGGTTAGTGGGCAACACTGCAACATAGGAAACAGCAAAGAAAAAATGGTGGTTTGTACTGCAAATGAAATGCAATCAGTTTTCTAATGATTAATGTCTTAAAAATCTTTATATGACAAATTATTTGACCATGAGCATTAGGTTGAGCAACAGACATTTCAGATAAAAATGAACTCTTGTATACTGCAAACATCACTGTGTCAAGTCATGGGGTGTTAGGATTGTGAAGCACCAACCACTTACAGTGTTTTCAAAATCATAGACACTCTTGCTTTAAGGGGCAGTTCACCCAAAATTAAAAACAATATTTTGTCCCCGTTACCCAGAGCACTATCTATCCATCTAGATCGTTTCGGTGTCATTCGGCTAGCTTTAGGGATACTTCTGTCACTCCAATACAATGGACCTGAATGGCACTCGATTTGTGGCACTAAAGGCGCCAAAGAAATACATTTGAAAAACTCAAAAGCAATGTCTTGTTTGATATGAACTATTTTCTACTGAAGTAGACCCGCATTCATTATTATGGGGGGTGTATTTCAGTAGAAAATAGTCCCTATATGAAACTGTCCACAACAAGGTCTGCAGATTATGTTCAGTATCCAGGTCATGATTTCTGTAAAGAGACATTGCTTTTGAGTTTTGTTGAGTTTTAACAGATTTTTGGAGTTCAAGTTGTTCTACTTATTTAATTAGAATCATTTAATAAGGTTTGATTAAATGTGCAATAGCATGTGCCTTCCTTTATTGCAATATGAAGACCAATAATGTGATAATCTGAGTTCATTTGGCCTACAATTAATGTACTTTTGATGCTTGACATAAGGGAAAAAAAGAGATCAGATGGAGGAAAAGTGAATTTGTTGGGTCCATCCTCCAAAAACAATTGAAGTACTCACCTAATGTGACAATCCACACATTACAGTTTGTGATATCATTGCATTACCTAATATACAGCTCAGCTTGCAAATGTCAGCCTATGATGCTGCACTAAAGGCTAAGCTGTCCACTGAATTATGAAGTTCATTCTATGAAGAGCCAGATTGCTCTATCTGCATGCTTCTGTCATGAAAATATCAGATTTAGTTTGGGAAATGAAGAAAAATTAATTGTGACTCAAACCTGAATTTTGACTGTGTAGTTTGACAACATAAAAAAATTAAATTTAGTGTGCTGTTAATGACAAGAGGAAGAAGCAACTCACAGCTGGACGGAATTAACAGTAATAATAGATGGTGGTGAAACAGCTCAGAAAACAAAGTGTAACTCTTGAAAAAAGTGCTTTAAAGTGCTTCTGAGGTCTCAGTTTGACTGGCTTTACACAGTGCATGGATTGCATCATCTCTTGCTAGTATAAAATCATGTAGTGTGTTGATTTCATGTATAGTAACTGCAGAAACAATACACTATGAAGATTAGTATGTAGTATATACTGTATATGGTTAGTATGTAGTATGGAACTGGGACCCAGTGATCGTCTTCATGGAGTTTGCTCATTTGTCTTGGAGATGGCTCAGTTGATATCATGTGACCCAAGTATGGAACCTCAGTCACGTGACATCAGGTGGTTGTGTATGACAAAGTGACATCTGTGCAAAATCCATCTGCTGATGAAGACTGTGAGATGCGGTTGAAAGCTCAGGAAAAGGCTACGGAGTGGACCTTGAGTTAAGATTTGTTTGTAAAAGGAAAATGGTCTTGAAGACTAGCAGGAAGAGAAGAGGTGATTTACAAAGACTTACAATTCAAACATCACCAGTGGAACAAATCTCAATCCATTTTACAAAAATCTTTATTTCATATTCAGTGAAAAATCTAACAGAAAACGTGGGTGCTGCTTTTGCATTAAATCTTGAAGTGCAGCTGGACCTGAAGGTCTGATGAGGGACTCTACTGTGTCTGTAGCAGGAAAACAACTTCCACACCTCACATGGCTCTTGGCATAGAGAATTACATTTAATAATGCTTATCTTGTGTACCTTTCAAACAATATGTACATGTATGGGTTTTCATTGATGATAATCAGAAAATAACTAAGGACAGAAAATAACAAAAGAAGGCAACAGAAGAGCTTTTTACCACCGAGTGACCAAGAATGATGATTTCAAGAATGTACTTGTCACTGCACCAATGAGGGAGAGCTCAGCAGTCAAGGTTAATGAACCCAGCAGACTTTGAACCACCGCCTTGTCATGTGCTCCTGCAGGCTCTCACAGATTGCTCGTAACAATACGCATGTCTGACAGAGTTTGAGGCTGTCACATGTCAAGAGTCCAGAAAAAAAGGACCTGTGACCCCTCATCTCCTCCTGTGTTACTGCATCACAGCTCCTGTTTGAGATGGCTGGCGCTGTTCCCCTCCAGGTCGGGCCTCTTGCTCTCTGTCTTCTTCTTGCTCTTCTTCTTGCTGTTGACTTCATTCTGCTGTTTGTATTTGGCATCATCTTTCTTGGCTGCTGTCCCGGGGAACACCTGTCCCTCCACAGTAACGTCCACACAGCGCTCCTGGGCCACCAGGAAGTCTTTGACCTCCCAGGCCATGCTGCCATCCCGCAGCATGAAGATCACCCTGTTGGAGCCCACCACAAACCTGCAGGAGGACAGGGGGACATGTGGATCAAGACGCTCCACTGTAATGTAACTGTGGTTTCAAATGGCTGAATACACCTTGTTAGGCCTCGGTTTTTAGTAATGACACACGATACCGGACACTTGTGATTGAAGTGTACTGTTTCGATAAGCTGCATTGGAGTTTGTGATGATCCAGTTTGGAATTAGAGCTACTCTAAAATTTTAAGAAACCGGGTATTTTTTAAGACCCCCTCCAGACATGTTTTAAGATATATAAAAATACTATAATAATTTGTATCTGATATGGTTTTTCAACAAAAAGTTGAGTTAAAATGTCATCTACTCCTTCCTCATTAAGTCATCAAGTATTTTTTATTTTAAATGTTGTAAAACTGCTGGAAACAAGATGTCTCCTAATTCACTGAAAAGTCCATTCTCAGTCCACATCATACTTGTGTAAGTTGCATGACATGACTTTATACTAAAGCTCTACAATGTACAATGTAGTACAAAGTCAGAACCACATTTCTGCACATGCTCAGTGGAACTGCCTAATACAGCACTTCTCTGTGAAGGCTGAAAGTGTGATTGCGGTTATTAATCTTTCTTCTAAACAAGCTACCAAGCCCAAACTCTTCAGGGTGAAGGAACATGTCACCCAGTGCAGCGGTGTGGCTCATTGACCTGTTTTTAATCGTTTTTGGACAGTGAACAGTGAAGGTCTACAGCACAGAGGAATAAGATATAAGAGGGTTTGGACACACACACACACACACACACACACACACACACACACACACACACACACACACACACACACACACACACACACACACACACACACACACACACACACACACACACACACACACACACACACACACACACACACACACACACACACACACACACACACACACACACACACACACACACACACACACACACACACACACACACACACACACACACACACACACACACACACACACACACACACACACACACACACACACACACACAATAAGAAATATATAGAAAATGGCCAGCCAAATCCTTTAGTACAAAATGAAATCATTTACAATCAATTGATTCTGGTCTCAGTCTATAGTGGTCAATGCAACTGTACTTATTGGCCCTTTTCCAGAGAAATGCTGCATGCAAACTACAAGAAAACATCATGTTCCCCTCCCCACCCCCACATATAAATACAGAAACCATATACTGTGTGTGTGTGTGTGTGTGTGTGTGTGTGTGTGTGTGTGACTGCATTTTTTGAATATGTGACAGGGCGTGTTCAAGTTAGACAGGGTTTTAAGTTGGTCTTTGAAACAATATGATTTTCTGCTAGAAGTTTCATCTACCAGCTGTCTGCCATTTACGCTTGAGGACTGCGAATGATCACCTAGATTGTTTATCCATTGCCTAATTTTTCAAACATCAAAGTTACAGAGTGGGGCACACAGTACTTGTTGATGTTAAATGAGTTCAGTGAGTTAGTACCTCTGAATATCAAAGTTGGCGTTGAAGAGACTGCCCTGCCACAGACCAGTGATCTCCTCTGTCTCTTTCTCAGTGGGATCCCCCGACACTGTAGCAAAAACCATCAGAGTCCGGCCCTTCTTGGACATCTTCAGCAGCTCCTCAGGCTTGGACGGATCTACCTTAGTGAAGTCAATGGGAGGAGGAGACCTTTTGTGCTCTGGGAGGTCACCTTCTTCAATGTCATCATCCTCCTGTGGAGCCAAGAGAAATGGTCCACGGTGAGTCATGAGAGGGCATGATGAAACACTGTTACTGTCTCACTCTGCACATGACTGGAAGTTCTGTGCCCAGACCCATTCAAAATGTTGTGGCATGCTCACACCTTATCAAGTCTCACTTAAAGATCTCCTCCAGACATGTTTTAAGAATTACAAAAATACTTTGCTTTGGATAATTATTTGTGTCTCATGATTTCTGTGTGGAGAAAAAAGTTCCAGTTACTCCTCCTTTTCCCTCATTAAAATTTTCAGAATCTCTGAGTATGTAAATATTGTTCATTTCAAAAGTTTAACTGCTCGTCACAAAATGCTGGACACACTGTAAAGTCCATTCTCACTGTGACCTGGAGGCTTCAAGTTCCCACATCACACTTGCATAAGTTGAATATTGGACCACAGTTGTTTCCAAACGAGTTGTAATGTCACAAATCATGCTCCTAAGTTAGTACACACCTTAAAGGACGGGTTCACAATTTTTGTGAAGTGTGTCTCAAAACAACAGTCAGGTGTCCATATGAACAGTGAAAGCAATCATTCCTCCTGTTCATACGGGCTATTGAACGATCCCCTTCAAATGTGCTTTCAATGTAAATGATGGGGGGCAAAAACCACAGTGTGCCCACACAGTCATTTTGTGCAAAAATGCATTTAAAAGTTGATCTGAAGCTTATATGAGGCTTCAGCAGTCTGAGTTAGTCATATCAAGTGGATATCTGCCACATTTACAGTCTTTTTAGCATCAAATTCCCTCTTTGTGTTTCCCTGTTGAGCTGTGGTGGAAGTACAGTAACAAAAAGAGGGACTTTGCCACTAAAAAGAGTGTAACATTGAAATTTATCTACTTGATTTGACTCATTTGGACGCTGAAGCTTCATATTAGCTTCAGATAAACTTTTAAATACATTTTTGCACAGAAGGAGGACTGTGGATTTTGTCCCCCATCACTTACATTGTAAGTGCATTATGAAGGGATCTTCTAATGGTCAATATGAACAGGAGGAATGATTACAGCAAGAAAAACCTGCTTCAATGTTCATTTAGGCTCCTGACCGTTGTTTTAAGACACTTGAAAAAATGTGAACCAGTCCTTTAACAGACAAGGTTAGTATGACGTATCAGAGAACAGAACATACCCGACTATCAAACAAGAATTTGCTATATACGGGTACAGTATTAAACTAAGTAGTTGTGTGTTGCTGATGATGCATGGTTCATAAACGGAGCTAACGGCTTGGCTAGTAGCTAATGTGTGAAACCAGCACGTTACAAGTTACCTCCCATTGCTCCAGCAGCCGTGCCATGTCTGCGTCATTGTAGTCTCTGATGTCCTTCTTTTTCTTGGGCTTAGCTTTGCTGTCGGTCCCTAAAATACAAAGAAAATACGCGCAGAGCAGGAGCACCACACATCTCCACCTGAAGCCAGACGCCATGTTTACAGATGGTGTGTTCTGATTGGCTCTGGAGTCAGCCGGTCACAAGACGCGCGCGAGGGGCGTGTCTCGAGCCGACCGGAGGCAGACACATCAGAGGAGGGAGTATCAAAATAAAAATACAATTTGAATAATGTAGATATATTTTTATTATTTGTATGTTTGCTTTGGACGAAAACATCTGCCAAATTAATACATTTAAAAGCAAGTATTCTTACCATTATCATGTTTATTGTCCTATGTTTTGTTTTTATTTGTCAGAAACCTTTTTTTTTTTTATTTAACCTCAAACTGGCTGAAATCAACCCCAAACTCAATAAAAGTAATCTGTTAATGTAAATGACACTCCCACAATCATATTTTGGAACTATCTTCATTGATGTGAAATGTCAGAGAAACAAGTTAATTGGCTGTATGCTGATGTGTAAAAACTACGTTTTAACAGGGTTGTGTATGGTTACATGTGTGCTGCACATATTGTCATTTTCACAAGAAAATTGTGAGCTCATGTAAGTAGGAAGACACGATGTGTTCACCAGGTCTTTTAATTTACATATATAACTTGACAATTCAATGAACTTAAATAGAATAGTGTGTACGTTCATGGTAATGAAGGAACATGCCACCCAGTGCAAAAGTGTGACTTGTTTTTAATAGTTTTGTGACAACATTGGAGCTCTGTGACACAGGAAGAAAATATCAGGCCTTGGATACACACACAATACTTGTGTGGGATACAGTCCTAATTGCTTTGAGCCATGGGATTTATTAACAAGATATATATATATATATATATATATATATGTGTGTGTGTCTGTGTGTGTGTGTGTGTGTGTGTGTGTGTGTGTGTGTGTGTGCGTGTGTGAGAGAGAGAGATCTTTCCTTTAACTACAACAGGTATTTCTCGAGGTATATTTTGAGCGATTCAATTAGATTTTTTCTTTGTTTTGTACTTTTATGCAAATAAGCCTCGATCACAATGATAATAGGCAGGAAACAATAACATAATGGCCAGTAATACAGTAATAGACTAATACATTAGTTTTTAGTTCAGTCATGAACATAATTATAATAAATTATTTTTTCCTCAGTGAACATGTGGCTAGATTGTTCAGACAGTTTAGAGAGAAGCGTGTGAAGGCC
The DNA here is from genome assembly GCA_038419695.1 of Scomberomorus guttatus. NCBI lineage: Eukaryota > Metazoa > Chordata > Actinopteri > Scombriformes > Scombridae > Scomberomorus > Scomberomorus guttatus. The sequence goes on from CM076445.1 coordinate 2,832,920, forward strand.
AGCAGAGTTCACTGGGTCGTGGAGATCAGAGATCAGCCCTGCTGACACAAACTGTAGAGCTGTTTCCTCTCTGACTGACTCCACCCAATGGCACTGTGCCCTGTGCAGCTGCAAGTCCCACCAACAGTACAACAGCACTCACAGTCACAGTGTGTTCATCACAGCCTCCTACCAAGTCGAAAAGAGGGTTTGTTTCCATGTAAAATACCTGAGGGGAGGGAAGGTTCATCATTCAGTATGTATAAAATATACAGTCTCTGTCTGGGAAACATGCAGTGTTAAAAATAATTTTGATATAAACTGACGTGTAGTTTTGTAACAAAATTATTTAAATATCTGCTTTAACGTCCATATTTCCATGAAAGATACACAAAATATTGAATTAATTAGACACACACACACTATCACACTACCCAGAAAACATGCAACATCCCTGTAATGTTTCACATATAGTAATATCTATCTGTATACCTGCATATTATGCCTATATTACCACATTCACCCTCATTATGACAGCTAATGTCAACGCTTTCACATCATCCTTGAACACGTAATTCTTTCACCAAAGATAATTTCTCTGTACAGTATCCCTCTCTCTAATATAACAACAATCCAGTTTCTCCACCAGCAATATGTCATGTAATTTCTTTTGTTGTAAAGCACTTTGAGCTGCATTTCTTGTATGAAAGATGATATACAAATAAAGTTATAATTATTATTATCATTATTATTATTAAGTTTCTAATCTGCTCAAGTATAAATCTTTAAAAGACATAATAGAAAAAACAATTAATCAAATAATTTATTTTATTTCTATTGAGTAAAACCCATTATTATGAGTATAAACATGAGGTCAACACAGTCCATCATAAGAATGATAAAGGTGTCAGTTGTCCTGCTCTGTCAGGTGCAACAAAACTGACAGGAAAGTGTGAAAGATATTGATTAAGCACAGGTGGTCTAATCATGTGAAGTAAGTGAAAACAGCTGTAGAGGTGGGCCCTGGGTGTGCAGGGACTTAACACTTTATAAAAGAGTTAAAGATTGATCCACCTCAATCAGCTACATTAAAATGCCACCTACGTATCAAGTAATAATATTTCACTGATGTAATATATGTAATAGAGAATGAGTACTTTTAGTTTTGATACTTTCTGAATACTTATTGATACTTAATTTATTAATTTAAGTATACTTAGCTCATAATAATATTTCTGTACATTTACTTAAGTAGAATTTTGAATGGAGGCCTTTTACTTATAACAGAATACGTTGATGTTTACTTTACTTTTTCCTAATTAAAGAGTACTTCTTCACCACTGTTTACAACATATTCATAACAATATGCAACTCTAAGAGGACTTCATTGTTCATATTTAGTAAGACCAAAGTTATTTTGTTGAGAGTATTGGGTGTTGATGTGTATTAATATTCTACCTAAGACTCGGTTTGTGACATCATCAGCCTAATTAATACAGCTGAGCAATCAGCTGGCACATTTCCTGACACCTGTTCCTGCATGGTTTTAAATGAAAACTTAAGGCGCAAATAGGTCTCTGTCTCATTTTTTGAGTAATTCTACTCTTATATTAACTTGGAAAAGATCATACAGAGTTTTACACAATGTAATCCAGTATAATTGAATTCAAAACAATTAATGATTTCTAATAAATGTAGTGGTTATGTATGGCTTGCATAATCAGCAATCATTTTGTTAGACTTTTCAGGCTTTCTCACTCTCATTCGCACATTCTCATTCACCTACTATATTTATATAAAGTAACGTCACTTTTTTTAACCATTTAATATTTATCTCAGCACTCCTTGCACTCTTCAGTTTTTGCACTATTTGTATCCTGTTTACCACAGAAATGGTTTCACCTGTACATTGTTATTTCAATCAGGAGAGACAAGTAATGAAGTAAAGATATTTATTGTACAGATAATATTGATAATTAGTCTTATTAAAAGTCTTTGGCGCTTAGACTCTACAGGGAGATCTTGTAATCGGACATCAGTCCTGAGCAGCAGCAAGATAAATCCCCCCATGGAGTCCAGACACGGGTGGTGGTTGATGACTTCCGCTGACACTGATAAGGCTGATGAGTTTGATGAAGTGATGAAGTGATGAATCTGCAAAGACTGGTGGTGATGAGGAGGTGGTGGGGTGCGCATAACACAGCATGAAAGCACTAAAGGCAGAAAGGTAGACAAACATATTTAAAAAGACAGCACACACAATGGAGGAGCTATTGGATAGATGTGACCAGCTGGTATGAACAGCTGATAGCTCAATTGACAGCCCTGGATAATGACAGCAAAGGAAATTATGAGTGAGCATGTGTGAGAGATGTGAAAGGCATGATGGTATGAGAAATAAAACTACAGGCTTATGCATGTAAAGATAACATCTACAAATAGACTGGGGTGGTTTACCCAGTAAAATGATATTTAATAAAATAAATGATTTTAAATATGGGGGGTTTATAAATTATAAACATCTAGATACTAACGAGAGCTATGAAGTGATAAAAAACCTCAAATGTAAAATCCTGTCAGAGAGCATTAGAGATGTCCGGTGGCTGATATCTGTAGGAAGACTTCCTGTTAGAGCTGTTGTGTCTTGGAGTTGTTATGTTACTACCAAAAAATGTCCAATGATTTCCTGCAACGATGATGAGACGCAACAGCACCTCTTAATAGACTGTTACAGAACTCAGGAAGTCTGGGACAAGCTGAAAGATGTCGGTGTTCAATTTAATCTATGTTATAAATCTGTTATGTATGGTATTATTGATGATGATCTGCCATCTAAACATGCTGAACTATTACAACTAATCATTTGTGTAGTATGTTCCAAATTGTGGAAAACCAGATGTGCAATGATAATACAACAGACAGTGATCTACAGTGACACTGTAGTCAAACATATACTTACTGACCTCCGAAGGAGAAGGACAATGGACAAATCACAGTGCCTCCCCTGGAACACACTGGACTTATGAACTAACAGCACAAACTGGTTTACTGGACTCTATGCACTTTACAAATATTTAATAAAAAAAAAAAAAAAAAAAAAGCACTTTTGCACAGTTTGCACTTTATTGTCAATTTATATCACTGTTTCTTTGTTGTAAATTTTAAATGTGTCATTCAATAAAGCTTTTGTAAAAAAAAAAAGCAAGGGAGGCAAAAAAAAAAAAAATAAAGATAGTATACCTGACTGAACTTTCGCTATAGCTCCATTTCAACCAGGAGAGACAAATGAATGAAGTAAAGATAATTGTTTATTGTACAGATGATCAGTCTTTGGCACTTAGACTCTACAGGGAGAGTTTGTAATCGAGATTTTGTAATCAGTCCTGAGTAGCAGCAAGATAATTCCCCTAAATAAGGGGCACAAGCCCCAGAAAAGACACAGCCTCATATTCTCCGCCAAAGAATGTTTACTTACCAAGCAGGAATGAAACAGGCCACAATTAATCATACAAAGAAGCATAATCTGCTAAGAAATAAAACATAATGATGAGCCTGATGCAGAATTGCTTTTTTTAAAAAAGCTTAAGTGATTAGCATCAACAGTGTATGTGGGTGAATAAACAACCTAGCAATGATTAGGTCAGCACTTACCTGGACAGCTGCCAATTTCTTCATTTTTAAAATGTTTTTATTTTTGAGTTAAGGCCAGCAATGGCTAATGGTCAGCAGTGATCTAAATAACTAACAATTTGAGCTTAGTTAGCAATACTAGAGGTCAGCAGTGACCTGCTTGAAATGTATAGAGCTTATCCAGCAATGTATAATGTACAGGAATGACTTTAATAGTAAAGATTAGCTTAGGCAATAATGACACCATCACCCATCACTTATACATCACAGCTACTTAGCATAAAATATATCTCAGGCAATATCTTATTTATGCATTATCATTTATATTATAATAACCTTGTGTTGTCTTATGTTACACTTTGACAGAGACTTACTGTTTGCTTTTGTGCAATTAATCATTTCCCAGTGCAATATTATTGAACAATGCTACACACCATGTGAGTATTACTACTGAAGGTCACATCTGTATATGTGATAATTCTCACTCATTTCTTCTAAGTTTGAACTGTTGAAACAAGTGAATTACCCCTGTGGGAATTTAAAAAGTTTCATTCATTCAAAAGACATTGAGGACCTGCATTCAGCAATGATTGACCCGGCCAGAAGAGGTCAGACAATTAATCGTACAAAGATGGCATAATCTGCTAAGGGATGAAACATAAAGATGAGCATGATACAGAAAAAATTTGAGCTTAGTGATTAAAAGTCAACAGTGTATACACTTTCTATGAATACACAGAAACAAAACACACCTATCAATGACTAGGTCAGCACTGACCTGGACAGCCAACAGTTTTCTGAGCTTAGCCATCAATGGCTAGAGGTAAGCAATGGTCTGCTTGCAATGTACATGCTTTAGCCAGCAACGGCTAATGGTCAGACCTGAACAGCTACTTACTTACCAAGTATGAATAAAACAGGTCTCACTTAATCAAACCAAGACAGCATATCTGCTAGAGATGAAACATGATAATAAGCATGACACAATAAAAATGTAGAGCTTAAGTGATTATATATATATAAAGAACACAAGGAACCATAATTGAATAGACAGAAACAAAACTGAAATGGGTCTCAATTAATTATACAAAGACAGCGTAATCTGTTAAGAGATAAAACGAATAATAAGCATGACACAGTAAAATTTAGAGCTTAAGTGAGTCAACAGTGTACCATAAATGAATAGACAGAGAAAAACAGCCAGCAATGGCTAATGGTCAGAGTCTAAATTAGACAAAGAGATCCTGAACGAAGGTAAGCCCCTACATTTATAGTGATAGCCACGCCCGCCACAGAATGTTCTAGAACACCCCCTGACCCTTGGCAGTTAAATTGTACGGTTGATTCTGCCACCCCATCCATCTGCTGGGAACTATAAGTTGAAGGGTGAACCACCAGTTTCTCTGATAACACTCCTGCATTCTCACACAAGGATTATGCAAGTGAAAAAGAAAAAGTTCCCACTGCAGATGCACATCCAAGTATAAACATGTGAATCATAAAGCAGAATATCATAAAAGTAAAAAATTCCATTACAGCCAGCAATGGCTAATGGTCACATGACCTGCTTGCAATGTATGGGCCTTAGCCAGCATGGCTAGTGTTCAGGAATAACTTAAATAGTATTGATTAGGCTTAGGCAGTAAAAGACATCAATGACTTGAAATTCAGCAATGATTGGTCCTGTCAGCCATGACCAGAAATGAGTGATTAGATAATGCAGCTAGATAATAGGTGAGACAAAAACCACCAACCACCAATTATATGCAATTACTTACCATAACTGTTAAGTCTTTAGAGAACTTTGTGCTTTAATTATGCCAGAGCCTTCAGGATGCACATAAGAAGCACAGGCAGAGGATGACCATCGACCCAGTTGTTGAAGGGAAGCTGATGATAGACCTTGCATGCTGCTGAGGTTGCTGCACGTATTCTAACAAATGACCTGAGGGAATCTCATAAACAGATATGAGCTACTGATTTGTTCAGACACCATTGTTGCTGAACAAATCAGTAGCTTAGCAGTAACTCCCTGAGCAAGGTTGTAGAGACAGAGCAAGGTTGTCAGCAGTATATTGTTTCCTAAAAGCATATTAAAGACTTCAAAAGCCACAGAATAATCATTCTCATGACTGTTGTAAATGATAGCTGCTGAACAATTACCTTATGTGCAGTGCTTATATGGGATAGCTTTGATAAGGACTGAATGTAACAGCTCTTTGAAGCAATGCACTTAACATAGCTACTACCACTGAAGACAATCAGAGTCAGCTGAACTCGGGCCATATGAACAGTAATGCGTTCGCTGATCATTAAATACACTTGAAGGTGATGCAGTCACTTACTGATGAACGTACTGAAATACATTTGAACTTTGCTTACTGAGGAATTGCATAGTGACCTCCTTAAGGTGAGCTACCACAATTAGACAGCTAGCCAACTCCATTCGCAAAAGACATGAGTCAGAATATAGCCATCAAGCTCCAAATTTTTTAATGCAGATTCAAGGTGCGTGAAGAAGTGAAACGGAGTGAAAAGGCAATGCTTCCTATGACACACAACAGAATGGCAGCTGATGCACTTCTTCGCTTTGGTTGGGCTGAAAACTACCCTCCTGCCTATATGAGCTTTCTTTTCCTACTTCCTGTCTACAAAGGAAGTTCTCCCAAAAGGCTGAACAATTAAACAGAAATGCAGTAGAGGGGACCAAACACCACACTACAAAATAAAAATGCCTAGGGGGCAGCATATATAGAGAAATACATTGAAATGTGAATTGATTGCTAACTGATGAACATACTGAAATACATTTGACAGTGATGCATACTGAAATGCATGTATGAACTGAAATATGTTTGCACAATGCATACGCCAAAAAAAATTTCAAGCTTCTGGGTTTGCTTCCACATTGTGTGGCCCACTGAATATGTGCAGTAGTGTTTCCCCCACTGGCCCTGCCTGCGAGTTCCCGCTCGGCCCATAGACTTTACATTGTGATGACATCACTGATTTTTACATTGCTTTTCTTGGCTCAGGGAAAGTTTTACAAATATAAAACCTCCATGGATCAAAAATTCATATTAGAAAGAGTCATAACTGACCTTGTTTGCAGTTCGAGGTGTCCTGTCAACAGTTTTACAGACATCTCTTTTACAATGGTGGTCTATAGGGAAAATGCCGAAATTGGCTGCAGGGGTATTTTTTGCTGCAATACTGCAAGTGACCACTAGGAAAAATTAGCTGCAAGGCTGAGTGGCGGAGCCCTATCCAGCTCTTTTAATACGTCCATGTATTTTACCAATGAAAGGGTGGTCAGCACCGGCTAAACAAGCTGCTGCGTGAAAGAATGAGGAAAATTAAAGATCTGATAACAGACAGCAATGTAGCCAATGAAATCTGGGTGTTAAATCCCAGTACCAGAACACACATACTTAATATTTACACACTCACGTTTTCCACTGATAGTGAAACACTCGCACTGAAGAGCCCTGCTGTATCCCACAGCAGCAGATAGCACTGGCTTTAACATCCAGGCTATGTTTGAATAAACATGCATATGAGCACAAGCAGCAAAACTTCCCAACCACCGTGATGCAGTGTGTTGCTTTTGAAACACTATATGAACAGCAGCAGCAGCAGCGGCAAATGCAGCAAGAAAGCATGTGAGCAGTAGGTATGCAGCACGCGCATAACGGAGAGGAATTCAAACATATTTAAAAAGTCGGCCACATGATGATAGGCTGACAATGGAGGTGTGTCACCGTGCTATTGGATAGATGTGATCAACTGGTGTGAACAGCTGATAGCTCAAATGACAGCCACAGAAAATGACAGCAAAGGAAATTATGAGTGAGCATGTGTAAGAGATGTGAAAGGCATGATGGTATGAAAAATAAAACTACAGGCTTATGCATGTAAAGATAGTATACCTGACTGAACTTTCGCTGTAGCTCCATTCTTTGTGTATCTTTCTGAAGATTGTTGTGTTGTTATTCTCTGTAAGCACATTGAGAGCCACTAAACCAGAGTCAAATTCCTTCTATGTGTAAACATACCTGGCCAATAAAGATGATTCTGATTCTGATTCATTCACCCCACAGTGGTCTCTCCCATACTACAACTGGATTGGCTCTTGGCTCTTTCCCTTCAACTCTTATGATTGGGTACTGTCCACATTTGCATTTAGTGACTGGATGATGACTTGGACGTAATTTACAAGATTCAGATTTGACCACCCATTAAAAAAAACTACAGTGTGAGTTTGTGGAGCAGTGTTAGGAGGGAATTATGTATCCCTACTAGTATGTCACTTCAATTTCTCCTGCAGCAATGTCCACATAAAATCGACTGTAGGCAAATTAACTATTACTTAGTAAACACTGCAGGTGTAGGCTAAATGTAGGCATATATTTTACTAAATTATCTGCTGCTTACTATGTAATAATAAATAAATCTCTTATCTAATTTTTAAAAAGGTCCTGTTCTGCCACTAGTTTTTCCATTTAAATGAGGCAATTGCTGCCAGAATGACTGTGAAACTCACAGATAGCCCAGGCTATATCTGTAAGAATGTGAGTTTTTAATGGCATTTTCTTTTCTTGTACAGTTTGCTCGACCCAGTGGCGAGGGGGAGACCTAAAACTCCTGCCTTCCTTCCAGCTGTGCCGCTACTGTGTGATCTGTGAGATCCAGGCATGCATCGTCGGAAAATGCATTTCTTCCCACTGACTTCTCCCAAACGTGCTGCAGGTGTATCAGGTCATGTACATAATCCAGACTAGAGATGGGATTTATAGCTCTTTGGAGGGATCAGATCTTTGTGATCCGTTCATTTCAAAGAGCCATTCAAAAGACTGGCTCATTTGGCTCATTTTTATATTTATTCACTTTTAAGAAGCCAGCCTGGGGTTAATTCATTTTATCCTGGAAATAATCATAGGGTGGAATGATGGGCTGAGATTTGGATCAGAATAATTTCAAACTCAGATTTCCCACCAATATTTGAGTTTGAATTATTCTGAAATATTGATTATAGCTTCATTTGACATGTCTGGACAAGATTTTAAAGTCTGATATGGATTCATTGTAAATATTCCACTGCCATATCCCTCTGAGTTGACAGTGAGATCACTATTTACCCTTTGTATAAAGTGTGTGTATGTGTGTAAAACTACTTTGACTCATGTTATTCATGCAACACCTAAACACGCTTTTTTTTTCTTTGTTTTTCACTGAGGCACTCACGTGAAGGGAGCGTGCACAACTTAGCGCTTATTTCATATGCAATGCATATGAAGTAAGCGCTCCTCCCCATGCTCTCTCCGTCTCACTCAGTGGAGGAGGAAGGAGGAGCTTGTGTGAGCATCTGGGTGAACCATAGGTGTGAACTCAGGGAGAGAGAAAAAAAAGAACAGCTCAACCAAAACGCGACTCGGTTCCCATCGTTCATGTTAATGAGCCAGTCAAAAGATTTTGTTTGTTCGTGAACGTCACAACTCTAATCCAGACTTTTGTTTTGATAATTAGAATACTTTAAAGAAAACTGGCGGTTGGTCTAAACTGGGGATCTGCGTGTTTTTTGAGCGTTGATAACACCTGTAGTTTATGAGCATGTGAAACGCTGGGGCTAGTTAGTGATGTCAAAGATGCCAGAGTAAACAAAGCAAGCAAAGCAAAGCAACATTAATATCCAAATAAAGCTATTAAACACCAGCCATAGATAGCCACCAAAAATAAGTACATTTGATGTAGTTATATTCGGGCATTTCCATTTTCAGCTAGGCCTACCTTTTACTTACCTCATAGAAGTAAATATATTTTACACCTCTACATTTATCTGATAAGTCTATTTACAGATTAAGGTGTTATATATGATCAACTTGATCAGCTATGATGCATTACTAGAGATTAAATTACTCAATAGCCTACTATATAAAGTGGTTGAAATGGACTCCATCTCAACCAGCATCATTAAAATGCTGCATACCCTACATGTTAATGCATCAGTAATAATAATTATATTATTATAAATACTATAACATGTATAGTGATATAACTCTGAAAAGGGCAACTCTGCGTGAGTACTTTTACTTTTGATACTTCAGTATATCTTGCAGCTCAGATTTACATAATTTTATTTCAGGCTATAATTTTGAATACAGGACTTGTGTTTGAGTATTTTTACATTGTGGTATTTCTTCTTTTACTTAATGAAAGCATCTGAATAATCCTTGCAGCATTGCCTACAGCAGCTTGTAAAGACAGCTGATTGTAACTGTTTCTTAAAGCTAAAGTCAGCGATTCTAATCCAATACACTTTTTGTCAAATTCAGCGAATATCTCCTCATGGCCCACTAGCTGTACCTTCTGTGTGTGCACTGAAAAAAATCTGGTGTTCATACACAGCACTGACTCTGTAAATGGGCATGTAAACACAATGGTTCAGGGTGAGCCACACAACACTACTCAGGCCAATCAGCAGCAGGGGGCGTTCATGCTTGTGCACAGGGCCGGGGTTAAGTCATCAGAGCAGCTGTCTGTGTGAGGACATGACTCGTCTTCCATCTTCAGCACCCATTGAATGGTGGGGGAGGGCTGGCAAACTGGAGAGAGAGAGGCTGTGGCTGGAACAGATATGCTTCCATTTTATTAAATGCATCAATCCACACTGAATCTGAGACAGTCTCACAGAGACCCCCCCACATTTTTTGTGCTCTGAGTCTGTTTCTGTTGCGTTTAGTGAAGCATAATCTGAGCAGGCAGCTGTTTAAATCACACAAATATTCCACTGTATATGTGTTCTCATCTTATTAATCATATCAATTAATCAATAAATTACAAACACTGTCAATTTCTTCCCATGGAGCCAACATGCAAACTATTTTGGTTCAGTAAATTTCTGCTCTCAGTCAGCCTGTTGAAGACAGTTTGTCCTCTCAGCTCCCCAGGAGCTGCAGCTGATTTGCTGTTTTTATGGACAGAGATGCTGAATGCAGGTCGAGTGAGAAGTGAGGAGGCTGCAGAGGCAGAGAGTGTGGATGGTCTGTTGTGCTCACATGAGAAATCTTTTTTCTGCTCGTGATAAAGTGTGAGAAGAACAGAAGTGACTCTACAGCTGACGCATCACTCTGGATTCCATATTTCTCTTTTGGTCGTTACCTCATGAATGTATAAAGATAACTAGATACAGCGACGGAGGCGGGGCCCCATTCATTCCTATGGAATTTGCTCAGTGGCGCATGAAGCCAGAAAAGCCACTATGGGCCTCATGCACCCATAGAGCATGCTCACTAGAGACTTCTGCCAGCTGAGACAGCTAACTTCCGCTTAGCTAACTTGAATGGGATAAAACAATTAAATCATGCAGCTCTTCTAGACTTTTGAAATGTGATCGGACCAAATGGATCACATTCTGATAGTGAAACAAGTCATTTTGTGGGGGTTGTGATGCTCAAAAAATGTATCCACCGTTTTACAGACACTCCTTTTGCAATGATTGTGTGCAGGAAAAATGCTTTTTGGACCTGTCGGACCGGAAGTTGTAATTCCATGGTTTGGCCACTATGTCAAATTGTCTTCAAAGCCTGCTCTTCCTGGCATGTGTTGCCTTGGCAGTGTGCGTCCATGAATATTGGGGGGCGGAGCTTCTGAATGAGTAGGAAGGGAAGGGTGTACTTGTTTGAGTGTTTAGTTCAAATATCAATAATCTTTCTCCAGAATGACTGACTCTACCTTTAAACCAAACTGCCCTGATTGAGTGCCTTTATTTTGAAAAGACCGACGCGGATCACGTGACGCAGCAGGGAGGCGGAGGTCTGTCTGTCTCATGGCAGCGGAGCAGCTAGTCCTGAAAGGAAAAGTAGTCATAAAACTCTTCGGAGCTCTCTGGCTACCGTGTAACTAGACTCTTCCCCAGCGACGTGGTTCATGTGAGACTACCGCCAGTTCCCAGACATGATGGAAAGTTCATTTTAAGGCAAGGGGCTCCTCGTGTTGGTGTGTTGCTACAACTTCGCTCAGTCCAGCCGCCGTTCCGCCGCGACCACACCCTCCCTGCTTCCTCATAGTACTGCAGCGGGAGCGCGCAGCGCGGCTTTGAATCTCTGGGAATAACGGCCGCTTCTTCCAGCTGCGCTTACGGTTTTGGGACCGCAGTCAGCCAAAACAAGTGAGTCAAATGTTCAGGGACCACCGACCGGTATGGATATGAGAAGCGAGTTCCCACAGAGGATATGCGGGGCCACACACTCTCTGGTCCCGAGTTAAGACGCGGAGGAGGAGGAGGAGGAGGTGGTGGGGGGCGGACAGACGGACGATGCATATGGAGTCGAAGCGACCGGAGCAACTGCTAGCTTCTAACCCAGGGCTGTGTTTGAAAAAGAAGAGGTTGAAAGTGGATTGAGTGGTTTGTGTTGTTGGGCAGTCGCCCTTTCGGTGGATTTTACTTGGGAAGGAGTCATGAAATGATGGTGCTGGAGGGAAACACAACTCTTCCCGCTGTCCAGAAGAGCTGCCCGGGTGGTGCCCCGTTTGTAACCAGCATGAGTAACGTTACGCCAGGCCGGTCAAACTCATTGGGAACAAGTCGGACAAGATCTCGGTGCGGTTACAGGCTACTTGCTCTCTTGCGAGTGGACACAAAATGATATCCTATTGATTACGTCAAAAAAGGCATCTACTAAATGTTGAGGTGATGTTTTCTTGGTTATAGTCACAGATAGATCCTCATTAAGGGCATCTAGCGTTACTAAAATAGCACAGAGGCAGTTCAGCAAATGTAATTCCAATTGGGAATGTGCTATTATAAAAGATAAGGATCTTTTGACATTATTTTTATAAATCTCAATCTGCACTTTGCCTTGTAGAAGGCACCTTGGCGGCACTGCAGTTTGTGTGTGAGTTCTTTAATTCAACAACCTGTGAATTCTTCTGTTCCACAAAAACTTGGGACTCTAATAAGAATATTGACTTTTGAATTTTGTTCAGGGCATTCAAAATTAATGTGTCAAGATAAGAGCATACAGATTATTACACTGATTACTCAGAAGTTGTCTGGATTTGACTGTGTAATATTGTAACATTATTAATAATCAAAGTAAATCATTCTGGGAATATGCCAGGTCATAGTGTAGGACTTTTATTATAACAGAATTCAGAAATACACCAGTTAACAATGGGGAAGTCATTCCAATAATGCAGTAATTTAATTTTGCTCTTTCATCATGTTTACATTGAGATTACATGTCCTGTGTGTCAACATATAATGTACAGTTTATCCATACTCTGAAGGAATATAAGGAAGACTGTTTGGCCAGTTGTTATTTAAAAGATTTAAAAAAAAACAGTGAGCTGAGGCTTATCTTGGAAATGTCTTAAACAATACAATGCAGTGTGCAGCAGCAGAAAACTATAAATAACTGAACCCCTCCAGAAGAGCAGTTTGAGCCTCTCTCCACCCCCCACTCCCCTCCTTATTATGGCTAGTGGTGGCTCTGGCAAATCGGCTAGCGAGGGATCAGCCAGCACACCCGGTGGCAGTTTGCAGCAGAGGAAGCGGCTCTCCTCTGTCTGTGACACATGTAAGGGCAAGATGCAGCTGGTGGCTGACCTCCTCCTGCTGTCCAGTGAGACCAGGCCGGTCATGACCTCTGAAGGTGTGGCGGTGGCTGAAACCTTCGACCAGTGCCGTGACACGGTCATTGCCAGGACTAAAGAGCTCTCCATTCTCACCCACGACATCCAGAGCCAGCTCAACATGGGCCGCTTCACTGAGGTGGGGGACCGCCTGTTGGAGATGGCCGATCTGGTGGTTTCCTTGACCGAGTGCTCGGCCCATGCCGCTTACCTAGCGGCAGTGGAGACCGCCGGCTCTCAGCCCTGCTTGCCGGGTCTGGTGGACCGCTACAAGGTGACACGCTGCCGGCACGAGGTGGAGCAGAGCTGCGGCGTCCTCCGAGTCACGCCCCTGCCAGACCTCACCCCCCAGCTCCTCCTCGAGCTCTCTCAGAACATCTCCACCAACCTCAAGACTCTGACAGACATCTCGTCGCTGGCCAGCGAGAGGTCCAGAGACCGTTTTGCAAAGGAGCAGTTCAAGCTGAGCGTCAAGAGTATGAGCACGAGCGGCACCGCCTTCCTGGCTTGTGTCAAAGAGGTGAAAACCCAGCCTAGTGAGCTGACCAGGAACCGTTGCGTCCTCTTCAGTGCTGCTCTGGTCCAGGCCGTCAGTGCCCTAGTCGGGTTCGCCACAGAGCCTCAGTTCCTGGGAAGAGCTGCGAGTGTCTCCACTGATGGGAAGGGGGTACAGACTGCAGTTTTAGGGGGGGCCATGAGTGTGGTTTCAGCCTGTGTCCTCCTCACTCAGGGCCTCAGGGACGTTGCCCAGCATCCCGAGAGCAGCTCCAAAATGGCGGACTACCGGGAGCGTCTGCGTAACTCAGCATGTGCTGTATCAGACGGCTGCACTCTGCTCACTCAGGCACTCAGAGAACGCTCCTCTCCAAGGACTCTGCCGCCAGTCAACTCTCATTCTGTGAATTAGTTCAGGAAGAGGCAATATGATCTCCAGTCCCCCTCTGTCCTATTCCAATGTACCAAAGAGACTCACTTGGGTTATCCCTGCTCATCAGGTTTAGAGTCAGAGTAACATCAGAGGAAGGCTATCTGCAGGTCTGCTCGGGTGGTTGAAGTGTGTTAAAATGTAGAGGAGCACTAAAACAACGGCTACAGGGTTTTGTATCGCGCTGGATGTGACTCAAACCTTGTTAAACAGACCGCTTTACCGCTCTGGGCCTGACCCGAGCTCAGCTGACAGCCCCGCTCGTTACCAACAGACAGCAGCCTTCAAACCTGAAAAGTTTACCTCAGTTTTCAGCTCCGGTGAAAACACCAGCCTTGATGATGGATGTAGCCTCGCTGTGTGAACCTATGGTTGGCTGACCTGCTCGAGTACATGTGCTTTGTGAGATTGGAAAGAGTGATGAGTGTCTCAATGCTTGTTTTTGTTTTTTTTCTCAACGTGTGTGAATTCTTAATTGGTAAAAGCTGCTGTGAGTGTGTGCCATAGGTTTTACACTATTTACCAGACTCCCATAGTATTTTAATGTGTTTTGATCATGCATGTAATGGAGTATTTATTTCAACTATTAAAAATGTTGTTTCTGATATGCTGTTGTTGGGGTAATGTGCTTTGAAAAGCCAAATTGATTTAAAGGGTCAGTTCACCTAAATTAACGTCTTTTCTTGAACCCAAGTTTTGGTCTTATTCGTCCAGGTTTGGAGATATCTGATTTCTGCCTCCATCTAAATACAGCAGAGTTGAATGGAGTTTAGTTTGTGGTGCTCAAAAATATGGTACCACTGTGTATGTAAATTGTTATATAAGATGTAATGAATGACTTTATTAGGGCTTAATAAATCATTTATTTATTATATATATTATACTAAGAACAGCATTTGGGTTTGCAGGTTTTGAAAAAGCTTTGGCTCTTTACTTCATCAGGTAGACTGTTTGACCAAGGGAATTTTCACAACCTGGCAACCCAAATGTTAGTAATGACTTATAGCTAATCTATAAAGTATTCATAAACAATTTCTTAACCACTAACAAACCCTGTAGTTGCAACTAGCCCTTTATACAGTGTGCCTTTTGAAGAATGTGGTACCAAGTTCTGAAAAATGATTTAAATCTAAATCTTCTGCTCACAAATCATGTGTTGTGTGTGTGTGCAAGACAAGGGCATTGAGGGCTCTGTACTTTCCACAAACAGTGTCCCTGGATAATACACAGTCTTCACTGGGAAATCATAGAGACAGATCACTCCAAATCTGGACAAATGAAACCAAAACTATCTGCATGGAGAGAGAAGAGAGAAAATGTGTGAACTGACCCTTAAGACAAACTGATTTAAGATGTCTGAAGATTCTCCATCATTCGGGTCATGGTCTGGTTCTGCTAAAGTCTTTGCAATTTACTTCATTGGATCATGATGTGACTCAGCGTTTGTAGGATGTGATAAATATATGCTAGTTCAGGAATATACTGTAAGAATTACTAAACCAGACATTTTGATAATTTTATTAAGAAGGTATTAAATAGTGACTCGACAAAGATGGTGATGTTATCAGGAAAAACTCAGTGTCATTAAGTTGTTGCATCTTTCAGTTGTGGGAGAAGTATTCAAATTCTTATGTGAAAGTAGGAAAACTGCAATGTAAAAGAACTAGTATTATCAGTTAAATGTACTTAAAGAACATGTTCACAGTTTTTCAAGTCCATCTTAAAAAATGAACATCGAAAGAGGTTTTGCTGTAATCATTCCTCCTGTTCATACCGAACATTAAAAAAGTGTCATAATGTAATTTCAATGTAAGTGATGAGGACAAACTCCACAGTCCTCGTTCTCTGCAAAATCTTTTCAAAAGCTTATTTGAAGCTAATAAGAGGCTTCAGGAGTCTGAGTCAGTGTAAATCTTCCACAATAACAATTTAGTACAACTTTCCCTCTTTTGTTACAATCCCTCAACTGCAGCTCAACAGGGAAACATAAAGATATCCACTTGATTTGTCATGTCAGACTGCTGAAGCCTCTTCAAATAAACTTTGAATAATTCTGACTGGATTCTGTTCCCCATCACTTAGATTGGAGGCTCATTAGGAAGGGATCTTTTAGGGATAATTACAGCAAGAAAAACTTTCAGTGTTCATATTGGCATCTGATAATTTTTTAAGATGGACTTGGAATAATTGTGGCCCCATCCTATGAGGTTTTAAAAGCACTGCTGTACTCATAATGCAGAAACTTTAGTTATTTATTGTTTCTCATGCATTAATATGTAAGCACCATTTTAATGTTATAGCTGGTCAAGGTGGAGCTACTTTGAACTGAATTTGCAGGGTAGTTAAAACTATGCATTTTTAATAAGCTGATTACTAGTGTTGTGTATACACTCTTTATCAGCAAAGTAACCAGTAAATAGCTGTCAGATAACTTCTGTATGAAGTTTGTATGTTCTCCCTGTGCCTGCGTGGGTTCTCTCTGGGTACTGCGGCTTCCTCCCACAGACCAAAACATGCAGGTTAGATTAATTGGTGATTCTCAATTGCCCATAGGTGTGAATGTGAGTTTTAATTGTTGTCTGTCTCTATACAGTACCAGTCAAAAGTTTGGACACACCTTCCTATTCCCTTGAATGAGAAAGCGTGTCCAAACCTTTGACTGGTACTGTACGTTAGCCCTGTGTTTGACTGGTGACCTGTCCAGGATGTACCCTGCCTCTGGCCCAGTGTCAGCTGAGATTGACTGCAGCTCCCTCACAACCCTCTAGAGGATAAGCGGTAAAGAAAATGTATGTAAAAAGTATACTATGTCTTGTGAAAAGCTGGGAAATTGGGACAGGCTTTTTTTTTTTTACAATTTTCTGAGACTAAACAATAATTGATTAGAGAGGTTAATAGATAATAAAAACAATAGTTTTTGCATTAGTCTACACATTCTGGTGGTTGTGTGTTATAAAGAGTCCATGCTTCAACTAGACCTGTGTTCATACCCCTGTGTCAGCAAACATTAGCAGAAGCATTGAGCAACACACTCAATCCAGACCACTTTCAGACTGTTCCTCTGTAGCTGACCCTGACAGTTGACCTCCATGTGGAGAAGGAAAAAAAAGGATCAATGAAGTATCACAAGAATAGTCAAGTAGTTTGTCTCGTGATTTTCACCAGTATTGGGAGGTTTGTGTGCTGTGAAAAAGACCTGTTGAGCTAGCGTCACCCTGAAACTGGAACACCCAACTGGAATGCAGTCTTCACTGACACAATATTTAAAAACGACAAAAGGTAGTGGCGAGAAGTTATGTGCTGTAATTTCTTGACAAACAACAGTGTATCCATCTGCCCACTACTTCTGTACAGTATCTCTGTCTACAGTTACCAAAGTTATGTGTTACGAGTTGCCAAATCAGGAATATTTACAGCAGGCAGTTCCCATTAAAACCACAAATTTTTGTTTTTACATTTCTGTTTGTGTACAAGTTAAACAAAAAAAGATACAGCAGTGAGCTTGAGAGGTGTTGGTAGGTGTGTTTTTGAACTTTTTACAGAGTCAGACTTGCTGTTTCCACCTGCTTCCAGTCTTTATGCTAAGCTAGGCTAACCAGTGCTGATTCCAGCTCTGCATTTAACACACAGACACGAGATCCATAATGTTTTCTCATCTCTCTTTCAAAAAGAAAGAAAATAAGCTGAACTATTCCTTCAAGGTTATTAATTACAGAAGTGTTTTACCTGCTATGACATGTAAAACTGTCTGCCATGAAAAGGCTCTGCTGTCATGGTTTGAGGGTACTCCTTGAAAATGTCAAACAATGTTGAAGATATATCTGACTTGACACTCAATAATACAGAAGTGCCTGAATAAGTAAAGAAATATGAATGTCAGAATTTATACATCAGGGAAATTAAACCAGAATTGAAAGGATATAGTCTGACAAAAGCACTTAATTCTGACAGAGACTGAGAGATGAGGTTGAAAGTTCTGTTAAAAGCTAATTAGCAGACCTTGAGTTAGGGTTTTTTTGTTACATTACTGCAGTCGTGTGAACTTTTCAGCTCACATTTCATGGCTATAGAGCTGTGGTATATTGTGCATACACAGTATCTATAACCCTATAACTACTTCTAACAGGAAATCTCTCCCATCACTACCTTCCATCCCACATGATGTGGCATGACATGGACCAGCGTCCAGTGTATTCTCCTGCACTGCCCTTTCCAGTTCGTCCCAGGTCACACTCCTTCTGGAGTAAAGCTATCATAAGCCCTGGGTTGTGGCAATCTCACAGTACACAAATCCTCATTTGATGAAATGTATTATATAGGGATGTCATCCATGCAGCATTTGAAGTTGGATCTCATCTGAATCCTTTTAGGACACAGTGCAGGTAACCCTGATATGATTCTGGAAAGTATTTGCCAAGTTTGGTATCCTGGGTGTTTTTAGGACGTGTTTTTCACACAGCCTCGCACTGATAAACTAAATTCAGTCAGAGACAACTGACCATTTATAGCAAATGGTTATACAGTTAGATTTGGTGGGAAAGGCTCTGCTGATTGAGGGAGCTCTCAAAGATTCTGAGCAGCAACAAGGATTCTGCTGAGAGTTAATTCCCCTTAATATACAGTACTGTGAAAAAGTTTTAGGCAGTAAAAGTAAAATTGAGGATGCTTTCAAAAATAATAGCATGAATAGTTTTTATTTATCAGTTAACTTGATACAAAGTTGAGTAAACAGCAGAAACCTAAATGACATCAATATTTGCTGTGAGCAGCTTTGCCTTTAAAACAGCAGCAGTTCTCCTCGGTACACCTGCACATAGTTTTTCAGGTACTTGGAAGGTCGGTTGTTCCTGCATCTTGGAGAAGTTGCCACAGTTCTGTGGATTTAGGCATCTCAGCTGCTTCTGTCTCTTCATGTAATCCCAGACTGACTCCATGATGTTGAGATCAGGGCTCTGTGGGGGCCAAACCATAGTTCTTTATGACTCTGGCTGGATGTCTGGGCTCGTTGTCATGCTGCAGAATAAAGTTGGGAGCAATCAGACGCCTCCCTGGTGGTGTTGCCTTATGGATAAGAATCTAAACATCTAAAATTCCTAAAACTTTTGCACTTTACTCTGTATGAACATAACTCTCAGTTTAATGAATTCCAATAACATTGATCCTCAGATTTCCCTTATCAATATCAGGTGAAATTCAGTTTGTCCAATATGACCAAATATCCACAGAACTAATGACACTTAGTGCTAATTAGCAAATGTTAGCAGGCTAAATTAAGATGGTTGAGCCTGGTAAACATTATGTCTTCATGCTAGCATTGTCATTGTGAGCATGTTAAGAGTAACAAATATGTAAAACAAATGAAATAAGGAATAAAAGTCACAAAATAAAAAAAGAAGCAATAAGCACAGTCAGTCAACAATCATATAAAACTGAAATTCTTTTTAAAATTCAAATATCTGCACCAGAACATCTCAGGTGACACTTTCCATGTGTGGTTTTACAAATAGGAAGGTACAGATGGTCAGCCTGTCTGGTATTATCAATATGAAAAAGTCCCTAAGAGATATTCTCTAAAATAATATTTATCTTGTACTGAAGTTTTCTATACTTCCTACTTCTGAGAAAGTCTAAAATCTGAAATCACTCACTTCATTCATTCATTCATTAGTCCCTAGACTGTATAACAGACACTAGTGAGCAATAAACTGAGATTTCAGAAACTCTTGACCAAGTCCTCCAAAAGGTCTCAAGTGACACTGATTCTGATTGCTCTTCACTGGCTCCCCATCTAATTCAGAATCCAAGAATCACCTATAGAGCTCTGCATGGTCAGGCACCTGCCTACATTAGAGATCTACTGCAGCCCTATGTCACCAGCAGGTCTCTAAGGTCCTCTGATCAGGGTTTGCTGGTTGTTCCTCAATCTAGGCTCAAAACTAAAGGAGACTGCTTTTGAGGTTGTGGCTCTTAAACTTTGGAACTCTCTCCCTTTGGACTCCTTTAAAAAGCAGCACAAGACCAATTTGTTTAGACTTGCCTTTGTGTAGTTTTTCTATTTTCTATTTAATTCTGTTTTATTGTGTTTTATGTCTGTATGTTTATGCTTTATTTCTTCTTTGAAGCACTTTGTGATGTCTCTGCTTTTAAAAGGAGCTATATAAATAAAGTTACTTACTTACTTACAGTAACCAACCCTAAATTTAACTATATACTTGTGTTAAACATTTAATAGGAACTTCAGTGCTTTAGCCATTTGTGATGATACAAAGCTGTAGGCTCTCAGCAGTTCTTGACCCAGCATTCTTCAGCCTTCCTGCCAGCACATGCTGAAGCCAAAACTATTGGCCCACAACAGGAAACCTATAGCCTGCACTATCAGGAGTGGCTTCCTTCCTTCATGCAACAAAACACTGGAGTCATAATTTCGGGCAAGGTTTCGCCCATTTCCTGCTGCAGGAGGGAAACACTTGCCTATCCTTTTCCCTAGAGGAGCTCCAATCCCTGCGGCAATGACGACTCAGTGTCTGAGGAGAAGGAACTACACAGGGTGGATGTCCTTTCTTTTAACCAGGCAAGGCAGCACATTGTGTTTCCAGCTGTGTTGTAGTAACCTTAGAAGAGCTAACTGATCCAGATTGAATTATTTATAGGCTTGGCTGATTAAATGACAGTGTTGTTATTGCTCTGACACAGCTAGCATTACAACAAGACCAGGAGTCTGCAGCCATGCTAGTGGCTCTGTGCTACCATCAACATGTTAACATGCTCACAGTGATAATACTAGCATGTAGATGTCTAGCAGGTATCATTTTTACCATCTAATTTTATCATGTTAGCATGCTAACATTTGCTAATTAGCACTAAACACAAAGTTCAGTTGAGGCTGATGAGGATGTCATTAACTTGGCTGGTATTTGGTCATAAACCAAACTAGTGGACACTAGATGAAAGCTCAAGGAATCAAAGTTTTTTAAATTCGTCCTCTGTGGACCATGAATGTCTGGACCAAATTTCATGACAACCCATCTAATAGTTGTAAAATCATTTCAATAAAAACAAAAAATTACATCATAGTGGCACTACAGGAAAAGTGTGGGGATCACCAAAGTCATTAGAATACATTGGGCCTCATGCAAGAAGCACTTGTACAAAGACATTTGTTCTTAAGAGGCACAAACGAGTGATTTAGGAGAATTTATGACATTCACCAATTTTCTCATTCTTAGAATTTTCTCTGAGGTACGAATGAAATTCACAAGTGGTCCAGACCTGTCGTACCAGACATCCAGACTTTCTCCACAGGGCAAAAAAAATAATTTGACCTGGAATCATAATGCCTTAATCTGAATGAGTTTGAAGTTTAAATGTGATATAGAAATGCACTAAAATAAAAATATATAACTAAAACCAACTTAATGCAAAATGAATTTCCATTGTTCACCATATTATCATCATCATCATCATGGCTGCCAGTGCCAGTGTTGTTTTTTTAGATGTGATGATATTTATGTCAGTAGTCATAGTAAACAACTGGCTCAGGGTGTTTCTGCAGGTTTCTGTCCAGTATCATGTTGTGTTACAGCTGACAATAACATCACCTAATGTAGGCTATAATATTCTCCTCTAATATCTCTGTGACTGTCACATGACATATTAGTCACAGAGCGCTTTGCTTTAAAAAAATGTTTTTTAGCATCTAACTTCACGTCAAAACATTCCCTCTTTATTTCTGCCCCAGTACAGGGCTGCTGCTGATGAAATGTTGTTGACTGCTCTACTATTTTCTAATAATAATACTAGTTTGGTAATAACACTAATGACACTGTTAAATTTGATCTGTTTTCATCTGCTCCACAGCTCCACAGTATAAAATTCTTCTTTTTACTCCTTGGGAATATTTTTGTGAATGAAACTTGTCCACAAAGGGAGCAGAACAGGTAGCCTTATAAGGCAATTTTAGGGGTTTTGATTATGCAGATAATGAAATCTTGCGTTCAAACAAGTTTGGGCAAGAGTTTGTTCAAACTGGATTGGAACACTTTATGCAAACAAACTCACAGAAAAATGTAAGACAGATTTAGGAGAATAATACAGAAATGTTCTTGCATGAGGCCCAATGTCAGGGAACATGAATATCATCATCAAGTTCTCAGATAAGATAGATTTTATTGTACCATTGGGGAAATTTTACTTGAGCTCAGCATCACTGTATCACAGAGCATTCATCTCTAGACATACTTAGCAGCATCCTTACAATGATTCATACATAATTGTAAGGATGCTGGTATGTCTGGAGATATTTCACTCTGAACCACAAGTCAACCTGCTACCACCTTTCTCTCACTGAAACTGTTGTAATCTGCTCGCAAAATAAACAAAATGTCACAAAGCCATCATGGAAACAAAAATAGTACACAGTTTTTTTTTCTCTTGTTTTCTGTGGCTGACTTGCTTGTCTGTCCTCCACACATGCCCAGTAGGAAGAGAATTACCTGTTGGATGTGGACAGAGGTATTTGTAGAGCTGAAACTTCTGCTGTGGACGCATGTCGTTTTTGCTCAAAAACAGCGTTTTAGAATTTAGCCGACTTAATGTAGATGTAGTCAAACATGTATCTTATCTGTTTAGACTGTGCACAAACAGAAATGTAAAAACTATAAGTTGTGGTTTTAGAGGGAGTTACATGCTGGATATATTTCTTGATGAACAACTAGTAACAAAGGTATCACTCTATCTTGACCTCCTTATTAATCTGTATGAATCACAAGGGGTGGGTCGTCCACTAATAGGAAGATTGGCGGTTCGATTCCCAACTCCTCCAGTCCACATGTTGAAGTGTCCTTGGGCAAAAAACTGGACCCTATATTGCTCCTGATGGCTGTGCCATCAGTGTATGAATGTGTGTGAATGATTAGATTTCCTCTGATGGGCAGGTTGGGACCTTGCATGGTAGCCCCTGTACCCATTCAGCGTATGAATGTGTGTGAATGGGTGAATTGACTCGTAGTGTTAAAAGCACTTTGAGTGGTCGGATGACTAGAAAGGCGCTATACAAGTACAGTCCATTTACCATTTACCATTTACAAAGCAGATAAATGGAAGCAAGCAGAGGAGAATTTTTAAGCTCTGAGGGTATTAAGATGTAAATAGATTGTGGAAAAAAACTTACAGTATTGTATTGTATATGCACACAAGAAACCAAAAAATAATAAGTAATTAGTTTAACTAAGAAAAGCTGGGTAAGGGAGATAACCGAACAGAGAACATCACTAAAATGAAGAAAACTATACAATTCCTGAAATATGCACCTAGTGGCATGTTAACCCATTTTTTTACATTTTTTGTGAAGATGCAATGTTGCTTTCAAATTTTATTTGAAAAATAATAGCCTAATTTTTTTCATTAGGGCTCACAAGTTCAGATTCAATTTAATTTAATTGTCCATATTCATAAGACTATATTCAGGTTTCTCAAATGGAATTAGTCATAAAAATTAAGTCAAAGTCATATCAAAGTCAGGTTGCTAAAATAGGATTGGTTAAATTCATCAAAATTCAAGAAGAAAACTTCAAACTTGAACGGCCAGGATATGGGAAAACAAGATCAGATTTATGTCCTACATGGTCTATACAGGTTACATTCTATCTGTCACATGATCCAAGCATATAATCTGACATATCTTTGGTGGGGACTTGGTCATGACCTCAGTATATCTAAAATCCCAGCTATGACCTCGCTGCTATTGAGAGATAGTGAAAAGTGTAAATTCCAGGCCTAAATGTGATTTGTAACACATGGAATAAATGGACTTCTTTAAAAACAAACAAGACAAAATTCTGTGACCTACCAGTAGATATGCAGCCACAGAGGCCAAAAAAGGTTGAGGAAACCCTCCTCTCACCTTTTGGGGTTAGAGGTTATTTATTGCTAAAACTCAGAAGAATATTACGGGTCAGGTGATACTGATTCACTAAATGCAAAAGCTTGAAGTATGATGAGATAACAGTAGTTTTACATGACATTCTGTCTTTTCTCCTGAGTGTCCCGACTGAGTTTTAGTCATGCTAACGGCATGGCCATAGGGATGGAAATGTCAGCCTACTACTGGATGGATTACTATGAAATTTTGTACACA
Organism: Scomberomorus guttatus; assembly: GCA_038419695.1. NCBI lineage: Eukaryota > Metazoa > Chordata > Actinopteri > Scombriformes > Scombridae > Scomberomorus > Scomberomorus guttatus. Next base: position 2,857,222 of record CM076445.1, read on the forward strand.
CATTCCTGTTCCCCAGAGGATGAATCCTGCTGACTAGCACCACAGTGGTTCTACAATGGTGCTAGTCAGAGAATCAGGAAAGTCAAAATGTAAATGTAAAATTATTGTCATCTCATCATACTTCAAGTTTTTGAATTTAGTGAATCAGTATTTCCTGATCGGTAATACCCTTCCGAGTTTTAGCAATAAATTACCTCTGATCCTAGAAGCCAGGCTAGCTGTTTCCCCCCCAGCTTCCAGTCTTTATGCTAAGCTAGGCTAACCACGTCCTGACTCCAGCTCCACACTTGATATACAGACATGAGATTGATATTGCTCTTCTCTTCTTACTCTCAGAAAGAAAGTTAATAAGCTATTTCCCAAAATGTTGAACTTGTTGAACTGAAAACAGGAGGTGTCCTTAATTTGTTTGTACTATACTGTTTGTACTTTCTTTGTACTGTAAAGAGCAGTGTGGAGAGGTTTAACATTTAAATGAATATGTTTGCTGTATTGCACTCAGTGGATTCAGATGATATATCCCAGCAGGTCTGGTGGTGAACAGTGATGGGAGGTGATCCTCTGCTGTTATTGCAGGTGATGGAGCTAAACTGTTGTTCTCCAGCTTTGACATCTGCTCTGTTTTACTGAAAACACCCTCCGTTCACATTCAGCCACAGAATGTGGAAACTTGGCTGTCTCTCGTCATTTTTAATTCCAGGCCCAGCCCTTCTTTGGCTCACGCCGCAGTACAAGTCTGACCTTTGACCTTAGCCATGTTGGGACCCTCCTATTCTTTGGACCTGCCTGCAGGGAAGAGATGGTTGGCTGGACACTTTCACACCCACACACTGACCTTTGAGCCACAGTGGTTTCAGGATCTTTTTTTGGATTCAGAGTAGTTGGAGAACTTCCTCCTGATGAGCAGACAGTGTACACATTGTTAACACAAGCCCACTCCCTGCTCAGAATACACACTTCATATCCTGTCCCTGACCAGGACCCCACCCTGCTAACTATTGTCCTCACACATAAACACAAGCATTACACTGGGCTGTGTCTCAGTTCACCTCTGCAGTCACTGACTTAATCAAAGTTTGCTTTGACAATGCAGACGAGGAAGCTCACCTTGTCCCTCTATACTGTGGGAAAGTGTGTGATTCACTCTGATGTGAGCACTGTTCACATATCCTGTTTCTACCAGCAGGACAGGCAGAGCGTTATTTTTTTATCCTAATTTCCTCTTGTCTTGAAGCCAGGTGGAGGTTGGGTGATATTACAGCCATTACAGTGTGGAAACAAGATAGCAGCAGCTCTTGGTGCAGCTCCTACTGCGTATCCTGCTTGCTGCTAAAATACATTTAATGAAAGAATAAGACTAAGAATCGCAGCTCTACTATACTACATACTAGCAGCTCTGTGAGGCTGTATTTAGGCACAGTGGTGCTTAAATGCTAGTGTCAGCATGCTAGCATTTTTATATTTAGCATGCTTGTGTTAGCATGCTAACATTTGCTCATTAGCACCAAACACAAAGTGCAGCTGAGGCCAATGGGAAGGTCATTAGCTTAACGGGTATTTGTTGTCGAACAGCCTGTCACAACCTGATAGACCCTTTCACAGCAGACATTTATGTCACAGTAGGAAAAGCACAGGTGTCATGACAGTGTGATGGTAGAATGGAATGGAATTATGCTTCTCTGAAGACACGTAAACGTCTCTGCGAACCTACACAGAGAAGGGTGTTATGAGTAGCCGTAATTGTTAGATGCAGAGGAGCCAACATGCACACCTTCCAAATCTCAACAATGTGTAGTGCGGACCTGCACGTCAAGCAAGTTGATTGCTGGATTCAAAACTGTCAGGAAACAACAAACATAAACCTGCTGCATAGAGGTATAAAAGAAATTGATATACTTGTCTCCGAGCGACCTCAGTGAATGTTCGCCTGCAGTATGTGCAGCCCGGAGAACCATGATTAAACCTTGAGTCAGCATGTGCAATACCAGGAGCCTGAAACTGAAGCAGCTAAATGGCATTTCAGTAAGGAGAGACAAGCGAATGAAGCAAAAAGAATTGTTTATTATGCAGATGATATGTGTTGTCAAAGAGATTTTGAATCAAGGGACATCAGTCCTGAGCAGCAGCAAGATAAATCCCCCCATGGAGTCTAGACACTGGTGGTGGTGGTGGTGGCTGATGACTTCTGCTGAGTCTGATAAGGCTGATGAGGTTGATGAAGTGATGCACTGATGAATCTGTGGAGACTGGGCGGTTTAAAAGACAGCCGCAATATGATAGGCTGACAATGAAGGTGTGTCACTGTGCTATTGGTTAGATGTGACCAGCTGATGTGAACAGATAACGTCTTAATTGACACCCAGGGGAATGACAACAAGGAAATCATGAATGAGCATGCGTGAGGGATGGGAATGATAGATAGTTTGAAAAATAATACTACAGACCTGAGCATGGAAAAGATAATGGAGCTTTGACACCACAGTATTATATCTGATAAAAAGGTAGCATTTGGAAACTTCTAAAATTCTAAGCCCCTGCTTTTGAGCTGTAAGGCACTTTGCTTTGTGTATATCCAAGCATTTTACAGCATTTAAAACACAATGATATGAATACCAATGAGGAGGGTCCATGTGGTGTGTTTCAGGGTCATGTGTGTATGTGAGTGTGTGCACAAGCTAATGTGAACCAGCAGTAACCATCTCCTCTGGGAACATTCAAGGGGTGTGGCGCCATCCTTCCCTGCTGCCTCTAGGCCCATTTCTGTCTCCTTCATGTTACCCATATACTGTACTTTCCAGTCAGACACACACACTCACTAGACAATGTCCTGTTTTGCAAGATTAAAAGGAACATGGCTAGCTGGGATATACACAGGAATGCACTGATTGTGAATTTAAAGCGTGGTGCATTGTTTTGACAGCACAGGTTCTGCTCTGCAAGGCATGAGTCCAAGCAGCATGCTAAAGAGCTAGCTAATATAAATAAATATAAATCAGCTCTGATTTTGACAGCAGAGGGGACTCAAGCCACAGCAAGTGTAAAATAAACTGTCAAAAAATGTATACAAAATCACTAATTACAGTATGACCAACAAGTTATTTCTCTTTATAAGCAGTGCATTTGTGGTCTACTGTAACCAGATGACTTCCTGCTGACTCCCCCCACATACATAAATGGCACAAAATAATTTAATGGGGTAAAGTCTTTCTTGGCCAGTGGGTGTCATTGCAATTCTGACTGGCCTCACAGCCCAGCGCTGTTCCTGGGGAGACCTGGGGAGACTGTCAAGGGACGGCTACGACCTGCAAGGTGAGAGTCACATGACTAAGTGACATGATGTGAGCGAGCTAATGTGATAGCATACTTACTCCTGGCTGATAACTGTTGGATGTGTTAGCTGTCATTACAATGTTATATTACAAACCACATTAGCTGTGGGACTGACAATGTTGTTCTATGGGTTTTTGTAAGAGATTTGATATGGTATAGTATTTTATATAGATACATTTCAGTAGGAATAGATGATTGAAAATAATATCTATTGTCTTTTTACTATACAATGGGATGTGTCCTCTGACATTCTGAACAGAGCTGGTGGAAGTGGTTTTGCTGTGATGAATGAACTGTAACACAGAAACAGTAAAGTAGCATATTGAAATTATCCTTAAATGTGTTAAAATCTGATTAATTACAAGTTATTGCTTGAATATTGATGGAGGGTATAATGTGATATTTTGCAGGGTCTGCTTTGTGATGGTAAATTGGTTTGAGTTGCTTGTTATTAGCCTGGTTCCAGATCTCTGAATTGCCGCTTACATTTACGATATTTTCAGCAATTCAAATACTGAGGGAATGAAGGAAACAAAATGCCAATTCAGTCTGATTATAAGGATATCTGGTTATTACAGTCTGTGCAATATTCCATGAATGCAGCAGTAGCAGCACACAGATTTTATGTGTGACACCACATGAGAACCCTTGGTTAGCTGGTTAGCTAGATTACAATTAGATTGGCAAAAACTAAAAATTGAGACTCAGACTATGTCTGTGTCTTCTGCACAGCAGAGACGAGCCCCCAGCACTGCCAAGGGGTTCTTATCCTATGCAGCAAACACCACCAGCGGGGGCACTGTGGCGTGTTTGTACTGTTGTTGATTCCATCCCCTTAGTACCCCTTTCATCGCGATCCCACCACCCATGACAGCAGGGCCAGCTGCGTATGGGGCTGTTCAGATGTTGCATCTTCTGAATGTACAAATTCATTTTTTTCAGTGGAGATACATGACAAAACCAAAAGCAATACTGTCATGGGAGGGAAGTACTGGCACTTATTTTTTTCCATTTCAAGCACTGGGTGCAGGTGCAAAGCACCCAGGTTGAATCACCAGGCTTTGACATGTGTCACAGTGAACACATCTGGGAAGGACTGCAAGTGGGAAACCAGTGTGGGATCATGTCCTTATTGTGGCACCAGTGAGTTAGGAACTGGAGCATTATTGTGATTCTCTCCACGTATTACGCTCATGGATATATTAACAGAGCTGGATGGTATTTTCCTCATAGACTCCAAATAACAGGTGTACAACTGTTGACAGGTCACCAACAGGAAAATCAGTTATTACTGTATGTACTGTGAATTGCTTCAACCCTAAAAAGTTATAGGATTCATGGTCTTTATCCTCCCCAGGTCAACAGCGGGGTTAAGCAAGCACAGCAGTACGAGGGAATTGTCCATTCCAAATCAGAAAGAAAACAACAACAGATTCTTAATTTGTCTTAACAGAACATAAGAATACTCTGTATGAAAGAAAGACGTACAGTGCTTTTTGAGTCTTGGACAGATATACAAAGTAGGTCTACTGTGTTCTATCTCAGATCAGAGGGAGGGGAGTGTATTCTTGTTTAAATATAGGCCCAACCCAGTGTCTGCAGGCTCAGCTCAGAGATGGAAGTGAAACAGTCAGGTCAGGGCCAGAGAGAACAGAGAGAGAGTTTCCTGCTCTCAGGCTGTTTACTGAGGATGTTTTTTACCCTCTTTTCCCTCTGAGGTGTGGTCCATTTCCTTCACACAGCACAGTACAGTCCAGAAGCAGAGCCTCTCTACTGTGTGCTATTAGATCATTGTGGTTGAGTTAATTTCTCCACTGAGACATCCAGCATATATCCAAACAAGAGACATGCACTCTTACACCAACATTTACCATAACATTTACAAGCTACATGGTATGGTTTAAACTTACAAACTAGACGTCTACATTAAAAGTTAACCATAGAAAATGTCAAATTACATTTTCAAGCATAAAAGACTTAAACTTAAACCTAAAATACAATCTTAATGTGTATCAATGAGAAACAGACTGACATAGATCCTGGTAGTTATAAATTTAGCCCTAAGCTTTACCTTCAAATATCTGCTTTTAAGGATCTGTTTTTGCATATTGTATCTCATTCACTACTGCATACTTGGTAATATAGGGTATTATTCAGTTCACTACAGAATGAAAATCAGGCTGCAGAAACGTGCTTGTGATAAGTCATCCATTACAGTGAATGTCATGCCTAAAATGTTTTTGTTAAAATTATATTATAGTTGCATGGTAATGCAGCAGAAAATTCAAGTCTGGGTTGCAGGGGTAAATTTCTTGCTCGGCACAGCAGTGATGCTCAGAGTAACTCTGAGCTTGGTCATGCATTCCAGTTTCCACATTAAGAGGGAAGAGTAATTTCAGGGGGCTCAGGGGTTCCAGTCTTTTTTTGCATAGACAATGTTAGGTGACTGGCAGTCGGATCACTTCCAAGACTTGGATGCAACAATTCCTCGATACTAAAAGACTACATACAGTTGCCTTTAAAAATTACTCATGTTTGTGTTTTCTGATCTGGTTTCCTATTAGTGCCTTCCAAACTGTTACAAGTCACTGTTACAGAACTGAACATTTACTGATCTATAGTTAAGTTTGTCCAAGAAATTACTTGATTATAAGGTAAGGGAAAGATCATTGTGAAGATTAGGAAACCTTTTTTGTCATGGTTAAACTAATAGCTACTTGGTTATGGTTGGGGAATGATTTGAACAAACAAGTGATACTGTTGTTTTTCTGAGAAAGGCAGCCTCCTTAGATGCGATTGAAACTCTCCTGGTTGAATCATCAGTACAAAACATGAGCGATTGCACTGAAAAATAAAAATCTTCTTGAAAGGTACAAGGCTGTGCTCAGAAAAAGCTTTAAAAAAACTCTCAAGGTGCACAGCAGTAAGAAGCATCAAATCACCAACCTTAAACTTCTGTGCCCCGCACAGCTAATGGGGGGTCAAAGCGAGTAGCGATGATACTTTGTATAACCTTGTTAACACATTCAGCCGTTTCAAACAATTTTGTTTCAGGTCAAGGTCAATTTTGAATGAATTCAGCAACCTAAGTAGACTTACAGTGTTTTGTTCCTGATTGTAATGAGGGCGTGCTCCTGGTATTGTGCATGCTGGCTCACTGTCATACTGTCCTGGCTTACTGAAATACTAGTAGAACTGAGCCATCATTGATGTTATTAGTAACACCTGTGCTTTCCTGCCATCACAAGTTAAAATGCCTGCTGTGAAAAAGGCCTATAGCCACTAAGGCTACCATACTATTTGAAGCTATTCATTATATTGACAGATCAATCAAGAAGCTTGATTTCCCAGAAATATACTGTAGTTGAAATATTTAGGTCATAACGTTAGACTATTGTAAGACTATCCAAAAGACATTCTGAGGAACATTGAGGTAATCCGTAATGAAGGTTTAAAGGATGAACAGTACTTCTGGTATCATGGCTCTGCCTTTTTTTTTACTCAACTGGCAATGATCAGGTGGTAAGCCAGTTAAGGTTCATGTCATGGTCACTGCAGCAGGGACTCCTAGTGGTTGGTTGAGGTGTTGAAAGTTACAATATTGTAACCCTAGTTCTATAAGCACAGGCAGAGCCCTCTAATGGACTCTATGGGTAATACTCTCCTCCAATCACACGCACACAATCGCCCACTGAAAGGTAGAGGGCCTGTGCTTATAGAACCAGGGTTACAATATCATAACCATTGTTCTATTTCGCACAGGCTCCGCCCTCTACAAGACGCTGCCATGCATATGTCTTTGACACTCACCCCGCTGAATAAGGCCGTACATGCTGCCACACCACTTGTGGAATGCACAGTGACAGACTGCCACGGGGGGGGGGGGGGGGGGGGGGGTGTCCTTACCTGCCTGCACTCACAAAGCCCAACTAGTTAGGTGCTTCATGGATAGGCACTTCTCCACGAACAGCTGTTCAGTGTGCCAAAAGGGGGGCTCAAGAGGTGCTGTTTTGCCTCCGTGGTGTCCCCACGGTGCCTCTAGCTGAATAGTTCTCGACCTAAATGAACTCCTTATGTTCTTAGGAACAAAGGAGGGGTGCAGTATCACTCACTAGGGCCTCAAGCACCAACAACAGTTCCCACTGGGGGGCGGAGACATGCATCAGATTTCCAAAGGCCAGTTAAGTTGCAGGGACAGATGAGAGGTCATCATCGTCCATCGGAGAAGGCGCTCAGAGAGTCTCAGCTGTGGCGTCTGACAGCAGCAGCAGAGGGCTGGATGAAGCAGTGAACTCATCTTTGCCGCAGAGATCAACCTTGAGCTCCAGTTCACTCTCATCGCAGTGGAGTGAGACGTCCCACCGTCACCACTAAACAGGAGGGAGGGCCTGGCAGTGCATGCAAGGCGGTGGCTGCATCATTTCGCCCTCTGCGTGGTCCAGTCCAAGGCATTCGAAGCAGAAGAGATGCCCGGCAGCGGTAGCAATGAGTTGTGGCTCCGTTCGCAGAGAGAGGTAAAATCAGTGAATTGATTTCGCTGAAGAGAAAAAGATGAGAGTGGCAGTGTGGCTCTGCCTTATATTCTGTGTGAGACACACGGAATCGGTAGGCGCGTCCTGATTGGCTGGCTACATACATGCAAATTTCAGTGGGCAATTGCGTGTGTGTGATTGGAGGAGAGTATTACCATAGGGTCCAATAGAGGGTGGAGCCTGTGTGAGATAGAACTGCTTGTTACAGCCTCCCAGTGCACCTCCTCACTGGCAGGTGAAGGGAAGTGGGCAGTGACACCACGTCCCAGTTCAGGGGCTGCATCCTCTGACTAGACCAAATACATCATAATGGCTCGATAAGGCTTGTCCCATTTAAAAGGCTTTTTTGTTGCTCATCAGTTGCTTAATGGAGTGTTCAGGGGATCCTCACCAACTTAAGGTCATATTCACCTACCTGCAGGGCATTCCAAATTGGAAGAAGAACAGGAACAAAACTGATGTGCTGACTGCTAGTATGTTGTTTTCATAATGCTGGTTGTGAGCTCCAACAGCTGAGAGTTGGCTGCCAATTCATGTTAGCCTTTCACCAAGTCTGTGTTTGGTTATTGTCTCAACAACAAAGTTCCTGAATCCAGGAGATCCACTGATATTACAACATATAAGAGTAGAGCTATTTCAAAGAAGGAAAGAGGCATATTTTCTGTGTAAAGTGTTCTGCTACTGTTTAAAATCACCACCAGCAGCAGGTGGAGTTGTCAGGAAACAACAGCTAATTACTCAGTTTTATCTATGAGGCTGATGTGTCAGTCCACACTGTTTGTAAGACTGAACATGCTGTCAATATGTAAACAAGTTCAGTTGCTTAGCGGCTTTTAGACTATTGTTCAGAGATGGTTTTATTTGAATTGCCCAAAGTAACAAATCACCAAATTTACCACAAAGAGTTAATTTCATGAAAAAGACTTCCTGAGGTATGAAGTTTATTGGAGTCCCATATTGTTCCATCCTTTCAAAATCCAACGCCTCACTGCTGGACAGTCCCCAAACTGAGACCTTTATAGGAATTCATTGTTGTTGTTCAACTCCCCCATCCACAGTGACACAGGTGAGCCACTAGAGGGAGGCACAACAGAATACATGGCAAACTCCTCACACAGAGGATATCTGACTCATTTATCAAAAGGATGTACAAATGAAGAATTCTGTTGGAAATGTCTTTGTGCAGGGTGGAAGCCTTGTGCCACATGTGAAGACCAGCCTGCGAGACTATTGAGTGTCTATTGAAGGACTACTGCCACCATACCACTGCTGAGGTGCAGCTCAGTGAGCAGGGCCACCCCCACTGGTCAAAGTGGATGAAAGTTGCCAGGTGTGAATGTGAGGCATGATGTTGCTTTCCCTTCATGGGACTGTTTCCAATATTCATGTTTGGGCACTTTCATGCATCTTTCACACACATCTGGGTGAAACAAGGTAATGACTTATTGAAAGGATTTTAAAGGAACAAACAGGGATTTTAACTTCCCTTCCAACAACTCTAAAGCTGTCTAATTTATAATTGTCTCTTATTACCTTGCAAGGTAGTCAGCAATCCTTCCAAGGTCCAATCTTGGTTTTGTTCCGTGTTCAGACAGTGTGCATAACCTGGTAACTACAGTCTGACAGCAGGACTTGGATCATGAGAAGGGTCCAGGGAAATTAACTCTGGATTACAAGAGGTTAAGATCCACTTAAGAGAAGGTTTTTATCCAGAAAAACAGAGCGTCTCTTCAGACACTTAGCCTGAGGCAGTAGTTCTATAAAATCATTTATGACAAACAACCCTCTAATATTTAATATTATCTAAGTATCTAAGTATGGAGGTCCCCATATATCAGATTAACGCCTTCACTTAGAGAGGATACAGCACATAGTCAAAAGGATGGGAATTGCACTGAATGATTTTCAAGAGCAATCATTCAAAATATTTTTGAACATCATTTCTGCCTCCTAAATATGACATGAGACATCTCATTCTCTCCTTCAACAGTGGCATTCCAAAGTTGTAATTTGGTTGATGTGCATCTTGCATCATTTCCTGTTATTAAAATTTAAATTCCTTCCTATTTTTATACACTTACCTCTGAAGGTCAGTGGTAAAGGGGCACTCCACCAATTTCACATGTTTACTAGTCATATAATCTAGTATAGTTAGTATAATGTTATAGTTAGTATAATGGCTCTGTGGCTCTGGAAAATTACTCTAGTGACATCAAGTCTCTTTATGGTTGGACACTGTCAAGTTGCACTAATCAATATTTTTATATTAACATTGACTCAAATGTTACACAAAAATGTGAAAGGAGTTGCTTGTAGTGATGAACCCACAGATAATTATCACCAATTCTGCAGCTGTTTTCATAGAAAAAGCTCACTGTACACTACCTGCCCAGCACCAAATAGCAGACAGACTCTGTTAGCAACGAACATAGTGGAGCATTTAGCAGCTAAAGAGCTTCTAAATGCGAGTGAGGAAATTTTTTACATACATTCATCCAGTGGACACTAACACAACTCAATGCTAATGTTGCTCTGTAACTGTTGGATGTGCAAATTGGCAGTTGTTTGATAACACATTAGTCATACCAATTTCATAAGATCATTTTATGTCAGATGTGTTTACAGGTTGTCTCCCCCAAGTGGCCAAAAAAAGCTTTAAAGCTTTAAATTTTTAACAGTGTGCATGCGTTACAAACTGCGGACAAGATGTGGGTGTCTACTAGGCAGGGAAAGTTGAATGCTGCAGTTCATTGTACTCGGAACTCAGAAAAAAACAACCTCCAACACAGAAAAGTGCAATGGAACGGTAATTCCAGTTGGAATTCCAAGTCGGAAACTCGGGCAAGATCCACGTAGCCCAAGTTCGCCAACAGAAACACACCTGATGTCACAGCAATATGGCGGCACACACAGTGAATAGTGTAGAATTACCTTTTCATCAATTTTTACTTTATGTAGTGTTTGTGTTATGAAACGTGCTGTAACAACTTTGTAGTTGCCATTTCCATTCAGTTGAATTGTGCTTGATAGAAGTTGTGAGCATGCGGTACTAGCCTAATCTTACTGTCTCTTTTAAAGCTAATCTGTTAAATCAGCTGCTGTAATCATCATTGATAGCCATCAATTTCCTTATTCTGTCTTAACCTTCTGTGGGTATTTTGTGGTTGATGCCACCAACAAGCCGAGACTCTACTCAATGAATCTCTGAATAGCCAATGGTTGAATTCTGGTGGTGGAAGGTGATGAGAATTTTTCACTCTCATCACTATTTTCCCCACACATGCAGTCTTACAATTCAATTAAAAACTAAGTTTGAATAGAGAACAATAAAAATCTTTGTCTTTAGGCTTAAATATCATCAAGTGAGGCTAAATGTGGCTGTTGTGACACTGCATTGTTTGACAGCTCCTGCTATAGAGCAGCCTTTTTGCTGAGAATGTTGGAAAATAGCCCACATTTAATGTTCCTCCATATCCTAAACCACATACCAAACCCTATAAAGGCCTCACCTCCCATCAGAGCCTGTCTAAAACAAACTGAGTTCACTCAGAGTGGGTCTGTCCATCCGAAGCCTCCAACAGAATCAACCCAGATTTGCATATTTACTGCTCAATGCTGCAGTTCAAACAGCACTGCCCAAGACTGAATACTAGACCCATACACACACATGCACTAAACAAGGAGTGTGTGTTTATGTGTACACTGGAGTGGGCCACAGAGAATTTATTCATACTGTGGAGTATACATACCCACACATACTGTGGGCACACACACACACACACACACGAAGTCTTGTAAAAGAATACAACCAGTGTGTGATGCAAAGTAGGTGTGAGGTCAGGCCCAGCTAAGTGCGGTGTGTTTTCCTCACTGGAGCTGGCTCACAGGAAAGGGGCAGTGATTTTGGGGAGCCATGCCTTACTGAGACACACTGTTGTGTTCTCCAGACAGAGGGGGAGGAAAAGGAGGGAGGAGGACGGAGGAGGAGGAGGAGAGGTACAGGCACATTACCCCGAGATGAATCACAGTGGAGAAGCCATATGCTCTGAGTGATACGTCAATTTCTGACCTGATGGTCTGTCTGGACTTCTGCCTGTCTGTCTGGAGTAAATCCATCTTTTTGTACATTCAGTAGAAGCAGTGGAAGCTGGCTGAGAGACAACATGATCAACTATGGTGAGTAGGACTAAACTGTGTTAATAAAGTTGTGCAAGTTCATATTTATCTGAGCTCTGTGTCTCTGAGACTGGAATGTAATGCATGAAATGACTATATGGCACTAGATTATATGGCAGAAGTGAAAGTGAGACAAACAATGTTGTTTCTGGGGCTCTGAATATTGTGTAACTATCAAAATTTGTTACAGGGTGGGGAAGTTAAATGATGCACTTGTTGGCCTGAGGGCTGTGTATGGATTCATGGACCCACTTGCACACAGAGGTCCTTTAGGAAAACACAAATTACATAACACTGTGAATGTCCATTCCAAAGCGACCTTTAGAGCACAAATAGCCCAGTGAGGCCAGCAGTGGCTTCCTCTCTGCTCTCCCCACAGCCACGCATATGCCATAAACCCAGTGGGCCAGGCTTAGATACAACCACATGGCGATACACAGCACGTAGTTGTCATTCCATGCTGACACAACAGGGGCCAGACTAGCTGCACCTCCCAAGAAAGTGTGAGACCATTTGTGTAAAAAAAAATCAAGATCAGTTGTGTCCCCATCAGGGCCAAAGCTCATAAATAATGTCTGTAGACTGTACACACTCTAAAAGTGGTGCAGTATTCATTTGCCGCATGACTGAGAGGTTTCCCCTTCAGGTGGCTCTCCACTGTCCATTGTGGGTCCTGCTCTGGAAAAAACTCCAAACAACACACACGTTGTTCTGCTGCGCAGCCACCCCACCCTCTGCTTTCTCTCTGCCTTGCTAATGCTACAAACAGAAACTATGGTTTCTGTGAGGACACACACATATATATGAATACACGTGTGTAAACACACTGTTTATTCTGCCTCTATCATAAACACACCTTTCAACGTGACTCACGCTACTCACTCTTCTCCTCCTCCCCCCATTTTTCCTCTTCGTCCAAGTTTTTTATACTAAACAGTGTTACTACTGTGTGCCATTACATCAGTAGAATAGAGTGTGTGTCAGAGGAAAGTTGGACTCCCTCTGTACCTCTGCTGACATCACAGGAAGTGGTCTGACATCACAGGAGGTGGTCAACATCTTCAGGGTTTTGAAAGAAGAGCTTTTTATGAAGCAAGGCTGTAAATATACATATTTACTAACACATAACCTGCACTAAAGACCAGAGACTTTATGGAAAACGATGACTGACCCAATTCAGAGACTGGATGCAACCCGTGAAGATATGTCTGTTAGGAACCTGAGGACAAGGCTCAACTAGAATGTCCCCCACAAATACTAAAGATGTCCCTGAATCTCATTGATTTAAACTGTATATCCCTGCCTTCAGAGCAGCCCAAAGGAAAACTTTAACATTTTGGGAAATACACTAATTTTTTTTTTTTTTACAAAAGTCAGATGAGAAGATAGATATCAATCTCATGTCTGTGTGTTATACAGAGCAGGAGTCAGGATGTGGTTAGCCTAGCTTAGCATAAAGACTAGAAACAGGGTCTGTCTTTGCTTTCTAGTTTAAAAAAAAACAACAAAATCTCCTACCAATATCTCCAAAGCTGACAAATGAACATGTTGTATCTCAGTAGCCTAATCTTGTCATTACTGTGAGGCAGTGTTGCCAACTTTGCAACTTTCTTCGTAAATCTGACAACTTTTAAGACCACAGGGTTGCCAGCATATTGAATGTGCACTCATCCTGCTCACTGTGGCTACAGCTTTCTGGATTGACTTGTTTCCTCTTCCAGTGAGTGGGACAGAGCAGCGGCAGCAGGTTCAGTCAACTAAAGGGGCCAGTATACTCCGTCAGAACTGTTTGTCGGATGGTTAAATAGCTTCAGAAACCCTCTCCTCCCACACCTTTCCAAAGTCAGATTAGTGGGGACTGAGTCCGACCATTTCTGTGACTTTCAGAAATGGACAATCTGACATTCACACCCACTTCATGCAGTGACTGGTCAGCTGTGTGGAGGTGAGAAAAGAGCCAGGGTTTGAACTTCTCTCTCTAGCTCTCTTTCGCGCAACACTAATACTAAGGCAACAAAAAAGGCAGTGCAGTGCACCTCACGTTTTGCAACCTGCAAAAAGTGCTCCATCTGACTGGGGCCTACGACTGTGTGAAAATTTTGCACCGATATCCCCATATTGAAAAGATGTCTTTTTACATGATAGCTTTTCACTCCGCCTGGCTATACGGAACAACTATAAACACTTTTGATTTCCGTCATGGACAACACATCGTACCAACTAATTCTGGTCCAGCATAAACCGCCCCTAATCATCAGCCAGACAGAAATGTGCCTGAGCTGTGAATGTGCATGTCTACAACTATATACAGTATATAGACACACTTTCTCATTCAAGTGAATGGGAAGGTGTGTCCAAACTTTTGACTGGATATATTTATATATAAACTAATCATATCATGACTGTGCAGGGTGTGGATGGATTTGGTCAGCAGTGTGCTCTGTTGCACCTATAACCACACCTAACAGTGATGTCACTGTCTACTAACACACTGGAGTACATGTCTACATCACTGCAGCCATGTGGGAAGTTAAACCACTGGAGGTTAGCAAAAGATGTTCAGCTGCTGTTAAGTTGTTCTTAAACTACAGTGCATTTCTACCTGTGTGCAAGTTCTTCTAGTTGGCTGTAGTTGGCTTTAGACATAAAAATTGTGCTAGATCTGTGTGAGACTAGCTCCTGGCTCCCTTCAAATACAGGGACCAGAGTTGAGATCATAGATGGTTGCTGTCTTTATCTGAATGCACATGTAAACTCATATTTACCTAGCACTCCAATGGATATGATGTTTGAGCAGTTGTTAGCTGAGACAGATTTCCATTTCACTAAGTGCTCCCACTGTGCTGGCATATATCCAGCTGGAAAGTGTATAGGCCTACAAAAAGAGAAGAGAGAGGGAGAGATGGAGTCTATGGGGCTTGTAAGCCTCCAGCATAGAGATCCATGTCTCTGTTTCCTGTCTATCTGGCCAGCACAACAAGCAAGCTAATGTTCCATAATTGCTAACACACTTCCAGGATCAGAGCTACAGATTCACCAGAAAAGCAAGCTTTTCTTCCATGCTCCACGGGAGAAAGGAGGATCATTACTGATTTATTTATTTATTTACATGGCTATTCAATTATTTGTGTGTTTAGATGTTTTCATTTAGTTTATTTAACAATGCATTTATTTATTTAATAACTTCAATTTACCCTTCATTTAAGTATCTGATATGTACTATGATCTGCATTTTACATTTTATTTTAATTTTCTTCCATATAACAGTGTGTAGCCTATCTCAGTGGTTCAGATGTAGATGAAACTGGGAGTTGAGCGCCATGTGGTCAGCACAATATATTCCATAATTACAGTTTGTTCTGTTATATTTCACCTGCATGTAATATTTGTCAGCATATGGGCTGTCACATCACTGTAGCAGAACAGTAACAGCCAGCTGCACTTACAAATACACACACAGTTACCACAAGCTCAGACCAAAGATCAAGAGTCTTCTCTACTAATTAGGCTAGGTGGATTTAACCAACTAAATACAGTACATTTGAAATGACATTATGACAGACAGAATGATTCTTCACTTAAAGCAACATCTGCACTGTAACCCTCTAGACCAGAGGTATATAATGTATAAACGTATAATTATGTATAAACGTATGCACAAACAACTATTGGCACCTATGATGACAGACAGAATCTAATTATAATAAAACATTGTATGTTTAGGTTGATAACCAACTGCACGGACTGTGCGAATTTTATGCGTTTAACACAACAATCTGTAAAATGCCAATCAAAGGTGCATTTATAAACTTAATTTTGATTAATTACTTTTGTATGATAAATTTTACCATTATTTTAACGTACATAGAAGGCACCATTTTATTTCACTGTTAATGTTCTTTTTATTTTATACTTAATTATGATACACCGATCATTTATTACATTTCTGACTGATGATATATCACTTCTGATGATGGTTTACCGGTCCATGTGACAAATGAATGATATGGACACTATAAATAGTTGGGATCTTTTAATAGTCAGTATGAACAAGAGGTATGATTACAGGAAGCAAAAATTTCATTGTTCATTTGGGCACCTGACTGACAGACTTGAAAAATTGTGAACCCGTCCTTTAAGGTGGCAGCTTTTGGACTAGAAACATAGTGTGTTTATTCTATTCTACTGTAAAACAATGCAATGCACAACAAAATTTGAGGAGCTACATATGACTGATGAAAGTACACTGTGGATAGTGGTGTGACAGCTTCAGGGACACCTGACGAAACACACAAAAAAGTATTAATGCTTGGAAAGACATTTTTTTCTGGCTTTTTGTGAAATTTTAAAAACTGTATGTCATGCTGGAAAGTTACATTTTGTTTGCTGTCTGTTGACATGTTTCTTGTATCATTTCCTGTACAAAATGGTAATTATGACCTAGAGGTCACATGTGCCTGGAGGTAGCATATAGAAGGAAAAAAGAACTGAGCCTTGAGGCACACCACATGTGATCAAAATGTATAAACAGACATGAGAAATCTGTCAAATAGCACAAGAACCAGTTGGGTGCAGTCTGTGCGATACCAATATTAAAACACTGATATTTTACGAAATACATTTCCATCCGTTTTTGTTTTTTTTTAGACTCTGGTGAGAGCATGCCTTGGCAGAGCTGGAATAGTTTGGAATAGTTTGACATTTTGGGAAATTTGCTTATTTGCTTTCTTGACAGCAGTTAGATGAGAAGATACGTAGGTACCACTCTCATGTCTTTGCATTAAATATGAAGCTGGAGCCAGGTGACGGTAGCTTAGCTTAGCATAAAGAGTGGAGGGAAACAGGTAGCCTGCTCTATCCAAAGGTAACAATACCTGCTTACCAACATTCTAAAGCTCACTAACACTCCTTCCCGATCACCTACGTATGCACATATGCAAGTTGTGAAAGATGGCAAGCTGTGATTGGTTGGGATCCAAAATGTAGTCTGGCATGTCTCTTAGCCAAGTCACAGTAAGAACTTGTGACTCTATGATCGCCTAATCTGACACAGTGACCATCTGAAAAGACTTAAATATCATTTTGTTTAATCCTGTTATTAGATGTGTTAGCTTAGCTTAGCACAAAGACTGGAAGCAGAGGGAAACTGCTGGTAAACATTTGATGGTTCACCCTGTCTTGAAAGAGCTGTTAAACCTAATCACTAAAACCTTAAGCTGCAGCAGTCACAAAGGTGGAGCTTATTAGTATTCTATCAATGGGAAAGGATCCCAACCAGGAAATTGAGAAAGTCTAGTGCAATAGCAGCACCAACATCATTCTGACAGTGAGGGGGTTGGGAGAGAAGGTAGCAAGATAATGATTTCAGCCTTATGGGTTTCAGTTAAAGAGCCTCTGCACATTGTTTACTAAGTGTTCATGGCAAATGTGAGTGGACATCTACACTAGCATGTATAATGCATTTGAGGATCATCATGTAGTGCTCTCTGGAGTGTGAAGTGTTCAAGTGTACAGATCATCATTCACTCCGGCCCATTAATGGCACCAGTAAGCCATGGCTAACACCATTATCTGTTCTAACATAGTATAGCTTGTGTGTACATTAAAACAAGAGTGAGCATCTAATACCTCATCAGTTGCTGGTTTTGTGTCCATGTTCTATGTCATTTTGTCATTTCAGGTCATTTCATTGCATGTCAGTGTGTCCAAGTATCCATGTGTTTCTCTCAACAGCAGTCTGATTAAGTAGCAGTCATGAGGACTGAGGAAAACTTTGCCTCTTTTTTTTCAAAGCAGGGAAAGAAAAGCGCTTTTATCCTCACTAGTCTCCACAATTGCCTCAGCAGTTTCTCAGAACACACACACACATGGATGCAGTCAGACTGTCCTAACTGAATTTTCTAATTGCCCTCCAGAGCGTCCCTCTCCATTAGGCTTTGGACCAGCTGGGAGGGGTGCGTTGATTCCTGAGCTCCCGACGCACACACATACACACATACTGACAACCATGCCTCAGAGATACTCCCACCAGAAGAGGAAAGCCAGCACAGCGGCTGCAAGGAGGATGGAGAGGAGACGCAGAGACCAGGGGAAAAGCTACAACAACAGCAACCCAAACAGCAGCCACAACCACCGCTCCAAGAAGCTGGCCATGCTCTCCAGGTACCAGCACCCACACACAGGTTTAGAGCTAGGGCTGTACAGGAAGCTATAGAAAATAAAGTTAGGTCAGGTTAGTTAATTTATGGACTTTCATTTTTGCACGTCGTTTTTTATTGTTTTCATTCATTTAATGCAACTTTACTGTTATGTAATATTTTAGGAATGGGGCAAACTCTATGTACCAGGGCTACAGTAGTCAATTCTGTATGTGTCTGTACATATGGAGGTTATGTAGCCTACCTACAGTATATTGTGTGTACCTTCTATTTTTCTATATGCAGCTGTATGTAGTGTATCTTATCATGTCTTATTTACAGGCTGATGTAATTTTTAATTATCAGTATTTAAATTCATAGCCAAGAATATAGTAAACATTGATTGTGTTTTGCCTTATGATGATCACAGACCAGAGATACTAGTTACAGCATGTTTGTGCACATCAATGTTGCTTTTACTCCAATATCTTCCTGACCTGAAGGACTGCCATTTTTCCCCCCTTCTTTAAGACTTGATACTGTTTTCTGACTTTGACTGACTCTGTCCAGGTCCCTGATCCTGTGTCACTCTAAGACCACTGATGACTGCCCAGGCCCAGAAGAGAGGCATGCCGGGGAAGCGTCAGATGGGCGCAGGACATGGGGTCCAGGCTGGAGGACAGACCTGACTACTGGGAATAGAATAGGCTATAGAGATGCAGAGAACGGACAATGGAAACAATCAGCCATGGAGAAAAGAGGAGGCACAGAGGCATCCGACCAGCCACATCACACCACCACACTCAGAGAGAATAAAAAGAGCATAAGGAGGTCATTCAGCATCAAGGTACAACTGCAGAACTTTGCACTGGGGTAGAATGTATGCATACATTTTTAGTTTATTCCTCAAAAGAAATCATTTGTAAAAAAAACTGTTCACAAACTTCAGATAGAGTTTGCTGTGTAGCCAACATTACTGAGTCCATTTGCTGACTTTGACTCTTCTTGAGCTTCTAATACGCTTTAACATGTCACAGATAAAACATTTCAGTGGTTTTATCACCACATTTAAACAAGTAGTAAACACAGTGTAACTCACCAGAAGACATATTTCCAAGAAGGTGAAATACAATTCAGGAAGTCCATGAGTTGTAAAGTTCATCAGACACCAAAACACTCCATAGCAGTTTATAATATCCTGAGGAAGGAGTTTACAAGTCTGGAAAGTTATCACTGTGGCAGTCATTTTACTGCCTCTCTCAACAGTGTTAAGGTAAACAATGAAATTACACCATTCATGTCTCAAAGTAATCTACTAGGGATGTATGCTTGCATGTATTTGATTGACCAACGTAGTGTGTTGTTGGATTATGTTGTGTTGCAACAAAAATCGAGTCAGGTCTCCCCCATTTGTTGATGGAATGACCTCATTGAAAAGAATGAGAGGGCTGCACTTCATGCAGTGCTGATACCTATCAGTGCCAAGGTCAATGCCTGGGCCACACAGGCTACCTTTCTACATCATTTAATTATGAATTTTATTTATATTTAGTTTAGACAGAAAAAGGTTAAGAAGCGTGTGCTCAATTGTGAAAATCAATAATAATATGTGAGGTGAAAGCGGCTTTCTTTCTGACGGGCATGGAGGGGTCTGGTTGGGGCTACTTTTGTGTCAGTCACATACACACCTCACACAGAGTGCTAGTTAAACCCCCGCTGTTACCTCTCCAAGTGAGGAAAATTCCCCCAGACAACACCAAGTTCAAACGAGCCAAACACACTCTGACTAACCTCCAAACTGTCAGGAGGAAAACTGACAACAAATAAGGAAAATAACAACGCTAAATCTCTATCTGGAAGCAGGTGAAACAGCAGGCAGGAGCCCCGGCTTGAGCTAATATCACAGAAAGCGAGCAGGAGTCAAAACAAGAAGCTCTGTGTGTCACCGACTCTCTGTGCTGGAGTTCCCCGCCAGAGAGGCTCCTTGCCCCGGTGTGCAGCGCGCAGGCTGACCCGCAGTGGTGACACTTCATGTCTGTGACATATTCTACAGATATAGACATTGAAACCACAGTGAAAGGTGTTATTGTTGCTGGTATGATGTCAATATGGCTGTCAACAGATCATTTTCCCTGTCTATTTTGCTGAGAACTGCGCACAGAAAAATAGACAAGACCTTGAATCTCTAGATGAAGCGTGGCTGCTGCAGTGCTGTGTGGCTGCTCTAACCTGTTAACATGGGCGCCGAAATGAAAAGCAAGAGGTTCCGCAACGCACACGCGCTGCTCATGCATGCTGTGTGGCCCAGGCGTTAGGCTGAATCAGAATATCTGGACTTCACCGCTTTTACATCACATCCACAGTCATATTGTGCACCAATTTAACAATAAATGGCAAAAAAATACAAAAAAATCAATTTCTTTGTATTTTCATCAAAATCCAATCATGTTTTCCTCATGTAAAACAAAATATGACGTGTGCTTACGTAGGCTTGAACCAACCAATTTCAACCAATAATATCGTGACATTCACCCATCAATCAATCTTCAACTTTTAGCATCACAGAGCTAAGATTCATTATGACACGCCCACTTTTCAACATTCAAATCAAATACCTCCCAACGTTATGTCCCACCTGCCTCTCCTGCTTTACTCAGAAATATGTCACGATATGAAAGTTAGATATTCTCGAAATGCCATTTCATCTGGACTTTAACAGTGTGTTCCCAAAAAGTTTTCTTGCCTCAAGGGGCTTTACAATCTGTACAGCTTACGACACCCCTGATGCTTTTAGAAATGCTATGAAAAGCAGCAGTAAGTGACACTTTAGCTTTCAAGACAGTGGAGAGGCAGCAGGCATGCAGCAAAAGAGTGAGCAGACTGCTTAAGTACATGACTGAAAGGTTGTGTTGGATACATGTTGCAGTGAGAGGAGTATGCCATGTGAGTGAAGTGGCACCTTGAGGTGGCCATCTGAACTCAATACTATTAAGAACCATTTAGATAAATACCCTGAGAGGGGTGACAGGGTCAGAAATGTCAGTTCCTCTCAATGGAAACAATTTAGGTCTTAAGTCCCCTCTCATAGTGCATTTTATCCCAAAAGTGTCCAGAGGTGAGCACGTTACAGTACATATGACCAAAGTTCCACCACAAGAGCAACATTCCATCTTACTCACACTCACTTCACTTTATGACAATGTCACTAAAACAACTGACTTAAGACAGTCTTGGGAAATGAAGTGAAATTCTGCGTGCCATTATGTTATTACCACTTGTAGCCACAGTGGCCGCTGTTCAGCTGTGTTAAGCTGTTACATACATAGTCTGTCTTTAAATGTACAGCCACTGCTGGTATTTTTCTGCTGAGGATGGTCTCATAATAATTCACAGTTCTTAGTTGCTGCACAGTTAAATGTGTGTTCCCATGAATTACACAGCAGATAGTTGTGGAATAACTGTGGCGTGGATGTATTCCTATTTTAGATGTAGTGACACATTTGATTAAATTTATATGTCTGAACTAACCATAATCAGAATCAAGTTTAGCACATCATAGTCACAAGGCCTTCACTGTCATATTCATTTCACAGTAACAACATGTTCAGCACATGTGGCTCCTGCAGCCTCCCAGGGTCATTCCTGTCAACTGACTGTCTGTTTAACATACTGCTCTAGACTGTCAGATTCATGACTTACACAGCAGTAAACTCATTATGACACATTCAGCAATTTTCATTCTTGACAGAATAATATGTAGAGCTGAGTGTCTTTTGTTTTGAATATCCCATGCCTCGGTATGGTACGAACGTGCTAACACTAAGCTATGCACTCTGTGTCAAGTGTTTCTTGTCTAAATGTAATGATAATCACATGCCCTGTGTTGGTTGAGAGTTGTGGCTGGCCTGAATGTCAAACATTCAGACAAACACAGGGTTTGTTGTGCTGTGGTGTTTCTACAACTCGGCCTCACAGCACATTCCACTGATGTCAAACAGGGTTAGATTGTTGGTCACTCATCACTCACCTCGCAAAAACACACACGGGTTACATAGATGAGTAATGATACTGTACAGTGGCTTAAACCCACCACTGTTTGTTCATGGGTTAGACTGATACTGATACTGATATTGATACTGATACTGATACTGATACTACAGAATAAAATTTGAATTGCTACACTCACATGGCATACTCCTCTCACAGCAACATGTATCTAACATTAGAGATGGGATTTATGGCTCTTGGAGGGAGCCGGATCTTTGGGATCCATTCATTTCAAAGAGCCATTCAAAAGACTGGCTCATTTTTATATTTATTCACTTTTAAGAAGCCAGCCTGTGGTTAATTCATTTTATCCTGGAAATAATTACAGGGAGGAATGATGGGCTGAGATTTGGATCAGAATACTTTCAAACTCAGATTTCCCACCAATATTTGAGTTTGAATTATTCTGAAATATTGATTATAGCTTCATGTGGACAAGATTTTAAAGTCTGATATGGATTCATTGTAAATATTCCACTGCCATATCCCTCTGAGTTGACAGTGAGATCACTATTTACTATTTGTATAAAGTGTGTGTATGTGTGTAAAACTACTGCCGACTACTTTGACTGTTATTCATACAAAACCTAAACACACAATAAAAAACAAAGCAGGCTACAATGAAGTTCCATGCAAAAGCTTTTAGTGCAAAATTTCCACACAAGAACATTTTTAACAATACAGAAAATCTCAAAACAATATTTTAAAATTATATAATAAAGGCTTATAATAAAGATTAAAGGTGCTGTAAAAAAAATACTAAGTTTTTGGTCAGTAACACCATGTCTTGTTTTAGTCCCTTGCTGCTGGTGCTGCTATATAGCATTTTATAAACCCCACCTCCACCTGTAGGCTCTGAGTCTACCTTACCTTTGGGGAGAAGCTATTATTGTCACTCCCCACTCCCTGCTGTGCTGAACATTGGGAGTGATGAGGTAAGAGCCCAGATCACAAATACCAACAGATCATAGGGCATTTCATAGCTTTTTCCCAAGATGGCATTTGTGTTTTTAATGAATTAATTTGTCTCTTCTGTTCCATGTGTTCCCTGTCTGTTTTTCATCTGCAATTATGATGATAGCAATCCAGTGTCCTAGGAATTACATCCATATAGGAACATTCTGTACCTCACGATTAATGGTACTTTTATTGTATCACTGTCTGAAAATTGTTTGTGTCTTGTAGTGTTTTGTATGTATTTTTAATTTGGAGTTTTTTGTATTTTAAAGGCCCATAGGGACAGGCACTGCAAATTAGCTGAGGCTATAAATGCTGATATTGGTTCATGCTATATACTTGTCCTTATACAAATAATTGTTATTAAATAATAAATATAATAAATAAATAATTACAAATTTACATCCAGTGCCAACATCCAGTACCAAAACAGGAAGTAGTGTGCCCTTTATGTAGCAAGGTGGAAAGTAAAGGTATGGAATTTAAAATAAATTATATATATTTTTATATATATATTTTGGTCAGTTAGTTATTACAGTTAGTTATTTAGTTATAGGCCAGGTTAATAAGGGGTTGCAAAGTCTATTGCTCTGTTTATTGGTGAAGTAAGACATTCATATCAAGCCTCTGCTGCGTTTCATTGTTTGTCTGAATGTTATCCTCTTGACAAGCTGTGCCTTTTGTCTTTGACTTTTGATTTATTGGCTCTAACTAAAAAAATAATAATAATAATAATATGAATGAAAAAGTAAAGCCTAAGAGTCTACAGTAATGCTGGAGGCTCTGTGTTAACAAGCATGCTGGTTAGTATGCTAACCAGAATGCTAATATTTGCTAATTAGCACTAAGCACAAAGTGCAGCAGAGGCTGATGGGAATATCATTAGCTTTGCAGGTATTTGGACATAAACCAAAATATTACAGTTCATCCCAGGGGAACATGAATTCCTCTACCAAATTTAATGGCAATCCATCCGATATTTGACAAGATCTTTTAGTCTACACAAAAGTGGTGAACTGACCGACTGACATTGCCATCCTTAAATAACAGTATCCAAAAACACATTACAAGTCAGTTTTTATCTGTATAGCCCAATATCACAAATCACAAATTGTACAGCAATATGACATCCTCTATCCTTAGACCCTCGATTTGAATAAAGAAAAACTCCCCAAGAGGAGTTAACAGGGAAAAAAATGGAAAATGTCAGGAAGAGCAACAGAGGAGGAATCCCTCTTCCAGGACGGACAGACATGCAATAGATGTGTGTACAGAATAGACCAAAGTAGCAAAATTACAGTATGGAAAAACAGGATGATTAAAATTACAGAAAAAAATTGAAAAGTATATGAACTGCCAGGTGCCACCAAACAGATAGGCCCTAAGCCACACAACCTTCTCTCACATGACAAGAATTACACAAATCAGTTGCTGTGATCTTTCCACAACACTATATAGCAATATGAATACACAGTATTAACCATAGATGACAGAGATTGAGCGCTCATTATAGTGAAGATGTTACAGCTTGCTGTTGTATACCACTTCATGGAATTAATCCCAAGCTGCTAAACAACCCCAACTGAGGCTGAGCTCAACAGTAATTTAATGGAGCGGTGCTTTTCCTCTGAGGCTAATTCATGCCAGGTTGGACATCAGTCACTCTTAATCAACTACCAGACAGAAACATCATAGCCATATCATTGTGCCTTTCATGTTGAGACTGAATTGTCAAACAGAGGTTTATGAATGAAGGCTGTGTGAATAAAGTCATGTTCTCATGACTTGTCAGAGGGTCATTTCAGTGTGTCATTCATCCCTTCTTGGATTTCTTTGTGTCACATGCTAAAATGTTCCCCTCTGTGGAAATATAACATGTGTTGTAATCTCATTAGATACATTTTATGACATGAATGCTTCATATTTAAAGTCATTGATATAAAGGAAATACTTTGTTATTCCTTTACAGAAAACAACCATTATGTCTGTATTATATCATATATATAATAATATGGTCACATACTGTTCCCTTGAGAGCCATTTAAACATACACAACTCCCTCATAAGCATAACCTCCAAACACTAAAGGCTCAGTTCATGCACCTATAAAATCTTACTCTTTGTTTTCTTTTTCCTTGGCTGCCACCTCACTAACCCAGATGGTTAATATGCTCATAAAGCATACTTTCTACCTCCTAGTATAGAGGTTCCCTTATGCCTGTTCACTCTGTGTGTATGTGTGTGTGTGTGTGTGTGTGTGTGTGTGTTGTTACAGGAGAGTAGTATTTGGAGGATGTGTGTAGCCACAGGGCCCACTGAGGAGGTGTGTGGACCACAAATGGCTGATAACAGCGTCCAGACAGACGACAAAGACACTAATGTGGAGCCAGGGAGGAGTGGAGGGGACCTACACAGGTAATAAAAGCCAAGTGCTTTCATTTTATTTCAGCAGATGCCTTTGGCTGTCTCTGTTTCTGATGTGACCCTCGCTTTGCACATCATAGCGGTCTGTCAAGGACATCCTGCATCCCTTCCCCTGGACTGAGATGCACCATGCTTGCTGACCACCAGATCTGCCTGTCTAATTTCCATAATGAGAGCCAATCACAATGCAGGCAGACCAGAGAAAATGAGAATGCACTGGTAGTGACACACTGAAAAATGTAAGCATTATGTCTGCTGAGCAAGACGAGAGAGACCTAGAGAAAGCTGGAACCATGTTAGACCTTTTTCTCTCTTTCCTCTATGATATACTGTATGTTGGTTAGTTTTTAAGCTAAGTGTTCAAACATCATGACATCTGTCTTCAGTTCAGTCTTGGGTTAGAATCCAAAGTTCAGCTGAGCTAACAATAGCACTTTTAGTTACCGTTGAGAGAAGCTTCAGTGCAAAAAGCTTCAGATTCTATCAGTGACACTGATGACTATATTCGGTTCATCTTGAGAACTCCATGTGATTTGTTCATGAACTGTCTGAACAACTCCAGTTGTTGGTAATGTGCTATGTTATATGTACAGGTGTTGTGCATAGTAAAGCTCAGATTTTTCAGTCACCTCTGGCCACTTCTAGCATTCTTTGTTTTCCTCACAATACTATTTAGCCAGCTACGATAAACAGGTAATAAATTAGACAAAAATATGTTCAACATCTATGCTTGTCATTCCTATTTGTGGTACTGTACACATGAACAGACACATATTAGTTACCATGTATTATAAACTCTCAGACAAAAAACAGTTCATACTTGTTTGATGATGACAGGACTGAGAAAACTTTCTCACATATCTGTGGATATTTTTAGGTAGGGATACAATAAACTGACCTGCCCAGAGGTGAGTATAGGCCTACAGTACCTGTGTATATCCACCTCAACACCTCCATACCTCTACCTGACAGTCAAGTGGTGTCACAGATGAATGGTTTCTTCAGCATGCCTAATTTTGTACAGTGCACTGATCCTCTTGTGATGACATCACCCAGACTTGAGGAAACAGCACTGGGTGAGGGGGTATATATTATTTCCAGATAACTGCATGGCTCTGATGTGGCGTCCTTATCAGTGTTCTAAATGAATCCTGATAGTTGCAAGGCTGCTGGTTTCAGCTGCAGCTACTCAAAGTTCACATAGGTTCCTTTTAAATATCGAGTTCAAAAGGCAGCGAAACCAAGTCAAGACTGAGAACAAGGATGAAATGTGATTGGAGCAGCTATCATGTTAGGTTCATGCTCCTTCACCAATACAAATTAGAGCATTTTATGTGTAAATTTAGCAGTTATTTAGCTTACTGTGACAATATAATACTGTATTTCTTCACACATTTTTGCATAAAACTATAGGTCTAAAATGAGGATGCTTGGTTGTTAACATGGCAAAGATATACTGTGAAAAAATAAGTCCCATCAGTACTTTTAACTCACAGTGCAGTAAAGTGCTGTGATGAACTGACAGCTGACTTGCAGCAGAACAGTCCCTACTGTCTGCTGTGAGAGCAGCCAGCCACAACTGGACTCTGTCATTTTCAAATACTGTGAAGAGTGAGACCAGCGGCAGAGACCAAGACACAAAAAAAAACAAATGAAATATTCTTCAAAAAAGCTACACTTACACTTTTAACCCAATAAAAGACCTGCTACCCCAATAAAAGACCCCAAATATTTTACATTCGGATATATTTGGCCTGAAAAAAATTGGCTTCTAAATCACATATAGGCTAGTACTTTGAACTAGTTTTTGTGCAGTGTCCTTCATTTTCAGCTGTGTCTGTGTATGTCTCCTTAGAGGCTGCAGCTTCTTGAGCCCAGACAAGCTGGCACCCTTTAACGGACAGAGTCTAAACGGCGGTGCTTGGATGGAGGGGGAGGGAATGAGAAGCGTTCACATTAAAGCCTACAGTGAGGTAATAGCAGCTGACACATGACTGTGCTGTGACATTTGTTCCAAATGATTTAAAACACTATCCTACTGTCCTCAGTGCAGTACAGAAAAATACCACATCTCTATATGTTGGTAATGGATACATTGTTTAAGGTAAATAGTTTCTACAATGACAATTCATCAGTAAATAATGTTTGTGGACATATGGCTTTGATGTGTGTTTACTGTACATTTGTTACATATTGCATTCTGTATCTTGAGATAGTTTTTTTCACCATGTCATAGTGCAACCTCTATAACCTCATATCATGCATATCATATTTTTGATTCTTTTGTCTGGCCTCAACATGTACTATTACTACTCCTTTGCACATGTGATTCTCTTTTGAGGCATGTGGTGTTCATTGCCCTTAATTACTCTAGTTATATATTAATATTATGTTTCCATTTACTTTAACTTATTATGAGTGCTGAGAAGGACTTTGATTTATTTATGAATCTACAAAACACACTAATCCAAGCGGAAAAGCCCTGGTGTTATAGCCATGTTGAGCATGCACCAGTGTTATCTGTGAACACAAATACTCAGGAGCCCATTACTGATATTGTATATAGGTTGCAGCTTCTGTTGTTCTATACTCCGCAGCAGCACTCCTGAATTCATCACTACAAAGGAGTTTGAGATCATGCAATTAATAAATATCAGATAAAGTTACTTTGCATCATCTGCAATTTAAAAAGTTTAGTTTTCAATCTAGATTTATTCAACTTCTAATGAATGTTTTGTAGGTGTTTAAAGGATCCTACAGTCATCTAAGCATCTAATGCAGACATCTAAAATGTTCTGGCAGGCAGTAAAAAATGTAAACTATAATTATAGTGATGTGAACAGATCATCTGGTCTTATTTAGAGTTAAAGGCTTGTCTGCTGAATTTAGAATAAGGTGTAGAGAATTCAGAAATATCTTTTTTCTTAACATAATTAAAGTACTCCCAAGTGTGTGGCATGAAAGGCATGAATAACTTTCAGTCTCAAGACAAGATTGCAAGACACAACCGTGTGATGTGCTAATTTGAATTAAAATGTAATCTAAACATATGGACTAAACTAATTTAAATCAGTTCTTAAATTCTGAGATGCATACTCATGGATAGACAGCGTGTAGGGATGTTGATGGGTTGAAAATGGCAGTATAGTGTCTGTAAGTCCCTTCTCTACAGTAACTGTGTCTGTGTGGGCATGGCATTTTTCACATGCTGCAATCACATTCCCAGCCCCCCCCACACACAGCCCCCCCCACACACAGGCTCTAGTCCAATCAGACACAGTTAGACACATAAAGGAAATTTAAAGAATTTAATTTTTGTCAACACAAGTCAGAATGTAAAAAGAAGACAATTCAGTAACATTTATATAACGCAGGCTTCACAGCGCTCATGGAATTTCTGGAATATTATGGTGTCTAGAAAAGGTATATTCCAGACAGGCACAGTCAGGGAATTTGATACATTCTGACATCATTAACAAATCAGAAACAAAGAAAAGTCTGGGGATCTCTCCAGTTTAGTCATGGAAAGTCACTGAAATATTATGTAATTTAATATTAGGTCCTTTGTAACATCTTAAAAATGTAAAATCATGTTATTATAAGCACACAGATTTAGTTAGGTGAGGTGAGTATAGAGAGTATTACCTGTAGATCAGGAGGAGCATCAACAAGAATGAGCTGCATGTGCAGTATTTATGGATATGTCATTGAGCAGCAGAGGTGTTGGTACTGAACCCAGCATGGCGTGTTTTCATTGCTCCTGAGCAGCCTCAGAGGCAGCATATGAGGGCTTTTCAGATTTTAGTATCTTTGTTGCAGTGCAAACTTTCCTGCTGGGCGGTGTAACACCTTATAATCCTGCCAAGTCTATTTGAGTCACTTTCAAGAGGCTGTGGAAACCTGAACAGCAGAATGAAGGAGAAATGGAGAAAAAGAGCAGTAGGAAAGAATGTCTAACATGTGACGGCTGGGCTCAGCTGATTCTGCTTTCAACGCTGTCTCTGTTTGATTTTTTTTATATATATAATGGCTCCCTGACAGCAATGAAACACCCTCTTTTGTGTGGTTCCAAAGACTAGTTCATAATAATACAGAGGATAAATAGATCATGTTATCATGGATACATGGAGCTTTAAAGTCCATCTGGAATTAAACTGCCTTTTTTGTCTACTACAGCATACATATATGCTCTGTAAATCACTTGTCCTGTGGTCTCCTTAGAGGAAAAAAATCAGAGACCAAAAGGGAGAAAATTATGTTTTAAATTCTTTGGATTCATGATGGCTCCTCCTAGTTTTGTATTAATTTGATGAAATATCATTCTGTTGTCCATCCACATAGCTGGAGTCCTTATTTCGATACAGAAAATCAAATCTTGCATAAATTGATAACGTGGCGTGATGCATTGGACCTTATTGAGGTTGAGGGTCTCAGGTTATTTCCTCCACTGCGCCAGTTTGGTATCTTGGTGACTCACTGTGCACCACAGTGGAAGGACAGGCGCAGTAAAGGGTGTGCGATGCTAATCCAGTAGCGCACTGCAATCCTGGTGCCAAGAATGAGTGTGTCTTGCGCTGACCACCCTCACCTGCTCAGAGCAGGTCGAGAGCTCAGCGCACTTATGTTCCATAATATTTTGCCACTTTATTTGGTGAAAGCACACTAATATAAACCTCTCTGAAATCACACAAACCACTTATGTTTTGTTCATCCACTTTTCACTTACAGTTTTTTCTGGTTATGGAGTTAATGCCTGTGAGACTGAATTAAGATTAACAAGTGATTCTTACAAGCATCTGTCATCCACAACAGCTAGCACCCTACACTGACGGCCTTTCCTTTACCCTGGTGACTCTCTGTAAAGCCATCTGAAGGTGGCAGGTATGCGCCACAGGGTTCACAAGAATAGAGCCCACAGTGTAACAGTAGCATAAGTAAAGAAAAGTCATAAAGACGAAGAACTGTAATGTCAGTTATACAACAGCATTTATATAAACTTTGCTAATATTAGCCACCATACAGTAACCTACTGGTCATACCAGCCCAAGTAAGGCTGCTTATGAATGATGTTACTTCCTCTTTCATAATCTCTCTGCTAAACAACCCCATTTGAATTTGATATACGATCTGTATATCCATGATACTTTACTATTCTCTACTATACTATATTAGACTCTATAATACTACTGTATACTACTATACTATACTTTACTGCCTTAATTACTAACTCAGCTATACTATACTATACGATACAATACTACTCTATACTCTACTATACTATACTGTAATGTACCATATTATACCATACTACAACTCTACACTATTGTATAATATACTATACTGCCTTGATTCTACTCTACTACCTCTTCTATACTCTACACTATACTAGACCTTACTATACTATTGCAATATATACTATACTGCCTATTCTACTACCTGTACTCTGTATAGCACTTTGAACTGTCTTTGTATATGAAATGTGCTCTACTTATAAACTTGCCCTGCCTTGTTTTGCCTACCTTACTACTCTGTGCAGATAACTGTCCTGATGAGCAGGATTTAGAACCACAGTAGACAGAGTGATCTATTAGAATGAAGTGATGTATTCCTGTTTACTGTGCAAGCAGAATCAGTACAGAGATGGCCATGTGAAATGTGTATATGTAACCTCATAATGTATGAGGTTAGGCTGAAGTGAACTTTAAAGATACTCTATTTCTCCTTGCTTGTGTGTTGTGTACTGTAGAACATTTCCTCATGTGAAGAAGCTCTCCATTCGCATAGTCTGACTATAAGCCCACAGCATCCAGCTCTCATTTCCCAATCCGATCATCTGTCATTGCCTGGATACACAGATGAAGAACTTACAGCCAACAACAACCACCTCAAGGTAAATTCATCTTTTGCCAAAAGTGTAGCCTGATCCACTTTACTATTTATAATTATATGAAAGAAAAACAGCCCACACAGGTATCTTTATGTGTCCCTTTTACATTAATGTTTGAGGTAATGTGAATCCATGTGTTCATCCAATTGTGTGTGCATGTGTGTATGTAGTTGCCGATCCCAGAGGTAAATGAGGAGAGATGCTGGGACATGGAGAAAACTGAGCAGAACTCACCAGGACAGATGGCCAGCAATAGGACACGCTCCAGTTCAACTAGTGTGTATCATACAATTCTATCCCAATAGTACAAATCTTCCACCAAGAGGGGTAAGCCAGTAACTGACGGACTGCATTTTACT
This sequence comes from Scomberomorus guttatus, assembly GCA_038419695.1. NCBI lineage: Eukaryota > Metazoa > Chordata > Actinopteri > Scombriformes > Scombridae > Scomberomorus > Scomberomorus guttatus. The sequence goes on from CM076445.1 coordinate 2,889,071, forward strand.
TTATGTGACACTGGGTCAAATTTGGGTAGAAATCTGCACAAACAGGAGGATACACTTCCTCTGTTCTATCAGTGCAAAGACAGTTAAAGCTTTTAGAGTCTGCAGCAAACACAGATGATGGAAGGAGAGAGAAGGTGATGGGAAAATTGTTTCTAACATGTTTATTGTCTTCAGGGAAGTGTGAGGGAGGTGTGAGGCCAGGGAGTAATATGCTTTCTGCTCTGGGAAGCCACACCATCTTTGGGAAATGTGGTCCTAATTGTGTGAAACACTACTGCTTACAATTCCACTGCTGTGAACTGAATGGATTGTAGATGCCACTGTAGGTTAGGCTGGTTGATACAAAGGCAGCTAGTTTGACAATGGCATTTATTTCCACAGAGAGAAACACTGAAACCCCTGTACATTGTAAAGCAGTCCAGTCTGTCAGTCCTATGATATATCCTACCTTTGTGAGCTTTTAGCCATGCTATCAGTCTGTCATTCGGCCTATCACTCTGGTCCAGAGTGAAATATCTTGACAAATACTCCCATGTATTCCCATACATATTTTATACTGATATTAAAGGTCCTCAGAAGATGAATCCTTATGACTTTGAACCTCTGACCTTTCATCTACAGCCAGCAGCGGGTTGACATATTTACCAATTAACACCACAACTGTCAGATGGACTGCCATGAAATTTAGACATTCACGTCCTCCTCAGGATGAATTGTAATAACTGTGATCCTCTGACTTTTCCTCTAGTGCCATCATCAGGTCAACATTTCCATTTGTCAAATACTTTGGTGTACATGTCCAAACAGCTAAGTTCATTTAAGTGTTAGCATGCTAACATACTGAACTAAAATGGTGCCCATGGTAAACATTGCACATGTAAATGGACTGCATTTATATAGCGCCTTTCTAGTATTCTGAGCATGTAATAATTCTACATACAGTACATATTTAGATACTAAAATAGAGATGTCAGTGTAGGTTTTACTGGAGAGTTTTAATGTCCCTGATGGTCTTCTTAATAATATAGAGCAAAAACATTTTGAGTTAAAATACTGATGTTTATTTTCTGATGATCCTGCATTTATAACCAGGTGTTCATCCTTACTGGATTGGGGATCTGGACAGCATCATCATGAAGACACCAGAGCTGTATGCCAGTCATCCTCACGGGAATGGCAGTTTATATGGAAACAGGAAGTCTCTGTCCCAGCAGCTGGAGTTTCCTCACACCACTACACAGGTATTTGATTTATATGACATTATAAATAGAAAACATTAAGGATCACACCTGGTAACCTAAGCATGTTTATTTATATAATTTTGAAATACACAAAGTCAGAAAATAGCATTTCCTCTTACAAAGAAGACAAAGACAGCAGACAGACAGTGATGATCAATATTTTTAATTAATCAATGTATAAATGACAGTGTGTAATGTGTTGGTTGTGGCTCATAGTGATGAACCTACAGAGAATTATCAGCGACTCTGCAGCTCCCCTAGGCTTTACGGAGCTTTATAGTGAGTTTCAGCTCATTATTTAGCTGTCCAGCTGTAACTATACTGTTGTGGTTCACTCTCAGTCTCTCAACGTTTTCAGCCACGGCGGGCAGCTGTTTTCAGAGAAAAATCTCTAAAAAGCCACACTGTACACTACCTGTTCAGCACTAAACAGCAAAGAGACACATTTAGCTGTAGACTAGCTTGTGAACATAGTGGAGCATTTAGCAGCTAAAGAGCCAGATATTTCCCTCAGGAGTTGGTAGAGAGCAAAAACAGAGCTAAAAGAGAGTGAATATTGGACTTACATTGAACAGGTGGACAGAAACACGACTCCAAATGAATGATAATGTTGCTCCATAACTGCTGGATGTGGAAATAAGCAAATATTTGCTAACAAGTTCAACATATCAACTTAAAATGTTCCTAACTTCCCCCGAGTGGCCAAAAAATCAGTTAATGCAGGTTTAAGTGAGGTTCTGATCATTACAGTATCAATTTAAGTAACACACAAATGGAAACTTCAATCAACTTCAGTCTGTAAACTCAAAATCGTTATGTCCTTTACAATTAAATAGTGAGGGAGCTAGGTAAGTTATCAAGAGTCTACAGCCATGCTTTTGGTTCTGTGAGGTTGCATGCAGGCATCGTGCTGCTTTGAACTAAACACTCGCACCAGCTAGCTAACATGCTTACAGTGACAATGCTAGGATACTGATGTTTAGCAGGTATAATATTTACCATGTTCACCATCTTAGTTTAGCATGTTAGCATGCTAACTTTAGAACTAAACACAAAGTACAGCTGCGGCTGATGGAAATATAATTAGTTTTGCAGGTAACCAAAGTATTGGACACATTTTGATCTGATGATGGTGCTAGATGAAAAGTAAAGGTCACAAAGTTTTTGGTACAGACATTCATTACCCCTGAGAGTGGCATGAATATCTGGACCAAATGTTATAGTAATCCATTCAGTTGTCAAGATATTTTAGGCAAAACCAAAAAATTGTGCTAGGGGAAAAGGTCAGGGGATCACCAAAGTATCCGACTATCTGTATAAGATGTTATGTCAATCCACTGAGTATTTGTGTGTGTGTGTGTGTGTGTGTGTGTGCGTGTGTGTGTGTGTTGCATGCTGCTCCTCTCCAGCCTGTGCACCGCCCGTCACGCTCTCTCAGCTCTGCCCAGCTGGTACACTCCTGCAGCAATGTGCAAGCCTTCATAATCTGTAATATTGTGTTGATGAAGGGCCACGGCAAGGTAGGAAGCACAGATCACCAATAAAACAGTTGCTTTAATTATCTTAATTGTCTCTCTTGAGCAAAGGTTGTAGCAGGTCTTTTGTCCCTCTAAAATCTAACAGCTGTAGTATTCTCACAGACTATCACAAATGGACTATAAGTCAATACTTACAGTAACTGTTGATCTTATACACTACTGTCTCTGCACTAAGAGAAGTCACTTTACACACACTTTAAGAATCTTTGTTCATCCTGTTAATACTGTGTACACCACCTTATTCCATTGCTCAAGTGCAACTTTGTATTTATTTATTGCAACTTAATTGTCAACAGGGTCACTTGAACAATACACATTGTTATTATTTGTACTATGGTGTGTATATTACCTCTGTTTTTATTGTCATGCCATATATTGCATTTAGTAGGTGCTTATAAAGTATAATACTCTAGTTTCACAAAACAATCTTAAACCAAGTGACACTTGATAGCTTCTTCCAGAGCTTTCAACCACATGCAAGGGTCTTCATCAGCAAATGAAGTTTAATCACTGTCAATCTGAAAAACTGGAATATCTTCACACTGCTTAGTGTCAGTCTGAGTTAACTCCATCTGCTACTCCTGTTTAAATTACTTTCAATCTTTAAACTTTGACACTCAATTAGTATTCTAGTTTTGGTAAGCCTTCTTATCTATATACTGTGAATAACACACTAAAATGTTAAACTGTTCCTTTGATTATGATCATGATTACAATTATGATTGTGACAACATATGTGATAACATTAATTGTCACTGTTGTTTGATGACATTTTAACTAATGATAGTACTGTTGGATGATGAGTGATGATTGTGCTGCTGTTGCAGGGTCTGGGCTTCAGTATAGTGGGTGGGAGGGACAGCATGTACGGACCAATGGGGATCTATGTCAAGACCATTTTCCCTGGAGGGGCAGCGGCTGCTGATGGAAGGCTGCAGGAGGGTGAAGAAAACACACACACACACACACACTGTATGAGTGTTAAAGTAATCTAATCGCTGCCACTGTGAATAAGACCATTGATTGCTGTAACACACCTATTTCCAGTTCATTAAAGGATAGGTTCAGATTTCTCAAAACACATAAACAACAAATATTTGTGTCTAAAAGACACACACTGCAAAAATGCTCCAACTATCAAATCCACAAAGAAAAAAGTTTACTTCGAAGTTAACTATGAGCATGTCTTGAGTAGTAAAGACAGTACCAACAACAAACCTACACATGACTATTAGAATGTAGTCAGTCTGACAGATATGAAAAAATCTGAAACTATCTTTTAAGGTTTTTAATTTTTGCTGCAGCTGCTTGATAGGATGATGTAATTTGTGGAAAACATGATCTGGGTCAAAGAAAATGATGTGTTATACATTTAGTAGTAATTAAGCTGTGCCTCAATAACATTAACATTTGATGAAGGTAAGTGATACCACCCCTCCCCTAGAGCCTTTTGGCAACAGCTCAGAATGTGCTCCAAAGTGCCCCTCCTCTGGCATAGTTTACACTCCGGAGTGTCTGCTAGGCCCCAGGTGTAAAGGTTGGCTGGGCTTGGGAGGACATCGTACACAGACTGTATGAGGAATTTTGTTCGCAGAGGTTCAGCCCTCCATAGCTCCACATGGCATAGGTTCCACATGCTCCCACCTTGTCCACGCCCCTTGCTTGGACATGCTGACTATCCTGCTGCAGCGTTCTTCCTCCACCTCTGCACGGATCTCATCTTGGACCAGTTGGCACTTCTCCTTGCTGCGGGTCCGGTCGTAGCGAGGCTTAGGAAAGCTACCAAGGCCTGTCCTCCCCATCGCCACAGTACCCACCAAGGACTTGTGCCTCAGCCGTGCCTCCGCTCTGCTTACGGTTTCTTGTGCCTGCCACTTCCTCCCAGTCTTCACAACAATTCCTGCTGAGGCCACCTTGACATCTGCGTAATCCCTCTACATCATTACCTCTCTGGAGCGGGTGACTTTGAATTCCTCCGAGAGTCCACTGAGAGGGAAGTGCAGCTTGGTGGATTTGCCACATAAGGCAATGCTGCTTAAGGATCGAGGGAGCCCCAGCCATTTCCTTAGAAAATGGCTGATGGTCTTCTCTAGTACCTCTACCGTTGTCAATGGTACCTCGCAGATTAACAGGGGCCAGAGTATTCTAGGCAGGACTCCGTGCTGGTACATCCAGGCCTTGAACTTTCCTGGGAGCCTAGATTTGTCGATGGCTGTGAGCCAAGAAGTCAGGTCGCTCTTCGTCTGCCGCACAGCCGCTGCATCCTTCAGGGAGCTGTCAAAGATTTTTCCCAGGCTCTTGACAGGTCTTTCAGTCACTGTTGGAATCTTGGTCCCTCCAATTGTAAAGCGGAAATGGTCGGCCACTTTACCTTGTTTCAGGACTAGAGACCTGGATTTAGCTGGCTAAATCTGGCACTAATATGATATTTACTTTAAAATCACATAGTAATATGTAAACGCAAAGTCATCCCTTTGAGTCAAATGGCTATTTAGAGCTTTACTGGAACAAACTGTATACATTCTTAAGAATGTATACATGTATATAGATATATACTGGTACAGAGTTTGGTAAATTAAACTTAAGACATACTTTCATTCATTAAGATATGGGAAGTGTGAGCCATAATACTTCCATATGAGTGCTATATACAGATATAATATACTGTGTTTCTGTCTGTAGGTGATGAGATACTTGAGCTGAATGGAGAGTCGCTGCATGGTCTGAGTCATGATGAAGCACTGCACAAGTTCAAAGTAAGGCAACTGCATTATGATACTAACAACAGATATGAACTGGAAAGGGGCTTTCAGGATTTATGATCTTAGAAGCTGACATGCAAGAGAAATTAATGAAGACTGTAGAATGGTAAACTTTGTATATTTTTAAGAGTTTTTGCACTGTATTGGCAGACTTATTCAGTCAGGCATGAAATTCTATCCTTGTTTTTGATGGTATCAATGGTATTTTGTGACACATTCTGTAAAGCCCTGCCCTACACATGCTGATTGAATAAATAGAAGACAGTTCCAGTAAGTCATTTAGTTTTACCAATTTGTCTTCTCACATTTGGTTCTTTGTTATTTTAGGCACCTCATTGTCTGGTGAAGTAGCAATAGTACACTTTTCCTAAAAGCATTTTAAAAGCAAGTGTCACGGGTCCCAAACAAAAGGGTCCATCTGCCTACTTTGACTGTAGGATGTACCAGTTATGAGTCAATTAACTTTAGAATTATAACTAAAAAAAAATTTATTTAATGCATCTCATTTTAAATAATAAAGGGGCTCTGTTCATTAGATAGACAAAAAAGGCCACCCAAGATTCTTTTTTTTACAGCAATGTGTATAAAATGTTCAGTGAAATACCAGAATAGGAATAGGAACAACTGTACAATCTGATGCCATACAATACAACAGCCCTAGAATCCATACTGCCTGAAAATGATCATATTCAGTTTTTGTTGAGAGTGTTGGAGATAAATGATGTATTTCTCTGATCATTGAGAGGCTGTACTTTGGTGGTTGTGTTGAACTGCCTTATCCTGAAAGGCGTTTCCAATATTTTGTCCACAATGTGGTAAAAATATTAGAAAATGTACATGTGCTCTCTGCTGACAATTTGCAGTTCAAACATGTTGAGTCATAAGAGTTTTTTAAGCAATGTAAACCAGTTAAATTGTTCATTCTCTGCTGGTGAGATGTTGTATGGGAGTAACAGTTGAAACACTGAAAGGTTTTGCCATATTAGTTGAAAGAGTTGTCTTGGCAGGTAAAATGTAAGTGATGAAAGGAGTTTATATGTCTGTTGAAGGTTAATCACTGCCATTAGTGAAGTTTCAGTTGATGAGAAAGTGCTGGAAACAGTTCATTTAAAGAGTATGAGATGGAAGCAGTTGAAATGTCAGTTGAGTAGTAGAAGAAAGCTGTTTAAATGTCAGTTTACATGTAACAGGTGAAAGCAGTGGAAAGTTTAGAGTTAGTTTAGTCCTTTCCTTTTCCTTGCAAACAAACTAAAGTTTTGTTTACTGTGTGTATTCTTGAGGTCTAACAAATGTGTCAAATCCATTTCCTTGCTCTTAAAACATTTGGAAAGGTTATTTTTCTTAAACGTTTGAATCCTGCTTTGTCTTAATCCATGTAGACTAGCTTATAGTATTCTTCTTCTTTGACTTTGTTGGAAACAAATAACAGCCACCTTTGTATCAGTGGAATAGTGTGAAACCATTGGCATGACTGTGTGCATGTGAGCGTGCATGTGTGGCAATGTGTTCATAAATGAGACAAACAAACACAGACCCACTCATAAAAAAGGCCCTAATCAAGTTTTATACTCTTTATTTTTTTTTTTTTTTACATCTTCAGCAAAGGGTCAAGTCAAGTCAGTTTTTTGTCTTTTGAAATGTCTTGCAGCAAATCAAAAAGGGCCTGCTGACTCTGGTGGTGAGGACCAGCCTGCGTGTGGGGGCCCTGTGTGGCCAGGCCCAGGTAGCTCAGCTGTGCAGGTCACGCTCCCTCAGCTCCACTACAGGCATGGCCAGGGTCAGTGCTGACATGGGAGACTACAACTACCTGAACAACACCTACAGCAACACACTGAGCATCCCGGGTCAGCCTGCTAAACCCAGGGACCGCATCATGATGGAAATCATTCTGCAGAAAGGTCAGAGATAGCTAGAGATAGATAGATACCAAAAGTTAGCAGTTAGAGTTTTTCTAATGGGAAGAGTTGCTTGCTTTTCTCAGTGTTATATGATTGTAAATGGAATGGAACAAAATAAGCTTTTTTAAAGGGTTAATTCAGCACATTGGGAAATTCACAAGAGAGATTAAAAAGTTGTCAGAATGGAAGCACCAGAGGCCAAGGTAATGACATTTATTTCCTAGAATGGGGTCAAACTCCAAAGAAGCTGAATCCTAAACTACCCATAATGCAACCAATAGCATCTTTTGGTTACAAAACACCCACATCTTTCAAACTACAATATCGCAGACTCTGTGTTATAAATTTGTAGTTTCCAAGCCGAGATACATCAGTCTTCATCAGATCTGTGATCTGTGATTTTTGAATATGTCACGTTACATTAACGTAACTTGTATTACTATTATTATTAATTGCACACTGCATATACTGTTTACACAACAAGTCCTCCACATTCCTGGTCAATATTTTGTACGTTTCATTTAATTCTGTTCATTTTAAAATTCAAACTTAGAATATATTTTACATATTTTTTATTAAATTAGTAAATTTCTTTCTTTCTTTTTTATATTATTTAGGATTACCTAATTTTGTGTATATTTTGACTGCTATGCACCATGATAGTTAAATACATCTAGTGATGCACTTGGACCCATCATCAGTGATTGTACCTGGGGTCATCGGGTGTTTCAGGTCTTTCAACTTCAGACACCTTCACCCAGGCAACCCGACCACAAGTAATCAGTTCCCGAAGCATTAGTCCATGGCTTGTCCCTCCTGATCCACAGCCATCTTGAGACTTTCTCTGCTGCCTCTGAAGCTCTGCTGATGGCTTTTCTTTTATGTGCACAAGCGATGCCCAGGAGGCTGTAGGCTTTGCACAGTGATTTTCCCACAAAGCCCCTACCCCCCCACTTCAATGCACCGTGCACACCACCCCTGTCTGTGGCACTCCTCCACCAGTTCCGCATATTTCCCTTTTTTCCTCTCACTGGCTTCCTCCATCCGCTTCTACCAGGGCACCGTAAACTCCAGCATGACCACCTGCTTAAGGCTGACTTATGGTAGCTTGACACTTTTGATAAGTGTTGCTTGACAGTTTAGACAGAAAAAAGTGTCGCTTGACACTTTCCTTTCATGTTGTGCACCTGGAGAATTTTGTTATGTCGCAGACACCGTCATATTTTGTCGCGCAATGTGATTGGGCAGTGTTACTAATGTCACCATGGAGATTGTAGTTTTCACTTAGACTCACAAGTTAGTTGCTTCACTCAATTAGAGACTGAGGACAATCTCCCAGCTTTCGTTGTTAAAACTGGGTGGAAACAATTAGAGAGTTTTAAAAAAAAAAACCTGCATTGCAGAACCAATCCAAAGGAATCCCCAGACAATCGGCAGGCGGGGAGCTCTCCGATTGTCTGGTATCACGAGACTAGTTTTCACTGTACTTCCTTACTGATATTTTGGTCTGTAACTTTCAATAACTTGTAACGTCCTTGTTTAATTAGTCCCTGTTGGGATGATATAATGTAACTAAAGAAGTGTCAGGATAGCGTCTGGTTACCATGGAGACAACTGAAACCTTTCGCCAAAGTATAACTGAAAACATCACACAACTCTTTAATTTCTGTTGAGCGACACTTATCAAAATTGTCAAGCGACCTACCATAAATCAGCCTTTAGATGTTTCAGAGACCAGCATGATGTCTAGTCTAAGGGTGGTATCCACAATGTCTCCAGGGAATCTGAGTTGCTTTCCCAGGTCCATTCTCATCTGAAAGTCATGTGCTGTTCCAAGGAGGCCTGCCTAGGCTTTCGGTTGGGGATTTGGATGTTCTCTTGCTCTGCATGATGGTGCTGCAGATGGACTCAGCAATTACCTTCAGCACTTGATCGTGGCACCAGTGATAGTGCTTTAGGACAGCTGCTGAGGATGTGCTCCAGTGTTCCTCTTCCTTGGCACAAGGAACATGTTGGTGCTTCGACCTTGCCCCAACAAAAGATGTTAGATGGGCTGGGCAGAACATTGTACACAGACTGGATGAGAAATTTGATGCAGAAGAGTTAAGCCTTCTACAACTTGGACCATGAGATCTTGTGGTCCATTGCCTGTTCTCATCTTGACGATGCACCCTGTTGCTGCATCCCCACCATCTGGCTTGCATTCAGCTCCTCGACCCTGGGTCTCACTTCCTTCTGGACCAGGTTCCGCCTCTCTTTGCCCTTGGCTTTGTTGTAGTGGGTTGTTGGAATGCTACCTAAACCTGCTCAGCCAACTGCCACGAATCCCACCAGCACTCTGTGACACAGCCGAGATTCTGTCTGGTCCACTGCCTCCTGGGCCCTCCACTTCCTTCCAGTCCTCACCTCAATGCCAGCCTGGGAGACTTTGGGGTCAGTGGGCTTCAAGTATTGCAGCACCTCCTTCACTCGGGTAACCATAAACTCCTCGCTAAGGCTGTTGATGGGAAATTTTACCTTTTTTCTGTTACCATAGAGGGTGATGCTGCTCAGGCTTCTTGGCAATCCCAACCACTTACAGAGGTGACAACTTATCCTCCTCTCAAAGCCCTCAACAAAGGAAAGTGGGAATTCATACACCAGCAGTGGCCACAAGATCCTGGGTAGGATGCCATGCTGGTATATTAGGGTTTGAATTTGCCCAACAGTTGTCAACCATTCTTCCAGTTCTTAGTTTGTCGCTCTGATAGAAGCAGTATGCTTTAGAGTGCAGTCAAATGACTCTTTATGGGTTTCTCTGTAACCGATGGGATTCAGGTACCTCCAAGAGAGAAGTGGAACCAGTCAATCACTTTCCCTCTCTTCAGTACCAAGGATCGGGATTTTGCCAGCTTGAAACACATCCAAGCCCAAATGGTTAGCCTCTCCAAGCCCTGAAGGATCCATCTGCTTCCTGGGACTGACATTGTTGTTACTGTCAGGTCATCCATAAAGGCACTGATGGGGGGTTGCCAGACTCCAGACTGGGTATTGGGCCACTGTACTCCACCTCGACTGACTTGACCAGCATGTTCATGGCCAGAGCAAAAAGGGTCACTGAAATGGTGCATCCAGTGATGATCCCTTTCTATAGTTGGTGCCACTCAGATGTGATTGGCCCAGAAGTGAACCTCAGATTAAAGTTTCCGTAGTAATCCAAGATGAGGTCCTTGATGTTACTTGGGATGTGATGCCGCTCCAAAGCTGTCTCCACTAGTTTATTGGGTATGGAACCATATGCATTGGCGAGGTCCAGCCATAGTACTGCCAGGTCCCCTTTTCCTTCTTGTGATCAGCTGTGTTACCACTCCACTGTATTCTAGGCATCCTGCAAACCCTGGAATTCCCCCTTCTGCGCAGAGGAGTTGATGTACTGGTTTTTTAGGAGGTACTCTGTCAGCCGTTTAGGACCATCTCACTGTTCAGTGAGATGGTCCTAAACCGCCTAATGTTAGTTGAATTCTCCACCTTTGGAACCCATACACCTTCTGCAAATCTCCATTGTTGGGCTACCTTCCCCCTCCTCCAGATGACCCTCTGGATCTTCCTCAGTCAGTGCTTGGGACACATCTTGTACACCTAGTAAGGCACACCAATAGGTCCAGGTGCTGAGCTGGCTCTGGCAGCCTTGACAACAGATTGAATTTCTTTCCAACTGGGTTCTTCAGTAGGTGGTCCAGGTGGATTGATCAAGGCTCTGCATTCTCTCTTTCCCTCATGCTGCATCACTGTAGGTGTTTTGAAGAATGTTGAGGTTGTCTATATCCTCTTTTGAGCATGCGAGGTGGCTGCTGCACTTCTGGCCTAGCAGTTGTTTGGTAAACCCAAAGGGATGTGCTAGAAAGGCAGTGCATTTCCTGGTTCACTCTTTACTCCACCTCCTGTCCCTTCTGTGCTCTACGGGGAGTCATAAGTTTTTTCCTAAGGATGCAACAGAGTTCTGCCAGCCTGTTTTTCTCATCCTCACTTGCCCCCTTGAGCTGCCTCTTCAAAAGTCACAGTTCGTGTTTCAGCTGCATGATCTTCTCTGCCCTATGGTTCTTGGTGTACTGGCCTTTGGTACTGCCCTTCTCCACTGTACCAAACCTATCAGTAGCAAAACTGATGATCATGGTTGCCATTGTTTGGAGTCTCCACCCGTAGGTGGTGTTGTGCAGTGTGTGGTGCTTGGGCTTCTGAAACTTAAAGGTTCTGGGCACTGTGGGGTGACTCCTGGCCTGGATCCTCCTGCACCTCACCAAGGTTGCTCCCTGTGCATTGCTCCCCATCAAACATTTCATCTTGGCCTGGTGGATCTTCAGGCCCCACTGGTTTTTGCCACCACAAAAAATAAATAAACTGACATTTATGCGTTAAATCAGTCGAGTTCCCCTTTAAGACATAACTTTGGTCACTTGTGGGTCATTTGCCATTATCTTTTATATTTTATAGACTACATGGTTGATTGCTCAATCAATAATGAAAACATTGTTAGTTTCAGGTCTAAAACAGTTTGTTTTTCTCTGTTATGCTAAATCTATTTTTAGGAGAAACTATATTGAGCATCATAATAAAACTTAATATGCATGTGTCATTTTTCAGAGGCTGGTGTTGGACTGGGCATTGGACTGTGCTGTGTTCCATCTGGTGATGGATGCCCTGGGATATACATCCATACCCTCTCTCCTGGATCTGTAGCACACATGGATGGTAGACTCCGGTAAGGGCTGGAAACATGCCAAGATGTTCTAAATGGAGAAGTCAAACATAGGTCAGTTAGTAAAAATGTGTGGACAAGAGCAAACTCATCCACCTGAGTGACATTATCAACTCATTGATTTTATATGAATTATCTAAGTTGAACTATGGATTGAATTCAGGTAATACTTTTAAGAAAATAAGAACTCTTGTATATGATACCATTTTACACAGTTGATACAGTTCTAAGGAAGCACCAGTTTTATTGGAGACCATTTAAAAGTCATATTAACAGATCCTTGGCTAACACTGTGCATATACATATGTATATACTGAGCATGTACACGTTTCCTCCTCTCAGTGTTGTTTTTTTTCTTTCTAACACTTTTGCCTGAACTCTTCCCCCCTACCTTTAGGTGTGGGGATGAGATCATGGAGATCAACGACACTGTGGTTTACAACATGGCGCTGAATGACGTCTACACAGTCCTGAGCCAGTGCACACCTGGTCCAGTCCAGGTCATCATCAGTCGACACCCTGACCCCAAAGTATGCCATGCCTCCACTTCATTTACTTTAATCAGTGCTAACACTATGCTCACATTTACAGGCAGATTTATGGGCTTACAAAGCCACTTGGGTCTCAGCTGTAATGTTGCCTCATGAGTTCAAATGTGGGCCTCTGTGCTGTTACCATGGACTCTCTGGTTTCCAACTTGGCGTTCGGGCTTTTGTCCAAACTCCAACACCGGTGGCTGATGGGAACGTCATTAGTTTTGCAGGTATTTGGTCATTAACTAAAGTAATTATACAAATGAAATTTTGACCTGATGGTAACACTAGATGAAAAGTCATGGGAGGTCAAAATACATCATTTAAAACCATAAATGTGAACCTCATGGTGTTCCTTGAGGTAAAGTCAGAAGATCCCTGAAGTCATTAATATTCATCTGCAAACACGAATGTCTGTATAAAAATGTCATGGCAATCCATTTTTATTGAGATATTTCAATTGTTGGGTCTTTGATTTGGTGCAGGTTGGTTATTAGCAATAATTAATAATTATCAGAGATAATTTTTAATTAATAAAAAATAATAAAAATAAAATGATTAATATAAATTAATAATACAGGGCACCACTCAGAAACCGGGACCAATAACCAAACAATAAAGTAGTCTCATAACAAAGTTCACTGAAGAGTGCTAATATCTGGGGATATCAGCATCCACAAGTGAACAATGAAGGTTTGAATTCGAGCTCTGACTCTCTCAATCAGCTACTCTTCACAATAAATGAGCACATTAATCACAGAAAACTTCTCTTTAAAGATATAACAGTGTTTATTAAACAATAGCAAAGTTAACAAAGTTAGCAAATGCTTTGATCAATAAATCACTCCTGTCCCTGTGTCGGTTAGATTGCACCGCCTGGGGGTCGTCGTCTCTGCATTCACTCAATTCAGTGTATCAAATACACGTGTCTGATGGTAGATAACGAGGGGCAGAGCTGTGCTGTATCCCACATTATCTGACCATCAGATGTGTAGGGAAGGTGCGTGTATGTGAATGTGTGTGTGTAGGTGTTAGTAGCAAGAGGAGGGGAGAGAAACGCCGGCTCACGGCGAAATCCTGCAATCGTGAGGGGAGAGCAGTGGTTGTTTGTCCACAGAGAGCGTGCGTGCAGACGGCAGCCTGTGACGCATGTTGTCTGATTTTTGATTGACAAACAACTTACTTTCTCACTCACGATGGCACAAACACAGCAGCAGTCCCGAGTGGGACAAAACACAAAAACAGTCTAGCGTGGTTAACACAACTAAACAGGCAGCAAACTTTAAATACTCCTCAGAGTATAGCAGGAAAAAGGGACTCGGCGGTCCGTTAAATCAGCAACACATAGCAATTAGGCTAAAAGCTAACAGCTAACAAACACACATTTAATTCTGTCTCTGTCCAGACATAGCCTCTTACGTGATCGCTTCATCTGCGCTCTGTCGGTTTTGACGGCAGCTGATCCTCGGCTGCGTGGCGAGGGAAACAGCGGAGTCGACTAATTGAAGAAGAGCGGGACAGAGAAGTAATCCACGTCTTCGTGAAGAAAATCCTTTTCTTCCTTCTGCAGGCAGTGAGAGCGCTGGGTTGCAACAGCAGCGGTCTCTCTCTTAGATCCGGTGAGTGTGTTCGGTTGAACACAGGGAGAAGTTCAGCTCGTCCAGCGAGGGTGAATCTTCCGTCGATGAGGGATAAAGTCTACGTGCACGGGATTACCTCCTTTAGTAAGCTGGCTCACGGAGAAAGCAACGCTTCCTCCAGCGCTGTTACTGTGGAAAGGGCGATGTTGAACGCGCGCAGCAGCTTCTTAAAGGGGCGGTGACGTCACGGCTGTGTTGCCATGACTCCCGGTGGTGTTTGTGGGTCTCTGCCAAACAGAGACCAGGGTTTGAGCTCCCTGCCGAGTTCTCACCTAGGTGCGAACTCGTCAGAGCATTATGGGAGGTGGAGTCTGTGAGCAGCATTTTGGTGCTGCTCCCTTTGTTTCATGGGACAAAGGACAAAGGAAGCCTCATGGTCAGGCTTCAGGTTTTACATGTAGGCCTGCCTTTGTCTGACCCCATGGTTGAGGCCCAACAAATGTAAATAGTCATGAAAATAAAGAAAACGCATTGAATGAGAAGGTGTGTCCAAACTTTTGGCCTGTACTGTATATATGTTTGCAGTTTGAGGTGTCCTGACAACAGTTTTACAGACATCTCTTTTACAATGGTGGTCTATGGGGAAAATGCTTTTTGGGCCGCAGGGGGATTTTTCACTGCGAAAAATTGGCTGAAAGGCTGAACGATGGCATCCTATCCAGCTCTTATTATATATCCATGCTCCACACCTCCAGATTCTTTTACTTTTCAAACTTGTAGTCTTCAGCACCAACTGACGCTGATGTGATTTCATACAGCTCCTTCTGCAGCTCTGGAGATTTTGGACTAGCAACCAAAAAAGTCTGTAAAATCTTTCAGATTTATTTTTTTATTTATTTTTTAATTTTTAAGTTCACATTAAAAATCTTGTTTTCTCTATCTTGTTTTCTCTCTACATAAAATGCCAAATTATTTTTATTTTAATGTATTCATGAGTGTATAAAAAGGCACATTTTTAATATTTTGTGTCAAAAATACTAGTATCAGCCTTAAACAACCAACCTAAGTGCAATTTGTGTAAAGGTTTAGAATGTGAACTGTAAGTCAATGTGACCATCTAATTGGCAGTCCTCTGTCTGAGAAGAAGTCCTCAGTGGAAAGGAAGACCCTTTTTTGCTATCTGCTGTCTTTGACTGTCGCTGTTTATATTTTCCAGTTTCTTACACTGTATCTAGCATTTGGTTGGTTGCTGGTTTGCCTCTCATCTGCACCCATCATCTGTGAAGAGCCACATGGTTCATTTTAGGCCCTGACTTCTTTTCACATATGCTTGTAGCCCACCTACCCATGGTCTAATCAGGGAAGGGCCCTGAGTTCTTTAAATCAACTAACTTAATGTACTGCAAATAATAATTAGATTTTATTTTATTTGACTTTTATTTATCTATACTTTTTATTTTTGTCTTGGGTCCCTTTATTCACTGTTAATGAACTGTAACACACTTATTAGACTCTATTTTACTCAACCCTTGTAATAAAACTATGCACTGTAACCTACCTTTGATGAACTAGATTACTGCAATAAAATAGGTGTGTCACTCCTTTAACAAACTAGCATTTATATCTACTGTGAAAATATCTCTAGTAAAGAAAATAACCAAACATCACACTGGAATGAGTTTTAGGAATAATGAACTTCTCTCTTTACTTCCCATATAAACAATGAAATAATATTTAGTGTACTTAATCATTCATATACTCTTCCAATAACTGTTATGTTATAGCACTAACTCTCTTTAAATGTAAACAATATACCCCAAGTTAAATTCAGATTACCTCTGGTTTAAATTCACATCACACATTCACATTCCTCTGGTTTAAATTCACATCAAACTTAAAGAGCTCACATTCACCAAGCACACACACAGACACACAAGCCGGCAAGTTTTAAAATAAAATAAAACCTCAGTTGCAGGCCTGATTCGATGCTTGGGAACGGAAAGGCCCAAAACTAGCTGGCCGCTTCACTCAGAAGAGCAACAAATAAAATGTGGTACTTTCATGAGGTCTGATATCCAATCAGCAGTTTATACCAGTCTCTGGTCTCAGGGCAGGAACAGGATGACACACTGAAGTCCACAGATGGCGGGATCAGTCCGTGCAGTGAAAAGTCTCTCTGAGCTTTGACCCAGTAGCTCATAGCACGAGCTGGTAAATCTTCAGGGTTTCCGTGTTGAAAACGATGAATTGAAGCCTATAGCATTAGCTGGGTTAGCTACACAGCGGCTATGAGTCAATTCACTGTGCTAATGAATGCTAACAACTCACTCGTTCAGCTAATGAGCTAATAAACAACAAAGTGAACAACTGTACAACAAACTTCGAGTAGAAATATCTCCGGCTGCTCCCAGAAGATATGTAGACTGAGTATCCTGATACAGACTGTCTGGTAGATAATCTGAGACAACATATTAGTTTGTAAACACAGGGCCTACGTCACCACTCAGTCCTTCACTCACTTTCTTTCTCACATATATTTATAGCTCTTTAGAGGGAGCCGGATCTTTGGGATCCGTTCATTTCAAAGAGCCATTCAAAAGACTGGCTCATTTGGCTCATTTGGCTCATTTTTATATTTATTCACTTTTAAGAAGCCAGCCTGGGGTTAATTCATTTTATTCTGGAAATAATCCCAGGGAGGAATGATGGGCTGAGATGTGGATCAGAATAATTTCAAACTCAGATTTCCCACCAATATTTGAGTTTGAATTATTCTGAAATATTGATTATAGCTTCATTTGACATGTGTGGACAAGATTTTAAAGTCTGATATGGATTCATTGTAAATATTCCACTGCCATATCCCTCTGAGTTGACAGTGAGATCACTATTTACCCTTTGTATAAAGTGTGTGTATGTGTGTAAAACTACTTTGACTCATGTTATTCATGCAACACCTAAACACACTTTTTTTCCTTTGTTTTTCACTGAGGCACTCACTTGAAGGGAGCGTGCACAACTCATGTGCCATTTGCATATGAAATAAGCGCTCCTCCCCATGCTCTCTCCGTCTGCCGATTCCGACGCACTCGTTTTTTGTTTTTTTTTTACTGATGCACTCACGTGAAGGGAGCGTTATGCACTTATGCACAACTCCTCCCCATGCTCTCTCCGTCTCACTCAGTGGAGGAGCAAGGAGGAGCTTGTGTGAGCATCTGTGTGAACCATAGGTGTGAACTCAGACAGACAGTGTGTGAGTGCCTCGTGTAGTTGTGCATTGAAACTATGAGTGACACCCAAAAGCGAAGCAGCATCTGGCTGCAGTTTAAAGATACATTTGTGCATTTGTGCAATAAAAATGTTTGATTAAAATATTAAACAAAAGGAAGAACTGTTTTGTAACAGAATAAATGCACAAAATTAGGCAATTATAAGGCTGTTATAAAACTGTTTGCTTGAGTTTGGTTCTAGTTCTGTTCTGTGGATTTATTTGCATTTTGTTGTTAATTTGTGCAATAAAATGTTTGATTAAAATATTAAACAAAAGAATGGTTTGGTAACAGAATAAATGCACAAAATTAGGTAATTATAAGGCTTCTCATAAAAACACTGCACATGAAAGGGTTTTCAACACACAAACCATTAATTTTTGCAAAGTTATGGTAAAATAAAGGCCTACAAAAAATCCTAAATTAAGAGCCGTTCAGGAGTCGAAAGAGCCGGCTCTCAGAAAAGAGCCGAACTTCACTACAGTAAATGACCAGTATTAAACTCAGCAATAACACTTCATCTTAACACCATGAACTCTTATCTTAAGACAAAATATAAATAAATATTTCTATTCATTTATCAACTATACATCTGTATATTTTAAACGTATTTATTCCACTGAACATTTTAATCTTTTAGGAAATAGCTTTTAGTTTTTTAACCATATTTATGATGTATCTTTTAACCTCAATTAACTTTCTCTTAACATAAACTTTATTATAATGTATAGTATTTTTAACCTGGCTACATATACTTGGGTATATTTTTAAAAATAACAACAACTGGGTGTTTTTCTATCATTGTGGGCAGTTATGTTCCATGACACAAACCTTGCCTGTTAAAGTTTTCCATTATTCTATAGTTTTCTTATTATCAACAAATCCAATGAAAAGACGAAATCTAACAATGTGTTCGTCCATCTCTCAATACTTTCTGACTTCCCTATGCTCCAAGCCCATTGGTTCCTACAGAAGATACACATCTTTAAAAACAGCTCACAAATATACAGTACAGTATGATATTTAAAAAAGGCTCAGTAATTGGTTAGTAATGGTCACTGTAGTTTTTAGTAAATGTTACTCAAAGAGGAGGAAATAGTGCTTTTTTTTAAAAGACTATTTTCATTGGTGGATGAATCCACATTTGTTGCTCCAATGAGTATTTCTGGCAGCAGGACAGTGTGTGTGGGATTGAGTCAAAATAAAATACAGTGTGTGTGTTTATGGTGATGAAGGAACATGACACACAGTGCAACAGTTGATGTGTTTTTAATATCTTTGAAATATTTGTGAGTTGCCCTGAGCATCAATATGTTTTCATTCTCCTGAGTTACAGTATACAACAGTAGCTGATGAATGTAATTGTAATGTTCATATTCCCATCTTCTGCACTCTGTATGTCACAGGTATCAGAGCATCAGCTGAACGATGCAATAGCTCAAGCAGTGGAAAACAGCAAACTGAGAAAGGACAAGAGCCAGTGGAGTATTGATGGTAAAATATTTATTTCTTCTTCTTCATATATTCATTCCCGTTCAGGGTCATGGATGGTGTGGAACTTCCAGCAATCACACACATTTTCTTTAGGGAAGCCTCTGTAGCTTTTATTATTCTATTTGATATTTTGACTTTATTATATTTTCTATTATCATTATTAATGTGCTGCAGGGCTGCGTCGACTGGACTCATGCTCTCACAGCAGGCAGAGATGTGAGCGGTGTCTGGAGCGGAGTTTCAGTCAGCTGACGGTTCAACGAGCTCAGAAGACCATGACCCGCTCCTGCAGTGACAACACCAACAGCCACCACCGCTGCCTCACCATCCACAACCTCCACAACACACACCATAACCCATCGGCCCGGGTCCACAGCCTGGACACACCCAAGGTAAGCAAAACCAGCAGAGGATGATGGAGAGCCTTCTCATGTATCTCTGTATGTTTTTGTACACTTTTATCTACTTTTTTTTGCAGTGTGCCAGAATGTTGATGTATGAGTTTCTAAATTGAAAAAAAAGTATTAATGTTACCCCTTTTGATGATAGTTTGTGTTTTATCTGATCTTGCCTGTCCTCTGTAGTCTATGACAGAGACATGGTCTGACAACAGACTGTCAGTGCCTGTGTATCCTGATGATGACTATAATGTTCCATACAACTCTCCTGCTGCCAACCTGTCCAGTCAGCAGGCCCTGGATCTGGCTTTCAGGAGCAACAAGGTACCTCATCCTCCAATGATCCATTGCTTCTGTTTCATGTTCACACTGACTTATTACAAACTAACAGATGGACAATCATATGGACTGACAAGTAACTCATTCATTGGACAGTTTTGGTGATGTCAAATGAATGTGTTTATTTATCTTCTCTACCATCACAAAGAAATTATTAGTCCAGATAGCAGCTGGACCTCATATGACATAAATAATAATGCTACAATCAATATCTCCTCTCACAGTCTTGCTGCTTTGCTTTTATGCCTCAAACAAACCACTGCAGAGTTTGCTTGGAACCAGACAGAGACCCACCTTTTCCAGCAGACTCCTTCAGCCAGATTGAGGAGGGTTGTGGAAATGTTCCACAGCTCCATGTTGTTACTCATGTGTTTCTTCATGCTGCAAACATTCAGTTCAACCTCATCCTTAAGATGCTAAGCTGGGCTGTGATCTAGTCCTATATGTGTCTCACACATATTGGGTCCTACTCAGAGCATTTGGCAGACTTTTATCCCAGAAAGTCATTTTCTTCCTATGTCTAAAGAGAAAGCTGCTAAGAAGATAACTACCAATAGCAATACTAGCATGAGTGAGACAGAAATGACTGCAGTGTTCTGTAGTGTGCTTCAATAAAGCTGCTGTGGTCAGAGCAGTCAAGAGTACAAGTAGACTAATCATCCAACCCTGCCCCGAAACCATATTCATGTCCAACTCATTTGCATCAGTAATATGATCTCTGGGAAACGTAATGCTGCCTAGATTCTGTTTTCTTCTCTACATAAAAAGCTTTGTGTGGGGGTTAGAATATCTTTTCATGTTCTGACATACTGTATTGACTGTATCTCAGTGATAGATGATTCTCTGCTGTTGGCACAGCCTCAAATATGAATAGGCTCACTGTGTTCATACAGCAGCTAAATAAAGTACAATGTTCCACTGTATATTCATATGACATGTTTTACCCAAGTTCATGCAAAGTTTAATGGCAACATCAACTATCTAACATTTAGTGTACATCTGATGTTCATAAAGACAATAAATTATAACCCTAAAGCTTCCACCAGTCCCCCCGACTCATGGGACATGTGCCAGTAAATGTGAACATACTGTATATATGCTGCTGTATGTTAACAGCTAAATGTACACATGTAATCATTTCAACTTAAAACAATTAACTGCTAGAAATCAAAAGCATTCCAGAGTTAAAATATGATTCAGCATAAAGCTGTAAAAGTCTGAAACTAAACCATAAGCAGAGCGTCTTTGAAGTCCAAGTCAAGTCACAAGTCTTCAAAAGCAACTGACAAGTCAATCTGTAAGTTGTTGTCTGTAGTTGTCTCTGAATGCTGAGAGAGAAACTTAAATGATACATTTTAAAATATTTTACTTATTTGGGTGTTGGTTTTTTGCAACATTCTCTATAAACTACAGTGATATAATCCTTCCATCACACATTAGATACAGTTTTAGTCAACACTGTTGATACCTTTAATAGAGCCATGTATGTGTGTGTGTGTGTGTGTGTGTGTGTGTGTGTAGTCCAGGCTGCGTGCTGCTCCACGTCGGTACTGCTGGCCTCAGGATGTGACCAGTGAGGAGGGTTATAATGGAGACTCCAGCGGCTCCAGCAGAGGATCCCCAGTCAGAGATGATGGACTGGACCCCTCATCACACTCCAGCTGTCAGGTACAGCTGCTCAGCAACTACTACTACAGAGGGAATGTTTATTGTTAAAGAAGCTGTAAAAAACATTCACTTTTTTTGACATGGTGCACTTTTTGCACATTTGCTTGTATTTTTCAATTGCGCCTGATGAAAGTAAGCTAAAGCACCGAGGTATTGTTTAGTGCACAAATTAAGAAAAAAAAAACTTTTTTTTGACTACTCCTCATACAGCCACCATCATGACAATGATCTACTATCGTATCTTACTCAACAGAAGAGAGAATTGGCTCCCTTTTCAAGTGTTTTCAATCTTTTACCCTTAACTTCATAAAGCACAGACCTGTGGTGATTTTTTTCTGTATACAGTTATGTTTACATGAAGAGTTTTTCATCAAAACAGAAGCATGTCAATACACAAACAATAAAATGATGATTGCGAAAATATTAATTTTGTTTGTTTACTTGGGCTGTAATCTATTCAGTAAGTCATGAGAAACTTAACACCCCCTGAAAGTTTTCTCTTTGCTGACCTCCAGTGGTTTAACTTCTCACCTTGCTATAATGATGTACAGGTGTACTCCAGGACCCTGTGACATCACTGTTGGGTGTGGTTACAGGTGCAACAGAGCATTTCTGAACACACACAACTACACTCATCAGTGGTGCTGCGTGTGGTCAGACTTTCCTCCAGAGAGGGCAGCAAAACACTGCTGTTAATATACTCTTTAAACCCAATTTGACTGGTTCTGTCAAATTTGAGACCTGAATTGAACACCAGACCTGATGCTATATTTTGCTGAATTTTGTCAATTACCGACTGTTAATTTGCCAGGCTACAGCAACACAGCTAAACACTGTCTCTTTTGCTCTGGGCAACACATGACATGAAAGATGCAAGTTGTGCTGCAACGAACGATTATTTTCATTATCGGTTAATTTGTCAATTTATATCTCCATTAATCAATCCATAAAATGTCAGAAAGTGGTGAAAAACGTTGATCAGTGTTTCCCAAAGCCCAAGATGATGTCCTCAAATGTCTTGTTTTGTCCACAACCCAAAGATATTGACTTTACTGTCATGGAGGACTAAAGAAACCAGAAAATATTCACATTTGAGAAGCTGGAACCAAATAATTTAGACATTTCTTTCTTAAATGACTCAAAATGATTAATCCATTATCAAAATAGTTGGCAATTAATGTAATAGTTGGCAACTAATCGATTAATCGAGTGATTGTTGCAGCTCTAGATGGAAGGACTCAGGCAACTGGCACAGTCAGAGAAAAAGTGGAATTTTGTCATAAAATAAAGTAGAATAATTGAAAATAACAAAACCTGAACCTGGCCCCAGCCCGAATCTTTACACAACAAAATTAAACTGACCTAAAACACCGTATTTTGGACTTGTGCCAAAATGTGGAAGAATAATCAGTAAAAACAAAAACATCACAATCATCCTTCCATCACTACTGCAGCTTGAATATATTGACCTTCCTCTGTCTGAGAAATGCTGCTCAGATGAGGCTAATTTGGTCATCAAATAGTGTCTAAGTTCAGTTCTTGTATAAGGATGTAGAGAGTAGAGCTGAAACCAAAGAAGCTGTCAACTTAATCTGCATCTCAGTCTGCGTTTTTCACTTCCACTTTAAGTTCCTGTTACACATTAGACGAGACTGAGGGGGGACTGCTACCTGCTCACTGTCCCATCTCAAAGTACCAATCATGCTTGTACTAACCATGTTTCTCTCAGTGTGTTACTCATGCTTCTTCTGAAAAGAACAACACATAACAAGCTCCTTTCCTTCCTGCCTGCAGTTCTTCAGCAGTATATACAAGGCCTTGCGAAAGATCCTGAGGTTACTCTTAAGGAATGTATGTGAAGTCATGTGGCTTTCAGTGTGTCGCTAGAAAGCATGCTGGCTGCCTTCTTTTTATGATACAAGTAAGAGAGAATGAGATGATCGTTTTAATCACAGTAACTTTACAGTATAGTGTTTGACTTTTCAATTGGTACCACTTATTAATAAGACCCCTTTATAGAGGGTTTACAAGTTGTAATGGTTAATGGATCTTTTAATGGTGCTTTAGATCAGTTATAAGCCAACTTAGAAACATTTACATCTGCAGCCTTAATGGGTTATTGTAAGAGTAGCCCTTTTCCTGTTTCAATTTACATATGCTTCATAAAGGGTGCTTTAATAGAAAGATGTACTGCTTTAAAAACAAACAAACACAATATTGATTTCATTGTGTGTCCACTTTGAGACTTGTAGGTTTACTCTATAGCCACAATAATGCAGACACATACTCTTGTATACTTTTGTCTGGGCCCTTACTTCCAATGAAGTATGCAACAGCATACAGCAAGATTTTAGACAGTGAGTTTCCAACTTTGTGTTCTGCAGTTTGGGGAAGGCTCTTTCCTGTTTCAAAATGACACCACTCTAATGTTCTTGTGGCTGAATGGGAGCAAATCTCTGCAGCCACTCTAACATCTGGCAGAAAGCCTAAGACCAGAAGAGTGGAGGCTGTTACAGCTGCAGATTAGTGCCCATGGTGTCAGAATCACATGTTCAGCTGTCACATATGAGTGTGATGTTCAGGTGTCCACATACTTTTTGCCATGTAGTGTATATGTGTGTGTTTTTCTGTGTGTGTAAACAGCCTTGAAAACCCTTTCAGCCATTATAGGAAACTAGAAGTGCATATCACAATACCCATCCTATATATGTGTTTGCCATCCTGCATATTATGCATCATGCATGCTTTGTGTGTGTGTGCATGTTAGTGTGTACATGTATGCCCTGTGCTTGTTGCTGGTTAGGTCGTGGACCTTTTCCTGACTGAATTAAACAATGTGAATGCAGCAGTAGTGGTGTAGTTGAGTGTTTGAGCGGAAGAAGGGTACATTATTGCACCTCTCTGTGGTTGCTGTTAGAGAAGCTATCGTGACACAATACTTCCTGTTTGTGTAGCAGGAAGGAGAACGAATAAGAGAACAGTCAAAGGAGAACAGAGAAGATTTGACTGCAGCCTGCACCGAGGACAGACTACACGCAGGTAGGATCACCTTACATTCAAGCACCTGAATGCTACTTCAGAAGTAGCTGGTTAATGAGACAGTTGTTAAATATATAAAGTGACAGGAAGCTGAACCCAGTGTATGGTCATTAGTGTTCAAGTGGAAAGTAACTGAAGTTCCATTTCCTGTTTCAAACTGGGTTTTTATGTGTCAGTACATAATACTCAATCAAAATATGATGATGGCATTCAAATGAGACTGCAGCAATGTTCCCTACAATGTCACCTGCTTTACACCAAAGGTTCAATTTTAAAAGTTAAAATTTAGTATAATTGATTTCACTTGCAATTTTACTACTTGTATACACAACCTGTATATAAAGGTGGACGTAGTGAGGTGTGACGTCACCTGTTGGTTTCATTGGAGCTGGTTTAAAGCCCAGATTTGCAGCTTATGGTCGGTGCCATCCTTCCTGTTTGGAGCCAGGACCGTCCATATAAGGAGTGCGGGTGGTTGCCTTTCATGCTCTGGAAACACGCCCTGCTACCTCGGACCCAAGCTAACACTAGCTTACTGGGAACACCAAGTGCTGCATATTTGGGCTAACATTAGCTACTTTAGTTAACCTGTGCTAACAGGGCAGGTATCTGTTATGTTGGTGAGTGAATCACAGGAGACGAAAATAACTGTTGAGTAACTTTACTCGGACCTCAGCAACAGCTAGCATTGGTAACACACAGGGCTTCGCATCTCAGACTTTCATTCTCTTTACATTCTCGCAGTGATCTCTATCCTTTACACAGTCTTACAGAGGCACCTACTGGTGAGGGGTATAGTGTCCATGACAGTCCAAAGTATCAGAGTCCATCTCAGTTGCATGTGGGTCTGTAAACACAACATCTCCCCCATTACTCATGGAAATACTACTACCTCATTATGAACTGAAATTAGCCCAAGCGGCATTACACAATTTCCTTCTGTAACGTAACACTTCTGTAAAGTAACATTACCAGGTAACTTAATGTTCTATACTCACAAACCTTTTCTACCCAATAAGTATAATTACAATTGTAGACAGTGTGGAAACTAGAATAATATCTTTCCTTATAAAGTGACTGTACTATACTACTATACTTCAAAATAAAGCATATACTGTGCTTGTGCTGTCATAACTTTACCAATGTAATAAGCAATAATATCTGAAAACATAAGGTTTCTGTAACCAACTTAAATACTTCAAGTTATTTAAAATAATCCTTACCTGATAAGTGTAACTGAAAGTGTTGTATTGTACTCCATTTCTTTTCCACTTTACATTCATTTTTTTTCTTTTTTTTTTAAATTGATCACCCTTTACATATCTTCTTGTCTTAGATTCAGACCTATGTCATCACATTGTCTTTTGTCCAGGGTGGTAGATATCTCTTTCTATGATGAGCAGTTTGTTTTGTTGAAGTCTCTGCTGGGCCGATGTTTTCCTCTGCCATACCAGCCCACAGTGACTCCTCTGTTCTCTCTAGGCAGAGAGAAAGGTGTGCTGCATTCCACCTTTTCCCACTGCTCAGGATGAAGGTGCTCAGCCCCATCTGTTGTTGCACAGACAAGGGGTCAGTGTACTGTCTCTTTTCCTTTCCCACGGGGAAAGGCTTGCGTACCTGAACTTTATCAACTGTGACCTTAGGAGGTTTCGCACCTCTTTTGGTGTCTGTGTAGTGCTTACTCTTGGCCTGCTGTAGGACAACCCTGGTGCTGACTTGATTGAATTTTCCTCTGTCCTTGGGAGGTGGTAGGACATTTAGTTTTGCCTGCTTGAATACAGTCTTTCAGCACTCTGTTAAAGCATTCAACACATCCGTTAGCTTGAGGGTGGTAGACACTTGTTCTGATGTGCTTGATGCCCCTTTCTCTCAGGAACTCAGTGAAGGCAGAAGAAGTGAACTGTGACCCATTATCTGTTGTAATGGAACAGGGGTTTCCTTCACGTGCAAAAATGGAACCAAGGAATCACAACTGTGGCTGTAGTTGCAGTCGAAGTAAAGGCAACTTCTGGCCATTTGCTGAAATAGTCAAGGAGGGTGATGGAAAATCTGCAGTCATAGGCCCCACGTTCAAACTGGGACTGCAACTTCTCTCACTTCACTTACAGCTGATTTGCATACCTTGATGAAATGTCCCTTTTTCCCGCAGTTACTGCATTTTACTGTGGCAGCTGGACAGTTTTTATCATTAGCCAGGTGCTTGTTGGATCCACATCTGAAGCATTTACATTGTTGCTGGTTAGTGTTTGTCTGTTTGCGATAGTCTGGTGCTGAGAATTTAGCTGGGCGCACCCCTCTTTCCACTCGAAAATGTGCGCTGACAGCCTGTACTGATGCAGTCGGGACCATTGTGGCTGAAGTAAGCAGTGTGGCATTTTTCACCGCTGCTTCCACCTGTCATGCAATTGTCTGTGCTTTGTCCAGTGTGAGATTTTCCTCCAATAGTAACTTGTCCTTTACAGCACTGAGATTAGGATTTTAAATTAGCTGATCTCATATCATGTCACTCTCCATTTCTCCAAAACCATAAGACGTAGCTAAGGCTGTCAAAGCTGCCACATACTGACAAGTGGTTTCATCCACTTGTTGAACGCGTTGTCTGGAGGTGTGTCTACATGCCACCACATTAACTTTCGGGACAAAGTGCTTCTCAAGGGCGGCCATGGCCTCCTCATATGTTGTACCTTGTCCCGGCAGAGTGTAGAAAAGACGTTGTCCAGGCAACGTAGTAAAACTGCACGTTGCATCTGGCCATGCATTAAATGGGGGGATACCTCAAACAAAATAGTATGGCAAAATCTCAGACAGTTGCCAGATTTATATCTCACATTATTGTCATACATTTTGTATCTGCATGTCTATTGTACAAACACAAGTCAAACATTTGAATGTAAACTACAGTTGCTAACTTTGTGTGTCTGCTGTTTGGTGCTGGGCAGGTAGTGTACACTGAGTTTATCAGAGCTTTTTCACTGAGAACAGACTGATGATGTGGGTTGTAAAACCAAAACAATGAGCTATAGGATGCTAAAATGCTCCATAGAGCTGAGAGGAACTGCAGAGTTGATGATAATTCTCTGTGGGTCCATCACTAAAAGCAACACCGATATACAGTACCAGTCAAAAGTTTAGACACACTTTCTCATTCATTTGAATGGAAAAGTGTGTCCAAACTTTTGACTGGTATTGTATATGTATAGACACATGAACTCAAAATGTTTGAAGCATGTGACCACCTCTAACTTCTCTACTTTCCTCTGTGTGTGGACAGGTGAGTCATCAGCTTTGCTCTGCTTGCAGCCGAAAAGAGGAGCTCTGAGGAGGCAGGCACGGATTGAGCAACATACCCAAGAACAGCTTCAGGATCCCTGGGTCCGCCTTTCAGACAGCTCCCCCGAAGAGCCACCCGACGTCCACCACAACCACCACCATCACCACCTCCACTGCACACAGCCTGCCACCATGAATGATGAAGAGAACACCCCTGAGCTCAACGGCACCACCACAGATGTGACTTCAGATCCTCCATCCGATCTGGCTCCTGAAACCAAATGTGAGACCCCCACAGAATCAAAGAAGGGGCCCCCTGTGGCACCCAAGCCCGCCTGGTTTCGCCAGAGTCTGAGAAAAATTCGGAATGAGCAGGACCAGAAGAAGATAGCTAAACCTGCAGAGCAGAGGCCCACTGTGGGCTTCAACAGAAGCTTTGGAGGCAAATCTGCCTTGTCTGCAGCCAACCTGTCCATCAAACAGAAGATCCATTCATTTGAGACTTTTTCCACTCCAGAGAGTCCAGAGAAGGGGGACAACAGAAGGCCTGTGGCCCCCTCCACCTCTCTTCCTCTGATGGAGAAAGAGTCACACACCTCCTCACTTGGAGAGTATGGAAAGAGCAAAAATCAAATCCCCAAAGAGATCCAAGTGAGCCAGTCTGCATCTGCAGGGGAGACAGTCAGCACACCCTCTGCTGTCACCTGCTCCACTCCTGATGCTTGTCTTCAAACAACAGCCACGTCCTCTGAAGATGAACCATCCATCCAATCCCCCACAGATCCCCCACCTTCTGACACTACCAGCACTGATCCAGATTCAGGGATAAATGATTCTCATTCAGCTCCAGTCACCAACGACATGGATGTCTTACCGTCCAAACAGGAATCTGAGCCACAAAGAGGGAATGTCAGCAGGTCCACAGAGTCTGAGGTCTTACCCTGTGCTGGTCTCACCTCTGTGATATCCAATCAGCCTGAAGGGGAAAGTCCTCCAGAGGGGACAGAAGAGGATGGAAGCCAGAGCCAAGGAAAACTGTTCAGCCCGACCCCGAGTGCTGCTGCTTCCACAGACGTTAACTCCCAAAGAGGCCTAGAGGGGGAGAGTTTAGGAAAAATCCTTGCCTTCAGTAACCAGGTATTCTACTAACCATGAAAATATATCAACTTAAATATATTTAAGTATATATTAAAAACAAGTTTATTTAAGTATGCACCATGTGAGCACAGTTTAAACTGAAATATGGATCAGTTTATATATGGATCGCAGGCTTCCATGGACCATGGCTGCGGGGACCCCTGTGGTCTTGCTTGACACCCACACCTGCTATTATTATTATTATTAGTCAAACTTCTATTATTATTATTGTTTTTCTTTTTGTTATTGTGCTTCTCTTAAAGAGTACAGTCTAGACCTGCTCTATGTGAAAAGTGCCCTGAGATAACTTCTGTTGCAATTTGGTGCTATATAAATAAAATTGAATTGAATTGAAATAGTAAAGTTCTTAAACCTAGATTTTGACACATGGCCTCAAGATGAATTAATCATGCAGGCCCCACCTTAGTTGATACTGTACTTTAGTGGCGCAAATTCTGATATTGTCAATGAATCAGATCGCCAAAAGTAAACTGACATGCAGTGAACCTGGGGGGTTTTGGAGCTCTGGGGTAGTTGACTGCTCTGCCTGGTTGGGTTCAGGGATGTAGTGGAGGGTAGATATGCAGTCCATATTTCTCCCACTGTTTTATACAGATCTACACATATGGACAGATCCACATCTATACATTCTGCACATTTTCAATTTATGGTGAATAGTTTTCACAACACACTTTCTACATGCTGTGACACTTTCTCTACATGGCTTTCAATAGAAAATGTTATTATCATTTTTGGCGCATACAGTATTTTGACACATTATAGGCAGCATGCATTCACATTTTTTCCAATTACAAAATTCTTTTCTTTGCATTTATATATTTTTCTTCATATATTAATATTTTTTCACTAATTTCATGACTGCATACATTTCATATTTTGGCGTATTGTATCCAGCCTGTTTGTCTCATGCTGTATATTTTTGTGTAGGATAAGGTACTGGGATATAATCACCTTATATATGTACATTCATTCACCTAAAATGTGTGAAGAGGATTCAGTTTTACTAAAGTCCCCAGAGTTTACACCCCCTGGAACCCGATGCAGATTAGGTAACTGCATGTGAATTTGAATAATTTCTGCTCACACTGTCTGCTCTGTCTTCTGGCTGTTGATGTTTTATTTATTTTGTTTTATTTATTTGTGTTCATTTCATTAATTAAACTAATTGTTTAATAGTATTAGTTTGTCCTATTAGATCAGATCAGATTAGATCATCTTTGGTCCAGACTGTAATATCTCAACAAATATTTGATGAATTGTCATGAAATTTTGTGCAAACATTCATGATCCCTACAGGATGAATCCTACTGACTTTTCCTCCAGCACCACCATTAAGTCAAAATTTCAATTTGTCCAATACTTTGGTTTATCAGCAAATACCTGCAAACAAATGACATTCCCAACAGCCTCCGCTGTACTTGGTGTTTAATGCTAAATGGCACATGTTAGCATGTTAACATGCTAGGATAAAAAGATGACCTTGGTAAACATTATACATCATGTTAACGTTGTAATTGTGAGCATGTTAGCAGGCCGATGCTATAAGGATTGCTGTGCCTCTGTACAGCTCTGCAGAGCTGCTAGCATGGCTGCATGTGTTGTTAATCTCAATGAGGCTTTCTGGTTAAATAGTAGAATAAATTTATTGTCCCCTGAGGTGGAAAATTTAGCCTGTCTGGCAGTTCATTAAAACATGCATACACAGCAGATGAACCACAAGGTCAGCAGCAGACAAATGTAAAATTATGTTTTTTATCATCTTTTATATGCATAAACTGTGATCTAATACTACATCCTTGATGTTTCTGAGGACATTGAAACCAAGAGTAGATTTTTAAAAATCTCCCGACACTGTTTAGTATTAGAACAAGCAGTTTCATTGTATTATTCTATTTTAATGTGTTGTTTTGTTCCAGGTATCACAAGCGTTGATGCGCTCCCTACCCATGTCCTCCTGCCATGGTAACCCTTGCTCCCAGAACCTCCAGGACCCCGCTGCTGGGGATTTTAAAAACCCTCAGGAGTGTGACCCTGCCCTGGACATCACTGACAAGGGATTCTCTGTCAGGTAAGACTTCCACACAGATGTATATAGAGATGAATGTAACTTATTCTAGTAGTAGGGACTATCCCACAGCAGGCATACTGTGTCTGCTGTATATTCATCAGGAAGTGGGTTCATGTAGAAAAAAATTGCTTCCTGTTTTATCAGAGAAGCAGTAACGATTTTTTCTTGTCACAACAGATGGTGAATACAGCAGAGTTAATCAGTGTGGGCATGTACCGATGCTCAGACGTGTATAATGACATTAAATCCTCATCTTTCCTCTCTTTAAACACAGCTTGGCCACACTGAGGGAGTGTACCATTGAGCGAGGGGAGGGGGGAGCTCACAACGAGGCAGCAGTCACTTCTGCTTGTGCTCACTCTGTCATCTCAGCCATCCCGTCACAGGAAATACAGAGGATGATCCAGGAAGTTAAAGCTCTGGATGAAGACACACTGAAGGTGAAAAAAAAACCCTCACACATTAACCTGGTTTAGCCCAGTTTCACCAAATCAAGACATTGTTCTAAACAAGATAAAACCATGGAGATTTTGATCATCACTAACACTCAATAAGAATGAAAAAACACAATTTCACATTCTCACATTGTATGTACACATTAATTAAATAGTGATGTACGACAAGCAGATAACAGCAGAAAATGTAACTGTCTGAGAAACAATAAAATTGTATTTTTAATTTGGTGTCATAGTCAGGATTTTAGAAATAGTGAGGTCATGAGTTCACTCCCAACCATACCCCCCACCCCCCATACTGACCAGCCACCAAATGTAAAGTCTGTAAAATCTTTGAATTATTTCAGTTGTTCATATTTACATTTAAATTTTGTTTTAATGCTTCTTCACTATGTCAGGAATAATAATCTGAAGGAGGGAATGCTTAATCCTTTATTTATTTATTTATTTATTTTGTTGACCTAAAAGTAGATTTAAATGTATTAAGACTACAACATACTGAAATTTGCCTATAAAATATCCACCAAGTGTTAGTTTTTTATTGTAGGATGTGACTCTCCTTAGTGGAAACTCAATGTGGATACAGTTTTTTTTAGATGGCAGCTCATCTGGCAGAGTATTCCAGAGGGCAGGTCCACAGTAACTAAACTAGAGCTGCAACGATCAGTCAATTAATCGATTAGTTGCCAACTATTAAATTAATTGCCAACTATTTTGTTAATTGAATAATTGCTGGGAGGCATTCTTTAAGAAAAGAAAATCCAGATTCTCTGGTCCTAGCTTCTCAAATATGAATATTTTCTGGTTTCTATGATAGTGAGTAAACTGGATATTTTTGGGTTGTGGACTGTCGGTCAGGACAAAACAAGACTTGAGGACATCACCTTGGGCTTTGGGAAACAGTGTTTGACATTTTTTAGCATTTGCAGACATTTTATAGACCTAACAACTAATCGATTAATTGAGAAAATATTCAACAGATTAATCGATAATTAAAATGACTGTTAGTTGCAGCCCTAAACTAAATGCACCTGGACCAGCTTCTGATCTCATTCTGGGTACGTCTGAAGACCTGAGAGGTCTGATGGAGGTTTAGTCAGAGCTGAATAATGGAGTGCCTCAAAAACTAACAGGAGGATTTTAAAGTGAATTCTCTGTTAAAAGGGAAGAAAATGAAGTGATTTAAGTATTGGAGTAATGTGATGATGTTTTCTTTTACTGGTTAGAACTCTGGCAGCTGAATTCTGTATGAGATGAAGTCTTCCTGTTGAATGTTTTGATATTCCAGTGAAAAGAGCATTGCCATAATCTAATCTGTTTAAAACAGGTTTATGCATTCATTGTCTTTAAAATGAATGTACAAACCCGTTTCGAATCAATTTGTGATATAAATCTTTTTAATTTTGATTTATTCCTCAGTAGATAGAATGATGATTTTGTAATATTATAACATACAACATGTTAATTGCTGAGCTTTGAAGGTGTTGTTTTTGAGCTTTGAATAGAGCCAGGCTAGATGTTTCCCCCTGCTTCCAGTCTTTATGCTAAGCTAGGCTAATTGTGTCCTGACTCTAGCTCCGTACTTAACACACAGACATGAGATTAATATCCATCTGAACATTTCACTCTGGAACAGAAAGTGAGTAAGTGTATCTATCATAATATTGAACTATTTATCTCTTTATGCCACAATCAAAATGCAAAGTTTTCCTGACTTTGTCTGACTATTAACAGGAACATAATGCTGGTCACAAATGTTTTCATCAGTTTATAGACAGATGATTGATGGATTACAGTCACCACATTCATTTGGTTGCAGCAACATGTGTGGGTATAGATCTTCTGCCACCTGCTGGTAGAAGAAAGTCTGAAAATCTAATGAACCTACAGAGGATTCATCAATATAATGGAATCCAACAGGCCTTCAGTTAATACTGTAAACCTCTACGTTGTATATTGTTAGGTGCACTAATATTTATCAGTGTTCCTGTATTGGATTCTGTTCACTGTGTGTGTGTATGTGTGTGTGTGTGGCCTGAGGGAAAGCGTCACGTCTCCAGGTCAAATGGAAATCTCAGTTACAACTCAAATATGCAACCATGTGGGAGCCATCATGTGCTCAACATCTGCTGTGTATTAAGTATCACACTGTGGTCCTTCTGTGAATACAGATGATCTGAAAACACACAGTTCCTCAGTTAAAGGATCAGTGCACTGTACTATACATACAGCAAGCCCTCCTCCAGGTGCTACACCCCTTCAGTGTTCCCTTTACCTACATGATTGTTCTAAGGATCCTTTGAGGTAATATCATTTTAGATTTAGTTTGAGTGAAATATTCCTTATTGCCCCTCTGTCCTGTCATGTACAGTATTCATCTTTCACCACTTACTGACACTACTCATCCAAAATTATGTTAATCATAAAATCACGATAATTTAAGACCTGAAATGTCCAGGTGCAATCTTGTTTTTTCACCAGATTGTGTGTGTTTTTCCTGTTCCTTCTGTGTGTGTTGGTTCTGTGCATTTTTGTTTAGCATGCTGCTGGTTTGGCCAGGATTTGGAAAAAGAGGCTTTGGATCTCAAGTAAAAATTAATTCATCAGCATGACGTATTCAATTTGGAAACCCCATGATCTGGAAATGAAAATAAAATGATGTGGGTGTGAACAATGCTTGGTGGCTCAACATGTGAACCTGAAGCCAGTCAGCAGAATTCTGAGCTGATCATATAGGAAATAAATGAACTGCAGCATTACTACTGTCTCTTTCTCCACAGCAACTGCTGGACATCCATGTTGTGATTCTGCATAAAGAGGAGGGAGCTGGGCTGGGCTTCAGCATCGCTGGAGGCTCTGACCTGGAGAGCAAAGCTCCTACAGTAAGCAGCACACCACACATTCATACTGATCACATTCGAACAAGGGTCAGGGGTCAAATTTGAATTTATTATCCAAAGAAGGAAATTAATTTGGTCAGAGGTGAAAAACATACACAGAAGCAGTAAAAAAATACACAAAGTAAAACCGAGACAATAAGCACAGGTGTTACCTGTCACGTTAACGATGGCTCTAGTCAAGTGTTCCAGTAAACCATGACAGTGTGACAGTGAGCCGGATAAATTGAGTTCAGCCATCATTCATTTGATTACTTACACCTGTGCTTTTCCTACTGTCACATGTCAAAATGTCTGCAGTGAACAGACCTGTCTATAAAAGAAACAATACTAAAAGATCTGTGCATCACCTCAGGATGCTGTGTCTCATATGTTCACACACACTCACACCACAGTTATAACCATAAAAATGAATGAAAAAGACAGTGTTGGTAGCTAGGGTGTGTTTGATCATCAGATGCTGTGTATCTCATTTAAAATGAGGTCATATAAAACTGACCACTGATGTGCTGTAGTTTATTACTATCCTTAACACACATTCTGTATTCCAAAACACACAGCCAGACTTGTGAAACAGTTGAAGGACATGATGATTCAAATTTTGGTGCAAGAAAAACATTCTCTGCTATAGTGTTTTGTTTTCTGTAGTGTGTGTGCGGGTGTGTGTGTGTGTGTGTGTGTGTGTGTGTGTGTTTTACTTTTTGAAGGCCCCACTGGTGATTAAAAGATATCTTTGACTTGAACTGGATACATTAATTTGCAGAAATGTACCAGAGAATAAGAAAGTGTGAACCAGCTCCAGTCTTGTACTCCAGTGCAGCCATTACAATGCATTTTACGCTGTGTACCTGTGTCTGCACACACACACACACACCTCTCTCTCTCTCTGTTGTCCTCTCTGTCCAGGTCCACAAAGTGTTTCCTAGCGGCCTGGCAGCTCAGGAGGGCACCATCCAGAAAGGAGACGAGGTGTTGTCTATAAATGGACAAACGCTGCGTGGCCTCACACATACTGATGCCACCGCTGCTCTGCGTCAGGCTCGCAATCTGAGGCTGGCTGTGGTGGTCGTGTGCAAGAGAGCAGAGGAGGAAGCAAGAGAGGGCGGAGGCTGCAGGAGCGAAGACTCCAACCCTGCAGGTGGGTCATACAAACACACCGAGTGGGGACAGTTTGTAGTCCTAAAAACTCCAGAGTTACAACAGGCTACTCTTCTAAAAAAACAACAAAAAATAGAAAAAAAATCTGCTGTACAACTATTAATATTTGGATTAACATTGACAGCATTTGTTGTTCAATTGTTGTGATTTGTGAAAATGATCTGTTGACCACATGGCAATATGAGTCTTTGTGCTACAGAGTTGATTCTATTTCTATTTATGAAAATCCAAATCTGCTGTTTGAACCCTGAGAGCAGCTAACCTGCAAGTTAGCCTGTTTGTTGTCAAACTGGAGCTAAATATTGCACACGGGCCAACAAAGCTTCTTAACTGACAGTGGTGGAAGAAGTACTGAGATCTTTTACTTAAGCAAAAGTAGCAATAATGCAGTATAAAAATACTCCATTACAAGTAAAAGTCTTGCATTCAAAATCTTACTTAAGTAAAAGTATAGAAGTATTACTTGCAAAATGTACTTACAGTATCAAAAGTAAAAGCACTCATTATGCAAAGTGTCCACACAGTGTTATATTTATTATATATATATACAGATATACAGTGCATGTAAAAAGTATTCACTCCTCTTGGATTTTTTCATGTTTTATTGATTTATAACATTTATTCAAAGAGGATTTAATGTGACTTTTTCACACTGATTAACAGAAAAAGAACAAATAATGTCAGTGGACTGGATAAGGTGATCTAAATTAATCACAAATATAAAATATATCCTCTGTTTGACATGTTAAATCTAGATCTGAAAAGTAACTATAGCTGTGAAATAAATGTAGTAGAGTAAAAAAAAAGAAGTATACTTCCCTCTGAATGTAGTGGAGTTGAAGTATAACTTAGCATAAAATGGAAATATTCAAGTAAAGTACAAGTACCTTAAAATTGTACTTAAGTACAGTACTTGAGTAAAAGTACTTTGTTATTCCATCACTGATAACTGAGTCATAATTTACAGCCACAACTTGTTGAAGAATGGGAAACAGAGTGTGTGTAGGAGAGGTGTTGGAAGCTGTGTGTGTGTGTGTTGCAGTGGAGGAGCAGGGAGCTGCTGTGAGCCTGCAGCTGGAGAAAGGAGCAGGAGGAGTCGGTTTCACTCTGGAGGGAGGAAAAGGCTCAATCCATGGAGACAGACCGTTGGTCATCAATAGGATCTTTAAAGGTACACTAAATATTCTCTGGCTGACATTAAATACTCTCATCATTTTTACAGTGAAACCTCCCATACATTCAAAAGTTATGCTTCTATACTTGAAGCTTGGGAGTGTGGAGTTTTCTTCTTCTTTAAACAAAAGTTCTGTTTACATTAGAGCTGCAACGATTAGTCGATTGACCAAAAATTAATCAGCAAATATTTTGATTGTTTTATTCATTTTTCAAGTAAAAATGCCAAAACGTCTCTGGTTCTAGCTTCTCAAATATGAAGATTTGCTGCTTTTCTTTAAATACAAAAGTAAATTGAATATATCTGAGTTTTGGACTAAACAAGAGATTTGATACATCTCCCTATGCTGTGGGAGATTATAACAGGCATTTTTCACTATTCACTACTAGTATTTTTATTTAGTTTAAAAATTGCAAGTACTTATTAGGATTGTGTATGGAACCTCTGTAGAGTAATGACATGTAGCAACTACGAAAAACAAATAAATAAATCAAAATAGCAAGAGCTAAAAATTAGTAATTTTTTTGAGTACCCAGCCTAAGAGTATGTTTGTGTGTGTGTGTGTGTGTGTGTGTGTGTGTGTGTGTGTGTGTGTGTGTGTGTGTGTCAGGTGGAGCAGCAGAGCAGAGCAGTCTGCAGTGTGGAGATGAAGTGCTACAAGTCCAGGGCATCAGTCTGCAGGACATGACTCGCTTTGAGGCCTGGAACATGATCAAGGCTTTACCTGAAGGCTCCATCACAGTGGTCATCAGGAGGAGACAGGAGGGGGCAGAATAAGACACAGCCACAGGGGGCTGTTACACATGAGGAGGCCAAAGAAAAGAAAAAAAAAGAAACAACCTGAGAACTGGCTGATGGAATTTTATCAACAATCTCATGGAAATCAGGTTACTCGAGCACAACTTCTCATTATATTTCTATTATTTCTGACCATATATGGAAGTTTTTTAAAGGATAATTTCACCTAGATTACAAAAAGAAATCCACGGAGCAGATAGTTGTGTGTCCTGGTTACTCTGGATAATCTACAGATCTCATTGTCACGTTTTTACCCTCAGCAGAGAATGGTCCCAGTGAGGTCTGTGGATTTTCTGCCAAATAGAAGAAGAGACTTTTTCTTTTTTCACAGAAGCTTTTGCTGATGAATACAGAGCTGGCAGGTGGCATGGAGAAAAGGAAAAAATAAATATATCATGCTCACAAATTATATATTCGTGTTCCTGAATGACTGAATTTGTGCTCTCTAAGTCATTCATGTGGACAAAATACAGCATTACTTTTAACAATAGTTGACAATTTTACATACAGCATGTTTAAGGGATGTTACTGATAATGCAATTTTTGTTAAAAGGGAAAAAAAGCTAATCTGGGGTGTATCCATGCATCTCAGTCCAAAATCAACACAAAACTGCATCAAACCCAAGCAGCTGATCTAGATTACTGCAGAGTTGTATACATGCAGATGACAGATAGCAGCTGAAGCTGGCCAACATTTTATTAACATCCAGACACTTAATGCAGAACCCACAGATGCTTCACTCAATATCAAAAGTCTATTATTGATTAGACTAAGATTAATAGCGCATATCTGACGCTGTCAACATAAATATTAAATATCATTATTTTATTTTCAATAACTGAGAAATTAATTTCTTAAGAAATATTTCAAAAATAATATCACATTTACTCTGCCCATTAAACAACATATATATTTCACATCTGTTAAACTTCTGTTAAAATGTCAACAATATGTTGTATTCTATATTCTGTTAATCTGTCTACACAAATAAAATAAAAAATTCAAAACAAACAAATTAGCAATTTGTGCAAACAATGGTTATCTCTTTCTCCATGACACTCGCTCACATCTGACAGCTGGAAGGCTTCTTTAGCCTGACTGGAAAGCTGTTTGCTCATGTTCATGTGAATGAGGTGGTGAGTACAGTGTTCTGCTTAACTATTTTGTATATTATAGATAATTTAGGCAAAACTGTGACAGTTAGGACTAAAACTGTCTGTCTTGTTTAAAAAAATCCTTTAAAAACACTGTAAAAAATGAGTATTAGCAGCTTTAGTCCAAAAATACAAATAAACAGCCTTAAAGACCTGCCATCAGAGTAAGCATACTTGAAATATGATTCCGTACTAGAGTAATGCTTTTATCTGCTCTATCCATCTTAACATATCATGAATGACTGATTTTAGCAAATGTAAAGCAGGGGGGTCTCTGGTTTTTCCCCGCTACAACGGCCTTACAAATCAGTGAGTCTAGAAAACAGTTCAGTCTGAGTCAGTTTAGACAAGTGCACAAATCTGAAGGAGAAGGGAAGAGCTACAGGAGGTGGACACAATAACACCACCACCACCTGTACACAATACATCTGTGCTTGTGTTGTACTGGATTGACTCAAATTGTGATGTGTCTGAAGTGCAGGTGTTCACTGGTGTTATTGTGGCTCTGTATGATTAGTCTTTAATGGTATTTAAATATGCAGTCTTGTGTAAACAAAGAGAGTTATATATTAGAGTAAACATCTATTTTTATCAGCGGTGGTACTGTATGTATGTGGAAACAGAAGACCAAACACTGTTAAGCACTTTTGTTGACTCAGCAGCTTTGAGTTTAAGCCTTCTGCCATTTTACCAAGTTTCCTGTCAAACCACACTCACCTGGAATGCTCCCGAGTTGCATTTGTGTCTCAATTCTGAGTGCGCAATGGGACATTTGGAGCACAGAAAAAGATTTTTTGCAAGCACATACATTATTTTGTAGAGAAATTATCACTCAAAGATTCATTTCAGTGAACAAAGACAGTTTTGTGCCCTTGTGTGTTTACTACTGTCCATATAAATGCACAATAATGACCTCACTCACTCAGTTTTAGTTTGGTTAAGCATAATTCTGTGGCCTCTGTGCAACCGTGATGAAATAGTAAAGACTCTGAGGTACATTTCAGTCAATGACCAACTGGTGCAGCACTTGCAAACATGAAAGTCTTCAGTGTAGCTAATACCAGCATCATGTTGGTATAAAAAATTGAAAATGACTTAAGTGACCAATTACTATACCAAGCCTCCACACAGCTGTTTGCCCCCACCCTGCCACACTGTGCCATCAGAGGAATAGTGGCACATTATAAATCTCTCTCCTGCAAGCTTATGTGGATAACATTCAAAATACATTTATTGACTACAGAATAGATTTTTGTTCACTCAAAATAATTTCTCTACAAAATATAAATGATGTGCATGAGCTGAGGATTAAACCACAAATATGCCATAGAATATCTCTGTATGCAACCAACAAAACTGTTTTCTGTAAAAGGTACACTGAAAATTTGCAAAACAGTTTATACATTGACTTATATCTGCTGTAAAAATTGAAAATAACTTGTATAAAACTGTTTAAACTCAGCCAGAACCAGTGTGATGTTTCATTGTCCAAGTGTGGAGATGTCTTTGAAATGGTTGGTGTCAGTGTTTCTGTTACAGCACTAAAGAAGACCAGTGGTGGACAACATGATGTTCATATTAATTATTTTAATGCTGGTGAACTGGGTGCAGAACAGTACAAGATACAGAGTTTCATGTGTTCTGACTAGACATGTAAAACTCAATGTTGTGAGTTAGCAGCCGTTGCTTTTAGTATGAGGAGGAAATTCTAAACATTTACATGTGTCATTTTACATATATTCTGTTGTACCAGTAATTATTCAATTACCAAAGATGCTGTGTACTCAGGACAAGCTGGTACTAGTGTAACACAGGAGACAGTTATCTGGACTGATTGTTGGACCACAAGTTGTCAAAACAATGCACAGGAGAAACCTTTGGATTGGTATCTGAATCTCAATCACAGAAGACTAAACTCACTCTGGGTATTTGGTGTCATTGGAAATCAGAAAGCCTATCAGAGTCAGAGTCTTAAAGGGTTTAACTAGGACTGGTTCTGCCATGGTTGACATGCTCTTTGACCTGCATGTCATTCTGAATGACAGCAAGATGTACGCAAGGGTAAATCAATACTGAATCACATGCTGCTGCACTGCTCTGTATGAGGTCACACTTGCATGTTCACTGCTTTTTAAAAAGATGTATAAATATAAAAAGGAGTTCATTAGATCAAGCCAATTTTCACCAAAAATATATTTTCCCAATGATGAAAAGTTGTGTATCCTGCTGTCAGACAGTTGAGTAAAGTTTAAGTTTAGTAAACAGCGCCCTCTAGTAGTGAGGACAGCTACAAATATTTAGAAATCTGGCTGCTGGTGGTTCCACAGATAACAGTCCAAACAGCGGGTGTTTCCTATAAGCTGGACAGGGACCCCATTCCCACCTAATATTAAAATGTGAGGTGTATCTATAAAACACAAGTTGTTGTATGTGTAAATGCAAACAGAACACAGTTAGATCAGTAAAAACACAACTGGATGATTCACTCTGATCAGATCTCAGAGAAAAAATGTAAATGACACTGGAACAGTTTGGCCACATTTTCAAGAAAAAATGTGCTCAATAAGTTGAAATCAGGCGATCTCAAGCTGCCCATCAGAAAGCTACAGACGAGTTCTTCCTGAAGAGGAAGGGCAGCATCACTTCAGGAGACTCTTGCTACAACGTGAAAGACGAGGGTCCTGTGACCGACAAAGATATCCTGGCACTACCGCTAACAGGCTTCCCAGCTGGCTCTGATTTACATTCTTACTGTATAAATCATCTTAGCCTAGTTAGCAAGGTGCCTGAAAAGTAGCCTAAAGATGTCTCAGTCCATCACGTCACCCTCGCCTTGCATCTTGTAGCAGTTGCTCCAGAGTATCCGCATCATGTTTGTTGACTCTGCCTGTTGGAATAGCGAGATCTGATCACAATGCGGGCAGAGGTGATGATGAAAACACCTTATTAATAGCAGCAGTAAATGGATAAAAGAAGGTAAGGGATAAAAGAGGGATAAAAAGGTGATTCAGTGTTGATTTACTTTGGCAGAAATGTGTGCTTCTCTGGTTTCACTTTGTATTCCTCATGTAACTGGGTGTTTCTTCTATTTTAGCAGCTGCATGTACATTGAGACAATTTCACATAAAACAAACCTGCAGGCTCCATTTAAACAGCACACACATGAAAATGCCTTCAGATCCACACGTAAGCAACAACATTTCAAGCACACGTGGAAATGGTGGAACACAATTAAGATGACTGGCTACACTGAGGTAAAAAGATGTTACAGGTTAAAGGAATCTTCACACTCCTAAAAAAAGACTAGTTAAAACATGTCACCCTACAGTATATGGCTTATCATACACATAATGGCTCTGGAGAAAGAGGGTAAGCTAACATGACAGTACAAAATTCAATTCTGATATCTAGCCTCTAATATCTTCATTCTCAGACATACTGGATTTATACTGAGGGATTTTTTAATAAAGTGCTAATTATGTTCAAGCAATATATTTAATCCAAGTAATTCAGTAAGAAAATCCATAAGTTATCATTGAGGATCTGTCCACACCATCTTTAATGAAGAGGGAATGAAGGGAAGGCCATTACAGATGATCTTACTTCCTCTACCAAAGTGAACCTCAGTGTATGGAGATTAAAATAAGTACAGTACATTTGTGGTGACACCTACATTTTTTCTGAATACCTGAAGAGGATTCTGGCAGTTGTGGAATATCTTACGTTTGTATATATTATATATATAATACTTAAGTGAATATTTAAAGTTTAAGTAGCATTTTGCAATAGCAACTTTAATATTGTTAAGTCATTAAATACAGACATGATTTTTTCCCCCAAGTGCTGTAAGTATTGATTTTAGTGTGCAGATACAGAGGAGTGAAGTTTTTCACTCTAACCTGAATATTAAAACGCTACATAACATGGTGAAAACAAAGCCAAAGGTCAGTGTGGATGGACCTGTGTCCAGTTATTACATGTGTCTATAAGTGTTAAGTAAGAATAGAAGACTGCTGAGACATGTCCTGATCTGAACATGAAGAAACACTCTCATCACACTTCAACTTCCACAAGTACATTTCCATTTCTGTTCCCCATACAGAGCTGTATTATTAACTACAATGTGCAGACAGTGAGGTAGCTGCATGACAAACTATATACTGGAACTACATTTTGACTTCTTACTGCTACTACACATAGTATTTCTATCATCTGGATCATAGACAGTCTTTGTCCACATGCATTTTAAAAAAGTAAGTTAACTGTATAACGCATAATTCATGTTAATACTATTTGTTATTTGGTAATCATATTCAAAATGAAGAAATGATAATGGTTATAAAAAGGGTGAGCAGATCATTCTATCTGGGATGTTGTCCTTCCATTTGTGTTTCATCAATCCACTCATTAGTGCATGCAGGGAGAAATCTGGCTTCTTGTCCCACTAAAGTAGCTTACAGTAAACCAGGAAAGATCACCGTGGTAACACAGACTGACTGGAGTGGGTTGAGGTTGTTGTGGTATTTACCTAAATAAAACACAATACTCACTTTTACAGTGTCAGCTCCTGAATGTCTTGTAAATGTCAGCTCATTATATTACTTTACTTTCTGAATCTGCAATACTTTTTCCTCTTGTATCTTCAAAGATCTGATTTTTTCTCCACATCCCTTTGATTATGAATAGTGTCATAGCTCTGACCACCTGTGTGCTGTTGTGAATCTTTGAGAAGCAAGCTCAAATTTACTGAGCATGTGCTGAATATGAGACAAACTGCAGACAGCACGTTGCTTTATTTCTAATCGTCACACTGCATGAGGAGTTTCAGGGACTGTAGAATGAAGAAAGAGAAATGGAAATGTACTTCAGAAACTGATGCCATTAAAAAAGGGGAAGACACTTTCCTGCTCAGTAGAGCAGCACTAAACATGTCCTATTCAAAAGGCGTTCAGATAGAAAAAAAAGCTGCCTTTGTTTAAAAAGGCCATGATGCCATCCAGCCTGTGCTTCAGTGTAGCTGATAAAAGAGGCAGATATTCACGGTTCACAGGTGAATGGAGATGAGCAAAACTATGGCATTTCAAGTACAACACAAACAACTAAATATGAGGTATGAATCAGTACTCCAAACCAACAATCTGATACCAGCATAGGGTAAATAAGGTCCATGCAACATGCATGTTTACTGTACACAATGAAGTATGCAATTACTAGACAAGGAAAGATCCGGAGTCACGTGATTCTGGTAAAAAGTAAAGATCTCCAGATATTCGGTACTGTTAGCACATGTACAAATATAGATTTTATATCTACTTTCTTTCTTTAGATACGGGGGAAACAAATTCATCCCACAGAGGGGGGTGTAAGGGAGTCCCCTGTTTTTGACATAAAGATGTAAGAACCTGTTCTTATTTTGGGACTTGTCTGCTTTCAAATAGGGGGAGCAGGCTTCTGCCTGCAGTAACACAGGAATGTAGTAATGCACATTAAACATAAAACTTGATTAAGTCATTGTTTGATAATGTCAGCATGTTGATTGCTGTTGAGTTTAAAATGGAATGAAGGTCTGGTCTGACCAGTCATTGGGCCTCAGGCTTGAGTGTAGATTTCTTAATTCTTGGTGTCAGAGGTCCTTGAGGGATTTAACAGCCTTGGCCAGGTTGCTGTAGAACTCAGCCATGCTGGAGGGGAAGAACGAGTCGACCACAGAGCGAGGGAGGAAGCCACCCAGGTCTGTCTGGAAGAAGCTGAACACCTGGGTTTTGTTGGGCTCTCTGGGGGAGTGAAGGAAAGAGAAGAGAAATTGTAGTGCAGTGAAGCTAAAGTTGAACTCTTCTACACACTCTGACATTGTTCAGTGTGTCTCCACTGTACTCACCCTGAGATGGGGACACAGATGCAGCCACATGGATGGTTGAATCCCCTCACGTAGCCAGACTGGGGAGGACAGCCTGGGTGACTCACATTGGTGGCTGTTTGACATGACACAGTACACACATGCATACACGTACATTACCTTCATTATATTAATCTTGTGAGGATTGTTTTTCCACCTCTAGAACTGTGGCTCTAAACCATGTGAGCTCAGACACTAAACCAAGACTGCAGACTTTCATTTCAACTACACATCACAGTGGAGGCTTTGAAAGTCCTGCCTGAAGGCGTTTCACTGAAAACTTGCGGAC
Source organism: Scomberomorus guttatus (assembly GCA_038419695.1). Classification (NCBI taxonomy): domain Eukaryota; kingdom Metazoa; phylum Chordata; class Actinopteri; order Scombriformes; family Scombridae; genus Scomberomorus; species Scomberomorus guttatus. Next base: position 2,933,883 of record CM076445.1, read on the forward strand.
TCTTGGGCCTAAAACACACAAGGTTGAGATCACTCATAAAGTAAAGGATACATTCATTTGATAACTGTATTACATTTCATGTAGGTTTGTCCACTTCTATCAGTATAACATTGTACTCTCCACAGTCATTGTCAAGATGTGGAACACAGTGACATCACTAAAACAAAATCTGATATGTGAAGAATCACGAGCAGTCAGGTTGCAAGAGACAACAATTTATCCAGATTATCAAAGCCCTTCCAGGAAGTGGGTCTGTGAACTGTGATGGAGGTTTACAATGGACAGTATAGATAATCATTTCTGTGTTAACCTCTTCAAAATAGGTTTGACTGACCTGCAGGTTTGTTAACGACCTGTCTGAAAATGGCAGGACTTACAATTACTGTAAAGTGGCATGAGGAACTAGTGCAGTTTAACACGGATTTAAAGGTCATATATTTTTCTTTCCTTAAAAACCTCTCTGATCAGTTTTCCATTCATAATTTCATCCATAGATTTTACATAAACAGTGTTTACCGGCGTTCCTACATGCAATTATGGGTTCTACAGCCAAACATCATGGTTTTAAAATATACACATCATCAGGAATGTTATTAGAGAATTAGTTGACAAATCATGAAATGTGACACAGTGGTTAATAATTATCAAACTTTATGGGGCACAGTATATTAGGTGATATCGCCTAATTTGCAGTTACTAATCATATTTCCTTGTTGAAGTTGCCATATTATGTGAAAGCACAATATGGAGACATTTATTCAGATCAAATTCTTATACCATGGTCTGGGTAATACTCTTTTCTAAATTCATCTGCTACCCAAACTGTAACCATAGCAACATTAAAGAGCACAGCTGTCAAAGCTTACTTGTTATGAAGTTTTGAAGAATGGGATGCAGCAGAGGAAAAAGAGATAGAGAAAGAAAAGAAAGAAACCAAGCGAAAACTGACACCTGAAGAGCTTAAAATGATAGAGGAAGAGAAGGATGAGATTAATACAAAAAAGGCAACAAAATGGGCAGTTAGTATACTGAGAGACTCTCTCTACCAAAAACAAAGGAACACTGGTTTGGAGACATACTCTACGGTTATGCTTAATGACACCTTATGTGAATTGGCAGCGAGTAAAGTGAGGCAAGTTGTCATGACAACGCTAAGCTCTTGCTTCATAACCTTTCGATTTTGAGTGCAAAACTTTCACCAAAAATTTGCGAATACTTTTATTTTATATTGTTGGCAAATGACCATGGTATAAGCGGGAGAAATGTGTTAAATGGTTTTAAAGCACGACGTGGTTCGCCTCTGCGTCGTGCCTTAAAACTGTTTAACACACACCTACTCGTTGCTTATCCCTTACATAATGCTTTGGAATGCAACAGATTCAGATGGCTTTCTGAATGTGAACCTGGAATGTCAGTGCTGATATTAGCCATTTATTTACAGATTTCAATCTTTGGCTAACCACTCATTACAGTATCATTCCAGACCTTGTGTGTATGTGTTCAGAATATCTACATAGTTGATTTGTAGTATGCATGCATGTACACTTTCTTAACACTAATGGCCCTCAGTGGGTGTTGTTTTTAAAAGTAGAAAGAATACTAAAAATATTTTTTAATATCTAATATCTGTCTCAAATTGCTAGCAAATATGATTTTTTTCTCTTTTTAAATGAATTCATCAGTTTATTTTTTGTTTATTAATTCGCCTATTTTTATAATTTGTTTGTTAGCCATCTTCTGTTGGAATTATTTCTGTAAACTAGATTTAAAAATTCCACATCTGACTGCTGGTGTTTCTTCACCAGTCTGACTCCTTTTTAGTGATGTGGCCAGATTCAAAGATGTCAGCATTTACTTGTGTGTACAATATTATACTAACTGATAGAAATGATGGCAAAACCCTCAACAGACAGAGTCAAATTTTAATAAACAGTCAGTTCTGTATTACACTGAGGACGATGCCTGTTCGATCAATCATAGCCATGATTGTGGAACAATTATTTCATCAAGCAGCCCAGAAGAATGTAACAGACTACTAGTGGCACTGGTAACTGACAAACATAATGAGCGTCCATGTCCATGTTGAGATTAACAGACAGATAGATGGTCTCATCTGTTTGTCTTTACCTCTTCCTGCATGATTCTTCAATCAGAGCCAGCCTAAGACATTTTGGCCAATTAGATGCCAGATCAACTGTTCAATTGTAGTAATGCTGTTGCGTTTAATTTTTCTTGTAAATAATGTGTTGCACACACCAGCAGCATTTTTATGAAATATTAGGCTTATTAAACTGGCAAAGTGGTGCTACATCACATAGCAAAGACATGGAAAAAGTTGATAGCTCAATCAGTCACGCACAACAAAAATCCTCAGCGCCGCTCTGCAGGTCAGACACCAGGATGAAGTTAAGCTGGATTTATACTTCTGCATTAAGAAGTGGGTATCCTCAAAAGTTAACTCCATGCCGGGGCTATGGCAGCTACAGAGATACCACGTGGGGACAGCAACAACTTGTAATTGGTCAGTGTGGGCTGCTTGTGATTTCTCCTACATGTTTCTGACAGCAAGAGAAATTGTTCAGAGTGAAGACAACATGAAGAAAGGCTCAGTTTCTTCTTCTTTCCTATCAGTATCAGTAGGACTATAGGGAACCCAAAACATGAACATGCAGAGCAGGTTAAATTTTTACATGTCAAATCAGCAACGTCAACGTGTGCACAGCTATAATGTAAGAAAAAAATAAAACCTGTCAGTAAGTGTGGGATGATTTCAGTCTGTTCAGTCTTGTAGTGTATCCTCAGCATAGTGAAATCTAAGCACCATTCAAATCACTCAAGCAAGCAGAAACAGTCCAGCCCTACTGCCTGCCACAATAAATCTTATAATGTACAAAGCACACAAGTACAGGAAGTAGAGGAGACAAGAATGAGTCATTACGCACCATTTGATGAAATGGTGCCATCTTCGTATTGCTTAACTAAAATAACATCTACAAAGTCTCGTGGAGCTATGATACCCATAGCAGCTGAGGGCGTGACTGTTCGGCAGATAGAGACGTCCTGTGCAAGAGTGGGAGACAAGGGAGTGTACTCAAAGTCAAAAAAAGAGAAAGCAAAGATGGATATCACCTCACATGTATGCATTTAAAGCTGCACTGGGCAAGATTATTCCGTTTAAACAATCTAAGTGGATTTGTCCTAACTGATCAAATTCAGTAGGGTGGAAATGGTAACTGGCAGAAACACACACACAAGAAAAGATAAGTGAGAGTTGGATCAAAATATGTGCAGTTTACTGACATCACCTCACTACATTCCTGGGTGCTGCAGTTTAAATAGTGTTTGTGCACATGAACTTTCCAGGAACCAAGAACCTTTTGAGGAACTCAGGAACTAAAGCTGCGTTTTGACCAGAGGAACCAGGGACTAAATTTAGTTCCTGTAGAATAGTTCTGGGTGTAAAAAAGTCCCTGCTCCAGGGGAAGTTTTCTTTTGCAAAGGGAACTTTAGGGGCGGGGTTTGTGGGGATGACTGTCACTGATTTGTCAGACATGTGGCTGCTTCCACCTGTATTCTGTATTCATTTATAAAACAAGGAAGTACTCTAGTATTGATATGATGATGAGAGGAGGACATTTCTCATCACTTAAACAAAGTTAGGCTTTGCTGTTCGATTCATTTTTTAAAAAGAGCGAGAAAAAAAGAGAGAGTGAAAGTGTGAACAAGCTGAAAGCATGAGTGAGAGAGTGAGAACAAAGTGAGTGAATGAGACAAATAAAACTATTTTCTGACTTTTAGTTCCTAGTTCATTTCCCAAAATTAGTTTTCTGGTTCCTCAGTTCCTGGAACTTTCTGGTCAAAAACTGGCTAAATGTACAGTTTTCAAACAGTTTTACTGCCATTTGAAGCCACCCATATGCTGAGTGCAGCTTTAAGAATAATCCAACAATCTTTGATGAAAGTAAAAGAAATGACTACTGAATGGAGTGAAAACTGGTTTAACTAATAAGGAATGATAATGAAAAAACAAATTATTGTCAGAAGAGAGAAACTTGTAACACACCTCTGTGATTTGTTCCAAAAGCTCAAACCTTTTGACATTGTTGTCCCACTTGACTCTGAGCCCGTTGGGTACTGGTTTCAGACACTCCCACACTTTCTCTGGGCTGCCACTGACAACTCCCTCCCCCTTATAACTGCAGAGGACATCAGACACAGGACACAGTCAGGAGAGCTGATTATTCAGGCATGACTCTGCTGTAAATTAGATTCATACATTCTTGAAGAGGCCAAACATTTAATCCCCTCACACAGATAGAGTAAAAACTTTACTTCTCCTGTGCTGTGCACCATATGGTCCAAGCCGGGGGAAAACCTAAAACATGGCTAATTACTGAAACTTTTTGCTCCATTTTCAGACCACACCTTCATAAAACATTAATACAGAAAAAAATCTTAAAACATCATTAGACAGAAAATTATTGGTAAAAAAAAATCTCTTAAGTTATAAATGTACCCACAGGTATGTGATTACTGTGAAAAGCATCTTACACAAAACATCAAATAACTGTTAAAAATGATAATTTAGTCCACGACAAGGGCTAAATGGGGCTAAAAATGATGGGGCTTTGTGATGCCTGTGAAACTTTTCATATAACAATATCTGACTGTTATTTGGTTTCATGTTCAAAACTCCTCCAGGACAACTAATCATTTTCCAGGACTTTTCAATTTTCCATGGCTGCAAAAAATTATATATATATATATATATATATATATATATATATATATATATACAGTACAGGCCAAAAGTTTGGACACACCTTCTCATTCAATGTGTTTTCTTTATTTTCATGACTATTTACATTGTAGATTCTCACTGAAGGCATCAAAACTATGAATGAACACATGTGGTTTCTTCAAAATAGCCACCCTTTGCTTTGATTACTGCTTTGCACACTCTTGGCATTCTCTCGATGAGCTTCAAGAGGTAGTCACCTGAAATGGTTTTCCAACAGTCTTGAAGGAGTTCCCAGAGGTGTTTAGCACTTGTTGGCCCCTTTGCCTTCACTCTGCAGTCCAGCTCACCCCAAACCATCTCGATTGGGTTCAGGTCCGGTGACTGTGGAGGCCAGGTCATCTGCCGCAGCACTCCATCACTCTCCTTCTTGGTCAAATAGCCTTTACACAGCCTGGAGGTGTGTTTGGGGTCATTGTCCTGTTGAAAAATAAATGATCGTCCAACTAAACGCAAACCGGATGGGATGGCATGTCACTGCAGGATGCTGTGGTAGCCATGCTGGTTCAGTGTGCCTTCAATTTTGAATAAATCCACAACAGTGTCACTAGCAAAACACCCCCACACATCACACCTCCTCCTCCATGCTTCACAGTGGGAACCAGGCATGTGGAATCCATCCGTTTACCTTTTCTGCGTCTCACAAAAACACGGCGGTTGGAACCAAAGATCTCAAATTTGGACTCCTCAGACCAAAGCACAGATTTCCACTGGTCTAATGTCCATTCCTTGTGTTTCCTGGCCCAAACAAATCTCTTCTGCTTGTTGCCTCTCCTTAGCAGTGGTTTCCTAGCAGCTATTTGACCACGAAGGCCTGATTCGCGCAGTCTCCTCTTAACAGTTGTTCTAGAGATGGGTCTGCTGCTAGAACTCTGCGTGGCATTCATCCGGTCTCTGATCTGAGCTGCTGTTAACTTGCGATTTCTGAGGCTGGTGACTCGGATGAACTTGTCCTCAGAAGCAGAGGTGACTCTTGGTCTTCCTTTCCTGGGTCGGTCCTCATGTGTGCCAGTTTCGTTGTAGCGCTTGATGGTTTTTGCGACTCCACTTGGGGACACATTTAAAGTTTTTGCAGTTTTCCGGACTGACTGACCTTCATTTCTTAAAGTAATGATGGCCACTTGTTTTTCTTTAGTTAGCTGTTTGGTTCTTGCCATAATATGAATTTTAACAGTTGTCCAATAGGGCTGTCGGCTGTGTAGTAACCTGACTTCTGCACAACACAACTGATGGTCCCAACCCCATTGATAAAGCAACAAATTCCACTAATTAACCCTGATAAAGCACCTTTTTTTAAGTACATAACTCCACATGTGTTCATTCATAGTTTTGATGCCTTCAGTGAGAATCTACAATGTAAATAGTCATGAAAATAAAGAAAACACATTGAATGAGAAGGTGTGTCCAAACTTTTGGCCTGTACTGTATATATATATATATATATATATATATATAATAGCCTATAACTTGTCATATGTATATATACATATATAACTATGTAACTCCTGCTTCACTGTGAAAGTGGTATAACACTACCAACTACAGTTGGAATTATAAACAAATGGTCATCAAACAAAAACTGACTGCACCTTGTCCTCATGTAATCCTTTACTTTAGCATGATAGCAAAGTGTTCTTCTAAAAACTGACAAAAAACTAGAAGAGAAGGAAAAAGAAATTTGAGATTTCTCACACATTCCCAGGGAACTCAGATGAAGGACGCCATGACACAACCACGTCATTCTGCCAAAGAAAACAGCAAGAATTTATCATGAGCGACATATTAACAACACAAAAATTGATGTCTCTCTGCACTCTACTTGAGGGGCAAGACTGGAAGAAAGGCCACCATCAGGGCAGAGACCTGATATACCAAACTGACCGTCAGCTTGCTCGTAGTTTTGTAACGTCTCCAGCATTGGTGGCACAAGGCAGCACTAAACTGTTCAGCTTAGTAAGCATGTTCATTCAGCGTCAGTGTTCATTAGGATCTGATAACTTTTCACTGGTGATTACACTAAGTCACAGAAATAAGTTATCATTGTTATGAAGAACAAATAGAAAGAAAAGTTTGTATAGTGAAGCAGAGTTGCAACATGTTTCATAAGGTGTCTCTTCACTGCCTGACCTACACACTACAAGGAAATACACTGCAAATTAAAAAATACTACAAATTGTAAAAATATACAAAACTAAATGCAAAGACATTAGGATACATGCAATAAATAACTAAACACATACAAAAGTGAAATTGCAAATGGCAAAACACACAAAAAGGAAAAAAAAAACACACACTAAAGGAGATACACATAAACAGTAGTTCTCCAGGCCACTAGGGGGAGTGATGAACTCCTTTGGTGGACAAAGTCTGTACTGTAGACTCAGCAACACTGGAGATACTGGTTTTCCCAAGAAGAACCACACATGACCAGTGTTACACCGTATTCTGTAACCCATCAGATTATGTGACCTGTATCGGATTTTCTGCAGTACTGCGACAGCAAATGTTTTTATAGTACTTTATTTATTTAGTACTTTATTTGATAGCTGTCACCAAACATGGTGCCCCTTTGTATTTATTTGGATAGGACAGAATCTGATGGCTGTGGTTTCAGTGCAGGCTGCCAAAATTTGTGACACGCCAGGTTCTGTAACACTGTTATATGAAAAAGACTAAAGTCTTGTGTGCTCTACACACACACCTATACAATAGTTTTTTGCCATCACACAAAATGTTCATATATATTATCTGAACATTAAGGCTCACATGCTGTCATGCTGTTAATAACTGTCAAAATATGTCATACTGTTTAAATATGTTTATTAACAGCAATCAAAATGAAGCATGCAATAATGTATGATAATTACATTTGCAGAGGAAATACAGCTGAAATTCTTGTTTAGGTGACAGAATACGATGTAACACCCATTACGAGACAAACATCAGTGTCTCAGAGGGCAGAGGTAAATAACTTGTGCTTCACCACTTGCCATTGACATAATACCCCCAGTGTCATTGTCACCACTTCCCCTAATGGCTTGGAACACCTCCAGTTTATCAGGTTGTTTTGTAGCGTTTCTCCTCTTGTATGTGTTTTTCCTTTTTGTTTGTTTTGCCATGTGCAGCTGTTGTTTTCGAGCGTATGTCCCTTAATGTTGGTGCTTTCATTTGTTTATGGGTTTAGGTATTTGTTGCATTACTCTTAACATTTCTGTTTTCACTCTTGTATGTGTTTTGCAATTTGTAGCATTTTTAGATTTGAGCACATTTTCTTAATGTTTCTGCTTCTGCTGTTGTGTGTTTTGACTTTAGGGGCCTTACTGATCAATGAAAGAGCAAGTACAGTATCATCTCCAGTTGCCATCTTTGATGTGATGTAATGATGATTCAAACTGGGGACATTTATGACTGAAAGAGTTGTGACAAAGACATGTACTGAGGCAGGATATTTTGAATTCTGAATAATAAGCTTTATTATCAAAGATGGCAGTGACAGGCATCAGTACATTTTAAACAGTTTGGTGTACTGGGAATTAAGCTGTTTTATAAAACTATACATAAAACCACAATGCCACTGTAAGAAAAATAAGGCAGGTCAAATATACCTGCAATGCAGCCAAGAAGACATTTATGTTCTATAATTTGTCTATGCATATCTGCCAGCATATGCATCAATGTTTGTGACATGCAAATATTGTCAGATTATATCAGCTCCCCAATGTAAAACAGTGATTGTTAGATGTCTAATAAAGTTAGATATAGCATACTTATTGCATATACCAATTAATCTACCAATAAATGAATCTACCAATTATCAAGTTCAGTACTTTATAACCGAGATTTACAGCAGTCACTGTGTGAACAGCTGTTGCATCAGTCACAACAGATGTAAAAATATTTATTGAGGTTTGGGAAAATTCTCTGGAGATGATAGACAGAAAAACTGCATTTGCAAAGAACAGGAACAAGAAGACTCTCACCAACACTGTGAGAGACACTCAGCAGCTGATTTGTAATAGTAAATAACCACAGAGCTGACTGAAAACTTCTTACAGTGTCAACCAAGTTCAAACAAACGGCTTGAGAAAAGTGGTTTTCAGGTTGTATACTGGGCTTCTAAATTATTTACACTCTAAGGCTGCTTCTCTCCACTCCAGGTTAGTGTTTTATTCCTCTAGTAAATTTGAAATCACGCAGAGATTTTCATTTGAAAATGTCAGCTTATAAACCCACACTCCTCAAACACCGGTAGGTGAGCGAGGCCACGTTAACATGTTTCAATAAAGCTACGCGTCGGTTCTCCCTACCAGAGAACAGCATGTATTTTCTGATAGAGTATCTCTGGGCTAACAGAGAGCAGCATGTATTAGGGCAAGTGTACAATTTTATATCAGACAATAATAACAGCAAACATTTACCGATTTCTTGCAGACTTTCCACCCGGATTCGTCCCTCTTGTAGCTCAGCAAGCAGTCAGCCACTGCCTTCGCTTTATGTTCATAATCCATAACAGTTTGTATAGATGAACGTTACCGACAGTAGTTATCGTAAATCACTGAGCAGGTTAACTGTCGTTAGAGAGGCTAAGTGGCTGACACACGAGACTGATTTCCTTTACTTGAAAGCAGCTCTGTATGTAACCAAGTCCAGCAGCGAGAAGTACCTGACGTTAGCAAGCCGACCAAACCCAGCTCAGGCTACAAGCTATCGTTAGCCAAAATGAATGAAACGTGCTGTGCCATACACACATCATTAACTAACAAGCAGCTAACTCGTGGTGACGACGTTTGTGAATAGAAAACGCACCAATTCTGTCAATTCACTATAGTTAACTATAAAACCCCGACATCTGCACGAGTTAAAACATTACAACAATTCCCTGAATGAAAACCGGACAGAATCGTTAGCAAATCTGTCAAATCAACCAGAAAAATGTTATTTCCGGCTGTGGCTTTCAATAGAAAACCCTTATCCACAAGCGTAAGCATTTATCAAAATGCCATGTGCTAAAATTACAAATCCAGTATATTTTAATAGCTTTTAGTGATTTAACCAATTAGTTTACTGTTGTTTTGTACAAAAAGTAAAGTTTTAAACAATCGACATGTTTTACGTATTTTATTTTGAAGGCAAACCCACTGACCTTTTCTTGTAATCTGGTTGGCTTCACCCACCTGCGACCCGCCCTAATCAGAGGCAGAGGGGAAAAAATAAGGCGGCTGGAACATGGACGGAATCTTCCCTTGCTGGAAACAAAGCACGCTGGGAGTTGTAGTAGCCACTTCATTCCAGATGCAATGCTATGCCAGGTTTGACCAATGTAAGATGATAAACTATTTTATTGTGATTGCATGGGAAGCAATCGAGTTATGTAACATCTATATATTTTATTTATTTATATTTATTATTACACACTGCTACAATAAATATATAATTGGTTGACATTGATTTCAAAATCATACAAGACCACACATAAGAGAAAAAAAAATCACATTTATACTAATATACTCTCAGCTTTCAATGCAATATATTCACCCCACTAATAGCATATATTTTGAGAAATATATTAACAGAATAAATAATTTTAGCAAAGATGTCACACATTGGAGCAGACCAGGTCGTTTGACTCAGAAACGTTTAAATCAAAGCTGGTTTTGGACTTCTTTTTGGCCAGCTTTCCTTGCCTGGTGTCAGACTTGAGATAGCGCTCCTTGTTGTGGATGACCTGAATGTACTGGTCAGTACTGCTGTTCTGCTGGTCACTGCTGGAGGCCAGGGACGCTGAATCTGACTCAGTCAGAGGGGGCTCCAGCTTCGGTCTCGTCTTGGGCTTCACATAAGAACCCATGTGCCTGGTCCTGGCAGGGGACTGACAGTGTCTTCCTGGAGAATGAATGTGACGCCTGGTTCGCACCAGAAGAGGGTCTGCTCCTCTTACATTGGACTGGGACCGGGAGTGTGACTCTAAATCTCGCCAGTCCATTTCTCCCTCACCATCCTCCTCTTCATCCTCCTCTTGGGCTCCATATCTTCCTCGGGCTGCGTGGCTGTCTTTAGCAATGGACGTGTGGCTCTCTACACGTTCACCGATGTAGAAGTGTGCTGGCTGGTGGAGGTCAGAGAGAGAACGGGGCCGATGAGCCTTCCCCAACGACATCCTTCTCCTGCCCTTTCCCTCTTCCTCCTCCTCTTCCTCTTCGCTCAGGTGCTGCTCAGACGGGTGGGATCTGTGAGGATGTGGTTGGTGGTGAGCGGTGCGGGGTGTGTAGCGTTTGATGTTGCGTGGGTACAACTCCAAGATCTCTGCAGGCTCCTCCATGAGGTAATGGCGTGGGATCCGTGTGGCCGAGCGCAGCAGCTTCTTCCTGGGCTCGTGCTCGTTGACAATCACATAGCGGGTGGTGTGACCACGCCGTCCTCCATAACTCTGTGCAGTGATGATCCCAGCAGCTTCAACAGGATGTATGGAGCGTGTGGTCTTCCTGTACAGGGGGTCAGAGTGGATGTTGTCAGAATAGCGGGCTGGTGGATTGTATGCCATGTGGTGGTAAGACTTGGACCTGCAGGTACCACTAGGGCCACCAAGAAATGGTGGGGGCCTGTTGTGAGAAAGGACAACACATGAAAATCAGATTGCATTATTATAAATATGTATTATTATTGTTGGTATGTTATCATTGCGTAATGCTGTTAAAAAAGCATGGACGGACTGCATTACCACATAACAATCACATCATTTTGACAAAATGAAAGCAGACATAATGTTCACTGTGATGGATAATTAAACAGGTTTCAAAAGTAGTGAAATTAATGGAAACCAATGGCTGCATGGCAGCTAGAAAATATACATTCAAAAATCTAAAAAGTTGGTATGATTTGTGAATTAGTCAGCAGTGATGTAATGCATGATTTTTACACAATGGGCTCAAACATGCAAAAATACTGGTATAGTATTTAAAGCCAATATTCAGCAGGGTAAAATTTGACCTGTTTTATGCCAAAAAACATTTCAATAACTTACAAGTGCTTCCCACTGAATATTATTCTTGTCAGGGTGGAAAAGCATCTGAAACAGCATTTAGGAAGCTCTACTGAAACTTGGATTAAAATGTAATCTAAGTTTTAAAAAAAAGGATAAATGTAAGAACAAATTAGGGCTAAGCAATTAGTTGTTTTTATATAAAAATTCCCAACATTTTTAACAAGTGCAACTTTCATATCATAAGAATTTTAATAATAACTTGCATTAATGTTATGTACAAAATCAACTGTCACTGGCAAATTTAGTCAGCTGAAGCTCATTAACATTAATTCTGCTAGTTGTCCAAACTACAAAAAGAAACTGTGCTGCTGTCTACACTCAACAAAGAAACACTACTCTATTATTTTTGATGCTTGAAAAGAGAGAGTGGAAGCTGTTTTTATGCTCTGAAAAAGACCAAAAGAGTGGTGAGCGCCACAATATTTTCAGCCCACCTTTAATTATGACAATTAGCCTAAAATTAAATATGAATTATATCTGATGATGTTGTAGCCTGATGTATATGAGAAGAAATGTCGAACTGTCTGTCATAATCAAAGTAATAACATGATGTCAGCTCATTTGGCCAGGCATGTTGAAGACGTGTCCTCCAGACAGCTGCTCCAAAGAGTGCACGTTAAAAACACACGTTAACACAATCAGTAAATTAACATTCAGTGCTTGATGGTGTGCAGGAGAGAGAGAAAGCTGTGAGTAGCATGCACTCTCACTCTATTGACCAGTAAGCTCTTTTATGCACAGTGACATAAGTAGTTGTTACACTGTAGCTGAGCAAAATATGCAGCCCTGAATTTTTTGTTGCCCCACTCCAGATTCCAAATAATAAATATGATTTACATCAGAATATATTGAAGCCTGTGTGAGATCATAAAATGTCTAAACCATTTACATGATGTCTGAACTGTGAAACCAGGCAAGTTGGAGAAAATTAAATAGGGCGTAGTTACCTTAAGAGTCAAAACTAATGTGACATTTTCGCCCCTTCTGTCAAACACACACCCTGTCAGTGTCTCTTAGTCCAACTGACAGTCAGCACAAGTTGGCAACTGACCCACAGCCGCACAGGCGTTCAGACCGACATTAGCTCTGTGTGAAGAAAACAAGACTTCTCACTCATTTGAAGCTGGGGTGCCAACGCAGGGAGCTCTGGCAAGACAATGCTGGGTCGTCCACCAAAACAGTTTAACCCGGTTCAACTTTTTTGACTTTTTTTTTTTTTGAAGGCTTCGGGCAGATAGACCTATTGCAGATAGGCAGGCCCATATCATTTTGAAACTTTCCATTTCTATTTGAAATCAGCTCTTCTTTTAATTCCCACAAGTCTGTTAAATGAATTGTATTTAATTGTGTGTTAGAAACAGTAGAAATCATTAGTTAGTTATTATATATTGTAGTGTGAAGGTGACAGGTATGTGATGTGTGCAGGTCTGAATGATTACTAGGCCAACAGGTTAAAATCCTTAACTATGACAGTTATAGTCCAGTGTGATCCCTGTAAGTGCTGCTGTTGATGGAGATGGCGTTAATCTGTACTAAATATATATATACTAAATGTGAATTCAATATGATAGTGTTGTCTGAGATTATGTGTCTGACTGTCTGTTATAATTAAACCAATCAGGCAACATTATTCTGAGTCATATAAGCAAACATGCTAACCAGGTTGCAGACTCAGAGCAAACTTTTCCTTTTGGGTAGCTGAGCCCAACAGAGCACGTTAATCACTGTCACAAGTCCATCACTGTCAGTAAATGATAACAGTAACAGCTAAAGAGGTGCAGCAGGGAGGGAGACAGCTGTGTATGGCACACGCTTTCTTGCTACGACTCTAGTTAATTCTGGTTTTACAAGTGGTTTGGTGTTTTATGACCAGAGTGATACATGTAAACAAAGCTCTGTGTTTTGGGTACAGTTCTGTGAAAGACTGTGAAAGAACACTTTGAGGACTGAATGAAAGAACACTTTGAGGACTGAATGAAGAGCGTACAGAACGGGCAAAATGGACATTAACCACTTGTTTGATGGTGATGGGGAAATGAACCCTGATACAGAGACAGGATAGATTCTCTTCATATACATACACTTCTGTCTTGCACATGAAAGCCATCTTTGTAATGTAACTATGTGATGTATTCTTATATTATAAATCTTGTAGGGGAAGGCAGAAATAAAATAGACTAACAGATGAAAAATAATAAAAGACCCTCCCTCTTTTTTGACCCTTGCCCTCAATAATAATCGTACAGTCCCTTATGAAACTTAAATTGCAAGTACAACATTGATCAAAACAATTACTATTAGATATTTGCCTCAAATGGTTCAGCCTTTGCACAAATACTAATACAACTAACATGTATACTTGTGTGAAATCTTACTAAAATGTCTTATTAGATATTCCCACTGGCATCATTTTCACTATTGATCAGCTCAACCACAAATTCATGCACTACATTCATCCTGATTAGCTAAACCAATATATCAGTGAGTGAGACCTGTTAGGTATGTGCTCCAGCCTGTGTTTGGGCAGTATGGACACTGTGGGACTTCTGGAGGATCCAGCTACACTTCCTCTGTTCAGGTCCAACCTAGATGCTGACTGGGTGATTGTGCGGATGCTGTTGCCACGATGAACAGGAGACTGAAAGTTTGTGACGCTGCCATTCCGCCGTGGAGACGGAGTATGGATGGAGGCCTCCTGGCTTGTGATGTCACTCTCCTGTTGATCCGGCTTTTTATCCGCTACAGCCTCTGGAGCCTGGAGTCTTGCTGATGGGTTAGATGTCACAGGGTGAGGGGTCACAACACTACACAAAAATTATACAATGCACAGCAAGAGAGAGATACTGTACCTGCAGCCATCTGGAAGACTTTCTTCTTGTCCTCAGTGCGCTCCTAAAAGAATTAAAGGAAAATTCCACCCTTAGACACAACCACCATTAGATATCACCTGTAAAGTTCAGTTCATTCCAGAAGTGTTGTAAAAAAAAAACTAAAAAAAACCCAAACATTTTTGTTATAACAACTTTTCTTCAATCTCTACCCATCTACTGCAGTTAGTGCCACGTTTCTCAGATTGCCTTTAAATATTCAAGAGTTAGTGATGTATTTAGTTTGGTGTATGTGGGTGGAGAGAGCAATACATGGAATAGGAGCTTCCTGTCTAATCAACGCTTACCCAAAACATAAAATGTCTCATAAATGTATTGCATTCTAATCTACTGCAGCTGCTAGGACGTTGACGTCTCTTCCTCTCCTACAATGGATTTCTAACTGTATGACTGTTGAATGTAGTTCTCTTTCTCATTCTTCACACAACTACTTCCATCACCTTGCGTATGTACAACTAAGTGCAACATCATGAATGCCACTGAGGAGGAGAGACTGTCTAATATTGTGTGCTGTTATCCCTAGATTCACTGAATCCCGACAACAAAGACGGGAGATGCAGCCAGCTATGACGTTTCTGAAAACTCGTTGACATTTGTTTATTTCTGCATCTGCCTCCTCTGTCCTCACTCAATTCAATTCAATTCAATTCAATTTTATTTATATAGCGCCAAATCACAACAAAAGTTATCTCAGGGCACTTTACACATCGAGCAGGTCGAGACCGTACTCATTTATTTACAGAGACCCAACAATTCCCCCCATGAGCAAGCACTTGGCGACAGCGGCCTATCAGCCAGCCCTATCAGAGTGCTGAATATTATTATTAGTATAAAGTTATTTTTAAAAACTGTGATTGTCATTGTTTGTGTGTAGTAGGCACACAAGTATCATATGCCTACTGTTTGTAGTTTGGCATATGATACTTTTGGGCCTACTCTACATAAAGTAAATCTTAAAGACTGGTGGCTGGTGCGTGGTCCTGGCAGCCTCTTGTCCCAGGAGCTAAATTCTCTCTTTCAATTTAATTTTGCTACAACCTCACCCTACACTTTTGTTTGTTTGTTTGTTTTTTATTTTGTTTTTTGCTGCTTCTTTTTTGTTTTTTAATCCCTAACTTCTTCTTTAAGCTTCTTTTTCCTCTCTCCCTCTCCTTTATTCATTTATCTTTTCTTTCTCCTTTTTTTCTTTTTTTACATACACACACACACTTAAAACTTCACTACCAATCTCCTCTTTTACAGACACAAATGCACCACACCTAGAAGTGAACTTCACTTTATATTTATGCCCTGCCATCTGTCTGTCTAAAGTTTTGGTATTGTAATATGTACATATGTCATGTATGCATGTACATACTGTATGTTAAATCTGTTAAATCACCTGATGTGTTTTGCTTCACCAATAACTTTTTTTTTAATGATGCTTGAAATTGACTTTCACATGCCAAATGTACTCACCTGGCCTCATATGTTCATGTATTCACTACAAATTCCATAGCCCCACCAATACAAAGTTAAGCCCCTGACTAGCACCAGCAAGAAAAACTCTTTGGCGCTGGCTACACATTGAGGGCCACCAACATCTAAAGCTACACAGCAGAAATGTACTGTAATTAAGAGGTATGTAGGATTATTTTCCACTCAGTCCTTGAAAATGACTACATTGACAATAAACAGTGTAATAGTCCATTCATCAGAAACTCACAGTCTGAAGCTGCATCCTTAGCTGGTTGTTGGTGAATTTGAGGGATCTGGCAATGGACTGGAGATAGTATATCAGCATGCTGAAACACATAGGGACAATTTAAAAGTCATGTTGACATATTGAAATGTAGACGTGTGTGGATATGCGTGTGTGTGTGTGTGTGTGTGTGTGTGTGTGCGTGTGTGTGTGTGTGTGTGTGTGTGTGTGTGTGTGTGTGGTGGACTTACAACAGCAGCAGCAGTGCTGGCAGCACTACAACAGGGCTGGTGATGTAACTCATCACTTTACTGAACCACATGGGGAAGTCACTGGCCACTGTCTCAGAGATAATGTCATAAATCTTCTCTTGACCACTGCAACATACATTTTCATACTTTTATTTATGTTCACATTTAGAAACAATATAGACATTAAACTCACAAATTTGCCTGCCTGAACCTGAACCTCTGCTCTAACATGATACACAACCACACCTATGGGTGCAGGTAACTGCCAGTAACTGCACAAACAGAGGAACGTACTCTGTCATCTGCAGCCTCCTTACTACCAACTAATCAACATTACCTAGACTGCTAAATACATGAGCAGCCTGTTCCAAGTGTTCCTTTACACTTTTAAATTAAATGAATTCCTCTTTACCTGAATGGTCCACAGTGCTGTGATGGTCTGTATCTCACTATGGCAAAGATGGTGGGCAGCATACACAGAAAAAGCATGAAAAGCAGCATAGCCAGGTAGAAATTGTTTGATCTGAAAAAAGAGAACATAGAAGCCTGAAAATGTGTATATATTATATACAACTTTCACATTCCTGATGTTTTCAGACTGCTATACTGCTGCTGATTTTAAGTTTATGTGAAAAAATCCAAATACAGAATGATATCATCTGTAGAAATTATCCATTTATCAACTGAAGCTGTCTGTGTTTTTATGAACAAAATTATTTCATAACACATCCATTCATTTTTACAGTGGAAGATAATTATAAAAAATATATAAAATAATTCCTAATTGTCCTCCATTTCTAAGTGCCATCTGTATAGTGATGTTAGGACAAAGACATATCTAAAACCACAGGGACCTGGACTCCAATGTGCATTAGTTACACAGGTATTCACACTACACCCAACCTAAAGTCCAGTTTAGACATATTGATGCAGCCTGGTGAAGTAGATCACATCAACAACAAGAAAGGGTCCATAAGTAGTTTGAATAAACAACACTGGTGAATAGTTTTTTATAGACACTGTTCTTCAGAGTATAGACTACTGCATTCTGTTAATTAAGGGGGAACCAAATAGGACTATTATTGTTCTTTTTATTAACTTTCTGTTGAAAGACGGATGGGACATTTGTCTTGGGCAGAGCTAGAATTATATGTCCCTAACCTCAGCGTTGCCCAGTGGACATAAAACAGCATGGAATGATATTCTTTTCAAAAGTTAGACCTGCTTGAGCATAACAGTCAAATAATTATTCAGGTTCAAATGCAGTTTTTAACCATTTTTAATAGCAGATCTTTTGAGGTGTGGTATAACTCTGGAATAGATGCAAAACAGCCATGTTCAAACCCAAAGCAGCTGTGTTCACTTTACTGTGCATGTAGTACTGCGCAGCTCTCAGCTCAGGTAGAGTGCTGGGGTTGGCCATACAGCATTCAGACTATGCAAGACAATGGAAATGACTCCACTACAGCTTCCAGCAACAGGCAGCCTGATCATGATGTCTCCTGACAGCGCTCACTCTCATGAGTACAGCAACTGAAACAAGGAAGGAAACTCCACAATGCACTGGCACTTATCACACGTCAATGCTTTAAATGGGACATAATATGCTTTTTGTGATTTTCTGTTATTTATATCCTGTTCTGATGTTGGATGTTAAACATTGTAAAAGTTCCAAAACTTATGGTGAATGTGTGTAGAAATGTTCCCTTCAAGTTGAAAGCCAGGGCTTCAACCTGCTCTGAACGCTTCCTTTGCGACGTTTTTATTTATCTTGCTGACGAGCTGACTCATCATGAATGCCTATAAATGGCTGTCCATTCTGTAGCCTTGGTTGCTAAGGTTGTTGCTAAGGTTTTTCCATATTTGGGATATGATTCAGCTCAAACATGCACAGATGTATTTGGGAAGTTGACATTTTGAGTAAAGAATGAGAAAAAGTAGTGAAATCCTACCACTATATTTTGTTTCATGATTTGTTGACGCATCCTCCCAAGCTGCCAGAAATTGGCACAGCTTCTGGAGGCTGACCGATCAGAACAGAGTGGGCTCCTCAGGAGGGGGGCCTTAAAGAGACAGGAGCTAAAACGGCCTATTTCAGACAGAGGCTGAACTGAGGTGCTGCATATAGGGCCAGTATATGATAAATAAGGAGTTTTTTGAAGTGTAAATCATTGAAAGATATTCCAGTATATCCCTAGAATATAAATATATAGACCTGTAAATGTGCAGAGTATGTTCTCTTCAAGTACAGAGCTGGATTCAGGATATTGTTAGCCTAGCTTAGCATAAAGACTGAAAGCAGGGGGAAACAGCCAGCCTAGCTCTGTCCAAAGTTGAAAAATAAAAAACACTGTCCACAACAAACATCTGTATCACGAGGCACGAGAAGATCAGCTGCCATGCTAGCTGGTGTGTGTGTGTGTCAACCTGGTCCGTCTCAAGCCCCCAGGAACAGTGCCGGGCTTTGAAGCCAATTTAACATAGTGGCCAAACCATGTAATTACCATGTCACGTGATGCTACTGGGCCCAAAAAGACTTTTCCCCATAGACTTACGTGGTGAAAGAGATGTCTGTAAATCAGTGGATACATTTTTTTTAGCATCACAACCCCCACAAAATGATTCATTTCACTATCAGAATTCAATCCATTCAGTTCGATAACATTTCGAAAATCTAGAAGAGCTGCACAATTATCAGTTTATCCTAATTCAAGTTAGCCGGAGGTTTTCAGGGAGTGGCTTTTTTGTCTTCATGCGCCACTGAGCAACTTTCATAGGAATGAACAGGGCCTGCTGTAACCAGGTTTCTTTATACATCCATGGTCCGCCTGTTGTTAGATGTTGGAAATGTGAAATATGATCACAGCTCATAAATACCACCTGTTAACGAAAGGTTACAGTATTACCAAACTACTGAGCTGCAAAAACAATTATTTTATTTTATGTCACTACATGTGACAAAATGAACAAAAATACAGGTTAATTCAGTACAGGTTATTCAAGTACAGCCACAATACACATGTTACCATCTAAACAACATATTCAATATGTTTGTAAAACAAGAAAAAAAATGGAAAAAACAACTCTGAACTGTATTAGAAATTAGAACAGATGCCCCGCTTCTGAAATGTTTCCAGTGGACATTGAAACAGCGTGAGCCGTGGTGCAGCCGGAATATGATGTAGCTGGATCCTGTGCACATAAGGAGTAAAGCTCACTTCTACTACTCCTGTGTGAGTGTTATTTTATGGACAATCCAAAGACAGTATTCAGCTTTGACCAGCACATTACCACCTGTGACAGTCAACTGGCAAACAATTCTCTTCCTATTTTAGCTGCTGCATTTCTTGTTTGAGGCCAGGAACACTAGACTATTTCAATGATGCTGAAACAAAATCCATATTATCACCAACAGAAATATTGTCCGTGTTACACACATTCAAGTGTCTCAGTACTCATTATATTAGATTATATGAGTGGTTATGAGTAGGGGGCATATAAAAGGCTCTCCTTCCTTCAGCAGAACTGCATTTAATGGCTCACATGAAGTGTTCTCTCAGCTGTATAGTGGATTGTGTGTGTGTGTGTGTGTGTGTGGGTGCTTGTATTTTCCACCACATCTGGGAGTGACTGATAAGGACTCAAAGAGGCAATGACAGCATCGTTACATAAATCAGTGTGGGCTGAGGGCCTCAGGCCTGTGTGCATGTGTGTGTGTGTGTCTGTCATAGGCTTCAGGGACAAATTTCAGACTAAAGACCAGTTGATTGGGGACGGCTTGTCCAATTGGGGACAAAATCCGTGTCCCCAACTGGGAAAAAGATGGTTTTTGGGTCAATGGTTATGGTTAGGGTTTGGGTAAGTCTCCAGGAAATTAATGTAAAGCTATGTAATGTCCCCAAAAGTGACCTAAGATAACTTGTGTGTGTGTGTGTGGTGTGGAAAATGAAAAGAGATGAGAAATATTGACTGAAAACCAAGGTTGATAATGTGGAATAAGAGCAGTGTGCTGATGCAGTTTCAGCTTTATCAAAGAGAAGATCACATGCACACACTGTGCTGAGCGTGAGAGAACAGTCATGTGTCCTTTCAATCTGGAAGTGTGTGTAAAGACTTTTATGTATTCTGTATATGTTTGTATAATTACACGTCTTTGATTTTATATAGCCTATATAGATTATGAAGCATATTACAGCTGTTACAGTAAGATATATAAAATAATTATGAACTTTAATAAAACAATTACTTGAATTTGACCACTGCATTTGCAGGAATATTTTAATCCATTTTTTAAAAAATTGAATCAATCAAGTAGCGCAATATTTTCACTCTCAGCGATGTGATGTCAAGTTCATGCCTTGTCCTTTCCTCATGCAGACACGTAGGAGATGTGATCATATACAATAAAACAAAAGCTTAAATGCTAATTTAACATGGCAGAATTAAATCCCCCAATGCTCCTTTCAGTACTGTGGATACTCGGCTAGACGTGCCCTCATTTTTCATGTCATTCTTGCAAGTCACTGTTTAATTCAGCTCTATGCGCAGCACACAGCAAACTTCAATATTGAATAGAAAGTAATCACAACATGCAATAGCACAACGTGCTGTCATCATAAAAATAAACAGGCTACAGTATTTGCCTGCTTGTCAGACTAAGAAAACAGTCTGCTTGTCTGTCTTCTTTTTCTGCTTTCCTGTGGAGGGGTCATCTGCGGCGTGTCGCGCCTCTTTTACCCACATCTCTGCAAATCTGAGCTGGGAAGGAGGCAAACCCTGCTCCATTTACTGCATCATCACGTAGCCTAGACACTGTGTCATTTCTATTGTCATGCAATCGCTGACAGTGAAAGTCCATTTCTGGTTTTATTGTAGTTTGCACTAATGACTCTTGTCATGTTGCAGCCCTTTACTTAGATGTTTTTTTTAAATGGGCTACTTTTATTTTAAATATATTATTTGGTCAATGCGTGAAACAGCATAAATCACTATGAGGGGGATACATTTTTGTCCCCACTGGGGATAAAAATAATTCAGCAGAGGCAGGGATATATAGACCAAATCACACCCTGGTTATTACAATAAATTCACAAGGGAAGGGAGTTGTAGTATGCTTAAAAGTGAGAGAATTTAATATGTTAAATATGTGCACAAATATTCACAGTTTTACAATATGACATATCGCATCACCTTTTACATTTTCTCTGTTTCTAAGCACTCTTCAGCATAAACTTACTGATGCTGTCTGAGGAAGAGTTTGAAACTGCAGTAAAGGTTAATTATTACTCTTTGTATTATGATTTTGATGATTATGATAAACCATTAAGGTATCATTTTTGTAAAACTTTCCCAAAACGATGCAAGACGTCATCCCAATGTAAAGTCTATGTGCAGTGGGCACACAACACAAATGCAAACCCAGAAGTTTTTTGGCTTATGTGCCAGCAAGCAATCTTCTTTCGAGTGAATGGGTTCCAATTTTGAGTCTAGCATCCAGTTCTTATAATACAACCATGGCTAAGGTGTAGGACAAGACATGTTCATGTTTGTAGGTTAGATAAGGAGACTTTAGCAGGAAAGCTATTGTGGGTTGTTGTTCAGAGTCTGTGGCTATTGTGTTGTGTAGCAGGATGCTATCAGGCTCAGTGTGACCATCTGCTCTGACTATGATAGAACGCCACATTATTTATTAATGCAAAGATTTGATTTGCTGTATCAAAATCAGTTCTTGATCTTTGTAGATGGAGAACTAAAAATATTTCAACAAATACATGTAAAAAAATTTGAGTCTTCATGAAACCAAACAATATAAAATATAAATTTGGTTTCTGATTTTTTAAAATTTATTTCAGTCAGCACACTCACATCAAGATTTTAACCATTTATTTTAACATGCATTTTAGTCTGGTGGTGTGGCTCTGGGATGCTCATCTGATGCTCTGGGACAAATCTGAGCAAGCTTAACACAGACTGTCCTTGAGCTCACAACCCCCCCAACAGAGCCTGAAATACACATTTTATGAACATTAACATGTTAAAAAAGAAACTAACAATTCATGAACAAATAAACGTTAATATAGGAGGAGGCTGGGGAACTAAATTCTGAAGCAGGCAGCAGTGTAGCAGCAAGGGCAGAACTCAGCATTGTTGTAGGCATGAGTGCCAAAGGTTTATATAGACCACATATTGATAGAAGTAGTAGTAGTGACTATAACTGACTTTTGTGCCTGCCTGAACTACAGTGAGGCTCCATTTATTTATTTATTTTTGACTTTAACAATTTGAATAATGTTGTTACTCTTAATGAATGTTAAAGACTGTTATGACATTAACAAATTGGACTAGTTAAAATTAAATTGTTTAAAGGAAAAAAGTTGGGTGTCCGCACACTGGATTTTAGCTTCCAAAAAATGTATCTGACTGAAAAAGGCAATATTTCAATGCTGCCTGGTCTTCTTCAAGCAAAATCTTACAGATTTCTGCTAAGAGCTAAGAGTATAAGAATATTCAGCAACAATAAAAATATGTGCAAATATACGAACAAAACCACCATATAACCAAATGAACATGTATGTATATGTGTGTGTATGAGTATCAGACCTGGAAGCTCTGAACACCTGCTGATGGGGAACATTACAGGTGAGGACAGCCCAGCTTCTCAAATACATCAGGCCAATCAGCTTCAACACGTTAAAGGCAGGAAGACAAGGAGAGAAAAAAGCCCCCATCCTGGATGAAAAAACAGAAATGTCAGTTACACACACACACACACACACGCCACTGGGGTCACACCTCATATAAAAGACATTACATCCAGTGTCTCATGGTTTCACTTCATTATGTTCATTATGTTGCTGTGAGGTGACATTTCTGAAATGAGCTGAGGAAATACAGTGGAGCTGGACACAGAGGTGTAATGGAGAGAATATAGGGTCATGGAGACTGGTCAGCACCAGCCAGACTATTAACTCTGAATTAGATCCTCTATTACACACACGGTGGCAAGACAGAAGTGGTGCAATGGAATTGTAAAGATGTCCTCAACATTTCATTTTCTGTCAGTTGTTTTAGACAATTATTCTGACTTACCAGATCATCCCTTGGTTATAAATCAGGTGCAAGACATTCTCTGCTATTTTGAATTCTCCATATTCAGGCTGAGAAAAGACAGAAAAAGCATTATTGTTGCGTTCTTTAGGTTATTTACACCTTAATGTGAAGCCCATGATGGGACCCTAAAACTCTTAGACCACTCTTAGACACTAAGACCTGAACTGATGAAATTGTAGTAGGGTTAGCTCCTTAACCTCTTTAAATCAGAGACCTAACACAACACATGTTTTGTGGCCTAGCTGAATTCAAACCCACAAAACGTTCTAGTTTTTGAGTATTTCTCTAAAAACATCTGCCTCCACCCTGATACAGTGGAGGTGAACAGAATTTTGTTTGTGGTACTGAAAAATTACATTTTAAACAATGTCCTAGTTTCTCAGTATACTCATCTGATCTCACAGTGGGCAATTCAGTGGAATTATGACAGATGGCAGATACAAGTAGACATAGTCTGTGGATTACCCAGAGTAAACACAACATCCTCTTTGGAAAGACAGACTGTTATTGAGTTTATTCCATGTTTTGAAAATCCATTCACCTCCATCATCTAGGGCTGGCAGCAGAAGTCAGAGATAGAAATCTGACAACTTCAAACAATAAAACCAAAATTACCTGCATGATTAGATACTAACAAATGTGTGTGATTTTTTTTTTTTTCTTTGCATTTGGGGTAAACTGACACTTTAAGCCAGCCCATCTAAATAAGAGTGAAAAAGTGTGTTCAGTTCAGCCTTGGAATATATGCATTCATGTAAAACCCAGAAGATTGACAGTGCTAGATGGTTAGGAAAATGAGTCTAGAGACAGTGTACAACTTACAAACTTGCTCTCTAAATCCCAGCAGCAGCAGTCACTCAGGTAGCGAACCACCAAACCTCTGATGAAGTCAATCAGCAGGATGCTGGCCACCGTGAAAATCATGTCAATGATGGACAGCTTCAGCATCTCCTGGAGACAAACCATATACATATATTGATATATGATGCACATATACAGTACAATGCAGTATGTATACATTTTATCATTCTGTGGAGGTGGGCGTGGTTGGTGTTCAGCTGCAGGAGAGAGAGGTGTGGAGATGGCTCAGAGCAGTGCCAGGTGAGTTGATTGGCACAGCTGGTGCTCGTTGACTAATTTTATTCTCCCTTTCAAATGCAGTAGCATGCTGGACCTTGGATGACTGCTGCACACCACGGAGACAGACAGCATGCTGGCTGTCAGATATTGTTTGGCAAAGCCTGAAAATATTATTTTGTAGGACTGAGTGACTCCAGAGACCAGACCACATACACCAGAAGAAGCCACGCAACCACAGGTGCATGGTGGCTTTATGTTAAGTAGTTATGTTAAAGTGTGTGCATGCAGTGGAGAATAAAAGGAGTTCTCTGTGATTGATCTGTCGTGTTGGTGTTGTATGCTGAGGGAACTCATGGTAGCAGCAAGACTTGCTCCATACTCCCCAATCAATATACCAATAAAGATGAGCATGTCAGAGATGTTATGGCAAATATCTGGTATGTTAAAAGATAATGATTGATGTAGAGTTTTAATGCTTAATGCCCAACAGAAGGAAGAGACAGCTGTATTCATCATGTCTATATTTCTAGCTGGTTGGTCATTTGGTTAGTTGCAGAAAACAATTTGTTTCCAATCACAAAGATGAAAATCCCAAAAGAAAAAGTTATGTCACAATTTGTACAAAAATTTTTTTGATTAATGAGATACTCTTTCCAGATATAAACATATACACACTGTAAAAAATGTGATCAACGGCTACTTAAAAGATTATTACAATAAAGTGACACGTAATATTATTCAGTAGATTTAAAGTAAGAAACCTTTGATTAAAATACATTTAATAAATTACTTAAAATTGATGTTGTATAATCTAAAAAGGCCTATATCTCCCACACAGTTATTTCTATATTAATGTAAACCTACTCAAATTAAAGCTGAGACTTGGTACTTTAATGTAGTATCCATTATTTTATTTCAAATAAAATGTGCTGAAGCAGAGAGGTTAAAGAACAAAAAATGTGTAATACCACAAGTGGTATCAAAGAAAATCTGTTGTTTGTGATTTAAGTGAGGTTGCCCTTTAGGAGGGCTAGTTCTAAAGGTGCTAAAGAACCTGACAAAACTTGCTTTTTGCACATGCCAGTCAGACCAAGAGCACAACCTTTTTCTGGTATCAGATTTTGGCCACACTGAAAACATCATGTGAACAAAAATAAATTAGGGCTTGGTTCTGAATCCAGTAGCTGCTCAGTAAAAGCTGTGTATGACTTGAAATCCTTTTTCTAAACTGCCATGTGAATGTCAATCAGTAAAGAGAACCTGTCCGACATAGGTCTCCCAGCATTGGTCCTGCTGAGAGCGAGTGTTCTTCTCAAACAGAGCTGTCTGGTTGGTGACGGTCCCTAAGCTGCTCCTACTGCTGTTCGTAACCTCCAGTACCGTGGCGATGGTTGCTATGGTGCTGTTGTGATGCTCAGAGACAGAGATCTCAGACACCAGGTTGGACAGGCTGTCCACCTCAGGCTGGGAGATGGTGGCCATGAAGGAGCTGGAGTCAGACCAGTTACCTTGACTCACTGGGATCTGGA
This sequence comes from Scomberomorus guttatus, assembly GCA_038419695.1. Taxonomy (NCBI): domain Eukaryota; kingdom Metazoa; phylum Chordata; class Actinopteri; order Scombriformes; family Scombridae; genus Scomberomorus; species Scomberomorus guttatus. Next base: position 2,960,262 of record CM076445.1, read on the forward strand.
AAACACACACACACACACACACACACACACAATGTACATCACCTGGCGCTATCCTGCTCTTAAATGGATAATTGATCTAATTGACTCCTGCTCCATACTTATAAAATAAAATATCCCTTTAACACATAACACAAAAACATACAGTGTAACAGGTTTTTTCTGTTAATAATGATTGTCATAAAATTAACTATCACTGATTAGATTGTCGTCTGGGTTTGGGTGAAATAACTTGAGTAATTAATAGTAGTTATAAGATTATGTACCTGATGTTCATCACCGACCAACTTGAATGATATGATTAAAGGGTCAGTTCACTCAGATTACCAAAATGCATTTTTCCATTTGCAACTGCTGATACTGTACTATCCAGAAAGGTTTGGTACTCTACTGAAAAAAATAATCCCTATCCAGTGAGGTGTGATGATTATCCAAAGGAACTGGGACATTGTTTCTGGAAAGATGTTGCTGTCTGATGTTTTTCAAATGCATTTTTTACATTTTTTGGGGAGCATTAACAGAAGTCCACTCACCACAATTGTATTGGGGTGGTGGCACAAATTTCAGAGGTGGATATCTCAAAACCTTGGCAAAGTGTTTTGTAATTTTGGGTGGAATTACCCTTTATGGGGTTGCTACAATCTGTGATTACTGAAATGCTCATGTTTCTGCCCTACCTGACTCGTTTTATGATAGAGACTTTATGATACAACCACATCATCAGATCGCAGGAATGAAGGATTTGATCATAATTTATCATAACTGTAAGGACTGATGGCCAGAACTATGAAAAAAAGACAAAACAAAAGAATTTTCCACTGGTGTCTATACTCACAGCAGAGCTCATACTGTTGACCTTATCAAGGAGAGCAATAATGAGGCTGTAGAGATTCCCCAGGTATAATACAAGTACTCTGTGAACAAATAACCACATGACCACTGTTACTGTGCAGTAAGTATGTAATTAATGCTGCATTAGGCAGCAGTGGCTCGTAATAAGGACTACCTGGCCAGCTGGAATCGCAGCGATGTTCGTGGGTGATACATCTCCAGCTGAGCCACCAGCTCAAAGGCAGACGGAGCAATCATGGTGATGAGAGACACCACCACACTCACCTGGAGGGAGAGAGGATATGAAAGTCACAGACATGGTGGGCTTATTCTAGAATTCATCCTGTGAAATGGGGGTGTGTGATATGGCGATATTAGATCGTGACGGATTAAAATGTCTCCTTTACAGAGAGATCGTTAGTATCATGCTACAGTGCACATGAACCAACATGAAAAAGAAGCATAAGATTGTGGATCATGATCCTGCCTGAAAAAAATTGTGATATGATATTTTTGCCATATCACCCACTCATACTGAAAATCAAGTGATTTCAACTGAAAATCATTACATAATATACAGATAGACATTTTCCTCTGTCTGTCCTTTACCAGCAAACACTTGAAAATGTTTACTTTTTGCCAAGTACAATTCTCAAGGCATCACCATGTGTAATACTATGTGTGTAACATTTGCAGAGCACATGAACTACATTTGGTGGACGAAAACTGACCATTAATCAATTAATCATCTAAGAAATAACTGACGGCAGTGATAATCACTGATATATACTAAACATTTGGTAGAGTTGGGTATCATAATTCTGTACCTTTCACATATCAATATCAGTTTAAAGTAAATATGCTCCCCGAAACCTGGTTCTGAATGGCGACTAGTTCTAACATACTTCTGTTGGTGTTTGAAGAAACCAGGGGGAACAAACTGCCTTAAAGCATGGTTATATTTTACTCAGGTCTTTAACAACAATGCTTGTTGCCATAGTTGCAGCAACTCCTGCCAGTATGGGAGATAGATTGAGATATTTATCAAACACCCGTTGCAACAAGCAGAACATACATTTGTAGAAATGCTCCATCTTTGACTGCCATGCTAGTGGCCATATAGAGATCGTTAGGCTAAAAATAAATTCTTGCGATTAAGCTTTTAGTCTAATTAGCCACATATTCTACATCTTCACAACTCAATATTTTTATATTAAGAGTGGAAAAAATGACTGTATAATGTGAAAGAGGTTGCTCTTATTGACAAACCCTCAGAGAATTATCAATAACTGTGCAGTTCCCCTCAGCTCTATAGAGCTTTATAGTGTCTTTGAGCTAGGCTTGGGCGATATCAAGGTATTACGATATACCAGGGTATTTAGAAATCCTGAAGGTATGATTTTCAATTCCGTCAAAAATACATATGCTCCTCTTTCAATTAAACTGATATAGAGATGCTGTATTGAGGTGCATTATTAGTAGTGCACAGCACGCTAATAGGCCAAAGGTCAGTTTTTTACTGGTGGAACAGGCAGTTGAGCTGACAAAGATGGTGACTGCGAGTGGTGGGGATAATGTTAGAGGACTAGTAAAAAAGAAAAATGCCTCTGCCACTGTTTGGGAGTATTTTGGGTTTAGTCCTGATTGCAACATATAACATTATCTTGAGATGACTTATTCCAACTACAAAAGCAGTTTATTAATTACATGACAGTATGGACAGTATTTGGATCCAGATCTGAACACCTGGTCCTGGAAACATGAAGCTGAAACAGCAGCCTGTTTGAAGTTAAATGAAATGATCAGCTGTCACTGAGAGATGGAAGCTTCTTCCACTGGATCAGTGTCACGCCTCCACTTTCATTGATTCTTTGGAACTGTATTGTATGTTGGATAATCTAATCTAACTAATGATGATGATTTCTGCTCTGCTACCTCATTCTTCTCCCACAGCGTCAGCTCCTGCTTCTCCTGCTCCAGTTTCTGAGAACGGTCCACCACAAAGTAGATGATGTAGATGCTGCCAGCCAGAGACAGCAGCACCAGGATGTTGGCTAAGATACGGAGACTGATCAGAACGGCCCTGAAAAAAAACACAGTAATACATGGATCAGTTAGGCAGCATTCATTTCATCTTTAAAATCTTAAAGTGTTAACTCCAAAGTGTTTGGGAGCAGTCCTTTCAGTACATAGAAAGCTTCAGCTAATATCATTTTCAATGCTTGCTGTTGGTTGGGAAAAAGCCACAGAAACAACAAGACAATAATCCTGACATGCAGGATGCATCAAAGTAGTTATAATAACACATCATTTTCCCTTTAAGGCTCACTGATTTTCATCCTGATCATACAATATTTTCATGTATACAAAATTTGGATTATGGTTAAAATCTATTCATCTGAAGGTTTTGCCACAGAAGACAATCATTGTAGTATTGATTAGTTCATCATCAAAGATAGGAAACAATGACTGATGTCTAGGACATACTGGCCTTTGTTGGTTTGTTGGCTTCTGCTCTGGTCATACACACCTGTGTGTCAGAGTGAAGGATAAAATCTAACCACAATAGCTGAGATATGGAGCAGGAGAATCAGTGCTGCTGTTTCAGAGCACTCATTGATCTCATTTTAATATCTTCTGTCACTCCAGTGATGTCCTTTTAGCGATTTACAGTCAATTTCTATGATTTATGTCAGGATGAATGCACATCACTTATAAACTACATATATTTAACATGATAGATGCTGTAAATCAACTGGATTTGAAAACAAGGAAACAAGCAAGGAGGTTGATGAAGTCACTTTTTGGTTGTTTCAGCTGACTCAACAGGAGAAACACTCATCAAGAACATGCAGAGAAAACAAGACACACAAACACCAAAGACACCTACAGACTGGTATCCTTCTTCTTTTCCTGCTCCTCAACAATGGCTTCCTGCACAGAAAAACATTTGGTATCATGTGTTTGAGGGTAAAAGGAAACTTGGTCTTATTCTTTTTTATTTCTATTTTAGTGTACTATGTATGAAAAGCATCAGAGATACACTGATACAAGAGGGGAAAAGAGATGTCCCTGGTTTGAGGATGAATAAAACAGCATCAAAGTGTAACTACTCTCCCATGAGATTGTGTCTCTCTGACCCTGATGTTGTTGACGATGGCAGCTCCTTTGCTCTCTGCAGCCTCTGGGTTTCCTATCAGGTAATCCCAGGCACAGAAAACTCTCCAGCAGAATGTGAAGTTCTCATCAGAGGCGCTGGCCAGGCTCAGACGTGAGTTCTTAGCCATTCTGCAGGGGAATTATTATTCAGAATATATTATGAAACCAAACAATGTGGTGACATTATTTAGGTAATCAGTCAGTCAACAGGTCAACAAATCCAGGCCAGATTCCATATGGAATTTCTGTATATTTATGATTGATAGTGGATCAATTATTTTGTTGACCCCTTAACCTTTCCTCTGGCACAATAAAAGAGCACAGGACAAGTGAGTTACAGAACAGATATGTATGCTGTAGCAGACAAAAAAAACATTTTAAATTCAGTAAGACAAACGTGTACCATTGACTACTGTCTCATAACTGTCTGCTAATCATGTCTCTTTTGTTAAGTTTATACTCTGACTGACCAGGTCTTTATAGTGGATGGTGCAACACAGCTAATAGGCTATGATATCTTCCTCTGTTTTGGACGCTCCCGCTCTCTATTAACTCATAGGTCAGCACTGTCAAGACAGTTTTCTTTTTTTGTCAATAAGAAGAATTTACATGTCAATGTTCAAAAAAGTTGAATTTGTGAAAGTGAAAAATTTGCAATGATTTTCAATGAAATTAAGGGAATTCCATTGTAATTAACTGATGAAGTTCAAATATTATTACATCAGTTTAAACTGTAAGGAATCTGATAATTACTTTCTTAACAGAATGATGAAACTGTAGGCAAAGACAGCCATCCCAACCAGGAAGTAGGCGAGGGGCAACCGGTACCCTGCACTGCCAATTTTCCGCACTCTTCCATAGTAACCATAGAATAACACACTGTACTGCAGGTAGCCCTGTGGGAACACACACACACACACACACACACACACACACAAGAAAGCTTTTTAGTGTTGGTAGCTTCTTTGGAGCACACAGCAAAACTTTGGATTCATTATTACCTTAAAATGAAAATTAAATGTAATAAATATTGGCTAATGGTAGAGATTTAACAATGATAAAGGTCTTTACCAGCCCAGTATATAATGGTAACTCTAAACTCCTAATGTAACTTCTGTTAGGGGGGAGTGGGGGGTAAATTGGTCCTGGAGTAGAGGTCAGGGAGGCAGTAAAGTAATGTTTGAATAATGGTCCATTGTATCTGTAAGTAATGCACTATTGACAGAACAGTAAAAGGAGAGAGAGGCTTGCCCCAAGAGACCAGATGGTGTCCAAGTCTTGGGCTGAAGCCAGGTGCTCCTTGGGGATAGTTTTACTCCTTGTTGTTCCAAACGGAGCTCCAGCCAGCAGCTAGTACATACAAACACACACCAATTCACTGCATTATGATAATAATACATCAATGATATTTTATATGGTGGGTATGCAGAGAGAGAAACAAAGAGAGGGTAACAGACATTAGAGCACCCAGCAGCAATGAGACAACAAGACTTTTTTTCCAAACAACACCTCTAAAGCTAAAATGTTTCATATCATTTGTACACACAAACCCAAACAGAGATGTAATAATACTATTAACTACTACTATTTCTTGGCAAACAACAGCCGTGTGCAGCATCCCAAAGCCTTGTCTGCACAGTGAAGTTTGAAGGTTTGGTACCATTCAGCATGTACAGAAACCAAAACCAGAGCTGTGCTCACGGACTGTATCTGGTAACTTGCACTACAGCCAGAGATTAATCAACTAATCACAACAATTCCAGGCATATGATGTGAATTTAGTGCAAATGTTAAACATGCTGGGGTGAGCAGGGTGTTGCAATGTGTTCAATATAATATATAATATAATGAATGAATATACATAAAACAATGTTTGACTGTTTATGCCTAATATAATCAGCCTGAAAGGAACTTAGTGATATAAATATTGCCTCTGACTTGCATGCCCTGGGTGTTACAACAAAATGAAGGAGAGTAGTGTATTTATAGTGTTACCCTAAAAGGGAGGCCAACTTAAGAAATAAAAAGTGAGTAATAACTGAAGTGGACTGACCCTCCATTCCACTCTTTGTTGCATAATTCACAGCACAGCACAGGCACAGACATCAAATCTGACACAACATCCATGATGTTTGATGTTGGATGAAATTACTCAGCAAGCAGAGGTGAGATAAAGGTGGGGTGTGTGAGAGGAGTCATAGGAGGGTTAGTACCAACAAATAAAGCAATAAGATTGGGGCACAAGGAATAGATAGGATAACTCATGTGTGGGGAAATTGCTTGTGTCTGTATGTCAGTGACAGTTATAAATCTAACAGCATTTTCTTCCTTTGTCCTCTGTGCTCATCTACAGTTTCTACTTTTCCTGAAGCTGTTGTAGAATCACAACTTTACAAATTCTATACTAAAGCATCCCCTGAAGTGCATTTTTTACATTAAAATTGATTAAAAGGATGAAATATATAATACAACATGAATAATGATGCAAGAGCTTTATGTACTATCCTTAAAGAGGACATATTATGCTCATTTCCAGCCCTACATTTTTCTTTTTGGACTCTACTAGAGGAGCTTTGCATGACTCACAGTTCTAAAAACTCATTATTTATCTTATACTGGCAAATGTAAAAAAAAAAAAAAAAAAAAGCAGTTATTAATGAGGTCCAAGCTCATTTTTTGACATTTATGCATTACACAACTTTTTAAGCACAAATGTGTTTGAAGAGAATTTACACTATACAGCAGAGAGAAACTGGAGGATGCACACATCAAGGTTCCTGAGCGAGTTGGTTCATAAAGGTTTAGTCTGCCACATACAGAGGACAGCAATCTAGTCTCTGTTTCAGGGTTTTATTTTTCTCATCAAAGTCAACTTACTAATAGGACCAATACTATGTTAGTTTTTAGGAACACAGAATATGTGTATTTGTATGGATATTAGTGGTAAAACATTATTTCTAGCAATAGTCTCTGCACATAGCTTTACAAGCGGAAATTAACATGTGTTTAGATACTTAACACTGTGCTGTGTGGAACATTTGTCTGGAGGAGGAATCATCTCTAGCACACCTAGCCATGTGATGCTATAGCTTTGCATCCAGTTAACATTATAAAGCATCATCTGATATAATTCATATTTATTTTTATTATTTATTTGTTTTATTTGGAACTGGGGTGTCTGTCCATCAGCAGGACTGCCACCTGAGCCCGGTTCATTCATCCAGTGGCTTTAATAACCATTTATTTAGCAGATCAAAAATAGAAAGTGGAATATTTACTATTTTGCATGTACATATGTATGTTATTCATTTGGCAATTACTTATGTGTGCATTGGTGGCTATAGTGAAAAGTATTATTTAATGTATATATTAAATAAGGGCATACTATTTTAAATTATTTATGTTTTGCCTCTTGTAGTTGTTATTTGTGAATTGTGCTGTACCAAGTTTGTGATGTGGGGGAAAGTGTTGAAGTCAAGGATCCAACGAAAAAGAGAAGAAGAAAAGAAGGGCCTTGCTGTTTTTAAAAAGGAACATTTTTGCACAGTCTCTTATTGAATGGAATTGTGATGTCTAATCAAATCAAAAAGAAAAAAGAAACCGACAGCACCAACCACAAAAACCTGAATCACTGTTTAGCCAACAATTCATGATAAGCAGTATTCTATATGAACATTTGTATAGTACATAGAGTGACAGACTTGCTGACCTCTGGTAGGACGATGAAGGCTCCAGTCATGATGGTGAGGACGATGTTGATCCCAAACAACCAGCGGAGAAAGATAAAGTAAGAGGCCACACCCGACCCAAAGTGACCTCAACAAGACAGAGGAAACATCTGAATTAGAGCCATTGACATGTTACAAACACATGTTACTCACAAACAGTGAGTGGTACACTTTAGGTCACACAGTCATCATCTTGAGCCAAACCTATACCAGCCAAAAAATTATATCTCCAAAAAAGGTATAATTTAGCTTTCCTGTGCCCTAAAAATAACTACCTTCATATGACTTACACCACATAGTACGACCATGTTAATGGGTAATATGATGGCATTATCAGTGATATCAAAACTTGAATTCATTCTCTAGTGCAAACAGACAGAAGTCTCACTTTCAATTTTCTTGATCCTCACTTCCCAGGGAATGAACAGGACCACAATGTTGTAAAGCACACGGGACAGTTTCTTCAGCAGCTGCAGGAGGAGAAACATGGTTTAAACAGCACTGAGGAACTGAGGACTTACTGTAACCTCTGACTGACACACACCTCCACATGTGCAGTACTCATCATGTGTTGACTGGTAATGTAATGGACCATCTAGTTATACTTCCAGATAAACTCCACTTTTGAGAATTGCTTTTATATCTATAGTAATCTGTACAGTATAGTTATAGAAATCTGTAAAGTCACATTAAAACAGCTTCCTTAGTCACTCCAGTGTTGCATCTCAAGCTGGAATCATTACACTACAGGATATGGCTCCCTTTATACTGCGAGGCCCACAATGAAAACAGTTTATAATGATTATGATACATTTTATTTATAGAGCAATGTTCAAGATACTTAGACACATTACATGAAACATTAGACAAAATCTTAATTGATTAGTCAGTAAAATAATCAACAGATTAATAAATGATGAAAATATTTGTTAATTGCAGTCCTGATGGTGACAGAGGTTAACAACAACTAAAGATTTTTTTTTATTTTTTGTTTTTGTACCTGAGCTTCTCCTGCCTTTGAAGTCACAATAGGGCAGCATTGTAGTTTGGAGTTTTGACTGAACTGATGCATCAATGCTGTGTTGTGTTTTCCATAATAGTTTTGTAACAAGTCCTCCAAACTCAATGACAAAATAAGTCACATATCATTGCCTTCCAAAATGACAAATATGAGCATTTTCTGATCTGGTGCCCCTCTCAGCAGACTAACATCATTCATCATGTTCTGAGAAATAACTAATTTGCACAGCCAAAATCAATCAATCATATAAGGTACAATCACAGTGAAATGTAATCCCGCCAGATCTTTCAATTTGTGCATTAAGAAGAGTTTAAATAGAATAGAAATAGTAATAAATAGTAATAAATATATGTGTATGATGCCTGATGTATCCGGTACCTTCTTCCCAACCACAGCAGGGAGAAAAGGCCGTTATCTGGGTGGTTGGGATCGTTAATGATTCTCCTAGCCTTATTCTTGCAGCACCTAGTGTAAATATCCTTCAGACAGGGTAGAGCACTGCCTATTGTATGTTCGGCCAAACTAACTACTCTTTGCAGGGCCTTGCGGTCCTGTTCAGTGCTGTTTCCATACCAGGCAGTGATGTTCCCTGTCAGGATGTTCTCAATGGTGGGATACCCGGAATTTCCTCAAGCATTTGAGGTGAAACAGTCTCTACATTGCATTTCTCACCAATGAGTCAGTATACAGCGCCCAGGTCAGGCCCTTGGTGTTGTGAACACTAAGGTACTTGAAGCCATCCACCCTCTCCACCAAGGAACCGTTGATACTAAGGAGGACGAAGTTCCTTCCCTGCTTCTTCCCAAAGTCCACAGCTCCTTAGTCTTGCTGACATTCAGGAGTAGGTTGTTGTCCTGACACCAGCAGGTCAGGTCCTCTACTTCCTTCAGGTAAGCCTTTTCATTGTTATCTGTGATCAGGCCCACCGCAGCTGTGTCGTTAGCAAACATGATGATGGTGTTGGAGTCGAAAGTAGCTACACAGTCGTGTGTGTACAGGGAGTACAGCAGGGGGCTCAAAACGTAGCCCTGAGTGTAAAAGAGGTGTGTCTGCCTACCCTCACCACCAGGGGTCTGCCTGTCAGGAAGTCAAGGATCTACATGCACAGTGTTTAATCCCAGGTCCTTGAGCTTTGTCACAAGCCTGGAGGGAACTACGGTGTTAAACACTGAACTGTAGTCAATGAACAGTAATCTCATAGCTCCTTTTCTTGTCCAGGTGAGATAGGGTGGTGTGGAGGATGTGTGCTATGGTGTCTTCCGTTGATCAGTTGGGACAGTAGGCAAACTGTACTGGATCTAGTGTGCTGGGCAGTGAGGGGCACATGTAATCCTTGACCAGCCAGTCAAAGCACTCCATTACTACAGAGGTGAGTGCCACTTGTCAGTAGTCATTCAGGCAGGCTGGTCTTGTTTTGTTGGGCACAGGAATGATGGCAGACTTCTTGAAGCTTCTTTGATCAGCACATAGTTGGAGGACCTGCCCAAAAAAAGTTGTTTAGCTCACTTGCTAGAGATGTATCAGCACTTGACAAGGAAGGGGTGGGGGGTGGGCTTGTAATCTGTCATAGCTGTTAGACCTTGCCACATGCTTCTGGGATCGCCCTCCTGGAATTGTAGTTTCGCTGTCTTCCCATAGTACCTTTTTGCCTCCTTTACTGCTCTTTTTACATTATAGGCTGCTGCTTGTCCATGTTTCCAGACTGCAGCCCTGAGTTGTAGGCTGCAGTGTGTGTGTTTTTATGGCATCCCTGATGGTTCTGGCGATCATGGTTTCTGGTTGTGGAATAATTTAACTGCAGTTTTGGGTACAGTTGCTTCTGTTGTTTCACAAATTAAATCCACCACAGACTCAGTGAATCTATTTATGTCATCTGTGACACTGACAGTGGTGTCCTGGAACATGCTCCAGACTGCATCATGGAGTGCAGACTGTAGGGTGGCCTCTTATTGGCCTGACCATTTCCTGACCTCTCGCTTCACTGGGGGCATGCATTGTAGTTTGTTTACATACTTTGACCTCAGCAAGATGGCTGCATGGTTGTTCTTCCCGGTAGTGATTCCACTCTGTAGCCGTTTTTGAATGACATGTAGCAGTGATCCAGAGTGTTTATTCCCCTTGTGGCGCAGTCAGTATGTTGATGGAAATCAGGCATAACCTTCTTAAGGTTAGCCTGATTAAAGAGGTCCTTGTAAGGTAAATGAGATTTGAATTGACTGAACAAATTCTGTTGTTTGTCTAGAGTGGACTGTCTCTAACTTTGGTATAAAATCATGACAACTGTCTCTGGTGACTGACTTTGAAAGTTTCATGTAGTTTGCATGATTCAGGATCTGGATTTTACGGCACATCCATAAATTATACACCAGAAACCCTGTGAAGTGTGCAGATTTTCAGATCTTATGATGTCAGGGAAAATAAAATCAGACCTGCGATGGTGATTATAAATCAAGATAAGGTCAGCTGGTCCAATGATTTTGAATTTCAGTTAACTGGGAACCAAACTGTAGAATTAATAATTCATCATCAGACTGCTTGCTGAAAGTCAATTTATTCTAATGGGGCCTGAGCAGCCAGAACTTGTAATTAAACTGAGCTATAACAACAGGCTATAAATTCACTCATGCTGCTGTGCTATTGCTGCATAGCTCTCTCCCTGTCTTTGTCTGTCTGTATATGTGTGTATGTAATACAGAGAGACAGATAAAGTAGATGAAGTGATCTACATTTTGTGTGTATTCAGCCCACAGGAGGAGAAAAGGTTTGTTAAAACTCAGAACTCAGAAGCTTGCACAAGGGAAATCCAACATGTTTTATCACTGTGGTTCTGATCATCAGGTTACTGCAGTGCAGTGGAAATAACACAAAGCAGCTCAGCTGCTGTACGGAGCACATATTTCACTGAGGCAGCCCATTCCAGACACACTGGAGGAAGGAAGGCAAGAGGATCTCAAGTCAGATAGAGCAGAAACATCTTTGTTGTTGTTAATTTCACATTTCTGTAGCACCATAATTGTTATGAACATGGTTGTATTTTATGTGCTGGGGACAAAATCCGTCCTGTTCTGATGCATCTTTGCAATAAACACATAAATCCGTAGACTCCATATTCTGTCTCTGTGGCTGCTTGAGAAATGGGAAGGATGGGTTCATTTCATGTTGTGCCTTGGCCACCCTTAGATGAGGCTTGACCACCTTGCTCAATGGCTCTTCAAAAAGGACCCTTAAAAATGCAAGAAATATTCAAAACCAGCAGGACTGAAGGAACTATTTGGGAGCCATCTTTTGATTTGCCAATTTTCTTGTTTTGGTTGGTTCTTTAGTTTCTTCATTGAAAAGAACCCATGGAGGTCGACATATTGCAACATTATACATGTGAAAGTCTAATAGTGGACTACAAACTGTTTTTCATTGTCTGCAAAGCTTCATTTAAAGCTGGGATCAGTGTCTCTTCATGTTGTGTACGTACATCAGCTCCTGCTGTCTGGTAACCTCGGGTTCTGGTCAGTCGGCCCTCGTACTTCAGAACGATCTCTCTGGCCTGCCTGTGAAACACACACACAGAGGGTTACAGAGTATATTTATTCACATACTGGTCTTGCTGTGGTTTACTCAAATGTTTCCATTTCCATTTTTGCCATTCCAACTTTATACTTCTACTACTTCTCCACTACATTTTTGAGGGAAATATTGTACTTTACTGTCCTCTACATTCCTCTGATGGATGTGGTTTTTTCTTACACATTTGAAAACAACAGATGATGAGTGGTGGCCCCTGGTGTAGAAGATAATGAAAGTGGCAGATTATCAAGACCACAATGTGAAGTAAATAGTGTTTCCTCCACCAAGTCCATTATTATCTATATCAGGACACCTCACAGTGCATTATCAGTTATAATGCATCCATAGGCAGAACCAGGGGTGGGTTTAAAGGGCTTAAGCTCCAAATGTTTTCAGCAAAGCCCTGAATCTTTTACTATTCATCACATGTTGCATTTTTGGTACTAAATCCAAATCATAGCTGTATAGCAACCAATGTGTTTTGAACAGATGATCAGAGTCTAGTGCTGGCTAAGCAGAAAACCACTCCCCCATATAATCTTATTGTCCGGCCACTGGTGCCAACCAGGCAAGTTTCCAGTTGCCTCAGCCCCTCCCCCAAACCCCAGTCAACAACAAGTGATGCCAGGCAGAGCCTCGCAGTTGTGCCTTAATACATAACGTTACTCAGTTTGTTCATTCAGTGGCAGCTAATAATAACCATTGATTTATTACCTGGCATACCCTGCTATTTGTTTAAAACTGTAAAGAACATTGTGTTCTGCTTTTCATGCCTCTGTAGCCAATTTCGGAACGAAACATTGTACTTTTTCTAAACACAATAAAGATATATTTTTAAAAGGGAGAATTCTACACTATTGCAAGTCCTTAGGAAGCAGAAATATATAGAAATATCTACATATATTATATAGTATTTTGGACTCAACACCTGGACAGATGTGAATGTTTTTTGCACACTTATCATTTTGTTTTGTTTGCCATAACATTTGTCAGTTACTAATTTTACTTACTCTAATGTGCACATTGGTGTCTTTTTTGATTATGATTTAATGCTGACTGAATTTATTGTTCCATTAGGTTGTCTTAAATATGTAGATGGATGACAAATTAAAGGAAAAACCAACACAAAGTGTCTCAGTAAGGTGTTGGGCCACCACGTGCCACCAGGACAGCTTGGCATTGATTCTACAGTCTCTGAACTCTACTAGAGGGATAAACACCATTCTTTCAAAAGATATTCCCTCATTTGGTGTTTTGATGATGGTGGTGGAGAGCGCTGTCTAACACATCGGTCCAAAATCTCCCATAGGTGTTCAGTTGGGTTGAGATCTGGTGACTGTGAAGGCCATAACATATGATTCACATCATTTTCATACTCATCAAACCATTCAGTGACCCCTTGTGCCCTATGGATGGAAGCACTGTCGTACTGAAAGAGACCACTCCCATCAGGATAGAAATGTTTCATCATAGGATAAAGGTGATCACTCGGAACAACTTTATATTGATTTGCAGTGACCCTTCCCTCTAAGGGGACAAGTGGACCCAAACCATGCCAGCAAAATGCCCCACACCGCATAAGAGAACCACCAGATCCCCTCACTGTAGAGGTCAAGCATTCAGACCTGTACCAGTTTTTCCTTTAATTTGTCAACCGTATGTCCGTATGTATGTCTTAAAACATGTCTGGAGGGGATCTTTAGTCCTTGAGTCCTGTTTGTGTCCACCTGGTGAATGTAAGTCCAATATTCACTCTCTTTTAGCTCTGTTTTTGCTCTCTACCAACTCCTGAGGGAAATATCTGGCTCTTTAGCTGCTAAATGCTCCACTATGTTCACCAGCTAGTCTACAGCTAAATGTGTCTGTTTGCCGTTTGGTGCTGAGCAGGTAGTGTACAGTGGCTTGTTAGAGCTCTGAGAACAGTTGCCTGCTGCAGCCAAAAACAATGTTATGTGAGGACTGAGAGTGAACCAAAACAGTAAAGTTGCGGCTGGACAGCTAAACAATGAGTTGAAACTCGCTATAAAGCTCCGTAAAGCCAAAGGGAGCTTCAGAGTCGCTGATAATTCTCTGTAGGTTCATCCCAATGAGCCACACACAACACATTACACACTGGTTTTTGATACATTTTTATAATAAATACATCACCTTTAGCTGCTTTAAGTAAATAATCTGAATACTTCTTTAAACACTACATACAGAAAGATTTCTTACTGTATTGAGATTAAATATCAAGCCAGTATATCATTTAAAGGATAAATCTCAATACTGCAAGCCTATGTTCTTAAGGAAATATGCTTATTTGCAAGTTAGACGAGAAGATTGATGTTAATCTCTCTGTGTGATAAGTACAGAATTGGAATTAGGGTGTGGTTAGCTTAGCTTAGCATAAAGACTGGAAGCAAGGGGAGACAGTTAACCTGGCTTTGTTCAAAGTTCAAAAATAAACCTTTATGCTAAGCTAGGCTAAACACATCCAGACTCCAGCTCTGTACTTAACACACAGACATAAGATTTGAGCATGACAGTCTGCAAAGGCCCACTTACCATCGTAGCTTTTTGAAGCTTTCATTGCATTTCACTTATTATCTTATGACCAAAGTTCCATACTTGGGTGACATGATGACACCTGAGCTTGCTTCATTTGCTGATGAAAATTGTGAGATGTGGTTGAAAGCTCTGAAAAGCTAGTTTGGTATGTAGACATTTGAGTTGAGGTTACTTTATTGCACAGATTTGAGATTGATATACATTTTCTCATTCTCGTTAGTCTGAGAAAAAAAGCAAATGCCTATTTCCCAAAGTTTTGAAATATTTCTTTAAAACAGATCTAAAACAATATTTTACTTGTACTTTGGTGTGTGTTCTGTATGCTCTTTTTTTAATTATTATGTACATTTTCCCTTTGTATTACATGTTTATATCTCTGTAATTAGGATTTTTGTTGTTTTTTGTTGTTTGCATGCTTCAGAATCACTCAGATATTTATCCCAGTAGAAGTATTTCTACTGAGGCTCTATTTTCCTCATGTTACAGTTAATGTTTGTCCTGTAGTCTAAAGTCCATCTGTGGCTAATTTGTGTATTCTAAAATGTGTAGTACTCTTTAATACTGTCATTGTGCTAAATGACCTTACCATTTTAGATCATAGTGCCAACCAGTGCTCCCCCTCTTCTAAAACCAGCTACAGCTGACTGGTCCCATTAAAATAAATTCGCTAAAGCTTTACAGTCCATGAGACACTGTAGTGATACCAACTCATCCTGTCAAAGGACTGGAGACAATTCAGGGGGCTATGGGCCATGCATTATCCAATGAAGACACTCAACATGTACTTCACACTCACAACCATGGAGAAACAACTGTAGCTTCTTCAGGTTTGAAGTACATGTGATTTTGTGATGCAATGTCAGCTATGGTGAGAGCTGAGGTTAGAGTCAATGCTCAGAGAATAACTCAAAGTAAAACGTGTCAGAGAACATTCGGATTAAAATGGGTAAAATTTGTAATTTGTGATGTGAAATATGAGCTGTTATTGCAGTGGGAGTAATCGCAGACATTCAGCCTGAGATTAAAGAGGGTGTAAAAACGCAGACTTGCATCCCATCCCTGATGATGGTAATAAAACCTCTGCAGTAATAACAAACTGCCCATAAAAAACCTGTTATCCATGGCACATACTCAGCACATCTAAGAAGCTCTCTATCTACTCTAGCTCCCTTTCCTCTGCCTGTGCTCTATCTATAACTCTAATTACATTTAGCCAAATGTACACAACCTTTACAGGTTTTTCTTGAAATACAATACTCAGGAATGAGCCTCTTTAGAAATGTGGATTTCCACAAGCTTCATGTGGCATTTGGACAGCTGATGGAATGTTATCTGCTAAGAGTTTAAGTTCACATATGTTGAGCCATTTTCCACAGAGGTTCTTTTCAAAAGGTGACAAATTTAGGGTCATATTTAAAAAATATATAAATGTAGTTACAATCATGTTGTTTAACATTTGCAAAACATTGTCTCATACTAATGACCAAGCATTCAGATGAGTTCATGTCCCATTCATCTTAAATAAAGGTTAAATGCATGAATTTGCAACAGCTTATTGTTGTTGCCCAAACCTATATCACATGTAAAACTGTGAAGGATGTGATCCCCAGTCTTCAGTGTCAGTTCTGCATTTTGTAATTCAATTTTGTACACCCACCATCCACTCCAAAAATAAAGCACTTCATTCACTAGAAAAAATGTTGCCAGTAAACATCCCGGCAGCAATTATGTTTCCCTCAAAACACAACAGGTAAAACTAATTTGTATATAAACGTGGTTTCTAGGAGACAGGTTCATTACTAAATGTTCGTACCTGACAAGCAGTGCTAGGCAGGTTACTTAACAAATGTAATCACTTACACATTACATATTATTAATTTTAAAAAGTAATTACGTTACTTTACTAATTACTATAATTACTATAATTATTTTTTCATTTTAAATCTCTTTTCCTTTTTTTGTTGTTCCTATTTCTTGCATGTGTTTTTTAATGTTTTGTGAAATACATTGTATTACATCTTTTTGAATGAAATGTTTAGTTTTATTACCACAGTGGAAACCGTTTATAGTTACAGTGATCAGCCGCTTATATGGACCAAAAAGCTTGAGACATAATCATCCCTATACAAATGCTGTTTAAATAATTCACTTATAGTAATCAAGTAGTCTGATTACAAAATGTCAATTAAATGGTAAACTTCATGAAAAATAAAGAAAAAGAAAAAAACTAACTAACCACACACAGGACTCAGGATATTGTTTCAGTATTTTGTATTCCCACCATCCACCCTGACCACCTCCATACAGTAGTGCTTTGCGGACTAACATAGTTCACATGTCTTTGGTCAAATCATTTAGTTTATTTAGTAGTCTATAAACATAATTTAAAGAAGACAGGGTTGCTTTAAGTGTCACATGAGTTGTATCATGAACTGTCCCTCTCATCTATCACAAATAATGGCAGTGAAATAATCATAAGGCTTATAGAATTGTCTCAGGCAAATAGGACATACTTCTTATGAAAACTGTTGAACATGAGGCCTGTTCAGATTACAGTGTTCTAGTAAGGCGGGTAGCTGTTGACTGTCGATGCTGTAGGCAGAAACTAAATTCCATGTGCAAGTATTCAAAAAGGCTTTGTTGACCTATGGAGGGTTTGAGTGGGTGAGCTATTCAGGTTTTGGCACACTTGCTTTAAATTCACTGACATACAGTATGTATTTCCATAGCACTTTCATTAAAGTCCATGTAAAGGAAAATCAGAGATTTCATTTCAAACACATTATACATGTTAGAAAAGAATTGCTGAAATCGTGAAAAGACTGTGAACTATATAGTACTTAATTGTGGAGTTAGAGCACTAAACTGCTTTTCATCATTTCTGTGTTCAGGATTTTTTGGTCGGGCCTGAAATGGTGGCAGAGAGCAGAGAATACTGCTTATTTTTCCATGATTTTGAAACCTAATTTTATATACTTGGCGACTTTTTTATAATCATTCAAATTTGGCTGGGTGGTTAATAACATATTTTTTCTGTGGTGTAAAAAACTCAAAACATGTATTTATTATTGCTTTATATGGACTTTAAGAAAAGTTGTCTCTCTCTAATATATGGAGAGAGAGTGTGTGTGTGTGTGTGTGTGTGTGTGTGCACGTGTGTTTGTGTGTGGTAAATACTCCACAGATACAGAGGGAAAAATCAAACATAGGGGTACTTTAAGACTTTGAGCTTGCGTCTCATTGGCCAGGGTCTGGTCCGAATGTTGGCGATGATCTCCTTCTGGTACTGAATGTTCTGGAACATTTCCTCTGGGTCGTTGCTGTCCACCCGCTCATCTTCTTTATCTTCATCATCGGAGAAGCTGCAGGATACGACACAAGGACACATTTGTTACATTGTAAAGAAAAGCAAATTTAAAGAATGTAATTTTAGAGACTGTCTGAAAACTGTATGAGGGGGTGGCTGAGCCCTTTGTTTCACATATTATTTATTTGTTTTCTAAACATTTTACACTAAAAATGTGTACAGCAAGTGTTTCTTTCCAAATTTAATATGGGTGCAGAATGAATAGTCTCCTATGAATTTCGTAAAAATCTGGTCCTTCTCCCATTTTATTTTATCGTACTTTATTTTACTGTATTTATGTATTTTAAATCATGTTGTTTGTTGATCCTCTTTCCCTGATGCTTGTCATCATTGTACTGTATTGTCACCTATACTGTATTATTCTTGACGCTATGTGGTGAAGCAAAAGCAATAATTTTCCATAATGTGGACAAGTTCCCAGCTAACTAACTAAATTTCCTTTGAACCCTCCCCTTGACTTAAGAAAAAATTGCAACACCTTCCCCCCAATATCTTTATATAATATAGCAGTACTGAATTGGTGTGACTTGTTTCACCAAGAGGCAGGATGATGTACTACATTTTAAATCCAGTTTATTCCAGCCGCTAACTATTTTTTGAGCCTCTAAATGAAACTTTCGGCTACCAGTGTTAATGATTTTTTTTGCCCCACCCTCATATACCAAATAGTAAAAATAAATAAATGTGATTATTTTGTGATATGTATGAGATCAGATATCTGACTGTCCGCCACAATTCAACCAATTATATGATGCCTGAGTTGTATAACCAGATGTGTTGGTGACTCAGAGGGGACTATTTCCTGAATATAGTTGTTCCAAGCAGTGCACCGTTAAATAGTATAAAACAGGTCAACTTCTACATGTAAATGGTTAAAATCACTGCTCACTGACTGAGCATACCATGCTCCTACTACAGTATGGTAGGCTACCAATAAGTTTGGTTTGCTGCTGATGTGGTTTTTCAGCACATGGTGATGGTCTTCGATTATTGATCATGTGCATGCATCGATGAACTGATCATCATCACACTCATCATGTTGGAAACATTCCAACATGTGAATAGTCATGTTTCATTTCACTTTTTCAATCATCAGTACAATAACTTGACAATGTGTGATGCTGAATGGAATTATGTTACAGGTAACTTTACATGGCACATTTAACTTTACTGCAGCTCTTCTTTATGTTATGATCAGAATAAACTGATGGTGGGAGCTGCTATTGGATAGTGAAAAATCAAAGTATTTTGGTCCACAAGTTTTACACAGATACACAGAGGACCAGGACTCCCTGAAACACAGTATTAATACTGAGTGGTTTGTTCTGGTGAAATAAAGTCAATTGAAAACTGGACATTTTGATGTGGAACATGCTGAAAGATGTACATTTTGCATCTTCTCTTTTGCATTCATGAAAATGATACATTATTCATTCATTTATTATTCAACATACTAATATGTCTGATTTTTATCCTGTCGAGATTTCAGATTAATAGACACAAAGGTGAGAAATGTTTTAAATGTCATGGAAAAATTGCATCCAGAGCATATCCAAAACGTTAAACCAATAGCTTGATGGCAGAACAAAGAAAAAGTGGACAGATGTGTCGATGATGCTCCCTGTTGAACTGTATTCATGAAGATACCTTACATTGCTTTCATTATTTAATTCAAAACTGATCAATATATGTGTATCAAATTTCCATTTATTGACACACTCAAAGTCGGTACAACCACATGTGATTAATAAGCTCAGACTACATCTTCAAAGAGGGCCAACATGTCAGAATGTCCCTGGATGGCAGAAAATAATAACACAGCAAACAGGAAACTCTTTGTAGTTTTCCTCAGTGATTAGATTTAGTAAATGACTAATTGTATAACCTACAGGATGTCATTTAAGGCTCAGTAAGATGACAGCTGTTCAGTGAAAGAGCAAGAAAGAAAGAGAAAGCCACAGAGAGTGGAGCAAAAAGACTTCCTAGAAGTCCTAATAAAAGTATGATTCAGAGTGAGCAGACTCACCCCTGCTGGTGGTCCTGGTAGGCTGAATAAATCCTCCTGGAGTTCTTCCTGATACTCTTGTGTCTCTTGGCTGCAGACAGGGACCTGCTGCTGCCTACCAAAGGCTCAGACACTGTATTCATGCTGACTCTCCTCAGAGTGACTGTAGTCAACTTGCTGATCTGGACCCCGCTGGAGCATCACACACGCCAGCAGTACAGCTGAAACACACTCACTCATCAGTCCAATCACAGACATACTGAACATTTAAAGGGCCAGCACCACACACACACCAGACAACTTCTATTTTTTTCATCAGAATTCATTTTAACAATCATGTTAGCACACACACACACACACACAGACACACACACACACACATATGTATAGTCTGCCTCCATAAGGAGCAAATTTTGTTTGAAATAATTAACAAAAAACAGACCCACCCAAGTTGCTGCAAGTTAAGCACAAACACCACAAAGCCTTTCTAAATGAATGATTCTTCTATATGCCTTTATTTTACCATTATAAATTATTTTTGCTGATAGTGCAATGTGCCTTATGTTCACTTGGTTTCTGACTCTCTTCAGTTATCATTTAAGCTGAGGGGCAGAAGGATCATAGGGCTCAAATGAGGCGCTGGAGGCTGGACAGATGTCTCTTGTTTAATTAGTGGCTGTTTGACTGGACTCAGTAGAATACTTCTGACCATGGAGACCAGTCACAACTTCTAACTTTAGATGGAAAACCTGAGTGTTAAAACAGAATGATTAAACAGAGATTTTAGGCAAGAAAGCTTATAATGATAAAGCCTGAACATAAATACCACATAACACCAAACTGAGACAGATGTGGGTCCAGACTTTTTAAATCATGTTAGTGTCAGTATTGTCTTTACATCATTGTTAGGAATTTTTCACTTTTAAACTCTCTCTGTAAAAAGACTGTATTGTGAGAGCAACTCTAGGTATCATAGTCCTTGATTTTGAGGTGGCTTTTAAATTCTATACCTGTTTATCCTTTGCAGTATAACAGGTGTTGGAGCCTCACAGCACACACTGGGTGAGAGCCAAGTCACCGGTCTATCACAAGGTTATCACAGCATTTTCAGTGTTTTGACATCTTATTCATCTAACTCATGGAACAGATACATTTCAGTTTCATCAAATGTAACAATCCAAGCGGACTGCGAGAGACGTACATGTGAAATGCAGTCTTTTTTTTTTTCTGGTGCACCACATGGTTCCCTGTTAGAACATATAGGCTGATGCCTGTTGCAAGAAATCTTGGTGTTTTGATAGTAATTTAAAGTCCAACTGAAATTAAATTGCATTTGCATTTTTTAATTAATTAGATGAAATACCACTCCGTGATCCACCTGTAAATGTAGACCTTATTGTGATACAGCAAATCAAATCTTTGCATGAAGCAGTATGATTTTCTATCGTAGTCAGAGCAGACAGTCACACTGAGCCTCATAGATTCCTGCTACACAACAAGAGCTACAGACTCAACAACAACCCACATTAGCTTTCCTGCCATAGGTGGTTTTACCATAAGGTATAGGTAGGCAATGGCTTGGGGCCTCATCCACCAAGGGGCCTGAATTTGTGTTTAATGGACTATTCCACCTTGACATAGCAATTTGAGTTACCACCAGAGACAGACAGAAGCAATGAAGTGTTTTCAAAGTGGAAATCAGGAGAGAAAGAGGAAGAAGCAAGATGCCGAGTTTAAGGAAAGTTTGCCCAAACTGACGAAATTTTTTAATAAAACAGCCAGAGACCCCATGATGGAGGGGCAACAAGTAACGTTAGCTGCTGTTACAACAGATGTAACATTAGTTGAGGAAGCTGAGCTAGCTAACATTAGCAGCCTTACTGCTGCCTCAGGCTGTTGTGCACCTACCACATCTACAACTTCTACACAGGTTTTATTGGGATTTGTCTGTTGGAGGTGAATGGACATCTGAAATATTTTACTTATTAGAAACAAACGTGGAGGTGGAGGAGTTTAAATACCAAGTCCGGGCAAAATGCACACAGTCATGGGCAGAAGAAATCTGGCAGAAGCCAAAATTGAGAACTTATTGTTTATTTAAGAAAGATTACAAATGTGGAGAACAAAATTCATTTCATTCTATTCTGTCATTTATACCATGATTTATGACAAATATTGCTTAAAAAAGTTCTTGTTCCTGATTTAGATTTGATAGATATTGAGAATGGATCTTTCATTGAATACCTTTTTGATAATGTTTTTTGCATTTTCTGCGTATCTTTCTAAAGCATGGGATAGGAGGAGAAAAGTAACATTTGACAGATAAATTCCTCAGACTCTGCTCTATATGGATTGCAGACTATTGGTTTATGAACTGGATCAAATATTTGGCACTAATGGATGCAGATGTAGATTTTGTCTTGTGCTTAGGGGGCTGTTTTTGTGTGTTTGTATATTTGTTGTTTTTCCATTGGGGGATATCTCTTGGAGCATCATTTGTGGAAAGTTTATGTTTATGTTTGGATGATATCTATGTATTGTGCTATCAGATGATGGTGGGTTAAAATGCTGGAATGTTTGGTTTGTTGTTAATTAATGTTTCTGAATAATTCCATGAAGGTTGGGTCATGTAAATGACACAAAAATAAATAATTTATTCATTCATTCATTCTAGTATTAGTGCCTCTGCTGGTTGCGGTTAACCAGCTAGTGTGGGAGGAAAGTGTCAGAGACGACACCGACAGACAGCAGCAGCCCACCACAAACCATACACCCGCTCTGACCGCTCCTACGCAGCATCCAGCAGCAGCAATTGCACCACCACCATCACAGAGTAACCTGAGGCCCAGGCCACACAGCCTACCTCTACCTGAGCTGTGCATGTGTGTTGCTGAACTGCTGCAGCTCGCAGGCATGCAGTGTCCACACAGACAGTGTTGCTGCTGCTGCGCTGCTACTGCCAGCCCTATCTTTCTACATAAAGTTTGACTTTGATAATGGCCATCAATAATAGAATGCTTCATATCATTACATCCTAAATTTCATTTATATTTAGTTTAGGCAGAAAAAGGTTAAGAAGCGTGTGCTCAATTGTGAAAAAATTAATATGTGAGGTGAAAGCGGCTTTCTTTCTGACAGGCATGGTGGGGTCTGGTTGGGGCTACTCTGTGTCAGCCACATACACTCCTCACACAGGACAGGTTTTTTTATTGATTATATTGAATATTCCACCAGTTAAACCCATGCTGTCACTGCTCCAAGTGAAGAAAATCCCTTCAGATGACACTAAGTTCTTCAAACGAGCCAAACACACAGACAAACAAACAAACAAACCTCCAAACTAACTATCAGGAGAGAAAATGACAACAAATAACAACACCATCTGCCATCTGGAAGCAGGTAAAACAACAGGGAGGAGTCCCTGTTTGAACTAATTTTACAGAAAATGAGCAGGAGAGTTCCCCACCAGAGAAGCTCCCTGCCCCAGTGTGCACCGCGCAGGCTGCCCTGCAGTGGGGACACCATTTTTTCATGTCTGTGACATATTCTACAGATATAGATATTGAAACTATAATGAAAGGTGTAAAGTTGCTGGTATGATGTCAATATGACTATCAACAGATCACTGTCTATTTTTGCTGAGAACCACACGTAGCACACAAAAAAAATAGGTGAGACACCAAATCTCTAGATGATGCAGCGCTGCAGCCGCGCATGAGATGCGCGTGACATGCCATATAAGATAAGGGCTGCATTGAAAGCCTTCCCAGACTGCATTTCTACCCCAACAGAAATGCTGGAATATATATACATGGAAAACCTCCTTAATTTATATCCCATTCCATTCTGTCTTCTCACCCTCCCTGTTACTGTTGTTTCTCAGCTCTAAAACTCACCAAGACTTACCTGAGGTCTACAATGTGTCAGGAGCGGCTGTCAGATCTTGCCATTATATCAATAGAGCAAAAAGTCAGAAGAACACTGGACATAGAGGACCTGACACTGGTGCCGGAAGTAGGGGGCCAAGGGGCCATTGGCCCCCCCACTTTACCCTCCTACATTCATTTTAAGTCATGAATCACTGTATCCCCGCAAACGCTCCTATATTGCAACACTTACGGTAAAAAGTGCGCATCCCCTTTGTGTTCATGTCAACAGCAACAGTGAACACAACAGCTGTGAGTGCGGTGCCAAAGCTTTCGGTCCATCCTGTAGGTCCCGAGTGCTGCCACTGCTTCAGCCCTTAATGGTTTAAGCCGAGCTGCATATTTCTGCTCCTCAAAACTGGTACTTTAATGTAACAGAGTGGAACTTAATGTTGAGCGACAGGGGGAGGAGGAGAAATGTGGTGCTGCATGTAGCAAGATGCATACAGGCCATGGATGTATTACAGGCAGTAAAGATGCTGTTTCCAGTGAGTGGAGCTGTTTCCAGTGTTTCAGGCTTTTCTCCACATTTCAGCACACAGATTGTTACATAATGAAAACTGCAGAGAGCACAAAAGCCTCAAATTGCGTGTCTTTAATTAGAGAGATGATTATAGAGATGCACACACACAGAGCTCTCCTCAATCACAAACCACCTTCCATGTATTTTGCTTCTTTTGCTCCTCTAGTATTTCGCATGTATAAAATAATCGACTGAAATGTCAGAATAGGCTACAGCTATTAATGTGACTCAGGCAGGTCTGAGACATGTCAGATTAATGTCTGAGTTTGCAAAAATGCAGAAACATCAGTACTGATGTTCTGTTTGCTGTCCACAGCTGGCTGTGTATCAGATTCTTTCCTTTGATTTTATTAAACATCTTCAGCGACACAAAGAAGCAGAAGCGATAAGTGCGTCTTTAAATTAAGAGTGATGTGCGTATTACGCACATAGCACAGCAGTGGTAACTTCATTAAAAGAATCGGTCAGTATCGGATGGTAATTAATGTTGTGTGTTCTGCTACACATCTACCCAGGTCAGCTGTTACACACAGATTCCAGGTTTATACTGTGGAATTGTTTCAGAGCTGTCAGGACATTTTTATTCTAAGTAGCTAAAAGTCCAAGATAAGCCTAACAACCCCATCCCCACTTGTTACCCCCATATCTGACTGAAGATTTCACCCTTGCTGAAAACAGTCATGTGTAAAACAATACATGGGACTGTGTTGTTGTGGGAGTGTTGTTTAAAGTGCCAGTGAGGCAATGAAATATGATCCAGCAAGTCCGGTTGGAGTAACGGATTATTGCGTTTAAAGGCTGATCAGAAAAACACTGCACAGTGGTTTATAATATTCACAACTCTGGAAAGTTATCACGCTTCAACCCTGTTTACTAGATGCACATGTGGAGTGCGTCTGTGTCCGCAGTCCACGTGCAAGTCAATAGCTGTCCACGGACGCTGAACGTGTGAAAAGGCCTTAACGCGCGTGTGCACACACACACAGTCTTTTTGGCCCCCTGCACTTCTGAAATGAATCCGGCGCCTCTGGGACCTGATATAGGCATTCACAAATGCTAAAGCCCAGAAGGTGAAAAAAAAAATTAAAACTTTTGTCTTTAAATTAAAGATTATATACTTATAATCTTTTTCTTGCCATATTGTCTTCTTCTAACTGACTGACAGTCATTTGAAGTTCTTCAGTTAGAACAGTTAGAATTCTCATTTGGGTCTGTCCTTTAGTTCTGTGGCTTTAACTGAAAAAAGCTGCCTCCAAATAGTTTTTGTTCATTAGCTATGATTGCGTTGAGCAAAATGGAGAAGGGCCTTACATTGGTCTTTGCCTGGGGCCTCCAGATCACTAAAGCCCCTGTTTCCTGCTAAAATCTCCTTTTTACATCTTGTCCTATATAGCTTGTTGAAAGAGCCACCAAACAAACATTAACTGTAACTGGAAGTGCCCTCCCTGTTCATGTTCACTGGAGTTTTAGTTATTGAAAAAGTCAGGGCAGCATCCAATATGATTGGTTCAGTCAAATTTAAAATTAAATGTACCAGACTCAGCCAGTACAGGAGTAAACAAGGATATGAGCGACTAATTTTACTAGCAGCAAAACTGCAATATGAAAAGGTGAGCTGGATACCTGCTGATTTATACACATTTTAGATGTGAAAAAGATACTTTTATCATTATACTACGAAGAATGCCCCTTAGCTAATGGTAACTAGCTACAGTAGTTACAAAGCATGGAACTGGCTACTTTAGCTGCTTGATAGAACTCTCTACTTTAGGTTAGCTTGTTAACTTCTATTTTTATTCAGCTAATTGTGACATGAAAACTGAGGAGAAAACACCACTGATGCCAGAGCTGAGTTGTAAGGATAAATTACAGAAGATGGTGACAGCTCTGCTGGAGTGGAGCAAGACAACAAATTATCAGTGCAACGAGAACCTTCATGAAAGTGTGGAAAGGGCACACAAACTAGCATTTAGAATTTTTGGAAAGCAGAGAAAAAGAAAAAACAAAACTCTTCATGGTTATTGGCAAAAATGGAAGAAGAGACCTACATGTCTGACTGACAATTTTCAAAAAAATACCAACAACAAAAAAAACGCCTAAGGGAAAGCAAAAACGGTTAAATGTTGTAAATTAAAAATGAGCCGGAAAATATTCCTGGATTACTGCATATTACTTGATAAAGGACAAATTTGTATTTATGTAGTCACAGCCAAGGTTTGAAAAATAGTTTTAAAGGGGTCTGGCTTTCCAAGAGGGGCTGTAGAATAAAGTACAGCAACAGCCACAGTTGTATAGCATGTGGCATTTTGTCTTATTGATTCTTGTCCATTTTTTACTGGGTTTGCATTTAATGTTAACCTGCAGCAATACATGTCTACCAATACAGTACATGTATCCAAATAGTGGCAGGGTGGCACATTTTTGTCTTGTGCAATTTACATCTATAGCCATCAAGAAAAACCTGTAGTATTCATTTCTACTGTACCAACTCACATGTAAGAACTCATTTGCTTTGGCAACAAAGAGCTTCTGAAACATTTAGTTTTAAAGGCAAATGCCATCTAAATTCTTAATGAATTAAATAAATGAGTGTTGAGCTCCATGTTGTTTTGTCTGCACCAAGTCACCAGATGGTAAACCTCCCACCTGTAGGCGGTCTCATCCCCAGCAGAGATGAGCCCAGTGAGGGTGGTGTCATCTGCAAACTTCAGGAGCTTGTAAATCTGCAGGAGTCGTTTCCCTGATGTTCATAATATTCTCCCTGGTGTAAGAATCCCGGTACTGAAGCAAAACATTGAAATATCAAACAAAATAAAACATAATAATACGTACCTACACACCGCAGCACCATCTTGAGGTGGTCACCTTAAGATCAGCCTCATGAGAGCCAGTTTCATCATAGCATTTTTTTTTTGGGTTTTTGCAACTGCAATTGAAGAAACTTTCAAAGTTCTTGAAATTTTCCAGATCGTCTTAAAATAATGATGGGCTGTTGTTTCTCTTTACTCAGCTGAGCAGTTATTGCCATAATATTGATGACTACAGTAGTGGAACAGGGCTATTTGCTGTATACCAACACTACCTCGACACAACACAACTGATGGTCTCAAATGCATTAAAAAGGCAAGAAATTCCACCAATTAACTTTTGACAAAGAACACCAGTTAATTGAAAACCATTCCAGGTGATGACCTCATGAAGCTGGTTAAGATATTACCAATAGTGTGCAAAGTCATCAAGGCAAATAGTGACTACTTTGAGGAATCTAAAATATGAAACACATTTTGGTTTGTTTACACTTTCATGTGTTATTTCATAACTTCAGTATTGTTCTACAATGTAGAAAAATAGTAAAAATAAATAAAAACTCTTGAATGAGTAGGTGTGTCCAAACTTTTGACTGATATTGTAATATAAACATACCTCTCCACCGTTTTACCTGTTGGTGGGATGAGAGGAGCTGATGGTGTTTACAGTGTGACATACATGAAAAGCCTCCTTCACTCCTCTTTCAAACCACTTGTCTTCTCTATCCAAAATGTGTACATTGCTGTCCTCAAAGAAGTGTCCCTTGTCCTTCAGACGTAGGTAGACTGCTGAGTGTTGACCTGAGGAGTTGGTCTTCCTGTGTTCCTCCAAAAAGTTAAACTCATGCAAGAAATAAAGTATAAGAAAAAAAGTGGAATTAATGAACTCACCTTCAGTTGGTTGTGGTCATCCTGCTTGGTCAATCAAGGATTGTTACTGTATTCTGGTTGATAGTAATGTTTGCTCATTAGTCTTTTTTTGCACCAGTATGTATTAAGCCCTGCGTTTTACCAATTTCACTATTAACCACGTTGTAAAACGTCATGGTTTTGTAACCCTAAAGGCTCAGCTACACTGAGTGTTTCTGTTCTCA
Source organism: Scomberomorus guttatus (assembly GCA_038419695.1). Taxonomy (NCBI): domain Eukaryota; kingdom Metazoa; phylum Chordata; class Actinopteri; order Scombriformes; family Scombridae; genus Scomberomorus; species Scomberomorus guttatus. Next base: position 2,988,831 of record CM076445.1, read on the forward strand.
CTCTCAAAAAAGGATATTATGGTATGTTATTTTTCTATGAACAACAGTTATACTATGAGGAAAATTAAAAAACCTAGACAATTGTGTTTAAAAAAATGTCCATAGGTGCAACTGTCAGACTGCACACGGGACCTGGTGCAGCAGCTTAAAATGCCGTGCTGCAACAAGTTCAGGTACGCAAAGTTACACCAAAACACCTTAAATCCTCAGTGTGGGAGTATGTCAGAGTATTTTGGATACATAAAGAAAGATCAGGGGGGTGTTCCAGAAGACGGATTTCCAATTTGTAAAACTTCCCAAAGAAAAGTTGCTTCTAAGGATCCAACACCAGGAACTTAATTCAACATCTTCCAGATCACCATCCAGCTAAACATGCTGAAGTGAACGCATTACAGTAAGTAATAACTAAGTTAAAAAAACATCACTTTTAGTGGCAAGTTACTTAATCAAACAGTGAGTTGGGAGGGAATTAAATAGTGTCACTTACAATCAACAAAGTAGCGGTGAGTTAAGAGTTGGGCTTTCAGTCCAATGTAAACCAATGACAACAAAGCAGGAAATTAAGCATTGCACCGTTTATAAATGAACACTCAAAAACTGCATGTAATCCCCTCAAGGGCTTCAGTGCCACCATTTACATCCTGTTTCTTCCTCCCATCTGTGTTGAGTAAACACTGGTATGGTAGGTAAATATGCCAGGTGTAAAAGACTGACTTTATTTTAGGATCTAATAAATTGCATTTCAGTGATTAATAACACCTGCATAAGAGATGTCGTCAATTTCTTTCTTTCATTTTTACTAAAACTACAAAAAACAACAACAAAAAATAGACATGATTTTCACAGGCCACATGTAAAATTAGATTAATTATTAAAATAGATTATTAAAAATATATTAAAAAATTAGGGATAGATAGCAGTTGATGATAATAACACTTCAGTTTATTACCTAGAATAGTAATATTTTCCTCTAAGGGATCAATAAAGTTCATCTTAATCTTATATCAATAATGAGCAACTGTTAAAAACAAAAGCCAAAAATGAAATGATTTGGGAAAATAAAACAATAAAACCTCTAATTAAAAATGCTGATGTGATTTTATCCATCCGTAGTGTTTGAAATAAATTTATGCATAATAATCATGAAACCATGATTTTTCCTCAGACAAATCTGTAATCGTTGCATCCCTAGAAACAACCTGTATATGACATCAGCACTTTTTTATAACACATAGCTTTTGTCGTTAAAAATGACAGTAATCATGTACAAATGTACCAAAATATCTTGTATATAACACCGACATTAAACAACTGTTGATGAGATAGTAATATTACTGCTGAAGTTAGCACACTTTCTAGTGGTGTCACTGTAGGATAAGCAGAGGTGTCACCGATAACGTTAACGATAGCTCTGCTCCATTCAAGTGTCCCAGTAAGTCATGACAGTGAACCAGCATGCACAACACCCTGAAACTGAAGCAGCGAAATGGTATTCAGACATCATTCCTTTTATTTACACCTGTGCTTTTCCTACTGTGACATGTCAAAATGACTTCTGTGAAAAAGTGTGATACAGCCTTACCTGGTAGAAACTCAGTAGGCCACTTACAGTAATACAGATCAGCTGAGCTAAACAAGCCAGAGGTGGTTATCTATTAACTGAATTAGATAGAGTGATATAATGCAGCTTATCAAGCACAGCATGGCCCCCTGATGTCCAGAGGTACTGTTTCTGACATGTCCTCACTTTGTCTTGAAGATTCTATGGAAGATTTTATTCACATCATTCAACTGTTGATTACATGATGATCATTCAGTCAGCTAGCCTTTCAGTAGTACTGTCAGTGAAGCACCAAGGCCTCAATATTAACATGAGTCTCAACTCATGAACAGTTAATTAGGTGAAGATTATAGGAGCTTATTTTAAGGGGTGGCATGGCAGTCTTGTTCCAGTCAAAGAAATGCAGTTATCACACAGTTTCAAGATGTATGATTCAACTTCATCTAAAAGGTTTTCAGAAAAATAACAGGTAAGAGGGCAGTATCTATAAAGCTAACTATGATCCAAAAGCAGTATAAAGCAGTAGTATTTAGTGTTCAAGCGCATAACTGTATCAAACTGTGTGTTGAATCTACCGAGGGAGTCAGTATCATTGCTGCTGCTTCATTTCTCACTGCTTCATGATTCAGTTTTGTCTTGCTTGATTGTGTATCAGAGTTATAGCTCTGGACCACACATGTAAGCTGAGCCTCTCTGCACAGATGACCACATCTGTCCTTTATAGCTCTGAGGACCAACCAGAGCAGACTAATATCTCTGACCTTGCTGAGAATTAGAGGGCAGCCAGACAATCATACTCATGAATTCTGTCAGGTGTAAATCATATGGAGCTTTGGTTACTGTACTTGAGTTTCAAGCACCACACTCTGCACTTTCATTTATGCCAGAGTGAAATGTTGTGTACTGTAACTATTATTTGATGTTTGTTCAACAGTGCAGATATTTGTGTATCCATCTATGTAGAGAGCAGCCATTAAATATCAGTTAAAATGGATTATGGACCACCTTTACTGTAAATCCTAAAGTTTTATGTCAACACAAATTGTGCTCAATCCTGCTGAGAGAACAATCCATTTCAAAGTGCATTTTCCTTGTGAAAGTGATATGTTGAGAGCTATGCTCACAGTGCTGTTTGAGGCTGTTAGTCCACTCTGAGTTTCTAAAATAGAATAGCAGCATCATAATGACCAGTGGAAATTAGATTGTGTCAGCTGCCACTCTTTTGTTGGCCTCCTGTTGTGTGATCTGAAAGGAAATATGTAGAATACATCTACTTCAAACCCAATATACTGTATTTGACAATGCAATAATTGTCATTAACCTAATAATGTCAGAATATGTAAAATAAGTAAGCAAAGACTTTGAGCATCATTCTTTAAGTTAGACTCCACCTGATCCTAAATATATTTATTTTTATAGAACAGTGTGTCTGGTGTTTTCCTGTTTGAGGTTTTTCTCTTCCTTCAAGACAAATGAATTTGAGACTGAGAGGTTGTTAGCCAGGAACCTTTAACATGCAGGCCTCCTTCAACATCTAAATCAAGTACAGGATCCTCCTCATCCTCACAGTCTTCAACATCATAATAATCACTGTCATCACCATCATAGCCATCACAGGCATCATCGTCCTTGCATTCATAATGTCTGTGAATATGAAGCTGGAACATCATAGTAGCATTATACAGTTTTGTCTCTAACAGTATAATGCTACAAACAGCTTTGGAATCAGGGTGCTTGTTGTCATAGATGGATGTATTGTGTAGTGTAAAAGCATGCTGCTGCTGTAGGCAATGAATCACAGTCTTTGTTAGAGCCTGATACAGGATTATTATAACCTGATGCGCCAAATAGTTTGTTACACAGAACCATCTGAGAAGTCGTCCTTAGAAACTGGTTGGAAAAAGGGCAGGCACGTTCAAAAAATACTTGGTAGGTGATTGCATGAACCATCTGCCTATCACCATCTTACCTTGCGAGGCAGCTGGATTTGCAAGATTACAAGATCACATGAGAATCCTCATAGGACGCTGATTGGTCCAAACCACTTGTGTTTCAGAAACACTTTTGATAAGTGTCAAGCAACAAAAATGATGTATTTGCGACAGAAAAAAGTGTCGCATGACACTTTACTTTCATGTGTGCACCTGGAGAATTTTGTTCTGTTGCAGACACCGTCATATTTTATCATGCAATGTGATTGTGGTACTAACGTCGCCATGGAGATTGTAGTTTTCACTGAACTTCCTTATTGATATTTTGGTCTGTAACTTTAGATAACTTGTACCATCCTTGTTTAATTAGTTCTGGTCGGGATGATATGATGTAACTAAACAAGCCGGCTGGAGGATAGTGTCTGGTTACCATGGAGCCGACTAAAACCTTTCCCCGAAGCACAAACTGAAAACATTGCATGACTCTTCAATTTCTGCTGCATGACACTTATCAAGTGTCAAGCGACCTACCATAAATCAGCCTTTACACCGTGTCTGTATTGATTAACATAGAAGCATATTGTTCCAGATGCACATGAGACTGACGACTCAAACATGCAGCTGAAATGTATAACAAAGGGGGACCGGACCTTCTTGGTCAGAGGATCTGAGGCTTGCAGACTCAGTACTGTTGGGCCTTGGCTACAAGTTTGGCTATCAGCAATAATTAGTGATTATCAAAGATAATTAAAATTAATAGAACATATGAATAAGAATTAATAATAACGGGGAGTCACCCTGGAGTCAGGGAAAAGATAGCCAAATTCAGTCTCAAAATTTACTAAGCTATCAATTTGGAACCTTGATTAATAATTAACTCAATAACTATAACAAAATCACCATATCAATAGCTAGTTAAGGTTGAAGGATTTTGGAGTTCTTTGCAGAGCAGAGGTTGGCAAAATTCACTCCTGTGCAACATTAAACAGACAGCATATATATCCAAAAGCGTTTATTTAAAAAAAAGGGTAAAAGATCAAAAACACACAATCTGTAATCTTATCTAAAATGTACTAAAAGAGTAAAAACACACAATATGGAATCTAACTACATGTACCTATATACAGAAGTGTGTGTGTGTGTGTGTGTGTGTGTGTGTGTGTGGAAACAATAGCAAAATGGCTGAAGTCACGTGGTGACTGAGCACACGGTATGCAGACAACATGGCCGACAAAGAGAACCACAGAGACAAAAGGCCAGACCATGTGGTGTCTTAAACCACATGTGCTGCCTGAAGCCAATTGTGCAAAGTTGGGTTTTAAACTTCTTAACTGTGTGGGTCTCTGTTCAAGGCCAATTGGTGTAGGATAAAGGTGCCAGGTTAGGAAGAGGTTAGTTCCATGCGAAGCCTAGTTACTGGATGTAACGTGTGTTAAGCATGCTAACATTAACTTAGCAGGGTGACTATGCAATAACCTGACCATGAATAGGGCATCACAACAATAGTCCAATAAATAACATTAGTCAACACATGTACAGTGCATTGATTGAGTTAAACAGTCTTGTTTAGCTGTGCTATGCTACACTATATGTTGCTAGGCTATGCCCAGTTGTTACCAAGTCCATGGAGGGAGAGAGTTGCCTGGTGGTGTGCTGCTTCTTAACTGGCAAATCCGTGGATGAGTCAGGCTGAGAAGAGTTTAACTCCAAGGCTGAAGGATGCAGGCCATGCTGGGTAGTTGGTGCATCTGACCTGCAGATGGCCCAGGTCACTGAGGAGGCCGCTGATTATCCCTTTTGTTGTTGTAGCAGCTCAATGCTAACTTGCCTTTGTTGCTGGATCCTAAGCACGCTCTTGCGTTGCTGCTTGTTCAGGAGAGTTCTGTGTGTGTCTGCTGTGAGCAGGTCACACGAGAGAGCAGAGAGCTGAGGAGCAGAGCTGCTCCTGCAGCAGCAGTGGAAGAAAAAGAGGGAGAGCTTTGGTTTTGTCAGCCTGGGTCCATGGGTGGAGTTCACACCTGGGGCAAACAACCAAGGGCAGTAGGAGGTGGAGTTTCTTAAAGACTCCCTTTGTTTCTGAGAGTCTGGAAACGTGGTTCGGCCGGAGAGACCCAACAGTACACACTTCTAGATCTCTATTAAAACATACTTTTATACTGTAGATGTGCTTTTATGTGAAGTTGTCTTTCACCGTCTTTTAACGTTTAGTACTCATGGTTTTAAATTCCCCATTGATCTCCTCACCTTATTCCGTGGGCATCATTGTATTTTGTTTTCACACTTTACTTTAAAAATGCATTGATTATTCATATGTGCTTTTGCTGTGTGGTTTGCTTATTTAAAAAGAGCTATATAAATAAACATACAAGCATGCCTTAGTGTGGAGATATGGCGTCATGTTGACTGTCTCTGTCAGGAACCTAAAGGTCAAAAAAAGGAAAGCAGAAGTTGAGGTTTCTGTACATATTTTATTACATTAAAATAGCAATATTAAGTTTTAATTCAAATAAATGAACTGTAACTACTATGAGCAATGTCTCAAATTATAAAAACAACTTACCACTAAGTTTTGTATAGTAAGTCTTTATAACAATCACTGCTAGTATTAATTAAAAGGAATTGACAACTGTGAGCATGGAGGACAAAATACTAACATTTCACTTGTTTATTTGGCTCACATCACAATAGGAAAATGCTTACACATTTCGGCACAGAGCCTTCTTAAGAGCGTTTGAAGTATAAGTAACACAACTGTATTTTGTCTTAATATTTTAAATCTGTAATGAAGAACTACAGGCATAATGACCACACATACTCTGCAGAGTAAACCGACTAGAATGAGGCTGTTTGGGGAAGAAGACCAGAGAGCTAATTAATTCCCTCTAACACTGGATAATGTTCATGTAAAATGTTTTAATGAAGTAAACACAATAAAACTACAACCAGCTACAGGGGATGATGACAAGCTGTAGATTTTACAATAAGGTGTAATGTTTTTTGTGATAGACAGCCTGGCCTAATTCTGTACGAAAGAATGCAGCAACCCAGAGAGGCACCACACAGTTTAATGCCAGATGTCTTATCAAAGTATTACAAGATATGTGCTATCAGCACAAACTATTGTAAACAAGAAGTAAGAAATCCAAGACACTTTGTGTCCTGAGTGTATTAAATACATTTTTGTTCATGTGCAGATGCTTTAATATGTAAGAGTACATTGATTTAGATTTGGATTTAAGCACTGTCTTTTAATTTACTAAATGATTAGAAGAGATTGTTAATCTTTGTACAGTGCACACATGAAACATTAGCTCATACTGGTCCCATGACATTATTTCTTCATCATAAATCTTTGTGGTATTGTTTTTGTTTGATTTGTATTCATCTCTGATGGTGTACACAACATAGTCTAATTCTGTCAGTAAAACAATGCAACAATTAGTGAAATACAGTTAAGTTTAATTGTGTATTGTGCTCCCCTCCTGCCAAAAGCCTATAAAAATGCTAAATGTCTTAAATAAGTTGAGGGAGTTATAATTACATAGCTTAAAGAACTAATGTGTTGAGAGATGTTTTCCCCCCCTTCAAATCAAATAAAGGATGTGTATTGAATCATGGGTGGTGACTATGCGAAAAAAACACATAACAATTCTTGTTTCTTGCTGCTTGTTTACCATATGATGATGTCGATAGGGCAGAATTTTTGAGTGGCAGTGCATTTCACAAATGCCAGGTTGCGAGCAGCGAACAGCTCCTCCTCTTTCACTCAGTACAGCCCGCGCATTGCACAGGAACAGAAGCCTACTGTCGGCTAGCTAGCTGCCTTTAATGTAGGTTAAGATACAAACCATGGCGAAACAAAGAAGTTTGCTGAAGTTTGTCACAAAAAAACGTCGTGAGGAGCAGGAGGAAGAGAATTCAGCTCAAGTTCAACCATCATTCTCAACCCAGACACCTCCTCCTGCACCAGTTTCTCCTCAACAAGTGCCCCGTTGTAACAACATGTAAGTGTTGCTAATTCAGCAGCAACAAGCTGTACTGTTGAAAGACTCTTCAACTGTCAGTCGGATAAAAACTGGCATCAGGGCATCAGTGATGATATACAGACTGAACTCTTAGTCCCTGCTAAGAAAATAATTTCAGTGTTGAATGTAAAGCCCTGTCTTTTCCTGCTGTAATCATCAAAAGTAAGCTAATTTACAAATTTGGACTATTTCAATATTATTGTTTATTGAGTATAGTTTTTGTTGGGTGTACAACAGGATTTTATGCTGCCGATGTTGCCGCGTCCGCCATTGGTGTGTGTGTGCGCTCGCGTGTGCATGTGGCCGCTATGCCAGGGTGTTCAGGTGTCATTTTTAACATTACTTAGCATGTTGGTGCTGGTGTACCTCTATCCATACACTGCGCTGTTCTGCGCTGTTGCCTCTGTCAGCTGTGTGTGTGTGTGAGAGAGAGAGAGAGAGAATATGTGGCCGCCGTGCCACCTGCGTAGCCACGGTTGTGACCAGATGTGCCTGTGCCATCTAAATCTCAAGATGGCACACTCAGCATAATCACAGGTTGCAAACAGGCTGTGATCTCAAGCGATCACTGTGATGTGACTCAGCCGACGATGTAACGTTAACGATACAACAATGGCTACACAAAGTTTTTAATGTGCTATTTGAAAAAAGCTGAGGAAGAAGAAACTCCTCTGCCGCCGGGTGAGTCCACCAGACTCAGCCCACAACGACCTGGCGGTACAGCGCTTTCTCCCGGTCAGCCTGATGTGGGTTAACCCATAGCCGCGGGAAATAGGGTCTACAAATACAGGCCCACTTGTATTGTTGCAATAATTATTTTTTTTCAGTCGTGTGCGAGCCCGTCCGGCAAAAATACCCTGCGCGTAAAAATAGTGGAGTGGGGAAATAACTCTCCAACAGAATTAAACTTTTAGCTTCTGAAATAATTGTTTTATACAGCTCTGATGGAGCTCAGGATTTATAAGGAGGATAGCTGCTCTACATAGAGTGTAAGGACGCAATTTTCTGTAAAATGTGCAGATTTGGTTTTTCGTGAGCTGACCGGTACTGAAGCAACAATGGCTATAGGCTATAATGAATGCACGAAGGATATGTTACATGTGCAATTTCTGTCTAAGTTAACATCTTCTCTACTGTCTGGGTTTATGTTTAGTTGCCACTTTGTGCAATAAAATAGTTAATTAAAAGTGCCTTCGCTGTAGAGCCAATTAGCAGCCGGTCTTGGCGGCGCATATATACTGTGTTTTAGACTGGACAGGCTATAAAAGACCGCCTTTTGTCTGTACTGTTGTGTACAGCCTTTATAGACCGATGCTCTGTTGGTTGAGCATGTTGGATAGACAGTGTTTTGCTGTTATTGCCTTTATGATGCAGAATGTTGCAAAGTAAACTGGTCGCTCGTTTTTCAGTTTGTCTGAATTTGTTCTTTTTTCTTCTAACTTTTCATAAGTCAGTTTTTCTAGGAAAAGATGGCCCACCCACTATACTATAATATAATTTACTAAATTGTCTTTTATTCAGTTGTAAGCCACATTTTTACGATACAGTTTTTAGATCTTGGTCGTCTTTTAACGTTTAAAGTATATCTTTTAACGGATACAGGATTTTATTAATCAGACATCTGGATCTTAAGTTATTAGAGAAACAAGCTGAGTAAACATTAGCAGCAGCTCAGCTCACATAGATCCCCTCCCGGACATCCTGTGTCCACTGAACAGCCTCAGAGAAACACAGATTTTTAACATGAAACTGTTTTATTCGGTATTTTTACAGGTTTTAATCCCCGTGTACGTTTATTTTGGAGAGGAGACCTCTGCAGATAATTCAGCTCCTTGTATAAACCTCCTGAACGATGAACACTGAAGGAATCCTAACTGAGAGAAGCTGGTTGTGTTTAACAATGAAGAAAAAAAGTCCCATGACCCCACACTAATTCATAATGTCATCAAACTCCATCTTTTGTTATTGTTTTGATTGAGAGACCCATAGCAGCAGAAATTACATATTGTGCACTTAAATGCAATACATTTACAGTAAGTACACAAATAATTTATGGTAATTTGGAATTTTCCCTGAATTAGCTCAGTAACACATTAAAGCATTTTTAGTACTGTCTTGTAAAGGAACTCTAGGTTATCAATTTACATTCTAATGTTTCAGTTGGTGGCGAGTCCTCTGAACACAGCACAACATGGCTACACTCACAATATGAAAACCATATCTAGGTCTTCAATTTTCACCGCATTGTTTAGGTGTTTTCAGACGTGTTGTATATAAATACGACTCAATGTAAATTATCAGAAGAAAGTTTTAAACTATTTTAAATGTATTACAATAAGTAATAAGATGTGAATTTGAACAATGAGTTAGTTATACAGCCTGTCCAGTGTGACCTGGAGAGAGGAGAGAGGCAGTTACCCTGATCTCATTTCACTGCAGAGATGCTACCAGCTGAGTGTCTCAGTGCAGGTCAGTGAGATTTGGACTGACAGGGACATTTAACCTTGTTTCAATGTAAGGAAAAAAAAGCATCCAAAATGTATGACAGTATCACTTACTGTATGTATGATATATACACTGAATTGTTTCAACACGTCACTGAATCTTAAATGACATAAAAATCGAACATGCTATACAGCAGTATGTATCACTGGAAACTTTGTGATCTTCCACTATTGTTTAAAAAATGTTTGATCACACAACAGAGTTTGTAAAAAAAAAGATTAATTGATTTATATGACAAACTAGTTTAAAGTTTTACGTAAATGTGAGAAACAGTTGTATTATATTTAGCCCCTTCTTGCTGATCCTCTGTAGGGCAGGGGAGATGAGAAAGAAAGAAAGAATTCATTAGAAAATGAGGGATGTTTGCAACACTTGAGGCCTGCTGTATGTTCTATGATACATTTAATAATGTGTGATCTATCTTGTAAATATGTTTTCTAAAATGCTAGGCATGTTTCTTTTCTGGTTGTGTGATCATTATTTTTTCCATTGTTATTACCATGGATACTAGTCTGACTTTCCAACTTGCTCCTGCTCCATACTTGGCGTAGAGGTTACACCCAGGCGCAGAACATACAGGGCTTAAGTCTAAATGGTGCACTAGTCATAACCTTAGGTTGGTCGTAACTTTCAGTTCCAAATCTAATGTAACGTTACACCCAGACGTACGCCCAGTTGGTGCACTCTGCTCCAGGAGCCTTCATGTGGGTTAATGAACATAAACAGGGCTATGTGAAGTGAGCCCAGCTAACCAACAAATATATACAGAAATTGAAACAGGTGGTCACAAACTACCTGCAGATTAATAGCACGATGTAACACTTTACATCTTCACTTGGAGGCTAGAGTCTTAAGTGACAGACATCAATGCTGCTCACAGCTCTGGAGAATGCTGCGGATCCAGCTAGGCGTTCACAGCCAGCACCAGTCACATGTAACTCGTCAGCAGAGAGACGATGACCCTGTTTTTCAGCTGGGTTATTTTGTTTGCAACTCTGTGGACAACATTGTTCATTTGAAACAACATGGTTAAAGGTTGCTCTCACCAGCCAAAACAAGAACCTGTAGATTCTGACCACAGCTGTGGTCAGGTGGAGAGCAGAGGATGTTGGTGATGGGGGATACTGTGGGACTGGAGAGATACAGACAGATACTTCATGTACTCTTTTCTCATAGTACTGAGAACAGTGTCCACACTGGAAACAAATTACAGAGAATCTGATAACATGGTGTACTGAAATAAAACATATGACAAAAAGCACAGTCCAATTGTTGTAATAGTTGTTTACTGTATTTTACAACAGAGAATTTTGTCAACTCTAAAGACGATCAAGGTTGAGTCGCACATTCTATGTAAGTAGAATGTGTGAACAAGGTATAAATCATGAAATGTAGAGGCCCACAGTTTGATGACATCTTGCTGGTGTAAGAGCAGTTTTCTTCTGTTCCTTCCTCTTCTGCTCAAAAATATGAATGATATTAAGAATGAACAGAAAAAACAGTGGGCGACCTTTCTCTGAGATCTGCAAAGTATATTCATGGACATACAATTATTTTCGATGGAGTAGTATTTAGGTTTTACTGATGATTGGTTTCTACTGAAGATGTAAAAAAACAAAAAAAAACCAGTAATACTCAAAAGTCACTGTAGATTTTATCAATTGTTACTCAAACAGGAGGAAATAGTGCATTTGTTGGGAACTATTTTTGAGTCAAAATAAAGTGTGTGTGTTCATGGTAATGAAGGAACATGTCACCCAGTGCAGCGGTGTGGCTCAATTACGTGTTTTTAATAGTTTTTGGACAACAATGGAGCTCTATGGCACAGAGGAATAAGACATATCAGACTTTGATACAGACAAAATACTTGTTAGTAGATCAATGTTGGTTTGGGTTTTATCATGGGACATGCTGACAATAATATGCAACATTATCAGACTTATCCTCTAACTTGGACTTCTGAACCTTTCCCTTACACTGGAAGACAAGCTGTCATATTGAGAATTACATTTAAGTCAAGAGAAACATTTGAAGTCCATGTAAAGGAAAATCAGAGATTTCTTTTGAAACACATTATACATGTTAAATAATTGCTGAAAACGTGAAAAGACTGTGAAGTATGTAGTACTGAATTATGGAATTAGACCATTAAACTGTTTTTCACCATTTCTGTGTTCCCGGTTTTGTTGGGCGTGCCTAAAACAGCTACACCGCGACGTAGTGGGGTAGCCCCCCACCCCCCAGCACAATATAGGAACTAGAGCACCTTGGCATCGGCTGTGTGTGTAGTCTATTGTCTGCTAATGGCAGCATGCAATACTTTCATTGCAAGCTTAGCATTAGCATCCTTATGTATGCTGCAGTCACAACAGATGAAAACTCTAGATGTAAACTCTGGGCAGATAGAAAGGTCTTCACTTAACTATGAGATATTCTAGGTTAGCAGAGCAGTGCCTCTCGATAATAGCACTGTCCGTGCACCATCATATTATTATTATTATTATTATTATTATCAGATAATTATTAATTAATAAAAATTAAATTATTAATATGAATTAATAATACGGGGCACCACCCGGAAACCGAGACCAATAACCAAACAATAAGGTAGTCTCATAAACAAGGTTCACTTGGGATGCTGATATCTGAGGGATATCAGCATCCACAAGTGAACAATGAAGGTATGAATTTGAGCTCTGACCCTCTTTCTCAATCAGCCACCTTTTACAATAAATAAGCACAATAATTACAAAAGACTTCTCTTTAAAGATATAACAGTGTTTAGCAAATGCTTTGATCAATAAGACACTCCTAAAGTCTAACACTACCTAAGCAATAACACAGCTATATACAATGGAAACACACGCAAGCTGGAGCGTGTATGTGGGCGTGTGTGTGTGGGTGTGTGTGTGTCTGTGGGTGTGAACAAAATGGCGACTTGTGATCTGTGAGATGACGTCACACGATCTCAAGGACAGCAGGCGTAATCTCGCGAGATGGAGTCACGTGATAGCCGAATAGCAGCTATGACCGTAGTGTCGGTTATAACAATAGCAAGATGGCACCGCCTGGGGGTCGGCGTCTCTGCATTCACCCAATTCAATGTATCAAACACGTGTCTGATGGTAGATAACGAGGGCAGAGTGGCGCTGTGTCCCACGTTATCTGAACATCAGATGTGTAAGAAGGATGTGTGTATGTGCGTGTGAAGGGGGGTTAGTAGCAAGAGAAGAGGAGAAGAAACGCCGGCTCACAGCGAAATCCTACGATTGTGAGGGGAGAGCAGCGGTTGTTTGTCCACAGAGAGCGTGCGTGCAGACGGCAGTCTGTAACGCACGTTGTCTGATTTTTGATCGACAAACAACTTACTTTCTCACTCACGATGGCACAAACACAGCAGCAGTCCCGAGTGGGACAAAACACAAAAACAGTCTAGCGTGGTTAACACAACTAAACAGGCAGCAAACTTTAAATACTCCTCAGAGTATAGCAGGAAAAAGGGACTCGGTGGTCCGTTAAATCAAACAACACATAGCAATTAGGCTTAAAGCTAACAGCTAACAAACACACATTTAGCGCTGTTACTGTGGAAAAGCGATGTTGAATTCGCACAGCCGCTTCTTAAAGGGACGGTGACGTCACGGCTGTGTTGCCATGACTCCCGGTGGTGTTTGTGGGTCTCTGCCAATCAGAGACCAGGGTTTGAGCTCCCTGCCGAGTTCTCACCTAGGTGCGAACTCGTCAAAGCATTATAGGAGGTGGAGTCTGTGAGCAGCATTTTGGTGCTGCTCACTTTGTTTCAGGGGACAAATGACAAAGAAAGCCTCATTCAGGTTTCAGGTTTTACATTGCTAAGTTACATTGTTAAGTATGTTAAGTATTAAAAGGACTCTGCTGGGGTGGACCCATTTAATCACTGGCATAGTGTTAAATTAAGATTTTTGTTTTGTTGTGTGGGTTTCTCAGTCATGTTTTAGTAGATGTTCAAGTGTCGATGGCTCACTCACAGAGGTGATAGGACCAATATTCATCACTATGTCTACTATAGAGTTACATTAATCAGCTGGTGTGGACTTGAGTACAAAAGCACTGGCATAATAATAATAACCTATTCAGGTTGTGGGGATATAAATCTGTTGTACTCACCTGCCGTTTTTGGGACAAACTGATGTGCACCACAATGTAAACCATTAACCTTTAGGGTTAACATTGGTTTAAGGTTAAGATAAGGGTTAGGGTTAGGATGTAGTGGTTAGGGTAAGTAAAGTTTGACTAATTTAACTGACTTTCATTCCGAGTGTCAAATGAAAAGATCAATATCACTTTCATATCTCACTGATCATAGCATAACGATTGGAAACAGGGTAAAAACAGCTGGCCTGGCTCTGCCCAAAGGTAACAAAATCTGCCTACCAGCACCTCTAAAACTCACCAAAATATATAACATGCTATATATCATTTGTTTAAATGATATTATAACATGTGAAACAAGTTGGGGTTTTATTTCCATTTCTTGACCGTGAGCAGCAATTTTTCTTGGGACTCTGCTGGTTGCCTGGCAACCTCACAGTGATGAGAAGTCTTCAGGAAGTCACTGAAAAGCTAATTGTCTCCTAGCTGAAGCTTCATATTTAACAGAGAGATAGGAGAGTGATATCAATCTTCTTATCTAACTTTCACCGAGAAAACAAATACACTTGATTCCCAACATGTTGAACTATTCCTTTCAGTGATGGAAAATCTGGATTTTCATGAATTTCTCCTTACTTAAAACTATATCACTGAATGAATGTTTGGTGTCTCTAGATCCTTGGTTTGTATAGATATAAGCCTCATGTATATACACTGATCAAAGTAAACGGACAGCAAATCTACCATTTTTTATATACACATAATATTATATGAAAACAAATTATTTTGCTGTCTGATTCTTTTAGTCAAAATGGAAGGAAGAGGAGATGGATTCCACAATGGTGATAATCGTGAGTACTTGGTTTATAATGTAACATACATCTCTGATGATTGTTTTTTTTCTAAAATTATTCAGTTAATTTGTATGAATGCTAATTTAATTGTGTAAATGATCTTGCAGACCACCAGTTTCACCGCCAGTTTGTTCCAACTGGAGATTATCTACCAGCCCATCAACCTCAGGTTGGACTCTTCGCTTGGCTGCAATATCTGGTGGACCTTGGAATATTAAATGACGATGTGGGGTTGCACATGATACAGCACCAAAATGCGGCTGACAACCCTGACAACATCGGCAATGTTGACAACGATGAAAACATTGGCAATAACAATGTTGGTAATGTTGACAACGGTGACAACAATGTTGCAGTTGAAGACGCTGGCATGGAAGACAACCAGGACATCCCAGAAGAAGACCCCCTGCCTGGAGGATCCGGAAGAAGGTCAAGAGAGGAGGACGAAGAAACTGAAGAGAGAAGCAGTAAACGATTCCGATGGTGGGATGAGTTTGCTGACAGCGACTCTGACGGCGATTCTGACAGCGATTCTGACAGCACTGACGATGATTATGCGGAGTACGCTGGAATGAATCCAGTCCAAGATGCTGGTGCTGACATGGAAGTCAACCAGCATGTTGGAGAGGAAGACCCACTGCCTGATAATGAGGAAGAGGATGAGCCAAAACGTGGCCAAAAATCCAGACGGCTAGATGAGGATCTTTTAGAGGATGCAGTGGAAGAGGCTGACAACCAGCCAGTGGAAGAGGAAGCCCCAGTGCCTGGAGGATCAAGGAAGAGGTCCAGAGAAGAGGATACAGAGGAAGATGGGAGGGCTGGCAAACAATTCAGACGTTGAAATTAGTTTGCCATCACCGACTATTATGACTGATTCAAACAGTGACTGTAGCTCCGCTACTAGACAAAGACTTTGGACAGGTTTTGACTTTAAAAGGTTGCCCCTGTCTACTCTATGGTCAGCCAGTTTATCCTCTATGTTTTCATCCAGGCGCATGTACAGTAAACGCCAACAAGTCTCTAAAAACTCTCCAGCTGGTCCAGAATGCAGCTCCACTAGGAAAAGAGATCATATTTCTCCCAGTTTACCTTTCTGCACTGGCTCCCTGTAAAATCCAGAACAGAATTTAAAATCCTTCTCACTTACAAAGTGCTTAATGGTCAGGCACCATCATATCTTAAATAGCACATAGTACCCCCTCTCTCCTCCTCCTCCTCTCCATCTGTATGCACTCATACACATTAATGAATGTAACTCACATGGTATCTTCCCCCGTAGTTTTGTGCTTTCTTGTCTTGCAGTAGACCAGCTGCGGACCAACTGCAGTCCAGCGTGACACCCCATCGCTGCTGTTGCTGTGTTTCTCTGTGTCTCTCTCTCCCCTCTCCCTCTCCCTCCTTCTTTCTCTCTCAACCCAACCGGTCAAGGCAGATGGCCGCCCACCTAGAGTCCGGTTCTGCTCAAGGTTTCTTCCCGTTAAAGGGGAGTTTTTCCTTGCCACTATCGCCAAGTGCTTGCTCGTGGGGGAATGTTGGGTCTTTTTAAATTAAAGAGGATGGTCTAGACCTGCGCTATGTGAAAATTGCCCTGAGATAACTTCTGTTGTGATTTGGTGCTATATAAATAAAATTGACTTGATTTTAATTGAACTGACTATACTGAATATACTCTTTTAGTGGAGCTTCTCACTGGTGACTGAGATCACCAGTCAGCTCAGCCAAGATTCAAAGTACACTACGCTAAACACCACTACAGAAACGTCATCACAACAACATCATCATCACAACATCATGATGTGATAACTCCTAAATTAGTGGCTGCTGAGCTATTAAACTTATGTGCAGTGCTTGTACAGGCTAGTTTGTACTGAAGTGAATAGGACAGCTTGGACTAGCAACAGACTGAACATACTACTGAACTGAAGTCAGTCAGAATCAGTGCTGGACATCTGGCCATATGAACGATGTTGCGTTCACTTACTGTTGTACATTTTGAAGTACATTTTAACATTAATGAATTCACTTACTGATGTAAAGTGATGCAACCGCTTAACTTAGCCAGTGACAATGACACCTGCGTAGCCACGGGTGTGCCCAGGATGTTATTATCTATGTGTGAGCAGGATTGAGCAGCATCACTGAATGCTGTTGAGCCAAGATACAAATACACATCTAAACATTTAAAATCTACTGTATTTTAACCTTGATGCCTTTTCAAGTGGAATTGAAACACATAGACTGAATATAATATGGCTCAGAATTTATTGAATATTATTGCCCTTTTGTGTTAACTGTCAAAGGGACACTATGATTACTGCATTTAAATTACACATAGATGTGCTAAAGGCTTATTTCTTTTATTAATAATAAAAAAGGAAACATCACAAAAAAAACTTAAGGTCATGAAAATTAATTGAGATTTAGCAATTCAATGACGCATCCACCTTATTTATTGAAAAGTATCAGTATCGGTATCGGCGATACTGGCCCGTATTTACTTGGTAGCAGATTGATACCAAAATATGCAGTATCACACACCACTAGTTTGTTGAGCTGTCACGTAACTGTGATTAGCTCAGCTGTTTCAGAGCAGTGATGTGACTGGCTGAGAGAGTATATCACCACACCCAGGGCTGGACTGAGAAAATCATTCAGGCCGGGAAATATAGTGCGAAATATAGCCCCAGTCAGGCCACTTTTACAGTTAACCACTCTCTCCAAACCACTCTCTCCAAAGAACAGAGCAAGAGTACAATACCCTATTCAGTTTACTGATATACACCCATCAGAAGTTTGAGTACACCCGTTTGAAATTATTTTTTCCATAATTACCCTAAACTGTATACATTTTTCTAACATGTCTTGTACCTGCAGGTTGCTCTGAAGTAGTAGGCTTCTGTACTACTGTGGCACTAATGCAACTCTCGCCACCTTCAAAAAGAAAAAAGCAATAGCACAGCACACCATATCTTTTAATGTATCAATATAATACAGTTAACAACTGTCTCCACCTATTCAAAGAACAGAGCAAGAGCACAATACCCTTCTCAGTTTACTGATATACACTACCGATCAAAGGTTAAAATAGCCCTTTAACCAACACAAACATTAAATAACATAGACCTTTAAGTTTCAACAAATTACAGTAGCCTGAATAGTGTGACAGAAGACGTGTTGTCTCAGTCATTTCAAATTATGAGCTCACTCATGAACTCACTGACTGAAATTTTCAAAATGCATGAATTTTCAAATAATATTGACCACATTAACTAGACTAGATATGCCAATTATGCCATCAATGTTTTGGAGGGAAATTAGAAAGGGAACTACCACTTTTTTTATTGATTGTCCAGTTTCTTGGCAGCTTTAACATTAACAGGGGATGATGATGACGCATCGGTAACATTAGCTACGTTAGCTAGGTAGCAAACGTAAGCTAGCTAGCACTTTTATTTAATAACCTGGCGGCTGCAGTCCTCTGCGTGCAAACATTTGGTCAATTTTGCTGTATTTAGCGGCATCTCCTGCAAGCATCTTTGTTTTTTGTCTCTCTCTCCCCCTCTGCTCCACCCTTCCTCTTTTTTCCACCGTCCATCATTTAGCAGCACTAAATGCACTTGCTACCAAATGAAACCTGGCTGTCACAGTATGCAGGGCAGTGTTGTGTTCAGGGTAAAAAAAATATGGGCCATTTAGCAGGCCAGGCCACCAGGAAAAGTCCCAGTGCTCCAGATTGCCGATGTGGCCTGACCACACTTGCTGATCTATATTCACCTTCAGCCAGCCCTTTTGCATGTTGCGCTGCTGCACATACATTAACCAAAATAACAGGTGAGGATGGAGACACCCACACAGTCCGTGCGCCAAGGGACCTACCACCTTGCACTTGTTGTGGCATTTGCACAGTTAAAATAGGGCCCTCAGTTTCAGTTGTGATGGCAACTGCTACCTGCTATTACGGAAGATTAACTATTGAATAGGCTATAATGCGGGGGTCGGGAAAAAAAGACCCTCACAAGACCAGCCCACTGAAAATTCCATGGATGTATTATAAGAGCTGGATACCGGACTAAAAATGGCGCCCATTCAGTCCTATAGGAATTGCTCGGCTGGCGCATATCCTCAAAAAGTTTCTAGCTTCCAGGTTTGCTTCCCCGTTGTGCGGCCCACTGAATATGCGCAGTAGTGTTCATCCCATCATGCCTCTGGGCTAAGTGAACGAGTGAACCACATTCTGGATTTGCACCGCACATCCATGAGTGTGTTACAAGGGACTTGCTTGAAACCATGGATGTATGTATACAAATGTGAACAGCAACCAACAATGAAGATAATTTCCTGAAAAGTAAGTTATTAGTAAACGCTAAAATTGCTGATATCATGGTTAATTTGTTAATCAATCATAACTGGGCAAGAAAATTTTGTTTGAGCTGTCTTTTGGGCATTTCTTTAATTAGCAATGGATCATGATCATTGGATGTGTTTAGAATTAGTTTGCAAAAAAAAGGCATATAAAACCTAAGTCTATTTATGGGCTGAATATAAAAATTTAATCAATAAAACCCACAATCTGGTAGGAAAAACTGCCAACTCCAATTGGATCAAATGATCAAAAAAATGATTACAACAATAATGGCAGCTTTGCCTCCCTTGATAGTTGGTTTTAAGGGTCTCAGATAGACTTTAAAAAAATGTAATTTCCTAAAGCGGTGAAATGATCTCCATCGTGCAAAAATAGACCAACACTGTCAAACTTTATGTGAGGATGACTTACCATGCATCCACCTAAATTGCTAATAAATGTTTCATCACACTCCTTCATTTGTTTAACCGTCCCTGCTCAGCAGCCCCCCACCAACACCTGTGGGCAATGGAAGACAGGATGATCTTCATCCCTGGGAACCTCCGGTGGAGGTACTGCAGGTCCCGCTTCATCGCTGCGACAGGCTCCACACCCTTGATCTTCCCCAGGTCATTGCTGCCGCAGATGATGATGAGGACGTCTGGGATGGTTCTTCCCCTCAAGGACTGGTGGAGGAAGGGGAGCAGGTTGCCCCACCTGAGACCACCCCAGCCCATGGTTTCCCTGGCTCTCTCCTCCCCATGTCGGCCATAGCTGTCCCCTATTATCCAGATAGTTTCCTCTGTCAATAACAGAAGGAAATTTACAGGGTTTTTTTTGGCCTCCATATGGGGTATTCATAAACAGATGAACTAAAAAATGTTCAAAATTTTGACAAAGTATTTTGGGTTCTCTTATGCTTAAAACTCAATTTGTGTGATTGTTGCTGACTTATGTGGCTGTTGTCTGCTCTGGTTCTGAGATCCCTGCTCCTCTGTTGCCATTGTAACCTAGTTAACACTGGAAGGCCATAGTATGTTATTTGTTATATATCTGTCCTTTTCATTTTGTTGTATGAAACAGCAAGCCTATATCATTTTCACTTTTTGTCGCTTAACGTTATTTTATTTGCCATTAATATGAGTTTATCTGTCCAGCCATTCTTTTTCCCAACAGAGTCCAGATGAAAATATTTTTTGATCATAATCCAAGTTATTGTCATTTTAAATGAATTTGATTTAAAATGAAAAACATACATTTAAAGAGATCCTCATTTTTGTCTGTCTCCACTGCTCTGTACAGTATGTTAATGTTACAGTAAGTACAGTAAGGACAATTGGGTAGGGGATGGGCTTGTGATTGACAGAAGAGTGAAATTTCAAAAGATGCACAAACTTGACACCTTCCTTTTCTACTTTTGGCCTGCTTGCGACTGACCTACACAATGAGAAAATGCTGTCTTGTGCTGCCTTCAACTGCATCAACTGATCAGATGGACAACAAATTCAGTTATTTTGATAGGATAATATCAAACAAACACCTTAAAGGGCATTTTAAAAGTCACATAAGGTTACTCGACCATAATACATACATGCATCTGACAGATTAACGTTAGCTGGCATTGATTGGATGTTTGAATAAACTCTGTAACTGATAGATATGATTAATTGATTATGTTTTTGACTGCTGTGTAATATCACACACACAGCTTGACTATTTCAAAACTGCCACAAGTTCAATGAGCACTCTGTGATGCTTTTTTTGCAATGGAAGAATTCAGATACTCTTGAGTAAAAGCAGTAATGGAAATAATCCATTCCAAGGTAGAGGTCCTGCTGTCAAAAGTGAAAGAATAAAGAATAACTATAACAGTGATAGAAAAGTTTGCAGTTTTACAATTGTACTTAAATACAAAATACTAAGAATGCCATTTTGATTTTCTCACCCTTTTATAGGCTTATTTTCAACTTGATGTTGCAGTGCATTAAAATATTGCTTTATATCCTTCATGATAATTTAAAAACTGTACTAAAGCTTTACCATTCATTTTAAAAGCAGTTTTTGCTGTTTCACACCAATAGATTATAATATATGTAAATACACAATATACAATCATAAAAAGTAAGAAACATTTAAATAAAACAAAAAACTATTCAATACATACTGTATACTAGTGGTTCCCAAACTTTTTTCCTTAAAGAACCCCTTTTCTATCATTGAGTAAACTGATGACCTCTGACTAAGTGAAATATTTTATGGATATTTCATATTATATTCAATGCATAACAACAACATAACATAACAACATAACCACACAATAACAGCATGCTACAGAACAACTGTACAATATACCCAAACAGTGAATGCAATAACTGCAGGAAGTCTGTGTAAAACCAGCTTTTTGGATGAATTTTGAGTAGATTATTTCCTGTAAATATTGCATCACAGATGAGTTTTCCTGATATTTTTAGGATCGTTTATACAATTCTCTATCTGTATTTTATATATTTTTTAATTTTTAGAAATCATACATAGTTAATAGGCTTCTCTGTTAACAAATTCAGCGATTTCTTCTCCCTGATGCTTGGCCATTGTTCTATTAGGGTGTTTTAACCGCAACTTTTCTAATGCAGGATGAGGCTGTTTAGCAGAGAGTAAAGGCTCTGTGAATATAGTTTGCATTCAGGTCTTCACTGTGCCCTTATCCTGTCAGATTTTTTTAAGTTTAAATCTTAAATAATAATCTAAACTATTCCATTTAGTTTTCTTCACAGAAGAGAATGACATGCTGAGATATAGGCCTACGGTATATATATATTTTAAAGTTTTCTTACACCCCTTAAAATCAAGAAGGCCTTTCTACCCCCCACGAAGCTTTGGCAACTCCTAATGGGGGTCAGGACCCGCGGGGTGGGAACCAGTGCATCAATTTCATTTGAAATGATCATTATCTGAATAATACTTAAAATAATTCCATAATTGTAATGTTGTCAAAAAGCAGAAAATAATTCAAAATAGACATTTTTAATGTTCTATCATGTCATAGATGAGATATTTACAAACATATACTTGCATATTCTGAATGAAACCCTGAATGAAAACTCCAGGCTGTGTGCTCTACATTTTGAAGAGGAGTGTTTCATTTTCAACGGTGGGAGAAAGCGCCTCACATCAACAGCTGTCCCCACCATTTTTGACTACTCCCTAGAAGGTAAGTGCATGACAGATACCAGATAAAAATGTATCAGAGGCAACAGCAACCACTATGGAGCACAACTACAAAGTGATGGAATCGTCAAAATTACTGAAGCGTCAATTGGAGACTCAGTTGTTTTCAGTGGAAGAAAAACTTGACAGTTGTCGAAAAAAAAATGAAATTGGAAAAGACTACGAGACTAATGAAAAGAGTAAATTCACTGAAGTCATCAGTGAGTTGGAGCCGAAAAGCCTGATTTCTTCTGGATGTGCAGAGATCCTTTAGTGGAGTGCCAAAGGAAATCCTTACCAGAGTGGAGCAAGGGAAGAATTCCAAAGTGCCAGACAAATTGCGGTCATTTGCAATGACTCTACACTTCTATTCCACCAAGGCTTATGCTTATGTGCGTGAAAGTTTTGACCTTTCTTTGCCCCATCCAGATACCATCCAGACCTGGTACAGCAACATCTCTGCAGATCCAGGATTCACAAAACCATCATTTTCTGCAATACTGGTTCATGCAGAGGATAGGAAAAAAGAGGGTAAGGAAACAATTTGTGCCTTGATGATGATAATGATGGCCATTAGAAAGCATGTGGAATATTCTGCAGGGAAATTCCATGGATATGTAGATCTTGGCTGTGGCGCTGTTGATGACAGCTTGCCACCAGCGAGAGATGCATTGGTTCTCATGGCTGTTGCTATTGATGAGTCTTGGAAAATCCCTGTGGCATATTTCTTTGTTGATGCACTGACTAGTGAGGAGCACACTAACATCATCAGCGAATGCCTTCTACGACTTCACAACATTAGAGTTTGTACAGTGTCTTTGACCTGTGAAGGATCATCGTGCCATTTTGCCATGTTGAAAACACTTGTCGATTTGGATATTAAATTTGATGAGGCCCTTTCCTAATCCTGCCGACTCCTCACAAGTTGTCCATGTGATTTTGTATGTGTGCCACATGATGAAGCTGCTCAGGAACACACTCGCTGAAGGAGGTTCTCTACAAACCCCAAGAGGAAAAATTAAGTGGCAATACATTGTGGAGCTCAACAAACTTCAAGAAACAGAAGGACTAAGACTGGGAAACAAGCTAAAGATGGCACACATAAGGTGGGAGAGACAGAAGATGATGGTAAAACTTGCAACTCAAGTTTTCAGCAGCAGTGTGGCAGATGCTCTGGAGTACTGCAACAAACATCTACATTTGCCACAGTTCAGAGGATGTGAGGAGACAGTGGACTTCCTGAGAACCATTGATGCTGCTTTTGATGTTGTCAACAGCAGGAGCCCCCTAGGTAAAGGATACAAAGCACCAACGAGGACATCAAATAAAGAATTTGCAGAAAAAATCCTGCTTAAAGTGGAAAAGACCCTTCTCAACCTCAAGGATGAAAAAGGAAGGCCTATACATTCTGGAAAATAATGAACATGCATCATTGGCTTTATTGTCAGTTCCAGAAGTGTACGCATAATTTTCCATGACCTGGTGGCCAGATGCCCAGTGCCGATATCTCCTCACATACAAGCTCAGTCAAGATCACCTGGAGCTTTACTTTTCCTCTGTCAGAGCACAAGGTGGGTTCAACAATTTCAATTCAATTCAATTCAATTCAATTTTATTTATATAGCGCCAAATCACAACAAAAGTTATCTCAGGGCACTTTACACATCGAGCAGGTCGAGACCGTACTCATTTACAGAGACCCAACAATTCCCCCCATGAGCAAGCACTTGGCGACAGCGGCAAGGAAAAACTCCCCTTTAACGGGAAGAAACCTCAAGCAGAACCGGGCTCTAGGTGGGCGGCCATCTGCCTTGACCGGTTGGGTTTACAGAGAAAGAAGGAGGGAGGGGGACGGGGGAAGGGGAGGGGGGGGGTGGGGTGGGGAGAGACACAGAGAAGTATAATAACAACAAAAACAATAACCATAACAGCAGTAATGTACGTAGAGCTATGACTTTATAATAGCAGCAATAATATCAGTAGCAGAACTAGAAATAGAAGCAGGACATCCACGGGACCACGCCCCAGTCCTCACAGCCGTGGCCCACCGTTCAGGCGCTGGATCTTCCTGTGAGATGAGAGAGCACAGAGACTCCGGGGAAGAAGTCAAGTTAGTAACATGCATTAATGGTACGTGAAGCATTGAGATGGAGAGGAGGAGGAGGAGAGAGGAGAGAGGAGCTCAGTGCATCATGGGAAGTCCCCCGGCAGTCTAGTCCTATAGCAGCATAACTGGGGGCCGGTCCAAGGCGAGCCTGGCCGGCCCTAACTATAAGCTTTATCAAAAAGGAAAGTTTTAAGCCTACTCTTAAACGTAGAGAGGGTGTCTGCCCCCCGGACTGAATCTGGAAGATGGTTCCACAGGAGAGGAGCCTGATAGCTGAAGGCTCTGCCTCCCATTCTACTTTTAGTTATTCTAGGAACCACAAGTAAGTCTGCATTTTGGGAGCGCAGTGCTCTAGTGGGGTAACAACAATCCCATTGCAAAACAATTCACAGCTGCCTACATGCATCTTCTGGTTAAGCATCAGGTAAAGATTGGAACAGGCAATTGTCTCCTCAGGGATGAGACCAACATCTTGGGGGCAACACCTGTGTCAGTAAACACCATGCGTAGGTTTGACCTGAAACCTGTTGAACAATCACAGTCTGATCATGATTACCCACTCTGCCCAAATGTTGAAGCTGTCTCTGAATATAAAGAGGCTGCCATCAGTTACATTGCTGGCTTTGTGGTAAAGAAGATCAAGGAGAAACACAACTGTATCCCCTGCACTGATGCACTAATCTCTGACTCCCCCATCCATCCCCTTCCTTCTCCTGAAGAATCGTGGAGGTTTGCAAAAGCCATCAGCAGGGATTATTGCCGTGTGTACAGAGTTGAAGCGTTGTTTTCAAAGGATTTTGAGAATAACCTCTGGCACGCTTCCCCAGGGACATGGCTTAGCATCAGCTGTTATGAATGAAGTGCTAAACTACAGCCTGACAAAACTCTGTTCCCAGGGCTGCACAATCACATGTTTGAAACCACTGTTGAAAACAACCATGTACACTACATCCTCCATTTATTGCACCATTCGAATGCACCATTTGACAAAAAGAGAGACTGAAAAGTTTTTTTATTTTGTTAGGCATAAATACATCCACCATCAGTAGTGTACATAAATTAGGACTGCTGTGTGTGTGTGTGTGTGTGTGTGTGTGTGTGTGTGTGTGTGTGTGTGCATGTGCGTGCGTCCTGTGGTTGTTTGGAGGGGATTGTCTATGATACTACTCTGTCTGGTCTGGCCTCTCTTTATGTTCTTTCTGTGTATATTTATGTTTTTAAGCTGTTTGTACAGCACACGTGATACAACACAGCACTCTCCTGTCTCTGTGTTTCTTTCTCCCTTTTGTTTGAGCAATCCTTTGTCCTCAGTGGTGTAAAACAATCTCAACATCCCATACATGTCCATTCCAAAAATGTACCGGTTAGCAGCTACTGTATGTGACTCAACGCTGATCTCTATGCAATGTTCATAGTAAAACTTGTAGCTTGCATTACGGAGCACAAATTATTACCTGAACATTAGTAATTTTGTAATCATCAAAATGTTCCAAGACCTCTGCCACTTTAAATCATCTTTCAGATATTATTTGACTTCAATAAAACATACAAGGTGACACACACACACACTCACGCAAAGCAATTGTTCATTTTGGCCAAAGTGTCCCATGTGTGTTCCTGTAGGAAATACTTTGACATGGATGTAAAAAGTTCAGTTAATATAAAATGCTTATTTTTAAGCCAGGTAAGTACATTTGATTAATTATTACAAAATCATTTTTGCACCAAAAAAAAAAAAAATCTGCTAACTGTTCATGCAGGCCAAAAAAAGTTCTTTATTGTAAGATTTTATGGTAGATATCTAAAAAATTTCTAGTATTGTAAAATGCTGCTAAATTGCTAATTTTTTGCAATACTCAATCTCTACTCAATACTCTGTAATAAAATGGATTTAGTGTTTCAAAGTGTGAATTCTTATCTTTCAAAAATGCATTTGTTTTGTTTTTGAGACTCAGTTGATGTTATTTGTTGATAGGAAATATTTAACATGAATCTATTAAGTTATATACATTTCTGAAAAATATTAACGTAAAGAAATATTTTTAAGTATAAAAACCTGCTAATAGTTCAGGCAGACCAAAAAAGGTAAACGTTGTTGCTTATTTGATGCATAGTTGATATGATCAGATTTCAAGTTGTGCTTTTGTTGTACAATAGAATTTTCTTATATTGTTTGTTTTGTTGTGCTTCTGTTATACACTAAAACATAATAACATTGAGTTTCAAGTGTCTTTATTCGTTAAATTCTTGTGTTTTGTCTCTCGGAAATGTCTAATTGTGGTCTCATCAGGGTTTGTCTTGTCCTTGCCTGGTCTTGTGTTCCCACTCTCCGAGCTATCACTTGATGAGACACAGACAAATCTGTGGGTTCATGACATCCAGGATTGGGCTCAGAGTGGTATGTCATTTTGTGTGCATACAGTTGAATGTGCTTACCTAAACAAACCCTGCACAGGGTTTGGATCAAGGGGTAAGGGCTCCCAGCTGGATATGCAGATGAAGATAGACCACCTGCATCTGTGTGTCAAGCAGCAAACCCAATGCCTTGTGAAGGCATTGGGTTTTTTGGTTCGGAAAAAGTACAAAAATCATTTCAGGCATCAAAGGTTTGAAGTATTTTTTATTTTTTATACTGTTGAGTTATTCCTGTTTTATTGTTCTGTGTGTGTGTGTGTGTGTGTTGGGGGGGGGGGGGGGGGGGGGGGGGGGGGGGGGGAGTGGGTGAGATGCATATTTTTCCCCAAGACACTAGCAAACGGCGGAAGACATTTTGGCGATGAATTACAGGCAAATGCACAACTGTCTGCATTGCTGAATGAATGACGCCATGGTGGAAGCAGCAGAGTTGGATCAGTGGACGTCTTCAAAGACAATTATGTTTTCCCCTGGCAGCTGCCTTTTGATTGTATGTTCTACATTTGTTTTTGTTTTTTTCTATTTTGTTTTTAGGTGTGCTGTCAGCAAAGGTCATATAATAACAAGTTATAAGTATCCTGTATGTATTTGATTTCAGGCACAGTTGGCATCCTCACTCAAAAGAAGATCTTTGATAAGGTGATGACTGTAAGGTGGCTTGAGGAAGAGGAAGTGATAATCCTGACAGAGTTGAGGCAATACTGGAAGTCTCTCAAGCAAAGGGAGCTGACTTTGCAGAATGCCATTGTGGATGAAGGCAGGAACAGTAGAGAGGTTGCTTCAACTCATTCTAGCTTCATTTCAGAAGTATTTGGTCCTATGCTTTTAAAAGCCTTATAAACAAGCAACAGTACTACCAATATTTTAAAATCAATCCCATGACTGACAGGGAGCCAATGTAAGGACTTAAGAATGGTGTTGATATGTTCTCTTCTTCAGGTTCTCTGGTGGCTGCAGTTTGAATAAGTTGTAGCTGTTTTATGGTCTTTTATGAAGGCCTGTCAGAAGCCCATTGCAGTAGTCAAGCCTGTTGGAAATGAAAGAATTAATTAGTTTTTTTTAAATCCTACTTAGGCACAAAGCTTCAGAGTTTGGCCTGCTGTGCTGTGTTGTGTGTATCCCAAAGGCCCTGACTCAGGTCTGCATTGTATATTAAGTCAGAAGCTTAACACACTGCAGATGCAGTTGTAGGGTGTCAGAGAGGCATACCTCCAGATCTTCCAGACGCCTGGGACATGTGTGGAACCACTGATAGAGCTTGTTGATGATGATGGAGGGATGTATGAGAGCAGTTCAGAGAGCAGTTCCGATGATGATGATGATGATGATGTGTAACTGCATGACACTGGAAAGGGTATGAATCGTATTTTCTAAACAGGGGAGATTCAATGACTAACTTTCTCCCATATTTAATCTGATATGAAATTTTATAACTAAGTTCGGGAACATAGACCACGCCAACTCTCCGACCGTCCCTGACAAACAACCACAAACTCCCGTACGTCATCCATCTCCTTGATGACTTTCTCACTGTCACGCCACCTTCTTCACCCCCCGGCGTACGGTCTCAACACCCTGACTTCCACATTCCATGAACTCGGAGACCTACTCTCCCTAGAGAAAACCGAAGGTCCCAGCACATCCTTGGAATTTCTGGGCATTACCCTCGACTCGGTCTCACTCCAAGCATCCTTGCCCACTGAGAAAATCCACCGGATCTTGTTGCTCATCTCTAAGCAGGTCCTCCCCCGCATACCTCTCCTATATTCACCATGACACGAACGACATCAGAAATGCCCACATACAACTTTCCTCCAAGCCCACAGCTTTCCTGCAATAAACCTTTTTTCTTAACCAACATCACTCTGTCTGTGTCCTGTGTTTCCTAAGTTCTTAACACTTTGATGGTATGTGGTCATGTGAAGGACAGAAACACATTTCTCTTTCTGCTAGCCATCCAGGATATGCACTATGTATTTCTGTGTTCTGGGCCCAGAACACTCCACATAAACATAAGAAAAGCTTTCACAGCATGACATTGCCAACTATGTCACCTAAAGACACCACTTATCATGTTAGCAAGCTTTAATCAGTGCCAACTGAGCTGTTTGTGGTGTTTGCAAGGTTTTTGCATGCCTTATGGGTAGTGAGCTTGCTAGTTTCAGACCAAAATGCCTTAGTGCTGCTTTAAACATGATGTACTTCAGTATTTCCATACTACATGTATATGTATATATCCATATAGAATTATATATCCATATAACATGTATATACACTATTTGTAGTTTCAGCATACTTACATTATTGATCAACACCATAAATTGTCATTTAAACCATAAATTTCATTGATGTTTTCTGTATCACA
The DNA here is from genome assembly GCA_038419695.1 of Scomberomorus guttatus. Taxonomy (NCBI): domain Eukaryota; kingdom Metazoa; phylum Chordata; class Actinopteri; order Scombriformes; family Scombridae; genus Scomberomorus; species Scomberomorus guttatus. The sequence continues at coordinate 3,018,274 of CM076445.1, forward strand.
TCATCTAAATGTACATACATATGTATACAACTGACATGAATCCAATCAACTTTCACTGTCATCCTGTAAAACTGTATGGAGAAAATTATTTAGGAAACTTCCTTTGTTGTGATACATACATTTGTGTTCTATTGTAATAAACCCATTTTTGATGGCATTGCCTGTTGTGTGAACTGATATGCCACTGACATCTTTTGAAAGTACCATTCGGACACCTAATTGGCTGTCTTTTTTGACTAATGGTGATGCACACAAGTTCATGACACATGCCAAAAACCCTGAAATAGTCATATTTTGCTTGGTTGTGATACATACATAATGTGTACTACTGTAATAGTAGTATTGGTGGCGTTGGGTCTCCAAAGGCTTCACTGAAACTAAGCCTGGACCAAGGCTGTGACCATGAAATGTTAAAATTAAAACTTTGTTGTAGGACTAAACCAAATGCATCAATGGAAAGGTCTCAATCCGTAGAGCAACATATATCAGTATGAAGATTGTAAATGGCTCCTGCTTTGAAATATTGACCTCTGAACCTTTATTTCAGTGCATGCTGGAAGGGTTGTCATTCAGCAACAGAAGGGTTACAGACATGGGACCAGCTGTTACAGAGAGCTCTTGAATTCAGTCACCAAGTGAGGGTGCTGAGATATAGTCAAAATTAATTTTCAGTAGCTACCAGCTTAGCTGACTTCACTGGCTAACGTGTACAATGCACTCCCTCTTTATTTGTTTCATTGGACATTTATTTGTTCCTAAGTATGAGAGTTGGACACTTATGTTTGTTTTGTTGGCTGGGAGTGCCCTGTTAATTATCAGTATTGTAAGTAGGCTGCTATCTACCAAGCTAATGGAGTGTTAGCCATCCAGCATATACACGGTAGCTATTAGCTTAGCCGACTTCACCAGATGATGTGTACACTACACATTTACTTGCATCATTGGACAATTCCTTTCATCCTATGTTGTATTCTCTAAATATTCTTGTCATGAAGCCACATATGTTAATACAAAGTTTGTTTTTGTTTTTGACAATTTAATGGCCACATCAATTCTGTGGTAAGTAGTAGAACTATTTTGTTTGTTTTTTGTTTTTTCTTCTGCTCCTTCCTCTTTTTGTTCCTCTCTTTCCTCCTTTATCCCTCTGCCCTCTCAATTCCCTCATGCCCATACTCAATCTCTCCATCCAAACTCGATACTACCAACTCCAATTCATCATGTACTGTTCTCATTACATTTTTTTCTAATTGACAGCCACACATAGTGAAAACCTACAGTAAAAATTATGTCTTAGATTGTCAGAGGGTTGAACTGTCCTGTTAAACAAAATAAGGTTCTCTCACACCTCTCACTCTTAAAGGCTAGGATAGCTTCGGACTTTAATTGCACTCTTCATCAAAGTCTTGACAGGTCATTATCCAAAATAATACCTGCATCCAGTTCAGCCTCCACCATACAAACAATATGTGTGATCAATATGGTCTTTCCGATCCCAAGAGATTTCTATTCCCTTCAGCTAAAGCTCCTTTTCTCTGCAGTCCATCACTCCTTCAGCCACATTGATTATTTACTGTTAGATAATAATTTGCTCTCATTTGTTAAGAATTGCTCTTATAATATTATTGTTATATCAGACCATGCTCCAGTCTCTTTTGAACTAATTATACCACACCAACCTCCATCATTTAAGCCCTGGAGACTCAACCCGCTTCTACTTGTGGATGATAAGTTTGCACAATTTTTTACCTCTGAAATAAGACTCTTCTTTCAGATTAATGACTTCCCAGAAACTTCCAGATCAACCTTAAGGGAGGCCCTCAAGGCCTACATTCGAGGCCAGATTATCTCCTACTCAACTAACATCAAGAAGCAGGAGGTCACAAAACTCAAGGAGCTGCTGCAGGCTATCCTTAGGCTGGATGAACAGTATGCTCTATCACCTAACCCCGATTTATATAAATAAGGAAAGGCTACATTTTGAACTGAATATGATTTATTAACAACCTCCAGGGAAGAACGATTGCTGTTGAAAACCAAGTTTAATGAGCATGGAGAGAAAGCTAGCATGTTTCTAGCATTCCAAGCCTGACAATCCATCTCTTCCCAACTGATACCCCAAATTAAATTCCCACCAGTAGTTTCTTAACCAACCACAAAGACATTAATGATTGCTTCTCTACACTTTACTCATCCTTATATTCCTCAGAATGTCCAGACAACCCATCGCTGATTGACTCCTTCTTTAATAACATAAAATTACCAACAGTTGGTGACCAACTCGAAAACCCTTTAGTTCTATCTGAAATTACTGGAGCAATCATGGCTATGCAGAGCAGGAAATCCCCAGGTCCGGACAGATTCCCCGTTGAATTGAAGAAGTTTTCCACATTACTATCTCCTCTACTTCTTGCCATGTCCACCGAATCCTTTGACCGCGGCTATCTTCCCAAAACTGTAACCCAAGCCTCAATTTTCTTGCTAGCCAAAAAAGATAAAGATCCAACCATTTGTGAATCTTACAGGCCTATCTCACTCCTCAATGTAGATTTCAAAATCCTAGCCAAGACCTGAAGACCTTGAGGACGGGCCTGCCTTCAATTATCTCTGCCAACAATGTTCACTTTCTATATTTTCAGCACAAGACAGGGGGCACAAGACAGGGCTGCCCACTCTCCCCTCTTTTATTTATAATAGCCATTAAGCCACTAGCCATATTCTTGCAACATAGCCCACACTTTAACAGAGTTATTCAAAAAGACACTGAGCATAAGGTCTCATTATATGCAGATGATTTACTTTACATTTAATGCGCTCTTTAAATCTAACTCCGGCCTATTAATGGGCCGCTGCAAGGAAGATTTTACATGGTGTTCTACTATACCCTTATCCTTTGCAGGTCAGATTAACTTAATTAAAATGATTGTCCTTCCCTGCTTTCTTTTTTTTATTTATTAAAAAATCCTTCTTTGTATGGGGATTTCCCCATACGAAGGATAAGATTAATTGTCCAGATCACCAGGGTCACCGCATCAGGAAAGCTTTTCTAGAGACCATCTCTGTTCATCTCTCCCTATGAATGGTAAATTCATCACATCCAATCCCATTGTCCCATTGTATACACTCATACAATACAAATCTGGTTACCAATTTAGGAAACATTTTGGATTATAGAAAGCCTCGATCTTATGTCCCATCACCTCTAACTCTGCCTTTACTCCCTCTTATACAGATACAGCATTTCAACTGTGGCATAGAAATGGAATCAGACACATAAAAGACTTATTTTCTAGTAACATTTTCCTCTCTTTTGAACAACTTAGACAACTACCCAGAACACACTTCTTTAGGTACCTGCAGATAAGACACTTTACTCTTACTTTAAAAATTCTGTTTCTTCATCAACATCACCAACATCTCCAATCGACCACCTTCTGAATCTCAATCCCAATACTAAGGGTCTAGTCTCTTCCATCTACACAACAATTAGCTCTATAAACCCCCAAATGCTGAACCACCAAAGACAAACTTGGGAGCAGGACATGCACTTCTCGGAGGTTGAATGGGATGGAATACTTGATTGAGTACACACCTCTTCTCCCTGTGTGAGACATGGACTTATCCAATTTAAGGGTCTACATTGACTCCACATTACTAATTCTAAGTTAGCTAGGATCTTTCCAGATGTTGACCATGCTCGCAGTAGTTGCAAGCACTCTCCATGCACTCTGGATCATATGTTCTAGAAACCTTTTGGAAGGAAATTTTTAAGTCCTTTAGTGAGATTTCTCGCCTTAGTATTGACCCAAATCCACTCATGGCCATATTTGATGTGAGACCAGATGACACCGCCATGAGTAATAACATATATAGCATTATTGCATTTACAACCCTATTGGCAAGACAGTTAATTCTCTTCATATGGAAACACACATCCCCTCCCACACATAGCAGAGGGGTAAAAGACATGCTTCACATCAAACAAGAAAAGATAAAATACACTTTAAGAGGCTCTGTGAACAAGTTTCACAAAGTATGGTCTCCCTTCTTAGCCTATTATGATACACTACAAATGTTCGTTTGGGATGAGGCATAGGCTGATAGCTTACAGGGCATCGCACACGCAACAGTTTGTGTTAGTCTCAAGATACATCCATACATTGATATATTTTACCAGCCCCCTCCCTCTTCTCTTTTTTCCCCTCCCTTTTCCCCTCCATTTCCTCCTGTTTTTCTTTATAACATGTATAAATCATTGTTACTAATTTACATACTTAAATATTTATTTTGCTTTATTAATATTTTATTTATTTACTCATTTTATTTTATGCTTTATAAATGTCTCACTCATACTTGGAGTATCACCTTTATTACCTTAATACTTTACATCTTACTGGCATTACCTCTGATACCTACACACTCCTGTTATTACCATTTTTGCTTAGCAGGCAGTTACCATTATTTTTACTTAATGTATATATCTTAATACTCTTATTATAATTGTATTTTTTTAAAATAAAAAACATAAAACAACATAACATAAAAACATATATTATTTAAATAAAATCATGCTTTCAATATCTTTTAGATGACATTGTCACATTCAAATTAAATTAAATGTAATCACATTTGTAAAAGCTTATGGTATTTAAATACCACAAAAATGAGATCGCAGTGAAAAAACAACAATGTAGTCTATCAAAATTTCAATAACTGCATTAATCATTGAAGTGAAGTCTAATTGTAGAACAGTCTTAAAAACCAGTCTGACTGAGAGAGAAAAAAACTAGATTGCAATAAAACAGTAGTGCAGTTGGCGTAACTTGGCTCATCAGATGTGTCATGTCAGGACATTAGACTATTCCTCAAAGAGGCTGTGTTCACTCTCACTCTTTTGGCCTATATGTTTTTTTTTTTTATTTTAATTTTTTTATAGTTTCCAAATGTTTGTTCGACCCCCTCATGGCTTTAATAAGCTGCCCCTGTGTGCTTAGAAATGTTAGCATTTGCAGCTAGCAGTAGCCACACAATACAATAATGCATTTTGTGTTAGTAAGAATTAAGGTGCTATGTACATGTAGACACACTTGAGGTCGCTGTTGTGTCTGTGCAAGGATATGAACAGACCCTGAAAAACACCAATGAAATCAATGAAATCATTTACATTGCGTACTCAGGTTAATAATAGGCTAAACATAATATAACATTAGGCTACAAATGACTTATTATGGTATACATATCTATATGTATCATATCTTCTCTATATTCCTCATTTATAAAAGTATAATTGAAACCTCAACAAACCTTAAAGCTATAAAAACTTGTCCTCCCGCTGAACTCTTTTCACCTCTTTTCACCTCCTTTCTGTCTCTGTATACTCTTTTTATTTCTTATTATCAATTTGTCTATCTATTTTTTCTTTATGTAACAATGATTTTACTCATCATTTTCTGTATCAATCTCTCTATATTAATGTCATATATGTTAACTTTCCTTATGTAATTTATGTCCATATTTTCTGATTGCAGATTTACTGATTATCATCTTCTACCATCCACTACATCAAAACAGTGTTATTATAGTGTATAACAAACGAGTTGTGTCATATATTGCCAAACTTCCTAATACTAGACAAATCTAAAAATTTCACATAGTACACTGCATTCATTATGTTATGTATGGTTAAATTGTCATAGTTGTATTTTTAAATGAATTACTATAATGGCAAAGGAACAACAAACACAGTACTAAAAACAACCATTTATTTCAGATTGTCTCCATTTAATTATTTTAAGTGTGTGTGTGTGTCTAAGTAGTCACATTTGTGAAATTCACATTTTCAATGGGTTCCCCAAAAGAGGTCCAGGTCTTTCCACTGGTAGAAAATGAAATACAATTACTTTACATTGACAACACACAATCAGCTTCAAAGTGAGTAACTGCTACATGTGGTTAGTCCAAATAATATGTTATTCAGTGAAGCACTGAATAATGTTAGATGAAGCCATGTTTCTCTATTTCCATACAGAGAGTAAGTGCAATTACCAAATTTGGATATGGTATGATTTCATAATTAATTATCGTCCTGTAACTTGGCACAATAAGAGGATGGAAGATTGCTAATAAATAGGAATGTTTCACAACTTGTATCACACAGCGTCTCTGTATTACATTGTTACGTGACAACCTGCAATGCTGTATGATGTTATGGTTAAAGAAGAACTACTTTTGTAGTTGAAGCAAATCAGATCACCATCTTTAACTTTTTTTCTATTGTACAGCACACACAATTGTATTGTGAATATTTTGTAAATACTCTGTATTTAAATTGTAAATTGTAAATACTGGCATAGACTCACCCTGCATGACAAGGGCCCCAAAGACTTGGACCTGTGCCACTCCCTGTGAAAATGAAGTTGCTTAAGTAACATGTAATTATTTCGGGTGTCAGTTTAACACAACTACACAATCACTGCTAGATAAGGCAAGGCAAGTTTACAAGTTTACAATTTATACTGAATGATAATTCAAAGTACTTTACCATTGAGCAGCATAGTAGCTGAAAGCTGCTTCATCTTAGTTCTCTCCAGTGATCTGAGGTCTAGTAGGTGTGTACTCCTGAGACATCTGAGAGGTATTCCATCACTACTATATGACAGGAATGCACATTTGCTTTGGCCTTTCACTGGGCTGACCCAAGTACCTTAGAATGGCTTATGTAGTGTAATGTAGTGTATTATAGTGATGCTGTATTGCTTTGCAGTTGCATTGTAGGTGACTTGAGGTCACACCAATATGCCTAACTGGGAAGACTTCTAGATTGGGATGGACATTGCACTCTGGAAAACCAAGAGCAAACAGACATTTGTTACCAATTGTCATCATAATACCTACAGAAAAAGAGACAGTGTGATCCCACATTGGCTTGTGTCTTGTGTCCCTTCTGCATGACAGTATGCCATGTCTTAGAAGAGGAATCACTGACATTTGGTTTACAGTAGTGTCCTGCACTGTCCTGTGCCCTGAGAGAACTGTGGCTTAAGCAATCCAATTGGCTTGGGCCACTTCAGCAGGATAGTGCCTGTATCTCAAGTCACTCCATTATAGGAAAAAAGTGTACAAACCTCTTGATAACCTTCTCTTCTTAGCAAGTACTGTATGTTAAATACCTACAAGTAAGCATGACAATGGGATTTCATGACAATCAACATTGAGGAAATCATTTTGTTTACCAGCTAGACAACATTGATATCCTTAAAGTCTTTCTTAATCACATTATGTTTACAACCACACCTAATTTACAACATATGATCTTCATGATCAGTAGGCACCACTATTCTAACATTAGGGGAGAGGGATGTTTTTAAATTGCCCTGCTTAACACCACTTAAAACACTGTTGGGTATATTAAGAAAGTGCATTTACGCCACATCATGTCATAGTGATGATTCCTACCATTGCAGCTGCAGCCCTCTCCTCACCCTTCTCTGGAGCCACAGCCCCCTCCTCTCTCCTCTCTGGAGCTGCAGTCTCCTCCTCACCCTTCTCTGCAGCCACAGCCCCCTCCCCTCTCTTCCTTGGAGCTGCAGTCCCCTCCTCTCCTCTCTCTTGTTGAAAGAAATGAAAATGATGTAAAGTCCAAAGTTAGCTAGCCAGACAGTTCTACATACACAGTATTTGGTAAACATACTATCAGTGGCAAACTATTCTTCAGTATGTTCCAATACACATAATGTATTTGAACACCTAATCAGCAGTCACCCATTACATAACAAGTATAAATTAAATAATAAAAGTACATTTCATTGTACAAAAAGTAAGTATTGTTACCTTCTTTTCTCTTCCTCTTTCTCCTGTCTCCCTGCCTGTTATCCTCCCCAGGTGGAGTCCAACCTATCATATAGATATGAATATAGAAGAGGCACATGAGTGACAGCTCTGCCAGCATCAATAAAAGTCCATGACATTAGCCTACTTTTATGTAAAGGTAGGATGTGCAGACAAATAAATGTTGGACAACCAACTGATAAAAATATACCTTCCAATAGTGTCTTATATAGCATTTCAATTCTTTTTAGAATTGCCTTGGCCTGGTCAGGGAGGTGCAGAGGCATTCTGCACTCCATGCCTCCCTCTTTTTACCGTACTTCCTGAGTAGAAGTAGGGGTCACAGACCTAGCACCTTCAGTTTTTCCACCTGAAAAAACTAATGAGTATCAATGAGTTGTTTTATAGTATTATGAAAAAAATGTTTTGGAGGGATCAGAGCTCATATGGCTAATCTTTAAAGTTGAACAATGACATGTTGTAGTTGATATACAACAATGACAACCTACACACATCCACTCACACCTTTGCAGACTAAAGAGGTTTAACTTTCATTCACTATTGGTGTTAAAGGCATAACCAGCATTGTTTACCATGGCTCTGCAACTCAACTGTCAACCATGGACAGAAATGGGTCAAATGCAGGTAGCATAGTTCTCCTTTTGATGTAACTAGCTAACTATTAACTATAACCTATTTTGGCCTGGTTTGAGAATGATGTGTATGGCATGGTGCTGTTTTTAACAGTGTGTGAGGCTTAACATGCATAATTTGACCTGTGTTGCTAGTGTAGTTCAAATTGATCCAGGTCATCCCTGGTTGTTTTGTTAAAGGAATCTGTAAAATGTGCAGTGCTGTGGTTCACAAGGAGCAGGACTGAGCATTTATGCAAAGCAAAAACTGAAACCTCTAATGGTATATATACACATACACACATACATACATACATACACACACATTATGTGCAGTATCTACATTTTTTTTCTGGTGATAATGTCTGGTCTACTGCATGTCTCCTAGCTTACCATGACTATTTTACTACACAGAACAAGATCTTGAAAGCGCTGGAGGGAAAGGGTTGAACATTTTCAATGTAGGCTATATTAAGTTAATAAACAATTGACAAGGGTACAAGATATATAAGTATGTCTGTATATTTCTTTCTGTTATTTAGCCTACCCTCATTGATAAAAATGGACAAAATAATAGAAATACCTTAGTATAACTTAATACAAATCAACAGCACCACAGACTACATCCTCCAAAATGACCATACAGTTGAATAAACACTTCTCTGAAACAGATTCAGCAAAAACCGTTGTATTAGACTGCATTAGGTTTAGCTAAGTGTACCTAATATACTTACGAGTATTTGCTTCATTGACTGAACCCATTGTACCACATTCATCTGCAGAATAAACGCACAATATGCAGTTTCAGCTGCTAGGGGTCTCTCAATCAAAACAATAACAAAAGACGGAGTGTGATAACGCTGTGAAGCAGCGTGGGATCATGGGAGTTGTTGTCTTCATTGTTAAACAACCAGCTTCTCCAGGTTAGGATTATTTCAGTGTTCATTGTTCAGGATGTTTTTACAGAGAGCCAAATTATCTGCAGAGGTCTCCTCCTCTCCAAAACAAACGTACACAATGATTAAAATCTGTAAAAACACTGAATAAAGTAGTTTTCACGTAAAAAATCAGTTTTTCCACTGATGCTGTTCGGTGGACACAGGATGTCCGGAGGGCCTGTGAGCCAAGCTGTTGCTAACGTTTGCTAGGCTTGTTTCTCTGACAGTTTAAGATCCAGACGTTCAGGTGGTTTTTACTGGGAGCTGAATTATCTGCAGAGGTCTCCTTCTCTCCAAAAACAAATGTACACAGGGATTAAAACCGGTAAAAACACTAAATAAAGCAGTTTCATGTTAAAAATCAGTGTTTCTCCAAGGCTGTTTCGCAGACACAGGACGTCCGGGAGGGGCTCTGTGTGAGCCAAACTGCTGCTAATGTTTGCTCAGCTTGTTTCTCTGATAACGTAAGATTCAGATGTCCGATGACTAAAATCCTTCATCCAATTAAAAGATATACTTAAAAACAGCCAAGATCTAAAACGTTTATTGTAAAAATGTCTTTTAAAACTGAATAAAATTCCATTAATGACAGTTTCTAGCGGACAACCCCAATGCTGACATGATATTTTGTGTGTGTATATTCTTTGGTAGAGGTGATATGACACCATTAACAGGCAACCAAATGAAACGGACCGTTACCTTGATTAAAATTACGGATTTCTCTGGGTTTGAAAATTGTTGGAACCATTTGGGATAATGTAAATACATAACATAGGTCTAGTTGTTTTTAGACATTTTAGTGTGGAATAGTTACATATTATAGCTTTAACTTTACCTCCTCTGCAGCAAGCCTCTTCAGATATTCTTCTCTGGCCTGCTCCTCAATTTTTTTTTTTTTGGTCTCTTTCCTCTTCTGAAACAGGGCCTTAAGGAGTTTATCCTCGCCTGTAGATCTGTTTTGCACATCATTTCTGTCTGCCACTTCCTGCCTGTTGTACATTACTGTTTGCCTTCCTGGGGCTGATGTAGTGCAGACCAAATTCTCAGACTTAAGCATAGCAGCCTTCTTCTTCTCTTCTTTCGGCCGCTTTTCCTATTCAGCTTGTTGCCTAGCCACATCCAATTTAAATCTCTGCTCCTCCCTCAGAGATGTAGTGAGAGCCTGCTCCCTCTTTGTAGCTGCTTTGTAACTGTCTTTTTTTGTTTCTGGAGTTTACGGAATCTCTCTGACTGTTCAGGGATTTTTGTGGTGCAGCTTTTCTTCCCTTTCAAGCTGAGCAACTTTGGATTTCTGTTCCTCTGTCTGAAGTATTTGCACCTCTGGAGAAAATTGAAAAGATTTGTGAAATTATTTGTGCTGTGAAATTATCCAAATGCTCTATTTTGATTGGAGAGCTGTAATCACGGACTGAAATCATCAGAAAAAAAATGTGTTGAAGTATTTTAGAGGGATTGACAAGCTACAGTTAAATACATTATTTGTGCCCTCGCAGACTGAAAGTACTTAGATCAAAAAGTTTAGCATATTAATATTTCCAGTGAGGGTCCGTGCCATGTCATGCCAGAAATCATGACGTACAGACAGTGTTTTCATCTGTCCATACAACCTCCATTACGAGGTATGAAAACTTAAAGATCTGGTATTATGGCCCTTTTGACTTTTTTTTATTTTTTTTATAAATACGGAGTTCCAAAAATACTGTTCCAATATGCATCAGTACAATGACTAGCAGTGCCTGTGTGCTATCTACAGATACAGTTCCCGAGTCAGAGCTAACCAGGCGTGAGCTACTGCCATCAGATTCTCCGTGTTCGTGCTGGAATAGCAGAGAGTCTGGTGGAGATTTGACATTCACTAGAAGCACATTAATGGCACGTTGTAAAAGTTTCTGTATTGTAGCCGTGCTTGCAGGCAGTGTTACTACAAGAGGCTCTCCAGTGTGTGTGTCTGTGGGGGAGTGTCCGTACGTAGCTGTAGCCCTGCTGTTATTTTATCATGTTAACGTTCCCGTTATCAGCCCTGAATATCTCGCAAGGCTCTGCATATAGCACAATTATTGACGGGCCCATGTGTTGTGCTTGTGCCACAGAAGAGGAATAAATCTCCAGTTAATGTACAACATTGTTTCTCTCCTGTCTATCAGGCTACCATCAGCTATGCATGAGAGGCACAAACTGAGGCTACACTTAGCCAGTGTTATGCTATATACTTGGAAAGATAGTTGATATTTGAAATATACCTCAGATTCTTGTGTATTGCGTTACAGTTAGGGAGAATTTGTCTGAACTGAATTTTCAAATCCACTCACTTAAATTTAGGTCAACTATATAAAGAGCAACAGAAAACGTTAACTATTGAGCTTATAACATTATTTCATATTGCAAATGATGCACAGTTTTATGAAAAAACCTGATTGCTCATCTAAAATTCACTGCAGAGGATAATGGATGTCCCGCCATTTCAACCCAGTCTCATGGTCACAAAACTGAATCTACTGATTCGTGTACATGGACGCGAATTATCCATTTTTTTCATGACACTCAGCACGACTTTCAAACTAATGTATTTCAATAGGAAGTATCTTTTGTGCCTGCAGAATGTCAATTGAGATTCGGGAGCACAGACGCTGCATTGTTTTTTGCTCATTTGTAATTAATTTTTCAATTATAACCGCCACATTACCGAACATTTAATCAGATTTTATCCTTATATCCTTTATTTCAGTCCTGTTGGCGGATCGGATGACCCACTGCAGGGAAGAAACTTATTCTCACTGCTGAGTTTAATATTCTCAACACAAAAACACAAAAGTGTCCTCGATAACTCAGCAATACGATGGGTTAGTGTTATGGCCATCAGTTTTAATTATTTCACCTTCGATTCTGAGAAATCAAGTTTTTTTTTGTCAGCTTTGAAAGGTAGCAGAAGCAGCTACATTAGCCTACCCATGATCCTCAGCAACCGTTACTATGGTGAAGACGCCAGCTAAAGCCGTGACATAACATATAGTCAGTATAACATTGTATAGTACTGCAGATTGGTGGTTACATTCAGGAGCAAAATACTGAGATAGATAGATAGATGCCTACTTTTTTTTGGGCCTATTTTCTTTTGGCCTGCATCCACATCACGACTGTCACGTTTCTGTCTGCTCAAACAAACAAGTGTGGCTGCCATTCATTTTATTCTTAGTGGGAAATGCAATATTTTAAGATAGTTTCAGCATTAAAATGATTTTGATAACATTTCTAGCAAGAAATGTGCAATTTTCATATTTGTTCAGTGAATGCATATTTCATTTAGTTTGTCACTTTTTACGGAGATTCTTGTTTGCAAAACCTTTAAACTTAAGATTAATCCATGTACAAATGTTGCCCAAAAAATAAATGTACCACTTACTTGAAAAGTGTTAGTGATGTTAAAAGGGTTTTGTGTAAATTTTCTGTGTGTCACGGTGCAGGCCCGTGACTGCTAGAGTGTAATGACCACAGATGACTAGACACACTGGCCCTAGGTTAGCAGGTTGATCCTTTGACTGAGTGGTTAGTGCAGTTATCTGTGGTCTGGGAGACTGGGGTTCAAGACCTGGTATGGGAGCCCTCCTTTGCTACACTACGCTTTTGACAATTGAAGATATTCTGAATGAGTCACCTGGTGTGTGTGAGTGTGTGATTAAGGACAAACCCTACATGCGTGTGGACTATCATGCAATTATGGATTGTATTCAAGCACTATGTCACTTTATGACTGACATGTCTTGAGAAAGGTCCTTGTGACCGAAACGTCGACAACCTTTTTCAAAAAAAGCAATGCAGAGGTGATGAGTATGTGAAGGAAGTGACCTTTTTCTTCATTGGATCTTTGGGGTATTTGATTCCCTGCACCACAGGAGAGACTAAGCAAGCAGTGTGCATGTTGCTTTTCTACTCTTGATTAATAAAGCAGCATTCTATTTTATTCTATTCTGATTTATAAAGAACAATGTTAAGCAGGGAAATTCTGAGGTAGTGAAGCAGTATTTCTAAGTTTGCTGCTACCCTATGATTTGAGTCAGTGGAAGGCAGATTGATTTACTTTAAAATAAAAAAATATCCTTCATCCAGATTTTAAAACAATCAACTCCATAACATTTTTCTTTGGATGAGCTTAGTTCTCAAATAAAATTAAAACCTAATTCAGTGAGACTTCTCACCATAGCCAATATTTGCAAGACTAGAAGGTAGTGTTATTCCCTAACCCAAGTCAAACTGAAACAACAAAGAAAACAACTAAAACTAGTGCATACACATACACACACACACACACACAGGGAAATAAGTATTCAACACATCCACATTTTTTTCAGTAAATATATTTCCAGTGCAGCTATTTACATGCAATTAAGACCAGACATTGGTATTAACTCAGTAAGGCAACACAGCTAAAGAAATCATAACATTCCAATAAAAAAAAGGTTATGTGCATTAAATTGGAATGACACAGAAACAAAGTAGTAACACACCAACTGCAATAATTGGTGGAGATATATAAATAGATACAGATATAGATAGATAGAAAAATATAGATTTCTTTTATTACAAAACTATTACTATTATAAAACATAATTAAAACCTTAAATAAAACCATTAAGTATAAGTGTGCTACTAATATTTCAAAGAAAGACAAAACCGGAGTGGGCTGAGGCTGGTAAATGGGGTGGCAGGCTACGCTGAGGTGTGTCTAGGGGTGCTACCATATACTCACCACACGCATAGTCACAGCAAACTAAACACACACACACAGCAAACTGGTGAACCACTCCTGCGTCCCAGTGCCTTTAACAACAGCAAACAGTGAAGGGACCTCACCCATGGTGACTAGCCCCCTCAGAAATAAGAACTACAAACAAGGTTAAAACAAAATACCAGTTGATTCCACCAAAAAAAAAAAAAAGGTACACAATTATGACAACACTAAAGACCAGGCAAAACAGCAGCAGGTGGAGACCTACAAAAGAGACATATAATTAATATAGTCCTCCACTTGCATACACAAATCAATTTAAAGTCATCCAGGCCCTACTTACTACTGTGGTATGAAAAGGTGTATAAGCAGGAAGACTGACAGGAGGCACTGTCAAGGAAGCTAAAACAGTCAAAGTTAGCCATCTAAAAACAATATAGCTTCTTCCTAGCAATCAAATATCAGCCTACATACCTCTGACCAAGGAAAATGGCAGGAGCAAGAGAGAGAACAAAGCCAATAGGTGTTTTATATAATCTGGCCCTGATTAGGGAATTTGTTAGAGGATGCGTCAAGTCCGGGGTTGCGTTCACTAACACTACACATGATACTGTATTCACTTGCACAAGGGGAGCATTCCCCACCACAATTATGTCTGGTCCTCAAAGGCAGAGAATTTTTATCTGCAAAACCATCAGTCGTGAATTACAGTATGTCACCTCAGTAAATCTAACTGAATACACAGTTAACCTCAACAGGTGTGAAAAACTGGTGCAAAGGATTTAGTAAATATATCCCTTAGTAAGTTAGGTGGAGATGTCTTTTTTCAACCTTTCAAAATCTAAAAACATAAGCAAAAATGTAAGGAATGGATTAACCATGTTTTTATCTGCTTTAACATAAACTACAAACTTTAGAATGCCAGGCTAACTTAGCTAACCTGGCTATTTTTGTGGGACCACAGGTTATGTTACAAAATATTCCTGTTCACGACAGCACATTCACTGTGAAGTCTTTTCCCTCTGTATGGAAGCCAGTCCTGGATCCTACTATGTAAAAGTGGTTAAGGCTAAGCTCTGTAATGGAGAGATATCTCTCCAACATACCCAGCCACACTCTTTCTTTTGCTGAATTAAATGTTACACATTATGATTGAATTTTGAAAAATAAAATATCTAATCTCTTGTTTGTCCAAAGTATGCAAGCTAAGCCACCAAACTGTATAATGTGTGTATGTATGTAACAAGAGTCTGATTCTCCAGTTTTTCTTTCATACTTAATACATAATACTACAGGAACTAGCCCCATATGTGACCTGAGCACACCATACTCTATGACTCAGTCACACAGGCTTCTCAGTGTAAACCTTATGGGGGAGATACAAACGTTATTTTTATACCTGATATCTGGCTGTGTTTTGCATCTTCAAACACATGCACACACAAGTGTACTTTGGGACAATCGGTTTTTGACAGCGATATTTTTTTTTCTGAATTTTGTGCAGAATTTGGGTCGGATCTGTGGTTGTTTATTGATATAGCCATCAGTTTGTGGTAGTATGTATTATAGCCCTAGGAAAGATGTGTAAAATAGTGCACAGTCTTATTTAGGATTAAATGCTGGGAAGTGAGATCCCAACATCTCCTGGGATTTCTCATATAAATCTGCTCTGTAACAGAATGAAATGTCCAATAAAATGCCACTTTTAATGCGCTTATGGCTGAGTCTATAATAGGCAAATTAGTGTTACCAATAATGTTGTTCACGTCACTGAGTGTAATCTACGATTTAGAAATCTTAATACTGATGTTATGTTTGTTTCCAAAACTTGTGTGTAGGATCTTTTCCTCCAAATATATGAAATACCTGTAGCCATCATACTGCTGCAGGATTAATATGAACATCAAACAAAGCAACAAAGACAAATGATGTGTTATTTTAAACAACACAAAGTAAGCCTACATACAGATTCTGGGTTTAGACAGTAAAAGTAAAAAAAAAAGTTGGATAGAGTTAGACAGAGTTTTGACCTGTGTGTATGCGTGCCCACCTACGTAGCTACGCTGAACACATACACACACAAACCACAAATGACACACAGGTAGGAGATGCAGACCCAACAAAACAAAAAGAATAAACAGGAATGATTTGATGAAATTCATAAGCCATGTCTACATTAATCAGTTACACTAGCACTGTTATACTCTTGTTTCAAAGACTGTCATAGACTGGATTCTGAAAGCAATGACAATGAGTCAGCAAGTCAAGTATAAGTTTAAATTTATTTAAAAGTTTAGTTTCACAGAGGGTTTTTATCATGCCCACATTTAAAAATGACCTTAAACCCTCATTGAGGGCAAGGAAAAACTCCCCAAGAAAGTCGTTTAAGAGGCAAAAAAGGGAAGAAACCTGCTCAAGTGCCTGCTCAAAGAGGGCGTCTACAAAAACAAACTCATAAGTTAATGCCTATAGTTATTGTCTATACAAGTGACAGTTTTTAATGCTGTCCAGCTTGTTTTAAGTCAGTCAGGTTGCAGAAGCCCAGTGCAGCCCTGGGGGACACACGCCACACAAAGTCTGCATTTCTGAAATGTTGAGGTTTTGGTAAACCTTTTCTTGTGCAGCAAATTCAGAATCATGAAAATACAAAACATGCAAAACGTTATGAGAAAATATAGCAAAGTAGTGATGGTGATCTGAGGAAAATAACATGTCAATGACCATAACATTAACTTGGAATGACTTGAAAATAGATTTCATAACCTGGCATAAAGCATTAGGATTTTGTGACAACGCATCCATAAACAGTAATCATGGACTTGGACAAGTGAACATCAATATATTGCATATATCATAATAAAATGTTAATCAATGAAAGATTGAAAATCTTTAGTGCGCGCACACCCTTTGGAAACAGCAGATGTGGTAGAGATAGTCAACTGTTGCTATAAAAGGTACAAGATGGCTGCGTAGTTCATATGACTAGTTTAAACCCACCAGCCAGTCTCTATCAGAAACAATGGCTTCGACAGCATTGGAAAACCTGTACTTAATGAGTGGTAAGATTGACACATAGTGAGTTACATCCCTTCAGTTGCTGTTAAGTTAACATTACTAAAGGCTTTTGAACTGACTGCATTCCACATTTAGAAAATAGCATGCTAGCTAGCTAATTCTTGTCTCATTTGTGGTCTGATAAACAATAAATTCATCAAATTCAGTGCCTCATATCACTATATGTCATGACTTGCCCTACTCTGTCTCTGATTGGCTAGTACTCATTGCCTTCATTGGTTGGGTTGGTTAGGTTTAGGCATGGGGAGTGAGATTGATTATGGTTAGGGTAAGCCAATCAGAGGTAGAGTAGGGCAGGTCATGACTTTGCCATCCTAGGAAAAAAAATATCACCTCCAGGAAGATCCACCAGTGGATGGCAAGAGTGAACTGGTGGCTAACTGCTGCAGGAATCATTCCCTCAGTGTTACTGTCTTACCCAGAGCAAGAGGTGGAAATCAAAAAACATTTTGCTGATTGGAATTGCTTCATTCAGTCAAGTCCAAAAATTTGTAGCCAGAAATATTAATTTAGGTGTGCCTGTGGGATATAAGGTGGTCAAGAACCAAATCAATCCATAACAGTTTTTTACTCTTGTTTTAACATTGGTGTTAGTGTAATATTTGCCTACTACTTCCATTGTATCAATTGCAGGCTGCTTGTTTAGTTTACTGTTGCTTAGCAGCATATGATAGACTTATGAAATAAGGTGGAGAAGGCGAGCTGCAAGATTATTTCTTCATTTAATGCTGCAGTGATTTCCCCAATAACATTAAAGCACAACTGTTGCATAAAAGCAATGTGAAACCTGAGTTGTGGTGACTGGAATACTCACTGAACATCTGCAGCATTGAACATGCAGCTACATCACATCAGATTTTTTTAGGCTAAGCCTATAAGCTATTTGCATAGTGCCACTACATGGCAAAAACAGACAGCGTACCACTGACATAAACTGACTAAGCATCATGTATCCAACAATATAGCAATCGTTACATTCAAAATCCCTCCCTCAGCCAAGAACACAATAGGCTGCACCAGCAGGTCCCCTTTCAAAAATGGCTTCTACCATCAAAAAGCTAAATTTATACAAAAAGCACATTACATGTATCAGCACATCTTCAAGGTTTAAAACAATACAAAACATCAACTGAGCTGGGATGTGTGATTTCCAAAGCTTCCAGACTTTAGCAGAATTGAGTGAAAATCAGAGAGGAGTCACAGAAATGTAGCTGCAGGATTTTAGTGAAATAAACTCTAGTAATATTTTTACATTACACACAGGATCAACTGTTTACTGTAGGTTTGACATTGCTTTAAATCCAAAGACATGCATATTTATCACAAAAGTTGTAGAAATGTCCCCAAATAGTGTGGATACTATATTTAACTGAGCTTAGAATGTGAATTAATCTTATTTTCCTGTTTCTGCAGAGCTGAAGTTTCATCCCATAGCAACACATGATGGAACAACATTACTTGTTAGAAATCTGTCTCTGAAAGATCTGATGTACTTACAGACACACATACATAATTTGGTTTGGAGGGAAACAGTAGCTAACTCATCCAGAAAATCACTCCAACCGGGTGTGCAATCCACATATCATAAGTAGGCTATTATTGCACAATTCTCTTATTTACTTAGCAAACATATATATTCACATAAAAAATTATCAAACGCATGTATCAGATACATGACTTTCACACCCTCATTTATACGCTTGACATGCAAAAAATATCCCACAAGGCGTACAATACTATACTTAGTTACTAAAATTTAAAACAAACTTACTCTCTGAGTCTGAACTCTGATTTGATGAACCCCAAGATGGGAAAATCAGAGTTTTCGGTTCCAGAACAGCTGATCAGTCAGGTCAATCAACTCTGAGTATGTTCTGAGTTAAGTTTGTGCATGGTGAATGAAAAAAGCCATCATTAATGGAATTCTGGTACTACGATTCACCATGGCAACAGGTAAATAAAAGACAGAGCCTCCATTTTAATCCAGTGGATATAGAGATATTAATGCATGTGTATATGGATGGTGCACATTTATCTTAAAAAAAAGAGCCTGAGTCAGAACAGGAAAGTGTCAATAACTTAACACAAAGTTTTGTTCAGTGTTGTCCATTATTTCAACATTTACCAGGCTTACATTTTCTTAATAATGATAAAGTGGAATCTGACTTTGTATCAGGCTGTAGCCTTCATTACATTTTAAATATATTTGTTCAGCGTTAATCTGACGGGAGACAAAACACAGGAGGCAGCAACTGAAGATGAAAAATATAGTTAAAGATTTAAGAAATATATAGATCAAAGATATAGAGACATGACTGTAAGCTCACAGTCTGATCCAGTAATAACGTGTTTGGTGATTTGCACTTGAAAAGGCATCAAGGTTAAAATACAGTAGATTTTAAATGTTTAGATGTGTATTTGTATCTTGGCTCAACAGCATTCAGTGATGCTGCTCAATCCTGCTCACACATAGATAATAACATCCTGGGCACACCCGTGGCTACGCAGGTGTCATTGTCACTGGCTAAGTTAAGCGGTTGCATCACTTTACATCAGTAAGTGAATTCATTAATGTTAAAATGTACTTCAAAATGTACAACAGTAAGTGAACGCAACATCGTTCATATGGCCAGATGTCCAGCACTGATTCTGACTGACTTCAGTTCAGTAGTATGTTCAGTCTGTTGCTAGTCCAAGCTGTCCTATTCACTTCAGTACAAACTAGCCTGTACAAGCACTGCACATAAGTTTAATAGCTCAGCAGCCACTAATTTAGGAGTTATCACATCATGATGTTGTGATGATGATGTTGTTGTGATGACGTTTCTGTAGTGGTGTTTAGCGTAGTGTACTTTGAATCTTGGCTGAGCTGACTGGTGATCTCAGTCACCAGTGAGAAGCTCCACTAAAAGAGTATATTCAGTATAGTCAGTTCAATTAAAATCAAGTCAATTTTATTTATATAGCACCAAATCACAACAGAAGTTATCTCAGGGCAATTTTCACATAGCGCAGGTCTAGACCATCCTCTTTAATTTAAAAAGACCCAACATTCCCCCACGAGCAAGCACTTGGCGATAGTGGCAAGGAAAAACTCCCCTTTAACGGGAAGAAACCTTGAGCAGAACCGGACTCTAGGTGGGCGGCCATCTGCCTTGACCGGTTGGGTTGAGAGAGAAAGAAGGAGGGAGAGGGAGAGGGGAGAGAGAGACACAGAGAAACACAGCAACAGCAGCGATGGGGTGTCACGCTGGACTGCAGTTGGTCCGCAGCTGGTCTACTGCAAGACAAGAAAGCACAAAACTACGGGGGAAGATACCATGTGAGTTACATTCATTAATGTGTATGAGTGCATACAGATGGAGAGGAGGAGGAGGAGAGAGGGGGTACTATGTGCTATTTAAGATATGATGGTGCCTGACCATTAAGCACTTTGTAAGTGAGAAGGATTTTAAATTCTGTTCTGGATTTTACAGGGAGCCAGTGCAGAAAGGTAAACTGGGAGAAATATGATCTCTTTTCCTAGTGGAGCTGCATTCTGGACCAGCTGGAGAGTTTTTAGAGACTTGTTGGCGTTTACTGTACATGCGCCTGGATGAAAACATAGAGGATAAACTGGCTGACCATAGAGTAGACAGGGGCAACCTTTTAAAGTCAAAACCTGTCCAAAGTCTTTGTCTAGTAGCGGAGCTACAGTCACTGTTTGAATCAGTCATAATAGTCGGTGATGGCAAACTAATTTCAACGTCTGAATTGTTTGCCAGCCCTCCCATCTTCCTCTGTATCCTCTTCTCTGGACCTCTTCCTCATTATCAGGCAGTGGGTCTTCCTCTCCAACATGCTGGTTGACTTCCATGTCAGCACCAGCATCTTGGACTGGATTCATTCCAGCGTACTCCGCATAATCATCGTCAGTGCTGTCAGAATCGCTGTCAGAATCGCCGTCAGAGTCGCTGTCAGCAAACTCATCCCACCATCGGAATCGTTTACTGCTTCTCTCTTCAGTTTCTTCGTCCTCCTCTCTTGACCTTCTTCCGGATCCTCCAGGCAGGGGGTCTTCTTCTGGGATGTCCTGGTTGTCTTCCATGCCAGCGTCTTCAACTGCAACATTGTTGTCACCGTTGTCAACATTACCAACATTGTTATTGCCAATGTTTTCATCGTTGTCAACATTGCCGATGTTGTCAGGGTTGTCAGCCGCATTTTGGTGCTGTATCATGTGCAACCCCACATCGTCATTTAATATTCCAAGGTCCACCAGATATTGCAGCCAAGCGAAGAGTCCAACCTGAGGTTGATGGGCTGGTAGATAATCTCCAGTTGGAACAAACTGGCGGTGAAACTGGTGGTCTGCAAGATCATTTACACAATTAAATTAGCATTCATACAAATTAACTGAATAATTTTAGAAAAAAAACAATCATCAGAGATGTATGTTACATTATAAACCAAGTACTCACGATTATCACCATTGTGGAATCCATCTCCTCTTCCTTCCATTTTGACTAAAAGAATCAGACAACAAAATAATTTGTTTTCATATAATATTATGTGTATATAAAAAATGGTAGATTTGCTGTCCGTTTACTTTGATCAGTGTATATACATGAGGCTTATATCTATACAAACCAAGGATCTAGAGACACCAAACATTCATTCAGTGATATAGTTTTAAGTAAGGAGAAATTCATGAAAATCCAGATTTTCCATCACTGAAAGGAATAGTTCAACATGTTGGGAATCAAGTGTATTTGTTTTCTCGGTGAAAGTTAGATAAGAAGATTGATATCACTCTCCTATCTCTCTGTTAAATATGAAGCTTCAGCTAGGAGACAATTAGCTTTTCAGTGACTTCCTGAAGACTTCTCATCACTGTGAGGTTGCCAGGCAACCAGCAGAGTCCCAAGAAAAATTGCTGCTCACGGTCAAGAAATGGAAATAAAACCCCAACTTGTTTCACATGTTATAATATCATTTAAACAAATGATATATAGCATGTTATATATTTTGGTGAGTTTTAGAGGTGCTGGTAGGCAGATTTTGTTACCTTTGGGCAGAGCCAGGCCAGCTGTTTTTACCCTGTTTCCAATCGTTATGCTATGATCAGTGAGATATGAAAGTGATATTGATCTTTTCATTTGACACTCGGAATGAAAGTCAGTTAAATTAGTAAAACTTTACTTACCCTAACCACTACATCCTAACCCTAACCCTTATCTTAACCTTAAACCAATGTTAACCCTAAAGGTTAATGGTTTACATTGTGGTGCACATCAATTTGTCCCAAAAACGGCAGGTGAGTACAACAGATTTATATCCCCACAACCTGAATAGGTTATTATTATTATGCCAGTGCTTTTGTACTCAAGTCCACACCAGCTGATTAATGTAACTCTATAGTAGACATAGTGATGAATATTGGTCCTATCACCTCTGTG
Organism: Scomberomorus guttatus; assembly: GCA_038419695.1. Taxonomy (NCBI): domain Eukaryota; kingdom Metazoa; phylum Chordata; class Actinopteri; order Scombriformes; family Scombridae; genus Scomberomorus; species Scomberomorus guttatus. The sequence goes on from CM076445.1 coordinate 3,040,904, forward strand.
AGTGAGCCATCAACACTTGAACATCTACTAAAACATGACTGAGAAACCCACACAACAAAACAAAAATCTTAATTTAACACTATGCCAGTGATTAAATGGGTCCACCCCAGCAGAGTCCTTTTAATACTTAATTATAGACTACATTGTTAAGGAATAATACTATGTATAATTTATAGACTCACCTTAATTCCAGGGAACCGGTCTGTAAAATTGCAAATTACAGAGCAGTTATTAATTGGTGGTTGCCTTTGGCAAAAGTAGAAATATATCTGAAATGTTTTTTGCCTTCAAGGATAAATTGCAGATGCTCTAATGTGCCTTCGAATGTTGATCTGTGTTGATCTGGACTCAGTGAGTGCAGAGTTAGTTCTGAGAAAATTCTTCATTCTATTGTGATGTCAGAACATTGACACCCAGGATTCTAGAATTCCATTTTTCTCAATTGTTTCTCACATGAACATGTCATAGGAGCTGAACAGCTACTGATATCACAAGAACAGAAAATAAGTACAAGCCAATTTAAAATGTTTATGAACGTGAAAAGATCTACATTTGACAGCCATCTTAAAGTCTGTGTAAAGCAATAATAAATGTGAGTGAGTTTTATTAATTAGGTTTCAAAATCATAGAAAAACAAGAATTATTCCGAGCTCTGAAACGTGTCCACTGAAGGTGCTGAAACCACGCCCCCAACTGAACAGTCTCTGAGCCTCTGAAGTTCACAATGCTCATGCTAAACTCCCTTAAAAAATATGTAATTTAAAATAGGCCTTGTTTGTAGCTGTAGGAGCCACAGTTTAATTCGGCACCTATTTTGTAGGTAAATGTGGACTTATTTCAGTAAAAATGTAACTTAAATGAGAAGTTAACAAGCTATCCGTCACCAATCATCGTTATGTTAAATTGTCGGTGTCAACGTTACTCGCTTCTTTGTAAAGCGCCAACGAGTGGCTGGATGTAGCAGCTGCAGGAATACGTCTGTAGTGACGGGGAAGGCAGCGAAGGCACCAGAGTACTAGTATTCAGCAAAACAGCCTGGGGCAGCGAGGGTGAGACTGGATGGACTGCGGGCAGACACACAGGCACGGCTGCCACAGCGGGACACAGATATATCCTCTGGGTGGACCGGAGCTTTCACACCACCTCTTTCCATCTACGGATGCTTCAGCTGGGTTGGAAATAACTCCTTGAGTGCTACGGTTAACCGAAAATTCACCAGTAACAGCTGATACCATGACACCAGTGTCTATCAGCCTGGCTCTGCTGGCCGGGAGAGAGCGTAAACAAAGGGAGGAAGAGAGGAGTGCTAATGGCTAAGCTAAGGCTAACTCCTCATCTGCTATCTCTACCCAGCATTTTCCTCACCAATGTAAGGTCTCTGGTGAACAACATGGATGAACTGTGACTGCGGATCACCACTCATAAAAGGATTATGGATTGCAACTTCATGAATTTTATGGAAACATGGCTTAACAGCAGCGTCCCCAATAGCACCATTGAGCCTGCTACATCCTCAGGGCAGATACAATAGCTAATGACTCTGGTAAGACCAGAGGGGTGTGGAATATCTCAAAGTTAAGTGTAGACCTTTCTATCTGCTCAGAGAGTTTACATCTACTGTTGTGACTGCAGCATACATAAGGATGCTAATGCTAAACTTGCAATGAAAGTATTGCATGTTGCCATTAGCAGACAACAGACTACACACACAGCCGATGCCAAGGTGCTCTAGTTCCTATATAGTGCTGGGGGGTGGGGGGCTACCCCACTACGTCACGGTGTAGCCGTTTTAGGCACGCCCAACAATACCAGAACACACAACAACACAGAAATGAAAAACAGTTTAATGGTCTAATTCCACAATTCAGTACTACATAGTTCACAGTAATGTTTTCAGCAATTATTTTCTAACATGTATAATGTTTCAAAAGAAATCTCTGATTTTCTGACTTTTCACTGACTTTAAATGTATCATAGAACATACAGCAGGCCTCAAGTGTTGCAAACATCCCTCATTTTCTAATAAATTCTTTCTTTCTTAACGTTTCTCATCTCCACTGCCCTACAGTGGATCAGCAAGAAGGGGCTAAATATAATACAACTGTTTTTCACATTTACGTAAAAACTTTAAACTAGTTTATCATATAAATCAATCTTTTTTTTACAAACAAAACATATAATCACAGATATAAAATACATTAATACATTCACAAACATATCTATCAGTCCTGCTGCTCCACATACTGCCTCATAGCTCATGCAGCCTGTTATCAGAACACAGAAAAAATAACACATTTCAAGTAAAATAACTTAGTGTGCACATGTATTCCAAAAAAGGAAAAACAAACTGACTGTCTTGTGTCAGTATCAGTCTGGAAAGATTCCTGATCAGTTTCCGACAGCTCAGACAACAAGATGCAGAATTCCCACCAAGTCATTTATATAACTCACACTTCAAATATTACTGAGTTATCGTTATCATTTATTTACTTACAGTTACATTGTGCACACCTGTGCCTACTGTTTATCTGACAAAGTCTGGTGTGGCTTTTTTTAGCTAAATCAGTTTATCTGTCTGACTACAGTACATTACAATCACATCACAATACTGCTACTGTGGTTTACTCTAAGTCACAAAGTACAGTAGACAGAGCAGTACATTCATTTGTTGTTTGCCTTTATTACCACCAATAGCCTGGATCACGTGGTGAGATTATCAATAATGTAACGTTATGAATATGACCATTTAGGTGGAGGTACAAGGCAAAGATAAAACAACATTGTCAGCTGAATAAATGTCAGGAACAAACTTATTGAAGGCCAGCAGATTAATTACAGCTTGTGACAAAATGGGTGAGACTGCACCATTTGTCCCCATTACAATTACAATTACATTTGTTTGTTTAGCCAGTATATGTAGCACTGCTTTCACATATTAACCTAGGTTTTGTTTGTGGTTAGACATTGTGTTACATTTACACCTGCATTTATGGTTTAATCAAGACAGACAAGTATTAAGATCACTTATTGTTTATTTAACACTAGAACCGTCACAGGGTAAAATTTACCTGTGGCAGTTTTTCCAATTGTACATTACTACTTACTTTTAATATTCATGTCCCCCAGTCTTTGACTTTTCCTAAATTTGTTAAAAAATAGTGAAGATTAATCCAGATTAAAAACAGTCATTTATATACATAACCGCCACCTGGTAAAATTTACCCGTATATGAAATGCATTTATTTATTATTTTATCTTATGTTTAAACATTCTAAGTTGCTAGGCAACAGCGTTTGTTGGAGTGTGTGATCTGACAACTACGTCAAGTCATAATTAAATGATAAAAAGAGCAGAGGAGAATGACCTGCATAAAAACCTTCACCTATTGCCTGAAGTGTGGTGTGTGTGGAAAATGCACAGACAAGGTGCTGAATGTCTGCTCAAAGTGTGTTTGAGGGGCACGTATAATCACGTGTTGTGTAATGAAGATGATTCAGCCTCCTCACAAATGTTCATTGTGTGTAAAACTTAAGAGTATTTTTAGTTAATTGATTACTCATTCATTTTATTTTTTTCATGCTACCATTTATTGTTTATAGGCTATTTCGCCTAATTTGCCCATTGCCTTACTCTGTTTTCATGAATAGACAAAAGCTAAATATATATTTGCATTATGATGTTATACATTTAAAAAAAGCTTTAAAGGTTACCTCAAGTGTTTTGGTGATGTTCTTTTATTCACACATTGTTGAATTGCCTAATTTAATAATTGATTAGGTGAAATTGTGCGTTTGACTTTGTCATGTCCATTTCGTTGCAACATTAAAATGTTGCTCATTAATGTCCATTTAGGGTATTTAGGCTACTTTGGTAGTTTAAATAACATGGGTTATCTCACATTTACTCATTTTTTACATTGTTATTGAGTCATTTGTCATAGTTTGCCACACTGATAGGCTACCTGCCTATTGACTGCAATGAAAGAATTGTCCTTATACTTGCCTTGCTATGCCATTGACTGTGTCACTATGATGAGCAGTGTCATTTAATCCAATCACTGTTAATCAGCATTTCAGCTGCTGAATGTAATTAGATGTGTTTACAAACTATCAGCTGTAATGCCAGCTGAATCCTGTCAACTTATTAAGAATGTCAGATACCAGGCCTATATAAGTGTCAGATAATACTTGACGAAATTTGTGTTCTCTCCAAGGATTAGAAAACCGCAATAGCTTGTGTGCTTTCCACATGGGACATGCTCCAGCAAGACCAGGAGTGTTCAAGACGCAGAAGAGCTCGTCTGCAGCATGCAATCATGTATTTACTAGAGGTAATCATCATACAAATATAATGCTTTAACAGTATTTAAACTAACACATCACAACACATTGATAGCTGGAGGTTGTCTAATAGGACATCATAGCATTTTGCCAAACATAGCTACAGTGCATGCACAAACCTACACACAAAAGGTGAAATATAGCTCAGCCAGGTAGACAAAAGAAAGCATACATAATAGCCTCAGAATACGTTGTCTGTGTCAAACACGTTTCATGGTCCAGGTAGTTCAGACAAATGTTATTCTATGAAGAAAAAAGTGAGGGAAGTAACACAATTTCCTTTCTTTTCTAGATTGACAGTGCACCAATACATGCATGCCTCAATTCCCATGTGCCAGTCCTCACTGTGTACTTTGATGGCCAGAAGGACCTCATGGCTGACTACAGGCTGGGGCTTCATTGAGGCATCGGGCCTTAATGAGGATTATGCCATCAAAGTACACGCAAGGCTGGTTACATGAGGTGCATATATTGATCACCACTGGTTGGCACACAGCTTATCATACAGTTAAGTGTTCAAGTCTACAGTCTGCAGACTGGTGCACACTGGAGTAGAGAAAATTGCAGCCCTTTGCCAGGAGGTCATCAGACTGCCCACCCCTGAAGCACTGGATGAGGTTGGCCAAGCATTTGCATGGCTGGCCAACAGCCCAGTGTTCTCTAGGTGTGTGGGCACCATTGATGGCTGCCATGTCCGCATCAAGGCCCCCCCAGGACCTGTCTTTAAAGATATTACAGTGTTTATTAAACAAAAGCAATATCAACAAAGTTAGCAGATGCTTTGATCAATAAATCACTCCTAAAATAGCTATGTACAGTGAAAACACATGCAAGCGGGAGCGTGCGTGTGTGTATGAGTATGGGAGTGTAGATGGGTATGTGTGGGTCTCTGTGTGTGTGGGCAAGATGGCAACTGTGATCTGGGAAGATGACATCGTGCAAAATTTTGGATGACTGATGTGATCTTGTGAGATGACATCACGTGATTTTAAGGATGGTGGGCGTGATCTCAGGATATGAAGTCACATGAGAACCAAATAACAGATGTGACCATGGTGTCTTGGTTAGAACAATAGCAAGATGGCGCCGCCTGGGGGTCGGCATCTCTGCACTCACCCAATTCAATGTATCAAATACACGTGTCTGATGGTAAATAACGAGGGGCAGAGCGGTGCTGTGTCCCACATTATCTGACCGTCAGATGTGTAAGAAAAGGTGTGTATGGGTGTTAGTACCAGGAGAGAGAGAAAGGAGGTAAAGAAACACCGGCTCACAGCAACCGTGAGGGGAGAGCAGCGGTTGTTTTCCCACAGAAAGCATGCGTACTGATTCTAACAGTGAAAGAATCTTGGCTCTAGATCTTTTTAGTTTCAGAGAAAAATTGCCATTTTATGGAGACATGCTCCTCTCCAGATCATGGTTTTTCCACAGAGAGAGTGCGTATGGACGGCAGTCTGATTTTCGATCGGCAACAACTTACTTTCACTCATGGTGGCACAAACACAGCAGTCCCGAGTGGGACAAACACAAAACAGTCTAGCGTGGTGAACACAAACTAAACAGGCAACAAACTTCAAAATACTCCTCTGAGTATAGCAGAACAAAATGGACACAGCGGCCCATCCAAACACAACAACAAAAAACAACGGGCCAACAAGATTCGAAATCCGGGCTACCGTATGCCAAGCAACAGTTTACAAAGCCTTGGAAATATATGGACACGATGTGGTTTGATCCAGAGAGGAGCATGTATCCACATAATGGTGATTTTCTCTGAAACTATAAGGTCTAGAGCCACTGTTAGAATCAGAAGGATCTGACAAAACAAGGAACATATATTTTCTCCAGATATGACAGAAAATGACACTACAAGAGGTGGAGAAAGTGTTATGAACAAATAGAATTTGTCACAAGGGAATTAAAATGGGCATTTTAGTCTCTTGCACAAAAACTATACCACTTAGATTTTTAAGTATGTGTTTAAGTATGAAAAGAGAATTGCAACATCATTTGCTGTAAAAATTGTTCAGGTAGAGCGATAACCTTCGGATTTATCCTTTTTAGCTGAAATTTTCTGTGCTTTCTGTGCTTTACAGACTGGCTCTGCCTCTAACAACCCCTTGATCTCTCACTCAGATGCCGCCAATATGCAAATTGACAAAAGTCCAGAGGGTCTGAAAAGAGATCATCATACTAAAACATTGTGTTCAAAAACTATACAAGATATCAAAAAGGTGTTTCACACCAACATATTTCAAATTCTTGTGTCTCATTCAATATTTGAATGACATTTCTAGCTGAAATATTGGCAAAGTGACACAGCTCCATAGAGAAGGTCAAAGTGGCCAAGTGCATCCCTTAGTGGCTCTATTAACGGCTAGTGTGTTGCCAACTGTTTTACTGCTAGCACAACTGTTACTGTTTACTAAACTTGTTGTAGCCCAGGAACTCCCGGCTAGGCCAACACTAGTACATCTGTTGTATCACAAGGACTTGGTTACTCACTTGCCCTGGCCGAGGCTGCAACCTCTGCCCAGCAACTGTAGAATCTGGTCCATAGATACAAGTGTTGGCTCAGCTCCTCCTTGACCGATGTCCAGTGGGTTCAGCAGTGTATCAGCGTTAGCGTGGCCCTTTGTTTGCCTGGCTTTTTCCTCCTCTTGACTGGCATCTTCCTGGCCTTACAAACACCCACTTCCCACCTCCAGCTTCACTTCCTGGTCGCTGAATGGTTCCTTGGTGCCCTGCCCCCGACTGAGGATTGGTTGTTCCAGCTGTCTGTCCTATTGCTCAATCAAGTTAATTGTTCAATCGATTGCACTTTTAGTGAGGTAGGCAGTACACTATGGCAGAAAAAACAAACTACAACACACAACAAAACTTTACAACCCAAAGACAGTTCAAAACAATCCCAAAATACAGTTAAAGCCAAATAATCCAAAATAATTCAAGCACAGCAACTAATAAATATGCATGCAAAACAAACACATCAAATCAAGAATATTCTGCCATGTGAGACAGACACACACATACACACACACACACAAAGTTACTTAACTAATTGCATGGAAACTGCATAGCACACTTGTTGGCTGGGCATGCCAATAGTGTGTCGAACAAGGTCTGAGAATAGGGAGACATCAAAAAAAGAGTAAAGATTAGATATTAGAAATATTTTAAGAAGAGACCAGTGGATTCCAGCACTAGCACTAGATTTCCACAAGAAATCAGTGCAGAAAGTGTTGATAGTCACATCAGAACGAATAGCAGCACAAGTCATAACGCAGACAATGTTGATGTTAAAGAAATTCCCCAGACCAGGGACAGAGACCATGGTGCAGAAAATGGTGAGGATAAAGAAAATACTATGTGCAGGGACAGACAGGGATGGCTGAAGTAAATGGAGATAAAAGGGGTGAGTGTGTTGATGATACCTTATTTTGTGTTTAGAAACGGCCAAATAATTCAAATAAGCCATATGCCCGGTATAGTCTCTGCAAGGACTGGTTTCATCCTGTTTGCATTGGCTACCAGAGTGTGGAAGACATTGCTGCCACATCCCCATGACCCTGTCCTTCCTGCAGTACAAATACCAAGGTGACAGACCCTGGATAAAGAGGTGGTTATCCTTTGGAAAAGAAATGCCATCTTGAAATCCAACCAGAGGACAGATAAGGATACAAATTCTTTTAAAAAGGCTGTACAATCAGCCGTAAGATAAGTACTGCGAACAGTAGTTGTCCTCTCAGTCACTAGCAAGGACCACACCATCAACAAGATGTGTCTAAATGATTTATTAAGAAAAACAATAATTGTGCATAGATCTGCTTGCTGACTGCGTTGTGGGGAAGCTCATAGGGAATCCGCTGTAGCACCCGGGCAACGACGGACCCCCTCAGGACCCTATGAAGGAGAGGAAGAATCAGGAAGAGAGAAATAGGGTGGGGCGCAGAATACAAGAGCGAAAGAGGAGAGGGTTAGGTGGTATTTATAGGAATGCAGGGAGGAGCGCAGTTGAGGTGTGGTCCTGCTCCTGAAACTTCGCTAAATAAGCTTCAATTCACTAGCAAGGACCACACCATCAACAAGATGCGTTTAAATGATTTATTAAGAAAAACAATCATTGTGCGTAGATCTGCTTGCTGACTGCGTTGTGGGGAAGCTCATAGGGAATCCGCTGTAGCACCCGGACCCCCAAAAAACTAAATGGGTATGGTTGGCTGGATTGATCAGTTTTAGTTTGTTTTAAGTAGTCAAGTCAAGTAATCAAGTCAATTTATTTATATAGTGTCAAATTGCAACTAAAGTTATCTCATGACACTTTTCGTATAGAGCAGGTCAGGACCATGCTCTTAATTTACAGACCCAACATTCTCCCCTGAGCAAGCACTTGGCGACGGTGGCAAGGAAAAACTCCCCTTTAACGGGAAGAAACCTTGAACAGAACCTGGCTCTAGGTGGGCAGCCATCTGCCTTGACCGGTTGAGTTGAGACAGGGGGCGACGATGTCATCTGAGAATTAAGATAAGTCTGAAAATCAGGCATAGCAGCTTGGGTTGGAGTGAAGAGTTGGGGCAGTGAATTCGGAGCATAAGAGAATAATGAAGAATGCAAGTGAGAACGTGACTTCTAAATTTCGAGCAACTTGAGGAATGCTATCTGAAGCAGGTGGTGTGGATGCTGACTGACGGCAAGTCAGCAGTAAGAGGAAGTGGCAAGGATTTTTTAGCTGGCTCTTGGCTTAGAAAGGAGTGAATTAAATGAGAATGGTTGGAGACCAGGCCCAGCTGCGGGTTAGGAGTTTAGAGAAGAAGCAAACACCACTAAGGTAAACATGGATAGTATGTGTCATGGTGATGAGATCAACGACGGGTAGGTTGTGTTGTACTTGTTGTAAAAGCAATGACGACTGGGTAGATCTCATGAACAGCTGGAGATGTTTGAAGAATATTCTACAAGCAAGAACTGCGTGATCTCGGTTGGCTATTTGGCGGAGAACAGTCATTCATCATGGAAACCCCCAAAAACCGGCATGTATGTAGAGCTGATGTGGTCTGGGTCTGTGTCTGGTGCGGTAGTTGGGAGTGGGCAGCATGGGGCACTGGCATCCCAGTGCCGGTGGCCCCGGGTGAAATGAGCTGCAAGGATTGGTGAAGCTAGTAGATTGCCCTAGCTTGGGCTCCTGGCACTGGGATCTTCAATATTCTTCACTGCTGGATGTGGCAGCAGGGGGCGTTGGCATCCCGGTGCAAATGCCCTGCTAGAGCAAGCTGCTGTGGCTGCTGGATGTGTCAGCAGGGGGCGTTGACATCCTGGTGCCAAATGCCCTGCTAGAACAAGCTGCTGTGGCTGCTGGAAGTGGGCAGCACAGTGCCAGGTTCCCTTGCTAAGGCTGGCTTTTGTGATTGCTGGAGCTGGGTGGTGGGGGCACTGGCATCCCGGTGCCAGAAGCCCCCGCTACAACCATCTGCTGCGGTTGAAGGAAGGAGGCAGCAAGGGGCGCCGGCATCCCGGGGAGACGTGCTGACGTGCTATGGTAAGTGTATTGTGTCACTTCCGGTTGCCGACTATGTTTACCGATAGCGTTTTGCTGCCCTCAGCTCAGCTAAATTTTGCTTTATTCTTCATCACTGTGGATAAATACCATATTTAAATGTACGCTAGTTCTGCACAAGCACTCCTAGCTCTCTCCTTCTTTTAGCGACTTTTCTCACTAATTCCATAGTAGTTTTAGCTCTGCTGTTTTAGCTTAGCAGCTAACTTAGCTAAGCAGTTAACGATGGCTTCTCTTTCTCCCTCCCACTCTCCTGCTCTCTCTTGCTCGGTGTGTCATATGTTTAGCTATTCCTCTGCCTTCTTTAGTGATAATAGTACATGTAATAAATGTAGTTCATTTGCAGTGGTGGAGACGAGGCTCAGTGAATTGGAAGCGTGGCTCCGCATCAATCATTAGCTAATGTAGTTAGCCAGCCCCCAGTAGCCGGCGCGGGCCGACCTAGCATAGCTCCTAGCATAGCTCCTACTCCCCCGGTAGTTCCCGAGCAGCCGGGAAGCCAGGGTGGCTGGGTGACTGTCCGAAGGAAGCATAGTCCTAAGCAGAAACCCACGGTTCACCACCAACCAGTTCACGTTTCAAACAGGTTCTCCCCACTCAGTGACACACCAGCTGAGAAACCAACTCTGATTATTGGCAGCTCCATAGTGAGAAACGTGAAATTAGCAACACCAGCGATCATAGTCAAATGCATTCCTGGGGCCAGAGCAGGCAACACAGAATCAAACTTAAAACTGCTGGCTAAAGATAATCTAAGTAAATATGGTAAGATTTTTATCCATGTCGGCGGGAATGATTCTCGATTGGCGGACTTTCTGGGGAAGACCTGGTCTGATTAGGAGAGACGGCATACATTCCACTTTGGATGGAGCAGCTCTCATATCTAGAAATATGGCTGAGTTTATTAGAACAAAACCATGACAACCCAGAGTTGAGACCAGGAGGCAGAGCTGCACGCTTCTCTGCAGTTACCCACCCAAAACTACATAGAAACTGTGTCTGTCCCCCGACCTCTCAAATCATTTAAATCAATTAACTCTAAAGTAAACAGAAGAGGATTCTTTCATAAAAATCTAATAGAAATTAACACCGCCAATGTCACAGTGCAACAAAATAGGAGAATTAAATGTGGACTCTTAAACATTAGATCTCTGTCTTCCAAAGCTGTATTAGTAAACGACCTAATCTCAGATTATCATATTGATCTATTTTGTCTTACTGAAACCTGGCTGTGTCATGAAGAATATGTTAGTCTAAATGAATCCACTCCCCCCAGTCATATTAATACTCACATTCCTCGTGACACCGGCCGAGGAGGTGGAGTTGCAGCCATTTTCAACTCAAGCCTAATAATCAACCCTAGACCTAAACTTAATTATAACTCATTCGAAAGCCTCGTTCTTAGTCTTTCACACCCAACCTGGAAAACTTTACAGCCAATTCTATTTGTTATAGTGTACCGCCCTCCTGGCCCGTACTCTGAATTTTTATCCGAATTTTCAGAGTTTTTATCAAATTTAATCCTTAGAACAGATAAAGTAATTATAGTAGGTGACTTTAACATCCATGTGGACGTCGATATTGATAGTCTTAGCACTGCGTTTATCTCAGAGTGTAAATAAACCTACGCACTGTCTTAACCACACCCTCGACCTTGTTCTGACTTATGGCATTGAAATTGAACATCTAATAGTTTTTCCACAAAATCCTATTTTATCAGACCATTACTTAATAACTTTTGAATTCCTATTAATAGACTACACGCCATTAGACAAAAACATCTTTACCAGATGTCTTTCTGATAGTGCTGTAGCTAAATTTAAAGAAGCGATCCCACTAGTACTAAATTCAGTGCCATGTCTCAATACTACAAAGGAGTCTTATGCTAACTTTAGTTCCTCTGAAACTGATAATCTTGTTGAGAGTACTGCAAGCTCCCTGCGAAAAACACTCAACTCCATCGCCCCTTTAAAAAGAAATAAATGGGGGATGGAATAATTAGTGCCTGGTATCCCGCTGCCAGTGATGACTTTAAACTGATCTGGTAAGAAAAGGGGTTGTTGAGGTGAATGAGGGATGATGCAAACCTGGCCCCCACCAGGGGGTGCTGGTGATGCAGGCTGTGGCTGTGGAGACAGCGGAGGGTCTGTGACGTCACACTTGCCAGCTCTGGCGGTGATTGGTTCTGGCGAGGAATCAGGAAGCGTGGGAGGTTCGGTGATTGTTGTTGCCACTGAGTAGAGATGTAACAGTCTGACTTTATTGTTGCTGTGGTGGAAGGGAATGCCTCCTTTACAGCAATCATTGGAGGTGGGCAACGGGCACTCTCAGATGTCGGGCTCTGTTTGTGGATGTAAAGATGCCGGATCAAGAGGAGGGCGCGCCGTGGGTTCACCGTGGCGGATAGTAACCAGGACTGTAGTGAGGCAGCCGATGAGGAGAGAGTTGAAGCTGCCTTCACTCGCGGCTATGCCACGGTTTTCGGCCGTCGCTGACGGAGGAGAGGAGGCCTGAGATCTACAGGGGGTCGAAGAGTCACCTTAGGGGAGCTTGAGTGGAGGTGCCCACAAGGCCGGTACGTGCACCACGGAACGCAGTGGCCCCGCCGGGATGCTTGACTTTGGTTTGACTGCTGTGTCATGGCTGGAGGAGAACCAGTTTCGAACAAATCTTCATCTGAATCAGACGGGTTGATCTGCAGTTCGTAATCCATGGTGAGTTGACTTTGTTAAGATTGATATTCCGGTGTTTGTCCAAGTTTTTTATAATACAATCATGCGATTAGGCATGAAGTACGGTTTGTCTGTCGAGAAATCTGAGACAAAAACGGCTAACATCTGGTGGTAGCTTGAGCTTGTTTCTGAGAGGCTAGACTGAGACTGCATGCATGTGAAGCGCAGAATACAAGAGCGGAAGAGGAGGAGAGTGTTAGGTGGTATTTATAGGAATGCAAGAAGGGGCACAGTTGAGGTGTGGTCCTGCTTCAATTCAAGAGTAACAAAGTAAAATGTATTCAGAGTCGAAAGGCTAAAAGGCTTGATTGGCAGGGTAAAGCTGTGTGTAAATTCACAGGCTGCACAAGCTATTCACTTTCAATTATAGAAGATCCAAATATTACCAAAGGTGAAAGAAATGTTCATGTCACAGTTCAAGGAAAGATCTCACATAGTTGTGAAGAGCAACACTCACGAAACTGTCAGCAACCAGAGCGCCAGAAACTGAAAAGACAACTTGGAGAATTCATTCCAATGCTTGTCCACACAAAACAAATTGCCAGAGCTGATAAAGATGAACTCATAGCATGAAATCTTCAGTGTCAACTCAGTCAGAGTTCTTCAGAACATATCCAGTAATACAAATCTTGACAATTGCTTGGATAGGGATCTGCTCATGGAGTGCACTGAAATTTAACAAAAGCAGGATGTGGAAAAACCAAGCACCAAAATTAAGCACAGTAGTACACAGTATGTTGTAATGTCTTCTTTTATTGTTCATTCATAGTCCCAGAGTCCCAGCTGCATATTCTTGAAGACCTACAGAAGAAAATGAGTTGTCTGCTATATTTGGATGCCACTGGCAGTGTAGTTGCCAAACCTCGCCCATGTAGCCAGTCAGTACTCTATTATGCACCCTGTATTCCATGTTAGTCAACAGCAAAAACAGTAGTTCCTGTGGCTGAAATGTTAACATCAATCTTGCACTTGCTGACTTGCTTGCATCTCCAAAAAGGAGAAACAGATTTCAGTTGGGCTATGATTCATGCAGTAGTTCAGGTGTTCAACATGATTAGCATTTCAGACTACCTGAAGCTCTGCTTTGAGGTGTGCCAAGGGTAGCAGACAGTGCAGCTGATGGTAATACACCTCTGTGCTGTTCATATGCTGAAGTTGATAAGTATGAAGTTGTCCAAAGTACAGAGCAAAAAGGAACAGTTTTTTTAACTGTTCTTAAAATACAACAGTATTTGCTGAGATCTTGTCGATTTCCAGGTGTATGGTGTACATATTTTCATCAAGGACCAACACAAAGGGGTGTCAGGAACATCTCTCTGCACTACAGTATGCTATACATACACAGAAGACAGACAAGATAAAACTGAAAAATACAGATGAAGACCAAAAAAATTATGATTTTGGAGACAGGCAAATAACTCTTAAAAAAGTATCCCCTTTCTTTACTCCTATGGAAGGGCTTGTCAGGCAGGCACGGGAGGAAGCAAGGAAGGATGAGACAGAGGGAGTAGGACAATCAAATCCTTATCATTGTGAGTCACTGGTCTAAGTAATTCTGTATTATGCTGGTACTATTCCACTGTGGACAGGACGTGTGCTGAAAAATCTTGGCAAAACCCGGGTAGAAAATTGATGAGAATTGGTTCTGTACAACAAAATCTGTAATCCTAGCATCAAAACTATACAGAAAAGCTGGAGATTTTCTTCAGCTACAGCATGATTTTGTTGTCGGGAGACTAAAAGGGATGGCACTCACGAATAACACATCCCAAACAAACTCTCAAGACACACAGAAACCCACAGGCCCTGAGGCACTTCCTCTTTCTCAGGAGACATGGAGGAAGCAAAGTACAAATAGAAAAAAAAAATCAAAGTACTTTAGCTCCCCTCCTCCAGCAAAAAATATCCCAGTCCCGGATCAGGGAAAAAGAGTAGCAGATCAGAAAAAAATGTACATCTCCAAGACACTGATAGATGATAACGCTGAGACAGCTCATGTCCAGCACCACAAAAACAGAAGGGATGCTGCCTGCATTGGGGAGGAAAGGGAAACATAGGACAGCAGACAGTATCAGTGACATTTGTACAGTTGACAACATCCTGTACACACTGCATTTGGCAATTAAGAAGAGACCAGGCATTAAAAATGACCTACAAGCAAATGCAAATCTTGATCCATGGATTTCCACATTGCTTCAGGTTCACAATCTTTTTAAGAAGTAATGGTCACAGGGAAAGTTATTGTGGCTGAAAAATATTGGAAGGTTTAAAGGACAGACATGGAACGCATTTGTGACTGAGGAAGACATGGTGGTTTGTCGACTAGAGTTCCTACTCACCACTGAAATTGAACAAAGATGCCTGAATGCAGCTTGTCCAGTTTCAAGTAGAGAGTTACAATTCTCAAAAAGAGTTTTAACTCTGTTGATATCATGTAAGTATTCCTGGTTTTCAGAAAATAAAAATGATTGCATGTATTTAATGAACAAAATGAATTTACTTGTAAGCAATAGTATAATTTATTCAACAAATCAGAAAATCTCTTGATATAAGGAAACTATCCCATTATAAATGGGCCAATGAGTCACTGAAAGCTGCTCCTTGTGTAAGGTGAGTATACACTATGCATACATTTTTTAAATAATGGAAATAAAAAAATCTTTATCTACATTGTAACTGCAATACAGTTCCACAGACCTACAGTGTCAATGAATTATCAAGGTTTGGAGACCATCTATATCCTTTGCTGACCTTAATGAGGTGACTGTTATTTGTCACTAGGCATGGAGTAATGTAACATCAACAGGGTTGGAAATTAGCACCGGCCAAGTGTTGATGAAGTGGCCGGTTAGCTACGTCTCCTCCTGCCTCTCAAGTCTCAACCAATCAGAATAAGGTTTGGGCGACTGACCACCAATTTGATTGGACGTGAAATTCAAATTAAAAGCTGCATCTAGTCTGCCACAAATGTCATCAGAACAAGAAGAAGAAAGAAATCTGACAAATGTTATTTAAACAACAATGTGGCGTTACACTGTGAGTGTAAAGAGAGTGGCTGATGTAAGCACACCTACCCAAGAGGAGACAACTCAGGAACCAAAAGTTAAAAGGTGATTTTTTGATGAGAAGTGGAGAGGAGACGATAGTGGGGAGTTACGTGACTGGCTAGTTTTCGATTGGGGGTAGTCAGTCAATGTTTTGCTCCCACTGCTTCGGCCAGCAGCAAGAAAAACAGCTTTACTGTGGGAACCAAAAATTTAAAATTGGTGGGACCACAAAGCCTCCAAATGCCACAAGAAGGTGATCTGCATTATACAAGGAAAGTTGGCTCCGGAGAAAACTGTAACCCTCTAGAGAAGGCTGCAATGAGGGCACTCTCAAGCTTGAAAATAGCCCAGCAAGAGAAGCTGAAAGTTCCCAATAGAAGTGCCCAGACCATTGGCAGGAAAGGATGGCCGTTCAGTGATTATGAATGGCTTTGTAAGTAAGTATTGCTTTTTACTGTATTTAGTGGTTATCATAACCTGAGTTAACTTGCTTACATTAATGCCGTAACATCTCATTGTAGCACCAGCATAGCACCAGCAACACATCGTAGACACAGTGTAAGTTAGCAAAATGTTGCATATACAGTATGGCTGGGCAATAAAACAATGTAATTTTCCTTGATAGAAATAAAACAATTAATTGAAATATGTAATTAAACTAAGAGGCTGGATCAGTTCACACCAGCTACTGGGAGCTGGCTAACATTAACTACAGCATGTGCGGAGCCAGCTTCTAATTCACTGAGCCTCACCTCCAACAGGCAAATAAACTACATTTATTACATGCAATCCCGGCACCAGAGGAAAGTAACTTGGTTTTTATGGGCAGACCCGCACCCGCATTTAAGACTTTTAAGAGGACACCTACATGTTCTGTTTGTGTTTTCAACAGCTGCATGACAACCATGACACATTCAGCTGAAAGTCACCATATCAGGGGCCCATAACAGGGGCACTGGTTAAACTGAAACAGGTGTTTCTGAATAACACCTGTTTCCAAAACAGGTGTTTCAGTTTAACCAGTGATCTGACTGTGTTATCTGGTGACTTTCAGCTGAATGCGTTGTGGTTGCTCATAGTGACTGCAGCTGGCTTCTAAGCCTTATCAATTTTGCTTTAATCAATCAATCAATGTGTTTATTATCTATGCCAACCATTTACGTAAGTCCAACTGTGCTCAGCAAGAAGCTTTCACCTTTCTTATAATGTGGGAAACAAAACCTAGCCTATAAGTTGGCAGTGCAGCTATAGTCTATCTTGTGATTTTATAATGTTATCTTAAGTTGGAAAGTGGCCCATATCAACCTGCTTTGTCATTGTGCACACTAAAAGTAGAGTTTGTGGCTAAATATTGTGTAAACTGTGTGGTCACAAGGCCAGTATTCACTGGGTTTGACCAACCTACCATGTGTTTAACTTGTCAGTGTAGATACTGTAACGAGTTTCAGCGTTTCATCTCAAGCAAGACATTTAAAAAGATTAATTTCAGAAAAATAAGTAAAGAAATGTGAAAGCTTCTTGTTGGTGACACCATTTAATTTACATAATGTAATATAAAAGGACCAGACGAATATATACTGTTGAACATAAGATAATTTAAGACTTTTAGGAGGACACCTACATGTTCTGTTCAGCAGCTGCCGTCACCACAACCACCACGACACATTCAGCTGAAAGTCACCAGATAACACTGCCACCGGTTAAACTGAAACACCGGCCAGCATGCCATACCTCAACTAGCCGCTTTAACTTCCCACTCAGTTCAGAGGGTTAAACAAGCTTCTTAGAAACAGAAAGAGACAACAGAAAGATTAAAAAAGAGTGAAACCAGAAGTATAAAGGCAACAACTGTTGCTGACAACAAATCAAACACTGCACTTCCAGTTTTCGCTTAGGAACAGCAGAGATACTAAACACGAGGAGATGTCTCACTTCGATCTAAATCCAGACACCACAAACAGACAAAAAAACATACAAACAAGACAGGAGTTTTTTGTCCTCCCAATGATTTTTTTTTCCCTGAGTCTTGTTGGCCCTTTCATGTTGTTGTCAACATGAAAGTTTCGCCCTCTTCTTCTGTTGAGTTTTATGGCAGTTGGCATCTATAAGTGTTGCATTACCACCATCTGCTTGACTGTCCCTTTCCCATCTATTCCGGCATTGACATGGCATGTGTGAAAAGGTGCAAGACAGAAATGTTGCATGTGTAGCTGCATGTGTGAATAGTGAAAATCACTAGCAGTGCCTGAAAGATTACCCCAGTAATTTACCAGGAACTGTGTGTGAAAGAGGCTTAAGACGTACCTGTTCAAACTGAAGCCTTTCTGTTTGCAAATGCTGCAAACAGCCCTTGGGGATCTGTGCTAGCTCCAGAGCTTGTCCCTCGGTCATGGCCTCTGCCACCTCAGGTCCAACAGCACCACAAACCCCGTCCTCAGGCATGTCCTCCACAACCATGGTGACAACTGGAAGAGGTAGTAGGGGCAATGAATTCCTCATCTGAAGTCTTTGTCGGCAAACTTTCCTTGTATAAACTCTAATTG
This sequence comes from Scomberomorus guttatus, assembly GCA_038419695.1. Classification (NCBI taxonomy): domain Eukaryota; kingdom Metazoa; phylum Chordata; class Actinopteri; order Scombriformes; family Scombridae; genus Scomberomorus; species Scomberomorus guttatus. The sequence continues at coordinate 3,059,120 of CM076445.1, forward strand.
ATGAATGAAGTTAAAGCTGATAACACCGCCATGCTGAATTAAAAATATCATACTAGCCATTTAGTGACATTACTGAGCAATGAGATGAAATGTAGTGACTTATATTAGCAAAATACATTGCCACACACTGTAATGTTAATGCTAAACTAACACTAACTAGTTTTTTCCAAATGTAGGCTCCACTACTATCTATCATTTCATATTGTGGTAACTGCTGTAAAACCCAGCAGAAGAGCTCCGTCAGGCCCTCAGAGGGAATTCAATACAGCAGCCGCATGCGTTCACAAGGATGCAGGTGAAGGGCGAGGTGTAGCTAATGAGCAAAACGGAGGGAAGGGGAGAGCGGAGCTGCTTCCATAGGAGTCTCATGCTACAGCTAGCTTGATTTCCAGATGTTGCCTACCCCAGCTTTAAATTGTCCCTTGTGCTTAACTTGCTTGGTCCCTAACACTGCCTACGTAATGCGTTGTATGTCAAGAGTAACATTTTTAAATCTGTCTGTAAAAGTGACAGATAGCCAGTGGAGGGAAATAATAATTAGAGTAATGTGTGATCTATGTTTTTTTCATTTAAATACCATTTAAAATGTAGCTCATTTTTTGAGAGAATGATAACCTTACATGGGTTTGTTACTGCAGATGTAAAATATGAAGATGTACTGTATGTATCGTAATGTTATTATTTTATTTTATAATTCACCACCAAAACCTTCCTAACTCCTTTACATTTCTGAATACAAAGACACAATGTCCTATAGATGACAGATACACAGTGCTATTTTTCTTTTGTATTTGTCTGATTTTAATCAAAGGGTCACATGATTTTACATGTGTAGTCAGTTTATTCAACAAGGTAAGTACTACTCTTCTGTAATGTCATCAGGGTTATCTCAGCTTTGGTTCAGAGACTACAAAATCATAACTGAAAGGATGTTTTGCAATGGAGTTTGAAAGACGTAGGCATATAAATCAGACAAGGGAAGTCTAACAAGGAGTTACTATCAATTTGCATTATGGTAAATGTAGGATCCAGTGTTTGGAGTGGGGCAGTAACACAAAGAATGCATATTGCACTAAAAACACAGTAAATTTGGCTTCAAGACACCGATTATCTGACAAACTGAGACTCCTTCAGATAAACTTTGAAGTGCATTTTTGCAGTGCTGGGACTGTGGATTTTGTCACTACCACTTGTGTTAGGATGGGATCTCCTCATATCCAGTATGGACAGCAGGAATGATTACAGCAAATAATAACTTTCTCTGTACATATGAGCATGTCAGTATTGCTGTTAGACAGATTTAAAAATGTGAACCTATCCTTTAATGTTTAATCAAAACAAGAATAATTTGTACTTGACTTGTGTACTGTATATGCCACATCATGCCATAAAACTGATACCAATATCTTTATCTGAAATTTAAAAAGCACTGGCTTCTAACTATCCTGGTCTTTCTTGTTGTTATTTGGAGAAATATATTTGTTTTTTGCACATTGGGAATTTAAAAGACCCTTGTTTTTTGTTGCTCCCCCAGGATTTTAATGTTCTGCTTTACTGGCTGCTGCGTGGAGTTCTTTTCTTTTGAGCCAGTGTGCAAACACAGTACTGACTGTGTACTGAGGTGCTCAGTACTATTGAGTCACTCAATGCAGGCATGATAGCAAACTCAATTCATAGTCTGTCCACCACTGCTGTAAGTGCAACACTGATGCTCTTTGTAAATGTTATATTCCAACATCACCACTAGATGACAGGACAGAGCTTAGTATGACTCATGCTGTGCTTTGATGACTGCCTCTTACATTCCTATACATTCTATACAACCTCTCAGCCTGCAGTCATGTTTATACCTTTTAAGTACATTACATTTCATGGAAGAATAAGTAAAATAATCAAAATGTCCTTTTTTCTCTATTGTCAAGAATTAGGAAAGACAGTAAGATATGGCAGATCAACAGCTGACTGATAAAAAAAGAGACAGACTGGATGTATTTGGATGTGCTAAATGACCACTCATAGATTTTTGTGATTACATATTTACAATGAACAGCAAGAGAAGTCAACATGAAAGCTCTCATTATGCAGACAGGCATGTTCAAACAGACTGCATTTACTGCAGCTGCCTTACTGTGAAGACATAATGAAAGAGAGTTGAGGGAGACGGAGGCGAGTGCCAGTGAACTCACTGTGAACTCTGTCTCTCATCTTTCCACAACTCTCTGAAGGAATGAGAGAACACAGAGAATAGGAGGAGGAGGACAGGTCTGAGGAAACATACACATTTTAACACATTGCATTTGTGACTAATTGATTCATCCTCATCACAGAAAACTAGACTTTCCATTTTTTTATTGTTTTTGTAACATGTGGAACACAGAAAACACAACTCTATAAGAGTGAGACAGAACAAAATATATATGATGCAATACAGAAGATATCTTAGCCCATATAAAGAGATTACATAAATAAAATACACTAAAAAATAACTTTATTCAAAGAGTATCAATTTAAAGAGAGAAGGACATAAAGAGAAGAGTAGATGTTGAGAATTATTGTTGGTCTGCATTCAGTCTCCAACACTGTTAACAAATAGTAAGAAAGGTGATAGTGATAATAGTGATAATACTCCTGTTCCTGATCTGATTAAAGTGATCTATGATAGGAATGTAACCTGATAAAATGTATCTTCCTGTTCTTTTATTTGGATGACATGTTTTTTCTTTAATAAAAAAAAAATCTCTAAGTGCATCATTACTTTTCTCTTCCAACTTGTATAAGTTAAGCATCATGTCGCACTCTGAACTCACTATATTAGGATCTATAACAACATGAAGTTCTGTCAAAGGGTGTAAATCATGGCCCAGCAGTTAGATTAAAGCATGACCCGGTTTTTTCCCAGCATTTTTCATTAAGGGGAGACAGCGTTTCACAAGTGTGATGGAAATGCAAACATGTACTCGCACTCAGAATGCATTGTGATCAGAATGCGATCGGATCGGTCAGACCACATTTGGAGGTGGTCAGGCTCTCATTGTGATCGGATCTCAGCAGGTGTAAATTCATCCTCAACTAGCAACTTCTACACATTGCCAAATGTAGTGTACAGGTGCATCTCCTCAGCTATCATTTCTTAAGCACATGTAGGGAGGGTTGCACCGTGCCAAAAGATGCCTTATGCATTGTAAGAGCAAATATCAGATGAAATGCAGTGAGCGAGTGTCCGAGGGGATTTACAGTTTTTAAATGTCTAAATAGTTGCTAATTTTCATGAATTATTTGTAGTGAGAATTTTGTTTTTAACCTGTTGAAACAGGTGTCTTGATGGCACATGATTATTCAGTCAGCTGTAAATATTTGACTTGATTATTGGGTGACTATATATGCTGTATGCCTCAATGAGAAACGACATAAAGAAACACAATTTTAATGCCCTCTGTCACACTTACACATTCCTTTTAGATATTCAACTGTCTCCACTTAAACAGTGATAAAGCAACATGTCACTTTGATGGCAGTGAAGTACTGGTTGATGAATTTATTTATTCTTCATACAGAGTTTAGAAGTTTAGTTTAATTTAGAGAGAGTGATGGCATTTTGCAAGACAGATGTATTGTTGTGCTGCTCAGTATAAACTGATATGGTTGCACTTGTTTTGAAGAAGTCAGAAAATGTGTTTTTTAAGCAATTGCATTATTTTGTTAAAAAAAAGAAACTTCATATTTCCAAATAGTTTTTAAAAAAATGAATGAGGCTAACATTTTCTTTGTGGAAACAAGAGATCTATGATATTATAAATTCATTTTCATGCCAGTCATCAAAATAGGTGTTATTAAACGATGGAGCAAAAGAATGATTTGCTGTTTTTCTATTTTAGATCAACTCTAAAATTACTTCTTGACAAAAGAATTATTCATATACATCAGGATAAGAACAGAAAGTGGCTCTCTTTTTTATTTGTAAAACCTAATAAAAGAGCATTACCTCTTGTCTCTCCCTGCCACTCAACAGACAGACACATGCAGGGATGCAGGAGGTCTCTTCACCTCCTCTTTCTGTTTCTGTCTGTCATGTAGTCTGATCTTGGAGCAGAAGATGTGGGGTGGGAAGGAGAACACCAACCAACTGTAATATGGATTAAGGCCCTGAAAGACTTTATGTCAGCCGCCAAGGCCCCACTGTTCCAGCATGACAACCTTAAAGTCAAAGCCCCGCAGCCAGAATATATCTGTTTGAGCAGAAGGTTCATCCTTTCAAAATGACAGCTTCCTAAATTAGAGTGATGAGTTAGGTATTGGCTCAATGATAATGCCACATAATCTCATTAAAGACCTCAAAGCTAACACGGAATATTATCAATTCCCTGCAGATGTGTGTGCTTTTGTCTTTATACAATGTATAGTATGCAGTTTGTGCAGGATCAGATGAAAGGGATGGGGAGTGTTTGTTTTTAGTTCTATCCACAGAAACACAGACCTGTACCAGCCCTGTTTTACTTTTCACTGATCTTTCTTATTATTATTGTTTTTAACTGCTTTTATTGAATTTTTCCACAGTTATGCAAACATTTAAACACAAAAAGTAATGCGAGAATAGATAACACTGGATATCTAAATACATACATGCTTACACATTCTATCACATATATACACAGTCATACCAGTTGTGCTCACGAGGGGAGGGGGGGATAAATAAATTATAGTAATAATACAAATTAAATTAATTAAACAATTAATTAAAGCTGCAAGCAGCAGTGATCAGGCCCTCTCACCTTCCTGCACGTTGGGGCGCGCCGCAGTCATTATTATTGTTATTGTGGAGCTACACCATGCAGTAATACCTTTACCAGAGGGCAACAGACACGGATATACATTTTCATGAATATTGGACATTGCATGTAGGAGATAAATATCACTTTCTGTGTCCACTATGTGGTGCTAGAAAACATGCACTAATTGTACATTGTGTTGCTGCATATCAAATATAGACCACACTTTTTAAATTTCATGTAAATCAAAAGTATGGTGAAACATGCAAATTGACTGGCACGCCACATTCCAAGGGCTTTCCATGAAAACTCAAGATTTTGATAACTTTTCATCGCACGTCTTTAAATGACACAAACCCAATTTGAAGTCTCTCTGGTTAATTTTTCAGGAGGAGTTCAAGTAAATTCAAAATGGCTGACTTCCTGTTGGGCTTAGGGTATGGTTCCAAGAGGCTTTTTTTAAGCCTGTAAATCTTACATCTACCTACCAAATTTCGTTCATGAACGTCAAATTTAAAGGTGGGGGCTTTGACTTTGAAATTTTGTAGGGGGTGCTATCAAGCCATTTTGCCACAACCATCCCCATAACCCATATCAGATATGATATGGCAATATGTATTGCTATATGATGACTATTGTAGTTTTTTTTTTGCAGTGTACAATAGTGCAGCAAATTGATAAACAACTACGCAAAGCGGCAGGAACATTACGGAGGGAAATTAAACCATCCATTGATGACATGGAGCCCAGTGTCCAGGGACCTGGTGAACATCCATCCAAAAAGCAAAAACGTTACTGCAGGTACCGGAAAGAGTGGGGAAGGAAATACCCGTGGATCACTGCTGCCTTATGAGATCCAAACAAAGTGTTTTGCAAAGAATTTGGCATTTCACACGGAGGGGAGGCAGATGTCAAACTGCATGCTAGCAGTATGCAACACATAGCTAACAGCATGACTGTACAGACCAACACTTCTTCTTTAAGCCATAGGATGACTCCATGTATAATAAAATAGCCGCTGCTGAGTTGACCTCCGTGTTCCACTGTGTGACCCACCAACAGTCATACAGATCTCTTGACTGTGCTATTAAGTTGACACCAAAACTGTACTCTGATTCAGCCATAGCTAAACACATCAGCTGTGGTCGTACGAAAGCAGAAGTGCTCCTGACAAACGTCCTGGCACCCCGCACTGCTGAATTCACCCAGAGCCTTGAGTCAGAGAGAATATACTTTTCCATTGCAACCGATGCTTCTAATAAAGGCAATGTGAAAACATTCCCCCTCTTTGTAAGATTCTGGACCCCCAAGCAGGGTATCTAAAGCAGAGGATGGATTTCTTGCATTTCTTTGAACAAGCAGGTGAGAGCACAGATGCAGTCACAGACACCCTACTGCAGAAGCTAACAGAACACAAACTCAGCATTCATAATGTCTTGGCCTTCGCAGCTGACAACACGCCTGTGAATTATGGCAAAATACACTCTGTTTACCAACACCTAAAACAACATAACAGCAAGATCCTGCCAGCAAACTGCCCTGCCCGCATAATCCATAATGCAGTAAACCGTGCCAGCAATGCACTGGAAATTGATGTGGAGACTGTAGTGATCAAATCATGCGATCATTTCAGCTGCTCTGCTAAGAGAGTTGCCCCCCTTAAAGAAATGTTTAAATTTGTTGAGTTGTTTGTTGAGTACCTTACCTTGTTGCGCCATGTCCCAACACGTTGGTTGAATCTGCTTCCTGCAATAAACAGACTTGTCAACATCTGGCCAGCTGTGCAGAGTTACTTCTTATCACTGGGACGCGAGGAGTGTCCCCGGGTCATCTGGAATATGCTCTCAGGCAACGAGCATGGTGAAGAAGGGGAATATAGTGAACTGGAGGCCACTCTCTTTTTCTTTCAAAACACTCACAAACACACACTGAAGATGTTCTCTGATGCTGTGTTGAGTCTTGAGAGTGAGAGTCTCATCTAATTGGGTTTTGTTTTTAGCCTGGCAGCTAGGCTAGGCCACTCGATTTTACTGTGTTTTATTCTTGGATTTTACAATTATGCCAACTTTTCCCTGTGAGGACAGTGTGCTACTCCAGAAAGCAAATAAAAAGATTGCACTTGGACAGGGCTGTCTCGCCACCTTGCTTAAGTCTCTCCAACCATTACGCGATCCTGTTGGACAACACTCCAGTTCACCCTGCTGATGCTCCAGCAGCTCTGACTGGTCCTGGTATGTACCCCTCTCCAAAAGTGGCACACTGTGACACTGCACCTTCTTCTCCACCGGTGTTCAGGCAGCTTGCCATTCCTCTGTGAAGTCAAATCAACGGCAATTATCTCAGGGAGTGACCTCCTCTGCCCATCGCAAAATACAGATGTTGAAAGAGGCCGTGGCCAGACACTCTGAAGGTCCTCCTTGCCCTGGGCCAGCGGAGAGGTCCTCTCTCAGGTCTGATGCCGCTGCCTTGCCACAACACTTGCCCGTCAGGACTTATGTGTCAGTGACCATAAATGTATTTTATTTGACATTTGCTCTACATTGGAGTCTCAACCTTCTTGTCATATAAGACAAACCTGCATCATAAATTAGGCTGTGGCTGTCAGTTTTTCTGTGGTGTTTGACAGCAATATTGTTTTAAAGGATGGAAACATGGACACTTTAGTCCAATCATTTAACATTCACTGCTCCTTTGTGTTGGATAAATTGGCTCCTCTGAAACTTAGAAAGATCTCCAAAAATCCAAATTAATTTATTCAGACTTTTAGGTGCAAATGTGGAAAGCCACGAAGCTCAAAGTACACAGACTGCATCTCAGAGAACTGATGGGTACCCTCAACAATATGATGAAGGCTGAGCGATCTTCTTACTTCTCTAATCTAATTTCTGCCAGCAAGAGAAACCCTAAAGTCCTGTTTGATACAGTAACCTATATTGTCTCTCCTAGCACCCCTAACCTGCCAATTTTCTTAAACAGTGACTGCATTAACTTTCTTAAATATTTTATAGACAAGGATGTAAATGTTAGGGCAAATATCTCACCCTTATCCAGTCCACTCACTAGTGGTTCCTCAAATCTATCCATCTTGGACTCTTTTTGTCCTGTGTCCATAGATGATATTGCAGCCTTGTTAGGACAAATTAAACCCTCCTTGTGCCCACTAGATGTCCTACCAACCTCTCTGTTTTTAAAGGTTTTTAACTTTATTGGCCTCTGCATAGTCAATATTATAAACCACTCTCTTCTATGAGGGTGTGTCCCCAGCTACTTTAAGCAGGCTATTTATTGTTCAACATTTGTTGAAGAAACCAAACCTGGACCCACTCCCTGCTAGGGAACTACAGGCCCATTTCAAGGTAGGACAGATTATCAGTAGTTTTAGCAACATCTCCTACCACATACACTGATGACATTCAGTTCTATTTTTCATTTAAACTCTCTGTACTAAACAACTGTTTAAATGCAATTATGAACTGGATGGCAAATAATTTTCTGCAGTTAAATGCAGATAATGCTGAAGTTCTGGAGATCGTGCTTTCCAGTCAGCAGCCCCTCCCAATAAGTTTGAGGTCTTTGGATATGGTGGACTCTTTTAAAAACCAGCTAAAAACCCATCTGTTCAGACAGGCATTTGGGTAACATGTGGTATTTTATATATTAATTTGTCTGTTCCCCTTGCATATTTTATCTGGTGTCTTTGTTTTTATTTATTTTGATTTGATTGTATTTGATTTTATTTCTTTGAGTGCAAAGCACTTTGTGACTGGTGTCTGTGAAAGGCTATATTTAAATAAACTTTGCTTGCTTGCTCTTTTCTTTAATATTGGCTCTCTTGGACTGGCATTGTGGACACTGAACAATCAAGACAACAGACAATCATTTCAAAATTATGACGGATAGGTTAGTGCAAATGAATCTCTATATTGAAAACTAATCATAGGTCTTTGAGCATACAGTATCAGCAGGCATTATGAGCACGAAATCGCCCAGGACAGCTGCACATTAGTCAGTGTTACATCCGCAGACAGGCTTTCAAAAAACCCACAAAGTTGTGACATGTTAACTGAACTTATAGGCTATTGCACCCACGTAGTAATTTTAGTTTTCTACACCTGTGCGTAAAAATGATCCAATTTCTGTCACTATTTGCAAAATGAGAATTAACAGTCTCAGTTTCTAATATGAATGACTGCTGAATCATGTAAGAATATCGATGAAATAGTGATGAAATGGATAAATGCCTGTAGCCTTTAATATAAAACATGATCCATGGTAGATAACACTACAGATGTTGTATCATAAGTTAAACTGGGCATAACAGTATCACAACTTGCCACAGCTAAAACAGCTAGCAGCTAATTCACACTACTTTCAAACTGAACACATACATACCTCAGACTGTATGTCACTTATAGGGTGTATTAAAGTATAAACAGTTCTCAAGTGAACTTGACATCAGATTAATGATGAAACAACAACAAGAACATTTTGTAAACAACTTAACGCTACTGATGTTTACAGTGTTTTGAACAAGCATTGACACAGTCACCTACCACAGCCTCATGCAGGGGAATACCAGTTCACCAGTTAATTCAACCACCAGTTAAACCGACACACAGCACGTGTTGTATAGACCCTTCATATGGAAGATGATCTTGACATGGATGAACTCTACAATGAGACCTGTGTTCTGAAAGAGCTCTTGTCTCACCTGGAGCCACACAATCACCCTGTAGGCAAACATAGGGTACAAACTTTGAAAAGTAGACCTGCTTTCCCCCAGTATGTCAAGCTTCTGTCCTTTGTCTTGAGCATCCCCATGAGCAATGTTTAATCTGAGCGGGTGTTCTCTGTCATGAAAGGTGCCTGGACTGATGTGAGAAAGAGGTACTCATTTGACCTGGTCCGCTGCGAAATCAAAGTCAAGATGAATTAACAAATGAGCTGTGTGGACTTCCACCAATTCATCCTGGGAAAGAAGTCCTGGCAGCAGTGAAATCCTCCACCAAATATGCCAGTGGCCCTCCACACTACAGTCTTCCTATGAGGTAGGCTAAGTGAATTTAACTCTCTTGGGTCTTATCAGTCATCTACAATTGCAAAAGCACTCGCACTTGTTACTTTCAATAAAATCTCTGTAGTAACAGATGTAAAACTGCCCTCCAGTGCACTGTTCAGCCGTTACAACGAGCCATCACTTGTTCTTATAATCCATCCAGGGGCCTGATATTTCAGCAAGAAACCACTATGTTATTTTTGGACACTTTCGAAAAATAATGGCGATAATTTTATGTTTTATTTACTTATTTAGGTCATTATACGAAAATGTGCCATTTCCCATTCTTAATGTTTGTTTTTTAAAGTACTGTTTTAAAAGTCTTTAAGATCTTCATCCTCTTTGGATCACATTTTCACAGCATCTTCTGTTTTAAGAAAAAGTTATGAAAACAAAATAATAATATCCAATTTATTTGAGTGGATTAGTGGTATCTTTTACTTAAAATGTAAAAGTTTGTTTTATAAAAGTAACAGGGCTGACACCTCAAAAACAGGGTGTAATGGAGTTATGATGGGACATTAATAAACCTTTAATTCAACATGATTAATTAGAATATTTTGCTGACAGATTTATTGAGAGGGTTTAGTATAGAAGATCATGAAAAATGATGATACTGTGGATGTAAATGTAAACTAGTTGTTTTATTTAAAACATGAAGGATATTGAAATTACATCAAAATTAAATGATCTATTGAACATGTTTGGCCTTTACAGAATAAACAAAAGCCTAATAATGTATCTGCAGTGCCCCCAGATGGCTTTTCCCCTGTGTCTCTGTCATATATATATATACAGTACAGGCCAAAAGTTTGGACACACCTTCTCATTCAATGTGTTTTCTTTATTTTCATGACTATTTACATTGTAGATTCTCACTGAAGGCATAAAAACTATGAATGAACACATATGGAGTTATGTACTTAACAAAAGAAGGTGAAATAACTGAAAACATGTTTTATATTCTAGTTTCTTCAAAATAGCCACCCTTTGCTCTGATTACTGCTTTGCACACTCTTGGCATTCTCTCAATGAGCTTCAAGAGGTAGTCACTTGAAATGGTTTTCCAACAGTCTTGAAGGAGTTCCCAGAGGTGTTTAGCCCTTGTTGGCCCCTTTGCCTTCACTCTGCGGTCCAGCTCACCCCAAACCATCTCGATTGGGTTCAGGTCCGGTGACCGTGGAGGCCAGGTCATCTGCCGCAGCACTCCATCAAATGGAGCAAATGATCGTCCAACTAAACGCAAACCGGATGGGATAGCATGTCGCTGCAGGATGCTGTGGTAGCCATGCTGGTTCAGTGTGCCTTCAATTTTGAATAAATCCACAACAGTGTCACCAGCAAAACACCCCCACACCATCACACCTCCTCCTCCATGCTTCACAGTGGGAACCAGGCATGTGGAATCCATCCGTTCACCTTTTCTGCGTCTCACAAAGACACGGCGGTTGGAACCAAAGATCTCAAATTTGGACTCATCAGACCAAAGCACAGATTTCCACTGGTCTAATGTCCATTCCTTGTGTTTCCTGGCCCAAACAAATCTCTTCTGTTTGTTGCCTCTCCTTAGCAGTGGTTTCCTAGCAGCTATTTGACCATGAAGGCCTGATTCGCGCAGTCTCCTCTTAACAGTTGTTCTAGAGATGGGTCTGCTGCTAGAACTCTGTGTGGCATTCATCTGGTCTCTGATCTGAGCTGCTGTTAACTTGCGATTTCTGAGGCTGGTGACTCGGATGAACTTGTCCTCAGAAGCAGAGGTGACTCTTGGTCGTCCTTTCCTGGGTCGGTCCTCATGTGTGCCAGTTTCGTTGTAGTTTTTGCATTTTTCCGGACTGACTGACCTTCATTTCTTAAAGTAATGATGGCCACTCGTTTTTCTTTAGTTAGGTGATTGGTTCTTGCCATAATATGAATTTTAACAGTTGTCCAATAGGGCTGTCGGCTGTGTAGTAACCTGACTTCTGCACAACACAACTGATGGTCCCAACCCCATTGATAAAGCAAGAAATTCCATTAATTAACCCTGATAAGGCACACCTATGAAGTGAAAACCATTTCAGGTGACTACCTCTTGAAGCTCATTGAGAGAATGCCAAGTGTGTGCAAAGCAGTAATCAGAGCAAAGGGTGGCTATTTTGAAGAAACTAGAATATAAAACATGTTTTCAGTTATTTCACCTTTTTTTGTTAAGTACATAACTCCACATGTGTTCATTCATAGTTTTGATGCCTTCAGTGAGAATCTACAATGTAAATAGTCATGAAAATAAAGAAAACGCATTGAATGAGAAGGTGTGTCCAAACTTTTGGCCTGTACTGTATATATGTGTGTGTGTGTGTGTGTGTGTGTGTGTGTGTGTGTGTGTGTGTGTGTGTGTTTGATATTGCAAAGCCTGTTTATTTCCCTTTTAAATGGTGCCACATTTGTAAGGAACATGCATTTGTGGGATGAGCAGCAGAGCTGAGTATGTGCGTTGCGCCAATGAAAAACTTGCCAAATCTTCTCTGCCAATGCCAAACAGCTTATTCTGCCATTGACTTGTTTGGTGTTTGGTGGATTGGATGATTGAAGTTAGAACAAACAAGACATATTGGCAATTTAACAATTTATTAATTTAACAAACAGGAGCCTCAGTAGCGTATGGAAGAATCATACACAGCCACAACAGCCTGGCACCTCCTCCTCATGCTGGTCACCAGCCTGGTCACACACTGCTGTGGGATGGCATCCCATTCTTCAAACAGCATTTGATGCAAGTCAGCCAACGTGGTTGTGTTGGTCACTCTGGTACGAACAGCACGCCCAAGCTGATCCCACAAGTGTTCAATGGGGTTGAGGTCAGGACTGCTGGCAGGCCATTCCATCCTCTCCACTCCCAAAATCTGGAGGTAGTCTCTGATAAACCCCGCTCTGTGGAGGTGAGCGTTGTCATCTTGGAGGATAGAGTTCGGTCCCAGACTATGGAGATATGGGATTGCCACTAGTTGCAGAATCTCATCTCGATATCTCTCTGCATTGAGATTGCCTCCAATGATGACAAGTCTTGTTTTTCCAATGAGGGAGATGCCGCCCCACACCATCACACTGCCTCCACCAAAAGATGTTACTCTATCAGTGTAGCAATCAGCATAGTGTTCTCCGCGTCTTCTCCACACTTTGACCCTACGATCCAACTGCCGTAGGCAGAATCTGGACTCATCGCTGAACATAACGTTCCTCCACATGTTCAGGTTCCAGTGCACGTGTTGCCGACACCAACGCAAACAGGCCTGACGGTGAAGGGCAGTCATGACAGGCCTCCTGGCAGCCGTATGAGACCGGAGATTGGCTGCGTGCAGTCTGTTCCAGATTGTCTGGGCAGAGAGCCGTCGGCCATATTGTCCTGCAAACCTTGACTGCAAATCTGTAGAAGACAGCCTACGGTACCTAAGTGCTGACAGGGTGAGGAAACGGTCTTCCTGGGGTGTCATCTTCCTGGGACGCCCACTTCGTGGCCTGTCTCTGACATCCCCTGTTATATGGAACTTGGCCTTTACTTTGGACATGGTACTAGGGCTCACTTCAAATCATGCCGCAACTTGGTTTTGCGGAACACCGGCTTGAAGTTGCCCTATCGCACGGGCCCTATCCATGCCAACTCTTGGAGCAGACTTCTATCTGATAAGTTAACATATGGTTTTTAAGGGTGCTATTTCGGACTTGTTTACCTTCCAATGACTTTCAAATTTTCTACAGTCTTTTTAGTGTGTTTGTTGTTCAACCAGGGGAGATTATTTGATTTTTGTTTCCTAGTTTTAAATGGTGCAATTTGGTTAAGGATGGATAGGCACTGGTCGTTAAATGAATTTAACGGAGTATCTGGACTGAGAGGAAATAAATTGGAATTAAAGGAAGATGAATTAAAAGCATTACATAATTTAGCTACAGAACCAGCATTGAGAATGCGAGAATGTATTTTAGGGTGGAGACTAGGAATAAAAAGCTGTAGTGGAACTTTTAAAACAGCTTTATGGTCAGTTACCAGCATATCCTCCAAATTGAGACACTTGAGAGACCAGAGAAGAGAACCAAATCTAAGGTGTGACCCCTTTAACAGATTAAATAAGGTTAAAAGAGTCTATAAGATCTAAAAAAATGAGAGGTGAGAGAATGTGAAGGACAACATACATGAATATTAATATCACCAAGAATAAGCACCCTGTCATATTTAGGCATAACAATAGATAAAAGCTGAGAAAACTGAGAAAAGATTGAGGAGGCCTATAGATGAAGATGCAGAGTAATGGGGGAAAGGGCCAGTGATTAAGAAACTTAACACTTCAAAGGAAATAAAATGACCAAACGTAACAGGATGGCACTTAAGACCTACCTTATAAAATAGACCTTGGAATGTGAGAATATGCAAAATCAGGAATGTGGCCTCAATCAGGGGAACAGTGTCCCCTGGTGACAGCCAGGTCTCAGTAATCTTAAAAAAAAGTCCAGAAACAATAAAATTATTAATGATAAAAGACTTATTCCTAAGAGATCTCACATCCAAGAGGCCAAAATTATTTGGTGACAGTGCAGAGGGAGAGGAAACGTGTATACAGTGAATAAATTGTAATAACAGCAGGAGGATCTGTTATTGCAAACGACAGAGATAGTGGAAATAGCAGAGGCGGGGTGTTGGTGGACAGTACTGTATGAAATGTTTGTAGACGGCATTTTAGCCCCTAGAATATTTGGATGTAGACTGTCATCTCTGAACAGTTGCCTGCATTCCCAGAAGAAGTTGTCAATGTAGGAGACTTTATGGTTGTCTCAGGCTGAGGAGAGCCAAGTGTGCAGTGAAAGTAGCCTGCTGAAATGTCCATAACCGTGACTGTAAGTGGGAATTGGACCGGATACCCAAATGCGACTCCCAGATTGAGAGTGTTGAGTAGGTGCACAACGTCAGACTTAAGTACCTCGGGCTGTTGATTACGGAGGAACCAGGAAAACAGTATGTAACAGGTCCTCCCACTGTAGCTGATCTCACCCTGACATTTTTGATTACTGAGTCACTCAAGATTAAAGTTGTGGCCTGACTGGAGGATTTGGAGGACTCTGGAGCAAGATTAAGGGGTGGTAAGGGGAAGCTGGACCTGGGTTTGAAACTGCACCTCATGGCATGGACTGCTGCACCAGACCAGGAGGAGGCTCCATGTCCTCCGGGGAGGGGGTGTGTTGTTGAGTGCGTGTCCTCTCCAGCTTGGAGGCCCAAACTGGATGAGGGGTGAACAGCTAACTAAGAGATTGCATTGAGAGCGACAGTCAGCGGGAGAGATGGACTGATTGGACACAGCCATGCATCTCGTCAGAGGGTTAGGATTGATATGCTGCATAGATCTAAATACATCTGTCCAGAATTTAGTTAATTTGGGACATGTCCCAAAACATATGACTGAGGCTGGCTAGCTCTTGGTTACATCTGTGGCAAGTCTGGTCTGACCAGACATTCTAGCCAACCTTCTCCTGGACAGATGAAGCCTATGGAGCACTTTAAATTGTAA
The DNA here is from genome assembly GCA_038419695.1 of Scomberomorus guttatus. Lineage (NCBI taxonomy): Eukaryota > Metazoa > Chordata > Actinopteri > Scombriformes > Scombridae > Scomberomorus > Scomberomorus guttatus. Next base: position 3,074,476 of record CM076445.1, read on the forward strand.
TAACCTGTATCTGATGCATACTGATGATGAGTGCACCAGTTCTATTGCCCATTGCCAAGCTGAGTCTGATATCACTATTCCCAGTTCCTCCTCCCACTGCCTCCTTATATGTCTAAGAGACAGGGAAGCAGTCCTTTGAATGTTCTCATATAGGATGGATACTATACCCTTGCGAGCAGTATTCAATAACTCATCTATCCAGCCATCCTGTGGTGGGTTTAGGGATGGAGAGAAATGTGTTTTAACAAAGACGCAGACCTGTAAGTACGTTAAGAAATGGGACTGGGGAATATTGAAGTCTGTCCTTAGTTTTTCAAATGAAATAAAAACAAAAGGTCCTTTACATGCTCCACCCCATGAAGGAGGAACCAGAGGGTTCGACAGGATGGGGGCTGTGGAAAAGGCTTGTTTATTATTAAAGTGGATTCTGAACTGCGACCATATCCTTGACCGTGATCCACGGATAACTGGGTTGTTTGTAAAGTAATATTTGCTCAAGGGTATTGGGGTACAAACTAAAGAGCGCAATGATACTGGATTGCATGAGTGTTGCTCCATAAGAGACCAAGCTGGAGCTTCTTCACCCGACAGATCTGAGACCCAGAATGTCAATTTATGGAGGTTGGCTGGCCAGTAGTAGTACATGTAGTCTGGCAAAGCCAATCCTCCCTCCTCTCTCTGCCTTTCCAAATAGTCTTTCCTTATTCAAGGTAGGTTTTTATCCAAAATAAAAGTCAATAGACACTTGTTTAGATCATTGAAAAATTATTTGGGAATAAAGACTGGCACTGTTTCACCTGGAAAAATGGAGAAGAGCACTGAAGTCATGCTTGTATTGGCTGATTTGTTGTTTTTGTTCACTAAGGCTGAGGAGAAACATTTGGTGACAGTGTGAGTGTGTATATTGTGAGTGTGTATATTTCAGTGCATATGTGTAGATTTATCTAAATGAAATGACAGTGAACCTGAATGTGCTTGAGCAAAACATTACCTTACATACATTATGTTTTAATTTCATGTGGTCCAAACAAGATACTATTAGTGTGTTGTCATATGTTCATCAGCATTATTGAGTTACATCTCACATGAGAAGGACTCTGCATTCAAGGGAAATTGCAGCATGCCTGTGCTTCACACTAGTTAGATACGTGTTAGAATATTATATCTTGCTGCATTTTCATCTGAGGCTAGCCTGGATGTTGATAAGGGCTTTTCTGGCATTTAGGGGAAATTGCAACATGCTTGTTGTATAGATACAGGATTGTGGACTGCAGTTCCTCTGATTTTTTGGGGGTTTTAATGTGCTCCCTACCAAAACTTATCAAGCAGGGAGCAATCCTTCTGTTTTGAGGAATTAGCACCTCCAAATGCAGAGCCTTTTTTACCAGATCGAACTAACTTATAAATGGTCATGTAAGTGTCTCTGACTGAAATAAAAATAGGATGATAAACATTATAAAAGTGATGCTCTACATCACTTTCTCAACTGGCCTATGGATCCCTAGTGATCTGTGGAAGAGATTTTTGCTCATTAACATTAGAGTTCTAAGTATTTGTCTTCAGTAAAACTGATTCACTTCAGGGTTTTACTCATTCTCTGCATTTGTCACAATATATGTAAATTATCAGTATTAAACTGCAAAGGGAAATCAATGCAAGAAGCAGTCATATGAACAAATTTGTTCTTAAGTGGCATGTTTGAGTGATTTATGATTGTTACATTCACCAATTTTCTTGTACTTAGTATTTCTCTGAAAATGTGAAATTCGTGTGGTCCAGACCTGTCATTCCAGTCATGAACTGATATTCTGATTTTCTTTAAGGGCAAAAAACATTCATGAAATCATAATGTCTTGAGTTTGAAGTTTAAATGGGATACATAAATTAATTAGAATAAAATATGTCAAATATATTAAAAGTATATAAGAGAGGTTTATTAGATGTGATGACATTCATGCCAATAGTAGTAGTAAACAGCTGGCTCAGGGTGTTTCTGCAGGTTTCTGTCCAGCATCATGTTGTGTTGCAGTTGACAGTAACATCACCTACTGTAGGCTATAATATTCTCCTCTAATATCTCTGTGGCTGTCACATGACCGCCTCTCATATCAGTCACAGAGCTCTTTGAAAGATTTTTTAGGTTTTTTAGCATCTAACTTAATGTCGAAGCGTTCTCTCTTTATTTCTGTCAGAGTACAGCGCTGCTGCTGATGAAACGTTGTTGGCAGCTGGAGTCAAACTGAAATTCCTCCGAAATTCCTTTCAGCGTATTGGCCAAACTGGGTAATTAGGACGTCCGTTCATCATGTGTAGCATAGTGGCCCAAAAGCATTTTTCTCATAAGCATTCATTAGAAAAGGAGCAGCTATAAAATGGTATATACATTTTTCTGACAATCATAAACCCAGCTCAGCTGGGCTCATGCACTATGGGCAAAAAAACGTGGATCTGTGTGGAATGTCCAGAGAATTTTTACAGCCAGAAGCATAAAGTATTTTTTCAGTGTATGTGTCACTGAGCAACTTTCATTCAGGAATGAATGGGATGCCATCTTGTAATGTGGTATCCGGTTCTTAATACATCCATGGATGAATCTGACCTGGAACACTTGTACGAGCAAACTTCACAGAAAAAAGTCAGACAGATTTAGGATAAAAAAACTAACATGTTCTTGCATGAGCACAATGTGTGTCTAACATTCACTCCTTGTCATCTGTTGTCTTGAAAAGCATGGCTCCAAGCAAATACCTTGAGACCTGAAGCATATTTTTAAGCTTTATGGTGTATATAAGTCTGTTTTCTTCAGACTTACAGTACATTCAAATCTACAGTGATTATGTATCTGAGTGCTGCCAAAGCATAAACAACCACACAGCAGTACTGTGGATGAACACCTCCACTATATGCAAGACTGAAGCTGATGTGCTGCTTTCACTGTGCAGTCAGCATAGACAAGATCTGTGGATGTTTTACAGTGTAATCACACTAGGGTGCAATTACTTCACAGCCAGTATGGATATAAATGATTACTGTGATCAGTGACTCTTTCAATATACCTAGAGAAATGCAAGTATTGTATTGTCAGATTATGATAGAATGTGACCTATACTTAAAAAACTTGTTTCTGCATGAAAGTCGCCACAACTTGTGTTAGTGTCCAGTTAGGCAGCACAGTGTTTCACTCACTCTACAACTTTGTTTCTGTGTTTCCAAAGACTTTCCAGCAACAACACTCCAGCTCCCCAAGTGACCCTGCAGCAGTGACCCTTTTCTCTCATTAATCCCCCCACAGACAGGGTCCCCCTTCTATCACCCCACCACCACCACCCCCGTGACCCTCTCCTCCTACTCCCATAAGCCCTCAGTCAGACTCTTGACCTTTCCTGCACACCCCGTAACCCGTGTCTGGATAATAAAGCACATGAGTGTTATAAAAATAAAACTAATTATTATTATTATTATGATTAATAACAAAAAACAATGATATCATCAGAATGTCAAATATTTACTTCTGATGACATTTGCTTTTTTCATTTTCGTTAACTAATGTAGTGAGGTGTAATGTACACAGACTATATATAGGCCAATAGGCTTAATAATGTGGATTTATTTATTATAATCTGCTGAACTAGATGGGCAAAGGTTGTTTTTTGTTCACAATGTGAAGGTCCTCAGTTGAGGATTTAATGTCAATATAGCAGTGTTTAGCAGTTCATGTAAAGGGGAAATCTCACTAAACTGTGTAAAGCAGAACACCTGCACATATCATAGTTGCCAATATCAAAACCATTAACCACTGAGAAAAACACAATGAGTTAGGCTACAGGGTCAGCAATTTTAATTCATCTCTATGGAAGCACTTTAGGTCTGAAATCCTGTCTCAGAGCACATTTTATTCCCTTGCTGCTCAATGCCCTCGCAGACTTGACGTGATGGCGGTGAACATGTCACGGTACCGCACGACTGCAGTCTGCAAGGGCTCAGTCTGCAAGTCCGGGGGGGGGGGGGTCCGGTTGGATTCAGCCAAAGCCTAGGGGTGAGGGGTATGAAGTCTGAAAGAAGAGAGGGGTTAATGGAAAGATGCTATTGGTTGCATCATGATAAGTGTAGGATCCAGAATTGTTTGTAAATGATTCATACTAGGTACTAAAAGTCAGAATATGTCAGCTTCTATTTATTAAATTTTTATCATTTTTTTAATCAAATCTGGTTCTTGTAAGTCCCACAACTTCATGGAAGTGTGATACTTAATCACTGCAGTACCCCTTTGAGATGATGTTTTAAATGTACTTTTTTTTTACAACACAGTTTAACCAGTTAACTCCTACCCTCTTTTAAGATGTAGTCTGCCTAAATCAAAACATTTAGACAGACTGCTATCAAAAGTTATATAGCTTGTAGCATATGTATCATTAAATACAGATTTCATAGATTTCGTTTTTTTTCTTCGCAGACACATACAGGTTGTAAAAAGATTTTCAACCTAAATGAGGTTTTCCTGGTTAAATAAATAAATTAAAAAAACAAAAGCATAAAAAACACATAATGGATATGAAATAGATGGGACGATGGACCTCCCCTAAATATGAGGAAAGAAATTAGATTAGATTAGACTTGGTTCTTTTAAAAAAGCCCCAACATCACAAAAAAGGTACAATGCACCAAAGAGATGCTTAACAAGTGTGTGAAAGTTCTCCATAGTGCTAGTCTTCCATGGGCTGAAGAATGGGTGGTAAAAGATGAATGAATTCAACCTTGAATACCATCATTTCCAGGATCTGGAAGATGTTTGCCATTTGTTCGTGTTACTGGTATTAAACCTGATCATGAAACTCATGACACATGAGTTGAAGCTCAGCAGATGTGTAAACAATCAAAAACCATCTGGTCAGCTGAGACGCTGACCACAGCTGACTGTACTTTTGTTGTCATTAACATTTAACATCCGATCAGCTCTGCTCCCTTGTTTCTCCACTGGTTTGATTTCATTCCATGAAAAGGTTGTAAACAGTTAAAATTTTAAAATTAGGTGAACCTTGTAAATAATGTAGGGGTTGCTATGGTTAGTAGAGTTGATGCAGCACACTAATGTTTCTACTGGTAGAGCATGAATCTCCATCCTCACCAGTATGAAGATCTTTACATTTCTATCTCTACTCAGAACCGCCTCTTCCGAACGAATGTAGGTACTTATTGTGTAGTGTCAGACCTGTTTACTGATCAAGCAAAAAAAAAAAAAAAAATAGAGGAGGCAAAAAAATGTGCATCTGTGTGAGGTACCATATGTGGTTCAGTTCAGTTGGAAAGCTGATGGATAAGCAGACTGAATAGGAGTTTTCCACCCAAACACAAAACGCAAATATATTGTAGTGTAATGTTACAAAAATATGAAAAGGTGGCACATCTCAAATTTCCTAATCAAGGAGCACAAAATACTAACTTTTCACTTGTTTATTTGGCTCACGTTGCAATGTAGTGTATATTGTAGTGTAATTAATATTTAATTAATAAATACTGCATGTGCATGCTAGTTCAGAGTTCACTACCTACCAGTCTGATCTGATCTGAAATGTGCCCTCATCTAATATAATGTATCCTTACATCTGTAAACACTGATCTTTGATCAGATCTAATTTACAAACATCACATCCAGATGATGACATAAAATCCCCCTCAGTTATTGCAGTGGTATTATGAAGCACTGTGCTGCTGTTCAGAGTTGGACCACTAGGGGTTGCTGTAACACCAGCTGCTGCCCTGTTATGAAACCTTTGTTCCGCTCTGTCTGACTGCAGCACTGCTGCAATGTAGACAGACAGGGGTGGGGACCCTCTCCCACTCTTTCTCTCTCTCCTCATATGTGTATGTGGGTGCATGGATGTGTGTATGTGTGTGTGTGTGTGTTTTGTGTGTTACTGCAGCGGTCCTGTGCTGTAGACTTTTCTAGGGCGGGGTCTGTTTTCACTCCCATTTCAATTCTCTTCATTTATTGTCATGACTGCTTATCAGAAACTGTATTCCTAATGACGGATACAAAAAAACACATTCACAAATCATTCTAAAAATAAATACACACGCAGTACAGTAAAATAGAATATGCAAACATACCAACCATTCACAAGATCATTTGAGTCCAACACTGAGCAGTATTAGTATTCTTGTCATGACTGGCTCCTCTGATTGCTCTCTGGCAGCTAGATTAAGCAGACATCTGATGCTGATGCTCATCATGAATGAAACAGACGCACACACATCAGCAGCAGCAGCTCTACAGAGCAGGAATGAAACACGCATCCCAGAGCAGAGGCACACTGCCAGACAGGTGTGGTTCAAACATTCAGGACATGAATCTTTATAGGAAATATTGCCAAAGCGATGTACAAAGCTGTTCTCACAGCTTTACATTCAAACAATAGTGATAATGCACTCAGCTGTGTTCAATGTGACCTCAGTTTAACCCTCCTGCTCTGTCTGGCTGCATGACACGTGATGCTGCAATGTACAGTGCAGCACTGACGACATGCACAACCATTCACATGCTACTGTGCTACTGGAGGGAAAGAAGGAAGCAGTATAGGTAAACACTGCAGCACCTCAGGGCCTGCTCTGTCAGGGTGGGTTAGAGAGCAGATCTATTAGCTGGGAGCTGATAAGACAGCTCTGCTAATTGCCGCTCATTATCTTTCCTACATTTGCTGCAGTAACAGCTCTTAACTGGTGAGTGTACTGGACCCACTGACCCACTTAGAATGGGAAAGATGCGCGATAGCACCCATGGGAGCCTCAGCCTGCTTAAGATGCTGAGGTAGAATGTCAGAGAATCACTGTTCAGTGAAGGGTCTGGGTGCTGAAGACACAGCCAAGTAGCTGACAGTTACAGTTGTCAACTGTCTGCACCAGCAATGACCTAACTGTATTTTGACAGCTATCAGTCACGGCATGATTTTTTTTTTGTGGGTTCCTCTCATTGTTGATAGTTAGCTAACATGACGAGCAAAAAAAGCAGTTTCTCACAGGAGAAGTTAAAAAAAGAAGACAACGATGCAGAGAAAAGCAGGACACAGTTTTATAATTTAGCATAATTATGATAAGATCTAAGAACACATCACTACGATTTAAAGGGATGGACAGACTGACATTTCTCAACACTTTTACGGGGCAAAGAGGCAAATTTAGTGGTGGCAGTGTACAGCATGGAGAGATAAAAACGTATCAGAAATGTGATATCCCATCCTTATGTTTAAGTGTAATGTGACCTTACCTTTAAAGAGCAACTTAAGACCTTATTTTAGCTCCCCACCCTCATGGTACCCTGCCACCACTCTGTCAGATTTTTTCTCCATTGTTCCTCTATTTCTCCCATTGTCTAACCAGTGCGTTTAGACGTTTTAAAGCCAAGATATAACATCTGATGATCATAAAAAATTCATAATCATAGTTACATAATATATAAATTTTAACGTCTGTACCGGCCAGGACCTGCTTGCACTACCACTGCTGCACTCAGTTGTGTGCTCTCAGTCCTTTATACTCACTCTGGTGGACATGGTGTCCACATCGCTATGGAGTTGGGGGTGGGAAAAAGGAAAATAACTTTTTGCAATAAACGCTATAAATTGAGACCAGGATCAATTGATAGTGTAATAAAGTGACTGTACATGCAGTTTTGATTTGGGAGTTGTAATGCATTAGACTGCAATTATAATTCTATGCAGATACATGTACACTTATTTGTGGATAATGTAGTCAGCACGCACCCCAAGTAGTTGATCCAATTTCTAATTAAAGGTTGTGTAAAGTATAAAAGAAACAGCCATACAGACATCTCCAAATGAGACTTGTACACGGTAATCTATGTGCAGATGAATTGTCCAGCCACCATGGTTACCCCCATTGGTAGCCTTGTGGTCACACCAGATAAAGGTTTAGCCTAGATAAAGTATTTTATATTGTGTAACATTGTTAGAATGACCATTTAGCGGCTGGATGATACAGTAAAAAAAAAAAGAGATTCCAAGGTGATGGTAAGGTGTACCAAACCATAGGTGTTTATTCACCAATCAACAAATTGCTGCAGCAGCAGCAGCACAGGCATAGTAGCAACACAGGTAAGGAGATCTGACCATCAACCCAGACAGATTGAAACTGGCGCCTTTTATTATGTGTCACTGGTCCCCCAAATTGGATGCTTCCACTAACAGGTGTTCACACAGTTATTATCACATGGCTAGTTACTATAGACTATATATGTAACACTATGAGTTAACACACAATATTTACAATAGCCTACTACCGCTATCTACCCCCCCAGAACAAACACATAAATATAATTATAATAAATAAATACATGTACACCAACTACCAAACCCACACTCTTCTATCCTATCACTTGGTCCCTCCCAGAACGTTTATGCCGGTGTTTGTACCCCTGGGGACTCTTTTGGCCAAACACCTGGAGGAGACATAGGACAGAACAGGTGAGTGTTTCTATGTACAACTTAAACATAATCCGCCACCTTAATATACTAGCACACACTTTATATGGTAATACTTTAGCACATGAACGTTGATTCACAACAGTCAACAAAACTTAATCTTTAACGTTGTTTCTCAATTACAAACAAACGTATGTGCAACAGTATTGTCAGAGCCTAATCTAACCCCACTCTCTTTCAGGCGAAGCCGCGGACCCACCACAGCACCTGCCAGAAGACAACACAATCAGTTACGACTCAAAATGTTCAATCAATATTCTATAAATATTCAATAAATAGAGCCAATAAATACTTGATACAAAATGTGCAAATCTTTTGAATAAAGTGCAAATATCGCTACCAAAGTTCAAAGTGCCATTAAGTGCATCGTTAAGTTGTTTGTTTAAAAGTACAATTAATACAGAGCATGCAATATTTACAAGGCCAAAGCCATCAGTCACTAGTAACAAAGGGCTCTTTGTTACATTTCCTCCCCCCTCTCCCAAAGGAGAACAGTACCTCAATCTTCAGACATTCTGGACAGACAGTCCGCCACCACATTGAACTTCCCTGACCTGTAGTGAACAGTGAAGTTGTATGGCTGCAGGGAAAGGTACTATCCAACGATGCGCATATTGGCATCCCTCATGTGATGAAGCCACTGTAGAGCTCAGTGGTCAGTTTCCAGATAGTATCTGAGGGTGTCGACAGCCCACTTCATTGCCATTGTCTCTCCATCGAGCAGCTTACAACTCAGGAACACAATTGGTCTCCTCTCTCCCTCCACCTCCTGCAGCAGCACTGCTCCCAGGCCCACTCCAGAAGCATCTGTCTGCAAGGTGAAAGGTTTGTCAAAATCTGGACTGTGGAGAACTGAGTGAGGGCATCTTTGAGGTCTCTGAAGGCTCTGTCACACTCATCCGTCCATCGCACTCTGTTGGGAGCTGAGGATTTGGTCAGGTCACTCAGCACTACAGCTCTGTCTGCAAAATGAGGAACAAACTTCCAGTACCAGCCTACCAGGCCCAGGAAACCTCTCAGCTTCCTCTTGGTGGTGGGAACAGGGAAAGAATGGATGGCCTCTACCTTCCCCAGTTGTTGCCCAGGTACTCCACTTCCCTTTGGGCAACAGCACACTTGTGAGGGCTGATGGTAAGGCCAGCTGTTCTGATTCGCTGTAGGACCTGTGGAGGACCAGGTGGACCCTGTGCTCCTCCCAGGATTGGCTGAAAACAACCACATCATTCAAATATGCAGCAGAGAAGTCAGAAACATCCCTCAGCACATGGTCCATCAGTCTTTGGAATATGGCTGGCATCCCCTGGAGACCAAATGGCATGACCCTGAACTGATACATACCAAATGGAGTCTTGAAAGCTGTCAGCTCCCTAGCCTCCGGTTCCAAGGCTAACAGCCTTTGCTCAGGTCCAACATGGTGATGTACTGAGCTCTGCCAACCTTCTCCACCAGATCATCGATCTGAGGCATTGGGTATGGGTCAAAGTAGGACACTGCATTCAAGTACCTGAAATCAATGCAGAATCTGAGTGATCCATCTTTCTTTGGAAAAAGCACAATTAGACTACACCACTCACTGCAGGAGACCTCATCCTCATCCTGTAGCTCTTCTGCCAGACTGGAGCATATTCCTTCAGATGAATCTTGTGCTGGACCAGAGAGGTGAAACCTGGTGTCTCTCTGAAGAGCTCTGGGTCAAGTAGGGGTTTGACCTCTGCCTGCTGGGTAGGAGACAGATGTGACAGATCAACTTTCAGGGGCTCTGCTGTAGTGGCAGTGGTTAGAAAGAACTTCTCATTTGTGTCCTCATCCTGGACAGCACATACAAACAGCTGCTGGCACATAGGCTCTGAACAAACCTGGAACTCTTTCAGCAGATTAACATGAAAGGTCTGATACTTTTTAAGTTTGTCTGGCATGTACAGTTCATATGTGACCTTACCCACTCGTTTGTTGACTTCGTAAGGTCCATGCCATTTAGTCAGCATCTTACTGTTGGCAGCAGTAAAAGTACCTTTTGGCCTGGATTGAAGACCCTCCCTCTGGCCTTCCGATCATACCAGGCCTTCTGGTTTTGCTGAGCAGACCTCATGTTTTAATGTGCAAGTGCTGTCATCTCCTCCAGTCTCTCCCTCATTTTGACCACATATGCCACCACATTTTCTCCTCCTGGCTTTGGAGTTTCCCAGTAGTCTTTTAGAAGGTCCAACGGTCCTCTCACCTGGTGCCCATACAACAGTCCAAAAGGTCAAAAACCTGTTGACACTTGTCGAACTTCCAGATAAGCAAACAACAGGTATGGCAGCTACTGGTCCCAGTCAGCGCCTGTATGGGAGACAAACTTGCGCAACATGTTTTTTAGTGTCTGGTTGTAGCGCTCCACCAGCCTGTCCATCTGGGGGTGGTCAGGGGTGGTCTTAATGCCCTTCACTCCTAGCACTTGACAAACCTGCTGCAACAATTTGGACAAAAAGTTTGTCCCACAGTCTGTTAGAACCGCCTTAGGTATGCCTAGCCTGGAAAAAAAGCTGTAAGAGGCAGTTTGTTACCTGTCTGGCTTTGATTGACCTGAGGGGGAAGGCTTCAGGATAACGGGTTGCTAATGTAACGGTGGCCTGAGGAACTTTTCTCCAATGGTCCTACTATGTCAATGCCTATCCTCTCAAAAGGTCTATCTATGATTGGCAAAGACTGCAGTTGTGCATGTGTTACTCCCTTTGCTGAGGTAAGTTGACATATTTCACATGAACTACAGAACTGAGAGACTTGGGTATATAATTGAATGACCCAACTCCACAACTTTGTGTCTGAACTGTTGTGGCAGTGCTAACACCTCAGTCTTTCCCTTCCGCTGATACAGTAGGCCCTCTCTCACTACACAGGTGGCATCATCTAGACAGCTTGGGTTATTCTGCTTAATCCCCTCAATCTCTGTCACCTTTTCAAAACACTGCTTTAGTGTAGAATCCTGTTTCTGTAATGTCCCTACATCAGGGGGAAAATCAAAATCTAGCACACCAGGCAGGGTCCTTGGTCCCTTTCCTAGGAGCACCAATCAGTTTATCCCTCCTTTTCTGGGCCCTTGACTTGGTAGGTTTTACTGGACCTGCCTCCCACACTACACCCCAGAAAGGCAACTCCCTGAGGACTCCTTCTGCACTCTGCGCTCTTGTGGTGACATTACAGGGTTTGACTGGAAGTGTGACAGGCTCAAACTCAACTGCACTTGGTGGCTCCCTGAAATCTGCCTCTGAGCTCTGAACCTCACCACTGTTCCTCTCAGAGGAGAGTTGAGTGCACAAGGAGAGGAGGAGGAGAGTTGGTGCACAAGATCAAAAAGTATGAGGACATCATTACCTAAAATCACTGGATATGGCAAAGTTGGAGCTAATGCTCCAGACAAAAGAAAAGTCTGGCCTCCTACTGTCAGATACACCTCTGCTGTAGGGTAAACATGCTCATCCCCATGAACGCAGCTTATCTTAGACCTATCCTCACTCCACTTTTTCCTTGGGACTAAACTTGACAAAACTGTCTGAAAACACGTTGTGTCAAGTAAAGCTACCTCGCGCTGCCCATTTATGAGGACTGGTGCTGTGCGGCCTGCCTCACTTACTGTGTCTACCCTGGTTGGTCTCGGCACTGAACAAAGGAGGAATGGCTTGGTGTGAGTCAAGGCTGGGCAAAATTGCTTCGTGTGACCTAAACCATTACAATGGTAGCATCTGACTTCCTGTTTGGAGGATCTAGGTGGAAGCTTCTTTGCATGGCTTGGGACCTGGGGAATGAACTGCCTATTACTAAAAAAACCTCTAACTTGTGTGTGACCAAACCCCCGTTCACCCCCAATGGACCTACTTGACTGGGCTTGGTGGTTCTCCCAACCGAATGTGGCACTCCGGCTCCCTTTACTGGCTGATGTGAAGACCTTGCCAGATGAGCTGCTTCCTCTACTGTCTTGGGGTCATACTCTCTGATCCAGATTTCCAACTTTGGATGGACCATCCTCAGAAACTGTTCAAGGATAATAGTCTCTGATATTGCCTCTACAGTTGACTTTTCTGGCTTGACCCATTCAGAGAACAGGTCTTCAGATGAACATATAGCTCTCGTGGAGTCTCCCCAGGTTCAATGTTCAGGGACCGGAAACGTCTTCAGTAGGTATCAGTTGTGATTTTATATTTTGTCAAAATTGCTGCTTTGACTTTGTCGTAGTTTTCAGAGTCTTTTATGTCCATCAGAACATAGGCACTACGAGCTGAGCAGCGGAACAAGATGCACAGCCCATCCATTATGGGTCATTTTCTCAAACGTGGTCAAGAAGTGTTCAATGTCATCCTCTGTGGATAATGGCAGCAGTCATGCAGTATTTACAAGGCCAAAGTCGTCAGTCACTAGTAACGAAGGGCTCTTCATTACAAACATGTTTGAAGTGGTTCATTAACATGCAAAAACCAATGCAAACAAAATGTACATCTCCTCTTTCATTCACTGAACTGAACTGTCTTTAACATTGAATGAGCTTTTCTTTGGCAAATCATATTGTTTCCTAGCAACCTGATAGCAGCTCTGTGGCCAATAACCATCCATGGCCCAGCTTCTCTTATGTACATCCATCATGACAACAATAAAATAATGCAACGTCTTACAAAAACATTTCATAAAATGTTTTTCCTTGCAAATTCACAGTCAAATTCACAGATATTCAATATTAGCTATGGGTAGTTTCTTTTCCTCAAGTGGCCCACAGTCTTACTTGAGTTTGGAAAAAATAACTAGAAATGATTTTTTTCTACTTCACATTCACTGTGCCAACAAAATAAATGAATCAGCTGCTGCTGTACAGGGAATGTCAAAGTGACAAAGACTTGCATTAGGAGGTACAAAATAACAGGACAGGACTCAAAGCAGGCTCCAATTAAAGTGTTAGACTTTGAACAGAAAATGTTCCAGTATAGCGCTGATAGGGTGTGTATCCTGCTAGCCTGAACAGTCTGCTTTGTTTGCCAGCCGAGTGTTTTGTTGTAGCAGACATGAATTAGCTTAATTGGAAACTAGAAGCCTTTTAAAGATGTAAAGCCACAATAACAGCTGGATGTCTTAATTACTCAGCATTGATTAAACATCAGCATCACAGACATTATGTCTCTGTCACTTTCACTGGATGAACAGCAGGCTCCACAAAGTACCTCATCTGAGTGTATTTCATCATTCTAAAGATACTGACATTTAATTAATGGGGAACTGGTGATTATACAGTTGAATTACTCTTTCAACTCAAGAAGATTGTTTTCAATCAAACAGTTTAGTGAATCAACTTTCATTCAGCTTAACTCGCTAAATAAAGGCTAGAAAATAAAACATATGTCTATTAAATTATATTTCTGATACTAACACTGACTTAAATTAATATATTATATGACATGGTTGCTTGTAGTACTGAACCCCACTGAGAACAGCCAATTCTGTCACTGTACACAACCTTTTCTCATTGTTTTCCTATAGGCAGCCATTTTGAGTAAAAAAGGTAAGTGTATGCTACCAGCCTAACACCAAAGGTTAAGGTGCCCTAACCCCCCAACACTCAAAATTGAAGGATCTCTCTTGCCTTTCATGAGTCTGAAGCTTGCTGAAGTCCTTAGCATTGAGCACATAATTTACATGAGTAGAGTAGAAAACAACAGTGTTTCTGTAGAGGACATTAGAGGATGTTTGCATCAGGATGTTTTTTAAGGTTCAATTCACAATAAATAAGACATCCTGTCATATCTCCAGTGTTGGAGTCCATATTGCTGAATAGGGGTAATGGCTGATGAGGATGTTATGATGATGAGCAGTTAAAGAACCACATATTTTGGGTTGGTGGAGACCAAACCAGAGTTAACAGTTTTCAGTGTTGGGCAGTAACACATTTCTATGACTTTACATTTGTTATCAGGACATTATTATTATAATATTGCTGCTCTTTCCCACTGCGGCTGCTTGTTAATTCATTGAATTAACTGATAGTGCATCAGGCTGCTGTCAGGGTTTGTATTTTCTGTTCGGGTTGACTGCATTCTGTTATGTTTGGGTCTATTTGGTCTGGCTGCTCGGGTCCTCCTCTGATAGAGTCTCTCTCTTTTGAAAATTAATTTATGTCAAATTCGGGTCAGGTTTTCCGTGGGTCTGTTTCCGAACTGGTCCAAGATAGACCTCTAGTGGTCTTGTTTACCATCTTTCCGGTGGTTTGATGGAGGGTTGGACTGGCCCACTACGTGCTAGCTTGGTGTAGGGGCTGGAGGTGTGGGGATGCAGTTAGCTGCCACCAAAAGAGGAGAAATACAAACTGGCTGTTGATGATCAGTAAATACGTCCAAACTGTTGGCTGCTGCTTGTTAAACCAGAAGATGGAACATGTGAATGTGGAGCCTTTGAAGTTGTTAAAGGGCACCTTTGACTGAGCTGACGGCTGAATAATGAAACTAAAGTAACGATTAGATTAGATTAGATTCAACTTTATTGTCATTGCATTGCTCAGTATAAGTACTGAGACAATGAAATGCAACGAGTAATTAACTATAACTATATGTAAAGCAATACATAGTATGTAACTTATTACATTTTTCATAAAAAGTTGATAAAGTTAGCAGTATATCAGGGCCATGTCACTTGGACTTTCTGCCCCCTAATGGTCATAAATTGTAACTATAACTTTTAAGTTTGGTTCTAGTACATGCCAAACCTGTCTGCATGTTGGCTACAGAATGCACTATTCATCAGGCCAGTCTGCCTCTGGCTAACTTTATGGAAGTATGTGTCACCCCACACCATCCACAGTAACACAAACCAGTCTTTGTGCCTTGCATCCCTTAGTCCTGACACAGCAAATTAAAACATGGACACACACATGCACACACAAAATGGAGTTTCGGCCTGTTGGCAAATCATCAGGAACAGTGCCCTGTCTTTAACTTTGAAAGGGGAACCCAGCCTGACCTGCCACCCACCCTCACTCAGAAACATAAACAGTGGACTCCTGCAGGGGTTGCGGTGGGTGGTCCACTCTTACAGTCCACTCTAAGAATGAAAGCCGCTAGTAGAGAACATTAGTAGATATGGATCACCGTTCTATAGTCTATTGCAAGACCAACAGGGAAAGTCCAAGAAAGCTGTAACACCAGAGCAAACAGTAAATGTTAAAAATAATGTTTTGCCCGAAATAACAACAGTGGGGTTTTTCTTTTCAAAAAAAGCCTGCTTTGCCTTCTGGTATATGAAGGCCATGTGACAAGTTAGTTGACTCACAATACTAACATATACTGTATATGTAACATTGTTTGTTTATTTTCCATACAACAGTAAGAAACGGGTCCCTTCAAACAAAAAATTGGACTGTAATTTAATTTTATTTAAGAATTTGTTTTAAAGTAATAAAGTGCTTTAGGATGGATTTTTATTCCACTTTAAGAATGAACCAAAGTATGCTGCACAGATCTACTCTTTACTAAACCTTTCAACATCCAACTCATCACAGGAATGACTGCTGCAAATATGTTTGTGGACCATGTTAATTTAATCTGAATAATTTAAAACAAATTTTCTGCTCATTTTTTGCATGTATACAAAATCAAATGATAAGAATGAACAGTTTAGAAACAGAGGACGATACTCAATACTGCTTTTCAACATGTTAAAACAGTTAAAAGAGAAGATCAGCTCTCTGAAAAGGCAAAGAAACAAAAGACTTTAATAATAGCTCTGCAGAAATTAGAAATATCATCAAAAGATAATTTGCAATGGTACATACAACTGCAAGAACTTTAAGCACTCATTAACTAGAAATACAGTTTTCTTTCTGTCACTCGGTCATGTTACATACGTAGTTACATAGTATGAGCATAAAACAGTACTCTCCTGTGTGCTTCGTTAGATTTGGTCAGCAGAATCTCTTTCAGTCTTCAAAAATCACTTGAAGACCTCCCTCCTTCAAGAGTACTTATTCACCTGATATGCTCTTTCTCTCTCTTTCTCTCCATCCTTCTCTATCTATTTCTCTCAAATTCTCTATGCACTTCTTCTATGCACTTATGTGTTACTTTATGCACCAAACCTTGTGGCGCTCATGTCAGGTGGAATGTGGAACTGAGGCACTTATTTTCCTTGATCTACTGTGGCTTGGACTGTATCTCATTTGCACGTCACTTTGGACAAAAGCATCTGCCAAATGAATAAATGTTGAAAAAAAAGCAAGAACCCACCATCTTCCTTACATTTAATTGTAAAAGTAAGTCTCATCAGAGGAGAATCCCAAAGTTCCATGAAGTTGGAAACAGGTAGACTTTTACCACGCAGCTTTTTCTAATAATTTCAACTGAAATACAAATTCTAGAC
This sequence comes from Scomberomorus guttatus, assembly GCA_038419695.1. NCBI lineage: Eukaryota > Metazoa > Chordata > Actinopteri > Scombriformes > Scombridae > Scomberomorus > Scomberomorus guttatus. Next base: position 3,091,341 of record CM076445.1, read on the forward strand.
CTGATACTATTTGAATGACTCTATTGGTGTTTTTTTCTTGTAAATGCCCCAGTGTTAGTGCTGTCTATTCAGTTTCACTGTAACCAAAAGCAGCAAGAGGAGAAGTCCCAGAGGATATGTAGTCCATGATAGATAGCAGTATTGATGCCCCTACATGAGCTGCAGGCTTGTCTGGTGGTTAATGAGACTGGCAAATCCCCAACTTGAAAGTGCTGTGTTGTTCTCAGAGTAGTCTGTACCTGCAGAGGTGTCCTCCACTGACCCTGAAACAGCCAGAGGGAGAAAAGAGAACTCTTCCTTCTTGGAGAATTAATAATGGAGATGAAATCATCTCTTGTGTCTTCAAACAGATAAGAATAATATCCATGTGATTAATGGCCCAGCTGAGCTACTGGGATGTGATAAATGACCTTCCTGTCTATGATCAGTGTAGTCTCAGGTGAAGTCTACCTGGCAGAGCTGCAGCTACCACAGAGCCACTGTTCTACCTGGCAGTGGCAAAACTCTATGCATGTCCATGTAACACACTCACTGTCATCAGGAGCAATATAGCACTTTATAATGTTTCTAATGCTCAATTACCCATTCACACACTCACACACTGATGGCACAGCCATTGGGAGTAATTTGGGGTTTACTATCTTGCCCAACACACTTGGACGACACTTAGACATGCAGACTGGAGGAGCCGGGGATTGAGCCACCGACCTTCTGATTATTGGACGACCTGCGCTACCTCTTGAGCCACAGCTGCCCCATGAGTTAAGTTTAGGCAACAGGAAGTAGTTGGTTAAGGACAGGGAATGTACCAGGGAACACAGCAGAAAACTAGTTTACTAAAGTGTGCTCTCAAATTACTTGATTTGTGCTTGTGAATTAATTTGTGTAGACAAATTACTAATTTGAGCTCTTTATGCTTTATGCTTCTGATTTACTACATTTTGTTCCCAAATTACTTACTTACTTACTTATTACTTATTTACTTACTTATACTAATTACTTAAATTACTAAATAATAATTCATGCTCACAAATTTGTTTTTTCTTTATTTGCATTCTGATGGAGTCTTTCCAAGATTTCCTGTGAATAGTGGTGATTGAATCCATGGTCTGTTCCTTTGAACTGTTTTTCTTGGTGTTGCACTTGTTTCTGTATTTAATGTTTGAATTTCACTATTAGCCATGGATGTTTGATGTTGTTCTTTTTACCTCTCAAACAGTGTACACTGTGGAATGTGATGTTATTTGCTGCCTCTGATGGTATTTTGAGTTGTGTGACTGATTTTTCAACACAAGATTGTCCCTCATGCTGCGTTGCGTGCCTCTAGGTCAAGAATGGTTTCTTTCATTGCTTTGTTTTTGGATATGACAGAGGTGAGTGAGTGGTGAGGTTGCTGATGAGTGTTGCAGTGTTCTATTTTCTTTGGTGAGAATTCCAGGCTGTTGCGTAATGTAATTAATAAGAGCAATTCTAAACAAGTTCAGTTTAAGTTCAAGTTTATTTTTGATGGATATGAAGATGTTGCTCACCTCTGTACCACATGTTTAGGGAGTTGTAGATGGGGATGTACCTAATCTGTTTGTGAGTCCAGTCAGAGTCTTTTGGGGTTTGGTGACAAGTTGGTTTCACCTTTTGTTGAACTTTGTTCATCAAGCAAAGCCCGAGGAAGCACTTATTGATCCAGTTTGATTGCTTATATAGTTCTTTTTTGAGAGTGGAAAGGAGTTTGTTTCAGGAGTGTTGTTTTGGATCTGCAGTCGAGGAGTAGGAGGCCTCTTAGGTCTCTTCTGAGAGTTGCATTCACAGCGACATTGGGTCTACCCAGCAGTTGCATCAAATTTGCACGAATTTGATGGTAATTAAAATGTATTCAAAAGTGGCTTAGTATTTATGCATACACCTAATAAACCTTCCCACTTTTAACAATATGAAGTTTTTGTATCGGCCATCCTGTGGACCAACAGAGGTCTGGATACTCTGAGAGGATTCAGTGAATGTAATTTCATTTTTCTAGTAAAGTCTTCTTTAGGTCAGAAAATTTACAAACTAAAGTTGATTTTGGGCTGATTGATTTGTAATTGTATTTTCGGCTTTGTATCAGGGTTTTTAAAAGGTGAGTATAATAATAACCTCCTGTGCCTCTGGAGAATCTCTAGCTCAGTAAGGCACTACAAAACTGACTGATTTTTATTTCAGGAGGGAGAGATCAATCTGATTTTGAGGACTGAGATGACAGATGAATAATCTTAGTGGTTAGATTTCAATAACATGTCATGTAGCCGTCCATCCATCCATTTTCTGTTGCTCATCTGGATCCAGGTCTTGGTGGTTAGGGTTGGGTACTGAACTTGATACTTTTAAGGGTACCGACCGAATTACGTCTGTACCTAGTCATGTTAGATCAATCAGTAACAAATTTCGGTACCTTGTGGGACTGAGAGTGAGTGCAGTCCCGAATGCAGCTCACTCTCAGTGGCAGAGAGAGTTAGCGCAGCTCCGCAAAAAGTTTTAAAATACGCATTTACTAACTGAAGTGTCTCACACAGAGGCGCTGACACTGACAGGTGCACCAACCCACAGATACAAAGACACACGAAGGATCCATTTTACCAGCCTGCATGGCGGCCAGCAGCTAGTTAGCATGGCTAGCATTGTTAGTATAGCCATGCCGTGCTGTGTGTAGCCCATAGATTGTATACAAGTAAGGTGTAGTCGCAGTGTTTCTGGTTTAACAGCACTGTGCTGAGCGGGGGACTGGTGTGTTCACAGTGTTTTTGTGCTCTGAAAGTCATCATGGCATGGATATAAAGTCATACAGCTGACAGACTGTTAGCCTGGCATGCTAATCCTATATAAACATATGGATATCCATAAGTTTACCTATAGTCTCTGTAATAACAAAGTACGGATTACTTTGTTATTACAGAGAGACCATACATAAACATATGGATGAGACCATATGTTTATGTCATAACAAAATGTGTATTACTTAGTTATTACAGAGAGAGTAAAGTACTGAAAAAAGGAACCGCTGGGTACCGGTACTGAATTCCAGGTACCGGTACCGGTATTGGTTCAAATGTGAATGGCACACAACCCTGCTCATGGTAGGACATTAAGTAAGGTAGCCCTAACATCTTTCTCTCCAGCCATGTCCCCCAGCTGCTCCTGGGGGATCCTGAGGCATTCCCAGCCTATATATATAATATATAATATATAATCCCTCCACTGTGTTCTGTGTCTACCATGGGGGATTCTCCTAGCTGGACATTTCTGAAAAACCTCCAGTTGGAAGCGCCCAGGGGTCATCATTATTAAATTACCCAGACCAGCTTAAGTGATACCTTTCAACTGAAAGAAGCATTGATTCTTCTCTGAGCTCCATCCAGATGTCTGAGCTATTTACCCTATCTCTAAGGGTGAGCCCAGACACCCTGTGAAAGAAACTCATTTTGGACGCTTGTACCCTTGATCTCATTCTTTTGCTCATTACTCCAATCTCATGACCGTAGATGAGGGTTGGAATAGAGATCGATGGGTAGATCGATGGGTAGATCGAGAACTTTGCTTTCAGCTTGGTTCCCAGTCCTGCATCACTGCCAGTGCTGTTTGTCTCCCGGTGCATCTTACTCTCACTCAAGAATAAGACCCCAAGATACTTCAAGTCCTTCACTTGGAGATCAGACAGGATGACCTCTAGAATCTAAATGCTGGAGGTGGTGAAGAGCCAGCAAGTGGATGATGGGATGCCCTCTGAGGAATCTTCCAACAACAATAAGACCATCATGATGGTGAAGGGGAAGTTAGAGGGCTGTTCAGTACTGGGTCTGAAAGATGGAATGACAGAACCACAAACATATGAAACAAGCTGCATCCAACAACCAATTGGTTTCAACACATGAATTTGACTTGTTAGATATGATAAAGCTTTGACAGTGTGAGAAGGTGGAAATTATGGAAAGATTTCTGAAATTAAAATGGGAGTAGGAAGAGAAATTAATAAGTAGAAGTATGGTACCAGTTAGATGCTTGGACACACCGTGCCATTCACTTGAATGAGAAAGTGTGTCCAAACTTTTGACCTGCATCTGCATTAGGAGCATTCCTGATTCCTGATAGCAGAACTCTTAAAGGTAGAGTCAGTCATTCTGGAGAAACTTGCCAAGGAAACGACCAAAAGAGAAATATGGTGGAATCCAGAGCGATGTGTCAGCTGTAGAGTCACTTCTGTTCCTCTCACACTTCATCTGGAGCGGAAAAAAATTCTTCTCACGTGAGCACAACAGTCCTTCCACACTCTCTGCCTCTCTGCAGCCTCCCCACTTCTCACTCAACTGCTTTCAGTGTCTCTGTCCACAGAAGCAGCCGTCTGTCAGCTGCAGCTCCTGGGGAGCTGAGAAGACAGTGGCCAGACAAACTGGCCTCACCAGGCTGACTAAGAGCAGAAGTTTACTCAACCAAAATAGTTTACATATCAGCTCCATGGGAAGAAATCCACAAGTGTTTGTATTTATTGATTAATTGATATAGTTAGTAAGTTAAAAAACACATATACAGTGGGATATTTTTGTGATTTTAGCTGCCTGCTCAGATTACACTTCACTAACTAAGACTCGGAGCTTAAAAAAACACGTGGGGTCTCCGTGAGACTGTCTTGGATTCAGTGTGGATTGATACATTTAATAAAATGGAAGCATATCTGTTCCATGAGAACAGCTAGTAGACCATGAGGAGATATTCGCTGAATTTGACAAAAAGTGTATTGAACGATTTTTCTCCAGAATCACTGACTCTACCTTTAAATGATAACAGATAACAATCAGCATAACCAGCAAGCAGCCACAGGTGGCAGGTATAACCCCAGGGATGGATGAGGAGCTGACATCTTAAACGGACCACCCTGCTGGGAGTGGCAAACCTGATTGGTCTTTGTTCCTGTCAGCTCACCATGACTTAGTGTGGCAGAGTGCATGACTCATATGTTATGCCTCGATTAATGCAAAGCTTCATTTACGGTGTATAGTCTTGATTTATTTTTCTCTTGCCAGCTAATGTGCTCGAAGGCTTTTGCTGGACTCCACTAGCCAGGATTCAGAAAACACACACATACACACAGAGTCACTGTGGGTCATACATAAAGTAGGGCACACAAACTCTTATGAATACAGACACACCTAATTTTCCCTTTCCTTTTGTCCCAAGGTGCCTTTAGTTTTTTTCTTGTGAACACTCCTTAAAACAAAGTGAAGCCAAAACACGTGCAAATGTGCTTTGTCCCTGAGATGCAAAGAAGATACAGTCTTTAACAAATACACTACATGGTCACAAAGCCAGCAGAGTAGATTGCTTATGCTCCATGACATACAAAACTTTTTCACAGAACTCTCTGACTGTAATTACAGTCATCAGCTTTATATCAGACTGAATAACTGCAGATTGGAGCATTTTAAAAATGTTATGTCCGCCAAAACCACATAATAAAATGATCAATTGAATATTTCATGCTCAACAAATGCCTCACAACATCTGACAGGGGAACTGACACTGGGCAGTGCCAAAATCTTCTCAAGGCTGGTTACTGTAGATAGCCAGAAATCTTTGCAAGATTTTTATTACAGCTTGGATCTTATTTTTGTAGCTTTGGCCATCATTCCTATTGGTTTTAATAAGATTGTGATCAAAAGTTAGATCGAGTCAATTTCTGAGATTTGGAAAAATGGGGATAGGGATATTGCCCTAATGAAGGGCAAGAAAAACTAGAGAAGCAGTCAGACCATCAGACAAACATACAGGTGTTTCATACCAAACACACAGGTATGACATAGTGCAAAGCAAGGCCATTATTTCCAAGGGAGAGAGTGGCTGTGCTGTTTTTACGCCAAATTTTGATTTTTTTTTTGTGTGTGTCCAGTTCAGTCTGGCAATGATAGGAAGTGGAAATTATGATGGTGCCAATTTCACAGTAGAGAATAGGCTAGACAGATAAACCTGGCAGCCCAATATATTGGCCAGTATTAGCTTTTTGTAAATATATTGGCATTGGTGTATATGTAAGTACAAAAATGCCAAACATATTTGAGGTAGTTTAGAAAAAGTGTCTGTATAACATTTTTTTCCACCAGAGAGCAAGTTTTTCTGTAGTCACAACTCTTTAAAAGAGCACATTTACAGGATCATTTACAGAAAAATTTATATCAGTGTTGGCCTTGAAAATATAGTATTGGTCGGGTTATTTAATGAAGATTGGAGGAGAAGTTGATTTTGTGCAACTCTGAGTTATGAAACTCTACTCTCTGATCCTACAAGCACTTGTGTAAAAATTTCAAGTTAGAAAATTAGAAACCAAGTTTAAAAACTACTATTTTTATTGTACTGTTGTTTACATTCAGATGTTTTGCTCTCTAGCCTCACACAAACATTGCATGTTTGCACTGTTGGTGTAAAACTGGAAGCAAAAACAAGTAAGTAAGTAAAGTTTATTTAGTATAGCACCCTTCACAGAGCAAGGTCACAAAGTGCTTCACAAGAGCAAAATCCGAATGATAAAACAATTCTGCAAACTGTCCACTGTAAAGATCCATCACAGTGTACAGGCTGACTTCTTGGCTCAACTATGATCTATTGTAAAATATTATATATTATATTATATATAATATTATATATTATACATTTTATTGTGGTATTTTTTACAGATGCTAAATTGACAGCAACCCAAAATACTGGACTTTTCCTTTTAGTTGACAGGAGCTTATACTTTTGTTCATTAGTATTCTTCTTGTTGTTATATTGCCTTTGATCCCTTTTGCATTAATATTCATAGCAATATTTTTCCTTTCTGTAAAATGCCAAGCATCCAGAATAAAAGGACAACTACACATTCACTTTTTCATTTAGCATCTTTACTCCTTTTGAGTAATTAAAAAAAAGGACAATAAATAATCTGGCTCAGGAGAGATTAACATATGATAGCTATATTTTTATTCTATTTATGTTCCAGCTCAGCTTTGAATTGCCCACATGGAGCTAACAGGATAAATCTACTATTATGATCTAAGTCTGTGCTACATTTAAAAAACACAAGGCCTCCTCTCTCTCTGTTAGCCCTCAGGAGGACTTTCCACCACTATTTCCTGTGCGTTTGATGGGCTTTTTGACTCTAAAATCCTGAACGTCTCCTTAATCGACAAGTATGAAGCTGTCAGATGCTATAAAATGTCTGTGGCTGTGAGTGCAAGCTAACATGTGTGTGTGTGTGTGTGTGTGTGTGTGTGTGTGTGTGTGTGTGTGTGTGTGTGTGCACGGATGTTTAAATGTGTGTTTTAAATCACCATAGGTTTGAGATGATGATATGATTCAGGCTACATTTAGTTTCAAAATTAAATGAATATGAGGTAAATGAGTTTCCTGAAACAACTGAAATGTCAGCTTGAGCAGAAGAGCTCCGGGCTGAAACTGTGAGACCTCCACTTTCCACAGCAGTCAAAATATGTCCTCAGTATTGTAAGCTGTAAATTGTGGAAGCCACTGTGCATGTCAGCAGGAGAGAAAGCCCATTTCCTTCATTACACCGTAACCATAAAAAAGATAACATGAGGTAGAAGAAAAACTAATCTGTGTGCCTGCAAGGACCTTGTCTACTAAATACATCCTTTCACCATTAAATGGCTGGGTAGTGAGACGGATGAGGGAAGGATGGAGGTTGGGAGGGAGGGAGGAAGTGGAAAAACAAGGATAGTGTCAATGTATGGGGGACATCATAGTGTACATGTCTGTAGCTCAGAACAGTACATGAGTTTACTGCTGCAACTGAAATGATCACAGATGAATGTGCATGTGGTAATGCACCTTTTAGTTAGCATATCATCATTTCACCAACTTAAGGTTAACATTTTCACTTTGCCATTACACAATATTATCATAAAATATCTGCAGGGGATTTATTCAAAGGTACAATTCAACCTGGAAAATATGTTTATTCAATTTCTTACTGAGAGTGAGATAAGAAAATTGAGCTGGAGTCACAGTGTGGTTAATTTAGCTTAGCATAAAGACTGGAAGCAGGGGGAAACAGCTAGCCTGCTTCTATCTACCAACACCTCTAAAGCTCAGTAATTAATATGGTGTATCTTGTTTACTTAATCAGTATGCATACATAATTATGACAAATTTATTTATTAGTTATTTTACAAAAAGCTTGGCTCCAGACCCACTGTGAACTATTGAGGAATACTTTGATAAAGAGAATATATGAATTGCTAGATAATTGATAAATTGGTGAGCCTACAGTAATCCTTGGCAGAAATAAGCAGGTTTGGAAGCTATGATGCCAACTCCTATCAGCAAATTAGACTCAGATTGAAAGCTAGTACCAGTGAGCCACTGGAAAGTTCTTTTTACTGTAGTTTCTTTTTTAAAATGTTTTATTTTTTTAACTGGTCATTTTACCCTTTATTTAATTCTAAGACAATATTGACTTTGAGTGACAGGAAACACAGGCTGAGAGTTATAATGAAGCAGAAGGTTGGAGTTATATCTGACCACTCCACCATCAGGATGCCCCCACCACTGGGGGCTCAATAAAATTGATCTTTATCCAAATTTTGGCATTTCTCAGTCCTTCCAGTGAGTTAGCTCTTGGCAATGTTAGTTACTCTGTCAGTCCACCACTGTGGACCACAATGAACTATCGGATGGATTGTCATGGAATTATGGTGATAAATTGTAATAACTTGGTAATCCTCTGACTTTCCATCTGATGCCATCATCAGGTCAACATTTTAATTTGTCCAATACCTTAGTTTATGACCAAATACCTGCAAAACTATTGACCTTCCCATCAGCCTCAGCTGTACTTGTACTACAAGAGAGCACATCCACCAGGCAAACACAGCCAGAGTGACCACAGCAGGACCTAGATCAAGTCAGGATCCTTGTTTGTCTGGCAACACTTATGTGAAAACATGAACAGATGTGCACAATTAACTATGCCGCTATGTAATCTAATTTATAGTCAACTGTCCTACAATTTAAACAACCAACCTGCCTGCATTTATGAAGTTTTGTTTTAAAGGTCCACTGTGTAGGATTTAGTGGCATCTAGTGGTGAGGTTACAGATTGCAACCAACTGAACACCACTCCCCTCACCCTCCCCTTCCAAGCGTGTAGGAGAACCTATGGTGGCCACAAAACTCGTGAAAAACGTGAAAGGCCCTCTCTAGAACCAGTGTTTGTTTTGTCCATTCTGGGCTACTGTAGAAACTACTGAAAATTCAGAGTGACCTCAACCCACCTCCAGTAACGATACCACAGCTGCCACTCCCTCCGACGAGTGCAAGGTGCTTTATTTATAATTATTATTATTATTATTATTATTATTATTATTATTAATTGCACATTGCATATACTGTTTACACTATGTACATTTGCACATTCCTGGTCAAAAATTCAGACCTGTAGCAGCTATTCTCACTCTGTTTTACATATCTTTTATTGTAACTTTTTTCTTTCTTTCTTATATTACTTTTTGTGTATATTTTGATTGTTATGAACCACAACACAGAGGGCAAATTCCTTGTATGTGCAAACCTACTTGGCAATAAACCTGATTCTCATTCTGATATAGTAAGTGTATCTGCCTATAATGATAACATAAATAATAGTATCTCAATACAATAGCAGTGAGGTCAATTGGCCTGGATAGGAAAGTCCTCTTAAATCAGACAGCCACTGCATTTACTCCCATATGCCAGGGCTTTTCTCTGGCTAATAAGCAGGGTTAAAACATGTCACTAACAAGCAAAAATATCATCAGAATGTAACAACAGGAGACACAGAGAGACTCAATTTGATGTTGTTGTTTGTCCCTGACTGTGGAGCTTTCAGTGTGTGGAGCAAAAAGGAGGAGTAGCAGTAATGATGTCTAATGGTAGAAACTAGTTCAACCTCCAGATGTAGGTAGAGTAGAGTGCGAGCCAGCCAAACATCCATCTCTGATTCCTGTGTTTATTTTAGGGCCTGTTCACCCTATATGTTACTCTAGCCCTCTGCAGCTGGTCTGACTGACTGCCTTTGTTCACGGTAACCCACCACCACCATCACCCCCAACCCCAAGCGCTCTCCTCCTCCTCTTCCTCAGCCTCTACTCTCAAACACACTGCCTGTACTTTTATTTTTCCTGGCAGTGCTCACCTCCTGCAGCTCTGTCAGTCTGTCAGAGAAAAGCACAATGCTGTGGGAGAGAAACAGAGGAGATACCTCTCCATACAAATCACAACCAGATGCTTTCCTTTACTTTCCTTCCAGATTTCTTCTCTTTCCCCCCTATTTTCTCCTCTCAGTTTTTTTGTTCTTGTCCTCTGCTCTCCTCACCTTTCTCCCAGAAAACTTAGCAGTATGCAGCTTACAGTCATAAACAGTTTTTTTCGCAGCAATAATCTTAGTTTATTCAACATTTCAACAACTGTCTAATGTTGAACGTTCAAAAGTTCAACTAGAGTCACTCGCTGGACATTTTACATTTATAGATAACGATGAAAGACAGCTTTCTGAAGCACTTTCTATGTTTTCCTTCTTTTCTACCTTTCCACACTCTCTTTCTTAGGCCCATTCTTCATTGCTCAGCTCACTCACCCTCCTTTTTTCCCCCTCAAAACTTAAAGGCCCTTAATATTTGCCCAAGGAAGTAAAGCGAATAGGAAAAGTATTTCTTGGCTTAGTGCAGTAGGGGCGGCATGTCTCCCCCCGCTTCAGCTAAATCATATCCAGATGGAGTATAAAAAAGGAAGGAGTCATGGATTAGCTGGAGGTAGCTGCCATGTAAATGGATGTTTCCTGTTTGTGTTAGTCTGTTTGCCTGGGTCCAGACCTGGGTCCACTGTCTGATATTAGGCAATTAGTCTGTTAGAGACAGTTCTATTTGTGAAGGCTGAAGTGAGCTTCTTTATTATGGCAACCAGTGACAACATGTCCCCAAATAACAACAGCAGGTCAGGCAGCCCTGGTTAAGGTGCCATCACATCGGAGGATCAGTGGTGGGGAGTCGTCTTCTCTATGGCACTGTTAGAAACCAACATGATCTGCGGTTAGCACTGTTTTACATGTAGTGGGTAGAAACACCCATTATTTACTAGGGTTGGGTATAGTTTGAATTTTATCGATTCTGATTCTGCTTATCGATTCCGGTTCTTATCGATTCCCAGTTTCAATTCCAATATGGTAAAAAAAAGAGGTCAAATGCTTATATAAAAAATATCTTTAATCTTTTAAGCGTTTACTTTGACTTTTATTGTTTCATTAAAATAATCATGCACATGCCTTTTCCTGAGTTATGTCAGTTAAGCAAATTTTAATTAAATTTTCTATTACAGTTTTTCTTTTTCATTTTTAGGAGATGTGTTCACTTTTCATTGCACAATAAAACTAAATTACCTTTTTTTGTCCTTGCAACTCTGGCTAAGCTGCCCCACATTTATCCTGGACAGGTTGTCAGTCTGTCACAGGGCTGACACATACAGACAACCACTGACAGTGACACCAACAGCCAATTCAGAGTAGCCAATTAACCTAATCTGCATTCTGACTCTATAATGCTTGTAATGCTGCTCTGTAGTTCTTCAGTTCAGTTCTGTTCTTATGTTCCTAACCACTGTGCTCATGTTCTGTTTGTCTTTATGGATTTCCTATAAACACTGAGAAAAAAGTGAAGTCATCCCAGAGACTGTAGTTTGACTGTTAACATGCAGAGTATAGATGTTGACATGCAGATGTAGTAAGACCTGACATTCAAAGAACACATTTTGAGCTTCTCTTTAATTCTATCTTCCTTATGAAAAGGCAAATAAAATGTAAAGCTAAAACACTGAAGGTGTTGCAATTCAGCATTTTGCAGCGCACACATTAAATAACATTATCATAACAATAATTTAACACTGTAAAAGGGAACTTGTACAGTGAGCCCTTTTACCTTTGATACTTCATTATAGGCATGTTAAGGATTTCAGTACTCACCACTCGTGAGCACACTGACAGTCTCTCAGTTAAGACAGGACACTCTGCTCGGTTGCAGTCCTGGGTTGTGTTTTAGCCTGAGAAGACATTTGGACTTTTCTATTCACTTCTTGCTACTGCAGCTTTTAACACAGATGCTGCATCCTGTCTTTTTCACACAGATATTATGTTTCACTTTATGGATATGCAAGGGCATAAACATCCATGAATGCTGAATGAACTGGCTCTCTGTGTCTGTGTCAGTGGTGACTCACCCAGCCAACTGCCAGACTCTCGGTTAGGAAACTGACCTGAATTCCAGTTCGTGAGAAGAGAGGAGATGTAGCAGTGCAGAGAGGAGGACAACATTTCTGACACCACACTGGTCATTTCATCTAATTACACTGAGTGGTATGGTCCCAGAGCTGGCATCCCTGACCTAAACCACTCACACACATTTGTCTCTCGTGATGAACAACTCCAGGTACAGGCTGGTAGAGGTGTGGACTCCAGTCACAAATTCAATGAGTATGCAAGGCTGTCAGAGAGTAAAATTGAAGATTGAAAGATTCTTCTTTGTTAAGTGGGGCAGGAGCAACATGCAGTGACTAATTGCAGGGCTTGTTGGCTAACCCTGTCTCCTAGAAATTATATTCATATACAACTAAATTTCAACAGCCAATACGTTTTGTGAGAAACATAATGCTGGATGAATTATGTTTTCTCTCAACATAATGAGAAAATGTTAATTAACGTATTTGACAAGTGTGCAGTGACAATGTTCTTTTTTTTCTCCACTAAAATATCCGATCTTGCAGTAGTGTTTTTGTTGCCTAAACCTAAACACTCATCGGACTCAGGATGCAAAACTCTCTCTGGTGTCAGTGTCCTGCGTCTTGTATGGCCCCCTTCTACCCCGACTTCCTCCCTCCAACTTCAGAGTGATATATTAATGTAGCGCTTTATTCATTCAAAAAATATTGCCTGCGAACCAAACGGCAACTACCATGGCCTGAGGCTGAAGTCAGTGCAGAAGTTCCTTAAAGTTCCACCAATGGCTGCTAGATGCTACAACTGACTCCGATTCAAAAAGCATCAACAGCAAGTCATTATGGTCTCAATCTCTAAATTTGGGCCCTCTAATAAGTGTGCTGGTGGTCATTTTGGAAGCTATTGCTACATTAATAAGATCTGAAGACTTATAGTAGCTTTGATGTCTGCCGTGTGGGCGTTGATTGACAGCTGTGACAGTTGGCTCACCTGCTGCACTCCCCGGCTCCAGGACTTGCACTTAGTTGGACTATTGTTGCAATATCAAAGTTGTCCTTGAAACAACTTGAAAGCTTCCATGCTCACAATGTCCCATCATCTGTGTTTAACATGTGTAGAAGAAGAAAAGGAGACATTGTGGTTTAATAAGCAGCAGCTGACAGTTTGGACATATTTACTGACCATCAACAGCTAGCTTAACATTAGCTATAGTGACTGCATGAAGTCCCGTCCTCTCAGTGAAGCTTCTTTGTCTCACAGCCTCCAACTCTGAAAGAAACCAGCTGATTCCTGAATGTAGCCTTACCAGTGGCTAACATTAGCAAGACACAACATATAAATAAAACAACTTTGAAATTACCTGGAAAGAAGGAAGGAAGGGAATAAGGACACATGGGAGGGAGGAAATAAGGTAGAAAATAAGAAAGGAAGAAAACAAGGAAATTAGGAGGGAACGAAGGGAACAAGAACATAATGGAGGAGGGAAAGAAGGAAAGAAGGAAAGAAGGAAGGAAATAAGAAAAGGGATGAAGGAAATAAGGCAGGAAAAAGGAGGGAAGAATATAAGGAAGGAAATAAATCTTACACTGTATGTGAGCTGACAAAAAGAGATTTTCTCCTTCCAAGGAAGAACCAAACCCCTGAGAGGAAACAAACAGTTTTCAGGAAACTCTATGCTAATGTAACTGATACACTGCCAGCAATTAATTATATCACCTTAAAAACAACCTCTGTTAGACTAATTACTATTCCAGTGAAACTCCAGGAAACTGCATTTTTAAGCATTCTTTTAACAACACTAAATAAAGCCCAAATCCATCTCGAACTTACACACAATTCACTTTTTTTCTAATTCATACAAAATAATCACAGCTGTCATTATTCATTACAATTAAATATCTATCCTATAAGTTGTTAACAAGGCAACTTTGATGATTTCATTTTTGCACAGTACAGGGGCTTGAAAATTGAAACAATACATTTTACTTGTATGTATTAGTGTTTGTGTGTGTACTAGTATACACTGACTTGATTCTTTGGCAAGGTTCCGAAGCGGTTAGCACCAACTCAGTGCCACAAGTAAGGTTCCCTTCTCTCACGGCCAGCACTGCCCTGTTCAATCAGCCTTTAGTCAAGCACAAAGCAGTGGCAGTTCAGGGGGCTGGGGGAGCAGGGTCAAAGGTCACCAGAGGTGGTGGACCCTCTGCCCCGCTCCACTGTGCCCTGACCCAGCAGATCGCCTTTCAAAGGTCTTTTTGTGAGAGTAGTGAAGAGGAGAGACTATCAATCTTCTGCCTCAACCATGTTTGAGAAAAGCATTGTGGTGCAGAGGATGTGAGACGTCAGAGGTAAATACGCCTGTCATTCTTCATGCATTCATATACACACAGCAAGTGCACGCAAGCACCCACATACCTATACGATTGCATGCATATGGAGTGTCCAGCACCGTTTTAGGCTGTGCAAGGTGGGAAAACCCCTGAAACAAAATGTACATATGTTCACGTCAATATTTTTTATGAAAATTCAGCTCTAATTTTGATGAATGTTATCCTTGGGTTACACCTGATAAGTAATCAAAGACAAAAATATCCCACCCCTCTAAACGAACTACTGTAAAAAGCCAATAGAAATAAATATATTCATGATGTGTGTACATACAGTACATACATACACACACACACGTGTGCATATATATATATATATATATATACACAGAATATCATAGAAAAGTTTACTTATTTCCATAATTCCATTAAAAAGGTTAAACTTTCATATATTATAGATTCAGGGCCCACAATTCAAACAATTTCAAGTATTTATTTGTCTATTTTTACATAATTTGGGCTTCCAGCTCATAAAACCCACGAAAACAGGAATTCAAAAAATTAGAATACTGTGAAGAAATCAGCCCAAATTTTGCAGGACATGACTGTTTTAAACTGAGTGTCACACACTAATCATCTACTAAACTCAAAGCACCTGCACAGGTTCCCCCCGGTGTCATTAAATTGCTTCAGTTTGGTTCAATTGTCTCAGTTCAGTTCAATATGGGGAAGACTGCAGACTTGACAACTGGCCAAAAGACCATCATTGATACCCTCCATAGGATGGGTAAGCCACAAAAGTTCATAGCTAAAGAGGCTGGCTGTTCACAGAGTGCTGTGTCCAAGCATATCAATGGAAAGTCTAGTGGAAGGGCAAAATGTGGCAGGAGAAGATGCACCAGCATAAGAGATGACCATGGGCTTCAGCGGATTATCAAACAGAGAAGATTCAAGAATCTTGCAGAGATCCAGAAAGTGTGGAATGAGGCGGGAGTCACAGCTTCAAAAACCACCACATTCAGATGCATCCGGAAGATGGGCTACAACTGTTGGGTTCCTCGGTTCAAGCCACTTCTGAGCCTGAGCCAACGTAGGAAGCGTCTCAACTGGGCCAAGGAGAAGAAAGACTGGACTGTTGGCCAGTGGTCCAAGGTCCTCTTTTCTGATGAAAGTAAAGTGTGCCTTTCATTTGGGAATCAAGGTCCAAGGGTTTGGAGGAAGACGGGTGAGGAACAGAACCCAAGCCGCTTGAGGTCAAGTGTGAAATATCCAGTCAGTCATGATTTGGGGTGCAATGTCCGGTGCAGGTGCTCTTAAATCCAAGGTCACCGCAACAGTCTACCAGAATGTTTTAGAGGACTTCACGATTCTTTCTGCTGAGGATCTGTATGGAGATGCAGATTTCATCTTCCAGCAGGACCTGGCCCCTGCCCATACCGCTAGAAGCACCAAAACCTGGTTTAATGCCCATGCCATCACAGTGCTTGACTGGCCAGCCAACTCGCCAGACCTAAACCCCATTGAGAATCTATAGAGGAAATATAGAGGGTATAGGGTATAGAGGAAAATGGGGGGCACCAGACCCAAAAACAAAGAAGAGCTGAAGGAAACCTGGGCTTCCATTACTCCCACGCAATGCGACAGGCTGATTGCCTCAATGCCACGGCACATCGAGACAGTGATTAAGGCAAAGGGACTCCCAACCAAGTATTGAACATTGACATATCGTTTAGAAAGTACCATATTTTGATTGACTTGATGTGATTCTAATTTCTTTCTTTTTTTTCTGCAAAAACTGAGAAGTAAATGGTGATTTCTTCACAGTATTCTAGGCCCTGAATCTATAATCTATGAAAGTTTAACTTTTTCAATGGAATTATGGAAATGAATAAACTTATTAAACTTTTATTTAAACTATTATTAAACTTAAAAATATTCTAATTTTTTGGAAAGGGTCTGTATATTACGTAGTTCCCTGACCTTTGAGCTTGGAAAGTATGGGAAACTGAGCCATGAAATGAAGTGACCCTAAGTTTATATGAAGTTGTACATGCATAGATTAAAAGATGATTAAGATACTTTCAATATGTTTGTCTCCAAAGGAAACAGGAAAAAATATATATACTTATCTAATTAAGAAACCCTCACAATATGAAAGTGAGAAACTTTGATGTACTGCCTGACAAAGCACAAACTTCCACTCTCATCACAGACATTAAGCTTTTTCTATCCACTCATATGACAGTCCTTAAAGTCCTTAAATACAAAACTGCACAGCAGATTTAATTAACTAGACATTAGCAAAATGCACCACATGCTATTGTTTTGGTATCGAAGATGGAAGAGAAGAGTGCTGATTATATTACTGAATGGCTGCATGTAATGTGAAAGGTGTCACTAACTTTTTACCCTGAATAGAGCCCAAAACCAGAACTAAGGTCAAAATTGGACTTACATTTGTTGTGTGGTCAGAAACACAACTCCAAATGAATGCTAATGTTACTCGGTCTACTGGATGTGTTACTGATAGCTAATATATTCACCAGAACGAACAAAACTGTGTGTGCACAACTTTGGTAAATTATGGTGGTAGCATATTGTAAACTGAAAATATATGCCAGCAATCACTGGAAATACCACAAACTGTAAAGTAGATGGAATGCAAGTCTTAAAAAGCAGCAATATCAAATCCATCAGCACCTCAGCAACAAACCGAAATATTACTTCTAGTTTTTCCCGACGTTGCAACCTACCCAGAAAGACAGTAAGAGTTCACACATGCTATTGTTTTATTTACACTACAGAAGTAGTTCCTAGTTCTTTGGATTAGTTTGTGATTTTAGTTTCTCAAATATTTTCATTTGACTAATTTCTGGAGGTCTGAAGAGGAATAACCATCCAGCATTTTACATGACAAGAGATACAAACAAACATTCTTTTTGTGATCATAAAACACCACTGTGCCAGAGATCTGTACAGCTTAGGATGGAAGACCCAGCCTGGACCAGCATATTTTCTTTCTTTTTTTTTTTTACATTATTTTTTGCCTTTATTGTACAGTTGACAGTGAAGTGACAGACAGGAAACAATGGGAGAGAGATGGGTATGACATGCAACAGTGCCTGGAATTGAACCAGGGACATTTTAGTTATGTGGCACGCAGTGAGCATTCGGCTACAGGGGTGCACCAGGACCAGCATCTTTAAGACCTGACCTGTTGGACCCACTGGTACTGCTAAAACTAAAACTGGGTGGCTGTGGCTCAAGAGGTAGAGCAGGTCATCCACCAATTGGAAGACCGGCGGTTCAATCCCCGGCTCCTCTAGTCCGCATGTTGACGTGTCCTTGGGCAAGATACTGAACCCCATATTGTTCCCAAGGCTGTGCCATCAGTGCAGGAATGAGTATTAGAACTCCTGATGAGCAGGTTGAACTTCTGATGAGCACCTTGTATTGCAGCCTCTGCTATCAATGTATGAATGTGGCAAAGAGATACATCTTGAAATAACCAAAGCTGAACCTGACCTGAGCCAGATGAGAAGATAAAAAAAACAAAACCTGATACTTTCTGTCTAATTTATATATATATACGTTATATGGATAGATTTTTGTATATATATATATATATATATATATATATATATACACAAAAATCTATCGATTCGATTCTAGCAGCATCACCAGTATATACAGCAAGTCACAGTCATCAGATCCTGTGCAGTGTTGATATTTGGTTTTTAGGCTCTGACCTCTAAAGAAACATCAAGCTCACTACAGCAGGGAATGGGGAGTGACCATCAGAACTCATCCATATAACGTAGACTCAGAGCCTACAGGTGGATGCTGGGTGGATGTAGGGCTGACAAATGCTGTATGAACAGCAGCAAGTAACAGCAAAGCTTTCAGATGAGCAGTGTAGCAGGCATGCAGCAAAAGAGTGAGGAGAGCACTGATAGCTTAAAAGATTAGTTCACAATTTTTCAAGTCTGTCTTCAAACAACAGTCAGGAGCCCAAATGAACATTGAAACAGGTTTTTCTTGCTGTAATCATTCCTCCTGTTCATACTGACCATTAGAAGATCCCTTCATAATGCACTTACAATGGAAGTGATGGGGGCCAAAATCCACAGTCCTCCTTCTGTGCAAAAATGTATTTAAAAGTTTATCTGAAGCTAATATGAAGCTTCAGCATCCAAATGAGTCAAATCAAGTATATATCTTTCAACGTTACAGTCTTTTTAGTGCCAAAGTCCCTCTTTTTGTTACTGTACTTCCACCACAGCTCAATAGGAAAACACAAAGAGGGAATTTGATGCTAAAAAGACTGTAAATGTGGCAGATATCCACTTAATATGACTAACTCAGACTGCTGAAGCCTCATATAAGCTTCAGATCAACTTTTAAATGCATTTTTGTACAAAATGACAGTGTGGACAAACTGTGGATTTTGGCCCCCATCACTTACAATGAAAGCACGTTTGAGTAATGAGTGGTGGTGTCTCTGAGGTCCTCATATGTTATCTGCATGTGTTCTATGTCACACAGTTATTAATGATTGACCTTCACCATATTCTCCAGCATAATAGTGTACATATGATGTTGCACTGTTATGTAAAATAAGAGTTATTCTCAAAAAGGACAGACGCATATTGACAGTTTCAAGCTTTCTGTGTAACTTTGAAACCATCCTCAGGAGCAGGTAGAGGTGTCAGGAAACAGCTAATAAATAGCAGGTGTGTCAGCTGATTGCTCAGCAGCATCTGATGATGTCTCAACATCATGTAAACGCCTTCAGTTCCTTTGATATCCCACCTCTTCTTTAAATAGTGTTGTGTCCAGAAGGAACAAACCATTTCTTTAAAGGTCCAATAAATGACATTGAGCCTCAATGGATGTCAGCAAACAACTATTTTCTATGTAAGGATATAGTGGAGTAATGGAGACCTCAGCAGTGAATGACTTCACACTCCCTTTGTGTGTATTGTTATCCGAGCTTCTCTGTTCTTTGTTTTGGTAGCCGCACTGGTCGCACATGCATATTAGTGCATGTGAGTCTGTTCCCAAGATGGCAGCCGCTTCACAAACTCTCAAATTACAGCTAAACAGTACACTAAAATATGTTTCTGAACACAAATAGGCAATGCACTAACAGAATCTTGATCCATATTTGATCAGCACTTCCTAATTTGATAGTCCCAACTTGATTGAGTAAACCACACACACGTTTGTTTTGGTCTGAGATATTGGTGCTATAGTGTGACATCTAGTGGCTGAATGTCCTGTATTGCAACTTTAATACCTGGCATGTTGGTAAAAATTGTATACTGATGTTTGTAGTTTAGTTTAAGTTGGCTGTTTTTTATTTCTAACATTTTCTGTTTCTGTTCTGAAACCGGTCCAGGGAAGCATGAAGAAGAGGGAGTGGAGAACCTGAAGCTGTGGAGGCCAGCCATCATCACCCAGTGAGCAAGTTCAGTCAGTCATTTAATCTAATTTGTTATTTGGGTCAGTGCATGTATTAAATATTATATCACTGAATGTGATGTAAATATTTTTATTTCCTCCAGCATGTGCCTCAGCCCTGATGGAGTCTCTGAGGGAGGACTACTCCTCCTCACCAAAGGCTCTACGAGACAGCAGCGCTGCCCTGTCCTCCACTGCACCGGAGTCCCTTTCCAGATCCTGCCAGCAGATCAGCAAACACAAGGCAGTGGGCCTGTAACCTGCACCTTCATGGTTTAACACAGGACTTTAGTGTGAAACCCAGCACAGATGTTATGGTTCTCAGTTTGCAGTTTGACATTATTACAAGTGAGATTAATTCTACAGTTCATACTCATATTTACCAAGAGTTTACATTTTCAGTTTCAGACTGACTCAATTGTTTTATTGTTTATTTATTTATATGATATGTTTATTTATAGTTAGGGCCGGCCAGGCTCGCCTTGGACCGGCCCCCAGTTATGCTGCTATAGGACTAGACTGCCGGGGGACTTCCCATGATGCACTGAGCTCCCTTTCTCCTCTCTCCTCCTCCTCCTCCTCCTCCTCTCCATTTCAATGCTTCATGTACCATTAATGCATGTTACTAACTTGCCTTCTTCCCCGGAGTCTCTGTGCTCTCTCGTCTCACAGGAAGATCCAGCACCTGGACGGTGGGCCACGGCTGTGGGGACTGTGACGTGGTCCTGTGGATGTCCTGCTTCTATTTCTGCTACTGATGTTATTGCTATTGCTATTATAAAGTCATAGCTCTACTTACACTACTGCTGTTATGGTTATTGTTGTTGTTGTTATTATACTTCTCTGTGTCTCTCCCAACCCCACCCCCCTCTCCCCTTCCCCCGTCCGCCTCCCTCCTTCTTTCTCTGTAAACCCAACCGGTCAAGGCAGATGGCCGCCCACCTAGAGCCTGGTTCTGCTTGAGGTTTCTTCCCGTTAAAGGGGAGTTTTTCCTTGCCGCTGTCGCCAAGTGCTTGCTCATGGGGGGAATTGTTGGGTCTCTGTAAATAAATGAGTACGGTCTCGACCTGCTCGATGTGTAAAGTGCCCTGAGATAACTTTTGTTGTGATTTGGCGCTATATAAATAAAATTGAATTGAATTGAATTGAATTGAATTGAATTTATATTTGAAAGAGATTTGTAAGAGATTTATATAAAGTTTGGGGCAAAATTTCAATCATGAATGATTGAGTGATGGGGTATTTTTGAACAGTTTCACTATTTACTCATGGTTATTAAATAAAAATCATGTTTCATGATTATGTATCTCTGTATGTATTTCGATGTAGAGTCAGATGCAGATTGAAACATTTTGAAATAGCTAATTAAGCACTGTGCAGCTTTGGCGGTATCCACTCTGTGCTTTCTAGTTGTTTTAAAAGGGTAAATTGGTATTTTTTTGTTTGACCATATATGTTTGAGATACATCCAGATTCATCATTTAAAAATGTTTGTATGTCTTACCTGATTCTAGTCAAAAATAGATACAGTATATTTCATGCCAGTGTTTTATAGGTTAGTGGTTGCCTGCTGTTCACTCTATGTGTTAAAACACTTATTGATCAGTTTGATGGTGATAGCAACTTCCAAGTTATTGTATTGAATATTGGTGGTGGGATTAAACCTTGGATACATGTGTATTACATAATTTGCTTTATTTTACTCTTTTATTTTACTCAATTGGAAGCTGTTAGAATGCACTAACTAATAATTTTTATTTATATAGGTTATTGTCCCCTAATGAGGCCATTGAAACCGTCCTCTGTCGTCCAATCAAAAACTTAGATTAGAAACATAGGCTCTCTCTCTCTTTATCTGTCTCTCTCTCTCTCTCTCTCTCTCTCTCTCTCTGACATTGCGACATATAAGTGACCTAACAAGCTGATCTTTGTACTTTAGTTTCTGTTGTGGGTAAGTATCTTGCCAGTAGACAATCACTACTAATGCTGGTACCGCCTGATATGTGACAGCAAACGTTATAACTGTGAGGTGAAACAGCAATGCGTTACATGCTGCTAGCAGCACATCTGCCCGGTTCTCTGCTGGTTCTCACACCATAAGTTATGGTATAACTGAATTTCTGGCCAGTGGCCATTATTTCTTTCAATCCTTGTTTGTTTCTGATCCTTTGGACACTCAGCAGGAACAAAATTATGCATTTTGTAGTTATTTACGTATGAATAAACATTTACAACCTCTTCAGTGTCAAAACTAGCGTTGAGATCCATTCATATTGTTCAACTTGACAGCTCCCCCTTTTGTTACATCAATTTCGGTTTGGGTTTGTTTTAGATGTGGAAGTAAAATTATCTCACAAAACGACTGTACTGTAGCGTATATATAAGTATATATTTATGAAAATCTAGTTCCTACATAATTTTTCTACAAATTGATTCAGTGGGGTCTCCAACCTGCAAGTTGCTTTTTAACCTGTTGAAGCCAATTGTTGTACCTTTCACCAAAACCACAGCCCTTCCTCTCAAAGTCATAACTCAGTCTTATCACCAACAACATAGAAATAACCTTCAAAATGAACTTTTATTTCCTTTTTTAAAGACCAATTTTAACAGCTATAAATCTTATTTTTGCTGACTTCCAGTGGTTTGACTTCTTGCCTTGCTGCGATAATGTGATGTAGAAGTGTACCCTAGAATATGTCCGTACACTGCGACATCACTACTGTGTGGTTACAGGTGCAACAAAGTACACTTTTAAGCACACCCAACTACAGCCATCAGAAATGCTGGTTGTGGATAGAGGTAAAACAGGTTTGTAACCTTCAATCCAAGAGGGCAGTGAAATACTGATTTTCAGCCTGGTGTTAGGGTACTTTTTTTTTTTTTTTACATTACTAAGAATCTGAATGTTAGAGACATTCCAAAAATTGTCATGTGAGTGGCACTATACATGTCAAAGCAACCCATCTTATTCTGAACATAACAATATATGGAATGCCTAGCTAAGATATGTAGTGATTGTGCAAAAAAAGGTAAATAATGAGTGATGTCAGAGAAAAAAAGCCTTTTCTGAAATTGTATTTTTGTTTTATTTTACTAGTTACTATTTATTATTTTAATGAAACAAACTGTTGTTATTCAACTATAAATTACTGCTTAAGTGAATATCTGTGTCACGCAATAACCAAATCCAGATCCCAGAACATTGCCAAAAAGCTATTTATGTAGTGCGCTTGGGTAAAATAATGTATAATTAGTCATTATATTGTGATCATATTTTTAAAATTACAATGAATCCATTTTTTAACTGTTAAATATTTGTATTAGCCTCAAAAATCCCATATGGATAGGGCTCTATAGTTTTATCGATGGGAGCCTACTGTTTCTAGTCGTCGTATCAATGAAAATAGATTCTGACAAAAACATTTCATCACAAGACAGTGCCTCATTTAGCTGTGTGCTCATTATCTACTGGAGACATGCATATGAATGGAGTGCCAGCAGCCCTGCTAGAAACTGCCTACGTGAACAGATGGTGGAGGGTTGATGTAGTTGGGTGAATGACAGTCAGTCTTTCCTGATTTTGGTGGCAGTGGGCCAGTCAGATTGTTCATCCTTCTACTAGTCCAAGATGTTTTTACTGTGCTTATTAAGTCATGGTAGATTCAGTAAACCCTGCACTGTCCTCTTTATGGCAACCTGAGTACTGGACAGTGGATGTGGACAAGTTCAGATTATATTTTTATTAGGAGAGACCTGAGCCCTTCTCTCTTCTCTCTATGCTGGTTTACTTTTGTACAGTCTTTTATATTATTAAAACACACCATTAAACCAGTAATGGTGTCACAGGTGTCAGTGAATCAACCATGATTAATCTTATTGATTTTAACTTGACATAAGTGGATACTCTTTCAGCATTCAGTACTTTCAGCCTCATGAGTCTGTGTGATGCCAGTTACCTGCTGCTGTGTTTCTTTGGCAGCTGTGCGATCCTGTTACAGTTCAGCCTGTAAACTATGAAACCTCCCATCAGACCATGACCTGATCTTATTCCCAAAATCAGATACCAATCTCTCTGTGCCATTCCTCCAAAGAGCTCACCATGCCAAAGCTGAAGGACAGCCGCTCTGCCCTCGCTTAGGACCACAAGTCCACCAAATTCAAAGCAATTTCAAGGGGTTTAACGCTGGACTGTTAATGTTTCACATCAATAAGTTCAGACCTCTTGTCTGGTGCTGCTGTGGATAATATCTGTGAAAGGCTGGGAATAGAAGCTCCTGAAAATATTGGACACTTATGCAGGGAGGGATGTACTGTATAACAAATATCAAAATTGCAGGGTGATTACCAAATATTAGAGCAGATACCTTGGGTAAAACATATTTTAACTAGTAATCATACATATTAACTACTAGATGTGATGCTAATATGAATCTGTCATGAAATTAAGCTCATTTGCATTTATAGTTTCTTCTTGACAGAGACAGTTTAGCAAATTCTGCAGTCAGAAAGATGCCAGAAGAAGTAAAGTGTGACAACTTATTCCAAGGGATATAGTGTCACTTTTGAATAAATAATTAACACAATCTTTCTCCTACAAATGAAAATCTTATTGTGGCTAATGTTAGCTAATGCTAGCATAATTTAGATAGTTATTTCTGTGTAATTGACATTATTGAGTCAGTTTTCTAACTTTATGTCTCATCTCTACTTGTGCTACAAGAAGTTACAATACATTAAACAAGAGGTAAACATAGCAAACCTCTAGGAGACATGTTTATTCAGGTTTTCAGTCAGGTAACCTAATGATGATGTCTGTGTGTACAGTCTTAATTCAAATTTAAATTAATGTAATTGCAACTTGTGGGCACAGTAGATGCTGTTTAGCAAAAGTCATACAGTTTTATACAGGGGTTAAAGTAGGATTTGGTGGGGGAACCCTAAGATCCAGTGTAGTGGTGGAAAAACAACTCACCTCAAAATAATTAATAAATTAATTAATTAATTTGTACTGTGAGCTCTGGTGGACTTCTTTAATTTGTGGAAAGGATATAGGATCATCTGACCTTCTTTTAAGCACCCATTTCTTGGCATATTTTTCTGGATCCCACTGGTCCAAATGAGGCCCAACCAAATAAATGAACATCAGTGCTGAGACCTTGTTGATTTGTAGTTGTGTCCATAGTGGCGTTACTATATTGTTCTTGTCAGAGAATCTTCTTTCAGAGTCAGTACTGACAGACAAGACAAAACACAGACAAGCAAAATAAATAAATTACTTAACTAAAAACAACTTACACAAAATAACATTGCACTATGAAATAAACAGAAGTGCATACTTGACAAGCAGCATCAGGTCCATCAATCCAGATCTCCTGATGATGTCACAGAGTTATAGACGTATCCATATCACAGAAAACCTTTGAGTTCAGCTCAGACAAGGTGCAGAATGCCTACACATGTAATTTATATAACTCACACTTTACACTGAGTTATCATTATCAGAGACAATAATGCTACAGTGGTTTACTGTCAGTCACAAATACAGGAGATGGGAGTAGTTGCATTTGTTGTTGTTTGTTATTATTATGATCAATATTACCAATGTTATCGTGTGGAGAGATTATCAATAATGTTATGTTATGAATATGACAAAAATTCAGAGATAAAACAACATTGTCTCTTAACGTTCATCTAGTTCCACAGCAGAGAAACACCTGAATAAATGTCAGGAACAAACTTACTGAAGGCCAGCAGATGAATATCAGCTTGAACAAAGAAAAGTCTGGTGAGTTTCATTCACTACAAACAAAAAGACACAAATATCTCAAATTTTGGCTAGTTTTCAGCATAGTTAGTCTTTGAATCACTGCTTCTGCAGTCTTCACTTCCCGCGGAGTCAACAAGCGGAAATACGGACAGCGCCACTCTGCCATTGCAGCCCACATTGTGGTCAGAGGGAGGATTACATCCGTCGGTTTAACTGGAGGATCACATTGCACCACCTGGTCTACAGGACCCTTGTCCATGAAAAATGAACTCACTTGACCTTATTATGTATGAAACTGCCAATCAGATTCATTTACTCATTAATCGAAGGTGCCGGAACACTGTTCCCACTTTAACCCCTGGTCTTATACAGTCTTACAGTCTATGTTGACTGTATAAGACTGTTCTATATAAGACCTGTCTATGTCAGGTGATGATTCCTTGTTGGTTCATCACTCCAACCCACCTCTTTTACAATAACCATTTCATCCATTGTTAAAAAAATTGATTAGTACAACTTTGAATATTCAGACATTCAATGTGTTGTTCCTGCATCCTTACCTTATAAATTGTTTTGCTAAAATTCTCATTATTTTTAGTTAATTACAAGTACAGCATGTTGTTGGGTCAGTGATTACATCAGAGGTAACATTATCAACCAAGTAATCAGTCATGTGTATTAAATAACATTTTCTAAGTAAGTGGTGTGTTTTACCCCGTGTGAACTGTGTTGTATGAGTCAGCTCCAAGACAAACACAATGTCTGGGTCTGCAGCAGACTACAGCTCTGAGATGCAATTTTCTATGAACACCCTTATGCCAGACTGAAAGAAATACATTTCCAGCATGTGAATGTATAATATGTCTTCACTTCAAATGATTTTATGCATCTCCTAAGAAGACAAATAGCCCAGAGTGTGTCTTTGAAGGGAATGTTACAGCTGCTGTTTGGTAATTCATTACTGTCTGTGTTTTTTGGGCAGGCAGTGAGCACTCAGACTTCATTCCCAAAGGATCACATGCCTCTCCAAACTGTGGCATTGTGTGTGTGTGTGTGTGTGTGTGTGTACAAGTACAGTATAAGACAGTGAATTCTCACAAGACAATCAATCAAGAAGCAGCTATGACATCTCTTCAGAATTTTGGTGTTCATGGTCATTGATAATGATGCTATGTCCATTTTTCATTAAAAACCCTTGCTTTCTAACAGGTTACAGTAATGTGATTCATTTTTTCAGTAACGAGTAGTATAAGAAAGAAATTCAGTAATCATATTACAGTTACTAATCGCAGTAACACTCTGTTACTCTGACAGTTTAGGGGTGGACTTGTTTGATGTCTTAGCGGTATTGTAGCGGTAGTTTGATGGAAGGTTGATTCCAGTCAGTTTCAGTCTCTTTATGTTCAGTGGACAGACTGGTCTGGTATGTGCTAGTTTGGTGCGAGGGTACTTTTGGTGGGGTTAGCCACCACCAAAAGAGGAGAAATATGACATTTTTTCAAGCCACAGCCAAGTCATATTCCCCATCTGCAATTTGTAAAACATGTTACAGGTTACATTACTTGATGCCTGCTAAACAAATAACACAATATGTAAAATTATGAGATTTCAGTATCACTCCACACATAACCATTGCTGCTGTTCTGTAATGCAGTTTTTATTTTTCTTATTAATTAATTATTATTATACAAATAAGATTAAGGGAAGACAGCACACTTGAAATTGCTATATTTGTTTCATTTCATGAGTTTGCCTAATTTGCATAATTCAATGATAAAAGATAAAGGTTATAATACAGAAATATATTGTATGTGGGTCTATATTAATAAGTTTCATTCTGATGGAAGAACAAGATTTATTTTGTCTCTATTCAACTGTGGTGCTTGGCCTTAAAACACATCCACCCACACACATTTAGGTCATTAAGAAATTTCACATAGGCTTGACTATGTTGCAAATTGGTCCTACTAGTACAGAGAAAATAGATGATATAAAGTAGGGATGTCATTGATTAATCGATTATCGGTTAATTGCCATTTATAATTCAACCGATTAAAAATATATTAACCAATAATGCAGCAGATGAGGGACATGTGGTGTAACTGTCAGAAACTGTTCTTCATTTGTACTGCATTTGCTGGAGTATGCGGTTCCGCCACCAGGTGGAGCCTCTTACTTTTTAATGAGCTTGAGTTACAGGTGTGTTTGGTGACCGCCTGTAAGGCTGTTATGTTGATGAACTCTGAAGCATAAATTTGTGAAAACTCCGCAGAGTTGTTTGGTGGCTGTGCGGTTTAGCTGAGGCTAGTGCTAATGCTAAACTAGCATGTTGAACAGAAGCAGCTGCTTGATTAATGAGCTGATGTCAGACAGCAGAACTGTAATTACACATGCTTCCAACAAAATCAACACAAAAGTGATGAATTGCATAAGCGACACTCCCCTGCTTTGAGTATAAATGCATTTTAGCGGTGGCAGTAAAGGACTGATAAAGTCGGAGCGACAGTATTGTTTGTCCGAGACATCTGCCCAGCTGAGCAGCTGTTTCAAACATTACCTACAGTAAACACACACATCACTCCATCATGTAGATCAGATCTGCAGATTATTTTATATAAAACCAATCAGACTGAAGTCCATTGTCGGGACCCCCCCCCCCCCCCCTCCCCACACACACACACTTTTTGGAGGTCTTACAACATCTTCTTGTAAGTGTGAAGGCTTTCAAGTTGTTTAAAGGACAACTTTGACACAGCTGGGCTGAGTAACGACATTAACTAACTAAATAACCAACTACTTTTGCTGTTATTAGTAAAGTAACATAATTGCTTTTTAAGTAATATATCATGTGTAAATTATTCCATTTTTCAAGTAACTTTCCCAACACTGTGTGAATCTTGAATTAAAACAGATCATTACAGGCTGAATATTCTATATTTTCCTACGTCTGCAGAGCAGTGCAAACTGTGTGTGTGTGTGTGTGTCAGTTTTCTGTGCTTTCCAGCAGTTAGCTTTTAGACAAGAGAGGAGATAAGGGGTTACTGCAGACGGTCACACTCCAGTAGACTGATAGATAAATGCTGGGAGGTCTGATCCTCACTCCAACTCTGTACTCGCCACATTTCATTTCATCTCTCCAAACCACTCGGCAGCTTATTCAGTCCAAAAGGTTACCTTAGTCTATTAATGGGCTGCTGCAGCCTGAGGATGTCATCCAAACTGTAGAACTCTACCACAATATTTCTTACTTCTCTGACCGTGTATGTACTGTGTATGTGTGTAAGAGAAGCAGTACATGTGCAGGCAGTCAGACAATCTGTCTGATCACTCTGGAGAATATAACAGTCACCTGTGGGGTTGGTCTTACAGAGACATGCTGCATCCTACTACCTCAGGTTATCAAAATACAGTATGTTTCTGCTTCTGCAAAGGAACAGCTTCTAGGTGTGTTAATGCAATGTTCCTGACTGAAGGGGAACAGGAGGAAAATATTACAGAATTTCTACCTCTCCAAAGTCCTCCAGTAGGGCTGTGATTGACCCAAATGATGACTGAACACTGTGTTTGTCATGCTGTCTCACCTCTTTCAGAGTGAATGCAGCATGTGTTAAAATAAGCTGTGATTGCGTGGTGATGTTAAATTGTGGGGTTGTGAAATTACTTTCTGAATATTGAAGGTGACAGGGGATCATCTGTTTTCTCTCCTCCTTCCCCTCTCCTACACAAATTCTCACGTTGTGTCAGCGTGGAATGAGCTTTTTGGTGCTTTATGTCCCAACAACTTCCAGCTCAAATGACAGACAGTGTATTTTAAGGATGTTCCAGCAAAGCAGAAGTTTTAAGCAAAAAGGTATTTCAGGTATATCTTCTTTTTACACTGTGCTGTTTTGTTTTGCTTTTTATTTTGGTTATTGTGTTTTGTGTGTTTGTAGTGCACACCCAGTGCCTCATTTGTATTGTATAATTTTTTAGGTTTCTAGTATGGATGAGATACTTTGCCTTTGCTACAGATTTTTGGGGAAACCAGACTTGCAGCTCTGTGAGGCTGCATAATGGATGTATTATAAGAACTGGATACCGGACTCAAAGATGGCGCCTATTCAACTGAATGAAAATTTTTAGCCTGGCGCATGGATGTATAAAGAGAACTGGATACAGTGTCAGAGGCGGGGCCCTTTTCATTCCTATGAAAGGTCCTCAGTTGTGCATGAAGCCAAAAAGCCACTTCCCACTGTAAAGAAATTACCTGGATGAAAACATATTGTGCAAGCTCTATGGGCCCCATGCACCCATAGAACATGCTCACTAGAGACTTCTGCTGGCTGAGACGGCTAACTTCTGGTTTAGCCCTCTAGCTAACTTGAATGGGGATAAAACAATTCAATCCTGTGACTCTTCTTTCACTTTAGAAATGTGATCCGACTGAATGGATCAAATTCTGATAGTGAAACATGCTAATGCTAATATCATGCTACCATGCTCACAATGACAATGCTAACATACTGATATTTAGAAGGCAATTGTTACCATGTTCACCATCTTAGCGTTTAGCATTTTAACATGCTAACATTTGCTAATCAGCCTTAAAAACAAACTATAGCTGAGGAAGATGGGAATGGCATTAGTTTTGCAGGTATTTGGTCACAAAGTATTAATGATGGAGCTAGATGAAAAGTCAGAGATCACCAAAGTTACTAGGGCCTCATTCAAGAACATTTTCGTACTTTTATCCTAAAACTCTCTTAATTTTCTCTGTGAGGTTTGCTTGTACAAGTTGTATTCAGCAAACTCTCTTAACTGCCCAAACTTGTAAATCTCTGGTCCGTAGTAGGAGACCCAAAACAATTCGAAAATATTAATCCAGCTGTCAATGACGTGTCATCAGAGTAGCTCTGCGCTGTGGCAGAAATAAAGAGGGAATGCTTTGACATGAAGTTAGATGCTAAAAAAAATCTTTCTAAAGCAAAGCACTCCATGATGGGAGGCGGAGATATTAGGGGAGAGAATATTATAATCTACACAAGATGATACTGGACACAGACCTGCAGAGAGACACAGAGGCAGCTGTTTACAACTAATACTGAAATGTAGTTTTTCTCCACCATAATATGCCAATCAAAAAATAAAATCTAAAAAGCTTTCATAATGATAATATGGTGATAATATGGTGAACAGAACGCTAATTTTGCATTCAGTTTGTTTTAGTAATATATTTATTTTTTGTTAATTTCGGTATCATATTTAAACTCCAAATTAATTCAAATTAGCACATTATAATTGTAAGTCAAAGTGTTTCTCCCCTGTAAAGAAAGGCAGAGATGACCTATGCATGACTTGTATGACAGGTCTGGACCACTCGTAATCTCGTTCGTACCTATGAGAAAATTGATGAATTGAACCTGCAGTGCGGACCTTTTACGTAAATTAACATCCGTTATAGTCAAGCCCTTGCCAAACGAGTTCACACAATGCTGATTAAGCCTATCACTGCCAGATATCTCTCTGTACTTCACAGTATAGCAGAGTTTTTAATCTGGTGTCATGTTTGACATTCCTGCACTGGCCGGATGAATGCAGACTTCCGCCGGCCTTGCCAGCTAACTTCCAATTAGCTCTCTGCTAACTTGAATGAGGATAAAATAATTTAATCATGTGGATCTTCTAGATTTTCCAAATGTTATCAGACAGAATGGATCAAATTCTGACAGTGAAACGAGTCATTTCGCAGGGATTGTGAGACACTCAAAACAATTTATCTACCGTTTTACAGCCGCAACAGTAGTGACGGAGTAGGCTACAGCGGAGCCTATGACGTAGGCTAACGTTAATGTTCTTATATTGACAATGGTAAAATCTAATAAACAACAGTACTGGACAAACTGAAGATGTGATGGCATTAGATGATTCATCCTGTGAGGAAAATAAATGTCTGGAGCAAATTTTGCGCCAGTCAATCACATAGTTGTCTGCACATTTCACTCTGAACTTAAAATGTCTACCTGCTGGTGGTTGACATTAATTGCTATGAATTACTGTGTAAAGTTTCATTACAATCCATTCTAGATATTTCTATCTGAAAGTGGCAGACTGGTGGAAAAACCAGTATTGCCATGCAAAGAACCATGCCTCTAGTGCTGAGAAAAGCACATATCACTTCAGGTGATCTGCATTTCCATGACAGTTTGGCGATTTGTTACTTTAAATCAAGCTGAATATCAGTCTAATTGTAATAATCACCCTGATCACATCAGCCCAGTCACATCACTACTGTTACTGACGAGCTGTACACATACAGCATTATGTGTGAGATGCAATGGGCAGGGAGACACATTACAGGAATTCAGTTAGTGTTTAAACCATTAGATCAGTGCTGCTGATGGCTTGTATTCCTTCTCCATACAGTATGCTGGTGTCAAAGCCAAGTTGCTTTATTATTATTACTATTATTTTTATGGTTACAGTTGAATCCTCCTTGTTATCCTCATCCATGAAGTGAATTCAAACAGCAGCCCTGGGGGGGAGAATACTTTCTATGCTGCTCACGTTGGCAAAGAGATCTATAATTCCCTCCAGTCCCCTGTCTCCCACACACAACATCTCTACCTCCCTACCATCATCAGCTCCACATCCCAACTCCATCTTCTCTCTTTTGTCTCCACCTTTCCTTTCACCCGCACTCCACAGGATTTGTGTTTTGTGTGATCAACATTTTTTTATCTTTGCTTTATAAAATCAGAATGCAGAAGACATGTCTGTGAAGCCCCGGGAAGATACAAAACACCCCCCAAAAGGTTTGATTTCTGTCTTTAACCACAAAAAAAAAAAAGGTAAATACAGATGTGTATTCAAAGCAGATGTTGGTTAGTGTTTCAGAAATGAACTTGTGTATTCACTGGTGATGTTGATTTCAAAAACCATGCATGCATGCTAAATGCTAATGAAACACAAACATTCAATATCTTGTAATGCAATCAGATGATTTCTTGCAGAAGATGCAAAACATTGTTTTGACAGCAAAAAAGCAAAAACTCATTCCTTTTGAAATCCCTTTCTCTCATCTTTGTTACATCACACCTTCTTCAAGTTTGTTTCTCTACCTCCTGCTAAAGCGTTTTACTCCAATAATTCCTTGTCCTCTTATTCTTCTTAAAGTCCCCTCCACTTAAAAATATGTTTCTTCGTCTTGTTCCTACAGTTGATGTTTGAGTTTGACACTAAAAGGTTGTTTTCACTTTCACCTACTGAAAGTGGAAAGTTTCTCTTGAAAATACAGTTTTAAGTATTTTTTTAGTATTTTATATACATCTTAAAACATGTCTGGAGGGGATCTTTAAGTTGAACAATATCAACAAACATATCTTTCAGCAGCTACTCAAGATACATAGTGCAATATTGTAAATAATAGTAATATCAATATATATATAAAAATATTTGATAGTGATAGTAAGATATATAAAAAATAAGTAAAAAGGAAAGAAATTAAAATTACGATAGCTCAGGGAACAGACAGAGGTTACCATATCCCACAATATATGAACATGAAAGATCATGTGACCAAAGTTTCATACTTAGGTCACATGATGACACTTAAGCCAGGACCAATCACTGAATGAAGACTATGACATGTGAAAGCTATTAAGTGGAGCTTTAAGCCTAGATTATTTTGGTGCATATACCATTCCCAAAGGTCCAAGGTTGAAGTATTGAGTTCTTATATATTTTCATAAACATGTTACCTAAATGTAACAGAATGAGTCTTTATGTTTTTTGATGGTGGAGTGGTGTGACACACAAGAATAAGTGATATCAGCCTGTGGTTATACAGACAGTACTTGTTAGGCAGGTTCTTGTTGGTTTTGGTTGCTTCATGGGATTTGTTGATGATAAAAAAAAAGATAAAACAACCAACCTTATCCTTTAAATTCAAAGTTAGCTAGATTACCTATTAATTAACTGCATGATAAAATTTTCAGGCTGATCATGGTGTAAATATCAATGTGACACTGTGTCAGCATTCTGTTTCAACAATGTGACATTGGTTTGTCACGGGACATCAGGTTTGGTGTAAAAGGTTTTCTATTTGGTCAGCTACATGTTTGGAAATGGTAAATTAATACACGTCTTTAGTCTAAAAGGTCTAGTTCAGTGGGTGTTCAGAGCAAAAAAATACTGCGTTAGAAATTCAAGGGTCTACATTGCTGAGATGGAGCGACAGGTGAGAGGATGAATTAAGTCCAGTTTGAGAAAAATATCCATGAATTTATTGGACAGCAAAACACTGCACAGTGGTTTATAATATTGACAGAAACCTTGGCAACAATCATTGTGTGTTCCATCTTTGCAGTGACAAGGTAAATTACTTCTTTCACAATGTAATAATTTGCCAGAAAATATGCACTTCAACATGCATGAATTTTAGTAGTCAATTCAGTCCATTTCTAGATGACTTTATATTGTGATTTAGCATTGCACTCTCATTGCACTATAACATTGTCAGACTCACAAATGAACAGTAAAACAAAAGTATCAAAATGCAGCAGAACCAGAGATATTGTCTTTTTTTAATTCCAAGCTGAACCAAGCTCAACTTTTGCTGCAACACAACACTTCTAGAAAGGCGTTGTGGTGGTCAATCATTTACGTGCAAGTGCACATTCCTGATTACCTTGTAAGGAGGACACTGCATTTCTACTGTTTTATTCTCAATCATTGCGGTGAAAAGATACAATAACTGCCGCAGTAAAAAGTATAAAATCTTTTCTCTATTATAAACTACTGTGCAGTGTTCCTGGATCTGTTATTAGTCAGACTGGACTTCTCGCTGGTTAGGGTTACCTAACCCCCTGCACTGTTTTAACAGAGGGCTGTTTTCAGTCTGAATGCCTTCTTATCCCTCAGACACTTTTAGGAAACAGGGCCCTGGTGAATCCAGTCTAGTCCATTCAGTGCTGTGTGATTTCAGTGACATATAGTTCAGTCCAGTTTTATCCAGTTCCAACCAGACCAGTCCATCCACTGACATTAAATTTAGTTCAATACCTTTCCTTGCTAGTCTCCTACTCCTCCTACTCTGCAGCTCACCTGCAGAAGAAGGCTAATCAAATGAAAAGCCGATAACTTCCCCTGACCCCCCTACCCCATTCACCTTTCACTGTCTTTCTTTCCTGCATTCCCTCCATCACCCCATCCCCCTCTCACTCCTACCACCAGTTCCATCTGCTTGGTAGAGCGAGCAGCTTGCCTGCTCTGCTGCCTCCTTTTCCCCAGAGCCCATGAATAGCACATGGTCAAACAAATACAAATCAGCCACCAGCAAACACACTACTGCTCCATTGGAAATTTGGACATCTGAATACATACTCGTACCAGAAGAGCTTTTTCTAATGTGCCTTATAATTATTATAATAGTAAAATAAAGATCAATTCCTACATTACAGCAAAATATAATAAACCACAATTAAGTTTCAGAGCCCTTATAGTACTGTTAAGACCAGGAAAAGATAATGGGAGAACAAAATGAATAAGAAGAAAAGCAAAGGATTGACCGACCTGTATGTAGAATAAGAGGAGTGATATAACAGGTGTATGTTTATCAAGAGAGCATGG
Source organism: Scomberomorus guttatus (assembly GCA_038419695.1). Lineage (NCBI taxonomy): Eukaryota > Metazoa > Chordata > Actinopteri > Scombriformes > Scombridae > Scomberomorus > Scomberomorus guttatus. The sequence goes on from CM076445.1 coordinate 3,126,760, forward strand.
AAGCAAATAAAGGACAAGCCCCAGTGTATCAGCTGCCACACCATTTAAGCACTACAGGACACCAGGCTCAGGAAAAGGGCAGGAAGGATTGCCCTGGACCCTGCAGACCCAGCCAACCATCTTTTACAAAAACTTTGCTAGAAGACGAGAGCAGAAACACCTTCACCCAAATGATCATTCCCTGGCCAGCTCCAACCTGATCAGTCTCTGGGCTGCTGTTCACCATCCTGCGGAGCTGTCTAAAAGCCGACTGATAATATGACTTCTTACACATTTCATTAAATATTAGTTTTGATCATCCAAGTATTGCAAATTAATAAACCATTGTGTCATACCAACATTGGGTCTATAATTGAAATTACCCCTCAGTGCACTCCACCTCTGATGGTAAACTTTTTTTGCCCTGACTTAGCATGCTCCTGAATCATCTACCTACTTTCTGAATGTATGTAATGACTTCTCACAGTCTCTTGTGGGAAGCACTTTGGCTGTATCTTGGACATTAAAATCCTCATCCAGTAACCCTGATGTTTTTGTCAGTAGCCATCTAGACCCTAATTTTACACCTGGTATTATCCTGTGATTTGTCATCTCGGATAAATAATCTGTACAATGACATCTGATCATGGGGCCTTTGCATATACACCCAGTGTTAATTTAGTCAACAAAAACTATGATGAAAAATATTTGACAACCTTTTTCACTATGAAAACAAAAAAAAAGTAACCATTGAAAACTATGACAAAAAGAGATAAACTAAAAGATAATGTGAAACAGATGAATGGACAAATACTACTACTAATACTGTTTTATTGCAGTCTTATATAACAACCTGCATACATCTGTGGAATCACACACAAAACAACTGGACAAACTATGAAAACATGCAGGCAGTATGCCTGTGTTTATAAAAAGGTAAGCTAATAGAACATTATCAAGTGCTATGGATATGGATGTAACGTTAATATTACTTTCAGTCGGCCATCTTTCCAGATTCAGGACTATTGTTGGCAGTCAACCATCTAAATCTTCCTCTGGTGAACAGGTGAGTGAATGATCAGCTGCTCTGCAGTAGAGAGCACAAGTAGCTGTGCTAATGCTAATGCTAGTTGAGCAGGGACGTCCTGTTCAAACAGTTTACTGAGAGTAAGTCTGTTAGATTACTGCAGAGCACAGTCACAGTCAACAAGTAAAACACCTTTTACTCCAATGTTGCAAAACACGAAAAACAACATATGTAACCATGGTAACTGTACGCAAGAAAGATGGCAACAGCTGTATCCTCAAAATGCTTAGTAAGCATAAAAAATGCATGACAAAAAATGAAACTAAAATACCACATGAAAAAAACTACCCTATAATGTCTTTAGTGTTTGTTGACTAAAACTACCAAAATGAAATTACTAAAATTTGACTAAAACATTGTACATTTTAATCAGAAGACTAAATCAAAAGCAGGGGTTTGCACTTATGTATGAATAAGTATAACAAGTTCTTGTTATCTCAATTCTGCCTTCATTGTGATCAGAGCTGAATATGCAAAATAAGTAGCGAGAGCTGATAGATTCAACAAATATGGTGTGTTTCAGGTCAAGGGAAGTGATGTGAGATACTCTTAAAGGGGCGCCACAATGTGCGAGGGGAGGGTCCTGTAACAGGAGCAGCCTTCCTAAGTAGGGTTCTTCCTGCATATTGTTGTGACTCTCTTAGAGTTTCCTAAAGCAATGCTGTATGGAATTATTTTTCCTTTGCAGAGAAGAGCTCATCTTGGACAGTTTTTGATGGACAGTTTGAGATAACAGGAAGAGGTGGAGTTAGGTGACCTTTCAGCATGTCATGTAAAGTTTTTCTAAAGAATATGGCCAAGGACTTCTGGCATGACACAGAGATAAGCAGCAGCATAACTTAGGGGTTCCCAGATGGTCTTACTACTCCCAAAGTAAGAATTGGTTATTCAAGTTGAGAAAGGTTGTTTTTGTAGCATGAAAGGGGGAAACAAAAGAAAGACTGGAGGAAAACTGCAACAAAACCAGAGGATAAACGCGGTGGAAGAGTGGAGTGCCGAAGCCAAGGAGGTGCTTTCCCACATCTTGGAACTTCAAGAGAACATCCAAGCCCAACTAACAGACCTAGAGGTGTGTTCATGCAGAACTAACATATGCATCCATGGAATTCCTGAGGGAGCTGAAGGAGGCTATAGGATTTTCTAGAAAAGTTTATTAAAAGAGAGCTGTACCTCCCCGATGCTGCCCTCCATGCCCGCCTTTCCGAAGGTGCCTTTCCACCAAAGCCTGTATTTTCTGTATCTGCATTCTGCTTCTAAATCTAGATTTATGGATGGCTGCGCTGAGGTTAGAGTAACTGTGGTAAATATCCACCATCAGAGCACAGTGTTTTACATTTCCATATGAAGCAGGAGAGTATGGCTCTTAATGTGTTGTAAAGTGCTCTCTCGGCCTGGACATCCATGATGGTCATGGAATTATTGTGTGTTTGTTTGTTCTTGTTCTTTTTCCTCAAATCCCATCTGAAACAATCGCTCCTGTTTGGTTTGACTCCGTCCTTGGTTGTCCGTTGAGCTCTACCACCCATCTGTCTGACTTCTATATCCCTCCGTCTCTCTCACTCCCCCCCTCCCTCTCTCCGTTTTTCTCACTCTGGTAGCTGGGAGGCCTGCCAGCTTTGTGTTTCTCAGGGCTCTGCTGGCCTGCCTCAACACTATCAAACATTTAACAGGAAACATGGATAGATAGATATCCATACCATATCCATATCTGTTCACTTACTCCTCTGCTCTGACCACTTGAAGCAGAATTCAGAATCTATTTGACAGTTTTGTGTAGATACACTCCCTGATGCACTCCCTGATTTGGTGTCCAATACCCCCCCTAAATCCCCACATTTCTTTCCAGCTCACTGTTGAAACCAGTTCAGTTCATACTTCACATAACATCAACTGTGAGCTGGAAGAACATTTTACAATTTTGGGTTGGTATTGAGTGCTGTAACAAAATCAGGAGATGTATTTTTAACATGAGGAGCTAGGTTGTCCAGCTTGTCTAGGTTCAGTCCAGATTAGTTTTTTCCCCTCAAAAACCATGACACATATTAACAATGCAAATAACAATGAAGAATTACTCATTTGGAGACTAAAATTGCTGTGATGTCACAGTGATATAAGCACATTTTGGCTCTTGGCTATGTATTTTGTGATGACGCTCATTTGGGTGTCTAAAATGTTCTAGTAGTTTATCTCAACCCAGACAGATAGTTGATATTAGACAATTGTGCAAAATTATCAGATCACATTAAATGACAGCATGTCAGTGTTTTTCAAATGGTCTTTCTACAACATGTGTGCATGACTGCTGGAAGATACAATTGTAGCCAGGATATACTGTAAGAAATACTGAGGTCATATGTCCAAGTCTCCCCTAAAATATTTTGACCAGGCACCCAAAATAAAGTCTGTAAAATGTAAAATATTTCAAAATGTTTCAACTTATATTTATTTTGTTAACTATTCAGTTATACTGTCTGTAAATTTTATTTACCAATGTGAAGATCTAAGGTATTTCGATTTAAGTGTTCTCCATGCTGCCAGGAATAAATCCTTGTGGGGAAATTACTCTCTAAAAAATACTGGAATCAGCTTGTAAACAACAAGTCCTCCAAATTAAACTGTTAAATATGATGTTGGTCTGTGCACTCCAGAATGACATATAGAAGAATTTGTGATCAGCAGGACGACATCATTTGTCTTTGCCTTCCAAAACTGTCAGATATCACTGTTGAAAAATAAATATGTTTTATGATGTGACAACACTATGGTTAAGGTCTGGTTAGATTTAGGGAAAGATCATGGTTTGGGGTAAAATAAGTACTTCGTCATGGTTACAATATTAACTATGGTTAAGGTTAGAGGATGATTGTAGTCACGTTCACATGTACTAGTATCCTGATCATGATCGGGTTTTTGGAGTATAGCGGTTATGTTTTGCACATGTAAACACCTTATCCTGGTTTCAGAAACCTGGTTATGCTACCTGGAGTACTCTGATAGAAACCAGGATACTGTCGCATGTAAGCACTTGATCCAGATTTCTGAACATTGTTTACTGGTACAGACCACAGTGGCTGAGATTAAGAAATCAAGATACAACTGCACACAGATGTTTTGAAACCTGGATACTGTTAGAATCATGTAAACAGGGATATGAATAACCAAGTTTCTCATGTCCCATGTAAATGCCATATCCCGAATATGATCAAAACTAGGATAAGACTCAAAACCAAGATGCTAATGTGCATGTAAATGCACTAAAAAATGTCTTAAAAGGTAACTACAGCCCTGGGGAAAGATTGTGGTGAAGGTAAATAAACTATGGTTAAGGTACAATTAAGGTTGGCAACTAAAACACTAGATTAAGGTTAGAGATAAGGTAGTGAACAGATTCTTGGACTTGCTTAGAGAAAATACTAAATTAATACAGTTTGGTCAAGTGAATAATGTGAACAGTGTTTTAGGGGGGAGATTTCACCTCAACCAATCTAATCCTGGTAAACCATGTCATTGCTGGAGTGTGTGTCCACTTAGCACTTTCCATCAGACAGACAGTGCTGCAGCAGGGCACCTATCTCTGTAAAAAGACAGTTTGCTGCCCTACTTCCTCCAAAATAGGTCAGATCAAATCACCATAGGCCATAATCTGCATCTCCAAGCACTAATTATAAAACCCCTCCTCTCACTCTAAAGCTATTTCAATGCAGGTCTGCTCTGCTGCAACTTGTACAGGTTGTTGCTAAATGCTTAATATATATACCAATTAAAATGTACCTCTGTGTCTAATTTAGGGGAAACTGTTGGAACATGTGGGTGGTCCTGAACAAAATGCTTCTCCAGTAGCTGTGGGAACCTGAAGAAGGCTGTGAAGGGAAATGAGACTGCAGATAGAGAGGTTCATTACTCAATTGGTCACAATGATGAAAAATACAGCAAACAACAGTTAAATATACCTCATGTAACTATACCGTGATGCAATACATATCTATACACAACATAGTACAAAATCCAAAACAAAAATGATACAGATACATTTGTACCATTATGACAGGTTGACCGAAATCCAGTTTCATATAATTTGATTATGTAAACTACAATTTAGTATTACTTCAGCTCAGATTCAATTGGTTTTGATAGATTTTTTGTACATTCTAAATGAAATAAAGTATATTAGTTTTGAATATTGAAGATCAATATTTTAAAATTCCACAGAAACTTATGCCATACTGCTACACCAACTACAGTAAACATAGGCAACGATACACTGAGTAACTTAGTCGCTAAGGAGGAGGAAATTTTCCATGAATGCTGCCAGCTGGATTTAGTTTACTTCTTTTCACCGGTCAGTGTCATCCATCTGAATTTGGTATTTTCATAAGCGCTTCATAATGAAACAGCTCAGGGCTGTAACTGCCTTCAACTGGGAGGAGTTAGGGGCAGTGTACTTTGTAAGTAGCATTAGCTACTAATGCTAGCATCACTCACCAGACTGACGTCTTTTTATTTTATGATACCTCTGTGTGTTTTGCAAATTGAAAGTATAATACAAGTACAGTGCAGTCTAGCAATTCTTTCAATGTGGGAATTTATTCAGGAAGAAGATTGTTCGAAGTATGTGATTGTGGATGGTAGCTACCTAGCACAGAGCAACAGCACACAGACACTTGGGGCCTTTCTTAATACCAAGTATGCCAAGTTCGGACTTGTGTACTTGCTAGTTCAGACTTGGCAAGTTCTCTGACTCTGGAGTACAAACCTCTGAGGACAAGAGGATGCAGTACGATCATTGTGCAATTGGAACAGCAGCATACTTGCTGACAGCAGCAGCTCAGCTTCAAAAAGCTCACAAACACTTTTTTTTCTCACAAAACAATAACCTCATTGACACTGAGATGCAGTCAATTATATTATTCAGTCTATAATGTAGCTATAATAAAAATCCAAACTGTTACGTAGCTTAATAAAATAAAACAAAATTTAAATTAATCTGTTCATTTTAATACATTTATATTTACTGAAATGTGGTGATATCTGTACATATAGAGCCCCAGAGGCAGCGCTGTTGTTGTTGTCCAGTGAAGCTTCACTTTACATTCAGAGAAACTAATGTGGCAGCTACAGCAGTGAGATTTCATCTGCGAGACCCACATTTATCTTCCAAAAGGAATTATATCATATACCAGTAAGTTCTGCGGAGAATTAGAGCCAGCAGTAAATTACCAAAAAGCTGCACAGATCAGTTTACTGGATCATATTCTCCCCGGGATGATGATGGACGTTTACCAGCCGATCGTCTCAGGACTCAGGCTGCTAATAGTTGAGATGACCGGCCGGTGTCACCCGGCCAGCTGCTCCTGAAATCTCCGAAAACGTGAAAGCAAATTTCCAAACATGTGTTTTTGGGATAAACTGACCACATATTGGGAATTAACATGGTTACTTTCTCACCTGAAAAAATATTAAAACTTAATAAAGTGACCTATTAATTAATTAATTTCATTTTATGTCAACATAATGAGAAAATGTTAATTAACGTATTTGGCAAGTTGTGAAAATGTTGACACTAAACATATGAGGGTGCTGTTAGGTGGAGCAACAGTGATTTTGGCTGGGTGCTGGAGTACTCGTAGGAGCAAAGATTAGTCCAAATGTTTTCATTGTAACAACTAATGGGTTCGATAACTGTGAAGCTGTTTGGGGGTTGCCAGATGTTGAAGCTTGGCTACTGTTGTTCCTTTTCACCTTTTTGGGCTGGCTCTTGCTTTCAAGATGGCCAAGTGTTGTTTTTTTCTGTCATCTTGTATTTTTTTTGCCTCAATTCTCAACCTCAGCCGTGTGAATTTTTTAATGATTTTTTCTTGTACTCCACAGCATGACGGAAGCCTGCTGGAGAGTGCCTGAGCTTCTTTCTCCAAGATACCCACTGCATTGGGGAGCTCCATGAGGGAGGAACCAGTAACCTAAATAGTTCCTCAATTGGTGAATGAAATCATAGGCTTCTTGGGAGAGATGACAAAGAGCACATTGTGTTTCCAGCCAACGTGAACACACAAGCATGTTTTGCTTCTCTAGTGTGACCTGGTAAAGTCACATCACCATACAGTTTGCCTGTAAGCATGTGCAACTCCACACTAGGTGTGATTGCCATTTCATCCAAGGTCAACATACACTCCCTTCCAAGCTCTGTTAATCCATCTACCTTCAGTTTTAGGAAATCAAATACCTCTGTCAACACACCAGGCTCAAATTTAACACACTGTATCCTTCTTTGCAGGGTTTTTTTTCCTGGTAGGGGAATCTGCAATTCCTGCAGGGTCTTGTTGGACCAGCAGCAAAGCGAATTTTTAGCACCTTCTTAATTGTATCATTGCTCCATTTCATCCCTTTTGTGGTTAGTCTACCTAATGGCTTAATTTGGTCTTTTGAAAAAGCCTAGTCTCACCCTTTTTGGTCTTGACAAACTGGTCTGTCTCAAAATGTGCCTGTGAGTGAAGTGAGTTTACTACCCACACACAACAACTCAGTTTTGTCTACCCATATACATATCGCATAGTGGTTAAATGCACAGTATTAGGGAACATTTTATTCTTACTGGACATGTATACAATCATAATCATTACATATCTAAAGGACAACCAAGAACAACTTGAGACAACTTTATACAAATTCATATCACATCAGTAACTGATGCCACTTGTCATACTATAATTTGTTAAACATCAGCAGCAAAAGCTGTTGATCAGAACTAATGAAGTTCCATAACTTAAGTTGGGCAACAAAGACCACACCTCATCTCCCAAGGCAATTTCCCATCCAAGCCTATATAGGTGTGTCTAACCGTTTCTCCTGTGTCTTTTTCTCACTCTCTCTCTCTTTCAGCACAAGAACCACAGGGGGATTCAATGGAGCCCGAGGACTCCCTGCAATGAGACAGCACCCTCACCCTGCACCCTAAGTCTCAACTCCCTGGGTTTTGCAAGCCTTTCCCTGTTCCTTATTTTTAATAAATCAAACATTAAGCTTCCCGATGGTGCGGTCTTTGTTTGTGAAAAAGTGTAAATACAGTGTTTGAATATGATTACCTTACATATTTTTTGTTATTGTAATCTTTAGTGATCATAAGATTACTCCTGCTGACATGAGCCAACCATTTTTCCTCCTCTCCATGTCAGTGGGGAAACCGTACATTCGAACTCCTTTCTCCTAGCGATTGGAGCATCCCCATGCAGCACAGCAAACCATGGTGGAGACTGTATAAGTTCAACACGGAGGAAAGGGCACAAATTGTTTGACATTCAATTCAATTCAATTTTATTTATATAGTGCCAAATCACAACAAAAGTTATCTCAGGGCACTTTACACATCGAGCAAGTCGAGACCGTACTCATTTACAGAGACCCAACAATTCCCCCCATGAGCAAGCACTTGGCGACAGCGGCAAGGAAAAACTCCCCTTTAACGGGAAGAAACCTCAAGCAGAAGCGGGCTCTAGGTGGGCGGCCATCTGCCTTGACCGGTTGGGTTTACAGAGAAAGAAGGAGGGAGGGGGACGGGGGAAGGGGAGAGGGGGGTGGGGTGGGGAGAGACACAGAGAAGTATAATAACAACAAAAACAATAACCATAACAGCAGTAATGTAAGTAGAGCTATGAATTTATAATAGCAGCAATAATATCAGTAGCAGAAATAGAAATAGAAGCGGGACATCCACGGGACCACGCCACAGTCCCCACAGCCGTGGCCCACCATTCAGGCGCTGGATCTTCCTGTGAGATGAGAGAGCACAGAGACTCCGGGGAAGAAGTCAAGTTAGTAACATGCATTAATGGTACATGAAGCATTGAAATGGAGAGGAGGAGGAGGAGGAGAGAGGAGCTCAGTGCATCATGGGAAGTCCCCCGGCAGTCTAGTCCTATAGCAGCATAACTGGGGGCCGGTCCAAGGCGAGCCTGGCCGGCCCTAACTATAAACTTTATCAAAAAGGAAAGTTTTAAGCCTACTCTCAAACGTAGAGAGGGTGTCTGCCCCCCGGACTGAATCTGGAAGATGGTTCCACAGGAGAGGAGCCTGATAGCTGAAGGCTCTGCCTCCCATTCTACTTTTAGTTGTTCTAGGAACCACAAGTAAGTCTGCATTTTGGGAGCGCAGTGCTCTAGTGGGGTAATAAGGTACTATGAGCTCTTTAAGATATAGAGGCGCCTGACCATTAAGAGCTTTATAAGTAAGGAGAAGTATTTTAAATTCTATTCTGGATTTTACCGGAAGCCAATGTAGCGAAGCTAAAATAGGAGAAATATGATCTCTTTTCCTAGTTTTTGTTAGTACACGTGCAGCTGCATTCTGGACCAGCTGGAGAGTCTTTAGAGACTTGTTAGGGCAGCCTGACAATAAGGAATTACAATAATCCAACCTAGAAGTAACAAATGCATGGACTAGTTTTTCTGCATCTTTTTGAGGCAGGATGTGCCTGATTTTTGCTATATTACGGAGGTGAAAAAAGGCAGTCCTTGAAATTTGTTTTATATGATGGCTGAAGGACATATCCTGGTCAAAGATAACTCCCAGATTCCTTATGGTGGAGCTGGAGGCCAAGGTAATACCATCCAGAGTAGCTATGTCATTAGATAATGTGTTTCTAAGGTGTTAAGGGCCAAACACAATAACTTCAGTTTTGTCTGAGTTCAGTAGCAGAAAATTGTCAGTCATCCAGGTCTTTATGTCCTGAAGGCACACTTGAAGTTTAGTTAACTGATTTAATTCATCTGGCTTCATTGATAAATATAATTGGGTATCATCAGCGTAACAATGAAAATTTATGGAGTGTTTCCGAATAGTATTACCTAAAGGAATCATATATAAGGTGAACAGTATTGGTCCAAGCACAGAACCTTGTGGAACTCCGTGTCTAACTTTTGCGTGGATGGAGGATTCATTGTTAACATGTACAAACTGAAGTCGATCTGAAAAATAGGATTTAAACCAGCTTAATGCAGTTCCTTTAATACCAATTAAATGTTCCAGTCTCTGTAACAGGATGTGATGGTCAATGGTGTCGAATGCAGCACTAAGATCTAACAAGACAAGTACAGAAAGAAGTCCTTTGTCCGATGCAGTTAGGAGGTCATTCGTAACTTTCACCAATGCTGTCTCTGTGCTATGGTGCGCTCTAAAACCTGACTGAAAATCCTCAAGTAAACTATTGTTATGTAGGAAGTCACATAACTGATTGGCAACTGCTTTCTCGAGGATCTTAGAGAGAAAGGGAAGGTTAGATATGGGTCTGTAGTTGGCTAAAACGGCTGAATCCAGTGTAGGCTTCTTAAGAAGAGGTTTAATTACAGCTACTTTAAAGGACTGTGGTACATAGCCTGTTACTAGAGACAGATTGATCATATCTAGTAAAGAAGTGCTCACTAAGGGTAAGACTTCCTTAAGCAGCCTAGTTGGGACGGGGTCCAAGAGACAGGATGATGGTTTAGAGGACGAAATCATTGAAATTAATTCACAAAGGTCAATTGGAGAGAAACAGTCTAAATATATATCGCGTTTAGCAGCTATTTCTAAGGTTCCTGAATTGGAGGGTGAAACAGTGCCTGTTGAGGGCAGGAGGTGATGAATTTTGTCTCTAATAGTTAGAATTTTGTCATTAAAGAAGCTCAAAAAGTCATTACTACTGAGAGCTATAGGAATACATGGATCAATAGAGTTATGACTCTTTGTCAGCCTGGCCAAAGTGCTGAAAAGGAACCGAGGGCTGTTTTTATTCTCCTCTATTAATGATGAGTAATAGGCAGCTCTGGCATTACAGAGGGCCTTCCTATATGTTTTAAGACTATCTTGCCAGACTAAACGAGATTCTTCCAGTTTGGTGGAACGCCAAATCCTTTCAAAATTTCGCGATGTTTGCTTTAATTTACGGGTTTGCGAGTTATACCATGGAGCTAGCTTCTTATGTTTTATTATCTTCCTTTTTAAAGGAGCGATAGAGTCGAGTGTTGTTCGCATGGAGCTTGCGGTACTGTCAACAAGATTATCAGTTTCAGAGGAACTAAAGTTAGCATAAGACTCCTTTGTAGTATTGAGACATGGCACTGAATTTAGTACTAGTGGGATCGCTTCTTTAAATTTAGCTACAGCACTATCAGAAAGACATCTAGTAAAGATGTTTTTGTCTAATGGCGTGTAGTCTATTAATAGGAATTCAAAAGTTATTAAGTAATGGTCAGATAAAATAGGATTTTGTGGAAAAACTATTAGATGATCAATTTCAATGCCATAAGTCAGAACAAGGTCGAGGGTGTGGTTAAGACAGTGCGTAGGTTTATTTACACTCTGAGAGAAGCCAATTGAGTCTAATAATGAGATAAACGCAGTGCTAAGACTATCAATATCGACGTCCACGTGGATATTAAAGTCACCTACTACAATTACTTTATCTGTACTAAGGACTAAGTTTGATAAAAACTCTGAGAATTCAGATAAAAATTCAGAGTACGGGCCAGGAGGGCGGTACACTATAACAAATAGAATTGGCTGTAAAGTTTTCCAGGTTGGGTGTGAAAGACTAAGAACGAGGCTTTCGAATGAGTTATAATTAAGTTTAGGTCGAGGGTTGATTATTAGGCTTGAGTTAAAAATGGCTGCAACTCCACCTCCTCGGCCGGTGTCTCGAGGAATGTGAGTATTAATATGACTTGGAGGAGTGGATTCGTTTAGGCTAACATATTCTTCATGACACAGCCAGGTTTCAGTAAGACAAAATAGATCAATATGATAATCCGAGATTAGGTCCTTTACTAGTACAGCTTTGGAAGACAGAGATCTAATGTTTAAGAGTCCATGGTTTCATGGTTTCATGTTTATAAAAAATGTATTTAATGAATTCATTATGGTAAATAAGTGCATAGTAAAAAGACAAAATATACATAAAATATATGTTTGTATGTGTATAGCCAAAGCCAAAGAGAAATTTCTGCCTTTTGCATGCAAAAAGTGGATAATAAAGTTGTTCTGAATTTGAATATATCATGTATCAATGTATTTTATTATGGATAAGTTATTGTAAAGAAAAAGATTAATTCCACTAATTTGCGATGGATTTCCTAAGACAACACACTTAACATCATCATGCTGCTGCTGCTGCTGCTAGTCCATTGACCCATTGTGCTGTGAGTTGACAATCATTGATGATCACAAAGATTACATAAATCATTAAGATTACATAGGCCCTCAGCTACCATGGGATTACTGAAACCACCATGAATTAAAGAAATGGTAGAAAAATATTCTAATCTGAATTTTGCCCTTCCCTGCCCCTCCCTCTAAATATATTAATAACCATCAGGATGTGATTGCTCTCGACTACCATATAAGTTTAAAAAGAATTCAAAGCAATTAACAAGAACAACACGCTCTTTAACCAAGGTAACATTAGCCTAAAATATGTTAACAAGGCAGGTAATACTAGTTCACACTAATCCTAAAATATTAGCAAATTTTACTTTTTAAACAAACATATTGATGTAACTACACATACGTCGGTGTGCTTTATAAATAAATAAATAAATAAATATCATTATCATCATTATAATAATAATGATTATTATTATCATTATTATCAGCTGGATAGCTCAGTGGTTAACACTACTGACTTCTGACTGAGAAGGTCGGGGGTTCGAATCACGGTCAGTGTAAAATATATCCATTGTGGACCTTTAGGCAAGGTCCTTAATGGTGCTAGCCTAGCTGAAAGTCAAAGAATGCAGCGCTACATACTATCAGCTGTATACACCACAGCAACAGTGATCCTAGAGATACTACAAGATGAACACCATAGGCCGCAAAGTGCATTACCACCACAGAGATACACAGGAGAAGAGGAAGCCAGGAGAACAAATAGGATGTTCTCCACCGAACCGTCCAACGTGTACTCCCGTGTAATAACACGAGAACAGGGCTGAGACTGAACAATACTGGATGAGCATATGGGAGAAGGAGGCATCACAGTAGCTCAGTGGCTTGTGGATCCAAGCAATCTCCCAGAACAAAATCCAGTAATCATTACAATGGCAGACATCCAAGAAAGAGTGTCAGGTATGAAGAGCTGAGAAGCACCGGGCCCTGACATGATCCACACCTACTGGCTAAAGAAACTAACTGCACTCCATTAACACCTTGCAGCACAAATGAACTGCTGATGGATGGAACCCACCCAGAGTCGTTAACCCAAGGGCAGGCAGTCCTGATCATGAAGGATCTCCAGAAGGGCGCAATTCCATCCAACTACCAGCCAATAACCTGCCTCTGTACAACATGGAAGCTCCTGTCAGGCATCATAGCAGCTAAGATGAATAGGCACATGGCCAAATACATTTGCAGGGCCCAGACAGGAATTGGTAGTAATACCAGGGGAGCCAAGCACCAGCTGTTGGTCGATAAAGCAGTCACCCAAGACTGCAAGACCAGGTAGACCAACCTGTGCAACATCAACAGGACACTAAGAGCCTTCATCAAGAACTCTGTGGAGTGACTGTGGAGGTCAACTCAAAGCCAATTGCACAAGTTACCATCAAGTGCAACATATACTAAGGTGATGCACTATCCCCACTGCTGTTCTGAACCCCCTCAGCCAGATCATCACAAAGAGTGGCTTCGGATACCGGTTCCGAAGTGGAACAACCATCAGTCACCTCCTCTACATGGATGACATCAAGCTGTATGCCAGGAATGAGCAAGACATCAACTCACTGATCCACATCACCAGGATCTACAGCAACGACATTGGAATGTCATTCGGACTAGATAAGTGTGGTCGGATGGTATCAAACAGAGGGAAGATGATCAGAACTGAGGGGGTTGAACTACCAGAAGGCAGCATTGCAGATGTTCAGAACAGCTACAAATACCTTGGGATCCTGCAGGCAAATGGGAACCACGAGGAGACCGTGAGGAAGTCAGCCACAGCCAAATACCTACACAGAGAAAGGCAGGTCCTGAAAAGTTGGCTGAATGGGAAGAACAAGGTACGAGCCGTCAACACGTACACCCTGCCAGTCATCAGATACCCTGCTGGTATAATAAGCTGGCCAAAGGAGGAGATAGAGGCCACCGATATCAAGACAAGGAAGCTCCTCACAATGTATGGAGGGTTAATCCCAAGTCCAGCACCCTGAGACTGTACAATAAGAGGGAGGCCGAGGACTGGTGAGCGTCAAAGCCACTGTCCAGGATGGAACAACCAAGATCCAGGAATACATCAGGAAGATGGCCCCCAAAGATGAGCTGCTAAGTGAATACCTCAGGCAGCAGAAACCTGATGATGCAGAGGAGGAGGAGGAACCATCATGTAAGGACAAGCCCCTACATGGCATGTACCACTGACAGATAGAAGAAGTGGCTGATATCAAGAAATCCTACCAGTGGCTGGAAAAGGCTGGACTGAAAGACAGCACAGAAGCACTAATCATGGCAGCACAAGAACAGGCACTTAGTACACGATCAATAGAGGCAGGGATCTACAACACCAGACAGAACCCCAGGTGCAGGCTGTGCAAAGATGCTCCTGAGACAGTTCAGCAGATAATAGCAGGGTGTAAGATGCAGGCAGTAACAGCGTACATGGAACGCCATAACCAAGTGGCTGGCATAGTGTACAGGAACATCTGCACTGAATATGGGCTGAAAGTCCCAAGGTCAGAATGGAAAACACCGCCTAAGTTGGTTGAGAATGACCAAGCTAATATCCTGTGGGACTTCCAGATCCAGACTGACAAACTGGTGATGGCTAACCAACCAGACAAACAGAAGAAGGCACTGGTGATAGATGTAGCAATCCCAAGAAGGAACATGAGGAGCTAGAAAAATGTGGGGAGTAAAGGCATAAGTGTTGCCAGTGGTAATCAGAGCAGTGGGGGCTGTGATCCACAAACTGGGTTTGAGTGGCCCCAGCAGATTCCAGGTACAACATCTGATGTCTCTGTCCAGAAGAGCGCAGTCCTAGGAACAGCTAAGATACTGCGTAGGACCTTCAGGACCCAAGCTTGAGGAAGACAACCCCCCCGTGGGAGGGGGTGAGAGGGGAATTTAAAAAAAAAAAATTATATATACTATATAAATATTCTAAATCAATGCATTTATTTACTAATTACCAAAAATCACAGTTCTGTCTCTTTGTATTTACGCTTTCAAATTGTCCACCAAGAGCTTCCTGGAACTATCTAGTCTACGTGAATCACGTGATGGTGAAGCATTTTGAACTTCTGTTGACGCGACTTTCTCTTTATATGGCTCTGTTAGTAACTATACAGCATTATTAAACTTTTTATGGTTGTGTTTAGACTCTGGCAGCACTTGGTTAAGGTTAAGGAAAGATCATGATCTCTGTTTAATCCCGAAATAGTTTGCCGTGACATGAAGCACAAGATACAACGTGTTTAATAACATCAAACTGAACCACAATCTTTCACTAACCTTAACCAAAGTGCTTTTCAGGCCTGGAATTAAGTCATTTTTAGGGCAAGGCCACTTTGGCCTTTGATAAATACAAATTTATTTGTGCATTGTGGCCAAAATGTAGGGCACCAAGGCCAAAACCATTGATGCAATAAGTGATAATTACATTGTATAAAGATAGTATACAATCAAGAATTAGGAGTCAGTGTATTGAAAAACAGTACTGAGTTTATTAAAACTGTACACTGAATGTTTGACTTTTCCACAAAATGCTGTCTGATTGATTTTTTAAAAATGTGAATGATTCATTATTAATTGTGATTGTTATATTTTAATGATAAAGTCTATAAATAGGATAAGGGTGAAATTAATCTGAACAAGTTTCAACACCCATGCAACTATTAGCATTTGAGTCTGAGATCATAGGAACAGTCACAAAAATGTCTTAAAACACTTTTTACACATTAAACAAACACACTCATGAGAAACTTCTCAAGGATAGACTAGGATGAGAGCTGCGAGTCATATAACAGCTGACCGACTATCCTGTTCTGTGTTAACTGAGAAGTGGTTGTCTGCTTACAGAGAAGTGTGTGAGTGTGTGTTTTAACGTCGCATTGCGCTGAAAAAGTAGCAATCCGTCAGATCTCCCAGAAAGTTAGAAACTCTATGTACATTTGTAGTTAGCTAAGTTAACACTATGCAGCAATACCCTGGTTAGGAACGTCAATGGTTAACCACCAAGAATATTTTAAATATTTATATATTATATTTATATAGTATATTTTAATATATACATGTTGGTCTATAGGTTCATTGCATACACACTCCGCTAACAGCTAGACAATTATGTGTTTACAACATCAGATTCGACACAGAGTGTAGTGTGTTAACATCGGAGTCAACCAAGCAAGTGGTGCTACTGGAGCTGACTGTCCCCTGGGACGACCGGATTGACGAAGCCAATGAGTGTAAGAGGGCCAAATACTCTGAGCTCACCACAGAGTGTCGGAGCAACGGCTGGAAAGCTTGCTGTGAACCAGTCGAAATCGGGTGCAGGGGTTTTGCAGGTCACTCTCTACAGCGAGTGTTCAAACTCCTTAGAGGACTGCAGTCAAGAAAAGCCACCAAGAACATCCTTGAGGCTGTAGAGAAGGCCTCCCGGTGGCTGTGGATCCATAGGGGGGATCCGTGGTGCGCTACTTGGACGCAGGCCGGGGTCTGTTCACCCCCGGCTGGGTCGCCTGGGTGAGGGTGATGATTAAAGACCCGAAACACCCTATGACCCCCGGTTCATCACTGAGGACGCGTCCAAGTATCACCGTGAGGTGTATTTGAGTTCTGCAATATGGGTTGTTTGTAGCATTAATGTTGCTAGGCTAGCGGGTGTCTTAAAGTCTGTTTATAGTGAGTGTGCTAGAGTCAGTCAGCATTAAAAGTGTTTGGTTGGTCCAGTTTAACCTGCAGGAGTTTCTGAAGGCTTGTGTAACGTGTTTTTCTGCAACGGAGGAAATTATTTCATGACAAGTAAAAATGAAAGCAAAGCATCTTCCAAAGTCTCTACTGCAGAAACGGAATATGACAAGCTGTCAAATACCACCGTCACAGATGATAAGGAGCTCAAAAAGACAAACAGACAGGCTCTTATAAATGTTAGTGCCAGAGAAAATAATTGTTGACTACTTCCAAGAGCCTGGTAGGAGAGTGTGTGACTGGTAAACTTTAAAGGTCCAGTGTGTAGAATTTAGTGGGATCTAGTGGAACAGATTTGGCAGAAATGGAATATAATATTCATAAGTATATTTTAATTAGTGTATAATCACCTGAAAATAAGAATCGTTGTGTTTTTGTTACCTTAGAATGAGCCCTTTATATCTACATAGGGAGTGAGTCCCCTTCACGGAGCTCGCCATGTTGCACCGCCATATTTCTACAGTAGCCAAGAATGAACAAACCAAACACTGGCTCTAGAGAGGGCCTTTTGCGTTTTTCGCTAGTTTCAAGGCCACCGTAGGTTCTCCTACACGCTTGGAAGAGTAGGGGGCATTCAGTTGGTTGCAATCTGCAATCTCACCACTAGATGCCACCAAATCCTACACACTGGACCTTTAAAACACACGTGTATTAATAGTTACACTGTAAAGTGTTTAGCAGCTTGTGCTTATTACATAACATTAACTGTTAGCTAATGTTAGCTAGCAGATTATCTGTTAATGTTTATGTTAACGTTACACATATATTTGCAGGAGTGGGAGAAATCTTCCGAGACACTCGGAAACGTTGAGTCTGTTTATTTGCTGCGTCACATGTAGTTTTAAATGAGGAAATCCCCAATTTTCTTTTAAGGACATAATGGCCAGTTCAAAAGAGGGCATGCCAAACTGGCCGTGTGGATAGTTCATTTTAGAAGGGGCATTATGGCCACACTCTGGGGCATCCACGGCACAGGCCGTTTGGCCGTGATATAATTCCTGCTCTGGCTTCTGTTGCCTAAACCTAACCACACACAGGACTCAGGATATGAACAGTAGTCTCTGGTGTCAACGTCCAGTGTGTTGTACACCCGCCGGCCTCCTCCCTATGACTTTGGTGTGGTATATAAATATAGCACTTTTATGTACCACTTGAAAAACGGTGCTTGTAAACATAATCCAGTTACATTAATTTACAATTACAATAATTTAGTAGTATATAAACGTAATTTCTAGGAGACAGGATTGCGTAAGGAATTATGTCCATATTGGACAATTCTGCACCTCGCCATTTATGTCCAGTGCCAGTGTTTATTGACAATACAAGAAGTAGTGTGCCATTTATGTAATAATACAGAAAGTAATGCCAGGATCCCACTGTGGGCATGTACATCATGTTCTGGTTCCAATGCAGTTTTGCTCTGTTCTCTGCACGGCATCCTGTCCCACCAGGAGCGTTTCAGAAGCGGAGTGTCTTGACTGCCGGAAAGCCACTCGCCTTTTAAATTCAGTTGCACTCCTACTATAGTAATTACGGCAGCCTAGTCAAAGCTAAAAAAGTGCCTTTAGGCTACCATAATTACTGCAGTAGCAGGGCAACTAAACAACTCAGCTTACTCAGCTTTCGTTGATTTGGTAATTTTCCTTGATTTTTGTGCCTCTACTATGGTTTAGTAGGCTACATAGTTAAATGGTTTCTTTATTTGTCTGTTTTAATGGTTTATTGTTGATATATGCGCTGGAGTCTGCACAGGATTTTATTTTAAAAATTGACTGGATGCTCTATGTTGTTTCTGTGTCTGACTTCCTGCCCAGCTTGATCTGCTCTGTGCAACTTGATGCAGCTTCAGACAAAAATAGACTGGGCACGTATCTTCAGCACAGCAGAGCAGAGAGCCACTTCTGGGACGCTTCTGAAACATGCCGCGGTGCACCTGGTGGGATCACAAGCATTGACTAGAGCGGCTGTGATCAGCTCCAGCAGCCATGTCAGAGCCAGAACATGGCGCACATGCACCTGGTGGGATCAAGCTGTAAGGTCAGGTGGATGGGAATGTTTGACTTTGCAGGAAACTGGATTTCACATCCTGTCCTAACCATACTGTAGTTGCCACCCACAGATGGTATAAAAAGCAACGCCATTGGACATAAAAAGAAGTCGCTGAATGTAATCCAGGGATTGCAGAATCGTCAAATATCAGTGTTCTTGTCTGGCAATGGGGTTCATAATTCAGGCTAAAAAAACAAAAGATTGCAAATGATGAACTCATGTTACCTTCAGTTCAATCTAATATTTTGTACTGAGAAGGTTGCTGGGTTGTGCTACTAATTAAATGATAATGAATGATAATGATAATGAATAATAATAATAAAAATGATGGCGTTATTAAGGCCCTATACTGTGACCTGCTGTGCACATAGTTACATACAGGTAATGGTCATGTAAAAGAAGCCAACAACAGACTTGGGGTTCACATAAAACCAGAAGTGTAATAAGTAAATTGTGCTAAAAGGGCAGGTATCATAATCAAGTAAAAATAAATTCAGTGCGAGGCCCGGAGCCAGGCAGAGCAGCAGGTGAGCCAACTGCCAATCACAGCTGTCAATCAGTGCCCACATGGCAGACGTCAAAGCTACTATAAGTCTTCAAATCTTATTAATAATAAGCAATAATTTCCAAAATGTCCACCAGCACACTTATTAGAGGGTTTGAATTAAGAGATTGAGACCATAAATGATTGACCTAGTATTTCTAGAGAGAAGTTGAGGCTTTTTGAATGGGAGGCAGTTGGAGCATCTAGTGACCGTCAGTGGAACTTTAAGGTGTTTCTTCATTGGCTTCAGCCTCAAGCTGTGGTAGCTGCCACTTGCTTCACTGGAAGGATTTTAACGTGAAATATCTGTGCAGGAAATATTCATTAACAGTAATTTAACTGCTTTTAAAAAACAGCAAAATGCAAGCTATTGGAAATAATTAGTGAATGAAAACAGTAGAGAAAAAGAAAGTGTTTTCAGTAGAGTGGTGAGTACATTACCCTGTTGAACCGATTGAATTAGTACTGTGGAAATGAACATTACACTGAATTTATCAAAACAGTGTTGAGTTTACATTAACAGCAAACAGCAAATGAAAACAGCAGCAGATCAGGCTTCTCACTAAAATATGAAATATATATAAAGCATAAAATGAAAAATAAAATTCTATTTCAATATCTATCTAATATAAGCCTATTTCAATTAAAGGCCTTAACTGAATTACTTAAACTGGATCATTGAATGTATATATTTTAATTACAACAGTCTAAAATTATTAATGTATTCTTGTAGTCTAAGATGGTTAATGTGGGAGTTTGACCAAACTGTTGTTTCATATTTGGAATAAACATTGTGTGTGTTTTCACATTTCCATTGTTGTTATAAAGTTAGTTATGAAGAGTTAACGTGGTTAGACAAGCACAAATATGAAAGAAACAACCACACAAATGTCTCAGAATGATCACATTACAGTACATTTGCCTATGTGCAGCCCAGAGAGGCATGTTCAAGCCTTAAGATAATGGGCGCTCCTCACTTCACTCACTCATCTCGTTCTTGTGTCTTCTCTGCTAGGACAGAAGAATTTTATTTACCAAACACAACATCCTCGCTCACTCCAGCATCATTTGACAATTACTCATGATGCACAGCATCTCAGCTGTCAAACATGGAAATAATTAACAGTTTAAAAGAAAAACACCTGACTCCTGATAAGTGTTGCTCCAACACTGATTATGGATCTATTGCAGCATCAGGCTGTCACAGGTTGTAAGTGATAGAAATAACATAAATACACAAAAATAACAGAACCGATGTGAGGGAGCAATAAAAACAGCTATAAATGTTCTACGGTAAATAAAATCTATAGTCTAATTACAGTGGGTCTGACGTTCTTTTCAGGCTCAGGATGACATTGTAGCAATAACAATAACACATTGTGTGGCTGTATAGGACTCTATGACTCTATATGCATTTGGAATGGAAAACAAGAAAAAAAGAAAAGCCTTTTGGATAATGAAGAAAAAATAAAGCTACAAGAGTGGTTTAATTCTACATACATGTAATATATGATAATATGATAATATGTAATATGAATAACTATAGAGTCGCTGTTTCGACAGGTAGTTTGATTAATCTACAGTATTACAATAGTGCAATATTATTAATATTATAGTAAAACTGTTTTACTGTCCCATCAGATCAGCTGACCAATCAATAAACACATTCCAATCAGGGTGTTGCCATCTGTTGCCATCCAACTTCCACATAGGATATACTTGGATGGACAGCTGTGGCTCAGGAGGTAGAGTGGGTCGTCCACTAACCGGAAGATTGGCGGTTCAATTCCCGACTCGTCGAAGTGTCCTTGGGCAAGATACTGAACCCCAAATTGTGCGTGAATGATTAGATTTCCTCTGATGGGCAGGTTGGGACCTTGTATGGTAGCCCCTGTACCCATTCAGCGTATGAGTGGTGCGAATTGACTGTCGGATGACTAAAAAGGCGCTATACAAGTACAGTCCATTTACGGAGGAGTGAGGATGGGAGGAAGCAGAATGGAAAGCACCCAATCCAATACATTAGGATTATGAATAGTCACATATGCAGTATGTTTGTATCATCACATAAGGGCCAATCCACCTAATGCAAAACTGGCAGGTTAGAGAACCTTATTGGTAAAAGTTTAATTAAAACAGTAATACTAAAAATGGTTATATCATCACAGAAAAATGGAGGCATTATCTGCATTATAATGAACACATCTGTCATTGTTCAAAAGTTTAAAAAGACAGATCAGTCAGAAAAGATATCAAATATATGTGATGTAGAGTATCAGTGAGTTACTGTATGTGCATATTCGCCTCTTACCCAGTACATTATGGAAGTGCTTCCAGGCTGAGGCTTGTAAGATTCATTATTTTCTCAGAGAGATGGCCACAAAGAGTGATAATCTGCACTATACCATCCCACTCATATGCAGCACTCTAACCTCAGAAGTGGTCATTAAGATTCAGGGCACTGAAAGTAGAATGACTTATCTGGCTTTGACATTCCTCAGACTCTATTCAGAAAAAGGTTGAGATGAGTTCTCAGGGCACGGGGAAAATGCCAGCAGTTTTCAATGGCTGTTATTGGACCAGATTCGAATCCATTCATGCTGATGGCTGTTTTGGATTGAGGACGTCATTTGGTGTCTCACAATTCCCTTACCAAGATATCTCAGCATGGTAATGGCGCGATTGTGTAAGGCCTCTATCTAGGTAAATGTGTCAGAGGTGGGAGACATCCTTTTTGTTTTTCCTCTTGTCTGCAGACTGGATAAGAGGCTCATTATGCAGCAGGAAAATGTAGCTTCACTGCTGGTTGCCGACTCCCACGTGTTCAGTCACTCTGAAAATACAGACACACTCAAGCACAGACACACACTGCACATACAGACACATGGACATTTATAAAAGCCTCTGCACAGAGTGTGGGCGTAGAGCAGATTTTCAGGTGCAGATGAAAAGCTTCTGCTGTTATTGTTTCTGTGCTGACAGGAGAGGCAGACAATGTGGGAGCAGAGAGAACCCAAACGCAGCCATACTTCCCCTGTTTATATTGTAATTATGGCCAACTACTGTGTCTACTGAGCATGTATGCAAAAATTTTAACATTCCATTTACTATTGACTTGTATTCAGTGTTAAGGCGTTTTCTTTCTTAAAGGGGTACGCGCTGACTTTACAAAACAAAATTAGTTAAATAGTCATAGCTAGTACTCCTCAGCCTGTGACTGAGACAATAACCCCTGATGATCTCATTTGGTTCGGCTTGGGCTGGGAGACTATGAATTTGTAGAAGTGCAGGAGAAATTTCTGGCACAACTTACTTCCAAGGTGCATGGAGAAAGGAGAAAGTCTGAGGATGCCACACTTCCAGCAACACTTGTAGTATAAAGAACTTTTGTAATGTGTTGTATGAGTTTTGACTTCCTGATTACAAATATGTTGAAAATTGTAAATAAAATGAAAATTGTATTTTAGCCTTAATTTTTTTGTGAATTTTTGTGAATATAACCTTTAATATACGGTGAACCTGCTGTCATGGAGTTTTTTTCACAGAGGACATATTGACTTGTCCTAGAAGGAAAAGCACAGGTGTAATTAATACCATTAACGATGGCTCTGATCAGTCAGGCATATCAATGAAGAAGGAAACCTGTGTCACTGAACAGCATGGTGGAGTAGGAGTTCAGCTCTCGCTTCTGCAAACTTTTAAAACGCAATCTACAGTGTTCCTTGAATTAGTTTTTTTCACTAACATGAAATCAAATGCCTACTTCTACTAAAAGAAACAATAAGATGGAACCTTCCATTCCATCGCCCACTTCAATTCAGGAATATATGAATTACATAAACATCCTCTGCTAATGGCGTTCTTTCAACAAATTCTTTCCAGTATACATCTGAATCATCCAACTCCATCCTATCAAGCTCTGCGGATGGTTCTTCTATTCTATTGATTGTTCTACTGCAGTCTCAGAAATTAAGGACTCTTTCGCCAGAATCTATAAGGAGGTCAGTAATACTAGCGCAACAGTCATTGTGATGCAAACAGACTTGATGTGTGTGAAAACCAATGCCTCTAAGATTGAAAATGAATTTACCACCCTAAAGTTGCAACAAGTCTAACTTTGTCAGGCCGTACTGATTTAATCCAGGCTGATGTGTGTAAAAAATAAAAAATCTCACAGATTGCCGGGCCGAACTGGAAGACTATACTTGTAGATCCAATTTGAGATTAATTTTCTTACCTGAGGGAGCGTAGGGGGGTGATTCCACTGCATTCCTCCAGCGACAGTTACCAGTTTGGCTCCCTAGTCTTTCATCCCGAGGGAATATCGAGATTGAAAGAGCACTTCGGATATATACTCCTGCAAAACCGCATGGCAAGAACCCCAATAGAACACTGATCTTCAAACTACTTCGCTATTCTGACAGGAAAGCTATTACGGATGCATACAGAGCTGCTGTCTCTTCCCTCTCTTATGCTTATCCTATTTGCGGACTACTCTGCCCCTCCCTCCAGGTCATAAAGGCTTTCGCCCAAGTGATATCCAGTCTCCAAAAGAAGGGCATCCAACACTTCCTAATCTATCCAGCTAAACCGAATGTGAATGCCCAGAATTTCTTGTCCGAACTAGAGTGAACAGCCTAAAGTCTCCCTGTGTGGGGTGAGTCTTGTTGGTGGCTGATCCAATTCTGTTATCTCCTCTTTATTTCATTGTCTCTTGGCCATTTAATGGAAATTACAATGACCTGATGAATTATTTTTGATCGCAGTTTTGCCCATTCCTCTTTTGATTTACTATGGTATGCTCTATGTTCCTATCATTGCATGATGCTTCATTAATATGCCCTAGGCTAGTATTGGTCTATCGACCTTAATGTCATTTTGATTTTTTTTTTTCTCTTTCAATGATCGTACTTTAAAGGTGCATAAATCTATTCAGTTTTGCTATATATTTTCATGCACTTTTTTGCATTTTAATTGGTTATTAAAGATCAATAAATAGCTACCTAATTTGGTAATAATTCCTTTTTACACTGTTTACATTATTTCAGTACAGCTATCTCTACCCAGTTCATGTTATCTGATTTAAATAGGCCCACCTTACAATGGCAGAAAGTGAGTACTATGTTCTCTATAGTTTTGTTACCACAATGTTTGTTTCTTAAAATCTGGAACACTGTGTACAATTTGTTTAATTTACAGGTTGCAGAGCACTCCCCCTTGCTGTGTCAGTATTCCAAGGTGATCTATATGCTTTCACCTACCGGTGCCCATACAGGGGCTTCTCAGTGCTGTCCCCTGGCATACCGGTCTTTTTTTGTTTTTTCTCTGCAGTTACTTGGGTACTCTAAGGTACATAGCTTAGCCTGCATATTTTTGTTCACTTCTTTCACCTCTTCTTATTATTTCATATTTTTATTTTACTGTTTTATTTGTACTTTGTTTTGGTTGTTGTGTGTGTGCTGTATCCAAACATGGTCTATGATCTTTATGAAATATCACCAACTCTCTACATTTCCATCATATAGTTAACTTTACTCTCTTGACTCTGAACATACGAGGTTTGAACATGTGGATCTGGCTTTTTTGCAAGAGACACATTTGAAACAGGTAGTATCAGTAGATCCCACAACAAAATGTATAAAGTCATATCATACTCCTGTGCCCCAAATAAGTCAAAAGGTGTATTAATTGTGGTAAAAAGAAAGCTTAATGTTACAATTGGAACCTCAGGTGGAGATGTTGAGAGAAGGTTTTGTTATGCAACCCTAATCCTTAATGGGACAAAGTTCCATGTGTACTCAGTCTATGCACCTACTGTGTTTAATCGTGCTTTCTTTGATGGCATGAAGTTTAAATTGTTGGATTTTGCTGATTATAGGGGGTGACATTAACCCACAATCTGACCCTTTCACTGACTCAACTGAGTCTGTTTGCAGAACACCATCATCTTATTTTAATTCGTTCTTACAATTGAATAATTGTTGATGTCTACAGAGTCCAACCACCAAGGATTACACCTTTTACTCTTCACGCCACCATTCATTCTCCAGGATAGACTATAAATTAATTTCACCTATTTTTTTGAAATGCATCTCTCATACTTCTATTTTACCAATGCTTATCTCTGATCATTCCCCTGTTCTCATCTCTTTTGAATCCACTCCTGGACCCTCTGGGTCTAAAAGATATCATTTAAACATTTTTATGCTGCAGAATGCTGATTTTCTGAGCAAAATTACTAATGTAGTGAGAGAGTTTTTAGCAGTTCATTTGCAACCAGGGGTTGATCCTCATACCTATGTGAAGAAACAAAGTGTTGTATAAGAGGGATATACAATGTTAAATCTTCACTTCTGGAGAATGAAATATCCCGTCTTGAATCCCTTCAGAAATCCTGATTTTCTGAGGATAGACAGAGGGAATTATCAGTAAAACCAGAGTACAAATTACTAATAACCTCCAAAGCTGAGTTCTTGCACCTCAGAACTCATCAAGATATCTATGAAAATGCAGAGAAACCAAGTACACTTTTGGCATGGAGACTTAAGCAATCTGAAGTGCTTCTTTTACAAATTAATGACATTTTTACCTCGTTTTACTCTAAATTATACACTTCCGAGTCTCGGAAGGATAACTCTGCAATGTTGTCATTTCTAAATTCTCTGAATCTACCCACACTTTCAGCAGAGCCAACTTCTAAGCTAGAGGCTCCTATCACTTTTACTGAACTGAAAGATGCCTTGGACTCAATGACAAAAGCAAAATTACCAGGATTAGATGGCATTCCACCAGAGTTGCCTGTGGCTCTGTGGGATCTGGTTGCTCCAGTCATCTTAGAATCGATTCATTTCTCACTTGTGGTTGGAAGCTTCCACAGGGATCAAAAAATCGCACTCATTTCTTTACTTCTGAAGAAAGGTAAAGACCCGATGGAATGTTCCAGCTATAGGCCCTTATCAATTTTCACTAACTAACTAACTAAAGACCACGTCAACAGAGATGTGAGTTTGAAATGATTTATTGTATAGAATTGTAAGGGGGCTGAGATGATATAAGTGTGATGGATTAAGGGTCTGGGGGGAAGGGATGAAGGATGAAGGGAAGAAAGGATGAGGGTTGTAGGGTGAGGGATGGAAGGATGAGGGATGTAGGGTGAGGGATGAAGGGATGAGGGTGGAGGGAAAGGGATGAAGGGATGAGGGTGGGAATCAGGGTTGAGGTTAGGTAAATGGGGTGTAGGCGATGTACCAGTGCTACTGGTAGACCGGAGGGAACCAAAAGGGAGTGGAGACTCAGAGTGGGGGAGCCGTTGAGGTATGCAGGGGAGGACCAGCGGCTGAGGATTTTAATTGTGTGGTCATGGATTCCTTGGCGGGAAGCTGTGGAGGCAACTCCAATACAAAATGAATGTCTGGAGGACAGTTTTATGAAGAACTTGATTCTGCTGATGTAGATCTGTATAGTGGAAGACCTAACCTTGAGGATTGAATGGGCAAATGTGATGAAGCTGGAGAGGGTGACAACGTCAAGTGATGGAAACAGGAGGCCGTGAGAGGCATGGAAAGCTTTGAAGCAGTTCCATCCAGTCAAATGTGACGAGAGCATTCAGGGAGCAAGGCTGTTGAGGATTGCATCTCGTGACACGATAACTAGATGTTCCAGCGGTGGGGTCAGTTGAAGATGGTGGCTGAAAATGGTGGGACTAGGGTTGGAAGAGGTTCGGTGGCTGGTGCCAATTGTCTGAATTTCTGGAATGAGAAATGAGACAGAGTCAGCAACCACGTTTTTGTAGCCTGGAATGTGGTGTGCTCAGATGGTAAATTGTTGCTGAGCTGAAACTAGGGTAAGCCTGCGCATAAACTACATGTAATGTAATGTAATGTATAATAATGGTACTGTTGTCAGAGTAGATTGCAATGTTCTTCTTGGACCATTCGTGCCCCCAAATTCTAAGGATGTGCTGGGACCTTCTGTTTTCTCTGGGGAGAGTGGAGGTCCAAGTTTGTGGAATGCGGAAGTCAGAGTGTTGAGACCGTATGCCGGGGGTGAAGGTGGTGTGATGGTGAGGAGAGGAGGAGCAAAGTGCTTCGGATAAAGAGATTGAATATTTTTGGGCTACTCTTGCACCCAAAAATCAGGTGCACTTCGAAGTAGTGGCCCCCTTCCAGAGGACACCGAAAAGATGCCAGTAGTTGGGGGTAGATGGGACTTTGAAGGTGCTGGTTAAATCTGCATTGGGCACCTTAGCTCGCGAGACGGATGAGGGAGATGGCGTGGTTGATTGTAGCGTACTGCATGGAGAAGTCTGGGCTGGGGATCAGTCTATTGATGCTTGGGATGGTGGAGCCGTGGGAGTATGAGAGATCTTTTCTCACGAATACTTCCTGGTAGCTATGCCCATTTGGATTGATTCTGAATAAGAGGAAAGGTGGGCTGGAAAATGGGCCAATCATAAATGCGTCCTTAACTTCATCTTGCAGGAGTTTGTCTAGTGAGTCGGGGTCAGAGGTGGCTGACAGCAAATTGCGGCATGTATACGAAGAATCAGGCATAACCAGCAAACCTGGATGGAAGCCATGTGTGTTCAGATGGAAGCCTTGGATGAGGAAGTTAACGAACTGGTAGTCTGGGTGATTCTTGAAGGCATTAGCTAGAGTGGGGATTTTAATGGGAGTATTGAGATACTTACATAAACTGTGCTTGATGGGATTATGAGGGCAGGTTGGCCTATCCTCTGGTAGAGTATTAGTCTTCCTCTCTTATCCACACCTTTTGGAAGAGGGCCGAGGGTGGTTGGCTGCTTGTTGGCTGGCTTAGGGGGGATGGATGTAGGAGGGGCTGCAGGGGGCAGCCTGTGGAAAACGGTGGGGTTGCATCTTTTCATGGATTGGGCGCAAGGCAGAGAAGTAGTGAGGGTGTGACAGCTGGCAAAGAGGAGAGAGCAGCAGAGGTGGCCAAAAAAGATGGGACAGTGATGGAAGAACAAGAGAAGATGAAAGGATGCTGGGATGGAGGGATGTATGTGCTTGGGTGGGTTGTGAAGCTTAAGAAAGGTTACAGGAAGGAGGCAGCTCTGGAAGAGGATGAGCTTGCACCCGTTGTAATATGACCTAGCCCTCCGAGAGGGCTGATGTGGATGGCTGAGCTTGTTCGGCCCTACGTCACACCATGACGTAGGGACGCAACGCCAGGAACCCGAAAGTGCTTAGGAAGGCTGGAGGGAGAGAGTGGTGCTTTTTGTCGGAGTGGTGGAAAGGGATGTTTAGCTGTGTAAGCACTTGCTTCAGATGGATGACCGTCCAGTCGGATATGTTTGACGCTGAGGGATGGTTGGAGAGTGGGCAGTGAAGCGGAAGCGGGTCGCTGCGGCTTTGTCACGGCTTTTGACACGGATACATATGGGATCTATCATGTCAAATTCCCTGACTGTATGGTACCAAATGGAAAAATATTTACTGTATACTTGTAGGTTTCACAATTTGATCCCTATATGGACCAATAATTTTATCTTGACTGGCTCCATGCCTTTCACTTTCCCCCAATGGGCTAACCAGAGTATATATGTTGTTAGTGACATTTTCAGCCAACAAGGTCTCCATTCTTTCCAAGACCTTAAGGAATCTTATTCTTTACCAGGCTCCTCGTGGTTCTTCTACCTTAAATTTCGTACTGCCCTAAAAATGTAGGAGGAGTACCTTGGGACTCTCCCACAGTTTCCCATCCACTTGTAAAACTCTTTCATTCTGCTTGTACGTCTGGGTTTGTATCCTTGATCTATGGTAGATTATCAAAACACAACATTAACCCCCTACCTGTGACATCAGCCTGAGATAGAGACCTTGATGAACTCGGATTTGAATTGGATTGCCCTAAGATATGGTGTAATGTTTTCTCCTCTTCCAAGAACCTTGCTCATCAGCTGATCTATTTTAAGTTTGTACATGGAGTCTACCTTCCACCGCAGATTTAGACTAAAACTTACCGATAGTGATCTATGTGACAGGTGTTCCCATTCTGAACTAGGAACTTTTACACATATGTTTTGGGATTGTGAAACCATGAAATCTCTCTGGGTACATGTTGTTGAAACATTGGTAAAGTTACTTGATAAACATCTTCCATTTTTCCCACCTGTTTTTTGGTTATAAACCAAACATTACATTATCATATGTAGTGTAAACAAATCTTGCTGCCTGAACAGCTGCAAAAAAAGACCATTCTTAAAAGTAGGTTACAAGTAGGCCCTAACATACAATGTTAGGGCCTGAAACAAGTAATACTAAATAGAGTGCAGACCTTATTAATGTGATTAATTACACGTTTACTTTTCCTGCTGTCAACATTCGGCTATTAAAAAAGGCCTATTATACATGAACTCATGTATTGCCCCTGGTGACCTAGTCTGTTCTGTTACCTTATTTGATCTTCTGCATTTTTTGGTGTTTTTATGTTCTTGTCATAATTCTTTTAAAATATCAAATCAATTGATATTAAGGTAAAAAAATATAACAGAAAGAAGACATTACAAACTTGTGACGTGGAGTTTTAAAGACGTGTCCTTTATAGAAGTGTAATACTAAATCTCTGGAGTATTACTTCGGAACAAGTAAAACATTTAGCAATGCAAGTGTGTAATAAAATCATTAAAGTGGCACTCACAAAACATTATAAGGCATCTCACAGACATAATCAGTAGGTATGACTGGTGTATCTGTGTGTGTTTAAGCTGACAGTAAACACAATGTAAAAAATATTTATGATGTGTTAAACTAAAAAGAGAAGAAAAAAGTTGTGGACTAGGTGATGATTCTTTGTGGGTTCATCACTATAAGCAACATCTTTCACATTACACATATAGTCATTTGATCCATTGTTTATATAAAAATTTTGGTCTGTTCAGCTTAAAGAAAAACAATAGTCAACACTGTGGCGGAGTGTCAAACCTCAATATTATTTCATGGCATCAAGTATCAAGTTGCCAGTGAATGTTTGGTCAGATTCTTAGACTTGTTTACTTAATATAGAAACAGATAGTTCTGGTCATCATCATCATCATCAGCAACACTAACGCACTGAGCAGTTTGACAATATTGTTCATTGAAAAAACAAACTGAAACCACAATTAGTTGTCTCTTGTTGCAGTCAAAAATAATGTCAAAGTGATTTTTAACCTTCTGATGCACAACATATTCAAAAACTTTTAATGTACACCATGGGTCAAAGATGACCTGCATTAATTTTCAATATTATTGGATACATAGCTCAATGTTTCATCATAATATCTTTGAAGCAATATTATGTCACACCCAAGAGAAAAAACATTTACACATTTAACTGAAATTTGACATGGGTCAAAAATGACCCACCAGAATGAAAGTCAATAGTATTAAACATAAAACATAATCACACTTGTTTCAAATTTATTTTTGCGACAATTCTGACAATACAGTCCCTGACAAAAGTCTTGTCACTTATCCATTTTGTAGAAACAACAGTTTATAACCTGACTTTTAATTAATCCATTGGTTTTAGAAATGGCTCATATGAAAGCTTAAACCCTCCCAAATTATGTTTAATATACTAAAATAAATTTGCTTCACTGAAGACAGATTGATCATTTAATGAACACAGAAACGTCAGATTTTGGCAAGACAAAAGTTTTGTTGCCTACAGAGAGTAATGTGAAAATTGAACAAATAATTTACTTCAAATACAAAAATATGTTGCATAACATCAGTGAATTAAATAGTGGTGCTGTGAGATCCACATTTAATATCTTGTATGACTTCCGTGAGCTTGAAGGACTGCATCCATGCAGTTCGGCAATGATTCATACAATTTATTAAAAAAAGTCATCAGGAATAGCAAAGAAAGCAATCTTACATACCTCCCAGAGTTCATCAAGATTCTTTGGTTTCGTCTTCCATGCTTCCTCTTTCATTCTACCCCAGACATGCTCAATGATGTTCATGTCTGGTGACTGGGCTGGCCAGTCCTGGAGGACCTTGATCTTCTTCGCCTTGAGGAACTTTGATGTAGAGATGGAAGTATGCGATGGAGCACCATCCTGCTGCAAAATTTGACCCCTTTTATGGTTGGGAATGTAAGAGGTAGCCTACTTTTAGCAGGCTGTGGGCCTTGGCAAATGCCACACGTTTTTTTAATTGCCTTTTGTTTAGTGCTGGTTTCTGGGCACTGATTCGACCATTGAGGCCATTTTGAGACAGAATTCTACAAACTGTTCTGATTGACACGGGGATTTGAAGTGACCAGGCCTGGTGGAGCTCTGCTGCAGCGGAAAAGGGGCTGGCCTTGGATTTTCGAGCCAACAAACGGTCCTCCCGAGCAGTTGTCTTGCGGGGTCTGCCGGACCTGGGCTTGTCAAAAACATCTCCAGTCTCTTCAAATCTTTTTCTTATTCTTTGTACTTGATGCTGAGACACATTGAAGGTGTCAGCCACCTCAGCAGTGGATCTGGTCTTCAGCCTCTTGATAATCAATGCTTTGGTCTCAGGGTGAATCTTAGGCATGTTGTCAGAGGTCAAGTTGCAGTTGATTTAAAGGTCTGGTGTGCTGGGGTTCTTTTTATACACACCCACTAATTGATTGATCAATTATTGATCACAGGTGAGGCTGTAATCTAGGATTGGGTGCATCATATGACAAGGGAAAAACTGACTCAGTGGGCTTTACCAGGCTGTGAACGATAGAATGCTTTTCAGCAGTTTCGTTTGGCACCAAAACATTATTTCAAAAGCTGTTGGGATTGAAATTAGCCATTTCTTGTAAAAAAAAATTGATTAGAAATATATTTGAGGGGCACTTAAGGTCAACTTGTACCCAAGTGACAAGACTTTTGTCAGGGACTGTACAGTTAATACTGGAAATGTATTAATTTGTGACTTTCCCTTTATAATACATCACTATATCACATCACATAATTGATTATAGTGTCATTGATCTGGATAGAAATTTTCATTCCCATTAAGACTGTAGTGAACAATACTGACAAAAAAACTCAAAACTTAACAGTGTCAACATCTATTTGTATTCCTTTGTTGTTGTCTCATCACGAACAATCATATCAAATAACCACGGTGTGTTTGTCACTGTGATCCTTGCACATGGGTCTGTTGTACTGAGAGCACCAACTGCTGACATTTCAAATATTGTAGTGAACTATTCTGACATCATCATCATCATGTGAAGGTGATCCCTCAGACTACCCAACCTACTATGAATCCTCCATTCAATGGAAAAAAATGTCATAAAAATTGTACATTCTTATGCATTGAGTTGTACAATCCCCTAACCCAGGTTGTAGAGGTTGCAAAACAAAGCCCACAAAGCACATCTGTAGGCACCGTTATTCTCTCAATACACTACGACACTTGCGCAAAAAGAAAACATGCCAGGTTGCAGAGAGATTTCACACATGGACAAATCTGTCTACCTCCTCACTGTAGGCTTGGCCATGACCATTTGAAATGTGGTCATAAAGGCATAAACATTTTACCATACTTAATTTCTATTTTATCCAAGCAATAAAAATCAGATATTAGCTGAGTCGAAAGCAGTTGAAAAAAAGTTTATTGTAAAAGACATTAGCCTGAAAAGTAGAGTTTGAGTTGATTACTTTACTTAACTGCCAATACATGCAAAAACCTTTATACAATAACTGGTTCTGTTATAGTGTGGATTACATTTTTAAATCCTGGCATGGTTTAAGTCAATTTACCCCAAGGTAAACACAAACAACGCAAAGCCATGAAGTGATCATGTTCATCCAATGGACTATACACTGCAAAAATCCCCATATTATTCATTTGGTCAAATGCACTTTTCAGTCTAAGGGAGCAGCCACACTGATCCATCACAGAATGGAAATAAAACAGACACAGAGTAGGCTATTGTTGTCTGTTTGTACGTAATGGTACATTTGCAGAAACAACTTTGGACGCATGGTGACGTATTTGTCAGTTCCAAAAATGTAATCCTCTCCAAAATGTTATGTCCGTCAAAAGGGACACAGCTCTGGCGGAGACAGATGCATCATCAGCCATGTCCAACAAATGGACACTCATCATTGAAAAATGCTTAAAAACAGATGGATATGGACAGACCATCAAGATACAACTATGGGACAGACATAGTAGATCAGTGTGGCTGGGCCCTAAAAATCACATCAATGGCTCAAAATGTTACCATTTGTAAGTAATAACATATTGCACTAATGTCACGTTGTCACGTAAAAACCCATTTTTGGTGGAAAACAGACACCGTTCTTTTTGACTGCGCTTACATTGTTTGAAATTGTTTTGTCAGTGCATCAAGCAATTACTTTGGGCAATATTGCAAAAACCGATATATTTTAATATCACCATAATAATAATAATAAGGCTGTAGGAGCAGACTAGTGTAAACTAATAAGTAAAATTTAAAACTTTAATGTTGGACATTGAGGTCAACATTCATATGATGGTCTGAAGACAACATCATATAACAGAAAATAAAGCAATGTTGACTTGAGAACATACATTAGGTAACTTTTTGGGCAACATGACATAGCAACATACCTGCCGACAGGAATTAATCTGAGTTGTAGGGAAAAAATATACCATATAATGTATCTGTGCAAAAAGAAATGGCCATGTAGTAAATGCTACAGTGTTGAGATATCTGCTTTTGCAATATTGCCCAAAAAAAATGCCCAGAGTATCCCTAACCCTTGGATAGCGAAAGACAAAGCAATATTATGGGCAACTTCTGATGTTCAACAGTACCCTAGGAGTTGCCTCAGCATATTGGATAGATTTTTGACCCTAGCTCTCACTGTTGCTTGTTGCTTGCAGCATTGCCCATAAAATTGCCGAATGGCAACATCAATAACGGAGGGAATTTTATGCTTTGTTAGCTAAAACTACACTCAGCCTTGCAGCCAATTTTGCCCAGTGGCCACTTGCAGTGAAAAATCCCCCTGCAGCCCAAAAAGCATTTTCTCCAAAGACCACCATTGAAAAAAGAGACTTCTGTAAAACTGGGATACCTCCAACTGCAAACAAGATCAATTATGACTCTTTTTTATTATGAATTTTTGATCCATGGAGGTTTTATATTTAAATATATATTTATATTATTTATTTTTTATATTTAACTTTCGGTTTAGCCTGCTAACTTGAATGGGGATAAAACAATTCAGTCCTGTGGCTCTTCTAGAATGTGATCGCGCCAAATGGATCAAATTCTGATAGTGAAACGAGCCATTTCAAGAGGGTTGTGACGCTCAAAAAAATATATCACGTGACATAATTACATGGTTTGGCCGCTATGTCAAATTTGCTTCAAAGCCCGGCGCTCTTCCTGTATCCAGTTCTCCTTATACATGCATGCTCAGGACAACAACCACTTGGCAAAATCAGGACGTGCCTGGAGCTAGTATGAGAAACAGCATGGATTGTGCTGAGAAAGGACTCTATCAATCAACAACATCATTGGTAAGTAGGAAATAGGGCTGCGGTTCCACAAATCAGAACTATGCCTTTAAGCACTACCTTCCAACCCAAGTCCTTGAGTTGGGTTGGAGGGTATAATTGCTTATGGATAAACTGAGCAGATTAGGTTCATCCCTTCTTGGCAGCAAATATCCTGTGACATTCAGTCATTGCCACAGCATCATTGTCACATTATGAAGGGCCCCATGTGTGCCAAAAAACATGGAAACATTACAGGTGCCACAGCCATGCCTGATGCTTGTGCATCTGTGGAATGGTAAGTGTGCATTTAGTTTTCATGCATTATTGGAACAGATTTGGATATCAGCCACCAAGTGTATTTCAGCAAGTGATCTCTATTGTTAGGTTAGGGTTAGGTCTCTAGTCAGGTTAGGGTTGAGGCAAGTTTTGGATTCATGAAAAAAAAATGTGTAAAAAGATGTGGAGGACTAAATCAGAATAGGATAGAAAGTAGTAGAGCCTTATTAACAGATTATTGGCCTCATAGTGTGAGTTGTGGGGGTCCCTTGAGAACCCCTGAAAGAAACAATAATCTACAGTCTACCTATAGTACTAGTTCCCTAACAATTGCCTTTAACAAAAAAGGGCCCCACCCAAATGACTTGGTATAATTTGCACACTTGCCACAATACAGAGTTACATTAGGGCATCCTTTAAAATCACAGACTTAATTTGACCATGAGAGGCAAGCATGTTTTATGCTGCCTCCGCCGCATCGTTTTACATGTGGTTGTTTATAAATCTAACCTTTACCTTAACCTCCAGGCACGCATGTGCATATGTAAGAGCCTTGTGCTGGCTGTAAAATAGGAATAGAGTCTATTTTTCTGTGATATGCGTGTGTATACTGCATCCAAAAATCACCTAAATAGTCATTTTTTAAAAGGCAGGTACATTATTTTTTGAGTTTTTGAGGTTTTCATATCATTCTGTAGCTTCACATTAGTGTTCCATATCTCTCTACTAAGGAAGGAATCTCTGTATGTATGTATGTCCTTTGTGTATCTTGAGAACCGTTCATCTCATTGCCTCCACACTTGGTGTGTATTTAGCTGGGGACCCAAGGAAGTGCAGTGTT
This sequence comes from Scomberomorus guttatus, assembly GCA_038419695.1. Lineage (NCBI taxonomy): Eukaryota > Metazoa > Chordata > Actinopteri > Scombriformes > Scombridae > Scomberomorus > Scomberomorus guttatus. Next base: position 3,162,930 of record CM076445.1, read on the forward strand.
GATTTTGGTGCAATTTGGGCACCCGATACATTTATTATTAATAAACCTTGAATAAACCAGCGATCAGCAAACGGGTGCTCAGTGCTCTGGCTCTAACCCACATCACTTCTTTTTGCTAACAGCTAGGTGGGCATTTCCATTTGAAAAACCTGGAAATTAATGCAGGTGGAGTCGCTTTCAACAATGCAAGGGCCCTCCTACGATTCACAGCAGCTGTTAAAAGAAACACATTTGTACCCAATGTTGCTGTAGTAAATCCCAGTTTCATTCAGAAAATGGCAAGGCTTCATATCACATTTTAAAATAAAAATCATGTAGGTTTACAGCTCTTCATTGCTCTCCAACCATATTGAGGAATTATAACTGATGTGATATATATGTAGGATTACTTAGAGTATGAGTTCAAATGAATTTATCGAAAAACAAATATTACAACTTTTTTAAAAAGGCATAGGGAAAATGTCAACAATAGATGCTACAATATGTCACAGTGGGGTTTCAATTATGAATAAAGTCAAAACTGATTATCAAGTGTAGTCTTTGTAGGAATAACACTACACACTACTTAATATTAAGCACTCGTAAATTATATGGGGCACCACTCTTCACTTTGAGGGGTTGGGGAAAAATTTAATGAATCAGTCTTATATCTGAAAGTTGTAAATTCTGAATAGAGGAACCTCCATCTCTGTCATAAAGGACTACGCAAATACAACAACTTAAATAAATTAGGATATTTATTGAACTACCAAGGGATAGGGATGAAAGGGAATACTAAGAATATATATATATATACATATATATACAATTAAAATGAATGAGTGAATGCATGACTGAATGGGTAAATTAAATTGACAAGTTATTGCAGACAGATTACATCCATTATAAATCATTTGTGGTGGAGTGCACAAACCTGTGAGGGTGACGACGAGGTGTTGGAAGAGAAGTGGGTATCAGTAATACATCATGTTACCAACCGACACGACTGGCCAGGGAACAGGCACTATCACTGATGTGCTCATGAGCCCCTTGATGAGACGAGTCAGAGAAGCAAGCTTTGGTTAAGGCCAGGATCTGAAGCCCACAAAGCACTTGTCAAGACTGTGAAAGACAAGCAGTTTTTGAAAGATCTGGATCATCTGACCAAGTGCATCCACACAACATTAGAGGTATGTTCAAATATAGAAGTCTTACAAAAGGTTTCACCTTAATATAATGTGGCGGTATTTTTTATGGCAGGATGTGACTCATATTTTTATTTTTTCATGTCAAATTCAAATTTGTTTCAGGTGTACCACTCCATGTACCTGAAATACTTTCTGAAGAGAACACATTTTGGATACAATGTGATGGTCCATGCCTCCATACTTGCTGCTCTGGATCATAACAACAATGTGAACAGGGAACAGGTGGGTGAACTATCATCATTCTTCTCCTTTGTAAGCATTATAGCGTGCTTTTCATTAAGCAACCGTGGTTCCTTACTTCCCTCACTTGTGCCTCTACAGCTATCACTGTAGAAATTGAGCAGCAGTTTAAAGTGTTACTTAACTGTACATGAATTTTAAGTTTAAACTTTATAGTTTAAACTGTTTCTTAATCATTTCTACATATTGATAGGGGACTTCTTCATATTTGACAGTTGAGATGCTGTGCGCCATGAGTAGTTGCCGTCTCTTCAAAATTATGGTGGAGTGAGCAAGGACGTCCCATTTGATGAATTAAATTCCTCCATCCTCACGCCTCTTCCTTGCATTTCTCTCGCATCCTCACTGGGAGGAGCTAAGACCTGAGGAAGAGACTCAAGTGAGGGAAGCGAGGAGCCATGTTAACTTAATGAAAAGCACCCTATGTGTCACTGGATAGTGTACATCAAACTGTTCCTGTCACCTTTTATCTATTTTTAACTTGTTTTTCATATTTTTGTTTTTGAACAGGCTGTTTTTCAAGATGGGGAGAGTGTTGGTGAACCCAAGTTCAAAATCTCATGGAGCAAAGTCCACAAGACACTCAAAGCAAGACCTGTGGCTGTTGAGAAGGACTATGGCTACATGATGACTATGGTGGCAGACGTTCTCTCCTCTGTGCCCTCTGTGAGATTCAAACCGGGGCATGGACATGAGAGTGAACCGAACACATATCATGGCTCCACCATCCAGATCACAGATCATTTTTCAAACAGCAGTTTTCACGTTTCAAGTAGTTGCATCATTACAAACGCATGATGTATACACCAGCATTATTCAAATCCACATTAACTTTAATTTTAAATTCTAGTCAAGAGGTCAGTGTTTTCAAGGACACTAAATATTTCATAAATGGCATGAAACATCTATATATACATTAGGGGAGACCGGGTATGGTTGTAACATGGGGAGAGTTGTAACACCACCAATTCCACCAATCAGGGATAAGATAGGAGTCATATGATCATTTCAGTGTTTACCCACTTCCTCCCCGATCCCACATGGTGGTTGTCAAGGCTGGAAACAGGCGCATGCAGATTCTATAGAGAAAAAACGGATTTTGAGTTAAGAAAGTAATTTTTTTGACCAAGACTATATTTTGTTTAGTACTTATACTATTGTACATAAAACCATATGACTTACATTAGATTAAATTGTAGTTTCATTGCATTGTAGATGCATTTTTCCCCTGCTAATTTCAAACCACTATGCTAATACAGCTAGCTAAACAATGGCTGACAGGGGTGGGGTGGGTTGTAACACATCTTTAAAAAGTGTTACAACCATCCCCTTACATACAACTAAGAACACTTTCTTGATTTTAATAATTCTACAGAATGCCTAGGCAGTGGACAAGAAAGACTGACAGAGGTGTACCTACAAATGTTTTTAAAAAAGCATCTGATGAGGTCACAAAGAAGGGCAAGTCAGTCAAATCAGTTGCAAAGGCACATGGGATCTGCCAAGTGTGGGTAAAATGTGCCCTATGCAGTCTCTGGGCCCACCAAGCCTGCACTCCAGGGTTACCAACATTCATTTGTTACCTTTGTGACTGATTAAGAATATACACACATAGAGACACACACACACACAAACACACACACACACACACACACACATTGACATTGTTTTTTATTAGACCTATATGTTTACACAGGTACATTGTAGTAGAGTGTTCATTAAGCATACATACTGTTAAGGAAGTTTGTTCTAGTAGACTAATTTACACACACACACACACACACACACACACACACACATGCACACACTCCTGAGTCAAACAAAGTGGATTTGAGATAGGTCAGTCACAGAGAGAGAGACATTGTTCTGCATTATTCTTTTATTTCAATAAACCTCTTTTTGAAGCATATCGCATGGTGTGGCCTCTGTTTTTGCTTCTTTTGTCTAATTGTTACAACTCACCCCAGGATATGTTACAACCTACCCCGGTAGTGGGGTAGGTTGTAACAAAGGAACACCATGTATTTGACATCAACTCACGAGGTCTGTGATATTCTTGCAGAGGTTTGAATTGGTGCCATTTGTAGTAAACAAATGTGGGTACTTAGTATAAAAGTTTAAGAACTCTAGCTCAAAAATTCAGTGAGTTACAGGTGCTGCAGCAAAAAGTGTTACAACCATACCTGGTCTCCCCTACAACTGTTTTAAAGATGCTGATGTAAATATTTAAACATGTGAATATGTAAATGATAACTGTGTATATATATATATATATATGCAAATAGTTAACTGTGTAAACATTGTAAATATATTTTCAGTAAATTAACTCAAATATATGAATAACTTAACTTCTAAACCTTACAATGCCCTATTTTGTTGAGCTGTGCATAACTCCTGATGAAATGCATTTGCATGTGAACAGTTTATATACATATACAGTTTAAATATCATTAAAATCTCTCCATGCTTCAGCTACTTCTGTATGATCAATATCTACATCTTCAAACCCTGTATAAATTCCACCTGGTTCAGAGTAGACATTTATTTTGTTAACTGCACATGATGGAATGACTGCAGATTCCCCAGTCTGCCATGCATCCACCATGCAAACTGACGATATGAGGCATATCTGTCATATCTGTAAGATAGATGAAACAAATATACTGTTAACTACTTAAGCCTTCACATGAAGGGCACAGTCCAGTTAGAATTCTTTTCATCACAGAGTCTACTGTGTGCACAGGTGAACTACAGCTCAAACTACACAACCCTCAGTCCTCCACTGTCTTGAATTACAAACATGCTACCTGAAGTAGGAAAGTAAAACTCAAAATTCACATGAATATGGAGGACTTCAGTTACTGAGGCAAACTCAAAAAAGCTATAAATATAGAAACACTACTTAGTTCTCCTGTAGAGATGATAAGGTCTTATAATCAAATATATGTGTAAAAAAATGCAAGGACGGCATTTGGTGTAATTTCATTCATTTTAATCTTGTTGGTCAGAAAAGATTACAATATACAAGAATACAAATTAATTATGATAAACTTTACACAAAATACATTTAGCTATTATGAACTATATTTCATTCTATTTAAAGTACAATAGAAAATATGTAAAATAAATGTAGAGAACTGAGCGGTGAACATGGGCTGATGTTTTGACTTGCCTATTGGTGACCTGGTTCTGATTTGGTAGGCCAGCACTCTCCCGGTCATGGCTGACAAGGGCAGCCCATAAAACATCTCGATTGAAGTAAACTGCCTCAAAGTTCTCCTGTGCTGTGATGCACGGGATATCTGTAAATATAATCAAACCAGTAAGCATCATGTTAGAGTGTTTTAACGTTACTGTATATTCTCATAATGTATAAAGCATACGACAGAGCTGGAAACTAAAATTATTGACATTGGAATTTGTTTTATCATACGATAGTTTGATCTATATGCTTACCTTGAACAGCTGTCCACAGCTCCTTGCTAACATTGCGTTCAGGTTCAAATTGAAAACGCCGGACAGAAGACGTGTTTATCTCACTGTAGGGTCAAGAGAATGGGACCGAGGACTGGAGCAACTATTTGACGTCACTATCCAGACTGCACTGCAACGTAAACAACAATGGTGGCCTACAAATGAAAGGATTTTTTCAAATTTTATGAAAACTAAGAGTGTTTTTTATATCACATTTTTAAAGTTGATGCCAACGTTAATCTAATAAGGCCTACAATTCTTCATAGTTGGGGTTCCTTTTAAGGCTCATTTATGTTCCCTTTACGTACGAAAATAAATACGTCCATTTCAAATGATGTACACACTTCCATGCGTCCTTTACGTTGGCATGGATGTTAAGCAATACATCCGCTAGAGAGTTCAGAGTCAAAAGTTTCTGACAACAAACATGGCAACAGTGGAGGAGGTCTTCATAATGTACCTGTTAAGAAGGAGGCAAAGTGAGGCAGTGTTGTAGATGGCAGTGGTCTGTGAGGCCATTAAATACATTGCAACATGTGGACAGAGAATTGTTTTTCCTGATATTACAGATGAGAGAAATTGACAACAAATATCATTTCCAATACTTTTCAATGCTCAATGCTTTTCAATGTTCGATAATTTGCTTTGGTGGGTGGCCCCCCACATCAAGCATGGAAACTTCCACAGTGTGCCTGTGAGTAAGGCTGAGCTACTAGCTGTCACCATCCACTTTCTTGCTTCAGGGATCAGCCAGCAAGCTTTGGCAGTGAGTTACAAGCTGGGTTCTGCAACTATGAGCTGCATTGTCAGGGAGGTGTGCCATGCTATATGGATTGGGCTCAGGGATGAGTTTGTGGCTTTCCCAGAGGGAGAACAGTGGGAGGTAATCAGGAGAGATTTTTGGGAGCTGTGGAATTATCCCAACTGCATTGGGGCTATAAATGAGAAACATATTAGGGTGACCAGCCAACAGTCGCAGTAGTTTTTATAACTATTTAAAGATTTCTTTAGTTTCATCTTGATGGGAGCCTGTGATGCAAGGTACAAATTCAGGTCCATCGATATTGGAGCTTATGGCAGAGACAGTGATGCTGGAGTCTTCTCGAGGAACCATTTTGGATCCAAGCTGATCCAGGGCAAACTTCGTCTTCCACCCCCAGCTCCTCTGCCTGGGACTGAGATAATCACTTCGCCTGCTTTTGTGGGTGATGGAGCATTTCCACAGAAGGTGAACCTCACGCAACCATATTCAGTTAAGTGTACCTCAGATTTAAAAAAAAATACTACAGTACAAAGGAATACACAACATTGTCTTAAAAATGAAGACAATATATTTATCCTCACAATTTTATCAGGTTTTAAAGTGTATTGTTAGTTATAGAGTATTGTGGCTGGCTTTATTGTACTTTTTTAATTCACTATTAATATTTGTGCTATTATTCGTAGAAATGTACCCAGCCAGTAAGCAACTTTTATTCAATGAAATAACTGGCAAATGACAAGAAATAACAGCGTGGGCTGCTGTAAACGATAAATAACAAAACAGTGTGAGTTCGTGTAAACAATACATAACATTAGAATGTGAGCTCCTTTAAAGAAAACAAAAGTGCAAGCTGCAATAGTGCAAACATCCAGTTACAAAGTATTAAACATATTTATTACACACATGTATGTGCAAAAAAAGCAATAAGTAATAAAAGAATAAAAATTCCACATTCTTCTGAAATCTGGGGTATGCTTAAAACAAAAACTACCAAACTAAGATGCCCATAACAAAGCATCAGTTGCTGTATTTCTTATACTAGCTGCTTGGCATCAGCTTCAGGAAGCTGTAGCACATACATGTTTAGATAGGTTGTGAAAGTTGTATACTTGTTTTTGTTTGCCTGTGTCTCCTTGCGAATTTCTTCCAGCCTTTGGAGTAATGCAGTGTCAACTGGATTTGGTAAATTCTAAATTCTTTGAAAGTAAATTGTCTTTCAAAGAATAAACACAAGAGCTCAGTTTTTAAGAGCTCATTCAAAATATAATAGGCCTAAATGTAGTTATCGATCCACCAATTGCAGTCAGCAAAGCATATGGTGCCATATTGAAAAAACATCCAGCTATTTTCCAAATACCATAATGTCATTATTTGGGTAATTGGTCGCTGTTGCTTGGTGATTAATACAGTGGGGCAAAAAAGTATTTAGTCAGCCACCAATTGTGCAAGTTCTCCCACTTAAAAGATGAGAGATGCCTGTAATTTTCATCATTGGTACACTTCAACTATAAGAGACAGAATGGGGGAAAAGAATCCAGGAAATCACATTGTAGGATTTTTAATGAATTAATTGGTAAATTCCTCGGTAAAATAAGTATTTGGTCACCTACAAACAAGCAAGATTTCTGGCTCTCACAGACCTGTAACATCTTCTTTAAGAGGCTCCTCTGTCCTCCACTCGCTACCTGTATTAATGGCACCTGTTTGAACTTGTTATCAGTATAATAGACACCTGTCCACAACCTCAAACAGTCACACTCCAAACTCCACTATGGCCAAGACCAAAGAGCTGTCAAAGGACACCAGAAACTAAATTGTAGACCTGCACCAGGCTGGGAAGACTGAATCTGCAATAAGTAAGCAGCTTGGTGTGAAGAAATCAACTGTGGGAGCAATTATTAGAAAATGGAAGACATGCAAGACCACTGATAATCTCCCTCGATCTGGGGCTCCACGCAAGATCTCACCCCATGGGGTCAAAATGATCACAAGAACGGTGAACAAAAATCCCAGAACCACACGGGGGGACCTAGTGAATGACCTGCAGAGAGCTGGGACCAAAGTAACAAAGGCTACCATCAGTAACACACTACGCCGCCAGGGACTCAAATCCTGCAGTGCCAGACGTGTCCCCCTGCTTAAGCCAGTACATGTCCAGGCCCGTCTGAAGTTTGCTAGAGAGCATTTGGATGATCCAGAAGAGGATTGGGAGAATGTCATGGTCAGATGAAACCAAAATAGAACTTTTTGGTAAAAACTCAACTTGTTGTGTTTGGAGGAGAAAGAATGCAGAGTTGCATCCAAAGAACACCATACCTACTGTGAGTCAGCATGGGGGTGGAAACATCATGTTTTAGGGCTGTTTTTCTGCCATGTATCGTGAGATTTTGAATGAAAACCTCCTTCCATCAGCAAGGGCATTGAAGATGAAACATGGCTGGGTCTTTCAGCATGACAATGATCCCAAACACACCGTCTGGGCAATGAAGGAGTGGCTTCGTAAGAAGCATTTCAAGGTCCTGGAGTGGCCTAGCCAGTCTCCAGATCTCAACCCCATAGAAAATCTTTGGAGGGAGTTGAAAGTCCGTGTTGCCCAGCGACAGCCCCAAAACATCACTGCTCTAGAGGAGATCTGCATGGAGGAATGGGCCAAAATACCAGCAACAGCGTGTAAAAACCTTGTGAAGACTTACAGAAAACGTTTGACCTCTGTCATTGCCAACAAAGAGTATATAACAAAGTATTGACATGAACTTTTGTTATTGACCAAATACTTATTTTCCACCATAATTTGCAAATAAATTCTTTAAAAATCAGACAATATGATTTTCTGGATTTTTTTTTCTCATTTTGTCTCTCATAGTTGAAGTGTACCTATGATGAAAATTACAGGCCTCTCTCATCTTTTTAAGTGGGAGAACTTGCACAGTTGGTGGCTGACTAAATACTTTTTTGCCCCACTGTATATGCCTTGAGTCACCCCATATGCTGAAGAATTGGTGGAGTTTAACTACATGATAAAAATAGGAGATTACAAAAATAATAAAAATTCAAATGGCAAATGGCATGCAATGGCTAATGGTACTTGGCTTGTGGCTTTTAGGTGTCTTTGAGTGTTTCTTCTTAGTGACAGTTTCTTTTCTGGAGCTCTCAGGGAAAAATGAAAAGACAATGCCCAAAAAGCAACATAGGCTATTACAGCTGATAAGGCTGAGAGAAAACAGAAGTAGCAACATCGAGTGAACAAGCCAAAAAGCAGAAGAACAGCCAGCCAAAGACTTGTAAACGTCTTATAGTTTACCACTGTTAATCAAGGCCGGTGGTGAGTCTGTGTCTGTTGGGAAAGGGGAGGTTCTGTTTGCTTATGGCTTCAGAGACCTAGGTGCTAATTTATAGATTGTGTACACATGGTGAAATACTTTGAGTTTTCACTTAAGTGTCAAATTACCACCACTAAAGTATACATTCTATGTATTCTATCTTCACTTTATTTTATCTTATGTTTAGTAATATTAACAAGTGGATTTTATTTTCCATCTTGTGTACATTTCTTTTGTTGTAAAGCACTTTGAGCTGCATTTTTTGTATGAAAGGTGCTATACAAATAAAGTTATTATTATTATTATTATTATTATTATTATTATTATGGCTGGTAGGATATATCAGGACATATCACCCTGATGTTTTCATCACTTTTGCATGTCACACAGCTGTTCTGATTAAATGCATGATTAAGTGCATGTAAACACCAGAAAATATTAGATCGAATCCCATGTAAACAGTTGACCTGAAATCTTCAATTGGAATGATTTCAGTCAGAATGAAAAAAAGTGTGCATGTAAGTGTAGCTATTTTTATTGTGTTGCCAGTGTTTTTTTTTATTTCACAGAGATCATTGGACATAGTAGAGGAGGCCTTGAGGGAAATACATGAGCCTCTACAGCCTGTACAGGTCAGTCATTCAGTAAAAGATTTTTTTTAAATTCCTTATTCCGAAAATACTTCAGACCAAAGTAAGTCAACCAAGGTGAAGTAAAATAATATTTCTGGCAAGATTCACAAAGGTAAAACCTGAAGCATTTCTGATAAAATACTATTGTATTTACAGTAGCCCCTCCCCCACACCACCACCACAGTTGACTTTGAAACATGGAACATTTCTTTTTGAATATCTTGCTCTCTCTCTCTCTCTCTCTCTCTCTCTCTCTCTCTCTAATTTAGTTATTTGTTCATTGTGTGTGGGTGGGTTGGTGGGTTGCATATTTCAGTATATTTTAAATTTGTTCAATATGAGTTTTATATGAAGGATTTATTACAAATATATATGCTCAATGAAGTGTAATGGATCTTTGTTCTATAAATACCTTATGATAACTGCATGAAGGTTTATTGAGGATTACAATTTGAAGTAGGATTCAGAGTCAGACTTCCCTCTATTCATACTATTCTTTTATCCAACTTTCTTTTGGGTGGGGAAATTGCTCATTGTCAGATATGATCATGAAGCCTATTGCCTTTTCTTCGCTAGCAGTCAGGTCAACACCAGCCACATCTTTGTCATAACATGGTTAGAGCATTTTCAGCAGCACTGATAACAGAGAAGACTAATATTGCAGTAAAAGGAGCATACTGCCAGGTTGGGGGCATTTGTTAGGAGCCATTTTTCCCATACAATTTTCTCCAGCTGTTTCAATAGCTTTGCTTATTCTACTGTTTTATGATTAACTTTTATGTTTTCTATTTTTCACGGTTTTGAGTGTTACATTTAGACAGGTCATGGCTAAACATATTTCCTTTTTTCCTTGACAATGATCAGAAGAAATTCAGATGCTGTGTACAACTGTTTCTATGAAACCCGAATTGGACACATTACAATTTAAGTTGACGTTAAGGTATGAATTTAATATCCCACAATAATATCAAACATGACTGATTTAGATTATTTTGCTAATTGTACTTTACATAACATAAACACTTGTAAGAATTAAACCCCTAACCCTGTCAGTAGTTGCACCGTGTTGTACCCACTGAGCTAGAGGACTTTAAACTTTAATCATGTTGCTCTGATTAAATAAAACAATAGTTTGTCAGCAGTTTATAGTTAGTCATATGTACATCGTTGTCCTATTTGCTGGGTTGATATGAAGACTCATATAAAAGTGTACATGTACACCTATGCTCCAATACAGCTTTATTTATTAAAAACTAGAAAAAGGTTCAACCCAACAGTCTTCATCAAATCTCCAGGACAGTGTTTGACAAAATAACATGGTGTATTCCAAACATATTTACAGTTTATTGTACCCTCAGCAATAATTTTTTGAATTCTCAGGTCAGAAAAATGCTATATTTTTAAACATTTTCTACATGTTTGTGGATAAAATAGATCAAAGCTGCAATCTAGTCATGCTCAGAAATTAAACAGTAAATAATTGTCCTCCATTGGGTGGGCTTTTTCTCATAATCTCTATAACATGGGTTGTGGGATTGTGTAACTCAACCCATGGAAAGGAGCACTTTTACACAGCCTAAATAATTCTTCTACACTGAATGGGTTTTTTCTCATAATCTCCATAACCTAGGTTGTGGAATTGTACAATTTTGTTTTTTTATACATAAATGTCTAGGGTTGGGATTCAAGTTTATGTAGGTCATTGGTTCCCAAAGCGAGGACCGGGGACCCCCGGGGATCCTTGAAGAGGTTCCAGGGAGACACAAGCTAAAGTGGGAAATTTTATTAATTTTTTTTGCCTGCCAGTGATCAATACCTCAATCCATAATGTTTTTGACCACATATGTAAATGTGGAATATATTCACGTACTTTCTTGAAGAGTTTGATTTGTTGGTGAATAATAATAATAATTTCTTAAACCCATTACAAATCAGAATAAAGGTTGTTTTTATAGTTGTTTTACTTTAGCAATGCCAATGTAAACAAACCTTTTATAGCCACAAAATAAGTCACATACAACCAAATTGATAAAAATTATAATTAACAAATTATGTAGACTTTCAATAGACGCCTTGCACAAAATATGTAGTTCTCTTGTTTTTTTTCAATAAAAAAACAATGAATTTGAAATCCAGAATTCGAAGCTTTGCGTTTGGCTGACTGGAGAACCCGCCCAGAAGTCCTCACTGTGACTGTGTTAGGGTTTTCTTTTAAGATCTTTAACATTTCACAACACAAAAGTGTGAATCCATTTCAATACGATTTGACAGTTAATGTTAAGGCCATCAGTTTTAATTATTTCTCCTTCGATTATGAAGGCCTTTACACACCGGGACGTGACGAATAAACAACACGAAAATGTGAAATACTTGCCTTTGAATATCTCGCATCAAAATTATTGACACCGGCAGTAATACAAATTTGCGACAGAAAGACAGAAACACAAAGTTTCTAAAGAATTTCAGCCTGGTGAATACAGCTTGTCCGGCCGCTGTCCTCTCAGCTCTCCAGGAGCTGCAGCTGACAAACGGCTGCTTCTGTGGACAGAGACGCTGAACACAGGTTGGAGTCGGTGCGGACTGAACAGATATAATGCTCTCCTCTTCTTTTGTTGAGTGAGGAAGAGGAGGACAAGATCATCATCACTGGATGATGTCAACATCATCCAGTGACACCCAAGAGTTAAAAACTTTTACAAAATGGGTAGTACATAAGGTAGACAGTGTCCCTGGTTTTTTGACATTGTGACAGCAACACCTACTTTTCGGTTCTTGAGATCAAATCCACAACTTGGGGTCCTCCATGAGATTTTTCAAGTTGTAATCTAAAAAAGGCAAGAAGAAAATCATAGAAAAACTTTGTATGGTATAAATTGTTGCTTCACATTGATACATGTCATTTAAAAAAAAGACATACAGGTAAAAATTTTACATAAACAAACATTTTGGAAAAACCTAATAAGCATGGGAAAACTAACTGTTCCCTCTGAAACAGGTCGATATTTTCTACACAAATTTCTTCCCATGATAAAGAAACATCTTGTTTCTTCAGAAAAGTCCCTCCCCCAACTCCTGCCTTCAACAGGGGTTCCTTGACAATTGCATGTAAAAACAAAATCAAATAGACATGATCTGTCGATTAGCACGGTGTTTCTCAAACAGGGGTGGTTAGACATCAATGGTTTAATTATTTAATTATTTTAAAATAGGCCAACTTTAATGGAAAAGAAAGCCTGAAAAAAGGATAAGGATGTTGAAACATAAAAGATTGAGACCCACAGGGTTATTATACTTATCAATGACTGTATATACACACAGTGTATGTACCATAGAGATAAAACATCTCTATGGTATGTACCCAGTATATATAGCCACTATTCGAGATAATAGATAATATGCTAGCTTAAGTCTTAGTCAGGATAAGCTGTGTTAATACTAGGGCTGGGCGATATGGCCAAAATATCATATCATTCTCAAGTGGCCCTTCTGATAAAGTCATTTTAAAATGAAAAATAGCTGATATAACCTATCTTTTCCTATTCATAAACACAAATTGTCACTCTTTGGGCCTAGCAAGCCTGTCTAAAGCCCCTTTCATACATGCACTGCAACCCTGAAGTTATCCAGACATTACCCAGAGGAGCTGTATGTGTGAACACAAATGTTCAAATCAGTAGGACTGGACATTAAATGGACTTTACCCTGCAAGCTCCCTAGTACAAAGTCCATGTAATGTTTGATTGAGCCCATGTGTGATGCGGCTGATGCGGGATAAATGCAGCAAGCCAGCTAAACTGCATTGTTTTGACTGGGCATGAACGCTACACTGTGAAGCTAGCACTAATGGGAGAGAAGACTTCCTCTGATTTCTTGTGAAATAAAAGCCGTTTTATTTCTGGTGAAAGACTTAAAAACACCACATTGCAACCACAGCCTACTTTTTGTGACATGTCCTGCCTCCTGCCTGCTCTACCCAGGCACCGCCCCTCGCTTTAACCAGAGTATTTCCAGTATGTGAGAACTCATCTGACACAGACAATCTCCTGTTGTGTGCTACATGTGTGAAAGGGCAACTCCAGGAAAATGTCCGGACCTGATTCTGCTGACATTGTCCGGAGTTCATATGTGAAAATGGCTTAAGAAAACAAACAGTGAAGCCACTTTGTCAGACAAGCTTGTTCTGATCAACAAAAAAAGAAAACAGGTTGCCAGTCGCATTCAAATATTTCAGCACTGAGGACAGCATGCAGTGCTCAATGGTTCAGCACCACCGCAGATAGACAGCAACAGGCCATGTGCACTGTGCAATGTCTTTCTTACACAGAAATAACATGAACATAAAATAGACACAGTGGTCTACAACACTATACAAGGCCTATTCAAACATAAAGTAGACAGTCTACAACACCACAGGCAGTAACACAGATATGTGCCGAGATGCGGTAAGCATGTAAACAACACATTAATCTAACATTCTGACTGATTGCTTCATAACCAAAATTTATGTTAATACAGACTAACTATGGATGTTTCACTCACCAATTGTTGTCCCTGCTCAGCCTGCTGTAGTTTAGTGTAGTCCATTTTTGTATTTCATCCTCCATAGAACAAAATAATTCAAACAGGTTAATGAACTTTGTACATATCACAGTCCCTTTTTAAAACTTCATCCTCTTTTCCTTCATGGTGGCAAAGCTGCCAACCACTTTGTTGTCAATATTTATGACATGCTCAACACACAGCAAAGTGAGGTTGGATAGTCTGGCCTCATCCATGCACGAACGCAAATAGCTCTTAATGAGCCTCAGATGGCTGAAACTTTGTCTTGCGAGTTTCATTCACCACAAACATAAGAAGACATGAATATCTAAAGTTTTCAGCAAGATTAGTCATAAATTTTGAATAGCTGCTTCTGCAGTGTTCACTTCCTGCGAAGTCAACGAGCACAAATATGGACAGCGCCACTCTGCCATTGCAACCCATGTTTTTGTTGGAGGGGGGGATTACATCTGTAGTAATAAGAACTACCATAGAGAATGAATAGAAAAAGTTAAGAGAGTTACTATTCCTGCTGCTCTACCCAGTTGGGTCATGCGCTATGTCCCCAGTGGGGTCCTTACTGGGGTGGTCGCTCCCTCTGCCCCTGCGGTTGCTCCACTTATGACTACAGGCCACATAATGTAGCCACTTAATTTAATGATTTGATGAATAATATAAAACAAAATACTAATTATTGAAACTTTAAAGATATACTGCAACAGTGACAAATAGTCTTAACTGTCAGGGAGGACAAAAACAAAACGTGGAGTGTAGTTTTGGATTTGAGTCGAGTTGGCATATGCCACAATACACCTGTCCAATAACAGTAAATCTGATACAGATATGCAACATTTGCCCCTCTGTGTCTGTAACAAGCTACAGAAAGCAAACCAGTGTCCAGAGACAACTTCTGCAAATGTGATTCGTATTCCAGCTGTAGTATACATCATGTTGAAACTGGTGAAATTACCTGCAATTATTCATGAAGCTAAAAGTCTCTTCCTCAGCAGCTGCAATCACAATCAATATTTATAATTGTACAGAGACAGGATAAACATATCCAAGTCAGACTTTGCAGTCTTACAGGGAGACATTACCCACTCACACACATACATATGCACCTAAATCCATCAAATTCATCAAAATGAATTCATATTCTACAAACAAACAATTGTCTGTCTTCTACATCTGATATACATTAATATAAATAGAAGAACAGACATTTTGATATCATTATACAAAAGTATGCATGAAAATGTGGTATTAGCATTTTATGGTTATTTACACAAAGTAATGCAAAGCAAGGCAGGTTTAGCTGGATATAAAGGTATTCAAAATCTGGGAAAGTCTTCAGTCTTCTAGGTCTAACCAGCTGGAAATGAAAGTGTGGACACAGATCCTTCTTGTCATGTTTTTAAGATGATAGTATGCAGACAATTTTAATTGGATGTGACTTTTAAAGTTTAACTCTGAATTCATGATTTCATAACAACAAGATTTCTGAATTGACAGAGAATCTAGATGAGTGCTGTCGCTCAGCCTTTCTTCTTTTGAAGCAGAGACAGTTATTTCATTTTCGTCTGTTTAGCTGAAATTGATTGATTTATTGAATGCACTTGCATGTAGTCCCTTTGTTATTATTTAATGTTAATTGCGTAATTTGGCCTAAGTGAGGCATGTGAAGTTTAATAACAGAGACCTAAGGGTTGGTTTAAGATTGATCAGCACAAATTCGTATGACCTGTTGTCCAACCACATTGGAAGTCAAAAGTGTTTATAGCTGTGTAGCTGAACAGCTGTGGTGGAGTGCAAAGTCATTGTGAGGGAGGGAGACATGACATCGTTTAAAGGGGGTATAATAGCGCAAATTGTCAGACTCTCTCTCTTGGAAGACATTCATATTTTTAATCACCACATTAACAAGCTAGTTCAGTTTTGTTCTTATCAAAAAAATTAAGCATTTTTCGAACAATGCTCAGTTTTAAGACACTGAAACTTTCACTAGCAAAGACCACACCATCAATGAGATGCATTTAAATGATTTATCAAGAAAACAATCATTGTGCGTAGATCTGCTTGCTGACTGTGTTGTGGGGAAGCTCATAGGGAATCTGCCGTAGCACCCGGGCAATGACGGACCCCCTCAGGACCCTATGAAGGAGAGGAAGAATCAGGAAGAGAGAAATAGAGTGGGAGGGAGGGGCGCAGAATACGAGAGTGGAAGAGGAGGAGAGGGTTAGGTGGTATTTATAGGAATGCAGGAGGGGCGCAGTTGAGGTGTGGTCCTGCTCCTGAAACTTCGCTAAATAAGCTTCAATTCACTAGCAAGGACCACACCATCAATGAGATGCGTTTAAATGATTTATTAGGAAAACAATCATTGTGCGTAGATCTTGCTGACTGTGTTGTGGGGAAGCTCATAGGCAATCCACCGTAGCACCCGGGCAACGATGGACCCCCAAAAACCTCCAGTTACCTAAGATAAGATTGTGCAGATCTGGGAATTTTGAGATCTGAATTGGTGTAGCAATAATAGGTTAGGGAGGAACAACGACCCGTGAGTTGTATGAAGTGCTTTGGGATGCCATTACAGGAGGCTGAAATGGCAGCTCCGATTCTGAAGGAGTGTCCAGAGTAATAAACGAAAGAAATGCTAGACAAGTAGAGTACGTGGCGGAAGTACTGGTGGAACCAGAATGAGTAGCCAATTGTCCGTATTTAGAGATGAAGAGAGGATCTGTCAATGATAAGCTCTGGGATTTCTGGAATTGCAAGTGTTTGCAATGGTCTCAGAATGATTCAGCGGAGATTGAACTTTGAAGTAAAATGGGTATGGTTGACTGGATTGATCATTTTTTAGTAGTCAATTTATTCATATAGCGTCAAATCGCAACTAAAGTTATCTCATGACACTTTTCGTATAGAGCAGGTAAAGACCATGCTCTTAATTTATGGTGACCCAACATTCCCCCTCAACTCCCCTTTAACGGGAAGAAACCTTGGACAGAACCTGGCTCTAGGTGGGCGGCCATCTGCCTTGACCGGTTGATGCCTTCCCTTACAGCAATCATTGGAGGCGGGCAACGGTTCAGTCTCAGATGTCGGGCTCTGATTGTCGATTTAAAGACAGCCGAATCAAGAGGAGGGTGTGCCGTGGGTTCACTGGGGTGGATAGTATCCCAGACTGTAGAGAGGCAGCCAATGAGAGAGTTGAAGCCGCCTTCACTCGTGGCTATGCTACGGTTTTTGGCCCTCGCTGACGGAGGAGAGGAGGCCTGAGAACTTCCGGGAGTCCTATTTATGCAACCTTTCATTGAAAAACAGACGGGCAAGTGCTTCTGACTTGCCACAAGGGTTATCTGTGGAAATTGGTGTTTCAGTGACTGCTCAGGACTTTGCCAAAGAACATGAAAAGAAGCCAGATGAATACTGGCGACCAAAATAAACTACTCTGGATCAAATGGGATCCAGCATGTTTGGCGTGGACCTGGCCAGGACTACCACAGTGACTGCATAGTGCCGACTGTGAAACATGGAGGTGGGAGTGTGCTGATATGGGGCTGCATGAGTGCAAAAGGTGTAGGGGAGACAACATTTATAGATGGCACTATGAATGCAAGTTTGTATACCCAAATACTGAATGAAAAGATGACAATCGATTGGGAGGAGAACCCTGCTGAGGGTGAACCCACACAAAGCTGGTGGCCCAGTTGACATCCCCAGTCGTGTGCTCAAAGAGTGCACCCACCAGCTGACAGATGTGCTAACAGACATCTTCAACATCTCTCTGTCCCAGGCTGCTGTTCCTTTATGTTTCAAATCAGCTACCATCATTCCAGGGCCCAAGAAGTCTCCAGCAACATGCATGTCATCATTCAACCGCTGGTTGTCGAGGTGGTGTCCAGAAAACGATGTGGACTTCATAGACAATTGGCGGACTTTCTGGGGAAGACCTGGTCTGATTAGGAGAGACGGCATACATCCCACTTTGGATGGAGCAGCTCTCATATCTAGAAATATGGCTGAGTTTATTAGACCAAAACCATGACAACCCAGAGTTGAGACCAGGAGGCAGAGCTGCAGTCCTACATGCTTCTCTGCGCTTCCATTAGAGCAGCTACCCACCCAAAACCACATAGACACTGTGTCTGTCCCCCGACCACTCAAATCACTTAAATCAGTTAACTCTAAAGTAAACAGAAGAGGATTCATTCATAAAAATCTAATAGAAATTAACACCACCACTGTCACAGTGCAACAAAGGATAGGAGAATTAAATGTGGACTCTTAAACATTAGATCTCTGTCATCCAAAGCCATATTAGTAAATGACCTAATCTCAGATTATCATATAGACTTATTTTGTTTTACTGAAACCTGGCTGTGTCATGAAGAATATGTTAGTCTAAATGAATCCACTCCCCCCAGTCATAATAATACTCACATTCCTCGAGACACCGGCCGAGGAGGTGGAGTTGCAGCCATTTTCAACTCAAGCCTAATAATCAACCCTAGACCTAAACTTAATTATAACTCATTCGAAAGCCTTGTTCTGAGTCTTTCACACCCAACCTGGAAAACTTTACAGCCAATTGTATTTGTTATAGTGTATCGCCCTCCTGGCCCGTACTCTGGATTTTTATCTGAATTCTTAGAGTTTTTATCAAACTTAGTCCTTAGTACAGATAAAGTAATTATAGTAGGTGACTTAATGAAGAATATCCATGTGGATATCCATGTGGACGTCAATATTGATTGTCTTAGCACTGCGTTTATTTCATTGTTAGACTCAATTGGCTTCTCTCAGAGTGTAAATAAACTTACGCATTGTCTTAACTACACCCTCAACCTTGTTCTGACTTATGGCATTGAAATTGAACATTTAATAGTTTTTCCACAAAATCCTATTTTATCATTACTTAATAACTTTTGAATTCCTATTAATAGACTACACGCCATTAGACAAAAACATCTTTACTAGATGTCTTTCTGATAGTGCTGTAGCTAAATTTAAGGAAGCGATCCCATTAGTACTAAATTCAATGTTATGTCTCAATACTACAAAGGAGTCTTATGCTAACTTTAGTCCCTCTGAAACCGATGATCTTGTTGATAGTACCGCAGGCTCACTGCGAAACAACACTCAACTCCATCGCCCCTTTAAAAAGGAGGATAATAAAACATAAGAAGCTAGCTCCATGGTATAACTCCCCAACCCGTAAATTCTGATTCTGAAGAATCTTGTTTAGTCTGGCAAGATAGTCTTAAAATATATAGGAAGGCCCTCTGTAATGCCAGAGCTGCCTACTACTCATCATTAATAGGAGTATAAAAACAGCCCTCGGTTCTTTTTCAGCACTTTGGCCAGGCTGACAAAGAGTCATAACTCTATTGATCCATGTATTCCTATAGCTCTCAGCAGTAATGACTTTATGAGCTTCTTTAATGATAAAATTCTAACTATTAGAGACAAAATTCATCACCTCATGCCCTCAACAGGCACTGATTCACCCTCCAATTCAGGAACCTTAGAAACAGCTGCAAAATCCAATATATATTTAGACTGTTTCTCTCCAATCGACCTTCGTGAATTAATTTCAATGATTTCGTCCTCTAAACCTTCAACCTGTCTCTTAGACCCCATCCCAACTAAGCTGCTTAAGGAAGTCTTGCCTTTAGTTAGCACGTCTTTACTGGATATGATCAATCTGTCTCTAGTAACAGGCTATGTACCACAGTCCTTTAAAGTAGCTGTAATTAACCTCTTCTTAAGAAGCCTACACTGGATTTAGCCATTTTAGCCAACTATAGACCTATATCTAACCTTCCCTTTCTCTCTAAGATCCTCAAGAAAGCAGTGGCCAATCAGTTATGTGACTTTCTACATAACAATAGTTTATTTGAGGATTTTCAGTCTTCACTTTCTCTGTAAACCCAACCGGTCAAGGCAGATGGCCGCCCACCTAGAGCCCAGTTCTGCTTGAGGTTTCTTCCCATTAAAGGGGAGATTTTCCTTGCTGCTGTCCCCAAGTGCTTGCTCATGGGGGGAGTTGTTGGGTCTCTGTAAATAAATGAGTACGGTCTCGACCTGCTCTATGTGTAAAGTGCCCTGAGATAACGTTTGTTGTTATTTGGCACTATATAAATAAAATTGAATTGAATTGAATGAAGTGTTTTGAGGGGCTGGTCAAGACACACATCATTGCCTCCATCCCGAACACACTGGACCCCACAAATATGCCTACCAGCAGAAATGAGGATGCAATAGCATCTGCCACCCATCTAGTCCTGTCTCACCTGGAGAACAAAAACACATATGTCCGTTTGCTCTTCACTGACTTTATCTCAGCGTTTAATACCATCATTCCCCAGACCTTGACAAATAAGCTGAGCTCTCTTGGACTGAGCACCTCAATGTGCAATTGGATTTTAGACTTTCTGAGTAACAGGACACAGACAGTCAGAATCTACATCTGGACATCTTTCAATGCTACTGTGAACACTGGTACCCCCCAGGGCTGTGTGCTGAGCCTACTACTGCTCACATTGCTGACCCATGACCGTGTCACCAAACACCAGAGTAACCACATCATCAAGTATGCTGACAACAACACAGTCGTGGGGCTCATCACCAACGATGACAAATCTGCCTACAGGGA
Source organism: Scomberomorus guttatus (assembly GCA_038419695.1). Classification (NCBI taxonomy): domain Eukaryota; kingdom Metazoa; phylum Chordata; class Actinopteri; order Scombriformes; family Scombridae; genus Scomberomorus; species Scomberomorus guttatus. The sequence continues at coordinate 3,183,743 of CM076445.1, forward strand.
CGAGGTGAGACAATTTGAGATCTGGTGCAGAGACAACAAAGGCTGGAGCAACTCCCCCCTACAGGTCGATGGTAAGACTGTGGAGATATTACACAGTTTTAAGTTCTTGTGCACATCACAGACAACCTCTTGGAACCAGAACACGTCCTCCTTAGTGAAGAAGGCTCAGCAACACCTGTACTACCTAAGAAAGCTAGAGAGCTGGTCTGTGCACATCCATCCTCTCCAGCTTCTACAGATGTACCATAGAGTCCATACTATTGCTACACTGTTTGTGGCATGGGAACTGTTGCTGCAGACAGGAAGGCCCTGCAGCGGGTTGTCAGGACTTATCATAACTCAAGTTATTCTATGATTGATCAAATGAAAGAATAGACAATAAGAGATATGGATTGACCATACATCTGCCATATTCTACATTCTTTTAATAAATCCATACAGTTTATTCAGTGGTGTGTCATTCTGCAACAACATATGTAACTATAAGTTCATTTTATTTGTGTGAAATGTTTAAATCTCCAGGAATAATGAAACAATCTAATATATTTATATTGTACAAAACATATAAATGTGGATAAAATAACAGTAAAATCACAGGAAATTGACTAAATGATATTTAGTCCAATCAGACAGAAAACGCAGTTTCTGTACTGCAGTTATCAAGGATCTACTCTGAAACAACTCAACACACCTCTGCAGCTCTGACATTTAACAGCATTCTGAAGTCAAAGATAATTTGATGAATACTTGTTATTCTTAAGTCCAAATTCACACATATATCCAAACTAACACAGCAGTAACACTACCAATAATGTTCTTTGTGTCCCATATTCTAAATGTTGTTTTACAGGTTTTCCACCCTGACGACAACAACAGGATACTGAGGGGAAACACTGAATACTTGTCAACATTTATCCTCCAGTGTGTTCATTCAGTCGTGCAAAGAAGCTAAGATGTGATTGGCGGTGAAGGGATGTGTCTCTGGATTCCTTCACTCCTGTCCTAAACTCTTTGTTCCAACCCTTTTCTCTTTCATAATGTGCTTTTCTATTTAAATCTACAATTCTTTTGTCATGTCAGTGTCCTCTCCTCCTGCCACTGACCTCTCTTGACTGCTGTAAGCCGGCACAATATCACACTATAGGCCCAAATGACCTTTAACCCCCCCAAGGATCTGTGAGCCTCAGCCCCTGACCAGTGGAACCTTCCCATTGAAACTGAAGAAGGATGACATGCACACACACACACACAATCCCAGGGAGTGAGGGGGGATGGGTGGGAGAGGTGGGAGGATCTCCATCATTATTGATACTCCTCAGAAGAGAACTTTGCTCTTTCTCTAATCGAAGGTCACCTCTTTGTTCAGAGCACTGCTGCAGTACTATCAACTCAATGAAGTGAATGTGGCAAGCAACACACTAGAGGAATACACCAATGTGTCTCAGTTCAGGCATCATTTAATGAGAACAGAACCTACAATCATGTGTCCCATTATCTCTGCTCCTCTGTGTTAAATATACATCTCTTGTTTTGTGATTGCACCTAATAGTGCCCAGTTTTAAAAGTCAATAGTTCACTGTTGAGTTCCCAAACATCAACAAGTTTTTTGCTAACACACACAATTTACTTTCAGTCACAGCTTACTGTTCTGCAAACCATGCTGCTGGGTTGTTTTATTGACCACTCAAGGTATCTTTTGGTTTTTATTAATTTCCATACAGTGTGAACATCTGTTAGCAAACTCTTAAAACTCACCTAAGTTGTGTAATTTCTCACAGTAAATGTCAAGTCTGCATGCATTTTTACACTCTCATGGTTGTTATAGACAAGGTGCAGACTTTCAAAATCAATCTGCACTTAAACTGAATAACCATGCAACAATATTGCAACACAGACCAATATTCATGCAGTTTGGATTCATTTTGATGGTTTGTACAACTAGCGAGTTTCAAGAGTTTGCTTGTTGATTTTCACACCATACAGAAATTAATGGAAATAAATGGAGGCCTGGTTAGGTAGGAAAATTACATTCAGAAGTCTAAAACTGTACAGAATACATTTGAAAACAGTTTGCAAAATGTTAATACTAAATGTAAAAATGTACCATATTGACCCAAATATAAGATGACCCCCACTCCACTTTTCCATTCCACTTTTAAAAAAGGCTTTTTGAAGATGCAACACCCTTTCAGTTTCCAGGGAAAGTTTCCCTGAAGAAGAGAGTCCTCATCATTGAAGCCTTGCTCTCATAAAAGTGAGTCACACACTCACACTCCCTCCTGTCTCCTCATCATCTGTGACAGCAGTAATTCTTGGCTGTTTGACAGATGATTCAGTCCTTGCTGTGTTTCTGCAGCAAAGACGTTGTTTTCACTCGACATTAATTAATTTCCTTTGTGGCATGTTACAAGAGCCTTCAGAAAGTCTTGCAGGTTAAACTGAGCTCACAAACACATGCTGACTGACTCTAAAAGACTATTACCAGACTGGAAGAAACTCACTAGCCTAGTAACATTAAAGAGCAGGTTAACAATTTTTCAAGTCTGTCTGAAAACAACAGTCAGTTGACCAAATAAACAGTGAAACATGTTTTTCTTGCTGTAATCATTCCTCCTGTTCATACTGACCATTAGAAGATCCCTTCATAATGCACTTACAATGTAAGTGATGGGGGACAAAATCCACAGTCCTGCTTCTGTGCAAAAATGTATTTAAAAGTTTATCTGAAGCTAACATGAAGCTTCAGCGTCCAAATGAGTCAAGTCAAGTAGATATCTTTCAACGTTACAGTCTTTTTAGTGCCAAAGTCCCTCTTTTTGTTACTATACTTACACCACAGCTCAACAGGGAAACACAAAGAGGGAATTTGATGCTAAAAAGACTGTAAATGTGGCAGATATTCAGGGTTTATGGGGATAAAGAGGGACTTTAAAGGGATGGCCAGGGTGCCACCCCTACAATCCACCCCAGATGCCACCCCAAAATTTCTGCCACATCATTGGCTTCCACCTCGTTGTGGGGCGGGTGTTTGGCTAGCATGTTTATTTCTACCGATACACTGTGCCTGTATGGTTGATCCTAGATCCCACAATCTGGGAAGATATTTTTACATAAATTTTTAATTTGTAGGTTGTGGGAGTGGTTAAGGTTAGGGTTAGGGATAGGGATAGGCTTATAAACAACTTTTAAGGTAAGAAATTTATGACGACTTGCAGCTTTGCAGCTTGGTCAAAAACTGACAACCCCCAATAAAACGCAGATGCAACTCTCTGCAAGAACACAAACATGTGCAAGCACTGGGACCCCAGCAAGACATTGGAATTTACAGTGCAGTTTACATAAGTGCAATTTGTAAGCCTCTAAACTGTTTTGCTCTTGTCAGCTCTGCTCCTTACATGAAATTAATTTGCATGCAAATGTTAACACGGTAGCCTATGTTATTTGACTTAGGCTAAGTGGTTAGCTAGCTATTAGACCAGTGGTTCTCAACCGGTGTGCCATGAAGCAAGATCAAGTGTGGCATGCAATTTTAGGACAACCAATTCATTTTTTAATATACCTAATGTGTCCTCCATCCACATTCTCACGTCAATTTTGATAACAGGAGGGGGGAATAATTATTAGCTGCATATCCAATGTCAGGACGCACATAACGAGCTGCTAGCAAAATCTTATGAATAACTCCATCTATTTTGTGATACAAGGAAGGCAGTCCTGATATAGCCACATAATGAATCAGCTTGTATTTTTGTAAACTGAAAGTTTAGTTCTACCCTAGAGCAATGAAAGATTATGGCTATTTTGTATCACCAGAGCTGCTCTCTCTCTCTCTCTCTCTCTCTCTCTGTATTAGGCTACAGTGTGTAACATCTACAAGCAAGACTACAACCCGAGACAGTCTGCCTCAACCTCCTATCTAACAAATAGCCTGGAAGGATATCTAACGTCAATGTCAATATGTTCGAGTGTTAGCTAAAGAAGCATTTCAGCCTGATACCTAACGTTATCTCATCTGAGTCTGACAAATGGCGAAACTATGAACATTATTTCACAATTTCAATTTGAGCATCAAAGTTTAAATTGGTGGACATTAAATGTATGTATTAAACTTCAATGAAATTATATTTATAAATGTTGATAAAGAATAGCTGCAAGACCCAAAATTTCAATGAGGGATACTGTTGAGAAAGGAGTTCAAATGCATTCTGCGTGAAGGGCCACTTTAAGGAAAATGTTGCCAGTTGTGACCACTGAATTGTGGTGCATATTCATTTGTTTAGGGATGACTGAGATAAGAGGCATGTTGAAAAGAAAATTACCGCAGATAACATCCAAAACGTCAAACTCCCAGTCAGACCCACGGGGTCAAGTCAGATGAGGACTAGGGTCAGACACAGAGCAGCACAGAGCAAGACCCGGTATCGGGTCAGAGCACAGCACTGATCAGTGGCCCAACAATTACTTGGAGATGGTACACAATTTACTGCACAATAGACATAGAGTAAAGGGTCTCTATAGCTAACTCACATAACTCACCCGTTTAAATTTTATTAAGCTATTAAGTTATACATAATTAAAGATGTGGCTGCTTTGAGTGACAGGTTGTTAGCCGCCAGGTGGCTTGTTTCAGCAACCAGGCTTCATTCGGCCCGCCTCAGCTCCATCTCTTTGCCCATTTTGGATTAGCCGGGAGTTAGGTCACGGTGGCTACGTCCATATTTTTTACATGGAGGCAGCTGGATTGGCGAGATCACAAGATCACACAAGAATCCTCATACAACGCTGATTGGTCCGAACCACCGGTGGTTCAGACACACCGGTGGTCCAAACCACAAGCACATAACTTGAAGCCTGATGATGGATTCTCGTGAGATCATGACATCACAAGATCACGCAAATCCAGCTGCTTCGCAAGGTAACAAGCTTTATGGTGACACTCAACATATTTTGATTAGCTTATGTTTTTAGAATGCGAAGCACTTCTATTACTGGCAATGTCACTAATTCGCTCACTCATTCATTCATTTAGCCTATTATCAGTAGAATATTAATGCATATAAGAAATTTCATGCACTTTGCACGTACATTAACAACAAATCGTGGCCACCTCTAGACATCCCTTTGCCACCCCGGTCAAAAATTCCTACGATTGCCTCTGCTTGATATGACTAACTCAGACTGTTGACGCCTCAGATAAGCTTCAGATCAACTTTTAAATGCATTTTTGCACAAAGGACTGTCAAATGACACTGAGGATTTTGGCCCCCATCACTTATATTGAAAGCACATTTGAAGGGGATCTTTTAATAGCCAGTATGAACAGGAGGAATGATTACAGTGAAGAAATTGTTGTTGTCGTTGTTGATTTGGGCACCTGACTGTTGTTTGAAGACACACTTGAAAAATTGCGAACCTGTCCTTTAAGGCCACAAAGCAACCCATAATGCATCACTCTCTGTACGAGCAACTGTTACAGTGGTACTCTCTCCATTCAAAAATCATAATCATAATTGTGCAGTCCTTGATCGTCTTATATTCGGGCCACTAGGTATACATGATGTGTAGCTGAGTATGGAGACCTAAAGTGTTCAAAATTAAATAAATAAATAAGAAATTATGAATCAAAGTATCACATGGATAAATATAGGAAAATATGTACCATTAAACCATTAAATTTTAAAATAATCTAATGAATTTTTAAAAACTCATTATCATGAAATGTAATTTCATCTTACTTCTTCTCAGACCAAAGCAGCAGCCAATCACATGACTGGATGGCGAGACAAAGACTTTGCTGTATAAAATAAAATAAAATAAAATGGGATAAATGGTGTGAAATGAGATCAGACTTTAGAAAAAGAACATTTTGAAATTTTAAAAAACTGTTAAAATTACAGGTGTGACATGCAACAAAGCTTCCAGGCCAGAATAAGATATAATGTTGCAGCTGTATAATATGCGTCTTACCCAGTAGGCCACAGGGCACCCCAAATCCAGGTCTGTTAATTAAGTTACATCTATTGTAATTTTAATATGACTGTTGCAATAGTTTAAGTATTGCTTTATCTGCTTCCAACTGAATTATCTGTGTATGTGTAATCACAGTGTGAAACAGACGGAGAAGGGGGGCACATTGCTACAAAAATAGAGACATGAGGAAAGAGAGACAGACTAAGCAAATAGAAACATATAAAGATAACCTATGGTTGGTGTTCATTCTGACAGCAGGAGGGCTGTTTCCTGCTGGGTAAACTAATTGGTATATCCTGCCGTCAGGACTGAATATTGTACCGCAGGTTGAGCTGCCAGCTAATGAGCATGCTGCCTCTGCACAACTGAGAGAGAAAACAACTCCTGGTTCCTGATCACGGCATTGGATCACAAATAGAATTTAGATGTTGTTGTCATTTCTCATCTGTTGTCAGACTCAGAGATATGAGATGGTCTGCTTGTATTAGGGCTTAGTTGATTTATTATTAGCCACGCTAGCACCTAGCTGCCTGGTGTAAAGGTCTCTGTATGCTTTAAAAAAAAACTCGATCAGCATGTCACCTGAACATGTCTAAAGGCAAAATTGTTTCTAACTGTTCCCAATGGCCACACTTGAAGGCGATATGCCCGCCATTAAAGCCTTCTCCCGGGTGCATCCCACTGCCTCCTCAATGTCTGTCCAAGAACTCTGTGCCTTTTGCATGTCTTTGTAGTATTGATGACATGTATCGTGCAAATATATATCATATTTGGCAGCAAAATAAATTAATCTCAATGGAATTTCAAAGTACACACAAATTCCTGTGGTTGAGGAAAAGCAAACTATCAAGACAGTACTGACCTGTGAGGGAACAGAGAGCCAGAGTCAGAGGAAGCAAATGTAATGTTATCTAAACAGCATATAACATATGGATGTTCTTCCATGAGTACAGTTCAAGGTGCTGAATTGTGGTGTTGGTACCTTCAGTTAAGAAAGTTAATTTGTCTTATTTACATATTTGGTTTTCTTTTTTTTTGCACATTAGTGTGCCTTAAGAAATGATACTCAAAAAAATTTATAGATAGATACTGCTATCACTGGGAAAAATTCCTCGACTGTTTGGTTGTCAGACTCTCTGACTTTGCTTTTCAACCTGTTTGTCTGTCTCTCTGACTCTGTGTCCCTCTCTTCATCACTTGGCTCCATTTATCAGACTTCTCCACACATAACTTTGAGTTATGGAGTCATCAGGTTCATGTCAGAGCAGAGTGTGGCTGACATTTGGGTCTGATGACTGGAAATACTGATGGCTGGAAAGCCTGACCCTCCGAGGCATGCCTGCCTCAGTCAAAACCAGTCATTACCAGGCTGGTGCCTGGCAGCTGGAGCACACACATACATACACACACACTCACACAGTTATGCACAAAGTCCTTGCTTATGACAGACAAAACAAATACAGTGATGACATTAACCTGTCACACAGCCTATTTAAACAAATTATCAAATTACTTTTAATACCCTGTTATTAGGATTTCAAATATACACTATACAATATACTGATTTTGTTAAAGCATCAAGTCCCCCAAATGTCCTCCCACCTCTTTGTTGATGTTTTGCAATTCAACTGTTGAGATATAAAACATCAACTGTGAGCTAGGATGAAATGGAGGGATTTGGGGACAGTGTAGATGTGCATGATGTCAGTGTCATAGAAGAAGCCATGGTTACTCCACTGAGTGGTTAACACAGCAGTCAGCATCTGTACTCGTACATTACATTACACCCTGATTTGGGACCTGGACAAGAGACTAAATGAAAAGAAACAGAGAACATCCGCTGTCTCTGAACAACTGCACTATCTCCATGACAACTGAGCAAACTCCATTTACTGAATGGAAAATGCCAAAAGACATGACTGAAAGCTCCAGAAAAATTTCCTGTAAATGGACTTTTATGCTAAGAAATTTTTGTCAAACTACTCTTTCCAAGATAAATATTGAACCTTTTAACTCAACAAAAATACTGTTATAAAATATTCTAAACACAAAATCAACTTACTGAGCTATTCCCAGAGCTTTTGACTGCATTGCATAATGTTACCATAGATACAGTATGTGTCTACATGTTCAAATAAATACTGTGTTTTACAGATGGCTAAGAACACAGAATGAAACTACAGTAATTCCAGTATTGCAACACAAAACTATACAGATTCACTATATATCCATATGTATATACTATACTTTATACAGTGCTGCTTGAAAGTTTGTGAACCCTTTAGAATTTTCTCTATTTTTGCATAAATATGACCTAAAATGTGATCAGATTTCCATGCAAGTCCTAAAACTAGGTAAAGAAACATCAATTTAACAAACGAGACAAAAACCTTACACTTGTTTATTTATTTATTGAGGAAAATTATCCATTGTTACATATTTGTGCGTGGCAAAAGTATGTGAACCTTTAGGATTATCAATTCATTTGAAGGGGAAATTAGAGTTGGGGGATGACAATCAAGTGAGAGTCTGGGAGGCCCTGCCTTATTTAAATAAGAGAAATCTAGGTCTTCACTATCAAAGTCTGAGCTTCACAACACAGGTTTGTGGAAGTGTGTCATGGATCAAACAAATGAGATTTCTGAGGACCTTAGAAGAAGAGTTATTGATGCTCACCAGGCTGGAAAGGGTTAGAAAACCATTTCTAAAGAGTTTGGACTCCACCAGTTGACTGTCAGGTCGATCGTGTACAAATGGAGGACATCCAACACCATTGTTACCCTCTCAAGGAGTGGTTGACCAACAAAGACGTCTAGGAAACTAAAAGCCTCTCTTGCAATGGCTACAGTAAATGTTCATGAGTCCACTGTCAGGAGAACATTCAACATCAATGGTGTGCATAGCAGAGTTGCAAGGAAAAAAGCCACTTCTCTCTAACAAGAACATTGCTGCCATCTACAGTTTGCTCAATACTACGTGGATAAGTCAGAAGGCGACTGGAAAAATGTCGTGTGGATGGATGAGACCAAAATTGAAATTTTCAGCTTGAATGAAAGTGTTATGTTTGGTGATAAACAAACACTGCATTACAACATAAGAACCTTATCCCATCTGTGAAACATGGTGGTGGCAGTATAATGGTTTGGGCCTGATTTGCTGCTTCTGGACCAGGACGGCTTACAATCATTGATGGAGCTATGAGTTCTGAGTTGTACCAGCAAATTCTACAGGAAAATGTCAAGATATCCATCTGTGAACTAAAGCTCAATAGAAGTGGGTCATGCAGTAAGACAATGACCCTAAACACACAAGTCACTCTAGAGAATGGTTAGAACAGAAGAAAGTTAATGTTTTGGAATGGCTGAGTCAAAGTCCTGACCTGAATGCTATAGAAATGCTGTGGAAGGACCTGAGGCAGTTCATGCGAGGAAACCCACCAATATGCCTGAGTTGAGACTGTTCTATAAGGAGGAATGGGATAAAATTCTCCCAAGCTGATGTGCAGGGCTGATAAACAGTCACTGGAAACGTTTGTTTGCAATTATTGCTGCAAAAGAGGGTCACACCTGTTACTGAATGCAAGGGTTCACATACTTTTGCTTCACACAAATATGTAAGATTGGATAATTTTCCACAATAAATAAATGAAAAAGTTTAATGTTTTTGTCTCGTTTGTTTAATTGGGTTCCCTTTATCTAGTTTTAGGACTTGTTTAAAAATCTAATCACGTTTTAGGTCATATTTATGCAGAAATAGAGAACATTTTAAAGGGTTCACAAACTTTCAAGCAGCACTGTATGTATAGGATAGCTACAGATATAGAAATACAGCAGGGCTAGTCAACCCTGTCTTCTGTATTTGGCCACAAGATCTCATAGACATCATACCTTGCAACATGGGAAAGAATCTTTTTGCAGATACATACTGTATGTCCAGACATCCAGCGTCATTGCGTCCATCTGATCATGTGGCTGGTGGTCATAAACTTTCCACCTCCATGAGAAGAGTTCTTCTGTGGGGTTGAGGAATTGAGAGTGAAGTGGAAGGAAAAGTGACAGTAAACTTGGATGGGCTGTAAACACTAAATGTTCACCTGCCACCTTTCCTCACCTGCACAAGTCTTTCACTTCAGAGAGGTCTTTAAGGAATGAAATGAGATGCTCAGTGTCCCAATTAGGAGTTTATGCATAACTTTTTCTATTTTGTTTTAGTAGATGTAGCAGAATAAGCAAATCTCTGTCTAATTTACAGTCATTTTGTGTTATGTTAGCTAAAAATACAGTCCAATACAACATCCCTTTTCCCTACATGAACATAACATTTTCTGCAACAGTTTTGGTTATTTCACTTTAGAGATTTCTTGTTTTGTGTTTTTTGTCCTGCCTTTATTTACTGGTTTGAAGTGAGCAGGGCTCCGCTGGATAAAGATAAGTCTACAGGATGTCATGTATTTCTAGCCCCAATTAGAGTTTAGCAACATTGGAATCAAAATGGGATGACAGTTGTGGTACTGTTGCCTATATTAAGCCAGACAGAAGTGAAAAGGTTCTTGAAACTGTTCTTAAATCCATGCGTTTGAACAAGTACTGTCAGGTGTATGTCGCCAAGGGAAACAGTTCCATATCACATGTAAAATGCCCGCATGCTGACAAAAAACTAGAGGGAGTTCTTCAGATGCAAAAAAAAGTTTATTATATGTACAAAAGGTGACAAAAAAACTGTTAACAATTTATGTTACCAGGACTGTCAAAATTAGTCAATCCACACCTACACAGTCATGAAGCAGATTAACTCAGTGTTAAATTCTTATTAAATTATATTTTCTTCATACTTTAAAGCTGCTATAATCAGTATTTTTGAATAACAATGGATCAAATAACTACGTGTAATGTCAAAGGGGTAACTTGTAGTAATAGACCCACAGAAACTTAACGCTGGACTCTGCAGTTCCCCTCAGCTCTACAGAGCTTTATAGCTTCTTTCAGCTTATTATTTTGGTTTTGGTTCACTCTCAGCACTCTCATCAATGTCATTTTCAGCCACAGCAGACAGCTATTTTCAGTGAAAAAGCTCTGATAAAACCACTGTACACTACCTGCCCAGCACCAAACAGCAGAGAGACACAGTTATATAGATTAGCTGGTGATCATGGTGGAGCATTTAGCAGCTAAAGAGCCAGATATTTCCTTTAGGAGTTGGTAGAGATCAAACCAGAGCTAAAAGAAAAGTGAATATTGGATTTACATTCATTAGCTGGACACAGACACAACTACAAATGAATTATAATAACATTTCACAAACTCCACTCCTATTACACCTATTAGGCTATTGTTTTATTGATGCCTAAATGCAGCATGCATCACTGTATTCATAAGTTTCTATCATTCCTTCTTACTGAGAAATAGCTCCTCTTCAGGCATGGGGCTGACCTGTTTAGCTCCACAGGTTTCCATTCACTGAATCAGATTCTGTTGGATGGTTTGTTCCAAAGGACTAGTATCTGGTTGAACATTGCAGACACTCTTAGGAGTCTGTGCTATCTCTCAACTACACCTAATCAATTTCAACACACACAGCTGAGGTAAAAGAAATAAAATATGGTGTGTCTATGTGTGTCTGAGAAACTAAGGAGTGTGTGTGAAAGTTCTCCATTGAGAATGCGACAGTTACCTTATATAACCTTAGATGAAGAATGCTGTTCACATTCACCACCAGAGCCAGGTCATATAGGGTGAACAGTAAAGAAAGCACCTGTGTCATCCATTACAATCATGGAATGTACACATTGTCTGGTATTAGCACTCAGGCCATATTAGAGTTCCTGCTGATTGCAAAACTATTTTTCCTCTCTACAAATTCCCATTTCAAAAATGTCCTTTAATGATATTGTCAACATTTCACAATACAGAAATACATGCGTCTTAATCTCCTCATGTCATCTACAGTTCTGTAGACGACATGAAGAGGATCAGAGCAGCAGAGTGATTCAAGACCACAGCCCCCAGTGAGTGTAGTGAAAAAAGCCGTTGAGGTTTTACTGCTTCAGCGGTAGGCAGAAGACAACAGGAAACTAGTCTGAATTTAGTTAGCAGGATAATGTTATGTAGCTTTGTTTTCTGCTCTGGTTTCATCAGAAATACTAATTAATCAATGATTTTGTCTATCTCATTAGCTGAGACCATACATAACTTCATGACAGAATAAGTCAATAAAGGAAGAAACACAATACCATATAAATTCAAATATGTGTGGTATTTACTGCTCTACTCTCCAGTTTGAATCCTAATCTTACAATAATACTTGGAGTTAGTTAAGTAGAGAGACAGTGGAATGAAAAAATATAAATAATTTTTAGTGTAATACAATGCACGTGGAACTGCGATAAATACCAATTAACTTAGTTATCAATGTTATTTACTATTTTAGTGGTTGGTGTGTGGATTCAGTTATAGGGTAGTTTTTGAGACTGTGTTGTTAGTTGTGTACTGTATTATAAATAGCGTTTCTGATATTTTGTCCACCTCACAACTTCACAAATTACACTTATAAAATCACCATAGAATCTGATCACATTGTGTAAATAATAATTATAACATTACAAAATTAAATGAATATATTATTATAATTACATAACATTGTATAGTGGTTTCATTCATTGTTTTACGAATGATCATAGTTTATTTTATCTCTGTTTACTACATAATTCTTGTGATATGGTGTATGTCCAGGTGGGTTTTGGTGGGCTGGTCCGAGTCAAAAGTCCTAGGCTGTTTTTTATTTTCACTCCGCCCCTGACACAGTCAACGCAGACACTCATGAACATGAGCAGATGATTTTCTAATGGGCAGGACACACATCCTGCATGAGCAGTGCGTGTGCTCGCTTTCTGTGATATTAGTTCAAACCAGGACTCCTGCCTGTTTTACCTACTTCCAGGCAGATTAGGCGGAGTTATTTTCCTTATTTGTTGTCAGTTTCCCTCCTGACAGTTAGTTTGGAGGTTTGTTTGTCGGAGTGGGTTTGGCTCGTTTGAACTTGGTGTCGTCTAGAGGGATTTTCTTGACTTGGAGCAGTGACAGCAGGGGTTTAACGTGCGGAATAATCAATATAATCAATTACAAAAAACCTGTCCAGTGTGAGGAGTGTATGTGGCTGACACAGAGTAGGCCCAACCAGACCCCACCATGCCTTCAGAAAGAAAGCCTCTTTCACCTCACATATTATTTGTTCGACACACACGCACTGCTGAGGTAGAGGTAGGCTGTGTGCCCTAGGCGTTAGTATTGTTTTACTACCCAGAAGCTCTAATCTGAATGAGAGAAGCAGTTAATAAAAATCCTGATGTGATATAATGTAGCACAATTATGAGAAGAAATGAGAGCTGCATGGACTTTTTTTTGTCCCAGGTTTTGTCTCTCAAGGTACATACAGGCTATCCCTATCTTCTGATTGCTGGAGCTTGTTGTAGCTACATACACCCTAACAGAAAGATCAGTTCAATCAAAGATCAGGCAGTAAAGGACCTGCCTTTTCCCACTTTAGTAACGATGCAAATATAACATTGTCCATCAAAAAGTAATGGGTCTCTAAGAGTATAAGAGGGGTTGGTGCATTAAAGTGCAGAAATGTATATAGCATTTACATTTGTTTTTGTTTAATAACCATTATTATGGAAAACACAATAAACCTAAATTCAAACTGAACTGTCCCACTGAAGTCATACAAACCAAAGTGGAACTAACTTTGACCTAAAAACCTGCCATGACAGGGCCATTCTATTGGTCTGAGTGAATTCATGTTACATACAACACACAAGGCAAACCCTCCATTACTGACCCAGTCAAACAACACAAGCTTTAGACCATTGACTGCAAAAAAAAACAAATGGACTGGTTTGTGGACTCCTGTTTTGAAGCCTCAAGTTTGCATTTTGACCGTCACCATCTTGTTTTTTTGGAGCCAGAAGTGACCATATTTGGATGAGAGGGTGGAGCTGACCCTAACACTAGCATTAGGTGCCAGCTTGGCTAGCATAGTGCATTTACAATCTATGGTTAACTGTGATATTGCTGATGCTAATTTTGGCTAGCCAAAAACAGGCTTAAAACAAAATATACTTACTGGAAAACTGAACAGCTGACTCCTTAGAGGGCCTTTTAGTACAACCAAACGGTGAACAAGACTTTTTAGGTGACCAAAATGTTGCAATTATCTTTCATGAACTGAAAACACACTAAAATAGCCACAGCTACACCTATACTCCTATTCTAATCTGGGGTTACATTGCGTAACGTACGTAACCAACGTTGTTGCTGTGGTAGAGACTTGTCAATCGCAAGGTAGTCACACCTTAAAGCATACCCTGCTTTATCAGCTATTTTACTCTAAATGGGACCATAATTTACAAAATGAACATCATGCTGTATTGAAGAAGACTTGAAACTAGCAATTGAGACCATAAACTCATTAGGAAAGTGTTTACTGAGGTAATAAATCAATTGAGAACTAGAGTCGTTTTCTCCTAGACTTCAATACTCTTGATTCAGGCGTTTTAACCAACTATAGACCCATATCTAACCTTCCCTTTCTCTTTAAGATCCTTGAGAAAGCAGTCGCCAATCAGTTGTGTGACTTACTACATAACAATAGTTTATTTGAGGATTTTCAGTCAGGATTTAGAGCCCATCATAGCTGGTGAAAGTTACAAATGACCTAACCGCATTGGACAACATACTTCTCTCTGTACTTGTCTTGTTAGATCTTAGTGCTGCATTCGACACCATTGACCATCACAACCTATTACAGAGACTAGAACATTTAATTGGCATTAAAGGTACTGCATTAAGCTGGTTTAAATCCTATTTTTCCGATCGACTTCAGTTTTTACATGTTAACGATGACACGGACCTCCACAAAGTTCTGTGCTTGGACCAATACTATTCACCTTATATATGCTTCCTTTAGGTAATATCATTTGGAAACACGCCATAAATTTTCATTGTTATGCATGAAGCCAGATGAATTAAATCAGTTAACTAAACTTCAAGCATGCCTAAAGGACATAAAGACCTGGATGACCTGAAATTTTCTGCTGCTAAATTTAGACAAAACTGAAGTTATTGACCCTAAACACCTTAGCAACACATTATCTATTGATATAGCTACTATAGATGGCATTACCCTGGCCTCCAGCACCACCGTAAGGAATCTGGGAGTTATCTTTGATCAGGATATGTCCTTTAACTCCCACATAAAACAAATTTCGTCTTTTTCACTTATGTAATATTGCAAAAATCAGGCACATCCTGTTAAAAAAGATGCCAAAAAAAACTAGTCCACACATTTGTTACTTCTAGATTGGATAATTGCAATTCTTTATTATCAAGCTGCCCTAACATGTCTCTAAAAATTCTCCAGCTGGTCCAGAATGCAGCTGCAAGTGTACTGACAAAAACTAGAAAAATAGATCATATTTCTCCCATTTTAGCTTCGCTACATTGCCTTCCTGTAAAATCCAGAATAGAATTTAAAATACTTCTCCTCACTTACAAAGCTCTTAATGGTCAGGCACCATCATATCTTAAAGAGCTCATAGTACCCTATTATCCCACTACAACACTGCGCTCCCGGAATGCAGGCTTACTTGTGGTTCCTAAAGTTTCCAAAACTAGAACAGGAGGCAGAGCCTTCAGCTATCAGGCTCCTCTCCTGTGGAACCATCTTCCAGATTCAGTCCGGGGGGCAGACACCCTCTCTATGTTTAAGGGTAGGCTTAAAACTTTCCTTTTTGATAAAGCTTATAGTAAGGGCCGGCAAGGCAGCCCTTAGTTATGCTGCAATAGGCCTAGACTACCAGGGGACTTCCCATGATGCACTGAGCTCCTCTTTTCTCCTCCTCTCCATTTGTATGCATTCATGTACCATTAATGCATGTTACTAACTTGACTTCTTCCCTGGAGTCCAGTGCCTGAATGGTGGGCCATGGCCGTGGGGACTGTGGCATGGTCTTGTGGATGTCCTTCCTCCATTATTGCTACTGCTGTTGTTGCTATTATTATTACAAGTCATATCTCTATTACTATTATTGTTCTTACTGTTATTGTTGTTGTTGTTATTATGCTTCTCTGTGTCTCTCTCCACCCCCCCCCCCCCCCCCCCCCCCTTCTTTCTCTCTAAACCCAACTGGTCGAGACAGATGGCCGCCCACCTAGAGTCCGGTCCTGCTTGAGGTTTCTTCCCGTTAAAGGGGAGTTTTTCCTTGCCGCTGTTGCCAAGTGCTTGCTCATGGGGGAATTGTTGGGTCTCTGTAAATTATTTGGCGCTATATAAATAAAATTGAATTGAATTGAATACAATCAGACTTCTTGTTGCAACCAGTTGAGTGCCCCCTGCTGGCCATTAGAGAGAATGCAGGTTTAAGTCACTTCCGCATTGGCTTCACTTTTCAGACTGGGAGCTACCTGCTTGCTTTAGACATAAGTGCCTGACAATTTTTCTAACACACAGCACAGCAATAAGAACATAATGGATGCTGAACAAACAGTGCTGAGTGGCCATGTGGTGTGAAGTGTTTTAAAATGGCTACAATCTGATGTGGAAATCCTGGACACATCACCAGTCAATCACAGGGCTAACATACAGTATAGAGACAGAAAACCATTCACACTCACATTCACACCTATGGGCAATTGAGAGTCACCAGTTCATCTAAACTGCATGTTTTTGGTCTGTGGGAGGAAGCTGGAGTACCCAGAGAGAACCCACACAGGCACAGGGATGAGGGATATGTTATAGCATTTATCATTCAGTGATAGTTGTGTCTGAAGTAATTGCCTAGTTTATGATACACTGGTCGTTCACTGCTTTCAGTTACGTACCACCAGCCTGTGCATTTGTATGTTGTTTCATTGTTTCATTGGTGCGAAGTCAATACAGTGTTATTGTACAGTGTTTTGGTAAACACAGTGTGTTAGCAGTATTGGTCCGTTTGCAGTGAGTTATGCTGACTGTTCCTTATAGTGATGTACTGTGCACTCTCTGCTGCCACGTGATCTGCCTTATTCTATTCATGTTTATAATATTTCCAGTAAAACTTCAAAAACAAGTTATTCTGCACAGACTCAAAGGAAGAAGAATATAACCTGTCATTCCAAAGGGAGACTTAGGGAAATGTGATGAAGAAGGAAAGGGATGTAGGCGCACTATTTCAAGTACAAGTTTGTGTGTGTATGTGTGAGCGTGTGTTTTAATCTATAGATTTCAATATTTTACTGCAGCTGTACTTTGTAACTAAACTGCTACAAGTCATGGATGTATTATAAGAGCTGGATACCACACCAAAAATGGCGCCCATTCAATCCAATGAGAATTGCTTGGGTGGCGCATACACCAAAAAAAGTTTCTAGCTTCCGGGTTTGCTTCTGCGTTGTGCGACCCACTGAATATGCACAGTAGTGTTTCCCCCACTGGCCCCGCCCCCAAGTTCCTGCTTGGCCCATAGACTTTACATTGCGATGACTTCACAGATTTTTAAATTGGTTTTCTCAGCTTGAGGAAAGTTTTACAAATATAAAACCTCCATGGATCAAAAATTCATAATAGAAAGAGTCATAATTGACCTTGTTTGCAGTTAAAGGTGTCCTGTCAACAATTTTACAGACATCTCTTTTACAATGGTGGTCTATGGGGAAAATGGTTTTTGGGCCACAGGGTTTTTTTTCGCTGCAATACCGTGAGTGGCCACTGGGGAAAACTGGCTGCAAGGCTGAGCAGTGGTGCCCTATCTAGCTCTTTATAATACATCCATGCTACAAGTGCACAAGTTATTCTTCTGCTGTTGTTTCTTGGCATTTACCACACAGCTTCAGGTGCATTGACACCACCCTCTGGACTGGAGGAGGGTCTACCCTGATTTGCATGTTGCCCAAGAAACCCAAGACATGTGACATCAGATTTGTGATCTGGCCAATGGAGATATATATGTGTCTAAATGTAAATAGGGTCTTAGAGCAAAAGCAGTGTAAAACAGGATCAGTGAACATGAAGATTCTACCAGATGTGCTGAACCAAGTGATTCTGTTTCTGAAGTCTCTTCTCTCTCCCACACTTTTTCCCTAAGAGAAGTGTACTGGACACACACAGACTCTTTTTCTCTGGTGGGTTTAAATGATGACTTTGATATAAGCATGAGGCTGTAGATGGAGTTTACTGATGTGTTTTGAGTGTTGCAGGCACTACAATTTGTGACGTTTTTTCTGATAAGTGTGCAAAATAAATCTCCTTCTCTTTGATTTCTTTATATGGCCATTATGTTGATTTCCTGAATAACTTCCTCTGATGATTTTTCCTCAGTTTTGACACTATGTTGTATCTGTGTAGTGTCCTGTGTATATGGACCTTGGGAACTACAAGTGAGCATTTCCCATGTGCACTTGCATGAAAAAATTTGACATTGTTATAAGTTCCAAAATCCAATTTTGGTGAAATGATTGCTTTAGGCCCAAGTGTGCAGAGCCTTCCTTTACCAAATTTAATTCATTTTCAAATTGCCTTTTAATGTTATGATTTCCCTTTTTTCTCCCAGTTTTGTTTTTATTTTCACTTTTAAAATGTATTTTGTCATAATCATAGTGATGGGGGATGAGGGATAAGTTATAGATATTTATCATTCAGTGATAGTTTTGTCTGAAGTAATTGCCCAGTTTATGACCCGCTGGTTGTTTATTGCTTTTAATTACGTACCACCAGCATGTGCATTTGTATTTAATTGTTTTATTCATGTCAGGTCAATACAGTACTATTGTACAGTGTTTTGGTAAACAGCAGTATTGGTCTGTTTACAATGAGTTAAGCTGACTGTTCCCTACAGTGATGCACTGTGCACCCTCTGTTGTAGTTACTGTGCTGTTAGTCTGATTTGAGTAACTGTAATGGCGTTCCTTCTCTGATATGTCAATGTGCAAATGTGAACTGCACCTTTTTAATGAAATCGTTATGGGAATTATCTTTCTTTCTCTTAGTTTCAGAGTTTTGTTCCCATCTGGCCTTTGCAGTGCCAGCTGGGATTCATTGTGCCAGTCAGGATGGATCAATGACAGGAGACTGTTCCTGGTTTCAGTCTGTCCAAAAACAGTTCAGGATGTGCTGGAGGTGGGACACTTTGTTTGGTCTGAAATGATTAATGTTCACTGTCAAAAACACAAAATGAAAAAAAGAAAACCAAAGCTATTAAACAAAATAATGTGGCAATTGAGTCATCCTGATACAAATACAAGCTTCATGTGTGCCTCTATGTGGTGTTTAATGTGGATCTCTCCTGGCGTGGGCTAACAGAGTGGGAGTGATTGAATCTCGAGTCATGCACGAGGTCTGAGGGAGGCACAGGGTGCAGGCCTGTGGTCCAGGTGCCCAGCAGATGCCAGGGAAGGCTGATGTAATTGTTGTGATGTGGTGTCGCCCTGCAGAGGTTGTGGTTTCCTGTCATCTCCCAACAATAGAGAAGACAAAAGAAAGACAGCCTCAACCACAGTGCACAGCTGGGCGGCGAGACCAGTAGAAGTCACTGTGTTGGCTTTGTTGGTCAATCAGTCCTGACAAGTTCAAAAAACTTCACTTTTCATGTGTATCTGTTGTCATCAGCAGTGAACTGAACTGGAGAAGTGGGAGTTTTACCAGTGGGTTGTTCGACTTGAGTCAAGCAAGTTGATACAAAAACATAAAGTTTTGTTGCTCAACATCAAAGTTCAGCTTCAATTGAACTATGTTGACCTCAAAAACATCAACATCATCTAGCAGGACATTTTGGGGATCAGGGAGTGTATCTTTAAAGTCCAGATGAAATGACATTTCGAAAGTATCTAAATTCCATATTGTGATGTATTTCCAAGTGAAACAGGATAGACAGGCAGGACATAACGTTGGGAGGAATTTGATTTGAATGTTGAAAAGTGGGCGTGTCATAATGAATCTTGAATCTGTGCTGTTAAGAGTTGAAGATTGATTGCACACACACACGTAAGCACACATCATATTTTGTTTTACATGAGGAAAACATGATTGGATTTTGATATGAGAATACAAAGAAATTGATTTTTTTTTTTTTGTGGCATATATTGTTAAATAGGTACACAATATGACCGGGGATGTGATCTAAAAGGGTTAAAAAGGCATTTTTTATTTTGTTGGTTGTTTACCTCATGACTCAAACCAACAGGAAGTCATTTTATTATCACTACATCAATACAATAACTTTTATCACTTCTTGCAGCCAGTCAGTATTTTGGCTTATGACTTTAGTCTACTTGTGCTGCTGTAACACTATTCTTCTAGATTTACAATTTTCCTGTAACTGTCACATGTGGCCACAATGCCTGCTGTTCAGCAAAAGGTTATATAAGTAGACTTTAAAGATTTCAGCAATTTGGGAAAGCTTCTTATTTACTTTCTTTTCAAGAGTGAGATGAAAAGATTGATATCCGTCTCATGTCTGTGCTTTAAGTAGAGTTGAGTAGAGTGAAGTTTTAATGTCCCCAGGGTCAATTTGGCCTGCAGATAGCAACCAATGAGTAGTAAATGCAGAAAAGACTAAATACATTTAAAAATGAACAAAAAAAGCTAATAAAAGTACACAAGTCAACATTTATTTGAGGTGCATTATCACAGAAAAGTATCTCAAAACTTTACCAAAAACATTAAAAACAACAGCAGAACTAACAATATACAGATGTCAGATCCTGACTGATCTGGTGTTAATGAAGTTGCTGCTGCTGTGCCGTGTGTGTAAATGCGCACATCACTCTCAATTTAAAGATGCACTTATCGTTATAAATAGTGGAGACAGCTGCAGAAACCGCTCCACTCACTGTAATAATAACTTTACTGATATTATAATACATCCATGGCCTGTATGTGTCTTATTAGCACCATATTTCTCCCCCTCTCTCTGACACCAGTTTTGAGGATGCTCAAAACATGCGGGGCTGAAGCAGGACCTACAAATTACTGCATTAATACCGTCTCTCTCTGTAGGGTAGTCAATACAAAATGGCGACCATACTGGGCAAGCAGACGCAATGGGGGAAATGAGAAACACTGTGAAACTGTTTGGGAATTAGTCACAGCACTTTGTTATATTTTCTGCCGAGCCTGTACAGTATACTTACATGTCACACAGTTTTAATTTCATAATGTTATGATATTTAAACCAACTATCCGTCAACACAGATTAGACCTCAATATATGAAACATGGAAATTTGTCCCCCCCAATATTTGTAATTGACTGGACATCAGACTCCCCCAGAAGCTGAAAGAAAGCTGATTTGTTCTCCTAAACTGACTCTAAAACGCACTGGATGTGTATCATTCACCGAAAACCTGCTGCGGCTTGTTTGTGTTCATGTTCAGCAAAGTGAAAAGCCGCTGTGAGCACAGTGCCAAAACTTTGGCTCCGTCCTGTAGGGGAGAAATATGGTGCTAACAATACACATATAGGTCATGGATGTATTATACGATTAGTAAAGTTATTTTTACAGTGAGTGAAGCAGTTTTTGCAGCTGTCTCCAGTATTTATAACAATAAGTACATCTTTAAATTGAGAGTGATGTGCGCAGCAGCAGCAACTTCATTAACACCAGATCAGTCAGGATCTGACAGTTATTAATGTTCTGTGTTTTGCTACACATCTACACAGGCCAGCTGTTATGAACAGATTCCAGCTTTATACAGTGGAATTGTTTGTAATAAAGCAGCTCTTATGGATGAATCCTGAGCTCCATCAGAGCTGTCAGGACATTTTATTTTAAGTAGCTAAAAGTCCAAAATAAGCCTACCACCCCCTTACCCGCTTAGTCCCCCCAATGTCTGACTGAAGATTTCGCCCTTGATTGTTTTTAATAACGTTTCACCATGTTGAAAGAATCGGTGACATTTACATTAAAGCTTACGTTTTATGTTATGTTTTCAAACATTACAAAACAGAATAAATAAGCAATAAATATTAAAATCTCCATATGAAAAACTTTGTTTAATATGCAGGTAGTAGCAGCTGACATAACTCACGGTTGCAGGTTGTCATAGTAACACAACACATTTTCTGGCTTGGGAGTTTTGCAGGAGCGCAGCAGTCAGAAAACAGTGAGTGTCAGAGCAGTGATGGAAAGATTTGAGATGGTAAACAGCTCAATTAAATGCTGAAACATCTCTTTCAACACAGAGATGACTGAATCTGAGCTGACCAACAAAACTACTCAGCTAACGGCTTAACGGACAGGTTTTGGCTGCTTGTGGAAGATGGATATCATTGTTTGTGCATTCACTGTGGTCTATTTTTCTTATAATTTTCGGTATGCTTATATAGATTTCTCTTCTAGAATGTAAGCAACTATAACATAACCCTATTTCCCCGGGATCAATCAAGTATTTCTGATTCTGATTCTAATTACTATAGTTAATTAATTAAATTCTTAATTGTTTCTCATTTCTCAAATATGGCTCATGCTTATACTATCTTCTCGCTTCAGTTGGACATTTAAGAGAAATAAATCAGACAAGAGGGGATAATGATAAGATCTCTTAGGGATCATACTTCTCACATTTGTCTCATGAAAGTCTCAGACTCATCTCAAGTTTTTTTCTTTACTATAACCAACTGCCCTACTTTGAGGGGTTACTATCTACAATGGAAAACAAAATCCAGAAAAGTAAAGCAAGTAGATTTGTACGGAAGCATATTTGCCTTGCCAGAAAATAAAAAACGGATCAGTATCACGTTATAATGTGAAAAGTTAAGTGAAGATATTTTCAATTTATTACGAAATACAAACTTATCACATCATAACAAGAAACTTTTCTTGTTATAACAATATACTATTTATCTTGTTATAACTATATGTGATAACGTATATTGTTATGACGTGAAACTCATATTGCTCATTTACACAAATGGTTTTAAGTTCTACTTCATGCTTGGGTTAAGACATGGCAAGATTGTGCTGTTACTGAGCACAGTGGATGATATTGTGATAAGTATGCATACACTAGTAAGGATTTTAAAATGCATAGGGGTAGCGTGATTTGAGATTTGAGTGTCTAGTACGATGGCCTGAGCTTTCGGTGAAGATAAAGTGACAAAGATTTAAATTTAGAGCAGTGACATTTTGTAATTTATGGCTATAGTCATTTTTCTAAAAAAGATACAACGTGTTAATTACTGAGCTTTGGAGATGTTGGTAGGTGTATTTTATAACATTGGAGATGTCCAAGCTAGAAGTTCTCCCTTTATTCTAGTCTTTATGCTAAGCTAATAACCCTCTGACTACAGTTCTGTACTTCATGCACACACGAGATCATGATTGGACCGACACTCTTTCAGCCATAAATCTAATGTAGCCTATCTCACCTCGTAAATGGTCACATAGTTTAGTCATTAATATTACACAACAGCGTTTGCACTGCAATGTGTCAAGAATAAAACATGAGACACTACTTTTGCTGAAAATAAAGTTGGAAAAGAGGCTGATGAGCCCTGTCATTCATAAAAAGCAGAATATCAAGTTATAACCGACCAGTCAGATGTGTGTAAAGGTGTGTGTGGTTATTCTGCAGAGGCCTGGTGTTGTTTTCAGCTGATTTAATGAAGGTAAACACAGAGAACGGCCACGCATAACGGCGCTGTGCTCTGGTGCGGCACTTCTCAGATGCTGGAGGGATTTAATGAACTGAAGGAGAAGCTTTTCATACAGTATAAACAACTGTGGACAGCAGATACTGAAAATCACTCAATCAATCAATTACATAAAATCACCAAGTGGCAGTGGAGTGACTTTGCTCCAGAAACAGACGTGGTTCTGAGACATCTAAGACCCATTTTCCACAAAAACACTAACAACTCACTTTGTGCTGCTCATTTGCGCTTCTTCTCCTGGCAGTTCACTGTGCATGCAGTGCTGGGCACCACAATACCACACAGACGGACAAAGCAAATTTCAAGGTCAGGAAAATACCAAACTGTCTGTGTGCTGCTTGCGCTGGTCGTTGCACTATCATGAAAAATAGGGCCCAATGTTGTATTTGGTGGTCAAATTATTTAAACTACTCTGAACTAGCAGCTATAATAGGCTACTCGCGGTCCTCTGTGTTCTGGTTATGATTGGATTTAAAGGTCCAACATAGAGTAAGCTTAGACATTATCGCTGTGACTGTAATACCTGCCCTAGACACTATCACGTATCACCATAATACCTGAAAGTGGGGTACAAAAGTCTTGTTGTCCCCCCTATTCTGGCGCTAGTGCATGAGATTGGTGTCTATCAATAAGCATATTCCCAAAATACTGAACTATTATTTTACAACATGGAGAGCTGCCTCACCCAGGACTGAATTGACCTCTTTGCCAAGTGGGGGTCTGACAACATGACACTGACCAAAGTTAAATACTGTGACAAAATGGAGATTGAACAGACCACCTGAGAGGCCATTTCTGACCAATAACTAAATTATGGCCTGAACTAAAAACATAAATTACCTTTTGGGGTCATTTGAACCAGGAGAAAAGACCAATAACTCAACACCCATGGACAGGGAACCCCTCTCCTTATCTACACAGACCACAATCATAAACTCTAACTCACACTCCTGAAGGACTTTCAGGGAATCTCTCTGGAAATCTGAGCCAAAACTGAATTTGTGTGAATTAAATGTCTAATCATTATGTAAAAGTTCAAGTTCAAGAATGGTATAACTTTCTTAACTGTGCTATAGTCTATTTAAAAAGATATTAATTTTTGATTTTATTACAATTTATTATGTGACAATACTGCCTTCCATTGATAAGGTTAGAACTTCATGTTAAATTTTAAATGTTAAGCATTAATGAATGATTATATGGTAACTATGCAATGGTATTTTAAATCACCTAAGTGTAACTTTAGATCTATTAACCTTATAGACAATCATTTTAATAGTTAAATTAGATAAGTAATTGTATTAAAAGAATTAAGTTACTGAAGTAATAGGAATGTAAAGATATAATGTGTGAAGAATTTCAGGTTTAACGTTTTTGTTTATAAAATAATAGTTATATTTGAACATTTTTATATCATGACTTGTAGATGGTTTGAGAAGATTGAATCAATGAAGGCTGAATGTCTAAACATCATGAGAAGTGTTAAAATGAATGTTAATGTTTGGTATGTTGATAGGCAGGATTCACTTACTATGAATTGAATGTATAATGCTTAACGGCTTTTCTGAATGATTTCACAATATATTGGTTACAATGTGACCTGAAGTATTCAGACATAGTGACTCTGAAGTGTGAATTTGCGTTTAAAACTCAAAACTTAATTCCCCCAGTGTAGAAATTTACCATCTCAAGTCAAAGTCAGCCACACCTTAAAAGTCCCCAAACAAAGAAACTTGTTCAAATTTATAAAACAGCCTCAGAGGAGTTTCTCTTTGAGCTGGTCTCCAGAAACTCATGAGTCAAGACACACTTCTCCTATTAAGACATCTCTTTTCTTTGTTTTTTGACCAAGTAAGCACATATGTTAATCTTTTATTGAAATAAGTTGAGTTTGTTTTTATTTTATTTGTAACATTAAGTCTTATGTTTACTTGAATAGTATTTGCTTTTGAACTCACATCAACTCACAGTGAGTTTATCCGTTACTAAATAGAGATTTGAATGTCAGATTAAACTTTATTCGGCATTAAACTAAGATTACAAGAAGCCAGTGAAAGCCTGAATCTTCAACTCAAACTGAAACATCACTTTGAAGAAGACAGCAGTGCTTAAACTGGATCTCAGCCTGCTTGCTGACAGCAGTATGGCCGACAGAAAGACTCTTTCACGGCGCACCCAGAGACAACGCTTAACCCTGCTTCACTAGTGGTTCAACACTGCTGCATCATCTACAACATGGCCCAAGCCAGGCTGCATTGCTCAATACTGCAGCTAACTACAGCTCAACCAACACAAACCTGGATCTGCTGAGACAATACCAACTACAATGAACTCATCAACAGTAAGGCATAACATGGCTTTGTGACCAAAGGTTGATGTCAAATAACATTAAAATTAAAAAGATAATTTCTTTAGAGAAGTTGAGTTAGCTTTCCCTTAGCATTCCCATTGCAATACGTTAGCCTCGACTCACACGCTTCGAGCCACTATTTCTAAACAGTTTTCTTTATCATTTTATTTTATTATCATTTAAAGGCCTTATTCTTTTTGTTTATTATCTTATGCTTTATCATGCATCCTCAAGACTAGAAAGGTGCTATATAGGTGCAGTCCATTTACCATTTACCATAGAGGTCACTGCTTTGAAATAATAATATTCCTGCTGACTTATAATGGATTTATAGACTAAACTAGAGAATACTTGGATGTATAATACACTGAAAAACAACACAGACAGTTATAATTTCAAAACCGTCTCTAAAACTGATGTAATATGAATTGATATAACAACTTTCTGCATGCCGCTGTGCATTAAATGCTCCCTGGGGGAGAGAGACAGACAAGGAGGAGACAGGGAGAAGGAGAGGGAATAATAAAAAGAGGGAGAGACAGAGTGGTAGGTGGACTTGTTGTGTGCAGATTACTGTGATGCTGCTGCTGAGATGCGAAAGAGAAGAGCACATGGTTGCACTAAAAGATGGAGGCATGTTGTTTCAGACTGAGAGAGAGACTTGAGGAAAATTACTTTTAGATGTGCACACACACGCACACACACACACACACACACACACACACACACACACACACACACACACGCACACACACACACATACACAAACACACACACAGACAAAGAGCCAAAGACAGACTGAGAAAAGCGAGAGGGGGTGGATAGCTCAGCTGACTTGCCTGGCTTGAAGAAAGAAATAAAAGAAAGACGTTGAGATAAAAGAAGGTGGCACTTTGCTGGTGGGCTGTAAAACCATTTTCTTTTGTTTGCTGACAGACTCACATTAATATGAAGGAATGACACCAGACAGAAGATAAATCCTGTGAGAGTGAAACCTGAAGCATGGCAGGCTGGATGAATGACAATAAAACACATTCAAATAGCACAGCTCAGATTAAACTGTTACACTATTAGGCATGCAATTGAAAAACTTGAATAGTAATTTTCTTCAATATTTGAGTCTAAGCATGTTTTCAAGCATGCTTATAAGGCGGAGAACTGTATCAGCTGTAACACTGTGGGGTTGATGATTTGTCCCTAATGACCTGATGAAAAGTGAATGAGGTGTCTGTGCTGGAGGTGTAACACAAAGCTACTACCTGTATCTGCATCTGTATGTGGCTTTACTCTGCTGTTCACAAAATATACATAGTTCCATATTTGAACCATGTACCTAAAGTAAAGGACAGGTCCACAATTCACAAAAATAGTCAGGAGCCCAAATGAACAGTGAAACCTGTTTTTCTTGCTGTAATCATTCCTCCTGTTCATACTGACCATTAGAAGATCCCTTCATAATGCACTTACAATGGAAGTGATGGGGGACAAAATCCACAGTCCTCCTTCTGTGCAAAAATGTATTTAAAAGTTTATCTGAAGCTAATATGAGGCTTCAGCGTCCAAATGAGTCAAATCAAGTAGAAATCTTTCAACGTTACAGTCTTTTTAGTGGCAAAGTCCCTCTTTTTGTTACTATACTTCCACCACAGCTCAACAGGAAACACTGTCTGAGGAAACACAAATTTGATGCTAAAAAGACTGTAAATGTGGCAGATATCCACTTGATATGACTAACTCAGACTGCTGAAGCCTTATATAAACTTCACACTGTGGATTTTGGCCCCCATTACTTACATTGAAAGCACATTTGAAGGGGATCTTTTAATAGCCAGTATAAACAGGAGGAGTGATTACAGTGAGGAAAACCTCTTTCACTGTTCATATGGACACCTGACTGTTGTTTTAAGACACACTTGAAAAATTGTGAACCTATCCTTTAATACAATAAACAATATCTGATCAATAACTATCTGAATCCCACCTCTAAATAAAATCTGTATCTGTTAATGCTCTGGGTGGAAATGAATAGCATTGGGCCATATAAAATAAAAACGAAGGAGGTTGTGCATGTAATGGGAAGAGGCCCAGATGAGCATAAGTCTGAAATAAGAATGTGTTCTGAACTGGTTCCATTTTTTTGTTTTTTTATTATTCTTAAATAACAAAACAGAACATGTCAAGGGAGCAAAATACACTTCACACATCAAATTAAATATACAATTTACTTGAACCGCTGTCCCAGCATGTGCACATATACACACATCACATACACCAAACAAAACAACAAACTAGCAACAATGAACAAAAAAAAAAAACCCACACATTCATAGGGAGAAATTCACAGTAACGGAGTATGCTTGGTGAGAAAAATAAAATCAATTTTTGATCCGCTTCCTGGTTGGCAAAATACCAACCAAAATTTATTAAGCTGCAAGGCTAATGAACCTCTTCTCGAACCTTTTATCTGTCCACACTTTTTTTTTCAGTAAAGAACAATGGAAAACATAAGGTACAGTAGCAACTTCTCACTTTTAGCCAGCACTGATTGTCACATTTGCTGGTTTAAAGAACAAACATCACAGATGGCAGATTGTATCAGCTGTAGCTAATTAATGTTAATTGGCTAAAATGAAACTTTTGGCTGTTGTGTTATATGCTCACTGCAAATTGTGTCTGTGCTCAGGCAAAGCTTTCTGTGAGGAAAAAGAAACTCCACTCTGTAACAAATGTGAGTTTTCAATGAAGTTCAACAAAACTAACAAGTTGTGACTCTTTTCTAGAGGAATGATCTAGCTCATCCCATCAATTCGTGGAGAAGCTATAAAATTTTATGCACATCATATCACTAGATCAGCCTAATAGTTCTCAGGACCTTCAGTATTTGGAGCAAGTAGCTGATGAAAAATAAGTTGCAAAGTAAATAAGCTATAGCTGTTGTGTCAGATATTTAACATTTCATATGTTCTGCTGCTCATCTCATTTTCAGTTTTTATCTACAGATATCAACATTAATTAGGCTGCCACTAAAACTGTTTCTGCCCTCTTGGCTAAAAAAGGTGATTACAGATCTTTCAGTTTCAGTTATGTTTAACAGAAGTAACAAGAAAAGGTTGAAGACTAAGAATTTTGAGATTATACCGATGATTATGAAAGTGATGTTAAGGACTTTAAAAGGATTTTGCATGCAAAGTGTTTAAAGATCTATTCAATAACTGATTAAAAGGTAAAAATAACAACATTGGTCAGAAAATGATCTTATTTAAAAGTTGTGTACATTTTAAACTTAAAACTATCCATACCAGCATGTTTCAGACTTGATTTGTTTACATTTTGGCAGCATTGGTGTGAGGGACCGAGTCTGCCGGCAATGAGCACAACAGGTAGTATTTTCAAAAAAAAGGTTTTTATTTACCCAAAGTATGAAGAAAACAAAATTTCTAAACAAAAGCAATAAAGAACAGGGCCCATAAAAGAGGTCAAATTAACAAAACTGTATAAACGCCAACTGAACTAACAGAAGACAAAACAAACAGACCTCATGACTAAACACAAGAGGGAAACTTATATACTGGGTGATCAGCCCATACCAACACAAGAGGGGTAAACAAACACAAAAGACAACAGCTAATTATCAAAGCAAATCAGGAAAACTAACTCCTTGAAATAAACATAATCCATACTTAACAAAACCAAGTTAAATTACTAACTGTCTCAAAAAGAAATAAACAGTGAAGCACTAAATTCCCCCCCACATGATGTGCCGGCCCAATCAGCATCCTCTGCTACAAAATGGCTGAGCTTGTGGGGTGGATCCTTTTGCCCGGCATTCCCAGCTCCCAGCAGCAGCACCGGTAAATCAAAGAAAACAGATTAGAAATTATATTAAATGAAGACTGTACAAAAGCTAACTAAATGTGTGCGCTTCAAATAGAAAACCAATGTACTGTCATTTAATAAAGTGTGTTATCTGAAACAGAAAGTGTGATTTATTGCAACTAAATGTTAAAACCAATTTAGACTAATAACTAAATGTATAACCAAAATTTAACTATAGAAACAAATGTGTGAGTGCAGAAGGTTACCGACTTCTTTTGGCTGTGTGGCGACAGCTGTGGCCATCACAATTGGCTTGTAACAGCTTCTATTTGTACTGTAACCATGTTTGTACTGCACAGACAGTCACCTGGATTACTCGACAATGTCATATCATTATATCTTATAAAATGCACATGCCAATTAATTTAAAACATTCACAGAGCCCTGAAATACACATGTGGCTTCCAGTGAATGAAACAGTCTATTAAAGTCTACAACAAAATGATGGGAATAAATTTGGGGTCAAAGGGTAAGATATGTAAGCAAAACTATTGTTTTTGTTAAAGCTTAAACCCATAATATTGAATTACTACACTATTAATATATCCATCTTCATAAAAATGAAACATTTATAGTGGTGTGTTTTCCCTGCTCCAATTCTGACAAATATTGATCTCTCCTGTCCTGGTTGACAATTCTTATGAAGTCTGACTTCAGCCTCGTCACTTAATGACATTTTCACAGCAGTGCTCACAAACAGTCCACCTGATTCTCGCTCATTTTTTGTGAAGTTCGAATGTGTTGAACAGATCACTGCTTTAGAGGCCTCAGTATGCTTCAAACAAAACACTTGTCAGCTTGTCTAACATTGTTTGAAACTCCCTTTCTGATGGTGGAGTAAGAGTGGGTTATGCGTCCGACATATTTTCTTCACCTTGCATTCAGAACAGGTAGAAACACTTTTTTTGTCGTACAGTTTTTGTCGTACAATGTGTCATTTGATCTAGTTTGTTTAAAGCATCGAGGACTTAAGGCTCTTCTTTTCCTTCTTCCACCAGAGTTCTGTAACCCAGTTTGAACACTGTGACAACATCCACTACAGCCACTGCAGCTAACAAGCACATCTGGGATTGAACTTAGTATCAGAGACAGTAAAAGTCTGGGCACAGTGGCTTCACTATTATTCATTGTGCTCTAGAATATTAGGCTTTGGGGACCAGCAAAACACACCTTGTGGTTTCATTGGATGTGTAAAGTGAAATGTATTTATTTAACATGTCAGTATTTTATTTCACCATCAAACCATTGTTTCCTGTGTACGTGTGGATATGTATTAGTGGATATGCTGTTAGTGGGCAGAATACACAGGCCTGTCAGTTTGCTGGTCATATGACACATAAATCATTCATCCCTATTATGTAACACTAATGGCACATATGATCAATTAATGACGATGCCATCATGAGCATTCCATATATTATTGATGATGCTGAGCCTGTAGCTTTAGCTTGTTCTGTATGCTGATCCTCCTAATAATGAAAATAAAAAACACAGTCACAATTCCAGTATCCTAAGTTTCTGTTGATGTTTAACATTTTGAGGTGTGATGAATTAGCAGTAAAGAGCTGATCTGTGTTACTTGTGCTTTTCCCTAGAGACAATAACTGTGCCTGTCTCACAGATCTTTACGAGTGTTCGTGTAGACACATGCTCTACTGCTTATGTGAAAATAGGGAAAGAAGCACTGGGCAGTCAGTCACTAAAATGGTACATATTGAATTCAAACTGAAACAAAGAAAAACTAGTGTATTTTAAGCAGCTAATTAATCTGAGAGTTTTTGGATGTGGTGTTTTCAGACTTTCAAAAACATCAAATGTCTGTATGAGATATGAGTCAGCAGCATCAGACCTGTAGCAAACACTGTCACTACAGATAGCTACAGTAGCTAGGAAGTTCTTCCACTCACAAAGGACAAATGTCAATTTTAGCAAAAACTTAAATTAATTCATTATTTTGTAATTATTTCATCATCCATCAAGGAAGACTGGAGACTGTCCTGCAAAAAAAACAACACAATAGTTTGTAATGTTCATTCGGCCAAAAATGACATATAGTTACGTTTGAGTGACAGATGCCATTCAGCGGCCGTAGTAATTATGACCTGGAGCAGTGGTGCAGTTCAAATGACGTATATATATATATGTGGACAGATTTCCTCATTCAGAGAAGGAGGGGTGGATGGAGGCATTAAGCCAACAGTGGACTTCATTTCCTATTTCCAAATGCAAGTCCGGACAGTTTTTTAAAAAGTGTGACTACGATCGTCCCCTAACCTTAACCCCGTGGTTATTATTGTAGCCATGATGACAAAGGTGGCCTAACTTTAAAGGTCCAGTGTGTAGGATTTAGTGGCATCTAGCAGTGAGGTTGCAGATTGCATCAACAGAATACTGCTCCCCTCCCCCTCCAAGCGCAGAGAAGAACTTACGGTGGCTGCGAAACTCACAAAAAATGCAAAAGGCCCTCTCTAGAGCCAGTGTTTGGTTTGTCTGTTCTATGGTGGGCTCCATGAAGGGGACCCACTCCCTATGTAGATATAAATCTAACCATTCACACACTGATGGCACAACATCAGGAGCAATTTGGCGTTCAGTATCTTGCCCAAGGATACTTCGACATGCGGACAAGAGGAGTCGGGAATCGAACCGCCAATCTTCCGATTATTAGACGACCCGCTCTACCTCCTGAGCCACAGCCGCCCCGTTAGATGCCATTAAATTCTACACACTGGACCTTTAAGGAAGTAGTAACTTTAACCCACACCACGTTTCTCTAACTTCAGCAAAGTGATTAAACCTAACCAAATGATTTTTGGGCCTAAACCTTACCAGACCTTAACCACAGCGTTGTCACATCATAAAACCTCTTTATTTTGCACAGTGATTTGGAAAGCACAAACAAATGATGTTGTCCTGGTGATTACTGCCGATTAGAAAATGCTCCTATGTGTCGTTCTGGAGTCACATGGTCAAACAACGTACTGTATTTGTTGATCAAATTGGAGGACTTTTTTATTTTCTGCCAATTACCTAGGTCCACATTACATTAATAGATCAATTATATTCTATGAATTATTGTTATATACAGTACCAGTCAAAAGTTTGGACACACTTTCTCATTCAAGGCAATGGGAAGGTCTGTCCAAACTTTTGACTGGTACTGTACAGCTGGAAAGTAATGCCAAAAATGTGATACAAATGTCAATAAATTCATGTACTTAATAAATAACTGTATAAGCCTTATTGTCCCAGCTGGTTTTCTGTCACTCTTTGCCTAAATTACATTCTACGTGGTATTAAAAATTAAAAATTTAACTTGGTGAATTCAATTCAATTCAATTCAATTTTTATTTATATGGCGCCAAATCACAGCAAACGTTATCTCAGGGCACGTTACACATAGAGCAGGTCGAGACCGTACTCAATAATTTACAGAGACCCAACAATTCCCCCATGAGCAGCACTTGGCGACAGCGGCAAGGAAAAACTCCCCTTTAACGGGAAGAAACCTCAAGCAGAACTGGACTCTAGGTGGGCGGCCATCTGCCTTGACCAGTTGGGTTTACAGAGAAAGAAGGAGGGAGGGGGACGGGGGAAGGGGAGAGGGGGGTGGGGTGGAGAGCGACACAGAGAAGCGTAATAACAACAGCAACAACAACAATAACCGTAACAACAATAATAGTAATAGTTGTAATACTTGTAATAATAATAGCAATAATAGCAGTAGCAGAAATGGAAGCAGGACATCCACAGGACCATGCCACAGTCCCCACGGCCATGGCCCACCATTCAGGCACTGGATCTTCCTGTGAGACGAGAAACAAAAACTCCGGGGAAGAAGTCAAGTTAGTAACATGCATTAATGGTACATGAAAGCATACAAATGGAGAGGAACACTCTATTGAACATTGCAAAAACCTTTCAGTAACCCCTAACAAAAGTAAAACCTCTCAGTAACGACCTTACATCACTGGCTATAATCACTGTAACCACTGTAAGACTGACCTGAGATCCTGTGGCTACTTTAACATATTGAGTACCAAGAACTCTGTCAGAGAGGAGTGCTCTTTTTACCAGGCACAAGAAGGAGTTTTTTGTTCCAAAATAAAACCAGAGAGCATTATGAAAATATTGAATGCAAAAACAGAACTATTTTCTAAAACCATGCTCAGATCATCTGTTTAATCCTGTATCTGTGGTGGATGTGGTGTTGTCAGGCAACATGACCTCCTCATGAATATGAACATGTGCTCCCAATTACAGGAGGCTATGTGATCAGGACCAAGACTGCTGACTTGTGTTTAGCTGGTGATAGAGACTGGAAGTGGCACAAGTGAAAATGGGCTGGTTGTATAGTATATACATAGATAAAAACAGTAAATAAAAAAATGTAGAATAAAATAGAATAGCTATCAAATGAATGGACAATGAATAAATAACATATTTATTATGTATCTCTTCATGTCAGTGTTCATTATTTATTTCTTGCCACATTATTTTATTTTCACATTTACTTCCCTCTTTATGTTGTGTTTTTCGCTATATCTTCAAAAGATATAGATGGACATGAAAGATAAATTATTTTCTGATTTTTTTCACTCTGTCACAATACTGCTAATTGATATTTTCAATAAAGATAATGATGTTTTTAAAAAAAGAAATGTGTGATATTTCTAAGGGAGCAGAAAATAAAAAATAGGATCTTGTATAGAGAAGTGTACTGAAATGTACAGATGTTGGCCTCTTCAGATGGTAAATGTGTGGTTGGGTCAAGCAAGGCAAACAAACCCCATGGCAACAGCAGTCTATCTAATGCCTGTTAGCCTGAATCTCATTACCACAACGTCCTAATCACATCCACACCTCTCTACAGAGAGACACGAGGGTCCCGGCCCAGGAACATCTGCCCAGGCTGATGTCAGGGCGGAGCAGGCGGAGCAGCTGTCAGTTCAGGTTATTGCTGAGGAGGAGCAGGAGGACACAGAGAGAGGTTGAAGCACTGCTCTGATCACAGATGACACACACACTCACACACCGACACACACTCCGCTGATCAGTGATGACACCCAGACAAAGCAGACGCTGCTCCGTCAGTCATCATATGGAACACAAACCTAGAAGTTCAGATAATGAATGTGATCCAGTTTCAGTGAGAGGGAAGATGAGAAAGGTTTATGCGAGGTACTGGAGATCTCAGACATGCATCTTAATTAATTCTACAGTGAGCTGTAGTCCTGATGTTATAAGGCAAACACTATTGTAAATGTCAATATGATTTTAAATGAGCCTTTCTTTACTTCTGAAACAGACCCAAAAAGTCCATTTACCTACAGATAAAAACAGGAGGTAACTAACCACTATGTAACCCATATGAAATATAGGGCTACTAAAACTCAGTATGTCATCTTGAGGTGTAGTTGCATGTGTTCCCAAAGGGGAGTGCAATACACTGTGCATTGTGGTAGAGAGCGCTACGCATGATCATCATTTCATTTCTGTTGGAGGTCTCTTCCTGTAAACGTGCTGCAAACCGACTAAGACTTTGTTGGTATGAAACGCCACAAAACAGTCCAATCATTTCAATATATTAATGCTAATAAAAAGTTGTTCTTTTATCAGAATTCCAGCTGTGAACATGAGGGAGGCAGTTTCTGTCGAGTTCTAAGTGTTTGAAACTCCGGTGAGTTGAAGCACAAGTTTCTTTGCTAGTAGCCAGCTAATGCTAAATGATAAGCTAAGCACTTGCCACTGTGAGAAGATATTACACCATACTTACTGTTTAAGTTCAGATACTTTTCATAAAAACCAGGTTATGAGAATGTTGTCTAATGTTTCCAACGTACTCTGGTGCATATTGTATCATTGCATTAATGTTCCATAAAGATCGCTAACACTAATAACTAAGCTCATGCTAATTGCTAGCTTTGGCTAGTAGACAGCATTGCCCTTATTTTGTGACATTAAAGCCATTCGTTTTTAGCTGGATTAACACACTTTAATGGTTTGTAGTACAACTGCATTGTGATTGAACTGATTTTGGTTGATAAAATATACATGTTAAGTAAGATAGTAGTGATAATTCAATTCACATTCATGTTTAAGGTGGAACATATTCATTTTATTCATAGAATTCATTTGTTAATGCTAAAATACCATATATATGTGATATATATTAATCCATCCCATTGTAATTAATTTATAAGTGCTAAAATACCAATTGTTGTTGTGATATATGGCAATTGATCTCATTGTAATTGAAGTATATCCTCAGTTGTTGGTTATACATTATAAGCTGTTCTACATGAAGAAGTTAATGAGGTCAAATGAAACAGAAAGTGAACAGAATAACTTATTACTCTACACTATTTGTGTAGATTGGTTTCTTGACTACCAGATAGAATCTGGAGGATTTCGTGATTGCAAGCCCAGCCCAGTGAGACTGTGGACTGTCGTGGAAGTGGTGTGGCCTACCATAGGATCTGACAAGCTTAATTCGTCCATTCAGACAGCAGATAAGAAAACGTACACACTATTAGCTCTACCCGGGTAGAAACAATCATAGTAGTAGTACATTCAACACATACAAAGACAAGGAACTCAACTTTTGGATTTCAAACTCCTCAATTTAAAGGAGCATTCAACACACACAAGGACAAGGAACTGAACTCTTTGGATCTCAAACTCCTTAATTTAAAGGAGCATTAGTTGAAGATTCCAATGCAGAAGAGACTTATTCTTTTTATTTTATTTGTTATTTTTAGCTCTATTTTAATTTTTTTAAATACAAAAATCGGCACTGTATGTTGTGTTATTGCAACTCAACACCAACTCCTCTCATGAGTTATTCAAGGCATACCACGCCCTGAACCTAGGTAGATATTAGTGTCCCTATTACTATCATTGGTAAGACTAGAGGTGCTACAACTACATCGTCTGACAAAATGAACAAAAATACAGATTTATGACAGCAGCTGTGCTGAGAAAGTTAGATGTGACAAAAGGTTGTCATATTCTAGAACAACCTGATTAAACACATTTAAATGAGCTTCAAACTATAAATTAACGCTTGCAAAAGAGGGAAGATGTTAGCAAACAACTGGAAACTATATGGCTGCTGAGGATCAGACGCTCTGCTTCTGAAATTCTTCCTGTGGACATTGAAATTGGCAGAAAGAGCTCTGCTCTTCCAGGGAGCTCTCAAGGAGCAGCAACAAGGATCCTGCTGGGAGAACTATTCCCCCCTTAATAGACACATACATGAACATTAGATCTTAGTTAAATTAACAATATAGAAAATGTAGGACATGAGGAGGTTGGACTGGTGGAGGGAGCTGGGGGAGTGTATCAGCACACTAATAGAGTCGTGAAGTTGGAGGGGCCAATTCCCATTTCAATTTATTTTAAAAATGATATTACTGAATAAAGAAACTCAGGAATCTCCTGGAAAATATAGCAATCCTATATGATTATATTATGACCACCAGTTTACATAATTTTAATTTCATTTCTGAGAAATCACGTTTTCTCTGTGATTTTGGTGGATGGCTAAGAATACCACTACAATACCCATGACCCTCGGCTGCCATTGCTATGGGGATGAAGCCATGGGCGTGGATCACAGTGTAACGAATTCAAAACACTTTGTTGCTGAAGTTGTAAACAATAGATATAGTAGTTGCTGAATTCACTCCAAGTGATCCAGAAACTAAAAGTAAACTGATTCACTCTGTAGATTGTAAAATTTTTCTCAACAAAAGTTTTCTCAACACCATAATCTTTAGCTCCTGCCCGCCGTTAACAGCACGTGACCAAATTTTGCCCTCACTGTCTAAAAAATTGGGGCAGTTCCAAAATTTCGGGGGCACTTTTAAAAAGTGGTAATTAGTGCATAAAGTTGTTGTGTTTAATGTAAAATGAGTCCCCATTAAAATGCATACAGTAATCACCACCTTGTGTAACCATAACCACCTCAGTAAACACGATCTCATGTACAATAATAAGCACATGAAAAGCAAAACAATGCAACAAAAATTCAACAACTAAGATTTTATTTAGGAAGAGCCTTCAGTATAAAACACTAGATGGCAGTATAAGATAATGATCATGAGATGTGACAATATTTAATGGGCTTGATCTAATTAGATTTAGCAAGTTCTGGATGGGGTGATAATGTCATATTCAGATCTCCTACAAGTCAAAACCAGTCAATGTAGGTCTGATGAATTGCATGCCACAGCCTCAGGTGTTTCACAAAATTACAGACTAGTGCTACAAGTACTGTCAAAAGAGTCAAAATGAGTGTAATATTCCTTCTTTATTGATGCAGGTCTGGAAATAACTCTAGCTTAAGTTTTTTAGTGTGCTGTATTTCATCTCCAAATGTACCCCTGCTGACATTTTGAACATGGCTGAAATAACATTATAGACTCCACCATCCAGCACTGCGTCATTGGTTAGTAGACTGAAAAAATACGTTCTAGATTTGGGACTAAAAAGCTTACTTCACTTGGTGCATCAAGCTCAATAACGTTAGTCAACGGCACTGATTACCCCACCAGTCGGCAAGACCCACATGTAGGCTGTAACATTAATGTTATCTAGGCAACTTGCTAACACTAATGTTAGCTAACGCGCCAGACCAAAGACATTTTAAAGCGATAATGTTACTTACCATAGGCAAATTGATGATGCTTGCTTGTTGGGGATGATGAGCTGAATACTTTTTAACCTGTTTGCTCCCTTTAACAAAGTTGTTATTAGCTTTTAGCTGTCCCAGGCTATGTTTGGGTGGGTGACCCCTGCATGCTTTACAGAAGAGGAGAGTCGTCTTATTCACCTCTTCAACGCCAAGCCAGTCTAGTTTCCATTTTTCAATTGTAGAAGCAGCAACTTTCTTTGCTGTCTATTTGCTGGGGGTGGTGTTGCTGACGGCCCAGGATTTGGGTTGCTTTCTTCGGTAACAGTTAAAGCTTTTTTTAATGAGGTAGCAGTACATCGCAGCAGCCAACTTCACTGCAGGTGCAGGATGGCCTGACCTCTGCCAGGTATCGTAACAGCAGCGTAGTGTGT
This sequence comes from Scomberomorus guttatus, assembly GCA_038419695.1. Classification (NCBI taxonomy): domain Eukaryota; kingdom Metazoa; phylum Chordata; class Actinopteri; order Scombriformes; family Scombridae; genus Scomberomorus; species Scomberomorus guttatus. The sequence continues at coordinate 3,222,689 of CM076445.1, forward strand.
GAGTGTGTATTAGAGACAGAAATGGAAATGAAATGAATTGAATGAAAATAAAATGATTGATTATTGGCTTAAACTGGTAAATATAAAATTATTTTTTTCGAAATCTTTTGGGCAATTTTTGCCCCTCGATCTCGGCCTTTAGGGACATTCTGAGATTTCTTGGGGCATTTTTGCCCTGATAGAACAATATCCTAAGATATGAGTTCTCTATGGAAGGAAGACTTGCTGTTCTTAAAGTTAGTGGATGACCATTAGAGTAAAACATCTTGCTTCAATTTTTGGCTATTTTTATGCAAATTTAATGGAAATGATTTCAAGTAGTGTTTCCTTAAGCATTTCATTCTTGTCAGGGTTTATAAGCCTTTAGACTGTAGGAGATTAAAACTCTGAAATGCAGAGGAAGAATTAGAGACTGAGGATAAAGAAAAGATATTCATGCATATCAGTGCTAAGTCTGAAAATGTCCCTACAGAATCATTTCAGGTAAAGAGCCTCTCACAGACAACCAGTGTAGTATTGATCAGCTCTGCAACAAATAGGAATCAATCAAACTGCCTGCTGTCCATCACATCAGCTGTAATCGACACTGACTGGACCTGATCTGGTTCTTAACAAAAGGCCCAACATTATGTGCTTGATATATGATGTTGAATGGACCAAAGACCTGGCTGACGGTATGACAGACAACACCAGAGCTGTCCAATAAATTTTCCATCTCTTGGGTTTTTTTCCATCAAGGCGGCTCCTCCACCACACCAGATGTTTTACTGCTTTCCAGGGAATTCCAGCTCACAAGATCTATTGCCTCAGTCTAAAATGACTGTTGCAATTGGAAAATAAATATTTCATTTGGCCAAACACATACAGGCCTGTCTGAGAACTGACATGAGAGTGCTCAACAGCTTGGGAAGCAGGCACTCTCAGATGGCTATTGATGGTTAGCGAGGCCTTTTCTTCCTCATGGAGACTATTGAGATAAATGCTGCAAATGCATTGGATGTGGACAGGGGGTTACACTGGTGGCTGCTACACTGTAAATAGCAGCTTTTTGTTGCAGAGCATTTGAGTGTTCAATTAAACCAGGACTTGTATAGATTTTAGAGAATTTAAGAGTCAGTAATTCAGTTGAGCCCTTTTCAAAGATGTTCAGTCACTGCACAGACTTTGCACGGACTGTGCATCATTGAAATGTTGATGTTGTTTTGTAGTGGTAAATGAATGTATCAATAAGCTATTACCTCCAGTCATTGATCAATGTGAGCAAAATAACCAGCAGAATGACTCAGATCTTTTATTGCACTCAGGTTTTCAATGCACACTTTAGATATTTGAATGTTTAGTCTGCTGTTTTTGAATGTTTTTTACACAAAGAGAGAAATTTCATTCAGCTTTATTATGGTTGAAATGAAACTCAAAGTTGAGATATATTGACTTTTAGTCTCTAGTATAGGTCAAATCACAAAATGGTGAGTGCTGAAACTCCAAACCCCCAGTTTGTATCACAGGCTTTCCTTAAGGCTCTCTTAAGCCGTGTTTCCACCTCAAGAAATTCTGCCAGGGACTAAGAACCTTTTGAGGAACTCAGTTCCTCTACCTGCATTTCCACTGGAGGGAGTAGGGTATAAATGAAGTTCCACAGAGATTGTTTTACCCCCCAAAAAGTCCCTGCTTGGGGGTTAGTACTTTCCAAAAGTCCAGGAACTTTGGGGGCAGGGTTTGCAGGGATGACTGTCACTGATTGGTCAAACAACTTGCTTCAACTTGTGTATCGCTTCATTCATAAAACAAGTACAGTAGTATTGATTTAGGACCAGTTTAGGACAAGGAGAGGACATTTCTCTTCGTTTGTTAACGTTTAAAGTAAAGTTAGATTTAGATTAGAAGCGGTGGTTGAGTAAGCTAGAGAGTGAAAGAGAGGCAATGGTGGTAGAGAGAACAAAGCCAGTGAATTTAAGAAATAAAACATTATTTTCTGATTGTTCCATGTTGTTACATTCTAAAGCAGAAATAAATAACCATCAACACTCTCCTTTTCATTCATTCATTAGATCAAACTCATGCAGCAGTGAATATAAAGAACAACAGGACAAATCTGTGTTGTTTTTTCCCCATGTGTGAATGCTGTGTTTCATGGGCTGCCATCATTTTTCAATTCCTCATGGGTCTAATCTGCAGGATCTACCTGGTTCCTCAGATGTGGTGGAAACACAAACAGGACTGCACAACAGCGACTTCTAATTCCAAGTTTAATTCCTGGGATTAGTTCCTGTGGTTCCAAAGTACCTGGAAATTTTGGTCAAAAGGGGGCTTAAGGTGATATCATCATCAGGGTTATACATTTTCTCAGACTTGACAAAGCTCCTCCAGAGACACAGAGGACATTTCAATCAGAGACTTAATCAAAGGAGTTTTTAATTAAATTTATTTGACAAAGTGTGCACAATAGGTAAAGTTGAAGAAATATGTGAAGAGTCTTTGGCGATTAGGCCCCATCATGACATCATAATATTAAGGGGGACGTCATGCCATGAATTGTACAGGAATATCCCCCCGATAGTCTAGACACTGGTGGTGGTGGAGAGCAGTGGCTGAAGATCTGGATGGATGAGATGTGGACGAGGAATCTGATAGTGAAATTACAGCTGACAGCAGCAGAGAGAGGAACAGTTTTTAAAGTCTGATAGCAATGAGATGATTGGCTCACGGAGGTCACGGTATAATCTGATTGGTTTAACTGAAAGCATGAATGCCCCCAGTCAGCTGATGAGTTGGAAGCAGGAACAAAAAGAGAGGAAGAGAGGGGTAGAGAGAGAGTAAATAAATAGTCTTCCTGATTGAACTTTTGCTAAGCTTAATTATACAATTGTTTTCACAGGCTGAGTATACTAGCCATGACAAGTCAACTAAACTACATGTGTAATATGTAAAATCAGTGGAGTGTCCCTTTGAAAGTTAGCCAAAATATGTGCATTTGACTATTGACAGAGATATATACATTTAGCATATTACTGTAAACACTGCTGCCACATCACACATAAAAGACACGCATTTAATGAGTGAGGACGTTGTTTAAACCATCATCAAGTTACCACATTGATAACTAGATGAGATGAGTCAGGATCTCCCAGGTAACCCAGGTAAAATTCAATCATTCAACATTCCAACTGAGCTAATGGTTATTTACTAAGTACCATGAAATGGAGAGGTGCTAACAGGGCAGATTATTTTTTGATAACCACATAGGAATAGTAATGAAATATCTAGGCTACTCGGAAGTTGTTATCCTGTGAAATGTGTTATATTTTTCCATAACTGCACAAGTTGAGATGGATTACCCTCTTTAAAAAGTCAGTTCAACCACAACTATAACATGTTGAACACATTGTCAGAATACCACGAATGTCTGTACCATATTTTGTGCCGAGCCATCTAGTAGATATTGAGCTATTTGCCTGGATAAGTGACATGTTTTTAAACATGTTGTTTAAAAACATGTTTACCATTTAAAAAAAAAAAAACAATGAAACCTGTAAGTTTATAATGAAAAAAGAAAAAGCTGTAACAATCCAAATCTAACAGACAAAAGTGTAAAACTAACTGATGTAACTGGAAGTATAGGGTTTCTCAAAGGATTGCATTAAATTCCTCATTCATGAGTTCATGTGTGATGTGGACCTCTGTATGATTGACAACCATGGCACATTCACTGGCTTGGTGTGAGCCCTGTAACTGGTCAGATGACTCTGAAAGTAGCATTTGTTTGGCTTAACGCAACATAAATCCCAGTTACAAACACCATGAGCTCCAGTGCTGTAGAAAATGAATCTCATATAAAGTTAATGTGACCCAGTTATTTCAAAGATGATACCTGTCAAACCACTAACATTACCATCAGCACAACCCTTTCCACACTCACACAAGACTGCATATGCCTTCTTTTATTTATGATTTTTAGTTTCAGCTGGAGCAACAAAACACGAGCAGATTAGTTTGTAACTGCCATCAGTGATGAATGTGTTTGAATAAGCATATTTCATGCACTGTGTACAAACAGAAGCTGACAGACCATTAACAATGCTTTTCCCTAAAGTGCACGCTGTAAATGTAAGGCAGCAAGTTTTAGTTCAAGACAGACCCCAGACATGACATTTCAGGAGCTGGGCAAAAAGGCTAAGGCCCAGAGATGCAGATTTAGAATTTTGGGAGGAAAGCTGAGACACTTTCTGGGAACCCTTTGTGGAAAACTGTTTTTTTCACAGTAGGTCTCACCATTAGCTGACATGCTAAACTTGACTGAAGATATCAATGAGTTTGAGCCATGCTAGCAGTGTGGTTCTAGGCATTGTAGTGTTGGTCAGTCGGTCTGTCAATTGAGAGTGAAATATCTTGACAGCAGAGGTGGCTGGCAACAAGTTACATTTAGTCTGTTACGTGTACTTAAGTAACTTTTTTAATTTTGTAAATTGTACTAGAGTAGTTTTAATGCAGGATACTTCTTACTCTTACTTAAGTACATTTTAAGAGAAAAATCAGGACTTCTACTTCTTCACATTTGGATAAATTCATCACTGCTTTTATCTATCATTTTATGCATTTATGCACTTTCCATTAAGAGGCTGGTGGTCAGCTGACCCCAGGTCTGCTGTGGCTCTCTGTTATGCCAGTGATGCCTTGGTCTCACTTTTTTTCCCCCTTTTTCAACTGTCAGAGTATGGCTTTCAAATAGCTGCAGCTAATATTAAGAGAGTGCAGTGAGCTCTGGTTGTGAGCACTGGTCTGAGGTCAGTACATCAGAGAATCATGCTGACACTGAACTGACAGAGTGGTAAGTGTGTCTATTGTGCTCATGCTAACGAGTTTAATAGTATATACATACAATATATCATTCTTCAGAACTATGACTACTCCTGCTTCCTGTAATATAAATATCTGAGCTCACGGTGTGCGTCTTTGTGACTGTATTATTATGACATTATATTATGTCATTTGTGTAGCCTGATGAAGAAAAGGAGAGAGCAAATTAAGCACGCAAAGAAAGTTACTTCTTTTAATTTATGTGGACATGACTAATAAAATATTTTAACCAGATGCTCTTCCTCTTGTAAACGTGACAAAGTGACCACACCTGTATTTGTAACGAGGGGAAGGGGGATTGACTTTAAAGGGTTTAGGTTTCTTTTGATCAGGTGTAGGGTGACACTGGGCAACCAAGGAATTGAATTAAAATTCTAATTTATTACAAAACTAAAAATAGATTACAATGGTTTAAAACTAAACTAAAACACAGGTATTAAAGATACTAAAAAGGTCGGTATAAAATCTAAAATAAAATATATATAAAACTGTTTTAAAAAGCAAATTGAAAAGGGTTAAGAAGTTTTGGGCTAAAAATAATTAGAAAGTCTTGAGAAATAATTTTACAAATTAAGAAATAAAAATGTCCTCGCTGGCCTTCACAAATGTCCTCTGGTGACACTGGTCTTATTCATGGGTGCAGGACGTTGGTTGCCAGCTGGCTCGTACTCCCCTGGCCGCTGTCTTCTCGTGTACCGCTGGGCTGTGCTGGTACTCTATTTACAGGAAAAGAACCAGCAGTAATGTATCCCACACCACAACCACCTGCTTGTGCCCCAGAGTACTGTTGTTCCCAATACTCACACGAGTTAAGAGCTCTGCCCGACTTTTGTGATACGCTGCATTCCTATGGGTGCTCGCTTCTGTTGGTGGCTGGCCAGCCTGCAGTCACCGTAGTTGCTGCTTCTCTCGCTGTCCTGCATGCCCTGCGGTCTCCTGGAGGGGAACGGTGCTTCAGGAGACGGGAGCGTTACCCTGCCTGTGGCGCTTGCCATGGTGGGGCAACTTCTTTTCCCTTGACCTCTGGCAGGTAGCCCAGATATACCTTCTCCTGGAAATACAGTTCCACCTCCCCAGCTTCCTCATTACTCCCTGCTCGCCAAGCTCTGCAGGGATTGGTTAACTGGAAATCACTGTATAGGTGTGGGTGACCAGGGATGATCACAGGGAGATTAAACAAAAACACATGCAAAGAAAAAACAAAGTGAACTAACATGCAAAGCAAAACTACATAAACAAAAGATAATTCAAAATACATACAAACCACAGAAGATCAATCCAAAATCAATACACAAATATTTATTTTAAAATCTCTCCTTTGTGACATATTTAATAGGTTATTCATGGTGAAATTTAACATCATTATCTCCTAATGATCCTAAATGAATCTTCCGATATTAGACATTTTCAGTAGATTAGAGACTGATTTGGCCACTTCTGTAATCTTATTGTCTTCATTTGATTAGCATGTTGACTCTCTTTATATTTACTTTTCTGACATAATGAACATGGTCCATACATATCTAATTTGCTCAATCATAATAAAATATAGGAGACAATCTGTTTGGACGATGAGGAATGTAACTAAACATGTCTTAATAGAGTATAATATTAATATTCACATTGAGAGCTACAGACTGGGAATTTTGTCCTGGTGTAAATGTAGTAGATGATCTAATCAGGAGACAATGATGTGACGTTTCATCACTAACCATAGATACAATTGTGTTCACTTTACCTTTACCTAAGGAAGACTATCTGTGGTTGAAATTACATTGTTGTCATATTCACATAAAATAAAAGAATTGGGGAAAAAAGAGTGTGCCACTATTTTTCTTTTACTTGCTAGTGTTTTTTTCAGTACCCAAGTAGTTTTTTTTTTCAGTACCAAATTTATTTTGATGACCACTCTGACTTCTACTTGAGTACTTGAGTTTTCACTTATCCAGGCAAATAGCTCAATATCTACTAGATGGCTCGGCACAAAATATGGTACAGACATTCGTGGTATTCAGACAATGTGTTCTTGGCAGCATTTACACTTGTCATTTCAAGCGTCTCAAATCCAGAAAAATACAGATGTGATTTAATACACTTTTGTTTACATGCAGCCACATGTGGCTCTGGTAGCCACATCACATATGTGATTGCATATTATTGGTTGCATAGTATTGGTTTTTCTGGCCTACATGCAAATCAGGGTCAGACCTTGTCCAGCCCAGAGCGGGGTGGTAATGCACCCAGTTGACGTGACGTGTATTCTCATATTCTCATCTATTTCCTATATTTACCTCGTTACATATTTTGTTCTTAAAGGCCTACGTACTAAACAGCATTATTACTTTTTGTTTCTTACTTCAATATAGCCTCCTATGAGAAATATTATTCATGTTTCTACCCAGTTACCGCAGTTACAGTACAATCACTGCACCTGTTGCAGCCAACATGAGTCTCATATTTTACCTTTGAGACTCGTGTTTTAATGCTGTTATTCATCATTTGTGATGTGAAAACATCATATTTCCACACAGAGAGATATAAAGTGTGTGTCTTTGTATTAGGTTAGTTAAAAAATCCAAACGCAACACAGAGTGTCTCACCTGCCAGCTGCTGACAGCGCTGTCAGCTGAAGAGTCAATCACGCTGGATGTTAGAGGAGGGGATGGTAGAGATCCTGGTACATCTATTTAAACAGTAGTTCAGCCGACTTTACTGAGCTGAGAGCTTGGAGCAGAAAACACAGTTGCTCTGCTCTGCGTTGCGCTTTCTTCCGTTTCTGTCAAAGTTATGTATTTAGGTCTTTTAGAGACAAGAATCTGCAAAAGTCTACAGTCTGTCATGCTGTCACCATGCGTTACTCTGTGTATAATGTACGTGGATAAAAAACAAGGCAGCGATTCAGCTGACAAAATGCAACTCGACTCGGGGGCTTCTCAACTGATGCATCGACTCAAGCCAATTAAAATATATATATTACATCAATATCAGGGCTACAACTGACAATTACCAATTTAACCTGTCTTGTCATTTTGATTTGTCAGTCTGAAAATAGTGAAATATATTTAGCGCATGTCAACATGCTAACACGCAAAGCATTAGCATAGTCAGTGTTAACATGACAACCACACCCTGAACATGGAAAAGATGTATTGATATTGAACAGGTCTGAACCTCACTTCCTGTAGGTTGAGACTGGACCAGACATGGTTATGATAGTAGGTTTACTTTGTAAAGACTGTCTGCTGCTGTTGCACACTGACACACTCCACAGCAGATCCACCTACATGGGGCTCTAATACTTGATGTGTGATCATGAGAGACAACTAAAGTGCTGTTGCTGGACCATCAGCTTTGTACCACAGGCTTTTACACTCCCACCCATCCTCCAAATTGAAGCTCCCTCTCTCTGTGGCTCTTTCTCCTTGTTCTTTCTGCTGTTGCTTTCTTTTGGAATCAGTGAAACAATTTTAATAAATAGGTTAGTGAATTAGATGGATCATATGAGGATTGAAAAATGTGAAAATAATAGGAAAACCATTTGTTTATTCTAGTTTACTCAAATGTTCTGTCCATGTTAGACTAATAACATGCACTCTGCATACCTCAGCTAACTGAAGATCATGATGTCAACTCAATAATATTAATCATGCAGGACTCAGTACCACTGCTTGCACCAGGAAAAGCCTTTTCCATGCCAGTGCTAATGTAGCATTCACACTGGTTTTATCTAGTAGCAAACCAAGAGGCTGATTTACTTGATTGACTTACTGTAAATTACCATCATGCTCACAAAATGTATTATTACCGCATGTTTTCTATTTAACAGGATATTTACTAAGACTGATGATGTAAATGAGCACAGCCACAGATGAATAAATTTAAATGCTGCGCTGCTGCTAATCGAGACCTGATGCCAGGGTGATTAGGATGCGTCTTGCACATGTCTGGGAAGCAGCACAGTGCATCATGGTCTGTTTTTCTTACAAGAAAGATGGCATTCTGGGAGCAATATTGGTTAAATATTGCTATCAGGAGATCAATCCAATCACCGATTTGGTACTTCTTAAAACTTTTAAATACGATAGAGTAAAATTGAACATCACTGCCTTGATGAGAATACTGCTGCAAACAGAGTTTTAAAATCCCATTTGTAATAAGTAGATGAATAGCTGCTTCAATCATACTGCACTGAACTAATCCTGCTGTGAGTGGCTAAATGCCAGGAGAAATACTAATTCAATCAGAAGGCAGCTGAGGGAGAGGAACTGTATGAGAAGTAACACTGCTATCACAGCGGTGCTCTTTTGGCTTGTGTGCTGGTGCTAAGTAGATACTTCTACTTACTGTATTTACTGCAGTGTTTTGCATGTTTCTGTAGCTGAAGTGCTTTTCATAGTACAATGGCTATTACTGAAGTGTTGATAAGTATGGCCAGAATTGTCTCTCATCTCTCGTTCTCGTTCTCTTCCTCGGTCTGTGTGCCAGATAAAACACTATACAGTGCAAATTTTGCACCTGCTTTTCCCAAAGGTTAAAGGTAAGTTACAGTTTACTATAACTTGGGTTTCATTTCCTGTAGCTCTGGCCATCAGAGTAGTATGATATCATTGTACTCAAATAATTGCTGAGATCTCAGAACTCAGCAACATTGCTCACAATAGGTTCAATTGAGCAAAAAACACAAACAGGTAATAATATCTCCTGTGGTGATTCAGGGTGGCTCAACAGTGTGGTATGCAGTCTATGTGATGTTAGCACTTTTTTTTTGTGTGAAAATCAAGGTATGTTAGTCTGACTATGTGTCGACTGAATGGAGCAGCAGTACATGACACAGAAAACACAGAAAACACTTTAAATTGTGTTGTGGCAGGAAACAACGTTGGCCTACAGCCGAGTCTCCTTAAACCTGGGATTTATGAATGGTGTCTGGCTGGACGCACCTTTAGGTTGTATGCAGGATTTCTGCCAGTGTATTGCAAGCCTGGTAGCATCAGGGATTTAAAAAAAAATGTATTTTAAGATGTTTTCTTAACTAAAATGTGTTATACAACTAATGTAAGGAATAGCTTAGTGCGTAACAAGTGTGTAGTCTAGAGAGAGAGAGAGAGAGAGAGAGAGAGAGAGGGAGAGTGTGTGTGTGTTTGTGAGACGATGAGGCTGCAGCTACCGGAGCAACCCGTATATCATCAGAGATCAGGCAGAGAGCGGGAGAGTTTCTGCCGAAAACAGGCAAGAGTTTTTTTATTTGATGAACATGGGCACTGATACATGAAAATGAGCTAAATGGGTTTTATTTCTATTTAAAAAAAGCAAAACTACGGTGGGGGCAGTGGGCAAGTAATGTAATCGGTGTATACCCGAACACCGTGTGACACCAATAACACCTTTACACACATCAGCACGTTTTGCTCAGCACCAACCCCAATATATAACCGAGACAAAATATTCATACAGACCTGTTTTTAACTACCCAGCATCAACACCGACCCCCTGACACCCCCTGTGCACTCATTGGGTGCCAGGTTAGCAGGTACTCAGTGTGTGAGATGCTGCGTGCGGCGGGCGGGATCCTCCAGAGCTGCCGGAACAGAACGGACCAGGGGAGCTGTCGAACATTCAATACACATGCACTGAAGTGTAAAACAAAAAGGGCCTAGCCTGATAAAAAAAAGGAAAAACATGAACATATTGCGGTTGTGGCAGTTGCTTGTCATCCACTGTGGTTGGCTTGTCTATTGCGCGGTATTGCAATATTGTGGTTATTGCAACAGCCCTAAATGACCTGCATAAAAACCTTCACCTATTGCCTGAAGTGTGGTGTGTGTGAAAAAAGCACAGACAAGGTGCTGAATGTCTGCTCAAAGTGTGTTTGAGGGACACGTATAATCACGTGTTGTGTAATGAAGATGATTCAGCCTCCTCACAAATGTTCATTGTGTGTAAAACAAACTATTTCGCCTAATATTTACCGTTGCCTTACTCTGTTTTCATGAATGGACAAAAGCTAAATATATATTTGCATTATGATGTTATACATTTAAAAAAAGCTTTAATGGTTACCTCAAGTGTCTTGGTGATGTTCTCTTATTCACACATTGTTGAATTGCCTAATTTAATAATTGATTGGGTGAAATTGTGTGTTTGACTTTGTCATGTCCATTTCATTGCAACATTAAATCACCCATAAGTGTTTATTGTTATTATTATGGCTTTTTATTGTCCATTTGGGTTATTTAGGCTACTTTGGTAATTTAAATAACATGGCTTATCTCATAATGTAATGAATGTCATTTTATAATAATTATCACACCACCCAAATATACAAATATTTCCCTTTAATACCCATTTTCAGTCATTTTAGACTGATTTATACTGACGGCCATGCAAAGAGCTTAGTGCTCTTAAAGGTACTTAGATTATAAAACAATAGCACCAAAACACAGGTGATGATTAAACAAACTAATTTCATGACTTTACACATTCCTTTGTAAAGACATTGCCTTAATACAATGACAGAGTACATTTTTTAGTTGTATATGGTAGCCAGGTGCACAGGTAAATTTTACTCATTGACGGTTTTAGGTATATAGCGACCCCTGGTGGTTCTAGTGTTAAATCATTGTCCACTGACCTTAACCATGTGGTTATTATTGTAACCTTGACAACGAAGGTCTCCTAACCTTAAAGAAGTAGAAAAATTAACCCAAACCACAATGTTTCCCTAATTATGACAAAGTACTTATTTGAACCCATGGTTTGGGTTCAAATAAGTACTTTGTTATAATCTTTTGATCTTACTTTTTTTTTCTTACTTCTTTATGATCTTTTCCTAAACCTAACCAGACCTTAACCATAGAGTTGTTATATCATAACACTAAAACATATTTTTATGTAATAAAAAGTATTTATTTTTCAATAGTGATTTGTAATGGTTTTGGAAAGCACAGATAAATTATGTCATCCTGCTGATAGGGGCGTTAGATCAGAAAATATGTGTTAATTTGGAGAACCTGTATAAATCACATGCATGCAGTTTTACCTTAATGACAGTGTAAGATATAGTACATATTAGTAATGGCCACTGGGTTTACACTGGGGTGGTAAAAAAGAGCCTCAGAGCCTGTCTGTTATGCTCTGGAGCTGAAAAATAAAGTGCCTCCTGTTTTCTGTATATAATGTTACTGTAATCAGTTTCATGAACAGATTTTTACAAGCCTTTTACAGGGCTTTCATCACAGAGCTGACCAAATAACGATCAGAATAGGAAGAAATGTTTCAACCTATTTGTCATAAACTAAAGTGACATTTGGTTTGAACAAAGTGCCCTGTCAATTCCAATCATACTAATCGGAGTGGAGGAGGGGCTGAATAATCGATTTGGCTAGGGAAAGCACCTTAACAGTAATAGCACAAAATATCATATTGCCTAATCAAATAAAAAGTAGCCAAAGTGGGCAGAAACCTGTGGGATTTGGCAACAATGCACATTTTTAAAGAATTCAAGTGAACTCAAACAACAAACTATTTTTGAACTCCCTCAGCCCTCAACACAAACCTGGATTTTGAATTCTACTGCAGCTTCTCTCTTTAGGTTAGTGTTCATCAGTATTTCATGAGTGGCAGACTTTTCAGCAAGGAAAACTCTTCCAGAATGTTCCTTCATTCACAGATAGCCTATTCTAAACTGGTAAAATATTTTCTTCCTCTCTTTTTCTGACTGCCTTCCGATTAGTTCACTCCCTTCCCCTCCCTCTGTTCTCCCTGCTTCACCCTCCCTCCCTCCCTGCTGTATCACCCACAGTGTGCCATTGAGTTGACTTTAATCCCTGCCTTCTGCCTCTCTGCTGTCAGCTCTCAGCTCTTCAACAGCTCCCCTCCACCTCATTACTGTTAGTGAATGACAATGCAGGGCTATTCTCTAGAGAGGAGGAGGAGGAGGAAGGTAGAAGGATGGAATAAGGAGGCTGATGGGTTTAAGAGTAAAGGAGAGCTACCAACATATCACACACTCCGCCTGCCTGTGCGTCACTGTGCATCTTCAACCTGTGTGTGTGTGTGTGTGTGTGTGTGTGTGTTCATGTGTGTCTCAAGTGCAGAGAACAGGAACATTTTGTCTCATTTTCTTTCTGCCTCCTGCTACTTAAGAACACTACGTGGGAGAGAACAGACTCATGTGACAACTTATTTATCACTTTCACCCAGTATGTACATTAACTTAAGGACATCAAACAGTACATGCACACATGCAAAATACGCACACACACACATGCACACACACTCACACACACACACACACACACACTATTATTGCTGCATGTCAATTTTGCTGTGAATAAATCTTGAAATAAACCAAAACTGTTAGACTTTAATAATATTATTAGCAGTAGTATTAATAAGAGTAGTAGTAGCAGCAGTACCATATTTTATAACATATTTGTTATTCTATTATTATATGTAGTGTGTACTATATACATTAGATATATAATGTACCATATTATATTGTGTATCTAATGTATATGCTGTATTTTGTAATATCTTATATATTGTATTTATAATTACATCAATATACTTAGTACATACATTATAGTTATCTGTTTCTACTTCAATATGACTCTTAATGAGTTACTATAGTACCTCAATAAGACTTTCAGATTTGCCCTACTGGATTCAGTTTCTCTAAAACTAAAGTAAATATGAGTTCAGCATTTGAAACATGCAGAGTTTCAATACTTCATACTAGCAGCCACATAAGCTAGTGCACGAGATACAAACAAAATGTGGATTTGTCAGTATTTTCAACTACCACATACCTGTGCAATGTTCAGACGTCCACATAATATTGCAGATTTTTACTGTACTAAAAAGTGGAGTACACGGATGGCAAGCTCAAATCACAAGATAAAGCTTGCTAAAAGGACAAAATACAACATAAATATAAGGAGTTGTATGGACAATGTTCTTTCTAATGTTTCCAGCACCTTTAAAATACAAGAACACAACAAAGCTTTAAACTTTAAAATAAGACTTACTACTGTAACACAGATGTTTTTTGCAGATTATAAAACACCAAGTGAGACAAATACACACCTCTAAGTGCAGTTAACTAAAACTAAAACTTGTTGTTCCAGTCACAGTGGAGTATCGTACATAAACGTGGCTTTAGGAGCAACTGAAGGCAACCAGACGCGGCCATAATGACCGCTATAATGAAAACCATATTCCCATCAAGAGCTCCTTGCAGGTTACATTGGGTGGTGTGATATGTGAAAACACACTATATTAAAAGACTTAAGGAGTGGCTCTATAAATCTACATGACTGTTCCAATGAACAGTTTCCAGGTGTGGATTAATGGAGGAGTAGGAGAGTGGGAGATCACAGAGGTTGGGCTCAAGGAGAGACCAAAAATTCTCAGGATCCATTTGTCTTCATGTTTGGTGTGAAGTTCTCATTGCTGTGGTGTTTCTGTGCTGACCACCTGTCAGTGTGTGTGTCCAGCACTGCTGACAAAGTTTGAGACACGCATTTCCAAGCTTAAAAAAGATGTGAAACGCATCATTTCCTGTCTCAGAGGACCTCAGCAGCAAATGTAGATGCTTTCATGAAGTGGCTGTTATTATTAGTCAATGAATGTGTTGCAGATTTGCATGAATGATGCTCTGCGTGCCTCCATGCTTTCCCAAACAGGACAGGCTGGAATGAATCATCAAAGTGGACCAGCTCATTCCCTGAGGAGGGTTACGCTTTACAATCATGACCGGCGTGTGACTGAACAGGGGGCCAGTGTCTATGGCTGCCGTTTATGGTGTCTTTCCAGCATTCACTCCCCAGTTTATGTGCCTAATATTTGCTGAGTGAAGTGGTGGTTGTGGGAGAGCGGGGGGAGTTAACTGGCATAGGTAAGGCTCTAGAAGTAGGACTAAATTGGAAGCATGTTATCCTAAACCCAACATCCACACCCGCTGTCAAGCCATTCTGCTTTTTCAGCAGAGCAAACGGTTTGCAGTTTCGTGTGAATGGTGAATGCAAACATCACATGGAGCAGGAACACAACAGCGACCAGGCTGACACAGACATAGAGAGCTCCATCCAGATGTTATCTGTATGCTGATTACTATTTGATAAGCTGTGTGAGTCCAGACTATTGGGGATATGGAACATCCTGCCTGAGGAGATCTGCATAATTAAGTCTGTCATCTTACAAATGACTAAAACATACTTTCATCCAAAAGCTCACTCACTTTTTTAAAGTTGTCTGTGCCCTTATATTAACCTGCTGTTATCCAGCGTTTGGCTTCTCCTGCCCTCACTTTCTGTGAAGGTGCACATGCTGTGAGATAACTCACTTCTAATAAGGGTTCAAGATATGAGTTGACTTTTGAAATCACCTCACTTCACCTTTGAAGTTGCCACTCGCGCATGACACAAAATGTACTATGACAATAAGTTACTTTACTAAATAGAGTTAGTTAGCTCTTTTTTAGGACAAAATTCATTTTATTTTTTCAACTTGAAAAACATATATAAGTGGGACTGTGGTGTTTTTCAGCCCTGAGTAATGTCTGCAGACCTCTGCCCCAGAAGCTCCACCAATCAGAAGCTTATGCTGTGTTCATGTCAAACAAGATTTTTTGTAATTACGGAATACTGACTTGTAAATAACATTGACGCCATCTTCTAAGTCCTAATTCTGACTAGAAAACTGTGACTTTTCTGACAGCTCCGATATATCTGACTTGGTGCTTCATAATATGGAAGTGCCTGAAAATCTAGCAAATAAAGACGCTCAGCCAAAGTCTGTCATTCATGGTGACTAAACCAAATTTAATGGGTATAGTGTTATGTTGTCAATACACAATAATTTTAAACCTCACTTGGCCAACTCTGTGATTTTATAAGCATTTTAAGTTGTCTGATGACATGAACACTCGCATGTCATAAACATGGAAATCCCATCTTTCCCATCCATCTTATATGACATGAACACAGCATTAGGATATGTTCAGACTGACTTTAGCCCTTCATGACAAAAGTCCAATGATGCAGTGGATGCAGAGTGCTCCGTGACCTCATCCAGCAAGGTGCCCCCGGTGGCCCATCAAATACAAGCAAGTGTTCATTCTTGTAAAATGAACACTGCACTTCTAGAGTTAACCTTACAATTGTCTTGACGGAAAATAAAATATTTGGGCTGTAATAACTGTTGAGAGTTGTAAAATCCTGTCTCTGATTATTATAAGCTGTTGTGCAGTGTCTTGGTGTCTGATAAGCCTTCATCTGTTTATTCAAACTGAACTTCTTGGATGTATTTCATTGTCTAACTGGTACCTGAAGCAACACACCCCCTGTGTTGTCTTAATGTTGTTTAATTTCAGTCTAAACCGATATGGAATTTTAAACACATAACCAATAATTATGTGTTTGTTGTGGCCGATACCAATACAATAACTGATAATATTATAAATGCAAAAATGTAAAGATGACAATAAATATATGTTTTTGGCATGTTAATTTTTCTAATACAGTACCAATGTTTAGAGCCTTCACCAACCAGTATACAGTATATTCATTTGTTTTTGAAAAGTGCTATATAAATAAAGAATATATATACATTTATTTATTGTAAACTTGTTTGTAAAAACCTTAGTTTATCGTTGACAGCATGTATAGGCTACAAAAACCCTTAGAATAACTTTTCATATTGTTGAACTGATTAATGGTTACCTAAAGGCCTTAGAATCCACTGCTTAGAAAGAGTGCAGGTCTTTTACAATAAACTGTCTAACAGCCCTGTGGCATCATTCATCCTCCCTCTGCTGCTGATGTGAACAGGTACTGCTGGTACAGAGGAGGGGCTGACTGGTCTCAGCCTCAGTGTCTACTGATAAATGAACTATGTAGGCTATATAGCTTCCCGTTTAAGTTCTTTTTTAGTTTAGTTGTTTGAACAGGTGTTACTACTGGATTTAGTTTAGGCTACATTGAGCTGCCAGTGGTGATGGATTTGCAGCCATCTAAGCAGCGGTTTATCGACACTTCTGCAGCCTTTATGCAAAGTAGTATATACAGTATAAGTATCGTGTCCATCACTTCTTTTGAAAAAGCCTCCTTTGTGTGTGCTCTCTCAGAGCAACATAAACATATATGGTACTGTATATGGTATTGTTATTTAAGTTAAAACAATCATGTTATGTGATTGTGAAAAGTACCTCACGACATGACACATTACATATGTAAATTGATTTACTATTTTTGTAATGTAGGTCTACTTCAAGCTAAGTGTGCATTGTGCAGCTTAAAGGAAAATATTAACACATTTCATTTAAAATACTGGATCTCTCTGTATTCACTGCTGCAGTATGTAACATTAATGGACTGGTATTGGATTTTAGTTCAGAGCGCTTACTAGTACTTAATCATTAGACTGATGTAATCACTCATTAGTTAATCTTTACAACTGTTTCTTTTATCCAAATGATCAACTAGTTACACTATATTAGAAAATATTCTTTCAAGGGAACTAACAACAATAATGTTAAGTTACAGCTGTGCAGTGCATAGTGTGAATGGATGGTAAAAGAGAAGAAGAGTAGGAAAACCAAATGCATTAAAGATATATTTAAGTATGCTATGCGTATATATATATTTAATATATAAAATATTAAACAATAAAATGGGATATAAATAATGAAAATTGTAGTAGACTAATCACCTAAACAATTAATGAAATCAATATGACCAGCTAGATATTTACATCTACATATATACATACATACATACACACACATACAGCTTTAGGGCTGCAACTAACGACTACATTCATTATTGATTAATCTGCCGATTATTTCCTCAATTCATCAACGAATAGTTCTATAAAATGTCAAAAAACAGTGACAGATGTGAAAAGCTGAAAAAAAATGTTTATCTGTTTTTGACCAAATGTGCAACACCAAAATATTCAGTTTATCTTCATAAGACAAAGAAAAGCAACAAATCCTGGGGAATGAAATTAAGGAATATTTGGCACCTTTGCTTCATTTTCTGTTGGTCAACCTATAGATCAACCACCCGCTCCAGCCCTATAGAGCATATACATACATATATACAGTACATTTATTCATATACACATGCACATAACATTACATACATCTGCACATACATCATGTACATGGAAGGGATGAATGTGAGGTGGAAACAAGAAGTACTACCTATCTGCACCCCAGATCAACGGCCAAATCTAAATATGAGGTCAATCAGTGGTGGAAAAAATACTCATTTAAAACTACCATTACATTAATGTCCTGCATTCAAAATCCTACTTAAGTAAAAGTAGTAAGTATTATTAGCAAGATGTACTTAAAGTATGAAAAGCAGCAGTACTCGTTCTGCAGTGTGAATGACATATTATTATATATGACATCATTAGATTATTAATAGTGAAGCATCAGTGCGTAAGCAGCATGTTACTGTTGTAGCTGCTGGAGGTGGAGCTAGTTTCAACTACTTTATATTGTTTGGTCCACTGGTCAGGCCCCTCCAATGGGTCCTAAGATTGTTGAGAGATGATTAATAGGAGTGGAAAGTTCTACTATAGAAATCTGTATTCATTTTTTGGACTTTTCTGTGATATCTACTTTTTTGTGAAATATTTGTTTTACCTGTCTGGGCCTCAAACAATTATTAAAATATAACCACTCTTTGGTAGAACTACTATCAACTAATAGACATCTGAAACATGACAAGGAGACACAACTACACTGGTTGGTTTAATCTTTAATGATGCATTGTATTTCATATGCTTATTTATGCTTTTTCTGAAAAGTAACTAAAATAACTATTTGTCAGATAAATGGAAAGGAGTAAAACGTACAATATTTTTCTCTGAATTGTAGTGGAGTAGAGGTATAAAGTAGCAGAAAGGGAAATACTTAAGTAACGTACAAGTAACTCAAAACTGTACTTAAGTAACTGTAGTTACCTTGCACTGAATTCAGTTATGAAGTTAAATACCCAACACTACATACTGTAGTATGCAAACATTGTATTCACCAGCTTTGTTAATAAAACAGAAGGCCAGACACAGCACCATCTTAAAATCATACCGCAAGACTACAACATGCTGCAGCAGTCAGATAAGGCTGGCAGGTTTGTGAATGGGCAGATAGTTAATAATGGCACCTTGCTGCTACCTGCACAGGTTGGTGATGTAAAACTATACTGCACCTCACCTCTCTACTGTGCTATGCATCCCACATGGTGGTGATTACAGCTCATACCACTGATCATGTGCAGAGAGACTGATATGACGTGATTTCTCTCCTTCAGAGCCAGCCCGTCTTCTTTATGACAGGACTGTGGTCACTGAAGTCTGGATCATTTTCTACCTCAACAATGACTTTCTTTTTTCATTATACAGCTACAAGACCAGTGAGGAATGACTGAGGAGATTCATTTTGCAGTAGGTTTTCAGTTCATGTTAGATTGCTTTTTAAATATGTTAGTGAAAGAGTGAGTGTGGTGTGCAAGAAAGGAGGCGTAAAAAGGGGCCAACCCCAGAACATATCTGTAATGAGGCAGCTGCAGTCAGCCAGACAGACGTCTGAGCTCAATGATATTGAGTTGTTTTGGGAGGACTTCTCACCAAGCAGATCCACAATGGCTTTTTATTGATCACAGATATGTTGTCTGGTAACAACCAGCACTTCAACATGAGCCACAGACAGAGCTGTGAGGCCACATCAACAACAGCTCTCAGCCTAAGCATTCCCATGTTCCCTTGCAGACAGTTTGATACGTGCCTGTTAAGGTTCAGCTGATGCATCAATACATGACGCGCACACACACACACACACACACACACACATACACAAAAAGGTGCATACCAGTGTACAGAGGTGTTCCCTCATTAAAGGGCTGAAACTTTGACACCATGACCAGTGACTGGTTCTTGGTGTAAATCAGGCCTTGCTGCATTCACTACTGGCAGGTTTTATGACTACCAGCAGCCAGACTACAAAGAAGCTGTTACATTAGCAGTGACTTACACCAGTCACTTTATCCGAGCCATATGTGGCTGAATCCCGCCCTGGAAATATGCTCCACAAGAAATTAATGGTGTCTGTGTGTATGTGTTTTTTGTGCATTTTGTGCATTTGTGTACCTGAACCTACTGTGTGTGGTGCATGTGTTGCATGTTCTGAATGTGTGTGTGTGTGTGTGTGTGTGTGTGTGTGTGTGTGTGTGTGCGCGCACTTCTGTTCCATTAACTTTGAGCAGGTCTATAATGATTCTGTGACACAGAGGCCCACATCTCATCCATCACCGATCACACACTGCTCTCTCAGGACAGCAGAGAGAGAGATACTATATGGAGAAAGGGATGGATCAAAAAGAGTGAGATAGACAGAAGGAAGTTCAGAGGATGATAGAGTGAGACAGGGAATAAAGGCCAGGTCAAACGATATCATTTTTATACCAAACACAAGTAGACCTTCCCAAACACACAGTGGAGTGTCTGTTTGAGTCTGAGCTGTAAGGAATGGAGTTATTAGAGCATTTTGACAGATTAGGGACCTGGACACACTAGGATTTAAGACGCTTAAATTTAACTGCGAGTGTAATTCATTCCAATAGAATCACCACAATCAGTGGATTTGCTTGCGTGGGTGAAGTAGCCGAAGCTACCGTAGCTTGTTAGCCATAGGTGGCAGGTGAGGCTGAGGATAGGCTAATATTACCTTGGTGGTGCTGGGCCGATGACGCATCTCTCTCTCTCTCTCTTGTTTTTGTATAGGCACCAGCTAAGGCTACAGAACTGGTGCAATAATTTACTGACTATTGACAGGGAACGGCATTCTGTGCCAGTAGTACAGACTGGTTTTCTGTGTCGATAGTAGTCTGTTCTGTTGGTACGGAATGGGTTTCTGGAATTTATTGCTAGACTTCTTGTAGACCACCAACTGGATTTTTATCATCACGTTGGGCATTTTTACTGCTGGTGAAAGTTCTATTTGCAAGAATCAGAAATTCCTTCTCATTAGTGACACCTGTGGCTGGCTCATACTTCTCATAATTACATAAAAGATCTCTAATGTTGTGTTTTGCACTGTGTTTCAGCAAAGCATCTCTCACTCTCAGTCACACAGAGGCTGTGTGTGTGCCTGGGAGTGGGCGACTTGCCATTAACGTGACATTTTTACCGCATTTTACTGTTTTAACCCAAGCCATGATCTTTCCCTAACCCTAACCAAGTGGTTTTTGTGCCTAAACCTAACTATTTTAACCCAAACCATGGAAAGGATTGGCATATCACCTGTAAGCAAAAACATTTTGAAAGAATTTAAATGCACAATCATGTGCAATCAATACCAATACGCATGCAAAATAATTCTGTACCAACAATAAACTCGGAGGAAACTGTACCAATAGTCACTTCCTTTTGTATAATGGGCTGCTCTCAAGTGGCACACTTGTTCTTTTGATTTTGTATCTGGTCTTTTAGTGGAGCGACATAACTAACATATTGTTCATTTTGTGATGCCAAATTTGGTACATATATAGTTTAATATATTTAGAAGAAATCTGGATATTGGGCCATTGCAGATTAGCATTCTGATCACCATGGCTGCCAGTGGTTACTGGCATAGAACACTTTGGCCGCCCCCAAGCTGCTGTTTTTCAGCACCACAAATATTATTTACATACAAGTTAAAGTGCAACAAAATGGTGAGATTGTCTCTACATGTTATAATGATAACTGGACTAAACCGTAGCAGTAGCAAGTACAGTTTTGTATTAACATAGACCATGTAACAATGTTCAGTGAATGTACTGAAGCCATTAACTAATTAACTATGATACTTAAGTTATTTGAAACTAGTTCAGTGCCCGTTCAAAATGTGCCTGTTCGGAATGGGCCAATTGCTTGGCCTCTGGCTGCTACTTCAACGCACAGAAAAATTAATACAGTTGATGTGAGGTGTGAATGAGTATATACACCAACAACATGAAAGAAACTAAAGTTTTATTATACATAGATGTTATAAATAATAAGTACTCTAATAGTAAATAATTGCTTGTTTCTCATTTCAAGTAGCCTAAAATAAGTGCTGCAAGGGCTTAAAAATAAAATAATGTGCAAAATAAATTGGATCGATCATATTGGGCTCTTAGATTGTTCCTATCTTCTGTGCCTTCAGTTTGGATTTGAGTGGGTATGTTTGCTCCAAAGATTTGTGCTTTGTCTGTAGTGGCACTTCACAATCGCCAAACTGGTTTTGAACTGCCTGTGGAATTATTTGCTCCGTTTTACGTGCATAACTACAGTCATTGTGTATTAGGCTCTGTCATTAATGTTTTATATTAATGTTGTAGAGTTCTGAATGTTGGATTAACAAAAAAGTGAACTCTACTGGCTGACGTTTATGTTGTCTGTCTGTATGTATGTATGTAAGTTTGTCCTTCGCATATCTTGAGAACCACGACACGCGACATGTTCAATATTAATAAACTTGGAATAAACAAATGATCAGCAAGCCGCTCTGCTCTGGGGGCGGGCTGTGTCATAATCAGAGCTGTACAACCTTGCCATGAGAGATATGATGGGACGACATCTCTCTTCGTTTGATAACGTTAAAAGTTAGGCTTTGTTGTGGGTTTCCCGACTCATTTTAAAAAAGACAAGAAAAAGAGAGAGAGAGGGCGAGCGAGCTGAGAGCACGAGCAAGTGACAGCGAGACAGGCTGGAAAGCTTTCTCTGAGAGAGAGAGAGAGCCTGTGAATGACAATGTTACTTTCTGATTGCTTCACGGCGGTTAAATTTAAAGCACAAATAAAACAAACACTTGACAGGTGATTTACTGTGGAGACAGATGCTCTTTTGGTGCAATTTGGACATGCAACATGTTTAATATTAATAAACTTTGAATAAACAAGTGAACAGCTAGCCGCTCAGCTCAGTGCAGTGGGTGCTGTTTGATATAAACACTGTCACATCACAGCAGTGTGGGGCTTCTGGGCTCTGACTCGACATCACACTTGACAGGTGTACCACTGAGGACCCAAGGAAGTGCACTGTCGAGTGAACCATGTGAGCCTCTGGATTTGAAGGATGTCCAGATGTAGGTCCACTGCAGTTGATCTCACACTTTTAAAAGCTTCTCTAATACATAAATACAAAATATTAAACAATGTTGCTGCTGGTTCAAAAATCTATGTCACATTGGTTTAAAAAGTTTTTATAACTATTTAATACAAACTACTCTTAAAATGCTATATAAAGTTGCTTATGAGGCAGTGTTCACATCAATTTCTTGTATTTGACTGTATTTGAGTAGTGACAGCACAGCTGGCTGAGCTTAAAATCAAATGATGAAATACTAACATAATATCGACAGCTGAGTAATTAATTACTGTTTTCCATAAATCTGTATGTTGTGAGCATATCTTTTCTGATGTCTTCTGTGTTAGAACAACATTATTACCTGGTATTAAAGATACTGGGGCTGGTTTCACAAGGGTATTTTAGACTGGTCTGTAGTGTTAGGCCAGTCTTCATTTTGCTGATAGATAAGTCTAATGCAAGTTAAACTCTTTAAAAATAAAGACTGACTAATTTTAAGCCAACCTTACCCCCAGGCTGACTCAGGCCTAAGACCCATGTTACTATGATAACAATCAGTGACACCAACTGACCAGTAGCACCCAACAACAAAAAAGAGTCAAACAAGGCTCATTATTTGTGGTTTGCTAACATTGTTATGGAGAGAGCAAAGAGAAGGGAAAGAGTTTTTAGAGACTGCAGTAACCCACTGGAAATATAGAGCTAGGACATCGTCAGTCATTTTTGTTTGCCCACGGAAACTATCCTGAGCCTGACTGAAGAATTAGCAGAGGTAATGAGCCCTGCTACATTAAGAAGCCACAGCATTCCAGCTCAGCTGCAGGTTTTCACTGCGTTGGGATTTTATGCAACAGGAAGTTTCCTAAATGTTGTTGGGGACACTGTGGGTTTTACCAAATCTTCAGTGTCACAGGTTGTATACAGGGTATCGAGGGCATTTTCAGATAAGCCCCCTTGGTTTCCAAACCAACCTGCTGAGCTAAACAAAATCAAAAGTGGGTTCTTCAGCATTGCAAGGTTTCCCAACGTTGTAGGAACCATTGATGGAACATTGTCAGAATCCAAGTGCCATCAATTGATGAACATCTGTTTGTAAACAGGAAAGGATACCACAGCCTAAACATTCAGGCAGTCTGTGATCCCGATCTCCGGTTCCTCAACTGTGTTGCCCGTTGGCCTGGATCAATTCATGACTCGCGAATATTGCAAAACTCCCAGCTTTACCTCACCTTTGAGCAAGGCATCATTGATGAAGTCCTGTTGGGGGACTCTAGTTACCCTCTGAAACCATGGCTCCTTATTCCCTTCCTGAACCCTACCACACATGGTTCAACTCGTAACACAATAGAGAGGGCCTTTGGAGTCCTGAAGAGACATTTTCACTGTCTTCATGGAGAACTGTGGATGGCAACATCATCTGTGTAATTGTTGTGCTGCATAACTTGGCAAGGTATCTGACAAAAACAGGCTATTTTAATATCAAGCTGTTTCAAATATTAATTACTTGATTATCAATTTTTTCCTGTTAATGCTATAACTACAATCAATATTTTTTACTTCAATTCAATTCAATTCAATTTTATTTATATAGCGCCAAATCACAACAAAAGTTATCTCAGGGCACTTTACACATAGAGCAGGTTGAGACCGTACTCATTTACAGAGACCCAACAATTCCCCCCATGAGCAAGCACTTGGCGACAGCGGCAAGGAAAAACTCCCCTTTAACGGGAAGAAACCTCAAGCAGAACCGGGCTCTAGGTGGGCGGCCATCTGCCTTGACCGGTTGGGTTTACAGAGACAGAAGGAGGGAGGGGGACGGGGGAAGGGGAGAGGGGGGTGGGGTGGGGAGAGACACAGAGAAGTATAATAACAACAAAAACAATAACCATAACAGCAGTAATGTAAGTAGAGCTATGACTTTATAATAGCAATAGCAATAATATCAGTAGCAGAAATAGAAATAGAAATAGAAGCAGGACATCCACAGGACTACGCCACAGTCCCCACAGCCGCGGCCCACAGTTCAGGTGCTGGATCTTCCTGTGAGACGAGAGAGCACAGAGACTCCGGGAAAGGAGTCAAGTTAGTAACATGCATTAATGGTACATGAAGCATTGAAATGGAGAGGAGGAGGAGGAGGAGAGAGGAGCTCAGTGCATCATGGGAAGTCCCCCGGCAGTCTAGTCCTATAGCAGCATAACTGGGGGCCGGTCCAAGGCGAGCCTGGCCGGCCCTAACTATAAGCTTTATCAAAAAGGAAAGTTTTAAGCCTACTCTTAAACGTAGAGAGGGTGTCTGCCCCCCGGACTGAATCTGGAAGATGGTTCCACAGGAGAGGAGCCTGATAGCTGAAGGCTCTGCCTCCCATTCTACTTTTAGTTATTCTAGGAACCACAAGTAAGCCTGCATTTTGGGAGCGCAGTGCTCTAGTGGGGTAATAAGGTACTATGAGCTCTTTAAGATATAGAGGCGCCTGACCATTAAAAGCTTTATAAGTAAGGAGAAGTATTTTAAATTCTATTCTGGATTTTACCG
Organism: Scomberomorus guttatus; assembly: GCA_038419695.1. Taxonomy (NCBI): domain Eukaryota; kingdom Metazoa; phylum Chordata; class Actinopteri; order Scombriformes; family Scombridae; genus Scomberomorus; species Scomberomorus guttatus. The sequence goes on from CM076445.1 coordinate 3,248,201, forward strand.
GAAGCCAATGTAGCGAAGCTAAAATAGGAGAAATATGATCTCTTTTCCTAGTTTTTGTTAGTACACGTGCAGCTGCATTCTGGACCAGCTGGAGAGTCTTTAGAGACTTGTTAGGGCAGCCTGACAATAAAGAATTACAATAATCCAACCTAGAAGTAACAAATGCATGGACTAGTTTTTCTGCATCTTTTTGAGGCAGGATGTGCCTGATTTTTGCTATATTACGTAGGTGAAAAAAAAGCAGTCTTTGAAATTTGTTTTATATGATGGCTGAAGGACATATCCTGGTCAAAGATAACTCCCAGATTCCTTACGGTGGAGCTGGAGGCCAAGGTAATGCCATCCAGAGTAGCTATGTCATTAGATAATGTGTTTCTAAGGTGTTGAGGGCCAAACACAATAACTTCAGTTTTGTCTGAGTTCAGTAGCAGAAAATTGTCAGTCATCCAGGTCTTTATGTCCTTAAGGCACACTTGAAGTTTAGTTAACTGATTTAATTCATCTGGCTTCATTGATAAATATAATTGGGTATCATCAGCGTAACAATGAAAATTTATGGAGTGTTTCCGAATAATATTACCTAAAGGAATCATATATAAGGTGAACAGTATTGGTCCAAGCACAGAACCTTGTGGAACTCCGTGTCTAACTTTTGCGTGGATGGAGGATTCATTGTTAACATGTACAAACTGAAGTCGATCAGAAAAATAGGATTTAAACCAGCTTAATGCAGTTCCTTTAATACCAATTAAATGTTCCAGTCTCTGTAACAGGATGTGATGGTCAATGGTGTCGAATGCAGCACTAAGATCTAACAAGACAAGTACAGAAAGAAGTCCTTTGTCCGATGCAGTTAGGAGGTCATTCGTAACTTTCACCAATGCTGTCCCTGTGCTATGGTGCGCTCTAAATCCTGACTGAAATTCCTCAAATAAACTATTGTTATGTAGGAAGTCACATAACTGATTGGCAACTGCTTTCTCGAGGATCTTAGAGAGAAAGGGAAGGTTAGATATAGGTCTATAGTTGGCTGAAACGGCTGAATCCAGTGTAGGCTTCTTAAGAAGAGGTTTAATTACAGCTACTTTAAAGGACTGTGGTACATAGCCTGTTACTAGAGACAGATTGATCATATCTAGTAAAGAAGTGCTAACTAAAGGCAAGACTTACTTAAGCAGCCTAGTTGGGATGGGGTCCAAGAGACAGGATGAAGGTTTAGAGTACGAAATCATTGAAATTAATTCACAAAGGTCGATTGGAGAGAAACAGTCTAAATATATATTGGGTTTTACAGCTGTTTCTAAGGTTCCTGAATTGGAGGGTGAATCAGTGCCTGTTGAGGGCAGAAGGTGATGAATTTTGTCTCTAATAGTTAGAATTTTGTCATTAAACAAGCTCATAAAGTCATTACTGCTGAGAGCTATAGGAATACATGGATCAATAGAGTTATGACTCTTTGTCAGCCTGGCCAAAGTGCTGAAAAGTGCTCCTCTATTAATGATGAGTAGTAGGCAGCTCTGGCATTACAGAGGGCCTTCCTATATGTTTTAAGACTATCTTGCCAGACTAAACAAGATTCTTCCAGTTTGGTGGAACGCCAAATCCTTTCAAAATTTTGCGATGTTTGCTTTAATTTACAGGTTTGGGAGTTATACCATGGAGCTAGCTTCTTATGTTTTATTATCTTCCTTTTTAAAGGGGCGATAGAGTCGAGTGTTGTTCGCAGTGAACCTGCGGTACTATCAACAAGGTCATCGGTTTCAGAGGGACTAAAGTTAGCATAAGACTCCTTTGTAGTATTGAGACATGGCACAGACAACTACTATGGGATTAGCAAGAAAAGTCGCTAAAAGAAGGAGAGAGCTAGAGTGCTTGTGCAGAACTAGCGTACGTTTAAATATACAGCAGGTATTTATCCACAGTGATGAAGCAAAATTTAGCTGAGCTGAGGGCAGCAAAACATTATCGGTAAACACAGTCAACAACCGGAAGTGACACAATACGCTTACCGTAGCATGTCTGTAGCATTAACATACCAAAACCACACAAAGTAAAACTTTTTTTTTTTCTTTTGATTGATGTCACCTCTAAACAATCACAAGTGACATTATTGGCCTAATGTTACCTGTGTTCTCCTCTTGGGTGTCACTAGCCTCTGTCTCTCCCTCTTGACTCAGTGTGCTGCTGTCAGTGCCAGCACTGGGCAGTGAGTGGGGGGAAGTTGCACCACTGACCCCTCATACTCCACTTTCCCATCCACCGATTATCCCCAAAAACAGAGGCGACTGCCTGCCATATATCTTCAGAACCATTTCCGTAGTGTCTTTAAGCTTTTCCTGTGGTCCTCCTCCAGTTTTAGGATTTCTTCTTTTGAACATTTCTTTCTTTGTGTCTTGTACCATGTTTTATATCTTTTTTGAACGTCTTTGATGCTCCTCTCAATGGTGGGATTAACACTGTTCACTGTTGCTACAATTTTTTTCTATATCAGATTTTTTTTATTGTTACACTCTTCGCTAAATTTTCCAAGTAAAATGTTCTTGTAACTGTTGAATTCTTCCAAAAGACACATATTTTCTGCTGGGGTAAACAGAGCTGAGTGGTTGGATGCGGTCACTCGGTCGGCCATTTTTTTTTGTTTTGAAAAAGATCTTAATTTACCCAGAATTCATTGCACATAGTCAAAAACTAAACTGCTTTGTGCAACAGATTAATTTAGATGTCTATCTGAAGTCTAACTATTTGTTATATCTAAGCCCCTAGTATCTCTCACTACCGTAGATCAGGTAATCTGTTCAGCTGGATGTCTACTACCAGTTGATCAGATGACAGCAGACAAACACTCTTCAGCTCCTTGTAGCTCACTCTTCATACAACACAGAAAAAGCTTTAGTGATCAGTTCACTAAAGGTTTCAGGTCCTATCAGAATTTGATCCATTCAGTCTCATAACATTTGGAAAGTGTAGAAGAGCCGCATGATTAAATTATTTTAGTTAGCCAGAAGTTAGCCAGCTCGGCTGTTGGAAGTCTGTGGGTGCGCATTCAAAGCCAGCATGGGAATGTCCCTCCCAACATGAGATTTAAAAACAGAGAGATTTATTTGGCGATGACAGGCATAATCAGCATTGTGTGAACTCGTTTGGCAAGGGCTTGAATGTAACTGACATTCATTTATATGTAAAAGTTCCGCACTACAGCTTTAAGCTAGTTAGCATTAGTCAGCAACAAGTTGCTAATAAAATAAACACGGACTTTGAAAAGGGTAATGTTAGTGGCAAGAGTAAGGTTACCAAAGCTGTAACGTTACGTTAGTGAACTAACAAAGAATTAACCATAAATTAGGTTGTTTTTTTGACTCCAGGATGCCGGGATCCCCCGTCTCCCAGCTTCACCAATCCCTGCAGCTCTATTCACCAGGGGCCATTGGCACCAGGATGCCAGCCCCCTTGCTGCCCACTCCCAGCAACCGCAGCAGACACAGACCCAGACAACATCAGCTCCACATAGACGCTGTTCCTTCTGCTGGTTTTGGGGGTTTTCATGGTGGATGACGGTTTTCCGCTAAATGGCCAACTGAGTTCACGCAGTTATTGCTTGCAGAAAATTCTTCAAACATCTACCCAGTCGTCATTGCTTCACGACAAGTAAAACATAACCTACCCATCGTTCGATCTCATCACCATGACCGTTTTGTTACCTACGCCCCTTCTGTGATGGCCATCAAAACACATACCATCCATTTTTACCTTAGTAGCATCAACTTCTTCTCTAAACTCATAGTTCTTCATAGTTCATAGTTTAGAGTTAAATGTAGCTATGTACCTCCTTTCTCTGCTGAAATTGTTGGAATTTGCTCACAATAAACTAAAGGTCAGGAAGTGGAAGTGTCCGCAGAAATGGACATAGTATATTCATCTTCACTGGTTTTCTGTGGCTGACTTGCTCGTTTGTCCTCCACACATGCCCAGGAGGAGGAGAATGACCTGTTTTGGCAGGGGTGGCTGTGGCTCAGGAGGTGGAGCGGGTTGTCCACTAATCAGAAAATCGGCAGTTCGATTCCCGTAAAAGCGCTTTGAGTGGTCGGAAGACTAGTAAGGTGCTATGTAAGTACAGTGCATTTATTGTGGACTGAGGTATTTGCAGTAATGAGCTAAACCTCCTGCTGTGGACACATGTCATTTTTGCTTGAATGTGAAACTTTTACAATTTAACCAGCTTAATGTAGACGTAGTCTTAGTGTCTACATTCATGTTAGGGGCTTTTTAAGGCTGTACTTAGGCTCAAGCTAAATCTAAATGCTAATGTCAGCTAACATGCTAATATGTCACAATGACAATGCTAACATGCTGATTGAAATCTTGACCTGATGATGGCACTAGATGAACAATCAGGGGATCAACAAAGTTATTACAAGTCATCCTTCAGGGGACATGATTGTCTGAACCACATTTCATGGCAATCCATCCATTAGTTGAGACAATTTAAAACCACAAATGGCAACCTCATGATGGTGTTAGAGGTAAAAATCAGTAGAAGTCATCCTGTGGGCACTATGAATATCCTGTTCCAAATGCCATGGCAATCTATCCAATAATTTTTGAGATATTTTAGTCTGGACCAAAGTGGTGGACCGATTATTGGTCGGTATTTTTTCTTAACTTTGGACAGAATCAGGCTAGCTGTCTTCCCTGCTTGTAATTGTAATGCTAAGCTAACTATGTCCTGACTCCAGCTCCATATTTAAAAACATACAAAAAACCCCACGCTGAGACACTAAAAAGTAACCATATCTAGAGGTCATGTAATGTGTCTCTTTATCTTTAACCCCTGTAATCCAACATTGAGTTGTGACTAGACTGAGCAGATGAGAGATGATATCAATTCTTCTGACACACTTTAACATACCTTACATTTGAGTTCTTATAAAAGAGACGTAGACTTGTGCTTTCTCACACTTGCAGCTGTACTGCAAGGACTAAAATACAGCATGGCAATACAATAGAGACATATGGTGGCAGGACCCACAAAGATACTACTGGATACTATAAATACTGTAAAGACCCATGCACTCACAGCCCCCTTGTGAGAATGATTTCATTTCTCATGGGGAAATTAGCAGTGTCATTGCACATCTGTGCAGGGCCAGGTGTCCCACTTACTGTATACGTCCCAGTAAAGTGTGTGTGTGTGTGTGTGTGTGTGTGTGTGTGTGTGTGTGCGATTGGCCAGGAAGTGAATTATTCACAGCATTGTCATGACGGGGGGGGATCAAAGATCAAAGAGACTACAAGGGCAGCAGAGTAATGGAGGGGAGAGAGAAAGACAGAGAGAGTAAGAAAGTGACATGAAACAATAATTTATTTCTGCTTTTAAGAATTAATTTTCTTTATAAGATTAAAAAAGATTATTTCTACATGACAGTATAACATGCAGCTGAACTATGAAACCAGAAAGACACAACTATAAGTTTACTGTAGATTTAGAATTTTTGGACATAAAGAGCCATACAGATATTATTGTATGTTTTTAGCCATTTAATGTCAAATGGCCTGTATGTTACTTTACTGTAGAACATTTTCCAACATTTGCCGACTTATTTCCTACATTTAAGCATCTGCTGGTGTAGACTTCACCCTGTAAAAGATTTTGCTGTGAAGATATTCCATTGCAGTGAATTCATTGCCTTTATTTTTTTTATGTCAGTTATGTTACTGCCATGTGGTAAGGCATTTTCAAGTAGGGACTATTTGGAAAATTTTCACTGATGGCGCATTTAAAGGAGCTCTGACATAAGTCATCAGAGTTGGCTTCTGAACAGCAACCTTTCTAATGCAAGAAACTAACAAGCTAAAACAAAAAAGCCACAATGATATTTGACAATATTTAATGTGAAGCAGCATTTTCTAGAGTCTTGCATTTTGCACCATTGTCTCACACAGCAGAGCTTTAATACTTGTTATACAAGACTCATGAGTATTATATTCCCTCTTCACAGATTAAAGATGATCCTAAAACTCAAATTATGCAGTGGGGTTGATGCTTTCTTTTTTCCTTTACTTCATTTTCTTTTATCTGTTCAGGTCCCTTCCAGGCTTGAGTAACTGATTCATCTTCCTGAGAATAGATACAGTACAATATTACCAACTTTGCTAAATTGCAGTTTACATTGAAAGCACTTTTAGTTTTTGACATTTCAAGAAAGATAATCATTAAAGCTAATAACTTCAATATTTTGGTAAAGAACAGGCTAAACATGTCAGCAGCCACAAGTGTCAAATGACCATAGTGAAGTAGAATGCAGAACCAGATAGTCTTTTAAAGATACAACTCAAATCAGCCTTCTCCAACACAGTCCAGTCTTCACATAACAGGGAGAAAAGGCTGAGGGTCTCTGGTGGACTGGAGGAGAATGACTGAAGAGCAGATCATGACACTCTCACAATAACTGTGTGCTACAAACAGTCAACAAGTTGTCTATAAATAGGGAGTGGATTCAGGTTTAGATCTGTTTCCAAGTTAATAAAATACCATATAATAAATATAAATTACAATATAATTGGTTAGTTCATAGGTTACCATAACTCTTTATCAAATATTTTTTCTCTCCTTGCTTTTTATTAGAAATGTGCAAAACATTCAGCTAGTAGTTTCTAATTTTTAGCCAGCATTGCTTTTGCAGGTTGAAATGACCAAACAGCTAGGGCCCCTTGATAGCCTATGGGTTAACAGCACTGACCATGAGCTGCAATGTCCCCAGTTCACGTCCTGCCAGAGACCTTTCATTCATATGATGCCCCATTTCTCCCTCTGTCTGCCCTTGCTGTCATCTCTCTGCAGTCAGTTCTAAAATAAAGGCACAAAAATGCCCCAACATATCTTTAAATGACCAATCAGCTGTTGCTAATTAACATTAATATTGTAAATAACTTGCCAAAATACCAGTGTGGAATTTGGCTGGTTGTCCAGTTGACATGTTTTCTTCAAGCCAATGTTTGTACTCGTCCATAGATTGTTAAGGAGGTAAATTAAGCACCACTTTGTAACGTCACTTTAAAGTCACAAGTGGACGGTGTGTTTTTGTGGTTCAACTACACCAAGGGAATGACTCTTGCTAGTGAAACAATCTAGCTGTATCACGTCAGTATCAGTAGTCAGTATTTTTACAGTTACACTTTAACTTATATCAATATTTTAAGCTTATCAACTTAAGTTCAGAATCAGGACCTGAAGTACTGAGTACCTAATACTAATGCTGCAGGTTCTGAACATACAGTAAATTAGGCTGCCACTAAAAATCTTAGTGTTTCTGGCTTCTGAGCCAATAAAAAGTAAAGTAAAATCTCAATTGAATCTTTGTGTATACAGAATTTTTAACTTCAGTTACAAATGTTGAAAGCTGATCCAAGTGTTCATTGGTAAGGCAGCTGCAGTATGAGCATACAAGTTTAGTGTGCATGTCTCTATGTCCATTCCTCATTGAATTTTCTGTTGTCTTGATCAACTTTTCTTTTCTTTGCCAACCTTGAGAACTACAAAACAAGAAGAAACTGAAGTTTATGTCTGGCTTCCAGTATTTAAATAGTAAATACAACCTTGTCACGTGAATTTTTGTGACTGTGCAAGTTGACAAAGTTGACTTGAAGGCACCTTTAAACAAATTGTGGGATACTGACTGCAGACACCAGTTGGGCAGTTTCATAAAAGAAGGCTGCATCTCTTGGCCACATTTTGGAATGAAACAGCCATGTTGGTCCAAGTCACTGTTACTACTGTTGTTTACCCAGAACAGCCTCTAGACATGTTTAGATTGAAAGGCCAAGGGAGAGTGGAGTTTAAAGAGCTCATTAGAGAGTTCTGGCAGTGTGAAGGCAGTAAAGGTAAGTGGTCTGTTTCAGGGCCACAGGGCTGAAGGGTCAGAGTGACTGAGACAGCCAAACAATCCACCATCACATATGGACAGCTTAACGCTGTTGGAAAATTTAGTCTCCTAACATCTGGATTCAAAGTTACTTCCAGCTAATGTTGTAAAACAGGCAGAATGTGGCTTTGACCCAAGCTGCACACTGCCAAATGAAAGCCAGATTGTGGCCTATCACAGCATGAGCATGAGTTACTTTTCAGTGCTGAACTTGGAAAGACTGGTTTCTTGTCCCCGTCAATAATTTTTAAGAAATGTGTCTCTTTTCTGTTAAGTTTGATTCCTTATGTGTTCCTTGTGTCCTTGTAAATCTCTGAAAGTCTCAATGAGACAACCTGATTAAGTAAAGAATACATAAAAATGGAATCTGTGTTGCTACAGCTCTTTCTAAAGGAACATGTCACCCAGTGCAGTGGTGTGTCTCACTGATGTGTTTTTAATAGTTTTTGGACAACAGTAGAGGTCTACAGCACAGAGGAATAAGATATATCAGGCTTTGGGTACATGCACAATACTTGTAAGTACTATGAGTTCATTGTTGGTTTGGCTCTGCACATGAGATTTGATGACAATGAGACAGATATAGAAAATCACCAGCCATATCCTTTAAGTAAGATTTTGAATACATGATTTTTCCTTGTAATGGAGTATTTTTCCATTGTGGTATTGGTACTTTTATTTAAGTAAAAGATCTCATTGTAATTGGTGTCTGTGTGTCTATTAAGCTTACACATACATAAATCTGCTCCCATGTGTACATTTACAGTATGTAAAAGCTAAAATGCACATATTTTATGAAACAATAGTTTTCCCATGCTTCCAGTCCTGCTAAACTAGGCTAATCACCTGCTGGCTGTAGCTTCATATATTGTGTAAACAAAAGAGTGGTATTAATCTTCTCATGTAACTCTTGGCAAGAAAGTGAATAAGCATATTTCCCTAAATCCCTGACTTTTCTTTAAATATTTTGAAATGATAATTATAAATTGCTGTCAGCATGCCCTGCACTCTTGAGGCCTAAAAGATACACAGCACCTATACTTGAAAATCCCCCAAATCTCCCCTCATATACAAGCACCTGATATTCAATCATCAAAGTTCAACACATGGGTCACTTCATGATAACTGAACCAGTTCCATTCTCTTACTTGCCGTAAGATGTGATTGAAAGCCCAGACAAAAATACAAAGTGAACCTTGAGTTGAGATTATTTTGCCACACAAAAGGGTCCCAAGATCAAGAATACATGTCCATGCTCTCACATTAGAATAGGCTCAGCTGGAAAGGACAGTGAGATTTCAGAATGTGGAAATCAAGATGGCTTACAGGTTTGATTGAATAGAAGCAGGTTATATATATATATATATATATATACACATGCTATATATATGTATATATATATATATACAAGTGCATGCACACATTTGTACTTTCTGCAAATTGGTGTCCAACAGCACTGTCACTGCGGTCAAACAGCACTTTACAGCAGGTTAACTAAATGATTATGGAGTGGCAGCATGTTCAGAGTTTTCAGTCTACCGTAAGTGGAAGGTCACATGTTCAGTGCAGTGCTGTCCACTGTCTTCCGTTTCAGTGTGTGTGTTCAAACATGCTACAGATGGCAGAGAGAGTATATCATCACATTATGTGTAATGATCACTGGCTGCAGTAAAATGTGAAGGTATGATTGTAGCAGAATACCTGACAACTTGTTGAGAACATTGACAATAACAGTACAGCATTTATTTTTTAACCTTTCATATATGGTCAATTGTCATCCACCAACAAACTTCCAGTCAAATACATACTTTTACGTTTTGGTGTCTAATGGATATATCACTCAAACTGGATGTCTTGGTTCGTCCTGCTGTTGAGCACAGCCTTTGACCCCTAAAATGCTGACCACACCATCCACAACCTACCAGTAATTGGGTCAAACATCAGAAAGGATGGTGATATTAGGTTAGAAATTTAATATTGTGATTGTTTACATTTAGATGTATATCTTGACTATGAGTAAAAAGGTCTCTTGTTAGTTCAAATATTTTCTTATCAATTGTGCCACAGGTAAGACAGGTGCTTGTTTTGGAAAGTTTACTGACCATCTTACTTCTTGTTATTAAAATCTTCCAAATCTGAACAACCTGCCACTTACTTCCACCTGGTCCACCAACATGAGAAACTTGCATAACATGACTTTAACTAATGTATTACATAGGTAATGTGCTAATGGATTACTGGTACAGACTTGAATGTCCTCAGTGTCATCACCCACCTGCCATTTTAACTGGCGATCAGAGGTCACATGGTTAAGAGAGGGGTCAGTTCCTACTATCACCAGTCTCTGATGCTTAACTGTTTTAATGTCACCTCATATTCGACACACAGTAACCCATTTTCTTTGTTGAAAGTGAAACACCTTAAACTATTCTGCCACTGAATTTGATGGGATTGCTTTATATAGCCTTGTGTCTGCCCAAAAGCTGTTTTACAGCCTTCAGGTCATGACCAGTGACAAGCACGCTTTCCGCCTCATTTCACCACAGGCCATTATTCCTCATGCCATCCTCTTGTGTCTGAAGGGAGCTGGTGTGCGAGTACACTGCAGTTGTTAGAAGATCAGACCAGCTTTGCACCAGGGCACCAAATGGAAACCTGCAGAGGTGGCTGACTCCTGGATAGTGCCTGCTGTTATTGATAAAAACAGAGACAATAAAAGTCATTCGCTTGAGTAGAAATAGACGTAATTGTCGGTGTGTTTTGACACCTGATTTTGATTTAGTTTTAGTCTTGGTCATTTGAAGAGAGCTTATATTACTTTTAATTGCTTTTATTAGTGTTGTAGTCTACTTTACAGTTTTCCTTAACAAACACTGAAGATGATTTAGTCAAGTTGCCTTTGTCTCATTTTTTGTAGTGCATTTTAAAGATCATATCTTCACAGGCTAGAGTTGTTGCCATCATGCCATCATTGATGTTAACAGATACTATGGCTAGAGTTGTTGTTCTTGTTTTGTGAGGGTAGTGAAAAGCCACTGTTAGCTCTGTTAATACCAGATTGTAATGGATCATACAAACAATGCCCATGTCACTATACTCTGTAGCAATAAAACAGACTCACTCTCCATAATAAATACACCAATTCCCAAACTCTCTGTTTGAACTGCTGTTTTGTTGCCTCTTTTTGTTTCATTTTCATTTCCTTTTAGATTGTAGATTTTAGTCTATAAAACAGTTTCTTTTTTCCTTCCAAGAACCAGAAACGTTAGTTTAAATTACTGGCAGAGACATAACATTACTGAGTAACATGATCATTCAGAAGCTGTATTTACTTCACCAAAATACAATTTACTGTGTGGGATTAGCTTGAGACAAGCAGCCAGAACATCTAGGGGAAGATTTAGATGGTTGGCAGCCTAATGTAATCTTGCACTCATTCCAACTGATAGTCTACAAACACGACTGAAAGTATAATCAACATTAACAGTAATCAGTTAAAAGTAACGTTAGCTTACCTTTTTGTGTTGTCTTGGTAATGTTGGTGTGCTGACCTGCCTTTTTTTTATAGATGCTCTTTATTATGCTACTTTATACTTTTTTTTATACTTTTTACTCCACTACATTCATTCACAGCTGTAGTTACTAATTACATTATATTAAACAATAATCATTGTTACAGATTAAACTACCCAAAGATGTAGCAGTTAAAATAAGCTCCTCCTTGACAACATTAAAATGCAGCTTACATGTTAATGCATCAAACATGCATCATATGTACATGATAAATATAAGCCACAATTGTGCAATTCTGTATTTTTGCTTTGATACATGAATTACACTTTGCTGGTAATGCTTTCACTTTCACTCAAGAGAATTTTTAAATGCAGTATGTAGTAGTATGTAGTATGCAAAGTATTTTTATACTGTGGTATTGCTACTAAGATCTCAATACTACTTCTATTACTTTTGTAGATAAGTCCATAGAACAGTTACTTTTTCCTTCCACAGACCTGAAATGTTAGCTAGCATCATTAACAGACACATTTCTCTTCTCTCTATATAAAGCAAGGACTCTCTATCCGTCTGTATGTTTGTCCTTTGCATGTTTAAAAAACTAACCTCCCCCCCAAAACCACATTACATTCAGAGCCCAGCACCAGCCATTATGAGGAATCTGCAATGTGTGGGCCTAGCTGCCATGTGGTATCAGCCGCCACTTGGCCATTCCCCCGCTAAGCACCTCAGACCATGAGGGGGAATATGCTATCTATAGAAAAAACTAGGAAAAGAGATCATATTTCTCCTATTTTATCTTCGCTACATTGGCTTCCGGTAAAATCCAGAATAGAATTTAAAATACTTCTCCTTACTTATAAAGCTCTTAATGGTCAGGCGCCTTTATATCTTAAAGAGCTCATAGTACCTTATTACCCCACTAGAGCACTGCGCTCCCAAAATGCAGACTTACTTGTGGTTCCTAGAATAACTAAAAGTAGAATGGGAGGCAGAGCCTTCAGCTATCAGGCTCCTCTCCTGTGGAACCATCTTCCAGATTCAGTCCGGGGGGCAGACACCCTCTCTACGTTTAAGAGTAGGCTTAAAACTTTCCTTTTTGATAAAGCTTATAGTTAGGGCCGGCCAGGCTCGCCTTGGACCGGCCCCCAGTTATGCTGCTATAGGACTAGACTGCCGGGGGACTTCCCATGATGCACTGAGCTCCTCTCTCCTCTCTCCTCCTCCTCCTCCTCTCCATTTCAATGCTTCATGTACCATTAATGCATGTTACTAACTTGACTTCTTCCCCGGAGTCTCTGTGCTCTCTCATCTCACAGGAAGATCCAGCGCCTGAATGGTGGGCCGCGGCTGTGGGGACGGTGGCGTGGTCCCGTGGATGTCCTGCTTCTATTTCTATTTCTGCTACTGATATTATTGCTGCTATTATAAATTCATAGCTCTACTTACATTACTGCTGTTATGGTTATTGTTTTTGTTGTTATTATACTTCTCTGTGTCTCTCCCCACCCCACCCCCCTCTCCCCTTCCCCCGTCCCCCTCCCTCCTTCTTTCTCTGTAAACCCAACCGGTCAAGGCAGATGGCCGCCCACCTAGAGCCCGGTTCTGCTTGAGGTTTCTTCCCGTTAAAGGGGAGTTTTTCCTTGCCGCTGTCGCCAAGTGCTTGCTCATGGGGGGAATTGTTGGGTCTCTGTAAATGAGTACGGTCTCGACCTGCTCGATGTGTAAAGTGCCCTGAGATAACTTTTGTTGTGATTTGGCGCTATATAAATAAAATTGAATTGAATTGAATTGAATTGAATCTAATGAAATAAAATGGAAGAATCTAAACCCAGCAATCTACCTGATATGCAGCAAATGGCTGAGACACTCAGCTATGCAGTAAATAATAAAATCCAAAATACAAGGCTTGGAGCAGACATGCTTAATCATTAAGCAAGATAGATGATCGACAATACATGCATGAGCTTAGTTTGGCAAATAATGTGGCTTTAGATCTGATTGATGTACAGATTGCCCCCTCAAAACAAAGCAACACACAGGAGTTATGCTGCAAAACTAGTACTCTACATATCTGAAATGTGAGTACTTGTATCACCACTGAAAGTGACATAAAGCATGTGCCAAATGAAGCAGGAAATTAGCCCAGTCGCTGCAGAACTTAAATTGCAATCAGTAGCATGTAGCCAGGAGAAGCATAAGAGCAGTTAGAAAGATAGCCACAATCAGTTTAACTGTGAGATTCCACTCTTTGAATTCGACATAACATAATCGACTAGATTGTATCAGAGACACAGTCCTCACTCTGCTGAAGTTGTTGAACCTACAATAGCATGCAGTCTAATGGTGACAGCAAACAAACAGCAAAAGGGACAGAAGATCATCCCTCACAAATAATCTTTGGCTGAACACAGGCTGTAGCTCACACAGCACACTTTCCCCAGACAACAGACTAGTTTCACTTGGCATCTCACTCATGGAATTAATGTTAATTAGCAAAAGCTGATGTAATCTGCCACAGGTGACTTTTCCACATTTTAAAGGCGAAAGAGCAGTCAGCACTGGCTAAAAAAGATGCTGCTTGAATGTTGACATTGATCTTGGCTGATAATAAAGATAACAGACAGCAACACAGCCTACAAAATCCAGGTGTTAAATACAAGTACCAGAACACACAATAACTTATAAATATATAAACACACTCAAGTATTCCACTGACAGTGAAACACTCGCACTCGCAGAGCTTTTAACATCCAGGGTATGTATATACATGCATGTACGCACAAGCAGCAAAACTTAGTTCAGTGATTGAAGCGGGAATCCCTGCCATCTCCTGGGGAGCAAACACTTTAAAACAGATCCTGAACCACCGCTGCACGCAACTCCAGCCTCAGTCCCTGAAGTACACATAGCTTCCTGCAGCTGAAATGACGACCAACAATCGGAGTCTCTGTGCTCCGGCCTAATGCTGCAGGAAGCAGCAGGGCAACGCAAACATAGTTCCTTCCTCAAAGGACACAAAGTGACACAATCAGGCTGATATGCAGTGAATTTGCTTTTGAAACACTATATGAAGAGCAGGAGTGGCAGGGCCATAGCAGCAAGCAAGCATGTAAGCGCTGTGGCAGCAGGTATGCAGCGAAGTGTGAGGAGAGCACTGATGGATTGAGTACGCCGCCATGATTATAAGGGGGCATTGGATATATGTTACAGTGAGGGGAGTATGGCATGTGAGTAAAGTAGCAGCCTGAGTTGGGCTGTCTGAACTAGCTTGCAGGCGTCTCTTCATTTCTGCTGTTTTATCATTTAGGAGCTTCACTGTGTGAATACACAGATGTAGGTTAGACTTAAAACAGTAATTAGTTTGATTTGTCCAATTGTCTGTCTTTCACATAATTGTCGTTTATTTTTATTTGTTGCTGAAAATCTCAAAATTTCATTGTAGTTTGTCTCATGGTGAAAAAAGGCAATTATTATATTTTTCATCATAGTTTTTGAAATGATCACTGCTCTTTATTTATCATGAACATGCATGCCAAACATAGATATTAAAACAGACAAAGATGTGCACACACAGCAAAGGGGGAGCTCACATACAGTATTCTCTCACACACTGCAATCAAGGCCACATCTGTGTTGTGTGCTGGGTAGAATCTGAATGTGAAAACAGCCGCGGCTCTATTTCTAACAGCATACCCCTGCACAATAATCACGATGGTAATTTTAGGCTGTGCTCAGCGTCAGTGACAAGACTGAGCCATCATTAGTATGTGAGGAAGGCAGCCACTGTATGGGGTCATGGAGGGGATACTGGTATGCTGCCAGACTGCTGAGGCAAGACGTTGGAGATGATCAGACTACAGGCTTGAGCCTGGCTCTGTTAGGGTTCTTGGTGCACGCTAACTGATCAAGGTCATCGATCAGATCCATTATGTCCTGGAATGTCAATCAGTCATGTTAGGTCTTTGGCTGTGTGATAAATAGCAGGCTTGATCGGGCTTGGTCAGGCTTGGTCAGGGCGAGGCTGACGGGGTAATGAGAGTGTTAGCATTTTTGCTGTGTTATTGATGGTGAGAGCAGTATTCACAGCCTTGCTTATCCCCCACATGCTGCCACCTGCTCCTCAGTAGGGGGTGAGGTTGTGGCAATCTGCAGGGGGGGAAGCCAGGCATGGCGGGGGGGGGGGGGCTTAGTCACTGTGGAGCAGCCAAATCCCAGCCGCTAATCAGTGCTCTCCATCAGAGTGCTGCTCAAGGGTCTCTGAACTCCACTAAGGTTTGCCATTTTAGATTTTGCTGAAGATCAGTGAAAACGCTCAAAACTGCTAACCTCTCCGCCAACATGGGTGTAGACAGGGAACCATTGCTGTTCCATTAAACTCTTGACAGTTTTACCATGTGCTTCTGAAGTATTAGAGGCACGACACATCTGTTGCGTCCTCAGCTTTTTGCGTGTGTTTTCTGCCTGAGCTGACACTAGACAAACCCTGCACCTGTCTACATTTTAATGCCAAAAGGATACGTGCACACACACATGTACACATGCACACATGCACACACTTAAACACTGCAGACACACTGCAGCTGCAGCCCACTCTGCACCTCTCAGTGCAGCTCTCCAGGAGCAACAGTACAAATGAGTCAGGAAAATGTGTAGGTGGGCTCTACATTCAACCCAGCCATTAGAGGGAGGGAGCTGTATGTATGTGTGTGTGTGTGTGTGTGTGTGTGTGTGTGTGTGCGCGTTTGGAATAGCTTTTAATTCTGGCTGTGCTTGTAAAGTTCCACTGCAAGAGGCAGTTCATGCCCCATGGATTTGGTTTTGGTTATTGCTATTACTTTGCTCATCCTTGCTGTATCTGGGGAGAAAAATATGCTGTTTCTTCTTGACTAATTAAAGGATTGGTTCACCCAAATGGCTTAAGAACCATAATTTCTCTCGTGGCTCTTGTGGTATTTAGCCATTCAAGTTTTTTGCACTTAGGTTGTGACGTTATCAGTCTCTGAGATTTCTGCCTCCTACACAATAGAGTGGAGGTGAATGGCATTTTGCTTGTGGTGCTCACAGCTTTGAAAAATGACATTTAAAATTTTAAATGTCTCTTAACCACAGTATGCTGTTGACTCTAAAAAATCACCAGACTTACAACAGTTTTCACTGGAACTAGTTTCTACAAAAAAATAGTCCCTATGAAATTGAATATAGATTATTCAGAGTAACAGGGACATTATTTCTGTAACTAGATGTTGCTTTTGAATATTTTAAATATATTTTTTCAGTAATTTGAACACCATCAATGAAATTCCTTTCACCACCTGGACAATAAAACAAAAACTATCTGCATACCACAATAAATGAGAAAATGTGTTTTCTCTACAGTTGAGTCAACCAACCCTTTAACATGGATGTAATTGTGTAGCCACTTGCTAGACCTGTCAATGAAAAGAATGGCAAAGAAACAGCGTAGTTTCAACAATTATGTCAAATCTGCAAGATTTCCAATAATAATAACAACAACTTTATTTATATAGCACCTTTAAAAACAGTTTACAAACAATGAACAATGAAATAATAATAATAACAATGATTTTTTTTTTTGCTTTGACAATATAACAACAGAAAGCCAAACAGTAAGGCCAAACAAAAGCAAGATAAAATTAAGGTTAAGATAAAGTTAAAACAAGAAGACAAAAACAATGGCAGAGCAGCTGTCATCATGCCGACCAATGCACTGCTGTGACTATTTATAGTGCCCCATACAATCATTCATTCATCACATGACCTCTAAACCATTATCAGCAATACATATTCTGATCAGAAAATGAATGATTTAGTTTACATCACTCCTATTGGAACAGACTTCATACAAAGTACTTCACATTAAAGGATCAAACGAAGAAATAATAAACACGAAATTAATTAATGCCTCCAATTTATTTAATGAAAATTGAATCTATAAACGTGACTTTGCTGGGAATTTTACAGATTGCTGTGTAGACTGTAAAAAAAGTGATACTGGTTAACAGCCTAAACAGACAATGTTTTATTATTAGATTATGTCCCTTGCTTTATTTTTCCATCCCCACATCCATCTGTTATTTTTAAAAAATTTTATTACCAGTTGAAGTGTGAAAAATGTTATATGCTTGTTTGCTTACACGTCATGTAGTGTACACATTTGGTCTTTGGTGTCTGGTAGGTCTTAACTTGGAGACATTCACAGGAAGTGATATGTTATATACCTTACAGGTGGTCTATAAGAAGATGAACACAGTTACCATGGTGGAACAGATGAGACTGAAAAAATACTGGTTGCAGGTATGGACAGGTTTGAACATGTAAGCAGCATCAGCTCCTCTGTTTTTCATAGAGTGACCTCAGTGGCACAGAGGGGCAGAAAGTCACACACTTCCTGTTGGCACTGTTGGCTGCTAGCAGCTGTAACTATGGTAACCACCAGGAGGGAAAAGTTTAATACAAACGTTCCTCAATTCTGCCTATAAAAATCCCACCACTGATAATGATCATATTTTTAACTGGTTTGACCAGTTCATATTTGGCAGGTGACATCTGTAAATTTACTTGAATTAATGAGTGAATTAATTTTTAGAATCACAAGGATTTTTGGCTGTAAATGATGTATGATCATTTGACTGATGTACTACGTGATTAATACAATGCAGTCAATCATGTAATGAACTCCAATCCATCTCATGGAGTACTACTGTGAAAACAATCGTATAGTGTCTTCTGTAGTTTTGGGGGGTCTATGTGAAGTCTAGACAAACTACTGAAGGGACATCACACATGTATCTCAGTTTAGAATTGGAGGCTATGAATCAGTGATGGATTGGCCATCTGTAAATTGGGCAAATGCCAGAAGGGCCGCTGACTATGGGCTGCTTGGGCCGCTCAGAATGGGTGATTGCATTCAGAGTTGAACTGGCCATCGGGAGCACCAAGAGAAATCCTGGTGGCCAGGTCGCTATGTTGGCCACTTGAATGCTATTGTACATAAACAAGAGCCAGTGTGCCGTCTGCTCATAACAGAACACCTACTGACAGAGGGGATGGAATTTGAAAGACTTGGGTGTTTACTATTCATGGAGTGTTTTTGGAACATACTAAAAGTCAAGATATGTCCGCTTCTGAATCTTTCAACTGTTCTTTTTTTTTATTTAATTTGAGACATATTCACAGAGACACATAGAACACATCCCACCCTATTCCCTCTCCAGGTTACATAATTAGGACAATTCTTTCTTTAAACAAAAGGAAGGAGTTCGAAGTGCATCCCACATACACTGTCTTGCTATCAGAAATACTCACTCAAGCACCCAACGTGTAGTAATCCACCACTGAAAAATCCCCTACAAATGCACTATTTCCTCCTGTTTGATTAACGTTTGATAGAAACTACAGTGTCCAGATGTTAATTAAATTAATTGACTATATATATATGTATATTTATATATACACAAGGCAACATGTCATCCCACAGGAGGACAGAGCCTGCACCAGGAATTTTAATTACCTCATTGGGATCACATGCATCTTATTAACACTCACTTATGAGATTGACAATTTATTAGCCCAGTCTAAATTATCATAAAACTATTTTACATACTTGACATTTTATTCTTGATCTCAGAAACAGCAGCTGACAAAATACACTCCACTCAATGTCCACTTGCGCACTTTTTTGGAGCTTTCAACCATATCACATGGTCTTTAACTACAGTTTGTCAGGGAGCTGATGTTTTTCTTAGCACCTTCTGGACTAATGAAGATGACTGATGTGCGATATGGTCGAAAACTCGAGAACAAGCGAGTAAGAGGACCTTTAATGGATTTGAAATACATTTTCAGAACTACTTCTATGAGATGTTTCACAACACACTGAGCATTTCACACCATCACATAGAGATCAGATATATGTGTGGTGTGGGCTGCCATGTCTGAGAAATTCTGTGGAGACACAGCTACTACATCTTGCTGTGTCTGTCTCTGAACAGAAAAAGAGGTTGAATGTTAAGACTGACAGCGACAAT
Organism: Scomberomorus guttatus; assembly: GCA_038419695.1. Classification (NCBI taxonomy): domain Eukaryota; kingdom Metazoa; phylum Chordata; class Actinopteri; order Scombriformes; family Scombridae; genus Scomberomorus; species Scomberomorus guttatus. The sequence continues at coordinate 3,267,684 of CM076445.1, forward strand.
CCCAGACAGAGAAATCACCTCCCAAACAACTGAAACACAGATGTTATTAGCAGTCAGCTCTGGTAGACTTCACTGCATTTAAATAATGTCTGTCTGACACTGTTGTGATGATTGAGGAGGAAGTTTTGTGCAGTTTTTGTGTAACTATATTTCTGTTGTACCACAGGAGCCACTGTAGCGATATCAGTGATGAAAGTTACCCAGTGGTCCCGTTGTCCAGACCATTTCTGACTGGTATTTTTTGAAAGTACGTTATGTAAAACACACTTGCGCTTTCACACTCTGCTGCCTGAGTCTTGCTGCTTTTGTTGCATTCCCCTGACACTCCTTAACCTCTCTCTGTTTTTTCTCTCTCTCTCACACACACACACAGTCTGACTGGGCCTCCTGAGTCCACTGTGACTCCAAAAATATAAAGAGGAAATGCTTACTGAGTGATATCATATTCTTGAAAAGGACAGAAAAGCCCTGAAAAAGCTCTTCTAGTTGGGACTCTTTTTGTTTTCAACCATCTCTGCCTTCACACTTCGCTTGGCTGTTGTTGCTGCTGTATCACCAAGTTGTCAATACATGTGTGTCTTCTGTCATGTTGCCAAAACTAATTCCATTACATTTATTCTGCTTGGCGAATAACTGGTTTCAGACTCTGATGCTGATTTAAATGAACAAATGGTTCCTACCAGCTGCTACACGTCTGCATAGCACAGGGACATATGATCACAATTGCAGTATTTCACTCAGTGCTTTGATTTTTTTAAGCATCAATATAGTGAGTCAAAGTAAAAGTACAACTTCTGGGTTCTCTTCCAGAGTTAAGAAAACCTCATTGAAAATCATATTGACACTTGTAATCAAAAATTACAAAAAATGTAGCCCTACAACATTACTGTAATAATATTTTGTATAGTTCACTGCATATGTCTAGATAGGGATAGTATTTTTTTTAAATAGCCAATATTGTTATTTGTTTTTTTTTCAATATAGCAGTTTTTCGCTGCCTTTAATAAACACTATTTCCCATAAGCCCAACACCTACACAGATTAAATGTTGAATGGCTGTCACTAGTCCAGACATGACTGTAACAAAAGCAGGAGAGAGCTGAATCATGTATGGGCTTTAGACAGCAGAGCAAAAAGTTGGAAAGATGGCATTAGAAGGGAGTGTGGGTGGATATCATGGATAAGGATAATAATGTATTATGTGCAGTGTTGTGTTGTAAGAATTCATGGGAGCTGTAGTTCTTGGTACACTAATTCATTGTTGCTTGAGGGTTTGTAGTATACTCAGTGATCTTAGAATCTCCATGAAACTGAATCCTTTAATTGTTTACCTTAAAACTGCTTATTTTTAATTCATATATAATAATAACATCAATAAAATATTTTCTGAATAAATGGATTGTAATATATTAAGGATTGTCTGTACAGAGTGTATTACTGACCATTAGTAATGCTATGGAGAAATGTTTTTAACAGTGGGTCCCTGTTTTCTTTGTTCTCATGCATGCACACAGACAACATGATACTTACTCCTGCCACCAGTTTCTCACTGTTCTGATCAATATTTGGTGGCAGTAATGAACAAAGAAGCGTAGCAATGCACCCACATATGCAGTGAAGAAGAGTGCTAGCTATATGTAAACAATACAAGGTGTAAAATATATTTTTTATAGCTTTACATAGGAAGGAAATGCATTGAACACATTAGTTAGACCACACAATGAGCTTTGGTGAGAAACACTGAATATACAGAACAGAACTTTTGTTTGTTTACATGAAACTCCACAAGGCACCTTTAAAGGCTTTTAAAGAATACATTTCAAATATCTAACCAAATAACATGAAACCTTGTCTCATAATTGTTATGCTAAAAAGAGCCTTCATTTTTGAATTAAGTTGAAAATTCAGGGATGGCTGTAATGTTAAATACAATAATATACTTGTACTTTTTAAAACACATTAAAATATGGAGATGATCACTTAAATCCTCTTAATGTCTTATAATCCATTAATTTATCTCCCATTATTCCTTATTATTTAACTCACAGTTTGGGACAAACGCCTAAATGAGCAACTTAATTGAAAAAAGGTACAAATTAAGGGGTACTTACAATATTATTTTGTAAATGTTAATGTGCTTTCACCCCTTGAAAAAAACCCTAATCCATGTAGATAGGATGATTCATCAAAATCCCCTCAATATATTGTTATCCATTAATTTATCCATTAATTGGGGTGAACTTTTTTATTTGTAACTTAATTGAACCTGTGACTGTAATGTTCTTTTTGTGATATTTGTTATTTTTGTAGCCTTTAAAAATCCTTTAGTCCATGCAGGAAAAAAATGTTTAATATATTATAGTCCATTAATACACAACTCCTTAAAAAAAAATTGAGTTTGATCACCTCTCCAACACTGGTGTGTGTTCCTCCTCTCCTATCACTTTTTCAGAAGGACAGATGATAGAAACCCTAAACAAGAGATGTCATTGAGTTACAGAACCTAGTGGAACAATAGCTTGCCCTAAGGTGACATCAGCTCTGTCAAATTAAATATGTTAATAATACTTTACAAACATGGCAGTGGTATAATAATAGTAATAACTTATGCCCACTTGTATGCAGATCAGATTAATGAGAAACTGTATACCAATGACAGACTTACTGTAGGTGATCTCTTGTCTTCATGACTGTTGACTTCATTGACTGGACAGTGAGCAGACTTACATTAATCTTGAACTGGCTGAGATAGTACTGTATGTTGTGTAAAAGTCACAGTGGGAGCAGTAAAACTCCACTTGAGGCAGTGCTGTAGTGTTTTTTAGTCTTCCTGCAGTCCTGCAGGTTGACTATCGCTGCATTCTGCAGTCCATGCTGCTCCATTAGGGACCTTCAGCTCCACCACCTCCAGACTCCCCCAAACTCATACATTCTGTTCTCTGCTGGTGATAGAACTGCTTGGTTTAGAGGCAGAGGGTGGTTGGGTTATTTTTCACAGTTTGTATCCAGAGCTCCAAACACATTCAATATTTGTTGTTTTTGTCTCCTCTTCATTCCTGGACTGTTACACTGTAAGACAGTATCTCTGTATCTGAGGGAGAAGGTTGCAGTCTATATTTACTTCAATCAGTAACCCTCCAGCATACATTATGATCCTCAGTTACATAAAAAAAGAAAAGCAATACTAAACACATACACTCATATATGCCTTAACATAAAACCTCATTTAAGTGAATTCTCAAAGCAGGATTGTTTCAAAAAAAACATCATACACACCTTCATATATACAGTATACTATAAGTTTCCCTGTGTCTGCCTCTGTGTCTTCCTCTATCTCCAAATCTGGTCCAAGATTTACAGCTGATATAAATATGTTTTGTTTCATTTTTGGTTACGTTTCACTGCATTGCACAACCAGTTTCTCCACCACAAGCACAGATTCTGCACCAGCTCTTTTCCACTACAAGAACTTAATGACCCATAACCTGGAGTTTTCCACTGGAACTGGTAAGAACCTTGAAAGTCCAGCTTCTAGGTTCTGACTTGTTTTATGAACCAGTGTTTTGGATATGCATCATTGAAAAGGCAACACTTAACATCACAAATGCTGTTTGGTAGGCAAGTGTAGTGAGTGCAGTTCAGTTTTGAGACAAATGGCACTAATATATATTTTTGTATACAAGACCGAGACCGGACCAGCTCCGTCCCTGCTGACCATGTCTCTAGTGATGGCTGTGTCCCTTGAGACAGGTTGGCTGAGAAGGAGAAGCGACCAGACCTGCCAAGTCTCATGCTTTGACCATGAGACTCATGCAATTGACACAGATCTCACAATCTCATGCCACACATGCCTTTTCTCATGCAAACTTTTCGTCTTTGCTTCCTCCGATGTAAAATTTGTGATTTTTAAGCGAAGGAACAGCAGTTTTCTTTTGTTTGTTTTTTTGTCACGTTCAGACAGGCTGAGGCGCAGAGCCTGACAAGGTTAGGGCAGCACTTTTCCCAGATTGTCCATGAACACACTGATCATCATCTGTTTGAACCAAAAGCGTGTAACAACGAATCATTGCGATGCATGTTCCGGTGCAGCTGATAATTTATTGAGATATTACTTGTTTGGATAGACCTGAGAAACTAAAGTGGGGAGTGTCTAAAAGCCAACTGTCAATCACAGCTGTCAATCAACACCCACACAGCAGACATCAAAGCTACTATAAGTCTTCAACTCAACAGAGCAATAATTTTCAAAATGACCACCAGCACACTAATTTGAGGGTCTGAATTTAGAAATTGAGACCATAATGAGTTGTTGAAAACAATGATTGACTTAGTATTTCATGAGAGAAGTTGAGGCTTTTTGAATGGGAGTCAGTTGGAGCATTATTATTATTATTAGTCTTTATTAAACAAGGACCATGCACAAAAAACATTAATCTCAAAATGAGAAGAGATGATTTATGCCAGATTTAGCTATTAGCTCATTTCCATCTGCAGTCCTTGGGCAGGCACACACAGAACAATTACCAGATAATAAAAACATTAATTTACATGCAACGCCATTACATAGTCTCTATCAGATTAACAATTCCACAGACAAATCTAAAAACACACATCAACATATGCATACCAGCACATTCATCCAGTACAGCTATAGAATTACAGTTCATTACAATTTTAAATCTGAATCACTGTGACATTAATGTTGACATGACTGGTTGCTCAATATCCATTTTTTTGCACCATGGGAAAAAGAATGAAAGTCTGTGCAAGTTTTAAGCTCAGCTGGAAGCATATTCCAGTGTTTGATGGCCATAAATGAAAAAGCAGATTGTGCAATGGCAATCCGCCGCAGAGGGATGTGTAAGTCTGAGTTTAGAGCAGATCAAGAGGTTCTGTTCATTTGCTCAGAGCGGAGTTGAAAAAGCTCTTCAGTGGTGGAGGAGCAGCACTGTGAAATATCTTGAATACCAATCGAACTTCTGAAAACAGAATGAGATTTTCAAAACTTAAGAGACTGTATTCGGATAATATGTTACAATGATGGTGATTTAATCATTTCCTATTCAAATTTTTTAAGGCTTGTTGAAATTGAAAAAGAATTTCAATTGGTTTCAACACAGTCTTACTTGCCTAGCATCTAGCGGCCGTCGGTGGAATTGAATTTTCAGGTACTTCTACATTGGCATCAGCCTCAAGTCGTGGTAGTTACCGCTTGGATTTAACTTCTCACCTTGCTGCAGTGATGTAGAAGTGTACTCCAGGGTGTGTCAATACATCGTGACATCAGTGTTGGATGTGGTTACCTGTGCACTTCTGACCACACCCATCAGATATGCAGGACTTGAGTCTGAAACCACAGTCATGTTGTTTGTGTGAGTTATTACACCAAAAGGAATAATGAGTGCATTGACGACCAGTAGATGTTTCTTCATGTAAAATGTGTTGTGTGATCAATTGCAACTTTTAACAGAAGATGTGAAGCAACACAAAGTGTGTCAGCTTGGTGTATCTGGGTCTTTGCATGAAGACTGGTTTTGACACAAACCCATCTTGAGACACGGTTCTGTCTTCCGTGTCATGACAAGCCCCACCCCGCTACCCCCCGCTGCCACTTCTGCAGGTGCAGCCTGTTGAGCTCTCATTGCGTTACTAGTTAACAAAACACATACAACCCCCGCAAAATGACTCATTTCACTATCAGAATTTCATCCATTCGGTCCGATAACATTTGGAATGTCTAGAAGTGCAGCACGATTAAATTATTTTATCCCCATTCAAGTTAGCAGAGAGCTAACTGGAAGAACGGTGGAAGTCTGGTGTGGATTATCGCAATTACCGGTAATGCAGTAACAAAAAATCAACAGAACGGAGGCAGATCAGAAAACAGGAAGCTTCATACTAAAATATGATAAAATATACTTCTCAGACAGAGGGAGTTAGAAATAAAGGCCTCTCTCTAATATAAGCCTGCTTCCAATAAAGTCCTGGTAACCTCTGTAGTTGAGGTATATAAAGGCTCCGGCCACTATTAGAGGAAATACGGTAATTTTGTTTACTTAGTTAATATGTAGACTGGTCAAAGAGAAGTGTTTGGTTTGTTTGTTTATTTATTTATTTGCTTTTAGTTTACTTGGTTAATTTATATGAAGTTAATTTATAAAGTTAATGTACTAGTGTTCTTTAGTGTTCATGATATTCCAAATTGTAGTTGATTTAATAAAACCCAGAAAATGTTTTCCCCATTTTTTCTTTATTTGAGGTATGAACCAAACAAGGTATGAACTGAACTGTGGCTCAAAAATCGAGGTCTGAACCGAACTGTGGATTTGGAGAATCGTTACACCCCTACTGGTATGTATAGAAGCACAAAATCACTTATTAAAGCTATAACCAATATTCAAGTCATGAGGGTGCACAGGGACAGAATCCAAGTGTAGGACATGTTTTGAGATCAAAATTTAGATTTCTGTGTGCACTTAGTTCAAAATTACATTTTCCCAGCTGTTGTGGTGGATTCTGCACACTCTGGAAAGTGAGAGGGTATGTCTGTATTAAAAGGACAGACCCATGACGCTATGTTGAAGGCATGGTATAACAGGATGACGTTTCATCCAGGTCAGATCCAGTAGAGGTTTTTCTGCTCTCTGCTGGAGTTTACGTGTGAGGAATACAAACTGCCAAAAGTGAGAGCAAGCAGCTTTGAAGACAGCGAGCAACGGAAGCCCTACTGCTCGCTTAAATCAAGTCACAATTCCTCCTGTGCCCCCAAAACATCGATTACACTCACCATTCTGTCCTCGCTTGCTCTCCAAGCTCACTCTGCTCTCACAAATCTGTCCCTGCATGCTCCCAAATCTTACATGTTGATTTGTGCTCATATTTTGTTTAGTTCTCTTATACAGTAGTTACAGCTAATATCATGCATCCAAACACACTCAGCTGGAGGGAGCTGACACACACACAAACACAGAATGGGTCTTCCCGCTCAGTTCATGAATGTGTAAGGCCCTGCTTTCTGAGCCTGAGGGGGAGACTCCGCAGCAGCAGCACAGCACAGCAGTTTGCATCACTTCACTTACTGTCTGATCAACATAAGAAATGGGTCAGTGGGGTGGGAGTCAGGGTGGAGGGGGGGTTGTCAGGGAAATAGTGCTCCCAGTTCAAAGAAGCATGGCAAATGTTTTACAGTAGGAACACTGTGGGGAGAGGGGGAATGGAGAAAGTGGTGGAAGGAGGAGGGAGGGGGAGATAAGTAGGGTGAGTAGGCTGAGCTCTGCAGGGTCAGCTGGTTCATCGCCCAAGGTTCACCATTGAAACCTGTTCAAGATGTGCAGTATATTTAAGCATTATTGTAAACACACAATTCTCAGACAATTGACTTTTTGCTAAGCCCCCCACCCTCCCATTACTGCTCCTTTAAGCTTTGCATTCACAGCACAAACTGTTTACATTGATAACAGAGATAGTTTTACCTCAAAATTCACAGTCATCTTTGAAACAACATGCCCTTGATTTCTGACAGTTTGACAAAAGCAGCTTCACATTGCTAGTCAGTGACCGTCAAATGTTGCTAGCAGATTTTCTAGCGTAGAATGAACTCAGTTAAAGCAGGGACACACATTATGACTGTTGAGCTGATTATGAATATAATAATTAGGCGTGACGACTGATGGGAGTGAGTTGGAGCGGGTCTGTTCCAGTCTGGGTCAGTTGGTGTTGACAGTCAGCAGATAAATTCATATAGCATGTGATATGTAAGGATTCTAATCTGAAGTATTTAGGTTAAAGTCGCGTCCAGTTGTTCTTATAAAGATTTTTTAAAACATGTTTGATATTTGTGAGTGATGTGGTGTGAGAGAGCACTGGACAACTGAAATGTAGGAAATGCTGATTGAGCTGTAAAAAGAATAGAGTTGTGAAGTGGGAGGAGCTATTTTGGATGCCCCTGTCCCTTTCATTTTCCCCATAGACAACGTTATATTAATCACAGTTTGAGCACTTGTACAGCTTGGATCAGCATGAAACTCTCCCAGTTAAATCATCAGAACAAAAGATGAACTGTGTTAGAAAATATCTGGTTCTTTACTAAAAAGTCGAAGCTACAAGACTATGTATATCAGGGGTGTCAAACATACGGCCCCCAGGCCAGAACCGTCCTGCCAAGGAGTCCAATCCAGCCCACTGGATGACTTTGCAAAGTGTGAAAATTGCAGGGAGTTTCAGCAATGGTTTCAGGACTTTGGTGAATTTGAGACAGAATTCACTGTTTTTCGCTTGCCATTCACAGTCATGGCTTATGATCTGCCCATGGACATCCAACTTGAGGTAACTGACTTGCAATGTGATTTAGATTTGAAGGACAAATTTGCCTTGGTGGGCTTGGACACATTTTATCAGTATCTCTTATCGGAGTACCCCAAATTGAATGACATTCTGAAACTGGCAACTGCTCAGGATTTGACACCTAATATTGATGTACTTGTGAAGGCTAAGAGGTGCCAGGATTCAGGAGCAAGTTAAACTGTGAGTATCCTACTTCATGTAAATTGCTGCTTCAGAGGTTTTTCCACCCTGACCAGATTACACTAAAAGAAAAGGAAACATTCGGAGGTGTTGTTATTTATAGGTTATTATGCAGTGGTTTTACTGGTCTGGCCCACTTAAGATCAAATTGGGCTGTATGTGGCCCATGAACTAAAATGAGTTTGAAACCCCTGATGTATATAAAGATTTCGGGGTAGAAGTTAACTATGACTCCCAAAGGGGCATTTCAGCAAGAAACAGCCAATCACTGAGCAAAAAAATTCAGTCACGTGCACCACTAATAGTGGGCAGAAGCCAAAGATTGCAGTGTTGAGAAAACTGATTTTACAATCAGAGTGAATCAGTTTGCTTTTGTTTTTTGGGTCACTTTTGAGTGAATTCTGTTAATGACTTCAACAACAAAGCGTTTTGAATTAAATGCCCATGGCTTCTTCTCCGTAGCAACTGCTGCCAAGGCTCATAGTTATTGTAGTATTCTCAGCCATTCTCTGCCAAAATCACAGACAAAACTTGATTTCTGAGAAACAAAGTTGAAATAATTGAAACTGGTGGTCATAATATAAGCCTATAGAATCGTTACATTATCCAGGAGAGTCTTGAGTTTCTATGTTCAGTAACATTGAGATCTTTTAAAGAAATATTTGAAATGGGAATACACAATGGGGAAATACACTCCCAGAACCAGTGGAACCCCTCCTACTTCACAACTCTATGAATGACTCAACAAACATCAAATCAAAGAGCTACAACCAACCAGAACCTGAAGTTAGTCTTGTTTTTGACCCACGCCTCTCTATCCAGGATTTCACCCAAACTTTTTTTTTTTTTTTTGCCTTTTCAGCACAAACTGCATATAAACAGTACAAGTGGTTGTTTGGCATCCATGTTTGTTTTGGTATAAGAAGATGCTACAATCCCTGACTTTAAAGAATAAAGATCTGTGTAAGTTGGTGGAAATAATCTTTCTGAGTGGTTTGTCCAGTCTTTGTAGGTTTCAGTAAGTCTTCAGGTTTGTCCCAAGCTTTAGTTGGTTGAAAACACTGTATCAAGTTGGCTGATTTCAAAAGTAGAACACTAAAAAATTATAATATGAACTCTCATATTATAATTATAATATGTACTTGATGGCTACATACATAGTGTCATGCTAGAAGACTGAGGCTAAAGCTAGCTGGTGAGAAGGTAGGAAATGTCCTCAAACCAATTAAAGAGCAGGTCAGAGCCGCTAGCATTATTCTGCTCTTTGATATAATAGCATCAAGGACTGGATCCACACAGTGGGAAAATACTACAGTGGATGTTGCAGTCCTGAAGGATTTTTCTAACATAATCTCTAACCCCACAAAATATTGTAGTTAGCTAATACTCCACGTAACACTAGATTAATACTGTATGTAGTGAGCTAGTTAGTCAGAAATGCTTATGTTTGCAGTTTATGGTAGAAAGGCTAATAAAAAGACTTTGTATCAAGTATCACTCATATTGTGTCACATGCAAACTGCTTCACTATGTAGAGAAATCCTTGGGCTTTCTTGTGCTAATTGATGGTCTATAAAAGGAAATCTGCTGTCACCTCAGATACCACCCTGATGAAGGCAAGATAGCAGAAAACATGCAGGGAGAGAATTGAGAACAGAGAAAACAGAGAATTGAGGACTTCTTTAATTTTGATGGAAACAACAATGTGGACAGTGGGAAATGTTCTGGTGGTGATTACAACTCTACAACAGCTCTGTTGTAAAGTTGAACTTCCATGACACTTATGGTTGGTTGAAATTTGAGTTTAAATCAGGTTCATAGTCATTAAATGCTGCAGTCATGCCTCTTTTAATTGCTTTGCTGCTGTCAGACTGTAAAATAGGCAGCAAATATGGTAAATGAAAGGAGAAAGAGAATAAAATGTATACTCCTGGGTACTTAGATAACGATAGGGTGGGGTAGGGTTACTGAAGTGGGGTTTAACTTCCCCCAGTGCTGCTGATGGTTGGCCATCAAACCATTGAGATAATTAGCCATTCATCTGCAAAACAAGTCTTAAAAAGTCATCATTGTGTGAATGATCTTCTTCCTTGGAGTCATTATGTTCCAGCTCACCACTGTTCTCCTGCTGAGCTGCCACTGTGGAGCAGAAACAAAAACACTGATCTGTCCACAACAGTCAGCTCACATGTGAGAAGAGTCAACAGTGAACTGTTTTATATGGAGACATAAGTTATTTTGATTCAAGCCAGCAAAGGTCTAAAGGGCTTTAGTTAGGAGAATATACATTGGCTCCTATTCCAGCATCAATCATTCATTTACACTATTGTTTAATGGCATTATATTTGATGATTGGCATGAAAAAGAAATTATAACGTCATGGATCTATTCACAGATCATGTGTTACAAAGGAAATATCATTTGCCTCATTAACAATTTTTGAAATATTTTCAAGTGCAAAGCTTCGTTAAACAAGATAAATCATTATATCCTCATGTTACAGAACAGTCATCAATGGAGTCAATGTTTCTAAAAGATCCTCATATCTGTCATATATGACAAACTACTATGTACTGGAGTTCACTGAGAAATTTACAGCGTAGCACAAAGTCAGGAGGTTGTGATATGTGGCACATGCTCAGTGGCATCTGCCTCACAGGAACTACTTTCCCAGGAGACTGAAAATGTGATCACTGTTATTAGCCATTCCTTCTTTTTTGCCTTTATTTGACAGTCAGTGGAGAGAGACAGGAAACACAGGGAGAGAAAGATAGGGGTATGACATGCAACAGGGACTGCAACTACTGTGACCAAACTCTTCAACTGACTACCTAACTAACTAACTAAATTTCTAAATATTCATCCCACATGCGAGCATTGTGGGTTTGTGCTAGCATCATTGACTCTCATATTGTGGAGTTGTACTAATCTGTGGAATTATTGGAAAAGTATTTTTAAACTTTGTCAAAAGTATTAAACAGGCCTGTTGATTTAGACTCTTTGACAGCAGTTTTTGGTGGTATATATCTTGACCTAGTGATAGTTCAGAGTACAACATCATAACATTTGTCAGTCTTTGTGTTGGTTTGAACATTGATTCAGTCTGTACTTATTCAAAATTCAATTTTTATTAAAAGATAGATAGATACATTTTAGGATATATGGTTACCTCTCATAAAACACTTTAATCCGACCATAAACTGAAATTATCCCAACATCTACGATTTATTTATTTATTTTTCTACTCTCAGCCTTTTGGACAGAACATTTGCTGACTCTCTGCAGGTAAAACATGAACAGGGGTCAAAGACCTACTTCCTTACTTACTTATTTTTTCAAACTGAAGATGTTTACTTAGTTATTTATTGGTAAAACTTGAACGATGTTGTGAATACTTGTATTGTCTTATATAAGGAATACCATCTAGGCAAAGCAGGGACTGCCCAGGGGCCCCAGGTTCACACTGTGGCAATGACTGGCATATTACAGTAATACAGGTGTATTAAAGAATGAACATCAGTATTAATGTTGAGTATTTATAAAAAGAAAAGAAAAGTTAAAAAAAGAAAAAAAGAAAAAGCAGAAAAAAAAACACAAGCACGTAACAAATTAATACAAAAGTCCCCAGCTCTCAGGGGAGATGAACACTTTAAGTTCGATCTGAACTCTACATTGTATGGTGCAACCTGTTTTCACAAAGTTATAGCCTGACTCCCACACTATGCTCAAAATAATGATACATTTGAACTTGCACACAACTGGTGTTTTCTGTTCTATACTTGATAAGAACACACTATGGGCGTGTGTCCATATAACTTTTTTCTCTGGCAGAAAAGCGCTGACAGGGCGGTAGGGAAACGCTGGGATGAAGTGCTTGTGCTGTGAGAACCACAGTAGCTAGGTAGCTTACTTAACACTACGTTAACAGAGGGTTGACTACACAGCTAACAACAACGTGTAGGGTGATAAAAGTACAACACTCACCAGCAACATTCAGCGTACAGCTGATCTGCACCCACAAATGGGCTTTTCTGTCTTTGTCATGATAGTTTCTGTCTGATATATTATAAAGCTCAGGATAGACAGACACGGCCAGAACAAGCTTCTCCTCCATTTTCTTGGTTACCAGGGTGACGAATCACGTTCCATCTAATATATGATTGGTTGCCTGAAAAGGAGTGACAGTGACGACACCAGTGCCTTTCTGAAAAGTTCAGAGATTTTCAACTAGAATTTTTTGAGTGGCTGCACAAAAAAGTCAGAGCGCTCTGAAAAAAGATGCTGGGTGCAGCACTTTTTCTCTAGGCAGCTGCATGCTGCATACTCTCTCTCTTCATTGAGAGCAATTGAAAAAAAGACATTGGCACTCAGAAAAAAAAACGCTATATGGACACATGCCCTAAAAGATTTTTTTCTAGATCCCTGACATAGTTGATTTTTTTTTCATTTAAAACCTGTTGTGGTCATCACTTTTTGTTGTCCTTATATGACAGAACCACTCTGACACAAAGCTAGATTCTGAATCATTCCAGATGAAGCAGCTGAGAAAAGAAAGCAGGCTGAATGAAAAACATTAGGCCGATCGATTCCTGCAGGGGCAACAATTACTCCAGCATCAAGCCAAAGCCAATCAAAAAGGCAGGCCTAAACACAGCTTGCCTTTCATATGCATGCAACAGTCTGGATAATCATCTGCCAATCACTGACAGGAAGCACAGGGGGTCCACACACAAGGCATCCTTGTTTGCTAACTACTTGTTTGCTGTTTGCTCCTTTCAATCAATCAATCAGTCAACAGCTTCTATTAGGTATGAGGACCAGAATGGACTGCATTGTGCTATATGTAAATGCATGTATGAGTATGTATGTATGAGTGTGTGTGTGTGTGTGTGTGTGTGTGTGTGTGTGTGTGTGTTTGGGGAGGGGTTTAGTGGGAAGTGCACAGATGAGGGCAGGTGGCATCTGGGGCTTGGCTTTGATGCTGAAGGCCACTTGGACCTGTTGACAGCCGGGGATGTGACACACACACACACACACACACACACAGATGTAGTGACAATAGCCACTAATCAGCAGAACTTTTCCTCCTTAAATCATTACAGGCCGAGCTTCTATCAGAGGGATTATTGTCCATTCATGACTGCAAATACAGCAGCATTCCTTCTCCTACAGCTAAGCCTCACTGTAATCCTGTCCATAGAGCTGTTAGCGGGGGGACCCATGCACACACACTTGTACGTGTGCACAGTGTAAATGCATATACACACACATACACTAAAGCATAATGTACAGTAGTCAGTGATTAGCTGAAGATTAACTCTCGAAGTCAGGAATTTCTAGCCAAACACATATGTGTATTATATGTAAATATCCCTCTTGTCATTCTGCGTTCATGTATGTGTATGTCAGGATTATTATTAATTATTTCCTGGATGAAAAACAAGCCTTAGTGGTAGCATCAAAGGCTCAGGACCGTCCTCTGAGCAGTGTCAGGACTCAGCCAGTGAACACATTGTTCTGACTGTCTGCTCCAGATTAGCTACTGTATAACATTCACATGAGTACATGAGACTCAGATTTGTGAGAATTTGTAGAATTCAAGTTATCAGGTGACCAGTTTGCAAAAGTAAAGTTACAACATGGGTCTGTTTTCTTGGCCATCATTCTTATGAGTTAAGACATCATGCTCACCTACTTTTTCACTTTATTTACAACAAAGAGGTGCAATAGTCAGACAAAAACAGTAAAAAGTCATAGTTCAAATTAAATCCAAATATTGAAAGTCTTTTTAGCTTTTTTGTTCTTTGATGAAGGTGCCATGTTGTTTGAGTTTGAGAATAAAATGATGAAAACAGGGTTTGCCCAGAATAATCAGCACTTGTGGTGTAGGAAATATTTACCTCCGTCCCTCTAACTATAACATATAAAATGCCCAAAATAAATGAGTGTAAGCATTGAAGAAATACTAAATAAAAAACTGTCTGAAATACAAGGTTAATACTCATTTCTTTAACTTTTTATTTCTAACACAGTATTTGTGTTGAAAACAGCAGGCCTTTTTGACTGTTTAAAAATGTAACACAGTTCAAAGCATTTCTGTTGTGTCTGTTGCTGCATGGCTTATTGTGGATTTCAATATCTCCAATTAGAATGTTTGTAGAGCTAACAGTATTAGTCTCAAGATTATTCCTTCTGGAGAAAAATCCTTAAAAACTGGACCTGTTGTTTAGTGTGATTGGTACTCTGACATTTTCAGGGACCTTAGGATATGACAATAACACGTTTTTTCTTTATGAGAATCATGATTGACAAGCAGTGACTTTTATTTAGTATATTCTTTCAGTTAACAGAAAAATTACATTTCAACAAAAAAATCAATGCCAAGCATTCCACATACGGTTGGGAATTTTTTATAAATTCTAAAATCCAATTGATCTTAAATGTATTATTCAAAAATGTACAAAAACTTAAATCAAAAGTCCAAAACCTCAAGACCTCTTTGTTCTCTACTGCCTCAAATAACTTTTCTTCCACATATATTCACATAGCATCGCATCCAGTTCTTTGGTAACATTTGTTCTACATCTAGAGATACTTTCTGTTTTCATTGTAGAAACCCTGCAGTTGATAGAAATATGTCACATTAATGAAGAATTCAGTTTCTCTCATCTTGTCAATAACAGGGCCAAAACTCAATTTATATTGTTGTTTAACATTCTTACACATAATAAATACCTTTTCTTTCATTGGAATCCTTGTTCACCTACAACAGTGTCCGGTAGGGTAGCAACCTGACTGAACAGAAGATCAGACAGGCTGTGAACAAAGTCCTAGTTTTTCAGTTCCAGGACCATTGTGACCAATTTTTTTTAAATTAGTTTTAAACATGGATGTATAATCCCATATAAAGGGCAGATGATGTTATTTGGCACTGGAAACTTTGAAAAGGGATGTTAATGAAGCTGGTCAGCAGGCAGGAGTATGATGAAAAAGGTGATGTTTATAACAAACATATTAATGAAACAGATGCAAAAATGAACCCCAGGAAATTCAACAAAAATAACTTAACTGAAGCAAAGAACAAACAAATATCTGCAGCTTCACAGCAAGCTGCTACCACCTCCTCTCTTCCCTACTCCATCTCAATTGACCAGTGACTGGCCTTTTATCTTCTTAGCCTCACCTGACTGGAACATACCATCTACTCAGGTGACCACAGGGTGAGCTACACTGATACAAAAACATATAGAATATTAATGTAGAATTTCTCTGTCACTGCTGACAATCACAGTTTTCTGCAGTCACACATGCACAGACATAAGTGCACCAAATTATACAGAATGTCATTTACTACAGAACAGATGTATACTTCCTACCTCAACTTGACAGAGCCTAATTCATTTCAGGTAATGATGCACACCTGTTGTCACTGTCACTGATTAAGCAGACATCTGGCTTACCATCACAAAACTCTCAAGAAACATCACAGCAGGACTGAAACCCTTCAACAAAATATAATATTGTGAAACAAACTACTCAACTGAAACCTGTATTCCATTATTTGTGTAAAATGACTGATAAATTAACAGAAACATTGAACTGAAATTAGTGACTTAACACAAAAACACTAATAATGTTGGGAACCAGAGCCTAGTGAAAAGGTAGAAGAGTTACCTTTTCACACCAGGGCTATTTGAAATTGAAGAAACATTTGATGTTAATTGTTGCATTAATGGTTTATGATGGATTATAAAATTGTAGAATTTAGGTTTGCCTAAAAATCCAATTATCATTCGATTTATCAGCATAATCTAATCTCTCAACCTCATGACTAAAACAAACTAAACAGCAAAAGGCAAAATTTGAGAAAAGTACTACAAACCTTTAATCAAAGTCACTTTTAGTCAGCTTTAGCTCAATTCATCCATGTCACTAACCTCTCTGACTTCATAGGGGTCAAAGGTCAACACCTAGAATGTGACTGGCTCACAAAAGCATCATAACCAATTAATAACATAGACAATTATTCAGAATAGCAATGGTGAACTTAACCTCTTCCCACTCCTCAGGAAAGTGGCACACAGTCAAACGTGATGCGCACATGTTGCTTAGATCACTGTAACAACATGCAAGAAAGGGTTACAATCAAAAAGTACAGATAAGTGTTCTTCAGGAACAGCACTGAAATTTTGATTGACAGCGGGGTGCATCAATTGGTTCACATTTAAGCCTCATTTAAACACTAGGCGGAATGTTGGCATTCCGGTTGAGATTTTGCTACTTGGTGGTTCACCTTTGACCTGCTGTACTTGTAAATGTATGCGCACACATTTCTACACTGCAGTAGACCTTTTTCACTGACTTGTCATATAGTGATCTATACGAGAAAAGCACAGTTGTCTCTGTTCCATTGAAGTGTCCCAGTGCGCCATGGCACTGAGCCAGCATGCCAATACCTGGACCTGGTAAAACTAAATCTAGTTTTGTTTTATATATCAATAAACTAAATATGATGCAGTCATTATTAATGTTACAGTATTAATTACACCCATGATTTTCATGCTAAAAAATGTCTGTGAAAAGACACATTTGAGGTGCATTCACTTTCCAACACTGCAAACAAGTGGTTAGGTCATGTAGTATTATCTTAAATGGGAAATTATATATATTATTCATATTAAACAAATAATTATTTATATTAGTATTGGTTTTTATATGTTTTTTCTAGTGTACTGTGTTGAATGTCACCTTGTCTAACTGGTTTGCAATATGACAACCAAAGTGAGTTCCTAATACCTTTTGTTGTAATGACTTTAAAGTTCATTCAGATGGTCACACAGATAGAGCTGAGTTGAGTTGTACAACAGTACAGTGTTAGAATAAGATTTCAAGAATAAAGTGCTGAATCGCTAAATCAACAAAACCAAGACCCAGATTGTAAAATATATTTTCTTTCAGAAAAAGAACAAGAATTTGATTACTTTCAGATTTCTTTTTTTTTCAGTATCATAAGATCAGTGCTTTTACACACACTTAAGTTACAGTTTGCTTTCTCCAGTAAGCTGATTTAATATACTAACATTGGAAGCATGAAGGCATTGTTTAAATTAATGGATAGTATGAGCAGGAGTTTCAATGCACATAAGTGTATGTTAGTATTGTTTGCAGACAGACTTGAAAAAGCTATCCATTTAAGTGCATGTAAACACACTGAATAATGCCATGAAGTGGATGGTTCAAGTAGGTCTCTGGAAGAAAATTTCCACAAATGCTGGGCTTCTAAAAATGTTGACCACATTTGAGTAAGCTTTTTGTTGCACAGGGCCTCTCTCTTCAACACAATACTGTACGTCCAGAGAGAGAAACCCTGCAGACTGAGCACAGAAACAAAACATTTCAGAGCGTACACACACTCTGAGGAAACGATCATTACTGATCCAAAGACTTACTACGCTGACTTAATTGCACTCTCTACTTAAAAATCCCTGGGCAAGAGAAGAGGACAAAAGGAATGCTTATGAAATATGCATCAGGGAGACCCTCTTATCTTTCATTAGGATTGCTTTGTCTTGTTCTGCCAGCCACCCCTGTTATTACGTTTCCTCTCCTCCAAACAGCCACACGCTAATGTCTCATTCTGCTCTTTCATAAAGTATTCTCTTAAAACAACAGCCAGACATCCTACACACATATAATCATGTGTATAATCTTGAGATGATATCGCTGAATAATTTTGGGAGCTTATCAGTGTGACAAAGAGATGTTTAGCACAAAAGACAACACGCTTCACAGTATTGGCTGAGATCAGAGACACTGTGTGAGAAGTAATTTTAATGTAGGCTGGGATGTAAACATGTAAATATACTGTCTGCCACTGTGTGCAGCAGGCGGTGCACTATTTGAAAACTGTCAGAATGGAATTAAGCAGGAAACAGGAGGAGGAAAGGAGGGGAAAAAATCATTCAAAGCATTACATGCCACAGAGAAGAATATCGGTGCACGGTGGCCTCATGCTGCGTAGGTGTCATGATGTGATATGCACACTCTCTCCATTCATTGTAGCCTGTGAAGCCATGTGGCTGAGTGATAACATTTTACCCAGTGAGATCTGTGTTGAATCTCTTTGACACCTCCCCCACCACCTTCCCACCCCCCTCTCTCCCTCCAGGTTGCCTGTTCTGGGGAATAAAAGCAAGGCTGCGTCCTCCTCATGAGATTTGCAGTGGCTCTCATTCAGCAGCCCGAGCCAATTTACTCACTAATCTGTGCCACTGTAGGCCCTTTGCTGTCTTTGCGTGGGGGTAGAGAGAGGGCTTTGTCTCGGAAATGCCTGCTGTATTTAACCCAAAGCACTGTTGTGTTGGCTTTCCCTGAGCTTCTGCCAGCGGCCAAACATTGGTAATGCAAAGTGTCCTCAGCCATGCTGACAGAGAAATTAGAAAAATCTCCCTCTGCAGTGGATTCAGTAAAAAGGAAAGACTCTCTCTCTGATCCACTGCAGACAAAGCCTTCAATGTATGTTTATGTTTTTATGCTTATTTTTGTACAAGCAAAAAAAAATCCTATTAGGATAACATTCAGCACATGCCTTATGTGAAGTGATATAAACTAGAAAGATTTACTGGAGCTTCAAGACTCCAGCTCTGTCTCCCAGAAATTATGTTCATATACTATTAAAGTGTTTTCCCAATTACATTGTGTTGACAAACATAAACACTGGCTGGATTATCTTCACAGGTAACTTTTTGTTTTTTAATGAATGAAGCACTATATTTATGTACAGCTCTGAAGTTGCAGGGAGGTGGTCGTGGTGGATGGAGGGATGGACTTTGACACCAGAGAATGAGGTTCACAACAAAAGACAACAAAAGCACTTTGGTTAATGATCCACTCCAGACATGTTTTAAGATGTATATAAAGTACTCTGCCTTGAATAATAACTTGTGTATCTCCTCCTTCTCCCTTATTAAAAAAATCCAGAATCTATTAATATGCAAATATTTTTCATTTCAAAAGTTTAACTGCTGGCCATAAGATGTCTCCTACTCAGTGTTTGTGCACTGGAGACTTCAAGTTTCAACATCACACTTGTGTAAATTGCATATTGGACCAGGATTGGCTCCAAACTAGTTGTAATGTCACAAATCCTGCTCAAGTACACATGTTAAAATTAGATTTAAGGTGAGCACTGAGAAACTTTCCTCCTTCAGCAGATGAATGTGGAAACAAACTCTGCACATACATCATTCTGCATATAGAAGAGAACAACATCCATCTTAAGTTATAAAGCAACATAGCAGTATATAAATCTAATTTCTAGGAGACAGCGCTGCCATTGTCAGATGGATGAATCTGACAACTAACCTTCAGTTTCATTTCAAGTAACAGCCTGCAGCTTGCATTATATACCAGTGTGTATGTTATTTGTGCCTAATTGTTAAAGTATACTGTAATTCTGGTTTATTAGAACTGGGCTCTTTAATTCCTAGTTTTGGCGAACGGTAAAATCATTACCCGAACTGTCTGTTGTAAACATCCATCACAGTTTACAGACCCACTTACTGGCTCAATTTTGACTTACTGTACTTACTGTAGTTTTGTGCACACAGTTTTCCTCTGCAGTGAGGGATTATTAGAAACATTTTTTGTTTTCAGTACTCATTGTTTTGTACCAGGCCACAAAGAGTTTATATTATGAGAACAGCTCTTACTGCCTCTCCAGGCCACATATCTCTGTGAACCGTCACTCAGCTGTGTCAGCCACACAAACTAAATTAGGAATAGACAGATGTAAGAAGACCTCCATCTGTCCCTGATAACAGCAGTTCTAGAATTTGTGGTTAGTTTATTATTTGTATTCATTTTTCTTTTTGTTATTTGAGGTGGCAATAGCCCATAAAGTTTCTTAATGAAATCAGATGATGAGACAACTTGCCTTCCTAGATTGAGTGGTATGTTGTTTGTTTCCAACCGCTCTGATCTTCTGTCTGCTGTCTGGCTTCTCTTTAGTGATGTCGCCACTTTTTATTGTCATACTTAATTGTACATATTACTTATAAAGACAAATAGACAGTGGTGGAAAGTAACATAAAGTACATTTACTCAAGTACTGTAATTAATTACAGTTTTGAGGTACTTGGATTTTACTTGAGTATTTCCATGTGATGCTACTTTATACTTCCACTCCACTAATATTTCAGAGTGAAATATTGTATTTTGTACTCCACTACATTTATTTGACAGCTTTAGTTACTTTTCAGATGAAGATTTGACACAATTGATAATATAACAAGCTTTTAAAATACAACATATTGTTAAAGATGAAACCAGTAGTTTCCAACCTTTACAGATTAGAGAAAAAAATCCAAAAACCTTTTCTTCTTTCCTCTCCCATTAATCATCTCATCTGATGCTTCAGTATTAATAATCTAATGATGTCATATATAATAATATATCAGTCAGAGGGACCAAACCACTACTTTTACTGCAATACTTTAACTACATCAAGCTGATAATACGTATTTATTACAATTTTGTCCACACGTGGACAAAATTGTTGGTACCCCTCAGTTAATGAAAGAAAAACCCACAATTCTCACTGAAATCATTTGAAATGTACAAAAGTAACCATGAATAAAAATTTATTGAAAATTAAACAATCAAAATCAGCCATTACTTTTGAATTGTTGATTAATATAATTATTTAAAAAAAATGAAACTAATGAAACTAATGAAACAGGCCTGGACAAAAATGATGGTACCCATAATTTAATATTTTGTTGCACCACCTTTTGAGGCAATCACTGCAATTAAACGATTTCTATATTTGTCAATGAGCCTTCTAGATCTATCAACAGGTATTTTAGCCCACTCCTCGTGAGCAAACTGCTCCAGTTGTGTCAAGTTTGATGGGTGTCTTCTCCAGATGGCATGTTTCAGCTCCTTCCACAGATGTTCAGTGGGATTCAGATCTGGGCTCATAGAAGGCCACTTCAGAATAGTCCAACGCTTTTCTCTTAGCCATTCTTGGGTGTTTTCGGCTGTGTGTTTTGGATCGTTGTCCTGTTGGAAGACCCATGACCTGCGACTGAGACCTAGCTTTCTGACACTAGGCAGCACATTTCTCTCCAGAATGCCTTGATAGTCTTGAGATTTCATTGTACCTCGCACAGATTCAAGACATCCTGTGCCAGATGCAGCAAAGCAGCCCCAAAACATAACTGAGCCTCCTCCATGTTTCACTGTAGGGACAGTGTTCTTTTCTTCATATGCTTGATTTTTGAGTCTATGAACATAGAGTTGATGTGCTTTACCAAAAAGCTCCAGTTTTGTCTCATCTGTCCAAAGGACATTCTCCCAGAAGCTTTGTGGCTTGTCAACATGCATTTTTGCAAATTCCAGTCTCGCTTTTTTATGATTTGCTTTCAACAGTGGTGTCCTCCTTGGTCGTCTCCCATGAAGTCCACTTTGGCTCAAACAACGACGAATGGTGCGATCTGACACTGATGTACCTTGGCCTTGGAGTTCACCTTTAATATCTTTGGAGGTTGTTCTGGGCTCTTTGGTTACAATTCGAACTATCCGTCTCTTCAACTTGTCATCAATTTTATTCTTGCGGCCACGTCCAGGGAGGTTGGCTACTGTCCCGTGGATCTTAAACTTCTGAATAATATGTGCCACTGTTGTCACAGGAACTTCAAGCTGCTTAGAGATGGTCTTATAGCCTTTACCTTTAAGATGTTTGTCTATAATTTTGTTTCGAATGTCCTGGGACAATTCTCTCCTTTGCTTTCTGTTGTCCATGTTCAGTGTGGCACACACCTTGTCACCAAACAGTACAGTGACTATTTGTCACCCTTTAAATAGGCAGACTGACTGATTATGAGCTTGAAGACACCTGTGATGTCAATTAAAGGACACACCTGAGTTAAACATGTCCCTCTGGTCAAATTATTTTCAATCTTTTATAGGGGTACCATCATTTTTGTCCAGGCCTGTTTCATTAGTTTGTTTTTTTAAATAATTATGTTAATCAACAATTCAAAAGTGATGGCTGGTTTTGATTGTTTACTTTTCAATAAATTTTTATTCATGGTTACTTTTGTACATTTCAAATGATTTCAGTGAGAATTGTGGGTTTTTCTTTCATTAACTGAGGGGTACCAACAATTTTGTCCACGTGTGTATGTACTTTTACTTAAGTAGGATTTTTCATGCAGGACTTTTACTTGAAATTGAGTATTTTTACATTGTTGTATTGGTACTTTTACTTAAGTAAAGGATCTGAATACTTACATTAAAATAGTTAATAATAATAATTAATACAATAGTAAACGTGTGGATTTTCACTTATTTCTCAATTAATGATGTTTTTTATATGTAAAAAAGTGAGTTTCACTTCTAATCAGACATGCAGCTTCTACCCATTAAACAGATTCAGGAACATGATATGTTTTACTAACTTACTGAAACCACTACTGTAGTTCCATTTTTTATGTACATGGAATCAGATATTTCCTTTCAATTTAAATAAAATATATTTTTTGCCCAAAAGTTTTTTCCAGTGTCAGCATACAGTGAGATTTCAGTAGCTATAATTTAGTTGTAGACTTCAGGCCAGAGATCATCATCATTAATATTCTCAGAAGGTAAAAATAATTTCTGAAAAGAGGTTCTGTGGGCATTTACCCACTAATACAAATTCTATCTTATTATCATTCAATCTGTAATAAAAAGAGTGTTTAATCATGTTTTCAATTTCAAGTTAATTCATGCATTACTAGGTTTGCTGTACAGTGAGCTATTATGAGAAAACGTTTCCTACAAAATGAACAGGACATTATACATCACACCTGTCTAATTAAAGGATATGACTGCGTGATCCTATCTTTTTTTGTCAACAAAACAGATTAAATACACATTTGGTGCTCTAGTGCAGTGGTTCCCTATGTGAGGTTTGCAAAATATATTTGAGGGGTCAGGAGACTGTTAACAAGATAGGAAAGGAGGAGAAAAACATTACTGCTACATTACTGCTTCTTTTGAAAGTTTTACGCTTCAGGACTCTAAAAACATTAAAATGAGGAACATGATTCTGTGGATGAACTGCTCACAGACATGCTTCCTGTAGTGAGGAGTGGGCACTGTCTGACTAACAGGGTCACACTTGTGCACTAGTGAGTGTTTACAGCAGCAGGAGGGTCATGGGTGGATTATCATGACCATGGATCCTGGGCACAAACTTGCTAATGGCCCTCACCTACACAAAAAGCATGAATGCTCCCTTTTCAAATGTGCAGATTTGGTTGTACATTAGCACAGGCCAAAATAACCTTCACACACCATGTATTATGTTGCAATCTTGGTGGCTGTTTTGCTATATGAGATAAATACATTGTAAATGCACTCACAACACATTGTGACTAGAATGCAATCAGATCACCTAGACCACATCAGGAGGTGGTCGGATCTCAGCCAGGAGTAAATGCAATCTGTACAGTGTGACCACATTCTGAAGAAATGCTCTTTCTGAGATTTATTCCAGTTTTGTCCCTGTTAAAGGTTTTTTCATTTGAGGGTCTAAGGATGGAGGATGTTGTATTGCTGTACAGATTGGAAAGTCCCCTGAGACAAATTTGTGATTTGTGGTATTGGGCTATATTAATAATCTAATTCTAATCCTTTTCATACACATATACCACTTTAAAAAATCCTTAATGCCAAGGGCTCCCATTGACCCAAGGGCCCTGGGTATATTTCTTATTTGCCCCAGCATTAATCCATCGAGGACAGTGTGTGTGGGACTGAGTCAAAATAAACTACAGTGTGTGTGTTCATGGTAATGTAGGAACATGTCACCCAGTGCAACAGTGTGACTCACTGATGTGTTTTTAATAGTTTTTGGACAACAATGGAGCTCTATGCCACAGATGAATAAAATATATCAGGCTTTGATACACACACACAATACTCATCCTCTAAAGTGATATAATGCAGGCTAGTTAAGTGCACATGTACATGAGTTTTGGGTGTACTATATACAGACAGCTCATTGACTGCAAAGCATTGTTCCAACAGCTCTTCACATACCAGACCTGAGATCTTGTTTAATCTTCCTGTAAATATTTTTTTATCTTAGTGGGACAAACATGTCGACAAAACATTTCTGCTACCTAACCAGGGAGAATGGCCTCAGTATAATGACAGGCTGGAGATGTAGCCTTTGGGCTCACACCAAACATATCAAAGCGCTGAAACAACTGTGCAGGCGTCTGCCACTGAACAAGCCGCAACTTATGTTGCACTGTAAAATTGTGAACCACATGGTGTGCAAACATCTCAGTCATAAAAGAATTAACACAGACTGCCTGCAGGTATACATCACTTTGGAATGCAAAGGATATTTCATAGATGACGATTAAATGAAGTGTTTCAAATCTATCAGTCTCTATCTGCCCAGCGAGGGCAATTAGAAATATGTTTCAGAGGAAATACAGAGGACAAAGAACAGACTGGAGAGCAGAGAAGAAAGTGAAACCAAGAAGTACCAATGAAGGAGAGGCTAAAATATTCCACATTACATGTGCATTTTTATTTCTTACACAAGAACATCATATTTCAGCATGAAAGTTCTTTGTTGATCATGGGAACAGTATTTTGACAAAATAGTCTTCAAGTTCAGTTATTTGCTTTTTCTTTATTCTCACATACCCCATCAGCACACTGCAGATGAACTGAACTTCACAGAACTTCATAGATTGAATTATTTGGTGGACTTTTGACAAACTGACATATTGTTATGTAAGGCATAATTCAACATTATGCAGAACATGCTTTTTTGCTTTTTTTCCAATAATGAGATGATAGGGTAGAAATCAATCTCTGTTGGAACTATTGTTAAACAAACAAGCAGTTTATTATTCCAGCCAGCACTGCGGCGCAGCGCCTCAGTCTATAGCGCGGGTTGCCAGACATGGTGACAACGCGTTTTGGTTTTGAACTCATGAAGCATGATGGTACCAAATCTGGCAACCTCACTGTGACAACAAGACTGTGGAAGGCTGCACAGTGACTGCACAACTTATTGTTCATCAAGAAATTGTAGAAACAGCAAGCATTTAAAGGTACAATGTTTTGTTTTGTGAGCTTCAGAGGTGTTGAGAGCCTTAGGTGTTTCCTACTGCTTTATGCTAAGCTAGGCAAACCACATTGTGGCATGAAATTGATATTGATCTTCTCTCAAAAAGAGCAATATTTCCCAAAATGTTGAACTATTCTTTTAACTACAGTTGACCTAATCCTCGGATCAGTATTCACGAGTAGACCATGAAGCTGCTATGAAGCTCCTCTTCAGGCATTATGAATACGTGTTCAAAACTGAAGACACAAAGCCACAAGGAATAGAAATTGCTGTGCCCCAAAAGGCTGTTCCACTCTATCAGTCTAATTTCATCTAATCTAATTTCATCCATCAAGGTGTAAATGCAGCAGAGGAGGGACAGACTGGATCTTTTTATATTCCTCTTTCTGCCATGTTGTGAGTCAGTGTCGGCTCACCAGACAGAAGAGGACTGAACCAGTTGCAGTTGGCACATTTGCATAAGGCCTTCTACCAGGATGGAGTTCAGCTCACATCTTGCAAGTGTGGGCAATGATCTTGCTTTAGTCAGCCACAGCATTTGGAGGGAACTGCAAATCACTGTGGCATTTAAGCATGTATGACGAAGGGTATATATAGAGGTAATAAACAGAAAAAGCATACAGCATGTAATGATGTGCTTCCATTAGGAGGCTCTCAGAGGAGTGTACCTTCCTCCCATGTATAGAGTATAATCAGTATTGGTGTATGTTTGTGTGTGTGTGTGTGTGTGTGTGTGTGTGTGTGTGTGTGTGTGTGTGTGTGTGTGGTGGTGGTGGTGGTATGAATGTGTGTGTGTGTGTGTGTGTGTGTGTAGGTTTATGCCTTTATTTACAGGAAAAAACCTCAAGGAACAGTGTCCTAAGTGAGATTTAAACCGCAGGACTTGTGGGCAAACAGGGAGGTGAGAGGTGAAAGTGGCAGGGAGGCAGAGGTCACCACTGTGTGTGTACGTGTGTGTGTGTGTGTGCGTGTGTGTGTGTGTAGAGATACAGAGACAGAGGGCAGACATTGGCCTGGTATGTCTCTGCTGATACACTCTCCGTCTGGCATAATAAAGACCATGTGGAGTCAGACAAACTGTGACCGCTGTGCTCTGCGAAGGATAAAAATCCATTATGCACATAGAGACACACACACACACACACACACACATATAGAGACAGAAAAAGGAGAGACAGAGAGCGAGAAAAAAGGAGAGAGAGAGAGGAAGAGACGTGCCTCAAAACCCTGCTCATTTATAATGCATATGCCGAGCTTGGGCTTTGAACAACAAACCCAGTGCCCTCCCTCCTCCCCCTCCTCCCTCACCAGTGGAGGGGAAAACCCACAGCCTGCTCTGACTGCTCCTTACAGGCAGGGACACGCTGGAGGAGAAGGTTCAACCATTATGGGGTTTTGAAGTCGGCTCATGTGGACCACACTGATGAGTTAGTATCTCATTTTGAACATAAGGCTTAGTCTGAAATACATGCAAAACCCTTGATTGGTCTGATCCTCTCTGCATATAATATTATTAATAGTCTTTATTTATAGAAAATCCACAGATACATTTTATTTAAAAAAACAGATCAAACCATTTCAGTGTAAGATAAAATGAGGAAATTTAAAAGAAATAAAAACAGAAATAAAACATCACTGAAAATAAGTCAGAAAGGGCAAGAAACAGATTGTACTTATATAGCGCCTTTCATGCTACAAGCCACATTCACCCATTCACACACACACTCATACACTGATGGTGGCAAGCTACTACACAGGATGCTGGCACAGCCATTGGGAACAATTTGGGGTTCAGTATCTTGCCCAAGGACACTTTGACATGTGGACTAGAGGAGCCGGGAATCAAACCACCGATCTTCCAATTAGTGGACGACCTGCTCTACCTCCTGAGCCACAGCTGCCACATTGTAAACAAACCGACAGGTTAGTGAAACTTATTTGGAAGAAAAACAAAGGGGTACAACAAAATGATTGCATCCATTAAAGACCAACTTCCTAGTTCAGCTTTGACCTACTGTAGACCTACTCGTTGACCAACTCTGATCCACTGTGATCATCTTTTTCTTTCTATGTTCCTTTTAGAGTTCTGACCTGAGACCCGAAGCTATGGTTTTGTTTTATTTCATCCATGACTGACCGTTAGCTCACCAGGATAATGCAACAGAGCTACACTCTGTTTCACTCTTCTCACTGGGCATTAGAATTCGTATCTACTTGCAACATATACAGGTACACACGGACTCATTATGGATGATTGGCACAGAAAGAGATATATTTCTTGATAAATTGCTTTTGAAAATAACTAAACCATGTGAGAGCCTGAGGTTTTTTCAAACAAAACAGCCCAAACTGAAACAGGATGCTGTGTTGGGACCCGCAGGGTTTGTATTGTGCAGCAGAACTCTAGATCCCAAAATCTCATGAAAGTACTGAGTTAACCTTGTATGTGTATTATATACCACATGATCCTTTTTTATGCATTCATCTTTGTTGTGATTTGCAACTTTGCACACAATGCTGGATGTGAAACAGCTGCTTGTTAGAAAAAAACGTGAGTTTAAATGGGTGAATCACATCAAGTAATGGCTAGACTACAGAATGGTGACAAGCAGGGAGCACAGCATGAATAAAATATAGATATATTCGCTCTGCAAAGGCACGGCTTCTCCCTCCCCTGTTTCTGTAGGAAGGTGGTCTGTGTGTGTGTGTGTTTGTGTGTGTGTGTGTGTGTGTGTGTGTGTGTCCAAATGGAGGTCCATTAAGTACAAATGGAGGTCCATTAAGTAGGTCAAAGCATGGAAGATGCCAGACATGTTCTGTTGTTCCTCTGCTGTTAACACAGACTGGCACACCAGACATGTTCGTCTACGGCCAAATGCTCAGCCAGACGGAGCTTTTTAAAATATCCACCATGGATGAAGAGTTGCCATCTCTTTAAGTCTATCCAGCTGATAGCTCAAAGATCAAGTCTGCTGTCCTCTTTTCAGTCGGCATGTACCCAGACACTGTAGGACTGTAGGACAATCCACACCATCAACACTTTATGTTATATTTCTGGAAGGATTTATCTTTTGTCTCAAAGAACAAATACAATGTTTCCATTTCTATTAAAGTGTCAGTACTCACTGAAAGATGATACAATTCAAAATACGTATATTTTTCTTTTGTGTGCCTCGTGAAGTGCAATGCCCACAGGCATATCTACAATGATTGTAACAATGAGAGAGACTCCCATGGCAACAATTTGCAGGTGTTCACACTTTCTGAGAACTCAAGTGATTGCCAATGTTACTGTCTAGTACTTGCATACCGGATCTGGTTCTGTTAGGGTGAAAAAACAGTCCATGAGCAAAACAGCATTAAATTGGTTACTTTGAATTGGAATCTACCTTCAGAGAGTAACTTTGGCTTAGGGCATCTAGACATGTTTTCTTTTCAGATACATTTTTTGTAATTTTTACAAAAGGTGGAGGGCTGTAGCCATGGTTTTATTTATTCAAACTGTTGAGTTACTCTTTCTGTAAACTTTCTACTTTCTAACACTAAGGTGTAAATGCTAAATGTTAGCCTTCTGTACACAGCTAGGGGAAAAAATGATGGGGATGTAATGAATCCTATTTATTGATTCTGTAAGCTTAAATTTAAATACATTGGGTCTAACTGGGAATCAGACAACTGAAAACCAATCATGTGTAAATTTGAAATACTAGTATAGAAACTCTTATCATTTGGCTAAATTGTCAGAGAAAATAAAGATTCCCAGAAGATGGTACAATAAATTTAATATCAAGTGAGAATGGCATTATGGAGAATTGGGCTAGCTTCTGTCCCAGAGGCTCTGTTACACAGTGTATTTGGGGACACACTGTAAAAATTGGCTGTGAAATCCACAGTAATTTACTGTGTTTCTGCACAGTTAATTACTGTGAATATATTTACAGCATAGTACTGTGTATTAGGCCTAAAATCACAGCAATCAACACACTACTGCAAAAAAATCACAAATACTATTATACTACTATAGTAAATCACAGTAATTGTAAAAACTATTTTTGTAAAAGTTATTTTTACAGTAAGTTACTTGTCAATTGCTGCCAGTTAAATTATTGTAAATTTTAAAAAAATCTGTAAAACAAATGATGATGTCTGTCCATATAAGTGGGTTTCTACTGCTGCACTTGCTGCTAAAAAATGAACACCTGATCATTTTAACAAACATATAGAATGATAATTTTGTTTCTGTGTACATTGCTAGATAGCTACAGCTAAAATCTGTACAGCTTCTACATTATCTGTTTTGTCACTGCAAAAACACATTGGCAACACAACAATCAAAGCCTCATGAATGCTAACAAAACGATCATTGCTTTATCTTTACTAAAAGGACACAGTGATACCCATTTTAGTTTACAGTATAAATACAGAACACCTGCTTTATGTTTCAGCTTTGCAGACATATAGAAGAGAGAGAACCTCTATGTGCAACAGAAGCTCATGAAACACTGGATTTTCTAGAAGTGTGGAGGGATGTTAGCTCTCGATATGCACTGCTGACATTTGGCGTCTGATGAGCATTAATTCAAGGTTTAATAACTCAGTAGCCAAGGTGGAAAAAGACTAAAGATTTACTAACAGGTTACAGGAATCCTTGAATTAAATTGCACTTAATCAGAAGAAAAAGTTTCAATGATAACCGGGTAATTCAAAATATTGATAAAGTAACCATTAACCCAGCAAGGTCACTTTGTTACATACACAAAAAAACAAGAAGTAGCTTTAATGTGTTTTTGTGGAACACTAACTGCATGGTCACTGTCAAAGCTACTATAATGGATACATTTGAGCTTATTATCCTAATGTTTCCTACATATTTATACAGATTTTATGCATGTAATTATTGAAACACCACTTAATTATTAAAGCAATACTTACTCCAAAATGCCCTAAAACATTATGAAAGTAAAATACTTTATCAGAAAATGTTTAAATTAACCTGCTGAGGTCAAAATACTCTGTAATGCAGATGTACACAAAGAACTACATTAGGGCATACGACCGTAATGTGAGTCAGACCTACATGTCATTTATTTCCTCCCCTCGCCAGACAAGCACAGGCCCTCTTTTAGTGAATCTCTGACCAAGAGAAGCAGAATGCGAGCTCCAAGTGTTGTGCATTTGGCTAAAAACACTTGTCAGCTCTTTTCCGCAGTGGTAAGATTGCTTCCTAATAATATGGTTTATAGGGCCAGTTTCTGTGGGCTTGTGTTGGATGTTTCCATTTTAAACTTATCATTAGAGCCTGCTCCCTCCACATTTACTATCTTTCAGCAGAGCATGTGTTTAAACGTCAGTGTTTCCAGCAAGACCACATGACATGAGGCTGCACTTTAGTACAGGGAAGGAGACGGGGGAGGGGAGGGGAGAAATAAGCAGAGAGCAGGAACTCTTCTGTTATGACAGACATAAGTGTTCTAAGTGATGCTCATTTCCACACACACACACACACAGTTAGTATTTAACACATCCAGCAGATTGCAGCTAAAATTAAGTCAGAGTGTGCACTACTGACCCAGATGCAGATTTTCACTGATATGGTTTTCAAATACTGTTGGATTGCAGGTGCCATAGCTGGGACTTTGTGTTCATATTCAGTGTATTATTAAATGATCAATCAGTATATTAGCAGCTCCTTAAAACCAGAGAGGCCAAGCCACTGTCAGTTGGCAGCTGACTCTTTAGAATTAGTCTCAAAATGTTTCTCTGTGACAGTCTTCTTTCATCACAGAACTAAATAATAGTCATACAACTACTGTAGACTTCCCTCTTTAACTTTCTATGTTTATATTCAGCACTGGTGTTTTGATACCAGTACCAAATTCAGGGCCTGTGGAAAAACTGAGCTGAGGGCCTATTTTTGAGGAGCTGGAAGCAGAGAATGTTTGTTATTTTGGTTGATAGATGACATAAGCATTTATTATCAAAATTGTTACTGATTAATTTGCTTCAAAATGTGGGGTTTGATAACCAGACCCCATTACAAACCAACAATGAATGACATCACAGCAATAAAACATTGCATTGTTTTCAGATTTCTCAGTATCTAGAACATACATCACTACTCAGAAGAGCCAGATTATGGTCTTCGTACCAGGCTGTATAAGAATAGGTCACACAGCACTTCTAATTAGTGATAAGGCAGGCCAAGCCCCCCTCTGTCTGACCGCCAAAGCCTACACACTCAATAATTAGGCCACTGTGATAATCCTGCCGCCTCCAAGCTTCCATCAGGAAGCAGAGAGGGGTCAAATGTTCAGAAAACTATTACACTTAAACAATCCTGAACAGCCTCCCTGCTCACCTCTGTCTGCTCTGAACAGCAGCACAAAGAAATACAACAGGAAGGAAGAACACCAGAAGCAGCCACCTCGTGAATGTACCATTTTTTATTGGACTTATATAGAAATACTTAAAAAAACATGAAGTAGCACCATTACTTAAGTTTTATTTTTTTTATCATGTATAACTTTAAATGTCAGAAAAATAAAACTCTTGATACATTTTCAAATCTTGTCTCAGCAAATATAATATTAGTATTTGACCATGAGGTTAAAGGCCCTTTATCATAAAATAAAATATACTTTGTTCTTAAACTTTGCTCAATAAAGTACATTTACGCTCAAGTAACTTCACCTACATATACATAAACAAGTGGTAAACAAATGTATTAAAATAGAAATACTAAAACTATAGTGGTGCAACAGAAGCCTGTAATTCCCACTGGAATCTAATTCATACAAATTTTAGAAAGCATAAACGGTTTCTTTGTTTTCAACTTACTAAGTTTTGTACATTTCAATGTTTCATAATAATATAGAATAAAATATGCTTTATATTACTGAATAAAAAATATGCTGGGTGAAGCAGATTTAAAAGACATTTTTTGCTGAACCTATAAAAACTCCATCCCAACAGAATACTGTCAAATGCAATACACATTTTGTGGACTTGGATTTCCTCCCACAGTCGTGTGATATTAAAATAATACAGTGATCAATGCCATAAGGCCATACTAAAAAATAAACAATATTTCAACCCAGCTACAAAAAGTTCACTGAACTTAAATTAAAATATCTGTAAACATCTTTGCAATAAGAAATATAATCTTTCAAGTCAAAAAAGAATAAAATACTTCAATCTGTATTAATGTCATTTAAAATTTTCAACTTGTGGAAATTTATTCTATACATATATATGTAGGATATGTTGTTGCTCTCCCTTACGTGGTTTCTGAACTCAAGCTGCAGTATCTTTGTAAGTCAATAGTCCTGTCTTGCTGGAAGCCCTCCATGTTTCCCAGCCACGGCCTCCCCTCTTACTACATTCGATCGGCAAAACTGGAAGGCTTAGCCCGCTAACAGTCTGACCCACGTACCTCCATCCTGACCCTACAATGTCTCTTCACTTCATAAATATAGGGTACAATGTACTAGAACTATTGATTACTACGCTGTAATATTTAAAACATGCACTTAGATGTTGAAAATATTTCCCCAAGCTACAGTATATTATTAACAACTATGACGGAGCCCAACAAGGGTGTCTGTCCCTTCTTCTGGATACTGCAGCCTCTTACATACATATGTATATCTATGTACACTTTCTAAACTGATGATGATTGGGCGATCCCATTAAAGCAGTATGAAGAGTCTATTGTTGCTATTGTAGGCAGTCTCGCTGATGAGACAGTCAAAGAGTTACACTTCTTATGAAAATATACGTATAGCCTGAGTGACGCCGGTGTGGCAGACAGGGCATTTGGGCTCACTTCTCTCACAGATACGATTGGCACATTCCATACAGAAGAGGTTGTGCCCACAGGGGACCAGGGCTGCGATGACCTCACTCTCGAAGCACACCGAACAGTCGCGGCTGCCTTTTCGGCTGGTGCCGGATGAGGTGGAGGAGGAGGAAGAGGAGGAGGAGGACGAGGCCGAGGAGTCGCATGGAACCCCGGGAAGGTGAGGGCCTGGCAGGGAGGCGATGGTGCTGGAGTAACCAGGATAACTGAGTGGGCCTCCACCAGGGTCACTGCGCACCCTCCGGGCTAACGGGTGCTCGGCAGGGCCTCCAGTGTGGCTTTGGAGGGGAGGTGACAGTCTGGGCTGGGGTGTGCAACCGTTAACTCTTCTCTGACTCACCACTATCCCATTGGCATTAGTGGAGGAGTTGTTGGGGAACATGGCTGATGTGGAGGTGGGGGAGCTGCCTCCAGTGGAGGAGGGGGTCATGCGACTTTCGTACTGGGACCACAGAAGGCCCGGCGGGGCTGGCGTTGGGTCAAACCCTGGCGAGGAATCAAAATTCAGATCAGTGCAGTCAGGAGAGATCACCTCACTTCCGTAAACAAACCCGTTGCCGTTAGTGTTGATGTTGATGTTGTTGTTATTGTTGTTGCCATTGTTGTTGGTGGTGGTGTAGCTGAGCGCGGGGCTGGGGGGGCTGTAGTCGGCCATGCGTGAGCTGTTGTTGCCAAAGTAGGAGTCTGTGGAGGCGCTGCCCAGGGAGGAGGATGAGTCGTTGCGGTAGTTGGAGAAGGGTTTGCGCACTGAAGTGGGGGTCATCCCAGCGCTGGGCTTAGACCACAGGGTGGCGTGCCCATGCAGATCAAAACCCACATCCGTCCCGTTGGCGTGGAAGTCATTTTCATCCTGGAGCTCAATAAGGCCTCCTGTCCTCATGGCGATGTGGGCTTCGATCTCTTCGCGGGCTCGGTCCACATTCTCTGGCATCCCTGTCACCTCAAATACAGGCTCCTTGTCTCGGCTGGGTGTCACAATGTAGGTGTGGGTCTGCTGCTGGATGCGTTTGATAGTGGCACCCTTGGGGCCTACAACCAGACCCACCACACGATAAGGCACCCGCACCTGGATGGTGGTCTGTCCTGGCAGGTTAGGGGGTCCTGGGACTGGGGTGCCGCTCCCATTCACGCTGGTGTTTTTGTTCCTGGAGGCTCGAATCATGGAGAAGTGCTCTGCAGCAGAGATGATCTCCCTCCTGGCCATAGCCACATCCTCCCGCCTGCCTGTCACCACAAAAACAGGCTCCTCGCCTCGAACTGGGGTCTTGATGTAGGTGTTGGTCTTTGCTCGCAGTGCTTTGATCTTGCAACCTGAGGCACGGGAGCAAAAGGCGAAAGTGAGGAAAGGTTCCAAAATAACAACATATCAAAATATGTCATGTGTTAAACCATTACTTAGGACTATTCAAAACAGCTGCTGGATGTTTATTATTGTCTCTCACAAGGCCAATGGCCTCAGAAATCGGGTGAAACCACCCCTTTTGGAGAAGAACAAATTCAAACCACATGCTGCACCACCATGAGCATACAGCAGGACAAAAATAACTCACAAAAGAAAACTCACTTCTGGATCCATGATGATCCCTGTTCATTTACCGAAAATCCAAAACAGCTGCTGTTACACTGTTGATTTATATTTTTATACTAATAGCATTATGGAAAAAGAGGAAAAAGCTACTTAATCACTTCATTGCCTGGCATCGGCGCATTAAGTTGCATTCCAACAGCCTCCAGCACACACACACACACACACACCTCTTTATGATCAAAACGGGGCCGGCTAAGGAAACAGCCTTGGAAGAATGACATAATTAGAAGCGCAAAGCCAGCTGAGTGGGACAGGGTGATGTAAGCAGGGATGTAGAAGAGGGTGAACCCACCTATAGTCTCAGCCAATTCAAATCTTAAATAAATTCAGAATGACTTTGAATCAAACTGATGTGGGTTAAATGAGGACCGGGTCTCTTTTATGTGGCTCTGCCTTAAAATAATCCCGGAGGCCACCGTTAATCCACATTTTTTCATTCCCAATTTATAACCTGATGTAACCTGACAAAAGAGGGATGGGTGCAGGAGGGGGAGATGTCTGATGTAAATAGATCCCCTTCACAAACGTCCCACTATAGTGGCTTTTAAGTGGAGGGTGGGAGTTAGTGGTGGATCCTTACAGTCCCTTTGTTTTTCTGGGAACAACAACAGCAGCAGCAGCAATATTGCAGGGAGGGGAAAAGAATCCGCATATGTAACCCAGCACTAGTACCGCCCTGCAGCTCTACAGCTGGAAGACTGTTAGGTCTGCTCAGCTATGGGCGTCTGCTGCCTGTGGCAAGGTAAGATCGTGACCGTTGTCCTAATTTGATCCTGTGCTGTTTATCATCATATGCAAAGAACAAAGCCGGGGATCGATTAGCAAGCAAAGAAAGCCACACATCTGGGGTAAGGCTATATGAAAGCCAGTGCTGATCATTCGGTGACCTACATGTCCTAATTTACCATATAATGATTATAATGACCTGTCAGTTCAGCAGTCATTGCTGCACTTCACCCAGAGGTTTAGGAAGTGTCTTTTAATTTTATTTAGACGCAGGTAGTCCGCCTAGCTCCGGTACGTGTCGCTCTCCTT
The DNA here is from genome assembly GCA_038419695.1 of Scomberomorus guttatus. Taxonomy (NCBI): domain Eukaryota; kingdom Metazoa; phylum Chordata; class Actinopteri; order Scombriformes; family Scombridae; genus Scomberomorus; species Scomberomorus guttatus. The sequence goes on from CM076445.1 coordinate 3,303,828, forward strand.
CTTCAAACTAAACCCAATTCATAAAACTGATAATTTAAAGATTTTTTTACTTGACTACAAAGATTTACACAACCGAAAATGTGATTTAATATCTTATCCGAGTTGTTTCGAGGTACTCTTTAATTCGGCATACACAGATTCCACCCAATTGGCACTTATTAACTTAAATGTCAACTTCTTGAATTGTGCTAGCATGCCGCCCACGACTGTACATTTATAGACCAGCATTGAGTGACTAAACTGGCGAGACAGTAACAAAAGTCCAAGTTTTATTGAACTGATTGCTGCCTGGTGGATTATGGAGATGCCGAATTCACAAGTGGTGCCTACATACTTAGACAAGATATTAAAAAGCAGTTTAAGTCCTTTTGCAGACAAACAAGTATTTGAGTGTGTATTGGCTGCCTGTTCAGGACAATAGCTCGGGAGGTGCTCATACCTGAGGTGATGGGTGCTGCAGAACATGACAAACACATAAACTGTCTTGAAACACTGAAACACACACCTTGTCTGCCCACAATTTCAGCCACATGCTCGGAGCTGGGAACCGGGACGCACTCGGTCATGTTGACGCTCTTTTTCCGGGGCTCCTGGTTGTCGTAGAGCGGGTTCTCGTCGTTGTCCAAGCCGAGCAGGGAGAGCTGATCCAGGGCGATCTGCAGGGCTCTCTGGTCGTCCAGTGCATCTCCCTGGACGCTGCTGTCGGCGAAGAGCGAGCTGGGCATCTTTGCGACTTTGCAGCGTTACGGGATCGGATAACGGGCAAAAAAGAAGGAGGGTAAACAAGGAGTGATCTGGGGAGAAAGAAAGGAGAGGGGAGGAGGAGGGGAGAGGCACCGGACCCGGTTTTCAAAGACAACTGGTCAGTGCAAATAAATCAGTGCGGCTGAGGGGGAAAAGAAAAACAGTGCAAGGAGCTACAAAAAACATCCACCCCCTTTGTTTTCCCAATAGAAACTAGATGCCCCGGTCCGATCCGAGCCGACCCGGGCTGTGCTGCTGCACGGAAAGACGGCGAAGAAAAAAGCGTGTTTATTCCAGAGCCGGCGGTGAAGATAGTAATAATATTCCTTCCTGACAAAGTGCCCCTCCCCGGCTGGCTTCCCTCAGGTCCTCTGTTGCTTCTGTCTGAGTCCTTGCAGAGCCAGACAGAGAGATGTGCGGGTGACGTCACCGCCAGGGCAGGGACGATGCGGTGCTGGGAGATCATTTGCATATCCATCTGATTGGCTGTATAGGCAATGAGTGGGCCGGACCAAGTGTACAGGTACGCCCTCTTCTTTGTTCTCAGTCTCTCTCTTTGTCTGTTTTCTGTTTTTACTCAGTTTTATTCAGACATACTTTATTGGCATGAAATATGCAGTTTATACTGCTATGTACAGTTAGAAGCCACAACAATGGACATTAACAGTTATATGAACTCAATAAATCAATAAACACATTTACAGGTCATATACAATCTGTAAATAATCCCTCCTGTCTGAAACTGTTGGGGTTTTTTCCACTTTAGAATAAAACTTTTTGAAATATATTTAATATATAGTATAATAGTTACAGATATTTCCTCTGTCTTTACAACACATCACAATGATATCACCTTAGATGAACCTTTGAGAAAAAAAAGTAGATGGATTTTTGTCTGCCAAAGAACCTTTAGATAACAAACAGTTGACCAGCAGCTGTATCTCCAGAGACATTTGACTTGTTGGCAAAGTGTACAGACTGGGGCAAAACAAATTCATATTAACTCGATGTTGTGTTTGGGGCCCTAGAGGCCCTGAGCCCTCATTAACAGACCAAAATAAACACACTCAACATTGTTTTATCAGCTTGATACATCCTGACTTTTCTTAATTTTATGGGAATTGCTTATGAACATGATTTTGAACTGATGACATGTTTCAGAAAATGATTAATTACTTCCATTACTGTTTGCCAACTCAGCTGTAAAAAATTACAGTTAAATACAATGGATTTTCATATGTATCATATGTATCTGTGATTAGTGTTGACAGCACTTTTTACCTCTCGCTGCCAGTCCCAGATTCAAAATAAATCTATTTGGATTTTAATTATTGAAGTTTTATAACAGTTTGTTTAACAAGGGGTTTTACCTCTTTGGGGTCTAATTTGAAGGGGGAAAATTTTTGATTTTGATTTTGCAGTTATTATTTTGCATATACAACCATAAGGGCCTGTGGCACCCCAAACAATGAGGAAGTAAAGCCTTGTCAACAAAATCATGAGTTAAAAGAGCAGTGCACCAATATAGGAATAAGGTATGAAGTCAGTTTGGAATTAGATGTGATAACTTTACTAATCTTCAGAGGAGAAACTAGTTCGGTCACCTGTGAACAATGACAAATAAGAAAAGACACACGTCACAGTGAATAACATAGGAAAGACATACTGCTGCTACAGCATTAACAATAACACAAACTGACACATATTCTAAGAGAACATTAGTGTAACAATACAAATGAAACAAAACCTTAAAAAATTATGTAAAAAATACATCCCATATATCACTCATAAATATCACAGCTGTGGGCACAACAGCTTACTCAACACAGTTTTTAGACACTGAAAACACCAAACAGCAGGTGACATTCAAACTGAAGTCTGGTTTTAATTCCTGGTTCTTTCCTCTAAAACCCTTTCTAATGAATAAGGAGTCTGATCAGTTATAGAACCAGTCTTTTTATTAAACTTGATAATCTTGTTCCTGTCATTGGCAGTAATGCTGTTACCCCAACATAAACTCTATCAAAAAAAAAGTCAGCAACATATTGTATGTATACAGGTAAAATATGTAGGCTTATAAGTATTTTTATGTAAATACACATAAGTAGCATAACATGCAGTACTGAATACTGTATCTTTTTGCCTGATATTAATAACTGTGATTTCAGAGCCAAGATAATTCAAAAAAGAGCGTGTATTTTTTTAAAAATGGCTTCATTGAAGATCAGACCAGTTACAGTTTAAAGAAACTGAGCAACAAAATTAGCAAGATACACCTGCAAGCATCATAAGACACAGATATAGTTGTATGGGAGGCTATCTAATAGCCAGTGTTGCCCTTTTGTGACTGACTCATATGTATGGACTGGATATAAGTTATTCAGTCCTGAGTAAAGAATGATGTCACACCTTAGATCATATGTGCAGTACTATGTCAGCGTGTGTCATCAGAGTGTTTGGGCCACACACAGTGACCACACTGTACACTGTACACTGAGACCGGTCAGCATTAGATGATAGCCTATAAGCTCCTGTTAAACCATATTTTTATCATCCTCATCAAGTCTAAATTAAAAAAATCTGCATTCAACATAAAAAAGACCTAAAATCTGTCTACATCTCTTCAGTATGATATAATGCAGTGTAATAATATCCTGTACTATGATACAAACAAGTACGTTAACACAGAACCTAATCTAGAATCTAAAGACTATGAAAAAGTATATTGGCCCATGATGAAAATTCTAACCACATGTGGACAACATGTGAACAAACAAAAAGAGAAAAATTCAGTCGCACTCTTCAGTTTTACTATTTATTAAAATAATATTTCTCTATATATTTTAATATTATGTTATTGATGATTTTATATTATAGAGATATTTGTTGTTATCTCCATGAAAACTGAGCAAACTCCATCTGCTGATGGACAACATGAGATGTAGTTGAAAACACTGGAAAGGGCAAGTAAGTGGACCTTGAGTAAAGATAATTTTGTAAAAATAAAAATTCTATTTATTCCTGACTTGCAGCCATGGTACCATAGTGACTCTGGCATATATTAATGCTGTATTACTGTGTACTAGAGTCACTGTATCTCTTAATTTGGTGATTTTTAGACAAACTAAAGAATTCAGTATTCCTTACTTGGTTGCAAAAAAAAAATCTGTTTGAAGGCAAGCTGATGTTTTGGAAATACAGGGTTTTCACATAGTGACAATATAGTATTTTAAATTTCCCATTAACTCAAATGTTCTTATGTTTCAGCAGTACTCAACAGGTACAATGATATTATCATGCTGCTGTGGTATCACTACAGTCTTCTGATAATATGATATCCCTACAGTGTTTTATCAGTGTTTATTATACAGTGACAATAGTTTTAATTTTATTTTGGTATGGGATCCCTATTTGACAGTGAAAAGCCTTCCAGCCTTTATATAATAAAGTTTGAAAAGGGCATTTAATACACCTCAGATGCAGCAGTGCAGTCTTGATGACAATAGCTACAGGCAGTTTGCATATGATTTCTGCCTTTATTTTCTCAGCATAGTGTGGCTTTATGAGGCCTAAACATGAAGAACATTGCAGGGTGATGGGTTGGTGGCCTTTGTGGATGGCCATAGACTGGGGGGGGCAGGAGGATGGTGGAGGTGGAGGGGGTGTCAGGGGGGCGTTTGGCCAACACAAAGGGGATTTCAAGCCAATTCAAAACCGTTGAGACCAGAAGCACTTTGCTTTGTCACCTCACTCCTGGAACACAATGCCAATGCTAATGAGGAACTGCTCAGGAACTGGAGGAGGTGATGGGATGGGACCCTCTTGTTAATATTTGACACCTCAGCTCCCCCCTCCCACCTCCTCCCCATTCCAAGCAATCCTGAACCTATTCAATCTGATTTAGGCAAAGTGGTTCCCATACTTTCTCAAATCTTGGACTACAAATCGACTCACATTTGATAATATTTTGACTCATGGCCAGTATCAGGGCTGTAGCAAGGATTTTATCCTGGGCCATGAGTCCAAGCACCACCAACAGCATCAAGTATCATATTATGTCTAGAGTCTAGAGACTTTTGATTAAGTATTAAAAGTCAAATGTTTTAGTAAGATTCCTTTTTTCTTTGATAATATTTCCTGATTTTAATCGGGAAACATTTTGACTTTGAGTCAACATTTTTATTTAACACTGATGCACTGAGAAGTTTGATGTATTTTTTAATAGAAAAGGGGCTACAGCATGTTCATACTCCCCAAAGTAAGGTTTTGTGAAAGCACTGATATCAACACACAGGCAAAACCACCAAATTCTGAAAAGAAATACTGAGGAAATGACATCAGTGTACTCAATGGTCAGAATAAACATACATAATACATAATGTAACATACATTTGAATGTGAGAACATACCTTACAATTAAAGTTGTCATTTCCACATGTAAAAAGGTAAGGGGTGACATTAAACAGAAAATTAAACCTTTTGCTAGAGAATGCCCCGGAACCTGCTGAGGGCCACTGAAAGTAAATTTATGAGCCTCTATATAATATTAATGATTCAAGATTTAATAACCAAGTGATGCCTTTCTAATTAAGACAGAATATACCATAATGTAGAAGTCATCTCCACAATATAATATGTAGGAGGAATTAAAACCAAATTCTTGACAAAACAATCTCACTTCAAAGTCCATGTTATACTTTTTCTGGAGCTTTCAGTAAGTTTGCTGGTTGTCATGAAATTGTAGATGTTTAAGTTTCTGTTTTTTCTGAGCACTTTAAGGACTTCCCTACCATATTAGCTTAAAAGTTATGTTTCCTGGGTACTTTTTGACTGTGTGAACAACAGTTACAAACAGTCTCACCCCAAGGTCCATTTAGTACCTGTTCTGGTACTTTTGTAATGATAAAAAATAATAAACTCAAAATTAAACTATTTCCAGTTTTTCTGGAGAACCACCTGGAACCTGTGGTAGTTTATTTGTGAGCCTTTTGCTGTAAACTATACAGTGGGAGTTGACTAACAGCTATCACAATGTTAGTTTGCAGTTTGCTGTGATAGTCAAACGGAATTTCCCAATGTTAGCCAGACACAGAAATATCATAATTAAAAATGGTGCATTATTATATGATAATTTCCAATGGACTTTTAGGTAATGATTTATGATGTTTACTTTATCATGAAGTGTTTATATTATCATCTTGTTATTTTACTAAATCTCTCAATAATATGGTATCTCATCTCCAAATCTGATATCCATCAAGTGGAGAATCAGACTAGCTCTCTGATGATAGCTATAACATCTAACTAAGCTAAGCCACTGCCTATGTATTTGAATAAAAGCCCCATATAGCTGTTGGCTGCCCCTGACTCTGATATGTAGATAATATCTGAGAAATCACACCAATCCTGTTGTAGAAACATTCAGTGGGTAAGACTGGCATCCATCCTCAGAGCTCTCTGAACCTCTGACTCTGTTCCTTGTAGAGAAATAAACCAAATGCTACACTCCTTGCAGCTGAGTTTATCTACATTTCCATCTCTCTTCCGTTTGTTTGTGTTCACAGTTCTGCTGTAAAATTCTCCCTAAGCTTTGAGGTCCTGATAAAATAAAGTGCTACTGAATTGAATTAAGAGCCTGGTGTTGTAGTGGTGTTGCCCAGGCCCAGAGTGTGTTCCACTGCTCTTTCTTAAGACCAGATGGACGCTGATTGCGGCATCATCGCTGATATTTGTTGTGTGGTATTAGGCGTTAGCCAGCTGCTTAGAGGCGATTAGCCGTATGCCTTTTAATGAGAGGAAGAAAAGCTTAGCCTGCTCTAACCCAGAGAGCGACGGAGACAGACAGGGCTTAGTGATCGCTCTGCCAGTCACTGCTGTAGCTGCAGGGCTGCAGACACAGACACTGGGTCACAGTAAAGAGCAGGTCACAGGATACAGAGCAGCCTGTCTGCACGCTGCATCGTCACTCTAACACCCTGACCTCATATACACACATGTATCTCATAGGCTGTCTGCTGAATCTGCAGGTTATGTGGATTGCAGTGCTGTGTTGTTAACAGAGCATGTGTGACTGGTTCAACTACAGTATTCAAACAACAGCCACTCTACAGCACTGCATATTAACTGCCTCAGTCAAAAGTCATTTTGCCTGTAATTGACTCCTTAAAGATGCACTAACTGATATTTTCACATTGACCTCATTTCCAGCAATTAAACCCACTGTACACTACCTGCTCAGTACCAACCACCTGACAGACACAGTCAGAGACTAGCTGATGAACATAGTGGAGCATTTAGCAGCTAAAAAGCCAGATATTTTTCTCAGGAGTTGGTGGAGACCAAATCAGAGCTAAATGGAGAGTATTCATCAGGTGGACACAAACACAACTCTAAATGAACGCTAATGTTGCTCTGTGTCTACTAGAATGTAGAAAGGCAATGGTTTGCTAACACATATCAGGTTAATAAGATGATAATGTGTCAGATGTTGTGTTTTCAGCTTGTTCCACTGTCACGAAGTAGCCAAAAAATTTACAAAAAAAGAAAAAAGAAACACAGCTTTAAAGTTGTATTTTCTCAAAACAAGTGATTTCAAAATTATTTTCAATTAAAAATAAACTATTTCAAGTATTTTATAAAATCAAATTCCCCTTTTCTTGATTCTAGTGCGGTGACCTGCATTATCCTTTCTAGTTTTAACTTAAGATTCTGGAAAATTCTCAAAAAAATTCTAAAAAAAAGGTTTCTACTAACATGTTTAAATATTCTTCTCTGGCAGATTTTATTCACCTTTTTAAAAAGAAAATAAGTTTTGGGACTCAATTTTGACAGGAGTTACTTGATAAGATGGATCATTTATAGCGAGTGGTGCCAGTAGTTCTGGTGAAAAACAACATATTAGCTATCTTTTGGTTTAAGATTTTGAGGCCCTGCATTAGAGTTTCTAGGACTGGGTATCATTTGAAATTTTTCTATACAGTGCTGATACAATACCTTAAGTATATGTTATAATAAGTTATATGCTTCTATACCAATAGAAATCAGTATGTTTATCAGACTGTCAGACTCAGGGGATCCACAGCAACCTGAATTTGTGAAGTCCAGGGCGAGAACCATACAGCAGGCCTTATGCAGTGATTGGCCAAATGCGCAGAAGAGTGACAGTAGGCAATATTTGAACTTCTCTACTTCCATCACTTTGCGTGTGAACAACTTAGTAGAACAGCATGGAGGAGAGGAGAGACTGTCTGAAACTGTGCACTGTTATCCCCATTTGTATGATTTATCTCATCAAGACTACAAAGATATACAAAAGGCACAGAGTCCTTGGAGAGATCAGGGGGGCAGTGGGATGCAGGAAGAGTATACAATGTCAGGTTTTTCACCCCTCTTTCAAGTGTGGCCATACAGAACAGGTAGAAACACTTTTGTCTTTAGACATGGTCTAACAGCAGCTCATACAAACTAGTTTGTTTGAAGCACACTGAGCCCTTAAGGGTTCTCCCATATTTTCACAGTTTTGAGGATAGATAATAATACATATACATTAGACTGAAGCTGCCAATAGCCAATAATAAAAAAGAGTAGAAAAGCCTCAGGCACAATCCTAAGACCACGGGACATTAAAACACTCTGAGCTGAGGAAGGTTTATTTGTGTTACAGAGTGCCTCTCCTGAAGTACAAAAAAAACAGGAACCTCCATTATATGAGAGGTGGGTGGCACATACTGTGCTGTGCAACAGAGAGAGAAGAGGAACAGCAGAGAGCAGACACAGATGGAGATGGAAGGATGCAGAATGCTTGTGTGGTTTAGGGACCAGCTGACACGTAACACACACACATGCACACACACAAACACACACACAAATAAGGTGGTTTTCACTTGGACTTTTGTTTTGTGGTGATGCAAAAGGTGAGCTATTGGTTTGTGGTAGGTTAGCGGGACAAAACTGAGGTCAGTGTGTGTGTGTCTGTGTGTGTGTGAGACAGAGAGAGTGTGTGTGGGTGTGTAAACCGCAGACTGTAAACTGATCCAGACTCAAGGTTATACAAAGGAAAATGGGACACTTTTTGTGGTGCATTCTAACACAAGAAATCCCTTTTCCTTATGACTTCTTACATCACTGGATGTGAAAGCCTCTTTGTTCTAATCAAGTTGTGAATCAGAGTCTGTGTGTAAATGGTATTAATCTTCCCGCCGCTAATCCACACACCACCAAGACCAAAACAAACAAAAACCCTTGCAAGAGCTGAGGCTTGAAAGATGAGTGCTGTCACTTCAGTATGATGAAATTGTATTAAAGTCAAGAACATAATTGGTGTGTGTCTGTTCTGTGCAACATTGAGGCAAATAGCAGATGACAAAGGAACAGAAAACAGGAAATAATTTATTTATCATAATTTATTTTTTCCTCTTTTGCTGCTCAGAGAAAAAAAAAGGTAACTGAGGTTGGATGTGTGAGGTGGAGTAGATTTCAACAGGAAGCTCATTAGTATACATGTATTCTCTTTTTGTGTGTTTTTATATCTACTTCTAGATGTTAGTGCTGAAGATTTGAAAAGGTTTTTATTCCACATACTGCACATGCAGAGGGGTGGTCTGCTCTAAAGTGATAGCTGTAGAAATGGTGCAGGCTATGTGCTGGGATCTGCAGGTATGGATGCAGTGCTGTCTGCCTCTCCCTCCCTTTGCCTCCTCCCATTTCCATCTCCTCTCATCCCTCTTTCCCCCATCTGCTTCTTCCTTGCCTCCCTCCTTTCTCTCTCCTTGCTCCCTCCTCTCATCTTCCTTACATCCCTGTATCTCCTCCCTCCCTCCGTCCCCTGTTCGCTCTGACACACTGAACTGAAGTGGCACTGCTTCCCTGCACTGTGATTGGCTGCCTGCCAGACGCTGGGTGAGCCAAGCAGCACAGCGGCAGGGCAGCTGGAGCCGCCAGCCCACAATGCACCACAGCGCACCGTTCACCCTCCTCCTCCTCCTTCATCCCTCCTCCTCCTCGTCCTTCCTCTCGACAGCAAGCCACATCCAGCCACAACCCAGCTCTTTGTCTTTGCCTCCCTCCCTCTTTCTCCTCTCACATTCAGTCCAATAGCTGACCAGCTCATGGTGTCATGTGAAAGATCCACAATTCCAAATTTCGGCTGATTGTAGCTGTATGTCATGTTTTCACCTAAAATTAAGAATAATGTGGTTGTTCTGTGGGCTGAGAGATTCTCTGACCCCTTAGGCAGATGAAACCCTTTCAAAACCCAAAGAAAAGAAATGGAGAAGCAGAATCTTATTTATTTAAATTCAAGTTGTTTTTTTAAAATCATGATCACAATTTTTACCTTTTTTAACCACGACCATGACCTTTTCTTAACCTTAACTAAGTCATTTTTTGATTGCAATCTTTCTGTAATCTTAAAGCACAAGTTCACATTTTTCAAGTCTGTCTTAAAATAATACTCATTCACTCCCTGTGAGAGACTGTGGAGAGATCCCTTACTAATGAGATTCCAATGTAAGTGATGGGGGACAAAATCCACAGCCATTTTTTGTGCAAAAGTGCATTCCAGTTCAGCTGAAGCTAATATGAGACACAGTCTGATCAGTTAAATCAAGAGGGTCTTATCCTCCTAGGGGTTTTTTAGTATCCAATTCCCTCTTTGTGTTACTATCCACTGCAGCTCAGCAAGAAAACACTGTCCAGAGAAACATGAAGAAGACATTTCATATTAAAATAGCGTCACTTTGAAAGATACCCACTTGATTTGACAAACACAGACTGCTGATGCCTTATATTCACTTCATTTTTGCACTAAACAAGGACTGTGGATTCTGTCCATCATACATTTGCATTCACATTAGGAAGGAATCTCTCCACAGCCAGGATGGAGAGGAGAAATGAAATGATTGCTGATTATAGTGACCAGGATACATATGAACATGTGACTTTTATAATAAGATTGACTTGAAAAAATGTGAACCTATCCATTATATAAGTTTTTTTTTTTATTTTAAACCATGATTGCAGTCATTCTCTATCACGATTTAGCTATGATTCCTAACTTTAACTAAACCTTAACATAGAGGTGGCAGTTCAGCCAATGTCATTAAGCTATGAAGACGTATTGGAATCATGGGCTGCTCTTCTTGGTTCCTGGAAAATAGAAATCAGTGCAGATACAAGGTTTTCACGCAACAGCAGCAGCAGCAAAATGTTCCAGAGAGAGACTCTAATTTCCACTTCTGCAGAGCCTAATCAGTTCCCTTCCACCAGACCTGACAGAGTCCATGCCCCCCTCCCTCCTCCCTCTGTTCCCCCCAAGACTGCTCGCCGGTCACTAGGCAGCCCAGTGGGAAACCCCTTCCCTCATCCTCGCCAATTCCTCTGCCAAATGAATATACAAGGCCGGTGTATAAACAGTGACGGGTCGGGGAGGAGAAAATAAAACGCTCCATCACGTCTCCTCCTGGCTCAGCAGAATTTACCAGCCAACACTTATGAATGGAACTGAGAGAAAAAGGAAAGACATTTTCAAAAAGCAGGCTCACTTCAAAGGGATATTTTTCTGGGCAACTGGCCCTCTGAGATGTATTTTCTATATGTAATTTTCAGTGCTCCATTTTCATATCCTGGTCAGTGATGGATTAGTATATTTAGTGCTGTGTGCTACAGTGTGAGACAGATGAGTGGTATTGCAGATGTATGCTGCTGATACAGGCTTCTGATTGAAAATCAGATCTGGCCCCAGCTACTTCATCCAATTCTTATATGATGACTATAATACAGTCTGACTGGTTATATACAAAGCTGCCCTTGTTTTCTATTGGAGGATCCTAACCTGAACTGATTCCACTGAGACATCTAGATCAGATTGTACTCACACAGAGAACACTACCTTCCTCTTATCTTGAATTCTGGTGGAGTGTCTCAAAACATGATCCATGATCTCAGACACTCTTCTGTTTGAATATCTCTGAAGGAAACACTAGATCTTTACACTTTTGTTTGGATCATCTAGAAATAAAATTAGCAACTCTATAGTATAGATACCTCATTGCAGTATTTTAAAATAAATGTATATTAAATGCATAGCAAAATGAAAGACTGTGTCCCAAATCCCAACCTATTTACTATATAGTGCACTACATTTACCCTGAGTGTGAAATAAATGTTCCAAAAAGTGCCCTTAAAAATCCAACAATGGAACAAAAAAGTAGTGTGCATGGCGTGTATAAACCAAGTTGTTATTATTGTCACAGTGACAACAAATGATTTCAGACACAGTTTATGACAGAGAAAAATCGTCAGCCATATATGTTTATTGTACTTGTTCTAAGGGTACATAAAACGATTCACATTTTTTGCATACTTTACATACTACATTTTTACATACTTGGTTCAGTGTGGACAATGTAAAAGCAAAGTTGTAAAAAACCCTTGTTTTTCTTAAAGACAAAACATGAAACATGATTTAATATATAATTGTATTTATGAGGGGTTTGCAGGTGGTTAGTTACTGGTAAATATTCAACAGGGAACTGGGCCAATGACAAAGCCTCAGCAGAATGTAAATACAGGTAGCCAATGACAAATAGAATTTTAATGGATGCATTGACTGTTAACCTGGTGCACTTTCTGGATTTGTCTTTGATTATAGTTTTCTTTTACCATAGTATAAATATTGTAACTTGCTCCTTTCACTGGTTCATTCCAGCCCCATGTATTCACCTCCTTTGTATAGAAACATATTTGCCTTCAGTCTGTAGAGGGGAGTGAGGCACAAGTGGCACATTGTCTTTGCAAAAGTGGAGATGAAATACTACCACTAAAAGACTCAACAGGTCACCAAAGTTTCAAATTCCATTGGTAGAAGCTTTAAAGATGCTATCAACACTAAACTTCAGCCGCTGGCAGCTTTAGTACATAAATGTCCGTATTGCTTAGAAAAAGCATTCTGGCTGCAGTGTTATTCGAAAAGAGCCACTGTACGCCAACTAAAGTAAAAATATTGGTATTGGTACTGGCCTTAAAAGGTCTGCATCAGTCAAGCCCTGATCCTAAAGCCCCTTTCCTCAGCCAGAGAGCTGCAGGCGTTCCTATATAAACATTAGATCATGGTTTCTGGCTCACTCTGGGTGGGGCTGCCTGACTAGCTGCATGGAGAGATGAAGGGATGGTTAGGTGGATGGATGAAGGGATGGATGATCGCTCCGGGCAAGCTGGCAGTGATGGTACATTACAGACGTGGAGACAGAGAATGGGCTCTGAGTGATGTTTCCACAGCGGAAATCAGATCCTAATGGACTGGAGAATGGCACCAATGGGCGAGATCCAGTAGAGCTCAGAGCCTGCTGTAATGCACTGAGAGAAGAGGCTGTTTCCATTAGTGTGTGAAAGAGATAACACACAGTCAGCTGTAATGCCTCTTTGGCGACACCTTAAATCACAACAGAAAGATCGCTTATGATTATGTTTCTATTGTTTATGAAAGGAAACTGGAAGACAGCTAGCAGAGTTTTGTTGCAGGATCTGAAGTCGACTGCAGGTACATATATGCTAGTGTTCATTTTGTCAGCTATTTTTCTTATTTAGTCTTAGTCCTGTGTCAAATGTCCTTGTTTGTTTTTATCATATTTAGTCAACCTCATCCTGTTTTTTTAGTCAAGTTTTAGTTCATCCGACCACTCAAAGCGCTTTTAACACCCATTTACACACATTCATACGCTGAATGGGTACAGGGGCTACCATACAAGGTCCCAACCTGCCCATCAGAGGAAATCTAACCATTCACACACTGATGGTACAGCCATCAGGAGCAATTTGGGCCCAAGGACACTTCAACATGCGGACAATCAATCAGTCAATCTAGAAAGTGTCTGGTCTGATGGTATCAATTTAAGGAATACATCCAGACATGGAACATGTTCTGATTTGCATATTTATTTTGAACCAACACGATTCAACAACTGGGGCCCAATACTCTCTTTAAAACTATTATTAAACAATGAGAGCTGTACAGACAATAAAACATTTTGAAACCAATTTTTGGGTACATGACAAACTTACCTTCCTGTTCTGAACAATGGAAATAAAGTAGTTAGCCTAATAAAATTGAAAAGAATACTGTACATACACCAACTGCAATCTGCTTGGATTAAAAAATAAAATAAATAGATCTGAGGTTGGTGTTAACAAGAAAAGAAAAATGTGCCCCATTGACTTAATAATGACATAAGGTTAACAAAACTGCTGTCTAGCAAACTAGCTCACATGGCATCAATATTAGAGGTTAAACAAGGCAAGGTTTGCCAGAATAACAATAACCATGATAAGGAAAGGTAAAGGTATACACTGCTATTTTAATCAATACAGCTGTCTACACAGGCCGTGTAATGGCTTGCGTGTCACTCGCACTATATATACATAAACTTGACCTGAAGTCTATTTTCCTCCGTTTTATGCAGAGGAAAATATTGTGTTTTGGGCTCTGAGTACTTCCAAAACGGTGGTGACCTACACTCAACACTGCACCTGAATACCTCCAGTGTAGACACACAGACGGAGCCCTCACTGCTCACATGCTGCTCAGGGTACGCCTCCTGTGAGACTATAATATTTTGTCTCCTCTTTTTTGTCAACAAAAATAAAGAGCAAGATTTTGGTAAAGTTTTTATTTAATAGTAACATAGGCACAAAAGCTTACAAAGATATGTTGGAGCTAAACCACAGAGTGCTTTAAAAGTAATGAGTAAAACCTATTTGTTCTTGTTAAGCCAGGTACAAACAGATTTTAACCATGAATTGCCTCTGACTAGTTGTAGAATTGGGCAGAATTTCTGCAGGATTAGGTTTTTTTTGACGTGCAGTTTGAGGTCACAATGCCTAATTAATTGCCTGAAAGATCAACGATCTGGCTCTCAGACAACTGGTTGGATTTCTGGCAGGTCAGAAATTTTGGTTGGCTGTTTGCAGTTTGATCAGTTCCACAGTTTGATTTTCCACATAGCTGCCTTTCTCTATTTTTGTAAATATTGTTGAGGATGCAGTTGTCTTGTTTGAATAAACTTAAAAAGGAATGGTCACTGGACAAACCGACCAGAGGTCCTGTTCCACTCAGTTGATCCGTACAGTGTGAGCATAAACGTTCTGACCGTGCAGAAAGGCAGATTAAAATGTGGAGTGTGAGTTTACACAACATACAGCATTAATAAAAATATCTGACTGCAGATTTCCATATGAGTAGAAGACATGAGTGAGCTTTGCCATTCAGATCACTAAATTCTCATTCCTTTAATGACCCCAACAGGACTGTTCCAGATTCTTCTTCATTGAGCTGGAGGAAGTTATTAGACATCCAATATTTGATATAAGTTTGAAAGTTCTTTAAGAGTACTCCAGTGATTTAGTTTTTCACACCCATAGTGAGTTAGTTAGTAAGTTGGGAGACTTGAGATACATTTTTTTTTTAAATAATGTTAAAACTCAAAGCAACTGAGGCCGAAATATCCAGACTTTTAGTCCTTGATATGGGTTGAGCTACCAAAACCCACGTCTTTAAGTATCGCACAATTTGTAATGCATGCTTTCTACTGGAGATTTGAAGTCTCAAGCCCAGTCTTAGATAACTGTTATGACATCATCATGGTTACTTTATCAGATTTTAGAGAGCTCCCTTAAGAGCCATGGAAGACATTGTACAACTTCACAACTTGTTTTTCCATTCACCTCCATTATACTGACATGGAGGCCAAAATGTCAGAGCTCTCTGTCTACATGGCTCTGTACCATCAGAGGTAAAATGTTGTGATGCTTTAAGAAGCCTTCTCACAATGATGTAAACACTCCTCCAGAGTCTGACAGACACCATATACAGTTACAGAATAATTGAATTTATTGGTATGATATAGTTACATTTAAAGATAATGAACACTTATTGCTTATTGCATCAGACACAATGTATCACTCTTCAAAAATCTGTGTCTATCTGTCTGTCTATCCTCATGAGAAACACTTCAAACACCATTTCAACCATACAGCCTCTCTGTCAGCTCCAAATTCTGCTGCTCGGGTTAAAGTGCTGACTGGATGCATCTCCTAGCCTCTGTGTAATTATAGGGAACTTCCACCTGAATCTACTGTGGGCACCCTCGGGTGCAGAGCACGAAGAGGTCTCCACCCAGAGCTGAGCAGCAGCCAGGCCTGCATTGAAACAAGCACCTAATTTACTGCCATGTTTTGCTGCTGCTCAGAAACAGTTTTTTTTTCTTTTAATGGGAAGCTGACTGTAGCAGGTTTGGCAGCATGAATCCAGTCTTTGTCCCAGTGATTGCGCCTGGTCGCTACTTTGAACTGCTAAGGAGTGTGTGAGAAAGTGTGTGTGTGTGTGTGTGTGTGTGTGTGTATCACTGGGTCCACCAGTGCTGGTTGGATTACTCAGAAAAATGTATTCTGGGTCAACTGCAGATCAAAATGTATTCCTGTACTCACACTCGCTTTTGAAGATGTAGGCTAATCAATCACAGTCATTGACAGGTGACCAGGGCTGGCAAGGGTAAGAACATATTTTATTCAAGTAAAGGGTACATTTAAAGTGTACACTTTGATCTTTCTCATAAAGGAGAAGGCAAAATTATACATATATTAATTTGTATTAATTTACATATATACATTTTTTCGTGAATTGAATTTATCGAAATGAAAGAAAACCCTTATGCTCTCCTATCTGGTCTACACAAAACACTTTAACACACATAAATCAGTAACAATTGATTCAGAACTCTGCTCCCTGAATGCTGAGTAGGACCAGAAGGAGAAAACACATTACACCTGTTTTAAAGTCCTCACATCGGTTGCTTGGTCAGTTTTAGTATTTTTAAAATTCTTTTTCTTGTTTTTAAGGCACTTCATGGTCACCAGCCCACTTGTCTGACATGCTTGCAATGTACGAACCAGCACAGACCCTCTCTTTTCCTTCCTCTTATGTTTTATTTAACAACAATACAATGTCTTTTATCTGTTTTATAAATCAATTTATTGGTTTTATTACATTTATATTTCTCATGTGCATTTGTCCCAAATTGAAACACTTTGAATTGCAGTAACCTTTATGAAAGGTGCTATACAAATTAAGTTTGATTAACTGAAAATAAAGTGCATTAACAGTCATGTCAACAAATTACCACATTTAACAGCTCATAGACATACAAATATACTAATTTGATATTATAAAGAACATTTATACACAAGTACTACTGCAATGCTGATCCATCAGCAATAGGTGAATTTACTGAATTACATACACATCAACAATGAAACACAGTTATCTAATGAACAATCACAACATAAAGACAGGAAGTGAACTATTGAAGGTAAACTTCTTTTTTGTTACATCCCCTGAACTCAACCACTCAGCATTACTAAGGTGAGTGTCCCTGCTGCAGTTCACTCCCTTCTTAGATGACCCCATTTTGACAAAGATAATAAAAATAATACAAAATGAAAGAAAGCCATATAAAAACACCACAATAAGAGTAAAAGTACAGAAGTATGGACAGCAAAATATACTTAAAGTATCACAAGTGCTTAATATGTAGAATGGCACCTTCCAGAGTGTTATGTTATTGAATTATTATTAATGACACATTATTGTGTAAGCAGGTCAAGGTGAACAAACTACTTTGTATACTGTTACTTTACTCATTAGCATTGCATCATATTTTAAAAACTGATCATATTGTATGTTTTGTAAGTAAAATCTTTGTCTGCAAAGTAATTAGTAACAACAACTTAAATAAATGTTGTGAAGTAAACACTAAAAGTACAAGTACAAAAAAAGTATCTCAAATTGTACCTACGTACGGTACCTCTACTTAAGTACTTTCCACCACTGGCAGTTCATGATCAGGGAAGCAGAGAAAACACCACAGAAACGAGTGCATCCATCGCAACCAGTAACCTCCTTAATACCAGTAACATCAAACACAAAAGAAAGGGACCTCAGGAAGAGTAGTTTTGGCCAAGGTAACAACAAATAGGAACCCAAATAAACAATTAAATCAATAAGGCATAAATAACGTCCCATACAGGCATGGGTTTGGCAGTTGGCATTTTGCCAGCCTTGGGCAGCAGTGTGAGATGTAGTTTGAAAGATATTCATCTGTGCAAATGTAATTTCCTGTTAGTATAAAATGGTAAACTTAAAGTGAATTGACTTCTTTTTTACCAATTACTAAATCATTAGCACATTGAACAAAATGCATTAGCACAGACCACTACAGCTATCCAGCCTGGTTGATCTTTATTGGCAGGGCAAACATTCATTCATATCCAACTAAAGCCAGACAAGTACCTCAAGTAAGTCACTCAGATCCTGCAGAGGAAAGCTGAAATGACAACACATTCATACTATATAGCTTCTTGGTTTTTAATCACAGCATGAAACAGGAGTATCTTTTTGGTTTGACTTCCACTAATGTAGCCTCAGGCCCTGCAGAGTGAACATAAACAAATGCTGTATATGTTTTTATTTCATTCAGTGTGGAATTGGGTCAGCCACTAAAATTAGCTGAGCGTCCCCCCCAGATGAGCTCTGATCCAGTGGCTGACACACCAGCAAGCCTGTATGGAGAAAAAAAAACAGAAAACAGGAGAGAGCTGCTGTGTGTGGGTTCAGAGAAGAGTGGGGAGAAAAACAGGGAGAGTCCTGAAAACAAAAGGTAAAATGAGGGAACAATAGTGAATAATTTCCAAAACGGATATTACAGAGTAGCAGATGGGTGTACAGAAAACTGACCACTGACTCCAGGCTGTATTGATTGGCTGCTTGGCAGAGATCCAGGACAAGGTGAGCCTCCTGGCCTCTCAGCTCTCCCAGGAAGGCGCTGCAGCAGCAGGGCTTGCTAGAGCTCAATGTTGGGCCTGTTCTCTCCATGTGGGTCAGGCCACCATCTGATAACCTAGCAGGTCTCAGCACACTGTAGATGGCCAATACTCGTTCCTCTCCTTGTCCCGCTTGTCTGGAATCCTGAGTGTGCATATATAAAGGGATGCAAGTAAAACACAGTTTCAGCTGAACTGGAGGATGTCAGTTTACATGAAGGTATCACTTGATACACCAGTTTAAGAGGATTGGCAGAAAAAGAGCTGAAAAACTGCAGGTAAGCTCTAAATATTTTTTTCAGTTTGAAAGGGCCTGAAAAAAATCAGTGTGAAGTGATATAGTCAAATCCACTCAGCACTAGCCCACACAAGCTCTTCAAATCTTCATCTGATCGAGTAATGACGTGCAATGGCAATAAGGCTAAATTTTCTGTGCAGTTTTCATTTCTTTTGAATAAGTGCAGAGAAATTACAGCAGCTGATTACTGGGCCTCAGAGGGGGGAAAAAAGCAGTGTGTGATTGACTGAGTGGTCCTGTTGTGAGTGGGGGTGTCAGTTTACCAAGACAGCACTAGAGGGAGTCCAGAAAATTGAGACCCACTCAGGCAGATATACCAATGGTTATAGTCTCATTGAAGACTTGAATTTTCACAAATTTTCCCTTAACTAATCGGTACTCATCATAATGGTCTAACCTTTAGTCTTAAGAGAGAAGTGATTGATGCCTCTTCAGTCAGACACACTGTCAGGTAAGGCTCCTTGTGTGTGTCCGTTGGTTAGACTGTCTGTCTTCATACAGAGATACTGACTCTCTGCAGACTGAACTCTCTCTGTCCTCACAGACCTCATGCCTTGTGTGTTCTGGTTTTCTTCTTCAAGCATTATGTTCCTCAGCAGCAAGACCTTGTGTTGTTTTGTTTTGTTTAGATTTCATTTCCATTTAATTAAATATTTTGCTTTAGATCCTCAGTAGAGTGAGGTTCCGCTGATAAATAGCAGCTCACAAGCTACGAAGACCATGAAATGTGGCTGAATGCTCCAGGACAGGCTAGGCTACTAATTTAAGGTCAAGAAGGAACTTTCACACTCAACCTACAAAACGATCTCACTTTGTCCATTTACTAGTTATTCTGGAGCTTTTAATCATGACCCTCCTCAGCAGATGGAGTTGTCCAGTTGTTATGGAATTTTAGATGTTTGAGTTCCCATGTTTTTTCCATGTGCTAACAAAAACTTTGTGGCTGCACTTGTTTTAAGTTGTGTACTACAGCAGACCTTATTGTTACTTTCTATCTGTATTTGCTGAACAGAGTGTATTACTCACTTCCAAAGCACTTTCAGAAAAGCATGTATGTAAAGATGAAGCCAATAAGAAATACAGCAAAATCATTTAGTATTACTTTTACTATTTTTTATTTACTATAAATATGTATATATATATATATATATATATATATATATATATATATATATATATATATATATATATACACACACATACATACATATATACATATATACACATACACATATATATATGCATTTAGAAGTGAACTAAAAGCTTCAGAGATGCATTGATCATGTATTGGACTGAGTGTTGTCAAAATGGTTGAGTTCTCAGCAGTACTGTGAACAGATGCACAGATCCAGAACAGACACTGATGGAGGACTGCAGCAGCTGCTGACGTACTGCTTTTGATACCAGTAAGTGTACAAGGTGTTACAGTCAAAAACAACACATCCCAACTTACCTGTTCAGTGTTGTGTCAGCTTTTTCTTCCTTTCTTCTTCTTTTCCCTTTTTTTCTGGTGCTTCCTTTGGTTTTTGTTGTATTTGACACTTATTTGTTCTTTTCAATGTCTTGTGTTTTTTTGTAAGGAATTCTTTTTCTTGCTGTCTTTCCTTTCTAGGTGTTCTAAATGATGCATTCATTCTTTATTTGTGTGATGCTTTTTCTTCTTTCTTCCTTTGTTTTTTCATGTCCACAGTAACACCATGTCTACACAGAAAGTGTTTCAGTCGCGTTTTTTAAGTTGTAGTCATGGTGTAAGTTGCACTTGAACATACCGCAAAGACTACAGACAAACAGCCAACTAGCACATACATTCTGCACTTGTGTGAGAGGAATAATTCTCCATGAGCAGTAGATGGCAGTAGTCTATACTCATCATTCATAAAGGGAAACCAGAAGACCTAGGAATGTCGATATACAAACCGCAAACAAAGCAGTGTTTGCTTACCATTTTGACACCACCCTTGCTCACCACAGACGGTTTCGTAATATAGCTACTTCTAATCGAGAATATGTCTGATAAGAAGTTGCAAATGGCACTGGCGTTGTAAGCTCTTGGTCTTTTGGTTGTGGAAGGAGAAAGAAAAGTCGTTTGTTTGCTTTCATCACTTCCGTTCCTCATCTCATGCACTGATTCGCTAAGCTGAACAGCCAATCAGAGTGATCTCTCTCACCGACAGGCTCCGCCACCAATTCAACATGCTCAATTGGCCGAAAAGCCATTGACAGGGGTCCGACTAGTGTCAATGGTGCGGGACACACCGCAAAAACTAGGGCCACAGACGCTCACCAACGGCCCAACATCGGCTGATTGCTGACTGTCAGCTTGGTGTGTCACAGCTTTTAGAGGGGCACGTGTTCAAAGTTAAAAAGGGGCACATGGAACAAGATTTTAAAACACCATACACCAACATAATTTATAGCATAACCTGTTGAATTATAGCAACCCATATTCACACAGAATGTAACATTGAATCTTACAACAAACCGCATCATACTATATCATTGTCCCCCAACCAATGAAAGCGGAGGGGGGGCCAATTATATGTCATATATAACTACTAATGGCAAAAATACTAATTTATAGTATTGTTCTATTGTGACAACAGATTTCTCATCAAAAACAGACAACATATCACATGATTTAAATGTGTTTCCTGTCTATTTTCTTAGCATACAGAAATATATAAAGTACCACAAAGCTTATAATCTGATACATGTACAGATAAGTACTGAATGCTAGAAAGATTGAACACTAAAAACATTCACAGATCTAAAAGTGTAGGTTCACATCATTATTAATGCATGTATCAAACACATGACTTACACGCTCTTATTTATATGCACAACATAGAAAAATAGCCTACAAAGCTGACATGTTAACACTGTTATTCTAGTTGCTTTTAGTAACTTTAGTAGTTTTAAAAAGTCTTAATTCTACTTACTTACTTACTTTAAGCTTATTACTCAATATATGGATGAGCTTAAAAACAAACTACAATGAAGAAATTCTCACAAATAAGCAGCCAGACCTCCTGCACACTCATTCACAAATCACACATCAACAGGTGACTGAACAACCATTCAATCAAAAACTGGATAAATTCCAAATGATTCAGACCCTTTCCATGTGAGTCCAGACAGCTCACTGTAACTCTTCAACAGCAAACTACCTACAGCACATTATATCATCTCTTTGCTGCATTCTTGTTAAGGAGATAAATTAACACAACAGCCACAGAGAGACATTTAACCATCAGAGAAGAAATTAGCCACCAAAGAGACAGAGAGAGAGAGAAGCTGTATCTGACTTACGTCATCTGATGTCTTCTTTCTTTCATGGAGATGTCTAATATCACTAGCAACAATGACAAACAAGCTAACTCTCATGGTTGTTTCATTTAAATTATGTTGTTAACTTTCTATTGTTGATGGGAGGAGTTCACTTCAGAGCAGCAGCACATCGTCCTGCCATGGGTCCAGCCTGGACAGCTGAAATCCATTTTTGCTGTTAGCTTAACAGTCCTTAACAGTCCTTCAGGGCAGCTACAATAAGCTAACTGTTGTGTTGGCTAACGCAAGTATCTATCTACTGCTTGATAAAAAAAAGGGAAACGTAAATCTGAAAACAGGAAATTTGGACTGAAAAGGCCTAAATAAAATGTAATATGCCACTGTATGAAATAATAATCTATCTATGCTTTACCTTATACAGTGGTATAAAGTTGAAGATGAAATTTGGTAACTGTCACTGGACGAACGCAATGTCAATATTGTATTCTGGTTGTTGATTGGTTAGGAAAGACATCCTAAGTTGGAGCTTCATTTTAGGTGTTTTGGCCAATATCAGATTAGCATGAAAAAAATGAAGTACATTAAGTTGATATAAAAGATCCTGCCCTAAGGAGGACAGCAGGAGCCCGTCCTCCCCTGCTCTCCTCTCACCATGTCACACACACTGCTCTTTCCCCTCTTACCTGCCCTGCAAGTGTCGC
Organism: Scomberomorus guttatus; assembly: GCA_038419695.1. Taxonomy (NCBI): domain Eukaryota; kingdom Metazoa; phylum Chordata; class Actinopteri; order Scombriformes; family Scombridae; genus Scomberomorus; species Scomberomorus guttatus. The sequence goes on from CM076445.1 coordinate 3,326,730, forward strand.
TGTTGAAGCATTTTAATGAGAATTTCAATAATGGACTTTTTCCAAAGAAGAGAGAAAAAAAATATATTTTATAAATGATACTGAGATTTGGTAATGGTTTATTTCAACCAATTACTCTTTTTTATATTTTGATCCACTTGTCTCTCAAAAATAGAGGAGGAGCAACTTCCTCTGCCTCTATGGACCAGCTTCCTCTGGTTCAGAATCATATTAGCATTGTGTTTCATTTAATTTTCTTACTCTCTTTGTATGTGACGCTTATTTTTTGTTGTTCTTTCTTTCTTGACAAACCAAATGTAGCGTTCAGTTATGACACTTGCACAATGACAGGTTTATGACCATTTGGCTTCGATCACCACACTGCACAGGATAATCTTACACAATGTTTAGTTTTAAGAAGGCTCTTTACTGATAATTGGCTTTTTCCAAACACGAGTACTGTCAAAGTACTGTGGTATCTGTAATACGATAACAAACAACTGTGTTTTACTATATTGTAATTCATTATCTGTTTATACAGCAGCAAAGTTGACTAATACATCAATAAACAAGTCCTTGACATATTCAGTTTTAAATATTGCCCTTTGTGTGAAACAGAACACCTCCAACATCTAATAAAGGCAACAGACTTTTGTCACGCCACGCTGTCACAGTTGCTCATGGCAACGAAGTACTACATGGGCTGGAATTTTTGAGTCCTCATAGTTTTGTTGCTCCATATATTTCAGAATAATAAAGAGCAGAGGTTTCTAGAGTCTGTTGGCAGGTAAAACAACAACTTCTTCCTCCATATTTATAGCCCTTATACACTTATGGTCCACCCACACAGCTGTTTTCACTTGTTTTGTCTGGTTTGACCTCTTCTTGGGACTGTGTGGGTGTGTACAGACTGCTTGATTGACATCTCCCTCACTCTTCTGTTAGTTTTGTTGCACCTTTAGCATTATAAGTATATAGATTTAAGGTTTGGTAACCTAAATAAATTGTCAGATATTTCCACCAATCTTCAACCTGAGCAGAAGTCTCATCGGACAAAGTAAGTGAAAACACCTATGTGGGTGTACAGGACCTTTAAAGGTCCAGTGTTTAGAATTTAGTGGCATCTAGCGAAACAGACTTGGCAGAAGTGGAATATAATATTCATAAGTATGTTTTAATTAGTGTATAATCACCTGAAAATAAGAATTGTGTTTTTGTACTTTAGAATGAGCCCTTTATATCTACATAGGGAACGGGTCCCCTTGCCATGTTGCACCACCATGTTTCTACAGTAGCCCAGACAAACCAAACACTGGCTCTAGAGAGGGCCTTTCATTTTTTTCGCGAGTTTCATGACCACCGTAGGTCCCCTTACATGCTTGGAAGGGGAGGGGGAGGGGGAGGGGAGGGGTATTTAGTTGGTTGCAATCTGCAACCTTACCACTAGATGCCACTAAATCCTACACACTGGACCTTTAACTGTATGGTATCAAACATATAAGATTCACCTGCAAGTTGGTTGTATAGGCCTTTTTCACATCACACATTTTGACTTGTAATGACAGGAAAAGCCCAGGTGTAACTAATTCAAACATTAGTAATGGCTAATGCCAGTGAGCCAAAGCTCTGGAACCAGCATAGCTAAATGGAATGCAGCCATAAGTGAAGTTATAGCTGTGTATGATACATCAAAATATCTGCCATGAAAAAGGCCTCATACTGCAATATGTGACTTTTCCATGATAATATTTTAAACAAATCTTCACTTATATAAATTTGACCCTTGCAATGGGAATTCCACCAATTTTACACAAAGGCCAGTTCACTCGTCATACCATTGAGTTTGTGAATTTGTATGTCTTCTGTGACTCTAGAATTGTTATGTCTTAGAAAATAACCCTGGTGTCATCACAGTTATCTCAGCCTGGGCTTGGAGACTACTCATTTATAACAGAAAGCCTGTGTTACAAAGTAGAGGTGTGGAGTGAAAGACTTGGGCATTTATCTGATAGGGGCATTCTAACATGAAAATGTTATTGGTTACATTATGGGAAATGTAGCATCAAGTGTTATGGAGCTTGACCCTTAATAGGTAGTATAGGTTAGCCTCCACTGCTTCTATTTCACTCATTCTTATTTTAATCTGTGTCTTGTGAATACCCCATCTTAATGGATGTGCATTGCTAAATAACTGGAGTACCCCTTTAACCTTGAAATCCAAAACAGCTGAAGAACTTACTTTAAACCTGGAGACATGCTGCTTGATGTTTGTTTTTTACTATCTCTATTGTATAAGTATTGTTGGGTGATATGCTAGAATATATATATTGTGAGACAACACAGATTTGTTCACTTGCAGAGAATTAATCCACAGTAATATGCCGTAAAAATAACCTCCATTACCATTGTAAAAACTAACAGTGAAATTGTTCACCCTGCCATGATGTCTATCTCCAACTGCTGCCACACTGTAGTAAAGTAAAATTTACTGCACTTGTGAAACATACAATATCTGAATGTCCTGAAAATATTTCTTTATAGTTTATACCATGGTATATATCCCTTTTATATCTGTAGTTGTATTAGGCCATTGTGGATGATGTAGTAAATAAATGAGCAGGGCTGATTTAGGATTTACAGAATTTACGCATCAATGTAATGAAGTAGCTTCATCAGTCAGGCATTTATTTCAGGGGATTAGAGATATTGCCCTCTATAATGTTTTTTCAATTGCTTTTAAATGAATATCCAGAAAGTGTATTATATAACAATGTATAATATGATATAAAATTACACTTTGCATTATGGAAGACTTTACCCCTACCTACTGTACAAGCTAGACCCATAATGAACCAGTCAGCGTTTACAAAGCATAGTGATTGTCAGCCCTGCTGGGTGATACTTCTACTTTTTCAAACACCCATAAATCAGTCCCTGATTAGAAGGCTGGAAGGAAAAGCCACAGGGATCTGAACCACTGCTGTATGCTGATTGAGTAATAAGAAAGCCATTAGTATTATCTCAGAAGTGAGAAAATGAGAAGGATACAAATGTAAAGGTAGAGTTTTGAAACAGGACTTCCGGTTGAGCATTGAGATGGAGTAGTCAGGATAAAAGTGGCTCCCGAACATTTTCATTTTATTTTACACTTGGACAAATTACAGTCTACTGTTTGATCAACTTATTGATAAAAAGGCACATCATTACACTTCACAATGGCAGGAAAAACTGGGAAAAATGAGAAAACGCTGATCTCAGCCCCAGCTAGCAACCCAGCTAACAACCAGGCCTGCAACCTAGCTAACACATTGGCTAACTGCCCAATGATGGAGGCATGTTTCTCAGCTAGCACTACCAAGCTACTGACTGACCTTGAAAAGAAATCTCTGCTCTGTTCTACTCACCGACCTCACTGCAACCATCACTTCTTTGTTTGATAAAGCTCTGGCTCCAGTCAATACATCCTTCACCATGGACCTACATGCCTTATCCAAGTACAGTGACAGAGTTGTAGAATTGGAGAACACATACGCTACACTGAAAACTGAACATAGTGTGCTAGTTGACAATGTAGATGATTTGGAAAATTGTTCACGCAGGTCCAATTTGAAGATGGAAGATGGAAGGGTCAGGCCCAGTCAAGTTTATGACAGAGTTCTTTACTGACATTTTCAGGGCAGAGTTCACCGCTGAAACTGGATCACAGACACAGACTGGGGAAAGCAAACGCTGCAGGAGGAAACAATATTAGATCCCGGGCCTTCATTGTGCTTTCCCACTACTACCAGGACGCATCTTTGAGAAGAGAAGGGAGGATTTGCATTTCCACGGGCACAAGATCTCTCTCTACCCCGACTTCAATGCAAGCCTACCTAATGGGTATATCAGAGCTCTGCTATTTTATTCTATTTCTTCTATTCATTTTTCTTTTCTTTTTTTTTAAAACCAAACTATTTTCCAAGAGGCTAACTCTAGATTGCCCGACTAATTGCCCGACTAATGCTTACCTTATTTTATTTTGATGAATTTTCAGGCAGATTTAGCCATTATTTTAATCCAGATTATTTTGCAGGGGGTTAACCCGACACCAACTGGACCAAACTCTTTATGATTCTGATTTTAGGCGTCTGAGTTTTTCACCCTCAGTTTGGATATCATTCTTCTATACCTGTTTTTGACTCTGTAGTTTTCATATTTGCTGTACTCCGATCCCCTTATCAGTCCTTCACACAGCGGTGGCAGTGATTGAACTTAATGTTGTTTCTTTTGTTACACCCACTACCTTAGGGAGCCATGCTCTCAGTGGATTGAATAGCCTTTCAGTTGTAGATTAGGCTAGTTAGAGAGCGGATGCACAGGTGGTCTTTCAACGTATACCTGTGGCTTTCTTCCTTGGGAAAGAGAACCTAGGATGGGATTGTCTGTGTTTTTGTTGGCTTCATTGTGGGTTAATTTCATAATGCTCCCCCGGTCTTCAGTCAGGTATTTCATTCTAAATTCAATACAAGAGCCAGAGGGGTAGCAATATTGGTGAACAAAAAGATCCAGTTCATGCCCTCAAACATTATTGCTGACCAAAATGGCAGATATATAATTGTGACAGGTACTTTATACCAAACCCCAGTTCTTTTAGTAAATGTCTACGCTCCCTTTGGGATGATTTTATGGACAAGCTTTTCTCCTCTCGCAGATCTGAATATGCATCATTTTATTTTGGGGGGAGGATTTAAACTGTGTTGAGACCCCCGTTCTGAACCACTCTAGCCCAAAATCCTCAACTCCTTCCAAAATGTCCAGTTCTCTATCAACCTTCATGGGAAAGAATGGGACCCCTGGAGATTCTTAAACCCATTGACCCACTCTTATGAGCTTTGTCCAATCAGTTGACTATTTGGCTATCATGATCTCAGATCATGCTCCCTTACAGTTGGATATTTCCTTTAGCCTGAATAGAAAGGAATATTCTCTATGGAAACTTGATGCCTTGCCACTCTCCTATAAGGATTTCTGTGATAAAATCTCTAAATCTATTGATACCTTCATACTTACTAATAAATCCAACAAAGTATCTCATTTATTATTCTGGGAGACATTAAAAGCTGTTCTGCATGGCTAAATTATTTCTTATACATCTCACAAGAATAGTGATTAGGAAAAACGGTTGCAAGATCTTACCAACTCTATTCTCAAGATTGATATACAATATGCTACAGACTCTTCTCCAGAGCTGTATCAAAAAAGATTAGATCTACAGTCTGAATTTAACTTATTATCCACCAAAATGGTGGAATGCTTGCTTTTGCACTCCCGTGGTCTGTCATATGAATATGTAAACAAGAATAGTCGACTACTGAAACATCAGCTCAAGCACCAAGCAGTTTCTTGGTTGATACTTCAGATTAGGAATGGGTCAAACAATCTTGTTTTCAACCCCTAAGATGTAAACAAAGTCTTTGCATCTCCCTCTATAAATCTGAACCTCCCTCTGACAGAAGCAGTATGGACATTTTTCATAATGATTTAGAGTTCCCCACTATTGACCCAGGCTTGGCCAGTGAACTGGACAGGCCTTTGCAAATAGGCGAGATTACAGAGGCTAATAAATCTATGCAAAGTGGCAAGGCGCCGGGCCCAGATGGCTGATGGATGATGCCACGTTTTGTGGCACGCTTGCACCAATTCTATTAGATATGTTTAACGAGTCATTGGAGAATGGATCTCTGCCCCATACACTCACTCTAGCAGCCTTTTCACTCTTACTTAAAAAGGACAAGGACCCCTGCAGAATGCAGATCATATCATCAAATTTCACTGCTTATTAACAGATAGTAAAGTTATTGCTAAAGTGATAGCCAGATGCCTTGAAGACATTCTTCCTTGGATTATTTCTGAGGATCAGTCTGGCTTCATCAGGGGTTGGTATTCATTTTCCAATATCTGAAAACTCTTATCTTCCTCCTGAGGCCATTGTCTCCTTAGATGCAGAGAAGGCCATCAACTGTGTAGAGTTGAGTATTTATTTACAGTTTTACAGAAATTTGGATTTGGTGACACACTTATCTTGTGCTCTACCCCTCTCCCTTGGCCTGTGTCACTACCAGGGGACACACCAGGGATGCCCATTATCCCTGCTACTCTTCGCCATAGCAATTGAATCGCTCTCTATAGCACTCAAGGCCTCACCCCATTTTCGAGGTATCACGCGTTATGGTGTTGAACATAGGGTATCCCTTTATGCAGATGATCTTTTGCTCTATATAACAAACTTCCATCCCCCCCAACTGAATCTATTGTTGTGTCAGATTCTTAGGGTCTCAGTTTGAAGAAGTTTAAAATATCCCAAAACCAAATCAAGAAAAAACTTCTCTTTGGTGTCAAAAAATCCTCAGGGGTCAGAGATCAGAGCAGCAAAAAGTGTTCTTTTATTGCCAGGCAAGAAAAGGAGAGCATATCACAACATACAATGTGTATCTGAGATGACTCTGGTCTGCTGTGGTTTCTGTCTTGTCTTTTATACTCTTTAGGCCTTCAAAGGTCATGCCTATGGCCAACCCCTTATTCTTGACTAATTACACTATTAGAACTTATTTTCGATCCTTATTTGGTTACCTCTCTTGACACAGGTTTCAGCAGACCAGGTTCTGCCTAGGCATGTCTGGAGCTTTGTCCAGACATGTCCTCTTTCTTTTAAGACTATTCCTTGTTGATTTTACACCAATATCTTCACAATTCCCTTTGGTCTTATTTTTTTAAAGTTATTACTGCCTGTTTTACACCCTTATTTCTAAACCTTCTCTTAAGGATATTCTTAAAAAATATTAAAGTTTAATAGACACACTTCAAATTTCCACAAGTGCACTGAGTGAGATTGTCAACGTCATAATAAGTGTCTTCACACCAAATCAAACATCATGAGGTATACATGAAATATAATTAATAGGTCCAGTGTTATAACATTGTTTTAACCTTACTTAAGGCTTCATCATGCAATATCACATTAAAATCATTCTGCAATACAATTTTTGTTCTCTTCAGCACAGTCTTTTAGAAATTATGGTAAATGGTAAATGGACTGTACTTGTATAGCGCCTTTCTAGTCATCTGACTACTCAAAGCGCTTTTAACACTACGAGTCAATTCACCCATTCACACACATTCATACGCTGAATGGGTACAGGGGCTACCCTACAAGGTCCCAACCTGCCCATCAGAGGAAATCTAATCAATCACACACACAAATCATACCACACTATCCTAAGGGACTTTGATCATTTTCAGGTTACAAACTAAATTTTCATTAAAGTAAATGTTTCCCAATCAATACTTTGGCTCAAAAAATCAAACAGTCTTAAATTCCTTTTCATCTGTCTAAACTGGGCTTGAAATATCTTGGTATCAAGATTACGCGTGCACTATCCTCCCTTTTTGAGGCCAACTTTGCCCCACTAGTAGCCAACATGAAGTCAGACTTTTGGCATTGGAGCAGTTTATCCCTTAAACTGCAATCTGTTAAGATGAACATCTTACCCAAGTTTCTGTGTGTTTTTCAACCTCATCCTCATCATCAACTTCATCCTCTATTTCTACTCAAGTCTTATTTTCGCACACTGGATCAGGCAATCACAACATTTATTGGGGGGTTTCCTAGAATCAGTAAAGCTATTTTACAGAGACTAAGCAACTGTGGTGGTCTTGCACTTCCTAATTGTATACAATTACTGGCCTGCCAACTTACAAAAGCTTATTTAATTGTTAAAAACCCCTGAGACTAACTGGTGTAGCCTAGAGGCACAATCACGCCATTCATCCTCCCTGTCTGCACTGGTTTGTTCCTCTCTCACTCTATCACCCTCCTGCTACTCCTCAAACCCTTTGGTGCTGTCCACTTTAAAGATACAGATACAGTTCCACTGTCATTTTAAGTTTTCCTCAGCCTCGAGTCTGGGGCCTATTAGCAATAACCACTTATTTACTCCCTCCATTTTGGTCTCAACCTTTACTATCTGGAGCAGATTAGGTAAGTTTGATTCCTTTCCCAGGTCACCTCAAGCATCATTATGGGAGAGCCTTTTTAAGCTATTTCCTTCTCAGAGGAAGCTTATATCTGAAATTTATCGAAACACCATGTCTTTTAACAGTGACGTAATCTCCAAGTCCAGATGGGAGGGTGAACTGAGAATGATACTGGCAGAGGACTGGCGGGAAGTGGCATTAGATAGGGTGAATTCTTCATCATCCTGTGCTCAACTCAGTTTGATCCAGCTATTTACCCGGATTCTGATCCCAAATGTGTTTGTTGCAGTAGTCTACAGGCAGACCTCTCACCTATGTTCTGGTCTTGCCCAAAACTTGGAACATATTGATCTTTGATTTTCAATGTATTCTCGACGTTGTTGAATAACAGTTTACAGCCTTGTCTGTTACTGGTCATTTTTGGGGTGCCAGTGGAGCCCCTCCCTCGCAATTCCAACAAGGTTGACATGACTGCTAACCTGGAAATGGCCTACTCCCCCATTCTCTGCCTGGCTGAAAGGTTTGATGTCGTTTTTGCATCTAGAAAAGTTTACACTTAGAGGGTCTAGCGAGCGCTTTCTAAAAAGGCGGCAACCCTTCGTCTCCTATTTATCTGTTCTTCCTCCTGATTGCCTATGTTTCTACATCATCATCCTGCAGTGGGCCCCTGATCAATGTACTCCTTAACCCAATGGCCAAATATAAACAAGCTGAAGCAGAGGTTTTTTCAGTTTTTTTATTCTACTTTATTTTATTTATTTATTTTTCTTTTCCGCTTCTTTTTTGCTGGCCATCTACTTACTCATCCCATTGTTGGTATTTCTGTATTGGTTTTCAGTGGTTAATGCTGTCTTTTTATTTTTTTTTAATTAAGATTTTATTTTTTTTGCAGTGTGTGTTGTTGTGCAGGGGTTGGGTGAAAGGGTGGATGGGGTAAGAAAATGGTGACCTGTAAACCCTGCATTGTGTTGATTTTTTGATTATGCTTTTCATCAATAAAGTCTTAGGAAAAAAGAGTTCTGTTTTTTCTCTTATTTCCACAGAAAGTGAAATTGGTGTGAGATGGTGACTTTAATGTTAAATTTGACAGCAGATCCTCCACAATATTGCTTTTGGCAAGATGTGTGTGCGCACACATACACACACCCAAGACAGGACCTATTCCGGTTAGGGGTAAGGTGTGAATTGAGGTTAGGTTAAGGTTAGGGCTGTGTCCTTTGTCCCCTGAAACAAAGGAGCAGCACCAAAATGCTGCTCACAGACTCCTCCTCCCATGATGCTTTGCCAGTTCGCACCTAGGTGAGAACTCTCAGCAGGGAGCTCAAACCCTCGTCCCCTGTCTCTGCCAATCAGAGACACACCAACACCACCGGGAGTCATGGCAACACAGCTGTGACGTCACCGCCCCTTTAAAAAGCAGCTGCACGAATTCAACATTGCCTTTCCACTGTAACAGCGCTGGGGGAAGCTTTGCTTTCTCCATGAGCCAGCTTACTAAAGGAGGTAACCCTGTGCATGTGGACTTTTCCCCCACTGACTGGAAAATTCAACCCTTGCTACTTGAACTTCACCCTGTGTTCAACCGAGCGCAATCACCAGATCCAAGAGAGAGACCGCTGCTGTTGCAACCCAGCACTCTCACTGCCTGCAGAAGGAAGAAAAGGATTTCTTCATGGAGGCGCGGATAACTTATATGCCCCGCTGTCTACCAACTGAGTCGACCCCCTGTTTCTTCCACCACGCCACCGAGAATCAGCTGCCGTCAAAACCCCGCCAACAGAGTGTGAGGACGGCCCCATCAGTATTCGAACCGGATCAAGACGAACGAGACACACATCTAATCGCTTTGTGAAGCAATCACGTAAGAGGCTATGTCTGGACAGAGACAGAATTAATTGTGTGTTGTTAGCTTTTAGCTTTAAGCTAAATTGCTATTTGTTGTTTGATTTAACGGAGCCGAGCCCCTTTTTCTTGCCATACTCTGAGGAGTATTTAAAGTTTGCAGTCTGTTTAGTTTGTGTTCACCACGCTAGACTGTTTTTGTGTTTTGTCCGGGACTGCTGCTGTGTTTGTGCCACTGTGAGTGAGAAAGTAAGTTGTTTGTCGATTGAAAATCAGACAACATGCGTTTCAGATTGCCATCTGTAACGCATGTTTGGTTCCGCTATTTGGTTCTCACGTGACTTCATCTCACGAGATCACATCCGCCGTCCTTGAGACCCCAATTCTTCTTGCGCGACGTCATCATGGTTGCCATCTTGCCCCACACACACATACCCACATACACTCCAATACTCACACACACACACACATGCACGCTCCCACCTGCATGAGTTTTCATTGTACATAGCTGTATTATTGCTTAGGTAGTATTAGATTTTAGGAGTGATTTATTGATCAAAGCATTTACTAACTTTGTTAACTTTGCTATTGTTTAATAAACACTGTTATATCTTTAAAGAGAAGTTTTCTGTGATTAATGTGCTCATTTATTGTGAAAAGTGGCTGATTGAGAGAGTCAGAGCTCAAATTCAAACCTTCATTGTTTACTTGTGGATGCTGATATCCCCAGATATTAGCATCCCAAGTGAACCTCGTTTATAAGACTACCTTATTGTTTGGTTATTGGTCCCGGTTTCCGGGTGGTGCCCCATACAATTAATTCATATTAATAATTAAATTTTTATTCATTAATACTTATCTCTGATAATTATTAATTATTGCTAATAACCAACCAGCTTACAATCAAAGAACTGACACTATAAATTCTTCACAATAAAAGTCTTCCATTATTTAGTAATTTAAAAGCTTTTAATATAACGCAGGAAATGTTGGGTTTACATCGGTGGTAACTTAACACAACTCTGATACAGCTGCCCCTCGGCAGGCTTCCGAAAAGCTGGCCAATCAGAACAGAGTGGGCTCATTGGGAGGGGGGCCTTAAAGAGACAGGAGCTAAGACTGGCTGTTAGAGACAGAGGCTGAACTGAGGGGCTGCATAAAGAACTGGTATAAAATAAATAAAAATCATGCAAAGCTACTCTAGTGGAGTCCCAGAATAAAAATATAGAGCTGGAAATGAGCATAATAGGTCCCCTTTAAGGCCAGCCTGCCAGTGTTTATAGGGCACAGTCAGTGGCTGAACCCCTGCTGTGTGTCAGTATGCTATATTGACACACATTAATGTGATATTCAAAAATGGCAGTTAGGTGGCCTTTGCTTCCACACTAGTGTTCTCAGATGTTTTATAAGAGCTCACTGTCCACATTGAAACACCCAAACTATAAGATTAATTACAGATCATTCATTCATTACATTACAGATATCTTTTTTCATCTTTTCATTCTTCCTCTTTGGGAAGAGGAACAAAACCAGGTACATTACAGCCATCATCTGTTAAGGAGTGTGGTTCAGCAATGCACTCACCAGACAAAATGTTGATAGGCTGATTCTGTAAAACTAATTATACTATTATTATTTTTATTTCTGAAATATTTGTGCATGGCAACTACAGTATTGTTAAATAAGGCAAAGATTGTGGTTATGGTGTAAAATCCAACAATAATTGTTGGACTGTGACGAGACATGAACTCCAGTCTCTTGAATCAAAATCAAATGCACTACAAGCCCTTCTACCACCCCAACCTTCATATACCAGCCTTTAGAACAGCAAACTTTTACTGAAAAATCAGTTCATGTCAATGGAATTACCGTGAACAGTGTATCCCCTTGTGGGGGTGAAGCAAACTAGTGCAAAGTTTTGATATCTAGTTCAGGTTTAGCAAACTTTGACATGTGAATTGGTTCTGTTGAGTAATAGCAAACTCTCTTGACAGTGTTGATCTTTGAGGGAACAGAACAAAGTCCAGAACAAAGGAAGTTATCATAACCTATTACCTGAGTAGTACCATCCACTTTATATAATTGGCTTTGTTGGAAACTACTCCACAAAGAAGTCAGTGGTACAAATATGTCTCTTCAATTAACTGTGTACTAGCTGGTTTGCTAACCGATAGGTAGCAAACCTTGGAGTGCTATTGTGACTACCTAGTGCTAATGCCATGTTCCAAGCTTACTTGCATGGTAGTGGTTAGCTTGTCAGATACAGTAGTTTGACAAGTACTCTACCTCACCAAGATTCTAGCACCACCTATTTTCTATTGTGACTAGGCATTACACACCGCTTCGCTAAACAAAGGCCATACTATATACTACACTGGCACTGAACATAACTTTTAGGGGCACTGGTCTGAGTTGAATGAGCAGTTTGACAGACATGGAATGTTACTCTGCTTGGTCTTAGCGGGTTAAAGCTGTTGACATGTCTTTATATTTTTGAAGTCAGATAACTGTACAAGTGTAAGAACAGATCAAAAATAATAAGACACTTCATTGAGTGATTTTATAATTGCATCATAGTCTGGGAGTCTTAATGGATATATCAATGACAACAGCTGTGTTGTCCAAAGATATTCAATATGGGTGATCACAGAGAGAGGTGGCAGAGAGGTGGCCCCTTAAAGTTGCTGCTACATAGAAATACTCAACCATATCTGTGAAGATCAACAATCATGAGTTTTGGAAAAGATCAATTTTCTCTGACTAGACTACCACTGAGACCAGCTATTCTAAATGTATCAAAAAGTTTGGTTTTCAGTAGTGGGAAATTCTGGAAAGAGAATAGGGCAGCCAAAACAAAAAGAAAAGGACATTAGTGTGGACCTGGACTCAGTTCATCAAGAAATACATACAGTGTGATGTCAGTGGTTTTGAGTGAGTGACATGAGGATACAAAGGAAGTCTGTTCCTTTTCTGTCTTTTTCTCTTGCTTTCCATCTTCCTTTATATTATTCTTTCTTGAAATTCTTGGCATGAAATGAGCAACTTCTCATTTAGTAAACACTACAGTCATAACTGTGAGCCACGTTTGTACACACACGAGCAATGCTAAAAGCACTGATGCCCCAACCTCCTGCTTACTCTCTTGATTCACTTGCCTCCCACTTATCCACCCACACACACTCCCTGTAAGAGTGCCCAGCCCTACAGCAGCCTCCCTTACTGGGATACAGAGCTCCATAGTTTCCCCTGAGGCTGGAGGCAATTACTCCCGGCACCAAACACCATTAATAGACCAAGTTATACTTCTGCCATCTCAGAGCACTTTGTTTACATCTGGACATCAGTATATGACTGAATACTTATCTACAAAATGGAATGGGAAATTAGATTAAAAAACATGATGGCTCGGCTTTGTCAGTAACAAGTATGGATGACGCTATATCCACCTGATATATGTTAATGCAGGTGGTCTTGCTCACCCTTGTGATCAGTTTCATGTCAGGTGTAATTACAATCTATAGAGTTCAATTTAAAGGAATAATTTGACAATTTGGGAAATGTTTTTTCGCTTTCATGAAGAGAGTGAGATGAGGAGATTGGTAACACTATCATATCTATACATTAAAGCTACTCTCAGTTCCCCTCAGGTCTAAGAAGAGTTTCAGAATTTTCAGCTCATTGTTTTGGTTTTACGGGCTGCAACTTTTCTGCAGTCACTGCAACACTCTCATCAACCTCATGGTCAGATGCACCAGGTGGCTATTTTCAGTAAAAGAACTCTGATAACCACATTTTACACTACCTGCCCAGCACCAAACAGCAGGCAGACACAGTTAGCAACTAATTGGTGAACATAGTGGAGCATTTTGCAGAGCCAGATATTTTTTCTTTGGTGGAGTTGGTGAAGAATATCATCAGCTGGATGTGTAAATAAGCAACTGTTTGCTAAGAAGTTCACCATATCAACTTAAGAAGGTCATAATCGTGTCAATGATGTGTTCACAGCTTGTTTCCGCTGCCCCCAAATAGCCAAACATATCAGTTAATGCAGGTTTAAGTACAGATCTGAAGACTGGAGGCAATTAGCTTAGCATAAGCACTGGCAGCAGGGGAAACAGCTAGCCTGGCTCACTCCAAAGTTCAAAAGTACACCTACATGTTGTAACTTATTTGTTTAATCCATATACAAACATAAATGTTTTTTTTTTAAAAAGGCATATCTGTTTCCCCCTGCTTCCAGTCTTCATGCTAAGCTAAGCTAATGACCTCCTGGCTCCATCTCAGTACTTAACACATACTTAAGACATGAGAGTGGTATTGACTTATTCATCGAACTCTCAGCCAGAAAGCAAATAAGCGTATTTCCCAAATTGTAAAACTATTCCTTTAAGAAAAAAGAAATCCGCCATGCAAGTTGAAAGGTGACCTGACAGTACCTCTTCCTGCTATGACAAGCTTCAGGAGACTCTCAAGGGACCACTACAATGTGCAAGCTGGACTCACATGACTGACAGGGGTAACTGAGCCAGCAGTACTGTTAGCAACCTTCTCCAGCAATCCCCTAGGAAAAACGTTGGGCTGTGATGTGATCTTACCTCTGATTACCAAATCAAATGACACTTTTTTATGTATATCAAAGACTTTACAGTATCAATAATGTCAGCCTAGTTAATCCTTAGCCAAGCAAAAAGTAGTCGTTGGCTGTCTCCATCAGTCAGGTGACCTTATCCAGACAGCATATCCAGTTATAGATCGCATGTTACTATCAGGTAGAAAGGCAGGTAGGCGGGGCAGTGGTAAATTAGTACAGAGATCTAAGCCAAAAATCAATCAAAATAATGTTGAACATCCCATCCTTGCTCCTGCATCACAAGACAGCCAAGACACATCATAACATTTTCCAGATTTACATTCCTGCTCAGGCTCACAGTGTGTGTGGGTGGGTAAGAGTGAAAGAGATGGTGGGGGGGCCTTTTGTATCCTTAAAGGTGAAGACAGCAGGAAAAAGCTGGCTAGGAGGCTTTCTCACAAGAGTCTGATAGGAAGCCAGACTGGGCTCACAGTGCCTAAGGATGCTGATCTGAGGTCATCGTGGCTTATTTACATTCCCTGCTTCAGGTCTGGGATTTGAGAGTGCACAGGATGATTCGAGATTGCAGCCTCAGGGCACCTTGTGGGGCACCTCATGGGGCACTGAGTATTTCCACAGTCTGCTCTTAGCAGGAGCACAGCTGGAGGTTGAATCATGGGGTTAAGACGCTGATATTCACCACCAAATACACCCACACAAAGAACACAAATGTGCACTGAAGCTTAAATGAAAGAAAACCCAGATATTAGAAAAAAATGAAATAAATAGAAACAATCTTGAAATTTAAACTAGGGACACATAATCTCATCACATCTCATGAATATGAGCATCCACAGATGGTTTCCTAATATTGTCTCTTATTGTAACCTCACTGAAGAAATGTACCTCCATTCAATATACACACTGACATGATTTCTCATTCACAGACAGTGGGTATATGCATATAAAATATGCTAACATATCAAATGCAATTATTCAGATGACAGTTTGTTAAGCACTTGAGAGAAATATGTTTCAAAGCAAATGAATCGGAAGCTCAAGGGTACTCCGGATCATTTCTGGCTCTTTAAAATGCAAATACTGCTTCCACTTTGCATGCTAAAAAAGATAATACTTATGCAATGGTCATTTCAATAACACATTCTTTTCACTTGACAAAGAAGGCCAACACTCGCATAAATGTAGCTGTGTGGGTGGATATAGAGCTTGGGGAGAAATTAAACCATTTGAGGAGACAAATATACGGCCTATCAGAATCCGAACAAGCAAGCTGAAGCGATCAGGCTCAGTACAGTAAGAGAAAAACCGAGCACCAATTAGAAAAATGTTTCCCAATTTTTTTTTCAAATTAAGTAATTAACCAGGGTCAACAGGACTCATTTATTCAACTCTACACGGCATTCATGCTAGCGCAAAGGCAGCCTCAGTCACACAATCACCTTTCTGAGCTCACTATACATCAAACAACTTGATTACAGCATCTCAAAGGTGGTGTAGTGTGAGTGTGTGGCGTGCACTGCGCTGCACTGCCAGTAGCTCTTTAAATGCTAAATCAAGTGTAATGGATGGCTTCAGAATGTAATTTGTAGAGGACAGGAAGTGAAAACAGGGGGAGGATGGGTCTGCAGACTGATACCATTTACACACACACAAACACAATAATGAACATGTGTTAAACCTGGGTTTGTCCGTTCATACCACTGCTACTGGTCATGGGTGAATACCAGGTTGTACCTGTTCACACAAATGTCAGCATGCACATCCCTGCCAGACCACAGAATTACACAAGACCTTGTGTAACTGGAACTGCAAGAGAGGCTTGTTGTTTTGCAATCATAAGTCTTTTTCAGACATGGAATATGTAACATCACTGGCGTTGTTTGTTAAAGTGACTGTTTGCCATTCAGACACAGTAGTCTGTTAGGTAAACGTTACATCTTGAATCAGACATAACAGGAGATTATGGAACCACAATGCTAGTTGGTCACATGTTGTATGTAACTGTTTTCTGGATATTCATAATTTCATCCATGCAGTTGGGATGAATAAAAACAGAAAATGTAGGGAATGTTGGTCTGATTATCACTGTGGTTGTGTAAGGGTTTTTGGGTTGCTTTTGCCTCTTTTGCTCTGCACCACAAGAAAAAACATTTTTATAGACTGACATGGGAATATTCTCCTCAATTTATTATTCAGAGTGTCTATTAAACTGATTATATTTTCTTTGTGCATAAGAGATGACTGGGGCAGCATGGTGGTGCAGTGGTTAGTGCTGTCACCTACCAGCAAGAAAGTCCTGGGTTGGATCATCCTGCCTGCCTGCCAGCTGGGGCCTTTCTATGTTGAGTTTGCATGTTGTCCTTGGGTACATCACAATTCTGATCATTCCTCACTTCCTTGCATGTTACAATCAAAAAGAGGGAATTTTGTACTAAAAAGACAAACTTCGGAGGATACCTGCTTGGTTTGTCTCAACTCAGACTGCTGAAGCTTTATATTAGCTTCAACTGAATTTGGGAAATGTTAGGACTGTGGATTTTGTCCCCCATCACTTATATAGGAATTATGAAGAGATCTGTTTTTGGTCAGTATGGTGAGGAAACACAATTACAACTCTTCCAATGTACATATGAGTTTGTGAGCTAACCCGAATCTATCCTTAAGTTGTGTCAGAATCTGGGTGGCTTACTTAAATCTGTTAGACATGTGCTGGAGTTCATAGTAAATGGCTAGCATCAATAATCTATCATATCAGGTTCTGTTTCATATTTAGTAATCCTACTCTAATATTATCACTTGTATTTACAGAATGTAGATACCTTATTTGAAAGCAAGTTATGGTTTCTGTGAGTGTGCAGGTTTTGGGTCCTTTGGAAGACTGGGATCACACCACTGGGATGAAAGTTTGTGGTTACTGTGGCCCAGTGTTCACCAGAATCACAGAATCTTCTCTGCCTCTGGATACTGTTGCTAATAATAACCATTAACCAGTCCTAAACTGTGAATACTTGAAAAGTGTTTTGACAGGAGCTCAGAGCTTGGTGCAAGTCCTTCACAGATCCTCTGCTGAGCTCTGCCCTTACTGCAGGGACTCTCCACACAACACACACACACACACACACACACACACACACACACACACACACACACACACACACACACACACACATACACTGGACTCTCCGGCTGACACCTGACAAAATCAAACTTGTCGTTTTTGCAAAGGCTGTCAAACTGCTGTTGTACACAGCACTGTCAGCAAATGGTAGAGCAAAGTCTGTTTGCTTAATGATGGAGGAGCTTGTGATTTACACTGAGAGGAAATACTGCAACTGGACTGATAATACAATAATACAAAATATATTATTGTTCAGTGTCCATATTTATAAAATTGGTAAAAGTAAAAATCCTTTACTTTTACTCACAAACATAAGAATAAAAAGTATTCATCAAACTTCCTTTGACTTCAGAATGCTGTTAAATGTCAGAACTGCAGAGGTGTGTTGAGTTGTTTCAGAGTAGATCCTGGATAACTGCAGTACAGAAACTGTGTTTTCTGTCTGATTGGACTAAATATCATTGATCATGATCAATAATACATTACTGAAGCAGGGTCATTAAGAATACAGTCAATAAACATTTGATAGGATGTTACACCACTTTTTCTTTTTGATTTATATTTATCAGAGGTTGAAACAAACAACAAGAATAAATCTGCCTTGATTTGATTTACAGTCACTTTCTCATCATTGTCAAATTCTTCTTATTATATGATTTCAGTGAAGTACCTCATCTACCAACAGCAGAATGTCTCACAGCACAATTTTGTTTCAATTTCAGACATTTTCCTGTTATTTTATTCACATTTATATATTTATACAATATAAATATATTAGATTGTTTCATTATTCCTGGAGATTTAAACATTTCACAAAAATGCAGCTGCGGCTCAGGAGGTGGAGTGAGTCGTCCACTAAGATCGGCGGTTCGATTCCCGGCTCCTCCAGTCCACATGTTGAAGTGTCCTTGATACTGAACCCCAAATTGTTTCCGATGGCTGTGCCCGTGCCCTGTGTGGTAGCTTGTCGCCATTGGTGTGTGAGTGTGTGTGAATGGTTAGATTTCCTCTGATGGGCAGGTTGGGACCTTGCATGGTAGCCCCTGTACCCATTCAGCGTATGAATGTGTGTGAATGGGTGAATAGACTCGTAGTGTAAAAAGTGCTTTGAGTGGTCGAAGCCTAGAAGGCACTATACAAGTATAGTCCATTTACCATAAAATAAACTTATAGTTACATATGTTGTTGCAGAATGACACATTACCTCCATTACCATTACCTCAGAGTCCTGTACTTGTGCTGCAGCTCATATCACACCTTCATGAACTTATCACGTTTGCTGACACACAGCGGAAACTGTTACCAAACTGTCTAGTTTGTCCTTCTTTTTTCATTTTCCTTATTGTTTTGTATGAGGACAGAACACATGTGAAACACTGATCACTCTCTCCTCCATTTTCAGGCGAACAGAGAACAGTGCAGTGCAGAAACACGGGAGGGCTGTTTTAGTGGAAACTGATCCATGTTCAGTTCAGGCTGTTTGGAAAGACAGCAGTCCGCCGGCAGGCTGGGGTCTTTAGAGAGAGTGGGTGAGTCGGCCTAGCAGAGTTTGGCACAATCAGTACAGGTTCAGTCTTGACAGGTTTTGAGTGTGTGTGTGTGTGTGTGTGTGTGTGTGTGTGTGCATGTGTAATCCACTGAGAATGTACTGCAGAACACAGAAAGCTTCTCACACACACCTACACATGAATTTACCTTTTGAACCTACTGCTTTTGTTAAGCCGCTTTCACACATGCAGTCTATCCCTGAAATGTTCAGGAACATTTCCTGCATGGGGTCATGTATGAATGGGAGCAGGGATCGATATTCAGGCGTTGGGCCTCATACTCTATGTGCATGAGACAAGACAGGCCTGCACACAGTCACAAAGCCTGATAATAAAGAAAGGCATCAAGTCAAACAAAAAGGAGTCAAAACAGACTTCAACACCCATCATGTTCTGCTCAACTCACACCTAGGTGTAAAATCCGGCAGAGTCAAACTCTCGGCTCCCTTTGGACAAGACCCACCTGAAACGCACCGGGAATTTTCTGGCCATGACGTCACCGAGACTATAAAGATAGAATAGGATAGACTTTATGGTCCCAGTGGGAAATTTGTCTTGGACTTCACAGTGTCTGCAGTATAAAAAACAACTGTAAAGACAACAAATACATTCATCCATCGTGCCCTTCTGCATCATCATCATAAAAGTGCACACATATTACAATAAATAAATAAATACTGTGATGAACAACAAGAAGAAGTAGTACAGCTACGGCATATACACATTACAGCTTAGGTGGTGTTGGGAGCTTTAATGGACAGGGGGACAAAGGAATGTTTGAAACTGTTGTGCCTGCTTAAGGGAACTCCATAGTACCATCTGCCTGAGGGGGGAGCTGATATTCAGGGTGAAGAACATGAGATGGGTCTGAGATGATTTTTTGTGTCTGTCTGATTATGGTTTGCTGAAAAATATCCTGAAGACTGGGATGTTGACAAACTCCCATAATCTTAATCTCATCTGTCTGTATTAGTCTGTTGATTTGGGCCTTTGACTGAACTGTCAAGTTACCAAACCATGCAGAGATACCATAGCGCAGGAGGCTCTCCACTACAGCATGATAGAAGAGAAGCAACTCCCGTACGTATATGACTGTAGCTAGGCCGCACCATCTCAACCTCACTGGACGAGTGGAGATTTCTCTGTGTTCAACCGAGCATGTTACCGGATCCGAAGAAGACCGCTGTGCAACCCAGCGCTCTTCTACCTTTACTGCAGAAGAACGATGAAAGATAATCTCTGAGCCCCACTCATTAACTGAGACGACTCTGCTGTCTTTTCCACCACACCGCCGAGGATCAGCTGCCTTGAACCCACCGACAGAGCACAAGGATGGCCGCTGTCAGCATCCAAGCCAAGGAACCGAGCCGGACCAAAAGACAGACTAAAACACACCCTACTCACTTCCTTAAGTGACACAAGTAAGAGGCTTAAGTCTGAGCAGAGATAGGACCCCCCGCATGCTTATTAATGTTTATGATGTTTATTAATTAAAGCATTATTATTTGTAATTGATACCGCTAATGTTAATAAACTCTGTTGTGCATTTAAAGAGAAGTTTCCTGTGATTGTGTGTATACATACTGTGATAACAGCTTGTTGATGGGGTCAGTGCTCGAATTCAAACCTTCAATGTTCACCTTATAGATGTTAATGTCTCTCAGATATTAACATTTTTAAAGTGAACACCTTTTTTGAGACTGTTTTCACTGTTTGGTTATTGGTCCCTGATCTCAGGGTGATGCCCCATTTTTATTAATTTACAATTGATAATCGTATTAATATTTAATAAATAATAATTGTCGAATGTAATTATTATTGCTAATAACCAAACCTGCTCCTAACTAAGCCTCAACATTGTTTATTACTGTTTAGTTAGCATTAATGAAAATTATGGCTCAAAGTGTGTGATTTGAGGCTTAATGTATTGCAACAGGGAATGCTAAGGGAAAGCTAATTCAACTTCTCTAAAGAAATTATCTTTTAATATTAACATTATTCGACATCAATCCTTGATCACAAAGCCACGTTATGGCTTACTGTTGAGGTGTTTCATCGTGGTAGAGGCGTCATCTCGGCCGGTCCAGCATTGTTTGGTGTAGTGTCACCAGCAGTGTTTGGCAGTGAAAGAGCCGGATCAGGCTTTGGATTGTGGGCACGTCTTCATGGGTGCGGTGTTGAACACCGGTAAGAGGGAGTCAAGCCGTTCTGGGCTGCTCTGAAAGAGTCATTAGGCCGGCTTAACTTCTAGTTACTTCTAGTGCAGTATTACTCTCAGAAAGCAGGTAGAGATCCAGTTTCAAGCGTTGTTTTCTTCTTCGGGAGTTTAAGTTGAGAATTCCGGCATTGGATGACTTGTAGTAACTTGAGTTTAATGCCGAATAAAGTTAAATCTGACTACACTCAAATCTTCAGTGGCGTTTACTTAAAAAACAAAATACTGTACGTTTACTTACAAAATTAAATTACTGTACATGGAAATACGAGACTTAATGTTACAAATAAAACAAAAATATATGCATATACTTGGTTGAAAAACAAATAAAAGAGACATCTTACTAATTTTTCTAGAGTTCTGGAGGCCAGCTCAAAGAAAAATGTCTTTGAGGCTCTTTTATAAGTCTAGATAAAAAAAAAAACGGGTGGAGTTCAGGTGTGTTTTTCACGCAGGATTGTTGATGAATATTCAATTTCTTTGTTTGCGGGGGACTTTAGGTGTGGCTGGTGTCTACAGCCTGCATCTTCTGAAATAAAGAAATTTTTGAGAAAAGTCTAATTCTGAGTTTTTACATGCAAAAGTCACACTTAGGTCACTGTGGCCTAGTACGTCACATTAAAGTTGTAAACATTCTTTTCATAATGTTCAAGTATTTCATTATATTTCCTGATTAATAACAGTCCTGCTGTAATAGAGTGAATAACAGAGTTAAGCAGCCATTCTGTGAGGTTAACACAACATTCAAAAACAAATATACACACAACATAGTTATTTAATTACTTCTGTAACGTCAAGCATTCAAAGTGCCTTCCTATCTAATGTGCTTATCCATATATGATTAAGGTTAACACTTACACACACATGTGACTAGATTAAACCTTCAGAAACATATTCAAATATAAATTCAACACAACTCTTACTTCATAAGATAAAAACATTCAATATGACTATTGTTTAATAATACAAGAAAACTTCAACCTGAAACTCTTCAAACATTATATCTTTGCATTCATATTACTTCAGAAAATTCACTCTTTCAATACAATTACTTATCTAATTTAATTACTAAAGTATGACTGTCTATGAGGTTAATAGATCAAAAGTTAAACATTTAGGTGATTTTAAAATACAAATACATAGTTAGCAAACATTCATCAACTCTTAACATAAGGGAATTTAACTCTGGCTCAGGCTCTTCAGTTATCTACATGAATACATGTATTAACGTTGTCAAAAACACACTGCCTAGGCTTTTCAGTTCAGATAAGTTCTTTGTTAGGGACATGCAGACAGCCTGCATATGAAAGCGATGAGGAAAGCAGGAAGACAAAAGAGAAAGAAAAGAAGAAAAGATTTCTTTTACTTACAAACTGCATGGCTATGCAACAGGGTGATCATTTCTCTAATGGAAACAGATTGAAGCGACCAGACTCAAACCAAATCCATTAAAACATCAATGTATAGAAAATCAGAATAGCAGCACACACTGTGGCTGTCTGGTTTTCTCATTGCTGACTTCTAGACCAACTTTTATACCTTCTGTCAGTTTCAATTGCTCTGCTGCGTCTCAGATTACAGGTCCTGCATACTGAAGCCAGTGGAACAGAGCCCATTCTCCCACATCATACAGCAATGGGCTCTAATGGGCTCTCAGAGCTGGACTGTTGAAGTAAATAGTCAAATGATCATCTAGGTCTGTCTGGCTGTGTCAGCGTCCTGAGCTGATCCCAGCACACACACATTGTTTTCCTTACTTGTACGGACTTTCCATCGACTCATCAACATAACCTAACATTAAGGAGTCACACGTGGGATTCAGGATTTTGTCCCTGGTGCTAATCTCACTACATATCTGACATGATAATTTGTGTCACAATCATCTATAGTAGGGGAATGAAAGTAACACTTCAGATAAACATCATTTTAAAAGATAACGTTACTAATTTTCATTGTGATCACCAACTCACATGCGTGTTCTATTTTATACAGTTATTTTATACAAATGTGGAACAACTTTGGTATAAATTGACTTTGAACGGAGGTTGCACATTGTTATTTTCGACCCGGCAGTCAGGATGAAAGTAACACACGGGTTGGTCAAAAGTAATGCAATGATATAAATTTTAATTGTTTACATTATTCTTGTTTTTATTAAAAATGTCTGACAATGTCCTTGCTAATATGTAATTGCAAACATACTATGTCCATTAAAAATTACTAAATTTCATTTCAATTTCAATTTTCAATTTCATCATACGTTTTACAAAAATATGTATGAACAGTATAACTTTTAAAGAAAATGTAACAGTATAACAGTGTAAAAATAACACATTTCATTTGCCGTATTACTAACATAAATTCTCTTTTTTTATTCATTGTCACAGTTGTGAGAGATATAGTGCTCTGCGCCCTCAGTACATGCCTTGTGGGACCAGTGCAGAGAAAGAAGACACAGACTTTACCCACACATCCCCAGGCAAGGATGAGCTGAATGTCTCCCCACACACAAGACATTCCTCATCCTTTCCTGGGAATCTGTAGGTGCAGTGGTTTGATCATAGTAGAGCCTGCTGTAACACACGCAGTGTGACCACATTAGCGGAAGGATGAAAGAAACAGCTGTTACTATTGTCCCGACAATGACTCCTCAAGTCAAGTCAAAATTTATTAATATAGCACATTTAAAACAACCACAGTTGACCAAAATGCTGAACAGGCTTAAAATACCTAAATAAATAATAACAAATAAGAATAAAAGAAAACAATAAACATAATAATAATAAAATAATTGTGGCATAATAGAAGATGAAGTCAAGGTGTCAAGCTCAACTTGAAATGAATGCCAATGGGAGGAGGTGGGTTTTCAGCAGTGACTAAAAGTTTCTAGGGTCCAAACAGTTCTTATATGAATAGGTAAGCTGTTCCAGAGATTTGGGGCAGCCATAGCAAAGGCTTGGTGATGATGCAGGAGTCCTCCTAGATAAGGTGGCACCAGCCCATTTAAAACTATTTAAAGCTATTTAAAAACTAGCAATAAAATCTTAAAATCAATCTTGAAACGGACAGGAAGCCAGTGGAGAGAGGCCAGTACTGGTGTTATGTGATCACACTTTCTTTTACCAGTTAGAAGATGAGTGTCTGCATTTTATACTAACTGCAGACAACTAAGAGACGACTGTCCTACACCCACATACAAAGAATTACAATAGTCTAACTGAGAGGTAATAAAAGCATGAATAACGCTCTCAAAATCTTTGGGAGAGACATAGGCACTTACCTTGGCTAAAAGTCTTAAGTGAAAAAAGATAGTTTTAACAACTGAACTATCTGTTCATCAAATTTGAAGGAGCTGTCAAATCACACCAAGATTCTTAACAAAAGATCATTTGTAAGAAGCTAAAGGGCCAAGAGTACCATCAGAGTCATCCAATAGGTCAGGTCATCCAAACATTACAATCTCAGTCTTGTTTTCATTAAGATTGAGAAAGTTTAAATCCATTCAAGCTCTGATATCTTGTAAGCAGTTCAGCAAAGGCTGCATTGAATATTTACTTTTTGTTTTTATAAGCAGATAGATTTGTATGTCATCAGCAAAACAATAAAAAGGAATATTATGTTTCTTAAAAATGGACCCCAAAGGCAGCATATACAATCAAAAGAGGATGGAGCTCAAAATGGAGCCTTGAGAGATCCCACAAGTAAATGGGGCCGCGATCGAAGAATATTCGCCTAGGTGTACCGAGAAACTCCTATCTGTCAGGTATGACTGAAACCATTTGAGAGCAGTAGCTTTGATGCCTACGCACTGTTCAAGACGTGATAAAAGGATCCTATGATCCACAGTGTCAAAGGCAGCAGTCAGGTCTAAAAGTCTCTTGAAAGTTAAACCTGACTTGCTTCTATACTGAAAAACTCTGATCATGACCATGACACATGAAACAATAAACAAAACTTGTCATTCAAAAAAATGTACTGCTTGAGTGAATTCACTTACCATGATCAAAAACAACTTTTTAGGTAAAACTCTGCAAAAGTATGATGTATTCACGTGAATTTTCGCGATTCTGTTAAGTGTTATGTGCTATATGTGCTGACGCAGTTAGGCATATCAGACTTGTATGGGCTTGGAGAAAATCACCTTGTTACTTTCATCCTGTGTTACTTTCATAATGGCTTTCCCCTAGCTCATGCTGACATAACAGCATTGCATGTTTAGTAATCATGTGTGATGAGCATCATCCACATGAGAACAGGATGTTTGCTAATTTTAATAACATGCTATCTATATAAATCTATATAAAGTTTGAAACAATAGTTCTCAAAGGCAGAAAAGGCAACTTTGGTGTAACTTTTGTTGTACTCTGAGCAGAGATTTACTGATATTATTATTTATTAGTAATGGACTTCAGAAATGACTAAGTTGGGGGTTTTGTTTTAAGAAGTTATGAAGGTACATGCACCTCACAGCAAGGAGGTCCTGTATTCACACCTGCTGGCTAGCTGCATCAGCGCCATAGCTACCATTATGGTTATGTCCTCTGTATTGTTTCTGGGAATTTTGGAGTTTTAGCAACCTGGAATGAGTTTATGTGCTAGTGGGAGTTTCTGATGAGGTGAGAATGAATTATATCATATGTTGCTGTTGCTGTATTGGTCATCTTGTTTGTTTGTTAACAGAACTCCGTCACTGCTAGCTAAACAGTCAAAAATCATTAGCAACACTGACAGATAAGCTAGCTCTCCCAGTTGTTTCATTTAAATTATGTTGCTAACTTTCTATTGTTGTGAGGACAGAGTATGACTGGCTTCAAAGTTCATTTCAATTAATTTCACTTCTGTTTGATACTTGACTGTTTTTTAATCAAAGAATGCCAACCTTGACCTTTCTTCCTCTCAGTAAACGTCAGTTAGGCTGCTTAATGTGTTTGACCACACATGCTGGCTAACAATTAGCAGCCGTTACAATCCAGAGGGCCACTGTTCCACACATTTGAGGAAACTGAATGAAAAGGGGGAAGATATGGCCACGACAACGACAAACATTTCTATTTTTATTTCTAGACACTGCATTTTAAGGGGGCCATTTTAGTAGGGTCCAGGCTTGTTCCTACAGGGGCACTGGCCCCCACAGCCCCTGCAACATAGGCTACTGGCTATGAAGAGATCCCCTCCTAGCATGATTACAATGTAAGACATGAGGGACAAAATCCATAGTACTTGCTTTGTGCAAAAATGCTTTTTAAAGTTTAGCTGAAGCTAAAATAAGGCTTCATCAGCCTGAGTTAGATAAACTGAGTCTTTTTAGTATAAAACTTTTACTTTTTGCTTCTTTGTTGAGCATTGGTGGAGGACTATACATTAAAAGGGCTGTAACTGTGGAAGATACCCACTTTATTTGACTAATTTAGACTGCTGAATCCTCATATTAGCTCCATTTCAACTTTGGAAATCATTTAAACACAGAATGAAGACTGTAGATTGTGTCCCTCATCTCTAGCATTGAAATTGCACTATGAAAGGTTCTCTTCACATCCAGAATGGTCAAGAAGACCAATTACAGTGACCAGTAACTCTTTTAATGTACATAGGGGGGCATGCAATTATTTCAGACAGATTTGAAAAAATATGAACCTTTCCTTTGAGATGTTAAGTCAATCTGACAGCATTTAATTTACACTTTGAATTGAACTGTGTTGAAAATGTTAGGTTAGGCAAGGTCTGACCCTATAAGATTGCCATAGCAGCTTTTATGGAAAAGTGATTTTAAAAAGAAAGACATTGCTTTCTTGCGTGTTTGTTTATGTTTTTTAAATTAACTTTCAACTGACCACAATTGTCATTCAGGATGTGGGCGTCGTTGGCCTAAACCCAAGCTGTAACTAAAGGCCTTGGAGAAGTCAAGCTGAACATAAAAAAAACAGACCAGCTCTCACAAACATAGAACTACAAGATACAAGAACACACACACAAAGACACACACACTCTTAACACTGGCCTATTGGCCTGGCACAAGCTGGCACACCGGCCGGGTAATCAGCCTCTCGACACACTCC
The DNA here is from genome assembly GCA_038419695.1 of Scomberomorus guttatus. NCBI lineage: Eukaryota > Metazoa > Chordata > Actinopteri > Scombriformes > Scombridae > Scomberomorus > Scomberomorus guttatus. The sequence goes on from CM076445.1 coordinate 3,354,091, forward strand.
ACTCCTCCACAGCCCAAACAAATGGAGAGAGAATGAATGAAGGCAGAGTCAGCTGGTAGATGAATAGAGTCAGCCAAAGATTTGCCTAGCAAACAATGCAGTGTACAGCGCCAGCGTGACAGTGTTCACTTAACCACATTGCTGTCCTGGCATCAGTGTGAGCCTGTGTGTGTGTGTGTGTGTCAGTGGCCTGTGCTGTCTTGGCAGATGGACAGCAGTGTAAGGGATCTTGTGTGTTGTGTCTATAGAGACTTGCCAGAGAGCTCCTTCAGGGCATTTCTCTGGGAGAGAAAATCAACTGAGCTCTGCAGAATACATTAGCAGAGTATTGTCTCAGCAGAGAGACGGAGAGGAGTAGAACCTTTGGCTGCCTGTTGAATGAGGAGATATGGAGAGCTGAAGGAGGAGGGAATGAGGCCAACATCATCTGTTAAGCTCTCAGTATGCTCTGTTAAGAGACCCATGCACCATCTGCGTTGCAGGTGTGTACAAAAATGATTGTGTACATACTTGCATGAGTCACATTCTTGTTTGTGCAGGATTTGCCATTGCTCTCCGACACTATGGTGGACTAATCAACAGCAAGCACACAGGAACAAGAAAACAGGAAAAGCCGAACATAGCAGTTCTTAGTTCAAACCTTTACAGTGGCTGTATGTCAACAGCATGTGTGTTGTTTTCTACTTGCTTTTTTGGTCTTCTCATGTTTATAATTATATTGGTTTTCTGATTACCAGGGAGTTTAGGAGGGAGGTGGAAGAGGAAGTGTTTGGGTTGGGGACATGGATGTATCAAGAGAGCTGATACAGTGCCGCCACTCAGCCGTGCTACCAATTTGCCCCACTCACGGTTGTGCAACAAAAATATTGGCCTTCAAAAATCACTATTGGTCAAAAACAAAAGATGTTCACAGGGCACAACTAGAATCTGTCACCATTCATAGACAAGTCAAAAGACAAGTGGACAATATTTACATGTTCCTTTTCTGACAGACAGGTTGATGTCCCTCAGAGTCAGATGAGAGGTCTGATTACAGTTGTACAGGTGTATTTAATATGTGTAAAAATGCAAAATGAGACTCCATTGTGGATTTAGCAGCATTTATTTATTGGAGCTATTTCTTGAACATCAACAGCTGGGAGCAGCAACTGCACGCAGCATCCGTGAAGTCCTCCCTGTCCCAACAAATCCCAGGTGAGAATGCATTGGTGATTGGCTTGGTAGCTAAGATACAACACGTAACACCAATTCTTCAAACTGAAGCGACTATACTGAATCAACAGTGTGGCTGACTGAACCTATGACTTGACCTATTATCAGTATCTCTGTCTTATCAGCATTGAAGGCAGTTTTGCAGGTTGACAGTGTTCTGATAGTTGTTTTCAGGGTCACAGCTTAGATAGATCTGAGTAAAAATGCCTGCGTAAAAATGAAAACTGATACTATGTCTACTGATACTATGGCCTAGATGGAGCATGTAAATGGAAAAGAGGAATGGACCAAGCATCGAGCCTTGGGGCATCCCACAGTGAACACCTGTTGCAGCTGACCTGGAGTCAGTAATACCAGTGCAAAAATGCCTGTCTTTTAGGTAGGACCTGAACCACTGCAGAGCAGTGCCACTGATACCCACCCAGGTTTCATATCATGGTCAATGGTATTGAAGGCTGCGCTTAGATCCAGGAGAACAAGAAAGGATTGATGGCCAGCATCAGCTGATAGCAATAAGTCATTTACGACCTTAAGAAGAGCCATTTCAGTTCTGTTTTTTTTTGTAAAACTGGATTGAGATTTCTTAATGAATAAAAGCTAGCAGTTGATCTGCTACTACCTTTTCTAAAACCTTAGCTAAAAATGGGAGCTTAGAAATAGGCATAAAATTATTAAGATCAGAAAAATCAAGAGACGTCTTCTTTCAAAGTGGAAGAGCATTTTTTTCAAAATTCAGGAACGGAATTTGTGGACAGAGAGCAGTTTAAAATTACAGAAAGCAGTTTAAAATTCAATCAATCAAAGTTCACAATCATGATGTGATGATGCTGTCACAAATAGTTGGCTGCTGAGCAATTAAACTAAAGTAAACAATGCTTGTATAGGCCTTTTGTACTGAACTCAACTTGAAACCATGAACCAGCAACACACTGAATACATTACTGAACTTACAGAATCAGCAGCAGTATGAACAGTGATGTGTTCACTTACTGCTCTACATACTGAAAGGCATTTGAACAGTGACACGATCACCTAACTTAGAAAAAAGTAAAAGATGTGATTCATAATTTAGGTGTCAGCCCGACACTGTACCACCCACCTTTTTCTCCAAAATATTCAGCATTTTACTGCATGTGCTGCCATATTTATTTCATGACATGTAAACAAAACTCAGCTCAGCTTGGTTTCCATTGCCACAGTAAAAGTGTGCATCAATGAGCTATAAACACAAATGACAAAATTCTGCTGCCATGCAATTAATATGCTTTAAGAAGGTGTATTTGTTATTTTCTAAAGCACCTGTTTACTACTGCTTCAAGTCTTTGTGCTAAATTTTAAAAGATCATTTCAAATTACAAAAAGTTATACAGTACATAGTTTCTCATTTACCTCTAGCTCTGTCTAGCTGAGCAGATATGATATTCAACATTGCAATCACCACCACTGTGTTTGGGTAGAGCCAATTCTCAGAGACAGATGTCTCAAACCTGACCAAATAAAACTATCTGCATTGCCAGATACCATGAGAGGTAAGGAAAATATGGGTTTTTATTTGGTTTAACTTACCCTTTAACATTCCTTTAAGTTTGTTCACAAATGCGCATCGTGCTCACACACACAGAGTGAGTGCTGGGCCTCCTCCTCCTCAACTCAATAACAGCCAGTGTGCTTTGTGTTGGAGAGGGGGAGATGAATGAGGTAATGGCAGAGGTAGCTCAGCTCGGCTCACAGGAAACAAAGACAATTAATTTGAAAGCGGCAGCTTCCAGCCGGGCCTCGCCTCTCCTCACCTCTCTGAAGACATGAGAGACAGACAGCAGCCTGCTACTGCACACTCAATACAACAACTGGCTCTTTCTACATTCTTTACAGCCTGATGGGGTGAGGACAGGAAGAGGGTTTTTTTTACTGTCCATGCTGATGCTGCAAAAAAATTCCCCCAAACCCCTCTGTCTCCAACAGGGGAATAAGGAAGTGGGTTTTTTCTTCTTCTCTGTTTATAGCAGTATTTTGATTCAGCGCAGTATCTGAAAAAGGTGCAGGGAGGAGACAGGACCTGCAGAAGAACAACAAATCTTATTTTCTACTCTCAAGATCAGCCTCTTCACAATACAAACTCTTACTATGGTACACAGTATGATAACAGGTCATTTAAAGTTAATAAGACAGGTGACACACCAAAGTCCCAAACAGTCTGACATGTCTTTGTACAAGCTTGTTAACCAAAGCAGATCCAGAAACAGAGCAATATTTGAATATGATAAACATGAATTCATCAAAGGTTTAACACAGTTCATAATACTAGGACACAGATCAATGGCCATGTAAAGCAGCTAACCAACAACCACATTCTATTCCCTGCGTGATGTAAACTGTGGCTGGTCAGGACACCAGGCAGGACAGAGTGTCATTTGGATCCCTGATAAGATGTTTTTATGACAAAGAAGTGTCTTTTTGTTCACATAGTTTTATTAAAGGCCAACGATATTAGTGTTTTAGGAAGGATTTCTCTACACCACACTTATCTAGTCTCATGTTTTACCTGAGATATTTTAATGCCTTTGCTGGCATCACTCAGCCATGGAGTGAACATCTTACAGGCTATCACAATATCAAAGAAAATAAAAAGTGTTGCTGTGCTCCTGAAATGCAGAGTAGAAGATGTCCCTGCGTATCTGTATGATCTGCTATGATTCACAAGTAGTATGGCCAACTAACTACCACTGAGGCTGGACCATATGACCCTAAAATCACAGCATAGTGACATGACATTTCCTTTCTCATGCTGGTTTAGTTTTTATATGCTTATTTCAATTTATTATGTACTGGCTAGTCACAGATTCTGGACTGTGGCCTTTTTGGTTGGTTTATCATGGTTAGATGTCACTGGTGCCATCAGCTTTTCTCACATGAATTATATGAGAGTCATTTACATTTAAATTTTGTCATTTGGCAGACACTTTTATTCAAAGTGACTTCAAGTAAGGCAAGACAATCAAGCGATAGAGGACAGTGACTCAAAAGAGCGTCCAAATTGTGGTCCAAATTCTCAAGTAGCTGACCAGGTACAAATGCAATGAGAGAGAGTGCTAGACAGAAGTTTTCTTGTTTGTTTTTGTTTTTTAAAGTAAAAACAACTGAAAGTAGACAAGTGCATAAGAAATACCATAAACAACAAGAAAGAAGTGCAACAATCAGCAAAGTGCTACAAGGTTAAAGAAGCTCAAGTGTTGATGTGTTCAAAGAAGAGCTGAGTTTTCAGGTGAGTTTGGAATGTACCAGGGGAATCAGCAGACCATATGGAGCTGGGTAGGCCATTCCACAATTGCATGAAACAAGAAGAGTCTGGATTGTGATTTTGTACCAGGCAGTGACGATATTACCAGATGTAGTTAATTTGCAGATCAGAGCAGATGGGAGGGTACATATGGCCTGATGAGTGACTTAATGTTGGTCGTCCAACCAGGAGCGAGTTGCAGTAGTCCAGTCGTGAGATAACCAGCACTTGGACTAGGAGTTGTGCTGCATGCTCAGACAGGTACGGCCAAATCGTCCTGATGTTGAACAAAGTGGATCTACATGACCAGGAGAGTGCCACAATGTGTTTGGTGAAGGTCAGCTGGTAATCTAGTATATCTCCATGACTTGCAGACTTGGATGGTAATAACAGGGATGAATTGAGTTGTACAGTCAGGTTGTGATGAACAGCTGGACTTGCAGGGAAGACTAGAAGCTCAGTCTTGGACAGGTTCAGCTTGAGGTGCCAATCTGTCATCCAAGCAGAGATGTTGGCTAGACAGGTCGAGATGCATGCTGGGACCGTGGTATCCTCTGGGGGGAAGGAAAGGAACAGCTGGGTGTCATCAGCGTAGCAGTGGTATGAGAAGCCCTGCGACTTGATGATGGAGCCCAGCGAGGTGGTGTACAGTGCCAAGAGAAGAGGGCCAAGCACAGATCCTTGAGGAACACCAGTGGTTACTTGACGTGACTTTGATACCTCTCCTTTCCACGACACCCTTTAGGACCTCTTGGAGAAGTAGGAATCGGACCAGCTGAGCACCCTCTCTCATGCCAAGGCTGGAGAGAGTGGACAGGAGGATCTGGGGATTCAGATCATTAAATGAGTGAAAACTGTGATGTGAGTAAATTAAGGTTGTTACAAGATTCAAAATTTCAGTAATTTGATAAATGTAGTTTATTGTCCAGGCCTAATTAACATATTCATGGAATAGATCAACATTTTGAGAAATATGCTTACTTACATGTATTTCAAGAGTGAAAGTAGTCAATCTCATATATGTGTGTTAAGCAAAGGTTTTGGTCTCTGTACAGGCACGATAGTGCAAAAGGTGGCAACCTCACTGTGACATGACTCCAGAGGACTGTCCAAATTCAATTCTTTAAGTCGACAAGGACTGGACTTCCAGAGAGTCCACATGGGGTGCTGACTTCACTTGGAAATTAGTCATAATTCATATCCATATGGATGTGACAATGTAAAAGAAAGTAATAATAATAATATGTACCATGGCATGACATGATAACAATTAATACATCATGGTACATATGACATACAAAATGTTCAAGGATAAGGCTTTAACTCATTCTACGTACATTGTGTGTGTATCGAAAATCCTGATATATCTTATTCCTCTGTGACATAGACCTCTGTTGTTGTCCAAAAACTATTAAAAACACATCAGAAAGTCACGCTGCTGCACTGGGTGACATGTTGAAAAGTGTGATTACCATAGCTTGTTTAGAAATGATTTCAAAGAGTAACAAAAGTGTTGAGATAATAACTCCCAGTGTGTGAAGTTTCTTGTATGGCAGACACCACTGCACATGTACGGAACGCGGTTCTGCTTAAAGAGCTTCACTAGCTTGTTGTGGTACATATCACAACCTCTTGACTTAGAGAAGTTCTTTGAGAAATTTATAATGCAGCACAAAGTCAAGAGGTTGTGATATGTAGCACAACAAGCTAGTGAAGCTGTAAAATGAACCTTTTACATAAGATTTTTTTCAACAAGAAAAATATAGAACATCGCTAGCCAAATCCTTTAATTAGTTCACTTTAGTGGTGTTGGTAGGTGTATTTTTAAACTTGGGACAGAGCCAGGCTAGCAGATTTCACCCTGCCTCCAGTCTATGAACTCCAACTCCAACTCCAAACAGACAGTGACATCAATTTTCACATCTCATAATCTGGATAAAAGCAAATATGCATATTTCAAAAGGTCAAACTGTTTAACTGATTGCGTGACATCAAGCACGCAGCCAGTTTGAAAATGTGAAGCTGTGTCTGAAGAGTGGATTTGTTTTCTGTTACATTTGGTGCAAAACAGAAAGAACGCACCACACTTCTCTTTGTAAATTACTAACAAACCCAAAAGGTAAAACAGCTTACGACTGCTTAAGGAGAGGCACAGCATTTCTCTCTCGCTCTGTCTTAATGTGTGTGTGGGTATGTGTGTGTGGGGGTGTGTGTGGGTGTGTGTGTGTGTGTGCACGTGGGCATGCTGAGGTGGTTAGCTTTCTTCACAGTTGTACAACCCGTAAATGAGCCATGTGGAGCTTAGAGAGAAATACATCAGTGTGAGGTCACACACACACACACACACACACACACACACACACACATAAGCAAGTGGGGGAAGTATAGGAAGGAACATACACTGTATCTATTGGATATACACCTCATCATGTCTGATAAGATACAGCAGTAGGTGTGTGTGTGTGGTGGGGGCGCTCCATTAGGCACCACTCAGTCAGATCACAGCTAAGGCCACCTCCCTTCCTGTCTCTATCAGACTCACACTCAGGCACACACACACACACACAGCTGTGGGGGCTTGCTCAAAGCTGGCTCTGTGTGACCCCTGACTTGCCCCTTAGCTCCACCCTCCAGTGTAACACCCACCCCAAGACACCTGGACTAAACTGTGACACACAAGGCCTTCCTCAATCAGCAACACACTCCCTCTCTCTCTGTGTGTGTGTGTGTGTCTTTTTTGCTCTCATGTTGCTGCCTCCATGCACACAAGCATACACACTGAGATACTGATCTTGATATTTGCTTTCTTTACTCAGACTGGTGTGGTTGTGTGAAGGTAAGGGAGGCATGAAGGGGACAAGAAAGATTAGAGGAAGGAAGGAGGAAAGTGTGTTTACACTGATCAATAGCAGACTGCTGTCCTCAAGAAATGTCTGAGAGGAGAGAAAAGAACAGACAGCAAACTCTTCTAACTTATTACATGTAATATTTACTAAATGTTATACTTTATATTATACACTTTTTATTTACTTAAAGGGAGCACTCCAACAATTTTACATCTTACAGTCAGTTTTCGAACATGATGTGGTAGATATTGTGTATGCTTAGTTGCTTGCTGAAGATAAGGTAGCTGAGGTTGGCTATTTGACATCATCTTTCAAAGATTGTGGACACTTGGCCAGTAAAGTTTGTCCTGCGAGCTTGTGGCTACATGCTAATTGTTCTCCAACCCAGGCAAACACTTTTAATGGATTAGTGTCTCCAGATCAGCTCACCATCTTACCTGCAAAGACGTTCCTTCTCCTGCTAGCTCCAGGACTCCCGGGACTGGTTCACAGCATTACTTCGGTCAACCTTTCAAGCTCTGCCTGCCACATCGCTGGCCAGCACCAGCCCTCCTGTGGTCAGCCCTGCCAGTCTTGGATTGCTCCTCTCTGCTAGCAACTACTGTACAAGGTTGACTTCCACTCTCCAAGCAGGATCAAAAGGCCAGTCAGGCTGGTAGCCTCTCAAGCCTACCTCTCCTCCTCACAGGACTGCTGGTGGATTATCCTGTTGATTCTCCTAGGGTGCACATCACCTCTCCTTCCCCACACACCCGGCTCTTGGTCACAAGCTAATGCTAGCTTTATGCTAATGCTCCCCAACCCGACCATGCCGCTGCTGTACTCCACCTAAGATCTTCACAACCTCAATAATCATCTGCACTGCATAGACATTCTCAAAGAAGCTGGAATTCTTCACAGCCCACTCACAGCCATGGTTACATCCTGGATTTGGTCTGCTCCACTGGTCTTACAATACATCAACTCTCCAGCCTCAACCTCCATATCTCTGGCCACCTGTCAATCACTATGGACATTGACATCCCTATCCTCATCCCAAAAGACAAACGCAAAATATCCTTCGGAAATCTCAAATCTATCTCCCCCTCAGCTCTCTCAGCCTCTCTTGCCAGTAAAATGTCTGTCTCCCCTCCCCTGTGGGTTTGATAATCCCACCCATTTTGTAAACTATTATAATGACACACTCTCCTCCTGTCTTGATCAGCTGGGTCATTCACACACTGATTTCATTCACATCCCTGATTTACTCCTCAACTCCATCAAATGAAATCCCATAAGCTTGAAAGACTCTACAAGAAAACTTGTTTAACAGTGCATCTCCAAGCCTACACAGACTACCTTCAACAATACAAAGACGCTGTCAACACAGCCCAGTCCACCTACTACTCACACCTCATACACTCTGGCTCCACCAACCCAAAGTCTCTCTTTTCCACTAAACAAACTTCTCAAACCCAGTGACAACACCTCCAAATCCTTCACAGGTAAAAAGTGCAACTCTTTCTTTTCATCATTCCAATCAAAAATTGATGCCATCTACAGTAACCTGACCACCTCGCCTGCCCTCTCAAACCCCACGCTTTACTACTTAGCCCCTGTCTCAGTTCTCCCCTGTGTCTCTAATGGAACTGTCCAACTTTACAGCAGGAATGAGAAGCTCCACTTGTGTTCTGGATCCCATCACATCCAATCTTGTCAAGGACTGCCTCCCAGCTATCACCTCACTCATCACAGAAATCATAAACCCCTCCTTCAGCTTTAGTTCAGTCCCCCAAATACTCAAACTGGTTTCTGTCACCCCCATCCTCAAAGAACCTGGACTCAACCCTGATATCTTGAGCAATTTCCAGCCCATCTCCAATTTCTCCTTTCTGTCAAAAATACTGAAACATGTAGTTTCTTAGAGCCCACCTCATCTCCAACGACCAGTTTGAACCATTGAAAAAGTTTAGAGAGTTAAGCTCTATTCCCACTCCTCACATGTGGGAACTTTGTATGTATGTTCAAGACATAGTGCAGGATGTCTCAGGCATGTTTTGAACAAAGTTCATCCAATCAACTTCAGCTCAACTCAAAATTAGTCTCCAGATATTCTGCGTGTGAGGCATTTAGGAAGCTATGGTAAATTGTACCATCTACCGATAGCCTGCATGAGAGGCCTTTAGGGGATGGGCACTGTTCTCTCTAGGTATTGAGAAATCGGCCCGTTCCGAACAGGCACTGCACTAGTCTCTATACAAAGCAAGGAATCTCTGTCTGTATGTATATATGTTTGTCCTTTGCATATCTCGAGAACCGTTCATCCAATGTACTTCACACTTGGCGAGTGCATTGCTGGGGACACAAGGGGTGGGAGTGTCGAATTTGGTGCAATTTGGACACATGACACGTTCAATATTAATAAACTTGGAATACACAAGTAATCAGCGAGTCGCTCCACTCTGCAGCAGTGGGGCTTCTGGGCTCTGCAATTGCGTGTCATGATCAGAGCTGTACAACCCAGCCATGAAAGAGTCGAGGGGACGACATCTCTCTTCATTTGATAACATTAAAAGTTAGGCTTTGCTGTGGGTTTCCCAGCTCATTTTAAAAAAGACGAGAAAAAGAGAGAGAGAGGGTGAGTGACAGAGAGACAGGCTGGAAAGCTTTCTCAGAAATACATTATTTTCTGATAGTTTCACAGCAGTTACATTCTAAAGCACAAATAAATAACCATCAAACACTCAACAGATGATTTACTGTGGAGACAGATGCTCTTTTGGTGCAATTTGGACATGCAGCATGTTTAATACTAATAAGCTTTGAATAAACAAGACAGCTCTGTGTCTGAGTGCAGCGGGGGCTGTTTTATATAAACACCATCAAATCAGAGCAGTTAACGCTCAGTTCTGTCAGGTCCATTAAAGTCAAGAACACAGACAATAAAATTCTGTATTAAATTTTATTGAATGATTATGAATTAAATTTGGCGGTATGGCTCTGTTCAGAGGAGTCCCCTGATTTTTCATGAGCACCATGAAAAAAGCAGAGAGTCAGGGGACAGTAGCAGCATTAGGGGACACTCGTCCAGTTTAAAACTAGGAGAGCTAAACTATCCCCCCCCATGAACAGAGCAGGCAACAATGACATAGAAGGACTATGCCATGTTATACACGACAAGGTGGAGCTGGGGAGGTGGCATGAAGAAATTTCACCACCCCTTAGAAAACCAAAGAAAGCTGTGAGAATGACTGTCTCTAACATTTGATCTGTGTAAGGCCCAAAGCACCCTTCCCTTAATCAGGATATAATTTTTTCTACTAAGGGTAATGTGAAAGGAAGACGTTTATCATTGCCTTGAGGTGATTCCCTTTTGAGGCCATTCAGCAGGAGGCGTATGGATGAGTTTTCCAGAATATTGGTAGCAGAAGGGTCCTGGCAGCGCAGGTGGAACTGGATGCCAGCAAGCGTACTTTTGATAGAAGAAGGCTGCATTTTTCGAGACTCGCAGCAGTGTACTATAAATGCACTAATACAGGATATATTAACAGGCAGAGAGACTACAGATAAAGTAGCACAAAATGTGGTGAAGTGAGACCAAGCTGAGTCATATGTTTTTAATGTAGATTTGGCCAGACCCCCATGCATGTACTGCGCAGCAGCATGCAAATAAGATTGGAGTGGATCATTTAAATGTAGAATAGTTTGGCTGAAGGGGGGGGGAATTCAAATCGAGACAATCAGGTACTTGATTATTCAAACCAGGGACATGAGCTTCACGAATATTATAATTATCCATAATTGAAAGCCATGTAAGACACCTCATGAATCTATTAATTAATGGAACAGAGGAGTGCCCCTTGTTAATGATGTTAACGGTTGCCTCGTTGACACAGAAAAACAGAATTTGTTTCCTAGCCCAGTGTTTACCCCAGAGTAGGCAGGCGACGATGATAGGATATAATTCTAGTAGGGCTGTTGAGGATTCACTGGCAGGTAAGGTAAGTAATTCTTTTGGCCAAACACTCGCAAACCATTGAAGACCCCCCCCAAACCCTACGGAGGGCGCAGCATCCGTATACAGATTGAGGGCTGGAGGGGATTCTAAAATATCATCATGAAAAAAGGAAATGCCATTCCAATTTTCCAGGAGCTGAGACCAAAATTTTAGCTCTGATCTACATCCCGCGTCTAAGGTAACAATGTCATTGAGATTTTTAACTGATTTGGATAAGTCAAGGAGCCTGGAAATAAATGATCTGCCTTGAGGAATTACCCTCATTGCAAAATTTAGGTGGCCTAGAAGAGAGAACAATTCCCTTTTTGAGAAGGACCGCGACTCTTGAGCAACTTGCATAACCTGTCTTATGCGGGACAGTTTCTCAAGGGGCAGCGAGGCTTGCATACAGTTGGAATCGAGAGTGATGCCCAGGAACTCTATAACTTTAACAGGACCTACTGTCTTCTCCTCCGAGAGAAGAACACCCAGATCTGAAAAGGTGCACTTGAGTGCCGAGATAGAGAAATCTGACGGAAAATCTACTAGGAGAAAATCATCTAAGAGATGAAGAATGAACGGTAACTTGTTGTTGTTAAGAAGAATCCAACACAAGGCTTCGGGCAATGTATCAAATATTTTGGGACTACTTCGACAGCCAAAAGCGAGTTTAACCGAGAAATACATTTTCCCTCTCCACTGAACACCAAACAGATGCCACTGAGAAGGATGCAATGGCATCACTTTTAAAGCATCTGAAATATCTGCCTTTGCAAGCCAAGCTCCTCATCCTGCCCATTTAATGAACTTAATAGTGTTGTCAGTGGTGCTATAAAACAGGGAAAAGGGGGGTAAAGGAATGAGGCTGTTGATGCAATCATCATTGTGAGGAGCGGAAAGGTTGATGATCAAATGTTTTTTACCTGAATATTTTCGAGTGGCTATCCCAATGGGATTTATCCTAAAAATAGGAAAGAGAGATTTATCGAACAGTCCTAGCATAAAATCTTTTTTAACCTCCCTCTCCAACAAGGAGTTTTTACAAGTAAATGACACTGCAGGCAAATGTAACAGACCAGCATAGAAACCTTGAACAAGACCAGTCAATAAATAATCCACAAAACAACGGTTTGGATGCTTCCTCAATGCTCATCCCAGCCTAGGAACATTGACAGGAGTGGAAGGCTTTATTTCTTTCGGTCTGCTTTCATGAAGCGAGTCCTCCTCGGGCACACCGACTTGGGGTGGGCATCCCTGCAATAGCTACAGACATGAAGATATTTACAGTTATACATCCTACAAATATTTTCATTGAAATTGAAAGAGGAGTACTAAATGCAGTTACTTGGGGGCCAGGTTTACGGCTCAGGCCAGGGTTTGAGGGATGAATGGTAGCTTTGGAACACAAGGCAGTGGAGTGTGCAAGAGAGCCACAGATGGAGCAGGACAGGACTTGGTGGCCTGTGAAGTGCCTACTTATAAGCACGAGGTCAACCACAGACCAGTCCAGTCTTTGGTTGAAGCGTTGAATGAACATAGTGGCCTTTGCGGAAAAAGACTTGTGGTACTCATAAAATAACGTTCTGCCATACGATAAAGCTAGGTCGGAAATTATGGCAAGATAGGTATCAAGTTTGGCTCTGCGAGCCAGATAGACTTCACAAATTACATCCCTGTATACTCCAAAGGCTACGCAGAACTCGGGAAAAGTCAGAGTCTTAGAAAGTCTAGGGGGTTCCATCTTTTAATGTGACGGATATGTCACCGCAGTCTACAATACGCCTATCGCACAGCTCAGAGCCCAGCAGAATCTTGACAAGATTGGTGTCATTACCTGCTAAAATCTGGCTCCTCAGCTGATGAAAAAGTGAGAAAAAGGGCAAGCCTGTGGATAGAGGTACGGCGGCTGCCAGGGTCCTCCTGGGGGTGAATTCTGGAATGACGTCATCATGCTGGGGCTGGTGGTATTGCTGTTCAAAGACGGTGGAGACTTCTGGTGCGGAAGCGAATGCTGACAGAGTGGAGATGAGGGCCGACGAAGACGCAGGCCTGATGGAGTTGTTTTCCAGCATTGAAATCCTGGTATTCATATCGGCGAGGGAGGATTGAATGTTAGACTGTGCCATGAGCACTGAGTCACTGGCTGGAGGTGCGTTTGGGCCCGAATGAACTTGGCCACTGGACCGTTTGGGTGCAGTACTGGCCGTCTCTGAGTTTTTTCGCTTCTGAGTGTGCTTTTTTCCGGATGATTGGGGAGGAGGCACCGGCGGGATGTCGGCCGGAGGAATATCCAGGGAGTCACAGAGGAGGGCAAACAAATCCTTGTGAGAGGCGCGCATTGGAGGCTGGATGTTGTTTTTAAATAAGGTTTCGAGTATCTTGGGCACAGGCCAATCGCTGAGACTGGGAGAATTCAGGTTTCAGCCGGGAGCTTCGACTGACAGCGGCGGTGTTGTCATCCGGAGAGGTGTCCTCACCGTGGCCTAGTTGAAGCTGGCTGGGTGTCATCAATGGAGTCGATTTGCCATGGGTCATCGTCGACAGCGGTGGAAGTCGTGGCCATCAGCAGAGTGAGTAGGACCAGACGTTGAGGGGTAGACAAAAGCATGAGTCTGAGTCGAATGGAACGAGCTGAATTACATAGATGCATGCAGCAAGCCGTTGGGACAAACTGAAGCAGCTCAAGTAAGGCACCTTGTTTGAGCATGGCCACTTAGAGCGAGGGGAGTTGATCAGCTGATGAGGAGCAGCTGAGGCAGATCAGCTGATGCGACCATGTTGTTGGCCAATAAGGTAGCGGTTAGCATCTTGACTACATGGCCTGCCAGAACTGACGCTGGACACTGGATTTAAACTGCTCGAGAGGAAGGAACAAGCATACACTGGAGAAAAAAACAGAGGCGGAAACAGTAAAAGTAGCCAATAGGAGCGCAGACACGTTTGATTGGCAGCAAAATCAACCAATGGAAGGCCATGAACTGCTTCTATGATTCAACCTCTGTTTAGTCTCACTGGTAAATATCTGCCCGGATTAAAACCATTCAATGTATTAAATCCTTATTGTTTTAATTGATACGTTTGTCAATTGATACACATATATGCGGTTCTTGAAAAATAATTAGCAATTGTTCTGAACAGGCACGATTTGAACAGGCACTAAATTTTAGTTATGAAGAAATCAGTCAGAATGTTAGATTAATCTGTTGTTTAACTCCATTCTTACCGCATCTCAGCACCTGTTTGGGTCAGGTTGTGTCTATTTTATGTTTATGGCATTCCCACATAAGAAAGACATGGTACTGAGACAGTGTATCTGGCCTGCTGCTATTGCTGGTGGTGCTGAACTGTTCGTCAATCAATGCATGTAGAGCGCCATGTGTTGTCCTCGCAGCTGAAACATTTGAATGTGACTGGCAACCTGTTTTATTTTGTTCTTCAGAACAAGCTTCTCTGACAAAGTGGCTTTACTGTATGTCTTCTTAGACATAGACTTGCTTGGCTCAATAGGTAACAATTTGTGTTTATAGATAGGATAGGATATATCAGCTATTTTACAATTTTAAAATAACTTTATCAGAAGGGCCCTTTGAGAATGCTCCGCCTCTTCTGTGCTGAGTCTTATCAATATTTATTTATTATTTATTAGACAGAAACTCAGCAAGAGCGACAGACAGAGATTGATTCTATATTCAAACTGGTCATGCATTGAATTCTGATAACAGATTTGGTTTTCAGAATTCAGCCAGTATTTGTGCCCCTCTTTCCTCCCCCCAACTCACTCACTTGCAGCTTTTGTGTAGTTGGTGGTGTTTTCTGTATTTTCACCCTGTTTCTGTATTTGGTTGTGTTTTGTCATTTTGCTTGTGTTATTTTCAGTTGCAGTACATTGAGCTTTTACGACCACTGTAGGCAGCACAAGATGCATGTCCAAATACCTGCACCCTCTATTTCCTATAAATCCCACACACCAGCGGTGTAGTGACGAATGTCAACTCCAGAAAAGTTTTTGACATTCACTTTCTTGATCTACACATCCTGGCTACTCTACCCTGATTACTTCTGTTGTTATGGTACGTTCAGCGTGTGGTTCTGGTGTGAATTGACGTGCATTAAATGATGCTATGCACTGCAGGCAGTATGTGTTGCAATAAGGATAGAGTTTCACCTCAAACCCCTGCAGGGCTTCTGTTTTGAAGCTGTCAACTTTTTCATCTCAACGTTAGGTGTATGAGCAGCTGCTTAAAGGGTACATCATAGTTTTTCTGGTTTTCTGTTATTTATATGGTAAATGGTAAATGGACTGCACTTATATAGCGCCTTTCTAGTCTTCTGACTACTCAAAGCGCTTTTTACCCTACAAGCCACATTCACCCATTCACACACACATACTCACACAGGGTTCAGTATCTCTCAGTATCAAGGACACTTTGACATGTGGACTGGAGGAGCCGGGAATCGAACTGCCAATCTGCCAATTAGAGGACGACCCGCTCTACCTCCTGAGGTAGGTCATATTGTTATGATATTTATGCTAAACATGGTCAGTTCGAAAACATAGGGTTAATGTATGTAAACATTCTCCCTGCAAGTCAAAAGCCAGGGTGTCAAACTGCTCTGAGTGCTATGGCTTTTCTACTGTAGCATGCCCATAAACTGCTGCCATTCTGTAGCCTTTGTTACTAAGATTGAGAAGATAAGCTAAGATCTGATTCAGCTCCGACATGAACAGATGTATTTCAGAAGTTGACATTTTGAGTAAAGAATGAGAAAAAGTGGTGAAATCCTGCTACTATAGTTTGTTTCATGGTTTGTTGATATAGCCTCCGGAGCCAGCAGATGTCTACCGAGTGGCAGCTTCCAAGAGCTGGCCAATCAGAACAAAGTGGGCTCATCGTGACGGGGGTCCTTAAAGAGACAGGAGCTGAAACGGCCTGTTTCAGACAGAGGTTGAACTGAGGGGCTGCATAAAGAGCCAGTATAAGATAAATAAGGAGTTTTTAACTAAATCATGCAAACATATTCCCGTAGAGCCCCAGAATATAGACCTGGAAATGTGCAGAATATGTCCCCTTTAATGTTGAATAAAATCACCTCCATCATGTTAGCAGTAAACAAGAGTGTCTTTCCGACGTGATTGCTTCATAAAAGGTCAATCTGACACCAACAAGTCTGTTGATGGGAAGGGACAGAGAAAAATTAGGGAGGGGGGAGTGGGTGGAAATAAAAAATAGATTCATGGAAAGTTCGAGGTGTGAGGAGAGCTGGGAGGAGGATGTGACAACAGATTCCTCATTATACTGTGCTGAGGTCAGTGTAGCTCTGAGAACCATTAGTCATTATTTCTGTTTGTGTGTGCAAACCACATCAGGAAAACATCAGAACATATAGATGCATAAGTCAGGTTGACTCTGTTTTATTGCTGTCATGTGTAAACAGCTGGCTGCTAGCAGAGAGCTCACCGCTGTGGCCTCCCCTCTCTAATAATTAAAACACTTCTCATTTCCCAATTTCCACCATGTTTGTGCTTTCCAAATTAAAAAGCCGTCTTCAGGGTCTGCGTAATGAAATTCAAGAAACCAGGAGGTGAAGGGTGGGGACTGTAGAATTAATTCGAGCCACTTGACTAAGGTAAAACTGCCAGATTTTGTTGGGGGGGGCTTTTCAATTATGCATGACTGTAACTGACTCTATGATGCGAGACGAGCCTGTCCCGTCCGTGGCATTAGCTGAGGTCTCACAGGAGGAGCTCGGCAGCCATTAGCAGTCAGTGGACACATGGGGCCGGGGCTATCAACTGGCAGCACAGACCCGACAACAGGATGAGGCTATTTGCAGGCTTTTTGAGTGCGTGACACGTGAACACATCAGACAGTTATGTAGGGTTTGATTGCATTAGCGCAGAAATGGAGTGTTGAAGAAGCACACAGTGGTTATGAAAACCATTTACCTCCCCTGACCTTTCAACACATACTCTGCTGCTACAGTAGTCAACAAATCATTTGTTTGGGTATTTGTAAGGTTTGATATCCACGTGAAGTTCTCATTTTCTATTACCATCATTGCATATCATTTTCATTGTACAATGCATTTCAAAGAAGAAATCAGAGGAAAAACCTAGTTTTTTGGGGGTGGGGGTTGAAAAAATATTTTGAGAATAACTGATTTTGAGAACATAGTTGTAGTGATATCAGCATTAAATTATTCATATTATAAGAAAAACTCAATTTAGCACAGTCTGACTGCTTATCAAAATGAGAGATGTGGATGATCTTAAGTTATAGGTTTTACCAGCAAGCACCTTATTATCATAGATTTGATAAGATTGAAATGAAACCATATACCTGTACATGATTACTGAGTGGCATAACTGGTCATGTTTTGAAACAGTGGCTGAAGCACAGAGGAGACTGGTTCCTCCAGAGAGCCAGGCAAAAGACATCAGCACTATACTTATGGGTCTGTAATGATTTTCCTCAAATGAATACATGAAACAAACAGAAATATCATATTTCCATCATGTTTTCTACATAGTTTTTTATCGTTTGACCTTTGACTGCACCTCTCTTAATGATGTCATCTCCTTGTGTCCTCTTCTTCTGCAATGGTTTGATGTAAATGACTGGAGAATTAGCGTCGCCAACTGTATCTCAATGACCCAACTCCTAATATTCACGTAACAGCACTGGATGGAAACATGCATTTGCTGATTTTCTCAAAATTTGGTTAAATTTGTGCTACATTTGGATGGACATCTTCACTATCCCTATAATCAGTACTAAACGGACCTGTAAAATAAAGTGTAACCCAAAAGAGTGCAGAGATCAAAACACAAGTGCATGGCATCAGAAAAGGATTAAAGCTCAGTGGGCCTCATGACTCCCTTAAGATGATATGAAAGGCAAAATTGTAGTAATTTATTGTGCAGTGATTTAAGGTGAATTCTTTGCTGCTCTCTTGCTGCAATAGCTAAGCCCAGTGTGACAGGCACCTGTGGCAGTGTGAAGGGACAGGGGGTGGACAGCGGTATACCTGTCAGAGGAAAGTAAGCTTGCAGTCTTCATTTGTGAATATCATGACTTTTTGTATTCTAAAATCACAACTCTATTCTCTCTTTATTCTCAAAATCTCAGATTTCTTTTTTCTTAACAGTGGACCTCACACTTGTAAGAAGGAAAATGAACAGTGTATGTTCAAAATTGGATGTTTATTATTGAAAGGTACTTTGACATGATTTTCTTGAAGAACACATAAAAAAGATAATTTTATTATTATTTATATTGTATCAGGGCTGTGTGCTAATGCAGTGGTTTTACCCTTGTCAAGAGTAAAACTAGAACGCGATGATGAATAATGTCCATATCTGAATTTCAACACATTTGTTCATTTAATTTATTATTTAGCACTGAACAGAGCAATGTGATCTTCTCTTTGCCTGTACCTTTATTTGCTTTTAAACAAATGAAAACATATGTATTTATGAAAAAAAATCTGACTTTATGATAATATTGTATTCTCAATACATATTATTCAGGCCTATTAATCAAAAATTGAAAATATGTGTATAGTAAAATTAGACATGTCATTACTGACTGTTGAATGAACAGCAGCAGTGTAGCTGCAGTTTCACTGCTGCTGTGATGAAGACATCTTTGGGAATGGAGCGACTGCTGCACTTGGACACGACATCTGTCCCTCTGCAAGTGATCATGAATCTCCGTGATGGAAGAGCACAGTCCGTGTGTGTGTGTGTGCGTGTGTGTGTGTGTGTGTGTGTGTGTGTGTGTGTGCAGCCCTGCAGGGATGGATGATGGATGGATGTCAGCAGTGTCTCAGCCTGACAGGAGGAGCTGGTGCTGTAGGGATCTTCTATGTGTTTGCTTCTCTACTTGTTCTTACTAAGTGTTCGCTGCTTCTCTGCGTGCTCCACTATCTTTTCCTCCACGTACAGGCCTTTGCGGCGGCGGACAGCATTCATGTATTTGAGGGCCTGGTTGGCAGAGTCGGCTTTCTCTCCAAAGTGCAGGTATTCTTCTTCAGTGGTGGGAACCCAGTATGGATCACTGCTGATCACCTGGGATACAGAAAGGAGAAGGATAGAAATGTGATGGTGAGTGATGCTATAAGACAACATCAGGTTTTCTCAGCTCCATATTTCCACATTCTCATGTTTTACCTAAATATCACACATTCATGTGATGCTAATCTGTACACAGAATTTAGGTCCTTTTTGGTGATTGTTACAGAAATCATCATTCTCACTACTGACAAAAGCTTTGTCTAACATTATAGATATATATAGATATGCTCTGAATCTACTGATGAAAGATTAAATAGCCAAATAAATGAATGCTGAACTGTTGATGAAGATGTTATCAGATCAAGCATATCCAGAGCTATCATACACAGAGAGATAGTGATAAAGCTGCTGTATATATTTTCTGTATAACCCCACACAATGTTTTTAATTTGTGTAAAGGAATAGTTCAACAGAGAGTGGAATGAGAGGATTGATATCAGTTTCATGTCTGTGCATCAAGTAAGGAGCTGGAGTCTGGATGTGGTTAGCCTAGCTTAGCATCAAGACTTAAAGAAGAGGGAAACATGGCTCTGACCAAAGTGAAAAAAGGTTTACCAACACCTCTGAAGATCACTGAATTTACTGTTGTATCCAGGGGCGTAATGCATTGCATTTCATGATGTATATGTTAATGTTCACAACAAACCAAATTATTTTTTACACAACCAAGGTTGGACTTTTGTCCAAACAGTCCAAAACCCAAAGATAATCAGTTTACAAGGACATAAACAGAGAAAGACTGCTAATCCTGACACTGGATACACTGAAAGCAACAACTGTTGATTCATGACTTTAATAATGAATTGATTATAAAATTGTTGTTGATTAATTTCTAACTTATCAAATGAAATGATTGACTATTAGTTTCAGCACCATGACTCCTTCTGTCACCACTCTCATCAACTGAATGTACACACAAACACACACACACACACTGTACAGCTGTGTCACTTGGTCCCTAAGGAGATGAGCAGAGTGTTGGTGTGTGTGCAAGGGTAAGCCCAGACAAACGCTCTCAGTGCTGCAAACTGATGCATCACACACACACACACACACACACACACACACACACACACACACACACACACACACACACACACACACACACACACACACACACACACACACACACACACACACACACACACACACACACACACAAAGAACAATTACAGTAGCAGCGCAGGCAGCAGGGTCCTGCACCTGGCTCTGGTTACACTGGGACAGATGGCAGAGAGCGAGTTACAACAACGGGGCGGATTACAAGAGACAACACACACCAACAACACACACACAGTGCATGTGATCAGCATATGTTGGAGGACAATGGGATCCAGAGGGGGGTGAGGAGGGACAGGGCGTCCTCCAACAGTCAAGTGCTTGACTGACTGACTGACAGAGTGAATGTTGTTGGATGGCTGGCACCATGAAGGAGGTCTGCTGCTGAGTTAGTGAGAGTAGGATATGACAGAATATGTAACAACCAGCACCAAAAAGTAGTTTGAAATTAGGTTAACTCTATGTCCATTTACTAACTTTTTTTTAGGGCTTTCAACCACATCTCACAGCCTTCATTAAGTGAATGTTGCTGGCTCAGAAGGGAGATGGTGACCTCTGTCTGTGTTCAAAAATGGTCTCTGCCGTTAGATGTGAATGGCCTCCTTGATTCAGCTGATTTCTACTCAGTGGATGACTGCATCCACTAAGCAAAACACTCAATTCACTGATGAAGACTGTGAGATGGTTGACAGCTCCAAAAAAAGCTAATAATTGGACCTTGAGTTAAGATAATTTTGTCCAGTATAGGTTAAAAGGCCCATTCTTCTCCCTGACCTCCACCTCACTACATAAAGAACACACTATTTCCTGTATTGGCACTGAATGTTGGCACATGAAGCAAATTGTGCGCTGCAGATTTGTCCAATACAGATATAATTAATATATAATTCCTGGTGATACAGGACTTAAAATAAATTTGACTAACCTTGTTTCTTTAAACTTGTCTGATCGTCTGACTGCTTATTTTTAGCGATGGCATCATGTTCCTAAATCTCAGCAGTTAACTTGATGAGTACAATGTTATTATTACTGATGATAGCTGAAATACTATGATTTACACATGATAAACATACTAGTATTTTACAATCAAGATTTGAAGATATTGATTGGGCACTACTTATTAGTAGGCCTATGAAATCCAACAATATATAATACACACAGGCATTTCAGGCACACACACACACACACACACACACACACACACAGACAAACACAAAGTCGTTGTAATGTCACACAGAGGCTTTGGCTGATCAATACAAGACTTACTCACAATTCTCTAGTCTATGTCTGGACAAAAGCTCCATTCTGATGGAAATCTAATGTAAACGTCCCCACAGGAGCCACTAACCCTCCAGTTACACAACAATACAACACTCGAAATCTGCTCTTGCTGCCTCTGCGCTCATTCATATGTTAATCCAATATCCTGGCCATATCAAATCGCTGTCAGGAGGAATGCTGACATCAGCACTAAGCAGCAGGCGAGTCCTGAAGCTGAGAGGGCTGGGGGACCGTGGGGGGTTCAGGACCAACTCTTTGTGAGGAAGCGTCTGCAGATAAATGAAATCAGACAGACAACTTTTAATGAGGCAAAGACAATGGCAGCAGGACAATGTGCTGGCCAGGGAGGTCAGGGGGTGTGTGTGTGTTGCAAGGTGCTGCGAAATGGCGGGGGTTAAGCTGATGACAAGAAGGCCATGGTACACACGCAAAGGGCCTACAGGTGCTCTACGGCAGATATATATGGTTTTTTCAGACTGTATAGAGTGATGTTTGGAGCTGATACTACTTCATCTAACAGCTCATACTGCACTGGAAGCAAATGAACACATTTAGGCTCACTGGTTATTTGTTTAAAAGACAACACATTTTAAGAAACAAATTTAAGATTCAACAACTTGCTAATATGGCCAATAATGGCAATGCGGAGGCTGTTACTATGTATGATTAGATATTAGACATGCTAGAAATTATTTTGTAAAAATTTCCCTACATGCTAAAACACCTGAACGTTAGGAAAACATTTCTTCATCCTTCATCCTTCAGTCAGCAAACAGATAAACTGTGCATCACAGCCAACATCTGGTCAGCAGTGAGACAGACACCTGATTACTCTGCTGAGTTTCAGCTTGTTAAACCTCTGTTAGATCCCATCCTACTTTCCACCATCACCCATACTGTTTTTTAACATAGGTGGATTCACAATTTAGCTGTTCTCATGTACATATATTCCTGTTTGTGTGATTTGATTGCAGGTCATGAATGCTGCCTGTTAATTAGGCAATTTCTTCACTGCTGCGCTCAGTCACTACAACTTAGAAACCACCAAAGTCATCATCAAATTTTCAAGCTTAATGTTATATATTGCATTTTAGAATAAGCCAGGCAACTCAGAAAGAAAATCATGTGGCATGTCAGTGGTTTGATGAATGTAAAAATGTATGTTATTTGACATTGTTTCTTGTCTGCAGTTTTTCAACACTGTTGATGAGACATTTTGAGTCTTTTTTAGTCATAAAATGTATTGATTGTGTAAATACAAAAATTCACAATTTCATGGATTTTTTAGTCCTATTGTTTTTGTCTCTTTATTATCAATATGTTTCCCACCATGCTTTAGGTTAAGTATAATGTTGCCATGGAGTCACTTGCAAGCTTTACCTGAGGCCCATTTATTTATATATTTATAAATATTTAAACTTAGCACAAAAAGTAAGGAAATTTGTGTTTGGTAGATTATTTCTTTGTTGTAACAATGCTTCTTGGCAAATCTTATACCGTTGGAAAGCCTGTTTATTTCCCTGGTGGTGCCACATTTGTAAGGAACATGTATTTGTGGGATGAGCAGCAGAGCTGAGTATGAGTAGTTGGCACCTGATTGGCAGCACCTGTGAGCATGGGCCCTGCTACACTGGTCAGTAGGTGTCAGCTCCAAGAATCGGCATGCCATGTTTGACTGATCTGGATAGGGCCCGTGCGATAGGACAACTTCAAGCTGGTGTTCCGCAAAAACAAGTTGCGACATTATTTGGAGTGAGCCCTAGTACTATCTCCAAAGTGAAGGCCAAGTTCCATATAATGGGGGATGTCAGAGACAGGCCACGAAGTAGGTGTCCCAAGAAGACGACACCCCAAGAAGACCGTTTCTTCACCCTGTCAGCACTTAGGTACCGTAGGCTGTCTTCTACAGATTTGCAGTCAAAGTTTGCAGGACGATATGGCCGACGGCTCTCTGCTCAGGCAATCTGGAACAGACTGCACTCAGCCAATCTCCGGTCTCATAGGACTGCCAGGAGGCCTGCCATGACCGCCCTTCACTGTCAGGCCCATTTGCGCTGGCATCGGCAACACGTGCACTGGAACCTGAACATGTGGAGGAACGTTATGTTATGTTATGTTACAGCAGTTGGATCGTAGGGTCAAAGTGTGGAGAAGATGCGGAGAACACTATGCTGATTGTTGCACTGATAGAGTAACATCTTTTGGTGGAGGCAGTGTGATGGTGTGGGGCGGCATCTCCCTCACTGGAAAAATGAGGCTTGTCATCATTGGAGGCAATCTCAATGCAGAGAGATATCGAGATGAGATTCTGCAACCAGTGGCAATCCCATATCTCCACAGTCTGGGACCGAACTCTATCCTCCAAGATGACAACGCTCACCTCCACAGAGCGGGGTTTATCAGAGACTACCTCCAGAATTTTGGAGTGGAGAGGATGGAATGGCCTGCCAGCAGTCCTGACCTCAATCCCATTGAACACTTGTGGGATCAGCTTGGGCGTGCTGTTCATGCCAGAGTGACCAACACAACCACGTTGGCTGACTTGCGACAAATGCTGGTTGAAGAATGGGATGCCATCCCACAACAGTGTGTGACCAGGCTGGTGACCAGCATGAGGAGGAGGTGCCAGGCTGTTGTGGCTGTGTATAGTTCTTCCACACACTACTGAGGCTCGTTTTGGTTAAATTAATAAATTGTTAAATTGCCAATATGTCTTGTTTCTTCAAACTTCAATCATCCAATCCACCAAACGAGTCAATGGCAGAATAAACTGTTTGGCATTGGCAGAGAAGATTTGGCAAATTTTTCATGGGCGCAACCCACATACTCAGCTCTGCTGCTCATCCCACAAATGCATGTTCCTGACAAATGTGGCACCATTTAAAAGGAAAATAAACAGGCGTTCCAACGTTATAAGATTTATTGCCAAGAAGCATTGTTACAACAAAGAAATAATCTACCAAACACAAATGTCCTTACTTTTTGTGCTAAGTTTATATATTTGTATGAGGTCTGTACATTCTTGTTTGACTGCTTTAGGACTCTGAAAAAGTGTGATTTTATATGCAAAATGTGTCAGTGGTTTCTGTGGGTTAAATAAAACACTATCACAGTAGAGTGGACACCTGAACTTAATTACAAAAATTTCCATTTCCCTGTTTGGCAGCCCTCCAGCCGGTGGTGCCCTAAACAACCGCCTAGCTTGCCTATGTCTAAAAGCAGCCCTGCCCTAACTGTGGTAATACAAGTGTGTGAGTGTGTGTGTGCCATTTGTGCTGTGTAGTACACACACTTAGCTGGCATTTGGCTAATTAGTCTATTCGATCAAACATTCTGGAAAAAGACACCACTTGCTTTGGCAGTAAAAATACACAAACACACCAAAAATGCCACAACACACAAACACATGTGTGACGGTGAACGGAGGAGCATCTCATACCAAGTGTGAGGTAACAGGGATCATGAGACATGCAGGGAGCAGAGAAGAATGAAAAAGCTTTAAATATTCTGAATCCACAGTTGGAGGAATCAAACAAGCCCTCTTTCTCACACACACAAAGGCTGCATTGAAAGACTCCACAACTGCAGAATTACATGTCCCTGTCATTTAGCTTGAACTATAGCTAGTTTTACCTCTGCTTACCTCTGACTACATTACATTATCAAATTTTCAAATCTTCCTGGGTTTTACTATCCATTTTCTAAGATAATAAGTATATACTACAGCACTTGCTTTGTAATTTTAACAAACTTGCTAGCACAAAAAAAACAGCTCCCATAAAGTTTTCCAGCTTAGCAGTTTATAAAATCTAATTGTAACTGTTCTCCCTTATCCATATCTACCAACATTCTCTTCTAATTTCATCTTCTCAGTGTTAGCTGTAATCTCTGCTGTCTAAAACATGTTGATGTCCTGCTATTGTTACAGCCATGTTTGAGCTTGCAGCAGACACTCGACTTGTCTAGACTTGCCTCTGTCGAGTTGGAGACCTTTAACCCACAAAGGTCTTGAGCTTATGGGAAATGGTGTTTGCTAAATGTGGCATGAAATGGATAAAGTTGAAAATAATGATTTTTTAAAATTACTATCCATATCTAGACATATAGAGTGAACCACACAACATACTGTTGAGCAAGGTTATGTTCTAGGGCTTGATATGAGTTTTTGTCACTTATAAAACACACATCAAACACAGTAGTTGTGGTTTCACTTTGGCTCTCTGTGACAATGATCCAGGATTTGGCAACACCTGTGGTTACTGGTGGTAACAGCAAGGTAATACTGCAGGTCCTAGAGTTCTATTGTAAGTGACACATGTATCAGCCAGTGGGGACAGCAAACACCCCTTACACTTGCACTGTGGTCATGTTTTGAAGTGCGTTTTACAAATGAAGGAAAAATCTTAAATATGCACCAAAACATTTATGAATAATTGTGTGGAAAAGACTGGAGCTTGGAATGGTTTAAATCAAATGCTACAGTGACAAGAGTGATGTAAAACCAATGACTGTGATTTACAATGTTAAGATAAATGTTAAAATATTTTTCTATGTTTAAATCCAGTTATACAGTTTGACAAATGTCTGTAACAGCAGCATCTTTATCAAGTGTTTAACTGGCAGACCCACGACTTCACCCAGTGCATTTACACTAATAATTTCTTTACAGTCAGTTTGCTATTTTCAGCTTTTGGTCCAAAGACTTTATTTTTTCTGTCATGTGAACACCTTAACCAAGTCATCTTACTCACATTAAGAATGTAATTGAAGTAAGCGTAACTCATTTAACAGAGCTGAATTACTCTTTATCTTTTCATTACACATGTGTACAGCAGTTGGGTTTCTTTCAGTGCACTGATATTTGAGCCTCAAACTCCAGCTGCAAAGTGATGTAATTAAAAGAAAGAGTCATTGCTTGCAATGGAGGAAAATAGAGCTTGTCAAAAAATGCCAACAGCAACTCAACATTTTAGGTTCCACAAAGGTAGGATCTAGTGCAGGGTTGTTCTACTGGATTGCAAACAATTATACAAGGGTTTCTATTAACTTAAACACAGGCAGAACTGGATGAATCCTATCTGCAGAACAGAGACTAATTTGTATTGATTGGTAGATACACATTTGAATGAACAAAAATGGCATGCGGAGTTACCCACATGGTCCATTCTTAGTCCTCTTCTGTTCAACATCTTCATGTTTCCAAAGAAGAACAATTATATGTCAGCCCTCACAGTGAATCACTATTATTAAAGACCACCACCAAAGCCAGAAGTCTTGGTGTACTAAAGGGCTCAGATCTCAATTTTAACATCCACATTAAGACAATTACAAAATCCTACAATCAGAAAGACTTAGAAAAACATTTCAGTTTGCTGTTGCTTTTTATTAGATTAAATTTGTGGCCATTTATTCATTTTCACACTGCACTGTAATTTGTTATTCTTTTGTTTATTGTTTGTTTATTGTGTTTATTCCATTTTGAGCTTATTTTCATATTCATCTTATGTTTGCTACATATTTCAGCAAAGAATCCAACAGCTGGAAAAGAGAGAGAGGTGACTACAAATGCAGCTTTAAAACACCTGCTACAGGAACAAAAAAAGAACGAAAAGGTGGAATACCTTGAAAATAAATCTTTGCAGAACATACAGATTTATCAAATAAAAGAAGGCGCAGAGCGGGGATGATGCAGTGGATTTTATCAGATCACTACTTGTGGAAAAGTTGGAGATTCCCTCCAACACACTACACATTGTTGCAGCACACCGCTCGCTCATGGCAAAAAGTTCTGCAAGCAGCCTGGACGAAAAAAGAGATTATGGTCGGAGATATCTGAATTTACGTCTCCCAGGACTTCTCAAGCAAGAAAGAAGCAGGTATGCCTCAATAAGAAAACAGCTTAAGGAAAAAAATGTAAAATCACATATAATATATCCAGCCAAACTGAAGGTTTTCAGAGATGGTGGGTCTAGGACCTATGACTCCCTGGAAGATGCAGATGTGCACCTACAGGAACAGGGAATCATTTCTATTACTGAGCCGAGGCTATACCATGCCCTGGTGTGTGACACAGAGGCCCAATCCACCCCATCCCAGAAAGCACATCACCAGAGTAACAGCGGAGATGGAGTGGCTGTGGCTGGTCTCCTGAAAGACCTTATGGTATGACTGTTACACCTGAGAATTTGAGTTACCTACCTGAACCCAGTGGATGTTTTTTCCCTAACAATATGGGACATCGAGCTTTATAGGCTAACTCTTTTTTTTTTTTCATGTTGAACTGGTTCTATATCTATGAGTTTGAATTCATTTCTCCACTCCCATTAGAGGTTTTGAACCCATTTATAAACTTTGCGAATGGACAACAAATGAAAGAGGGTTGTGAAAGAAAAACCTCATTATTTTAAATCTTCATTTAAAATAATGTGGCATGGCTTTTTCTTTTTTTCTCTCCTTTTTCTGTATTTCTCTTAGAATAATATATAGGCTAAACCATTTTAATTTTCTGCCCTCTCATTGAGTAGAGTTTTGTGTTCTGATGGGGGGGTTATTTGTTGATATCGGGGGACCTAAATTTCTTTTAGATTAAAAGGGGCCATATTATACCCCTTTTCCACAAGTTAACACGGTTCCCGGTCTTAATAAAATGTATCTGACATGCTTTGGTCAAAATACCACAAGGATCAAGCACCACAGCAGCCTATTCACCCTGTCTAAACAGCGCTGTTCAGAACGGCCAGGTTGAGTGCCTGTCCCGCCCACCTCACCCCCCTCTTTCGCAGGGTATGCCAGATACCATGGCAACTGTTAAGTGGTGACAAGCGTGGACCCTGTAGAATTATGTGACAATGTGCGGCGTACTCTTAACGTCATTGATTACACAGCAAAAACAAAGCAACAAATGTTGACATTGACATTAGATGCTGAAAGAGCCTTTGATCGGGTGTCATGGCCCTTCTTATTCAGAGTATGTGAGAAGTTTGGATTCCATCAAACTTTTATTAAATTGATTATGGGAATGTATAAAGAACCAAATGCAAGAGTAAGGGTGAATGGGACGCTTTCTAAGACTTTTACTTTAAAAAGGGGAACAAGACAAGGGATGCATTATTGCCACAAATATTTGCTTTACGCATAGAACCCATAGCCAAAAGCATTAGGAAAAATAATAGGATAAAGGGTCTCACAATAAAAGAAGATGAACATAAACTGGCACTGTATGTAGATGATGTTATAGTGTACCTCACAAACATATTTAACACTACCTGTGGTATTAAATGAAATTAAAAACTATGGTGTCCTGTCTGGCTAAAAGCTAAATTTAAATAAAACTAAAGCTATGGAAGTTGGTGGCCACTTAGAGAAAGACTTTAAAAAACAGTTTGACTTTAAATGGGACCAGAACAAAGTGAGACATCTGGGAGTAACCATGCCTAATAACTTGGACCACCTACATCACTGCAATTATGGAACTTTGGAGAACTCAGTAAAAAACCTTTGACCTTACTGGAAAAAATTAACATTATCAAAACAAATATTCTGCCATGTTTTCTATTTCAGAACCTGCCATTGTACATAACACCTACATGTTTTAATGTTTAGGAAGGGCTGCTGAGAAAATGTACATGGGATGAAAAGAAGCCAAGAGTCAAACTCAAAATCCTGAAACAAAAGAAAGAAGGGGGGGGACTTGCATTACCTAATTTAATGAATTATTATTACACAGCACAGGTAAAACCAATCTTAATATGGATGAATAATGAGACAAGCCCCAAATGGAAGCTCATCGAGTCCAACTTGATGGAACCACTCAGTACATTGATTTTCTCTGGTTATAAAAAAAGCACAGATCAAAATACATAACTACTCTACATATAACACATTTAAAATCCTGAGAAGAATATTTCAAGAAATTATCTGTTTAAGGGAAATAGCATGGGACCCAGATTTTACTCCCAACAGTATTGATGATGTTTTCAAGACACGGGAAGGTAAGGAAGGATGATTTTATCAAATGTATAATGAAGGAGTGGATTCTTTTGAAAATATAGCAAATAGATATGGTTTCCCTAGTAATCACTTCTATCGATATTTGCAAGTGAGAAGCTATTTGAGAGAAAAAGTGTCACATCCTGCCTAGACTTTCTGTTGGTGTTTGGATTTTAGTTTAGTTCCTTTTTTTATTTTGAAATGTTTTCTCCTTGTGTTTTGTTGCCTTGTGTTCTTTGGGTTTTCTGTGTTGCACTTGTGTTGGCTGGTCATTTGGTTAAGCTTGTTTATGTTATTTCACTTTGAAAGACTTTCTTGCTTTCTCGGTTGGATTTGGTTTGCTCTGTGTTTTCCCCATACCTGTCCGGTATCAGTCTCATTAGCCCTGCGCTGCTCCCAGTGTTTTTCCCAGCCAATCACTCCTAGCCTGCCCTTGTGTGTTGCCACCTGTTCCCTGTTATCTGATTAGTTCAGTTTGTATTTAAGTTCAGTTTTGAGTTCAATCCTTGTCGAATCGTCTGTTATGTTCAATTTGTTTTGTTCTGTCCTGTTCAGTCCTGCTCTGCTTTACGCTGCATTTAGGTTTGCTTTTTTTGACCTTCCAGCCATTTTTGGTTTGCCTGCACACTTATCATAAAGAAGTTTTCTTTACCTGCCTTGCCTTCGGTCTCTGCATTTGGGTCCACCTGCTCCTCAACCTTGACAAAAAGTGCAAATTAGAACTCTTGGAGATCTCCACCCCCTTTTGAGATACATGGTAAAGACTCACCAAAGCCATAACTTCAAAAACACAACTGGACAAATCTACCAATTACTTCAAGAAAACAAAATCAAAGATTTGTACTATATTAAAGAAAAAATGGGAGAAGGAACTGAAAACAACTATACCAAATAATGAGTAGAATCAGAGCTTTAAAGATATTTTCCTCTACATAAGATCACCCTATTGGCAGAAATATGCTTGGAAGATGAATATAAGGTACTTAAACCAGCAGTGCGGAACTATTATATATAAATGAATTCAAGCCCTTGTCAGATGAGTTCACACAGTGCTGATTAAGCCTGTCACTGCCAGATAAATATCTCTGTATTTCACAGTATATGGAGTTTTTAAATCTCATGTCAGGGGTGACATTCCTGTGCTGGCTGTTTGGCCGTTAATCAAAACAATTTATCCAGTGTTTTACAGCTGCAACAGTAGGTTACAGCCAGTGGTGTACTGGCATACTGGGACAAATCCCAGTGGGCCAGGAGACCATCAGAAAAATATGTTTTTGGGCCAGTGGATCATCAAAACATATCTGTTTTCACCAGCTGTGCCTGTCATTCAGGGTGCGCATGAGCGTGCTACATGCCTGTGTTAGGCTGACCGATTCACACCAAATCAGGCGTTGTGGGCGTGTTTGTGCTCTGGAACGTAACTGCTGTGAAACAATCAGAAAATAACGTTTTATTGATCAGATTCACCAGCTTTCTCATCGCTCCCTCTCTTCATTCACTCTCTAGCTCACTTGATCACTACTCTCTCGCTCTCAGCTCACTCTCTCGTTTTCTCGTCTCTTTTTAAAATGAGTTGGGAAGCCGACAGAAAAGTCTAACTTTACTTTTAACATTATCAAACAAAGAGAAATGTCCTCCCCTTCGTCCTAGTAACGTCTTTGTACTCAGGCAATCACAGCCGAGCGCCCCCCTTTTACTCTCACTGCCAGAAGGGGGAGACAAAAGTCCTGCACTCCAGCTTTAAGAACACCATTGACCATATCCAAGTATACACAAAACAATTCCAGTTGCTGGAAGGAATGTGGGGAAAATGACCTGCTGACTGTACACGTATATTCTTCACATGTAAAAAACAATACAAATGTCCCAAGAGCCTACAAAAGGAAGAATATCATTTTTGGATCCTGAGAAGTACAGCCCTCTGCAAATAACAAGAGGTTGGAAAAAAATCAGAACCTCTTAAGGTAAACAAGCAGCTAGAAACGGTAGAGGACATGTATAATATAAAAGGTAACTGAAAAGTTGTTGGAAAAAAGATGGGATTTCTTTAAATTAAGTAAAGGTAATTGACTAACTATATTATATAAACATTAATGAAATATTAGATGGATCATGCTTTGAGAAGATGATTTAAGTAATACATATGAAAGTGTAATGGAAAACTGTAGTAGGGGCCTACTTCTATAATGAAACATCAAAGCCTAACTTTTCTTTTTCCTTTTTTTTCTGTTTACCTGTTAAAAAATGTAGTCACTAACCTAATCCAAGTACTACAATATTAAAGCAATGTAACTTGATTACTCTCTTTAACCTCAATACCAAATATGCAAGTAAAGACAAAAGAAATATCAATAAGATGACAGAAGAATGCACCTAACCTTAGGGAAGAAAATGGGGAAACCAAGATTTTTAGCATCAAAAATGTGTCCTCTGCTCAGTGTATTTTTAAAGAAAAACTTGCTTTTCATTAAGCAAATTCTACAATGAAAGTTCACAACACATGATGTGCATTACAGAGAACATTCTCAGGGAAAGCCTCTGACCAAACAGCACTTGGCCCACTGGCTGTGTGAAGCTATCACACAGGCATACTGTATGTTGCAGCGGGGGAAGACCCCCACTGGCTATTTGTGACCACTCTATGACCAACTTTGTCCTCCTCCACAGCTCTTCTCAGAGGAATGGCAGTGGCAGACATACATGCAGCGGCATCATTGGCTTCACCGTGTCCTTTTACTGCATGATACATCTGAGTTTTCTCCAACTCATTCAGTATTGAATGTGCTCGACGACCAGTGACACACTGTCCACTCTGGGCACGTTAGGCACACAATCATCTTGGTGGAGAGCCGTTATGTGCGCTACAAGCTGTCATATACTCAAGCTCTCTTAACTTATTTGTACAAGTCTTTGGGACTGCCACAGTGCATAAAAACCATCTCTGCCTACTCCTAAGCTCACTGTGTGTGAACATGCGCCCGCTGTGCACACCTGCAGGCACCGTGTGGTATCATTCTCTACTCACACCATCGTGGATCATCCCTCTTGTTCCTACTCTGCTTATGTTTGGGACTTTTACAGTGCATGGTAGTATATTGTTTTTTACTTTAAAATGTATTTTAAAATTGTAATACTAATGCTAATTATCCCGATTTTCACTAAATGTATCGGTAATCTGATTGTCTTTTTTTTTTTTAACACTGTTTTTTTTTTTTTAACACTGTTCCTAGCTACAACAGCTAGCTAATTTACCTACAAACCAATTAGTTTTGCTAGTGTTGGTTATCCTCTGAAGCTGACAGTTAGCTACGCTGTTGAGAACAGGTAAACAATTTAAATGGTGTTTGGTTGGAGAGGTTAACTCAATAAAGTCATACACACAACAAGACCAAACACACAAAAGTTGGACTTACTTAAATGTCTGCAGCGGCTCAGTGGGTCTTGGTAAAACACGGTGCCTTTACTTTGAAAATCCCCGGGGCTAATTCCGCTGCCTCTGTTTCCTTTTACATAGTTTCATCTCCAAAGTGGTTAAAAGTTAGGAATTATGTTCATTATTTGTGCTATTTGTTTGTTTATTTATTTAGTTTAGCTCTCCTTAAATTGACCGCTGCAGCCAACATGCATCAAAACGCCTAGGTTCCACCGGGCACAACTGCATCACATTCCAGCTGCAATGAGGTTTTGTTCCGTCCTTTGCACGGCTTCTTACTCCACTGGGAGTGTTTCAGAAGCAGAGCGACTGCGGTGAAGCCACCCGCCTTTTAAATTCAGTTGCGCTGCTACAACAGTAATAATGGTAGCCTAAGCCAAAGGAGCTCCTTTAGGCCATTTTTAATTTTTCCTTGATTTTTGTGCTTCTACTAAGGTTAAGTAGGCTACGTAGTTAAATAGTTTCTTTGTCTCTTTTCATTGTGTTTATTGTTGATATGCGATCGGGTGTCTACACGGGGTGTGTTATTTTGAAAATTGACCGGATGCTCTATGCTATTCCTGTGTCTGGCTTCCTGCCCCGCTTGATCTGCTCTGTGCAGCTTGAAGCGGTTTCAATCAAAAATAGACTAGGTGCGTATGTTTAGTGGAGTGGAGAGCCGCTTCTGGGATGCTTCTGAAATGTGATGCAGCACGTCTGGTGGGATCACAAGCATTGACTAGAGTGGCTGCGATCAGCTCTGGCGGCCACATCTGAGCAGGAACACAACGCAGACGCGCCTGGTGGGATTACTTTGAAGGCGAGCTGTCTCTGTTTCTGGCTCTCAACTTCCTTTTTCAATTTACATTGTACAAGTTGGATAATGGAACAAGCTGATGCTTTGGCACACTGAATTGCATTGCACGTCTCAGGACAATGAAATTAGGAAATACCCCCAAAAATGTGATTTTTCATTATACAACGTGAACAACTGCAGATGAATTATACTTAACGCACAGACCATACACTGTGTTTTCTGTATGGGTCAAGGATAACAAAAAGTAAAAAGGTGGAACAAAAACATCTTATATTTTCTTCAATCATCATTTATGTGCCTTTTAATAATTCTTTGTGTTATTAGATTTTGTGTATATAATGTGATGTTTTCTGTTCATATGTATCTCATATTGTGTCTTAATGTCTTTTTATTTCATATGTAAAAACACTTTCTTCCTGAAAGGTGCTATACAAATGAACTTGCCAGTAACACTGTACTTTAAGTTCCCCTATTTAGCATTTATAAGCAATTTATAAACAGTTACTTAAATGGTTTATAATGCAATGTAATGTAGTTGTTAGCAGATAGAGTGTTTATTGATGTATTTGAGAACAACACATTTTAGTGTATTATAAACCATTTATTAAATGTTTGTATAATTTTTTAAAAAGGCTAAAAAGGGGGAAAGGTAAGTGTTAGCAAAATTAAGTTGATGTGAATCATATAAAGGCATTTATGCCATTTTAGGACTATTAGTGTACAAGTACGTAAACATGCTGACTGTCAGAACGCAGTTATGTACACAGGTAGACATTAACTATTTGAACAGGATGGGCTGTAGATTCTATGGTTTCCAAAGCCGTAAATCAGAATTGACCATTGGTACCAATATTGTAGTGTATGATAATTTTATCACTTCATCATCACTATCATCAGTGCTCTATCAGTATGAGTGTCTAATAATACTGCAGAAACAGAATTTAAAATTATTGTGAAATTGTGAAACATTTGAGACATTCAAATCACAGAATATTCTGTCTGACACATGTCTGTACAACAGCGGAAAATCATCTCTTTCTCATCACAGACAACTTGACCCATTACCCCAACTGACACTGTCCATATGGCATGGAGGACATTGAGATGTGTGTGTGTGTGTGTGTGTGTGTGTGTGTGTGTGTGTGCTGGGGCTGGAGCCAGCCAAGCGGCAGGTATAACTGTCTAAAGCACATGTTGTCTATCGCAGCTTTGATCCCAACTCCCCCGAGGGAACTGTCTCATTAACCAGACGGCCACATTGACCTACAGCCCCACATAACAACAACAACTCCACATTTGTGTGTGCATGCTTGATTTTAAATTGGTATATTCTTTTTTTCACATAGTCTACACTCAAAACCCAATTTTGCAAAGTGAAAATAAGAAAGGCATCCCTCCTATAGATACAAATGTAGCCTATGCATCCAGTACTTCATGAAATATCATGAAAAGTCATCAAGTTATAAACATTTTTACCAAATGTCATGTCCAGTCTGAAATTTACTGGCTTAATCTAATGTGCTTATTTTCCCTTATAGTTGGTTACCAGCTGTGGTTAGATACACTGATCCTGTGAACCAAGTTTAGTGCAAACTGGTTGGCAAAAAAAGCCGGAAGAAAAAAAGCCTATGCCCCCTGTGGCAATGGCAAAATCACACCATGATTTCTTATTAGAAAGTGGGCAAATATATGGAGGAGAACAAAACAACACAAAACAGACATCCAGTTCTACAATATTAAACCCCTAAAGAGGAAAAAATGCTGACACAGCAAGACAAGTACTGGAGCTGCTCTAAATAAAATATCCTCAGGAAATGGATTGTTATGAGACATGGACCCCATTTCCACCTGGTATTAACATATGGTCTGTATCTGGACATCTTATCTGGATAAGGAAAAACACATGTTAATGCAGGTGTAAATGCACGCATAACACATTGCAATCAAAAAAAAAAAAAAAGATGGTTTGGCTGTGTTCAGACGCCGTTGCGGCTGCAGCTGAATTACATATGACCACAGCACAATTCTGAACGTTGGATTTGACTCACTGGTTTTTACAGCTTTGTGTTTTGGTCGGACGCAACCAGTAGAGATCATTGAGATCACCACAGCGTTTAATTGGCTTTAAAACCAGGTGTGTGTACATGATATGAGCACATAGAACAGTATCCGCGAGGGGAAAAGCATCCTCACAAGGGAGCATTTCTGCTCCATGTGCACAAATGTGGTCCCACGAGCCCAGGGCTGTGACGAGTGCGAGCTCGACCCTCCCTACGTGCTTGCAGATGCTCAATACTCGCTTGCTCGTCAAGTTGAATTTTGAGATTTTGGAGGCGAGGATGGCATAGATAGCTGGCTGATGTCTTGTTTAATGGTGGTTGGCAAACAGCTTTTAGATGCATTACTGCCACCTTCTGGATTGGATACTGCAGTAATACCACAGTAATGCCACAGCAGCAGTGAAGGGCGGTGAAATAATATATCCAGGAGCAGCTGCAGTGTGCACCAACAACCACCAGGTGGCACATAAGCAGTCGAGATAGAATAGGATCTTGACATAAGTGCAAGTGAGCAACGCAAGGCATTGAGGGACATTAGGACACGGACGCTACGGTAGAGTAGTATTAGTAGAGGAGGTAGACGTGGTGGTGTTTATCTTATCCAACTTTAAAACACGGTGGAATGGTGAATGCTTGCTGTATTATCAACTGCCATAACCATTCTCACGACTGGAATGGGAAACAGATCACTAATGGAGTGTGATTTTTCAGCTTTCCAGCTTGGAAAAATAGTTAAAGAGGCGTTGCATGGCATGGGTAGCAGCTGTTAGACAAAAAACATCCTCTTCAAGATACTGAACCCCAAATTGCTCCTGATGGCTGTGCCATCAGTGTATGAATGTGTGTGAATGGTTAGATTTCCTCTGATGGGCAGGTTGGGACCTTGTAGGGTAGCCCCTGTACCCATTCAGCGTATGAATGTGTGTGAATGGGTGAATTGACTTGTAGTGTTAAAAGCGCTTTGAGTAGTCGGATGACTAGAAAGGCGCTATACAAGTACAGTCCATTTACCATTTACCATTCAGCAACATTTCCTGACACGTTTGTTTGTTCACGTCTTTTTCACACAAGTAAGTTGTAATCAAAACACATTTAACTGTTATAAGTACAACACTTTCCCCTGGCCCCCGGTGTGCATGAAAACGCACTTCCAGCCAGGTGAGTGGTGGTAGGGGGTGTGAAACAGAAGCTTACTGCATTCCATGCAATCTATTAACATATCTATTCAAATTGATGTTGACTACAGTAGCCTAGCAGCAGTAAACATACTGCGCCTACACCTTCAGACAGCACAGCAAAATGGTGACCAAAAAAGCGGTAAGATACCATAATGTTCGAAAATCGTTTTGGTAACACTATAATAAGGGTACAAATTATATACTTAAGTAATGCTTAACTAATGCATGAATTAATGCAGGATGTATCATGAATTCCTGTTGCTCACCAGTAACAAATGATCAAGTCACTACTTGGTACTTTAAATTCCTCACATAGTAATTATTGATTCTATTCTTAATTATGGAGTCATGCATTAGCTAACTTAGCTTCTGTATTTCAGTCAATTCCATTTTGAGTGGATCAACATTGGCGGTGTGGACTTATGACTTACTTATCTCTGTTAAAAAAATTTGTCCGGCACCCCATGGACCATGCAGGGGGAGCATCATTTGTCTTATCTGCTGTGCCAGAGAACTAAGAAACTTAGAGTTAGAGTTGTCAGCATGAAGGCTAGGATGGCAGTTTGAGAGAGGAGAGCCAGGGACAGAAGGACAAACTGGTAAAAGAGATCAGAGAACTGCAGGTGGTTCTGGATGTGCAGACAATGCAGCATGTCTCTGTGAACTCGCCAGAGAGACCACAATTAACCCCCAGACTCACCTCAACACTGTTCTCTGAGGGAGAACACTGTTCTCCCTCAGCCCTCTCTGTCATCTCGGCTGACAGCATTCATTTTTATCCACTTTCTCTGGAGCATCTGGACCTGGAAATACACGAGGTTGGACAGGAGGTTCAAGAGATTTCCAACTATGGGAGTGCGAGATATGAAGGTGGTGGTTGACCACATCAATGAGGTGCTGCAAACACTGTGTCAGTTTGCAATTGGACTCATTCGTTAGGCTATAGGCCTAATTTGTGGAATTTTATAACAATTTTATAAAACATTTTATAATAATCACTTTTTCTGTGATGGTCACACATTATTTTATGGTACACTAATAAAGTATAATAAATTATGCTGTGATCAGACACTACATTTAATGCTAACAAAATGGGCCTATCACATCATGATATTAAATGATATATAACCAAGGTATAGTTTAAATTAAGCTCTGTAACAGCTTTTTGTCACCGCCCCCTGCTGCTGCCACCTGACAGTTGAGCTTAGTTAATAAGAATGTTCTGTAATCAATCCAAACCCTAATCTTTAGGAGTTGAATGAAAAGTAATACAAATAGAAGCTTTTGAGATTATTTAAAGATAGGTTTGAGCATCACTGTTGCTCTGCCGTGAAACTCTTGAGTTGTGTCGCCCCAAATCCACAAACTGAAAGAAGGACAGAATCTCAGACGGACTGATGTGATCTATCACAACAGCACTGCAGTTTCATACCGGAGTGGAGACAGATTACAGATTAAACTGAAGTGTATCAGTCACAAATTTTATATTTTATTATATCTATCTGATTCACCATCTAGTTAAATTCTGTGTTAATTGTAGGTCTGAACAACAAAAGAATCACAAACAACTTTCTTCATTTCAGTCATACAGCAAGACTTATGAACAGCGTGTGTGTGGTGTGAGTGAAAGAGAGAGTGGATGTGTGTGTGTGGGGGGTCATTTGCTGCGTCAAACACAATAGGAGGGTTAATTGTGTATTTGAATAGGAGGTAGAGAGGTGACAATGTGTATATCATTTGGCTGTTCAGCTACCTTAATGACTGGCCCAAACATATGCATATTTCCATTTGATTGAATGGTGTAACCATAAAAAACATACAGTAGGCCTATTTTGAGAGAGAGGGACAGAGCTTACACTGGTTCCAGGTTGATATACAGTGAAGAAGTAATTGTGTGCATGATGGTGACCTTATCTGCTGTTAACAAGGCATCTACTGTAGACATAAAGTAGCCTATGCTACTTTATGTCTACCCTAACTCAACAACTCACAAAACTGTCTGATGACTTTCTCCATAGGAGACAAAGGATCAAACCAAAAAGGATCAAAAGATAAAGACACACTTCTGTGGGGGTTTCCTGTGGGTGTGAAAATTGGGTGACAACACTATGACATGTCTAGAATTCCCTTTGTTGCTGGTTCCCTTCTGTTACTTGGCTGAATAAAACATCCTCTTTCACTTGTTTTTGTAATTTGGTCATACAAAACAGGAAAGTAAGATTAAAAAAACGGACTTAATTTGCCTGTTATTTCTCACATTCCCAAACAGATCATTAGCATTTGAGAGCAGACAGAGTAGCTTCGCGATCTGGAAAGCTCCTGGCAGACGGCCTGGCTGTTTACATCAACAAATCGTGGTGCCAAGATGCCGAGGTGGTCTCTACACTCTGTTCACTGCACATAGAGTTCATGACGGTGAAGTGCCAACCCTTTTACTTGCCGCGGGAGCTGACGGTGATTGTCATTACGGCAGTCTATGAACCACCGAGTGCTAGTGTGAAGGAGGCTATGAGTGAATTCTACAACACCATCAGTGAGCAACAGACAGCTTACCCCGATGCATTCTTCATTGTTGCAGGATATTTCAACCAGGCAAGTCTCAAGTCTGTTTTACCAAAGTTCTACCAGAAAGTGAATTTTGCAAAAAGGGGCAATAACACATTAGATCTAGTTTACACAAACATCAAGAACGTCTATAAAGCAGTCCCCCTCCCCCACATTGGCAACTCTGACCACCTAAACTGTTATTCTAACACCTGCATACACAGCTCGGATTAAATGAGAGAAACCAGTACTCAGAGAAGTCACAATGTGGCCACAGGAGGCAATTCCATCACTACAGAACTGCTTTGTAAACACACAATGGGACATCTTTAAAGTGGCAGCAACATATGATAACATCACTGACTTGCAGGAATATATGGAGTCTGTCAAAGGCTATATATAAGGCTAAGTGATGTGATGATGATGATGATGTGACTGAGGAGGTCTGTTTACTGCTGAGAATCCAAAATGATATGTTTAGATCCTGAGCCACTGCAGCCTTTTCGCCTCCCTGGTACCCCTGGGCAGATTTTTCCTCGCCAGTGTGTTTCCGGCGAGGAAAAATCTGTGAAGAGGCTGTATGGACAGAAACTCAACAGCCACTTCACTGACAATAAAGACACACAGAGCTTGTAGCAAGGATTCAGAACAATAACTGACTACAAGCTCCCTCCCCTGCAGGCATGCCATAAAGACCCCTCCTTACCAGACAAACTCAATCACTTCTAGCACGTTTTGAGGTAACCAACAACAACCGGGCACAGATATTCCCACCACCATCCCGGTGACCAGGTACTCCAGTTGTCCACAGCTAAGGTAAAGAGGGCCTTCGCCAGCATCAACCCATGCAAAGCCGCAGAGCCGGACAACATACCTGGGCGTGTTCTTAAGGACTGTGCAGAACAGCTGAAAGATGTTTTTGCAGACATCTCACTCAGTCAAGCAGTGGTGCCCACCTGCCTCAAAAGCACCACCATCATTCCCGTGCCCAAAAAGACAAACCCAGCCAAATGATCCACAGAAGATGCGATATCTACCACACTCCACCTCACTCTGTCACATCTGGAAGGGAAGAGCACCTATGCCAGGATCCTCTTCATCGATTTCAGTTCGGCATTTAATACCATCATACCACAACAGCTGGTGGAGAAGCTGAGGTTGCTGGTTGTGGACACTGGCACCTGTTACTGAGTCCTCAACTGAGCACAGGTTCACCCTGCTAACACATGATGATGATACTGTTAATGATGATACAACAGTAGTGGGTCTCGTCAGCAATAATGATGAATCTGCATACAGGATGGAGGTGGAGCAGCAAATGGCCTGGTGCAGATCCCACAATCTCTCCCTCAATGTCAACAAAACAAAGGAGATGGTGATTGACTTCAGGAGGGACAGCAGGCAACATCATACTCCGCTGACCATTGATGGTGCTGCTGTGGAGTGGGTCAGTAACATAAAGTTCCTAGCAGTACACCTGGCGGCTCCATCCGCTCTCCCCATTCCAGCCCTCATCACCTTCTACAGAGGCACCATTGAACTGAGACACGCACTTTCTCTCCAAATGCATTTTAATGCACTGTGCTGCTAACGTGTGCGGTTCGTTTTTTTTTTTTTTTGTTTTGTTTTTTTCTCTTTGGGATTTACATGTTTAGATCATTTTTAAGGGAATTTCTGGATATATATCTTTATCCTTTCTGTTGTTGTTGCACTGCTGTGGGCTGGAAGGAACAGCGTTTCATTTTTTTGTGAATGCAAGTACACAAGAAAATGACTAAACTAAATAATATACTTGAAGTATATATCATTGATTACCAAGATTATCTTGAAACTGACAGTACTGTATACTATTGTATATGAAAGTAAAGTCAAGAAGGCGCTTCACAGAAAGCTGTTTATATAGGAAACACATTCACAAATTCAGTCACTGAAAAGATTGCAGGACTACAGTAGAAGAGTAATTCTTTGAAGCAAAGGACGTGTCTGAGAGTGTGTTTACAGTATGTGGGTGCATGTAATGGGGTGTGGGGGATGGGGCTTGAAAATGTTTTTATCTACAAAAGGGGGGGCCTGCAGAAAAGGTTTGGGAACCTTTTATTTTAATTAAATGTCAATAAATCAGATTAAATGTTGTTTCTGGAATATGATAAATGCATTCAAATAATTTTAAAGACTGTGTAAAGCAATAATAAATACGTATTCTGAGTTTGTCACACCACAGAAAAATGTATTAACCACCCAGCCAAATTTGACTGATTAACAAAATCGCCAAGTATATAAAATTAGGTTTCAAAATCGTGGAAAAATAAGCAGTATTCTCCGCTCTGAAACACTGGGGGTGTGTCCGCTGAAGGCACTGAAAGCATGGCCCAACTGAACAGACACTGAGTTAACAATGCTCATATCAAACTCCTGTATAAAGATACACAATTTAAAAGGCCTTGTTTGTAGGTGTAAGGCAAGCAACAATGTTTTAAAAATACAGTAATGTTAAGAGCCACTGTTTAACTAGGCACATATTTTGTAGGTAAATGTGGACTTGTTTCAGTAAAAATGTAACTTAAATGAGCAGTTAACAAGCGAACCAAAATTGAGTTCAGTGCACTTAAAGGTCCAGTGTGTAGGATTTAGTGGCATCTTGCGGCGAGGTTGCAGATTGCAACCAAGTGAATACCACTCCCCTCACCCTCCCCTTCCAACTGTGTAGGAGAACCTACAGTGGCCGTAAAACTCGCGAAAAAACGTGAAAGGCCTTCCCTAGAGCCAGTGTTTGGTTTGTCTGTTCTAGGCTACTGTAGAAACATGGTGGTGTGACATGGTGGGCTCCATGGAAGAGGACATGCTCCCTATGTAGATATAAAGGGCTCATACTAAGGGAACGAAAACACAACAATTCTTATTTTCAGGTTATTATACACTAATTAAAATATACTTATGGATGTTATATTCCATTTCTGCCATGTCTGTTCTGTTTTGCCACTAAATTCTACACCATCAGGAGCAATTTGGGGTTCAGTATCTTGCCCAAGGACACATGTGGACTGGAGGAGCTGGGAATCGAACCGCCAATCTTCCGATTAGTGGACGACCCGCTCTACCTCCTGAGCCACAGCTGCCCCCTTTAATGTTACTCACTCCTGTGCTGAAAAGCACCCCTCTGGCTGGGGACCTCCCAGCTGCACAGTCGGTGCTGAAGCCAAAGCAGTGGGCAGGCAGTGGTGGGCGCTGCCGGCGCCGTGTCCATTGACTCCGCCCATCCTCCCAGCCGGTGCTGAGGCCAAGGCCAGCATGTTACCTCCCATCAATGGACGCTTCAGCTGGGTTTAAATTCCTTTGAGCACTAACATTGACCGAAAATGGCCACATTCACCAGCAACAGCAGATTATCTGAAGTGAATCCCAGCTGTCTCCGACGAAAGTTTGTAAAACTACGCAGTGTAAAAATAGTAACTATGAGTATGTGCATTCTAGTGTTTATATATGCAAGTCACCCCTCTATATCATAGAGCCACCATTTCAGGCCCGCCCAAAAAAACCTGAACACAGAAATGGTGAAAAACTGTTTAACGCTCTAACTCCACAATTCAGTACTATATAGTTCACAGTCTTTTCACGTTTTCAGCAATTATTTTCTAACATGTATAATGTGTTTGAAAAGAAATATCTCATTTTCCTTTACACAGACTTTAATAGAGTCTAAATTACAGCTGTGCCCAAGTTTACGCATCCACAAACTTTAGAGGGAAAGTCAAGAGGGAAGAAAAAGAACCAAAATTCTCCCCCGGTGCGCCACTCAGGCTGCCCGTCCAAGCCTGAGCAGGGTTCTGCCTTCTGTGCACCCGGCAGAGAAACAAGCGCAACCAGGGCATGAATGTCACTGGGGTGCCGCAAGATAAACACTAAACACCACGTCACTGATGTCAAACTTCATGTTACACATCTTATTTTAGTTTATTTAATTTAGTTCACAGAAGAGCTGTTTAAGTTAAATGTCAGCCGAAATGAAAAGTTTCTCTTTAGGAGTCATACAACATACATACATCCAGTTCTCACAGCTCCACTTCCCATGGAGTCAACCAGTGGAAATATGGACATCGTCACTCTGCCGTGGCTGACCGCATTGCGGTCAACGGGGATGTATAGTAAAATTCTGTCAAGAAGCACTCTGTTGCCACCTAGCATCTACAGTTAGGTAGTGCAGCCCCCATGTTTACCGCCGCGGCAGCACTGTAGTAACACAGCGGTAAAGCAGACAAATGAAGCGTGAAACATCTGTATCATATTCTCCTATTAATTCCTGTCTTTTCTAAAAATCTGAAAATAGTCCTGTACCCTACATCACCTGAACTCCTGTTTCATGTGATTGTAATAGTGTCTGTCCCTCTTGTTGTTTTCTAGGACAGTATAAAAATACATGCTCCACCGTTTCCTGTAGTCCGCAATCTTCACATCTACCCGCAGCATGCTTATTCATTATGTTTAATGTA
Source organism: Scomberomorus guttatus (assembly GCA_038419695.1). Taxonomy (NCBI): domain Eukaryota; kingdom Metazoa; phylum Chordata; class Actinopteri; order Scombriformes; family Scombridae; genus Scomberomorus; species Scomberomorus guttatus. The sequence goes on from CM076445.1 coordinate 3,398,306, forward strand.
CTGTTCAGACTGGTGTGACCAAACCTCATCCTTGATATAATGTCCTCCTCCTTTCTATTTCTAATGCTTCCTTTCATTTCACCTCCTTTTATTTCAATGCTGTAGTAGTATTGGCCCTTATTGATTTGATTATACTTTTAACCTGAGCCTTGCTATATTTTACAACCATACTTATTTCTCTTTTTCTTGTTGCTCCTTTTGCGTATTTATCTGCCAGCACATTTCCATCCACACCAATATGTGGAGGAATCCACAAGAATTTAATTTCTATTCCTGACCTCTTATTTCTGAATATTGTTTGAGCTATGTCAAGTACTAGTCTTGCCTTGTATCTGACTGCATGTATTTAATACTTGTTAGTGCACTACTGGAATTAGAACCTATCAAAACTTTGATTGATTTGACTTCCTCTATCCAGCTTAGAGTTAAAATGGTTGTTCTTTCAGGCAACTGCCTGTCTGGACTGTGGCAGTGATCAAACCAAACAGCCAATGAAAGGTCACGGTCAGTATTCAAAGTGACCAATCAAAAGAGTGGAGACATTAGCCACTGTCTATTCCATCCCCACCTCCAAAGCCTAAAAAGTCAACCTCACGAGCATGCATGTTGTGTGCAGTGTGCCCCCATTCTTTAAAAAAAGAATACTGCTATGTCATGATGCGTGTCAGAAAGCTACAGACCAGGCTCCCCCACCCCCCAACACACAAACACACACGTAAAGTAGATCTGTAGGGTTGTGAAATGATTAACAGGGTAGGAATGCAGAAGAAAGAAACATATTTGTGCTACACAAAATAGTTTTTTTCTTTTTTTTTGTGAATTACAGGACAATATTATCTATTAATACATTAAAATAAAACAATCTGAACTGTGCAAGGGGTCCCAAGGAGATATGGTTTTGTTGTAAAGGGTCATGAGTCAAAATGATTGGGAACCACTGATTTAGATAATGCATCCAGATTCAGATCGCTCGTTAATACCAAGCGTAAATGGGGTCCTGAAGTCTAGTAGTCTAGTCTGTTTCTAAGGCGGATAGGATCCAGAATGTGTTACTGTCATAAATAATAATTCTGTAATAATAATCACCTCCCAGTGGCTGAAGACCAGCTGTGGACTGGCCAATCCACTGGTCCTCTTGCGGATCTCGTCAGCAAATCCAAAGCTCTCAGCAACAGGCAGAACGGCCTTTATAATGAACATGTCTGTCCCTTCCTTCATCTCTTCATTGAGGACGTGACCCTCTCGCTTCCCCAGGACACCATATACTCGACCTGGGGGGGGGGGACACAGGATCAGGACACACCCAATACACACAAAAGAACATAATCAGATTCCCTGCAAGACTGTTTTCAAGAAATAATTTTTACAGGTGATGACATTTTCAACAATTTGGAGACTGAGATTCAAACTCTACTTCACTGCCGCTAGGCTGAAGGTTTCTTTTGCATGAGCGAGTGACTTAGACTATATTTACCTGAATATACACACGTGGACAAAATTGTTGGTACCCCTCAGTTAATGAAAGAAAAACCCACAATTCTCACTGAAATCATTTGAAATGTACAAAAGTAACCATGAATAAAAATTTATTGAAAATTGAACAATCAAAATCAGCCATTACTTTTGAATTGTTGATTAACATAATTATTTAAAAAAATGAAACTAATGAAACTAATGAAACAGGCCTGGACAAAAATGATGGTACCCATAATTTAATATTTTGTTGCACCACCTTTTGAGGCAATCACTGCAATTAAACGATTTCTATATTTGTCAATGAGCCTTCTAGATCTATCAACAGGTATTTTGGCCCACTCCTCGTGAGCAAACTGCTCCAGTTGTGTCAAGTTTGATGGGTGTCTTCTCCAGATGGCATGTTTCAGCTCCTTCCACAGATGTTCAGTGGGATTCAGATCTGGGCTCATAGAAGGCCACTTCAGAATAGTCCAACGCTTTTCTCTTAGCCATTCTTGGGTGTTTTTGGCTGTGTGTTTTGGATCGTTGTCCTGTTGGAAGACCCATGACCTGCGACTGAGACCTAGCTTTCTGACACTAGGCAGCACATTTCTCTCCAGAATGCCTTGATAGTCTTGAGATTTCATTGTACCTCGCACAGATTCAAGACATCCTGTGCCAGATGCAGCAAAGCAGCCCCAAAACATAACTGAGCCTCCTCCATGTTTCACCGTAGGGACAGTGTTCTTTTCTTCATACGCTTGATTTTTGAGTCTATGAACATAGAGTTGATGTGCTTTACCAAAAAGCTCCAGTTTTGTCTCATCTGTCCAAAGGACATTCTCCCAGAAGCTTTGTGGCTTGTCAACATGCATTTTTGCAAATTCCAGTCTTGCTTTTTTATGATTTGCTTTCAACAGTGGTGTCCTCCTTGGTCGTCTCCCATGAAGTCCACTTTGGCTCAAACAACGACGAATGGTGCGATCTGACACTGATGTACCTTGGCCTTGGAGTTCACCTTTAATATCTTTGGAGGTTGTTCTGGGCTCTTTGGTTACAATTCGAACTATCCGTCTCTTCAACTTGTCATCAATTTTCTTCTTGCGGCCACGTCCAGGGAGGTTGGCTACTGTCCCGTGGATCTTAAACTTCTGAATAATATGTGCCACTGTTGTCACAGGAACTTCAAGCTGCTTAGAGATGGTCTTATAGCCTTTACCTTTAAGATGTTTGTCTATAATTTTGTTTCGAATGTCCTGGGACAATTCTCTCCTTTGCTTTCTGTTGTCCATGTTCAGTGTGGTACACACCTTGTCACCAAACAGCACAGTGACTATTTGTCACCCTTTAAATAGGCAGACTGACTGATTATGAGCTTGAAGACACCTGTGATGTCAATTAAAGGACACACCTGAGTTAAACATGTCCCTCTGGTCAAATTATTTTCAATCTTTTATAGGGGTACCATCATTTTTGTCCAGGCCTGTTTCATTAGTTTGTTTTTTTAAATAATTATGTTAATCAACAATTCAAAAGTGATGGCTGGTTTTGATTGTTTACTTTTCAATAAATTTTTATTCATGGTTACTTTTGTACATTTCAAATGATTTCAGTGAGAATTGTGGGTTTTTCTTTCATTAACTGAGGGGTACCAACAATTTTGTCCACGTGTGTAAGACAACCCTAATTATAGGATGACCCCAGCCTTTCTGAATTTAAATGCACTCAGAATAAAACAAGCCATGCAGATATAAATATTTGACACCTTTTTAAATGCACTGTAACATTGAATTACAAAATACAGCAAATCAATAATAATAAATCTACAAATGTTTGAATTATTTTAATGAAATACTGTTAACTATAGCCTAGTTTTTAATTCCATTATATGATCTCTAACAGAATCAGCTTTAAACGATGAATTAATGTATTAACCAACCATCATGAGCCAACAGGGAAACTACCTTTAACGACGACCTTAATCCAATCATTTTAACCAAGATGAAACAACGACTCTTTGTTATTGTTCAATGAGTCTCTGTCCTGGATGTGCTTTCAAAGCCTTGTGGGAGCTGTAGTTAACGAATGCTAACAAAAGTATTAATGTTTTTTCTTTAATAAAATGATGAGGTGCTCAGCTTTTACTATCCAGTGCAGCACTAGATACTCATGTAGCTTAGAATATGGGCAGAAAACTTTAGAAACAGGTTTAAGCTCTTCAGGAAGACAGCATTGAAAACCCTTTGAGTTACAGAAGATAGTAGGAAAGGCTAGCTTAGAGAGTGGAATTCCACTGATTTCCTCCAGCAGCCAATAATATCTATTTTCCAGACGTTTAGCTGTTTGATCTGTTGCATTACCGTTAATAAGAAGCATCTTGCATTCATTAATGTGTCTGTCAGTATGTTATCTGACTAAATTCATGTAAAATCCTCTGAGAATTAGACAAGACACAGCAACAAAACAACTGGACAAACTAGGAAAACATGCAGGCAACATGCTGACATTTATAAAAAGGTAAGCTAATGGAACATTATCAAGTGCTGTGGATGTAATGTTAAAGTTGCTTTGAGTTGGCCACCTCTCCTGTTGCCAGCAGAAAGAATGAGTCAGTTCCAGGTTTAATGTTGGCAGTCAACCATCTAAATCTTCCTCTAGATGTTCACTAAAGAAATATAAATATGTTATCCCATGTTTGCTCTCCCTCAAGATAAATCCAGACAGTGAACAGGTGATGGACAAAAACAACATCTGTAACCATGGTAACTGCACGCAAGAAACATGGCAACAGCTGCATCCTCAGAATGCTTTGTAAGCATAAAAATGCATGACAAGCAGTGAGACTACAAAAAGTAATCTGATACCCTCATAAATAAAGCTAACTTTTTTGAACAAAATACCATCTTTGTCTCAATGTTCCTCCACTGCAGCTTAGCAAGAAACACTGTCCCAGGAAGCACAAACAGGGACATTTTTTGTACTAAAAAGGCTGTAACTGAAAGAAACCCACTCCGAATGCTGATACCTCATATAAGCTTTAGCTGACTTTTAGAATGCATTTTTACACATAACAGGAAGTGTGGATTTTGTCTCCCATCTCTTCCATTGGAGTCGCACTAGGAAGGAAACTCTTCATGGCCAGTAATGACCAGTAATTCTTTCTATGTACATATGGCATGTGAGAGTTGAATAAGACAGACTTGTGAACCTATTCTAAATCCTGATATGATCCAAAAAGAACTTGGACGTAGATAGCAGTGCGTCCGCACAAACATCAGGTGTCTGCGTATAGTCTTGTGAACATCACACAGACCCTTATGGCTATGCATGTGTGGAAAGTATAATTTGTAACATTCTATGTGGTCAGACAATAAACTACCACACTATATTTTGATGAAACTAGCCACATGTGATGTGAAGAAGGAAGCCATTGATGAGTTCGACCTATGCAATCACATAACAATAGGTATAGTCAGTATCAGGTACAGTAAATCAATGCACGTAGTCTAGTGTATGTAATTAGAGATGCATTAATTATGTTCATAGGCTAGAATTGGCCGTGACACCTGAAGATTTCCCCCAAATTAAAATTTGATCCCAAGAGCCTCTTGTAATATGTCAGAAAGAAAAATTAGTTGCTTCCCAGTTTTTTTTTCCACATTCACAGACATGAGGGAGTTAAATCTAAAGGATCGTAGCTGAATGGACCATTTGAAAATTAGGGTTTTCCAATAAACCCACACTAATGGCATAAATCTATACAGCTCAGTAAAGTAGCTGATCTAATTGGACGCAGGGTAGAATCAGCATCAGCAGAGGTATTAATGCTTCTCAAACAGTCAGACGGTGCCAAAAGTCAAAGAGATTTTTGGATATTTTTCAGTTAATGGCTCACTTAATCGGTCTGCTCAGAATCAGCTGACAAAGGAATTCTTTGTGTAACAAGCTGCTGTGGCTACTAACAAGCCTGGAGCTATTGTTTACCAACACACTAAATGGCATTTCAAGCCTCATTTTCATCTTAATGACTTTCAGAGGACAACAATTTGGGGGTGTTGTGGAGCATTAGTCAATACTGAGCAGTGAGGACAGAGCTCTGCGGGCTCACCTGTTGTTTGGATGCTGTAATTACTAACTGTGACATTTTCAGGATGTCTTGCTCATGGAAATGAGAGTGGTGAGGCAGTCCCGAATAACATGATTTTTTTTTGTTTGCTTTATTTGGCAAATAATGACAGTAATTGAGTGGGATCCTTTGATTAGAAGTGACCCTTGTATTAGTATGGACTAAGGATCTGTGACACTACTTTGGAGGAGATACACCTGATTGAACACCTACTATGCTGCCTTTCAATGATGCATTATCATCTTATTTATAGTTTTGAAAGCAACACATGCTTCTAACAGGAATAACTGCTGCCAAAAATGCTAGCTTCACACTGGCAACCTCCTCACTCTAGCTCAGTAGATACACTGATTATGAACTATCTGTGCCAAGGATGATGGCAATATCTCCTTGAAGAGTGGCAGGAGTTTGTCAACAATGCTCTCTAGTCTCTTACCCAGCACCTCAGCGGTGGCCATGATCTCGCAGGTATACATGGCGGCCATGAGTCTCTGGGGTTGAGCCTGGAAGGCGTGACGGCACGCCTCCTTCATGGCAGCAATCAGCTGGCCTGAGACAGGCCCGTAGCAGTCTACAGAGGTAGCCTCTGGCCTGCGTCTGGCCTGGTTTGGCCCAATTGCTGCGCCTTCCGCCTGTGCAGATGTCTCACTGTCTCCTGCCACTTTGTGGTCTGCTAAAGCCTCATGGGATATCAGGTCCTCCTCCAAGGAGTTCTGATGCTGCGATGGGGCTGAAGACTGGATGTCCCACCTCACTACAGAAAAACAGACTCCCATCAGGGGCTCCTCACACATAGGCCCTGACAGGGTTGCTAGCTGGAAGCCGCTGACGATGCTGTTGTCAAAGTCTCGTAGAACAGGGGCCTGAGATCCAGCCTCACCAGCTTTATCTCCCCTGCTCAGAAACTGCCACACAGAGGGCCGTTGGTAGCCCTCCACACTGTTCAGCAGAATGTTGGGGCCATACCTGAAAACATTAAACATTAATACAATGTATGAAAAATAATTAATTTGAATACATACACCAGGAACACAGCACAGCCTTTCTTAAAACAAAATATCATTTTAAATGACACTTGGACACAACAAGCTGTAAACACAACACTGACATTTGATTTTCACAAAAAGCTTTCTATTAAACATCCAGCAGACACAGAGCAACATTAGCATTCATTTGGAGTTTGCGTTTGTGTCCACCTGATAAACAGAAGTCCAATATGCACTCTCCTTTTAGCTCCTGTTTTAGGTCTTTACCATTTCCTGAGAAAAAATATTAATATTTATGTAACATATTTTTTTATATTTATATAAAATATTTATATAATTTTATAGTTTCTTTAGCTGCTAAATTCTCCACTATGTTCACCATCTAGTCTCTTATAACCCCACTCAGACCAACCCAGTTTTAGAGCTTTTCCACTGAAAACAGGCTTCTAATTAAAATATGATTTAATATGTTTATAAAAACAGGTCAAATTTGGAATAAAGGCCTGGTTCTTTCTGCAGCTGAAAATATAAAAAATAAATAAAGGCCACCATTCCTTTAGGAAAAGGTCAGTCTACTCTGTTCTGTTCTGTTTTTCTAATCATTAATAGAATGTTACATTACATGTGAACCAGCGTCACTACAGACCTGCGAGGCCCAAAGGCCCAGATACGCTCCACAGCATTCCTCCACTTCCTCCCCTGCAGCAGGCTCTCCAGCTGGGCCTTGAGTCCAGTGATGGCTTCCAGGGTCCTGGGGCTGACCTCCAGACTCCTCCCCTCCCTCAGGGACATGTTGACCTGCTCCAGAGTCCGAATTAGCTCCGAGCTACTCTCCAACAGACTGGTCACCTCTGACAGGACAGAAAATATCATCCACAAGGCTATTCGGAATGGTGGAATTAAGGTATGAGACACTTGACACCTCAGTAACTAAAGTCTTCATTATAGTTTCTATTGTTTAAGAAAATATGTTTTTGAATATTAGTTTTACTTCAGTGGCCCTTAACCTGGTCTCCCTGACACAGTGAGTCGGTTTTTTACCAAAACACATCATTAACAGCATTCACCAGGGTCCCTGGTATATACATTACTCCATGATTTGCTGGAATAAAACCAAGCAGGGCTTATGTACAGAATATAAGTAAGTTGAATATCATCATACAGACAAGGAAAAGAGAAAAAGCACTTTAATTAGTTAAAGGGTAATTTCAGTATTTTTGAACCTGGACCCCATTTTCCCACCATTTGTGGTTTAAGTGACTAATAGGGACAAAACTTTTTGGACTTGGTCCAGTATTGAGCGAGATTGCTTCAGCCGGCAGCTGCAAAACGGGCTGCAATGTAATCCTTGGGGGCAATTGCGCCTGTCAAAGTTCACTGCGGTTAGACTGTAAGGAAACTAAAAAAACTAAATAAATGACGGTTGAGCTCATAGGACTTGGTTTGTCAATCCCATACGATAATCGGCAATCATCCATTGAGTGGGGTAGGGGTAAATGATTGACTGGGGTCATCAAGTGGGCTTCCTTGGTGCTTTGTTGATAGGCAGCAACAGAACTTCAAGAGGATCAGTCGAGTCCAGGTTTCCTCTGTCAGTGATTCAGTCCTGTTTATGTGGACTGTAAATCATAAGCTGCATTGGGGGTAGGCATAGAAGCTTCACTGGGGTCATCAGGTAGGCACCGTCCTTCCTTGGTGTTTTGTTGATAGGCCCACGACACCTCCAGAGGGCTCAATGGTGACACCTGGTGTCCCAGCTGCATCCCCCTCCTCTTTTACCCCTCCTGCTGGCTGATGTTCATCTTGCCGCCCGGTTCTTGTTGTTTATTTTCAGCCAGGGCCAACTGCTGCTTCGCTTGGCAGTCTCTGCCAGTGACTTGATAGCCTGTCGGAGGGCCTGCCCTATTCTCCCATCCCTTTCAGCAGCCTGGTGGTTGACATGGCCACAAAACCCCTGCAGCCAACCTCCACAAAGAGCACCTGTGTTTTCCAGCCCTTTTGTTCTGCTTCAGTTACTAGATCAAAGTACTTCAGCTTTTTGCGTTTGTATGCTTCACCAACTGCATCCTACCATGGCACCATCAGTTCTATGATGAACAGGGCCTTTTGTGAGGCTGACCACAGGATCAGATCCAGCCTGAGACTGGTTGTATTGATCTCTGGTGGAAAGGTGAGCTTCCAGCCTGGATTGACCTTCATCTTCCAGTCCCGGGCTGTATCCAGTAGGCTTGATTCTCTTCTTGCGGTTGACCTCTTTGGTACCTTTCCTGCTGGTACAAAGGCCATGGAAGAAAAATGAAGAATGGAGGCGGAAAGGCAACAAGACCATCAGGAAAGACAACGTACAGTAACGTTACCTCAGAGAAACTGTTGGTGTTCCTGCAGTCACTGCCCTCCTGACGAGTGAATAGGAAAACCTTTTCTGTAGAGTGGGACTTGTTGCTACCAGACTACAAATAGATCTACAGTGTTTATCAACATTGTCATCCTGGAGACTGTTTCACTTCCACAAAATCAAGTGAAAGAAAAGAGCGAGGCCAGCTGGACCAAACACTCAGCTCCACATGGTAAGAAAAATGTGTGTGTTTCAACATGTAACTGTGTGAGAAATTACAGTATGTAAGTCTCTATCCATGAAAACTGCACAGTGTGGTTCTTGTCATTTTATCCTTGCAAATTGGAGACTTGCATACATGAACCATTTTATTTTTCTACTAAGTTACTACTTCTCTAGCATGAAAAGACACTGAGCTATCCACAGCCTCAGAAATAGACAAACCGACATGCAAACTGCAGTAGGAAGAGATAAAAAATTCCAGTATTTGTCTCTGCCTACTGATGATGCTAACTGGAGCATTTCACTTTTTCTTCTCATTGCTTCAACCTCTGCCACTATGTGCACTACAACTCAACACAATCTGTGCTTGTTGGACACAAGACCTTAACATGTTTATAGAAATCAGTTGTTCCACATGATTTGAAGCTTTCCTTTGAATCTTTAAGGCATCAGTATGCTTCAAACAAAATGCTTGTAGGATTGTTTCACTGTGCCTGAGGCCCCCATCAAATGGTGGGGGTGTAGGGGCTACATTTGACAATTTTGTAACTGTCGGAAATAGAGAAATTAACAATGACACCCACTTCACACAGTGATTGCCCAGGTGTGTGGAGGTGTGAAAACAGGCAGGGTTTTAACTTCTCTCTCTTTTCACATGAACAACCAAGTACAACAACATGAATTCCTTCGAGAAGAGACTGTCTGAAAGCGTGCGTTGTTAACACTGTTGGTACAATTCATTGTGTTTTGCCCCTCTCTATCATGGCAGGGGGTTTTCCCCAGCTTGCACTGAGGCCATTTATAGCCAACTATAAACACTTTTGCCTTTAGACATGGTCGGATGACACTACACTCAGCCTAGTTTGTTTTAAAGCACACTCAAGCCTTTAGCCAGCTTGGTGTATGCCCACATCTTACCCTGTGGCAGGGGGATTGCCTGGACGCTGACAGTGGCCAGTCTGTTGGGAGTGGTGAGGGTGACCAGACCACTGGGGTCCACATGCAAAGTGTCAGACGAACGACCCTGAGAGGCCTCTTCTTTCACCTAGAAATACATATACAGACATTGACATATCTGAAAACCAATACTTTGTACTGAGAAATGATGACTTACTGTTAATGTTAATGTGTTTATGAGTGTATCAGTAAATCCAACAAATCTGCTTTTTCTAACTGCCTGATTCTCCTAATGACTCCACCCTGGTAATGTAAAACATGTCACTTCATCACACCATCTGTAAAAGACATCATCTCCTGTGTTCCATTTCTCAGTAAAGACCTAGCAGACAGAAAATGCTGAACAGAAAACATTAGAAGCCTCCATGAACTGGGTAGAAGTTGATGTGGACTACAGTAAGATGACTGTGAGGTTGACTCACCTGGTGAATGATGGCTAGTTTCTGCTGCTTGCCCATCTCCTCGTTTACCATGTCCACTTTTGGAGGACGCACCACTGTTTCTCTAAATGGAATGATGGGCTTGGACGCAGTGATCTCAATTTTAGCAAACCTGCAAAAAAACAAGTAAAATCCTGTTACTGACATATACTGATACTGATACTGCCTCCATTGTCCACAACCAGCTTCACGTCAGCTTGACGTTCTCCCGCATTATATTAATGTATAATACACATAAATAACTTAAGATATAACTTGAGAACTGAGAGTGAAATGTATGAGTGAAACTGATTCCAACTCTCCAATGTGATAATTTTATACAGTATATTTCTTACCATTTATCATATAGGGCATTATACTGAATGTCTTTGGGTCTTGGACTGTTAGACAAAACAAGCAATTTGAAGACACCTGGGAATTTGTGACAGGGCTTTTTCCACTATTTTCTGACATTTTATGGACATAATGATTAAGACTTTATTAATCTGCAGATTAATCAATACTAAAATAAACTAAAATAATTCTTAGATGCAGCAGTAAGGTAATGTTACCTATCTTAGTTTCATAAACCAAAGTATGGGGCAGTGACATTTTAGAGCAGATGATGGTGCTAGATGAAAAATCAGAGGATTACAAAAGTAATTAGGATACAATGTCTGGGAACCATGACCAGTAAGAAAATGCTCCTATTCCCTTTTTAAGTACAGACTCTACAGCTGTGAAAGCTACTGCTGGCTTTGGAAACAAGTCCTGGAAAGAAACTAGCTAGAAGATAATGTTAAGAGAAATTTCTGGCAAACACACTAAGGATTAAAGTAAAAAAAAGAGAGTAATTGTCCACATCAACAACAAAATTGAATCAACCTTTATTTGCCTGAAGGCTTGTCTGTGTATGCAATATTTTCTAAATCTGGTCAATTGTTTCTGAGATGTTCTGCTGACAGAAAGAGTAAATGGGGCCAACCTTCGACACAACGGTAACAAGATTCAAGATTTAATTTATTGACATTTTCTTGTAATATTTGCATACATAAAAAAACCCAGAAATGCTGTTCCTCCCAGCCCACAGCAGCGCAACAACAACAGAAAGGGCATAGCAGACCAAGCTCACTCAGCTGATTTAGCTCTCCCAACCAGTATATCTCGTAGCAAAAGTCTTTGTTACGAATGTCCAAAAGAAACTGATGATCATAGACATATTTCCCATGCACTCCACACGATGACACAGACGTAGACATGGACAAAGACACTGCACAGTCGGAATTAGGAGGGGCTGCCGCAAATGTCGGTTGCACCGCCATCACACCAGTTCATGGAGAGAGAGAGAATGCCACCAACAAGGACACTTTAATTTCACTTCCTGTCTTCTCAAAATGACTCTTCTGTTAGCTTCCCCAGTGACAGGTAGACAGCAAGATACTATTTCAGATATATGAGTGAACTTGTCTTTTTTTATGTCCTGAATAAAAAGACACATTAAAGTGCTGAAAGCCATATGGAGCCAAAATTAATATATTTTGCCTCTGCAGAATCACGTTCTTGCTGTGTGTCTGCTTTAAATCTATCCTGGAGGAGTCATGGCCTTATAAACAACACAGAGGATGGTTGAATATAATCCACATTAGGCGCTGTAAATATTAATATGAGCAATAACACATTGTGGAGGAAGGCTTCAAACCTCCACTGAAATTTTGGCACTGTGGTCTGCACAATCCATTGATAAACAGTGTGCACAGGCTTAAGAAGTGCCCACATAATTACATCAGCTGTTAGGTAAGTGTTTTTTTTTTCAAATGAATAAATGCGTCTACTGTCAAGAGCATGCCCTATTACAAGACAGTTTCAGGTCAATTGGTTAACATGATGCTTCAACCTGCATGATTACTGAACTTGCAGGTCAAAGCACTTTTATATTTTACTGCTGTTTAAATAATTGAAAAACTGTTTTTTCTGAAGCTAGAGAAACTGTAGTTAAAGGATAAGGCTGGTGATGCTCTATATTTTGCTTATTATCAACAAATCCCATAAAACCAAGAATGAATTGATCTGCTAACAGGTATTGTGTATGTATCAAAGCCTGATGATGATGTTATTCCTCTGTGTCACAGAGCTCCATTGTTGTCCAAAAACTATTAAAAACACATCAAGCTCCCTCCTTCTGTCTCTGTAAACCCAACCGGTCAAGGCAGATGGCCGCCCACCTAGAGCCCGGTTCTGCTTGAGGTTTCTTCCCGTTAAAGGGGAGTTTTTCCTTGCCGCTGTCGCTAAGTGCTTGCTCATGGGGGGAATTGTTGGGTCTCTGTAAATGAGTACGGTCTCAACCTGCTCTATGTGTAAAGTGCCCTGAGATAACTTTTGTTGTGATTTGGCGCTATATAAATAAAATTGAATTGAATTGAAATCAAGCCACACTGATGCACTGGGTGACATGTTCCTTCATTACGATGAACACACATGCTGTAGTTTATTTTGACTTAATCCCACACACACCATTCTGCTGCCAGAAATACTCACTAGAGTACCAAATGCGCATTAGTCTGCCACTGAAAATAGCCCCCAACAAATGTATTTCCTCCTGTTTGAGTAATGTTTGCTAAAAACTACAGTGATTAGCTGTTTTAGGAAATTACTGCATGTCTTCAGTAAACCAATGGGCTTGAGCCTGGTGGCCAGAGAAAGGGTTGAGAAGTCAGATAGTATTACAGACGGCCTAACACATAATATTAATTGCAGCCAAATCCTTTAAATCCAAGCATATTATTAACAGATATTATTATTTATCTAACAGCATTTTAAAGCTCTTTGATATTGACTTATCCTAAAAGACAATACGAACAACAACTACATTGTTTGCAGTCAGTGTGTGTTGGATTATAGTACCTATACAAAAAAAGCACATTGGCTCTCCACACGGGAGGGAACAGCCACACTGATTAAGCTGTCTGTCTAACTACCTGTCTGTCTGCATTATAAGCTTTACTGAGCAACACATACGCTTCTTGGCTGACCCAGGGGTCACTGGGTCATTCTAAAAAAAATCTCTGTAAGTAATGCTGTCTCAGCCCTGTGTCTGCAACACCTTAACACAAATATATACAAACACAGACAAAGGCATGCTCATTTAATCCAGTAAGATGTTGCATCAGAAAACAGGGCATAAACCAGGTAATCCCAGTCACTCACTGTCCATGCCACTGACCTGTCCTTCCTCTCTCCCTCAATTAATGATGATTTTAAATTAATCAAAAACATTATTAGGTTCCATGAGGATGATTCTCACTACTGAGGAGGGAACAACTAGGGATGGGTTCCGGTAACTGCATCTGTTTTGGTCAGCAAAATAGCCAGATTCGTTAAACCTCAATGCTAGCAAATCTCTTGTCTAACCTTTTTTCTTTCCTCACTCTTTTTTATTTGCAAAGGGTCATGAAAACTGTATATATTGTGGGTAGTGGGACTCTCATTTCTATCTGAACATTGCTCTTTCTGGTTAAAGTAACAAACACTGGTGGTTTAGATCAGCTGCTGCTAATCAGCATTAATTCTATAACAGCTAAAATGAAAAGTATGTCTGTTCTCTGGTTAATGTGCTCTCTGCAGCTGCTATCTGTATTCAAAGATTGTCTGTCAGTGAAAAGACCCATCACGCTGTAACACCACTGTACTACCACAAGTGGATTGTGTGTATACAGCAGTTCAATGGGGACCAACAGAGTGGAGACTTGTGTAGAGAAATGATCAGCTGATCACCTCATGTCAATTTAAGAATCTCCCAGTTAAACTTTGATTCATATCAGCATTTTTAATCTGATCAGCTTCATAGTTCTCAATCAGTATTTGGAGTAAGTCAAATACAAGAACACAGATACAGAATGTGCCAGATACATTTAATGAATGTTTCACATATTATGCTGCTCATCTCATTTTCAGGTTGTTGTTTTGGGTTGTGAACATTAATTAGGCTGCCACTAAACACTGTAGTGTTTATATCTTTCAGATATCTTTCAGTTGTAGTTATTTTAGACTTTTTTAACCAGCAAATTTGATTTAATTCAATTCACTTTAATGACCACACAGCTAAACTGTGAGTCTCACCAAATAATGCAAGGATTTGTTGAGTTTGTGTCAACTCTTGAAATGGCAAAATGTCATATTCCTAGATGGACTGAATTATCAATCAATCAATCAGTGAAACTACTGAGCACTGATTCTGACAACTTTGCACCTGACCCAGTTCTGATAAGAGAAAGAGAGATAATCCCCTCAGAGTGCTGGAGTTGTGATGTCACAGTCTCGTGCTCGCTTGAGTGGCTGAACAGCGCTGACCTCATTCTGAGCATGACACACTGCCGGTCAGGCTGCTTGCCAGCGATGTGACAAAAGGCTCAGACAGCCATCAACCAGCCAATGTGCCAACCAGTCACCTAACCAGCCAATGAACTGACCAATCAGCTAGTCAGTACGCTAGCCAATCAGCTAGCCAACCAGTTGGTCAACCAATTAAGAAAGCATCTAATGGTCCATCAAGTCACATCACCAGCCAACTAGCCAGCAAGGCAAGATAGTAGTTATGTAGCCAGCCATCAAGCCATCCATCCTGTAAGCTAAGTAGCCAGCCAGCTGGCCAGCCCCTGTGCTCCTTTGCCGTCTCTGTCCCGAGCTGTCTGGCCTGACTCTAAACATAGCAACAGCATTACACATGGCCTCCTTTCTTCAGCTAGAACCCCACAAATACAGAGCAACAGGCAGCAGAGAGAAATCCTCATCCAGTGTTTTACTCACATGACAGGGGCTTACTCCCAAATCATGCCTCAGATAGCAAAAATAACCAAAATAACTCCAGGAACACATTTTTTCAAAGTATTTAAAAAGGATTATTATTTGTATCCTGTGTCATTTATACTGTACACTGAGTGAAAAAACAACTACATATTGTAACCATTCCAATACCACAGTGATGTAATAAACTGTGTTTTTTTTATCACAACACTGTGTCAGAGAGGTGTTGATTCAACACTATGGTCATTTTTGAGGGTGTAGTTTGTGTTGCTATTACACTGCATTACATTGTGAGGTGTTTTTTAAAAGTGTTTTTGCTCCTCCATATATAAATGAGGTTAAAATGTTAGAAACACTTTTCAGTATATTATAGTATTCAGTCAAATACAACACAGGCACAAAATACAGCCTCTATAGACCTATGCAAACAGAAAAATAACAATTAGTAGCCTCATCAATAACATCATCATAGAAGTAAGCTTGTATTCATTGCTGTGTTGTTGTATTGCATTGTGCTACATCTTCGAGATGTTTCTACTTGCCTGATCAATCACTGCACATTTGATATTTAGGTTTACAAACCAATGTTTGCGAGCATGTGTGTGTCCTTGCAAAACAAATGAAATGTTTTCAATTTAATTTTCATTAAAAAAACTGCCACATAAATCATAACATAATACCAATCACAAATTGTATTAAGTTATTACAATACGTACTAAGCATCTTATTACATTATCTACAGTTATTACATTATCAGTTTATAAAGACGTCACCTTGGGCTGTGAAAAATTGTAATTGGAGTTTTTAGCCATGCTAGTATTGTGGCTCTATGGATCGCAATGTCTGTCTGTCAGTTGATCCACCACTTTAACCAGATAATGGAGGGATGGTCATCATATTTTCTTCATATATCCATGCTCCCCAGGAATGAATCCTACTGACTTCGGTGATCCCTTGACTTTTCCTCTAGCATCAGGTTCATATTTGTGGCCTTGAGTGAAATGTCTTGACAACTACTGGATGGATTGCAGATATTCATGTCCCCCTAAGGATGAATTTTAATAACCTTAATGATCCCTTCACTTTTGTTCTTGCCATCATCAGGTCAAAATATTTATTTGACCAATAGCTTGTGACCAAATGCTTGCAAAACTAATGACATTCCCAACAGCCTCAGCTGTACTTTGTGTTTAGTGCCAATAAGCAAATGTTAGCATGCTAACACGCAAAACTAAGATGGTCGCCACAGCAAACATTATACCTGCTAATCATCAGCATCTTAGAAGTTTCAATGTGAGCATGTTAACATTCTGATGTTAGCATTTAGCTCAAAGCACCATTGTTCTTTAATACAGCCTCACAGAGCTTTTGCTGCTTCTTGTTTTTTAAGCAATCTTCTTGTTTTTGTCTTTTCATCTCTTCCCACTCTTCTATGTTAGTTTAACGACTTCTACTGTATTCATTTTACAAACCTCTCTGTAAATAAAGATTATTAATATTTACAGAGTAACAGATGACCAACTTGTTTTCTCAGTCTAGAGTTTAATTGTAGCCTTATTAAATGTTTTGGAATGTTATTACAGTATTTCTGTTTCTGCATCCCTACACACAAATCTAAAACTGCTTCATTAAAGCTCTTCTTCCTTCACACAATGTGCTATATAGACAGTTTCTGTCACTGATTGTGTAATTAGCTGTTGTCTTAATAAATCAAATGTTAATAACACACAGACTGTTTTATTTGTTGGACTTTGTAATTTGACTTGATTGAGAATGTAACATTTAGAGTTGTAGGCCTTACTGGGTCTATCAGCTTTAATGTCAATGTAGAATGCTACTGTAGATTTAGATTTAGGTAGGAGAACACAGCCTGAGTCTTACAGCCGGCTTTATATAAGTGTGTGTGCTTATCTGTGTGTGTAAAAGTACACAAATGCCAGCCATTTGTAGTGAGATGTGTTTGACCTCGTTCTGCCCACGCCTGTCTGCTACACGTTCTCTGTATCATTCCTTCTTTTTTCACTTTTTCCTCCTCTCTGCACTCTCCTCCTCTACTCTTTTGGACTTGAATGTGTGTTTCTTTGAGGCTGACATGTTCTTCATTTCAACCCCATGAAATTAGTTTGTGTGGCTTCTCTTCATGCTCGATGCCAAACTGCTCACAGATACAAGTTTTCAGTAATTACCAAGCGTAAAAAGAACACCATCCAGCAGGAGAAAAGTGCCGTATCAGTGTTCTTGAGTTATATGTGTGTGTGTGTGGAGATTTTAAACGGGAAGATGCTTATGTGTGTGTTTGGAAAAGGACAGACCAAGCACTCACTTTGTACCAGACAGCATATAAGAAACTTGTTTCAGCAACCTCCTGATAATAAATGAAACAACTTCTATTCACCCGCTCTCCAGAAGACACTGACAAACCACACAACCATACCACAGACATGCATACATAATAATTGGTCATAAGCTTGAGAAAACAGGGTTATGAATGTGGACACAGTTGCAACAGATCTCAGGTAATCAGACTGAAAAAGCTGAAATTGCCATCATCAGATCTGGATCTTATTCTAGGTCTAGTTAGAAAACCACCACATGGTGACCTGAGAGCTCTGACTGGACAGTAGTCAGTGAGGAGGTCAAAAATATACTGGGGAACCACAAAATTAAGTGCTACTAGTAGAATTTTGAAGTTGATTCTGTATTGCACGAGGCACCAAAGAAGTGATTGAAATTCTGGAGTAATGTGTTCTGAGCTCTGGGCTCTGAATAAGCTGAGCCTTCCTTTTGTTTGTTTGGGTGACCTAGCAAAGAGAGTATAATTTTACCTGGTTGAGGTGTATGCATGGACCAGCTTCTCTGAGTCAGCTTGAGAAATAAATCTTCTAACTTTTGATATGTTTTTCCATGTTTTTCTGAGTCGGCAACATCTGACTGGCATTGGGTATAATAACTGGCTGCACCATCTCAGTTTTTCTTTTCACACTCGCTATGAACATGCTGGCCAAATTAGTTGAAGCAGAGTGCAGAGGCCACCTGACCAAGCCTGGAAAGCGGCAGCCCCCAATGAGAGCATTCATGGATGACTTCACCATCAAAACAACATCTGTCCTGGGCAGCAAATGGACATTACAAGGCCTGGAGAAGCTCATTACCTTGGCAAGAATGAGTTTCAAACCTGCCACATCAAGGTCCATGGTGCTAATGAAGGGAAAAGTGGTGGACAAATTCTGCTTTTCCTAGCTGAAATCACCATCTGGTCCATCACAGAGCAACCAGTTAAGAATTTGGGGAAGATGTTCCACCCCAGACTGAAAGATACTGCAGCCATCCAGAAGACCAAAAAAGAGCATGAGGCCTGGCTCAGCAAGGTTGACAAGGCCTGGATCTACCAACATGCCATCTTGCCTCAAATCCTGTGGCCTCTGCTGACATATTCACTACCCGTCAGTAAAATTGAGTCCCTGGACAAGAAGATCAGGAGCTTCATTCTCAGGTGGCTTGGTCTACCCTGCAACCTAAGCAGCACTGCACTGTATGTAAGCAGTAACATCTTGCAGCTCCATCAGCTCTAGAGGTACGAACAGGCAGGACATGGAGAGCCGACAAAGTGGTGGAGGTGGCAGTCAAGTCACACCTAAGGCAAAAGGCGCTAGTGGGGACTGTGACAACAGGATGAGCCAGCCTAGGCCTCTTCCCTAAGACCCAAGGCCCAGGGCAAAGAGAGACACAATCTACTTCAGGAGGAAGTCCAAGCAGTCGTGAAGGAAGAAAGAGCAAGCAGGATGGTGGGGCTGAGGTAGCATGGACAAGGTGGGAAAGTGCACTCCAATGCAGGATAACCTGGGATAAGCAAACACTAACACCCCCCAAAGAAGACATCTCTTTCGTCAAAGCTGGAGAGAAACCCCACCCTCAGCCAATAGCTAGGACTGGTCTCCTTCCCACAGCTTCTGACTGGCAGCTCAAAGTACACCTGGGCAAGCAGTTGAGATTTCCAGACTAAATCTGTGACAGAAGCCACAGAGAAAGCTACTAGGTGGCTATGGATCAAGAGGCGGCTGCTGCTAGGGTGTAAGTTGGGGCATGACCAGCCCTGACTGGGTTGCCTGGGTGAAGGTGCATGATGTTAAAAGACCCGAAACACCTGGTGAGTCACTGATGCATCCAGAAGATGTATCCTGCACCTCTTGGCAAAAGCGTCCACCATTTCATTAAAATCCACCTGCCTGACCAGATATACCAATACAAATTAAAGATTGGGCCATTATCAGTACAGACCAAAAAGCTAATGAGCACTCTAACAGAATTAGAGTTCCTCTGCAGGGTTTGGGGGAACCTGCCTGAAGGACGTCGATCTCTGAAGCTCTCAGCAATCAGTTCTGTCAGATAGAGTGACTTGATGAAAGTCATTTTAACAGTCATGTTACAGGCCACCTGCAGTTTGCCAAACAGCTCTGAAAGCACTCTGAGAGCACAAGGAAAAATGAAAAGTTAGCGAGGAATCTCTGAGGTAATGAGACAAAAATTCTGCTCTCTGGCCTGAATGCCAAGTACTGTGTCTGGTGAAAACAAGGTGGCACTCATCACTATCGTAATAACATCCTTTTGATGAAGCATAGTGGTGGCAGTGACTGGGAGACTGGCCAGAACTGATGGAACAATAAAAGAAGCCAAATACAGAGAGATCCTTGCTCCATGTAATCCTTAGTTAAGGTGTCATTTTGTCTCCACTCACTTCACACAGAGCTGCTCAATCATCACCGTGTCTTTATAGCATTTACAATAGGATTTTCTGTGTTTTTGGTCAATATGGTTGCAAACCAATTATTCAGGCTGCACGATAATGTCAGGTGAGAGGAGTGTCCAAGAGGTTATCACAGCCAATACTGGTACTGTATGCCAAATGACCTTCAATTAGAGTACATTATATTGTAGTATTATTTGAACCGTGGGGCTGTATTTTCTCAATTTTCAGTCCCATTATTTACAGGCTTATGGCAGAGTAACTGAAAGTCTTAGCTGGGCATTCTTATTTTCATAGCATGCCTGATGCTACTCAGAAATGCCACTAGCCAGCATGAGAATTGTACTATATAGTTCATATTCTACGTTATTTTATCCGCAGGTTTTCAAAACAAAGCAAATATATGTACTGCATGAGTATCAGTCTTCCACAGATATTAGAACCACGTTGACAGGACATTCTGAGCCTTATTACTTTTTTTGCAGTATTTTTTATTATTATTATTTTCCATTTCATCAAACTGTAGATGCTATAAAAGCAATGCAGTCCACACATTTCATCATTCCCCCCAGCCCAGACCAAAAAACAAACAAATAAAACAAACAAGACAAAAAACATCAAGAAAAAGCAAAAGCAGCGCTTTAATTATATACAATGAGCCAAAATTATCTTTACCAACAGAAATCAAATCAACCTTTATTTATATAGCACCTTTTGTGCAAAATTGCAGTACAAGGTGCTTAACAATACAATGAAAATACAACAATACAACGGAAATAAACTAATATAAGGAATAATACAACAATACAATGAAAATACAACAATACAATGAAAATGTATTGTGTGTTTATAGATTATGATGCTCTCAGCTCCTCTGGCAGGCTGTTCCAGAGGCAAGGACCATAGACATTAAATGCCGCCTCTCCATAGTCCTCATCCGGGGAACAACTAAAAGGCCAGTGCCAGAGGACCTGAGTGATCTATAGGGAACATACATTAAAAGTATGTCTGACAAGTATTCAGGTGCTAGTCCATTTGGTGATTTGAAAACAAATAAGATCTTAAAATCAATTCTAAAACTGACAGGCAGCCAATGAAGGGACTTTTAGGACAGGTGAGATGTGTGTTCTCCTTCTGGTTTTGGTCAGTACATGTGCTGCTGCATTCTGAATGATCTGTAGCTTATTCATAGCTTTCTTAGGTAGACCAGAAAGGAGAGCATTACAGTAATCAAGCCTGCTAGTAATAAAAGCATGCATAAGTCTCTCAGTATTTGCCTGGGAGAGAAGCGGTTGCACTTTAGCAATATTTCTAAGGTGATAAAAGGCCATTTTAGTGAGATTACTCATGTGAGATTCAAAATGCAAATCTAGAAGGGTCTAGAAGATTTTTTGCTAGGGGATTGGCATTTTGTGCCAGGGATTTTAAGTTAGTGCACAGTATCTCTCTCTTAAAACCTCAGTCTTATCTTTGTTCAATTGCAAGAAATTATGTGACATCCACAAGATGATCATATCATCTTGTGGATGTCGGTTCATAATGAATGCATTACTTAATTCCTGTGCATTTCTTTATCAATATCAGCAAAATCATTCATAGCAGTCTTAGGCAGAGGGAAAATGTCCAAAGACAGGGGCTCACACACATTCTGTATAACATGGTTTAGATCCAACCTGATTTTTCTTTCTTCCTGTCTTGTCTCTGAAAAATGCTGCAAACTCTTCCACATTTTGATGCTGAGGTGATGAAAGAGTGGCTTTTTGGAGCTGGATTTATGAGGGTGTCAAT
The DNA here is from genome assembly GCA_038419695.1 of Scomberomorus guttatus. Lineage (NCBI taxonomy): Eukaryota > Metazoa > Chordata > Actinopteri > Scombriformes > Scombridae > Scomberomorus > Scomberomorus guttatus. The sequence continues at coordinate 3,420,138 of CM076445.1, forward strand.
AGTTGAGAAAAACATTCTGGGATTATTATGATTTTTTGAAATCAGCTTTGAGAAATGAGCTTGTCTTGCATTTCTAATTGCTTTGTTGAAGATAATAAGTGTTCTTTTAAAATGTCACAATGCAGCTTAGTTTTTTCTCCATTGAAACTAAGCTTTTCTACAGTTTTTTTTAAGGTTAATAATATCCCCAGTTCTCCATGGTGGTTTCTGTTTAGATTCAATCTTCTTGTTTGGCTGGTGCTATAGTGTCAATGGTAGTCTTCAGCTTATTATTGAAATTGTTGACTAAATCATCACAAGTGGAAGGAAGGGTTTGTTATTAATATTATTTATGAAATTTTCAGCAACTTCAGACGTGAGATAACATTTCCTAACAACCCACTCCATCAATCCTTAGACCACGAGTGATAATAAGATGCAATGTGTGACCGCGGTTGTGAGTCGGCCCATTAACATGTTGAATAAAATCCATAGAGCTCAACACAATTAGGAACTCAGTAGCTTTAGAGTCGGCTGCAATATCCACATGTTGATTAAAATTACCATAAAGACCATAATGTTGTCATAATTAGTACTGCGCTGACAATAGACAACATTTCAGTAAAGTCATCTGAAAAGATAGGATACTGTCTGGGGGGTCTATATATTGTTATAACAAGCATGGGGTTGGGATTTTAACCGCATAGCATGATGTTCAAAGGAGGAAAAATCACCAATAGGGATATTTCTACAGTTTATGGTGTCAGCGAATATAGAAGCAGTCCCATGCCTTTTCGAATACTCGAAACTATAGCACGGAGGGGATGTTTCAATGAGAAGAGCAGGTCTGTTGCTATTTAACCAGGTTTCTGTTAAAAACATACAGTCAAGTTTATGTTCAGATATGAGTTCGTTAATAACAACAGTCTTATTGCTTAGTGATAAAACACTGAGAAGTGCCATATCCATTTTTTCCCAGTCCTTTTTTGCACAGGACGTGCAACATTTAATGGGATGGAGATCAGATTACTTGCAGTTATACCACAAGTATGTAGAAGACAGCCAGTTCCATTTCTATAATTTCCAGGATAAAGGAAGACAGAATTTTTTTCCTATTTCAGGAACAAACCTTTCTTGAATTCCAGAGACATGGGGTGAGTGTCTCAGCCCAAATCAAACACTTGTGTCCAAACTCTTGGAAAAGCCAGATGGCTAACTAAATTATCGCCTGAACTAAAAGGATAAATTACCTTTGGGGTCATTTGAACCAGAGAAAGGACCAGATAACTCCACACAAACAGGACAGCTGGACCATTAAGACTCCCTTTTTGGGTCTTGCTTATCTACACATGAACCATCATAAATCTGAGAGTACATTCCTGAGTGATTTGACATTGTTAGATTCCCTATTAGCCCTTTCTTTAAGCCCATGCCTGAATTAATGTGAAGCAAGGACTTGATCTTTACTTGATAGATAATGACAGATAATGGTGCTTAGCCTAAGAATTCAATAACTTTGATAGCTGTATGATAATCCATTGATGAAATATTAAAATTCAATTGTATTACATTTTTCACCATGTGACAACATTGCCCTCTGTTGACTGGTATATTAAATCTTTTTAACACTAAAGTGTATGAGTTGTTTCATAAAACTGTATTAATTTCATCTAAAGTGTTGCTTTAACCTTGGTGCATTTATTACATATTATATACACTTAAACTTTTGAGAAGGTTAAAGATATAATGTTTGAAGAATTTCAGGTAGAATTTTTTTATATAATGAAATAGTTATGTGCAATTTATATTTGAAGCCATGTGTTCTGAATGTTTACTCACTGCAAAATGTTATGTTTACAGTCACCTAATTGTTGTTTTAACTTTAATATATTGTTTGATAGTTAAATTAATTAAGCATGTCAGGTTTGTCTAAATATTATGAGATAAGCATTAAGTTGAATATGTAATGTTTGGTATATTCATATATAAACTATGCTTTTCTGAATAGTCTTACAATACACTACAACGTTGACAGGAAGGATTCAGGCTTAGTGAATCTGAAGTTGATTTTGTGCGAAAAGTGTGAATTAAAAGTCACTAGTGTAGAAGCAAAAACACCAACTGAAGCCAAAAGACCATAAAATGACCCCACCTTAGAAATCCGCAAACAAAGAAAATACATATTCATTTGAACTTTGGCACGAAATGCTAGTTCTTGAACTGTGTCTTTATTTTACCTCATTTTCTTTAGATGTCCGTTGTCAATTTTGTTCTTCAATAGTTTTATTTTTATGACTTATTATTTATTAATCCATTTATATAATTTCTGTTTTCGTGAGTAGCATTAAGGGACTACAAACTACATTTTGTTATACAATCTTGTGTTGTAAAATGATAATAAATGAATCTTGAATCTTAAATCTAAAGTATGTGCACATTTTAATTCTTTATTGAAAAGTTCAGTTATCTTTGCTTTTATAATTTTTAACAAGAAACCCTGCATTTTAACGTGTAGAATTTTTCTCATGCCACTCTGAAGAAGACAGCGATGCCTCAGTTGGACCTCTGGTCGCCTGCCCAAACTAGACAGCTACATGGACTGAAATAACCCTCTGTCAGGCTCACTAACTTGGCGACAGACTCTTTTACTGCATCGCCTGGGATCTCAGCTCGTAACAAAGACTTTTCCTGGCAGTCTGAAACAAGACTGCCGAGCTTCACTGGTGATCCTCCACCAAACTCTGCCACAGTTGCCCAAAAAGCCTGCACAACGCCGGACCTGCCGAGATGACAGCTACAATGAAACTCTTCAACAGTAAGGCATAACATGGCTTTGTGATTAAGGTTGATGTTGGATAAAATAAAATAAGAAAACAATTTCATTAGATAATCAACTTGACTTCTTCCCCGGAGTCTCTGTGCTTTCTCGTCTCATAGGAAGATCCAGTGCCTGACCGGTGGGCCATGGCTGTGGGGACTGTGGCGTGGTCCTGTGGATGTCCTGTTTCCATTTCTGCTACTGCTATTATTGCTATTACTATTATAAAGTCATAGCTCTACTTCTATTACTGTTGTTATGGTTATTGTTGTTGTTGTTATTATGCTTCTCTGTGTCTCTCTCCACCCCACCCCCTCTCCCCTTCCCCCATCCCCCTCCCTCCTTCTTCCTCTGTAAACCCAACCGGTCAAGGCAGATGGCCGCCCACCTAGAGCCTGGTTCTGCTTGAGGTTTCTTCCCGTTAAAGGGGAGTTTTTCCTTGCCGCTGTCACCAAGTGCTTGCTCATGGGGGGAATTGTTGGGTCTCTGTAAATAAATGAGTACGGTCTCGACCTGCTCTATGTGTAAAGTGCCCTGAGATAACATTTGTTGTGATATGGTGCTATATAAATAAAATTTAATTTAATTGAATAGAGAGGCTGAAGCCCTTTAGTATCCCCATTGCTATAACGTTACGTTAGGGTCAAGTCACACACTTCGATCCACTATTTCCCAATGATTTAAAGTTCCTACTCTTATTTAAAGGCCTTATTATTCTTTTGGTTACTATTCTCTTTATCATGTATTAAGACGTTTTGTTATATTAATAAATAACTTCATTAATCTTAAGAAGTCATTGTGGTTTCCTTTGAGCACAGAAGACAGAGGTCACTGTTTTTAAAAGAACTTTTAATTAATTACATTAATTTAAGACTAATCAATTAAACATGTTTCCTTCTAACATTAAAAAGGAGGTGATGCCCTGACGAGTTGAATTGAAGAATAAAAGTAGAGATTAACCCCTACAAGTAGTACAGTTTAACTTGGTGGATCTGTGAGGGGTTTACAGATCCAGTCTTAAACCTCCCGAGCGGCTCACAGATTCATCGGGGCCACTCCAATAATTTCAAACATGTTTGATATTTAGGATTTAAAATCTGGATGATTACGTCACTACTTTCAGCAGGACCACAATAGCCAATAGCGTTACAAACTAACTTTAGTCCCGGGGCAGTTGACGATGTTGCCAGCAACGGTAAACATTCTAGCCCTTGAGGCTAATAATAGCGAGCATACTACCGTTTCCCACCTACAGTTCTCAACCCGTGTTGTCAGTCTCCATTTTGTTTCCCCTTGGGATCACGAGTGAGATACTACAGTTCAAGAAGAGATCAAAATTGTCAATAAAGTGGATACCAAGGGTTGTGCACTCTGCCTTGAGTCAATTGTGGAGAGAGAGAAGCCTGGTGAAGCAGTCGTGGCCAAGTCCAAGAGTTGAAATTGGACCAGAAATCAGGATCCTTTTAGGGAGTGTAGCCAGGAGATGTCCTCCTTTAACATCTCAGTCTGCCGTTTCCTGGTGTCACTCAAGCCAACATGCACAATGATCTTGGTACACTGCGGGTAGTGTTGTAGTGCTGTGGGTTGCTGTTCCAGGATGTCTGACACAGGCTCCAGGAAAACAGTAGGTGTGGCCCCCCCCTCAGGAGGAGGTGGAGATGGGCACTTTGCAACATTTTTACCCTTGTGGGCTATAGACCAGTATTCTGGTTTACGTGGAGTCGAGCCCCCGGTGATGAGAGACCATGCCTCCGCTGGGACATGTCAGAGAGTAGAGGTGGCCATTTTTTGGGGCTTTTCTTCCAGGTGAAACCACAAATCCTTGGGTTGGGCTGAAAAAACCCCAGGCTCTGGAACTCCTGTGATGATGGAGCCATGGAAGAGTGGGATTGTTGTCCGTGGTCATGTTCTGGTTACTGCAGCCAGAGGAGCCCAGGACTGCAAAGTGTGGTCATGGCTACAGTGGAAAACTCCAGGATTAGCTTGTTTTTCTCTTTGAGCTTCCAGACAAGTGATGCTTTTCTTCAGCTTTGAGAGGGTAAGGTGACAAGATCCACACTCTGCCATTACACTTGCTTCTAGGCTTCGGTCAGTCGTGATGCAGGCCCAAAGACTAGGCCTGTGGTGATGGATCAGCCTCCAGTAAACAGGTTAAATAGCCGTGGTATCCTCCTTGTTGGTGGTGACAGACAGCTGAAATTCTCCCACGTGTACAGTTTCTCTTAGGCAGGTGGTGCTGCGCATTCAGCCTACCCTGGTCACGACACCCTTAGCACTCGGAATGTAATAAAAATTTTATAAAAATAAACAAGGATTGAAAAGAATTTCAGTATCTAGCATTGATTTTGTTAAGTTATTTAATGATTTCCAAAAGGTGCCTAATTTCTCATTTTGGGGCGTTTTCTTTAGAGAGCTTGTGCATCCTGATTGGTATGAGATAGTAATTTATGAATGAATTTGAAATTAGCTTCTTTAATTTTGTTGCTAGTGAATCGGAAATGAAATCTGTTATAAATACTTAACCACATATCATCATTAAATTCCATGCCAAAGTTTTTTCCCCAAACTCTTAACAAAGGCTCGTAAGAGGAAACACAGCTTTTGATTTCTATATTGAAAAGCATCTTCCCTTTCAGTGATGTACCTATACTGTATATCAGCTTTTTCTATACTTCAGTTATATCCGCACGCAATTTTTTTTCTTTTATTAATTAATTCATCAGGCTCCTAATTTGATACTTGAAAAAATCCTTATTAGGAATGTTGTATTCTGTACTTAGATCAATAAATGATTTAACTTTTGATAAATTGGTGCTAAAACTGATACAGAAGATTTTATTTTCAAAAACTTGGCACAATCTGACCAACACTGCAGGATATTAAGAATAGTGTAATGTTAATTTTTTTTGTGTTTCTTGTGAAAATGATGAATGAATATAAGTTTATTATTAGTAGTAGTAGTATATTAATGAATAGGGATCTCACTAAGTCCGATTCCATTTGTACTCATAATGGCACTTCCTTGCCCAATGACCGCAGTTGTACTGACCAACAATAATATTGAAAATTAGGTAATCCTAATCTCCCCATAGATTCTGGTTTTGTGAGTGTTGAATAGCTCATTCTGGGTTTCTTGCCACCCCATATGAATCTTGAGATGTCTCTATTTAAGTAAAAATGTGATGATTGCAAATAACAAGGTAACATTTGAAACAAACCCGATCAGACAGACCCGATCATTTATTTTAATCAGATTTTACATTATTTACTAAGGGATAATAATTTCCTTAACAAGATTATGTATTATATTGGATTAATATATGGTAATCTCAAGGGATTTGGTGCTACCGTTGCTTTAGGTCATGTAAACTAGAAATGCAATTGACAGAAAAATATCAGCACAAGGTCTATCAAATAGCTGTTCTGAAGCTTTTGATCATATTACACAATCTTCCTCAGCAGATTGAGTAATTTTAAATCCCCCTGCATTCAAAAACGTGTTCTGCTTATTGTTACTTCAGTTGGATGTTGTTCTCTTCTCTGTGCAGAATGATGTCAGTGCAGTTTGTTTTCACATTAATCTGCTGAAGGAGGAAAGTTTCTCTGCGCTCAACGATAACCTTAGTTTAAGGTGTATACATACAAGCATGATTTGTGACATCACAACTAATTTCAAGCCAACTGTGGTCCAGTATGCAACTTACACAAGCATGATGGGGAAACTTGAGGCCTCCCGTGCACATACACTAAGAATGCACTTTTCAGTAAAGTTGGAGACATCTTGTGTCTATTGCATAGTCTATTCCATTTATCCTATCTCTCAGTAATGCAACAACTTTGAGTCACTAACACAAGTCAGGGCAGAAACATGCGTGTGTGCATGTGCGCGCACACACACACACACACACAATTGAAATACACACCACTAACTGTCTAATATAATGTGTTATCATCATTTCAGCAGCAGTGCCTAGAGAGTCGCTGCTCTGACTTTGGTATGAATTGACTGATTTCTATTTCCCCACTGAGATGGCAACAGATGAGATGAATGAACACAGACGCATGGCTTTCCAAAGCAACTGCCTTCATGAATAGATAGATGGTATCAATAAACTGATGAATACATGTTTTTCACAATGCCAACATCCAGCTACAGCTAACAACACGGTGTTAGATATTGTATGAGACACACAAAATCTGATAATACAAGGTACAGGCAATCTGTGTGATAATAAGAATACTGGATACCATTTACAAAATCTGCTAACCTCAACCTCAAAGTCATTAAAGAGAGTCATGCTAATTACATAAACAATGTGCCACAGTACTTTGATGGATTACATAAATGACAGATGCATTCTCCTTTAGTCAATACTCTGGGTTTTACAATGCTAAAATATGCAGAAGAGGTTTGGAAGACGGTCAGGCTGAAGGGCAGAGGAGGTCATCAATCTCTAAGGAGAGTTAACCCCATCTGTTTCCACCCACCACCACAACAAGCAGCATGTCATAATGTTAGCTGAGAACTGAGCCATGGAAGAAGAGATAATCTTTTGTCTCTAATCTTCACACATGCTGGCCCTGACACCTATGTATCAGATACACAGATAGTCCTGGTTGCACATCAGTGAAATTACAAAAGCTGTATCTTTGGTGTATTCTGTGTGGTGCATGTGATTGATTACAGAGGCGATTAATCCAGGCATCTGAAACTGAAGGGGAAACAAGGTTGTGTCATTGCCAGTTGGCCTAACATTCTACCTTCCTGAAAGTCTGCCTATCTGCAGGGCTGGGTAAACAAGTAATACAGTAACTACACTTGGTTTAAAAAAAATAAATGATTTTTAAAAAAACTGCAGTAGAGCAGATGTTTCATTTTAAGGCTTTAAGACAAAATACTTTGCTTTGATTAATAATTTGTGTCTAATAATTTGAATGAAAAATTTGCATGTGTCGTGGGGCTTTGCAGAGTGTTGTGTGAGGAGAACCGGATGGACGGAGCCGCTGCTCACTGAAGGACAGCTGCTAAGTGCTAGGGAGCTCTGGAGTTTCTGGAGGAAAAACATCTGGAGTCACACCGGAATCTGTTCTGATCCGGAGCCGTTTACTGGTGGGAAGAGAGCTCGGTTTTTTAAACTTTTGGGATTAAAAAGTGGATTTATCTTCACTCTTGCTTCTCAACCTGTCTGCAGCAGCAAGCTGCAGAGCTGCCAACCTCCACTGTCAATTAGAATGTAATTAGTCTCTCTTTGTCCATGTTGACTGCTGACTGGAGGGAAAATGTACTTGAGGAGAGGGGATAAACAAGAGAGACTGAAGGGAAATAACAAAAAGAACCGCAGTTCCTGGTGAGTTTCAGTCAGAGGTTGAACTGAACACAAACACAAACACACACACACCATCAGACACAGTGGGTGCCTGCCGTTGCTTGCTTGTAATGCGAGGTGAAAATTAGTGTCAGTCCCAAGCCCGGATAAATGGGGAGGGTTGCATCAGGAAGGTCATCCGGCATAAAATGTATGCCAAATTGAATATGCAGATCATAAATCAGATTTCCAAACCAAATCGGTCGAGGCCTGAGTTACCAGCGGCCACCATGGGTACCGTTCACATTTGAACCAATACCGGTACCATCCATCCATCCTTTTTCCGCCGCTTATCCAGGACCGGGTCACAGTGGTATCAGACGGAGTACGGAAACCCAGACATCCTTCACCCCGGAAATGCCCTCGAACTCCTCCTGGGTGACCCTAGGCGTTCCCAGGCCAGGAGAGATACGTAATCTCTCCAGCATGTTCTGGGTCTGCCCCAGGGTCTCCTACCAGTTGGACATGCCCAAAACCTCCAGAGGGAGGCGTCCAGGAGGCATCCTAACAAGGTGCCCAAACCACCTCAGCTGGCTCCTTTCGATGCGAAGGAGCAGCAGCTCTACTCTGAGATCCTTCCGGATGTCCGAGCTGCTCACCATATCTCTAAGGCTGAGCCCAGACACTCTCCAGAGGAAATTCATTTCCGCCGCTTGTCTCCGCAACCTCATCTTTCCAGTCACTACTAAAGCTCATGACCATAGGTGAAGGTTGGAACATAGACCGACTGGTAAATTGAGAGCTTTGCCTTCTGGATCAGCTCTTTTACTGCTGATGCTGCACTGTTCCGCCTGTCAACCTCACGCTCCATCTTACCCTCACTCATGAATAAGATACTTGAACTCCTTCAACTCATTCCCAACCTAGAGGGAGCAGTCAACCTTTTTCTGGCAGAGCACCATGGCCTCAGATTTGGAGATGCTGACTCTCATCCCAGCCGCTTCACAGTCGGCTGCAAACTGTCCGAGTGCCTTCTGGAGGTCACAGTGTATTGAAGCCAACAGAACCACATCATCTGCAAAAAGCAAAGAAGCAATCCTGAGGTCCCCAAACCAGACACTTCCCTCCCCTGGCTGCGCCTTGAGGTTCTGTCCATGAAAATCACAAACAGAATTGGTGACAAGGAACAACCCTGGCAGAGCCCAGCACCCACTGAGAACAAGTCTGACTTACTGCAGAGAATGCAAACACAGCTCTCACTGTGTTTATATAAGGACTGAATGGCTCACAGCATATGGTCCTTATAGGAGATCCTCAAAGTGTTCCTTCCACCATCTGACAATGTCCTCGGTCAAGGTCAGCAGTTCTCCACCCCTGCTAAAAACAACCTGGGCTAAGCCCTGCTTCCCTTTCCTGAGTCACCTGACGTTTTGCCAGAACTTCCTTGAGGCCAACCAAAAGTCCTTCTCCTTGGCCTCCCCAAACTCCTCCCAAACCCAGGTTTTTGCTTCAGCAACCACCTGAGCTGCTGCCCTTTTGGCCCTTCGGTACCCATCTGCTGCTTCAGGAGACCCCTGGGCCAGCCAGACCCAAAAGGCCTCCTTCTTCAGCTTGACGGCCTCCTCCCTGCTGGTGTTCACCAGCGGGTTCTCTTGAGGTTCTGTCCAGAAATGGTGGCAAGGGACAACCCTGGCAGAGCCCAACACCCACAGAGAATGACTCTGACTTACTGCCGAGAATGCGGACACAGCTCTCACTGCATTTGTATAAGGACCTAATGGCTCACAGCAATGGTCCCAGTACCCCATACTGCCGCATCACCACCCATAAGGTGCCCCAAGAGACACGGTTGTAAGCCTTCTCCAAGTCCACAAAGCACATGTAGACTGGATGTGCAAACTCCCATGACCCTTCAAGTATTCTTGCAAGGGTAAAAAGCTGGCCCACTGTTCCACAGTCAGGACAGAATCCGCATTGTTCCTTCTGAATGAGGCTGAAGACCTCATGGACAGGGCCTTTCACCAGATGTTCTCAGTCAACCCCCAATAGTTGTTTGGGTCTCCCAGGTCTGTCTGGCAGTCTCCCCCGCCACCTGATCCAATTCTCCACCAGGTGGTGATCAGTTACCTAGCTACCGGTACTGTTGACCAGCAGGGTGTCGGAAGAAACTATGCTACTGTTGGATGAAGAAGGAGGAGAGGGGAAAGGCATGTCAGGAGGCAGTGGGAGAGGAGGAAGTGAGGGTAGGAGTGTAGAGGTGAGAGTCAGAACTTTGAATGTCAGCGAAGGGAGAGAGCTAGCTGATATGATGGAGAGAAGGAAGGTAGATATACTGTGCAAGAAGGTGGAAGTGGAGTAAGGCCAGGAGCATCAGAGGTGGGTTTAAACTGTTCTACCATGGTGTGGATGGGAGGAGAAATGGGGTAGTGTGTCAAGAGTGTGTTGGAGGTGAAGAGAGTGTCAGACAGAGTGATGAGTATGAAGCTGGAAATTGAAGGTGTGATGGTGAATGTTGTCAACGCATATGCCCTGCAAGTTGCGTGAGAGATGGAAGAGAATGAAGAATTCTGGAGTGAGTTGGATGAAGTGGTGGAGAGTGTACCCAAGGTGGAGAGAGTGGTGATTGGAGTGGACTTCAATAGGCATGTTGGTGAAGGGAACAGAGGTATGGTGTCAAGGAGAGGAATGTGGAAGGACAGATGATGGATTTTGCGAAAAGGATGAAAATGGCTGTGGTGAATACGTATTTAAGGAGGAGGAAGGAACGCAGGGTGACGTATAAGAGTGGAGGAAGGTGCACACAGGTGGACTGTCTCATGCAGGAGGTGCAATCTGAAAGAGATTGGAGACTGCAAGGTGGTGGCAGTGGAGAACATAGCCAGGCAGCGGCGGATAGTGGTCTGTGGATGACTCCAAGAAGAGGAAGAGAATGAAGGCAGAGCCAAGGATCAAATGGTGGAAGTTGAAGAAGGAAGACTGTTGTGTGGAGATGGGATGGCTGGGTAACTACTGCAGAAGTGGTGAGGGAGACAGCTAGGAAGGTACTTGGTGTGTCATCTGGACAGAGGAAGGAAGACAAGGAAACTTGGTGGTGGAATGAGGAAGTACAGGAAAGTATACGGAGGAAGAGGTTGGCAAAGAAGAAAGTGGGATAGCCAGAGAGTTAAAAAAGGTAGACAGGATTACAAGGAGATGTCGTGTAAGACGAAGAGAGAGGTGGCAAAGGCTAAGGAAAAGGCATATGAAGAGTTGTATGAGAGGTTGGACACTAAGGAAGGAGAAAAGGGCTTGTACTGATTGACTAGACAGAAGGACTGAGCTGGGAAGGATGTGAAGCAGGTTAGGGTGATGAAGGATAGAGATGGAAATGACTAGCTGACTAGTGAGGTGAGTGTGTTGAGAAGGTGGAAGGAGTATTTTGAGGGGCTGATGAATGAAGAAAATGAGAGAGAGAGAGAAGGTAGGATTAAGTGGGGATAGTGAATCAGGAAGTGCGGTGGATTAGCAAGGAGGAAGTGAGGGCAGTTATGAAGAGGATGAAGAGTGGAAAGGCGGTTGGTCCAGATGACATACCTGTGGAGGCATGGAGATGTTTAGGAAAGATGGCAGTGGAGTTCTTAACTAAATTGTTTAACACAATATTGGAAAGTGAGAGGATGCCTGAGGAGTGGAGAAGAAGTGTAATGGTGATGTAAGGGTGATGTGCAGAGCTATAGTAACTAGAGAGGTATAAAGTTGATCAGCCACAGCATGAAGTTATGGGAAAAAGTAGTGGAAGCTAGGTTTAGAGGAGAGGTGATGATTAGTGAGTAGCAGTATGGTTTCATGCCAGGAAAGAGCACTACAGATGCAATGTTTGCTTTGAGGATGTTGATGGAGAAGGATAGAGAAGGTCAGAAGGAGTTGCATTGTGTATTTGTGGATCTAGAGAAAGCATATGACAGGGTGTGGTATTGTATGAGGAAGTCAGGAGTGGCAGAGAAGTATGTAAGAGTGGTAAAGGATATGTATGAGGGCAGTGTGACAGCAGTGAGGTGTAAAGTTGGAGTGACAGATGGGTTCAAGCTGGAGGTGGGATGGGCTCTGAGCCCTTTCTTGTTTGCAATGGTGATGGACAGGTTGATGGACGAGATCAGGCAGAAGTCTCCATGGACTATGTTCGCGGATGACATTATGATCTGTAGTGAGAATAGGGAGCAGGTTGAGAAGAGCCTGGAGAGGTGGAGGTATGAGGAATGAAAGTCAGTAGGAGCGAGATGAAATACATGTGCGTGAATGGAAGGGAGGACAGCAGAATGGTGAGGATGCAAGGAGTAGAGGTGTTGAAGGTGGATGAGTTTAAATACTTTAAATACTTAAACCCCATTTGTGTTACTGTTCACGGGTGGCATTTGTTCGGCAATAGCCATTCAATATGTACTGCATCTGTAATTTCATCTCTATATACAGTAACAGTTTTCATTATTCTTTTATTTATTTATTTGACAGGGACAATGGCTATAAACAACTTAAAAAAGAGCTGTAAAGGCTAACTCTGGCTAATTCCAACTGTCAAAGTCTGCTTTTGAAATTGTGTACCCACAGACAAGGGATTTACAGCAAACACTGCATGAACATACTGGACGAGGTGCAGAGGACACAAGCCAGCACATGCCCACATTTAACATAATGTAGAAGACAACGAGTTTAGTAAAACTCAGTATGGTTCAAATGCTACGAACTAGTTCCTACAAAGTGTTATCTGACTACATCTGAAAGCTAAAGTGTTTATACATGTTCCGCATGGCAACTCTTAAAAGGAACTGTTCGACATATTGGAAATCTTTGTTTGTTGAATCTCTTCAAAAACTGTTTTAAAAATAAAACGTCATTTTAAGGGAGGTTGTGTGGTGGACTATTTCTTCGCTTGTATTGACTCCAGCAAGTCACTTTTTCCAGCCAAGAAATAGTTCGTCACACAACTCCCTGTAAAACAGTGGACTTAATAAGAATTCTCCTTATGTTAGTTTATTGTCTCAAAACACAAGCCTTGTATTATGTCAGTGAGCCCGTGTTGTTCTTCTGAGGAGGCCGGCAGCGTCCAGACAGTGAGAGACAGCAATCAATATGTAATGATAGCCAGATTATGATGATGCTGAAATTGGAAACAAATCAGATTCTCTCTCTGTCTCTCAGATGTGAGTCACTCAGTATGTGAACACACACTGTATTCAACCTGCACTGCTCAATCACAAACTGTATACAGTCACTACACAGGAGTCCAGAAGAGAGACAAATACAGAGACAGAATCAATTGGACTTAGACAGAAAAAGCCACGTATAGAGAAGCATAATAATACAGGGAAAGCTGGCATCACATAAGGAGCATGGTTATTAAGAGAAATGTTTAAGATGCACTAGGTGAGAATTTCTGTAAAAATAAGCTGGACAGGACTTTGTCACATCATACACATCACAGACTGACCGGTCTCTGAGGTCATCCAGGCAGCGTTGGAGATGAACCTCTCCAGCAGTGACCAGAACATGTTCTCCTGTTTCCTGGATCAGAACCTCAGCACAGGGATCTGCCTGGTTCAATAAACGCATCCCACGCACCAGCTTTGGCATCTCACCTAACACACAAACACAAAATGGAAACCAATTTGTTAATTTGTCTGTATTAGCAGTTTACTGGCAATAACATCTCCATTGTGTATGGTAGGTGTTTGCAGGAGACCCTTAAATCTGACTGATCCTAATGATTTAATGTCCATGAATATGTTTTTATTATTTTGGCTTTGAAGCTAAGCAAAGCAAATTAAATCCAACAAGACTAAAGGCCATATTTTAACTGCTCAAGTGCAACAACAAGCACAATGTGGTAGGTCTTGGGTGCACGGACTGTGTGGGTGTCTCCACCTGTTTTGGTTCATGTACAGTACTGTGCAAAAGTTTTAGGCACTAAAGGTAAAGTGAGAATGCTTACTTACATTGCTATACATTTTTTTAATTTATCAATTAACTAAATACAAAGTTGAGTCAACAGCAGAAACCTAAATTAAATCAATATTTGGTGTGAGCAGTTTTGCCTTTAAAACAGCAACAGTTCTCCTCGGTACACTCGGTTGTTCCTGCATCTTGGAGAAGTTGCCACAGTTCTTCTGTGGATTTCAGCGTCTCAGCTGCTTCTGTCTCTTCATGTACATGTGACTTCCAAACCATCTGTTGCAGGACTCGTGTTATTGTTGTCGCTGAAGATAGTTATTTATGACTCTGGCTGTATCTTTGGGGTCATTGTCAGAATAATTGCAATACGCCTGATGGTATTGCAATATGGATAAGAATCTAAACATCTGAAGTGCCTAAAATTTTTGCACAGGACTGTAGGTATAGCAGTGAAAAGTGCAAAAAGGAAGGGTGTGGTGATTAATAAATACACTCTCAGCCACTCTTTATAGTTCCAACAAAGCTGTACCAACTACAGTGAACCATGATTACAGTAGCTCAAAAAATGGAAAGACATTTCTTCAGGAAATCATATTGTTGTCTGGGAGGTGGAGAGTGGTTCGATGTGAACACACAATACCAGAGGCAGATTGTGTGGGGATTTTAACAGTTAAAAGATAGGTTCATTATTTTTCAAGTCTGTCTTAAAACAATAATCAGGCTTCCATGTGAACATTGAAACAGTTTTTTTTCTACCTGTAATCATTTATCCTGTTCATACTGACCATTAAAGATCCCTTCTTAATGCACTTTCAATGCGAGTGATGGAAGACAAAACCCATGGTCCTCGTTTTGTGAAAAAATGCATTGTGAAGTTTATCCAAAATTAATATGAACCTGTCTGTACATGTGTGGGAGGTGCACCAAAAACACACTTGTAGTACATTAAGTGTAAATTAACACTTAAGCAAATAAAACATTGAAACATTACTGTACTACAGCAGGCCTGTCCAAAATGTGATAAATGGACATATTGTAGAAAGTAATACCTCTTCAAATAAGTTAAATGCGGTGTAGTTGTAGTGTTTCACACCATTCAATCTACAGATGATAAATTTTCATCAAATTAATTTAAAAGCACTGTGTGTGCTTCCAGAAACCTACTAGGGTGTTTGGGTTCAACAGCAACCCGTACGATGGGCGAAGCCTCAAAGTTGAGTGGGGTGAATGGCGGACAGGCGGGAGAGGTGGACAAGGTGGCTGATTTCAAGACGCACTCCTCCAGACCTCCGATACCTGGAAGAGGATGGGAGAAAAACATCAACTGACAGCAATAAACATTACCATAGGGTTAGAGTATTACCAGTGTTAATGAGAAATAAATGAGGAGGAAAGAACAAAACAAATAGAAGAATAGAAGAGTTTCTATTTCTATTTTGTCGCCACCATCATAATGAGTTTACACTGCTTCAGTGGCCCGCACAGTCCCTTCACCTCAACTCTACTGAGCATCTCTGGATGAGGTGGAATGGGCTGTTTGCAGCAAGACTCTGCAGCCATCCACTTTGCAGCAACTGTAAAACTCATTTCTGTATAGGGTAATGTTCTTGCACAACACATGCAGCATATCATAGAATCTAAGCCCAGGCGAAGTCCTACTATTCTGAAGGTCAGAGGAGGCACACTATGCTAGTACATGCTGTAGAGTAGGTGTGTTTGTTGGAATATAATATTTAATTTAGTTAAATTCAAAATAATTTATTTGTCCCTTAAGGGGCAATTTGAGATAAGCAAGTTAGCAAACACAAATACACATAAACAGTTCATTCTTACACATAAATATACAAAATATGACAATGTTGAAATCTATAAGGATTAAAGGCAGTAGCCAATCTAACATTCAATACCACAAAGGGTAAAGAAAATCAAAAATATAATGGAAAGAAACAGGCAGCACTTTACAAGAACATCCTGAAATTTACTTGTAAAGGCATGAGAGCCATCAACAAGTACTGAGGCTCCTGTTCACAGATTCTTCTCCAGCCTTTCACACTATCCAGCTCCACACTGGTGCTGATAGGCTCCTCTCACATCTCAAGATAAATCTCAACATTGTAGGCAGAGTACTGGACTTATATGTATATTTACAGATATCAGTTTCAAAAGTTCTTTTCACAGCTCTGTACACGAAGATCAATTCAAGTATATTTACATGCGTTTTATTTCTGCCGCTCATCCCAATTAAGAGCATAATCAGATTGAATACAAGACGTGTCACTGATCTGATGTCAACAGGTCGCTGTAACAGCTATTTGCTGTTGAAGACTGCGGCCCTTTTTGTTTGGCGAAAGAAAAATGGTTAGAATTCTTGCGTGCTGATCTGTCTCCAATGAAGCCCGAAAGTTGTGCAGAATTATTCGCTATATTTAATATTTTTAACCTGTCCAGCTATTTGTTGATTAGCAACAAAAGGGACTCGGAGCAACACAATTTTAAGTGACAACATTATTTTATTATAATTTAAACAATGTTTATTTAAAGGGGTTAGGGTTAGAGTTAGGGTGCCCACGTCTTTAAAAACTCCATGTTCCCAGTTTGTCTCAAAGCCCAAGCTCAGACAACCCTGATGAAATCACCAGGGTTATTAGCTCCGATTTGAGAAAGTACCTAACAGAGCCACACAAGACATTATTTGGATTTCACAGGCTACTTACTCCTCATGACGAAAATAGACCTTCATGTGTAAAACTAAAGACACGCTCTTTAATTTACTGCTTAAATGCCCAATGATGGATTAAGCAAATTCCTTGCAATTTGCATCCCTACTGTGTACACATAAAGTGTGTTCATCTGATCTGTTTAAATCATACAGCGCTCCAGAGTGTTTTTCCAACCTTTACAGAAACCCATTAAAAAAATGTTCATAGTGATATGTCAAGGTTAATGTTCTACAGATAGAAGCATTACACAAGTACATATGAGAGGGTATCAGAACCATTCTATAATACTAACTGTATGTGTACAAAGCTCTCAGGTTAATACTGTTATACATTCAGCACTGTTAAAGAACAGACTTTTCTACTAATTTTGAAGGGCCTTGGGTTCTTCCACTTACAGGTAATTAAGTAATCAGTGGAGCCGTTGGTGAGGTCAAAATGGAAAGGCAGGAAATGTAGTTCCTTCAGCCACAAGTAATAATGAAGTTCATGTCACTCTGCAGATCAAATGACATAATCAGTGTGGGAGGCTGACATTGTAACACACCTCTTTGTGCTCTACGATTCATTAAAAGAGCTGAAGTGCTTCTCTGCTTTGTTCTGTGGACGAGTCAGGACTCGGCGACAATGAATAATGAGACAGGCTTCATAAAGAGATAGTGCACAAGTGCACAAGAGAGGACCAAAGGTGTGGAGAGTGAAAAAAAAGGAAGGCAAGGCGTTGTAGTTAATGAAAATATTCATATGAATATGCAGACATTGTTGGTGTTTGTAAATTTGTCAGTGAAATTAAGTAAAAAACAAAGAAAAATCATCAAATGTAGAAAAAAAAAGCTTAAAGAAAAGAACTTGTCTAGATCTGCTTTGAATTGATTAATTTTTCCAGATATCTGGGATCCAAAGGGAAAAAAGAGAATGGAGTATAAACACAAAGATCATTCTTGAGAAATATGTTAAATCCAACATTACAGCTCATCCACTCTCCAAGATCCACACCCGCGCACGCGCACATGCACACGGGCGTGCACGAACTTGTGAAGTGTTTCCACATTTAAATCTGCTTTCCACAGGGGACAACTTCCATTGCAGGAAGTTCCCCAGGGGACCAGTAACCTTTTGACAAACTAAGGAACCATGCATTTTAAACTGCAGGGACCAGGGACTATAGCCACATTTTGACCGCAGGATCTTTCTCCAGGCACTAAGAACCTTTTGAGGAACTCTCCTACCTGCGTTTCCACCGGAGGGACCAGGTTCTAAATTAAGTTCCAGGGAGACTGTTTTATCCCCCAAAAAGTCCCTGTTCAGGGGATAGTACTTTCCAAAAGTACAGGAACCTTTTGGGCAGGGTTTGCAGGGATGACTGTCGTTGATTGGTCAAACACACACAGTGTGGTTGCTTCAACCTATGTACTGCTTCATTCATAAAACAAGGAAGTACTGTAGTTAGGTCCAGTTTAGGACGAGGAGGGGACATTTCTCTTCATCTGATAATGTTAAAAGTTAGACTTGTTGTCAGCTTCCTAAATCATTTTAAAAAAGATGAGAGAAAAAGAGAGAGTAATTTGCAGGATCTACCTGGTTCCTCAGATGTGGTGGAAACACAAACAGGACTGCACTACAGGGACTTAAAGTTCCAAGTTTAGTTCCTGGTATTAGTTCCTCTGGTTCCAAAGTAAACCTTTGGTAAAATGGGGCTTTTCTTTTCTTTTTCTTTTTCTTTTTTTTTTACACAGTGGGCTGTGTTGTCACTGGTCACTTCATCTCAAAAACAAACCATGGGAAACCACTGCTGTCATTTTCAAGACAGTAAGCCAGAAAAACCAAAAATCCAACTAGAGCCAGCAAACTAACCAGACATTAGCCAAGAAATTTACTTTGTCCTTTGGACATTTTATGGAATGAACATTGATTAGCTGCAGATCATAAAAATGAGAAGCCAGGGACTGTGTTTTAGCACCTACTGCACAATCACTCTTGCTAATACAGCGTTCAGACTGACCTAACTCCAGGCATGAAAACATTCAGTCTCCTCATTCGAGTTCAACAGCACACAATGCCATTCTGCTTTAGTAGGCTGAATCTGAACCTTCATCTACCAATTTAAAGATGTGAAGATTGACAAAAACTCCTCACTTTGGAACATTTTCTCACCATCACTTTTATGAGGATGTGGTTCTTATGAATACAAAAAGACAACAACTGACACACAACAGCTTTTTTTCACACAGGATCACACAGGATAGACAAGGACAGAAGAAATTTAAGTAATCTAAGTAATAGCAAACAGATTTGTTATAGCTGCCTTTAGATATTTCTTTAATGACTCAAAGATAAATTATAGTACAATCCAACTTTAACTGATGGTAATTCTGACTTTCTTTCACTTCTATTGCCACAACTCTCTCTTTATTCCCTTTTCTCTTAATTTCTATCTGACTGATTCTTACTCTCCTTACCTCTCTCATCTCAGTTGCACTAATCACTCCCTTCCTTCACTCTCACTTCCTCTCTGAGCCAACATCTTTCTAAAGTGATTTTTTTAAAAAGACGTTAATCGAGACACACAGGGCTGAAAATATTCAACACCCAAACTCCAAATTCTATCCTTCAAGGTTTCCCCAATTCTCACGTCAAAAAACGGACAGACTTATTTCCATCTTTGTTTCACAGATACTAGACACACTTTATCTCACTCTCTCACACGCCCCAGGCCTGGAACAAAAATATGTGCCGTTGTGTAAAAAGCATGTACACACAGACACACAAGTCTGAGTGCTGGCTGACTGCTAGAACAGATGCAGGACATTGTTGGCTGCCTCCCATGTAACCTGACACTGTAATTACTCTAAGGTGGCTCGATCCCTAGAGGCCTTCTAATCCAACAAAGAACAATAAAATTGAAGAGGAGAAAAATGAACTCGGAGGACCCCTACCAGCCCACAACTGCTGCCGCAGACATACAACAGACGTGATGTGAAGGGAAATGCACAGCAGCAGAGTTGCAGCTTGGATGACTCTCACTGGGTCGTAACAAAGCATCCTTTGAATGTTTCGTTGAAGAACGAGCATACACACACTCTCATTAGCTCTCACACACTCTTCAATCTGACTTGGAGAAAAACATAAGTTGGATACGCTGTTTTTCAGGGATCATCTCAACTGTATGAACATCAGAAGCAATGCTTGGAGCTGAAATGCTGTTATAGCATGCACTTTTGGACCACATGGCTGAAGACGTGTGGTCCAAATCTTCACAAATACGTCTAGCCACACTACACAGGGGAAGGACATTTTTAACCTGGTTCCCTACAGCTAATAAAAGAAAGGAATGTTCAGGTTTATTACAAATTAGGTCATATTTTTTGTCATTTATAGAAGTTATGATAACATTGCACTGACAAGTTAAGACAAAATCTCAAGCCCAAAATGCACCAGTCCCATAGAATAGACATAATTTAAAATGGATTTCTTATTTCTCTCAAATTTGTTAGGAAAAATTAAAATGAGAGGAAAATAATGAAAGCATAGACCAAATTACATTGTTCTTGAATTTAGTATGTGTTCTGTGCAGTCTGTCATTAGTGTAAAGAATATGATTCGCCTATATACAGTAAGAGCAGCAATCCTCAGGGCCATGTGCAAACCATCTATCTGTGGAAAAACACCTGTGCTGGAAAGTACATTATTAAAGCATGCCAAAACCATCACCATCATCTAATTACTAGGCTATTTTTTATAATGTGATGAGAAATGTTGACAATACTAACCGGAATATTTCATATCTGATAATTTCCCAAAATCATTTGGGCTTTATTTGCTATTTCATGGCCTATAACTCACCAAAAACCATTATCAAAGTCTGTGCTTGTCAGTTAGGAGTAGTCGGGATCACTCGTAAAATTGGTTCTTACTTATGAACATTTTGGAAACAAGGCTGCAGTCACACTGAAATTAGCTCTGTGTGGAAAAAAAAAGCAGCCTGCTCATCCATTTGAATAAGCCCAGTCCAGCAGTGCAGCGAGGGTGCCAAAACAGAGAGCTCAGACAAAAAAAAAAAAAAAAAAGTTGATCCTGGCTCAACTTTTGCCACAATGCAAGATGACGTCATCTGGCAAGATGCTGCACTGGCCAATAACATACATATGCAAGCGCACATTCCTGGCAGATAACTTTGTAATATCAACAGAGAAACACAGCCTCCTGCATCGTCTTAACGCAGGGCTGTTTTTGGTCTGAGTTCCCACAGAGAAAACACCGATGATTCAACAAAAGTTAAAGATTTCTTCCACTCAACAATGTGTTTTGTGCTTATTGTTCCTTCACTTGGATGTCTGAGCTTCACTGTGCAGAATAATATAAGAGCAGAGTTTGACAGACAAAGGTTGTTTTCACATTTAACTTCTGAAGGAGGAAAGTTTCTCTGTGCTCACCTTAAATCAGGGTCCCATATGCAACTTACACAAGTGTGATGCGGAAACTTGCCTCCAGTGCACATTCACTAAGAATGGACATCTACTGCCCCGCAGTTAAAAGTCTTCTAAAATATTTCTTCTAATATTTGCATATTCATAGATTCTGGATTTTTCAATGAGGCAGAAGGAGTGGATGTGTAACTTTTTTTTGTGGGAAACCATCAGACACAAATTATTCTTTAAAGCAGAATATTTTTATGTCTTAAAACATAAAACAAGACTGGAGGGGATCTCTAAGATAAAATCTGTGTGTATGAACATTTAATTGCAAGGCAAGGAAACAGGCAATTCAAAGTGCTATACATAAGGTGAAGAAATCAATCAGAAAGAATCAAGTAAAACACACTAATTCTTTTTATACTATAGGGCAAGCTGATGAAATATAAAATGTAACATTTATCTTTTAAACAATAAATACTGATTTGCATTTTAATATATAAGTACACCATATTTCCCTTCCTGTACAGATTTTGGGCTTTCTGTACTTTAGGCTGGTTGGTTGACCAATCTTCTAGTTAAATGTCATTGGTTGTTTAATTAAATGGAATTTTATTTAAGACTGTAATTAGACTAATTTAGTTTGGTAAGAGGTTTACAATGTCGTAATTAAATAAATTCCTGTTTATGATCTATATTAATAAGCTGTGTGGTTGTCTGCTTTGCAGTGGCATTAGTGTGTTTCCAAACTTTCCAGATTTCTATTTACTGGGCATCAGATACCTCCACAATATGTTTCACATAAGAAATAATTAAGCAGACAGAACAGTGCACATACAACAGCATGCTTCTTTCTTACCACTTTACCATTTATGGTGGCACGCACAGTCACAGCGACTCTATGCACTCATCGAATGCATAGCATACTGTTCTATATATTATAATTTCGTTGTCTTGACAATGAAGCTGATTCTATTCTATTCTTTCTTACCAGTTGGACAGCAGAAGTGAACCAGGCCACATTTACAGCTAAAGACTGACCACTAACAAGCTATGATGCAAAACGTTGCATAACACTGACTGGACTGTGACACACCAAAGGTTTAGGAAGCTCACAGTAGTAATTCTCGTGTAACTGTAGAAATTCAGCATATAAATAGTTCCTGAAGGTTTAGAAAACAAAACTCAATGGAATTTAAAATCAAGCCCAAAGGAAATATTAAAGAATAAAGAAACAGCTCACAAACCAAACCCATTCATGCTGAACATAGCTATTTAAAATAAAACCATAATGGACAGGCTAAGACAAATGTGAGCAGGAAAATGATCCAGGTTATAACCTTGTAATAACCCTGTTCTGGACTAATGGAAGACTGAACAAAGAAATCTGTCATTGTGTGAAGAAACTGAAAGACCTCCAATACCTGAATGTAAGATGTTTTAATACTATCAAGCTTATTTTGAAAGGCTTTAAATTAGGATAATTACGTTTTAGAGTTCATCAGACTTTTGAATAAACCTCAAATGACAGTATCTATTGAGTAAACCTGAGGCAAGACTAAGCTGCTTTGAATGCACACAAACACACACACAAGGACACACATGCACACACGTACTGTATGCACATACACTCCGGGGACCAAGCCTGGTTATGTCCAACTGCAGAGCTAAGGATGACTCAAGCCTGAAGACATTTCCTCCAACCACAAGTACAGTTGGCTGTGACTCTGGTTATATAAAGATTTTTTTCCCATCCTCTTTATGCCCCCCTCACTTCCCCCTCAACCTCCATTAAAATTGGCTCCCAACACACTCAAAGGAATAAGGGAGAGGCGAGGTAATCAAAAAAGGAGAGAAGGTATAAGGAAGGCATAAAGACAGAAACAGGGACATGTTGTACAAGAACTCGTCTTGAGGTCTTATATCAGTTGTTTTCACTGTAGCTTCAGTTTATTAGTAAAAATGTATTATTCATAGTAACACACTCATTTGTTACACTGTATTACACTATTTTTCATACACTGCATTTTATAATTTTCATGTACAGCCTTTTTCCAGACAAATGATAAAAACAACGAGTCACTGGATAGATATTTTTCTGGATGATATCAACTTTATTTGGTATGCCTTATTCTGTAGGTGGAACCAAAATAGTACTGCCTTATACTAGCAGTTCCTAAGAAAAGTAATAACATAACTGAAATTTATTAGGCAACACTGGAGAGCAGAACAACAAGAGCACTCCTCCATCATGACTCACCACTGCGTTCTGACAGCCCAATAAGGCTGCAAAATTATTCAGTATTATCATCTATTGACTTTCAGTGAAACATTTTGTAAATTGGTGCAAATACAGAATCCCATGATAGCTACAAATCTGTAAAGAGCCCATGCTTGGACCTGAACTCCCATATATCTGTAGGAAGTGATGCACTGAATGGGTCCAAAGGGGCTCCCTGGATTTCATGCTTCTTGTAAATGTGGATGAAAATTAGAAACTTGGTGAATTAGAAATTTGGCAGATACAGACGATAAATGACCAACAAGACTAACACTGTGTCTGCACTGAAAGCATCTCAGCTGCATTTTTCAGTCGTCTGTGTCACATGCGTCTGACAGAACAGCACGCTTCTATGTTAATCAATATATAATATGTATTGGCTCTCGACCTGAAGCATATTTTTAGGCTTCAAGTCAATTTTCTCCGTTTTATACGCATAACTACAGTCACTGTGTATTGGGCTCTGAGCACTTCCAAAACAGAGGTGACCCACGCTCAACACTGCACCTGAACGCCTCCTGTGTAGACACACAGACAGAGCACTTGCTGCTGCTCTGCTCAATATGCTGCTCACGCCATGCTTTCTGTGTAGACACAGTGTAAGAGTCTACAGCCATGCTAGCAGCTTCATGAGGCTATAGCTACTTAGGTACAGCAGTGCTTTGAATTAATGCTAACGCCAGCATGCTAACAAAGGCAATGTTAATATGCTGATGTTTAGCAGATGTAATGTTTACCATGTTGACCCTCTTAGGTTGTTAACATGCTAACATTTGCTAATTAGCACTTAACACAAAGTACAACTAAGGCTGATGGGAATATCATTAGTTTTGCAGGTATCTGGTCATAAACCAACATATTGGACACATTTTGACTGATGATGGCACTACAGGAAAAGTCAGGGGATCACCTAAGTACCAATGTACCAAAGTTCTCAGTAATCCATCCAACAGTGGTGAAGGCACTTTACTCCAAAACGAAAATGTCAACCTTATGGTGACACCAGAGGAAAAGTCAGGGGATCACATAAGTCATTAAGATTGTTCCCCTGGGGATCATGAATGTCTGTACGAAATTTCATGGCAACCCATCCAACAGCTGTTGAGATGTTTCAATCTGGATCAAAGTGGTGGACTGATTAACCAATCTTTCCATCCCTGGAGCCATGCTGCTAGTGTGGCTAAAAAGATTTCCACTTACAGACTGCACAAATGGTAAAATGGCAATACAAAGATGAACTAGAAGCAAGACATACAGATATTATACATAAGTCTATTATGATAACCGCGCATACCCAGAATTACGTACATGAAAGCACGGGACAAAATACCCATGCATTAGGAACTAGCCAAAATAGTATTGTGATGATAGAGTGGAAGGTGGGCTAGAGAGAGGACAATGCATTGAGCTACAAACACTATTTTACATCAAGTATAATGCAGAAAGTCACCATACTACCATTACATACAGTAAAACCCCAGTTGGCCATGTTATTAATCAAATATCAATTTAAAAGCTTATAAAATGGAATGAAAATGATTAGTCCATTCATCAATTAGTCAATCAAAAGAAAATTTGCAACTATTTTGAGAATCAATTAATTATTTCAGTCATTTTTCAAGCAAAAGTTACATTTCCAGCTTCTTAAAAGTGAGGTTATGTTTTTTTTGTCATATACATTATGACAGTAAATTAAATATTGTTGTATTTTGGACTGATGGTCAGAAGAAAGAAAGAAATTGATAAGCAATTTTTACTTTTTTGACATTTAATCAAGTAAATAATACATTGTTTAATCAAGAAAATAATATGCAGACTATTCGATAATGAAAAAAGTTATGAGTTACAGTTAAAAAATGCTTCTGTTTTCTATAGTTCAATAATTCACAATTTAATGAGACTACAGATAATTGGATGTTGGGAACCCTTACGAGTATCTCCAATGAGATGAGAGAATTACTATCTTTTAATGAATGACAAGTATTCAAGTAGTCCCAGTAGTAACTCAGATCAATTATTAAAACATTTTTTGGGGGGGGGGGGGCAGAGTGTTTATATGTACCCCAGAGAACCACAGCCCCATGGTTCCAAAACGTATCCTGTTACATTGTTTCTACTGAATCTATTTGATTTCCATATAAGTGCTATATTCAGATATTCAGGTTTGGACTGGGACAGAGCAGGAAGTGGGATTGACTTTTTGCCTTACACATGGATGTAATAGAGGAAGTCTGCCTGTCATTCTCAGGAAGCATCACAGAGCCAGACGTATGGCATGAATTAAGTTCTACTTTTTGTCACCTTACAAAAAAAACATTTCGAGAAGCGCTGTAGCAGTGGAAAACCAGCAGATTGAAAAGCAATAAATACGATGTGGGGTTGGAAATTGTTAAATGTTCTGTGTGGATCGTGTTTTATTAAGTACAAGGCCAGAGCCTCGGAAATCTGCTCCCTTTTAACATCCTATGGAATTTCCCTTGCACTGGAAAGTCCCACTTCAGCTCCAGAGAGCCAAGTGTGTGTGTGTGTGTGTGTGTGTGTGTGTGTGTGTGTGAGAGAGTGAGAGAGAGAGAGAGAAAGCATAGATGTGAGCATATTGTGAATGCATTGGCAGGAGTCAGGGTGCTGCACAACTGGCCAAGTAACACACATTATTATATTACTAGTGCCGGGTGATATGGCTAAAAGTGATATCACAATAAATTTTACATCATGTGACAACTATATTTATCACAATATATACCATTGTGTTAAATACTTATTTTTCTCAAATCATTTTAAAGCCACAACATAAAAACTTACATAGTTTTTAAAAATCTAATAATTACAGCACTTGCTTAAATACCCTGGAACAAGTTAAAATCCAAATACAACAAACAGTAAATTATCTTGTAGTAAAATGTACTATGATTTAAATTGCTGATCAAAAGCCTTTTGTAGAAATAATCAGCCAAATGTCATTTTTGCTCCCCTGATGTTAAAAAGTTTGAGGGCCCAGTATTTCCTACAGGTGGATTTATGATAGATATACCAAAAAATGATTTGAGCACTTTTTGTACTGTTGAAAACTAATTGTGTCTCAAAATGTATAGAACTATGGTGACCAAGAGAGTTCAGCACATTGCAACTAAAAATGGCTATAATTGCTATTTTTATAACTACATGCATGTGCAATGTGTTGTGCATGGCTCATAGTGATGAACCTACAGAGAATTATCAGCAACTCTGCAGCTCCTCTAGGCTTTACAGAGCTCTATAGTGAGTTTCAGCTCATTGTTTAGCTGTCCAGCTGTAACTGTACTGTGTTGGTTCACTCTCAGTTAAACGGCAACTACCACGACTTGAGGCTGAAGCCAATGTGGAAGTCCCTTAAAGTACAGTGCCAAGTCAGTTTTTTTCAACAAGTCATTATGGTCTCATTCTCTAAATTCAGACCCTCTGCTAAGTGTGCTGGGTGGTTATTTTGGAAATGATTGCTTTGTTAATGAGATTTGAAGATGTATAGCAGCTGTGATTGACAGTTGGTTCACCTGCTGCTCTCCCCGGCTCCAGGACTCGCACTGAGTCAGACTATTGTCACAATATTTCAGTAAGTTTAATGTTACTTGATTATGATACCTGCAGTGTTTGCATAATTTAGCTAAAGTAGCTAACATTAGCCCAAGTGTGCAGCTCTTGCTGTTCCCAGTAAGCTAGCATTAGCTTGGGTCAGAGGTAGTGGGGCGTGTTTCCAGAACGTGAAAGGCAACACCCCGCAGTCCTTATTTGAAGGTCCTGGCTCCAAGCGGGAAAGATGGCACCGACTATAAACTATAACTCTGGGTTTCAAACCAGCTCCAATGAAACCAACGGGTGATGTGACACCTCGCTACGTCCATCTAGTCTATGCTCTCATAGCGTCGTTTTCGGCTGCAGCAGGCAGCTGTTTTAAGAGAAAAAGCTCTAAGAACCCACTGTTCACTAGAGGTCTTTATGAGTCCACTCGGTTGTGAGGAGCCGAGGCCTGACCCAGGACCCGGGAGTCAGTCCAGGTCCAAATTCTATTCAGTCTAATCAGGGAAGGTGTCTTTTTACTGCCGCGGGTCTCAGGTCTGTATGTCAATCATGGGCACCTGGTTATGTTCTAAAATGGGGGATCAAACTTGTAAAGATATATAATGGGCAGGGGGGTGTGGGGGTGTGGGGGAGTGTGGGGGTCCCCCCCCTTCCCCCAAAAAAAAGAAGTAATTTGTATTAAATTACTTCTTTTTTGGGGGGGGGGGGGTTTCACAGCATTTCTACACCACCTAATCTCCTGGATTAAGTCAAGAAACAGCCACCTACACTAGTCTAGATTAGTTAGATTGAGGGTGCTATGAAAACCAAGAATGCATCAAGAACAGTATCTCACGTTATGAATTTGTTTTTCACAGCATGAGAAAATGGACGTGTGGTGTGAGAGTGTGTGAAAAGTGTCAATTGTGTAAGTCTCATGGTCAATAGGTGAGAGTTGGCAGAGTTCTCTTTTGTGAGCAGCTGAATCCTGTCCGATCAGCGAGCTGTTAGGTGGGAGGGCTGGCAAAGTTAGCTAACGTTGACTCGTTTGGCATTTCGGCGACAGTACAATCCTACTTTTAGCTAATTAAAAGTTTGGCTTGAGCCAGTAGGCCAAGGTTAACTAGTGCGTATTTGATAACACTGGACTTCTGTGCATGTGTGTCCATATGGACCAAAGGCGAAGAAGCAGTATCAGTAGTGTTGGGCTATAAAACAGTAACAATTATCAGCAATAATTATCTTGTTTTTTTACCCCCTACACAGCAGAATTACAATGGCATTCTATTTTGTGACTGAGCAAAAAAAAAAATTGAGATAATTACTACTGCCTCTCATGTAACACAAAATCTGTGAATAATTTCCTCTACCTCTTCACTCTTCCACTTGATTCCAAAGAATACATCAGTGGGGGGATAGTTTGTGGACAAAAAATCCAAATATTCAAGAAACAAAGTTTATATGTTCTGCAGATGTCTCAGTCCCATTTTGCCACTAATCCTGATTATCTGAGTCATTCAATATTGTGAATCAGATCTAACAATTAGTGTTATTTTTCCTTATAGTTATAATCTTGAGACTTTCATTTAAATAAATGTCTGTTAAGTCACTATCTATCGCCGAATAAGGTAACACAATGGTGACGGAGCCTATGGCCTGCTAATGAAAGCTCTTGCATTTGCAGTATTATGATTATTACAACGATGCCGCAGTTAGTTCCATCACCCAGTGGTTGATCTGCCAGAGAAGGTAGGCGGAGCTAACGCAACAGACTCGCTCTTCAATTCACCTGTGCTAGCGTGACACTGTTTGGATCTCTGGGAGTGAGGCTGAGTGAAGTCCAAAAACACACCTGCAATTACCGCTTAAATGCCATATGGTGCAGCCAAATAGAACAAAATGGAGATCTTCGAGATTGCCACACAAACAATATAGCTGTGCAGGGTACATTTATCATAAAGTGGCCCTACATTAAAATTGGTAATCACTTCAAATATGTGTGACAGCTGAATAGCTCTGCATTAGGAAAATATAACCTGCATCTTTCTTTCTTTCATCTTTGTCTGTCTTTTTAGGCAATGCTTATGGTAGTGTGTCCAAAGAGTAAGAACAGCAAGCGCATTTTCAGTCTCAGGAGTGAACCTCCTTGTATGATATGTAGCACAACAAGTTAGCAAAGCTCTGTAAGCAGAACTGCATTCCCACACATGCACAGTGGTGTCTGTCATACAAGGAAGTGCTCTCCTTAGTCTCAAAATGTTATTGCTGTTATTACTCTTTGGAGACATTTCTAAACAAACTACCGCAACCATTTCTTCGGGGTGAATGAAACATGTCAAGCAGTACAACGGTGTGGCTCATAGACGTCTTTTTTTTATTGTTTTTAGACAACAATGGAGCTCTACAGCACAGTGTACTACTTGTTCATTGTTGGTTTGGCTCTGCACATGAGATTTGTGGAAAATAAGAAAAATATAGAACATCGCCAGCCTTATCCTTTACTAAATGCCTGAGTGAATGAAATGTTCAGGTCCACTCCTCACAGCCACCGAGGACAGAGCTGGATCAGGGCTATTTCAACCCATGCCTGTGGAAAATACAATGTATATTTCTCACTACACATACCGGTCTGTTGTATTCGTTGAGTAAAAACTTAAAGAAACAAAATAATGGATAAAGTACTGGATACTGCAATTCTCCAACTACAACTGCACACATCACTCTAAGACCAAAAAGGAAAAAGCATTGTGTGGGCTACAGTAGATGATGGCAGTCTGACAGGTTCCCCTGTGACTCTGTCTGTCTGAACACCTTTCTCATGACTCAACCAAGATCTTCTTACATTCACTGAGCATGTGTCTGTGTGTGTATGAGACCAACTGTTTGTGTGTATGTGTGTGTATGTGTGTGTGTGTGTGTGTGACTAAGTGAGATTACACAGGGCCTCATAGCCCAACATACAGTATGTCAAGGGAGTGTGATGCATGCTGGAGTATCAAACGAATCAGCCCATACATTCACACCGCAGTCACCTTGGGGTCTGACGCACAAAGAAAAATATAATTTCCCACAACCCCCAACATTTCAGTCTCCAAATAGGTCTAATTATCCAGAGCACAGTTTTGTAACTTGCACTCTGACAAGTGAGTCACCTGTAAACTAGCTCTTTTATTGTCGCACTCTGAACAGAAGCCACAACCTTCTGCTGACAGCAGGCCCACAGCGTTTGTTGTATGTGTGGGTGTTTTTACATCTGCATCAAGTAAGAGGCCCTTTTTCCACCTTTAATTAATTAATCTGCATCCTGGATACGAAGACTGAAATGACATACATCTTAAATCTGGGTGTAAATTCATGCATCAAGCGATCCAGACACTTAAACCAAACACGAGTGGCCAAAAATGTAGCAGATTAATAATACTTTGTGGTCAGAGATCCAACCAGTGTTGAGTCTGACAAAAATCAATCAAAACAATTAACTCGCCGAAAAAAAAACAAAACAACAGCATAAATTGGTTGCACCATCATACAGTCAGTCAGTTTGTCAGTGTTCACCTGCTGCAGTGGCCATTTGCTGCATCCCCAGAGCAGAGCTCCCCAGAACAATAATTTTAGCCCAGGACAAAAGTCATTCTCCCCCAGACTTCCATGAACAACCATGTTCTAAACAATGCAATCACCAAACAGAAAGTCACAAAGACCAGGACACAGTCTCCTCACTGTCAACTTGTCACTCACAGTAAGTGCCAACACCTTAATAACACAGACTTTTTAAATGCTGGGTTCAATCATTGCAGGTTAACAGGAAGTTTGTAATTGGATTGCTTACAACTGAAGATGGGTGGTCACCACAGTATTTGTATGGTGGTCCAGAGAGCTGAATGCAGTTCAACTTGGAAAAACACAACTAAATGGAGAAAACATATTCTCCGTTATTGAGGCATATACCCTTACACTCCAAACAGCCATTTTCCAATCATACATTAGCAATTGTAAATTGAGTTCTCAATAGGTTGATGCAGTGTGGCACCATAAGAATGATACTCAGTATCCATGTAGTTGGAGGATGGTGTCATTTCTTTATGTCTGATGCTACTACATCAGATTTAAGTGTAATGTTACCAGCTCTGGTAATGCATTGCAATGTTGCAATGGATATCAACTGCCACAAGACAATGAGGAAACAAAAACTCCATCACATAGTACAATATGTCAACGGATAAGGGATGGAACCATAATTGTTATTACAGTTTCCAGTTCATTAAGTTTGTAATCACTAAAAGTAATGTTGTTACAAAAGCCCTGCAACATATTATGCCTTTATGAAAATGATTCAGTTTTTGTTTAAACTGTTTTAGAGAGGTGTTGATTCAACTTTATGCTCAATTTAGAGGTTATATTTTGTGGTACTGTATAGAATAAACATAGCTTACCTGCCTACACACACACACACGTTTCCATCACTTCAGAGGACATTAAATTGACTTACATTCATTTGGACCTAACCATAACCACTTCTTGCCAAACCCTAACCATAACCTTACCTTAACCTTAAGCCAAGTCTTCACGCTAAAATTAATGATTTATGTTATGGGGACTTGCATTTTGCCTCCAGAAGGGAGGCGAGTCCCCACATGTGACTGTATAAACAAAAAAAATGTACTTACAGCACAAGGAATACCTGGTACACACACACACACACACACACACACACACACACACACACACACACTGCACTCTGTGTGTCATTTTACCGATTGTTTGCAAAATGCGACTCTCTCCTTAATGCATATGCATTTAAGGAAGTATCACGCAAATAATGTCAGTAGTCATGTTACCAGATGTTGATTATGTGAAAAGCAGGTGTAATGGGATTTAAAGGAGCCACAAAGAAGGCTGGAGTTGGGAAAATAAACCATAAGAATAAATAAATATATATATGCTAAATATTATGTTATATTATAATTTTATGTCATATTTTGAACAGTTCAGTAGTAACAGTTTTTCTCAGGAGGAGCTGAATCGGAGCCAAAGTAAATGTTTTATAATCAAGAAGACTATCATTTCTTTTTTGAGCTTGATGATCTCACAGTAATCCTACAGAGCCAACAAGTATACATTTTGGATGAAAAATTGTTTCCCAGGAGCCTATGGTGCAACAGTTAAACGGGTAGACATAAAAGATAAGTAGAAGGATAACCATGGATATAAACTGAACAAATCTTTGCATAATAGTGCAAGAGACAAAGCCTGTGGTGCAAAAACAATATAGACTATAAGACAGGACAGCAGTGCAAAGACAATGTAAACTGTAAGATGGAGACTGTAGTGCAAGAGAATAATGTAAACTATTACTCTTTCAGCAGCAGGTAGTTTTTGTAAACATAGTAAATAGTATAATGCTTTATGTTTTTTGTGTCTGTGTGTAGGTTGTCCAGAGGGTGGGGGGTTGGCTGGGGGCGGAGAGGAGGAGCCTGACTGCCTGAGGGAAGAAGCTGTTGCAGAGTGTGGTAGTCATGGCCCAGATGCCCCGGTACCTTCTGCCAGATGACAGGCAGGTGAATAGTCCATAGGAGGGGTGGGAGGGCTCTGCAACAATGGTAGTTGCACAGCAGGTACAATGTCTGTGGTAGAGTTCTGTGACTGGTGGCGGTGCCAAGCACACACTGCACGCTCCAGCTGTGTCGGCAGCTTAGGAAAATAGATACTGATGACTTGTTACTGCTGTACATTGCAGAGAGAAAAAAAAAGAAAACCAGAAGGATATGAGTTCACAGGCGGGTGGTGATTTAATGTGTTGCCCAGAAGTATTTCAGGACACTAGTTATTGTGATGTTCCAGTATTTACAGACCAAACTGCACCAACCAACGGTAGCAGACGCTGAAGCGCGATGCGCAAAAGCGCACAGACGGCCAGCTTTTATTGAGCTATGGCAGGGACACACAGTATGAGCACAGATCTGAACCCTAAAAGGGTCGCTAACTTTGTTGTTTTTTTACATTATAATGGAGAACAAAGTTCCATCATCATTGTATAATAAAGAGAGACAAACCTATCTAAAGAAATCACCTCTGGGTGTCATTCTGCTCCAATTTACAGTGTGTCAGTCTGTGGTGAGAAAGGAGCAAAACTAATTGCTAATTGCTACATCTGTCGACAAAAATAAATAAATATAAATAAATAAAGTCATCAGTCAGTTTCCAGAATTAAGATGATGTATGCAGGTTTTGAAGTTTTACTGGAAATTTCAGGCTAGATGGAGATTTTGTCGCGCCGTATGGTTTAGTAGTTAGTATGGTTTATGGTTATGGTTCTGCTGAGGATCTGTATGGAGATGCAGATTCCATCTTCCAGCAGGACCTGGCCCCTGCCCATACCGCCAGAAGCACCAAAACCTGGTTTAATGCCCATGCCATCACAGTGCTCGACTGGCCAGCTGACTTGCCAGACCTAAACTCCATTGAGAATCTATGGGGTATTATCAAGAGATCCAAAAACAAAGAAGAGCTGACAGCAAGCATCAAGGAAATCTGGGCTTCCATAACTCCCACGCAATGTCACAGGCTGATTGCCTCGATGCGCCGTGACATTGAGGCAGTGATTAAGGCAAAGGGATTCCCAACCAAGTATTGAACATTGACATATCGTTTAGAAAGTACCATATTTTGATTGATTTGATGTGATCCTAATTTCTTTCTTTTTTTCTGCAAAAACTGAGAAGTAAATAGTGATTTCTTCACAGTATTCTAATTTTTTGAATTCCTGTTTTCATGGGTTTTTTGAGCTGGAAGCCCAAAATATGTAAAAATAAACAAATAAATACTTGAAATTGTTTAAACTGTGGGCCCTGAATCTATAATCTATGAAAGTTGAACTTTTTTAATGGAATTATGGAAATTAATAAACTTTTTCATAATATTCAAATTTTTTGGAAAGGGTCTGTAAGTCCTCCTAATCACCATTTTCTGAAATGTCTAAATATGACCTATGTTTATGTGACGCGAGACCTCCACAGGCTGTGTGAATTGTGACTCTTGTCAGTCACAAATGGAAGAGGAATAGAGGAGGAAGTTGTGTGACGTAGTTACAGCCAATGTCCATCAGATCCGACTGCCACGCATTCTGGCTCCATTGCAGCTGCCATAGATGACCCACTGCCAATCTAACTAGTGTGTGTGTGTGTGTGTCTATGACCAGAGTGGAGAACGAGCAAAGAGTGATGTATCTTTACACACCAAGTATATTTTTGCAGGATTAGCTTGCATCTCTGGAGCATGAAATTCACTTGCAAATGTATAGAAACACCTATAATTATTAGCAGATATTGCATATAAACAGCAAAACTATTTTTTCATGTTTGTAGTTAGTGAGAGAAGGTGGAGGAAAAAAGAAGGGGGGAGGGAGAGAGGCAGACGATAAACCTCTATTCAGTATCCTGCTCTCTGTGATCATAAATACTGTTTTAATGCAGCCAAATTCACAATATAGCTGTTCTCATTTACATATTTTTTTGTTTGGAATGGTACAAGTAGGAAATTTGACCAAGGCCCATGAATACTACAACAGCAGTCATTATCAAGCTGTTTGCAGCAGCTGAAATCATTATTTTATGATCACGACATTGATGACAAAACGAAAAAAAAAAATCAGGGTAATGACAGCAGCTGTGCTGTGAGATCGGCTATACTGCCATTCAAAATGAGTGATCACAAAGAAAGTTAGAGGGAACAAAGGGATGCCATATTCAAGTACAGCCACAAAACATATGTTACCATCTAAACAAGCTGCAAACGTATTTATGCTTGTAAAACACAGAAAATGTTGGTAAAAAAAGCTCTAAACTATGTAAGAAGGTTGGCTGCTGAGAAACAGACGTTCTACTTCTGAAATATTTTCTGTGTAAACTGAAACCACAATAGAGCCATGACTGAGCAGGAACGTAGCCGGAATGTGACGCAGCCAGATCCTGTGGACATTAAGTGTTATAGAGCCATAAAAACCCGTGGGGAGGAAGCTGTGGTTGTCCACAGAGTCTACAGCTATGCTAGCAGCTCTGTGAGGCTGTACTTAAGCACAGCCTGCTTTGAGCTAAATGCTAACACCACCATGATAACATGCTCACAGTAACAATGCTAACATGCTGATACTGTTTAACATGTTCCACATCTTAGCACGTTAGCATGCTAACTTTTGCTGATCAGCACCTAACACAAAGTACAGCTGAAGCTGATGGGAATGTCATCAGTTCTGTCATTAGTTTATTTGGTCATAAACCAAAGTATTGGACAAATTAAAATTCTGACCTCATGGTGGCGCTAGATGAAAAGTCAATATTCTTCATCGTCTGGGAATATGAATGTGTGTACAAAATTTCATGGCAATCGATTGTGTTAACAGTTGTTGAGACGTTTCCATTTGGTGCAGTGGTGGACAGTCTGACTGAAATTGATGTCCCTAGAGCCATGCAGATAGTGTGGCCAGAACTGCTAATAATTCCCTAATTGTACAAGAAAAGTGTGTACATGCACAATTAAGTGGGTCCTTTAAATCTGGATGGCATGACATTCCCCTACAACATATTCTTCTAATGACAAAAGTTGCATATTAAACATAATTTGAAGTGAATGTGGCTTCAACAGAATATTTTAAGCTAGTCTTGTCTTTCTACCAAGAATATGTGGTGAAAAACATGAACAACTATGTGGAACATTCAGGTTTTTAAACAGGTAATTCAGGTTTAAAACACAAAATACTTAAATTAGCACTGCCTCGCTGAGATGACTCAATACATCAGCAATGACCAAAACAAAGTTTTCATCACGTCTCTGTGTAAACACACTGTTAACTACTTTAACGTGTGTGTCTATGCAAGGTAAAGGACAGAGATGGAAAGCTGATCAGGCCTGCTGGAGAAACTTCCTGTTTTCCTCATGAATGATACATGACACCAGTGCCATTAATCTCAATGCTATTAAAATGCCTGTATTTTCCACTTCAGAAAACTATCAGACCCTTGCTGATTTCTTTGCTATTATACCAAAGGGAATCAGGGCTATTTTAAGGCTAAGAAAAAAAGAAAAAAACACTCCACAGAGATCTTAGCCTTCTCTCATTTTACAGCCTGACTACAGATTTCTTTTCCAGTCCTGGCAAGATAGATGACTCACAAAATATATTTTTAAAAGAGAAGGCTGACAGGTCAGGGTCTGCAAGCTTCAGGAAGACAAACCTGAAAGCACTGAAATTAAATTTAAGGGTCAGTTCACCCAAATCACAACAAAATAAATAAAATAATAATAATAATTCACTTACCACTAGTGGTATCTAGCCATGGATACAGTTTCTGCTTTATGTGCTGATGTTTTGAAATATTCAGTGCTCAGACTTCCACCCAAATACAATGGAGGTGAAAGTAGTTTTATTGTGCTTTGAGTATTGACGAATGACATTTGAAAAAAAGAGCAATAACTCTTACCAGGAACAAGGTCCTGTTCATTGCAATAATGTGCTGTTAACAGTTTTCATTGGGACTATTTCTTCAGTAGAAAGTGGTTCCAATGAAAACTGTTAACAGTGAGGTCTGTGTATTACTAACAGTAACCAGGACATTGGTTCTAGGAAAACACATTGGCACAGAATTGGTGTACCATATAAAGCACTGAAAAATTACATTATGTAATTTTTTAATGCTTTATATGGTACTAAAATATGCTGCATTGAATAGGATTGATGACCAGTACCACTATAAGTGTAAAACTTCCAACTTCTGACAGTGTGTTCACCAGTTCCAGACTTTCTCTTGTCTCTCATACTTTTTTTTCATCTTTAAGTCCTGGTAGCTCACTAAAGTTATATTGAATTAACCATTTGCTAAACCATGCCCCCATTAATTACAGTTGCTACATCTGTCAAGCTTTCCGTTCACAATACACGTGCAGTTTCTGTCATGATGACACATTCAGTCTCCCTGGTCCTTCATCTTTCCTTCTACAACTCTCACTTTCCCCAGACCTTGCATTTTTAAGAAGCTTTCCAGTCCATGCCATTCACCACCTGTCCACCAGATGCCCTCAGACTTTCCCCCCACCTGATCATCACAGATCAGCACAACTGCCTCTCATTTTCACACCAAGCCACACCTGTCCCTTATCACCTCCACTTTTTATATATGCCTTCCCACAAACACTTGTCCTCTTCCATATCATCCATGTTGTCTACATTGATAGGTTCTCATTGCTGTCTAGTCATCCAGACTGCTACCTGTTCCTGTGTTGTGGCCTCCAGCCTGCCAGGCTTACACTATTGGACCCGTTTGCCTGCTCCTACAATTCATGTGGCATAATGTAAACTTGTCCACCTAATATCACCTTCTAATAAAGTCACTTAACTGAACCAGCCTTCTTGAGTGTCTGTGTTTGGGTCCTCACCCTGGCTGTCCCATACACAACTGTGAAATGTTTATTATGATAACCGTGGCAGATTTACTACTCAAAATTCTTAGAAATTTTTGAAACAATTGGTCTTTGAATTCAGACAGACATAAAAAAAAAGCAGGGCCCCATTCTGCCAGCTGAAATGACAACTGTCTATCAGATTTTACCTGCTGCAGCTAGCTAACTAATTGAGCTAACTTTAGCTCCATAAGTTGGTGGAAAACGCTGTCCGAGTCTGACTTTGTCATGTTTTTTCAGTTGACTTGTTTGAAAACAATAACCATTTAAATGGTTCTTAAATATATACTTGATGGGAACATACATGGTACTGTGCTATAGGACTGAGGCTAAAGTTACACATCCCAGGCAAAAAGTCAGCATCCTCATCAGTTGATGACCAATGTAGATGGTGGAAAATAAGCGAAACTGCATTGGATCTTGGATAGTAATGTAGAGCTAGTACATTACTAGTATTATAAGTATGATGAGAGAAAATGTATTAGTTTTACATTTCCACAAAAGTTGGGGGATTCACAAGAGATAGATTAACACAGGAAATTGTGAGAGGCTGAGATATCCTGACCCGAATGTTTTTTGTGCCTCTGAAGGAGATTTAAAAGTCTGACAAAATAAAAAAAATTCTCAGTTTGGGCTTCTGACACTATACATTTAGAACAGAGAGCTTGTGTTATAAATTGGGGTCTGAAAGACAAGAGCATTTACCAGAAAAGGAGGGTTTAGAAAAAAGATGCAACTGGTTGCATGGTAAATGTCAGAGCAAATGTTTTTAGAACTTGGCCCATACTAAAAAAAGTCACTATTTCTCTGCCTCTGCTGCTTTGATTTTGACTTTCTTTTCTTCTTCTTTTTTTAAATCTGTCTCTAAATTCAAATTGATGGAGGTGTAATATTAAATACTGTAATTCTGTAGTACTCCATTAACATTAGATGTGTAATTAGTAATAAATGGATATCAGCAATATGATATTTAACATTCAATGATAATTCAATTCATCACTTAACTGAATTCTTTCCAGTGTTATCAATTTAGACACGCATCCCCATCCGTCTTCAAGTTGTTATTCAGTAGGCTTTTTTTTTTCATCTTCAAGACTGTAAAATGTTAAATGCAGGCAGTTCTATGAATAACAATACAGTAATCATGTTAGGTAAGGTTAATCACTAGTGCAGAGCAGCATTTGTAAATCACTGGTCCTTCCTCAGTGTAACTTAATCTGGGTCTGTTAGAGCCTTTGTTCCTCTGGTCTCTTTGTCTGGAGTGTTTGAGCCATTTGAATGAAGTGGACATCCACTCCTCTTCACTCACGCCATCTATTGGCTGTGTGTAATGCTGCCTGCATGCCTGTACCGCATGGTTCAGACAAAGAATGAGGGCATGCAGCCAGGAGTACTCGAACTGAACAATAGAAAAGACAGAGTGAGAGGGAGCCATGTAGATGCTTATTATGGCTGATCGCTCTGACATATTTGTGATGCTCTGGGATGAGGTCAGCCAGGTCCTGGATCAGTGCCTGAGAGCAGGTCACTGCTGTCCAGAGGTGAAAGAACGGAGGTAAGCAGGAAATGTAGGTTAGCTGGAGGGCTGTGCAACCACGCTCTGTAGCCACCTGCCTGCCAGAGAAGCTAACCCCCCTCTTCCCTTTCTCCTTCCCTTTCTCCTCTCACACACACACACACACACACACACACACACACACACACACACACACACACACACACACACACACACACACACACACACACACACACACACACACACACACACACACACACACACACACACACACACACACACACACACACACACACACACACACACACACACACACCTCTCTCTCTGCTGGATGTCTATTTAGGCCAGTGACTTTCTAACTTTACACTGCTCACAGCTGACCCACCTACAGCCTGTTTCTGGAGTTTTCCCGACTGATCAGCAGAAGGTTAACAGAGGAACACTTTGTGACAGACAAGTCTAGTACAATCAGACTCACTCACAACACAGCCAGTATTTAAACTACTATTATTACACATACTAGTAATACCACAATTATTATGGGGCCGGTTTTACACAAATATAGACTTTGACTTTGGCTCAGATCTAACTAATAGACTTCAGATAGATGTCTAAACTCATCTGTTGCACAAAGTTGTCTAGTTCTTGACTACTGTAAATTGGTCTAGTTTGCCACAAATTCTGGGTGAATTAAGACTTTTTTTTCAAACAAATAAACATGACTGACATAGAAACCGCATCAAACCACTCAGCTCCGTTCACTGCAGCAGAAAACTTTTGCTGTCTGGAAGAATTCAACAGTCGTAATTACATATTACTGAGACAATTCAGATAAGAGTGTAACAAGACTAAAATTTTCCACTAGCATAAAATCTAAGCCTTGAGCTGCTGTGACTTCTTAATAGTCATAGCGCTCATTTAGCATTAATAGTTTGACTGTGACACAGCGGCACTGGAATGAGTTTTGAAGTGAGGGGACATCCAGCTTTGGATGACATAGTAGTCATGATCGGACCAACACTACTTCAGCCATAACTCTAATGTAGTCTATCTCACCTTGTAAATGGTCACATAGTTTAGTAATTAATGTTACAAAACAGCGTTTGCACTGCAATGTGTTTCAAGAAAAAAAACATGAGACACTACTTTTGCTGAAAATAAAGTTGGAAAAGAGGCTATGATGAGCCCTGGTAACCCGACGCCTCCATCAGAAAAAGCAGAATATCGAGTTATAACCGACCAGTCAGATGTGTGTAAAGGTGTGTGTGGTTATTCTGCAGACACCTGGTGTCATTTTCAGCTGATTTATTGAAGGTAAACACAGTGAACGGTCATATGTAATGGCACTGCACTCTGGTGTGGCACTTCTCAGAGGCTGCAGATGTATCAACATGTCTGTCCTGTTGCCTTCAGATGCTGCAGGGGTTTAATGAACTGACGGAGAAGCTTCTCATACAGTATAAAGCAGTGTTATTTTCTGTGCCGATTTTGGTTGGAGAGTGTTTAATTTAAATAACTTATTTATATTTCAAGCATTAATCCTTTATTGCAGCACATTTAACGCAAGTATTTAGTTTGCTCTTGTTGATAAAATCACCAAGTGGCAGTGGAGTGACTTTGCTCCAGAAACAGACGTGGTTCTGAGACATCTAAGACCCATTTTCCACAAAAACACTAACAACTCACTTTGCTCTGCTCATTTGCGCTTCTTCTCCTGGAAGTTCACTGTGCATGCAGTGCTGGGCACCACAATACCACACAGACGGACAAAGCAAATTTCAAGGTCAGGAAAATACCAAACTGTCTGTGTGTTGCTTTCACTGATCACGAAAAATAGGGCCCAATGTTGTATTTGGTGGTCAAATTATTTAAACTACTCTGAACTGGCAGCCATAATAGGCTACTCACGGTCCTCTGTGTTCTGGTTATGATTGGATTTAAAGGTCCAACATCTTAGAGTAGGTTTAGACATTATCGCTATGACCGTAATACCTGGCTTAGACGTTACCACTTTATAACCATAACACCTGAATAGGGGGACAAAAATCAAATCGAGCAGGATTAAAATTGAACAAGCCCCAGAGTCAGCAGCGAGCAGTACTGTAAGTCACTGGTAACCTTAATAAGAGCTGTTTCTGTGCTGTGCTGGGCACGGAATCCTGATTGATATTGCTCACAAATACTACAGTTATTCATATGTGAGATTAATTGAGAGATTATCTAAAAATTTTGATAAAAAAGGTAAGTTTGAAATCGGTCTAAAATTGTTTAAAACAAGAGGGTCAAGTGTAGGTTTCTTCAGGAGAGGTTGAAGTATTGCATTTTTAAAACTGGATGGGAAACAGCCAGTAGACAATGAGCAGCTGATCATTTCTTTTAGAAATCTAGTGGGAATAATGTCTAATTGACAAGTGGAAGAATTTAAGTGGGAGATTAACTCCTCTAAATTTAGCATAGAAATTTGCTTAAAGTCAGACATACTGGCGGAGGGTTCAGTACAGATGAGGAGAATTTCTTGTCACAGGTGTAATATGGACCCTAATGTCATCTATTTTATTCAAGAAATGGTGGAGAAACTGCTCACATTTCTCAGTGGATGCTTCCATATGCTGGCTAGGAGGGGGTTAACCACTGAGTTAACTGCCTGAAATAAAACCCTGGGGTTGTTGCAGCTACTAGCAATCAAATTGGAAAAATAAGAATACCTTGCTTCCTTAACTGCATGCTAATAGGCCAACATCAAGCTTTTAAGGATATCATGAGATAACTTGAGTTTGTCTTTCTTCCATTTTTGCTCAGCTCTCCTACACTGCCTCTTTAAATCCCTTGTATGGTCATTAAGCCAGGGGAGGGCATTATGTTTAGCTTTCATCTTGATAGGGGCAATGTCACCAACGATAGTCTGACATGTTCTATTAAAATTATCTAGTAAATCACTGACAGAGAGATCCTACTGATTAAAGGTATTACTGGCAGAAGCAGCTAAAAACGTTTAGCAAAAACTGCTAGCTGACGTGGAATTAAAACTGAGAGAGGATACAGGTAGATGCTTATGAGCAGGAAGCGGGAGCAAGGTATGCAAAATCACAACTTTGTTATCAGAGACATTAAAATCTAGCAGTTCAATATTATTTAGAGAAACAGTATAAGACAGCACAAGGTCAAGAGTATGCACCTTATTATTAGTTGGATTTTTAACAGGTTGTTAAAGATTAAAAGACTCAAAGAGGTTAAGAAAATCAACAGTAAAACAGGACATGGAGGGGCAGCAAACATGTATGTTAAAATCACCAAGGATAAGAACGCTATCATATTTGGCCATAATAAATTAAAGAAGTTCAGAAAATTCTTGGATAAAAACAGTGTTAGCTTTAGGTGGCCTATAGATTAAAAACGCATAGTATCGGATGCTGGGCATTTAAAAGAAAACCTCAAAAGAGACTCAAAAGAAGAAAAAATATTGAGAGACAGGGGAACATTTGTAGTTGATAGCTACCCCACCTCCACAGCCAGACAGCCTGGGTTGATTAAAAGAGGAGTAGTTAGGGGGACATGCCTCAGTTAGTGGAACAGAGTATCCAGGGCTTAATCAGGATTCAGTGATGAAAAAGAAACCAATATTGTTAGTCATAATAAAATCTTGGTATAAAAAAAATACTTGTTTGCAAGGGACCTCACATTAAGTAGACTAAACACAGCTGAAATGCTGGAGATGGATTCAGCAGTAGATACAATTGAAGGGTGCAATTGATAAGTTGAAAATATTTCTGACTTTTTTGCTGGAGTGGGTGGAATGGAAACTAAGTATGCTCTTATTGTAGAATTAGCAAAGCAGCTGGGTCTATAGGTGGCATGGTTTAAAGTGACCCTAATAGGTATAGTGTTGGTGGAGGAGTGTTCAGCAGGACCCAGGGAGAGCTTCTAGAGCAGGGTCAGAATTACAAGCAATATACTGGATGAAGTTTTAAGCAAGTTGTTAATACCCTTTATGTTGGGGTGCAGGCCATCCGAGTTTGACTGATTCTTTATCCATGATGTCATTGGTGCCCACATGAACAATTAGTGTGTGAGCTGAGGGATGGAGGTTTGTGAGCACTGGTAACAGTTCGATAAAGTCTGCTTTGTCTTGCTACCAGGAAGTAGGTAATAGCGCCTGGGACTTCAACAGATCTTATGATGGAATAATAAAGATTTCAAGTTGCCTGGCCCTACAGCCCCCATTGGAGATGGAGAGTTTGGATGAAAGAGGTAGCTGATTGTCATTAACCACATTAGTTAGGGCAGCGTCAGGGACAACAGAGTTAATTGAAAGAATTTCAACTGGGTATGAAGACAGAAAGATAGCGCCATTGGAGATGACATCACCACTAGCCACAGCAGTGTCCAGTGCTCCGTTGTTCAGGTGGGTCAATGGCTGGAAGCTAACAGGAGCGCACTCAAAGTTGAAGACAGCGGGGGGGGAAAGGTACCGGCGACATTTCCCCATGGGATACCGGGGTTGCTGGGGAACTTCGACACTTTCTCGTTGTGTTGGAGCAGACTGGGATAGGCTGCTCTGGAGTAGTTAGCGTACATGCAGCCGCTAGCTCAATTAGCTTTTCAAGTGGAGCAAAGTAGTTTGACCCCGGGACAAGGTTGTCATCCCCGTCTGGTGAGAACAGAGGAAGAGAAATCTTTCTCCCCTTCTTCACAACAGGCACCCAAGAGAAATGATCAGCGGATGGGCTGGGAGTAGCACATCCGACCAGGAGAGGAGCAGGGATTGCCGCTGGAGGACATCGACCAGTAGGGTCTAGATGGAATGGAGTTCGGATCTCAGACTGGACAACTCAGATTCCACTGGGGTAAGTGGAGGCATGCTATGGAGAGAATAATAACTGCCAGAACACAGAAAAGTAACGGGCAATGTTTTCGTAGCAAGTTGCTGTTGGCAAGGAGCTAATGTTAGCTGTTAGCAGGTACCAAGTAGGTACCAACAGCACTTACATGCAAGGGCTCCGATTAGGAGCCCACTGCAATGATCTGGTTTAGTAGTGGTATTGATGCACAGATGGAAAGCTTCAGGGGACAAAACGCAAGGAGTTACTAAAAAGTTGTTAAAAGTTAAAAGCAAGCAGAGCAACAAACAAACAGACTGCCAGCTGGCTAGTATTGGCTAGTAATTAGTACGTAATTCTGTAACTATCTATATATATGTCTGAAAAAAAATATGTGGAGTGACTGAAAAGGTTTTAAAGGAAGGGGAATTCCACTTCTTGTCCTTCCCTCTATCCACCTCTTTTTTCCTCAGCTACATCTTTGCTCAAACAAACAAACAGACTTGTTAATGTGAGCTTCAAAGACCTGAGACTACATTTCAGAAGAAAGGGCAGGGAACAGAAATCTAGATCAGGCAGGATGGAAGAGACAGGGTAAGGGAGACCTAGACAGAGGGAGAGAGTGAAGAAAAGAGCAGTGGAGGAGAAAAAAGAAGAGAAGAGGAGGGGAGGTGAAGGAGGAGGTGGTCAATAAATTTCCGAGGGGAGAGCCGAGGACTGATGAGGTGGAGAATGCTTCATGGCTGTGGGATCCCAGCAGGGCTCGGCTGGGACTGGAAACTGTGTCAAGGACGAGTGAGGAGGAGACGGATGAGTCAGGAGCATCAGAGAACTCACTGACACACACATGCAGGCTTGTAGCACTGGTGGCTCATTTAAATTTAAACTTTTAACTTCAAAGTCAATTCATTACAGGTTTTTGACACGTATAATCAACAGCAGCACTGTACTCAAATAATTTGCAATAACAGATGCAACATGCCTTTCAAAAGACTGAGACAATGGGATTCTTCCCTCCTTTAGCCGAGCTTCCTCGTAATTTCAAGGCCATCACTGATACTAAGGTTTCAGGTACTAAAGAGAAAATAAGTTTTATGACTGCAACTTTGTGATGTCCACTTTTTATCATGCCCACCTTCACATCACAAGTATTTTTTTCTGGTGGATTTAGCCTGGGTAAGATGTCCATCTATACAGCACATTGTTGCAGTACAGTAC
This sequence comes from Scomberomorus guttatus, assembly GCA_038419695.1. Lineage (NCBI taxonomy): Eukaryota > Metazoa > Chordata > Actinopteri > Scombriformes > Scombridae > Scomberomorus > Scomberomorus guttatus. Next base: position 3,465,113 of record CM076445.1, read on the forward strand.
TGTAGGATGCAAGAGGCTGAGATGGAAGACGAGCCGACCTGGGCCTTGTTTCCTGATTACAATTGATCTTACAAGTTAAGAGTGTTTTCTTATGAGGCAAACAACATACATACCATAAATAATAAGAAAAACGAAGATACAGAACCTGTTAATGTACCATCAGGAAAGTTTCAGCCAGAACAGATGAATATATTAGGAGAGAAGAGGGAGAGGATGACAATGACAACACAAACTGGCAGATCAATTGTAGAAGGCGTGTACTAGTTTCTTATTTTCTTGAATTAAACATCATTTTGACATCAAACTTTACTTAAGAACATCAGTGTTCATGACAAAAGTTTAGATATAAAAATGAACAATGACACTAAGAACACGTAGTTTTTGGTTCCTTCTGCAGGTCCTGGAGCTTCTTAAGATGCTCTTAGCCTCCTACAAGTAGGTCACTCAATAATCTACCATCATTTATAAAAGCATATTCAGTTACAATGCTTTTGGGAAACACCTCTTAAGCTTAACAAGGTTCGTAAGAGGGATTTTATAATCATTTTAGCCTTAAGAGCTTTTGGAAAACTGCTCTGTTAACATTACGCAAAGGAATTTAAAAATGTTTTACGCAACCTCAATCTACACAGCAGCAGAGATTAAGGTACATGACACTCGAAATTGTGAATTTTTAATCAAATAGGTGTTAATTCTGTTGGTGGTCTTGCCATCAGCTCTTAGAAATGTCATCATTTGCTGTTAATTGCTCCTATGGTGCTTCTTAACTTAAATCTGATCATCTTCATTTACTGGCTCTGAGGCTGGGATTTTAAAGAAATCAGTCATGCTGCACACAGTGCGAGTTGTTTTCCACCAGAGTTGGTTAGCTTGCTGAGGAGTTGGAGGTGTGCAGTGTGTCACCTGCAGCTCTTCATCTAACAGCTCACTGTGGCTGCTCCTGACTGCTCCATTATTGTTCCAGTGCTAACCTCTGTGACAAATACATTGTGTTTTCTGTGGCTGCTTCACAATAAAAGCTGCCCCATGTTTCCCCAGTTGAATGATTTTATTGTAAAGCAGCAGCAGTAGGAAATGTTGGGTTAGCAGTAACTGAATCACTCGTGAGTATGAAGGCAACTTGAATCCAGTGCAGTGCAATTGTGGACTTCGCCACTAACAATGAAAACAACTATGCAGAAAGATAATTACAGGATGTAAATTGAATGGCTTAAATGCCAACCATGAATAGGGTCAAAATGGGGATACGTACAGGACTATTTCATGAAAATCCTAAGGAATATAATTTTAAATTTATTTAAAATAATTTAAAATAAAATCTGTTGTTGACAAAACATCTCAACTAAAAGTCTACTTACTCCAGAGATTTTGACCACTTGGCAGTCCATTCTTGAATAAATTCAGGAACTAAAAAACTTTTAAGCCAACATGGATGAGAGGTCTTATAAATGCTCAGAATAATGAAAAGTTGCAACATCTGTGGTTTCATGACAACTGAGGAAACTGCATCTGCTGATGAAGACTGTGTTTATATGGTGGAAAGCTCTGGAACAAGTGAGTGTTGAGATTGTTTTGTCAACTGTTTCCAAGGCTAAGAAACTTTCAACCTTTTCAGTTTCCCCCTACTTCCAGTTTTTATGCTAAGCTAGGCTAAACACATCCTGAATCTACAGTATCACTGCTCTAGATGCTGATCAAAGTCATACTGATCTTCTCGTTTGATTATGGGTCTGTCAAAAAAATTAGGAGACCACTAATTTCTACGTGACTGGAAAAACTAGTGTGACAAAAGAGAGATGAAATTGACCATAAATGAGATGGCAGGACTTCTTCAAAATGTTGGATTGTTATTTTAAGAAGAAAAAAACTAGCATTTTTAAGCAACCAGGATAAAAATTCTCAAAAATAAAAACCAATTGTATCTTGAAACACCACAATTCCCAGGCAGAAGATTAAAAAGCAAAACTACACTTTACAGAGATGTTCTACTGTCAGAAGTGGAGCATTTCAGCAGACAGTGTCATTATTCATGATCTGATCTGCACTGCACTGAGATGAACCCAGCTGGCCTCTACCGTCACACTGGTGTGGTTGACATCAGTAAAATCATTCAGTCGGTGTGTTCTGCTAAAGATCTGGGTCGCTAGTCACCGCTGGCATGCACAGAGAGAAGCCTAATGCAAAACAAATGTTTTCATAAAGTCGCCCAGTGTTGAATCAGCATCATTCATTTCACTCAGACTCCTTTTTTTCAGTCCTTTTTCCTTTTTTCCCTCCCTGAGGACTGACTTGGATAACTCTGGCAGTGGCTGCGTCTCTTCAGACAGCTGCTTCACGTTAGGCCCTGATGATGAGAGTTTGATGTTGCCCACATCTTTAACCCCTGTGACAAACTGTTTGCCTTACTAAGCTCACCATCAAACACCATCGAGCTGGCTGTGTACTCTCCCTCAGCTGCAATCACAGATAAATCCCAATGCTGGCTGGGTGTATGGTACTAATCAAAAACATTGAGGAGAAATAAACAAAGGACTTTTGTTAAGGTACTCAGAGTTTTCATGGCTAGTGTGTCAACCCCAATGCATGCCATTCTGCCTTTTATGGGGGAATATTACACCAAGCTCTGTTCAGAGATCTGGAAATGTACTGCAGAATTGCTTATCAGCAAAGATACAGACCTGGTAGAAAGATCTTGTGATCATTCTGCAGGAAAAAGATCACTCCAACCAGGTTTAACACATTGACACAGACTAAAACATTGTTAGTTTTGGTCCTTTTTTACAGGATTTGTTGACAATGCGACAATGACTTTTAAGATGTCTAATCAATGGAACTAAGAGGCCTGCAGGTAAAACAGGCGCAGACAAAAGTACACAAATGTGCATGGACAGGGGTGTCACAAACTGTTGACTGCATAGTGTAATAGGCAGATCAATTGAGAAAGGAAATTTTAATTAAACTGTTGACGATTGACAAGAATCATTAGAATGTATCAATTTAAGATTGAAGATCTTGAAATAAAAATGACTAAACTCAAAAGGCTAATGAACCTGAAGTCTGAAGAATGTCTTAAGTAATTTTGCTACATCATCATGTGCTGTTTAGAACTGGTAAACTCCCAAGGATCATCTAAAAGACAAGATAAATAAGACGGCACCATGCTGTGATCATTTATGAGAGATCAACATGAAAATGTGAGCTGGAGGCATCTCAGCATGAAGACTATGATCAGATGTGGTTAAGCTATTAGAGACAAAGTCTTCTAGTTAGTCTCCCGCTGGAGTTGTTAATGTGAGCAAATGAGAAAGAGACACACAGAAAGAGAGAGAGGGATCCTTGGAGCTGTGAGTGAGCAGGGTCATTGGGTTAATAACTGATATCAGCACTGGACAATAAGAGCAGTGACAAACAAACCCTGTAGCTGAGCAACTTATATGATTAGTATGATATGCTTTGGTATTACTTCTGCATGTGTATGGGTTTTAACTGGACTTTGACTAGTGAAGGTCAATAAGATTTTTTTGTTCATGAAGACTACCTACATTTTCTGATCATGTATTAAGTTTTCAAATTTCACGTTTTATCCTTAAAGACCTCACATATGTTTATTTGATCTCCCAAAACAGGAAAGCCTCTTAAAAAGGTCACTGAAGGTCTACTCCCAAAGACAGACTGAGTCAGATTTATTTCCAAAAGTTTTGAGACAAAGCTTCTGCGTAAAATCCCGCCACACAATACTTATATTTTTTCTTTTGTGAGGATTTATACTGAGAGGGTCAAAAATTTTAAATAAATATCTTACTGTGTTCAAAGTATATTGATTGCATTTTGTAAATGAAGCCACTGTGTAGTGAAATTCCTTACTTTTTACATTTTTGACCATTTGTTGTTTTAAAGCTGCATGAATTGATTTTTGGGCCACTTGGGGCAGCAGAACAAGCTGAAGACATCTGACATATTATCACCATACCCAGGCAACAATTTGATGACCGTTTTGTCATCAAACCGTTGCCTACTTCCAACACAGGTAGTGTACAGAGCGTTTATGAGAGATTTTTTAATGACAATAGCTGCCTGCTGCTGCTGGTAACAGAGTTGATGAGAGAAGAGTTGCAGGTCGGAAAACCAAAACAATTAGCTAAAAGAAGCTGGAAAGCTAAAGACAACTGCAATGCTAGCAAATAATTTTCTGTGGGTTCGTGTTTATGAGTGACTTGTTTAACATTATACAAAGTTATCTGATCAATTGATCCATAAAAAAGTTGAGTAGTGCAGCTTTAAAGCCACTACGAGTAGTACTTGAAAAATTGTTGGTGCCATCTGGTGGTAGAATCAAGAGTGACACAGTGGCACATAGCAATGCATGTCGCTAACCCAAAGATCCTCTGTGGGACTGAAACATGCTGTCATGTTATTTGTTTCATAAAAGATTCTGGAAGCTACAGACAAAAGTTTTGAGCTACCTATTTATATGAATATGCATATAACAATTTCAATTCATTTCAATTAATTCTTTCTTGCTGATAAATGACCAATGAAAATCATTTATTACCCTGACAAAAAGCAGACAGCTCATCCTAACCAACCAACTTCCTGGTGTTCAGTGAATCCTGGCACTCATCTGAATGAATGACTGAGGCTGCAGGCTGGATTCAAAGCTGAGCTGTCAGAGCTAAAGCATGATGGGAGGCCTTCATTTCCTGAAGCTGCTGTTTCCAACGGCTAGCAGGAAACAGAGGAGGGAAGGCAGCACAACACAGTACATACAGTACACAGCTGCCTTTCCTTTGTCTGTCTCCCTCTGTGTATGTGTGTGTGTGTAATTATGTGTGCATGGTTTCTGTTATTCATTTAAAACAGCCATAATAGAGGGGGTCTCACTCCCACATGCACTCTCATGACACACTAACTTGCAGACACACGCACAAAGGCAAACTTAGTGCTTTGTCATGCTGTCCGTGCAGTGTGTCGTCATGTGGTTAACTAGAAAATGATGTTTCCCACATCAAATGCAGTGTTGTATGTGTGTATTTGTGTGAGAAAGTTGTGTGTGAGTGCAGTTCTTTCCCTCTCCAATTACTTGCCCAGCCGTCAGATAATAATGGGGGTCTAATCAAGGCCAAGCCTGGTGGGGTTTACACACTGGTGCTCCGCTGGCAACTTCCTCCCTGCCCACAGTCCACTAACAGGACAGGAATGATGGCTCCCACATGGCCCAGACACACAGAGAAAGACGGGGTGTGTTTTCGTGGATCTGCGTATGGGCAGAAATTGTTTCCACACTGCCTGCCACTGCTTCAACTTTCTGCTGAGTCATCAAGCTTTTTAGTGGAATGCTCTGGTGAAACAAGCTGACTATGTCTTACTTCATCATTACCAACAGTAACAGAAAATAAAGATAAACTCTTCCCCCAAGTGTTTTTACACAGTATCAGTCTGTGCTGTATACCCCCGGCCCTCGATTGGCTGCGTTCACTAAGTTTAGCACAGAATCAGAACATACTGTAGTATGAGAGGGGACTGAAATTAATGCTACACATATGATATTCTGATCTACAAAGGCTATAATGTAGGGGTGTAACAGTACACAAAATTCACCGTTCTTCCAAACATATCCCCAAAGTCGAGAAGAAGAAGAAGAAGAAAGGAAAAAAATATATATTTTGGTCCTTTATTTTGAAAAATGTAAACATCCAGCAATGGGTCATTGGCCAAAACTATTTCTGAAACAGTTTAGTTGTGCTGCAGTGGAAAAGGAAAACAACTTTTTTGTTTCTTGCAAGGAGTCAGGACACCTGCTGACAGCTATTTTATGCTGATTTATGGTCACTCAGAACTGGTCCTTACCAGGGTTTCCCCCAGAAAAGTTGTTAGGCCTGGTGGCAAGCATCTTTTGACGGGGGCCAGTGGCCCTGCATTGATAGACTGATGGCAGCATTAAGGATAACACCCTACAGTTTCTGTAATAACAGAATCACAGATAGAATCGCGGAATTGAGAATTTAAAAAAAGCTATAACACAAATTCCATAGGGCCCTACATTAAGTCAGTGCTAAAAGCTGACCGGAGATTTGAAAATATGACTACATAATGTGTTTAGTAATTAAAGTAATTTATTCAACACATTTTTTTTTTTAAAAATCAACAACTATAGCAGAGTCTTACAAAGAATCTGACAATGTATAGTCTTGGAATGCTGTGTTTCCAACAACAACAAAAGAAATAAATTCAATTAAAATAAATAATATCAAAGTTTTTGCACACAAAAACTTGAAAAAGGGCACATTTCAACAGCAACAAAATAAATTCAAATAAATAATAAAGTTTAAGCCATAGCTGGTTGAAAAGCTCTGAGACACCCTGCTCCATGGAATAAACTGCAGCTCATTCGTGTCACAACGATCAGCAAAATGTATCTACACAAAATTGAGGAACTCTTTGCTCAAAGGACTGCATCATATTATATCTTATTTTTTAACACAAAATGTGGCATAATATACGTGTACAGCTACATTTATAGTTTATACTGCTCACCCAGCTGTGTGCCCATCAGCACACCTCTGTCTGCCCTTATAGCAGCCACACCGCCGCTCCCTCACTCTTACACACTCACTCACTCTGCTAGTTTACCGTTAGCCATTAGCCTGCACACTGCAGCTAAAACACGAGCGGTGCCTCAAATTATCAAGACTGCTCTATAACACAACTGCTAACAAAACATTTTGTCCTTAACTTGCAAACTACAGTAAGTAGCTTTCAAACCATTATATCTATGTTTCCAACTGAGCTGCTCCACTGTAACTTAAGTGTAGTTTAAAAATACATTTTTGAAAAAAAATCCCTGATGCTTAGGCCCAGCGGGGGGTCAATTTAAGCCCAGCAGGCTGCTGGCAAAGGCAACTATCAAAGAGAGGGGAGGGGGACGAGGAGACGCGATATTGTTTAAATACGGAGTTAATGGTGCATCTTTTAATAATAATGACGGCATCAACACTACATGAGCATGGGTAACCAGGGTGACTTGGCTAAGCCGGCTAGCATACATCCATGAGCATGCTACAGCTAAGTGGTGCACTGTCAAAATGCTCCGGGTGGAACTCACGCTCTATCTATCTATCTATCTCATTAACCCTTCCAATCTCCAACCATATTCATTAATATACCCAGATCATCGTGCAGTATTAATAAAAAGAGTCAAGAAATCTGTCAATGTTAGATTAAATCCATCTCTGTGCAACCACCCACAGAACTGCCGACAGCAGATTCAGTAAAGTCCATTTACAGCCCATTTGTGAGCTGACAGTCCAAACTAAATAAGGAGCAGAGGGATCTGTGATACGCACTTAAGGGCGGATCGCCTTATTGATAACTTGTTCCTAGTGTGCATTCTGCCCCACGCCCATGCCAGCTGATGACTGTGCGTAAATATCCTAATGCATGTCTCCTTAATAATTCATGACAGTCTCAATGGCAGATTTCACACAGGTCTGATTTTCATTCAGCGTCTGAAGCACTCCGCTCAAAGTGCACAGGAACACTAATGGGAGGTCACGTCAATACTGCACCAACTAACAATCACAAAGCACAGACTGATGCATACACATGCAAATATTATACAGGCATACAATTCAATCAGAATGCACCTCTACACTCAGTATAATGAGTTTCCACTGTGTTCCTTGTTGAATCTGAACTCAGCATGCCTAACTTTATTAAACAGTGCCTGAGCTACATTTTCACTACATGGCCAGAAAAAGAATAATGAATATATGCACATCACATAAAATTAATCTTTACACAGTAGCTAACTACGAGGGCTGGAGCCTGTGAGGAGAATAAACAGTGCTTAATTAGCTGTAATGTGTGTCTAAATGTGTAGACTAGTGAAAGGGGTCATTCTTCAATATGTTTCTGAGAAAAAAACAAAAGTATTTTCAAGAGTAGATGGAGCAGTCAACTGGGACCACTCAGCCATATTAAGATTGCATGTGCGATTGTCAGAGCAAGACTGAAAGCATTGTATTCATCATTTGTAATCATTTAGCTTGAACACATATTTATTCAGCTCAAACAAAGACATATCAGAGAAGAAGGTGTAGAAGATGAGGGGTGATGTCTCATATTGATTTCTAGCTTAGACTTGGAGAACAGGGTGACTTTAAAGTGATGACATGGGAATCTAGGAAGTATCTGTGTGTGAGTCAAAATTTAGGTCACAAGTTTTCAGAGTGAGGCAAGCAGAAGAGAAACACATGCTGGTTAGTGGTAGCACTCTGAATCAGTGCTGACATTAGTGTGGGATACACAGCAATAACAGACAAGTAGGTCATAATATCAGGAATTCCTTCCACAACCAAAACCCAAAACCAATACTGGACTTTGAGGTCGATATTAATATCGATAAATGATGACACTTAAAAAATCTGATAACATTTTTAATGTTTTTTTTTTGTTTTTTTTAAAGGGTAGTCCTGTGATTTAGTATTGCACTTCCACTGGGGGATTCACAAGAGCAGGCTGCTACAGAATAACAACAAGCAACATAACACACATCTGACTGGTTATAACTCAGTATTCTGCCCATTCATGTGGATCACCAGATTGTTTCTAACACATCTTTTGTATTTATTATTAAATATGGAAATTTTCACACTCATACAAGCCTGACAAATGCTCCAACTTCCAGTCAGCTCACATTGTCAATAAAAAGCTTTATAATTTTAATTTTCCCAAAAATCCAACATAACTCCTTGATGTCTAACCACATGATGTACACCAGATAAGGCCAGTCACAGCAAAGCCAGCAGACTCATCTGCCACATTTGGCTGAAGTAATAAGAAATGGAATCAATCTGCTTTGACTGACGTCTCAGTCCCTAAAATCCCTAACCACGTAACCCAAACGGGGTCCTTTAATGCAAAGTGATGCCAATGCAATGCAATAGCTAATATAAAGTAAAAGAAAATGTTTACTGTACCTAGTACATTTCCAGAGGGCACCTCCTCCAGCTCCTCTAGCTCTCTGCCCATCAGCAGGTAGATGCTTTCAATAGAACAACAGGACAGATGAGGCACCTCAGAGGCACAGTCTGAAGCACTGCAACCCTCTGGCAGCTGGCAGATATAAGAGAAGAAACAAGTATGAGGAATGAAGATGCTAACCAAGCATTTGGAATCATAGTTTTTTGGGGGGGATCCTAATGCAAGGACAGCTAACATTCTATTTCATGGTCAGGATGTCAAAAGTAAACACAAATTGAAACAGTACATTTAATGATTTCTTTAATGTCACTGCAGTAGTTGAGATAAGAAACAAATAATCTTAACTTATGGTCCCCTTACAATCCTTTTCCGGAGCTTTCAACTGCAGCCGGAGAAAGATCAAGGAGGACATTCACATCTGACAACAGAGGCCATATTTAAACAGAGAGAGGTTACCATCTCCCCCAATATACAACCACCTGTTATCATGTCATTGAAGTTTCATACTTAGGACACATGGTGAGAAGTAAATCAACTCTATGACAACTAAGCACACTAACTTTTCAAATGAAGAATATGAAATGCGGTTGAAAGCTCCAGAAAAACCTAGTAAGCAGATATTGAGTATAGCTTATTTTGTAAAAGTTGCTGTTATGTTTTAGCAGCAATCGTTGTTATATCATTATACGGCTGTATACTTAAATATAAACCTTTGTTAAATATAAATCATGTCATGGTGTTGTCTGAGGACTGTATTCAGGAACTAGATCAGTGTTTTGAATTTACTGGGACATTTTCAAAGAATCCTATGCAGATCTGGTCAAACTTACTGACACAGTATCATGTTATATTAAATTCTGTGAAAATATGGTCATTCCTCACAAAAAATGTACAATCTGATCAAGGCAGATGGCCATCTACCTAGAGTCTGGTTCTGTTTGAGGTTTCTTCCTGTTAAAGGGGAGTTTTTCCTTGCAGCTGTCCCTAAGTGCTTGCTCATGGGCGAATGTTGGGTCTCTGTAAATTAAAGAGTATGGTCTTGACCTGCTCTATGTGAAAAGTGCCCTGAGATAACTTTTGTTGTGATTTGGTGTTATAATAAATAAAATTGAATTGAATTGAAAAATTGAAAAATCTTTTCCAATAAGCCTTGGATTAGTAAATCCCTCAAACAACGGAGAGAACTGACAACAAAAAGAGAACTGTTAAGGGCTTTGATACGTCTGACATTGAATTGGCAGAGGAGTTAAGTAAGTTTTATCAAAGGTTTGATGCAAAGGATTTTAATCGTGAACTCTGAGTTCCAAGACAGGGTAGAGGGCTGTAGGATACAGACTGACAAAGCCACAGTATATAAATCTTTCAGCCTTATCAAGGAGAGCAAAGGTCCTGGTCCTGACCACATTGGGGTTAAACTCATGAAAAGCTGTGCTGTACAACTAAGTGTAATTTTTACGTATATCTTTCAGTCCTCTTTGGAACAGCAGAAGGTACGCAGACTTTGGAAGGACTCTACTGTAGGTCTAGTGGCCAAAGTCACCAAAGACATTAAATGATTATCATCCCATGGCTCTTACTTCCCTTCTAATGAAAAACTTTGAAGTAATTGTTAAAAACAAGATTTTAGACATTACACAGGACAGACTAGACCTCCTCCAGTTTGCTTATAAGGCAAGGAGAGGGGTTGAAGATGCTACTGCAACCCTGTCAAATCTTGTTTTGAGGCTTTTAGAAGGGAACAAAAAACATGCAAGTTTGTTGTTCATTGATTTCTCTTCAGCTTTTAATTGAATTCAGCCCCACATCCTTGCACATAGGCTGCTGTCAAATTTGAATTTGGATTTTAATATTGTTTGTCGGTTAATAGATTTTTTTTGACAAACAGAGAACAGAGAGTTCGAGTGAATGGTTCTGTCTAGTACACTCATCTTCCACAGGGTCTCCTCATGGCTGCGTTCTTTCCTTGCTTTTATTTGTCTTGTATACAAATGACTGTCAGACTTATTATAAAGACAGATATGTGCTTAAGTTTGCGGATGATATTGTAATCAGCCATTTGCATGTTGAGGAACAGTCATGGACCAGTGGTAGGAGAATTTGTTAGTTGGTGTGCATGGTCTTTCCTACAACTGACTTTTTCTAGGACTAAAAAGATGTTTATTGACTTTCACAGGAGACCTATCTCTACTTCTCTTGCTCCTGCCACCATTGTAGGGGAGCCCATGACTGTAGTCCAATAGTACAAATACTTGTGAACCATCCTGGATTATAAACTCCCCTTTTACCACCCTAGAGGTGACACTAACAGATATATTAGATATATGATTAGCTATTGGCTTTTTAAACAAAATGGGACTGTGACTTTCTTGCTGCTTCTTCTGATGGTTCTGGTGACAAATGACAATTCATTCAATTCATTAGGTACACCTGTGCAATCTAATGCAATCCAATACAACAGCTCTGCCATAAATTCTACATTTACAAAAACATGTTCAGTTTTTGTTGACATTGTCACAAAGGAGATAATTCTACTTTATGTTTATTATTGAGGTTTCTAGTGGGTGGTGGTGGTGTATTGAAGTGCATTATATTGAAAAGTGTTCCTAATATTTTGTCCACTCCATTAATATACATGAGCGGGACATTATCATTGACCTTGAAATCAGTCATTTGCGGGGATATAGGTTGTCCAACATGTGACTGAAGATCTGTGATGTGAAGGCTTTTTGAAAGAAAACTAGCTTGGTTGCATTTTCTTTTATTAGCTCACCAAAGAAAAGTGGAAATTGACCATAACATGCTGTTTGTACCGCTCAAATAGTGTGCCTAAAATATCTTTGATAATTAACAGGCTTTAATGTGCAAGCAGCAGGGTACTTTCTCAAGGCAGACCAAGAGCCAATCAAGCAGAACATGTTGGATTTTTGTTTTTTTTTGCCTGCTGATTCACAATGATGTAACACTACAGAAACACTGTTTTTGAGATTTTGACTATGAATTCTTTTTTTAATAACTAATCATTTAAATACTGAGTTGCTTACAAAGTGAGACAGTAATTCTACACTTCACCTCTTTGAGTTGGCAAATTATATGTGCATTTGTGCATTAATCCTAATCCTATTCTACTGTATTGAACAGATATTTTTTTTTTTTTTCCAGAGAAATTCAAATAATGCTGTGGACCAGCTGAATGCTGAATGGGAAAAACTGTCTGTTAAGAGACAGAGGAAAATTTTTACTAAAAAGACAAACTGGAAGATATCCACTTTATTTGACTAACTCTGGCAGCTGAAGCCTCATATAATCTTTAGATAAACCTTTTTTTTAAGATATGTTTTTGGTTTATTCAACAGCTGATAGTACAGAAGCAGAGAGGAAACAAGGGAGAGAGAGAAAGGGGCATGACATGCAACAAAGGTCTCCAAGTGGAGTCGAACAAGAGATGTTGCAGGTATGTGGCAGGTGCTGTAACCACTGCACTGCTGTCTTTAGATAAAATTTTAAATACATTTTGCTCAAAACAAGGGCTGTGGATTTTGTCCACAGCCTGTTTTGAAGGGGATCTTCTACTGTCCAGTATGAACAGGAGGAATGATTACAGCGATTACAACTCTTTCACTGTTCATATGAGCACCTATCTATTGTCCTGAGACACACTTGAAAAATTGTGAACCTGTCCTTTAATGGAATACTTAGCAAACTAGTGTTGTACCTGTCTGTCCATCCCCAGGCACTTTTTGAAAAAACAATCTAATAATAGCCTAAAAGTGTTTCCACACGGTCCAAATTTACGTGTGAGATATTTGCAGAGTACAAAGCAGGTAGTCAAATCCTTGAGTTACTATTGGTTCCTGCACACCTAAAACGTCATTTTGTTCTGCGGAAAAAAAATTTGAGCTGTGTCTGAAATGTGCCCCTCATTCTCTCACTGACTACATGATAGACACTCGATAGTTAACTCAATAGTAAACTGAGATTTTAGTCACATCATTATTGTTTTGGATCATACACTGATAGGTGTAGTGTACATCTATAACATCTATAAAATGCAGAACATTGCATTGTGGGATTGTTAGCAGAAAGTATACATGCTATGGACAGTATTTTCATTCCACTGTAGAATTTTTAAGCGCACTATATAGTGGATACATTTCACACTCAGAATTCAGACAGATAGTGAATATGATGCACACTCGAGTAAATAGGGAACAATTTCCGACACAACCTTGGAGCTGTGTTGATTCTAGAAATGAGTGTCTGATCCATGAAATCCATCTCTGTTTAATGACACTATGAGATTGAGGGCAATTGTAAACTCAGATACTTTCTATTTTGTGAATTATCTGAGTCATCATCACAGGCTGAGGACACCTGTAACAACAGAAGCCGTTACATAAAGGCAGATGACAGGAACAGGGAAGAGTAATAGATGTAGCTAGAGGGCAGAGGTAGGGGCTGTAAAGTGACATTCTCATACACCACTGCATGCCTATGGAAGTTTTTATTGGACTATAGTTGTAGTTGTAACCCACAGAAGACAACCCACAAATATGTACCATGATCCACAAATATTTTACTGTCCACAAACAATTACAAATGTATTGTTTTATTTGTGTTGTGTAAGGTCATATTGTCCAATTTGTACCGCAGCTGATCTGTAGAAAAAAATCCACAATGTGAGGCGAATTTACTAGCTACACCAGCAGGTGGCAACATTCCCTCACATGAGCTGACGGAATTACAATCTGCACCGAAAGAAGGCTAAAACAAGAGTCTACCAAGCATCTGCATCCGTAAAACAGGAGACAACAAGAAGAAGGACAGCAGCCTGGCTTCAAAAATAAAAAAAAAAACAACTATAAATTGTTTTGTTTTTTTTAAGTTGTGTTTGTGCTTGTATCGTGCACACACACACCTGCCACTTTAGCCAGAGTTGACTCATCTAAAAATATTCTAAATCTACCAAAAATAAAACGCACTTAAGTGTGCTTAATATGTAAAAGAACAGCAATAAGTGCATTTAAAGCACATAATTACTTTTTGTATTAAATTTAAATATGAAAAAAGTGTATTTACTGTACATTAATATGCAGTACCTACATAATTGTACTTTAACATATTCATTAAAAAGTGTATTACTTTTTAATACCAAAAGGTGTACAAGTGCAATACTTTTAAGCACACTTCAAAAGTATGCTGTAAGTACAGTGGAATGCAGTATTCTTAAGTGGACTTTACATGTGAAAATGTACTTAAAACACTTTCACCTTTTAAGCTTTCTTTAAATACTCTTGACACACAATACCAGTATAATACAAATATCTATTTTACTAAGTATAATGTAAAAAAATACAAATATTAAATACACGGTTAGAATAAACTTAAAGTGAATTTTAATCAAGTAGTATTAAGTAGTATTTATTTTCACTTATAAAAAGTAAATCAATATGCAGTAGGCTAGTATTTGAGTCGCAATTTAATGTATTCATTGTTCATACAAGACTGTACAAACACAATTCTCAAAAGTAGGCTCATATTTATTTAAATATAAATGTAAACAAGTACATTATACTAAACTATTCAAAAGTAAACTATATATATCTTGCAGAAAAGTTTAGATGGAGATGAAAATCAGAAGAGCCCAGCTAGCCAGCAGCAGTAGAATGCACTGTTGATGGTAAGAGCTGGGACAGGAGAGATGAGGCAAAGGTGCTGCTGGGACGACGGGGAGAGAGAAAGGGATGAAAGGGTCAGTGCTATCTGGGAGAAAATCATCATTCCCATAAGGAGCACAAACACACCAGTGACACCATGTCTTGCAAAGCATTTAACCTTTAAATGACTGTCACTAGGATAATGATCATTTTACACTGATCAGGCCAACTGTCCTACTTCTGATTCCATCACTACGGAACCAGAACGTTTACTGGTAACCACACAGCGGTAAATGAAGGCTATTGAAGTGATTGGTAATTCCAGTTGTAGTGTGAATTACCAATTATTGTGAAATCCATACATATATGTCCTATATCATATCCAAGCCTTATGCTCAACATCCTAGCCTTACAGAACGCTAACGCTTCATTCCCCACCACCTCCCACAGATGCTGGCTTTGTTTAATTACCATTAAGATTTGGCCATGCAAGTTTACAGTTGTCAGCATCTATTACTGCTATTCATGCCTCACATACAAAATCTCTCTGTACCCGAACTAAACCATCTAACCTGATATACCGAGTACACAACTACCACAGTTTACACTAAGCTAGCAAACTGTAGGTAACACCAGTAAGTAAGCAAGCGCAGTACAGCACACTCACCTGGACATGACAATATTATGAATCTGATCCTGAATCACCACCGTTCGGTTAAATAAAGATGCTCCACTTTGTTTTTCACCTCCTGGTTGAAGCCAGGCTGCTGTCCTTCTCCTTGTTGTCTCCTGTTGTATGGATGCAGATGATTGGTAGACTCTTGTTTTAGCCTTTTTCCAATACAGAATGTAGTTCCGACAGCTCATGTGAGAGAATGTCGCCACCTGCTGGTGTAGCTAATAACTGCGCCTCAAATTTGTGTTTTTTTTTTCTGCAGATCAGCTCCAATATGAATTGGACAAAAATCAACAAACAAATAGGAGGGAAGTCACAAATGTCATGTGGCCCACAAACTGACAGGAAGCCATCCACAAATGTGCAAAACCTGTTTCACATGTACAAATGGATCCATAAATGCATGAATGTTTACACATCACAAAAAATAAATGTTTGTCGATAGTGAGATATTTGTGGATCATGCTACACATTTGTGGATCATCTTCAGTGGGTTACCACTGAAGACAATTACAACTATTAAAGCCCAATAAAAACTTCCATACATGCCAAACTCTCTTTAGGGGAAAAAATACGGAAATGTAAAGGGTTTGTTGGTGTAGGGTATACACTGGTATATCCGACTTCACATTTTACTGTCCAAAGGCTTTAACAGCTGTCAGTGATGAATACGTATTGATGATTTTAAAAACATATTTGTGTATAATGGAGACAGAGAAGAATAGAACAGGTACTGTAGAGGTTTACTGTTAACTGTGTGTTTACCATGTTCATGCCCTGGGCAGGGTCATACTTTGGTCCCAATACGAACACTCTCTGTCCTTTCTTGACCACCCCGCTGTAGACCCTGGCAAATGCTATGAAGGTCTCCTTCTGCTCCTCTTCCTCCTCTGGCTTTGACTCTTTCACTATCAGACTGTCCATCTTAGCTGTCAGAGAGAAAAAAAACATAGTTATAACATAGTTTCTCTGAGAGTCAATCACAGTGAACCGTCATACTTGATGCAGGATGCTGGATCCTGCTTTCTTTTTTTGGGCTGCAAAGTAGTTAGAATATGGTAAGTTTGAAAAACTACTGTGTGTCTGGCTTCTTTTTAAGTGGAGCAATAGAGGTCTCATAACCTGAGCCAACCAATCACATTGAAGAGGAAAGAATGGGCTAATTACAAGAAAAAAAGGGATGGAGGCATCACTGAGCCAGGCCAATGTCAATGTTATACTTTTACTGTATTCTATCATCTGGAATTTGATAATTGCAACATCATTAAACATCATACGTTGTATTTTCCTGGTCTTTCATTCTGTAAAGTATATAATTAAACCAGTTTCCTAAACATATTCAACTCTCTAGCTAAAAAACAATGTCAAATTTAATGTTCACCATTAACTGCCACCTTTGGTCAAACTGTTGTTGAGATGAAAGGTGAGAGATGAAGATTAGTGAAGTGTTCAGTTTACCTGTGCTGGGTCCTGCAGGTTGGCCTTCCTGTGGCGTACTCCCTGAGTGGGTGGGGTTTTTGTGGCTCTCTGCTGTCTCTGCTGGCTGACCAGCTGCCATCCTGTCAGCATGTCTCTGTCTAGCCAGGGCCCTGCGCTGGGCGATCTCCTCCTGGGTCAACGGCCTTAACACACACACACACACACACACAGACACAGACAGACACACACACACACACACAGACACACACAGACACACACAGACACACACAGACACAGACACAGACACACACACACACACACACACACACACACACACACACACACACACAGGTCAGTATCCCTTCTAACCTCTAGATAACAGCTGAGGCTGAGGTCAAGAAGCAGTGTGAAATCAGAGAAAGACATGGAAAAATGAAGCAAAGTCTGTGGTTGTATGCAACTATATGAATGTGAAGCAGAGGGTAACTGAAAAAGTGACATTCCATTTATAAGTATAGATTAGCCAATAATAATTGCAGTAGGTTTATCACAAGTTAACACTATCCTATTGCAGGCAGAGCATAAATGGAGGAAACATTTAAACTGGCTGCTTGCGGTGTTACTTCTACACATTCTGACTGCTTTACTGAGGTCACTGCATGTTAGGGCTCAGAGGATAACAGATGATCCCATACTGTCATGTGAACATTTGCCATCATGCCATCATAAAAGAGCTCTGTCTTCATACTTACTGTCATACTTACATCCGCAGTGGTGATTGCGGTTGTGACCATGATCTTTCCCTAACCATAACTAAGTAGTTTGAGTTCAGCTCAGAACATTCAGATCACAAACAACACTGTTACAAGGGGCTGCATTGGTGTACAGGTACACGCAAGAAGAGGTAATACAGTCTAGGGTTTGGGGTCAGATGCTGAAACACTGCACTGCAGTTTACAACACTGCACAACACAGAGGATTTTTGAAAACATTGATTGATATTTGAGAGTTTGAAAAATCTGCTAATAATATATGAGCCAATAGTCATTTTTCTACATAGGCACATACCATAAACAAACATTTTCATAAGGATTCTTAGATTTTCTAGATAGACTAGAGTTTCTTTAAAGAATCGTGACCAAGATATGTACTTATTGGTTAAAGATGTTTTTTTTTTTTATGTTAAACAATCATGTAACATCGCATTGTGTGTATCCTTAAGGTGACAGAAATACTTACCTTTGAACACATTTACAAATCCCTATTTGAAATCTTCAGAAACCTGTAGCCATTCATTGTATAAACTGCAATATTGATTTAAGATTGGATGATATGATGACATATACCATGATCTGTTTAATATCTCTGGTTGTATTAGATCATTGTGGGCAATGTTTCAAATCAATGAGTAGCACTGTTTTATGGTAACAGAATTTTTGCAATAATGTGATGAAGCAGCTTGATCTGTGACATATTTAAATCACTGGGCGAGGCAAAAACACATTCTCATCTGGATACTTCCTCAATTTAATTTACAGATTTGATCTATATTGATCAATGTTATTATCTGTACCAAATACATGTATACAAATCAAGTAGAATTCAAAAATACACAGATGGTTAAGTCACATCAAACTCTTGAGTGTTACATTCAACTAGAGAATCAATCACATGTAAACAGGACTGAGGGGGATATTTATTAAGCCAGTTGCAAATTACTGTCAGTTTTTCAATTTAGCGGGGTATTTACTAAGACTACAAATATAAATGAGCCCAGCCGCAGTCCCTCTGATTTGCATGAGTGCTGCTAAGTAAAGTTGATGTTGGCTGTCTTGACATGCATTGTGCATGTCTGTGAAGTCATGAAGCATAAAGGAAAATATTTTATGCTGCTGAACTCTGAATATTTGTTGAAGAGAGGACTTGGAACTGCAAGTGTGCATTCATCCTGAAAGAGAAGGGCTATACTGTATGTGAGGAAATATTAAATAGCCCGATGTTATCAGCTCAACAAAAAAAAAAAAAAAAACAGTGATTGAATGACTTTTGGTAAAATGTTTAAACTCCTTTGTCTAGATTATTCTTTTAAAAGGAAAATATAAAAAATAACAACAGCTTGTGGTTGTGGTGCTGAGCAGATAGCTGCATTTGTGTTTCTCTGTCTCTCTCTTACTGTTTCTCTCTCCCTCTCTTAATGTCAGATAAAAGTGCTGCAGATGTTACTCCTGCTTTTCCCAAACGTTAAATTTCAGTTTCTGCTTCCTCTGCCACAGAGGTCTGCAGTGATAAAGGTGCAACGAATATTTGTACGAACATCCGTTCGTCCTCCCATATCTATACTCCTCCCATATCCCATATCTAAACACAGTACATATTGCATGAGGGCTAAACACGCAGTGCTGTTTTTCATCCATTTTATCTGCGCAAAACCACAGTGTGGTAAATCAGAACAAAGGCAACTGAACTGCTTAGTGCCTAAAAAGGCCAGGAAATCATTAGTAAATATCACTACGAGTCTACAGCCACGCTAACAACTACCACCGTCATGGCAACATGCTCACAATGACGATGCTAACATACAGATGTTTAGCAGGTTATATGCTAGATGAAAACTCTATCACCAGTCATTACAATTCCTCCTCCTCCTTCCCCTGTGGAGAATATGAATGTCTGTATAAAATTTCATGGCAATCTATCCAATAGTTTTGAGAAATTTCAGTGTGGACCCAGAGCGCAAAGTGACATCTTCAAATTGCTTGTTTTATCTGACCAACAGTCTAAAACCCAAAAAGCATCAGTTTACCATCATATTTGACAAAGAAAAGCAGCAGTCCTCACAGTTGAGAAGAAGTTTAGAGAACCAGCATCTCTGCTTGTAAAAACAATAATCTCACCTGTGTGCAGTTTGTGTGCAGTGTGTGTGCAGTGTGTGTGCAGTGTGTGTGCAGTGTGTGTGCAGTGTGTGTGCAGTGTGTGTGCAGTGTGGTCTGCGTGTACATGTGCAGTGTGTGCGCAGTGTGTGCGCAGTGTGTGCGCAGTGTGTGCGCAGTGTGTGCGCAGTGTGTGCGCAGTGTGGTCTGCGTGTACATGTGCAGTGTGGTCGGTGTGTCAGCGTATGTGTGCATGTGTATACCCTCTTCAAATAGACCACAGTGACTATAGCAACACAGCTGCTCACAATAGGCCTGAGTGACGGCATCCAACACAGAGTTCAGCTCCATGATGACAAACCACTTAAAACAGCCCATAATTTGCCCCTGACAACAGCAGCAGCCCTGACGACTCACTGAGACTGATTGCACTACTCTTTTGAATAAATTGGATATAAATGGGGCTGCAGCCTGAATTCAGGATTCTAACAGGAAACCACAAAAGAGCAAACCCCACTGGATGATGGCCTGGTCTTCAGAACAAAAAACTTGTGACTTATAGCTTCAAACTGCTTGAGTCAACTCACTTCTCTCACATGATTTCCTCCAAAACCAAAAAGACAAACAAACCAAAAGCAGACAGATGTTTAAGTGAAGGTTATCAACTTCATGTGATATTTATTTGAGCCTAGAACTGCTCAAACATCTAAATAAGCACCCCACAGTGTGGTACATACAAGTCTTCATGCTTCCCATCAGACCACAGCTAAGTCACTGCTTTTTTTCTCGAGAGGTCATCAGTCGCTCATTGGTAATAATGGAAATGCCAGAACTTGGTTTCTGGCCTTGCCTGCTGCGGTTATGAAGTAATGGCTTCCAAACACTGGAGCAGGACCATCACAAACCACAAACAGACCTTTTAACATTGTGAAAAAGTAGGAAAAAGTGCACTGGAAAATTAAATAATATATTGATATTAAAACTGTCTGCAAAACACACTTCATCATGTTTTACTGCTAAAGGATTTTGATTGCAAATACTTTCCATTCTGGCACGAGTGTGTGAAAATGTCATGGATGTGATATTCTTATTCTATATATTATTCTATTCTTTTTTCTCACATTAGCGTGACTGCCCCATGGTGAGATACAGGAAGTTGAAGGCTATATTTATGACGCTCTGAGAAAGTTGTTTAGTTTAGACACTTCTTATAGCACTGAAAACATGTTAACCTTGGACTTTCCTGCTGGTCTAGCACTCACATATCCTGCAATGCCCTAGGTTTAAATTCAACTGGAGACCTTTGTTGCAGGTCACCCTCTATATATCCCCATAATTCCTGTTACTTTCATTTTTAATAGTATAATAAATGTTTTTTTCTTTTTTAAACCTACACATATATCATACTTCCTAGAGTTGCATACAAGGAATTAAGATCCACAGTGCACAGAAATTCTTGCCAAAACTCCATGTCTTTGGAACCCAAAAGTGTTCAATATTAAATAAATAAAGGACATTATGAAATACATAAACATATAAATAAACTGTGTAAAATATATAACTTAACCAACAATCCCAAAACAATGTTTTGGATACCATTAATTATAAACATTTTTATTTCTAAATTCCCTTTTTCAAAAGTCTGTTTTTACTTCATAATGGCATTTTTCCCAGTGACACTTGTATTTTATGTCAAATTTTATTTAATAGTTCTCTTTTTCATAATGACACTTTGAATGATAGTATTGTCAACAGTCATCGTCTTGTCACCTTTCAGCCAATTGCATACTACTGCACTGCCTCTTAAACTAGTAAGGTCAACAACTGCTACCAAATTTAGCCAGTTAACTCCTGTTTGCTAGACTGGACTCATGAAAGCTTTTCCATGCCCAGTTGAATTATGCATTGTGAGGAGAGGCACACCAAGGGTCAACTCCTAAGTTAGAAGAGGGAGGAGGAGCATGTAATTGGCAGATTGCAAGCGGCAACCTCCAGGGCTGAAAAATGAAGCCAACGCAGAAGTGCCAAAGACTGCAGTTCCTTGAACGGCCACTTGAGGCTAGCTCCTAAAGCAAGTCAATCCCCATAGACTCCCAAGTTAAAATGCCCAACTTTACAGCAGAAATAAACACATTTACAGCCTGGTACAAAAAACGGTTTTGATCTCTATAGCTAATTTCCCCTTTCATGACAATTGTACGGGGGGGTAAATTTTTATATAACTCACCCGTTTAAATCTTATTAAGGCTTAAAGTTATGCATAATTAAGGGCATGGCTTTGAGTAACAGGTGGGTGCTACAGGCAAGTCGCTACCACAGCAACAATGTTGGTTACGTAACGTAACCATGGCATAACCCCAGATTCGCAGAGTATAGGCGTAGCCATAGCCATCGCTATTTTCAGTTTGTGAAAGTTAATTGTAACATTTTGGTTGCCTAAAAAAGTCATGTTCAGCATTTGGTTGTACTAAAAGATCCTCTAAGGAGTCGGATGTTCACATCTTACTTACCAGAACAAGTACTAACAAGTGCTACATATCACAACCTCTTGACTTTGTACTAAAGTTCTTTGAGAAATTTACAATGTAGCACAAAGTTGAGAGGTTGTGATACGTAGCACAACAAGCTAGTGAAGCTGTAAACAGAGCCACGTTCCTGCACATGCTCTGTGGCATCTGCTTTACTAAGAACTTCTCTGTTGAGAGTGAAAATGTTATGTATGTTATTACTCCTTGGAGCCGTTTCTAAACAAACTACAGTAACCATTACCTTCAGGGACATAGGAACATGTCACACAGTGCAGCGGTGTGGCTCATTGACATGTTTTTAATCGTTTTTTTTTACAATAAGCAATACCACCCTGGATTTATACCACCTTGATAGAGATAAATCAATCCTCCTGACAAAACAAAGTCCTGACCTGAAAAAAGTGTCACTTTTGTAGTTGCAGGTTTTGTAGTTAGAGTGGATCAAACCATAGAGAGGCAGTCCTGAATTTTTTTCTCTAAACTTTTTCTAAAAAGTCACAGTATCCTCTCCATGTTTTTCATCATCTCGATGTCTTGCAATCTACTGTACATCTGCAATGGTCTTTATCATGGGCCATTTCACAAACTAAGCTTTCACTGATTACTTCCAATTCTTGGGTTGAAGGTGTCATACAGACACCACACAATCAACTATAGACTGTTGGGCCATGGTGCCATAAAGTATGTGTATGAACCACTCTTCTGTCGGCAGCTGGAGCCATGGGCTGCCACAGAAATGTCATCAGGGTGTGTGCCTACTGCAGGTAGTGGGTAACAGAGAATGGAAGCTCTTGCAGGCTCATTAGCTGAGATTTTGGACAGGCTTTTTCCTTTCTGGCTGACAGTCTGAGATGACCTTTTCTTCCTTCTCATACTATGCCTTTCATCCCTCTCCCTTTCACATATGTGCATCTTCTCTTCCCCATCCTCTAACCCATCTCTGACAGCCTGTCTGTATCTCCTCTCCTCTGCTTGCCGTTCTGTTTCCCTTGGAGTGCATCGGCAGAGTCTGCAATTAGGACCCAGTGCTGTGACAGGAGGAGGGAAGAGAGCAGAGAAGATGCCAGCCAGAGGGCTGAAGAAGCATCTTTCTACTGAGCAACAGTGCTGCTTGAAAGTTTGTGAACCCTTTAGAATTTTCTCTATTTCTGCATAAATATGACCTAAAATGTGATCAGATTTTTAAACAAGTCCTAAAACTAGATAAAGGGAACCCAATTAAACAAATGAGACAAAAACATTGAACTTATTCATTTATTTATTGAGGAAAATTATCCAATCTTACATATTTGTGTCAGGCAAAAGTATGTGAACCCTTGCATTCAGTAACTGGTGTGACCCCCTTTTGCAGCAATAACTTCAACTTCTGTGTGTTTAGTGTCATTGTCTTACTGCATGACCCACTTTCTGTTGAGCTTCAGTTCACAGACGGATATCTTGACATTTTCCTGTAGAATTTGCTGGTACAACTCAGAACTCATAGCACCATCAATGATTGTAAGCCGTCCTGGTCCAGATGCAGCAAAGCAGGCCCAAACCATTATACTGCCACCACCATGTTTCACAGATGGGATAAGGTTCTTGTTTGCTCATCACCAAACATAACACTTGTCATTCAAGCTGAAAAGTTAAATTTTGGTCTCATCCATCCACAGAACATTTTAGACGGCAGCAATGTTCTTTTTGGAGAAGTGGCTTTTTTCCTTGCAACTCTACCATGCACGCCATTAATGTTCAATGTTCTCCTGATGGTGAACTCATGAACATTGACTGTAGCCACTGCAACAGTCAACAACACAAACCTGTGTTGTGAAGCTCAGACTTTGATAGTGAAGACCCAGATTTCTCTTATTTAAATGAGGCAGGGCCTCCCAGACTCACCCCTGATTGTCATCCCATTGATTGAAACACCCGACTCTAATTTCCCCTTCAAATTAAGTGATAATTTGCCACACAAAATACTTTTGCCACACACAAATTCCTAAATAAATAAACAAACGTGTAAGGTTTTTGTCTAATTTGTTTAACTGATGTTTCTTTATCTAGTTTTAGGACTTGCAAGGAAATCTGATCACATTTTAGGTCATATTCATGCAGAAATAGAGCAAATTCTAAAGGGTTCACAAACTTTCAAGCAGCACTGTATACTGGAGACCAAGGAGCTGAAAAACAGAGGGAAGCGCGGGGTGCTAAGAACATATATGATATATGGTCATTGTGTATTTCTGGATTTCAGTGCACCACTAAGATACAAGAATAAGTTATGCTTTTACTCCAACCTCCAAAGTTCTGCATGAGTTCATACGTTCAAGGTTTGTTATGTTTAATAAAAAATTCAAGAAAAATTAATCTGTGGGAACAGTCTAACCCCAGATTTGGCAAATAAAACAACATTGCAATGTCTGAGCTCAAAGCATAAATCAGCATTTTCAGGTTGGTCATAGTCTGGTGATGTTCTATACATTTCCTATTACCATCAATTCCCAATGAATTGATCTTACACATATTGTGTGTGTATCAAAGCCTGATACATCTTATTCCTCTGTGTCATAGAGCTCCATTGTTGTCCAAAAACTATTAAAAACATGTCAATGAGCCACACCGCTGTACTGAATGACATGTTCTTTCATTACCATGAAATCACACACACTGTAGTGTATTTTGACTTAATCCCACACACACCATCCTGTTTAGGTTTGGGGTTTGATAACAATTTATCAAATCTAAATCCAGTATCAAATTCATGTATTGTATCTACTTAGGTTTATCTTTCAACTTTTGCAAGGAACTAAAATGAATAAAAATCAAAAGGTTCTTAGAGCCACAATTAGTTTTGTGGGCTGAGAGGGCAGATACACTACAGTTTTTACTGGCAGCCTAATTAATATTCACAACCTGTGACACCTCAACACTTTTAAAACCAAACACTCACCCTTGGTCACAAATACTTGTCACAAGTTCGAGAACCCTCGCCAGTCCAAAAAAATCTTTTTTTTTTTTTTTAAATACCAAAAATAATTCCAAATATTCATTCATTTGGAAATCAATAGCGTTTGGGGGCCTCTTTGTGCAGTGCTGTTCTGCAACGTGAATCAACCTGTGTTGTTGCCTGGGAAACTCTTGGTAGCATAGCTCCTTTAAGGAATCACATCACAATGCGTAATGTATGTAGCAAGTGTGTGGTTGAACCAGTGTTAGAGAGCGAGCGGCAAAAAAGTGAGGGTGAATGTGAGCAGAGCAGAGGAAAAGGTTAGCAGTAAGTTGTCAATCTGGCGGTAAATGTACAGTACAGGCTACAGTGTGTCAGTTAATAAATGCTGCAGCTTCTCAAGACCAAGAAAAGTCTCGTCTGTTTCCCCAGCTGCTAGAAAAGAGAAGGGGGTTAGACCCAAAGTCAGCAACAATGGGTTAGCCTAAGCTGACGACACTGAACAAAGAACATAGAAATGTGTGGCTGGTGAGTCTCTCCCGAGTTTCGCTCAATGCATCTCCCTCTCTGAAGCTGCTGCCACCCCAAAGCAGTCAACCTACGGGAAACACTGTTCCTGTTTCTATAATCACAATAAGGATTAACGACAAATTAAAAAGTCTTCAAGATCTGAATCAGTAAATTATTTTCCTGTTATCCATGTGTGTGAGAGGGCCAGCAGGAAGTCAGCTGGCTCATCCAGGAAAGAACTGGAAACAGTGTATGTTTTATGGGCCCAAAAACACAAAAACCTGAAGAAACATATGCGCCAATTGAGCAACATCTTGAAGCACTGCATCCAGTTCCCTTAATACATTCACAATGTAACATTTACTTTATTGCTTTTAATCCCAATGACACTTTTACCTGGTTAAATAAAGTGTCTTAGTAAGATGTTGGGCCACCATGTGCCACCAGAACAGCTTCAATGTGCCTTGGCATTGATTCTACAAGTCTCTGAACCAGGGCACAAAATTAGCACCAGCCACCAGCCAAATGCTGGTAAAATATGCAAGTGGCTGGTAGATTCGTTTCACTTTCCAGCCAAAAAAACAACTGCAATCTATGGAGTGGCTGGTAAAATTTGAACATTCACCAGCCAATTGGCCAGTGGACAAAAAAGTGCACTCTACTCTGAACTCTGCTGGAGGGATGGAACACCATTCTTTCAAACGATATTAATGCTATTAGTGCTTATACATGTTAAGTAGGGGAATTAAAGTAAAATGATACCCATAACAGATAAAAATGATTATCAAAACTATGAAAATAGACAATTTGTGTTATGCAGAATCCCTTCTGTTGCAGACTGAGCTAGCTTGTGTCAAACTGGTAATTCCTGTGTTATTAGGTGGGGACAGCTATGATGGTTGTCATTGGAGTTCACTACACTACAATGGAGCAGTTTACAGCTTCGGCACAATTTAGCAAATGCAGATCATTCTACAGTGCACAATGAGGTGGAGCGAAGACAATGAGCTCTCTCTGTACCATTAATAGCTCACACACGTGTTCCACAGGCCAGGCCATTAAACCACCACTGTAATGACTCCCCAACATCAATCCCAGTCTCCTGTAAGCATCTGCTTCCAATGAGAAATGGCAGCAGTTCACTCTTTGCTGTAAGATGTCCTCCCTCTTTTAAGTGTGAGGACAGCTTTGCTATTCATCTCATTGGAGGAAGTTGCAGAGTTCGTCTCCCAGCTTCATAAAGGGCTTGAAGACAAAATGTGTGACAGCAGGCTTAGATTAATGAGCCAGACACTGGAGAAGGGAGCTGTGTGATGTTTGAGGGCGCTCAGATCCTACAGCAGAGAGACAGGCCAGGCCAGGCCAGGCCAGGCCAAGCCAGCTCCATCTATCACTGACTGTGGAGGAGTCGTGGGGTGGTGGTTTACCCTCAGTTCACCTCCAAGAAGGACACACAGATCAGGAAGGGCTGCTTCACAACAGAAAACAGCTGTATCCCACTCAGGGAGAAAGATCCAAATAATCCCCAAGAGTAAAAAAGAAATTGGAGGCAAAGGTGCACCACTATTAGAAACACAACTACTGAGAACAGATGGCAGACTTCCTACTATTACAATATCCAATAGTGAGAGACAGGTCAGACCTAGGCATGCCATAGACAAACTTGCTACTTCCTGCACACAAATTTCCTACTGTGATCTTAATAAGTGCTTCGATTCAAACATTTCATTCCTTCCTCATTTATTGTTAACATTTAAATAGACCTTTATTAAAGGATCAGTGTGTAGGATTTAGTAGCATCTAGCTGTGAGGTTGCAGATTGCAACCAATTAATAACCCCTCCCCTTCCAAGCACGTAGGAGAACCTATGGTGGCCGCGAAATGCCAAAGGCCCTCTCTGGAGCCAGTGTTTGGTTTGTCCACTCTGGGCTACAGTAGAAACATGGCAGTACAACATGGCGGCCTCCATGGAAGAGGACCTGCTCCCTATGTACATATAAAGGGCTTGTTGTAAGGTAATGAAAACACAACGATTCTTATTTTCAGGTGATTATACACTAATTAAAACATGCCTATGAATATTATATTCCATTTCTGCCAAGTTTGTCCTGCTAGATGCCAAGCGGGTAGCTCCCAGTCTAAAAAGCAAAGCCAATGCGGCTCCTACTTCTCACTTCAATTATTACCTCAGTTAACACTTTCCTAATGAATTTATGATTGCAATCGCTGGTTTCAAGTCTTCTTCAATACAGCATGATGTTCATTTAGTAATTTATGGTCCCATTTAGAGTAAAATAGACAATAGAACAGTGTATGCTTTAGGGTGTGGCTACCTTGTGACTGACAAGTTGCTACAACAGCAACAACGTTGATTAAATAACCATGGCATAACCCCAGATTCACAGAGCATAGGCATAGCTGCCGCTATTTCACAGTGTGTTTTCAGTTCATGAAAGTTAATTGTAACATTTTGGATGCCTAAAAAAGTCTTGTTCAGCATTTGGTTGTATTAGAGGACCCTCTAAGGAGTCGGCTGTTCAGTTTTTTTAAGTACATTTTGTTTTAATGGTTTTAGGCCTGTTTTTTGCTAATGAAAATTAGCATTAGCCTTAGCATTATCACTATGGTTAGTCAGCATTAACAACAGACTGTAAATGCACCATGCTAACCAAGCTAGCAGCAAGCACTAGGGTCAGCTCCACCCTCTTGTCCAAATATGGGCCCTTCTGGCTCCAAAAATCAAAGATGGCGATGGTTAAATCTAAGATGGCGACGGTCAAATCGCCAGACTCAAGGCTTCAAAACAGCAGTCCACAAACCCACTATGGACTACGTCCATTTTTTTTTAAAAGTCTATACTAGATGCCACTGAATTTTACACACTGCACCTTTAAATACACGGGTCTGGGAAGAGAACCCTTTCAGGATGCTTGTTCTTGTAATGATGAAAAATCACCTGTCATTTATGTCCAACCAAATTACCAAAAAAGCATATTTTCTCCCTTATCTCTAGTGATATCTACCCAGGCAGATAGTTTTGACTTTACTTGTCCAGGTTTTGAGATATCTGTCTTAAGATTTCTGTCTTCACAATTAAATTTTTATTTATTTTTTGCTCACTGCACTGAAAAATACATTTAAATATTTATCAGCAACAACTAACAGTGTCTTGCATTATTCTGAATAATCTACAGAACACACTGAACACAGTTTTTGTAGGAACTATTTCGGCCTATTGAGGCAGTGTGTGCACTGTACACAACCACTGACACACATGTAGTACTATGCTCTCATCCTTAAGGGAGGTGCAATTGCACTCCTACACTGTAGTTTGCACTGCCGACAATTCTACAGCAAGCACACAGGAGAGTGAAGCCAGGCAGATACTGGATTTTTGAGGCCAACATCAATGTTGATATTTGAGTGTTAATAAGGGATGTCAACAGTTAACTGTTAATCGGTTGCACATGTCTGTCTATGGGTTAATTTGCATACACACTCTGCTAAATTCCTGGGAATAAGCATCACAGAGAACCTGTCATGGACACCTCCACCCTAGTAAAAAAAAGCTCAGAAATGACTGTACTTCTTAAGAAAACTTAAGAAGGTTCTTGTTAATTTTTACCCAGAACATCATTGATACCCATCTACTGAGCATCAGTGATATCGGTGAGGTGAGAGAGCAGCTTCTTTCCTCAATTCATCCTCTGCACTCCAATATAAAAAATAGTTTTATTTTTATGACTTATTATTTATTAATCCATTTATATAATTTCTGTTTTTGTGAGTAGCATAAAGGGACTACAAACTACATTTCGTTATACAATCTTGTGTTGTAAAATGATAATACTAAATTAATCTTGAATCTTATAAACGATAACTACCGGAGAAAATAATTTTCGATGGGTTCCAAGAGCCTGGTAGGAGAGTGTGTGAGTTTGTAACTATAATGTGATGTAAGTTATATTCAAAAAGTAACATTAATGTTATTTTTCCAAAAACAGTTGTTGGAAAAGGGGGGATTGTCTTATAATCAGGGTTGCCTTATATTCGGGCCAATACGGTACTAGCACTATGCTGTACCATATTAAGAACAAACACCCGGCTGCCATGTCCGAGGATGGCTGGTAGTTGCTGCTAGCTAGCGCTGGTCTGAGGCCATTGCCCAGTTGGTGTGCCGAATGATTGAGACCAATATGCTCCCCAGCAGTGTGGTAGAGGGCGAGGGATTAAAAGAGCTAGTTTTGTACCTTGAGGCCGAGTACATTATGCCATCGAAAGCTACTGTGACTAAACGCAGTGAAAAACACTTTGATGTGACGAAGGATGAGCTAAAAGTCAAGCTAGCTCTGACCACCTACTGCTGGACAGCTCACACTAATGAAAGCTATATCACAACTTTTCTTAAAAATTAACCAGTTAGTTAGTGGTTAATGGGTGTCGGCCTATTGAAAACAAAATTAACCGAAACTGACATCCCCACAGTTTTGGTCAATTTACAGTTGATATAATTTTTTTCATATGCATACATAAACATTTTGATAAGAAGCCCTTGAATTTAGTTATTAAAGAATTTTAACCAAGATACGCACTGAGTGGGACAAAAACTACCAAGCATATTCAAACATATCTTTGGGATAGAGGAAAGCTCAATGAATAGTCTAGTATGTGGGTGAACATGCAAGAGTGCAAAGACCAGCGGAACAATCGTGTGGGAGCCCTTCATACCACCTGTGTCATGTAGTGTCACTTCATTTAACTCCCATAGCACACATTCCATACAGAAAAAAAGAGATATAGTTATTCAGGATTTTGATCTGGTGAGTTAACATGATTAAAAAAAATAAAGCTTTTCTGGAAAGATGACGCCCTGGTAATTCAGACAGCAGTGCATCCCCATGAGCTGACGTGCATTAAGACACTGCCGGTGTGTGAGCTTACATAGAAAACAATGAGTGTGGATGTTATTACGTACATCAAACTTCATTGATGTGTACAGCCCTTTGCTCTGGATGATCCACACACCTCACTGTCAACAGTTTCATTGGAACAAGTTGTCCTTTGTAACACTGCGGTCAGTGGATTGTCCAGAGTAATAGGGACACCATTTCTGGAGGGAGATGTTGCTGCTGATTTTTTTTCAATGATGTGATCACCACAAACAAAATTCCATTCAGCTCCAATATACTGGGGCAGAAGCAGAAATCTTGAAATTTTTAAAACTTCAAAAAACAAACCAACCAACCAGAGCGATCTGCTTGGCTACATACTTGAGGTAAATCATTAAATATCTTTTGTTGTATTTTGGGCGCACCTAATTAATGTTCTGTGTGTACTACATTTAAGGAAGTGACTGGTGTTAAATATCAGAGAATTTTAGCACAAAAAATCAGTCATGATGCTGCTAGATGTATTTACAAAGTACTGTGTAACTCCAGAAGTAACTGTCAGCCAACTTTTCTCCTTCCTCCAGTCCAGATCCAAAACAAGGCAGACATATTAGGCACGTCCACGGCTACAGGCAAGGAGGGAAGAACAGGACTGCAGCACCATCTACTGTACACACACACACACACACACACACACACACACACACACACACACACACACACACACACACACACACACACACACACACACACACACACACACACACACACACACACACACACACACACACACACACACACACACACACACACACACACACGTTTACCTCTGTCTGTTCTGAGGCAAAGCCTTGGTGTCCACAGCAAACATCTTGGACACAAAGATGATGACCGGAGCATTTTCCTTGCTTGAACACTGGAGGAACGCTGGAAAACAACCAAGAGGAGGAAATAGAGTCAAACACACTTCTGGAATCACTGTTCAGGAGCCAGATGAAAGTCTTTGTTGAAAACGTGGTCAAGTCCAAACATTGTCAGCTGCTCCCAAAACGCAATGAAATACTTTAACCAAATATGGTGCTTATTTCAGATGACACACAACACACACACCTTCTAATTTATGGACAGTAGGCAATAATTTTCCTTTTCCTTTTTCACACTGGGGATTAACAGCAATGTGAATTATTCTGACAATCACACCATAACCACAACCACACAATATACAGCTATAAAACAACACCACACAATTAAACATCAGAAATGTTTCTGAGACATTTTAAAACAAGTTTAAAAATGTGAGGAACTTTTCTGAAATTATCTACATGAACATAGTCCAAGTGAAGATGCATCACATTTAAAAAAATAAATAATAATTTAGTGGTTTAAAAGTGGTTGGTTTATGACTAAAGGCTTTTGAAAAATGCAGAGGTGAGGTGGGCTGCAGAGATTACATATTTTAATTTGTCTATAGATGAATCTGTGTTGCAGGCTAAAGTAGAGAAGTCGCCATCACTGCGGTGGCACCTCACTTGTAAACCCACATATAACACTGTAATATTTGTAAAGGGTTTCACCTTTTTCCCTTTTTGCTTTGTTGAACAGGTCATCAAATTTAAATAAAATTTAATTCATTAAAATAAAGGTCATACTCTGCAAAACTTAATCTTTCGGTGAAATTTAGTCCAGTGTTATCAGACCATTTGATGTCTTTTCTGCTGCTGTGCTGTTATCAGCTGCTCCAACTGAACATTTGAAAAAAATGGACGGTAAAAGTCACAAGCCTCTGCTCCATGAAATCAATTTTACTTTATTTGACAATCTCCATTAAATCCTCATGTTTCTGACCGACGAGGGACCGCTACAAGGCTGAGCTATCTGCCTACACAGGGCTGATGATGAGCCAACACCCTACATATATCTTGCTGGCTTGGTACTACATTTTCGAAAAGTGCTGTCAAATGTCTGATGTCATGTGAACGAAGGGTGGGGAAAGAGTGTGAAAAAAGCCTGCCAACTACCTCCAACACACACACACACACACACACACACACACACACACACACACACACACACACACACACACACACACACACACACACACACACACACACACACACACACACACACACACACACACACACACACACACACACACACACACACACACACACACACACACACACACACACACACACACACACACACACACACACACACACACACACACACACACACCCCTGAGCTTCCCAGGCTATCCTTGCTGGCTAGCTGACCAGGGACAGTAAACTGGGCAAGTGTGAGGTTTTGGAAATGAGTTGGAAGGAAATATACAGTAAATGTCTTCATAAAAGCTGAATACAACCAGAGGGCTGCACTGTGTGGACAATGTGTGATACTGTGTCCAACAGAAACATATCAACCATTCTCTTCCTTGTGTGAAGACCTGGAACTCTGGAGCTGTGTAATCACTGATGTTTGAGTCAGACAGATCAGAGCGGTTGGTGGGTGAGATTTGATCATCTTCTAATTAGACGATTAGGGACTACATCAAGGATGGGAGGACAGCATGATGCAAAGGCTGTGAGAGTTTGAAGAACAATCTTCCCTTCTGGAGAAAGTGTGAGTTTCTATTTCTGTGCTGTCTGTACCTGTGAAAACCGCTGTGACCGCTTTTTACAAAACTGCCAGAGATTTTGCAGTGAAGTCATAAAATTGTCAGTTTTCATGTTACAATTCAGTGTCCTACAATTCTAATCTTGTCAAGACTGAAAAGTCTCTGAAAGAACAGACTGAAGGCTACCAATAGACATCAGCATAGCATTAGATCTACAATACACTGCGTGCACAATTATTAGGCAAGTTGTATTTTTGAGGATTAATTTGTTATTGTACAACTACAGTGCTCTTGGTCAATCCAAAATGTTAACAAACCCTCAAACCTGAACATTTAAGTAGTAAAAGTGAAGTTTTGGCTTTCTTAAGAGAATATCTATCTGTACACAATTATTAGGCAACTATTAGTGTGCAGAATTATTATGCAACTAAATGAAAAACAAAGATTTTCCCATCTCACTTGTTTATTTTCACCTGTTAAAGTGAGAATAATAAATAAACTCCAAATTTACAAATAAACATTTCTGAAATTTAAAAAAAAAAAAAAAAAACCTCAGTGACCAATATAGCCACCCTTCTTTTCAATAACAGTCACAAGCCTTCCATTCACGGAGTCAGTCAGTTTTATGATCTGGTCAGAATCAACTTTTTGTGCAGCTGCAACCACAGCCTC
The DNA here is from genome assembly GCA_038419695.1 of Scomberomorus guttatus. Taxonomy (NCBI): domain Eukaryota; kingdom Metazoa; phylum Chordata; class Actinopteri; order Scombriformes; family Scombridae; genus Scomberomorus; species Scomberomorus guttatus. The sequence goes on from CM076445.1 coordinate 3,498,856, forward strand.
CCAGACACTGTTCAGAGAGGTGTACTGTTTACAGACAGACTTTTTACAAGTTTTGACTTTTCAGAGTCAGTTAAATCTCTTTTTTGGCCCATTTTTCCTGAGGAGAAGAATCTGCCTAATAATTATGCACACCTTGATATAGGGTGTTGATCTCCTTAGGCCACACCGTCCCTCGTTACACAAATACACATCACCTGATATGCATTAAATCCAATAAGCATTCAAGTTTATACAGCTTGGAGTTGGAAATTATGGATGAAATGATGATATGGTCAAAATAACCACTTGCCTAATAATTGTGCACACAGTGTAAATGTATAATCAAAGTGTGAAAGACAAACTTAACAGGATTGAGTTGCACCAGTTCTTTGTAAATCCATCATTTTTGTGTGTCAAGTCTTTCCTAAGTTCTAGTTTCAAGCTAGTGATTTACTAAATCAGGTTGTACCATTAAAACTTCAGTTTTAACCAACACTCTGTTTGTTTTGCTGACTGTAATTATTCTGTATCAGCCAGCATGATATTAATACGAATAATTATAAATAATGAATTGACCTTAATGTGTAAAATTATTAGGGGTCCCCTTTAATTCAATACTACACATCCAGTGTGTGTGTGTGTACCTTTTTTCAGTTCCTGCGTCTGTCTGGGCAAGGAGTCAAATCGTCGCGCTCCGACACTCATCAGTTTCTCCACCCTCTCTGCTGCTATGTCTAACGGACTGGGAAGCTTCTCACACACCATCGCTACAGTCAGTATTAAAGAAAACTACAAACCAAACACACAAACACACCACAAAAATACTCCATTGAGGCAGCCAAAAGACATAAGAAGTGACTTTGAGCTGATAACAGATAAAGACAAAGGATGAAGGATACAGAGGACAGCCTGGGATACAGGTAACCACTGGCTGCAGATGGCAGACAGGAGGACTTTTGGGTCAGAGTGACGAGAGTCCCTGGCCATCACCTTTACCCCGAGAGATGTCACCACCTTCTCCACCTTCTCCTTGTCTCTGGTCACAAAAAGAAGATAGATGACTTTACAGAAAGATCACAGGGCAAGAGTTCCACAAAGGATACTCTCTTGAATCCACGCTCAAGCCTCCTCTGACAATCCCTCTTCTATCCTCACCCCTCGGTCCTTGCTCCTTTGAACAGAAGTAAGAAAACTGAGATATCTTTAGTGATGGCAAAACGGTTCAATTTCCAGGTCACCCGAGGAGTGAGGAGGTGAGGATAGAGGAGACATGAAATAAGCTAATGAGAAGCACCAGAAGTGCTTCAAAGTAGTATCTTTCACCCACCTCCTGGTGACAACAGCATCATATAAACTCCAAATGTTATCCAGCACAAGCTGCACAAACAGCGGCTTCTTTCCTTTGGCCTGCAGCAAACAGGGAGACAAAGAGAACACATCAGGATGAATCTAAGAGCTTCAACAGAACCTCCAAAGAGCCACTCCAATGAAGAACTTCATACTGTACCTATAAGGACCATAGAGTCATCCTATAGTCTCTTTAGGTGTTTGTGTTTCTTTTTTTATCTTTGGACATTTTGCTGATGTTGATGCCCACAACAAATTACAAGTGCAGTGCACCGGATATACAAACTTGCTTTCCTAGTAGGGTTGGCATAGAGCAATATTTTGGATAATAAGAGAAGCTGCACAAACTGGTTGGGAGATATAATTATATCAATACCATATCTAAGCATTTGCATACCTGGTTTTTCCAGGTATTTAATTTGCTTGATTAGCCAAAATCAGACATTTCCATTTGGGTATTTTATCTATAAATGTGTGAGGAAGCCTGATCAGAGTGGCTAGGAAGGTGGTAAGAGGCAGATTCAGACTCTTGCTGAATGATTAAAAAAAAGATTTATTCTGTCCAGTTGTTGAAGGCATTTCATTAGGAGTGGTCGTGAAACCGAAAAACCTAAAACCTTGGGGCCTAAAAACCAAAATCCGACTGTATAACAGCAATGTTAAATCAGTTCTGCTGTTCAGCTCAGAATGCTGGCGAGTGGTTGAGTGACATAAAAATGGTCAATGCATTCCACAATGGACGTCTCCAGAAGATATGTTGCATCTTTTGGCCAGAAAAGATCTCCAATAAGGACCTGTAAAAAAAAAAAAAAAAAAAAAAAAAAAAAACACACTGTCGCAATGTGGTGCTGGAAATTAAACATAGGTGGCTCCAATGGCTCGGACATGTCCTCAGAATGGACCAGGACCGCATTCCTAAAGTAGCCTTGAGATGGACTCCACTTGGAAACAAGGGAGACCAAAAACAACCTGGCAGAGAACTGTGACCTCAGAACTGAAAATGGCTAATCTAACTTGGGGCGAGGCACAACATGCTGCAGAGGATAGGATCAGATGGAAGCAGATAGTCGCAGCCTTATATTCCACAGGGAACGAAGAGGATTAAGTAAGTAAGTATTCTGTCCAATGTAATAAAAAAACAAGTGTCTCAAAAAATAAATGAATACAAGCAAATCAAATTTAACTGGCTTAACTCAGGATAACTCAAACGAAGGCATGATCATGTGCACACAACTAAACTGTCATTCATTTCTCTTCCCCTAAACCTACATCTCTCCCCCAAATCTACTAGGCAGAATCATATTCCTTGCAGGGGTGTCCTTTCCCTTAAATGGCATGTCAATGTCACGTTAACACACACAACATAATCATCATTACACGCCAAATAAATCATACATATAGACTAAACCAAACATTTAATTAACTAAATCAATTCCCCATACTTGGTCCAACCCATGACATCACCAGTGATGTCAGTGAGAGTTTAAAAGCAGAAAGTCATCAGGTGACTCCCCCTTTGTCTCCTGGAAAACATGGTGAGTATGGTAAGAAACACAAGCTAATACATAACTAACTACTGGAGAAACTCTTAGGATTTGAACTTTAAGGATTTAAATAAACAAGTGAACTTAATACTTGTCTGCCTTGATTGAAACATAAATGCAGTTGTAAATGTAAATATAACACAATGCTAAACACAAACAAAGCTTGGCATAATATGTGAAAGCAATGCTACATATACTGGCTAAACAAACAAATGACAAGCATGGTAAGAAACAGTGTAATGGGGACAAATGGTGTGATCTCACCCTCTTTGTCACAAAATGATTTTGTTTGTCAGTTTAATTTCAGAAAAAATATTTTTGATAATGTCATAAAATACCAATATTCCAATCTAAAATTACATATACCATAATAAAAGACTTTATCCATATTCCCCACCCCTATAACAGGATGTTTGCTCTCTATTATTTTTGCTTTGTAAAATGGCTGAATAAAAATTTAAAATAGCATAAATAAATCAGCGAAATGGTGCTTTAAGGCAGGGTGACAGACCCTGGTTAGTCACTGACAGCAAAGCTCCGGGAGACCTTTCTGTTTATGAAAAAAAATATAATTTTGCAGAAGAAAAACTGCTGAATAAAAGGATTAAAATGTGAAAATACAATACATTTACATGGCTAGTTTTGCAGTCCAGTCATTGTTTGAGGCTGCAGTCAGAGAGAGCCACCATGTCCAAATGTGGACACCACTACTGACTGGACAATGGCAGACAGATGTATTACCTGTAGTATAATGGCTCACATGGTAAATTCAGCATTGCATACATCAGTACAACAACAGTCATGTCATACTCACCACTCTGCTGCTCTGAATTTTTTTTTTAGTTTTTTTTCTCTGTTCAGCTACTCTGCCAATGAAGCTTCACACTTCGTGCACATTTTTCACCTTAAAAGCCTACCAGAAAAGCTGCTGGAAAGCTTTCAATGTGAAATATACATGTAGAGTTTCATTGAGATTAAAGTTTATATTGATCACAAAAACGACAAAGTAGAAACAACTAATTCATTAGTGATTTAATAATATATCTGTTCATAATAAAAACTGTTAAAAGAGCAGCAGAGAGGTGAGTATGACACGATTCTGTCGCCGTCCTGATGAAATCAGCACTGTGGAATGTATCATGAATTTATCAGGACAACAGACAAATGGAGGAGGTGTTGAGTTTGCATTTACAGTAAACAGCACTGCCAGCAGAATAAAACAAGAGAAGATCAGAAAATTAAAAAATGGCAATATATTCATAAAAGCAGGAAAAAGTCTGTTAGGAGTTGTTCTCCCTGCAGTTAAGATGAATAAAGGCCCCACCCACTGAGATTTTTGGTAATTATTAATTCACTGATAACCAACAATACAAGCAGCCAAAATGACAGAAGCACCTGACTATAGAAGGGTTGAATAAAAGTGAATGCCAGGGAAAAAAAATCCTAAAAGTGGAACAGCTAAAGAGGGAGACAAGAAGATTTTTTTTTCACTTTCTGTTGGTAAGTCACACACATACGGTCAACCTGCACAGCCTATTACCATCCCGTGAGCGTGCTGCTCTGTAAAAACCCTCTCCATTTTATTGATGACCCCAAATGCCAGTGAATGGGTGACTGAGCTTGAATGAGAGGTCAACCTCTCCATCGCTCAGCAGGCATTGTTGCTTCCTCCACTCACCCCTGACAGCTACAGTGCTGGCCAGACAGAAATACACTAAAACATTCATCATTCAATAGATGGGAAATGAGAAACAGCTAAAGGTTTGCTGGCACAAGTGTACAAGTCCAACCTGATAAACACACAGCCTTTATAGGGAGCAAGTCAGCCAAGAGATTGCCTTAAATCGAAGGGCCTGAGAGCAATCACATGTGACAGCAGGCATGACTGAATGCCTGTCGCTGGTTATTATATGTCATGGGTTATCCAATAATGGACTGGTGGAAATGATGAGAAAATGTTAATCTTTCATTTTTGTTGCACATTGGAAAACTTGATTCAAATGGTCTGCCCATTAGCAGCCTGCCCATTGTTAACATGAGCATCAGCATTGACATAGAGTAGGCTTCTGCTATGTGGCCCAAGCCCAGTAGGTCTGAAGAAAGGACCAAGTTTGGGATCAGGTTTCAAATCAAGTTCAGACTGCTTTGTTATAAAGCTTCTGGCTTGTGTGTCTAGAAGGACATGCAATGTCCAGCTGGTACAGAGAAAGAAAGAGACACAGAGAGCAGAATATAGCATGTATTGCATTAATGGCAGTAATAAATGGTATTGCAACAGAGACAATGATATCCTTACTTATAGTCTCTAGTATGGGTCAACAGTAACAGTAGATCCTACATTTCCCATAATGCAACCACAATTATGTTTTTGTTCCCTGCCTGGTAAACATCCACATCTTTCAAACTCCACTTCAGGTTGTAACACAGACTTTCTGTTTCTCCACCCCCTAGCTGAGATAACCCCAATTACATCACCTATACTCTCCATGACCAGTAAACTGATCTTGATGTGTAAAATCAGTAGGATTCCCCTTTAAGTGAAACAGCTTATTATAAGCTACTTGTGTTTTATACTGGTGGACTTCCAAGTCTTACTCTGTTGGCCAAACACGTATTCTGGCCATGCCCAGATCATTCTTATTTGAGAAACCTTGTTCTAAAGCAAGCAAATCTATTTGAGTAAATCACTGAAATATAACATTAGGTTGTGTTCAGGTCTCTCATTAGGCATTAGCTCTTCTCCTGTGCAGACTAGGTGCTGGCTAGTAATAGATATTAGCTGTACTGAGTGGGCGGCAGTATGTTAGTGTGCAGGCAGGACTAGAGAGGGTAAAGGAGATGCATTAGCATCTCACAGAACCATACTCTACATTCATTGCACAGAAAGGGAAGGGGAGCACAAAGACAGATGTATAAATACAGATGAGGGTCAGATCAGCATTTCCATTTGCACAGGAGTTAATTTACCACCATAGTTAAGTTCTTGCCTATTCACAGCAGGGCTGGGTTAATTGTTCTAAGTAAATACTCAGTGATTCAAAGGTACTTGTCACATACACAAACCATCAGTGTAGTGGCATGCCGTGTGGCATACTCATTAAGAATGGGCTAAAGTGTGAAAAATAAAAATTAAAAAATAAAATATAATGACAAAAATCAAACATAAAAAAGGATGAAAAGTTTATTTATCCCAGGCCCAATAACTTCCACACATGTACTGTGCCAAAATATTCCATTAGTAATCTATTTACTTTAACAAGAGCAAATTATGTTGTTCATGTTTACAGCCACATATGGACATCAGCTATTGTGTGAAATCTATGTCATTCTGACCCTACATAACTAGAGAAGAGTCAAAGTCAGTGAACCCACTCTGTAATGTCAATTACACAGCAATATATATCTAGTATGCTATTATGCTATTGCTATTCTGTTATGGTCATACTAGACTGTGAGGCTGTAGGGCCCTGAGTGTTTTGAAATGAGCAACAGCTTATAAATTAAACGTGTCATTTGTAAGAGGAAGATTGTATTTTTTCGTGTTTGAACAGTTGTATAGTCTCATTTTAAGGGGCTCTCAAACAGTGAGCAGAAAAAACACTTACAGTTAGTGGATAATATTACTTGTGTAATGTTTTAGGATGTCCAGGTGTTCATTTCTCAGCTGCTTTAACCACTGATTTTTAAATGATTTTCACTAAAAAGATTTTTAAAAAGGATCAATTTAACTTTTTTCACCATCCAGTTGGTAGTAGGAACACGAGTTGGTGAAGCTCTAAGAAATTCTTTTTTGGCAGTTAAATATGACGTCACACAAAGTGTAGGAGAAGACAACAAAGAGGACAGGTTAAAAACACATGTTAAGAAAGATGTATTGTTACTCAGTGACATTACCTGAGCACCCTTCATGATCTTCTTTGCTTTTGCATTGAGGTAGAAGTCTCCCCACAGGGTTTTGAGCAGCACCTCTGCTTTAATACCCATCCTCTGGCTGTAGATGTGGGCAAACTGCTGGACGCTACAAAACACAAATGCAAATACATACAGTATATATATATATATATATATATATATATATATATATATATATTTATATTTACACACACACAAATGTTTGTGCAGGCTGTAAACAAAAAAAAAATGTATTGCCGACAATGCTTCAGTGCTCTTTTTTTCTTTTTACACTGGGCTTATTAGCAGTTTGGAATAAAGTGGAGATTTTAATCGCTGAGGGATTTTAAAGGGATCAGGGTTAACATTCTGTAGTCTGAATCTCAGCTTCCTCCTACTTTCCTGCAGACAGTAAATTTGAGTCTTGGGTTCATAGGCAGAGAAGACTCAGCTGTCTCCACTGGGACTTAATTGGTTTTATTTATAGTAGAGAATGATCACAAGGACACAGCTACCCTCAAAACTAGGTCTTCATGTCCTCATCATTGGCTGTCATATACGAAACTACCAGTACAGCATGGAGACTTTATGTCACCGAGTTTGAAGGTAGACTAGTGACTGATAATTTGTCAATTACAGGTAAAGAGAGGTGAGGGGAAAGTACATTACTTAGAAAGATATTAACTAGACAACAGAATTGCGTCTTTTAAGGTAACAACCAGGTTGGCATTTGTTCTGGTCTCTGAAGACTCTATTATCATGTTGAGGGGCATATAGTGTCATATGTATTACTTCAGGTTCACAGCACCATCTAGTGGACATTTGAAGATATTTTCAGGCAGTGAATGAATATACAGTGAAATGGAGTTCAGACAAGGTTACTGATTCTACAGTTGTGCTGCAGTTCCAGGGACAGATTAACCAATTATGTATCCCTGAACCCCACATATACTGGCAGTTGCACTATATTTTGTCCAGAGCCCCAGAGACCAACTACAAATCCCATCCTGAGAGACTAACCCACCCCAAGTTTGCTGTGTGTCAGTTTGTGGTAATCTCATTAAACCCACATTTATATGCACAATGAATTAATAAAGTCATGAACATTATGACAAAGGGTCCCTCTACAAAACAGGGCCTCAAGATTAGGCAAAAATGCAGGAACCTAATTAAGGACTCTATCATTTCAGTTTACAATGAGCCTTAGGCCGCATTCACACCAAATCTGGCAATGCACGAGAAACAGCAGTCCTCCGTTTCATTTTAATGGGGTGCGTTTACACTGCAGGAGTGGGGACTGCATAGGGCTCAGCAAAAAACCACAGCAGCCATCTAACAAGAAGTTGAACCGGACACATACAACCGCACATTCCTGATGGATTACTTTATAACGTGAAGCCGTACTCGACTGTTTACCTCGTGATCATCGCACTGAAAGATAAAACAGTCACCAATATTGATATTGTGATATATCTTTTTTTTTACAGTTGATGAAGCAAATCTTCATCTTTTGATGGAATATTTCTACAAATGGCACCAATTTCACCAGGAAGTCCAGCAATGGCCATGGAATCAGCTTTCTTTATTTATTGCAGTTGGTGATTATTAAATGTACATTTAAAGAATGTCAAACAAACTGGGGTCTGAAGAGCATTTTTGGTTTGATGAATAATTCTGATAGATGACTGAGATACATAAGTTAATCAGCCCTGCAAACTGTATGTTTCCAGTGTGTCAGTAGTGGAGAGTTGTACAAACCATTATCTCCAGTGTTACTGGACTGTTTTGATTTGTTAGTTAGCTGATTGGATCCTTATTAACTCCACCACCATCATTCTGTTTTTTTTAAAACACTGACTCAGCTGACTGACTGTGAGCAGTTCTTACTGACTCAGGAGTCATCTGGATTTCCTCTAACTTCTCTGAAAGTTAAGGAGCTATTAGGTCTCAAATACTGAATTACTCCCAAACCAAAGGCTTAGGAGTCCTAAAGTTAGGCCTGACACAGCCCTTCTTTTCTACCTCAGCCAGTTAGGAGCTCCTTTTAGCCTGAGGATGTTTTGTGAATATGGCCCCAGACCAATAAGATCATAAGGGCAATGCAGATATGTGTGTTGAAACTTGTGACAGACTCACCTGAAGCCCCATCCATCTATGGCGCTGGCAAAGACCACATTTCCTTGGTCAGGAGAGAAGTAGAGGTGGGAGTCGTCAGCCTCCTCCAGCCCGGCGCTCCAGTCATAAACCTGATCTCCACTTGACGTCTCACTCTCTTTCTCTTTCTCCTCTTCCTTCTCTTTCTCTGCTCGCTCCTCCAGCACTTTGGATGTGAACAAGGTTCCTGTCACTGCATTCACCTGCAAGAAAGGACACATATCAACACTGAGTTACACTGCTCTAAAAACATTTTTGAACCTTCTGATATTTTCGTTACTATGAGCCTTTAAACGCCTGATGCTGATTTTATTTGCCTGATTCGAATATAGTAAACAAAATGTCACTTCTGAAAATGACTAAATGTTTTAATGATTCAAGGCACCTGAATACAACATATACAATTTCACTGCAGGTTTCTTTGTAGCCACCACTGCAGCTGAGGGTTACTGTGTCAGATGAGAGCTGGACCCTCACCTGTTCCAGGATCTTCTGCAGGTGTGTGTAAGCTTCCTGAGAGGTGAGCTTCAGCTCAACAATGAGTCGGTCTATCTTGTTGATGACCAGAACAGGCCTGATGTTCTCCAGCCATGCCTGACGCAGCACAACCTGCGTCTGCACACAATACATATATACAAAAACTGGAATCATTATTCACATCTCTACACAGCAATATGTAAACTTGCATTTTCATCAGCTAGGGCATCAACATGATACAGTTAGGAAACATTGAATAAAAACAGAGGTTTTACATGGCTGATTACTAAAAATGTGATTCCTGATTTCAATATAGTGATATAATATCTTAATTATATTAACATAAATGTAGAATTTTAATTGACCCTTTTTCTTTTCCTTTATGGTAGCACTTTATTTTTCTACAATTTTCTAAAAACAAACTGATTTTTAGTGGTGAAGCAGTCTTATAGTCAGGGCACAGCAGGTCATCTGAACATGCAAAAACGTGTTTCACTAACATTTGTTTTTTAAATTACCAGAAAATGACAGGACCTATAAATAAAGTATTACCTTGTTTTTATATATTTTGTTCTATGTGAATTCGTTTTTTTACATCTTATTATTCTATTATTTTATTTACATTATGAAGTTATCTATTTCTTGTATTCATTTTCTGTTCCTGCTGCAAAGATTATTTCCTGTGTAATGTTTTATACAGGTGGAATGCCTGTAAAGAAGTTCATGTGCTCTATTCCAAGTCATTCTCATATTCATGAACCAATCAGCTTAATGGTAAATATTTTTGTTGATATTCAATGACCTATCTAAGGATAGAAGGTGTTGTATGCTGTATACATTATAAAGCCCTTTGAGGCAAACTTGTGATTTGGGGTTATATAAATAAAATTTAATTAACTTGACCTGACTCTTGTTGTTTTCGCAAACTTCAAACATCCAACAAACTTGATCCAGGTAAGTCTCTGGTATAAAATGTGAATATGTTTTATGTCCCTCTGAAAACCAAACCCCTGCCCTCTTAAAGATTAAACATGCTTGATATTTTCTGATGCGTCTTCCATTCAGTCACTGTGGACATTTCAGCATTAAGCAGTGACTGAAATCTGCTGTGTGCCCCACCTGAGAGATACTGAGAGTTTTATCTGTATTTATTTATTTTTTACTAAGTTACTACGATGGAATACAGATCAAGTAAAGTTGTTTTGGTTTTCTGTTTAAATATTGCAAGTGCCCCTCCCTTTCTCTCTTGCATTCTCTCTTCTTTCCTTCTCTCTCTCTTCCTCACCTCTTTTTCTTTTTTTCTTTCTCTGTTTTTTATTGGTGTTTTGAGAGGATAAATAAGGGGAGAGACATCCCATCTGAATCAAAAATGCATGATTTGTGAATAGGAAAGTGAGCCTCCAATTAGACCAGTCCTCCTGTATCTTGTAATAAGAGACCATGTGTCTTAACTGCCTTTCCAGAGTGCATACTGATGGAGTGTGAAGAGGGCTATTTTGTTTGTTAGGTGTGTGCCATAGATTCCTCCAAATCCTTCACACACAAGCTGACAGTATATCTGCGATTGACCATTGTTCATACATTTTGCAGTGTGCACAGTATGGATGTGCTAAGTGTTTTTGGCCAATCTCATTCCTTTAATATTGGTGTCTGCTGATATTGAATCAGATCTGATACTTTTATTGACATGAATGACACAGCTCTAGCTACAACCTGAAAATGAGATTAGATAACACAGAATTTATCCAGAAAGACATTTCTGTGCCAAAGATGCTCAGTATACATAGTATACATCTAGGTTCGAGGACGCTCTTTGACGTCACATGTGAATGGCCTCCTTGATCTTTCTTGTGACCACAGATGCATGGTGACACCTGAGCAGGTTTCCTACAATGATGAAGCACTGAGATGTGGTTAAAAGTTACAAAAAAGAAGCAGCAAGTAAATGGACCTTTGAGATCAGATTATTTTGTTATACTGTTCCCAAAGGTGAATCATTAATTTCCATGATCAAATTATTATTAAAGTTCATGTAAATTTGTCCAATCCATTTTCGTCCCATGAAACTGGGGGCTATGCATAAAAACTGTCTTCACTTTTCATCTGAAGTTCCTGTTTTCAAATTAGAGCTGAGTGAGTACAACACAACAAAAGTATATCCTTGGCCAAATGCTTACAGAGTGTAGCCCTATTTATTCACTGGAGAGAATGTGGATCTACACTAAATAAGATGTCTCATCCTTATAGACCAAGAGCTTACAGAAGGAGACAGTAAGCCAACAGTGATATTTACCTGCGGACACACTCCCTCCACAGCATCAACAATAACAATGGCGCCGTCACACAGCCGGACAGCAGTGGAGACCTCAGAGGAGAAGTCGACGTGACCAGGAGAGTCAATCAGATTCAGTAAGTACTCCTGATCTCCTGAAGAGACAAGAGGGACACAAATACTGTTCAGTCTTTTCATCAAAACACCTGCTTTAGAGCATTCAGACAGAGTATTCATCAACTTTTCATATACAGTAAAGACAAATTCTGGTTCAGTGGCACTTATTATTATTATTATTTTCATTATTAATGATTATGCATTTTATGTTAAAATGTTTATATTATAAACTTACAAAATCTATGCAAAAATAAAGACATGTCCATTATGAGTTGCCAGGTAATATAATAACAATAACACTGTGGCTTCAGTCGCTGGACAAAAGCATCTGCCAAATGAATAAATATAAATGTAAATAATTAGCAAGCTGTGCTAATTCATGAGAGACAATACAATGTAATGCAATACATACTGCACAATCAAATATGTGCAGGCGCACATTCCAGGTAGATTACTTTGTAATGTAAATGGATTAATTCTTTTTCTTGACTGGAAATATTTAAACCTTGCTTGTGTGGAACCATTACAGCTATTGCTTTCAGCACCAAAACATACTGAATTCACCTGGCTCTGCTTCTCTGTCTTCTATTGTGGAGAATTGACATTTCTGAAAAAAACTGCCATTTAAAAAGTACACACCCCAACTCAGAAAAAAATATTACATCCACTGCATGATAAAAAAAAAAAGATTTCTAACCTCTTTTCCAAGTTGCAACTCAGTTTGCTATCAAGGTAACCACCGGCTACCATCTTAAATAGAAGCAAATAGAGTAGTAATTTGGGAAACTGGTTAAAATTGTTTTTATTGTGCAGCAGACAGAATGTTTTTTCATCCAGATGGTTCGAAGAGTCTTTGAGGATTCTGGAAACAGAACAGCAGTAAATGTTTTTATATGACCTTCTGGGTTTTTCAAACATCAGAGTATTCATCTTTTAGAGAGATGGCGACTCACATGTAACACTAATACATGAGAGGCACAAACTGGGGCTAGAACTCCATAAGATGATGATAAGAGTGATAGCATCTAACAACATGAAGATATTCAAGTGTGGACTTTACTTGAGGTTAAACCAAAGCGGTCTTACCATTGCTGTAGTGCAGAGAGATAGCACTGGACTTCATGGTGATTCCTCTCATCTGTTCATCCTCCCTGCTGTCCAGATACCTCAGCTGGCAGATGAATGCATCACAAATGAGCACAAATAATAAACTACACTGTGATACGACCAAATGAGTAAGAACTGTTAAGTAAGACTGTTAAAATGATCTATGTAGCAAATTAAAGTCACTTACCTTCCCAGCAAGCCGACTTGATATGATACCATTACTTGCCACTAAGCAGTCAGCCAGAGTAGTTTTACCTGAAAAGACCCACATGGTTCTGAATTATTACATACACTTTTACTCAAAGAATTTGACTGATATCAAAACTGTTTAATTTCCTAACAAGTGTTGACCTGAATAATCTTCAAATGTAAAGACTTGCTACTTTTCTCTGTTTCATATCATTTTAAATTGAATACCTTTGGACAATTGGTGGAACAAACAAGCAAACAGAAGACCTACCTTGGGCTCTGGGAATTAATTTAATATCTTTAATATCTTTAATATTTTATATACTAAAAAATGAATCTAGTCATTGAAAGTATAATTGAGATTAATTCATAATGAAATTCATTAAGTTTGCCCCAAATAAGCTCTACAAATAAATAATAACATGATAAGCAGAGTTCTCAATTGGAGATATCACACAGTTCCTCAATCAACATCTAATTTCTCTCTAAATTCTGTTACAATACAAGTATTTAATGTTTAAAAAACATAGTTACTGTTGAGCAGCATGGTGGATCAGTGGTTCGAACACCACAACAATCTTTAGTTCCCTCCCAAACTAGGAGGAATTCCCCACAGTGATTAATAATATACAGATTTTTTTTTTCCTAAATGATGACATTTTGCTCCACCAAAATAGTAAAAAACACATTGGACTCAATGTGACAAAATTAGTTGAAAGTGTTGATTCTGAATACTTTATATGAGATAATGACGCTGTGATATTATTTTTATCCATATTACTCAACTGTCCATGAAATAGTTTCTCTAAATTTCAGATTCATCTAAAGAAATTCGTCATTTTTAAGTCATACAGTGTGTGTCAAGCAGTAGCTATAATGTTCTAGTCCATAGATTTAAAGCTGTTACAGTTAATTAACACTCAGTGGTTGCAGGACTTGGGAACTCACAATTCAAGCCATTAAAGCTGACATTTTATGTACATACAGTATATGTTGAACATGTGCCGAATTGTAAAATGTATAATTACGATTCATGATGCGGCGTGACTCATATTCTACGTGCTCAATACTTATGCCGACAAGCAAGTTGACTAAATTTGAAATGAAGTTTGGCTTGACATCTGTACAATGAAGAACTGCGTACAATCCGGGATAGCCGCCGCAATAAAAATGTTTAACGTTGTTCTAGCGTGTCAACTCACCATGGTCAACGTGTGCCAGAATGCACAAGTTTCTGATGTTTGCAGGGTTTTTCTGCAGTGCAATGATCTTATCCAGGCTGGTGTGTCCCATGGCGAACACCTACAACAAATGACAACAATAAAGTTAACTGGTAGTTAGCGTAACCAGCTTAAACGTGTTAATAAAAGCTCATACAGTAACGTTACAGTACAACACGCGAGTCTGCAGTACATGAAGTTATGTTACAGTCCACTTTGCTTTCCTTTTGGCTACAGCTAGCATCAGCAGTGCTGTGTTAGTTGGACAATACCATATGAACAGTGAATGGTTTCAAAACGTGGACTCTGTTAGCTAACTTTGCGTACAATGAACACAAATGGTGAACGTAGATAGGAGACGAGGCTCTGGTACTAACTTGTCTGTCAACTGTCAGCTGATACCTGCTAACACTGTGGCTAGCCTGGCTAATCCAAAATTCTCAGAGAGAGAAGAAAAGGAGCTGACCTGGCTTCTAAACTCTTCAGACAACACCGCTATCACGTACTACAATGATGTGTTGAGCTAAATATAACCGTACTAGGAGCATAAGCACATACTTTAAAGACATGTGGACATTCTCACCTCACGTTGTTTTCCCGGAAGTTGTCAAGCTACGTTAATGACGCCCATTTGATAACATTGGTGCTGCATTCAAGGGCAATATGAACAATGGAATACTCACGCATTCATTTTTACAGTTAGAAAACAATAGTATACTGATGATTAATTCAGAAAAACGCCTTGAACGCTTACCTCAGCGTTTAAGCTACAAATGCTGCTAGAATGCAACAACAATCCAGTACTCAGCATCAAAATCTATTTGGGAACTTACGATGAGCGTAAAACATGTATTCACTTACTAAAAGATGTATTCACTGACTAACATAGGGCTGTAAATGCAGCATCACGCTGAGGGATGTGACGCTCTACGGTTGCTGGGTTACCACATGGAAGAACATATATTTGAAAAGTTGTGGGAATTTTCATTCAAAATGACCACAGAAAAGCTGGAGATCTCATGATGTTGGAGTTTGATACTTTTGTAAAAGAAAAATGCAATCAGTTGCATATTCAACATAATAAAGGAGGTAGAGATGAAAGATGAACACCATGTTGTGAATAGAATGCGCTGCTGTTATGGGGCCACCTTGTTGTCTATTATCTCCTGGCACAATCTGAGTAGTCCGCATAATCTATTACAATATTTTACAGCATTTAGCAGGTACTGCTCATGAACAGTCTTGAGTCACTATCAGTTGCTGTTTCCCAACCTGGGGGACCCTGACCCTCCCAAGGGGTCACAAGGTAAATGTGAAGGGTCGTGAGCAGATTATTGGAAGCAGAAAAATTCTGTTTTCATTACATGTTTCTTTATAATCATTTCCTTTTTCTTGCAAATAACTGGATAATTCTTTTTTATATCAAAATTGTGATTTTTTTTTTACCTGAGACAGGAAACATGAGTATGTGACATGCAACAAGGAACTGCAGATATTGCAGTAATGTGGTATCCCTCTAAAAACTGTTCAAAAAAAAGAAAGGGGTACCATGCTGTGAATTAACTGGTCATAACCTGTATGCAGAATTCCAGGGGGAAAATTTGGAAAAAGGCTTCCCAAACAGGTCAGTGAAAATACTCAGAAAAAAGGGGGGAGCTGTGAAATGCCAAAAAATAATAGAATTTAATTTGCACAATATGTGCACAAATACAGGCAGTAAATGGTGCTTGCACTCAGTACTGTACTGTCAAGCACCAAGCTTGAAACACATTACAATCTAGAGTAGCTGCTGATCCAAGCCTTTTTAGTGTTCTTCATGCCTTTTGGTGTCTGTATTAATGCACATATTGAGCATATTAAATTCTCACTCCCTTCTTCTTTTCTGAGCATAACCTGTATGCAACCATTGGAAATACTTAAACCTCATTTGGATGGGATTTATTTCTCTAGGGGAGGTGGGGTGATTTTAAAATTTCCAGCTCTGGTCAATGATTTTAATGCAGTCCCGTGTGCGCACCACATGCAGGTTTGTGCGATAGAACAAGTCTAATCCAAATATGACAGCAGGACAGTAGCTACTATATTACTGTGCAAAGTCTGGTGTCTTCTAGCTTCTGTTCAGCTTTCCTACTTTTTAACACTGTACCTTTCCTTTAGGGACAGTACAAAAATGATTGGGGTGGGGGGCTGAATCTTATATTCTATTTTATAAAAAGGCAAGACCCTCCCCAGCCTTATATTTTTGTTGGACCCTCCCCTTGACATTGAAAAGACATGCAATACCCTCCCCCCAAGATCTCAAAACAATATATTTATGGCAAACATAACAAAGAGATGAAAATACAACCACTCTCTCAAAAAATCCTGAATTGCAACCAATAGCCTAAAAATAAATATGAATTATATCTGATGATGTTTTAGACTGATGTGTATGAGATCAAATGTCAGACTTCATAATCAAAGTAATAACATGATGCCAAGTGGCGTGTTAAAAACGTGTCCTCCAGACAGCTGCTCCAAAGATCACATATATCAAAACACATGTTTATACCATCTGCAAATTAAAGTTCAGTGCCATTTGCCAGCTTGTCAATGTTGATGTGGCTCATAGTTTTTGCATCCAGCCATCTGTACTCCCATTGGTTCCTGCTTTCTTGTTACCGGCTCCTGAGTTTAGACCTGTTGCTGTTCCTGACATGCTGTCCTGTCATGTCCTTTTGGATTTGTTTGACTGTTCAGACTGCCATCTCGTTGCCATCTTGTAAGCCTGTTCCTGACCACTGCCTTTAGTACATTTCCCTTAGTCCAACCTGCTTGCCTGGTGAGTGCGTTTGCCTGCATTTGGGTCCTCAACTCTGTTGCCCGGTATACACCTGTGACAACTGACTGGTAAGCTCTTTTATGCACAGCTGAGTTGGCTGTTACACACAGTGACATAAACAGTTGTTACCACTGTAGCAGAGTTAAATAGGCACAGGTATCCTTTTTTCTTTTCTTTTTTTTTACCCCACTCTGGATTCAAAATAATAAAGATAAATATGATTTACATCAGATTATATTGTAGCCTGTATTAGATCAGTTATGTGAATGTCCTAAACCAATTACATGATGTCTGAATTGCATAACCAGGCAAGTTAGAGAAAATTAAATGGGGTGCAGCTATTTTAATAGGCAATATTCATGTGATATCTCCCCCTTTTGTGATAACACATGGTCTATCAGTGTCTCTTAGTCCAAATAATAGTGATGTTCAAATTCAAATCAGCACAAGTTGCCCACGGTCAGTCTCACATCAGCACAGAGATGACCAGGGTAAAAAAGAAAAATGGCCCAAGGAATCTACCACGGATCTTCCCAAAATAACATTTTAAAAGAAAAATCTTGTTATGTGTCAAGACTGCTTCCCCTCCCAGTATAGCGGGAATCCTGCTGATCAACATGACTGATGGGCAGTCAGATTTCTCCTTTTGTGGGTGGAATAGGGAGTTGAATCTCAACATTGACATGTTTGGATCACACCAAATTTAAGACTAAATGTGCTGACGGAGAATGATGACGAGAAATGTCCGAGATGAGGTGACCAACATCATGAGCCGGATTGTCCCCCTGTCCAAGGGGGAGTTGGAGAATGTGGTGGATATAGTGCATGGGCTTGGATAAAAAGGGCAGCTCAACTGATCGAACTAGACAGATCATCATTCTGTTCGCCAGAAGGCCTTGTGTGGGAACTGTTGAAAATGCCAAAATCTGAAAAAGGAACAAGTGATCAGGTTCAGGGAGGATTTCTGCAAAGGACAGAAAACCGTGCTCACTTCTGGCCAAAGGTGGCAGAGGCTGTTAACAAGGGTGGAAAAGCTTACCTGAGGGAGAACTACGCTGTCATTAATGGCTGGAGGATCTTCATTTTATTGTCTGCACTTTGTGCTTCAGATGGGTCTTGACATCAGATGATATCAAAAATTCAAAATTTCTAATAATAACTTTATTTATATAGCACGCCTTAATGCAAAGATGCAGCCCTTTACAAAACAAGATCAAAAACAAAGTTTTTCAAAGCATTTCAGCATTGTTCTGAGCTAAAAATGGTCTAATTTTGGCAATTTTTCCTAAGATGAAAAATTTGCAACCTTATTAAAATGACATATAAAATTTAGATCAGTCTAAAATCACTCCACTCCAGATCTGTAATTTGTCTCAATTTGCTTGAACAAACTAACTGAAATACAATATTTATCAGAAGTTTACAGAGAAAAAGAAGAGATAGGTGTCTAATTAACAAGGTCACTAATTTCCATTTCAGGCTTCTTAAGCAGAGGTTTTACCAAAGCTGTTTTAAAAGCTGTGGGGAAGGTATCTAATCACAGAGAAGTGTTGATTATTCTGGTTGCTTCCTGGGAGAGGCACTGGAAGCTGGATTTAAACAGTTGGGTAGGAACGGGGTCTAGTGCACATGTGGATGACTTCATTTTACGTGACTTCACAGTAGGTGGAGGCTCACTGACTGGCAGATCCCAGAGAGTTGATGCATGCATGCTGTATTTTTAATACTGGTTCGAATGGTGTCAATCCTTTCTCTAAAAATTATGCAAATTCCAGATATTTAAGAACTGAGGCTTGATCATTTTAAACTGCGAGCAGGACATGGATTCAGAAGAGTTTTGATCAAATGATTGATAAGAGGACCTTGGGGTTATGTTTGTTGTCAAAAGTGATCTTTGAGAAATGGGCTTGTCTTTCTTTTCTGACAGCATTATTGAAAATTTGTCTGTGATTTTAAGAAAAACTCACAATCTAATTAAAACCAGTCCATGCCAGAATTGAAATGCAGCATTTGGAAATAAAAGTAATTAAAGCAGTGCTAAAAAGTCTGGAGCAAAACAGCCCACAAGCATTCAACCCACCAGCATTTAACTGGCGTTGTGGTTGAATGAGACAAATGAGACTTATTTGTGATTAGGGTAAGTTTACCAAAAAAGTTATTTCCCAATTGGGATGTTAAAATTATTAGAAGTTTACAAAGTTACCTAAATGACATTTTTATTTATCTGGGCAGGGTCACAGCTCTAACTATGACAAGACTGCAAACTTCGCTGACCCAATTAAACCGTTACAGGTTTATATTTCATATTTTACAGTCCTGCTTAAGGTCTGCTTTCTATACAACATGTCTGCATCTCATGTCTTTTTCTCTTTTATCCTTAAATGTTAGAGGCATAAGAAATGTTACTAAATGCAAGGCTTTATTTCTTCTTTGAAAGGAGGTTTTTGTGAGGAGGTTTTGGAAAACTCAGTGGGGTGGAGATGCTTACTCTGCAGGTGTAGCGATTCTATTTAACCAGCATTATGGTATTGTGATTGATGTTAAATATGATTCAGAGGGTCACTGGATAATGCTTGTTTATATGTTGGAAGAAACTAAATATCTACTTATTAATGTCTATGGGTGCATGGGGAACTGTTTGAAGACATGGGCACAATTATTGTACGATGGATTGGAGACTTTAATGTGGCACCTCCATAAGTGGCTTGATAGGACATCCAGTCAGTTTCAGTTTCATACCCCTGGATTACATCCTTCAAACAATCACAGAACCTGGTGGATGTTTGGAGACTAACTCAGTCCTAGGGACTTTCAAGTGGCTGCAAACCAATAATCTGGTTTCATTGTCCTGCAATTGCATTATCATCCCTTCTCCTCTAACGGACTACTGTGCCGTGACTATATCTGTTATAAGTGACCTCTACCTAGATCTCATTGGAAATTTAACTATAATATTTGAAATAACTAAAATATTTTTTATTTAAAACCAATTTCTCTAAAACAAAATACTTCCACATGTTCCTAAAAAGGGGATAGATCTGATCGTTGTTTGATTGAAACCCAATCTGCATTTATCAAAGGAAGGAATATTCGTAATCATATTTGCTTGGTAACAGCTTTGAAACAGCTTTGAATTGATGGCCATTTATCTCAAAAATGCACCGGACATTCATGTATTAATATTCTTGGGAAGGAATTATTAGTCAGTATGCAGATGATATGGCCATATATCTGGAAAATAACTAAATGGTTCCAATTGTTGTTCATAAATAAAAACTCATTATTTGAGAAAGAAACTAATTATTAAGGACTATAATGAGGGCAGATTTAGATCTATCAATTATGAATCGCTCTCAGGTGGCTATCCCATCCTGAGTCTATTTGGTATCACATTTCAAATTCAATATTTAAAAAAGCAAGACGAATTCATTTTCTGTTAAGTGGATTTTGTGAATTTGATTGGTCGAAGTTACCTATTAAGTTCTCCAAATTCCATGCACAGTCCCTCCTAAGATAATATTTACTCACAATTATACTCCACGTAGCACTGTATTGTGGAATAATAATAAGGTAATGGTCCAGCCCTGAGTGCTTTAGTTGTGTAAGGACCCCTCCATCCCAAGAAGGAAACACTAACATAGCACTGCTGCGGGAAACCCATCTTAATGATAATGAATATGAAAAGTTCAGAAGGGGTGGGTTGGACAAGTTTTTTATCTATTGTTTCTAACAATTAAGAGATGTGTAGCTATCCTAATAAGTAAAGATACACCATTTAATCAAAACCAAAATGTTTGATTCATTGTTTTTTATTATTATATTATTTATAACACAAAAACATGTTTTGATCACAGTACTGTGCCCTCAGTTAGGTTTAGATAAATTATAACTGCTATTCCAAAATTCCCAAATGATCCCAATGTGCCATTAAAATTATCAGGGCATTAGTCTACTGAGCACCATATATAAATTGTATTCTTATAAATATAAAAATTGTATTATTACTAATACTACGGCTAGAATTAGTAAACACTACAATTACGACATATTACAAACAACACACAAGAAGGAAAGGGGAAACTGGTACACAAGGTTATGGCTAGTGAAGGATTGTGAATGATGCAGAGTTATGTATTGTGAAGTTGGTATGAGAAACCTGATAAACAGATGAGATGACTGTTACCTTGTCAAATCAATGGTATGACAGCTTAGTTCAGAATTGCCAATTAAAGTTACCAATTATGAAAGCACCAAATACTTGCTTGCTCCCTGGGGTGGCTTCTTGCAGAGAATGGAGTTGGATGTGCTGTGGTGAGAAGGCTGAAGTCTGGAGCTTGAAAATGATGAAAAAGTTGGCTGGTCTGGATCCGGAAAAGTTCCCATTGAAGAAGAACTTCTGGTTTAGGCTCTCCTAGTTTTGATTCTTAACTCATGACTCTAGATTTTAAGGTTTCAAGTCCCATTGTTGTTAACCTGAGGTTTCTTACATTCTTACATTAATTTCAGGGAGTATTTTCTTATTTGAATTGAGGGTCTAAGGATAGAGTATGTTGTATTGTTGTACAGATTGTAAAGCCCCCTGAGGCAAATTTGTGATTTGTGAAATTGGGCTATACAAAATTGACTTGACTTGACTTCCCCAGCAGTGGCCACCTACTGTCTTAAACCACAGATATATCTAGCGGATGCGTACACAGACAGCTGTGGACACCACAGACACGCAGTTGTTCTATTTATACTACTTTCTGGAGTCCGCTTGGAGGATGTGTTCCACACATGCGCACTAGATCGGTGTCTGCAGGAAGACAGTGTAGTGGCCGTGTGGACTATCCAAGCAGTCACAACAAATTGGAGGTACATGGATGTCCGCATAGAACCTATGTGTACACCCTCTGATGACGAACCCTCACGTACTTGTAGACGCAGAAAGTATCATTTTGGCTTTAGGCAGTCAGTTCAAGAAGGCGACCCAGATGTCAAGTGGCTTGTAAACCGTGACTCCTATGTTGAGGGTTTGAAGTCCCTTCCTACAGTTGACGCTACAGTGTTGTTGCTCAAGAGGACACAAGCACCTCTTTCCAACTCAAATCTAAATTTACACAAAATTGCCTCAAATAGGAGAGACATGTCACAGCTCACCAAAGCAAGGCACATTTTAACTTGTGAACCCTTCTTGAGATGCAGAGATCCATCCACAAGTCCACATTTGAGTCGTGGGGAGGTGCTCCCTTTGGTTTACTGGGGGAACTCACAAGCAAAAAGATTTGCCTTTCTCCAATGTTGGTTGCACTAGCATGGTTAGCTGTTGCTTCAAGGTTCAGTTATATTGTCATTATACAATACAGGATTTCAAAATAAAATGCAGTTGTAGCCCCCTTCATGCTACACACACAGAAAATGTATTAACAAATATCAATATTTTAAATAAGAATAGAATAAAACAGTAAAATTGGTGATTAAATAGAAGAAAGTATATAAAAGTAGCACTAAAAGGAAAAACTATTATATTTAAGTTACAGTTACATATATACATATAAATAGTACACCAATTCCCGTGTAAAATCAATGTAATATGTAAGTCATAGCGCAAAAAGACTTGAGGGTAGTAGTGGGAGTGAGGGTAGTGCAAAGGTAATGGTATGTTGATGTGCATAAGAAGAATCACCTGCTACAGAGCCTTCCTGTCCTAGGCCGTGCACATTCCATGCCAGTTTGTCACGTTTCCATTGTTACGACTGTGCTCATAACATGTGGTTAACTTGTGTGTTTACCCCATCAGCATGGATGTGTATGTGGTGTGTCAGGTGTGGGTGTGTACGTGCATATATCAGAATCAGAATCAGAATCTGTTTATTAGCCAAGTATGCAAGCATACGCAACATAGAATAATAAAAATATAACAAGAGTAAAGTAAAAAATAATAACGAAATAAACAAAGTAGAATTAAATTTAAGTAAAAAGATTAAAATAAAAAATCTAAAATTTATTTACAGAATGGAATAATAATAGTTTTTAAATGGTATATACAATTTGAAATGAAATATTGACTGTAAAAAGGGAATATGGACTGCACTATGGACCAAGGAAACTGGTCAAAAATAACAAACAAAAATAACCCCTCTCAATCATCACTTATGACCCACTAGACGTGTGTGGCAGTGTGTGTCTACAGAGACTCTGCCCTCTGCCTGTAATTTCTTTTGGGACGCTTCTGGGCTGCAAACTTTGGGCAACTTTGGTGTGTAGCCCCCAGCTAATAACAGCGTGCAGGGTGTGAGGTTGGGACTCGTAGCATAGAGACCAGGTTACATTGCTGTGTTTTTATTTGATTCAGTGTTTCCCCTGCTTCTCCGTCTCCCTCCTCTGCTGTGTGCAGAGTTTTGCTGTGTGCTGCTTCTCTGCTGTCAGTATGTCTGTTTGACTGACACACACATGCAGAGCAGAGAGTGGGCGTGTTTATTTGTGCTTTAGAAATGTAACCACTGTTAAACAATGAGAAAATAATGTTTTATTGCTCTGATTCATGGCTTTGTTCTTGCCAGCACTGCTGGCTCTCTTCATTCACTCTCTAGCTAACTTGACCACCACTCTCTCTCTCATGTGCTTGTTGGGCCGGGGAGGAGAGGCCAACAACAATTCAACACAATCAACCCCATGAAACTGGTTGGCAAGCTCAGCACTCTGGGCTTGAGACCTCATATCAGGAGGAAATTAACAATATTACAGGATGCTGCACAGAGACTATGTACTACTCAATGTCAACAAAACAGAATAGCTGATCATTGATTTTAGGAAAAATTGGGTAAAGACATTTACTCCTGTCTTTATCAGTGGAGCTGAGGTGGAGCGGGTGAACATTTTTAGATTCCTGGGAATCAGCATCACAGCTGAGCTGAAATCAACAAACAGCATGATGATGTAGGTGTTGTTATTTTTAAGATGTGTGAGGGCTGAGTGGAGGGCAGTAGTAATGGCATGTTCTGTGGATCTGTTGGCTCAGAGTGCATTATAATGCACTATTTGGTGTTCTAGTGAGTATTTCAGGCAGCAGGACGGTGTGTGTGGGAACATGTCATCAAGTGCAACAATATTGCTCATTGACATGCTTTTAATACTTTTTGGACAACAATGGGACTGTATGGCACAGAGGAATAAGATACATCAGACTTTGGTACACACACAATACTTATTTGTAGATCAATTCATTCTTTGTTTTTCTTCTTTGCATTTATTAACAATAAGAAAAATATATCATTCTGACTCTTATTCTTCAAAAGAGAAATGATTAAAGGAAAGTTCCACTATTTTTCAACCTGGGTCTTATCTCATCATTGTGTCCCGTCTGGCTATGGGTCATGCTAGCTTTACACCATGCCACCTCCGTTTAGAGATTCCAGAAACATGACTCCATCAAAATATGATCTATCAGGGCAAGAACCAAACACTTTCTGAATAAACTTAATTTTGAGATAATTTAAATAATTTAAAATGCTTGTCCTTAATCCAGCCAAAAGTAAACACATTGGATTAGCCACTATAATTATTAACTTGCTGGCTAACCAAACTAGCTGCCTATACATCTGCACATGCTAGTGTGTTTAAATGTGTGAGACTGTGGGTCACTGCAGATTTAGTGTGTGTGTACATAGCAGAGAAGTAGTAGCAAATGTCAGACGATGTTTTGTGCCCAATCGCAAAAAAGTGTGACGATGCACACTGTGCAGTTTTTGTCTGCCATTACAAGGTAAAGCCAGTTGTGGTTAATGGCTCCACAAATACTAGAAGGTACTAGATTGTGTATCTAGCAGTGGTGGAAAGTCAAGTCAATTTTATTTATACAGCGCCAAATCACAACAGAAGTTGTCTCTGGGCATTTTCACATAGAGCAGGTCTAGACTGTACTCTTTAATTTACAGAGACCCAACATTCCCCCATGAGCAAACACTTGGTGACAGCAGCGGCAAGGAAAAACTCCCCTTTAATGGGAAGAAACCTCAAGCAGAACCGGACTCTAGTTGGATGGCCATCTGCCTTGACTGGTTGGGTTGAAAGAGGAAGAAGGAGGGAGGTGGACAGGGGAGAGAGAGACACAGAGAAGCACAACAATAACAATAATAACAATAACAACAATAATACTAATAGAAATATGACTAATAATAATAGTGGTAGCAGTGGGGTCAAGCTGGACCACAGGGACAGCAGGTGGTCTGCAATCGCCTACTGTACAAAAAGTACAGTACTTGAGTTAATATAACTAAGTACATTTACTCATGTACTGTACTTTTTGGTATTTTGAGGTACTTGTACTTTACTTGAGTATTTAAATTTTGTGCTACTTTGTAGTTCTATTCCACTACAATTCAGAGGGAAATATTGTACTTTATACTCCACTACATTTATCTGACAGCTTTGGTTACTTTTCCGATAAAAAATTGACATGAAACAAGATAAGCTTCTAAATTAGGCTGCATTAATTAAGATTAAACCAGCAGTACTCAAACTAAACTCAAACTAACTCACATAAAATCAGTGTCCTTGTCATGTTTCAGATGTCTGTGCATTGTTAGGCCCTTTTAAACTTCATTTCAAATAAATAAAACCCAGAGAGATAAAACAATATCAATATTTCACAAAAACACAAAGATGAGAGAAAGGTTCTGGAAAATTATCCAACTATGTCAACTTTGTTTTCCTACACAAATTATCATCTCACAGTCCCTCAGATTTATCTTGTGACTCTTATAAAGTCCTGAAGATCAAATAATAACAATAAATTGCTGCTTATACACTGATTCATCAGTATTAATTATGTACTTTATTTAATATAGTCACAGCCCGATTTCCTGCCAAACAAGTACTTTTACTTTTAATACTTTAAGTAAATTTACCTGGTAACACTGTACTTTTACTTAAGTATGATTTTAAATGCAGGACTTTTACTTGTAATGGAGTATTTTTACATTGTGGTATTTGTACTTTTAAGTAAAGGATCAGAGTACTTCTTCCACCACTGGTATGTGGTGAAAAGTGGTGAATATGTACACCCATTCAGATAGACAAAATGCTCACAATTATGAGAACAAGGCCCAGATTTAAAAAAGGGAATTTTCCCTTAGTGTTTGAATATTTTTAAGTAAATTAATTAATGTTTTGCACAAAGCTACCTTCATTTTTGTTGCATTCATTGTTTAGATATAATGTCACAGGGAGAAGGTGTCCCTCAGAGCAGCATGCACCATGTGCAACACAAAGTGTGCTTTATATCTTATATGTGTGAAATCTCTTAAGAAAATGATGCTATGAAATAATGGCAGTTTCAAAATCTAAAAAACACTTCACTACAGTCCATCATAAAGTGATCAAACTGCCTTTATTCCTTTGCATTGTTATCTAAAGCACTTTGAATGATTTGTTGTACCTCATGTTCCCTCAGTCGAGCTGCTGGTCCACAAGCATTGCAATGTCACCACATCCAACCCAGTATCACAGCAGTTTGTGAAATAGTCACAAAATTTAATCTATAGTTTCGTGTACATGGACACAAATGTTCCATTTTTTTCATAACACTCAGATCTTTCGTGTCTGCACCATGTTTTTTTCTGTCATTTGGGACTCGGGAGCGCAGAAGCTGTATTGTTTTTTCTCATTTGTTATTCTTTTTTTTAAAAATCATATTAAACTACATTACTCAACAGTTAATCACAAGATTTTATCCTTGTTTTTATGTCTTTATTTTAATGTTATCAGTCCAGTGGGTGGACTGGAGGACCCGCTGCCCGAAGTATCTTCCTTACTATCAACGTGTTTCTTTTAATGATATCTTTAACATTTCTCAACACAAAAACATTAGTGTCCTTGATAACTCAACAATACGACAGGTTAATGTCAAGGCCATCAGTTTTAATTATTTCTCGATCTATGCTGAGAAATAAATTTGTTTTTTTGTCAGTTTCTGGTGGAGTTGGTGCGTTCGACTACTGTTTCTGGTAGTCTGCAGTCGGTGGGCTTCATTCCATTTCAAATTGCCACTGGTCCGCTGCAACTCGAATCCAAATGCCACTATCTCTGTTAAGAAAAGGCGTTTTATAGCCTGTGATTGTAAAATGTGAAATTTCTTAATTTAATTAGATATTTTCAAGACTATGTGGTCGAGGATATTTAATATGAAATCATCTTTCTTAAAACACAGAGTCCATCATCCAATAAAGCACTCAACATTGTGTGTGTATATGTGTGTACGTGTGTGTGTAAACGGGATGAAGATGGAGTTATCAAACTGGACTTTACATTTCACATCTCTCATTTAATCCCTGCACTTGATAGGGATTACTTTGTGTCTATAGGTAATTACACATCTAAGCGGACAAAAATGATATGTGGAGTTCCCCAAGGCTCCATCCTGGGGTCTCTTCTGTTTGACTTCTACATGCTTCCACTGGCTCAGATTATGGAAAACAACAAAATATGTTACCATAATTGTGCAGACAACAGACAAATTTATATAACCATATCACCAAGGGACTATGGTCCAATACAAGCACTGAGTCAGAATTTTCTTCTTTCATCTTCTGAATTTTACAGCCACATTAAGACAATTACAAAGTCAGCTTACTATTACCTGAAGAATATATCAAGGATTAAAGGACTTATGTCTCAGCAGGATTTGGAAAAACTTGTCCATGCATTTATCTTCGGTAGACTCCACTACCTGAACGGTGTCTTTACATGTCTCCCTAACAAATCAATCAGACAGCTGCAGAACACTGCTGCTCGAGTCCTCACTAAGACCAAAAAAGTGGATCATATCACTCCAGAGCTCCGATCTTTACACTGGCTTCCTGTCTGTCAAAGAATTGATTTCAAAATACTACTGTTGGTTTATAAAGCACTGAATGATTTAGAGCCAAAATAAATTTCTAATCTGCTGCTACGTTATGAACCGTCCAGACCTCTCAGGTCGTCTGGGACAGGTCTGCTTTCTGTCCCCAGAATCAAAACTAAACATGGAGAAGCAGCGTTCAGTTTTTATGCTCCACATATCTGGAATAAACTCCCAGAAAACTGCAGGTCTTCTGCAACTCTCAGTTCTTTTAGACTTTTCTGTTTGCTGTTGCCTTTTATTAAATCAAATAATTATTAATTTCTTACACTGCACTGTAACCCTTATTCTTGTGTTTTGTCTTATTCTATTTTAGCTTGTTTTTATTTTCCATTCTTTACTCTTTAATAACTATTTTAAGTGTATTTAAATGTCCTTTTGTAAGGTTTCTTTTGCACTTTGTCTTAATGCTTTTAATGTTTTATGTAAAGCACTTTGCCTTGAATTGTCTTGTTAAAATGAGCTATATACATTTTTCCTTGCCTTACCTAGATTGTGCATTGCATTCAACCTCCTCTGTTACATAATTGAATTATTTATGCACGTCAGATTTTGCTCGTCACCTTCATATATTTCATACACTTCATTTCTTTGTCCATAAAGCAGTCCATATTTCCTTTGTACAGTCAATATTTCATTTCAAGTTTTATATCCCATTTCAAAACTATTACTATTCTATTCTGTAAATAGTTTTTAAAATTTCAATTATATTTTAATATTACTTTATTATTATTATTGCCTTACTTTTGTCTATTTTGATTCTTCTGTGTTGCGTTTGTTGGGAGCAAATGCCAAGACACATTCTTTGTATGCTTGCATTGGCTGATGAAACAGATGCTGATTGAATGGGCTACTGTATGTCATGTTGACATAAAATCCCAAAACCAAGAATCATACAGATACAAAAAAAAGATCTCCAGGGTTGTGTAAATAGTAGCCTATGCATGAATAAGAATGGATCTTTTCAGTCCTAACCCAACCATAACCCAAGCACCTCAGGCCTTCCTCCAAGCCTGTAGTAATGCCCTAGATTGCAGTATTGTAATCTCTAAAGGTGACGTATTTTGGTCACTATTTCCACTAAAAATGAAAAAACAAACAAAAAAAAAAGCTTCATTTTATATATTGGGCCTTCAAAGTGTTCTTTGAAACTAGGCCTGGGATGGTTTGTGTCCATGAAATGAAAAAATTTAAACTTTGTCGTAGAGCTAAAACAACTACATCCAGGAGAGTAACATATGTCAGTATGAAGATTCTACATGGCTCCTGCTTTGAAATACTTGACCTTGGTGCATTTTTGAAGGCTTATAATTCAGCAACAAAAGGGGCTGCAGACATGGGACCAACTGTTATAGAGAGCTCTTGACCTCAGTTATCATGTGAGTATAGTCAACAACTGGGGGCGCTGTCAAATATGGGTAAAATATGGTTAAAATTAATTTTCACCCATTTAACAATTAGATATTTAAATTCTGATTACACAAATGTGTTTACCATCCCCTTAAACTCCCCAGTGTACTCTCAATTCAGTATTTACAACTTCCAATTCTAGGAATAACACATATTTTTTAAAAACTACAATTCCATGCAGCTTGATACAAGTCAGCACCACAGTTGTAGTTCTTCCGGTTTGCAAAGTTGGGTTGTAAATAGGGTCGTAAAAAGATATATTTACTGAATATATCAAATATCTAGTACAGCTGAACTAGTAATTACATTGCAACTAGATGATATGTGTTAAGAAAAAGTAAAGATGTTGGTTTATTTCAGATATTTTAGCCAAAACAGGAGTCAAACGCACCAAGTCTACCCACAACACAGTGCCCTTCCGTGAGCCACGTCATCCAATGTGTGTGTGTGTGTGTGAATGGGGGGACTCAATGAACCAGCTACACAAAAAAATCTTAATCAGTTTGGAATAAATTCAGTAATTAAAAGTAAATAGTTTTGTAGCATAACGCAACATGGACTGTCTTCATCTCAATAGCAACAGTCTATGGGACTCATGGGTAATGTAGCCGATCAAAAACTAACAAAAATGTTAAAGATATCATTAAAAGAAAACCTTAACACGGTGACAGTGAGGAAGATACTTCCAGGAGGCGGGTCCTCTGGTCCACCCACCGGACTGATAAAATTAAAATAAAGAAATAAAAACAAAGATAAAATCTTGTGATTAAATGTTGAGTAATATAGCAGTTATAGTTTAAAAAAAAAAAAGAAAAAAAAAGAAAAAACAATACAGCTTCTGTGCTCCTGAGTCCTGACTGGCAGGGAAAAAAAAGTGGTGCAGGCACAAAAGATATTCCCATTGAAATAGTTATATAATAGTTTGAAAGTTGTGCTGAGAGTCATGAAAAGAAATTGAAAATTCGTGACCATGTACACAAATCTATAGATTAAATTTTGAGACTATTTCACGAACTGCCATGATACTGGGTTGCCACATCACATATACTGTATAGTCATCAGTAGCCAGGGAGAAACACTGAAGAATGCATGTTACTGAGTGGTACTTCACAATGGAGCTATAAAACATCAGAGACTGCACTTAAACACATGCAAATAAACCAGGTGAGTGGTAGCAAACATACCACTCAAACATATATGAGTGCTTTATATTCTAAGATCTTAAACAGGAGTTAAAAAGACACCTTAACCATGAATAAGTAAGAAAATAAAAGTTTCACACATCTACATACACTCAATATACGATATTGCACTTAGAACACAGTATATACAAGACATTTTACAATGCAGCACATCAGTATGATAACCAACACAAAGGTAACATGAATAGACCCATCAGTCAAAATCAGTGTTCTGCTGGTGCCTCTGTGCTCATTCCAAAGTCAGTTTTACTTCAATGAGCCAACTCTTCTTCAACTGTAATATTGAATTCTTTTACAAAACGTTCTGTATGGTGTGGTTGAGAATCTTAAAGTGGTGTTGATGAATAACGTGGATATGAATTCATGCTTTCACAACTGAAGCTCCACCACCAGCAGCAGCTCTTTTCTCATCAGTGACACGTGACTACATTCACAACCCAGTGCCTTCACACAAGTGAATGGTCTTAAAGGATCTCAATCCAAAATTCAGTTTGCTGTACATACATGACCTGACATTGTTATTATAAATTAAACACAGGACTTCCACTGCTTGATTCTGATTGATGTACCATAAGGGTTTTACCAGCCCAGTATCTTTAGGAATTATGGTCATGGATGAGTCCACAATACACAATCTGTGCCAACATCCTTTAATGTAGCAAGGCGGAGGGTAAGGTTGTGGAGGTCGGGTTGGTGGATAGGCATGTAGCTCAACTGACTTCCATGCAGAATGTTGGAGTTTGTGACCCTAACCCTAGCCAACAGGTTACCCTAATCCATACCATTATAGACTCAGTGGCTAATCCCACCCTGGAACACCTGTGAACACCTTGACCACCATTTATTCTGATCTTAATCATCTTCATCTTGAAACATCTTTGTATCTTGGATGCCCTAGTTTTTAATCTCTCAACAACCAGTCTGCTCTAACCCTCAGTGTGGATACCCAAACCCCAACCAGGTTTGGCTTGGATGCCCCACTGTCTCCTGGATTCTCCTATCATTTCTTTGTGGTTTGGGGGCTCCTCCTGACTAAATGGGGTTGCATGGTGTGTGGAATCTTGAGTGACATGTGCCGGCCTTTGCCATTAGCTCCTTAATCCAAACTGCCTAGTCGATGGACTTGGGTAGGGTGAGCCATTGAGAATCTCCAATCTAACCATAACTTAGACGTAACCCTGATCTTTCTCAAACCTTAATCAAGTATTTTAGTTGCCTAAATGTTAACTGTACATTACTGTACACTGTAACATACTTTACCTTAACCAAGATCTTTCCCAACAATAGCCTTACAGCTATAATAGATCATTTCTAAAAAGTTGCATTGAATGCAATCAGGGGTTTCGCTGAATCAGCCGACATCAACATTCCATCTGGTGAAAGGGCTAGTTTTACAGATATAGGGTTTTGAAGGCCAATACGATATTTTACACTGAAGTCACCAATAGATGGTTTTGTGGGGATGTTTTTGTGAAAATATATTTAAATTGGATCATTTTCATGCCAAAGAAGAACAAGAATTCAGTGTGTCTACCAAACTTTTAAACTTATCAGGATGGAAAAGCCTTCGAAACAGCATCATGGGACACTAAAACACACGGGACACTGGAACCGACACTTAAGAAATTCTCTTAGGGTTAGCAGCTCTTTAAAGCAAGGTGACATACCGTACCTATTTGATGGTAGGGAAAGTCAGGGAGAGATTAAAGGATAGTTTCGGTTTATTACAATTTGGGTCTTATTTTTGCATTTCTAGTAATAACTCACTCACTTTCAGTTTCAGCTCCAAATAAATGGTTAGGACAATGTGGCTGAACTATACAACATTTCTGATCATCTGACTGCTCGTCTTTTTTGACTAAGTTTTTTATGATGATTTTTTATGATTTTTGTGATGTTACTTTTTTTCCCCACATCTCAGCATTTACTTCAGTGAGTATAAATGATAGGCAAATCTATGAAAATTAGACCCAAGTTATAATAAACCGGAATTTCCCTTTAATGTTTTTAGATGACTCATTCTGTAAAAAATGAACAATTTTGAAAAATTACACAAATAAATAAAGAAAAGTTTAAAGAAAGAAAAATATTACTATTATTTTTAGACTTTAGCTGCTGATATGATGAACCTCACATCAGTGACATGACTGGCTGATAACCCATAGCTAATAAAGGTCAAACCAATACAACAGGAGAGCAGTGGTACACGTTCTACTATAAACATCATCATTATATTCCTTTTTGGCCGGGCAGCCTTTATTGAATGTCTCTGGAAACAAAATGTTCTCTTTTTGCAGGAAATTCCAAAACTCCAATTGATCCACATAGTGAACACTTGTCTTCATATTAGGAGGTTGGGTCCAAATCATAAAATATAGCCCCCTCATCCTTTCAGCTTTTGACCTCTGTTCAGTTTCCTTTTAGGAAATAAGGGGATTGGACTGAAGCCTGTCCAGTTTACATATGTGCAGTTCTTGAAGCATCCACTCACAGATGATGTCCTTTCAATCTTTGCTCAGTCATTCATCTCATGTAGTCAACCTGTTTAACACAATTTAGTGTAGTTATATGCTCACTGACACTAGGTGGAGTCGGCATCCTGTGAACACGACCCACAGCATCTCTGTTTGTACATATCCACATAGCACAGCTTCAGTCTCTTCACCACGCTGCAGTACTGGGTTGCATCCTTGCATTCACCTGCATGGGAACAAAACACTCCATGTAACTACTAAAGAAAAAAACAAAAAAACTTGTCAACACTTTAATTTACGAATTCCACAGTTTCTCAATTATTTCCGAGACAGAAACTGATATGGAGCTGTATTTTCTTAGGAAGTTTCTTGGAAAGGCCTGTGTAATTTGGTACTACAGTAATTAAAAGCTGATTTTGTGGGTTGCCCTTTCCCTAATTAAGAGCATTATTGGTATCACTGATTGCCCTGGATACAATTTTATTACATTTATCTTGGTTTTCTCTCTGCCTCCCTGACATGAAATGTTCACTGGACCAGCTAGTGGTGGAGGGTACTTAAGTATATTTACGTTTAAGTATTGTACTTAAGTACACCATATAAAGGTAATTGTTCTTTACCTCAGTATTTCCATTAATGAGCCTTTATACTTGTACTTCAGCACATTTCAGATACTGTGCTTTTCACTCCACTACATTTATTTGATAGTTATATTTACCAGTTACTCAGCAGATTATTATAGAAATAAAACAAAATATAACAAATATAATCAGTTAATAAAATGTGATACAGTCCAACAGTATATAAAGCAATTCAAATTAACTCCACATCGACTAGCTCCAACATTAAAATGCTGCTCACATGTCAATGCAACAGTAAGAATAATCTAATAGTAAAATATACACAATAATGTAACTGGAAGGGGCCACTCTGCATAATGAGTACTTTTGACCCTTATTCCTTACTTTAAAACTTTAAATGCAGGTCTTTTACTTATAACAGAGTATTTTAATATCATAGTATTGATACGTTTACTTAAATACAGGCTCTGAATACTCCATTTACCACTTTGTTAGTGCACAACAGGTCATCTGAATATGCAAAATGTATTTTGTGTAGTCATAAATTAAAGGTAAACATACAGTTAAAGAAAAAGTGGAAAGCAAAGTTTCCAATAATAAATTAGTATTTAGATTAATTATGTTTCAGCCTGTAAGATTTTAGCATTTTTTTTCAAGGAAATGTCTCTGTAAGTCAACAACTGCTTTTAAACACAACTATTTATCATTTCTTAAACCATAAAAAAGTTTCTTGATTATAAAATGTCAGAATCTCAGAGTAAAAGGGCTTTAGAACTGATGACTGACACACACAGACTTACTCCCACAGGTGGTGGTGTTGCAGTGCTGCCAGGTGGAGGGGCGTTGCAGCCAGGCACAGTGCTGGTCAGCTAGAGTCTTGCCACTTCTGCGGTGAACACAGTCTACCCTGCGGGACTGAAAGCCACTCCCGCAGACTACAGTGCATGCCCGCCACGCACTAGGATGCCACTGGACATCACACAGGTCTGAGGAACAGTTGCGTACTGACACAGGCCTGAAAGAGAATGGTTTTTGGCTTGTTGTTAGTGCTGTGCATTCATTGTTGTGGTATTTTGGCACTTTTCAGAGATCTCTTGGGACCCGTTTCACAAAGCAGGTTTATTGTGTTATCTAGAGAACTGTGCTGAATAATACCTGGAACCCCCCTAAAATCTGGAACATGGACTGTTTTAAAAAGACTGGGTTTGAGTTTTACTTGTGTTTTTAATCCAGGTAACTCAGTAAACCAGGGGTCTGTATCAAAAAGAACGATTATGGCCCTCACTCAGGCTCATATTCTTTTAACCACGGTAACTCATCATGGTATGTGCTGTACAGCTAACCCTCTATGGGACAGATCAAAATGTTTAAACAGCCTGTCTGCTGTACCAAGCAATGAGTTCTTTGGGAAAATTGAGATTATTCCTACTGGATTCTAACATGGACAAATAATAAATAATAAACAAAAGAAAGACAAGTGAGCCCACTCTGTGTTTAAAACTGCATTTTAACAAACAGCAGGAAGGCAAGACAAGTTTATTTCTATCGCACCTTTCAACAACAAGGCAAGTCAAAGTAGGCCTACTTTACATAAAACAAAAAGAAAAAAAATAATGCAATATAAAAAGGCAATAAAAAAATAGGATTTAAAAGGAGTAAAAAAATAAAAAAGATAAATTAAGGTATAAGAGAATTAAACAGACTAAACAGGAGGAATAATAACCACAGTGCAGCTACAGTGCAGTGTGAGATATGAATAAATAGTCCACATTTTCATTTAATAAAAAGGTAGCGACAAACAGAGAAGTCTTCAGCCTTGATTTAAAAGAACTGAGAGTTGCAGCAGACCTGCAGTTTTCTGGGAGTTTGTTCGAGATATGTGGAGCATAACAACTGAACGCTATTCCATGTTTAGTTTTGACTCTGGGAACAGAAAGCAGACCTGTCCCAGACAACCTGAGAGGTCTGGATGGTTCATAATGTAGCAGCAGATCAGAAATGTATTTTGGCCCTAGTTCAGCATACAGTAGTTATCAATAATGAATGACATTTACTGTTGCATATTAAATGAATAGGTTAACATTTTTGGAAATATTGAGAAAACAGATCTCAGTCTGTGCATTGAGTACAGAGTTGGAGTCAGGACGTGGTTAGCTTAGCTTAGCATAAAGACTGGAAGCAGGGGGAAACAGCTAGTGTGGCTCTGTCCAAAGTTTAAAAAAAAAAAAAGAAATCACTGCCACCACTCTAGTTCACTGATTAATACATATCTGTTTGTTCAATCCATACACAAACGGAAATGCAAAAGACAATTAGTAGTTTTAGGAGTTTTGCTTTGGAACTACCATCTGCCCACTACAGCTAAACAGCATCTCTGCTGCCACAGTCAGTGAGCATATGTTTTAGTTTTGGTCTCTGTTTAGGCACAGTTATGGTGACCAGACGTCCCGGTTTGTCGGGGATTGTTCTGGTTTTCAAAATTTACTATCAAACTGTCCCGGTTTTCACCACAATTAAAATAATACTTATAAAATTATACTTGTTTTCAGCTCTTACATAGATGTTTATAATGTTCTGTCCCACTCATTATTACCTAACCTAATATAAAAAACAAACAATGCACCACGTGTCTGAATTCAACACTGATTTGTCTGTATGTGTGTCAATCAATCAATGTTTCATAGTCAAGGCTGTGGCTAGCCTATGATGCTTGCTTACGATATCAGTATGCTAACGGTTAGCTATCATACTGAAGAGAGGCAACAAAAATGCTGCGTTCTGCACACATTGCAAGAATATATTTTCAGTTGTGCGCAGTGGAAATGCCTGTTAGAGCCATTTGTACAATAGACACATACATAATTTAGATCTCGCTGTATTTAACTGGCTAAGGATAATAAGCAGTTCCATTGTTTTATTGCAGTATAATGATTTCAGTCAGCTCTGGCTTGTGATTGGTTAAAATGTATAACGTGGTTATCTGGTAGTTGAAGCTATGGAGCCTTGAGAGCACACTAGTCTCTGACCGTGCTTACCATGTGCGTGTTTATTGTTCTTACCATGATTACTATACTAATCATGCTTGAGTAGTATGTTTTTATTTTGTATGTGAGGAAGAAAGCGTTCAGTAAATGGTTGAAACGAAGAACATTGACTACGAGTTTATTGAAGCACGCGTCAGCTACATACTTGGACTGTACAGTTTAAGCGGGCAAAAAAGGAAAAATAGACGGAGCCACTATAACAATGCTGATATAAAAGAGCTCCAGAAAAGAAACTAACTAAGAAGAAAGACTGCAAAGTGTACCCGGCAATCTTCTTTAAGGTAACTTTCTTTAAAGGCTTTTTCTCGGTTTTTGTTATTAAGGTGCAATTGTGATTTAATGTTTTGACGTTTTAATCTTTGTAAACTCATGGCATAGCACTGTGAAGATGTAAGTTAATTATTTTTATGTTATAGCCTATAAAGTTGTTTATAAGCCACAAAGAGATTTGTACCTTGTTTTGTTTAAAAAAAAAAAAAGCAGGCAGAGAATGTGTCACAGTCGGCCATTTAGTTAGCAGTCTGTGCTTGTGCACACAGACAAATACCTTGGTGGATTTTGGGAGACATAAATGTGAGTGTGCACTTATGGGTCCCAGTTTGGGGGTTTGAAAATATGGTCACCCTAGGCACGGTGGTACCAAACCTAGCAACCTTACTGTGACAAGACTCTGTGATGTACAGTCTCTGCGCCCGGCTGTTGTTCGGCAAGAAATAGTTCCAGCATGTAATCCTCCCTAAAACCCCAACTTAACGTTTTTACATTTCTGTTGGTGTGCAGATTAAACAAACAAGATGCAAAATATTAATTAGTGAGCTTTAGAGGTGTTGGCAGGCATATGTTCAATTGGAACAGGGCCAGGCTAGCTGATTTCCCCTGCTTCTGGTCTTTATGCTAAGCTAGGCTGAGCTAGGTACGTACTTAATGCGCAGAAAGGTGCCATGATCCTCTCATCTCACTCTCCCCAAGGAAGAAAATAACCATATTTTCCAAAATGTTGAAATATTTCTTTAACAGACATTTTCTAACCAGTTTTGTGAGAACATAAGACTGATATCATATTTTCAGTGTATGTGTGTGTATGTGTGTACTGTACCTGTTCCTGAGTTCACAGTCTGTGTATGAGGAGCCATTGGAATGTTGGCAGATAACAGACCTCTTCTGCACAGTGGTGGTTGGGCCTAAGCACCTTCCTGAACACTGAAATTGATTTACATACAGATTTTTTTTTAATGTATATTTTTGGAGCATTTGGAGCACATACAGAGTTAACGCTTAATAATACATCCAATGCATTCTACAGTGTGTAACATGCACACATGTTTGGTTCAGTGTTTGAATGTACCTTTCCCCAGGGACTGGTTACCCAGGTGGGACAGTTATTGGCGGTGCATTGCTCTCTGTCAGCAGGCCGGCTCATCTTCTCACAGGCTGCTGCTGTCACAGTCCTCACTGCTCCTCTGGCATCCAGCTGCTGACAGGAGACCTGCCTCTGCTTCCAGCCACTGCCACATGAGACAGAGCACTTTGACCACTCTGACACCACCCATCTGAAAGGATGACATGAAACAATAAATTCAGTTTTAATGAGTTTAAAAACTGAAAGATAGCTCTGCTTGGGAATTGTTTGGGAAATTTCAATTTATTTCTATAAGACCTTTCAGAACAAAGGTACAAAGCACTTCCTGCAATCACAACCTTACGGTAGTTTGGTTGAGGTTTTTGGTGTTGATAGGGACACCCAAGGCAAGTGGGGCTCCAGGTTAGTTTAACTTGACAAAAGGCAATGGTAAAATTATCTTCTTAACTGTCCTTAAACATCTGATTGAAACAATAGTTTTTTTTGACACCTGGGGGCCAAACAAGCTGTAAACACAACGTTGACAAATTGTAGCCTTTGTTGTTATGGCAAATATATTCATTTTGGGGATGTGTTTGTGTCCACTTGATGAATAAAAGACAAATATTCACTCTTCTTTTAGCTCTGTGTTGGTCTCCACCAACTCTTAAGAAAAATATCAGGCTCTTTAGCTTATAAATGCTCTACTATGTTCATCAGCTAGTTGCCAACTTTTGCTGCTTTTTTGCTGAATACAGCAGCCTAGTGATAGCGCTGAGGCCGAACCAAGGAGTAAAATGTTGTCTAATTGTAAATGCAAAACTTGTTGATTACTACATCTTGATCCAAGGTTGAGCCCAGTCAGACAGAGATGTGCTGTAGCCTATATTAGAGTATATTGGGCTCCATATTGGCGGTGGCTTGTAGCCCAGTGACTGATTCCTCATGGGACACTGGTTGCAATTAAAGCAATTATTATGTATTAGCATAAATGGCAGAAATCTCTCATATACTGTATCTTTATTGTCAGTCCATCTGCTGAAATATTTTGTAGACAAATGCTGTCATATGAAGGTTTTGTAATATAATATTTACCAGTGCAAGAACCAGAATGATTTGACAGTTCTTTTGTTTTCTGTGTGTGTGTGTGTGTGTGTGTGTGTGTGTGTGTGAGGCGGTGTGTTTCAGACATGATACTGGGTGTGTCCCAAAATCCACACTTGAAGTGCACGTTCACACACTCCCAGGTAGTAGGCATCTTAGTGTCCCACATCTGAAATATGCTAACAGACACTACACTTAACCCACACTGGATGCACACTTCTCCTAATACCGCTTTGAAGAGGTATTCCAAGGCAAGTGTTTCCCACAATTTACCACGGTAGGCTATATTGCACACCACCAGTCCAATTGTTGGCGGTAGTGCGCCAATAGTTTGGTTTTAGAACTGACAATAATCAATAGACAGGAAAAAGTTGAAGTTCATGACATATTGGAATTCAGCATGAATTATTAATGCCAAAACACCAAACAGTTAAAACAGAATCTGCACAGAGTACTATCACGTAATATTAACAATTATCTGTTCTTCGTGATGGGACTGATGAGAATAATCACATATCTGACACTGTCAAGATGCCCATTATCAAAGATTTTGAGAAATACGTTCCATTCTTGAAAAATGTTATCAGACAGAAACTATTCAAAATAATATTGTGCTATGTCTTGTTTATGTATGGTAAACCTACGTGCTTCAAGATGATTATATGTAATTGCTTTATTAACTGTATTTATCCTCTCAGGTTGTGAGGTCTTCTGACTAACTGTGATTTCAACAACTCATCATCAAGTTTGACTGTGCCATGTACAGTAGCCTACTTGTATTTGCGTGAGTGACGGGATGTCTTTATTAATCAAGAGTGCCTCAGTGAGCTAATAAAGTCTCACTCTTGTAGTCTTAGCAGGTACTTGGGCACTGTGACAGTTACAGGAAATATGTCATACAAGTAGCCACTTGACTACTTGCAAATACCACAAGTGTGGATATTGGGATGGACCCGAAGATTCAGTGACAGTGTGCTTGGCTATGTGTGTGGCTGTATTCTTGACAGTAAAAGGTCAGGTGGTATTGCAGTATGCTTGCTGATAGCCTGGAAACACCGATTAAGCAGTTTTCCAGAAAAAGCTACCTACTGCTGTGAGAATCAGAAGTGTTGTTTCAGCAAAAGCCAAGGTCTGGCAATGTGACATGATGTCATAGAAATAATCAGTGATGATGGGACTTGAAAAATATGAACTTAACTAAAACTTTATTTAAAAGCCGAGTCCCTTTTACTGGCCAGGTATATTTACATGTTTTGATAAATAAAGGCCAGTCTCAATTAGAAGCTGGGTCTAAATTAATTGTTTTTGTGGTGACCACGGATGCAGTTTTGTTTTTCTTTTTATCATCATTCGCAATCATAAGTCAGTAATAAGCAAAATTTAGAAACTGATTCCAAAGTATGACAACTTCCATACCATACCCCAACTGATGCTTATGGTGAGAATCAAAAAATTCAGAAACTGTGGGAATTTATCCTGCTGAATTTAGGCCTGCTGCAGCACAGTTCTGGTTTGATTTAAGCTAATGAGTGAGTGAAGCTAGTGAGTGAAGCTGGCTTGGTGTGTGGCAGCTGTGGGGCTGACTGATGGGCTGTAAGATGGACAAAGGCAGGCTGGCAGAGCTGGAAACAGCAGGGGGCTCAGGATGAGGAGGTTCTGCTGAGAGTTACACTTCTGTTTAGATCTGGCTGCTCTTCATGA
This sequence comes from Scomberomorus guttatus, assembly GCA_038419695.1. Classification (NCBI taxonomy): domain Eukaryota; kingdom Metazoa; phylum Chordata; class Actinopteri; order Scombriformes; family Scombridae; genus Scomberomorus; species Scomberomorus guttatus. The sequence continues at coordinate 3,539,708 of CM076445.1, forward strand.
ATTCATTTGCAGCCTGCCCTCTCCGAGTCTCCCCTTCATCAGTCAGTGTGTGAAAGAGTGCACTCTGAGTATGTAGACTTAGAGCAGTTAAGCCAAAATCAATCAGTTGGTAATACAACTCCATTTGACTGCATGTTTATTGCAGCAATACAGGGGTTGTCCACGAGGGACCCCTATCCTGGATGTAAGCTGAAAACATTAAATTGTTGAAATGGCTGACATCTTTCACACATGTTGGCTGTAACTTTGGTGGCACCAAGGTTACAGCATTCAAGTAAATATTGTGAAAAAACCAACAGTCTTACTGATAACATGATGCATAAGCTGAGAATTCCCTGTGATAATGTGCTGACATGACATAATATTTTGATTATTCAGAGGAAATAGGGTTTGCATATTTGCTTTAAGTAAAAAAAAATCATCTGCTATGCCCCAAATGAACTCACTCTATAAACCTGGTACCCTTTGGAATAACTCACCAGGGTGTAGAAAAGCACAGAGGGTCAATTATACATAGATCATGGTGTTGCAGTAGGATTTAAATAATGGTACCCAGCATAACCATTCATTCTTACTACATCCACAACATTAGAGACTGCAGATACAGCACACGTATTCCTCACTTTATACAGTCTACAAACAGCTGTAACATTATTGGTAAGAACTGGTCATTAATCTAACCCAGTGCAGACCCTGCCTTAAAGGAATAATTTGATATTGTGGGAAATAAACAATTTACATTTTCTGTTTGTGTATGGATTAACCAAACAAGATACAACATTAATTAGTGAGAATTAGAGGTGTTGATGGGTGTCTTTTTGAATTTTGACAAAGGTCAGGTAGATGTTTCCCCCTGCTTTCAATTGTTATGCTAAGCTAGGCTAAGCGCCACAAGGCTCTAGCTTCATTCTGAACACACGGACATGTAAGTAGTAACGGTCATGTAAGAGTACCTGGGAGGACAGTCCTGTCTGTTGCAGGGAACCGGGGAGGCGATGGGTTTTGGTATGTGTTGACACATGGTGGGCTGAACGTCTCTTCCATCCAGAGTGACACAGCGAATCCTCCGCAGCCAAGTCCCTCTGTTCCCACAGGATGCACTGCATGTGGTCCAGTCTCCAAAACGCCAGCCAAACTCTGAAAATGTAAAACATTCACATCAAGGAAAAACGAAAACACATTTTAGAAAATCTTAAGAATCAAACAACTTATACATTATTTAAGGCACTGCTAAACAAAGTGTACATGGATGTTATGCACAGTTTCTAAAAATTTAATTCCAGATTTTGAATGCCCATAGTAGAGGTAGGAAACTGCCTGAGGCAAAGCAGTGACAGCTGGTGGAGGCTGTGTATAATGTATGAAAGATAGGCTGAATACAATGATGTGCTGTGTTATTTTGCAGAAGGGTTTAGCACAACATACTGATAGAAAACACTTTATTTATCCATCCATCCTTCTGCCAGTAAATTTGATTATTTTGTGATCAATCAATCTTTTAGTCTTTAACATAAAAAATATCAGAAAAATCCAATCAACAACAACAAATTTGAAGATGTTCCATTTAAAAAATATATAAAACAGAGAAAAAAAAACAATCCTCAAATTTTAAGGAGCTGGCACCAGTCATTGTTAAGCATCTTTCTTGATATAGTACATAAATGTATAAATAAATTACAAGATGAGGTTACTAGAGGAAAAGGAAGGGGATAGCCAAAGTTATTCCAATTCATCCTGTGGGGAACATGAGTATCTGTACCAAATCACATGGGAATCTGTCCATCAGTGGTTGGAATATTTCAGTCTGGACCAAAGTGGTGGACTGACCGACCAACTGACATTGCCAACTCTAAAATGTATCAGTCTCTCTTTTTAAAACACTATTTGCAGTATATACTTGGATAGCACCAAATTAAAAGAATTTGGTTTAATTGGATAGTAGCCATTTTCCAATGCTAAACTTTCCCAGGTACTTTTCTAGATACTCACAAACTTTATCTGTATTTCGACTGGAAGAACCAGGATGTCAATTTTAGCTCCTGGCCCATAGTTCATCTAAGTTCCTGGTACAAAAGTTCCTGTTTCTGAGGTGCTACTTTCTGATTGCCTTGCACTGTCAGGGCAGAGTTTTATTTTTGGATGTCGTCTGTAGAGGTGTGTATTGTCATTTTTCGAGGACGGCCACTGCACCTTCTGTTATTGGTAGTATGGATCCTCCTGTACCTCCTAACCACTGTTTTAGCTTCTTTTCAGCAGCCTACTGATGATCTTGTACCCTCTCCCATCTTTATGAAGTCTCACAATCTGGTTTCTTACTTGTTCAGGCAATTCCTCACCATGTGGCGCCATGTTGCATTAGGCCAAAAGTGAGAAAGTTGCGGCATTAACAGGTTCTTTTATAACCTTGTTCAGGCAATTAGTCTTAATTGGAAGACACAGGTGTACTCACTTCGTTGAATTGAGGTTGTACTCTGAGGCCTGTATTTTCAATTTACTCTAACCTGTTTGTTTTTAATTACAAATAAGATTTAATACACAACATTTCATGTAAAAATACTACAAGGTATTGTAAGATGATACACTTTTGAATCATTTAATAATTTAGTGATATTGCACAGGGGTGTACTCAGTTTTGTTATATTAGTTGCTGTGCTCTCGACAGTCCTGTCTGTCGAGGTGCGCTGGCGTACAGTAGAGGCCGCAGAAGCAGAATATTACTTTGTTCGGTGTGCAGTGACCTTGTTCTGCACCAGAGCAGTGCGAGTAGAAAGCAAAAAGAAAAGTGAATTAAAATATGGAAATTTCAAAAGTTGGATTTTGTACCATCACCTTGCTTTTACCGGACATGTTTATTTATGTTATAGCACAGAGAGCACAGATGTATACGAGGTTATAAAAATTATAATAATCGGCTCAGTTATTTAATTGTTTGACTTTTTTCTTTGTTATTTATACTGAAGCATGAAATTGCTTAATGAAGGGAAAACGTGGTGACCTCCAGACTCCAAGACAGGACATGTCCAGAAATCTAAATTAAAAAGAGATGACAACTGACTGAATATAATTATGGTTGTGTCTGTTCCATATTTTTTTGGGGGAAACTATGCAGGAAGATGTACGACAAAACAGGATGGAACTCTGGAATGTCCATGAGCCATACATCCCATCAAACCAAAATCTGCTGCAGTGGTTATAGAGGAATGCGGAGTATTTCCAGAGACTGAGCGGCCGTGTCAAACAGTATCTTATCATGTTCATGCTGAGTGTCTTGTCAGCCACAAGGTTAAATCAGATAAGTCCAGATTTCTGTGAACTTTTCTTTTCTTGAACTGAGAATGGACTTTACAGTGAAGTAGGAGACAACTTGTGTCCAGCAGGAAAAATTTTAAATGAACAATATTTGAATATTCATAGATTCTGGATTTTTCAATGAAGTAGAAGGAGTAGATGCAATTTTTTAATGAGGTAAATGACCTGTTCTGCTCTCCAGGCAGTTGGTCTAATGTTTTGGTTTGCTTTAGCACTGCCTTCTGGTTAAATGTGGTATTGCAGCAGTATGAACAGGAAACAGGAAGGAGGACCACATGTTTCAGTTGCAGCAGATCAACATGGTGTTCTGACATCTGTTGTAGACCTTTGATTTCACCCATCATAAGCATTGTCTGTAAGTATTTTTTTTATTGTTTGCAAGGTTATCTTTCAGTGTTGAAGAATTTTTGTCGTCGATGAGATGTTTTTATGTTTGTATTAGATTAATGCTGATAGGTGTTCATACTATATGACAGTAGCATATAGTTTACATTTAATATATTTTGAACACAGTTTGTGTAATTCTGGCTTTATTAGTAGTGCTTTAGCAAACATATGTCTATACATTTACTATTTGTATATAAATAACAATGTATGTTTGTATTGTTTCAGTTTTACTCCTTTCCTGTACCAACATGTTCTACAAGAGTCTGCATTAAACCTGGTGCTAAAAAAGCTAAGTCCTGACTCTTGTGTTGCTTATTGAGGGAGTTTGGCTGGCTGCCAAATTTTGGTTAGAAAACACCATTAGGAGGACAGTACAGAACCAATGTATTTGTCACAGAGGTTAGCACTGACTGTGATTATGTCTTTACTGATCTCTGCCATTGTGTGGAAAAAAGTATGGAGCATTAAAGCAGATTGTGGTTGATATTATTTCTGACTGACGTCTTGAATAAAACTGTACATTTGTTTGGCTGCACTGTAAACAGAAACACTGGCTGCTCCTCTGTTGTATTTATCATAAAGTAGCTGCTTAGCCAGTATAACCACGGTAATTTTGGGTGTTGGCAAAACAACCAGGACTGAAATCTAAAGGATTATAACCTTAAGTTTGAGCAAGGTTTATTCAAACGTCAAGAAATTCATTCTTCAGTCTGTGAAACAAAATAATCTTATCTCAAAGCTTTTAACTGCAGCTCCAGCACCAGACCAAAACATATGCATAACTTATGTTATATATTATATATACATAACTTATGTTATACATTAATTTACCTTGCTCACACTGCATCATTATGATTATGCAATAACTATAAACTACTATTAAATCCAAGTATTTCATATGATGGCAACATTAATTCACTATTCTTGTCATGAAAAAAAGAAAAATGCTGATATGCATATGTTTGTATATACAGACACACACACCCACACACACACACACACTATGGGGGGTGGAAATGGTCATGGAGGACAAGATGCACGTATATACGTTTGTGTGATTATTTACTAAAAGTCCAATGTGTGTATGTGTGTGTGTGATTGTGTGATTAGTACAACTCAGCCATGCAGACACATGCATGCGCACGTGTGACTCCTAATGCTCTGGGATGCGTGTGTACATACTGGCGTGTGTGCGCATCCTGTGACTTCACATACACACGCACGTGTGCATACGTGTGATTCTTAACCCAGACTTTAGCTGCCAGGAGCAACTGAACACTTATCACAGAAGCAGGAGAACACCAGCTGTTTATCTGTGGGCCACATTAATAGCCTAGTATGATTCATTATTGTTGTTTTATCTGTTTTCATCATTTATGCAGCTTAATTTTAATTTTTAACATCTTTTCCTTCTGATTCAGGCACTTCTGTTTTTTATAGAACAGAAATTTTGCTAAGCATTAGTGCTTGGCCATAGTAGTGTAGCAGTAATGTGCTGGTCTACAGAACATAATGTTGGCAGTTCAAACCCAGCCCCAAGCATATTTTCTTCAGCTTCAGAATCACTATTGTCTGGTCATATTTTTCCATCATGCTGCATAAGGATATAATTCCTTCAAATTAAGTTGGTTAACTTGTTTTTTAAAATTTTTTTGTTAAGTTCTTTGTTTTAGGAAAGTTGGGATAAAGTTTTAGATAAACTAAAACTCTTCTCAGCATGCTTTAATCTGAAGAGTGTGCTATCGGCATTTTAGAGCTCATAACAACTAAGCTTTCTTTTTTCTCAGAAACTAATGTGTTTTTCTGGTCTCAAGACTGATTTTCCACTGTGCTATGGAGAAAAGGACCCTGATAAACAGTATGGTATTGAAAGTCCTGCCAAATCCAGTATAGGGTGCACAGGTTCTCTATAAACTAACTATAAATGGACCCAATACCATCCAACCTTCTGCAGACCATTTCCCCCGCACTTAACCCCGCAGTCACACACATCATCAACTCCTCACTTACAACAGGTGTGTTCCCCACCGCATTTAAGCAAGCTCGGGTCTCCCCGCTGCTCAAAAAACCTACACTCAACCCAGCCAAGGTTGAAAACTACAGACTGGTTTCACTCCTTCTCTTCCTATCAAAAATACTTGAGTGCACAGTCTTTAACCAAGTCTCTGAATTCCTTTCTGAGAACAACCTGTACGGTCCAAATCAGTCTGGCTTTAAGTGGGGTCACTCTACTGAGACTGCACTCCTGTCGGTAATGGAATCACTGTGTTCAGCTAGAGCTGCTGGTTAGTCCCCAGCTGTATTGCTGCTAGATCTGTCAGCTGCCTTTGACACAGTTAACCACCAAATCCTCCTCTCCACACTCACTGAGCTTGGTATCTCAGGATCTGCCCTCTGCTGGTTCATGTCCTACCTCTCAGGGAGATCTTTTAGAGTATCTTGGAGGGCAGAAGTTTCCAAACCACACAGCTTATCTCAAGGGTCAGTGCTCAGTCCCCTTCTCTTCTCAATATACACCACCTCACTTGGTGCAATCATCTGCTCCCATGGTTTCTCATACCATTGCTATGCTGATGATACCCAGCTCTTCCTATTGTTCCCGCTGGAAGACCACACAGTCTTGGCTCGGATCTTATCATGCCTTGCTGATATCTTGGCATGGATGAAAGAATGCCACCTTGAACTTAATCTCTCTAAGACCAAGCACATTGTTATCCCAACCAGTCCCTCTATACAACAACAGATCATTATCCAGCTCGATCCAACTCATGCCTACAAAGTCTGCCCAAAACATAGGTGTCATGATTAATGACCAAATAACCTTTAAGGTTCACTCCCTGCATGTACGTTCAAACCTCTGCAGATGATCCAGAATGCGGCAGCATGGCTGGTCTTCAACCAGCTCAAAACAGCATGTCACCCTGCTGTTCATATCCCTCCACTGACTCCCAGTTGCTGCCTGCATCAAATTCAAAACCCTGACACTCACTTACAAAACAGCAACTAAAAGAGCTCCCACCTACCTGAACTCCCTAATTCAGGTCTACGCTCCTAAACTTTTCTCTTCTGTAGTTCCCTGGTGGTGGAATGAGTTACTAAACTCCATCCGATCTGCAGAGTCCCTCTCAATCTTTAAGAAAAGATGAAAGACCCAGCTCTTTCATGAACACCTCCCCACTTGATGGAAAGAAAAAAAAAATCTGCTTCTATGCATTTAGACTTGAACTTAGCTTTATGGTACTTCCTCTCATTGTTCTCTCCTGACTAGATCCTTGCTTGTGTTGTTGCTGAATGAAATTGTGTAAATTGTAAATGCCTGCCGTAAATCATAATGGAACTGTATCATCTGTCCATTAAAAGCTTCTATGAAGTTATGAACGACGGGCTTGATCCACAAAACAATAGGATATAACTCCACTTTTTTCCCCAGGTAATCAATTAAACTAGGATAATAGGTCTATTAATTATTAGCTAATAATATTCGTCTATTATCATTTTTTGTTCTAGCTGTATTGTCATTCATGTTTTATTTATCTTTTCTTGTAATCCATTCATAAGCTCCTCTCTGTTATAGGATTGACTTTGCCATCAGGTCACAGTAGCTTCCTGATAAAGTAGTAGACTGGCAATTGTCATGTTGGCAGTTCAAATCCACTGTCAATCATGTTTTCTTCATCCATAGAAAATGCCCAACATATTTGTGTAAGAGTTTTTCATCATGCTACATGCAGAAGAGTACAATTATCAACAACTCCCTCAAGGTAAGTCGGTTAGCTTTTTAAAAAAAAAAAAAAGAAAAAAATCGATTCAGGTAGCATACTGTCAGATAAAGGATTATTTTTCTCTTTTCAGCATTAATGCCCATTTATAATACATACAATATCCATTTCAAAAATAAAATGCAAACACTATACCTCAAGAGGACAGGCTACATATAATTTAAATTCCTACAGGTAAAAGCGGTGGAAATTCTGGATAAAATCCAATTAAAAAGCCTGTAAGTCTAGTTTGAAATACTGGATAAAATACCTTAACCTGAGTCAAAGTTTCAAAAGGGACAAATTCTTCTCACTGCATTTAATAAACATGACCTCACTTTCAGAAACAACTTTTTATTGAAATACGGAACTGAAATCCCAAATGGGACAGGACCCCCAAACCACATGTGAACACAAGGTCCTTCTCCAGTGTCCACACACACAAGCCACTTAAACAAAAAAAAACAAAAAAAAAAACTCAGGTCTGCAGCCTGATACATTGTTACACTTTTATTAAATAAAAAAAAAACCAAAAACAAAACAAGTTAACCAACTTAATTTGAAGGAATTATATCCTTATGCAGCATGATGGAAAAATATGAGACAATAGTGATTCTGAAGCTGAAGAAAATATGCTTGGGGCTGGGTTTGAACTGCCAACATTATGTTCTGTAGACCAGCACATTACTGCTACACTACTATGGCCAAGCACTAATGCTTAGCAAAATTTCTGTCCTATAAAAAGAGAAGCACCTGAAGTGATTAAAAACACTACATAAATGATGAAAACAGATAAAACAACAATAATGAATCATACTAGGCTATTAATGTGGCCCACAGATAAACAGCTGGTGTTCTCCTGCCTCTGTGATAACAGTGTTCAGTTGCTCCTGGCAGCTGAAGTCTGGGTTAAGAGTCACACGTATGCATGCATGTGCGTGTGCTCAGGCAGACGCAGGGTGTGCACACAGACGTACAGACACATGCATGCCTATGTGTTAGTAGTGACACATGCGCATGCACATGCATCTGCATGGCTGAGTTGTACTAATCACACAATGACGCAGATACATACACACGTGGGACTTTTAGTAAATAATCACATGAACATACGTACGTGCATCTTCCGTGACCCTTTCCACCCCCCAAACACACACACGAAACACAAAACACATCTAAATGGTCACCTTCAGCATGAATGTTTATCCAGGCAGACAGTACTTGTCTGGTACTGTTGATGAGGGTCTGGCAGCGGTACCGGCCTGAGAACTTCACCTGGAGTGTGTTGACCTCCAGGACGCGACCCCCCACCAGCATCCTGTACTGCAGACCCTGACCCAGACCAGGATCCTGGGTCTGGGCTAGACCTGAAATCTCCTTCAGGGTCTGGTTGTTGTAGTCCCAGCGCACTGGCAGTTTGTGGTCAGGAATCACAGGACAACCTGTTTAAAGACAGAAGCTGACTGAATGAACATTTGACATTATTATTACCTGCTGAAATGGCTTAATGTGAGAGCAGCTCAATGATGAAAAGAATATTTGAAGAAAAAGAAAATATTCCCACACAACAGGAATAATGGGACTCACCACATTTGGAAAAGAAACTGAATTTGATATGTTCATTTTAATGAGAACAATAGCTGGATGACCTTTTCTTCAGCTCAAAATCTCAAACTGTCAAGATTCCTGTCTCTGTTCTGTTTATTTTGTTTCATTTGCCCATTCTGCCTTCAGCCCCACACTCTCTTCCCTTCTCCCCCCTGCCTACCAGATGCCCCTGGACTTTTTTACCTGGTTCCCACACCTACCTGTTCACCTGTTGCCACTCCCCAATTATCTTCACCTGCTGCTCATTATCTCATCAACCCATATACCCAACCATATACACTCAAAATTGTACAAATTGTTGGGATTAATGAGACTTCTGTTATAAGCAGGAAATGTGTAAGAAAATCTGCACATATTTAAAAAACATCTGCGCACATTGAATTTAAAACAAAAAGGCCATGATGCAGCCTAATGACATACCAGTAAAATATTAATAGAATATCTATATTTTTTTAAATTCAGGAAACAGAAAGATGCAAATAGACCATGTGATTCCAAATTTGAGTCATTATAAAATCAAAATGTTTGACAAGAAAATGGTGAAAATAAATGTGGGAAAATAGGCCAATAAGTCTTAAAATTTTCAATTCAAGAAACGGTTGTTAGTCTACATTATTTTTCCCCACACTTTCTATAAAAAAAAAATGTCTGGATGATGTCACATCCTCTTCCCTTTATACCATTGTTAAGTCCTACTGTGCTCTTGATGTGTTTATTTACCTGTTGCCTTGATAAGCTGTTTTCACATTCAGCAGCCAGTTCACTATACCTGTATTAGGCAGAGCCCAAATACAGCCTCTTGGGCTTAACATGATATATGTAGGGTATGAGGTAGAGAAACATGAAAATATATAACTCATTATCCAGTTTTAGTCTGTTATGAGCTCTGAGGGAAAAAGTATAGTGTTTCCAGCAAATGTTTTAAAAATATTTTAAGAAAGGAGATGTATCTAATCTGCATAAAATAAATAAGTGTAGGCAACTTTAGAGGTATGTATTACCAAAAATGACCATGGCAGAGGTTTAATATCACTAATTCATAACTGGCAGTATATCTAGTTCTACTGAAACCTAAAGAGCCTCAACTTGAAGTTTGGAAGTTGGGTCTTAACCCATGTTATAGCTGTTTCCCTTTTACTGGAGAATGTGGACTTATGTAATTTCTGTTGAACTAAATAAATAACATGATCAAATTTCTCATTTAGATATGAGATGAGTCTCAGAGAACTCTTATTCATTGCATGTGTGTCTTTGTAAACATTTCCTTAGAACCTAAAGATATTTTATTTCCCTTCCAGGTCAATAAACAGTAACTTCATTGATATGTGAATATTACTTATATTACATATTACCCTGAACTGGAAAAAGGGTTAAAAAAGGTTTTAAGAAAATGGAATAATGTGATGAATAAGAAAAATAAACATACCATAAGGGGCAAACTGCATGTCCTGTACTGTGTGAAATATATAATTTAACATTAACATTTAACCATTATTTAAGATGGTGATGTTGTGAATTTACTCATGAATGAAGATCTCTCTCTTAAATAACAGTATGGTTATAACGGTTATAAAGTGAAGGGCAGGCTTATTTATCTATTTAATTATATGGCATATATTCTCTTGATTTTGTTTCTTTAGATTCAAATGTGGAAATGGACCCCTAACCCTTTTCACTTGAATTTCTATGAGGAGTAGGGAGACAGATTTGCCACATTGTGCTACTTATATGCTGTTTGAAGATGTGTGTTGGATGACATGCATGTTGTAAAAGTTGATAATAAAAGAAAACAAAAACAAAACACATTTCCTCACTCAACTCTAGTGGTATCTCTCCATGTAGATAGTTTTGGATTTATTTGTGTAGGTTTTGAGATATCTGTCTCTGAGATTTCTGCCTCCACCCTAATTTAGTTTGTCTGCTTCTGTGTGAACATGAGTGTGAGTGAGTGTGTACCTATACGTAGAGTGTCTCCAGGTCTGATGAAGACACTTGTTCCACGGCGTGATGCCATGAGGACCCTTCTCTTGTTCAGCTCTTGGGAGACTGGAACAGCCCTGCCTCCTCCAGCAGGGTATGGACCTGTACACAGACGCACATACACACAAACAAATCCAAATGTTGCTCCAGATGAAGACTGCCAAACACGATTTTTAGTTTTTCAGTATCTGAACATTTGTGTGTGTATATTTGTACAAAGTGTAAGTACATAAGGGGACGTTATGTACAGTCTGTGTGTGAACCCACCAAAGACTTGCAGGACAGTAGAGGCAGTGGACTTTCCAATGGTGTTAGTGGCAGTGCAGGAGAAGGTGCCCCTGTTCTGCAGAGAAACATTCCTTATCCACAGTGAGCCAGAGGGCAGTGAGACAGCTCCTGCATCCAACAGCCCGTTCTTCCTGTGCCACATCACTGAGGGCTGAGGAAAACCTGACAGACAGAGGAGACAGAGGAGACAGAGGAGACAGAGGGACAAATGAAAAGTCTGACAAACTTCTTGACAACAGTCAAAGCTCAGGAAAAGTTTCACTGTCTCTTGAAATGTCAAAAATTCTTTAACACTGCAACTTTAGAACTTCTAGTTTCTTGAAACATATGGGCTGAATGACAATACTAAACTACAGCTGTGTTCACACTGCGGCTGAAATAAACTCAAAATATATATTTTTTAACACTAGTCCCATTTTGTATGAACTGGAGCTAAAGAATATGTGGAATAAATGCAGCCCTGACTGCTATGAATTACATTCATATACAACTAATTTGTGAAAGCTAATAAACTCCAAGGTCAAAGGTAACAACTCTATTTGTCCAGGGCTGCTTTTAATTGGTTTGGGCTAAATTAAGGAAGATGCATAGTTTGCTTTAATTTTTTAATTCTCTTTTTTGATTTCAGTCACACATACAGTACATAATGACAGCAGATCGAATGTTATACAGACCCTTTCCAAAAAATTAGAATATCATGGAAAAGTTAACTTATTTCCATAATTCCATTAAAAAGGTTCAACTTTCATAGATTATAGATTCAGGACCCACAATTCAAATGATTTCAAGTATTTATTTGTTTATTTTTACATAATTTGGGCGTCCATCTCATAAAACCCATGAAAACAGGAAAAATTAGAATACTGTGAAGAAATCAGCCCACATTTTGCAGGGCATGACTGTTTTAAACTGAGTGTCACACACTAATCTACTAAATCTAACTAAAGGTGCTTTGAGTTAATCTACTAAACTCAAAGCACCTGCACAGGTTTCCCCAGATGTCATTGAATTGCTTCAGTTTGGTTCAATTGTCTCAGTTTGGTTCAATATGGGGAAGACTGCAGACTTGACAACTGGCCAGAAGACCATCATTGATACCCTCCATAGGATGGGTAAGCCACAAAAGTTCATAGCTAAGGAGGCTGGCTGTTCACAGAGTGCTGTGTCCAAGCATATCAATGGAAAGTCTAGTGGAAGGGCAAAATGTGGCAGGAGAAGATGCACCAGCATAAGAGATGACCATGGGCTTCAGTGGATTATCAAACAGAGAAGATTCAAGAATCTGGCAGAGATCCAGAAAGAGTAGAATGAGGCGGGAGTCACAGCTTCAAAAACCACCACATTCAGATGCATCCGGGAGATGGGCTATAACTGTTGGGTTCCTCGGGTCAAGCCAACGTAGGAAGCGTCTCAACTGGGCCAAGGAGAAGAAGGACTGGACTGTTGGCCAGTGGTCCAAGGTCCTCTTTTCTGATGAAAGTAAAGTGTGCCTTTCATTTGGGAATCAAGGTCCAAGGGTTTGGAGGAAGACGGGTGAGAAACAGAACCCTAGCTGCTTGAGAGTGTGAAATATCCACAGTCAGTCATGATTTGGGGTGCAATGTCCGGTGCAGGTGTTGGTAAACTCTGCTTTCTTAAATCCAAGGTCACCGCAACAGTCTACCAGAATGTTTTAGAGGACTTCATGATTCCTTCTGCTGAGGATCTGTATGGACATGCAGATTTCATCTTCCAGCAGGACCTGGCCCCTGCCCATACCGCTAAAAGCACCAAAAGCTGGTTTAATGCCATCACAGTGCTCGACTGGCCAGCCAACTCACCAGACCTAAACCCCATTGAGAATCTATAGGGTATTATCAGGAAAATGAGGGGCACCAAACCCAAAAAAAGAGCTGACAGCAAGCATCAATGCCACAGGCTGATTGCCTCAATGCCACGGCGCATCGAGGCAGTGATTAAGGCAAAGTGATTCCCAACCAAGTATTGAACATTGACATATCGTTTAGAAAGTACCATATTTTGATTGATTTGATGTGATCCTAATTCCTTTTTTTTGTTCTGCAAAAACTGAAAAGTAAATAGTGATTTCTTCACAGTATTCTAATTTTTTGAATTCCTGTTTTTTTGAGCTGGAAGCCCAAAATATGTAAGATAAACAAATACTTGAAATCGTTTAAATTGTGGGCCCTGAATCTATAATCTATGAAAGTTGAACTTTTTTTTAATGGGATTATGGAAATAAACTTTTCCATGATATTCAAATTTTTTGGAAAGGGTCTGTATTACATTACTTGGACTTGGGGAAAAAAGCTGAATGAAAAGAAAATACATTAATAATTTAAAAAATCTAATAAAATGATGGTGACAGAAGGAAAAACAGAGGGCAGATAATAGGACTGCATGGTAAATATCAAAAGGGGTAGACGGAGATAATAGATTGCTCTAGAGCAACCTCACTGCAACAAAGCCAGCATGAGAACAATAGAAGTAGAAAGGAAAAATGTCAGTGGAGACACAGTAAGCCTGACCTGAAGCTGGTATTGATTAACTGAGATGAGTCTGAGCTGTGGAACTAACTTGGCTGAACTTCATACAACTACTGTACATGTCCAAAAAGAGACATGAAAATTTGAAACTATACGTCTGCATACTTTATAGTGGTAATATTTTACAAAAGTTGACAGTGGTGTAGAGAGTAGAAAACACTTTGTTGGACTCAGAGAATCAGACCATATGCAGCTTTCACTGCCACTGTGCTTTCTTTTTAAATATTTTATCCATGCACAGGCAGACTATGTCTACTTACATATGTCTAACATCATAGCTCCCCACGGGGGAATGAAAGTTCTTTTCAGTATTTAAGGCAAAGAGATATAGCTATCCATCACTACAACCTTCCCCATTCTGTCTGTCGAAGGGCACCATTAAACTCTATGGAACAATTACAAATTTTCCACAAAAAAACAACAAAAAAGTTTATATTCTTGCTTATGGTGAAAATTAACAAACTTCAATCAGTCTTCAATGTCTTTAAAATGTTAATTCTGTGCATGGGAAATGTATGGGAGTTTAAGTTGAGGTGCCTAAAGGGGTTGAAATGACAGGTGAAATGTAATCACTAAAAGCAGTTGAAGTGTCAGCTGGAGTGTAAACATTAACAGCAGTTTAACTGCCAGTTGATGTGTAAATATTGAAAGTAGTTAAGTGTCACCTGAAGAGTAAACACTGAAAGCAGCTGAAATATCAGCCAACGTGTAAACACCAAAACAGGCTAACTTGAGGAGTTGAGGTGTAAAAGCTGGAGCTGGAACTAGGCAAGGTTGTTGGAACAAGACATCAGCTACTTCTGTGAATGGAGGGTGACAAGCCTATCAATGGAGAACCAGGTCCTCATGACATTAATGAAGCTCTGCTAAGACTACCCAATATACACGTTCATCTATGTTCTTCATGAAGCTCTTTTCATGTAGCTCATGTCCAAGGTCCCAAGTAGAGAAAAGAATCATACCAGCATGCCAACCTCCTTCCAGATGTTTTCCAACTGCAGAATGATCATTGATTGCACAGATTTTTAAGTTGCCACCCAAAGTCAGATAGATATACAGCACTAAACCTATTCTTCCTATAGAGGAATGCATACCTTCACTGGCTCTGTGTCCGATAATTCCATTGTGAGTGCCTTTGGCATAATGGAAAACTTCAAACCAGGCGATGTAATTCTTGCTGATAAAGGATAAGAGATATTCTGCCCCAGGGGGTTTCAATGAATATTCCATTATTTGTTCACCATGGAAGGCTAACAGCAAGTGAAATTAATGCTTCTAGAAATATTGCAAGGAATAGGATTCATGTGGAAAGGGCCAATGCACTTACATAAAAAAAAGACAAGTATCCTCACATTTGAGAAGCTGCAACCAGAGGATCTTTGGTATTTTTGCATGATAATTGACAATCTATTAAATCTAATCTATTAAATAATTGACAATTATTTAATAGGTAATCAAATATTTAAAAACACATCGATTAGCCACACTGTACAGACATGTTCCTTCATTACCATGAACACACACAGTACTACTGCTGACTGATAAGTATTTTTTTTTAGAAATGTAGTGAAGTAAAATCAAATTGTTATACAACTGATAAAGTAAATTGAAGTACCAGAACTTTAAAACTGTACTTCAGTACAATACTTTTGTAAATCAGAGGTCGACAAAACAATGGAAGAATCTTATATATTCCACTGACTGCTGCTGTGTCTAGAATTACATTTCTGTTATATAATTTTCTTTAATTCTGGAAAAGAATACAGTAAAAGAGGTATCTATAGGGCATCAAACTATTTACTAGGGCTGGAGCTGAATGTGAATACAGTATTCGGAAAAGCACAAATAGTGGGTTTTTACGGATATTTATTTAATACCAATATTTTAAAAAAAATTCAGGAACAAAAAAACATCAATTACAGCATGCAGGTTGGTTACATCACTATCTCAGTCTCTCTCCTCTGCTCCGCTGTGTTACGTCTATTAGCAGCTCTCAACAAGTGGAGTCACATCCACCTGCTGCATGACGTGCATTTCCATATTTGGACATGACTCCAGCAGTTGGGGGTGTTCCCCAGAGATAAAACTGACACAAGCGAAGTGCTCTCAGGGGCCTCTCCATAACCTGTTGTTCTCCTTCTCCTTTCACCAAAGTTAGGTTGTAAAAAATAGGCAATAAATGAAAAGTGCAAAACAATAATAGCCTTTGAAGTTCTTCCTTACACCTTACACGCTATGTTGTCTCTGTGTTATGGGTGTATAAATAGCTACAGATCTGTCTACACAGTGGTGCAAGCTGAGTTTTACTTCGTTAGTCAGTGCAGTCGTCTATGATCTGGAGACTCGAGTTCGAGACCCAGTGTGGGGACCTTCTTTGCAAGATAGTTTATTAATGAGCACTTGCTTTAACACTTTAATATTATACAATTAAAAGTGTAATAAAAACAAAAACAGGATTATTATGCCTATTTCCACTTCTAAATACAAATAATTTTGCTGCCTTAACAAATACAGATACAGATGCAAATACTGGGCTCTCTGGACATCCTTACTATTTACAAAATGTTATAACAGTATAATGGTGCTTTTTAAATTTGACTATTTACAGAATGTAAGTACAGTGTTCCCTATAAAAGGACTCTAACATCTATCTATACACAGTTTCGGCCGCCAGGAGTCATCACATGATATGGGGATGATTACTGTCTGCTTCAAAGTCCACGCAACAAAGTGGCTGGTATTCTGGTCTGTCACATGGAGCTCTCACTGCACCTGGTGGCAGTAACTATGTCTTTTCTTTAGACTGTAAATACCACGATCCTCATGAAGACCCAACACAGTGTTGCAAATTGCTTTCTGGATGGTCCGTTCCCACTGCTGCAAAGGGCACTATACCTTAATGATGTCAGTGGGTCTTACTAATCCATCAGGAAAGGCACCCAGGATACCTGATCTTGTTAGCAAAAGACCTGACTTTGTTACCTTCATTCCTGTGGCCTCTTCAAACACTTTTTTTGCCTCAGCTTCATTAGTGATGCCCCTCTCCACAGCCTACACTCCATCCAACCCATGCTGCTCAATAACCCTCGTAACAAGGGCAGGGGTGACTTGTTTGGCCTTCAAAATGACTTAAGTAAAGGATCTGAGTACTTCTTCCAACACTGCAGGTGACAGAATCTGATAGGTCACCAAATACGGTGTAACACCAGGTGACACGGCTGTCAGTCATGTGATACAGTCATGTCTTGCTTGAGTATACTTCAGTGTGATCAGTCTGCTGGTAATGGCATACTTAATCATTCATTTAGTAGGCAGTATGCAGTACATATGAGAGAAAGTAAAGTTGTGATGTAGTCCATCATTGTTATTGTGCTTCAAGTTCTTCTTCTTTTTTCCATTTTATGGCAAACAGCGTCATGGTGCATTACCACCACCTATGTTGGAGTGTGAAGTGCTTGAAGTTGGCGTTAGCGTTGCTAGGAAACCAGAGGCGTGTACAGTGACGAAACAACTTGGCTCTATAGCCCGTGGAAAAGCAAGCCGGTTCTTAGAAGGTTCGCTAGTTGAACCAACTGCGAACTGGCACCAGCACCAGCCCAGCACCAGCACTAGGTTCCAGTTGGTGGAAAGGGGGTATCTGTGTCTGTGGGGACCTATATTTTGATTGGTGAAGAGAACAAGTGCTGCAGAATGGCTGCACTGGTGTGCACCATGGGAATACTTGCACCAAGTGGAAGCAATACCACCTAGTTAGCTGTGGTGACCTGTAAAGACAAATATGCCTGGTGACATAACTACTACGACTACTACTACTAATTACTAAATTAATTAGTAATAAGTAGTAATTAAACTACATTTAAATGCCATTTTAACTTGCTGAAATAAAAAGCCATGTCAAGCACACAGGGCTATCCTAATGAAGTAGGATGATCATAGGTACACCAGCATTACTATTACAGTATTTGTTATTGTGTAGTTTCGTTTAGTAAGGGTATAAAAAGAGCCAAGAGGCCAACCTTTTTGACTATATTTCTTTGGATTTTTATTTAGGTTGAATGTATATATGAATAATTGACAAGGATGGAATAGATACTTGTCTCCTCTTGTACTACTGTTTCACTCTGTGTTTTGTTGTTTTTTTCTTTTTCCACCTTGTTTAACAAAAATATAAACTTAAACTTTTTTGATGTTGATGTTCCATGTTCAGAATTATTGTACCTATTAGATTAGTGACATATAACTAGTTTTGATATGGAAAAGTTTAGTCACCTGCAGCTACTTAACATTGCTGCATATTTTTACATGTGGTGTCATAAATCAAAATTTCTTTTCCAGTGAATAGGTAAGTCATATTTGTTAACAAGCTATGTCCACAAGTTAAACTGCCACATAACCCTGTACCTCTTGTATTTCATGCTGGCCCTGGCGCTGCCCCTGAGCTGCCCCTCGGTTAAACTGCATTGTTCTATGTGCCCTGATCTCAAGTGATATTCTTATTCCCTTTCTTACACTTTTTTTCCTCATTTTTAAAATAAACCATATCAACAATGCTAAACATTTTAATTGCCTACTGTGGCAGGATTACCGAGGAATGATATGTTGACCATTTGTGCAATTGATCATAACATAATCTTTACATGTTTTTTAACTATTCAGGAAACTCCCACGGTTTTGTATGTATACGATTATGGATACGATTTTGTAAAAGTATGATTACTAACCAAACTTGACAATGGGGAAAAAACATTTCCAGAACTAGTGGCCCCTCCCACTTTGCAACTTTATTGATTAAGATTTTATGGTGACTTATATATGTGCTTTCATACGTTGGACTTGGGCCAATGCAGGAAATCACATGGACCCACTTAATGGGAACCAATGTAATGAAATATTCAGTCACAGCCTAAGTTCCTGTTTAAAAATGGAGCATAATAAGGGGGAGAAAAAGAGAAACAAAGACAGTGGAAGAAAGATGAACAGAGGAGGACACTGTGTGATAGAGAGAGACTTTTTGATTGTTGTTTCACTGCTTAGCTTTTTACCTGTTTGGGCACAAAAAGAGAAACTAATAAACAGTTTTCTTAGAAAAGGCAGATAACAAATGAGATGACTTCTTTTTACTACATCCTCCTTTTGGTGTGAAGGGAGCATCCTCTGGGTGAGGTGATTAGCCCTCACCAGGGTCTCTACATTGGTTATTCATTAGAAATGTGTGTTGGTGAGCAAGGTTGCAAAAGCAAACTTACACACATTAAGACTCATTAGAGGCTGTTTACCATATCATGCTGCAAATAGCTTTATGCATTCCATAATTTTTTCACAATTAATTTCTTGGTCACAAGCAGCATCTACAACAATCAAGCCTCTTATGATGATTTATAATCGAGCAATTAAAATTCTGGACAGAAAGCCAATAAGATCACACCGCTACCATGTTCTTAAGAAATTCAATATTTTAAGTTTTGATCATTAAACTCATTTATATAAACATTTATTTAAATAACCAGGCTCCTCAGGTGCTCAGTGACCTGGTGGTACCTCCAAGGGTTTCTGGCCCAATAACACGACGTGCAAATCCTCACTTGGACAGTTGGGCTTTTTCTGTTCGGGGGGATCAACGTGTATTTAAAGGTTTATCAGATGCTAAAACACCATACAGCAGTTTGTAATACTCACACACAGGATTTTACAACTATGGAAAGTTATCATGGCAGCAATTGTTTTATCTTTTGTCTCACAAGGTAAACAGTCGAATACTGCATTCACAAAGTAAATCACCAGGTATGTGCGCTTGCATGTATGTGATTGGGCAATGCAATGCATTGCAATTGCAGCAAAAGTTGAGCCTGGTTCAACTTTTTTGCACGATGACCCTGTGTTGTTCTTGCCGGAGCCCCAGCATTGGCACCCCTGCTGTGTCAACACACTGCTGCCGTTCAAATGAATGAGAGGGCAGCCTTTTTCACGCAGAGCTAATGTCCATTTGTGTATCTGCACAGGATGCATTCAGGTGCAATACTGAGTATGGACAACCCAGTATCACAGCAGTTTGTGAAATAGTCACAAAAGTTAATCTATAGATTCGTATACATGGACACAATTTTTTTTCCTTTTTTTTGTGACACTCAGCATGACTTTCAAACTAATGTATTTCAATGGGAATATCTTTCATGCCTGCACCATGTTTTTTATTCTGTCAGTTGGGACAGAAGCTGTATTGTTTTTTCTCATTTGTTACTTGTTTATTTTAACTATATTACTCAACATTTAATCACGAGATTTTATCCTTGTTTTTATTTCTTTATTTTAATTTTATCAGTCCACATCAGTCTGGTGGGCGACCGGAGGACCCACTACCCGGACGTATTTTCCTGACTGTCACCATGTTAAGGTTTTCTGTTAATGATATCTATAAAAATTCTCAACACAAAAATGTGATTAATAAAGAAATAAAAATATGCTTCGGGCCACAGTTACGCACATACATTATAGTATATCGTGAGGGAAACATGAGCTGATACATGGCCTGTGTAGAGAGCTGGATTGATTGAAATAGAAGTATATCTGTTCCATCAGATGCGCATGAGATGAAAATGACTGATGACTGGGAAACACAGTTGAAACCCTTTCAGTGTGGACAAGGTGCAAGTCAAAACTATTAGGCCTTCTCCTCTGGGGGTTAAGAAAACAGAGAGGTATCTTCCCCACGACACAGCAGGTTGAAAGCTCCTGAGTGTCTAGGATTGGCACTGTGACCTAAGTGGGGATTGACCCTCGCTCTGTAACCAGAGGCCTAAATCCAAGTAATTAAAACCTGACTGACAGCTGCTTTTGTAACTATAAGGATTAAAGGAATAGTTCAACATTAGGAAAATACACTTTTTTGCTTTTTTTCTGAGAGTGAGATGAGATCGATATCAATCTCATGTCTGTGTCTAAGTAAAGAGTTGGTTAGCTGAGCTTAGCATTAAACTAAGGGGAATCAGCTGGCCTGGCTTTGTCTGAATAAAAAAAAAAAAAGCTTGTCAACACATGTAAAGCTCTCTAATTAACGCACTATATCCTGTTTGTTTAATTTGCACACAAACATAAATAAATGTAAAAACAACAATATATGGATTTAGAGGGAACTGCATGCTGGAACAATTTCTTGGTGAGCAACAGTTTCCTGGAGTCTTGTCGTCACAGTGAGATTGCCAGGTTTGGTACCATTGAGCATGAACAGAGAAAATGTGCTCACTGACCGTCTCTGGCTTTGAAAAAGTTTTTTTTATTTTTTTTTATTTGAGTGAACTGGGTCTTTAAGAGAAACTGTATTTACTGTTCTACACATTGCGACATGCAGCAAGCTTCCTTCTAAAATCAAATTATCCTGTTCAGGCTTCTTTTCACTGGTATTAGATGTGTGTTTCCTTCCTGCAGCCCTGCAGTCTCTCTAATGGCAGACTAAGGCCATATTCAGACCAAATCAGGTGTTGCTGTGCACCTCTGCAGGGTTGTGCAGAGGTACAGGGTGGGGGTGTGGTGTGTTTATTTGTAACCGCTGTGAAACAGAAAATAATGTTTTATTCCTCTCATTTAACAGCTTTCTTGTTACCACTGCTCGCTCTCTTCATTCATTCTCTCTCTCTCTTTCTCTCGTCCTCTCCTCCTCCTAGTAATGTCTTTGTCCTCTCTCATGGCACAGTTTTACAGCTCTGATCAGTCTGATCGCTGGCTGTGATTGGCCACTGCATTGTGACGTCGGGTTGCGTTTCTCCAAAAGTTGATTCTGGTTCAGCTTTCTCGCCGCAGCAGCGCCCTTGTGGCCCCCACCCCCATATCCTAAACTGAAATGAATGGGAGAACTGGTGTTTTTGCTCCAACGCTTGATTTGGTGTGAATTCAGCCTAACTGATACAGTGTTGTGACCTACCAGTGACGGGGCAGTCCAGAGTGAGGTTGGCACCTGGGCGAACGCTGACTCGTCCCCCCACCACAGCTCTCACACTGTGGCCCAGAACCACTCCATGGTCTGAAACATTCCTCCATGACACTGTGATGGCTGGGGGCTCTGAGGGTTCACACACACACACACACACACACACACACACACACACACATCCACACACAAAGTGTATTAGCTACTCATGAAATGATAAATGTGAAAATGTAATCTCCTCTGTTGCAATATTTCTATTTGCAACAGTGTTGTCCCATGCAGTCTGTGGCCCATAGCATTACTGATGAGTGTAAAATCTTGCTTATATATGTATAGTATATGTACATGTGTATAGTATGTGTACGGTGCTGCAAATCCTTTACAGCTATATAATGAATAACACACCTGGACACAGTAATAGAAATCAGTGGATATGTAACGATGTACTGTCTAACTTAAAGTCCATGTAAAGGGAAATCAGAGATTTCTTTTCAAACACATTATACATATTAGAAAATAATTGTTGAAAACGTGAAAAGACTGTGAATTATGTAGTACTGAATTGTAAAGTTAGAACGTCAAACTGTTTTTCACCAACTTTGTGTTCATGACTTCTTGGGTAGGCCTGAAATGGTGGCTTAATAATGTGGGGTTACTAGCATGACCCCCCTCCCCACCATATAAACACTAGAGTGCAAGTACTCATACAGTAGTTACTATTTTTACAGCGGGTAGTTTTGAAAACTTTCATCAGAGACAACTGGGATTCACTTTGGATAATCCGCTGTTACTGGTGAATGAGGCCATTTTTGGTCAATGTTGGCGTTCAAGGAGTTATTTTAAACCCTGCTGAAGTGTCCGTTGAGGTGTAGATATGCCAGCGGCTTTGGCTTCAGCACCGCCTGTGTGGCTGGGAGGTCCCTGGCCAGAGGGAGAGCATTTGCTGGGCAGCACTTCACTAAAAAGCACAGCATGAGAGACAATTGTTCCAAGGGTGATGGCCAGTAAGTTTTTACTATAATGAACTGAAAATGTCAATTTTTGAAATTGTAACAGTCAAAAATAAGATTTGTATTACATCCAAAAAAGCAGTGAAATGATCTCAGTCACCACTGACCACTACCAAATATCCGATCCTACTGACTTTGGTGATCCTCTGACTTTTCATCTGGCACCACCATGTCGTTACCTTTTGGTTCAGAGGGAAATGTTTCAACAACTTTGGATGGTAGTGAAATTTGGAACAGTCATTCATGTTCCCCTTAGAACTGGAATAACTCTGGTGATCCAATTCTTTGCTTCATGAGCAAATACCTGCAGCACTAATCATGGGCGCTTGGTTATGTTTTAAAATGGGGGGACCAAACTTGGAAAGATACATAATTGGTGGAGGAGTCTGTGGGTCCTCCTCCAGACAAAGAAAAGTAATTTAAAACAAATTTCCTGCATTTCTACACCACCATATCCCTTGGATTAACCTAACCTAAAAACCTATTATTAGGAATTGCAAGAAAGTTTTAAAGCAAGAGAGCGATGGTCTGAATAACTTACTGCTGCACGGTGCTGCTGTTGCCCTGTGCTGCTCTGTCTTGTCTGTCTGTGCGCTGTCAGTGTCCTCTTTTTGCGCTGCTGTGTTATCATGTTATGGATTTGTTTTTCACTGTGTGAGATAATGGATGTGTGGCGTGAGAGTGTGTGAAAAGTGTGCGAGTCTCACTGTCAATGCGTGAGAGTTGGCAGCTCTGTTAATAGCCATGTTACACTTAAAAGAGCCGACTCTGATTCAGCTCCTTCACGAACGTCCCATCTCCACAGCCGAATGTTAGGTGGACGGGCTGGCAAAATTAGCTAATGTTGACTTGCAAATCAGTTCAGCATTTTGGCAACAGTACAGTCCTACTTTTAGCTAATTAAAAGTTTAGCTGGAGTCAGTGGGCCAAGCAGGTTAAGTCAACATACGCTGGCCTATCTTTGCTATGTTCTATTTTTAGTCAATGATTGTAGTTAAACTAAATGGCATATTTCTCACCTTTTGTAAACAGTCAGACTGTGTGGATTGACATACTGACATACTGTGATTGAGTTCAACTGATTTTTTTATTACTTGTTTTAGTCAGTTGCTGAAAATAGTACAATGATCATTGACATAGGCTGCTTAAATATAATGCCGATTGTGGGGATTGTATGATGATAAGTTTATTTTTAAGAAGACAAAAAGTGGGGTAGAACAATCATAACTTTGCTCCCACTAATTGAATAATGAGGATGCATTTGCTTCACTTTCTCCATTACTCAGGCACCTATGGAACTAATGACATTGTCATCAGCCTCAGCTGTACTTTAGTGCTAATTAACAATTTTAGAATAACACACAAAATTATGATGTGAACATGGTAAACATTATCTGCTAATCTTCTGCATGTTAGCATTGTCATTGTGAGCATATTAGCATGCTAACATTAACATTTAGTTTAAAGCACAGCTGTGCCTGAGTACAGCCTCACAAAGACTTTTATTGGGAATCCACATTAGAAATGAGATGTCAGCGATGCCTAAGTTCTATTGAATTGTCCTTTTCGGTGCAATCAGCTCTGACCTCCAGAAGCTACAGAAGGTGGACAAACTGTCTTCACCAGTCAGAAATTTACTGGACAAAAAATAATCATGATTACAGTAAAGCCAAA
The DNA here is from genome assembly GCA_038419695.1 of Scomberomorus guttatus. Taxonomy (NCBI): domain Eukaryota; kingdom Metazoa; phylum Chordata; class Actinopteri; order Scombriformes; family Scombridae; genus Scomberomorus; species Scomberomorus guttatus. Next base: position 3,564,189 of record CM076445.1, read on the forward strand.
TAACTCACTGTGAAAGTTTTGGGCCTTGATTGAAATTACAATTAAGAGATAAAGTTATTAAGCTCACACTGTGAGGTTTGAATGGCTTTGTATAGGAGATTATGCTTCTTTAAGCCTGCCAGAAAAAATAGACTAGCTTGAAAAAAAACATTCTCATTTTGCAAGTCATACCCCTCTTTCTACCCATGTTTCCTGTCTCTCTGCACTTTCAACTGTCAAATTAAATAATTGCGAAAAAAAATCTTCTATCATGACATGTGTCTCTCAGTGTGGATTCATAGTTTTGATAAAATGAAACCATATCTTTTCTGGGAGAGAGATGAGTAACATGTAAAAAAAAATGCTGGTGTGGATCGCCAACAAGTGTTTTTTGTCACATCCTGCCTAGACTTTCTGTTGGTGTTTGAATTTTAGTTTAGTCCCTGTTTTATTTTGAAATGTTTTCTCCTTGTGTTTTGTTACCTTCCTGCGTTTTCCTGCCTTTGTTGATTACCTCATGGTTTTGGGACTCTTTGTGTTCTTTGGGTTTTCTGTGTTACACTTATTTGGTTAAGCTCATTTGTTATTTGACTTTGAAAGACTTCTTTCTTTCTCAGTTGGATTTGGGTTGCTCTGTGTTTCCTTTGTATGTTCCTTTGATCCTCCTGTGTTTGTGTGCTCCTCCTCTCACCTGCCCTGCTTTACCCTCGTTAGCCCTGCCCTGCTCCCAGTGTTATTCCCAGCCAATCACTCCCAGCTTGCCCTTGTGTGTTGCCACCTGTTCCCTGTTGTCCAATTAGTTCAGTTTGTATTTAAGTTCAGTTTTGAGTTCAGTCATTGTTGAATCATCTGCTCTGTTATGTTCAGTCCTCCTGTGCCTCAGTTTTGATTTCTGTTCGGTTCAGCTGCTCTGCAATTCCTGGCATTGTTATTTAATGCATGAAATGGTGCAATATAAATACACTTGAACTTAATGCTGAATAAATGTATGTTATTCTAAACATATTTAGAATGTATTACAGTGACAGAATTATTAAATCGCAGTTAAGGAAGGTGTACATAATAATGAGTGAATATGAATGTATTGAAATCAAAGGGCACACCTGCCACCAGTAGCTGAGATGTCTCAGAGTCTGAGCCGTGTGTGTTGGCAGCTGTGCACTTGTACTGGCCTCTGTCGGATGCTCTAGGCTGCAGGATGTAGAGTCCTCCGGAGGTATCCCACGATACCCTGCAGACAGAGAGAGGAAACACGTATTTTTAGTATCCAGCTGTTTCCAACTGTGAATCAGAACCTAAAATGCTGCTCACATCACAATTTTTTGGAAGTGCTATAAGCAAATTATCAATATTACAAGGTGAAGCAATTTTTGTGGTAAAACAAGGTGGAAATCTGTTTTGGCTTTTTATGGATAATGACTGCAAAATGTTCAGCCATAGATGTTATTTAGCAGACTAGATTGTTGACTAGATTGTAGACTCGTCAGTCAATTTAATTGCTCACTAAATACTACAGGAGTTATTACTAGTTGATCATGTTCCTCACTGTGTGAACACACGCACAGAGTTACGTTTGAGGTTAGCAGTGATCTTGAGTTAGGTCTGGGCTGTTATAGCCACGTAAGGCTTTATGGATCTCTGTGGAGCTTTAACCTCAAAGGTTTCTATCCAAACCTACAGAGGCAAGCCCACTACACTAATACAGACTGCTCTAAACTAATCATCAAAGCCTAATGCTTGACCCAAATGCTGAATGAATATTTTACTTTAATGTAACTTTGTTCAACTTTACTTGCTGTTGTGACCAATTTCTTTCCATTCAGAATTCATTTACTCTATTTTTATTCCTTTTGTTTTCCATAATACAGCTTTTAACACACACACACTCACTACAGTATGCCTGCACTAAATTTAGTAAAGCAATCTAGATATGTTTAACAGCTGATAGCTCTGCATTGCAGCTCTGCAAGAAAATCTAACCTGCATCAATACTTTCCTTTGATGGTTTCCTATAATATTTTGTATAGTACACTAGAGTGTTTTGTATAATATCCATAAAGAGAGGATATCAGTGTGGATGTGTTGTGGCAGAAAGGTCTGGACAGGATGTCACTGAAATAGACACAAAATAACTTTTTGAAGCAAAAGCAGCTCTGTTTCTGTCACTCACTCACTGATGTTTGCTGTCACATTCATTTAAACTGCAGGCTGCAGCTTATGTATTTTGCAGCTCAGCAGGTCACTCACTCACCGTGCTGTGCAATCAATGTTTTAGCAGAGCACAATAGGGAGTTTTTAAATTCTCAAATTAAAAGCCTGGCTGTATAGCCAATACCAAAACTGGCCCTTGGTGACTGCCTGGGATGTCTAAAAATGGCATTGGTTTCTCTTCCAAAGAGGTCTGGCTAACCTGTTGGTATGTTTATAATCTGTCTGATTGTCTGACTGATTGCGTTTCTTGCCTTGTCTGACTTATTTTTTAGTGGTGTTGCCATATTTCAAAGCTCTCAGCAATTAACTTTGTGAGTACAATAATATAATTACCAATAGAAATTATGGCCAAAACAAAAAGACCAAATTTGTAATAAATTTGACTCTTGAAACCAGTAAGCCTGACATTGTATGTGGTGCTATCTCTCTGGCAATAGAACCCTTGAATACAGATAATGTGTTACTGTACTGCAACATTTAAAAGGCAAGGAAGTGCCACTGAGGCTGTGGAGTTGAGTATGTAGGACATTGGTCCAAGGTGGGAACATTTAGACCATTTAGAGCATTAAAATGTGCTGTCACATTCCCAGGAACAGCATTACAGATTAGGCTTACAGATGGGTGTACAGTAATGTATGTAGATATACAGTACAGCAGAGTGACTTGTATGTAGAGCAGATCACAATTATTATGTTTATACCAACACTAATGTTAGTAAAGCGATATAAGAAAAAAATGAATTGTTGCTCTACTTTTTTTCCAAAGTACTGATGTGAACTGTTTGCCCTTCAGTGAAAGCAACAGACCTCAGAAAATCTGATAACAGTTCTTTTAAAAGGTCAGCTTCAGCACAGCATGTTGCAGAGAGCCAACTTCAGCTGTTATCATGCTCAGTCCACTCTGCAGCACCACGGCTTTGGTAAAATGGGAGTCAAGGGCAAAACTGTAGAACATTGTGTTTTACTCCACAGCCACATGGGTCCTGTAAATGTCAATCAAATCTCCGTCTCTCTTTGGCTTTGAATTGGTGTCGGTCTTCCTTCCTTAACGATTCTCTCTCGTAGTCAGATTAAAAGAGCAGTCTGACATTTTGGGAAATGTGTTTGTTTGCCGTCTTACCCAGCATCAAATGAGAAGATCAATATCAATTTCATCTCTGTGCATCCATATAGATAGGTCCAGGACGTTATTAGACCAGCTGAGCACCACAGCAGGGAAAACTGCTAGGCTAGCTCCATCAGAAGCAGAAAAAAAAAATCTTCTAACAACTCCAAAGCTGTCTTATATGCATGTTTATCTTGTACATTTAACATGTTTTAAAAAATAAAATGAGACATTGTGGTTTCTTTAGCAGTTAGCATTAGAGCTGTTTTTTGATCAGCTGGGAGCAGTGGCTGCAGGCAGCATCTCAAAAGTCCTGTCATACTTGGGGAGCCAGATTATATTACACACAATATTAAGTATGTAAATAAGACAGACTTGGATTTTGGATCACTTTTGATGGAGTCAGGCCAGCATATTACCCGTTTCCATTCTTTGTGTTAAGCTAGTCTAGACATCCCTGTCCTGAGTACACAGAGATGAAACTGATATAGATCTTTTTTTTATCTGACTGCCTTTCTCAGAATGCCAGACTGTACCTGAGGAAAAAACAAGCCAGAGAAAAAGCAATTTAAAAAACATTACGGCCTCAATATACTTAAAAAAAACATTTGTTTGACTAGTCGATCACGTCTAAAGACAAAGCTGTTTGTTTGCGATTGTCGATACTGGAAGGCAGGGTGAAAGTCCTCCTCCTGGGATGCCTCCCAGGTCTCACTCCAGGAACTCTTTTGCATGTTTTTGTAGTCTCAACACAATTAATCGTACAAATGGCGCACACTTTTAGACAGTCTCTCCGAGAAGACAACTTTGGTGTTGCACTTGGTTGCACACATAAAAAGTAAAGTGATGGAATTTGTTTGAAAAAAAAAAAAAAGGAAGTTCAAATCCTGCCTGCTTTTGCACCTACACAGACCTGGTTATATGCTGGGTGTAACTGTCAGATTGTCTGTTTCAGAGAGCACCAGTTAAGTACAATTGCAACTAAGGTGGGTCCTGCTTTATTACCCAGTGATGTGGTCCTGTTTAGATTTCTAAACTGGGCTGTTTAATTTAATTACAACAAACTTACTGACACACAAAAGGTTGGTCTCTGGGTGTAATAAAGCTGCCATGTGAAGTGTGCTATTTACACTGTACTTAATGGGAACTAGCAGGCTACAGGGTACATACAGTATATATACACAATGAACAGAGGGTGGGAAGTAGAGGGATCAATAGGGGTCAAATAACTTTTGCCCTGGGACCCCACTAACAGGTTACTCCAGCTATGTTTCTGATCAATGCAAAATTATAATTTTAGACTACTGTAACAGGGCTAACACTGAAGTGAGGTCATTACATTTGAATTTGATACCATGGAGAAGACCAAAGCAAAAACACAAAATCAGCCTAACATCTACATTTAGATGTTAGGGGGAATTTCTTTTTTTGTTGTTTTTTCTATTTGATATTGGCTTTGTCAGATTTTCAAAAAGAGACTAATCAAACTGAATTGAGTTATATTATACTCATTGAGTGGTGGAATGTTTTTTTTTGTCTTTCTAAACTATTGAAATGGTGCATGTTTTAAATGGGATGTGAAGTTTCAAATCATGATAAAATCTAGATTTTACAAGATGTTGCTTAACGCAGTGAAGATATGAATCAAACACTTGTTAGTGGTACACTTTAGAGTATATATTGCACTGGCCAAGCCTGCTATAGCAGCATTCTGACAAACCAGGCTGTGAACAGTTCAGCAGGTTTAAACTTGTAACATAATAACAGCACACAGTCCAGAGGTTGTCAGTGCCTGTTAACAGGGACGGCTTGGATAAATCAAGAATAGGGCATGTTGTTCAAGGTATCGGAGCAAAAAAACACTCTCTCTCACCAGTCAGTCATGGTGTGATTGACAGCGCCTCGAGCAAAGTGGTGATGGCTTCCATATGCAACTGCCTGCTCCTACACAAAAGAAAGCCCCAGAGCAGCAGCTCTCAAACTCAACCTGCACTTCAAACCAAGGAGTTGAGCAAATAAGAGTTTCTTCTTTTAAGGCAGGGCTCTGAATTTTAGTTGACAATACCATTACAGTACAAGTTCCCAAAAGGGCAGAGCGTGTGGTCGGTTTCCTTCTCCCATTAAATGCCTTTTCAAAAGGTCATCAATATTCATAGGACCACAGCTAGTCAATGAGACAAACTCAATAGCAGTTTGTCTCATTCAGTTGTCAGTTCACTTGTATGCCACTGGAAATGCCATACACTGCACTGTATCCACAGGCTGTTTAAAAATAAGCATCACAGCTCAGAAATATGGTGCATCAGCTCATCTGAACAATTCTGGACAAATTTAAGGAAGTGAAACTGATGACCCCAGATACACTGTTTAAATCTGCTGGCTCACCCCATGAGACCCCTGTTTAACAGAAATATAAAACATGCTGTGTCTGCACTTCATGCCGTCTATTTTCCCCATTTTGCCATATCAACGCTCAACCTGCCTGAGGGAAGAGGAACCAGCAGAAGAACCAGTCAGGCTAAGTACATGCTGATCTGTGAAACTGTCTACTACAGTTAAAACAATATATTGCTTTGCTGATATATCCTGTTGGCCAATAATGGCCTTTAATCTGACTTAGTCCACATTCAACTGAATGGATGCTCTCCCCGACTACAACTATATAAAGAGAGAATGAAATACCTGCACTGAAAATGTATTTTGAAGTGTTTCTTTTTCCACAAGGTACAGTGGAGAGTTTAAGGTCGCTTTCACACCTGTAGTTTGGATGATTTGGTCTGGATGAAGGAAAAACAGATAAATATATATATCTAAAAGTTTAAAATTTCTAAAATATTTTTGGCAGGTTTTATTGCATAGATAGAATATGTTGAATGTAGTTCCCCAACTTAAAATGAAGTGTTGTGCAGCTGCAGTCAAAATGTGCTGTCTGTAGCTAAAGTGCCATGAACCTGGAATTTAGACTGTTAAAGGTTCTACATGTAATAATTGCAAAGCAATTTACATGTATTGATCGTTTTTTATTGCCAATGAGTGAACGGGTTGTCATGTAACCCTGACTTTCTCGGTTGTCTGTAACAGCCTGTAGGAGAACCAGTTGGCCTTTGGGTCTCATGCAATCTCCACAAGAGCCCAGAGAAAGTCTGGGTTCAATCAACAATAACCTCTAACCTCCAAGACATGGATGTACAGTACAGGCCAAAAGTTTGGACACACCTTCTCATTCAATGCGTTTTCTTCATTTTCATGACTATTTACATTGTAGATTCTCACTGAAGGCATCAAAACTATGAATGAACATTATGTACTTAACAAAAAAAGGTGAAATAACTGAAAACATGTTTTATATTCTAGTTTCTTCAAAATAGCCACCCTTTGCTCTGATTACTGCTTTGCACACTCTTGGCATTCTCTCAATGAGCTTCAAGAGGTAGTCACCTGAAATGGTTTTCCAACAGTCTTGAAGGAGTTCCCAGAGGTGTTTAGCACTTGTTGGCCCCTTTGCCTTCACTCTGTGGTCCAGCTCACCCCAAACCATCTCGACTGGGTTCAGGTCCGGTGACTGTGGAGGCCAGGTCATCTGCCGCAGCACTCCATCACTCTTATTCTTGGTCAAATAGCCCTTACACAGCCTGGAGGTGTGTTTGGGGTCATTGTCCTGTTGAAAAATAAATGATCGTCCAACTAAACGCAAACCGGATGGGATGGCATGTCGCTGCAGGATGCTGTGGTAGCCATGCTGGTTCAGTGTGCCTTCAATTTTGAATAAATCCCCAACAGTGTCACCAGCAAAACACCCCCACACATCACACCTCCTCCTCCATGCTTCACAGTGGGAACCAGGCATGTGGAATCCATCCGTTCACCTTTTCTGCGTCTCACAAAGACACGGCGGTTGGAACCAAAGATCTCAAATTTGGACTCATCAGACCAAAGCACAGATTTCCACTGGTCTAACGTCTATTCCTTTTGTTTCTTGGCCCAAACAAATCTCTTCTGCTTGTTGCCTCTCCTTAGCAGTGGTTTCCTAGCAGCTATTTGACCATGAAGGCCTGATTCGCGCAGTCTCCTCTTAACAGTTGTTCTAGAGATGGGTCTGCTGCTAGAACTCTGTGTGGCATTCATCCGGTCTCTGATCTGAGCTGCTGTTAACTTGCGATTTCTGAGGCTGGTGACTCGGATGAACTTGTCCTCAGAAGCAGAGGTGACTCTTGGTCTTCCTTTCCTGGGTCGGTCTTCATGTGTGCCAGTTTCGTTGTAGCGCTTGATGGTTTTTGCGACTCCACTTGGGGACACATTTAAAGTTTTTGCAATTTTCTGGACTGACTGACCTTCATTTCTTAAAGTAATGATGGCCACTCATTTTTCTTTAGTTAGCTGATTGGTTCTTGCCATAATATGAATTTTAACAGTTGTCCAATAGGGCTGTCGGCTGTGTAGTAACCTGACTTCTGCACAACACAACTGATGGTCCCAACCCCATTGATAAAGCAAGAAATTCCACTAATTAACCCTGATAAGGCACACCTATGAAGTGAAAACCATTTCAGGTGACTACCTCTTGAAGCTCATCGAGAGAATGAGAATTTTATTAAGTACATAACTCCACATGTGTTCATTCATAGTTTTGATGCCTTCAGTGAGAATCTACAATGTAAATAGTCATGAAAATAAAGAAAACACATTGAATGAGAAGGTGTTTTCAAACTTTTGGCCTGTACTGTATATTCAGCTTTGTCTGGGAATGCCTTCAGGTGAACTGAGGACGCTCCCTTCACATTAAAGTGTCAGTTTTGACTCTTCACAGAACCATCTCCTCACCTCCAAACAATCCCAAGTGAAATTTACAACGCTAAAGAACTTTCACACCCCTCACACACTTCCAACTCAAAATTTCAAAAGGACACTGATTAAAGAATCAATTTTTGTTGGACAAATGCAGGAAGACTGTTTATCATAGTGAAACCTCATCAAATTGTATGATGAGTTGGGACCACTCTGTTTTATGTTCTCGACCC